>CM041759.1:25015963-30015963 GCA_023373885.1 Hestina assimilis | reverse complement strand
CAAATTATGTGACTCTTTCATTCAGCTATTTTGCATTATAAACCAAATCTAAATCCATTTACAAATGTCGGAATTCTGAGGTATCAAACATTTAAAAAAATCCCTCCGCTACATTGAGAACCTCCTTTTTTGAAGTTCGTTAAAAATAATCTCCACGTGGCGCCACGTTGTAATTGGGCATAAAACAGACGGAAAAATAGAGAAGTAAACCAAACTGTCTTCACACCTAATAAAAACGTTCCTTTAATTAATTGGACTGTTTATTAAAACTTTGTGTGGCGTAGGTAGATAAATATATTTTGAATACTGATTACTGGTTTAGTTAGAGTTAATACTTTGTAAGCTCCGTTGCTTCTAACTGGTCTCCTTGTTTATTTATTTATTTATTTATAAAGTAAGTACCCAATGGCGTAGCTACCAAGGGGCTACACGGTGCCGCGCAAGCACAGCTCAGAGGGACCTCGGACTCTGACCAACAAATCTTCGTATTGAACTATCTAAAACAATTCCAATATTCAGAATGTAAATAAAAAAGGTTGCAACAGACTTTCATGGCACCTAATATAATCTCTGCACTTCCTAATATTTTGACTTGGTAATACCTAAATAGGTTAATTAGAGCCCCAGGGTTTTTTTAATCACGACCTGTGGTTAACTAGCTACATCTCATAATCTCATCCTTTTCTATTCCATTATTTTGCTCTTATCCTTCCATCAATATTCCTATTCGTTTGGGTCGGCAACAGACTTGAGATACTTGAGGTTTTATAAGCACCACTTTCCCGCTAGTTTGCCATTATTGTCGTATAAAAACTTTACTTATAAGCATCTAAATTAATAATAATTTTCAGTTTAAATAAGGTTTCAGAGCATTGGCCTAGGATGTACTAGCGAAAAAATCCTAAATCCACTTCGGAGGCTAAACCCGAATATTATAAATTTATAATATTTCAGGCTACAAGTGGACTGTTATGTTAGTATATTGTTCTTAAAATATTATTGTTTTTAATGACAAAACACCTCCATTTTTAAGCTTCTTATATCGTATGGAATATCTCATTTGTTTCTGTTAAAACGTGTAACTCAATAAGGGCAAAAGGGCGCGACCGTTGCCAGGGACTTCGGGTCCGGCTGAGCCGTATTAACAGATACTACAAATAGGTCCATCGATCAATACAATTTTGATGGCGCCTGAATTTCCCGTTTCGCTAATGAGTGGCTGATGTTTATAAATCACTACTCGAAACTGCGCAATAGGGAAGAGCGTCTAATTAATTCCGCCTATATTTTTGAAGGGTCTTTCGAATCTGCTCGGATACAATAATATAGCAAATTATTATCCCGGACGAATTTCCACGATCGTTACACGTGTCAAATTTACACGTGTAGAGAAAGTTGATCTATATAAATTTTTATTTTTTTATACTTTCTTTGCTTAAGTTGTCCTGAACTTTACCTTATGAAATTAAATATTACAGTAAAGTTTGGGAAAATACACATCGAGTTTCTATCGCACTGGACTCATTCATGTGAATAAAATGATGAAAACAATTATTTAACTGATACTTTGATATCGTTCTGAATAATGCCGCTCGGGTGAATTTGAAAACAGGTTAGTTGTTTTTATATACATTTTTGTAACCTTTCTGCAAAAAATATCATTTTAAGAAAACTTTCTAGAAATTCTTATAATTCTCATAATTAACAGTACATGAAATATCTACACCAAAACCCATGAAATGTTTACATTCTTATATTGGGACCCCAACGGAAGCAATGGTAATATACATTTTTCGAAAATTTCAACTCTCTATCTACCTAGGTACCATGCTGAGGGGCAGCCTGTCAGGCGATCTCGTGGACGGAAGCACAGCAGAGACTTGTAAAACGTTTCCCTTTGGGTATGAAACCCTAAATAAGTGTACAATCATCTACATAAGTAAGATATTGGTTATGGAAATTATTTATTCTGTTGTAGCAAATATTTATGTTTTGATTTTCATTTTTGAAGTCGATATTATTTAAAAAAATAATAAAATTTTTATGTTAAAGTTACCAATAATAGAATAATTAATGTATAAATCTATTTGTAAGAATATGGATACAAATTGAGAACCTAGTTTTTTTGAAATCGGTGAAGAAGTTATTAATTGAATTTTAAAAATAAAGATAATAGAGTAAAAAGAGTGACTTTATAAGTAATAAATTAAAATAATAATTATTATTTAATTAAATATTGAATTAGGTTTAAGATTAAGATAAATAAATTCTTAAGTACCTATTTTAAAATTTCAGTTAATGTTAATTTGAATTTATTTCGACTTTATATGTTTAATAAAAATTTAATTAAAAGATTTAAAAAAAATAGAGTTACAGAAGCCAGTAGGTAGAAGGATTTTGATATGGAACGACTAACAACTCATTTCATTTTACTCTCAGGTTTTATTTCTCTCTATTTCGTTTTTTTTTCAGTTTTTATTTTACTTCATGAATAAAACAAAGTTTCGAAGCCAGTCTTGTTTATTTATTAATATAAGTAAAATATCACAGTACAAAAATTGAGTGAAGTAGAAAACATTAGATAAATTGACTGTAAAACAATTCTAAATAACCTCGTTTATTATGTGTATAACAAAACGTGTTTATTACAACCAACAGTACAAAATATTTACAATTTAATACTAACTATTATACCTAATAACTGTTTTCAATGACGAGCCGCTGTTCCGTATGGGCAAATTCTGAAAAATGAAAGAATATATTAATTTCTATGAAATGAAAAAATAATATTGTTGCGCGCCGAAGGGTCAACTAAACTTTCTCTTAAATTTCCCAGTAATACCAAACATTAAGTCACTCTGAAGTAATTTAAGGTTTAGAAAATTCGAGTAAAATTATAACAAAATACGGTGAGCTTGTAAAGATATCTGAAACATTTTTAGAATTAAAATTATATAAATATATTTTTTTTATCACGCACAGGTCGTTCCGGAGACAACGCTAGGCTTGAAAGAGAGAAAAAATTATAATCATGACATTATTTAAAATAAAACACAAAATATAAAATAACAACATTACAAATCAACAACAATAACAACGATTATCAATTACAAAGTATTATTAAGATCAGAGTTACATAGAATCGATTTATCTATAATAATATAGAAAGGCAGCTTGAAGATTGATGATATAGTCCGCAACAATGAAGTCAACAAAGCTGGCTGTGATATGCGGGGCGGAGGACATTTCACAGCCACTTTGTCGGCTCCCTAGTTGCTTCTCAACACGTTGATCTACGGCGTTGATGCATTCATTCCTGGAGCTGATGATTGGACGTCGAATCTCGCTCATCAAAGCTGGCTGTGATATGAATTGAAGACATTTCACAACCACTTCGTGAGCGACAGTCGACGTCAATTTCAACCGACGACAACGAGGAATGGTCACGCAGCCCAACTCGTCAAAAATGGCTGTGATATGAAGCGTAAACCATCGCACAGCTATTTTTACGAATGGGCCAACGGACGCATCGCATCTTCGATCTTCCCGTTCACAAGTTATTCTACGAAAACCGACCACATCAAAGTGGCTGTGATATGAGGGAATAATACATTTCACTGCCGCTTTGACTGGCTAGGTCCGAGAACACAATAGGCGAGACACAATCTAAATTGAGGCGTTAATACATAGCGATGTCCACGTGGCGTCGATAGATGATTAGAAATGCATTCATGCTCATCAAAGCTGGCTGTGATAGTTACGTCGTGATCTACGACAACCGACTTTGACGACATGAACACATTCACATATATACAACCTAAAAATAATTTACAAAAATACATTGTATATTTATATAAAACATTACAATAAAATGAAAATTATTGAAACAAATAATAAGTATACAATATTAATACGGCAAGCTATTAACAAGGGAAATTGTCTATCAATAAAATTATGAACAATGAAAATTATCTATAAATAATTATGAACAATGAAAATTATCTATAAATAATTATGAACAATGAAAATTATCTAATCATAAAATTATGAACAATGACAATTATCTAATAATAAAATTATGAACAACGAAAATTATCTATTAATAATTATTAACAGTGTAAATTATCTAATAATAAAATTCCGAACAATGACAATTATCTAATAATAGAATTATAAACAACGAAAATTATCTATCAATAATTATGAACAGTGCAAATTATCTAATAATAAAATTACAAACAATGACAATTATCTAATAATAAAATTTCGAACAATGACAATTATCTAAAAATAAAATTATGAACAACGAAAATTATCTATTAATAATAATTATTAACAAATAAAAATTATCTATTAATTACAAGAAGACTTTCGATATGTTTGATTCAAGTACAGTTATTAGTAAAAGGCGTCAATAAAGCAGACGGCGCTTATCAATCATTTCAGAAACAATATAATAACTTGTAGAAGAGATACGTTAGTATCATAAGAGGAGGCGGTAGATCAATATTAATTAAGGCGTGTGCCTCAATAACGTAACAATTTTCAAAGTACAATTAGTAAAACAATAAAATAATTCACCAAAATTCTCCTAACAAATTATTATATTATATAAATTCACAATACCTGATTTTTAATATTCACTAATTTAAAAAAAAATATAAAAGCAAAACTAATTTTAAAAATATCATGACAAAGACAAACATTATTTAATAAAATTTATGAACGAACTTTATTTAATAAAATTTTTGAAAGCGCAAAAGGCATCACAAAAATTATTATATGAAATATACTGAGCGATTTCAAAGTTCGAAAAGTAGGCCCGACAACGTTCGCGCTCGACGGGTGCCCGGCACCGAATGAGGGCTGGAATTATTCCTTCTGCTTGAATAAAATATAATGACGCTATAGTTACGAATAGCTACCCACCCACTCAGAAAATTATTTTTCTCCGTATTTATCCTTCGGCGATACCCTTGCTAAAAATCCTTATCGAAATAAAAGAGATAATTAATGAAAGGATTCAATGGTTCAGTTACAGGAACTTTGTTTATAATACCGGTCACCGGTTCGGTTATAGTTGAGGAAAGATTTTATATGTACTTTTAATGTTATTACGCAAGTTTTTTGTTCGTGATTTTTTTTTCATTTTTGAACTTCGATTGCCGTTGCTGTGTATATTTTGTTATGGAGTTTAAATAAAAATACTTCCCACACATATATAATCAGTTAGTGTCTTCTGCTATGGAATTTTAAAATGTACAATTAAAATTGTAATTTTTATATTTAATATTTTTCTGTAATCTTCAAGGGTTTTTGGCGTTTTGAGTTTTTGGAATTAGGGTTGATATCCTATGTGATAGTACTTCCCTGGTCGAGCTCTTACAAAATCTTTTCTCGAAATTTATTCTCTTAACGGATTTACTTTTTGTTTCACGAAATAAACATTATATAAAATTGTTTTTGTTTTTCCAATTCTTTCATTGGAATAAAGGCAAAACAGTCTCTTGTCGCTAAAAGCTTCGACGAGTAAAAAACGCTAATTAGGAGAATTCTTAAAATACATTATATTGAAATTACAACGTAAATAATTAGGCAAAAATCGGCATAGTTAGCGAATTTTGTAATTAATTATTTTCTTAATGTTGTATAATAAAAATCGGAAAAAGTTTTTTAAGAAAAACAACACTTGATTATTTTTCTAGTTTGAAATATTTAAAATTGTTACGTTCGAGAACATTTTCGATACGCTGCAACGACATACATACCGATACACTTAATTGTGTGTCTGCACGTTGTGTGTTAAAATTCGGATCTAAACAATAGCTATATTTGCAACCATATTACGTTCCACATAGTTATAAAAAAAAAACTTTAAATAGCGCGTTCGTTACAAGCACTAATACCCTGAATGACTATAAATTTAACAATATGTCAGAACACAGCCATAGACAAAAAAATAATTTTATTTTTTCTACAAACGTGACGAAAAGCATGCGCCTCAGAGCGACGTGCTTTTTCCAATATCAGAGGATAATGGTCACAGGTGGTTTTGGTATCTTACGACGACGACTTATCAAACGATAAGCAACTACAATAACAGTTTAGTGTGATGCTATATCCATGTGTGTGTGGTCGCACGCCTTGTGGGTTAGTCGCCATCATTAAAAAAGGGTACAAATTGCTTTCACTCTCTATTGAGCAAACTATTGGTCGGACGGAAAATAAGTAACAGCATTTATCGTCGCAAATAAAATCCTTTATAACTTTGGTCTTATATCTTTTGTCGTTAGAACCAAAAATTAAGATTATATACATTTTTATTAAAGCGTTATAACTTTTTTTTTCTTAACCTTTTATTGTAAAATGTCATTAAAGGATTTTGATAGAGGAGTCATAAATTAATAACTGTCAATCGGAAGAAGCCATTCAACAAGGAAACTTTTAACTCCGAATAATATAATCATAAAAGATTATGACGACAGAATTCGACGGAAAATCTCGCGTGGAATGTGTCTAGGAGCCTAGGAGGAGTTATGAAGTTTATAAATTTAATCAAATAATTCCAGGTTTAGATATTCAGTGTATGTTATGGAATTTCAAATTCTTTGATTATTTACATGAAAAATTTAATCTATATATTTCTATATACCAGTGACAATATTTAGTTTTAGTCCTAGCGACAGCATAGGGTTACGGGGCAGTCTTTTAGGTCTGTGCTGGGTGTTGGCACCATGCGTCGTAAGGCACGTGCAGCTATTGCTCACGTTTTAATTTGATAAGATCTGATAATAATGATTAACATTTTACATAAAATGTCATTAGAAGTCTATTTTAATATATAAATCCGATGTCACTGTTTTCGTAAATGAAAATTTGCAAAACCGCCCAAGATTTTGAAGATTTCAATGAAATTTTTGAATGTGTTTTTAATAATTAGATATATATATATAATACATATAAATATAACATGGTTTACTCTTAAATGTCTATTTATGTACTAAAATAAATTGAGTGATTTTTTGTGAATATGTAACAACGATTATAATAAAAAATTGAATTAAATAAACATAATAAATGCTACCCACCATAGTGATATCCTGGGTCAGGGCCCGGAAACAAGGACAAGGACAAACACACCCAGACCGGGACAAATGCCTGTATGACCAATGTAAACATCTGCCCAGAGCGGGAATCGAACCTGCGACCTGTTGCGCTTAAGACAGGTTAGCTACCGCGCGCCACAACGTTGTCAAGTTAAATTTGTAAATTTATACAAACATGTATTATATAGAAGTCTTGTTTGTTTGTATGGAGTGTTATGTACTTATAAGTTGCTCTCCGTCTAATACACGAGACTTGTGGTTAAGTTTAAGATATTGTGTGTTATTAACTGAGTTTGCATAGTTAGGTACTATCCAGTTTCGGTTATATTATAGTATAACTTAGCGGCCCGCTCCGGCTTCGCACGGATATTAAATATATAGCCTATGTCATTCACTGAAAAAATGATTAAAATCGATCCAGTAATTTTGATTTATTCATTACTGCCCGTGGTCCGCACGCATTAAATGTAATTATTTACGACATCACATTAGAAACCTCAAAAATAACAGTTTTTTTGTCCACTATTTATTGAATGTTAATATACATATAAACCTTCCTCTTCAATCACTCTATCTATCAAAAAAAACCGGATCAAAATCCGTTGCGTAGTTTTAAAGATTTAAGTATACATAGGGACAGAGAAAGCGACTTTGTTTTATACTATGTAGTATAGTATAATGCTAAAACCTCTAACACTACTGAATTTAGAAAAATTCAGGTTTTAGTTGGTCCTCGTGACGTTACCACATGGATGGATCGATTCTTGGCGCCGTTTTGTGTCATTAGACAGTTTTTTTTAATAATAGCGTCATGTTGCAGCTCAATATATATTTTTCATTTGTTTTGTTAATTTACTGCGTACTGGGTTTACAACTAGTACGATAAAATAAATAAGTTTTCAATTTAATTAATTTAATCAGAAACTGTATGTTTAATTTAATATTTATGCTTGTTATCTATTACAAAGAAAAATAAGATTTCTTAGTGTTGCTGTTGGCTTTTACAGTTTCCCTAGGCTAGAGCCACAAGTAACGAGACCCGGCAGTGACAAAAGGACTGTCAAAAATCTTAAAGTCAAGACACACCAAAGCTCTTTAAATGAGCAACTCATGTATATATTATACTTATATATAATCTCGGATACAGCTCCAATGATTTTCATTAAATTAAGTATGCAGGGACGATAAATCGATATAGCTAGGATTCATTCTCAGAAAAGGCCGTTTTATACGATTATTTGTTCCGATTATTTGTTTAGTCCGATTGTTTGTTACCTTTTTTCAAGTTCTTTCTTGTGTAGGAAAAACTATTATTGGAAGCCCTTTATCAACCAATCTAATTCGTATCTCAGTATATTTTTCCATTTACATTTTATGTAAACATTTCTGTTAAACTTAACATTAAAGATGCGTAAAAGAAATATTGACTGAATAAATTTGTTTGTAAAAAAACGACGTGTGCCAGCGTATAATAACACTTTTAATCAGCGGTTTTGTACGCGTTTTATATTTACGCAATGATTATTATCTTAGTAAATATTTTTATCACTGAAGATTCGCGCACCTTTGCATCACTACTATCTTAAGCACCTATCCCTTATCGGTTATGTAATATCTTAGGTTGCTCCAATCTTCATAACAAATTCTTAGGGTTGCCTATAGTCATTAAGACGCCCGGCCCGATCGTGTTAGAACTTTGTAATCTATCTCTCACTAAAACGTGGTTATGTATTAAATTTTAGAACCGATTATGATGATTTTTTGTGTAGATATAGATGAGACAATGGATGAGGTGAAATAGGGGATGAAAAGTTGTATACCAATTATTTCTATATTGCATTAAGCTACATTCAAAATCGTTACTATCGCGGGCGAAGACGCGGGCAGAAGTGTGTTATATATTAAATATGATGTTCAAACAGTATATTAATGTGTACCAAAATCTATAACCTAATAATTAAATTTTGTGTATTAATAAATCAATAAAACAAATACCAATATTAATTTTAATAAACATTTTTGTATGCAGCCATAGCACGAATCCGCATTTATTCGCTTCTGATAAGACGTAACCTGTGGTCAATATATATTTTTTTCATTGAGTGATATCGGAATTTTGTCTCAATAACATATCCATGGAACACTAAAACAACACTTTTTTTTGTTTTTAACAGATCAGATATATACATTGATTACGTATAACTTACAAAGTATAACTACTGATAGAAAGTACCCTCCGGCAGTCCGGTAAAAAGCTTTCAAAAGAATATTACAGCCTACATAATCAAAACGCCGCTCACTGACACTATTTTTTATCAAAAATAGACTAGTAAAATTGCACATGCTGTCTGGTGTCCCTTCAGAAATTCAACACCAACGCACATAAGCTCCATTCGTTTATATTGTGTAGTGCGTGTTTCTAACGTACATTGCAGTTCTTAGAGGGCGATGTAGTATTTGCTAAGTTAAGGCGAAGGAAATTTGTTTGCTCATCCATACCTAATCTTAGACGACTTTATAATATAATTATAAAAAGTATGAGTGCAACAGAAACTATTCTTCTTTTATCTAGGAAAAGTATCTTCCCAAATTATATGATGATCTTACTAAGGGCACGGGATATGTAATAAAATTAAATGAAATACTTTTTCATTTCATTTTGTTACGAATACAACATTCATAACAATATTATCTAAATGATAATCTTATTTACGAATTGTCTCGGTCTGAGTAAACACATTTTTATAATAATTTTATTCTGATATGTACATAAACTAAAAATGTGGTAAGCAATTGTAATTGTTTCTATAATAATTATGGATGGTCCTCGAAATCTTCGGCGTTTCAAAGGCAGTTATGATTTTTAATGCTTGAATGACGATCTGATCAAAAACTTCAAAAATAAAACTGCAAATGTGTTATAAAATCGGTTAATTTTTTCATAAACAAATAGTATTATTTTTGATATTACGTTAATCTACATCTGCTCCGAGCGGGAATCGAACCAGCGAACTGTGGCGCTTAAGGAAGGTTCGCTTCCGCTGTGCCACAACGTCGATCGTATTTCAATATTTATCTATTTTTAATATTTAGAGCGTCATATTACATAATTTTATGAAATACTTTTTCCATCACATAAATTGAATTGTCAAAATAAATAAGTCACTAACGAAACGTACAACTTTTCGACGTCTAGTGACGTATAATTTCCTTTAGAGGAGTATTGATCGTAATACATACTTATTGTGTTGGTTAAAATGTTTCATCGAAATTAAAAATGATTCTCGCAGGAATAAATGTCACAGTGTAAGTAGAAACCGAAGCCGCAGAATTCCAATTAATTTATGAAACTTTTTCTAATTTACTTGAGCAAAGCCTGTCAAAGTTATCAAAGGAAATACATACTATACCGATTTATTTTTATAATTAAATTTTGTACATAGAAATAAAACTCAAGCGTCTATTTGTAATGTAAGAATATGTTTTTTGACGAATACTGAATATATATGAAAGTATATATGGTACTTATAACATAAATACAATATAAAATTGTTCCGGCTAGTCTCCAAAACCACTAGACCGTTATATCTAACAGGATTTACCTACTTTCGAATGCAAAATAGGCTGCTATTTTCAGTTTAATATGCGAATTTTTTTTTTTAAATTTATTATTCTGTAGATCATGCGAGCAAAGCCGCGAGCACAGCTAATCTTACAATATTGTAAGTTTTTTCATGTTATTATGCACAATGTAGATGACGAATATCCAATGAAATTATTGGTGATATTAAAAAAAAGGGTTTAAATTCTCAATCCAAAAACGTGATCGATCCCTTAAAGATTTGATAATGAAACTGTCAGTAAGTCTTATTAGCCGTGACTAATATCATTGGTATCATTGGCAACAAACACAATTAAGGTCGACTTGGACAACGACCACGAGTGGTTAGGGAGCTGGAGACCATTTCGGTACATGCTTCGCACCTATGTCACATCGTTATGGATTGAAGCATAGATATATACGTATCGGCTAGGTTCAGTGATATAAGAGCCTACGTTGTTTCGAATTTCTTTAAAAAAAAGGGGGGTTTGGTTACTAAATCATTTGCTTATCTCTGTCTCTGAAGCTGATGGTCATAACCATCTTTAAAACAAAGAACATTGAAGAGGCAGACATCCTGTACTCGTGACATTTGTAGTAACAATTTTTTTTTGTATGTTTGATACCAAGGTAATTTTTCGTATGGAATATCGTTAGTAGGAACTAGTTACTTGTCAATTGGATAAGATTAGTAATCAGACTAAAATATACTGGAGTAATACCAGGAAGAATTATCGCCATTAGAACGTCAGCCACGTGTATTGATTACATAGAAATTTTGGTCCCCGGCTCCCTAACCACATTCAATAGAGCCAATTAATTTGTTTACGAATGAAATTCTGATATGATTTGTCGTTTCATTACATAATTATATTATGTCGCTAATGAATATATTGTGAATGAATGGTAACGAAATTAGATATAAATAACTTTACCAAAAATTCTGCTATACACGTCACTCACAAAATTAAAGGAATATTACCATTGACGTAATATAAACTGAAAACCAGTCATGTGAGTTGTGGACCACGCACAGTTGAAACTAAAGCGTTCCGCAGCTTCAAGATGAAGGATCTTAAGGACTTTAAAAATAATAAAAAATTAAAATCGCAAAATAAGTTGGTAAATTCATAGTAATTATTAAAAGTAATATGAAAAACAAAGTCATGGGAACATCTTATATATCTCTAGTTGGTTGACCTATCTTCTCGAAAATTTTTCCAGAATTTTAAATTCCTTAGGTCAAAAGTGATAGGGGGACATACAATTTTTATGATTGTAGGAGCTAATATCTCAATAACTACTAACATAATGAAAACGATCAAAATCAAACCTTATCATTTTGAAAGGCCTACCCAAAGTTATCTCACACGTCGCCACAGATTGTTCTTTTTTTCAACCCTCAGTTACATGTATGGACTGCTTAATTTTTATATATTTTAAGATTTCCATTATAAAATCCATTACAAAATCGTGTAATAGAATACACCTATTTATGTTATTTCATATAGATAGCGCCAGTAGTCTCCGATTAAAATGACCGTGACATACGGACGGACAGACGGACATGACGAAATTATAAGTGTTCCGTTTGCCATTTGGCTACGGAACCCTTAAAATCACTAAGAAAAGATTCGCTGGTACTCTTTCTTAAATTAGTCTTCTTAGTTAATCACACGGTAAATTATTCGATTATGTTTGAGAGCTTGTGACTAGTTTCGTTTCGTAGCGTCGATGTGGCATTTACGAGCGTGCAGCACTAGCGAATCCATGACATTTTATTGTATGATCTATGTGTATTACATTAATTTTTTATCAAAACTCAATTAACAGTTCGCTTTTCGTCCCTTGTACGAGGGAGAAGTGGCCGATTCTCTCCCGGCAAGATGACACGAATTAACTCATTTTACCTCCCGGTAACCTAGCAACCGTAAGTTTGTCCCTCCTACCAGGGAGTAAAAGCGAACTTTGTGTCGTAGGAAAAAAATCGTATTCGCACCACGAGAGAAAAATAGGAAATTGCCACCCGCGATAATTGGGGTCGAATCGCGAGTGATGATGTCCTACTTTTCTTCCTAGGCGCACAATTTATTATTATAACATTTTTGTTTTCTAAACAAATGCTCATAGTATTTGAAAATAGTTATTCATGTACAAGTTTTAATAATAAACCTAAATCGTAATTTGACATACATTAAAATTGTAACAATAACCTTTTTATGAATTAATTTAATGTATATAAATTTATTTATTATTAAAAATTTACCACAGAAAAAATTAAAGATTAACACTTTTTTTTTAAACCATGAAATACCAACAGCATTATAAGTGCGTTGCCAAATCAAGGGAAGAAGGGGACAAGGAAGGGAAATAGAGTATAAGAATGATGGGAATTTGGGCCTCCGGCGCTCGCAATCGATCAAACTAAGAATAGGACTTTCGGCCAAATATAAAAATGTAGGCATAATTTAATTTAATAATTTTAGAAATAATCAAAGTTAATTACTTTTTAAGTAACACATTTCAGTTGAAGGTCCTTTTCATTCATATTCTTAGTTTCATTACATACGGATACTATTACTTGACGTCGATATATATTCTGTGGGATTCCGTATTTCCCCGGTCAAAATAACCCATTCATTTTGAAATTAATACATAAAAAAATATCGATAACAAAATTTATACCGTAAAATATTATCAGAATTGTATGTAGATAAACGTTATATATAATATCCTTGTGGTTATCCTGATCTTCTTATTGTAGTTTTTTGCTCGATCCGCATGAAAGACAAGGTAGTGAGAATTTTGATGTACTAAGACATCTCCCTACCTAAGTCTTTCACGGGGCAAAGAGCAATCTTCGGCACTGGGAGGGTAGGCACGCTGGTCCACTATCGACGGCATCCTAAAATCCTTGTGAAATCTTCTTCATAAATATATACACAAATAGTTTTTAAATATAATAAATAAACATTTTATTACACACGCAACATATTACAATAGGAAGATGCTGTCATTTACATAAATGATAAAGGAGGCCTCTGGAGGAGGGAAGGATCTGGCTTTATAGCTAAAAGTGATTTTTTTATAGAAAACGCGCGCGTTGTTATCAATGTCTAGAGTTGTTGTTACCAATGTCTAGAGGTTGGCACTCTAGACATTGGTAACAGTTACTGCACTAGCTACATTATTCAAACCGAAACCTAGTACACTGCTTTGCAGGAGATTATCTGACACGGCGGTGGTACCTATCTAGCCGGCCTCTTACAATAAAAGTTCTACCACAATATATACAAAAAAATAAAAATTTTATATTACATACAAGACCGGAAAATATACAAATATACGTAATTTGCAAATGAATTTGATGACATGCTTATATAAATAAGCAATGCTTGTTTATTTACTAAGTAAATAGTCAGTATAATACGAATTGATACTATTTACGCGCAATGCACCACGTCATTACTACAACTACGCCTTTGTTTGTAAACAATAAGTTGTTTGCTATAACTAGCCGCGTTATCAGCACAATAACTATAATTAACGATACACGATTTGATTCAAAGGCGTGCTTGGATATAGTGTATTAATATTGAACAATACATTCACAAATCTATTTATATATATAAATAAATTGCTATTCGTTGGTCTCTTTAAAACTTGAGAACGGCTTGACTGATTTGGCTAATTTTAGTTTTGAATTATTTGTAGAAGTCCAATTTCTCTTTTTCTTAGAAACTATATCCTAAGGTTTGGAATGTCCAACATTGGATGTTCGTCGTGTAGACATCAATTAGTTTTAAAAATCGTTCAGAAATCAATAATGAATTAAAAGTAAAGTTTTTTTTTTCATTTCGAGACATAGATTCAGTTTCGCTGCTATCGGTCCCCAGATTTTTTTTCGGAGAAGGACAACGTATGCCGGCCCCGCTAGTATATTATATATATCACGAATACGTATACAATTTTTTAACAAAACTGGCGGTGTTAATATTCTATTAATGAATGTACAAGTTTGTAAATTTGTAATCCGTTGAGTGTGTAGCGTTTATTTAAATAAACAAATAAACACTACACACTCAAAAAAAAGTTAGTATCGGGAACCATTTAGTTGTATTGCAATATTCGCATTTTTAATAAAATTCCAGATTGCCTATTAGAACTGCCAATAAACAAGTTTCAAATCTACATAAAAACTAAACTTATCAAAAAAGCATTCGTTAGAGGAATATTTTTCCGATAAAATGTTTGGGACTCTTAATATTGCTGAATGTCATTCAAGAACCAAATTTTATAATACGGAATACAATTGTAAACAATATATATTTGAAAAGAGTAACTGTCGAGTTTCTTGTCGGTTCTTCTCGATAGAATCAACCTTCCGAACCGTCGGTAGCGTTTGACTATTCAAAAGTACTTTTAAAAGTCTACTTGAATAAAAATAATTTGGATTTTGATTTTTGATTTTGAATAAATGCGCCTCATTACGAAACGTTTTTAATGCGGGCGAAGCCGCGGTCAAATGCTGATTAAACAATTTTAATAACAATATCTGAGAAGTGCTGATAAAATTTGTTATTTGAGATTGATTTTTAAACTCTTTAAAATTCTTTCCATAAAATCTATCTATATAAATATATTAGCACCCCGCTCCGGCTTCGCACGCGTATAAAATATATAGCCTATGTCAATCACTGAAAAAATGATTAAAATCGATCCAGTAGTTTTGATTTAATTATTACTGCCCTTGGCCCGCACGCGTTAAATGTAATTATTTACGACATCACATTAGAAATCTCAAAAACAACAGTATTTCTCCGCTATTTAATGGTTGTTATTATACATATAAATCTTCCTCTTCAATCACTCTATCTATTAAAACCGCATCAAAATCCGTTGCGTAGTTTTAAAGATTTAAGCATATATAGGGACAGAGAAAGCGACTTTGTTTTATATTATGTAGTGATATAATTGAAGTGTTTGTTTGTAATTCTAAATTCATATGAAAGTATAAACAGTATTTATGAGTACTATAAAAAAAATTAAAGTGTTTGTCCGTCTGTCTGTCCAATTTTAACTGGACTCACTGGTAGGTAGCTGATGTTATGAGGAATAACTAAGGCTTTTATTTCAGAAAAAGAATTATGGTTCCGTGCAATAAAGCAAAACCTTTACACCACGCGAGCTGAGCCGCGAGCAAAGTTAGTAATGATAATTATATAGAGGTGTGAGTAAGCACAGCTGCAAGGCAGGATACTAGACTATTTTCGAAAGTAAAAATGCCTAATGCTATTTTATATATTTTTAATGTTTTGAAAAAAAATAGTAGCAATGTACCGCAATAATCGGAGTGTTTGTTTGTACGAAATAAAACCTTTTCGTTTAATGTATATGAAATTAAATATGACACTTCGGTTGGATCGATTTTGACGGGACCTATAATGACAGATGTTCTTCTTAGGGGTAATTAAGGTTAAATTGAGAAAAATAATTAGGGTTCCACTTATCCACAACAACCAAACTATAAAACTGTCGACCACACGAGCGAGACCGTGGGCAATCGTAGTATATGTAATATATCATATGAAATTAAGAACTAGAACGAATTTAAGTGGTGTTACCATTTGTTTTTAAATATAGGTTACTCATGAATTACTTGCATTATAATGGTTTTATATTGTTTTATAATCGATAGTAATAATTATAAAACAAAATGATACGCAATTACGTAGTTTCTCATTATTATGATAAACTATGACCTACTTGCGATAAATTTCGAGGTCCTCAAGAATTTGTTATATCTCAGATTTGCATTTTTCATTTTTCTCTAAATGTCTATCGACTTTAAAAAATGTGTCGAATTTTGCTTTTATACTAAGTTTTATTATTTATTTTAATCAGTACAGTCGTGAAGAAAGACGAGGTCGGCGTAGAAAAAGCATTATTTGGGTATATTAAAAATCCATCTGTTATCTACATAATATCTGACTGACGTATAAGCGCCCAGCCTAACCTTTGGATCTAGAAAGCTGAATATTTTCACAGGTTTTTCAAAATTACCCTTAAGGGAGTGAAAAGGGGGCTAAAAGTTTGTATTAAAGTCCATCATTTTTAAAACTTGAATCAAGAAACTTTGTTTTAAGGTTAAAACATAAAGATGAATAAATACGCATTTTAGTGTTTCATAAAATTCCAACCGTGAAGGGGTTGAAATTTTTTATAGGAGGTCTGTCATTTTTTAAATTAGAAGCATGTAACTTTGCTATTAGGTAAACAATTAAAAATAAAAATGCACGTGTGTTAACATTTTTTTAAATTCCACCCCAGTAGGGTTGAAGTAAAGAATCAAAGTTTGTTTTAAAATCATTATTCACGCGTAGTCGCTGACAGAAGCTATTTATCATAAAAAATCAAATAATATTATGTATAGACGATATTGTGGCGCAGCAGTAGCGGATCTGTCTTAAGCGCTACAGATCGCAGTATGTGTGTTTGTGCTTGTCATTGTGTGTGTTTCCGGACCCTCGACACACGCTATTACTATCCTAATGGGGCCGTTGAATGTAGTGTTTATTCATTAAAAATGTTTAGTTGCATCACAGTAAAAACTACTGATTTAGATTAAACATGCGAGCTAATAAAATCTTAAAAAATAAAACCATATTTACAAGCAGAGTAGGTTGCAAGGACTAAGGAATCAGAAATGTAATTGAATGTGAAACTTAATTTGTTTTCAATTATAGCTGAAAAATTTAATTGGAAGGTCTTTGTAACATTATTTATGGTCCGACTACGTAAAAACATAATATTTCATACTAATGACTAATTATTATTTTTACTGTCTTCGTTTTTCATTTTCCTCACTGTTCAATATTTGGTCTATTTAAAATCTAATAGAGACTTTGCATGTAATTTTTGATTTAAAAAGTTGCTTATTTATCTCATTGCATTAATGTTTTATACTTTTTTCTCGGAATGTGTATTGCTGTTGACCCTACTAGCTTTGACAGCGTCACTGAGCGGGGGGCAAGTACAGAGAACTGGCCGTGAAAAAGGGGCTCAAATTTGATTCTGTTCTAAAGGACGTCATTGGAGACGGAAGCAGCGCTCCGAGCGTATTCCACACAATGGACTCACCCGACGTTGTGAGCGCGACGCGACGTGAGACACAAGGGACCTCGTCCTCAACGGCGAAGACAGTGTTGTATTCGTGTCTGTGCTGTGTAAGGGGCATAGTCTAATATAATCCACCCATGTATCGACAGCGTCATGCAAGACGCATAACATTTGTCGGTTGATTACATATGTCTGTATAGATAAAATGTTGTAAAATTAACAGTATTTGGGTTTTGTAACTTCTTTTGTTTATTAAAGCCTGTGGAACACTCAAAAAAGAATTTAAAGCTTTCTACGATAAACAAAGATGGTCATTTGCATATTATCCAAGAGCACGTCTCGTCCGATTTATTCATTGAAGTCAATCAAGTGTTATCTCTTAGATTACGCGTAACATTTACAAAGGGTGACAGCGTTAAATGAATATGCAAAAGTAAGAGACTTCTATTGAAATATAAATTGACGGATGATTTGATAATACATAAATAAGACGCCACACCACGACGCTGTGGCGCTGCGGAAGTAGAAGAGAGTAGAAGCTCTATCCAATTCATTTCTGACATTCAGATTTTATATGAGCACGTATAAATGTTTATGTCATAAAACATATTGCTCGTCATTTAAATCGCAATAAGAGTCAAAGGTAAGCTCGCAGGTGTTGATAGTGTATATTAAGATACATTTCAACGTTTAATATAAAATGCGTTCCATTAATAAAATTAATTACTTCAATTTATTGTGGGAATGTTATTATCGAAGCTCATAAATGGGTTGATAATAAATTTATAATAGTTATTACGATGAATTTCATTCATGAGTATTTTATTATTATTTGGTTAATATTTCAAAGTTTTCAATAATAATATTTGTAAATGACCGAATGAATGAATGATACAGGTACCTATGCTGTTTTCAACCTATTTTTTATTAGCTTCATATAACGGAGCTTTTGAACATGTTTGAATACCTCCTTCTAAAGGTAGGAATAAACTATTTCGATAAGCGGTCGCTTTTTTACAATAAAACATATGGTTTCTATTTACACTATCCTAAATTTTTTCATTGCTGATGGTGGTTGTAGCCTTTGATCGTTCGCAACACCATACAGTTTTGTAAGTGTCACTCACGCGTTGCCAACCACGAGATTTTAATTGGTTCTTAAATTTCCTTTTCCTAGTAAATTCACTGGCTACAGGCTCCTTTAAACCGAAACACAGTTTTCTACGTTGCGCTAAAATACTGACACTGACACACGGGTAGTAAGTACCTTCCTAGCCAGCCCTTAAAATAAATATTTTACAACAAGCAGGTCCCAAGTTTGACCTTTTGTGTAATATTAAAATATTTATATTCCTCTAATAATAATGATGTGTCTGCTGCGGTTGATATAAAATGATATGAATAAGACTCTCAGAGCTATTATAATAAGAAACGATAGTGGTATAAGTTCGGTTTGTTAAATGTATAATAGACTCCCACCTTATACAAGAAATATAATAAATGTAAGGCGTTGGTAATTAGCCTTTTGAAATATCTATTTAAGCGAGTTGTAGGCGGGTCCTTAGTTACTAAAAATAAATACAAAGAATATAAAATGAAAACCTTTTTTGCTTTTTTAGTATCCATGGGTATTTATAGCATTTTATGTTTCTATAATGATTTTAATTATCTAATAGAGGGTAACCTACCATTCGTTATATAAATCAACTTTTAATGATCATTAAGGTTTAACAAACACAATAACTTAGAAAGAAAGAACTTAGAAAAACACACAATACAATGACGACAAAGCAAAGTATAATATATTAAATTACATAAATAAATGTATAGACGCTGCACACTCAACGGCCCCCATTAGGATACTGATATCCTGTGTCGGGGGTCCGGAAACACATACAAGGACAAGGACACATACACCCAGACCGGAAAATATGCTATAATAAACATATGATGCTCCGAGCGGGAATCGAACCCGCTACCTGTGACGTTTAAGGCAGGTTCGCTACCGGTGCGCCGCAACGTCTTCAGAATTATATTGTATTTAAATACACCATTTCTCTCATGTAATAGGTAATTTCATTAATTTAAAATATAAATAGGCAAAGGCTAAATAAATCTGTATCATGTATTCTGTTTGTCAACTATTTTTTTAAATTTAGCAATAGCTTTCATCTTTACATTAAAAAAATCTGTATTTTGTAAAGATCATCAACAAATAATTCTCTTCACAAAATAAGAAATGCATTCGAAAAAAAAATAGACTACATTATAAGAAGCAAAATTAGTTTTTTGTATTTCTTTATGTAACCCCATTTTGCTCTTAATCCAGCACTTTTAATAAGTAATAATTAATCTTATTTCTCCTACAACTAAAAAAACAACAACGAATATTTGGACGGAAAAGGGCAATACCATGTCAAGCCACACGAACGTCATTTCGAGAAAAACGCGTTTGAAAATTTTGAACAACTTGCTTTATATGATTTTTTATGTATTGGTCAAGTTTTTGGCAATTTCAGATGTACGTAAGTTAATATACTTATTTGCATAAAAAATAAGTATACAAACTGCATATTTCGTATATAATATACCCAAAACGTTTAAAAATACATGAAATGCATGATTGAAAAAATAGTTTTTTTAGAAGCTTAAAACCCTACAAATATTAAAGAAAACGGTATTGCTTATTTGCGTCCATTTTTGCTTCAAATAATATAAAAAGGTTTTTTAAACAGTCACTACAATCACGTTCGTGTTACACTGCATTTTAATCTATTCAGTTGTTGCGTGTTGCCATAATAAATATACAGATATTTAAAAGTGCATTATTTTTGTGTAGTTGTTAGACACAAAAATATCTTCAATCTAACAAACACAGCCCTGCAACAGTTGTATGGTAGAAAAAACAAGGGGTGACGTCTGAACTTTGGAAACGATTAAATAAATCTTTCACAAAGTCAATACAACATTTTTGAGTTCACTAAAGCTGCCCAATGTGTTTTTTAAGTCAGAAATTATTATTTATTATTATTTTTTTTATTTTATTGTATTTGAATCTTTCAGACTTCTTAATTAACCCTTTTGCCTCTTTACGGGAAAACGCGTGTGACTCTACAAGTGTTGTTAGTATCTATTAGATATCTGACCTTATCGAGCGGATTGAAGGTTATCCGGGACGATTGATTAAATACGTTTTGTATTCGGATTACGCGAAATTCCCGGAAATAAAGCACAAAAAGAACGAAGATTTTTATACCTTCAATAACAAAATTTGTTATTGTTGCTATACTAATATGAACTTAATGAAAGGTTTTCAATAAGTGAAGAGTAACGATCAAATGAAAGAAATTCAGGAACAGAAGCAGTTACTGTTATATGTTTACTAGATGCGTCAACCTGTGATGGGAGATAAGAGGAGTAAAAAAGGGGACGAAGATGACATTGTAGATACATGGACTTTAATGTATATTTTTTTACTAGCTGTACGCACGATTCAGCACGCTTTATGTAATTTTATAATCGGGAACCTAACCTTTTTGGATAAAAAGTATTATGTTTTAAATACAAGTCATAAGCTATCAGTGTGCCAAATAATAATAATTTATAATAACAAGACTTCATTGAAAAAAATCCTTCGCCATTTTTTTCATGTGTGTATTTTTGTACATTCGTTTTTATCTTTATTTAATTGCGATACCATGGAGCTACTTTTATTTTAATTACACATACACATTTTCAAATACCTTACAGTTATATATTTTATTCATTGCATAATATACAATAGACTTATAAAAGACTAATATACATTAAGATAAGTACACAAGATTTTCTAAGTTGTATTGGGCTAAAGCTAGTGACTGAGATGTCTCATCCAGTTATGAGATTAAAGTAGTGTGATTTTAAATAAATGCTTTACGTCACAGAGTTTAAGGCAGAAAACTCTTGTAAAAGCTAGTATTTTTTTTCGTTAGTTTGTCATTTTACAAATCAATGCAAGGGCTTGTTAAGTTGCGGGGGTGAGTTATAATCATATACACACGCATAGGGAAATTAGTATTAAAGTAGTTTACAGACTTTATTCCAAACAGGTAAATAAAAAGACAAGAAAAAGATTCAGTTAATATTTTGATTTTTATATTACAAAAATATGTTTGAATTTGTATATATGATGTTCATGGGCGGCGGTGATCGCTAAACATCAGGTGAGCCTCCTGCTCGTTTGCAACCTCAAACATTAAAAAAAATGCGCAATTACGTAAGTAAGAGAAAATAATTAGAATTTAATATTGAATAAAGGGAAACCAAAAATATTTTTATATAACTTTTAAAAGTATTTAATCATATTACGAAACTTTCGCGAATTATTTTTTGTGTGTTAGAAAATCTATACCAAAATGAAACCGCATAACTTCGAAGTTGTTTTTATGCAATCTTATTCCTTAGTCGAAGTTTTACAAAAAACTTTTGCTTCCGCTTCAATAAGGTTCGACACTATTAGACTAGTAATATTTTACAATAGAAGTGATTGTCTCAGCCCATGGGCTATCTAAAAAACCCGGGAGAGTTGCTCTGGGTTTAAACTTTAAATATTTATACGTACAGGAGTATGTCGTGTGTACACAAGAGCAAGGATCACAACACATGACTGTAAATAAAAATACAAACGCCTGCTGGGAGGTTTTTCCTTGGAGGTTTCCATGCTGTATCAAAAATAACCCCCATTTCTACCCTGGTTGTATGGCGCAAAAATGCCATCGAAATGACGTTGTCGCGGATACATTTTAACATCTTTTGATAATTTATAATAATTTACCTATCTATAAATTTTATTAAATCTAGTGAAACACATACGTTGGACATTGGCAGTATTAATTATTTATTTCATTGTAATCTTACATAGTATAAAATGAAGTTTCTGCCTGTTCGCTTAGATCGTTTAAACTATTAAACGGATTTTAATGCAGTTTTCCGCAATAGATAGTGTTTCAAGAGGAAGGTACGAAATATATAATTCTTCTGGCCGTGTGTATGTGATTAAACTCCTCCTAAAAGGTTGTACCGCTATCGGGTCTTAGTCTTTTTTTTCGGGGCGGGGCAACGTCTACCGCTAGTTTATAATATTATATTTTTACAATTTTTGCAGTCCCATTGTTATGTCGAAGGTCACACTTCTCCGCGCGAAATTCGCGCTTTCTTAGAAATGGGTAACAAGGTTTCCCTCCAGTTGTTGTTGTTATTGTTGTTGTGGTTGTTTACACGCAACTTTATATTACGTAATACCTATTTATTTTGTTACCTAATTTTTTTGATTATATATTATTTGATTGTGGGCTGGTATTCTTATTTACCTCCAGTAAAGGACAATTGTAATATTTACCTGATTTATTTTAAATGAGTCGCTTTGTATTTTCAACTTTAACACGACGTAACGCGACACAAAGACAAGATTGTCATATTCCCGCATCGAGCTATAGAAAGTAATACGATCTATACATAATTATTGAGGAACAAGATCGTCGCAATCCTTAATCGCGCTATCAAAGCGTTCTACGCTAAAAATTATATATACAACTTCCCAACGTATGTCTTTGGGCTTCGGCCCGCCAGGCAATGTCTGGTCTCGGTCTGGTCTAAGAACATTTCATACTTCGTTTTTCCACACATTCAATATTTATATAATCACTGACTAACCATATACTACTAATACTAACTACCGTATGATTTCACAACGTTTTCATTGTTTAGTTTATAAATAAATAAACGCTACACACTACGGCCCCAATTTAGGTTATTCAAAATCCTGTACCGGGGGTGCCGAAACATGCACATTCACAATAACAAACACACCTAGATCGGAAAAATGCCTGTAAGGTCAATACAAACAGCTGCTCTGAGCGGGAATCGAACCCGTGACCTGTAGCGCTTAAGGCAGGTTCGTTACCGCTACGCAACAACGTCGTAAAAACTTCTTCAGTTTAAAACTAAATGTTTACAAAAATCATTACTTGCTTCATAAAAATTCATTCTACTTCACTTTATTTTAGTATATAAGGGTCGGTAAAGTTTTTAAAATTTAAATGTCACTCAAAAGTAGCAAAAGCATTTTCAGTATTTCTGTCTTCTCATTTCTTATTACGTCGTCCTATTTTTTAGGAAAATTCCAAGAAATAAAAGGAGATTTTAATTAAATCCACAAACTAAAGATTATTCTTATGTAATCGGAATAGACAGCTTAAAAATGCTATCCAAGGGCAAATAATAACACTCAGAAGGGAGTGCAGCGAGATGGAATCGAATTCGGATGGACAGGTTCGCCGCCACGACGCCTACACAATTATTATAGTTTACGATAAATATTAAGAAACATTGCAAAACACTTCAGCAGTTTCAGTTTTGCGCTGTTAAAAATCAAGGAAAAAAATTTAATCTGACGTGGATTCAAAGCATAAGAGCAAAAAAATGTACCTACGTAATCCTGACTAATATTATAAATGCGAAAGTAGCCCTGTCTCTCTGACTGTCGCGTTTTCACGCCAAGACTATTGAACCGATTTAAATGAAATTTGGTGCACAGATAGTCTAGAGCCTTTTTAATGTTGCGAAAACAGGTTATAAATCGTTGAAAATGGAGGATGAAATGGTGTATGAAAATATCGTCATTTTTGCAGCTAGAAACTTGAATGAAACTTATTTTTTAGGCTATTGATTTGATACATATAAATATAAGACTCAAAGTTTGTAGAAGGGGAGGGTGGTTCAGAGTTTGTATTAACCCCGTTAATCTGGCGGGAAAAGCCGCTGGCAAAAGCTAGTACTAGATACATTAATGTTTTAATTTGTAGTGACCAAATTGTTCTTTAAAATAAATATTTATTATTATAAGCCCCGGTTTAAATATAAGCAGATGTTGCATGCGTACAGACGCAAATACAGATAAAGATAGAGATAAAGATTTTTGTAGCAATTATTTAATAAATAATAATTATTATCCAAATTCTTAAATTACAACCAATATATTTACAGTTCAAAACCAAATGAAAAATCGACAAATTGTTGCCGGACTATCAATCAAGAAAGGCGTATCTCAAACGACCGACAAACGGTGACTGATTGTGTATCGAAGATAATAAATAAAATAAAACATAGATAATAAAACTGACGTATACACATTACATGACCTCTTTCAAAAAAATTCATAATGCATGTAACTATGCAGGAATTATATAATCATTTGCAATCGGTAAAAAAAGAATTCTTTAAAAAGTCGTTGAACAACTAAGTGGTCGCTATACAAAGACTTATCGTACAGAAAACTGATACCTGATTTTTATCTGATATATTATAATACAATATTTCACACCCATAATTCCTCCCCGAATAAATAAGAATCAGGATAACTATTCTACTAAATGTATATTTATTATGACCGTAATTGGTCTATCGACTATAAAGTCTATAAAGTGCTTTAATACATGAATGTCACTATTAAAGAAAACAAGTCGATTAAATCTGAGGGCACGGCAGTGCCCACGCCAAGTCGAGCAAAAAAGCGCCACGGCCGTACTATCCTTTTCTCGAAGCATTTCAGACCGTTTTCGACGCCCTATAACTTCGTTGTGGATGAAACTAAAAGCCTGAATTTTAAGTAACCGAGCAGGCATTGTATAAACACGGTATATTTCAAATTTCATTCAATTTGAACCAGTAGTTTAAGAATTATAAATAGTCAAATTTCTTAATTTTGTCACTCACTGACTGACCGATCATCAAAACTCTAAGGCACTTCTAGCAGACATGAAAGCTTCAAATTTAGAATTTAATCCGTGTTTAGTTATACACATATAGGAAAAATGAAAATATTTTGTAATTTCGGTCCAGTTTTCTAGATACACAAACTGCATAAATAACTTTGTAAATTCCTATGTAAATGTATAACATTACAAAAGTTACGTTTACAGCAAATCAATCAGCGTGCCTGTATAGTATATGCATAATATAATAGAATAAAAGGTGTGTGGTGGGTAGATAATATACGATTAAACTCAAAAAGTGGGTAGAAAAAAGTAGGACTTTCTACAAAAAGATATGTACGGCAACTTATACTACTCATACAAATACTTTAGTGTCGTAAAACTGCCAAGTTTCAGGCGTAGTTATACATGAGATCTCACCACTTTTTGTAGCAGAAGAACTGCTCTGCGAGACTTGGATTTTTTTTTACATTTTATGTTTTTAATGGGATTAACTTATTCACAATCACCGAACATTGTCAATTGAATTTTAATTCTCGTACGTTATCATTTACGGCGTTGCATTGTAGCGATCTTAATTTATACGCGAAAAGAACGTCACAGAAAATGGCACTTTATTCTTTTAAATATATTAAATTATACCTTATTGTACTCGATTTTATATGTCATTATATTTGTAAATTTCCTGTTATGTGGCGTACAATAAAGTATTGTAAATAAAATAAATAAATAATTGTGAAAGATTATATGTTTGGAATTCAATACTAACTATATTTACAAATAATTAAAACTGTACAAATGAATGGTGGAGAATGCTCACTTTGTTTCCCGCTGAATTACTCAATCACACACAAACGGTTCAACGTATTTAGATGATATTTAGCACACAGTTGTTACTGCGTGGTTATCAAAACCTAGAGAACTCGTACACAAGAAAATTGGTATATGTTTTTTCTTTTGTTTTTTTAAACAATATTAGCAATGCTTTTTTCATTAGTAATATTCGTATTGCCCCTCCAAATAAGATCGAAACGTGCGCTAGGAGTGGGTACGACAATAACCCAAGGGGGTCCGGATCGAACCCGCGGCTCTCGCATTAACTGAGCTAATTTAAATTTGGTATAAATATGGTTATGGAATTGAAAAAAAACCGCGGATAGTATGATATAATTAAGATTGAATATTCTATCTCCCATAAGGATCAATTTTGCCTGTTACGTCTTGTGTCGAGTCAAAGGTTACGAGCGTGACCGCTGTGGAAAATGCTGAATTACCGTATTCAGGTGGAAGAATTTGCCACTTATTCCAAATTACCTTGCTTTGTGAAAAAGCACTTTGGCATTCCAGTATTAGCACTTAAAAAATCTTAAAAAGATGTTAAGTGCAACTCGTCTCATTGCCTTCAAAAGCATTAATTTCATACTCATTTTTCCACGTCCACGCGGATGCATTATAATAGTATTGAGATATCTATCAAGTTTAAGCGTTCCGGAATTATAATTTTTTTTTGTGTAAGAGTTTAAGAATGTTCAGAGATCGAAAAAATTGTCAAAACATTTAAAAAAATCATTAGATACGTATCGAGAGAAAGTAAAAGTTTTGTAATAAAAACTTTCTATCCTGCATAATTGTGTGAGTACATTGACGGAAGTATTAATGTATTTTTATTATTATTAAATTATTTTAACGGAGAACAATCTAAAATAATTCTTTAAATTGTAAGCCGTAAAAAGTGAAACCGAATTGTTTGTCCATTTATTTTTTAATCCGTTAACAACTACGTATTTATGTTTCAGTTGACACTGCGTTTGTGTTCCTGGTCAACATCTAGAAGATATTGTAAGTATAGATAATAAGTATAAATAAACGAGTCTATGATATATAATAACGTAAAATATTCTCATTTTTCATGTTGTAAGTCTTTAATATATTATTAAAAATATTATATTAGTTAATGCAATTATAATCCCTCACTGGTTTTTAAAACCGACATAAGTAAAAGACAAATAAGTAAAAGTAACTACTCATAACAAACTTAACCCTTTATTTACCAAATGATTTTAACACGTTGAAAAAAAAATGTTAAACTCGAAATTGAATAAAGATTCCTTTAAAATAAATAGCAGACCTAATTATGATATAATATTGTTAAACACTATATATTTTTAAATATTTGAAATTAAATCGCATGAGCTTATACCACGCCGGCATTTATAGGAATTTAATGACAACATCAAAATAAAATTTGCACTTTCAAAAATTTGAAAAACACTAAGATAAAAACACAAAAAAACTAAGATAGCTACTGGACCTACCTGACTGTTGATATCCTATGATCGAGATGATTCGAAGGAGGAAGCAGTCGACAGCGCCGTGCTTCGTTCAGGGAACTGCCAATTATAAATTCGTTTCAAACCGTACGACTGAAATTCGACAATCGTAAACTATAATCGCAACGCTTAGCTTTAACTAAAACATCAAGTATATTTTTGTTACTGTTTCAGTTCTAAACAGCTAAAAATATCATTGTTATTATAGCTGTAGACGGTTAGTTTTCAACACATTCAAAGCTAATCGGATGAATGGTAAACTATTTCATATGCGAACTAGTTACTTCGCATAGGCATTTGCGGGCGCTTAGCACAAACATACTTATTTCTAAGATTAAATTAAAACATTAAAATCATAAAATTTAAAGTAAATAAATATAAAATATATTTACCTGTAAAGTTGCTTTCTTTTCGATTTATCTTCTTTTAGTACGTCTGTAGAGCACGAACTGTGTATTGAAGTCTATTTGTTAAAGGTCTGTAACAATAGAAAAAGAATTGTTTGATGCCAGTTCGGACGAGACGCTTAGATATAACTTACATAAACACAGCCAGCTTAGCACACAGACACATACAAAATAAATAAAAACAATTCGCATGTTGCAATGGCGGCATTATAAAAACTAGTACAACTACGGCCAATTACTGTAAGAGTAAGTTAAAACTTACCAGTCAGGTCCGAGGCTAATTATTGCGGCCTTGTTTGTTTGTCCTTCCTCGAAGTACACCTGTAGTGACAAAAAAAAATTAATTCAGACAGATTCAATATTAAAATACATTACATTCTTAATTTAGGACAGCGATTATTAGTTTTTTATAGCCGAGAACCTCCTGGTAGACCGTTGGGACTGTACTGAGCCTCGACGGTCACGAGTTCGTTTCCCGTTCGGAGGAGATGTTTGTCAATAAGTATCTGTTTCGGTCCGTGCCTTGTGGGCCTCCCCACCGTGCCTCAAAGAATAATAAATAATAAACCATAAATAAATAATAAACGTTGCACACTCAACGGCCCCCATTAGGATATTAATATCCTGTGTCCCGGGGTCCGGAAACATTCACAATGACAAGGATAAATACACCCAGACCGGAAAATATGCTTGCATCGTTAATACAAACATAATATGATCCGAGCGGGAATCGAACCCGCGACCTGTGGCATTTAAGGCAGGTTCGCTACCGCTGCGCCACAACGTCGTCAAATCAGGATAAGAGTATAAGCAGACACTGGGTAAATACCGCATATACTAGGAAGAACAGTGGCCGAATACTTCCTTTGAACTTGTGTATGAAATTGACAGGACGGTAGTGGTATATGCTGTAGTTGTAACATAGTTAGTTCACTAAGTGCTCTCACCAATTGCCTGAGATGTAATTACCTGCCTGTTTCAGAATAGACGTATAGTGTATATCGGGAACGGAATAATATTGAAAATTGTCGCCTTACTTATTACGTTAGCTTAGTAGGGGTATTTTACAGGAAGCAATTCCATCGATTCGTGCTAGACAGCCGGCTGTGTTATGTTAGAAAAACTATTATCAGTATCCTTTCCGGATACATTTGTTAATATTATTTGTTCCTAAGTTCCTACTATATGTATTGTTTATACCGCATTATGTAAATTGGTTTTATTTTTATATAATACAATTTGTATGTGTTATTAAGCTGCAGGGTTCAGACATACGATAAAAATTTTAATAACATATTAAGTTGGCAAAGAAGCATACGATCCACCTGATGGTAAACGGTTGTCTTAACATAAGAGCACTTGCAATACCATTAATTTCTAGGTGTCACTCATGCGTTGCCAACCTCGAGATAATGATTCTTAACTCTCCTTTGCTTAGTTATTTCATGTTTAGCTAAAGTGTTCTTCTAATCGAGACAGTAATGCAAAATATATTACTGCTTACTAGCCGACCTTTTGTAAATAATTGGACTACCACCCAGTTTGTCCAACCAACCATGTTGATCCAAATAATTTTGCTTAAATCGGAAGGCGGGCTTTGATCAAAAGAGAACCCCGCGGGATTTGAGAGCACTTTTCTATTGGATTTCGATGTAACACTTACTTAAATTACATTAGACACCGTTGTGGCGTTGTGGGTAGCGAGTCTGCCTTTAGTCTCGACGGTTGCGGGTTCGATTCCCGCTCGGGTAGATGTTTGTTAAAATTTCTGTCTCGGTCTGGGCGTTTGTCCGTGTGGGTCTCCCCACCGTGCCTCGGAGAGCACGTTAAGCTGTCGGTCCCGGTTATTATCAATAACATCTGATAATAATCGTTAACTCTTAATAAGTAAATTGCTCTTATCCAATGAGTTACTGGTTCGCCCCTAGGGTTGCGGAGGTCAGATGGCAATCGCTCCGTGTAAAAACTAGTAACCTGTCAAATCCGGATAAGAGTAATAAGCAGACCCTGGGTACATAAAAATACCGGGAATAATGCTAGGATGAAGAAGACTTACTTAAATTACATTTTATATTCCCACCAAAGTTTTCGATAAATTTGAATGATTTAATATTTTCATTCGGGATTATTGCGGTAATTGTGATCGACTCGAAGGCCTTAAAGTTAAGTAACTAAGTAAATCTGACAAAAGCGTTCGTTTTTATTGAAAAAAACTCGAGTAATCGTTAAAAATCGCCAACCCTACTAGTCAATTGTAAAATGTATGAATTAAAAGTTGTAGTACGGAAGCCGCAACCCAACGTAGAGAATGGTATTAAAGAGGTTGTTGACTTGCGTAATGGGAAAGCTTCCTATATTCAGAAATCGATCGGAACGCGCATGCGCGATTAGTACGGCGGCTGTTCGTTGCCTCGGGCCACGCCTGGGAGCCTCACGGGACGTAAATTGAATAAGGACAGTGTCATGTTTATATATGCCATTGTATTCTTTTAATTCGATTTACAATAACATCTTTGTGACTAAGCATTCATGATTAATCATCGCCTCTACGATGCTGGAGCTCAGGTATTTTGTCTATGGTAAGATTAATTAGCCAGTCACTGTTTACTGTCATGTACTTTTTAATTTATAGGTTGGCAATATCTGATACTAAGCAATTACTGCCACCCATAAACATCTGCAACACTAGAGGGCAGGTGCGTTGCCGACGTTTTAAGAGACAGATATTTATAAGTTCAATACAAATATCTGCCCCGAGCAGGAATCGAACCCGCGACCGTCGAGAGTCGAGTAAAGGCAGGCTCGCTATCAATACGCCACAACGATCGTCTAGCCTATCAACCCCCATACGACACGATATTTTACTTTCAGTGTAAACTGAAACGATTTACCGTAACAGTAAAGTTATCTCTTTTGTCGAAATACACTACGTAATCCGTTAGACATTTTCCGTTCGAAATCGGCTTATCCTTCGTTAGAGACCGGTTTATTCATTAGTACACTTTTAAATAAAAAGCCACTGATCCGATTTCATGTAAATTTTTTTATCTTTATAGTTTTTTCCGCTAAGCTTTAATCGGGTAACAGACTTATAGGTTTAGCAATACGATGATCAACCAGTGAATATCGGGAAGGATTACGGGGGCGTTGTTTAGTTATTACTAGCGGCCTGCTGCGGCTTCGCACGGGTATATAATATATAGCCTATGTCACTGAAAAAATGATTAAAATCGATCCAGCAGTTTTGATTTATTCATTACTGCCCGTGGCCCGCACGATTATTTACGACATCCTTCATTATCCATCATTAGAAACCTCAAAAATAACAGGTATTTCTTTATCTATCAGTATTTGAAAAAAACTGCATCGAAATCCGCTGCGTAATTTTAAAGATTTAAGCATACATAAAGATATAGGGTCAGAGAAAGCGACTTTGTTTTATACTATGTAGTGATATTTCATTCTGACTATTTTATGATTAGGTGTCATTCTGACTTTTTTGATTGAGACATAAGTCGTTGAGATATAAGCTGTTAAAGTCATAAAATGGTGTCCCTCATACTTTTGAACTATAGGATTTCAAATTCGGGGACTAGAATTTTCAACGATAGCAATTTTTAAGATGATACATTTAGATTTAAAGGTTTTTCCTATAACTTTGTTATTTCATATTATTTTTAATAGTCGCTATGAAATTATAAAACTTATTATTGAGATTCCTTTTAATTCGTCGATATCCTAAATATTCTACATCATCATGCTGCGGAACCTTTTAGTTTCCTGTGCGTGGTCCACCAAGCACTTGACTGCTTTATTAATTATTGGAATCGATACTACATTTAAACTAAAAAATGTTATGTGCAAAAGTACCTAGTAGTTTGGAGTTGTGGGGATTATTTCTAAAAAGCACGGTGAAGTGTTCGATGTGAGTTAATAAAATACGCTCGTAACAATCTAACGCCTCTATAGGGTCGAGTATGGTCAAACATTGACCGTGTCCGCTTTAGGCCATGACCCCACCGCGTAGCCAGGATTAGACCCAGGGCAGGGCAAAATCTTAAACTAGGGCCTAGAGGGGGGCAAAATGACTATTTCTTCAATATTATTGAATTTATCAGTATTTAACAAGGTCCAGGAGGAGGGGGAGGGCAGCGGCCTCTCTTGCTCCCCTTGTAAGTCGTCGTAGTAGTAGCAATCTCGTCAACAACAACGTGTTATAGAAGTCAACTCATGCAACAATCGTGCGTCGCGTGGCCGTGCATGTGCCGCGGTGGGGTCGTGGCCTTATTGGTAAACTATTGGATCCGCTTGTTAGACAATATGACCGTTTTGCTAGGCCAAATTCAATTTGATTGTGAAGTTTGACACTCAGTAACTAGACTCGATAGTTAGGATTACGACAAGCGACGGCTGGACAGCGACTCCATTATTGATAATATTTTTTGTTGTCTCGCCTGTTTTGACCGAATATCTTTGAACAGTCTAGGTGTTTGTATGTGCAATATGTTACGATACTTACGCGGTTTCGCTCGCTTGATGTATGTTATGTTAGTTACTCCTTAAAACAACTGCTTTAGGTGATTAGCCAGAACAAACTGACGGAAACGGATTATCAGATGTCATGATAACAACCGGGACCGATAGCTTAACGTGCTTTATGAGGCAATGTGGGGAGACCTACAAGGACAAACGCCCAGACCGAAACAGATATTTATAACAAACATCTGCTCCGAGCGGGAATCGAACCGTAGATCGTCGAGGCTCAAATCCGCCTTTGCTTTGCGATACTAACACGCCAAGTACGGTCGTCGGAATCACTAACAAAACGTGTAAGAAGTGAGACGCGCATAGCCGGGTGCGCTCACTGATCGGTGGATTAGGCAAAATTAAGCGCGGTCAGCCACAAGATGGGTGATCGCAGTGGTATTTCAACTGAGCGTCTCCGTGCTTCGGAGGGCACGTATAAATCAGTCCCGACTGTTATCAATTTGACAATAGTCGAAAAATCAAGTCAGAAGTCTATACGGGCGACCTGAACAACTCTGACACTAGGTGGGCCACTAACCACTCGACAACAAGAAGAACAAGTGTAACCCAGCTTTAAATTAAAATTGGGATTATGTAGTACATGCCTGCCTAAAGGTAATTGACCGCTGTTATAGGAAATCGTCGGTGATTGAATATTTTTTGCAAGACTTATATGAAACTTTATCCTAAGATAATTTAAGCATTTAGTAATGGTTAACACCTTCGGTGGTTCCACGCCCGCGTACTACCAAATTGTTGCTATAATTAACATTAACAGTGTATTACTTACATTTCATATTTATTACTTCTTCTTCTTACCATTATTCTCTGTATATGCGAGTATTTACGCAGGGTCTGCTTATTAATTATTACTCTTGTCCGGACTTGCCAGGTTACTAGTTTTATACTTTCCTTAGTTCTTTCCTAAGTTTGTGACCACACAATTTAGAATCTAATTTATCTAAGTTTAAAGCGCGCAATTTAAACGAAAAACTTAAAAAAACGAATTCAATAATTTCGGAACTGGTGTTTTTATTTTAATAATTTCCAGATATAAATTACAAGAATTAAGAGACGTCATACTAAGCAAGTGAGGGGTCTCAAATATGTGACAAGGGTGTGGGTCAAAAAATCATGAACATCACCAGACTACGGTGCCTTTGGTGATAATAAAAAAAAGTCACAACAAAGTCAGCAGACGGAAGATTAAAAATAAGAATATATCAAGAGGCAGGATCTGGTGTGAGTGATCTGAATGCATATCCCTCGTATATGTATTTATTGAAAGGCCGCCATGACCTCGGATAAGTCAACGGCTCGATGCATACCTCGGTTCAATGGCTTTTATTTCTTTTTTTTACAACCAATGCCGTTAGAGCTCTTCTGTACTTTACTACGATTTTAAAAGAAATATTATGATATATTTATAACTGCCAGTGACTTTGTTTTAGATACATTTTCCATAAGATACAGTAATTTCAAGTACATAGAGTGTTTTTTGTTAATTCCAAGGGAATAGTACATTTTTCCGGCATATAAGTGTACTATATAATTCTGGTAAGAAATATTTGCATATCAAATTTCATCAAAATACATTCAGCGTTTTTGCGTAAGTGAGTAACAAACATTCACCATGAAAACGAATGATACATACTCACGGAGGTGCAAATTGAACGGGGTGAATACAGGATGCAGTAGCAGAAAGACGGGGCGAGGGCGCTGGAAATAGAGGACCGATTCGCTAAGGATTCGGAAATCCGGCTTTCCGGAATACTAATCGAAATTCCTATCGAAGTGCAATATTCCGTACGAAACTTCTATATAAGTATATATAAATCAATATTTTCTACTATAAAATAATGCATTATATTGTAACGAAGCTCAATATCGCGCGGTATACGAACTAGGACCGAAAAAAGTGTAATAAGACTTTTTCCGGCACTGGTCTTTCTAAAATGGTATCAATCGATAGCTGCATAATATATATTTTTGTTCCGTCTAGTTTAAGTTGACCTCTAGTAGAAAGACCTTCATAGGTACTCACGGAAATTATATCCAATCTCTGTAATTCTTTTGATACATAGTTATTTTTTTAATAATTAATATTTGATAAATAGCAAAAAGCGTCGCATATTATTAATATTTTCTAGATAAACGAAATAAACAAATGGTATTGGACCATTGACTTATTATAGACTAAGGAACAACCTTCCAATATAATCGAATGAAGTTAGCTTCACAAGCTTGCAGCAAAATCGAATAAAGTTAGCGACTAATTTCGTTTCGTTGCCTTAGTGCGAATTTACATATGATCACCAACGAATCTTTGGACATTTTTTTTTTATAAGTATTTATATATAGTAAGTCCGTATTTGATTACTGTTTCTGGTATCACAATATCAGCCATGACAACTGTAGTCCTCTACATGACCTCACAGCCGAACGATAAGAGACAAAATTTAAGGCTATTACGTTTTTTTTATTTCAAAATTTTACCGCCAAAATCATATCGTAGCTACATCAGTATCATTAGCGAATAAAACTTATTGCCTTGACACCGTTGTGACGTTGTGGGTAGCGACGTTTAGCCTAGACGGTGGCGGGTTCTATTCCCGCTCGGGCAGTTTACATTGATCTTACAAATATCCGTTCTGAAGACCTGACTCAGTAACATATCAATACACAGCCTTAAGGGCGCGTTTACGTATTTGACGAAAAATAGATGTATTTCGATCTAATTTCCGACAAAATCAAAGTAAATTAAATGGAACTTTTAATTACTATGAATAGATCAGGCCTTTATCTTTAATAACGCTGTAAAAAATATGAAATTTTCTTATTATTTTTTATAGTAAAACTGATTTTCCGGAGCCTCTTCACACCAAATTAACGATATCGAGCTGAGTTTAGGTAGCCTTTTAAACTATTTCTTACGTGATATCAATTTAAAAAAATACCTCTAATAGTAAGACATGTTCAACTCAAACCCTAGGAAGAGATATTTATAATAATACGACACATTAGCTCAGAAAAAATAAATATCAAATGTATCTTTTTCACATATTTTGCTTCTAAAGTTGTACCTTAAGCTGTTGCATTAAGGCCTATTTTGTTTGATGACTGCCATGATTTATTGTTCAAAATTTTCTAGTAAAATTTCAGTCGGCGCTGAGACGCCTTCGTGAGTGGACGCTATGTCGCTTGTAAGCAGGAGGTTATATTAAATAAGATCGCTAAAATATAATATTACATAGAAAAAATTGACTATAACTACAACTCTTGATACTTTATTTTAAGGATAATTTGATAAATATTTTCTTTTTTTAGAGATTAAAAATTCTAATTCGTCTTAGACTTATTGCTCAGACCTTAAGGTATACATCCCTGACTGCTAGTGGAAGTCTCGGATGATTGTAGTTTTTTTGCCGTGTTTGGGCTCGTTACTATGAGACCTTAACATCGAACTTGTTGGAGTAACCTGAAGGTGTACTCCGATGACTGATACAGGATCTGCAGCACGAGTAGGGTTATGAGTGCCGTGTTTGGGCTCTATTTGTTAGGTACGGTGAGACCTTACGTCCGAACTTGTTGGAGTGATCTGAAGGTCTACTTCGATGACTGCTACAGGATCTGCAGCATGAGTAGGGTTATGAGTGCCGTGTTTGGGCTCTATTTGTTAGGTACGGTGAGACCTTACGTCCGAACCTGTTGGAGTAACCTGAAGGTGTACTCCGATGACTGCTACAGAATCTGCAGCATGAGTAGGGTTATGAGTGCCGTGTTTGGGCTCTATTTGTTAGGTACGGTGAGACCTTACGTCCGAACCTGTTGGAGTAACCTGAAGGTGTACTCCGATGACTGATACAGGATCTGCAGCATGAGTAGGGTTATGTGTGCCGTGTTTGGGCTCTATTTGTTAGGTACGGTGAGACCTTACGTCCGAACTTGTTGGAGTAACCTGAAGGTGTACTCCGATGACTGATACAGGATCTGCAGCATGAGTAGGGTTATGTGTGCCGTGTTTGGGCTCTATTTGTTAGGTACGGTGAGACCTTACGTCCCAAATTGTTGGAGTGATCTAAAGGTCTACTTCGATGACTGATACAGGATCTGCAGCATGAGAAGGGTTATGTGTGCCGTGTTTGGGCTCTATTTGTTAGGTACGGTGAGACCTTACCTCCGAATTTGTTGGAGTAACCTGAAGGTGTACTCCGATGGCTGATACAGGATCTGCACCAAGAGTAGGGTTATGTGTGCCGTGTTTGGGCTCTATTTGTTAGGTACGGTGAGACCTTACGTCCGAACTTGTTGGAGTGACCTGAAGGTGTACTCCGATGACTGATACAGGATCTGTAGCACGAGTAGGGCTATGTGTGTCGTGTTTGGGCTTGTTTTGTTAGATATGATGAGACCTTACCTTCGAACATGATGAGTAGACCTTCAGATCACTCCAACAAGTTCGGACGTAAGGTCTCACCGTACCTAACAAATAGAGCCCAAACACGGCACACATAACCCTACTCATACTGCAGATCCTGTAGCAGTCATCTAAGTGGACCTTCAGATCACTCGAACAAGTTCGGACGTAAGGTCTCACCGTACCTAACAAATAGAACCCAAGCACGGCACACATAACCCTACTCGTACTGCAGATCCTGTAGCAGTCATCGAAGTAGACCTTCAGATCAGTCCAACAAGTTCGGACGTAAGGTCTCACCGTACCTAACAAATAGATTCCAAACACGGCACACATAACCCTACTCATGCTGCAGATCCTGTATCAGTCATCGAAGTAGACCTTCAGATCACTCCAATAATTCGGATGGTAAGGTCTCATTGTAACTTCCTAAACGATCACAAGCACGGCACACATAGCCCTACTCATCTTGCAGTTACAGTAGCAGTCGTCGAAAAACATCATCAGGTAACTCCATCATGCTCAGGGGTAGTATCTTATTATTATTTTTTTATTGACGACAATAAAAAAAATATTCATATAAAACATTTTTATTACCTATAAATAATCTTTAAATAAAAATAATACAAATAAGGAAAAAAATAGTTTTTACAATATTTATGTACACAAAGTATACAAAACAAATATGACTATTTATTACTTACTAACATTACAACGTATAAAATATACCCACAAAAAAATGAAACATTTAAAGTCTCAAAATTAGTTTACCGTTCATTATTCCCGCCGATCACAGTCGTGCGCTTGTGTGATCGTTTCGTGTGAATGTAGTGGTGCGATTCGCTACCTATCTATTTTGCAAACGCGTCCTTAACCCTTGGACATACAAAGCTGTTTTCAAAAGCAAAGGTATTGTTTTTAAACGGTAAACGAGTACTAAGAAAGAATTTATCGAAATTCGTGAAAGACGCGGTAAAAGTTTCTAAGTCCGTCATTTTTGAAACCAAAACCATGAAACTTTGTTTTTGACGAACTATTAAAGATAAAGAAGGACGTGTTTTAAATTTTCAACGTTTTTATTAAAATTTATATTCGCGCGGGCGAAACTGCTGGTAGAAGTTAGTTTAGTATAAAAACATACAGACACACCTAGTTTGTACTTTTTTACATTATCAAATTACAATTCGTTATCTGCGCATACTTTCCCACACTTATTTTTTTACTTTCAATATTATAATTATGATATTATTTTCAGAATGTATCTTATCTATACACTACTATATTAACAATACGATAAGTTTCACAGATAAAAGATAAAAAAATATATTTCAAAGTCAAATATTTGTATGCATATTTTTTTTTCCGGACCGGATCAAAAAATATACATATTTAGAAAGTAATTTCAATAGGACCTTTTACTTTTTGAGCAAATCAAGTAATTTAATGTAACGTTAATATGTAATGCTTTGTCTATGAGAGTAGGTATGTGTGTTTATACAGGTTAGTTTCCATGATAGTGTTCAACTATTGTTTTGATGAAATTTCGTGTTGAAAACTTTATGATTGTACTTAAAAATAGGTTATATTTTACATTGGTACGATGAAGGGAACCCGAGATAACATTGAAAACAACATAATTAAAATTCCACACGGATGAAGTCATAGACAGAAATTAAAAACGAATTTTGAAAAGGACAATGATATAATTCAATTATGAATTTTAGCAAATTACTCCGAAGTGTTATTTGAATGATACCTACTTATAAGATGTCTAAGTATAAAATACGAATTTTCTGATCTATAAGACTTACTCATAACAAAATTCACCAATTCGAATCTTTTCACCAGGAATTCACCCGCTACCGCTGCTCCGGGTTCGATTCCCGCTCGGAGCAGATATTTGTATTGACCATACAGGCATGTTTTCCGGTCTGGGTGTATTCCTCCTTGTCATTGTGTGTTTCCGGACCCCCAGGATTTAACTATCCTAATGGGGGCCGTTGAGTGTGTAACGTTTATTTATTTAATTTCCTCCGGGTCTGCTTGTCTGAGAGTTTGCCAATTATTCTCCGCAACCCTTTAAATTCCGAGGCACAGTAGCGTGACTCATCTAGGAAGCGTTAATATAATCTTAGTAGTTACGCCTAAAACATTGTTTTTTTTTATGTGTGAGGGGCAAACGGGCAGGAGGCTCACCTGATGTTAAGCGATCACCGCCGCCCATGAACATCTGTAACACCAGAGGGCATGCAGGCGCGTTGCCGACCTTTAAGGAAAGAATACATTCTCTTGAAGGAATACTTAAATTATTGTTACTTCTGCAGGAAATTAAGGCTCACCGTGTATAAAAATCAAATAGATATAAGAGGTTATTCGGTTCACGCGATCGTATTTGCAGCACAACTATTATTAAATAAAAAATAGATTATTTGACCTCTTGGACAGACAAAATATCTTGAAACAAGTCACGGATTAAGTTCTGGAATTTTCTAGAGCGTCATTTTTGTTTTCTATAAATCTTTATTGTGAAAGAAAACAACTCCAGAAAACTTGTTTTTCTTGGAAAAACTTCTGAGAAGCGTAGATTAGCCTAATAATCCTTTTACGTAATAAGAGATGCTTTTGTCCGATAATAGGAAAAGGGGACGGTGAATGAAAGACATGTTGACGCATCTCCGTGTTATCACGTCAAGACGTCATAGATTATCGGAATATACGAAGCGATTGCCCGAATCAGTAATTATAGTCGTAGCTCGAAACGACGGCTTTTGTTATTAATATAGCATTTCTTTTGTATTCTATTAGCGAGTGGCTAAGGCGTTGATATCATCATAATATCGAAGGAATATTCCGTGTCGGTCCAGAAAAAAAAACAGCGGGCTTACCATTAACTCTTATTGATTCAAATGTCGCCCAATTTATATCTTTATATATATAATTCTACTGTACGTGTGTATGTCACTGAACTCCACCTAAACAGTCGGACAGATATTGATGAATTTTTTTGTGTGAGTTGCAGTGGATTCGAGTTTTTCCCACGACAACGTAAAACTTTTCCGGCATAAAAAGTATCCTATCTGTTAGTCCAGGTAACTATCTAACTCAGCCCCATATTTCATCTAAATCCGTTAAGCCGTGTTTGCTTGATATAGTAACAAACATAAAAACATCCAAGCATACAAATAAATAGGTAACTAAAACTTCGCTTGAGACTTGGTCCATGATAATTGTGATAGCTCGGCTAATTTGCATGATATAAATATAATTTATCTAACTCGCGTAGTTCTCGTTCCCGTGAGAATACGCAAAGTAATGACTTTTATAGGGAACATTTGAAACCTTGGGTATGAACAGATAATATAGCTTATGTTACTCGGTTAAGATGTGACTTTCTAATGGTGAAAGAATTTTAAAACTCGGTCCGAGCGAATTTTCGCATTAACCCTATATAGGTGTGTGTTGGGTCTGTTTGTCCTTTTCAGGTACAAGTGTACAATGTGTGTTTCCGGACGGGCAACACATACTGTACACTGACAACTATTGTGTCGGGAACAGATAACAACAATCCTACTGGGGCCGTAGTGTGTAGCGTTTATTGTTATAATATTTCGACATCAATGGATTGTCTTTAGTGTTTTTACTTTTAGTGTATATGCTATTTTATATACATATAGCGGGCCCGTCAAACGTTGTTTTGTCCCTAAAAAAAATTCTGAAACCCTATAGCAGCGCCCTCTTACTGAGTCTATGACCCGAAAAAAAATCTGGGACCCGATAGCAGCGCCCCCTAACTGAGTCTATGCCCTGAAAAAATCTGGGACCCGATAGCAGCGCCCCCTAACTGAGTCTATGCCCCGAAAAAAATATGGGACCCGATAGCAGCGCCCCCTGAGTCTATGCCCCGAAAAAAAATCTGGGACCCGATAGCAGCGCTCCCTAACTGAGTCTATGCCCGAAAAAAATATGGGACCCGATAGCAGCGCCCTGTAACTGAGTCTATGCCCCGAAAAAAATCTGGGACCCGATAGCAGCGCCCCCTAACTGAGTCTATGCCCCGAAAAAAATCTGGGACCCGATAGCAGCGCCCCCTAACTAAGACTAATTGTGAACAGAAGTAACACCGATGAAAAACATTGAATTACTAATATCGCTATTAAAAAATAGGGAGTGATGATAGAAGGGTGAAAATTTAGGGTCGTATGTATTTTTAATGCCACGTCATAAAATTTGAAATTTTTGTCAAAAATAAAAATTTTGGGGTGGAGCACCCTTAAAATGTAGGGGTATGAAATCCCGACCGATGACCTACCCGACATGCGCACAAAATTTCATAAAAATCGGTCGAGCCGTTTCGGAGGAGTTTGGTAGCAAACACCGCGACACGAGAAGTTTATATATTAGATGTGTTATGTAATTGCAACGTCAGATTTGATTATGTCGACTAAGATTATTTGGAGTGACGGCATTTAATTACCATTTCACACGAATGTCCTTTATAGCTATGCATTTATTTCTATTACGACGGAGTTGCTATTACTACAGTCCGACATAAAAAGATTGCAATTCTCAATCGATTTTTGAGTCGTTAAGTGTTGCAATTGTGAAGTTATACTTCTTTTGGCGCGTTAGGGAAAAATGATGAGAGTAAATTTTTACGATGCGCGCGCACACCGTCACAAAAACCGACACCCTGAAGTTAGCTATAGTCAACATTTTTTTGTGATATTTAAATAAACTTTATTTAACTAGATAATGCGTTATAATAAAACTTTCAATGTATTAAATACCTTTTTCTATTGTTAGTGTCATTTGTCTACAAACGTAGAATACGGCGAAAGATAAAATTTTTGAAAAGATTTTTATACACACACACTTTTTTTGATCAAACCTCGATCGCATTGACTTTAAAGCTGGTACGCACATTCAAAAGTTCAAGGATGAGCCCTATCAAGGACAAACGCCGTCGGGATTGTGGAACATTGCGAAATCGCACCCAAAATCCCAACATAAAGCATCCCGGTAGGAGTCCGACATAGCCTTTGGTTACCCTCGTCACCAAGCATCCATGAGGTACCGGCCCATTCCTATGTATTGCAGTAACAAGTATACTGCTGGTACATCGATGACAAATATAAAATATGTAGTCACTATATGTATGAACTGAACTAGTTCAGTATCAGTGGTGGGATGTTAAGTGTATTTTGTAAACAAAATTGATGTACACGATCGTGAGCCTTATAACTCATTACAGGGATTGCGGTTCAATTTATAGCATAGACTTATTACATACTAGCGTTCCGCCCCGGCTTCGCACGGGTATAAAATATATAGGCTATATCGTTCACTGAAAAAATGATTAAAATCGATCCAGTAGTTTTGATTTATTCATTGCTGCCCGTGGCCCGCACGCTTTAAATGTAATTATTTACGACATCACATTAGAAACCTCAAAAATAATTTGTTTTTTTCTCCACTATTTAATGGATGTTATTATACATACAAACCTTGCTCTTCAATCACTCTATCTATTTAAAAACCGCATCAAAATCCGTTGCGTACTTTTAAAGATTTAAGCATACATAGGGACAGAGAAAGCTACTTTGTTTTATACTATGTAGTGATAGTGACGGACACGCCGTTCCATACAAACAAAACTCCAATAATTTATTGGTGACCCAACAAAGTTAGTCACAAGCTTGCAACCTAATCGAATAAAGTTAGCGTGTGACTAGCTTCGTTTCGTTGAGTATGCCAGTGAATCTTTCTCAATTTTTCTGAATAGAAGGGCATTTTTTGTGTTTTGTGTAGTTCTTGAATAGATTATAGAGCGACATTTGATGGCAAATTGAAAAAGGCTCTGAAATAAGTATATTACATTTCAATATTAACAATAAACGCTACACACTCAAGGCCCCCATGAGGATAGTTAGATCCTGTGTCGAGGGTCCGGAAACATACACAATGCCAAGGACAAATACACCCAGACCGTAAATACATCTAGAATCAGTTCCAAGAATCATCTATATTCATATTAAAAAGTATAATTTGAGTTTCCAAGTACTAAGCCGATTAGAAAAGTTATCATCAAATTAACTTTGCTTAACGTTTTCTATGAAATTAGAATTTCCATCTTCGTTTCTAGAAATTTAAGTTTTAACGCTATCAAATATCTTTCTAAAATAATAAATCTGAAACTTTGTAATATCTGAAGATTTAAGAACTAACATCTGGGCTTTGGCAACGCGAAAGTGACAAGTACAATTGGTATTGCAAGCGCTCATAGGCTACTGCGCTCATCATCAAGTGGGCCGTATGTTTCCTTGCCAACTTAGTAACATAAAAAAAGACTATAGAATAATGCAGTAACGATACGTATAATTACAAGCGATTAGTTTAAAAAAACGTAAATCTCGTTGCTACGCGGTCGATTGTACGCAGACATTGAAGGAGAAAACGTTTTGGCAAACTCCCAATATTATAAACAGAAACGGCAGAATCTACAATCGTATTATTTAAAATTACCGAGCAACGCTGAAACCTTTTCACAATACGGAACGAAAAAAAAGGTCTATTAAACATTCTGTCCGTGACCGTCGGTATTATACATACATCAGGAGACTTCATGAGAACAAATTATTGGTTCTTCGTGTTCCTTAAAAAAAACGTAGTTTTATCATTATAACCCTTTACTAGCATGGGACAAAACGTTAACTTTTTCTCTTTTGTATTTTCATTTACCATGCTATTTAACAATGGCTTTATCTAATATGAGGGTACATTTTGTTCACCTTTTTTTTGTCTCAAGCTTCATTGAACTATAGTAGAAACCATGACAGAGATATATTCTAGTTTCTAACCGATTTCAAATTTTTCAATTTTTTGTTTGATGCAGTGCGATAGCTTCGTAGTTTGTAAACGATTTTTTGTTGATGTTATTTTTGGGTGGTCTTTTAGAAAGGTTATCATGATCATGACATAGAAAGGCACTAGTCAATGTATGCATCTGCATGCCCTCAAGTGTTGCATGTCGGCGGTTATCACTAAACATCAGGTGAGCCTCCTGCCCGTTTGCCCTCTTAAATAAAAAAATGTATACGAGCTAATTACTCGCATTCATTGAATCCACTTTGTTTTTGTGTAAAACTATGCTTAGCCCTAGCTGTTCATATCAAGTAACAGCACAACATCTATCATAATTTGTAATTGTTTTTAACGAAATTATATCAATATAAGAAAAACTATAATAATACGTTGTAACTTTTATACGCTAGGTTTGCTATATATCCAAACTGAAAATTATTTTTGAAAATATAAATAAATGTTATGTCTCGTCACGAAAAACATACAAAACGAAATAGTATACGTGTCGGTTTTTGGTTGCGTTCTTGCTATAATTTGTAATTCAAATCTAAACTCAGCTTTGCACGTATTCATGAGGCTGAAATCTTGTAACCTATCAGAAGTCTAAAAGGTATTATATAAATTATAACTTACCGTTAAATGTAGACGTCTGTTCATAGTTCAATATTTGCACTGTGTTTTGTAGGTGCGTTTCCGGCGTTGTTCCCTTCCATTCGGCTTCCCCTTTCTGTAAATAAAAGGACAACTTTATTCCATTGAAATAAAAACTGATTTTTATTTTGTACAAAATATGTAAGATAAGACGCGATGTATCAATCGACTTATGAGAATAACGATTATTTTCTCAGGTAAACTTGAACCGTTAAGTGAATAAGAAATAACGGTACGAGCAATAAGTTAGTCAGTTTAACATCTTTTATTTTAAAATGAAACACAAAGAGCAGTTCAGAAATTCTTATTTGAGGTAAAAAAGTATGTGAGAAAAAATTATTGCATAATTCAGGACGCTGTTTTTGTAACACCTCGGGATGGCTCGTTGGAAAGCCGAGGGTCCCGACTACCTGCCCCTGACTGTTTAGGGTGCAAGGCTGTTCATTTAAATTAAAAATAATGTAGAGAAAAATATCGAAACAAGCGTATTATCTTACTTTCTCTATGAACTATGAAAATATTCAATTATGTGTAACTAAATTTAATGATATCATTTTTAAAAATTATATTGCCTTTTGTTCTGTGGCATGTCTGTAAATTTATAACATGGTCACAATAATAATTGGCAACGACTATTTAGTATATATAAGTCTATTTGTTTTGTAACATAACTGAACGGATTACGATATGGTTTTCGTACTTGTATAGTTTCTAAAAGTCTAACCTACGCTTCATTTAAATAGCTTCAGTTTGATTTCTGGAAATACACCCATAAAATAATCTTTTTATATTTAACGCGTCTAACATCACAAATGTGTATGTATGTAAATGAAATATGTCGATACGGTAATGTTTGTAATATTCGAGGGTAAATGAGACCGTTAAATGTATGAGTGAACGAGACCGGTCTCAATGCGCTCTTTTGGTGTAGCATCGGCAATATTGATTGCGTGTCGAGATGCTCTACTTGGTGTAACGGAACGTAGCGCGACATGGCTTGCGTGACTTCACATCCGGCTTTTTGAGACTTTGCATACACGATGAAAAAAAAACGTTTAAACAATATACGGAACGTATTTCTTGGAGAGCGTTGATTTTTGCATTAACAGAAAGTTGTGTCCTCAAGATCTTCGAATGAGTGACATTCTTCGACACCGTCCGCATGTTCAACATTCAAATGTGGTCAATACGATTGCATGTCACGTAGCATCCAATACTCAAGTTCTTGGTATGAGACATTGTTTAAACAGATTTAAACTACAAATATATCTACACCTCTATACCAATATTATAAAGCTGAAGAGTTGTTTGTATGTTTGTTTGGTTGAACGCGTTAATCTCTGGAACTACTGGTCGTATTTGAAATATTCTTTATGCATTCGATAGTACATTTCTTGAGGAAGGCTATAGGCTATAACATCACGATATGATGCGTATAAGCCATAAGAAAGCGCGGGCGGGCGATGCTATACGGTGAGTTGGTGGAGTAACAAAATAATAAATCGAAATAATTGTTTGTTTGTTTCATTAAATAATAACTATATAGACCACGGGAGTGACGCCGCGGGCAAAACTAGTAGCTATATGAAAGTGTAAGAAGCAAATGAATAATTTTGTGATCCTACAAATGAAGATAATTATAGTTTGAAGCCTTATACCATAGGCAGAGTAATAGATCCCATATGAAAGGTTTTAAAAATTTACTAAGCAAACAATTTTTTTTATTATCTTTCAAAATTGTCACTTTAAAATATATATGTATTTATACATTCTTGGATACCGGAAACGACCGTTTCGGGACGATTAGCAGTTACAAAGATACATCCGCCGGTCGGTTTTATCAACTTGACATTGGTGTACAAAAAATAATAATAAACCATCACTAATGAGCTTGACTCACCAGCCCTGTGCTAAATCGTTATGTATATTTAAGTTCATTAATATAAGAATACGTATTTAGAATAGTTTTTTTTTTTAAATAAGAAAACCTTTTACGGTTAGTTTTCGTTGTCTTCCACTAATTAGATACCCTCAAAATGATAACAAATATAAGCCTCAATAGCTCAACTGTTAAAGGGCCGACGCGAGAAATGCGGCTTCGATTCTGACCGATCCTCTTGCGTATTGTCGTACCCACTTCCAGCTCAAGAGCTTATTGGGAGGGGCAATAGAAGTATTAGTAATGGATTCAAAAAGCGTTGCTAATATTCTTTTAAAAAAATATCGTTGATAGGTAACCATTTCTAAAATGTTAATATTGACATAATTTCTAAATTATTTCGCACGACTCAAAGGAAAAGTTGATTAGTTAATTAAGTATTTCCGTTCGCTCGGATAACTTTAATTAACAAATGTATTTAAATTACTAACTTATCATTCTCATACATTAATTACAACAACAATTAAATGAAAATATATTTTTCGTTTTGAAATGTTAAAAGATTCAAAGTAATAAAATAGTAATAGGACGCGTAAGTGATGTCGCGGGCGCCACCTAGCGTTTAATATTCCGAATCAGTATTCAGTAGTGCGCGAGACGCGAGTGATGAGCTTTCTTCACATGCCGAGCGTTGCGTGTGCAGGCGGCAAGCGCGACTCCGCAGATACACCCCACTTCACACGATCTATTGTGAACCGGGTACTCATGTATCTCTATTCATACCTACACCTATCACACGGATGTTTCAGCCAATTAACTGTGTCATTAGCTGCTCATTGGATTAATGGTTACTTCGTTAGCAGACGCTTCATATTACACATCAAAGATGAAAAATACTGCCCTATATAGCGTTATAAATTTTTAAGAAAAGCTACAGATGCAACGATAAAGTTTTGTCAAAGAAAGTAAATGTTCGTTGTTAATTTGAAAAATTCCCATCGATATGTTAGACGGACGCATCACTTTTCTCTAGGGAGTGAGAAAGATATATGGCAGTTGGTACTATAAGGCATCGTGATGTTTATGCGCGCGCACTTTTACCGAGCGAACCGCAACTTGTTGCCCTGGCCCTGTCATAGCCCCGCGCCCTATTCGCTCGGCAGACACCCTCCTACTGCCCGCCACCCCCTCACCCCGCATAACATATTGCATTCTATTTGTTTATTAGTGAAAAATATATAGTTTAAGCTTTAAATCAGTTTTATTTTTCTATTACACATTTCCTAAACATTATTAAAACACTCCTGTTTAGAATAATATAATCAAACGTAAACAGTATACGATCTTTTATAATTATTATTACGAAATATTAAAAAAGAAAGTAATATGTTATTTAAAGTAAAGTCAAAACAACAGGTGCAAGTGTGTATCTAGAGTTCAGCACACGTGGACGGTTTGCAAGAGGAGCCGTTATTTCAAAAAGAACGTTTGCATTGTGGTCATTGGCACGCAAACGGGGTCTTCGTTCGCATTGACTTGATCATAACTGACCTAACACTAGACGCATCTTCATCGATAGACGGTACCCGAGGGTCGCATGGCACCTGGCGGCAGAACCGCTCTTTTTTATACAGCCATTCTATCTGTCGGTGGCAGTTTATTTTAATAAAGCGCGCGCAGATGGCGCGAGCGCAGGCCACGCTCGCTCCCTAGTGTAGTGTAGTGTAGTCTCGATTGTACACCCTATCGCTGGTACTCAGGGTACAGTTAACGGCGCGCCACTCCCGAGTTCCGAGTTGTAAACAAACCGGGTGAGGGCAATGGCTGCATGCCACTCCCCGCGCTCGTCGCGCCGACGACGCCATTCAACCGGGAAGTTCACGCTTTATATTTAGTTTCACGAAGCAGGCTATGCACTGCCATAAAATATAACGGAATTTGCTGGCCTTCGTTTTAACAATTCAAAATAGATGACGGTCCTAGTCATCGAAATGTATACTTACAAACCCTTACTTCACATTTAATAGCTCGTTCAATGTGGTCTCACAACTAAGTATTTCTTGTATTTACAAGGCACGCATTCATTCATCTATGCACAAAAACGTATGGAAAGATTAAAAGTTATTTCCTTCATAGTTATACCCTTGCATTATCAAGGAAACGGATCTACCATACGCGTATTTCTACAATACTTAACTGTTCAGGTGTCGTCGCTGAGGTATCAGACGCATGCACGGTGAAGAACTTCCGCAACAGCTGCGGCGACGCTTAGCTAACGGCATTGACATTGGAAATATCGAGGCCCTACTGAGGCCTGAGGCCAAGAGCATGATACTACCACTTTCAAGTGAGAAATGTCTTCGGCAGCTTCGGCGGCTACGGTTGTAGCGGCGGTCGAGTACGAGTCAATGACCCCAGGACGAGGAGGGCGCGGGAGGGTGCGCGCGCACGCAGCGGTGCCCCGCCTTTATTTATTACGCTACGCGCGGTGCGCTCGGCGCCGCCGGCAACGCGCGGCGGGGCGGAGGCCGCATTCCGGGCGGCCGGCGCCGTGGTCCGCCGGGCGTAGCTAAAATAACGTGCCCCAAACTATCTTGCTAATCGGCCGACGTCAGGAACGAGTCACACTTTAAAATAAGCCATCTCGAAACTTACTCGATTTCAGGAGCGAAAGGCGAACACGTGCTTCAACTTGATGAACCACTGTCTCTCCACCTCCACACAGGCAACATATTCACTGTCCATATCGTTAAAATCTGTTCAAAAGTAGGCGTGTCGATTCCACGAATGAAATATTGTTTTACATTGATATATAAGTCAACACAGAAGTTCACATGGCGCGCGCGATCTTTCTTAGCGGATCGTACAACGCGTCAGCTCGATTAGCGATATGACGCATTAGTGAGCGCGCGGCGCGGCTTTACAGTATGCGCAAGCAAACGGGTGGTGTAGCGGACGGAGGGTCGGGGAGCGCCTCCCCACACTCCTCAGCGACTCCGTGCTGCCCTCTACGTCGGGCTCATCGACCGCTTACGCCCTCGCCGCTGCCCGCGGCACCCGGCACCGTACTACTTCTATGGCATGGCATTCGCCCTGTACCGCAACTGGGACTAAACCCACACCGATACCCGTCACCAGGGTATATAAGATAGACGGGCGCTTCGCACTTAATGCATATATTTACCAGACTTTTATCAACTAAAACTAGAAAAACCAAAACAACGAAACTTAATTTTTTTTTTCAGCTATAAACTTATTTTTTTTTGTTAATTTAATTTGTTTGGGTATATAATCGAATTAAAGGTAGGTACACCTAAGAAGTCTGTCGACTACGCGGTACGCCTATGTGCCTGTCATAAATCGATATGGCGTCATCATGATTCACGGTGTCACGTAAGCATCCTAAAGCCGCTACCGCGTTGCTCTTGACTTATGAGTTGTTAGCGTGTCAAAATCCGTCGCTTCGTCTATCGCAGAACAAACGATAGATATCGAAGCTAAGGGCGAGATTCGACGCAATGAATGAAAATACGTGTCAATTATGATACGATTAATCCCAATTGACATAATGCGTCTTTCCAAAACCTAAACGATACTATGCATATCACACCAATAGATCCATCAGGTTCGATAACAAACACAGTATATTTAAGTATTGCGCATAACGTAACGTAAAGGTAATTCAGAAAAGTCGTTTGTAAAAAAAGTTTCAAAAGTAGATCATTGAACAAGCGTGCACCGTGCAACCATAAGAGATGTATCTCACACAGTACCGCTCACGTGTTATGACTCATTGTCTCGGCTATGGAATATGGGTGATACTTTCTATTGGCAAAGGGGTCTACAAGAATAATACCTGAGAAAGCGAGAATGGTTAATATAGTTTTTGTTTAAAAATGGATTTGAAAACACAAGGGTAGCAGTGATCTGTAGCAGGTTTGCAAAGTAATGAGACTTTTTAAGAATAACAATAATAATTGAGTGAAAGCTTTTGAGTCACTGAATATGTATATAATTTTATTCTAAGACTTTTCATTCATTCATAAGTTCTAAGATGACAGCAAATTCAATAAAATGTTCTATGTTGTGTAATGCATTTATATTTACTAATAAGTTTATTTTAAAAACCAGCCATGTGCAATGTGCATGTGGGCCTTGCACATAGAGGGAATCATCGTAGAATAAAAACTACAGTTTCTTGTATGGGGACCCCCTTTCATTTTGAAATTAAATTTGTTTTAATTATTTAGAATGACCATAGAAATACACAATCTATAAAAAATATGCTACACACTCAACGACCAAATAGGATAGGCATATCTATGGAAATATATGTATAATATGGAATATCTATATAAATTCCAACTATTTATATATCTAATAGGGCCCGGCAGATATTGTCCTGCTACAAAAATGAAAAAAAAAGTAAGACCCCTGCTGGGTCCAATTGTTAATCTAATAAACCATTCTCGAATCCACACAAAAAATCATCAACATCAGTCCAGCCGTTTAGGAGGAGTTCAGTGACATACACACGTACAGTAGAATTATATATATAAAGATTATCAAAATATCAAGTTTTTTTGGACCCCTAGTTTTTAAATTTTCTTTCATTTTAGTATTTATGCTGTAGCAGAAACAGAATGTTCATTCAAAATTTCAAATCTCTATCTGTAAGGAGTCATGAAATACAGCCCGCAGACCGACGCAGACTTAGTAATATGGTTCCGTTTGCACTCTTTGACTACGATACCCTAAAATCGGCTTCACTTATTTGATTAATCCTAACCGTATTTACCAAGTACCGCGAAATTCGATGAAAAGATCGACTCTCATCAGAGTAATTACTTACAATTACTTGGAAAGGAACCATTTTCTAATACGTAGATAATTAATTAAAGTCTGATTGAACTGATTCTGAGTATTTATTATATAATAAATAATAATACGCCTTTGTATTTATGTTATCAAAAACTCAAATAAAACAAGTGCAGTTTACCACAGCAGGATGGTAACATTAAACAACGGTGAGAGCATGTGTTTTAACTGCATTTAGTACAGCCTCAAGCCTACATTTCATTCTTCAACATCATAATTCATTTGAATTTAGCGTTATTTTATATCCCCCTAGCATTATCCCGGTGTTTTGCTCTAATTACTCTTATCCTGATTTCACAGGCTACTAGTTTTTGCATGGAGCGATTACCGCAACCTTAAGGGCGAACCAGCAAGTCATTGGATAAGAGCAATTTAGTGTGCGTATACCTTAGGTGTCGATTGTCAGTCCAATTATCATTTGGACGCAAATAGGCAATACCATGTCAAGCCACAAAATTGAAAAAACTGAGTTATATATGCAGAAGTGTTGGTAAATGGCTGAAGAACATTTTTCTTTAATATTTGTAGGGCTTTAAAACTTCTAAAAAAGCCATTTTTTCAATCATGCAATGTATGGTTTTTTTCAACATTTTGGGTTATATTATATACGAAATTGCAGTTTGTATACTTATTTTTTAAATAAGTATATAAATCGTTTTCTCGAAATGACATTCGTGTGGGTTAACATGGTATTGCTTATTTGCGTCCATTTTGGCCGCACATACAAAGTTCCACAAAGCCAAACTGTAATTTTGCAATTGCTGTCGATGAAATTTGAATCGTAAATCTACTTACCCAATGATCGGTATCGTACAGAAGTCGACTAAGTGGATGGATGTGGACTTGTGTTGATTATTAGAGAGTATTGTATTACGTAATTACCATTCTAAATAGTTTGTTTAGTATTATTATGAACAAAAATCTAGTTTTAATAGAATATACTAAGTACCTATTCTAGTAGGATACGCCTCTTTTCCCCCGCCCACTTAATCCATATTGATTCTTCTTCTTTTAGTGTGACCAGTTTACCAACCTGCTGTCAAAGTTGTCCAGTTCGCCGATAAAGGCTTTATAGTTATTCATTGAGAAACTAACTATGTGGAGTTCCGTGATGAGATGGCAGCGTCATGGAGACCCAGGAAAATCTCCTCGGTGGCCGACTTCAGTGGGGTCTCCTGCAGAATGAGTCAGTGGGACATTACGGGGTCTCTTGCAAAATGAGTCAGTGACCTGCCAAGAACTATGCTCCAGATATTTCTATCAGAGCAAGGTCCCGGAGAACCGCAGAAGATACTAAAGTCGGCAGTAGAGACCACTCTAACTGACGTCCTCCTCAGGGTCACTCTACATGGACGCATAAGTTTCAGTCACTCATCCATCAAAATAAGACGATATTACGTAAGCACACATTAAAAAATTCTAGATGATAAATCCATGTGATCCGCAGCTCCGTGTCCACGACACGACGAAAGGGGTTAATTTAGGATAGGGTTTTATAGATTTTCATGACATTCATCAATTCTGGCAACTCACGAGGTTTTTTCGGTTCTACAACACCTGACATTAAGTACAACTAACCGTAAAGTTTTTGGGTCTGCAGCATTTCCAGGTTTCGAAAAAAGTTGGTTGGAAAATAAATCCTAATGACAGAAATGAATCAATTGTGAATGTGCGGACGAGAGATTAGTGTTTTGAAATGGCATTGCCGAAATGCAGCGTGAATTCCCAAATAATTTTAATCGAGAATAGTGCTACACATCAGGCCTGGACGTTTCCAATTAGACGTAAAGTGAATCGCACAACTGACAGTCATTTGCGATAATTATTGTTAGTCCCTGGTTGTTTGTGGTGTTGGTTGACTCGATTCAAATTCCTTCCTAATTACTTACTTACTCAACCAACCAAATGACCACATGTTAGTTAATTACAAAAATTTTATTTGACGTTTGCAATTTGTGTCTCGCTGCAATCTGTTTTTTTTTTATAGTTACCAAACCATGAATTTTCCCCTTTCGTCTTTTCCCCACTTTTTTGATATAGCGATTCGTGCGGTCTCTGCGGTCTCTCTCGGTGTATCGATCAAGTTAAGGGCGCTTACTCTTTGTTTTAGAAAATAATGCGGTTTCTTTTCCGTTCGATCGATTTGAATCCGCCCCGAAAGATTATTTACCGAACAAGCGAACATCGTCATCGGCGTTGAACGGTCTTCGCAGGGACTAACATTAACTATGGATAAAATAATATAGAGGTATCCTCAAAAGCTATCCTCACAAAATCACCGTCCTAGGAACTTTCCGAAAATTTTGTTTTTACATTCAGCCGATTTTCTATTAGATGGTGAATGACGTTGCGATTTAATTTCCTGTTTCCCTGGTATTTCGATATAAGCAGTACTGTTTCAAAGTGTCAATGTTTAATGTGAACATTCAATTTCCGACTCAAACAACAGTTGACGTTCGATGCAATTCAATACTATTAATTGATTATCGTTTCGCTGACAGCATTCAGAACTGTTTCAAGACTCAAATCCATACTAAACCTTACTAATAATTTGAATGTGTATGTAGCTCTGTCTGTCTTTCTACTGAATCGACTAAAATTTGGTACAGAGACAGTTCAGAGCCTGAGAAAAGACAGGCTTTTTAAAGCTCAAAAAAGTTTTGTATGTTGAAAGGGGGGTATGAAAAAATTTATGGAAGTATCATAATTTTTAGAGCTTGACGCTTGAAACAATTTTTTAAGGCTGATTGCTAGATACTTGAATGTTATTTTTAAGACTGTTGATTTTGAAAAATGGCGGGGGTTGCTGCTTGTCTTAATATCGTTATTCACGTGGGCAGAAGCTAGGTATGATGTATAAAGAGTTCTTTTTTAAATATTGATAATTAATATAGGTACGTTTTATCTACTATACTAGAAATACTTATAATTAGTGTACAAAATACCGAGTGTTTTCTTTTCTACGAAATACAAGAAAACAGCGAACTTGTGTCGTTCGTTTAGTCAAAAGTACGCGAGTGATAATTAAATTACCACTCCACATACCAGAGCAGATCCGCTACATCTAAAAATAAATACGGTAAATATTGTTTACCATGTAATAGTCTAATTTGAAGCGATATAAAAACTAATTTATACATATTATATACATGGATTAAAATATCAAAAATAAATATATTTTTTTTTATATTTATCGATCTTGTTCATTGTAGAGGTTAATTTTTATAATACAATACGCGTGGTGTCTGTATGAGTCGTTTAGAATGCGGTGTCTGAGAAGCAAAAGATATCGTGGACGTGCGCGCCGCAGCCGCCTACGCAGGACGCACAGAAATAGCTGCGCGAGCGCCGCCAGTGACTCAGCACAGACAATGAGCCTGGCATCTATGCCTGCGACGACTTTCGCCAACAATCAACACGACGTCTACCATAGCGGAAACAATGATATTTAAAGTTTTATTTTTATTAAAATGATTGACTAAAAACACATGCATACATATATGTAATACAGTTTCATGCTTCTATAACTAAATCTATAATAAAATGCAAAGAAAGATTTAAAGATTAAAACCAATTTCAATGAAACCTGGCACTGAAATAATCCATATAATAAACAAATCATATTTTTCGTCCGATTCCTCAGAGGCACAACAAGTTAGAAATAATAACTTGCAGTAATCGACACTTAGTTATGACAATATTTGATATGTAAGTCCACATGGTTACCGTTACATGCCGTGGTATGTGGTAACCCAGTCATTGTACGCATATGCAAATACTATTCGCCTTTTACCGTACACCGATAGTCACTACTACTGTGAAAGCCGCATTCTTTTCGTTTAAAGTTAGAATCAAAATGCGATAAACGAAAACCGGTCTCAAACTCCAAACAAACTACAGACGGCATTTATATATTTAGAAATATTCAGTAAGTCGGACTCGTGCCCCTGGGTGTACTGCTTCACAAATATGACGCCATTCAAGATTTCATATTGAATTTTATATTATATTTAATAAATAAATATACAATGGTAGATATTTCTTAGTGAACATTTATATAAAAAAATTGTATATAAAAGTGTTGGGTCTCCTCACTGTGCCTCGGAGAGCACGTTAAGCTGTCGGTCCCGGTTGTTATCATAGCATCTGATAATAATCGTTAACTCTTGACAAGTAATTTGCTCTTATTCAATGAGTTACTGGTTCGCTCTTAAGGGTTGAGGAGGTTAGATGGCAACCGCTCTGTAACCAGTCAAATCTGGATAAGAATAATAAGCGGACCCTGGGTAAAATAAAATAATAATAATACTAGGAAGAATAAGAAAATTTGTATAACAAAATTGTAATGAAACCGGACAAGAGACCGTTTATTCAAACGCAGCTAAATAATTCTGTAATTGGCAAACACGACGACCGACTCATAATAATGAGATGCTAATTCTTACCTACGACGACTTACATATTAATTTAAAGAACGTACCTTTGTGCACATACGAGTACAGACGCTGGTGACAAAGTTTAACAATTAGTAACGGTCTAGGACCTAAGTATTTAAAGAAAGGTAACTGTTGCTGCGTCACTAGTTCTTCGGGCGCGTGATGTAAAATATGTTGAGTTAGCGGTTATTTCGCTTCAAACAAGAATGCCCTTTGTTGTCAATATTGATTTGTAAGCGCTCCTTCAATTACAGGATTTTCATTATATAATACATAAATATATATTTCGCCATTTAAAGCTTTTAGACGTGGGTACGTATAATGCAGTGGAGACTCTCCGGAAGCATACAATTGAAATCTAGTTTTATAAAAAAACGAAAAAAAGAGGCATAATATACATCAATTCACTCTTGCTTTTTAAAAGTGCCAAATAACATTTTAATATTATTTATTTTAACATAATTATATGTATCTAATTTTGATGTAGCATATTGTTAACGAAACCTTGGAAGCGGCCCGAGATAAAGTTATACAAAAATTATATCCTACGGGTTGATTAATGGAATAATATTAACCTTCACTGGTAAACAGGGCGGACCTAGTGGTCTGATCATAAAGATGAAAGTTCGTGATTGATTTGAAAGAGTTTTAGAAAAATCCATAGCAAATTAAAATAATTTGGACATAAACTCATTATATCAATATAGACACTGACCCTTCTGTACTAACTAAATTGCCAAAATTCGCTGTTGCACTTTTGTAAGCACTATAGCTTCACAAGCTTGAAACATAATCGAATAAATTTAGCATCTGTTTGGGAGGGAAGGTCAATAATTTATATAAAGTAGCAACGGATTTGGTTGATTATTACACTAAAAGTTAACATGTTTGTGTATTTTGTATTAGGATTATTCCATTGCTAAATAAGGAGAACGTATAGGCTGCAACATGCAACTAACTCGACCAATGAAGAATGTCGTACTACTTGTGCACCAATCGGTCCACGACCGAGTCCATTGATGCCGGGAAAATACAGGATCTGCTACAGTGTTACTACCATTTATTTTAATGTCGTTAAAATTTCTAGAATTATATGATAGGGCGTATAGAACTATACGTGTAACTAGATCAGTTATTGACTTATACAAAATAAAAAACGGGTAAATTTAAATTTATAAAAGTAAGGGAAAGATATAGGGAATATACTTGTCAGCAAAATATGCTTTAAGATATTGAAATATAGAAGTCCGTCTAAATATAAACATTTCCCAAACATCGCGGTCCAACTGGTCCTACGGCATTCTCTGAAACCGCACCGCACAACCGTACAACGAATAAGGGTTTTACGTCAACTATTTAAACTATGCATTACAACTCGAAATACAATAATTTTAACAATAGTCATTCAAAGAATCACTCATTATTATAAGCAATAACTTTTTGATATAAAAATGTAAAATATAAAGTTACTCGACAGCGCAACGCAAAGGTCTATGTGTATGTTTGTGCTTTGTGAAACCAAACGCGTGATTTTGATGATTCTTAAATTAATCGATTCGTTATAGTCGTGCGAGTGTCACTAAAGACAAAAGTAATCAAAATTCACCACAGCGACAATCAGACGCCATATTGTTAAAATAATAAAACGATATCAAATGGTGTATTGTGGAATAGGTATTTGAAAATCTTTATCTTATTATCTTTAGGTTTATTTTATAGATAATAATTTCAAATTGGCTAAGAAGGATTCTCGAAGAGACCATTTCTAGTATACTAGTACAATTTAACTACTTCAATTATAATCAATAATAAATTATAATAAATGTGATAGTTCATATGATTGGATGTTTAAATTCAAACAAAATCGGCAAAGCGTACCTTACTAGTAAGTAAATGTATCTGTTATGAATTATGCCAAATTTTAATACTATGCTGTAATATTTTTTGTAAATGAATATTTCATTTTTAGACACGATTTCATTAGGTACATTATTTTATTATGTTGTACTAAATTAGAAAATGGCCGCTAGATGAAAACGTATTATGTGAAATTGAAAAAATAATCCTCTATTGTACTAAATCATAAATTTGTTTTCAAAAGCAAATCTGCTCCAATCGCCTAAGGCGTGCCGTACACAATAACAAAAAAAAATTGAATGCAGTAAACAGGAATAATTAATTTATACTTTGATGTTTCGTTCTTTATTTCAGAAAATAAACTCAGGAGCTTATGATTCGATCAAGACAAAATTATACAGACCAACATGGAAAAAATTTACAGAATCAATGCTGAAAGGTAATGCTTTATACACAAAAACACAAGAAATAATCATAATAGTTTTTTGGGCTCCGTAGCCAAATGGCAAATGGCAACAACGGAGCCCTTATAATTTCGTCATATCCGTCTGTTCGTTAACCAACCAATGAAACCATTTGATTCTATTGCAATAATTTAAAATCGAATTAACTTGAGCCGCGGGCTGACGCTAATATATAATATATTATTATTATTATATTCTTAAAAACTTTCCCCAAAAACATGTATCGAAATAAGTTGCCAATATACAACCCACCTGATGGTAAGCGGTTGCCGCAGCTTACGAGCGCTTGCCACACCATACATTTGTACAATGTACAATTGTACATGTCACTCACGCGTAGCCAACCTCGAGATATTGGTTCTCATATCTGTTTTGCCCAGTAATTTTACTAGCCTACCTATGTCGTTCAAACCGAAACGCAACGTGAATAACAGACACTGCGGTGGTAATTATCTAACCGAGTTACCCTAAGGACGGAATCAAATTTGAGCCCCGTGAGGGCTGCCCCTTTATCACGGCTGAGTCTCTGTACTCGCCCGCCCCCGCCCGGTGACGTTGTCAAGGCCAGTAGGGCCAACAGCAATACACATTCCGAAAAAAAAAACCGAGTCATAAAAGGCCTACCTGTATAATTATGCATTTTTTATAAAAACGTGGTCTATTCGTGCGGGAGATGACATCGCCTAAATGGTATAAGTATTTAATTTAAAAAAAAAATAATACCTGTAAGTGCAAACCATTTTAGTATTTATTTTGAGAACGGTGTGGCGCTGCGGTAGCGAACCTGCCTTAAGCGCCACAGGTCGTGGGTTCGATTCCCACTCGGAGCAGATGTTTGTATTGACCATACAGGTATGTGTTCCGGTCTGGGTGTTTTTGTCCTCGTCCTTGTGCATATCTCCGGACCTCCGACACAGAATATAACCTTCCTTATGGGGGCCGTTGAGTGTGTAGCGTTTATTGTTATTAACGTTCATTATTTATGTATACTTGATTGCACGATTATATGCAAAGGATGAGCTTTTACTTACAAAGGAAAGTTACAAATAGACGTGGAATCAAGAAAAGTGAAAAAAGGATATGAACAATATAATTCAGTGTCAAGCGTAACATACGGAGTAATAACTATATGTCATATGTTGTATGAGGTCTATACTTTATTAAGAATAAATATGAAATAACCACAAAATAATACACTAACTCAACTTACTTATAGACAAGGGCTTGAATGAATGAATGAATGAATGAATGAATGAATGATAATGAATGATACTTTATTTGCTTAAATGTGGTTACAATAGATTGGTTTGTTAACAATATTTTGTTTAAGTCGCTCACATTTGCCACAGGGAGGCGTGCAAATTGTCATAATTTATGAGAATTACTATTAAATTACATAATTTCAAGTATATATACATATCAAATTACATTAATGAAGCCTTTGAAAATATAAAAAAATGATATAGGAAAAGAATAAAACAAAAATGAAGGAAAAACTTCCTTTTCCAAAAGGCTTCATCTTACTATTATTTTTTCTGGTTTCAAAAATTATCGACCCTGATTAATTAAAAGTCTTTAATAGAATGTTTCTATAAATCTTGAATTCGCCTAGAGCAAAATGGCTTAACGCGCACAGCCTATTTCGTATTAGGTTTTTGTCCGACCATGGGACATTGGCTAACTGATACAACAATAAATACTTTATATTCTCATTTAAAGCCTTCGTAGATTGAGTATGTTTTATAATAAAAAATGTGGATACTAAGTTATAATTACATATAAAAATTGGGTACGTTACCAGCTCGATCCAGCTCCTCCATCGACGCAAAATATTCTTCCATGTACAAATCTAAAAAACAGTTCTAAGTCAATGAAATATATAGTAGTTTTTATATGATTTTTACGTATTTACCTTTTATTACGTTTTTTTATTATAGTGTAGCTGTCAGTGGCGGCGCTACTGCGACGGATTGTCACTGACCGACCGATGACAGACCAAAAAATATTAACTAAGAAGATACTATTTGACTATAATATATACATAGAAGGCAATTGACTATTAGTTAATAAAAATAAAGTATTTGAATACTTGGCGAATAGTAAATAATCTTAACGCGCGATCGTGATAGAAACAATAGCATTTCAATTAGTATTCCTCTTAAATATTGACGAAAAGGAATATTTTTTTAATATTAATGATATTTAACTTTGTGTGCATTTCAATAGTCTATTACAGAAAGCTTCGGTTATGAAATAAACCAATATAAAATTTCTTATTTGTATCGAAAATATGAGTTCAAGTCGCAGTGCATTTCTTGGTAAGATTTGAATAAAACTTCCCGGATGTACAAAAATAAGTTTCACTCGAATGTCGTTCGAACTTTTATAAGAAATATATTTTAATATTCAAGTCTATTTATTAAATAGCCTTAGGAATGGATTTTCTGAATACAGGCCGTATTCTTCAAATGAAATTCGTCTAGGACCTACGTACGTTTCCCCATTCTCGGTGGTAGGTGGAGGGAGGTCGTAGTTGCCTCGAAACCAAATATATGCCTACCCTCCCTACATTTTTAAATTAAATCTAAAAATTCACTCAACTTTGTGAAGCGAAGTCTTAGAATCTCACTTTATTTCGGATATATAACATAATATATCTTTCCAAAACTAATTCTTCATGGCATGCACTGCGAATGTGAGCTTCAAAAGTCAGCTTGGAATCGAGTATGACACCAGGATAGAACACCAAGTCCTATGCGGAGTTTATTAAAATGGACACTTAGGTTTATCAATGTATTGGCTTCAAATCTCGGAGATTTAAACAATTTGCCTAGGACTTCGGCAACTTATTAAAAACCCACGGTTAAGACGGAAAGTCATACGGAAGTCGCGTAAACAGCTGAGTCCAGAGTATCTACTAGATGAACATTTTTGGTCTGTATGTCAGTTATAAATAGTCATTAATTACATTTGTTTATTTAAATATGAAAAACTTGATGAAACTACATGTAATGGCACACCGACCTAAGACCGTGTTCGCACATCAAAACTTCAAGTAAGATTCACCGTCCGCCGCGCCGTCACAAAACTCTATATCTATGACTATGCTATCATGGGCGTCAATTTCTCATTATTCTTGTATGACATCGATTTAAAATTCAATAATGACTGACGTTATCAAAGTTATATAATAACACAGCAATGGATATATAAAATGCACTAATCATCGCTGTAATGTAGAACCAATAAATCGTTAATGCATTTCATAACGAAATGTCGGCGATGTTTGCGTGTCAATATCGTGAATTCGTATGTTTTCAACTTCACATTCACGTTGTCAATATATTATTGTTCGAGGAAAATGCAAGATATAAAATGCATTAATCGTTGCATTGAAGGATAAATATTAATAATGCAATTCATAACGATACGCCATTGATATTAGTGTGTCGATATATGTAGTGAATTCTAGAGTTTTATATTTTGAAATTTACGTTGTTAGTTGGAGAGACACCGATGTAGCGTTGTGGGTAGCGAGTTTGCCTTTAGCCTCGACGGCTGCGGACTCGATTGCCGCTCAGACAGATGTTTGCATTAATCTTAAAAATATCTGTTTCGATCTGGGCGTTTGATCTCGTGGGTCTCCCTACCGTGAATCGGAGAGAACGTTAAGCTCTCGGTCCCGGTGGTTTTCATATAACATCTGATAATAATAACCCTTGATAAGTAAATTGCTTTTATCTAATGAGTTACTGGTTACTGGTCAGATGGCAATTGTTGTGTGTAAAACTACTAACCTATCATATCCGGATAAGAATAATAATAAACAGACCCCGGGTAAATAAAATAAGATAGAAGTTGTTACTTAAACATTTTAACATTTGTTAGAATATCGTTAGTGTTTGACATCGATGTAAAATGCAGTTATTACTGACATTGATAAGTATTGACTCGACACTGGACATACAAAATGCATTAGTCTTTGCAGCTAGGTAGAAGCATTGAATCGTTAATGCAGGTCATAACAAAATGTCAGCGATATTCGCGTGCTGATGTCGTGAATTCTTAATATTTCTATTAAACACTTTCTTGCTAGTCTATATTGACATTAAGAATGCATGTTTTCAATTAAACGACTGGATATACCAACGAATCATGCAATGTTGAAGGGAAATGTCAAAAAAAATGTGAAATAATAATTTTGGTAATTACAATATATTCACTTAGAGTCATTGATTTATTGTAAAATGGCAACTTAGCCACCTCTACCCAGTGACGCTGTCAAGGCCACTAGGGCCAACCGCAATGCACAATAAAAAAATGCAAAATGGAAATAATGGAATTTCAGTTAAATTGCATGTTCAACGATACTATCATGCGTCGTAATTGATGGGTTTTCTGATAGTGCCACAGTACAGACAGCCGGTTGTAGGTATTAGCATTCTGTATAATCATTTTTCATTTCATTTTCCAAAAAAAGTGTAAAAACCGAGCATTACATCTTTTTTATAGTTACGATAACGTCACCCCAGCCATTTTTATTGATGCATTCAACATCAGAATCATTTCAATCGCCTAGCGGCAGCTGTAGCGCTGTCGATATTTATTAAAATATCGGATTGGCGATGTATTGATATTTTTAAATATCAACTTAATAGCTTCAATAGCTCAACGATAGAAGGGTCGATTCCACTCCGTTAACGCGAGAGTCGAAGGTTCGATTCTGACCCCCTTGGGCTATTGTCATAGTACTCTAGCGCAAGCTTCGAGCTTATCTGAAGGGTAATCGCCTTGAAAAAAGCATTGCTAGTATTCTTTATAAAAAAAGTAGTAGTTTCATTATAGGGTAAACCCTAATAGGTACAGTCGAGCTTTCAATTGCAATAGATACCGCAAGCCATCCGACGCTCAACTAAAGCACAAAAAGCTCAACAGTACCTACTAGGGTTTACCCCATAATGGGTTAGATTTTAAGTTTGAAATCTCAGACAAAGTATGTTTCTAAAAGTTGCACTTTCTTATATTATATAATATGAAAAAAAAAGTTATGGGAAAAATTTTTATATGTCTCTAAAATTTAAATGTCGTGGAAATTTTTTCAACCTCAAATTTGCCTGAATTTTAAATCCATAGTTCAAAATTTAGAGTGGGAAGGTCTTGGTTAAATTTTACGGCTTTAGGAGTTATAAATATTTTATCAGTCACTTATATACCGGAGTCTTGTTTTTCGATTATGGCAGTGGAACTTGTGCACATTTTGTGAGCATGACAATGAAAAACTCGAAACAAAAGTAGCGTTTTTTGATTTCTGACTCGTACCTCCCGGGCTCTGCCTGTAGCTGTACTTCGGAAGCGCCGCGTCGTATTATTCTATAATCCTATTGATTTCGTTACCTATTTGATAAAGTCGGAATATATATATAACGCGATAACACTCACATTATGACCGTATAATTTCATTCAAATTAGAATATGTAAATTTGACAATAAAATTTCAGTAGTAAATTATAAAATTATAAAAGTCTTATTAAAACTCAGAACAGATTATATCTGATTCTTATTCGCCTGTGATATATAGCGACCTTGAATGTAATTTAAAAAGGCAGGCACACCAAGGCGCAAAATACTAGCAAATGCGACAAAGTTGACCGACCTTGTAAAGTGTTTACATCGAGCGCATCAGTCGCGGGCGCGTCAGGGCCGCTCGTTGCACCGTGTGGAACACAAACAACCTACATACCCATACATACTGATGCTAATGCCGTATCTACATAGTGGTTCGAGTATGCAGGACGCCGCCGATCGCGTCCGGTTAGGCGCGTCGCGTTCCGATCAAGCTCAAGAATGGCAGTGAACGCTAAACGACTAGTATGTATACCGAGGTTTTGCCGCAAACCGTTTTAGCGCCTGACATTTTAAACTTATTACTATATATATAGTTGTAATATCTATGTGAGTATTGTAACCAATAATATGTGTATGTTATCCATTACAATTTCCTCAAATGTAGATAAACATTGATATGATTGAATTTATTCATTTAAAACTTTTAAAAGCGTTGTGGGATAGCTTCTCACAACTCCGATGCCACACCGGTTTGTAAAATGTCTTTTTCCATAACTAATGTTATCAAATCTCTATCTCGTAACGAACAACCACGCATAGTTCTATTAACTTATTTTTATTTTATAGCTCTAAAAAATAATCAGATTACGTATAAGTATCGACTTACGTTTAAGAAATATTAAAACATTAGAAATATACTTACAGTGCTGTATAAATGAACGGACTTGTGAATTATATAACTTATCTGCAACCCCGGAGGTATCGCATGCCTGTTGCCGACAAGGTATACCAGTTATACCACGATGGTGGCAAACCAGCGTACGGCCCGCCTGATGGTAAGCAGTCATCGCAGTCTATGAACCCTAGAGATATCACATTGCATGTTGCCGACCCCTAAAAAACCGTTTCAACCTTCCCTTGCATAACATGGGGTTCTTCACTGAAGCGTGTTGGGAAAACCTCGGCAGCGAGCTAAAATAAATACAAAAATGATTTTAAAAAATATTCATTTGCACAAAATCGGCCCTTACTCAGTGTTTGCAGGAAAACTCATGCTTTCGCGAAAAACGGAAAATATTCAAGAGGAGTGCGTACAAAATAAATAATAAAAGGATCGAGTGGTCGAGTTGTTGGATTGGATCATTCAATTTTGGTTTTATTTGCATTTTTTTTGTTGATATCGGTCTAGTTTTTATTTATATTTCATAACGTAACCCTCGATGTGAGAGAACAAATCGAACATGGCCAGTTTCATGTCAATATAACCTGTGTTTGCTCACAATAATTCGCACCTTTAGGATGAAAACGACGTAACTCAAAAAGCAATTCTTTGGGAATCAACAAAATAAGTTTTCAAATATTCTTTGTGTTATATGTTTGGACTATTATTGCATTGAGAATTTCGTTTTAAGTTATTTTTTAGGACACGAATCGATTATTTTTTACTTCTCATTTGATAAATGTAGTAATACGTAGAATTAAACGACAATTTGCTACGGAATACATCGATGTTAAAATTAGAGTGAGAGTTAACTCCTTAAATTCTTAAGGAGTTTTCATAGAAGGCGCACGGTATTAAAAAATATGAAGAGTAAAATAAAAAAAAAATCTATCATCATATCATCATCAAAGTGATCAAAAACGTTACGAAAGAGATCAGCTCGAAAATTATTTTTTTGTATGTTTTTCGCATTGCTGCATGCTCGTCTGTTTTGTCTTCATTTTTATATTTTTATATTTTTTATTTTTATTTTTTTACTCTGTTTGCCTATTACAATGACTGCCGTACCTACTATGGATTAAGGAATAAAATTCAGTCGTTCGTTGGAGCCGACTCACATACTTTTTTTAATATTATTTCTTTAGGTCAAATGCTATTGCAATTTTTTATGCCAATTATTTATCAGATGGCACGCAATACTCGTGTTAACATTGACGAAACATTGCGTCTAAGGATGGAACTTCTGTTATATTTAAAGTCTACAATTATTCCACAACAACGACGAAAACAGAGGCTCATAATTAATTGTACTTGTGAGGTGGTCACCGCTGGCTCCCGCGGTATTATATACTAGGGCTGCCCAACCGTACTATTTTTTGGTTCCGTTGAAGAAATATTTAGAATGCAAACATACAATATTTTCCACTACAGTAATGTAACAAAACAATCCTCCATATAATAACTTCATGAGCGCGATTTTACATTATTTTTTTGTTAACTTTTGATTGCATATATCCGAAAGCATTTGGGTCTTCACAGAGAGGATACTTTCGGATATTAATTCGTAATGTCGAGAAGAAAAACATAAAGTAGCATTTAATTATAAAAAACGAGTCTTGGACTTATGTGAATAAATTTAATGTGAATTAAAGAAATTATTTTGTGGAAAAAGGCTTCTTTTGAAAAGTATTATATTTTGGCGGATAAATGTTGGCAACCCTATTATACACAATTAACCGTGGCCTATCTCTACAGGGATACATATTCAACTCATACCAAATTTGGTTATACATGGTCCATATCCCAAAAGTCCACCTGTCAAATCTGATTACACGTACTTTCATAACTGGTTAAAGGTTTTATTTATACTTCTAATTATAAACTCAATAACGATCAAACATACATTTAACATCCTTATAATAACAACTCTCATACAAGTTAAACATTTTGAAAGCAAACGTTATGGATTTATACATGGAATTCTGTAATTAATAGTTTTAAAACTCACAACCAAAACTAACATTCTGTATTAATTCTGAAACATGGCTATAAAGTTCCTAACGAACGTTTCGTCTCATCTCCTCGAAAGTTTATGTAACAGAAAAGCGCTGGATTATTGCAAATCCTCAACAAGTATCAAACTAACCGAGAAATCTGCATACACTTTACGTAACGTATGCATAACAGAGTCGGTGACCATTTATTTATTTCAAACTAGTGAAGTAGTGACCCGTCCCGACTGCGTCCGAGAAAATAGGAAAATGTTATTCCGTCTTCCTGTTCTGCTTTTAGATCTACTGACCTGCATTCAAACATTAGATAATACAAAATTTTCCATAAAAACTTCCCAATCCCGCGGGAACTTTGATTTCGTTGATCCCATATAAAAAAATTGTCCTGACAATAACAAACACAACAAAAAAAGAATTATCTTTAATTATTGATGCAATTATTTTAAAGTAATTCGCCTACATACATTTCGATGGTTCATATTTATTTATATATATTAATTGGACAATCTGTCGTTTGTATATATGTACATACGGCGATGATATTTGCTGAGCCGCTTATCCGATCTCAGTGAAATTGGGTAAATAAGAAAGTCAAATAAATTACAAAATAAATATTATTCTAATCTCTTCTGAAGTATCTAATATATTTAGGAGAAGACCTGCGTCACTCACTTATCAACGCCTAGCCTAAGCTCTTGGACCTAGAAAGTTGTTTTTTTTTTAAGTTTGAAACGTAAACGAGCACAAATAAAGATTCTTTTCTAAATTCACATCTTAAGAGGGTGAAAAAAAAGTTGAAAGCTTGTAATGAAGTCCGTAATTTTTTAAACTAGAATTATGACACTTTGTTTTTACGTTAACAGTTATGGATAAAGAAATACGTATAAATTTGCTATTTTACGAATTGCTAAAATTAAAGGGGTGAACAAGGGGCTGAGAATTTGCACCGAAGTCCGCCATTTTTGAAAGTAGAAGTATGAAGCTTTGTTTGTTGAGGATTAATTAAAGATAATGAATCACGTGTTTTAACGTTCCCTTAAATTCCACCACCGAAGGTATACAATGTTTCAAAGTTTATATGAAAAAGAAGGTCTATGTTACCCTAAATTAAATACAAGCGAAGCCGTGGACAGAAACTAGTTAATAAATATCGTCACAAACTACGCCCAAACTGAATATTGATGATATTTGTACACTGTCTATTACTCAATTCAGTTAAAGTTCATCAATGGTGGAGACGATTTTATCAAAAATACTGTTGTTAGCTTAGTTCAGAAGTGAATAAGGACTTGTCAAGCGGAAGAAGAGTGAACATCAATCGAGTAGCTTAAGTGGTACCGGAGATGTGGAACACACGACTGAACGTTTACCTTTTACTCACATATGTATACACGAACTTCTGCCAGCGGCGTCACCCGCGTGAATAACAAACTTTGCACCTTCATTTCACCTCTTCAGTTGAGGAATTTCAGAAAATGTTAAAACACGTCTTAATCCTTTTCAATTATTATTATTGATTGCCTATGGGTTGAATTCCGAAGCATTGTTTTCTGGTGCTCGTTTACATTAAAAAAACAAATGTTAAAAATCAAAAAAATTTTTTCAAAGTTTAGACTAGACGTTGATATGCTATGCATCGGATTGAGTTCTCAAACATGTGTCAAAATAAATTGTAATTTAAATCAAAAACACTAAAGAGTATTGACTTCTCTATCCTTTCTTATAGGATGTGATACAAAGAACACAACCTCTAAGTTTCAGGTCTACAATCAGCGGCTTAGGCTGTGCGTTGATCCGTCAGTCACTGACTGAACTGACTAACTCCGTATAATGAGTGGCTTGGGTACAAATTATTATGTTTTAGCTTGATGTATCACGTGACCATTTCGTGACTGAGCAATACGTATGAAAATATCCTAGTTGCACAACCAAAAGCCAATATTCAAAAATTCAATTGAAATGTAGCTACCACGAATAAACCAATACAAGGTGCAAAATAGCTTTCGACAGATTGAAATCCCCAGCTTCTGTGGTGTTAGAGTCTGATATCTTTGAAAATACATTTCTCGGCTCGCCATTTATCAGAACAATAGTTTTTCTATTGTTTCCGCGCGTCGGCAGCGATGAACCAAAGCACTCGATACATTAATATTTTAATCTTATTGAAGTTGTTATTGCTGTAATAATTGTTATTTAAAAATACCGTTTATATTTTTAATATTTGCTTGACAAATTGTTTTGAATGTGAGGTTAGAAAATAAAGACGAGTTTCAACATATTTGAGATGTTTGATTTAAGGCAATGGAATTTTAGAGGTTTTGATATTTGTTTAGGGTTAAGTTGACATAGATCATCGATACAGGTATTTTGTGAAAATTTAAACTGGCAAACTATTCAGATTCTAAAGATAAAGGATTATGACGTTCAAACAGAAGGACGGACGAAAGAAACGTCATTGGTAGCTCAATAAGGAGATCCATTGTCCATCCAGTCCAGGTATCTTTAATTCTTAAAAGTTTGAAAAAATTGCAAAGGTGAGGTATGGAATGGATGTTCAGCATAGAAAATATAATTGTAAAGACAAATGTAATTAATAATTTTTTGAAAACGGTAACTGTTGAGTTTCTTGCCGGTTTTTCTTTGTACATGTACCGAATCGGCGGTAGCTTCTCTTAAAAGGACACAACAGATAGTATATTTGACGATTCAAAAATGGTTAAACGCCCACTTTATTAAAGTTTTTTTAGATTGAGATCTTGTTTAACTTTGTTTGTGCATTGAAGCTATTTTAGGACGATTTGTGAGGATGGATGGATGGATAGAATTAGAATGCAAGTGGCATAATTTAGATGATCGTTTCCAGTGCCATCATTAATAATTTGCGATTTCTCGTTTCGTGATATCGACTTAAAAATGTTAAAGACGACTACGATTTAGAATTTACCGAAGTAAACATATCTAACTAAGATTTTACTAAACGGATTGTTAAGCAGTTTTCACCTTTGGATAACTTGAGATCTAATTATAATCAATAGATAAATCTTTTATCTATTCCGTTGTGACGTAGTGATAAGAAACCTGCCTTACGCGCCACAGATCGCGGCTCATTCCCGCTGTAGTCAGTTGTTTGTACAGTTTGACCTATATGGTCAATGCATGTGTCTCGGTCTGGGTGTATTTGTCACTATGCATGTTTCCGGACCTCTGACACAGGATATAACTATTCTAATGGGGGCCGTTATTTATTCAAATCTGCTCAAGCTAAAGGCTAGAGACTATATAATTATAGTTATTTGTTTTAAGTACTTAAGTAGTACAAAGTGCGCCTTGAAAAGGGTAACAGTGTCCCTACTTAAATGAGTTGAGTTAACAACTAACGGTGAAGTGACAACGACATAAAGTTCTAGGTCGCCTAATTATTCCTGCAAACAATTTATTATCACTAGTCAAAATATATCAATCTAACATTTTATAGTATTCGTGATAATACTGTAGACTATACACCAGCATTTTCTCTTATTTGAGCCGCCTAATGGTAAACAGTTACCGCAACCTATTCTTCTTCTTCTTAGTGGTTAGTGGGCAACCTAGTGACAGAGTTGTTCAGGTTGCCCGTGTAGGCCCCTGACTTGACTTTTCGACAATTATCAACAGCTGGGACCAACTTTTTACGTGCCCTCCGAAGCACGGAGGCGCTCAGTTAAAACACCATTGTGCGGTCCGTCTATTGACCCATCTATTGACTGACCACGCCTAAAGTTGCTTACCGATAAGTGAGCACACCCGGATAAGAACGGGCACAATACTTGAAGTATCACATGCGCGTTGCCAACCCAAGGAGAAATGAAGGGATGAGAACGAAAAAAGGGAAGGGAACAGAAGGGGTGGGAAATTGGGCTTTCGGCGATCCCACTCATCGCACGAAACGCAACAGGACTAAAACTTTACACTGATTATCACATTCAAGAATAATTTTTCCTTAATCTCTTAACTAAAACCTTTTCCTTTCTCTCTGTAAAGTGGGGTGAGAATAGCCTCTGTTGTATTATGAAAATTGACTTTACAAAGAACGAGCTAAATTGGGGTGCTTGGTTTTTATTTTACCAATAAAATATTTATCATAACGTGGTTCAAGGTATAGAGTATGGTTTTACTATATTTATAACCGTATACTTGTTCTTAACTAAATTATTATTATAATATTATTGTAAATGATAAATTTATGAACGATTGCTTAAAGGTGAAACAAAATAAATTAAATTTTTAATGTTTGTAATTGAAGGAACACTGAATAGAATTCAATTACTTTGTATTCTAATAAACTATACTAATTTGAAACTAACTGTTTTTATTATAAAATACCTATTTACTAAAGAAATTTAGTATATTGCAATTATTTATAAAACATTTATTTTTATTATATTCAATTTAAGCTCTTCAAATGTTTATACCTACCGACGGTCTACCTAATTCAGTAGGTACCTATTAATTTTAAGCGAAATAGGTAATTGTTTACATATATTATTTAATGAATTGTGAATACCTACAAAATAAAACTAGACAGCTGTGTAATCGTTGTCGTTTACCAAAAAAAAAATTATATATAACCTTATATAATATTTATTTTAGTTAAACAATGCTATTGTTTTACTAATTACCTATAAATAAATAAACACTACACACTCAATAGCCCCTCATAGTGATATCCTGTGTAGGGGGTCCGGAAACATACACAATGACAAGGATAAACACACCCAGGTCGGAAAACATGCCTGTATGGTCAATACAAACATTTGTTCCGAGCGAGAGTCAAAACGGCGACCTGTGACGCTTAAGGCAGGTTCGCTACCGCTGCGCCACAACGTCGTCAATAAAAAAAAATGTTTTTAAATGGTGATCGTGACAGAGTGATACAGGTAACTATAATAAAAAATTATACGTAAAGTAAATTTTGCCGGTGACATAAACACGATAATAATATCCAAAGCTAGATTTAAGTTTTTATCATCTCCATATCAAACATCAAATTCGGTCCAATCACGTACCTATCTAGTTGTAAAAGAGCCAGACAGTATAATATCAATGTGGATAAAAAGCATCAGGACTAAAACTTTACACTGATTATCACATTCAAGAATAATTTTTCCTTAATCTCTTAACTAAAACCTTTTCCTTTCTCTCTGTAAAGTGGGGTGAGAATAGCCTCTGTTGTATTATGAAAATTGACTTTACAAAGAACGAGCTAAATTGGGGTGCTTGGTTTTTATTTTACCAATAAAATATTTATCATAACGTGGTTCAAGGTATAGAGTATGGTTTTACTATATTTATAACCGTATACTTGTTCTTAACTAAATTATTATTATAATATTATTGTAAATGATAAATTTATGAACGATTGCTTAAAGGTGAAACAAAATAAATTAAATTTTTAATGTTTGTAATTGAAGGAACACTGAATAGAATTCAATTACTTTGTATTCTAATAAACTATACTAATTTGAAACTAACTGTTTTTATTATAAAATACCTATTTACTAAAGAAATTTAGTATATTGCAATTATTTATAAAACATTTATTTTTATTATATTCAATTTAAGCTCTTCAAATGTTTATACCTACCGACGGTCTACCTAATTCAGTAGGTACCTATTAATTTTAAGCGAAATAGGTAATTGTTTACATATATTATTTAATGAATTGTGAATACCTACAAAATAAAACTAGACAGCTGTGTAATCGTTGTCGTTTACCAAAAAAAAAATTATATATAACCTTATATAATATTTATTTTAGTTAAACAATGCTATTGTTTTACTAATTACCTATAAATAAATAAACACTACACACTCAATAGCCCCTCATAGTGATATCCTGTGTAGGGGGTCCGGAAACATACACAATGACAAGGATAAACACACCCAGGTCGGAAAACATGCCTGTATGGTCAATACAAACATTTGTTCCGAGCGAGAGTCAAAACGGCGACCTGTGACGCTTAAGGCAGGTTCGCTACCGCTGCGCCACAACGTCGTCAATAAAAAAAAATGTTTTTAAATGGTGATCGTGACAGAGTGATACAGGTAACTATAATAAAAAATTATACGTAAAGTAAATTTTGCCGGTGACATAAACACGATAATAATATCCAAAGCTAGATTTAAGTTTTTATCATCTCCATATCAAACATCAAATTCGGTCCAATCACGTACCTATCTAGTTGTAAAAGAGCCAGACAGTATAATATCAATGTGGATAAAAAGCATCGTTAGATAGGTATATCTAGTAAGAAAAAAAAATTTAAGTTGAATTAACTTTTATTATCAAGAAGAGCAAAACAAGTTCCCTATCCAAAAAATCAAGAATGGCATTGTATGTATAATGTAAGCGACAGAGACGGACCCAACGGAATGCGGCACACTTAATTTTTCTAACGGTCGCCGGTCGCCGGTCGCCGATCGCCGGTCGCCGGTCGCCGGTCGCCGGTCGCCGGTCGCCGGTCGCCGGTCGGCTCGGAAAGCGCGCGCCGACGCCGACAGCAGCATGTAGTACGCGGTCGCGGGTGAGCGGGCGCGAGGTATCGGTTGTAGTACGACGGCCCACGTTTCTCGTAAAGGAAGCGACCCTGGCGCGGTCATTGCTCGACGCGGTCGCATTCCTCGCCCCCGTCCCGCGCGCCGCCCCCCGCGGCGCCTGAGCATCAATGAACGGCGCGCGCGCATTGCCGCGTCCATTCGCCCTATCTCGTTCTCGCAACAATCCGTTTCTGCCCTTCCTGCCCCACCATAATAATATTTATCGAACTATTATCAACTAGTAATTTTAATAGGTACATGGATTAACATATTCTAATCCTGTTCTATAATCATAGAATCTTAAATGAAAAAAAAGTAGGTATTTATTTGCATGTTATTTTTTCTTTACTACTTTATTAAGTTAATTGTATGTATGTAAACGATTTTTTTTAGGACATAAGGTTCCATTTATTTATAAAAATGGATACGTACCTACGTCGGGAGGCCCATTCCGCTGCGAACTACGAGTTAGGTATTTAAGTCATTGATCTATGAAAGCGTGAGAACAAGAATATAATAATATTAAGATATGTGGACAAAAAAACGTTTTTCTACATTTTGCTTTTATAACGGAATGTTGTAAACTTGTCGTATTATTGATTGTGATATAATTATTTTTATATGTATAGTTTTCGTTTAATTTGATGCATTTGGAGTATTATATATTATAGTATGCCTGTATGCAACTATTCTGTTATAAATGATTATTTAAATAATAATGTTTATTTTTATTCTCTTTATTTATATATATTGACCTGTGCCTGTATAAAATACCCGCGAGCGTTTTACAGTTAGTGCAAGTGAAAAATAGACAACCAGGTTACAAATATTATATACTTAAATAAGTTAGAATTTAAAGCATATTCATGGCAATTTTGTTTTTCTAAAATCAAAGAACGTAAGACTGTTGGTAATTTTTGAAAGTCTTGATGTTATCGTGATTTGAGCTCAATCAATTCATTCAACTCAAGTAACAATGCTGTTGTGGATAGCTCGGCCTCGATCAACTCAACTGTGACTAGCACTTAGACTGTTCATATTACTAGACACATTTGGTTCGGTCTGGGCGTTTGTAAACACTGAGTTAGAGTAGACTAGATACCGCAAGCTGTCCGACCAAAAGTGTCCGAAGTTTGTGCTTTGCACAAACTTGACGCGCTTCCACTATGATATTGATATATTTAAAAACATCAATATACAGAACATCCGATACTTTAAAAAACATCGACTGTCCTACTAATGACCGGCGATTGTAACGATTCTGTTTATGTTGACCACATCGCCAAATGTTTCGGGTGACGTCATCGTAAGTATAAAAAGATGACACGCTCGATCTTTATACTATTGAATGAACATGCGATATCTAGCCTACTCTAAATCTGTGATTGTACCCGTTTGCATGTGTCCGTATCATCAGTGTAACTTTCCTTAATATGGATCTTTGTATGTGTAGTGTTTATTTATTTTTTCGATCATCTAACGATATTGTTGTACTCAGCGAAGGTTAATGAACTACGTAGAGTCATTAGTATAATACAAACTTAAACGGCATCAAGGATTACTCCTTGTAACATATCAGATATCGTATCATAGATATCATAAGTGACTACGTTTTCCTATTAGTTTAAGCTTTACCACTTAAAAATTTATTACGTACCTATTTTTACCAAATTCATGAACTCATCTCTTAACGTAACAAAACAAAATATTGTTATTTTATTTTATTAGAAAAAAACGATAATGTTTTTATAAATATAAATGATTTATATAAAGTTTTAAGAAAACAAAGAGCGCGCGATTGTAAATTGTTTACGGGAGCTATCGAAAGCGTCCACCTTAGGTTGTCCAACGGCTTTTCGCTTGTGGCAAGGCGTGCGGTCAACGCTCGGCAAACTGCCGGCCTTACAGGTTGAACATGGGGCAATGGAATCCGCGGGGAACAAAAAACAACGCGCCCTCGCCGCCCGCAGCGCCCGCTTCTCGACTACTAAACAACGGCATGAGGCATCTGCTCGCGTCGCGCGTCGTCCGCGTCCGACTGCTCACCACCTCACTAATATATTACACATATTATATGGTTACATTATCTTGCTACACGACTATGAAACGTCTAGATATTTTACACCATCGATTTCTCGAAAAATTTAATTGATTTTAAAGCAAGTACCTACTTAAGTATATTTTTGAGTAACAGTTTTTTAAATATTGTTTTCGATATTTAGGATTAAAGAGTTTATTTTCCCATAAAGAACAAAAATTCACTTACATAGGAAACTTAATCTAATAACTTAATGTAGTTTTACAAATTTCGTTACGGTGACTCTATACAATGATCAAAAAATACTATAAATTTTGAAAATGTTGTTTTAACTTAAATTTAAATTTTAAGAAAGACTTTTCAGTAACTATATCCAATGGTAAATTATTGTATAGCATCGCTCCCTCAAATTGTATAGTCTTCCTGCCATAAGTATTAGTTCGAGTCTTTGGTAATTGTAATTTATGTTTGTTTCGTGTACAGTGTTTGTGTGATTTTGTTTTAAACGTGATTTGCGTATGTATAGATTCTGTGAGTATTTTTCTAACTAATATGCATGTTTTATATTTGAATAATTGATCTAATGATAGGATGCCAGTTTTCTTATACAGTTCTTTAGTAGGGAACCGGTAGTCAAAATGGAAAAGGGTTTTCAAAAGCTTGTTGTGAGATATATGAAGATCTTTAAGATTAGTTTTGTATGTATACCCCCATATTTCTATAAGATATTCTAATAAAGGCTTGGCTAATGAATTATAAATGATATTTCGGACTTTATACGGTATACACTGTGTAGATCTACGCAAAGCTCCAGTCAATGATGTTATTTTTGACTGCAAGTAATCTATTTGATGTTGCCATGTTAATTTAGAATCCAGGATATTTCTTTTGCTAATTCGGGATATGTAATAAAATCGAATGAATTACTTGTTATCTATAAAATCCAATCCCGAAATACATCAAATCAATTTCGTTTTCACTCTTAAAACAATTTTAACGATGCATCCAAACCACAGTTACCTACTCCATGTAGAGCAAAATGCAACACAATAACATTAGGTTACATTCTTCAAGATTAGCGTCCACTTGTTGCTGTTAATTGTTGAATGGTAAAAATTAACACTATATAACAAAGAGTAGCATTCTTTGACAGACAAATTCACAAAAAAAAATTATCAAAATTTTTACCAAAATATGTTGACCACCAACATGAACGTTGCTTTACAAAAAGTAGCTGCGGTGTGGATACGTGGATCAAGAAAGAATTAATTGCTTTTATTAATAGGGCAAAAGACGCGCCACCGCGCGGGTCGTTGTCGCTTGCGGCCCTTCGTCGAATTCCTAGAAACTTAGAAAGTGGCCCCCAACGGTGGGGCCAGGACATTAAAAATAAGAGGACTCTATTTATGTCCATAGTTCATATAGATTGCTATTCATTCTTCGGCTGCAATTATACTTCAAAATTTTCAAATATCTATAAGTGTTTATAAAATATTATGAGATAATTAAGAGAGTAATCAAATTTATAAGGACTATATTTTAAAGGTTAATAACAAAACTTTCACTAATATTATATTAATAAATAGCATTGCTTGATGGACTACGGCGGTATGTTGCCCATAAGTGGCGCCAGGAGTGGAAACATCCCCGTCACGACTACGTTTCATAACTTCAAGTAATGAAGTCAAAACCAAAAATCAAAAGTCTTTTAAATCGCTGGAAGCAACAATTTCCTTGTTGTAAAAATTCTCGTGTTACATTCTGTAAGCTAAGACTTGAGACCAGAAGCATGTACCAAACTATAAGTTAATTTAAGTAATTAATGTCATTGTGGTTTTTACGAATTGGTAAAGATAAAAAAATGGGAGCACAAAAATGTTTGACATTCGAAGTGGATGATAAATGTAATAAGTTTGAGAACCTCCGATTTACAGCACGACTGGGCACTAACACTATCAAACATATTGTTTCGTTTCGTTCGAAGCGTGGTAGTGCCGTTGACCCAAACTCCCTTTTCATTCCCCCATTTTATTTTACTTCATAATCCTCTTCCTTGGGTCGGTAGCACGCTTGTAATGTATTGGTGTTGCAAACGTCTATAGGTTACGGTGACCGTATCCTTGTTTATCGCCTTTTGGTACAAAAAGCATCTCCAAAAATCAACTATTTTTTTCACCACCAACACGGGCAAGCATGCATACGGCCTGGTTGATATGAAGCAGTTATTAAAGTCTATGCTAAGTATGAGATGTGGATGACAAAGACGAAGGAGAGAAGATAGAATCCAAACCCTTTCTCTGGTCCATCATAATCCCAATCTCGTCATTCAAGTCGATACTCTGCCTTTTCGATCTCTTGTTTAGTCAGAAATATAAAGCATTTTATAGCTCTTTCAAAAAATAAAAACTACTAGTGACTTCCATTGCGAGCCATCAATCTCTAAAGCGTTCAATTTATTCCATCTACGTCCAATACAAAATAAATTGAATGCAGCTTGCTTCCACTCACCTATCCGCCGATTGAACGGCTGTTTCGTATTCCAATAATTAAATTAAGCGTAGTCTGACAGGTACGATTCGTGACGTATCAGCACTCCGAGTGGCTTTACACCACTGCGTACTTTATTAAATTCGTTTATTTTTTATTTGTTTATTTTTTATTTCACCTTCGTTGTAATTGACGTTTGGAAATTTTTGATTGTAGTAACAGTAGACTTGAATTTGTGTAACTACGAAGTGGGAGGATTTTATTTTTGGCTCCGTAAACTTTGCAAATATGGTAGGAACCATACGGCTTCCCTGATAGAGTTTACCATAGCTGATACTCACCGTACCACTTCAGATGTGGGTGGGCGGCGGAAGGAGGACAGTGAAAAGAAAGAGGAGCCAGAACGGTAAGAATTTGAACCTCGGGCGCTCATATTCAACGACTGAAAAAACCAATATGAAATATTTTTTCTAAATATTTATTGCTATTGAACCTTAAAAAATTCACCGTGGGCTGAGTACTGATACAATGCTCAAGGTATTTTCTGTCAGGGAGAACCAACAGCTTAGGACGTCATCGGGAATGAAGGAAATGCTCCGAACGTATTCTTATCGATGGACTCATCCGAGGGTGTGAACGTGTCGCGAGTCACGAATCAAAATACCTCGTCTTCGCCGGGGATGACGGTGTTATGTTCGTGTTTGTGCTAGGTATTGATTATCGATAATTACTTCTCTGTTCGAGCCGGCCATTTCATGCCGACAAAACAAGACTTTTATGACTTCTTCACGTGGATTTTTACTGAAATAATTATAAATAAACGCTACACATTCAACGGCCCCCATTAGGATAGTTATATCCAGTGTCGGGGGTCCGGAAACATTCACAATGACAAGGACAAATACACTCAGACAGGAAAATATGCTTGCATGGTCAATACAAACATATTATGTTCCGAGCGGGAATCGAACCCGCGACCTGTGGCGTTTAAGGCAGGTTCGCTACCGCTGCGCCACAACGTCGTCAAAATGAAAGAACCTAGGAAAATGAGTCACGATTTTCGAGCAAACATATTTCTTAGTTAATATTGTTACAAACGGTAAGGTACGGTTTTTACGGAAAATCTGCGTAAAGTATCAGTAACAGCAGGTACTATTGCGTTTCGTGCGATGAGTGAGAGCGCCGGAGTCCCAATTTCCCATCGCCTCTGTTCCGTTCCTGTTTTTACTTTTCATCCCTTCCTTTTTGTTGGAAACACACATGTGATACTTCAAGTATCACAAGTTCATAGGTTGCCGTGTCTGCTTTGCGTCAGGCGGATCGTATAATTATTTGCCAACCGTCATTAAATAAAAAAATTAAAAAAAATGTGAAGTAATAATTTTTGACACTTTGGTAAGTATATCGATATATGTATTTTAAAAGGTTCTTGCAGATAAACGTCCGATAATATTGTCGCATAAATTAACAGTAACTTCCTATTGTAATATACGCAAGAGTTAATTTTTTGCTCGTCGTATTCTCGGAAGAACGGTCATCTTTTAAAGTTGAATTCTTGTTATAAAGTGCGGACGCTACCGCGAATTCCTGGACCGAGTCCTTTCGGCACATTTTTTTTACAATTTAGGACTGTTACGGTCGATTTTGTGCCGTTGAACTCGACTGCACGCTTTATAAACACACCGTTTTTATTTCGTTTTATATAGAAAGTAAACGATGTTAGAAAGTAAACAATAACAATTTGTAATACATCTAGTCTATTTCGTAAATTATATCTGCAATAATGTATTGTTAGAACAAAATTACAATCATGATAAACTGGATTTCATGTGTATAGTCTGCCGAATTTTTAAAAAAGAAAAACGATATATGTTACGTTTTTAAAGGGACATTGTACGTTTAGAATTATGATAATACATAATTTAATAGCATATTATTATTCATTGGTTTTTTATCTATATTAAAATGCATTTAAAAAACCGGTACAACTACGAATTACTTATTACTTAATTATGTAAATTACAGCGAGAGCCCGCCCCGTTACGATTTTATAGATATAGTAAAAATGTTTTAATATCGAACCTATATATTATGTTATATTAATAAATTTCCTAGCAATAGTCCCTGTTTTTACCCAGGGCCTGCTTATTTTGGTACATTTAAAAAAGGTGGAGACTCTTATATATATACTTTTAATTCTACATATTTTTAGAAGTGTCTGCGAAATATCACTGTTTCGGTTTTGAAAGGATTTTTATAACATTTTTATTGGATAGACACAATAACTTAGGGGTGCTTCGATATAAATGATTGTGAGAGTGAGTTTTGTGATGTTGCAATCAAATATAACTTTGTCTAATTTACTTTGTTTAATCTCTTGTCATTGTGAGCTAAATTCTTGAAAAGTACAAATTGGTTGATATTAATTACCCGACTGCCGGAGGGTAATGTTTTTCGAGCGTATGTATGTATGTATGTATGTATGTATGTATGTATGTATGTATGTCTATTTCTTTGTGACGCTCTACAGGCTAAACCCTTGGACGTACATCGACTTATAGGGTATCATTAGTTTCGTCTCAGTTGTGAGAGTGACATAGGCTACATTATTTTGACATGGGTTCCGCAGAAGCAAAGATATTCAAAGCGGAATATCACAGTTCGCTCAGAGCTAAAATCTGATGATGTTTCCTTGTAGAACTCGATAAAATAAGACGAAAAGTAAAAATAAATTTTTTCGATATATTGCTTAGTTTTCGAGATATCGATGATTGAAGTTTGATTTTTTTTTTTGGCCACTGATTGCCAATTCCACTCCCAATGTCTAGAATAATTAATTAAAGCATTTTCTATAAATAAAAAATACGGCATAGTTATATAAATAGGTAGATTAATAAAATAATTAAACTTCTAAAACGCAAACTATTATAATATATAATGTTATTCAATGTACTATACAATTAATAAATAATTAAGTAATAAAATATAGGAACAAGCATAATATATTATAATAAAAGTATTTTTCGATTCCTAGTCATGTAATTTGTTTAATGTAAAAAATATATAAATTTTAAGTGTCTGTACCTACATCTCAGATTCTTATAAAAATGTTACTCGGAACTAAAAACTAAATGATGAAATATCATATATTTATATTTTTTGCAAATATCTGCCTGTTTGTCGGCTCTCCGCACTCCTTATCCTCTGACGCAATGCTGCAAAACTGCAATTTTCAACTTCAAAGTCAGCAAAGAAATGATAAAGCGTATTTTCGAGTAACATTCAGTTTTGTTTCGTAAAAATGCGTTCACTCCATCAATATTTATTGCAATCTTGATGACAACGTGAGTCAAGTATGAGAGAGGAGTAAGAAAGTATTTTAGCCTTCTCACGCAAAAGCTGCTGATCGAATTTGGATGAAATTTAGCACACAGAGAGCTTATATTGAATTACCACACCCTGGATTAACACATTTCATACCAGAAAAAATGTTAGGTTCCCTCGGCATTATCAAAAACGTACTGCAAAAATGTTTAGATGCTTGTTACTCAATCACACATCACATTAACGATTTAACGATTTGGAATGTAACTTAGCACATACAAAGATTGTAACCTGGATTAAGACATAAAATACTTTTTATTCCTAAAAATGTTAGGTTCTCATGGGATTATCAAAAAACATTCTACAGAACTTTTTTATCTTTGTCTTATGAAATATTAGCGGCCCGCTCCGGCTTTGCATGGGTATAAAATATATAGCCTATGTCATTCACTAAAAAATGATTAAAATCGATCCAGTAGTTTTGATTTATTCATTACTGACCGTGGCTCGCACGCGTTAAATGTAATTATTTACGACATCACATTAGAAACCTCAAAAATAAGTTTTTTTTCTCCACTATTTAATGGATGTTATAATACATATAAACCTTCCTCTTCAATCACTATATCTATTAATAAAAACCGCATCAAAATCCGTTGGGTAGTTTTAAAGATTTAAGCATACATAGGGACAGCGAGAGCGACTTTGTTTTATACTATGTAGTGATTATTTACTTACAAATGGTTCATTTGTCTCTAGAGCCAATTCTAAAGTCACCGCGGACGAAGTCGCGGGCAGATGCCATTTCGAAATAAGTTACAAGCTTGTGGGATAGAACTTGCCAAAAATATAATCGACATTCTAGTATGACCTGCATAGTGCAGAGAGCTAAGTTATATTACTTATAACTAGCTTCTGCCCACGGCTTCACTACGTTAAATTTGGAGGAACAAATCCTTTCTTTTTCATATAAAGCTTTACACCTTCAGGGCAGGATTGAAGGAAATGTGTTAATAGTTCCCCAAAAAACAATGTTACATGACTTTAATTTCAAAAATGATGAACTTCCAACAAAACTTTTAACTCCTTTTTAATCCCTTGAGGGTTGAATTTCAAAAAAGTACTTTCTTAGTCCCCGTTTACGTTTTAAAAACAACACCAAAAAAATTGCTTTTAGGGTGAAGGGCTTAGGCTTCGCGTTTATAAGTAATTCAGGTCTTCTCCTTGTATATATATATACCTAATCAATTATTAATTATTTAACTAAAAAGTTTGAAATAAAATAAATTATTAAATGAAACAAAAACCCAACTGCATTAATAATAATTCCTAAAAAGCTAAAAACAAGCTCTATAATGACTACTATAATATAAATATTTCTTTAATGTTAGTAAAGGTACTGCAGACGGGGACAAGCTGAACAATCAATTTGTAAATTGATGATGGAGTTTAAAGGGAAGTGCTTAAATTACTAATTAAAATATAATAATTATGTTTTATTTCAATGCTTGTCCCCGTCTGCAGTACCTTTACTAACATTAAAGAAATATTTATATTATAGTAGTCATTATAGAGCTTGTTTTTAGCTTTTTAGGAATTATTATTAATGCAGTTGGGTTTTTTGTTTCATTTAATAATTTATTTTATTTTATAAGTATCTTTTGGTATTAGACACATTTCGTTTTCGTTGATAAAATCAATGTCTCGTAAATACGATTTGAACGAAGACTTTGAATTTTTAATTGAATATTTAATTTCGTTTCTATGTATCTAGATTATAATATTATAGCAACGGCTGGCCCGATCAATACTACCAAAACTAGTTTTCAAGTAAGCCTCAATTATGAGGATGTGACGATGTATGAATTTTAATAATATATATCCCACTTTTAGAACGAAAACGCCACAATTCACAAATAAATTGAAAATTTAGTTATCAGCGTAAAGTGACTTAAAACGAAATTTTCAATGCAACAATAGTCCAAACGTAGCGTAATTTAGGTTAATAATTATACGTATGTATATCTGAATATGCGAATAAACAAAATAATAATAATAAAAAAATAAAAAAACGTAGCGTAACCAAGAAAATATAATATGCGAAAGATTGTGCAGGTGTCGATATTTTAAAACTTATTATATATTGTTGATTCCCAAAAAATTGCATGAGTTACGTCATTTTCGTTCTCAAAATGCGATATATCAAAAAATAAATACTTACGCCATTATATTTTGTAAAGAAGTTAGTAATTAATACAAGAGATCAGCCAGCAAGCCGCATCTTATCTAATTACTCGGCTCTGGTTCCGGATTAAGAGTCAATGACCGAGCATCGTCGGAAATAGACACCCATAGACCATATTGTTCCGGCTATAGTGTATTATTCAATTGAGCCTCGTAATTAATTAACATAATACACATTAAATTAAGCGTATAACATTTATGTGATAGGTTTAAATTTTTAATTGAAACAATAATCAAAATTTTTTGATATTATACAACAGTATTCAATCAATTCCATCATTTTGAGTGAGCTGTCTATAAATTTTAAATATTAGTAAATAAAATAAATTATTAAATGAAACAAAAAACCCAACTGCATTAATAATTATTCCTAAAAAGCTAAAAACAAGCTCTATAATGACTACTATAATATAAATATTTCTTTAATATTAGTAAAGGTACTGCAGACGGGGACAAGCATTGAAATAAAACATAATTATTATACTTTTCCGTATTTAAGCACTTCCCTTTAAACTCCATCATCAATTTACAAATTGATTGATCAGCTTGTCCCCGTCTGCAGTACCTTTACTAATATTAAAGAAATATTTATATTATAGTAGTCATTATAGAGCTTGTTTTTAGCTTTTTAGGAATAATTATTAATGCAGTTGGGTTTTTTGTTTCATTTAATAATTTATTTTATTTCAAACTTTTTAGTTATATAATTAATAATTGATTAGGTATATATATATATACAAGAAGACCTGAATTACTTATAAACGCGAAGCCTAAGCCCTTCATCCTAAAAAGATATTTTTTTGGTGTTGTTTTTAAAACGTAAGCGGGCACTAAGAAAGTATTTTTTTGAAATTCAACCCTCTAGGAGTTAAAAAGGAGTTAAAAGTTTTGTTGGAAGTTTATAATTTTTGAAATTAAAATCCGCCCCTGAAGGTGTAAAGCTTTATATGAAAAAGAAAGGATTTGTTCCTCCAAATTTAACGCAGCGAAGCCGTGGGCAGAAGCTAGTTATAAGTAATATAACTTAGCTCTCTACATTATGCGGGTCTAACTAGAATGTCGATTATATTTTTGGCAAGTTCTATACCACAAGCTTGTAACTTATTTCGAGCTGGCATCTGTCCGCGACTTCGTCCGCGGTGACTTTAGAATTGGCTCTAGAGACAAATGAACCATTTGTAAGTAAGTAATCTAAAACTACATAGTATAAAACAAAGTCGCTCTCTCTGTCCCTATGCATGCTTAAATCTTTAAAACTACCCAACGGATTTTGTTGCGTTTTTTTTAATAGATAGAGTGACTGAAGAGGAAGGTTTATATGTATTATAACATCCATTAAATAGTGGAGAAAAAACTGTTATTTTTGAGGTTTCTAATGTGATGTCGTAAATAATTACATTTAACGCGTACGAGCCATGGACAGTCTTGAATAAATCAAAACTACTGGATCGATTTTAATCATTTTTTAGTGAATGACATAGGCTATATATTTTATACCCCTTGCGAAACTGGAGCGGGCCGCTAATATTTCATAAGACAAAGATAAAAAAAGTTCTGTAGAGTGTTTTTTGATAATCCCATGAGAACCTAACATTTTTAGGAATAAAAAGTATTTTATGTCTTAATCCAGGTTACAATCTTTGTATGTGCTAAGTTATATTCGAATCCGTTAAATCGTTAATGTGATGTGTGATTGAGTAACAAGCATCTAAACATTTTTGCAATACGTTTTTTGATAATGCCGAGGGAACCTACCATTTTTCTGGTATCAAATGTGTTAATTCAGGGTGTGTTAATTCAATATAAGCTCTCTGTGTGCTAAATTTCATCCAAATTCGATCAGCAGCTGTTGCGTGAAAAGGCTACACTACTTTCTTACTATTCTCTCATACTTGGCTCACGTTGTCATCAAGATTGCAATAACTATTGATGGAGTGAACGCATTTTTACGAAACAAAACTGAATGTTACTCGAAAATACGCTTTATCATTTCTTTGCTAACTTTGAAGTTGAAAATTGCAGTTTTGCGTCAGAGGATAAGGAGTGCGAAGAGCCGACAAACAGGCAGACATTTGCAAAAAATATAAATATATGAAATTTCATCATTTAGTTTTTAGTTCCGAGTAACATTTTTTATAAGAATCTGAGATGTAGGTACAGACACTTAAAATTTATATTTTTCTTACATTAAACAAATTACATGACTAGGAATCGAAAAATACTTTTATTATAATATATTATGCTTATTCCTATATTTTATTATTTAGTTATTTATTAATTGTACAATACATTGAATAACATTATATATTTTAATAGTTTGCGTTTTAGAAGTTTAATTATTTTATAAATCTACCTATTTATATAACTATGCCGTATTTTTTATTTATAGAAAACGCTTTAATTAATTATTCTAGACATTGGGAGTGGAATTGGCACTCAATGGTCAAAAAAAAAATCAAACTTCAATCATCGATATCTCGAAAACTAAGCAATATATCGAAAAATTTTATTTTTACTTTTCGTCTTATTTTATCGAGTTCTACAAGGAAACATCATCAGATTTTAGCTCTGAGCGAACTCTGATATTCCGCTTTGAATATCTTTGCTTCTGCGGAACCCATGTTAAAATAATGTAGCCTATGTCACTCTCACAACTGAGACGAATCTAATGATACCCTATAAGTCGATGTACGTCCAAGGGTTTAGCCTGTAGAGCGTCACAAAGAAATAGACATACATACATACATACATACATACATACATACGCTCGAAAAACATTACCCTCCGGCAGTCGGGTAATTATTTTGTAAGTTTTGGTGACAAGAATGTTAGTTAAGCTAGCCCCGTTGAATCGCAATCCCGATTCTTTGGGACAAAAATTAATCAGTCTTCTTGTCTTCGAAGTTACTTTGATGACTTAAGTTGTATGATACTCTTCGGAAGAGTATATTGTATTACATCAATTGATTATTTAAAAGTCTGGGATAGCCTCCTAACGCCTGTCTTCCCTATCTTCCCCTTCTTCGTTCTAGCATTATTCCCGGTATTTTATTTACCCAGGGTCTGTTTATTACTATTATCCGGATTTGACAGGTTACTAGTTTTTACACGGAGCAATTGCCATCTGTCCTCCGCAATCCTAAGGGCGAACCAGTAACTCATTGGATAAGAGCAATATAGTTATCAAAAGTTAACGATGATTACCAGATGTTATGTGATAATAACCGGGACCGAACTCAACGTGCTCTCCGAGGCACGGTGGGGTGACCCACACGGACAAACGCCCAGTTCGAAAAATAAATTTTAACAAACATCTGGCTGAGCAAGTGCAAGGAAATCGTCCCCGCAACCGTTGGGACTAAAGGCATACTCGCTACTCCCAACGTCACAACATCTGGCTGAGCGGGAATCGACCCAGCAATCGTTGGGACTAAAGGCAGACTCGCTACTCCCAACGTCACAACGGTGTCACCACCACCCACAGTGTACCTACAAATCAAGGGTGAATGAATAGACATCTTCTAGCCAAGCGCGCTACATCTAAAGCTGTATCGTTACATCAAGTGTGATAACAGATCAGCGCTAGTTTACATAATTAAAAAAGATTGTCTTCCCATTCAAGTTTTAATTGTTTTATTAATTTTTTACCCAATTTTCTATATCAGAGCTAACAAAATATGGTTAAGTTTAAAAGATGGATGGTTAAATTATTTGGTGAAAAACTTATTTTAATTTTTATTAATTGGTGAAATTTTTTAATTTTCCACGGTTTAATACAATTTTAAAGAAAAAATTTCAAAAAATTTCAACATAAAGTCAAATAAAACTTCCTAATGTTGAAAACGATAAAAGTTTAATTGATTGATTATGCCAGTTTTTTCGTCAATTTTACTCAATATTTTTGTATGGCTTTGAATGTGCCTTTTAAGAGGTTGCGAAATAAGGGGGAAGCTTTTTTTCGTCAGATTTTTTCAGGCTCGTGTCCACCTACTTTTGCGATTTTTATGTTTCAAATATTTTATAGGGAGTGGACGTTGTTCCTTAACTAGTGTAAGCTATGATTATTATTAATTCTGCCCGCGACATCGCCCGCGGTGATCTTAGAATAATGGCTCCAGAGAGAAATTAATAATTTGTAAGTAAACAATATTCCATAAAACACCATAATACAAGATAGTTATATTATAAAAACGGTTGCCAGCGGTTTCTTGAGGCACCTAGGTTGCAGTAGAAATAAACGTTTCCCCATAGAAACTTATTTCCCCTTCACCTTATGATTTTGCAAAAATAGCCTCTGTCCTTCTCAAAGGTCCGAAGTACATCGTAAGTATAAAACTGATACCCAGTTACTGTCGCATTTATAACATTATTAAAAATGTAACATTAAATTAATTATATAACAATTGAAATTAAGTAATTAAACCTGTATTCAAGCATAAAATGACAAACGTGTAGATCTAATAAGCGATGTTCAAAGCAATTGATTTAACCCCTCACAGCCCCAAATAGCGGGGAGTTCGCGAATCAGGATGATTTGCTAATTGTGCTTATTCTGGCGGGTAACAATCTCATCCTTTATCGGGGAATATATTTTATTATTGTGGTATTTTATTGTAAAAAGTGATCTTCTAATATATCTCTGATTTTTATGAAATGTTACATCCATATTTCTACTATGTATACATGCCAATTTTAATAATGAAAAAGATGATGATTTCCGCCATGAAAAGCAAATGCCGCTACATGAATAGAAAAATTGCAACCTACATTGAGATGAACGTCGGCCGCCTCGCCCAGCTCCGGGGTCGATACAATAAAAGTTTAGCGGATGTGGGTAGTAATCGAACGCGTTATAAGGGATATGGTCAGAACGAGCAATAGGCACGCGACGACGCGGCATAAACCAAAGTTGCGCGACAGACAACGCAACGAGGACGAGCGCTAGGAAGCTTGCGGTGTTCGCTGTACCGCATAGTATTCGATGCGAACGCGGCCGTGGAGTAGTTTAGTAGAGTCGGCTGATCTCTCCGCCGACATCGCAATGCACATCCGGGCCGGTCGATACGGGCGGCGACTTGCGCGCTGCCGCGGCGCCCTCGCCCCCTCGGCCCTCGGCCCTCGCGTCTTCGAGACCCCTCCTTCTCCCTCACATCGATTCGTTTGCTTCATTATAATTATTAACTGTTTCGAATATATATATAAAAAAATATTTGATATTGATATTCACTAAACACTTATTTGCCCAATAAATTATTTTTTTTTTACATGTAACAAACTTTAAAATGATGTTAAAAGTATAAAGCTACTTTAATTACGATTACATGGTGGGAAGACGAATATAAGAAGCACATACGTCCAACATAACTAATTACGAACTGTCCAGGTAGATTTTAACATTTCGCATAACCAAAATAATAATACGTTGATTAAAATAATTTATAAATAAAGTATATAGGTTATGTATATAGGAATATTTTTCGTTTTCCAATATTGATTCTCTCAAATAGCTTTTTAACCCGATACAATTTTATTCGACAAAAGAATTCCGTGAATATTTATGAAATATGTATGACGGACGTGGATAAACATAATATTATTGTTAAGAGCTGACAACTGAACCTTACCGTAACCTCAATTCGGTAGATGTCTTTCCAATAGCAATACATCACCCTAAATCAATCCGGACGCGTATAGTGAATGACGTACAACGTACTCGTAAGTAAAACGTATTTTCCGAAAACATAAACGACACCGCTGTGGCGTTGTAGGAAGCCAGTCTGCCGTTTTTCTCGAAGGTTGCGGGTTCAACTCCCGATGGGGCAGATGTTTGTTAAAATTTCTGTGTCGGTTTGTGTGTTTGTCCACCTTGCCTCGGAGAGCACGTTAAACTGTCGGTCCCGGTTGCTATCACATAGCATCTGATAATTTATTTATTTATTTATTTAACGCAAACTATCTTGATCAAACTACTTTCTAGCCAAATCCTTTGATTAGACATGCTTGTATCTACACAGACCGATGTAACCAACCGACAAAAGTAAGGCGTCCTAAGCACGTCCTGCAAGACCCTGACGATAGGATTACATTAGAAAATGCCCCTTACACAGTACAGACACGCACACAACACCGTCCTCGCCGGTGAGGACGAGGTCCTTTGTTTCGCACGTCGCGTCGCGCTCACACCGTCGGGTGAGACTATCGTATAGAATGCGCTCGGAGCGCAGCCTCCATCTCCGATGACGTCCTAAGCCGTGGTTCGGCTTCGCAGGAGGCACCCTAAGGACGGAATCAAATTTGAGCCCCCGTGAGGGCTGCCCCTGTATCAAGGCTGAGTCTCTGTACTCGGCCCTCCTGCCCGGTGACGCTGTCAAGGCCAGTAGGGCCAACAGCAATACACATTCCGAAAAAAAAAAATCCAATGAGTTAATGGTTCGCTCTTAGGGTTGCGGACGTCAGATGACAATCGCTCTGTGTAAAAACTAGTAAACCTGTCAAATCCGGATAAGATTAATAAGCAGGCCCTGGGTAAAATAAAATACCGGGAATAATGCTAGGACGAAGACTAAAACATATAAACAGTTAAATTGGTTTTTCGGAATAATGTAAATATAGACTTAGGTTGTTAGTTTTTCATTATAAAGACGAGCGCTAGTTTTATTGGGAAAATTTCAATATAGATAATCATTTAATCCTCACTAATATTATAAATACGAAAGTATCTCTGTCTCACTCTTTTTAAATCAAAAAAGGGCTGTAAGGGTTTGAAAGGGTGGTGAAAAGTTGTATGAAAGTATCGTCATTTTTAAAGGTAGCGTGAAACATATTTTTCGGCTGTTGATTCGATATAAATAAATATGACATTTTGTAAAACTTTTCCCCTCTAGGGTGTAATATATTAATAACATTATTCACGTGGGCGAAGCCGCGGTCAGATACTAGTTTTAAATTAATAAAAGAAGAATTGGAGAGGCTGTAAACATTTTATTATCTGTTATTAATTTTTTTTTAATAAGGGTGAAGAAATAAAAGATATTGATACGTAGCTTTAAAATTCGGATAGGGAGTTCTTCAGGGTGGGCATGAAAATCCCTCCGCTATTAAGCTATCGATAGTAGGGATAATTAAAGAGTACGTGACAAATAGTTACAGGTGTGACTCGATAAAGCAACAGTAGTTATTTAAAACCTGCATTTATTTCGAGAATTGTAACGCGTACAGAGCAATGGTAAACAATGAATTAACCGAACCAATGCATGCTCGTACCGCTTGTCGCTCTTAAGTCACAATTGCGGTGATAGGGTCACGCGGACATGCGACTTCAAGTAGGTACCTTATTATTAAGATTTCAATACGTAAGGCCAAGGTAAGGTCTAGGGCGGCAAGCTTTCTAGAGTCCTTCCTTCCTTCTCGACCTTCTTCTTTATCCAAACCCTCTTCCCAGGTCAGCTGGGGTCGTGTCTCTCCTACGCCAGAGAACTTTATTCGGCTTGTCTGCGTACTATACTTACTTCTCTTTCTTTCATTTGAGCATGTCATCAACCAATGTCTTGGTCAACAATAATAAACGGATAAAAGTTAATGATAGCATAAATAATAGTATAAAATTACATTAGAGCGAATGTATTATGTGTATGTGTGCTTGTATCAGTGTGGGTGTGTTGTATTATTAATTTAAAGCTCAGCAGGCTTACCACTAACTCTTATTGCGATCAAATGACGCCCAATATTTATTGTTAATACCTAATGCTCATATAAAATCTAAATGTCAGAATTGAATTGGATGGATTTTGAATCGCTATAAAAGTTAATGGTAAGCCCCCAGATTCATATTGGTAATTTTGCGTATTGAAAGTAAATACTAACCGTATTTTGCTTTATGTATTTACATTTTACACTTCGGTCTAAGCCAATAATACGATATACTTCTGCTTCACCACGATTTCACAATATATAACATTTATTTATTTATTGATTTGGTAGGGATATATTACACTTTCTATTTTCTTTTGGATAGAAAACAAATAAAACTTTTATTTAAGAATTTCTTCTTTTTGTGCGAGACGGGTCGCGACCGTGAACGAAACCCACTCAACCTCATGAAGGACCTCCGATGGGTCGGAAACTAGTCGTTACCTAAACCGATTGAACGTTAATTTTAGTCGTTTAAGTTTACATTAAGTTAAATAATGTCTCACGATAGTTTTAGTAATTTAATTCCTTTTCAAATTTTAAAAATCTCAATTTGTTTTGAGATATTTGCAAAAAAGTCTATACAAACTGAAATACAGATGAAAATTGTCTTTATACAATTAATATAATATTATAATGGATCGTAGTTTAAAAATATTTGCTTTCCAACACTATGAAAGGGTTTCCATGTTATACTAAAACAAATGTCTATCAATTGTCAGGTTCTGTTATTTTGCTACAATATTTTAAAATAACTCTTACCTTTATTTATAAAAAGTGTAGGCAGGGATTTAGATGTCTGGAGGCCTCGGGGGGCAACAAAGAAGCCTTCAATTTATTTTAGCTCCAAATTATTTTCCACATAAAATTAACAATTTTTTTCAGTCGATTTTATCTGTATATAATGTATTGTGCAACCATGTAGATTCTTTTAGTATTTAACAAATATACTCGGATTTAAATATAATCAAAAACAGCAAAAAAAATAATATATTTACTGGTCGAAATTTGAAGTTCCGGCCCGGCCCGGGGCTGTCGCCCTGGTTGCACCCCCCTAAATCCGGCCGCTGAGTAAGGGTTTATTTGTGTCTAACGTTAAAATTCTGTAAAATTGCAACTTTTAAAAATGAAATATTTGGTAAAACCCTTGAACTGAAAAAGTTGTTTTCTGTAAATAAAACATTTATGATATATGAGATAATCTTTAATGTATTATTCCTCAAAAATATTATGTTTTATTAATAGCTTGATGAAACAAGAAAACCTACCACGATTGTCGTCATTTGGGAGAGAACAAAAACCATTGGCGTGATTTGAACTTCTTAAGCCTTAGAACACCTTATAAGAAAAATAGTACCTACCTGGGATTACAATTTAGAACAAACTGTGAAACTGAATTTTAACAAGATTTATTCACTTTAGACTATAATTATATCGCTATGAATTATTTTGGCCAATTTATGTTTAGTTCCGAAAAAAATAATTGATAATGAACAAAGAAAGAAGAAACTATTCATAAACCGTGTAGGATTTTTTTATTGGTATACAAAATGTTAATAGCCTTCAACTTGATTATAGCCAAGTACTGAGACCCAGCCGTCAAAAAGAGAGTCCACGTGGGGGCTCAAATTTGATTCCGTCCTTATGGTGCCTCCTGCGAAGCCAAATAACCTGCATTGATTTACTATAAACCAAGAACCGGCTCTTCCATACAGAAAAATTGTGCAACGAAACGAAGTTAGTCACAAGCTTGGAACATAATCGAATGATGTTAGCGTCATACGCTTGCAACATAATCGCATAAAATTAGCGTGTGACCAACTTCGTTTCGTTGCCCTTAACATTTTTTTTTGCATGGAAAGGCTAGCTGGTCCAAATAATATACCTAATAAGTGTATAGTTAATTAAGTTTTTTTTTTTCTTTAAGTACTATGCTTCATGGTAATGCCATGGACGCTCATAGTCGAGTGCACCCACTGATCGGTAAACGATCGGTAGGTTAAGCAACTTTAGGCGCGGTCAGTCACTAATTGGGTGATGGCATAGTGGTATTACAACCGAGCGTCTCCGTACTTCAGAGGGCATGTGAAACTGACACTAGTTGGGCCACTCGATAAGAAGAAGGTGGCGATCATTGTAGTATATGGCTTGACATTTTTTCAGTAAAATGACTTTGAATTCTTACTGTATATAAATGTCTGGTCAGCGTCTGTCTGTGTCTCTCCATTCAGTGGCAGATTTGCGAATTTCCAAGCTATAGGTTGTAAGGTTTTTGCCGCCCTTGCCTCTGCAATTGTCATGTCTTATTTGATTATTTTTACAATCTAACAAAAGGCTGATTACTGTTTGGAGGGTGGCGAACTAGCTGTTTTACTCTAGCTCAATACTTTATTCTATTTTCATTAATTAATTTTGTTTTCATTAATTATAAACTTACAGTTCAAACTACAATAGTGGGGATTAACTTGGCGCGCCTCTCCAATATTCAAAACACAAACTCACAACGCAAGTGTGTGTGCCGATACGCATACGGCCGTCAATAAAAATAAATCCATAGATTTGTTGCTTGACTAGTGCCGTCATTAATTGCTTATTATTTTTAATATGGCTCTTCAATGACATTGCCTTGCGCGGTCGGCTACAAACCGTTGTGATAAGTTATGATTATTATTCTACCAACAAATACATAGAAACTCTCGTAAGACGAAGGACGTGACTACACTGACTATATGTAAACGTGCTATGTTATCGTAGTTGATCTGTAATTATTGTTTTTTGGTATCTATAAAGTAAGCATTTTCAATTTAACGGTTCATAAGGACTAATATGTAAAGCTTTAAGAAGAAACTTATTATTTAGTATATTTGGACATTAAAATTGTAATGCTTTTCATAAAAATGAATAATTTTATATTAAGTGATAGCAAAAATGTATTGAATAAAACTGAACACAAAGTTGATATTAACAATGTGAAACATTTCTAAAACGCAATAATACTTGACAATAAAACAATTAAAATTGATAATAACTGAGTTTTTTAAAAAGCAAGAGAATTTTTTTCTTGCAGTATGCGCTTATGTAAACGAAAGGAAATGACAAGTGTCGCCATTGTAGATTATATTCTTTACTGAACTACTTTCTTGGAATTACTTTTTCGTAAAGAATGCAATAGTTAAAGTAATTTATTAGTTAAATTAACTATTACTAGTAACTTTACTTAAGAATAAAGATACTTGTTGCAATACAAGAAATAACTTTTACTATCTACAAGCAATGTTTTTTTTCTATGTCGTTTATTCAAACGTAGGGTAAATCGAGGTATAACTGGCCACTTTCAATTACTGGCCATGCCTGCTTAAAACTCTCAAAAATAAGTAGTTGGATACTTAGAATCTGTTTGTTTTCGCTTTGTAATATTGTTTATACTATAGGTTTTCATTTTAATTCACAATTGCGTTTCTATAATTAAAACATGCGACAAAAATTATCGTTTTCTATCGACAGTCGGAAGAAAGTATGTCTTCGTGCGGTTATACTAACAAAACGATAAGGGTTAATGATCATTTAAAATATTAATTAATTTTTTTCTTGACATTCTCGTCTTGCAGTGAATGATTAAAAGTGAACGATATTAATTCAATATTGACATTATAAACCAATATTATTTATTTTATTCTATTGAACATCTTTTAATAGGGCGGCTAGTAACTGAAAATTAGCACAATTTTAGTTACTGTTCTATGTATGAAATTGAATAACAAAACTACTTTTTTGTTTTTTTTTTATAACTACGTAAATTGAAAGCTTAGAGGACTTAGTTTATATGGATTATGATACTAAGCTTTTTGGGGTTCTTTAAATAACTAGTAAAGGTAGCAAGTTTTGCGGCTAGTTACCTACTAAAAGTGATATTGTTATATAAAATAATTAATGTGAAGATTATTTTTATGAAGATTGCAGGGAATTACAAAATCCATATTGACGTTGATTTCTTTTACAAATTGTTTTTCAATTCTTTTATTTTGTTGTTTTAACCAAGTTAAACTGTGGCTAGTTACTAAAGGATCATTATGCCAGTTTCTGGTTTTGATGGCCAGTTTCTGGTCGAATTTGATAGTTTCCACTAAATATACTATAAAACTTTAACAACTGCGCTTTTCGTTATTTTATCATTCCCTTTTCAATTATGACTGTCTTCTCTATTCGGCGTTAGCATACACGTATAGTTTGGATGATGGAAATTAGAACTATAACAATTTGAAGGAGGCAATTAGCTTTAGTTACTGCAGGTTACTCTACATTGCATTGGAGCATGATTTTGTTATTATGTGTACCTATAATATTTATAAGTTTTATTACATTATTCTTATTTAAAATTTTAAACTTTTAGACGTTAAATTAAGTACGAGCGATTTATACCATAGAGGTAATATAAGAATAAACATTTTTTAAAATCAATTTTTGTTAGGGACCTTTATCCGACATGGACATGTCAGCCTAATTATAACCTATAATAATTAGAAGACAGCGCGCGAGAGAAAGTCAATGATGCTTAACCATTTCTACCACAAAAGAATAAACATACTATATAATAATAATAAATATATTCTAATAAAATAATGTATTGGTTCTACTTGAAAAGTATTAATAGTGTGCGAAAAACGAGATGATTCTTAAAGTTTATATTTTGTCCTCAATTATTAAAAATTATGGTGTTTCAATTAGAAAGGGATAAAGGTTCCATTTGGAACCTCTCTTTTGGCACAGAAATGTTGTTGTTGAAATGTTGCTTCAGTGAACTTTCTTGTTCTTATATTACTTCTATGCTTTATACAAATTCCCACTGAAACCAGGAATAGACCAGAGTAATTGACTGGTCATAGACATATCAAATCATGAATGTCAGTTATTCTTGTCAGTTGTCAGTTTAACCCTTTGATACATGACAAATGTCATTGTCACTTTTGCTTAAACGCGCGAGATTATTCGGTTTGGATTCGCATTTCAGATAAACGCATAAATAAAAAAATCCAGACGACTTATCCATCTTCTGTGAAAAGTTTAAGATTTATGAAAAGTTTCTCTATTGGAAATATACCATACAGAAAAGTCATCATTACAGTAAGATTATTTCATGGCGTTGAAACATTTAGAATTGTTGTGACGTATTTATATTGAAATAAAATGATTATCATATTCATAAGTATTATGAATACCTATGCAATGAATGCAGAAAGAACTGTGCTTCGAAAAAATAGTGCGTTATAGTAGACTCAGTTGATAAAATATTTACAAAACTACTTTGAAACTTGATTCCCTACATCAGAATTGTCGTGTACGTGTCACAAGTTTACAGTTGTTGAAATTATATTTAGATGAATAATTGACTACAAAAAAACTATGAAAAACTTGGTAAACTATCTATCTTTAGATCTTTTAGATAAAACTTTGATGTTGAATGAATAAAATATGGAAAAATGGTAAATAAAGTACGAGTAGGTCAAATTACAAGGTCCTGATTTATATTATTTTTTTATGTGAAATCTAATTATATTTTTGTTGAATTGTAGTGAATATTGATTATGAATAAATAGTTATCAGTTTCAAATAAACGTTTATGGTAGTTTTCATATAAATAAAGCAAAAAAATGTTATCAAAACATTGCATTTTTACGAAAATTTAGGTTACGTTATATTGACATGTAGTGCCGGACACTATTGTCGATAAACAATTTATTTTCGTACAGGATTTTCTTCTGTATTTATAAATAAAATTGTTTATATAAAATTTGGTTTTCTTTATTTTTCTTCGCATGTCAATTCTTATTTTCTCAAAATAACATTATTTTTTGTTTGGAATTATTATAATTAGAATTATTTATTATGCACATAAACATGCCTGTTGTATTACATATAAAATATTTATAGCCGCTAGAATAAAACCCCTCTCTCTGAGCTTAGTCACGTGTAATGCAAAGGTCTTATTGATCAAATCGGGCTAGTTCGCAATTTTCTTAAGAACCACGAAGCTTTCGCGATCCATAAGTAGACTTATCCGAAACGACAGAGTCGGCAAGGCCAAGTGCTTAGCTGACAATAGGCCAATAGAACCCGAGCGCCTATTTAAGGTGAACACGAAGTTGAAAGCATATAAGATAAGTCTCCATAGCTCCTGCGGACGAACCATTAATCCTCACCACTGTAGAGGAGGTCGAATCGATAATCAAAGGCCCTCACGATAAAAAATCCAGGTCCTGATCCCATCACCAATAAGATTTTGAAAAGGCTCCTGATTCAAATTTTGAATCTCCTAATTCTTATTTTCAATGCTCCACTATCAGAATGCTCATTTCCTGATCAGTGAAAAGAGGCCATAGTATCAGTAGTATATTCACAAACCCAGTAAACCAAGGAATCAACCCGCGAGTTATCGTTTGATCAGCATACTCTCTCTCGAGAAAGTCTACAAATATCCTGCTAGCAAGGATCAAAAACATGATGATTTTGTGGTAATAGATGAACAGTTTGGTTTTTGTAAAAATCATTTGTGCGTTAACCAGGTCCACCGCATAACGGAGCACATTTTAAAGAGCGTCACCCGTGCGCGAACAAATACGACAGGGACTCTCTTCTTTGACGCCATTAAGGCTTTCAATAAATTCTGGCACCCTGGCTTAACTTTTGAGCTTTATCGCCTAGGATTGCCAGATAGACTCATCATACGAGACTACTTATCAAATCGAACTTTTCGTTATCGAGTAGAAGGCATTCTGTCTTGCCCTCGTCTTATAAGGGATGGAGTCCCACAAGGTTCCGTTTTAGCTCCATTTCTATATTCATTATATATAAACGACATACCTAGACAGACCTACAATATCTATCTATCACTCTTCGCGGACGTCTGTATCTGCTTCCGCTTTAACCAAGTGTCTCCAATCCGCAGCCGATGCCCAAGGCAAATGGTTTAAAATCTTGGAAGATTGAATTCAATCCAGAGAAAAGCGTAGGAAGCCTATTCAACAAACCTCGCATTAGAACTTACTGGCGATCCGGTCCACCTGGAGTCATCATTTTATTTGCCGTTCCATCCAGCAGAAAGATAAAATGACAACTGACTATCGCTTGAAGATCATATCCACATGGTACGCATTAAAGCAGCTTTCGTTCTGGGCAGACTGTTTGCGATGTTGGGCAGAAGGAGTAAATTGTCCCTTATAAATATAAATAAATAAGGTCACATGGTACAAAGTCTGCGTACACCCTGGTTTTTCGCATGCACATGCCCGAAAAACATTTCTTACGAATGTCCTCGCGCTGCCCATGTAAGGTGCAAGTCTCCATAAAGGTTTTAAAATCGATTCGATTCGAAGCGTTTATCGCAAACCTATTTCAATCAAACTATCTCCCATCCCGATCCTCTGCCTAGACAGGATAGTATTTATTAAAACAGAGTTGACAAACCAACTAGATACAGACACGCGCACAACACCGCCTTCGCTGGCGAGGACGTGGTCCATCGTCTTCGCAGATGAAGTCAGAGTTTCTTTCTTGTTTCGCACACCTGCGAGTGAGTCCATCGATTAGTTTGCGCCTCCATTTCCGACGACGTCCATTGATTTAGTTCAATCTCACAGGAGGCAACCTATGGACGAAATCAACTTTAAGCCCCCACCCGGTGACGCTGTCAAGGCCAGTAAGGCCAACAGCAATATACAATCAGATAAAAAGGGATATGAAGGCAACGCTCCGAACACATTTTAATCGATGGACTCACCCGACGACGTAAGTGAGTCGCAGATGTGCGAAAGAAGAGACTTCGACGTCATTTGCAAAGACGGTTTTAAGATTTATTCTATCTGCCCAACATAGCATACATTTTTCTCAGAACGAATGCTGCTTTTTATGCGAATATGAGCTTCAAACGGTAGTCTATTGTCAACTAGATACTTGGTTTCATCTTTGTCCGGCATATGGGAGAGGATTTGCTTTTGCTGCTTCGCCAGATTATTTCGGATCATGACCTGCCGATAGAGGCGAGTTAGAAAAGAAGACAATTCAGGCGCACATGACCACAAGGCAATGCCAGTCAGGCCCATTAGCTTTTTTTTAAACATATATGGGTAAGCTCTTGACCTCCATCGAGGGAGAAGGTCTACGTTGGAGTGAGCTAACTGATGAGAAGCCTACTACTACTACTTTACGACGGTGCGGCAGGATGGTATTTAGCTGAACCATCCCACAGGTGGGTACAGTACTCCATGCAGGGCCGGATTTGAGCTTTATATAGTGTCAGAAGCTGTCTAGGCGTGAAGTACCGCGTCACCTTGTTGAGAATGCCCAGGTTTTTGGCCGCCGATGTGAGCCTTGGACTCGGCTGACGCCAAAATTGAGGTAAGCACTCAATTTCATGCCAGGAAGTTTAATGAGTTTCGGACGGAGTGTCGCACGGAGTAGACGTATTACTAGTAACAGAAAATATTATTAAACTTTATTCAATTAGAACATAGTAATTGTAACCTAATCTATAATACGGTAAAGTCTATAGTTAATTGATCTGTGAAACAAAGAAATCATCCGGTGCAGCGCTCTTCACCCCCGCGAGTAAACAGGCGAGTTGCTATTTTCCTTTTCGCTCGGTCATACCGTGACTCATCCGGCCACTAACGACTCAGTATAAAGATGAGTTCACATTCACTAGCAAACAAAGGCAAATTAAAAAATGTTAGCGGAAGTGAATCTACTCCGGATTTACGCATGATGGAAAATAAAGAAGGAGTGCTAAGAAAACGGAAATATGAATGTGACTGCGCAGATATGTTAGCAGATTTTCGCAAGGAAATGTTGTCTTGTTTCCAAGAATTAAGTAAAACACAACAAGAAAGGTCCGAAACTCTGCACCGAGAAATAAAGGAGATTAAGAGTGAAATTAAAGGAAATAGTGTTGTCTTACAGTCAGTAGTAGCAGAACAAGAAAAAATTAAAACTGAATTAAATAATATGAGAACTCTCACCAACTCATTACAACAGAAAATATGTCTTGTCGAAGATGAAGTATCTAAGCTAAAAAACAATAACTCTGACTCTGCACCGCCAAAATACCTCTCATATGACGATACCATATTGGAAATGCAAGAGCGCTATCGTCGTGAAAAGAATGTTGTTATAATAGGAATACCTGAACCGCAAAATCCTAATAGCTCATATAGACGTGAACATGATAAAAAGGAAGCAATGGCAGTTATAGCTACAATTTTCCCTGAATGCCCAAATCCTCGACTAATCATAAGGCTGGGAAAATACACCGAAACTAAAAATAGACCAATAAAAGTATGTTTTGAGAGTCGAGAAACTGCGAAATTTATACTGAAAAATAAAATAAAGGATCCTGTCACAGCTCCTCGTATATTTGCTGATCAAACCCTCTTTCAACAACTACATATAAAAAACCTTCGCAGAGAATTACAGTCTCGACATGAAGAAGGAGAAACTGACCTGACAATAAAATACATCAAGGGTATTCCCAAAATTACAAAAAAAAATTCAAAAAACGAAACACGCCGAAAGCCTATGACGATGACATAGACAGAGATGAAACTGGACATTCAAACATTACATATCAAAACCTAACATGCACTACGGATATAACCATTACTAAAAAATCATTAAAATTCTTTTACACAAATATACGAAGCTTAATAAAAGCAAACAAGCTAGACGAGCTTAAATGCATACTAAAAACCATGAACACTACTATAGATGTAATTTTGTTAACCGAGACTTGGATTAAATCAGAATTAGAGGCAAATTCACTCCAAATTCCTGACTATACTCATATATACAATTACCGAAAAGGTCGTATTGGAGGGGGTGTCTCCATGTATATTCATAAAAACATAAAGTTTGACAGCACTGAAATAATTAATAAGGACCAAAATGAATATCTTTGGATACATTTAGAAAAATACGCCTTAAATTTAGGAGTCATATATAGACCACCAAACACAAATATAAATGAATTTTTGGAAACCTACAATCATCTCCTAGAACGAAAACGAAGAGCATTGGTTTTTGGTGATTTCAATATAAACCTATTAAATGACAACCGTAACACAAAAAATTATATTTCTTTATTGAATGAAGCTGGATACCAAATTTTGAATAATCTGAATGATGAATTTTGCACACGAGAAACCAAAACTACTAAATCTTCTATCGATCATATTTCGTCAAATATTCCTGAAACTAAATTTCACATAGCTCTCCTAGACACACCTCTGTCTGATCATAAACAACTGTACGTTAGTATTAAAATTTCAAAACATGGTATTAGAAAAGAAAGTTACGTGTATTCAAAAACAAACTACATATCTCTCTATAAATCTGTAGAAGAATCAACATTTAAAAATGAACATTACAGTTACGAAAATTTAGAAAATTTTATTAAAATTAAGATTAAGGACAACAAAGTAACTAAAACTAAAATAATGAACAAACCAAAAGATGATTGGATTAATAAGACAGTAATAAATAGCTTAAAAATAAGAAATGATGCGTGGAAACATTACAAGAAAAATATGAATAGTCTAGAAGCTGAAGAAACATTTAAACTGAAAAGATATGAAGCCTATAAAACCTTGAGAAACAATAAAAACGCTTACTACTTGAAAGCCTTTGAGAGTTGTGATAAGCAGCCTAAGAGAATGTGGAATCTAGTGAATAGTTTTGTAAGTAATAAAGTCAAAAAGACCTCAGAACCTCCTAAACTTATTGTAAATTCAGTCGTGATAAATAATTTCAATAAGATTTGTCAAAGTTTTAATGACTTTTTTTCCACAATTGGTTCTACTCTTGCGAACAAAATACAAACATCATACAACCAAAACCAATCATACATCGCTCCATACTCACAAAATCACTCACTCCATACACTCGAACCAGCTACAGAAAAAGAGGTTATTGAAATAATTAACAGCTTGGACTCTAATACTAGTAGTGGCATAGACGGCATAACTGTAAAAGATGTGAAATGTATAAAACAACTAATCATCGGAAATCTAACTAATTGCTTGAATAAATGTCTCGAAGACGGTGTTTTCCCTAAAACCTTAAAAGTCGCAAAAGTGACACCAATTCACAAATCGGGGCCTAAAACTGAACCAGGAAATTACCGACCAATATCCGTTTTACCAGTCATGTCAAAAATTTTGGAAAAACTTATCTATTCTCGTCTAAATAACTATCTGAATAAAATTAATTTCTTCTTCGAACAACAATACGGTTTTCGCCCAAAGTGTAATACTACTTCAGCTACTGTTGATCTTGTGACTAAAATTAAAATGGCTATAGATAAAAAACAAATTGCTTTAGGCATCTTCATCGACGTCAAGAAGGCCTTTGATACAGTGAGTCATACAATTTTATTATTAAAGTTAAACGAAATTGGAGTCACAGATACCGCACATAATATACTTAAATCATACCTAGAAGACAGAGAGCAAATAGTTAAAATAGGAAATCATCAAAGTAATCCCGCAAAACTCAGCTATGGCGTACCCCAGGGGTCCATATTAGGTCCGTTATTGTTTCTAGTTTATATCAATAGCATTAGTAACTTAAATTTGATTGGTAACATCACGCTATATGCCGACGATACATGTCTATTCTACTTTGGAAATAACATAACGAACATGGTTGCAGAGGCCCAAAGTGACTTAAATACACTTAGCAAGTGGTTTCTAGCAAATTTACTTACAATCAATACCACAAAAACGGCATACATGATATTTGCAGCTAAAAACAGAAAAATTCATGACTATGATAATTTAACTATATATGATAAACCATTACAAAAATCTAACAACGAAAAATATTTGGGACTAATACTGGATAGCAAACTCACGTGGCAGAATCACATAGATCACATTAAAAGCAAAATTTCCCCCTTAGTGGGAGCTCTACGTAGAATATCATCTTGTATACCGAAAAAAGTGCGACCCATCATATACAATGCATTAGTCAAACCTCACATTGAATATTTAGTGGAAGTTTGGGGAAACGCTGCGAAAACACACATACAAAAATTACAAATTGTTCAAAATAAATTAATTAAAGCACTATATAAATACGATTACTTAACGCCTACCAATACCTTGTACAAAGACACGAAAATTCTAAATATAAATCAGCTTCATGAGGTTAAAACTTGTCTCCTGATTAGAAAAATAATTAAAAATAAAATACACTCCCAACTAAATTTTCAAACACAAACATATACACATTGTCTAAGAAAACGCAATAAATTGCTACTACCTAAAACTAGAACCAAATATGGAGGAAAGACTATTTTGTTTCATGGAGTGCTATTATACAACAAACTCCCTGAAGTAATTAAAACCAGTAAAAGTTTTTTATGTTTAAAAAAATCTTATTGAATATGTACAAAAAACTTAAAGTTAAAATGTAATCTTATAATTTAAAAAATATAATGTAACCTCTCCCTTAAATAACTAGTCTTGTGATTGTTTACTAAATTTTCTATTACTACCCGCAAAATTTGTACTAACATTCTTTATATTGTATAAACTATTTGTGACACTCACGTCGATATTATCTAACTCTTATCTAAATGTTGTTAACTCTCGAAATAAGTGAACTTTTGTGTTCTTTTTTGAGAAATAAATGTCTTTAAACCGAATCAGCGTATCCGACTATGCCTGGCACGAGCAAATTGTTAATGTGTAGTAAGAAAAGAATAACAGAGAGAATTGACCCCTAAAAACTCCAGCATTAATAGCCAAAAGGTCAGAAGAGCAGCTATCTATGACTACTCTGATCGACCGCTCACTCAGGATGTGACGACCTCATCGCCCGCTGTTGGGATAACTTCTGTCACAGCAGAGATTATTCCACCAGTGCAATCAGTCACACTGGTGGTCTTTTCTTGCAAGAAATCGGCTAGGTAGGTTCCACCACAGTATCAAATATTCTGCCGCCAAATAGTAGTGCTTAGGCATTACTCTGTTCCGGTTTGAAGGGCACTGTACGCTAGTGAAATTCCTTGGCAGAGGAGATTTAATAACTAATATCTCGAGGTTACATAGCCTTATTCAGATCTAGAGTGCTGAGTATTTGGAATATCTCTTTTTCTGAATATGTATCTCTTACATTGCAGAGTCACAACGAGGTAGCAAAAGGTAGGCAGTTACCAGCGGCATCTAATTGGTAATTCTTCGCAACTAGAAATGCAAATAGTTCTGCTTTCTTTCTTTTGGCGGTGTGAGCTAATGAACCATCTGACTTTTGCAATAGCGGTAGAGGAGACCAAAAGAAAAGGGACGAGTAAGATGGGTAAGACGGTTGTCTAGCTCCAATGCGGCCGATATGGTTGAAGCGGGCCTACGGAGGGCACATTTGTCAGACTTGGCAAAACTATTAAAGAGTATTTTCAGTATCAAGACATTCGACGCATTGCAGGCTCGAGCATCCACACACTTCTGGTAGGCTAAGTGCTTACGTGCTTCGGCACTATTACGCTCGAGAGTTGAACCAATGGGACGCTTTCGCATAGAGTAAGTCATCAGAATATATAACGACAAATTCCATAGCCTTTAATATCCTTCAGAAACACCATCTGCGCAGCACGCCGGGTCTTTGAAGAGAATCATATGCGCTGCTAAGGGTAAGAGACACAAAGAAATGCCGCATCTCTTCCGACTCGGCTGACTTGAATCAACATTTGCTCGAGTTCAGGTGGCAAGTAAACAGACACAGATTTCACCAGATAGCGGTCGTAGCTAATTAACCTCGCCAACTAGATGCGGTCAGCCAGCGGAATACCGTGTTTAGGATCCTGCTAGCCTCCGCGAATAGTCACATAGTACAGACACCAAGTAGTACCGATACCGGTCGCAACACCATGCAACTGCCCAGACTCTACTACCAGGATGGCTACTCAAGGCATCATGACGAAAGGCGACAAAAATCACTTAGTGGCATGGCTTTGCCAAGAGAGTAATTAAAAACCACGGCCGAAACCTTCCACTTGAAGGTGCTGTTCATTTAACGCTACCCAAGAGACACGTGTGGGTATCTAGAATAGCCCACGGACGCAAACGACATTATCTTTCAAAAGTGTATTCCACAATATTATTCGAAAATAATTTAATCCTAGTAAATGTGTATAAATGAAAAACATTGGTATAAAAATCCTTTTTTATTTACTATTATAATTATAATTCTCAGAATCTATGCATATAACAAAAATATAAATTTCGTACAATTTATTAAGTAATCGTATACTAGTCATGATTTAAAAACTGTTTGATTTTTTTTTTCATTTTCTTAGTGCATTGCTGTCGCTTTGGCAATTGCGACTCAAGCATCTAGTCAATACCAGCATTAGTTGTTGCAATTGGAGGTGGCTGAATAAATTCTAATAGATAGATTTACAATTATAGAAAGATTTACAATTATTGTCTGTATGATGCTATCATCCTAGATAGAACAGTTATAAAAAGCCGGCAGCTAAACTGGCTCGGGTTTAAAAAATCTTCCTTACTGAAAGAAGAAGAAGAAGAAAGAAAATCGAAAATCACTTAAACTTAAGGTCTACAGCCGGCCACCCCTAACGATTTTCAACGGCGTCATCTAATCACAATTCAATGTGTTTTCCAGCAGGGTCTCGTTTTCAACGGAAATTCACAGCCCGAAGTCGAAATACAGAAGTCTTAAATAGAAAGAAAGAATTAATAAAAAAACAAAAGAAATATATAACATATAACAAAAGTTATAGAAAAAACCGTTTTGAATAAGGTCGGTAAGAAAATATAATGGTTTGTGTACTCATTTTGAGCAATTCAAGTATGATTAGGCGTTATTCGTCAAAAGTCCTTCTTGAAATAAATAAATTAATGTAATTAGCACGTCCTTATTACACGAGTTACTTTTTTCAAACTTACTATATCATGGCTAAAGTGGTGAATGCGACCTTTTCTTCATCCGTACCATAGCGCTGCCACAGTTATTTCCGAATCGAATGGCGCAGCTAGTCGTTACAAGCGTAGGGTAGATGGGTTCTCCAAAACCAAAAAAGATAAGCTTAAATTTGTAATGCGTAAGGAAGACAAGTAGACCGTCGGGCATTTTGTTCTGCAAATAGTATATAAAATGCTATACTAAAAATAAAACCATGCTAAAATTTTAAAATAATAGCTAATCATTAATGGCTTTTAATAGTAGGAGAGCTATGCTTGTCCCATCATAAATTGGGCCGGCTCGACAGAGGGAGTACGACCCTCTCACAGAAAATCAGGCGTTAGGTAATAAGAGAACTGTTTTGTTTCGTGCGATGAGTGAGAGCGCCGTAGGCTCAATCTCCCACCAGTCCCACATTTTTTCCTTCTCATTTCCTACTCTCCCTTAGGTTTGCAACGCATAAATTCTACTTTAAGTTTATTATGTTCATAGGTTGCGGTGAATGCTTCGAATCCTCTCGAGTAAAAAATTTCATTTATGAGTACCTTATACATATTTAGTCAATGTTATAGGTATATAAATATGTGGCCTCCTCTTCGTCCATGTCGTAATCACAGATACGGTATACGGTATACCAGCGGGAGAACAGTAGTTCTCCCTCGTAATCTTCGCCATACAAACAATGCGACCGACATTTGTATTCTTAGGAAATATATTTATAAAAAAAGACAAAAAGAAAAAGAATTATAATCCATTATTATTATATATAAATATATATATATTTGATAATGAATCATGATCATGGATGATGATTAGATAAATTACAAAACAAATAATGGTCTATAAAATAATGAAATAATATATTATATCGATATCGATAAAATTTCCACCCGCCCTGTAGAATTTATTCTGTGAACAACTAAACAAAATGTTTCCAGCTGTCAATATATAATGATATACTATTATGAGACAAAACACTATAAAAATAAAGCATATAATTCTATATTGAAATTTGAATGACAGCAAGCCAATTGTTGGTAAATATGTACAACAAAATACTGAAGTTTTCCGTATTTTTTGTTGAATGATTTCTTTTCTTTTTTCGGGGACAAGCATAGTTATTTGTTTATGTAAATACTGTAATTGCGTCTATGTAGAGTATTTGAAACGCATATAATTGAATTTGTAGAAGAAATACTTGAAAATAGCGTATAAGTGCTATCCATATTCGAGCTTGAAAATTTTGATAAATACGATAAAAGATAAAAGTCCAGTTATAGAAATAGCTTTATCGTTTCTAGACCAACATAAATAACACTAGTCTTTGGACGAAAATGCACTTACCGTTAATAAAAATGCTTCCAAAAACGGAGATTACAACTTTCTTTTTCATAAAACTAAGTGACATTTGCCAACTCGTTTTTATCGCGGTAAAAGACGATATTATTTTTTAAGCTTTCTGTGTAGCGTAAAATTTAATATATTTTATTATAAACAATAAAATTTCGAAAAATTGAGTCACTTATACACCGAAAAATAATATTTAAAGTTAGGCGGGGTAATGAGACTATTTCTGTCAAAATTGCAAACTGACGGCCAGCCGGCTGGTCAATCTGAATCCTCGATTTAATGGCAACATGCGAAGTGCCACTGCCAAATAAATAAAATATTCTTGTAGATATCTGTGGTCCACCTACGATTGACTTGACCGAGAACCCGATTTATGTTTTGATTCTAGTGTTTACTGTTTAGTAGTTCCATTAATTTAATTTATTAAGTTACGTTGTTAATTAGTTAGTCCATCAAGAAATAGAAGAAAATGACTTGGGGATTTGTTACGTGTGGTCCAAATGAGGCACTCGTTGTTTCGGGTATGTAATTGACACCTACTTGTAATTAAGCCTTGTTTAAATATTCTATTTCAGTTCTACCATAAGTGTACTGATGTAATATGTTTGCATTAGCGAATATTTTTGGTGTATTCGATAACTAGGCGATTGTTTATTTATGTTCCCGCCGTGCTTAGAACCGCAAACCCATGTCGTACGCATTACATTATTATCAAATAATTTCGTTCGACTGCTCGCACAACTCATGAAAATGCTTCCAAACATCTTACAAACTCAAATAATTATTAAATACACGTACTTAAATCATCATGTCTCTATCAACTCGTGGAAGATATTTTTCCTTATACTTACTTCCTTACAATGATTCATAGGCACATAAGTACATTCGATTTGTATGTAACTGTTGAAAAAAAGAACTATGACTCTTGGTAATGCGAATATCAGCATCTTTTACATTATCAACTTACAAAACTACATGTAAAAATTACATGATGTTAAATTTATCATAGTGTTATGACAAAAAAATAAATAATTGTAAACAAGTTTGTATCAGCCAATCTATGTCTCAATCAAGGAAACTATAAAATTATGCTTGTGACAAACGTACTTGAATGTTATTTTACCCGTCACCAGTTTCTGATGAAAAAATATAATAAATAAAGTATGTCTAACAATTTGTAAATGTCGATGTTGAATTTATGAAGGGATACTATTTTGTCTTAATGAACGGGCTCCCTAATATATAGTAAGTCTAAAGATAAATTAAATAAAAGAAATTAAATATATTACTTTCATATAAAAATGAATCTTCAGAACCATTAAGCCTGTCATATTTATTGGCTATTGAAAATAAAATTAGACATGATATGTAAACAATTAGCTAGTGCCTCTAGATTTACCGGTTTTAAATTAGAATTTTATGTGTTTAAATGTTATTTAATGACGATTACTGTGCTATAAGTGTCTAATTAATCTGCCTGGGCTGATGCTTGTACATTAACAGTAGTGACATGTGTTCCGTTCCGGGTGTACTAGTATTAATGTGTGTTTTCAGACCCTTGACTCGGGATATTACTATCCTTATGGGGGCTAAAGAGTGTGTAGCATTTCTTTATTTATAAATCTTTATTTAATTTCAAAATTCAAATTGCTTATTGTTGCATGTCGATCAAATAAACAGACCATAAAATAAAGAATTAAGAATATATATCCAATACAAAATGAATAATATTACTAAGTTCTTAAGCAACTTGTTATCTAACTATCTTTTTTTTTGTCAATATCTTCAATTTACAGATACATTTGCTCTTGCATTAATTTCAATCAAACATGGCTACTGTGTCAAAAAAATAGTTAATACATCAATATGTAAGGCTTTTGCGTGGTTCTATAGAAATTTAACAAAAAGATATATACTCTGCAAGCGATTATTTGAACAAAAGTTTTTCTATTGTTTCTTACAGCCTACTCGGAACATATCATGAAAAATATACAAAAATTACCCCACTATATAAAAAACTACACTTGTTTGTTGACTGTTTGATTTAATAAATTAAATTATCAGTGCTTATCAATGACCTGTGTGGTCTGAAAATATTTTTTTTGTAGTGTTCATTCTAACTGTTTATGTTATGCAATAGTATTTTTAATGGTCAATTTTCATCTATTATCACTATTATGACCCTTATCTATATGACTTACCACTAAACCCATTTTAGGAATTGATTATGTAATTAATAAGGAATACTAGTTGGGCTTATTGAGGATAAATTTTTATGTTAGAAGTTGGCAAACAAGCATACGGCCCACCTGATGGTAAGTGGCTGCCGCAGCCTATGAGCGCTTGCAGCACCATTAGTAGGTGCCACTCACGCGTTGCCAACCGCCCAGTAATTTCACTAGCGTGCAATGCCCTTCAAACCGGAACACAGTAGTGCCTAAGCATTACTATTTGGCGGCAGAATATTGGACACTGCGGTGGTACCTACCTATCCGGCCTCTTGCAACAAAAGACCTACCACCAGTGTGACTGATTGCACTGGTGGAATAATCTCTGTTGTGACACAGGTTATCCCAACAGCGGGCGATGGGGTCGTCACATCCCGACGCCTTGAAAATTAAATAGCAACGCCTCGTTAATGACAGTGCTAGGCAAAGTCCTCTTATGAAACCATTGATAAGCTGAAGGCAGCAAGCCAAGCAATTAATTAAAAATCTATTTTATCTGTGATTTGGTTAGCTGAGCTTCTTCCTAATCTAACGAGAAGTCTTAGGAGCTCCACATGATACATTGTTCCAGTGCGGAGAAAAATTTATTTTTGAGATTTAAATAAAATTCTTAAACTCCTTTATACAGTTTTCTTTTAATTCATACGATCATTTATTTAAGTGCAAATTAAATACCAAAAATAATGTTCCATACAGGATGCTGCTATTCAAAACCACTGCTAGTGCCCGGTGGTCGTGCATTCGTATGGCCAGCAGTACAACGTGTACAACGGATATCACTCAATACTATGACTCTGCAAGTCGAATCGCCGACGGTGTACACTAGCCAGGGCGTGCCCATTTCTGTTACGGGAATTGCGCAGGTACTTTCATTGCTAAACCACTATTATACGTACATACTAACGGTCAAGTCCTTGAAGCTCCGGTGTGGCGTTGTGTTCGACGGTTTCGGGTTCGATTCCCGCTCGGGCAGATGTTTGCACTGATCTACCAAATATCTGTTTCGGTCTGGGCGTTTGTCTTTGTAGGTCTCCCCACCGCGCCTCGGAAAGCACGTTAAGCTGTCGGTCCCGGTTGTTATTACATAACATCTGACAATAATCGTTAACTCTTGATAAGTACATTGCTCTTATCCAATGCGTTACTGGTTTGCCCATATGGTTGCGGAGGTCGTGTGAAACTAGTAACCTGTCAAATCCGGACAAGAGTAATAAGCAGTCCCTGGGTAAATACTCGTATAATACCGGGAATAATACTAGAAACATAAAGACTAATGGTGAAGTCCTTATACATATTATCCAATTAGTTGCTAATTATTTATTTATTGTCAGTTCACAACTTGTATCGTAGTGGCAGCTAATGTCATCGATGCAGAGTGAGGTTTTACTCTCGTTTCGAGCGAATGTATATTTTTTTCTGTGTTACTGTTTCGTCTGTCAATTGAATGAAATGTAGGAAGATGACTATCATTATTGAAGTATCGATTGATGCTAAATCACGCTTCAATTGAAACCGCAGCATGTTACAAGCTGTTGAGATTATCAAGTTTTTGAAATCATAGTAATTACGAAGCGGTCACTTTTGTATCAGGAATTAAAAGTAAACGCCACACACACTCAAATTGAACTTTTCATCAAGGTAGTGAAAAAAATTGTTCTATAAATTAATTTTAACAGAAATTTACTCGTATAACAGATAAAAATGTATCTTATATGCTATTTAAGGTGAAAATCCAAGGTCAGAATGCTGAAATGTTGATGTCAGCCTGTGAGCAGTTCCTGGGTAAATCGGAACAGGAGATCCAACACATCGCTCTCGTCACACTGGAGGGACACCAGCGCGCCATCATGGGCTCCATGACTGTTGAAGAAATATACAAGGATAGAAAGATTTTCTCCAAGAAGGTAACTATTTATACTTAATTAAGTCCACGGCTTAATGCCCTCCAGAGGGTGACATATTTAATTTATAATGACGCTGTTTACTCTCACATTTATGACAATAAGTTTAGAAGCTATGCGGAAGACGATGAATCTACTTTTAAACACATAGTACTAGTCACTATAAAATTGAACCAATGTCTAGACAATTGTCGGCAAGGTGTGCAGAAATTTAATATTCTATTATGATTATAAATACATTGAATTAAATGTTTTTTATTTTCGGTTCTACAAATAGAAAGTTATGTCAAGGACCAAAGATTTAGAGAATTTAATAAAATGTTATAACTTATTTTCTGTGTGACTAGAACTTTGTAGGATAGAGAGTGAAAAAACTTGCACCCTCATTTCATAATTGCGAAGAATCCACAAGGGTCCCACAAATTTAGATTTAGCATCAGACTATCAAATTAATACAAAAGTTTCCTGAGCCTGTAGCTTGCGCTAGGAGTGGGCACTACAATTGCCCAAAATAGTCAGGATAGAACCCACAAATCTCGCAGTAGCCGACCGGAGTCGGCCCTTTAACTGTTGAGCTATTGAGGGTATACTTACAATCAGAATCAGAATTTTATTTATTATAGATAGTAATCTTTATATTATTTACTATTTCAGGTATTCGAAGTTGCTTCGAGTGATCTAATAAACATGGGCATCACAGTTGTATCGTACACATTAAAAGACATAAGGGATGAAGAGGTATGCTCACATTTTCTTGCTGACGTTACAATAAAAACATTTGAGTTGAAGTCTTAATGATAAATAAACGCTAAACACTCAACAGCCCCATTAGGGTAGTTATACATATAATGTGTTGGGGTCCGGAAACATACACAATGACAAGGACATATTTTAAAGATATATTGCTTAAAGCTTTGTTTTTTGGTAAATCGTGTTTTTTGGAAATTATATTTAGATACTAAATACTAATTACATAATTATGAAATATGAATAATATTTTTTCAATTATTTTATTTATTTATTTATTTATTTTTTCAATAAAAGACAACTGGATTCGAAACTGGGTTGTCATTGCCTGAAAACATGGATAAAATATTTTCTAAAAATGAATCCTAGCTAAATCAATTTCTCAGCACCGAAATCAAATATGATAAATTTCATGAAAATCATTGGAGCTTTTTCCGAAATTCAGATTATATATAGATATATATATGTTTAAAGGTATCAGATAAAGTATTGGTGAAATTCAAAAAAGCTACTACCATCTTTATCAATATTACCAGTTTCTTTAAAAATGATATTTATGACGATTACATTATAAATAAGATGACTACAAAAAATACCGCTTGAAGAGGAATCATAAATATTACTAGCGGGCCCACTAGACGTTTTATGCCCTTAAAATAAAATTGAAAAACCCGGGACTCGATTGCAGCGCCACCCACCAAGTTCAATTGTGAAACTAAATTAATCTTGAATCCATTAGTCCATGTGTTTAGGAGGAGTACAGTCACATACGTACATGAATTTTGTATATACATAAATATTTCATACACTTCAATGTAGATTTATTTGATATTAGATTTTAAAATACTCAAATATTTATGTATATACAAAATTCATTGTACATACATAAATATTTTGATGTTGACGTTGCACCTTCCTTAAGCACCAAAGATGTTTGTAATGACCATGAGTTTGTCCTTGTCTTTGAGTATGTTTCCGGACCTCTGACACAGGATATCGCTATCCCAATAGAAGCTTATCTATATCGTTTATCTAAAACGTTTTTTATCGTACACACAGATAGGCTATGATCCGACTTATCTGTAATCGGAATTTCCGTAATTTTATACTGAAACGCCATACATAAATTACGTCACATGAATTCCATAATTTTTTGACCCATCCCTCTCGTCCTTGACACAGTCAATTTTTTGAGATTCCCACACCCCTAGTGTGGCATCACATGTCATTTTCTGGACCACGAAAATCAATTAAATCAAATCAAATATTTTTATTCAACATAAAAAGCATTACACTTATTTGTTGAAAGTCAGATTCTACCACCGGCTCCAAAATTAAACCTCTACCTGAGAAGAACCGGCGAAACAAACTCAGGGGATTTTATCTTTTTTTTTATATGTATTTCTTTTAAACTGATATTAGTTTACATATTATAATCACTGAAAAGCCTGGAGTGACTGTCTCATTCCCAAGGCGTGGTGTCCTCAAGGTATTCACCAATTTTATAATAGCCTTTACCACACAAACGTTCTTTGACCTTTGACCTTTTTTTTAAATTTATTTATAGAAAGTTTCTGAACGCTTTCTGGGATCCTATTGTAAAACCGTATACAGTTTTTAAAAGAGTTACTAATTTTATGCAGTCTAGTAACTGGCATGGTTAATTTATGTTTTATATAAATATATGATAAAGCTAATATAAACGAATAATAAAGCTTTCCTGAAAGACTTTTTTTTTTTTTAACATTTTTTTTTAAGTTTACTTAATCAGCAAGCAAGCATACGATGTTGAGAGGTTGTCGTAGCCTATGATTGCTTGCGACACCATTAATTTGAAGGTGTCAGAAACACGCGTGTGGATGCCAACCCCCACAAATTGGTTCTTAAATCCATTTGCCCAGTAATTTCATTAGCTACAGTGCCCTTTACAGCGAAACACAATAATGCACAACAAACTACTGTTTTGTGGTAAAATATTTGACGGGGCGGCGGTACCTACATAGCCGGCCTCTTGCAATAAAAGGCATTTCAACATTAAAACCTTATAATGTATAAAATATTTTGAAAAATATTGCTGAAATAAATGAGATTATATTATTTTTATCAAGGCTATTATTGTTTATTAAGGTTTTATTTATATTGGGTTTGATAATACCTTAATGTAATAGTAAAAAAAAAAAAATACACTCATCTTGATGGAACTCTCTTTTACGGAAGGCATTTTATGTTATCAGGGTTATCTCAAAGCATTGGGTATGGCTCGTACGGCTGAAGTGAAACGCGACGCTCGTATCGGCGAAGCGGAAGCGCAAGCTGAGGCTAAGATCAAGGAGGCAATGGCCGAGGAGCAACGCATGGCCGCCAGGTTCCTAAATGACACCGAAATAGCCAAGGCCCAGAGGGACTTCGAACTTAAGAAGGCCGCTTATGACGTTGAAGTCCACACTAAAAAGGTGAGCATTACTTATGTTTTTTTACGCTTTTACATGCGGGCTTTATTATGCGTTTCAAAAAGCCGAATATACCTATCCTGTCGAGTGTCATTAGCATATTTATAGCGCGTTGTATTACGCGCTTGTCCTTACGAGCTAATAAGCGAGATAGGCCGCGTATATATACACTTTATTAACATAATTTTATGATCAATTCTTTTTTGTGTGTAATGGTAACAGACATCCATCCATCCAAACATACCTACATTCTAATAAACTTTCATGTTTATAAATTTAGTAGGATAGGTTACTGCCGACACAAATAATATTGTATTTTCTACGCACACGTGATTTTTAATAACGCATCTTTAATGAAATAGCTACAATTGCTACAATTGTCTGTATAATAGTAATTAATCTGTATGCCGTAAGACTCATTTATATCGAAATTTTAAACTTGTAGTGCGTTTTTGTCAATACCTAAAACTTTTCCAGAATAAAGAGTATCGAATGTGTTACTCCAGGTTATAAACTATTTGTGTTCCAAATTTTACCCCAATCCGTTCAGTAGTTTTTGCGTGAAAGAGTAACAACAACAACTCATAAACTATCGCATTTATGATATTATATAAGTATGTATATTAAAACAACTATATTTATATAAAGGCTGAAGCGGAGATGGCGTACGAGTTACAAGCGGCGAAGACGAAGCAACGCATCAAGGAGGAACAGATGCAAGTGGCCGTCGTCGAGCGTTCGCAGGAGATTAACGTGCAAAAGTGGGAGGTGCAGAGACGCGAGAAGGAATTAGAGGCTACCATACGCAGGTCAGTAGGGGAGCCATGCATATGTATTTTGCTGGTGGGTTTAAAGGTCCGTCTGGTTAACTACCACCGTACATTGGTGGTAAACTCGTGAAGTGGCTCATCAGCCGCGTTTCGAGGTCAGCCAGCGTATAACCATTTGTTCCTAAAAAAAGGTCGGCAACCCATCACCTCATAATATCAGGTCATCAACGCATAAAATTAGATGAGCCTCCTGTCCGAAAAGACATTCCAGACCGGGGGAAGTATTACCTTCTCTTAGAGAAAATCGCCGTAAAGCAATAGTGTCAGTACTGTTGTGATACGCTACGTGTGAGACTGCCAGAGGCCCAATCTCCCAATTGTTTTTTTTTTTTTTCAAAGTTTTCAATATATTTTTTTATCGGCCCACGTGTTTCCCTCCTTACAACCTTGGGTCCTTCAAACAAGGCTTGAAGAGGTATCTTGCGGGTAGGCAGGGCGAAGGTGGCTAGTGCAGTTCGTTGACTATATTAGCCACCTTTGCGTATGGACTACACTTCCACTTACCATCAGGTCGAGTAGTCATTATCTATTCCCTTTTCATAAACGGACCCTGCGTAAATACCGGGAATAACACTAAGAAGAAGATATTTAATTTAAACCAATGTATATACACGCTGTTGATAGAAAACTTGTGATAAAGGAATTGTGGCTCTGGAGTCACAGTATTACAGCTGTTCAGAAAACTTAAATTTGTTACGATTATTATTTGCTTTGTAAAATCTGAATAATGATAATATTTTGTAATCAGACTAATATAAAACACTGTGTTTTAAAATTAAAATATTTAATGAGAAACTAACTTAGTAACTTAATTGGATCCACTCATTTTTGGACAAATTAATATTATAGAGTGAGAGCGCTAGAAGCCCAATCTCCCACTCTCTCCCACCCCCTTTGTTCTCCCTATCCCATGGCATGTGACAAGCTTGTTTGCCAACCGACATGACATAAAAAAAAATGTAAAATTTATTTTGCAATTTAAATCTAATTAGTGTTAAAAATTAATTCCTTTACGCTATAAAAAAAATATTTGCTTAGTCACTATCGGCATATCCTAGTTTTATTATTCGTTTATCAGTTATTATCTTTATTATATTTGATTAGTTTTAATATAACGATTTTATAGATGTTTTTGTATTTTTATTTTAACTTTTGACGACGGTGTGTCCCATGTCGCGGGTTGAATTCCCGCTCGGAGCAGATGTTTGTATTTGATATCGATAACAGCAAATTACTTATCAAAGGTTAATGATTATCATCAGATGTTATGTGATAACAACCGTGCTCTCGGAGGCATGGTGGGGGCACCCACACGGACAAACGCCCAGACCGAAACAGATAATTGTAAAATCAATGCAAGCATCTGCCCGAGCGGGTATCGAACCTGCAAGCGTCGAGGCTAAAGGCAGTCTCGCTACGCACCTATTTTTCATCGTGTGTTTCTGGACCTTACACAGGATAAGTCTATCCTAATGGCGGTCGTGGAGTGTGTAGCGTTTATTTTATATATTTATTATAATATATTATAATATATATATTATAATATATTTATTTATTTACCTTTACAGACCGGCGGAAGCTGAGAAATTCCGACTGGAGAAGTTAGCCGAAGCTCACCGGCTGAAGACGGTTCTCGAAGCGGAAGCGGAAGCCGAAGCTGTCAAAGTTCGCGGTGAAGTAAGTATACATAATGATAGAGAAATTATTTAATTGTAAACGACGAATATAGGAAATTATTTAAATTAAATTAATTTGTCTCATATCAATAGAATCTGATTTTCAATAAATATGTTATTTAGCTTTAGCTCGCATGAATATAGTTTCAGTTTAAGTGAGGGATCTTTATTGAAATAGAAAGAAATGGTTCCCGATAAAAAAAATTGTCCTTAATAGAATTAAAAGAGAATGACTTTTCAACGGTTTTTTTCGGGACCACAATTCTGCAAAATCGGCAACCGTTTAGGTCGTGTAATAAGTAGTAAAAAAAATACAGATAGAGTTTATTTCATATTTATGCTAATAGTCTGTATAATATTAATAAATCCGGATTCTATAAGCCCCCTCTAAACCGAAAACGGGAACCCAACCCTATCTGTGTGCCAAATTTGATAGGCAAACAAATATACACACTGACGACGTTGTGGAGCAGCGGTAGCACAGGTCGTTGGTTCGATTCTCGTTTGGAGCATATGTTTCTATTGACCATACAGGCATGTTTTCCGATCTGGGTATCCGGACCGATACAGGATATCACTATCGTAATGGGGGCCGTTGAGTGTGTATATAATATTTGTGTATTTTTGTGTATAGGCGGAAGCCTTCGCTATAAAAGCGAAAGCTGTGGCGGACGCGGAACAAATGGCTAAGAAGGCAGACGCCTGGAAGGAGTACGGCTCAGCGGCCATGGTCGACATGATGCTGGACACTCTGCCCAAGGTATACCATATTTGTTTGATCTATCTTCGTAATCGATTCGTTATTCGCAGGTTCGATTCCCGGTCAAGGCGGATTCTTTAATAAACATACATGGTCAATTTTTTCGATCTGGATGGGACTCCCATTGTAAAGTGTGTATGACCTTTATTTATTTACTAGCTATTTTTTTTGCAATACCTCAATTATTTTGAGGTAATGCGAACGACACTGAGTGGCCATTGTGGCCTATAGATCTGGTTCCCAACCTTTTACTGACCACTTGCGATTTACTTTTTGTTAGCATGGACCACAACAAGATAATTTTGTTTAATGTTTACCACCTCAAGATGGTCAGCTACACAACCAGCACCCCACATAAGTACCTACTAGATACTGCGAAATGCACGAATATATTTGAAATAATTAGCCTTTTAATGTACCCGCGCCTCCTTTCGCGCCATATCCCTCAATATCTCAACGGTAGAAGGGCCGACTCATCTCCGTTAACGAGAGTCGAGGGTTCGATCCTGACCCCTTAGGCTATTGTCGTACCCACTCCTAGCGCAAGCTTCGAGCTTATTTGGAGGGGCAATAGGAATATTAGTAATTGCTAATGTGAGAATTTAGTTCTGTCGTTTACACTCATAGAACGAAAAGCAAAAGTACGTAAACTACTATTCAATATCAGGACCCGTGTCGAAACGTTTCTCTCGTGCTGAAAACAAGGCTTTAAATACGATAGTTAAAAAGTTATTTATTTTCAATACTCACGACCGTTATAAATTTCTATGCAGAAAATTTAATTATAACGTTTCTTTTAATCGTAGGAATTATCAACGCTTTTACATTATACATAATGCTAGATCGATTCGACGCCGACCGGTAATGTTATTGGACGGTTAATTTTTAACAAGAAACTACTTAAGACTAGTTGAGAATGTTAAAGGTATCGGGACGAGACGACCCCATCGCCCGCTGTTGGGATAAACTCTGTCACAGCAGAGATTATTCCACCAGTGCAGTCAGTCACACTGGTGGCAGGTCTTTTGTTGCAAGAGGCCGGCTAAGTAGATACCACCGCAGTGTCAAATATTCTATCACAAAGCAGTATTGTCTTAGGCATGACTGTGTTCCGGTTTGAAGGGCACTGTAGGCTAGTGAAATTACTAGGCGAAGGAGATTTAAGAACTAATATCTCTCGTTGGCAACGCGTGAATGGCACCTACTAATGGTGTTGTGCGCGCTCATAGACTACGGCTACCGTATACCATCCATATGCTTGCTTGCCTACTTAGTAACATTAAAAAGAAGTTTATTATTATACGATACCGATCAGCCGTTACGTATTAATTCATTAGAACGATTACAAATTGGAATTCAGTTACACTTGATTTGTTTAATACAAAAGCTAAAAGTACTACTTTACGTAATCTATATAACGTATTTTATTCTTTTGTTAGTCAATACTTCGAACAAGTTACAACGTCGGTGACTCAATAACTTCTATCTCGTTGAACTGTATAGAAAATTGTTAGCAATAGATAGTATGACTACACACACACACAGACACACACACACACACACACTACAGACTACATTAATAAACAATAAGATAAATTAAATATAAGAAATTGATTATATTAGTTAATTATGTCCGAAAGAAATTTCTTGACTGAAATGCTATGGAAGAGCGGGATCTTCTGGTACAAGTATTGCCATACTTAAAAGAAGGTCCCAACAACTTTTGTAATTGTGAAAAGTTTTGGTATAATAAACATTTTTTTATATCCCAGTGTCACCAGTTTTTTATGTTTTTTATGTTTGAAGTTGGCAAACAAGCATACGGACCACCTATATGCGCTTGCAGCACCATTAGGAGGTGCCACTCACGCGTTGCCAACCTCGAGATATTAGTTCTTAAATCTCGTCCGCCCAGTAATTTCACTAGCGTACAGTGCCCTTCAAACCTTAACACAGTAATGCGTAAGCACTACTATTTGGCGGCAGAATATTTGACACTGCGGTGGTACCTACCTAGCCGGCCTCTTGCAACAAAAGACCTACCACCAGTGTGACTGATTGCCCTGGTGGAATAATCTCTGCTGTGACAGAGGTTATCCCAACAGCGGGCGATGGGGTCGTCACATCCCGACGCCGGTAAAGTCTGTTTGTCCATTGGTTGTATAAATAAAAATATCGCATAAAAGATAGTAATATTCAGTTTTATTGTTATTTTTCACAAATTGAAAATTTAAGACGAACAGACAGACGGTGGCATTTTATTAAAAAATGTGAGTGTGTATGTCAAATCAAATCAAATATTTTTATTCAATACAAAAAGCATTACAGTCATTGGTTGAAAGTCAGATTCTACCACCGGCTTCAAAATTAAATCTCTACCCGAGAAGAGTCGAAACAAACTCAGGGTGGGATATCTTTTTTTTAATAATATTGGCTTGGCTTGGTGTGCTCAAGTTATTTTATAATAGTTTTTACCACACAAACGTTCTTTGACCTTTTTTTAAATGTAGGTATGTGTATGTACGCGTGTTTGTGTGATTTTAAGGTTTTAATTATAAATTATAATGTATCTCTGTATAAACAGTTTTTTCCGAGTGTCTTAATATTAGCTCTAGTGGTTAGATAGCGTCACCGGTGGTTATAAAAAGTATTGTATCTAGATTACTAGCTACGTTTGTTCAAATGATAAATATCGTTTTCTTTTTAACACGTCACAGATACAGCTGTAGCGTTAATGATTTTTTTATGTATTGTTATTATGAAGAACTGTAATTTTAAATATAAACCAAATAAATAATTCGTACTAGTGCCATGCTCCTCCCAGTACAAATGGGCCGGCTCGACCAGGGAAGTGCTACCTTTTAGTAGAAAATTGACGTAAAGAGAGTGCGAACGCCGAAGGCTAATTTCCCACTCCTCTATTCCTTTCCTTCCTAACCCCTTATTTTGGTAACGTGCATGTGATACTTTGTGTATCGCAAGCGTTCATAGTTTCGGGTAACAGCTTACCATCAGGTTGACCGAATGCTTGCCAACTGTCATTACATAGAAAAAAATTAAACGAATTCATGTTTCTACAAAACAGGTGGCTGCGGAAGTGGCAGCACCACTGTCACAGGCTCGCAAGGTCACAATGGTGTCCTGTGGAGGAGGGGAGGTCGGTGCCGCCAAGCTAACCGGGGAGGTGCTCAGCATCGTTCAGTGCATCCCGGAACTGGTGAAGGGGGTCACCGGGGTCGACATCTCCAAGGTCAAGGTCAGTGAGCTAACCCCTAAACAACAATTGGTTCAAATATAAGACAGACTGTGGACGGATATAATGATTGTACTTAGTACGATACGTTGAACGCTTGCAATATATTTCTAGATATATCTTCTAAGTATTTAATGACTTCACGTGCTTATAACCGCTAATTATTAACTATGTATTGTGTCTGATGATATGTCTCTCTTGCAATGTCACCATCGCATTTTCTTAATCACGTATTGCATGAATATGTTATCATCCACGTTCGCGTTTCATATTATTAAGTGTTATGACGAACGAATAGAGACTTCTTCCTAGTATTATTCCCGGTACTTACTTACTAGTCTGCTTACACTTTTATCCACAACCCAGAGGGCGAACCGATTTAACGATTATTATCAGATGCTATGATAAAAACCGGCACGGTGGCGAGACCCGTAACGACAAACGTCGAAGCAGATATTTACCATATCTGCTCTTAGAGAGACTCGAACCCGCGGTTGCGAGCTCGCTACCAGCACACCATAAACATTTTCGAAGAGATTATTCGATCATTCAAAAATTACTTTAAAAATTAAGGCATTGCAAACGTATTATGAGTAGCCGAATCCGAGCGACGGTTACGTTACTAAAATTTCATTCATTTTCAACTTTAGTTCAAACAGAACCAACAATAATCCAATAATGCGTCGTCGGTGACTCTCAATGAACGATTATTTGTGTAACTGTGTCAGTTTAATTTGCCTATCAATGGAGCATACGGCTTCTGACAAATAATAAAATAGATTATAACATGTGACGTCACAGAACTTATGACTTAACACTCCCATTCCTTCTTCTTGACACTTCTTTGTGTCACACTATTGATATTACCACATTCGACCCAGAGGCTAACCAATGTCAATATAATAACAATATGACTTTGTTGCAGATTGTAATCTTAACCATATGTTGTTTTGATAATTTTTAATATTAAATGTAAATTATAATCTTTGTAATATAGACTAAGATAGTATGCTATCTACAGTTTAAAGGTCGCGGTATCGTTAGCCTTTTGACTTGTCAATCAACAGGGTCTTAATTTAAGGGGCCATCTTTGAATATAAATTTAACTTTCTCGAAACAAATGTTTTGATATTCTGCAATAAAAAGTGACATTTATAAATATTACGAAATGTAGGTGAATGCAAATAAACATAAAAACGTCTTAGATAGACGCAGATAATGATGCTGTAAGCCGCCCATAACATTTGCAATGTAAACGAAATTATATCGTATTGTCTATGCAATAGAGTCCATTGCATATTATTTGCTAGTTCGTTACTGTGACGACGTTGTGGCGCAGCGGTAGCGAACCTGCCTTAAACGCCACAGGTCGCGGGTTCGATTCCCGCTCGGAGCATAATATGTTTGTATTGTCCATGCAAGCATATGTACCGGTCTGGGTGTATTTGTACTTGTCATTGTAAATGTTTCCAGACCCCCGACACAGGATATTACTATCCTAATGGGGGCCGTTGAGTGTGTAAAAAAAAAAACCAAATTATCAAAAAAGGTTGTTTTTGGGCACCAATTTACGAAGAATGCGTTTGGTTTGCCCATTATATTTGTATCCCTTGCAAATAATATTTCCATGTTTACGTTCCCTGAAGAAACCGCTTTATATGTCGCATGAACTGTCCGTCTTATCTAATCTATTCTTCCGTTAGCTATTGATTCGGATACAAAGACACAATTTGTGATCTACCTGTTGTGATGTTCACAAGAGTTTACTGTTTAGTGTGTGTGTCTATACACATGGGCGTAGCGAGGTAGGAGGGGGGGTTCAGCTACTATAGCTAATATAAGAAATGTTGAACTATTTAACCACTACTATTGGTGAGAATAGTCATTTTGCAAATCACACACACCTACGCTGATGTCTATACATAACGAAACAATAGCTAACTAGATGTCTGCCCGTATAAATCATTTTCTATGTAACAATCATTTCGCTACTAACGCTTGTTGTCGATGATCGGTGAAGACGGTGGAATCCTCTATGATCCCAACGCCCACCGCCCGCGGGGACTCCGCGAGGAAGTTACGATAACTGCGAACGAGTTACCGACTAACCAACGACAATGCTCACCGAGGCGAGTATATTATTCTCGAGGAATGTATGTATATATGTAGAAGGGGTTGCCACATTGAAACTTTTAAAGCATTTTGGGTAGATGAAGAAAAGAGTCATTGTCTTTATATGTACTGTGTAATGTAATTTAATTTGCATTTTAATACTGCAATTAATTAGAGTACTTTATTATATTCGTCTAGTGCCCGAATATGAAATATAGTAAAATATAATTCTTTAATACAGCATGCGTGGCAACCCTAATATTTTCTTTTGCCTTAATATTTCAACCCTACTTTACTAATCCTAAATGCTGTCAGCAGTATTATTATAGCATTTGTGATTATTTTACACATACTTCTAATACAATTGATTTCTAATGAACCTTATTTCGTTCCTTCGCAGGGTCTTCGCGCCGTTTAAAGCCACAATCCACGTAGAGGTAACGAGTGTTTTCTAGGCTGTAGCCTTGTGTTTTTGTAATATCCATTTTCCAGATCAAACTGCCAAAGATTTTTGATTTATTTTACCACTTTTAATACGAATATACTGTGTACGGAGCTCGTGACGACATCGCCATGTAACGGTCGAAGATCGATTACTTTATAACGCTTCATTTACGAATATTAACGATACGATAGTCGAAGTCGGTGTAGATATAGTCGTACGACAAATCGGAGTACTGATCTAAGATATAACGACCAAACGCCTAATAGAAACCACTAGATGACAAATGACTGTTAAAACTTATAAAAAATTGAAACATATATTTTTTGATTTAGCTAAACATTCTTTAGGGTATATGAGAATATTTCGTGTTCATAAAAGTGCAGTTTAGAAATTCTAAAAAAAGTAAATGTAATGTAGCCTTTTTCGTAGGTGTATTCTAAAGTCATATCTAAAAGACGCAATAATATAGTAATTAGTAGTTTTTTCTAAATTTTTGCGCGTGTTTAATATTAATATCGGTGTTCCTTATACTATACATATTTCAAAGTCGTTTTGTCAATTTGTATTGTGTATTTTTGTATGCTAATAATATGTAACGGTTCATTTTTTTATGTCACAAAAGCTTTTTTGCTTCGCACGCTCCGTTATTTAGCGATAATAAATGTTAGTCTATTGACTATTATGTTAGTGGTTTTACATAAAATGCGTACGCAATCGTGTTAGTGATAAGAGAGGAGCTGTCGATACAAACCTAACTCGACTTTGTATAACGTAAACATATTCATTTATTTATTCCGATCTTGTGACGTATTATTGATCGTGTAGTTTTTCTAACCGCTAGGTTAAAAAAATGCTACAGCGCGGGAATAATTTAACATAATTTTGATTCACTTATTAAATACAGCGTTTCGTTAATATAAAACGCAATAAAAATATATAATTCACGATGATAGCAATGACAACACTAGAAATCTGTTATAATGTGTTTCAAATAAGAATAGGACCGAAAATCTGCCATCTTGAACTGGAACGGTCAACGAACGAACATATTTTATAAGAACGTATTTTAATAAATCATAATATTTTGTATAATCATAGGCCTTATAGGGCTAGTTTAGACAAATGTTTACCTCTAACGCATATGACAATGCTGTTTAATAATTACACCAAACAATCGAAATAAATTGATAGTTTCAATAACCATTACTCCCAGTTTCGGCAGAAAAATTTTAATATTATTCATTTTAAAAATAGTTAATGAGACAAAGTAATTTCCTATATTCCATCTTTATATCTCTGATTTTATATTTAGTTAATATTTATTTTAAGTTAACAAATAACTTCTCTATTTATTTTAAAATAGTTATTTTGGTTTATTGTGCTGATGTTAATTTTACTTGGTTGTCAGTATGAAGTTAGTCACCAGTCCAGTCCTATTCTTATTTGGAAGGCATTAAACATATTCTGGTCGAAATCAAAACATCTTCTGCATATAAGCAATGAATATTGTGTACGTATTTTTATATCGCGAACCACGATTGTCGGCAATAGAATTTCTTAAAATTGTAGAATTTTTATATAAGAGTGTGATAAATAGAGTACAAAATATCCGAACTTTTAGGGAGTTTCAATGTCAAGGATGTGTACTTTTATTTTGTGTTTTTGCTATAAAAAATAAAACTCTAAATATTGATATTAAGCATAATTCGATGTGTCTATATTATATCGTGTTGTCGGTGTTGTAATATTGATTAATTACCATTATCGTCAAATGACCCTTACGTTGAAGGAAAATCGCCTCATATTGTATTACTTAGTTAATATAATTACTGTAAAACTATAGTTTTAATTTTTTGAAATTTCAAAATGATGAAATTTCAAAAATTCACATTCAATAACAGATTTTGGTTTCACTACGACGATGTAAGGTTGAAATATATGGTCGATTTATATATGCTTCCAAATTTTTGACAATATTCTGTTAACAGACCGATCTCATCTAACAGTAATCATAACTACTTTAGTCACAACGTGTTTAAGAAAAAAAAAACATTTTGTACGACATTAAAATAATGTGATGATAGCTATTTCATTTATGGTAACTACTTTTTTTTTTCAATATTCCATCAGTACTTTATTTAAATTAAGTTATATTTATTTACAAAAAAAAATTGTTTTTAATTTGTCTTAATTTATTTAAACTTAGATTCTCGTCCATACATACGCGTAATCATTAGTTTTTGACGTGTCTATCTTAGATAACATTATTTACCTCGAAGCGTTTTGTTGGCCTCCGTGCCATAACTATGCGAAGCAATAATTAGCATTTAATTTTGCATCTATTTTTATTTGTACGTTTATAATTTCTAAAAAAAAGAGATATATTAATTGTAAGAAAAATATTATTCGATTTATTTAATTATTTTTAAAATATTCGGGTGCTGTGTATTCCTTTATATTATTACTAGGTATTTTAGCACAAATATATTAGTTCTAGTATATACTCGAATATGAGCTGTTTTACATCGATGAATATATAATTTCATTTTATTATTTTCCACCGCATCAACGACAGTCTTGGCAGTTCGTAATTTTGTTACACTCGTGATTATTGTACACGAGGCGGTTCGCGATAACAACACTTGATATAATTTGCAAATGAAATTCAACAAAAGCATTTAAATCTCGCAGCGAACGTAGATAACGTATCGTTACGGACTGCTGAAGAACACTTCGATCATTTTATCGCTATAATGATATGAAAAAAATGAAAAACTTCAAGAACGCTAAATACCGTTTGAACTTAACGATTCCTTAAGAAAATTTACGCGGTGAAATATAATAATATTAATTCTTTTTTAAGTGTGAAAGATGTAATCGATAATTATAATTTTTTTGGCAATAACTTGTAATTCAATATGTAATACTGCTAAGTAATGTGCACTAAGAGTGGTACATGTATGTTTTACATTGTGTGTTTAAAATTTTTATTAATGGTATGCTTATTTATGTGGTTTTTATTCATATTTATTCAATAAAATTTTAAACTCCGATGGTTGTTTTATTTCATAATTTAAACATAACATATTTTCCTTGACATCATTAATTATAATAAGATATTTTTTTAAGAATATTAGCAATGCATTTTGAGAACATTTTTAATATTCCTATTGCCCCTCAAAATAACCTCCTAGCTTGCGCTAGGAGTGGGTAAGACAATAGATCGAACCCGCAGTTCTAGCGTTAAAGGTGTCGTTGAGCTATTGAGGTATTTTATAATATTTTAACTGTTTTAAATAAACGATATCAAACTTTAAGCTTTTTCTTCTTCGTTAGCGAAAATTTCTTATTCCTGAATAAATAGCCATTGTATTTCAACGAGTTATTTTTATATAAATCATACATACTAATATTGTAAATATGAAAGTTGTGTCGGATGTATGGATGTTTGTCACTCTTTCACGCAAGAATTGGTGAACTCATTTAAAAAAAACCTACAGAACTATATCTTTTACATTAGAATAACATATTATGGATATCTGTATCTCAGAAGAATGTCAAGTTCTCGTGGGATTCGTTATTTTTATGAAAATCATACATTACTTATTACTCGAGGATATGGTTCATCAAGAATTTGCTGACATTTTATTAAAAACTTTATAATATGTTCAGAACGTTTGAGTGCCCAAACAAAATAAGAGACTCTTTAAAAATATATTTAAACATTCATTTTTAGACCCATTCAATTTTTTTTTTCATAAAAATCTGAAATATAGTAAAATCTATAATGTTATATGTAGGAGGTAATATTGAAATTGACCATTTCCCTAATTTTTACCAGACTGCCTCAGAAGAAACCTAGTGAAGTGTACCTATTTATTTTTCTTTATTCCATTTCGTGCAGTACTTGATATGAAAATGTCTATAATAAATCTTTGTTAGCCTGTACTCAACTCAACGTTTCCTGAGATCCAATTCTGCTAATAAAGAATAGTTACTTGAACATTGAGAAATGCCGATTGAATTATTAACTATTTTTGACATTTTCATGATGATTATTTTGTACATATCGAATCGAACAGTCGAATATTGAACGAAGTTAGCGTGTGACTAACACCAACTTCGTTCCGTTGCTTTGGTGTTGAATTTACAAAGAGGCACCAGCTGGGCTGCGATTTAGTCTGTATGGACCAGTCAGTTTAAAGTATGTCTATGCAAGAATAAAGCCCTGTTTTATTTTTATTTTTAAATATTGTTTTATTATAGGATGGATGGCAGTTCGAGATTTTTTGTAAAAACTAGTTTTTTTTAATTATTATACCAAAAAAAATTTAATTATAGAGGTAAAGGGTAAAAGGGTTCAATATTAAATAAAATAAAAATGAAAATCAGTACAGTTTTATTAAAATTCCATAAGCAGAGTATTAACTGTTATATATACTAAATATAAGACATTTATATCTTAAATTGTATTGTGGTATTTTATTAAGTCTATATATAAAATTTACATCACCGTTGTTTTTTAATTTGTACGATATTATGGAAGAGATTCATTATTGTGAATTATTATTATTATTAATGACAGACGTATGGTTATCTGAAATAGTCTAATGGGCGTTGGCTCTGATGTTGTTGCGCAGCGCCTTCGATACTAGATTCAAGTTAGCATATACCTGTAAATGAAAACAACAACTTATTAGATTTTTAAATATAACAGTATGCTTTATATTATTTATAAATAAAGTTTGTTTATATAGCTTAAGTATAATAATAGTTATAGTTATCTCACGAAGGCGAGTGAGCTTTGAACAGACACCTTCTAGGCATACGTGCTCCATCTTAGGCCTCATCTTAGCCTTCCACCAAGCGAGATTGAGGTCAAACGTAAGCCTATTATATATTTTGCATTAAAAAAAAAGAGCTATGCTTGTAATTGTGATGTGTATTGACACGCGCACTTATACAATTATGACACGAAACTATGAACATTAGTAGCCCGACCGGCGGGTCGAGCGAATCGGAGCGCTTGCGAGCTACACACACGACTAAGGCCTGAATTACATATATCAGCATCGATCAGCAATATCTCTATAGAAAAAAGGTTGTATGAAGATGTCTACGCATTAATCCTCATTTCGGCATAGATTTTTCGCATTTTTCTGATTTAAATTCTTATAAGTATAATAATCGAGATAACACGTTACAGTAATAAACAGCAGTCATAGTGTACTGAAGAATGGGTACGCATGCTTACGTATGCTGAAACATGCTTAAGTGTGCTTAGTGATGCTCAAGCACACACTCATAAGACCAATCCGCCTTCGTGAGATGATACAACTATATTAAAAGAAGAAAAAATTCAGTAATAAGCTTTTTTCACGTTTTAGTTATAGCAAAATATCTGGTAGCGCAAACGATATTACTTTTCGAAATATAATTATTAGCAGTTATAGTTTTTTAAATTGGAAAAGTTATTTGAAAATGTTAGTTGACAGTAAAAGAAATGAGAAAGCTATGAATTGTATCAATGTAACGATTCATTTGGTGATGAATGAGGCGATATAATGATGTATGTCTAAAAAAGTATAACAACAAGAAGCAGTGCATTTTAATATTATATCGTTGATAACACTCGATTTCTCAATAATGCATCGCCCGCCACCGAACAAAGCTTCTAAACACTGTCAAAACTGACCTTAGCCTAGTATATAAGTTGGTTTTCTCTCCAGAGGCGGTGAATCAAACTGCTTAAATATAAGATAAATAAATTATTATTTTTTTTTTTCTAATGATAAATATTTAGAAATAATAACAGATTCCTTACAACCGACTTTTGCTTATAAATATTATACATGGTAACAAGCAGTTATAATTTTATGTAATATGTATCTAAAAATTTATGTTATAAAAGTACATTTCATTTCTACAATAACTTTACATTATTAATAGTCTGATATGTTTCATGATGCACTATTATTAAGCTTATGAAAATAAATATACATTTTAATATATTTATTACCGATTAATATACTTTATTTTGATCGTTTTTTTATTTTCTCCTAATTCTAAAAATATTTAACACTTAAGTCTAATCATGAACAGCTTTACGTATCACAAAAATAACCTTCAAATCTGTCTATAAATTTTCTATAGAAAAGAATGAAGTTGTACGTATGCGTTTAAATTTTTTTATACCAAAATATTGGCAAACAAACTTACGGCCCGCCTGATGGTAAGCGGTCAGTGTAGCCCGTGAACGCCTGCAACCCCAGACGTATCGCATGCGTGTTGCCGACCACTTAAAAACATTTTCAATCTTCCCTTGAAGAACCCTATACTAATTATTTTAAGTTAATCATCATATAAATAATAAGCCACATTTTGGCACTCTTCTCTGCCTTAAATAAAAACAATAATATAAGACTTTAAAAATGCCGCGTAGCAAAATTTAATGAGCCTTTTAAAATACCGATTGTATTTTAATCGAAAACCCTGAATACGGCAGTGGCAGGATTTTGTTTTCTTGGCTGGGTGGCCAATTAAGTGCGTAATTTATTTGATTTGAGACACCTGTAATTATGTGAACTAAATACTCAATACCTGTCGATTACTAAGTATTACCTACATATATTATTAATAACATTGTGTAATGAATAGCCAAGGTTATTGCTTAAAACTACTTACATGTACATTATATCTGTCAATCAGCACAATGTAGAAATTATGTCACTGATCTCTTACTTTTTTTATTTATTAATATTAATGTGAGTAATTAAAACTGTGATGACTATATTATACTTTCTGAAATACAATTAAAATAACTTACTATAAACTAAGGACCGGTTTGTTTACAGAAAAAATATCCAAGGATTCGTTGGTGCTCCTTGTTAATTCGCACTAACGCAATAATACGAAGTTAGTCACACGTTGACTTTATTCGATTCTAGTGCAAGCTGGTGACGCTAACTTAACTCTAATATATTGCAAGCTTGTGACTAACTTCGTTTCGTTACGTTAGTGCGAATATACGAAACAGCAGAAATGCAATATTTAAATTTTTTTTTAGTATGGAAAGGCCTGTCAATATATTATAGAAGTAATTTGATTTTTTTTTAACAATTTTAGAAGCTTGAGAGCTGTTACATATTTTGTAGAGTATAGACTTAGTTTTACAGGTGTATAATATCCATGCGTTTCATAATATTATACGCATAGTTAGCTATAACGCTGTTAACACGAAGGCTGTTAACACGAAGGCTGTTAACCCATATGTCGTAAACTCACGCTTTTTTATAAAGACGATGGTGTGTAAAAACCTTAATAGTATTGTTTATCACGTATAATAATCTATCGATCGATACAATCCGCTGATTATTCCTATTAATATACTAATAGCCTGCGGTCTTATAACTACTGAATATATTTTTATCAAGTTAATTTTTTTATCGAGTTTTACATGTTATCAGATGCAACGAGGCACCTAGTAGTAATTGACATGTAACGTAATCTGAACATAAAATCCAAACAGGTACACGTTAAGATCTAAGTCTTATCGGATGAGGGAAGACTTTCTTTATCTATCTCTGAAAGTTTATTAGGTTGAATCCACTACTTTGATTATCTATGTGTTAAATGAAATGAATATTTATTTTTTTGCCAATTCAACGAAAAAACGGAAAGAGCTAGTAAAATAAGTTTCAAATAAATATTATAGATCTAGCATTTATCAAAAAGATTTTTTTTTCTCCAATGTTGGGTTTTAGTTGTGTCCTGTAGGCACTTATTATCTCAAAATGAATTATTCTCAAAATGAACAGACTAAAGATAAATTTGGAAATGTCAAGAATTTTTAAATACTTTTCGGGAATTTCCGAATAAGCTTATCTCAATAGATAGATCATAAGAAATTGATTTGATACAAATCATATACTGATAAGATTTAGACTATACAAATCTGGGGCTAATATCTATTATTAGTAATTGAATGTGATGCAACTTCTCAGGTACGTTTAACGCTCATTGTTTTTCTTTTCACAGCCACGGCCGTTTCAATAATTTTATAACAAGTATATTGATGAAAATTTATAAAATCAGGAATTTTACCATTAACTGCTATTGCGATTTAAATGACAAACTAAACTGAGCTACATCGCTATTTCGTACCATACCATTTATACGTCATGCCCATATACATTCTGAATCGATTTACTAACAGAATTGAATTGGATCGTAATAGAATTTTTACTAAAAATTAATAGTAAGCAAATTGCATATTTCAATTGATTTCGAGTTTGATGTCATGGTCCCTCAATGTGCTGGCGGATGGCGATTCCCTAATTGAACAAATTGAGTGAGCTCATCATTTCATCTATTTATTCAATTATCGTAAAGTACTCTCTTCTGTCACGATGCCGCCTAGAACATTATTTATTGAATTATCTAATTATTATTTTCACGCAATTATTGTTTATAATTGGATTAACTACGTAGTTAACATCAACAACAAACGAAATATTTATAGGGTCAGAAAAAAAAATTGCAAATACACGTATGAATAGGAAGGAATGTTGTAGCAAATTCATAAACACGCAAGACCGCTTTCATTTCTTCGTCACCAATTCGAGAGTCGTCAATCTACAACGAAATTCATTTTGACCGAATCTCCGAAATGATTTAACTATTCATACACATAAGATATAGCATATTAATATTTAAATGCCAAAATTTGACGTCACATTTGGTATTTTTGTAAAAGGAGGTAATGTAATTATTTGCTTCTATATATTCAAAATCATAAAACGAACTGTAGATGTCCAAGTTATATGAGTACGTTGATGCTGGTAAAACAGTTTAAACACGTTTTTCCTGTACAATACGCCTACAACTGGGGTTCCTAAACTGTGCTTTACAGCGCCCGACTCAAAGACGTCCTAAGTTCGTCGCAAGGCGAAATGCTCGGATTCATAACACGCGACGTTCAGTGCGATTAGCAATTTTAAGAACTCAACCCCGATTCTATAAGCTAATTTAAAAATAAATATACAGGTAGCAGCTTTTTCAAGTTTTCCAATAAAAAAAATCAACTACAGCTATATATTGATACTTGTTTAAGTACCTTTAGCATTAGCTAAAGCAGCGCTAGAAGGGCGTCGCAAAAACACAACATACATATATAGGGAGCCGCAATTGAAAAAAGATTGGGAACCCCTGCCCTACATCAAATAAATAATTTAATTTTAATTGTATATAAACTAAATTCATAACTTAAGCATCAATTCCTACTTATTTTTTTAAGCATCAATTCCTACACTAAACCACAGCATGGTAAAAAATATTAATAGGTTAGTAGAAATCATTAGAATATAAAAAGGGGCTATACATCGGCAACGGACGATGTCATCCAGACAACAGACAACGTATATATCATGACGATACATTTTTTAAAGGACACGACTCTCTAAAGATGACTATAGCAACAATAACTTATTTAGTTTTTAGCTCAACAAGGCAGTTCTTAGGCTTATTATGTTTATTATAAAGAAATTTTTCTTCTTAAAGGAATAACTGAAATAAGTGTTGGTTATTGACAAGAAAGTATTTAAAATGCATTAACACTAATAACCAGAGAGCAATCTAAAGCACATAACTATGTACAATAATTATTAAAATATAATGGTAAAAATTTATAGCACAGAAGGTGCACATAAGATTTCCTTCCTTGAATATTTGCTTTTTACAGTATTGTATAACTAGCTAACAAGTAAATTGTATAAAAATTTACTTTAATTTATACTAATTAAAAATTAGATGGAAGCTATCTGTAGAACATGGTCTATAAGCTAATTCATAAAAATATCCATTATTATTTTTGCACGTTTTTATAAAAACCTTCTAAAAGAATGTTATAAATCCTATAAAATTTTCTTATAAATATTTTTTGTAAATTGTTAAAATTTTTATCAAAATATTATTTTATAGGCACTTAATTAAATTAGTACGATAAATATTTATGTGTACACTTTTGAAAACAGAAGTGCAAGGTGGAAATAACATTGAATGCAAGATGGAATGGTGTGGGAACAGTTATGCATCGTATAATACTGATCAATATTGACGAATTTTTTAAATAATAGTTTAAAACTCATGTGGATATATTAAATTTTGAATACAAATGCTAACTGCTACCACATCTTAGATAATACCTGTTAAAAATCATTCAAAATGATAAAAGTAGAAGAGAGAATGAGTCATTATTCCACAAAAAATTAAATTGGTAAATGACACTTAAAAAATTGTTTTAGTTGCCATGTAGGTACAATTTTTGTTATACTTTTCCCCATGCATGTTTATATCTGCGTTTTCTAAGTAAATGTCGAGAAACGAAAAACTTAATAACTAAAACAAGCATAATAAAAGAAAATATGTACAAGAAGCTTAACAATCCAATGTCCAGGTTGGAGAGGGGCTCGAGCAGCAGCTGACCGCACTCTTCTCATATCCTGGATGTAATTTGCACCATACACTTTCTGCAAGTGTTCAAATACAGCAGGCAGGTTCCAAGCACCTCGACTTAGTCTACATTCCGGACACCTAGAAGGACTCGGAAACTGTATTTTTGGGTGATCTGGGTCTTCAGTTACATCACCAGCTAATCTTAAATTAACTTCGTTGTGGGAAATCCAAAGCCAAAGGACTGCTTTATCATTTTCTTTAACATCGAATATTCTATTTCTTGCTGCCATTGCTTGGAAATGTTCGGAACACTCAGTGCAACCAAAGAAATATTTCACATAACCATGCATAGCTTTTAGTACCTTTGGCCCTTCAATACCTGGTTTTTGTGCTGCATTGACAGTTAGAGTGTGGAATAATGTCCAAAGCCCACAAGTATAACCTCTATATATTGGTTGACTTCCTTTGCACCTTATGAAATCAAGATCTGATGTAAAGACTGGCGCATGGGCAATTTCAAGTGACTTTACTAAATCATACACTTCACTGCCACTCCATTGGGTCCTACTACTCAGGTTCCTATGTAAATCTACAATATATTCTTTAAGATTCCCTCGGAATGGAAATGATCCTATAATAACTTCTAAATACAGCAAAAGTGCCTGGAGTGGTTCACCACTTAAAACTTTGTGCCTGGTGATTTCAGTATGCAAACTAGTCTTCAATGTTTTTTCTAAATCACTATAATATACAACATCGGAATCTGGTACATACGATTTATCATAATTAAGTTTATCACCATCTTGACTTTCAATGTTTCTCATTGGAAATGAATACTTTTAGATTTCAAAAAGTATTTATAGCTTTCAGTAAGTTTTGTTTAGATGGTACTTTAGGTGTTAAAGGATTGAAATCAAAATTGGATCCAACAACAACTAATCCTGGAAAATGAGTTACACCAGCAACTTTGGCCAATTCACTGGTGTCATAAACTCTCTTTAACTTTATATGTTCATAATCATTTATATCAAGTGCCAACTCAGACCCAATTGTCGAGTTTTCATTTTCAAATATTAAAAATGTATATTGAATATCTTTGGAAAGCGGACTTATTGCCGAATTAAAATCTGCATATGACGCAATTTTAAGTGAAGGTGCTTCAACTAAGTGTCCCATAGATTGTTCTATTTGCATTTTGTTAATTAAGTTGGCCTTTAAGTTTTCAACACTGTCTATAGACTGCATTCTTTCACCAACATTTGTGTTACTTTTAACATAGTTTTCATGTAAATATCGTACAGATGGGTAAGCCATTACTTCAAACTGCCGACATATTTCATTATTTTCCTCAACAGAACAATCAAGGACAGCAAGATTTACAATAGATTTCCAAGGTAGCAATTCGGAAGCTAAACTTTTAAATTTTGGAGCAAATGCTCTACAGTGTCCACAATAACTGTTATAAAATTGTACTAAAAAAGCATTTCTTTGTCCATAAACTTTTTTGTCGAAGTTTTTTTTCGTTAAGATAATAACATGATCCGACTTACTATACAGCCCTTGTTTGTCAATATCATCGCCATCATAAACACTTGCAGCACTTATGAAAATTGCGGAAAAATAAAAACTTAGCACAAATAAACGCCAACAACTCATTTTTTGTCGAGAGTCAAAACATTGACACACAAATAATAAATCCTGAGGCCTTTAAATATTTCTGATCTACTTTTAACTTCCGACTGATTTATTCATAAGTCTATCTTTCACTTTATCATTCGTCTTCGGGCAACCCTTGCGTGCGAATGTATGTTAGTGTTCACACAAAAGAAATAATGTATATGACCACGACATTTCGATCACAGTGAGTATATCCTTATCCACTTTCCTTGCAGTGCAGTTACTATACTAGAATGTGGAGTTGTGGACGCCGAAACCGTCAACTGTCAATTGTCAGTTTGAACTTTGAATTTGTCAAAGTGACATTTCATACAGATAAGCAAAGATATTTTATGAAAATAAGGATGCACAACCTGTTGATGCTCTTGATTTTCCATTTTATTGTACCTATTTAAGTAGATATATATATTACTTACGCAGACTATTTTCTTAAAACCGTTAAATGATATTATATCAGAGAGTAGTCATTTAATAACATCAAAGATTACTTCATAATAGATTCCGAGTCATTGAATTTTGAACATTGAACATATGAATTCACAAAATTAGGAAAGCTACAGCTGTGCCGTGATTGTCTTATTCAAAGTGGCACTAGAAATGAACCGACTATAGTATTCGTGTACTCGTTACATAGCGATAGGGATAACTATAGTAATTAGTGTAAAGAATGAGTATGAGACTTTCTGACTGAGACTGAGAGAGAAAAGACATGATGACATAAGGCATGCTTACTTTTGTATGCTTGACATGACCTACGAAGTACTAACATTTATGACTTGAAATCCAACTGAATTCAAACTTGTGAAAAGTGAAATGTTATGCTATATTTTTTTGCAACTATGTTTTATTTGAATTTCACACAACAATTTAAAAAGTACTTTTACGATTAAAATTTTAATAGAGGTTGATCACGACTGAAGTGGTGTCCCAAAACGTTTTTTTTTATATGACCTAAAAGGCTTGTTGCGTATGTGTTACAACCGTGTGATGTCTCGTAATCGGTATCTATTGGATGGTTATGATGTTAAAATAACACTATTCCTACATACATACGTGCAAATAATTGTCAAACTTACAGTCAGAGAAAAAATCCCAACTTACATTTGAGTGAGCTCATCGCCTTGTGCGTCTCTCAAAGCCAGTAGGAACAACAGAAATTCACAAAGACATATAATAAATTAATATTATTGAACAAAATATGTAAATACATGAAGTATATGTAAAGACACGCAAAAATAGACAAACAGATACATAAACAAATATACATACATACAAAGACATAAATAAAAACACACTTTGCATTAAAAAAAAAAAGTAACATAACAATAATTGTAACTACGAGTATATATCTAGGACAGCAAGCGCTCATTGGTCAAATCAAATAGTATGGATTAATTGGTCAAATCATAAAACGCACAGTCATTGATCAAATGAATTAGCACTTGGCTTCCCAGGACAATAAAAAACAAAAGAAAATTAACCCCTTAAGATGTTGTTGAAATACTTATTCAACATAAAGACGATCTCTAATTACAGTTTCTTGTCCCAAGTAACTCTCGAAAACTAATGCATTTCATAAAAATGTAACGGACTAAAATATTTGTTCGATATCTTATGTAATGAATATTTTAAGTACATTTTTATTCAAGTATATTATTGATATTAGAATAACTATTACATTCTTTAAATGTTAAATGGCATTATTCTATGTTGTACACTATTAACATATCCATTAGTACTAGTTCATATTTTAGTACTCTGTTTTATGTTATTGATTTATAAAGCATAACCACTTCAATCGCATGCGTAATATGTACTATCTTGGTTAATTTAGTAGTCACGGCAGGTTGTTACAAGACAAGCGCATCTTTCAACGTTTGCTGATAATAGGTAAGAAATAAATATGACGCAAATATTTTAATCTCTACATTTATATTTGATTTGTCGAAGATAATATTTATCTACTCAATTTTTTTTATTATTATTTAAAACTATATATATTTATTTATATAGTTATTTGTTCAAAATTTTTTTTCGAATATTATATTTTACATTTTACCATGAAGTTATTTGTTTAACTTTATACCCATAAAGTGTGATGTTAAATAGCTCCTAATTTAGTCATTTTAATCAAAATTCGTCAAATCTAGGAAAACTAGAAAAATCAATGGCTGGCATCCCCATTTGTAGAATATTGATTAAGCGAACTACACATGCGCACTCGGAAAGGGCGTTAACGAATCGTCTCTATTATAAAAATTATATACATAATTATTTCAGTCGAAGTACTTTATTTGCGGCTTTGTTTAGGTCAGAACTTGATCCGTTATAGTTTTTTGTAAAAGGAAATGATATCATATAATTATGTGATATAAAAAAACCCAACTGCTGCCTCAAACTATCAAATAGGAATAATCATAGGAAAAAATCACATTGCAATCGGCGTAGTAATAGCGTGATAATATAAAAATTGCTTAGTATACAACTTATACGTAAATATTTTGCGTTCAGTTTCTAATTTCTCGATTTCAACAAAAAAAGAAAATACAATATTTCCCAAAATGGTTTTAGAAATTAATAATCGTATATAAATTGTTGAGCACTAATTAAAAGTTTAAACAACTACTTAAAAAATATGAATAATTAAAAAGAGTGAAATATCCATTCTTGAAAATCAGTTTATTCAATTAAATAATAAATAAATAGGTTTATAAAATTAAAGTACACCGTACATTTAGTGGTGTACAATCATTCGAGAAAGAGACACACAAAACGGTAGCCGTGTCTCTTTCCCACAGGCTTAACGAAAGTCTTTTATAATTAATAACAATTGTCACTAAAATGAAAAGTTTTGATTGTAATATAATAAGCCTTTAAATACACCATTTTCGGTTAAATGGCTTTAAATAAAAGAAATATTAATACTATTCTGACAACACAGTTCAAAATTTACCAACAAATTGGCGTTATTTTGGTTACTATAGTAACGTCAAATTATCTCTTCAAAGCCTTTTTAATTGATTTTTCTTAGAAAAATGTTGAAAAAATGCGTTATACCTGGTTGTAAAAACGAATCTTATCCAGGTTGTGGTAAATCTTTCCACCTGTAAGTAATTTTGTTTTATAAGAACTAGGGTGACGCTTCTATATTAAGTTCAAAGACGATTCTTGAATTTTTTATCCATTGCAATTAATTTAAAAATAAAGTCATGTTATCTTTATTTTAGTATTTTAATACTAAAATAAAGATAACATAACTTTATTTTTAATTTTAAGTTTTCCTCGTGACGAGGAAAAAAAAAGAATGGATAAAAATAAATATAATTTTATTATATTTTCCGACTTAAATGCCACTACTATAATACCACTGGCTAATTCTAATAAAAATAATAATATTCCAATAAAATAATATATTGGTTCTAATTTAAATATAATTTATTAACAGTATGCAGAAATCAAGATAATTCTAAGTTTATATTTTGTCCTCAATTATTAAAAATTATGGTGTTTCGATTACATAGGGACAAAGCTACCACTTGGAACCTCTCTTTTGGCACAGAAATGTTGCTTCAGTGAGTTTTCTTGTTCTTATATTATTTCTATGCATATATATTATAATTATATTCATATTCACATAATATGTCTATGGCTTGTCACCATTCGCTAACGATGTGACGAGTTGGATTTTTACTCGAGTCGATATGGCTTGTAACTCGAATCTCAACTTGAGTTGACTCGACTCGACTCGGTGAGTGGCTCCCTCTGAGTCCAAGCGTGTAGTATGAATGGCTGAGTTGAAGGACGAGCTCGAGTCGAACTCAAGTCGACTCAGTGATTTGTAGTCACTAAAACAATGTAGCATAGAAGCGTAATTGAGATTGTAATTCTCTCCCAGGATTACAGGCTTAAATTAATTAGTATTATATTCAGACTGTTTAATTTATTGACTATTACCTTTAGTTATTACATATTTTATTATTTCACTACAAAATTATGTACCGGTTTATAGAATACACCTATTTACTAAATTTTGCATACATTTTGGACCATAGTTTTCGTTACTCGAAATGACTGTGGCATACGGGTGGACAGATGGACATGACGAAATGTAAGGATTCGTTTTTGTTTTGTTTGTTTTAGCTATTTGGATACGGAACATAACTTTTCAACAAACATAAATACGTAACGTCCACATTTGAAAGACTTAAAAAAATCGTTTTAAATGTAATGCTCATTTAAAAGTGCGCTTTCAAAAATAAGCATAACGCTTAACGCGTTGTCAATATTATACGTAACGGCTATGCATTCATTTTATTCAATTCTAATCGGAGGTGCTAGGGCAATTCGAGACTCGGCACCGCACCCAGGTCACAACTCATGGCGCGATTCAACTCAAGAGTCGAGTCGTGAGTCGCGACCGGTCGACCGCGCTAGCTGCGAACTCGCTCAGTGATCCGAGTTGGTTCGAGTTATTCAAAACTGGACTCGAGTTGACTCTTTTATGATTCGATTCGAGCTACTCGAGTCAACTAACTCGAACCGTACATCACTGCGTAATGATTCGCCTACGCTCCAATGGGGCAGCTCTAAATTATTATTAGTAGAATTTGGAAACATTGAAGGTTGAAACAAAATCAATACGTGATAGAATCGCATCACGCATGCGCCAAGGGCATGCGCGTTGTATCTCATCTAGAGTCTAGATATTTCTTTTCACTGCTGGTGGCTAAAGTTTATATAAAATTACAAGTTTTGTTACTTTAGTGGCCGAAATTTATCTTTTTGAGGTATGTTGTCAGTTTTTAATGTAACAAATAGGAGACGTCAAATTCTTTTATCAATGACATTTTTATAGTAATCAAAGAAATGCTCATCCACTCTCCACAGTGGTGCTTTCCATATGAATACAAAACGAGCTAAATTTAAAGCTTTTATTAGAAGTTACGAGACTTTATAAGATTTGGTGTACCGTATTCCTTGTTTCTTAGTATTTCATTGTTATAACAAAAAAATAATTATTGATTTTTAATTTTAGATATCATTATGTCGACCAGAAATTTACGCAAAATGTTAGGGGCGGTAAGCATCGCCCCACCGAGCGATGGCTCGGAAGACGAATATGAGCCCCCTTACGTCCAGAGGTACAAGGTCCAGAAGACATACGAGGGGGTAAGTTATATTATTTACTATGATTTTATTGTATCAATTTTTTATATGATTTATGCGCTGTGCTGTGCCTGAAAATCTGCTGCTGCTGCGAAGGAATGCTGTCTCTCGATATGATTGTTTAACAAGCTGTGCACTTAGAATCGAAGCAAGTGCCCAAGTTCACAGGAGGCAGCTGGCTGTAATAAACAACAAAATAACTATTGTTCTAAAAATTGCTTTGCTGAGTATTATAAGTAATAAATATATTAAAGTAAGCTACTAATCATGAAGGTTCATCTTTATGTATTGGCAGTTGGAGATAAGCTCAGACTCGGAATCGGAAGAGTTATCGGAATTGTCAGAGTTAGAGTCTGAACCGGAAAAGGATGCCCCACCAAAGAAGAGTGCCCCACCAAAGAAGAGTGCACCACTAAAGAAGAATGTGCGTCAAAAAAAGAATGCGCCGAAGGATGATGTATGGAAATATAGATATACTATTGTATTGTTAGTAATTTATACACAGTTGTATTACTACATAGACATTATTTTAGCTCGACGAGGTCGCTAAATCTCTACGTGAGGTGAATGCTCTCCTTGGGGAACCTCCAAATGCTCCCGCACCTGTTGCTCCACCAATGCCAAATATACGTGCGGTGCTGTTCTCTGTTCAATATAAAAACCTCAATCCTAGGGAGGAACTCTTCCGCCTGTTTGGCCCTGATACAGACGAGCCTCCTCGCAAGAAGTAAGTATAAGTGTTTTAAATATTAGAATTTGTTTAACAACAAACTTCAATATAAATAAATTATTATTTTTGCAATAGAGGAAGAGAGCCCCACTATCGTCGTATTCAGAGGAAAGAGCTGATAACAGAGAAGTACGACCTTAAAGGAAGTGGTGAGTATTAGAATTATGTTATTTTATATAGACAATGTTGTTGCACAGTGGTAGCGTACCTGGCTTAAGTGCCACAGATTGTGAGATTGATTCCCGCTAAGACAGATGTTTACACTGACCATAAAGGCATGTGTTCCGGTCTGGGTGTATTTTTCCTTGTCTTTATGTATGTATCCGAACCCCTCAAACAGGATATCACTATAGTAATAGGGGCTGTTGAGTGTGTATTGTTTATTATAGGTTTTTAACAAAATCTGTCTGAATCTGTCGGAATCAGTAGGTATCACATATCCTGCTACACAACATACTCTAAAGTCTAAAGCAGACACTTCTTGGCTTTTCATTAAAATACGTATAAAGAAAAATTTACTAGAATTTTGAATTTAATAATGAAAAAAATTGCTCTAAACAAAATTTTGTTCTGGTCATTTCGCGCATTGACGTCATACCGTTTCTATGGCAACAGAACATCGATCAACGCCCAGAGCTGTAAGGCGCCTGCGTGAACCCGCAGTGGACCTATTTTGCGCATTCGGTACAGGATTTATTGATTGATGGCTAGGGGTGGGGTGGTCCCCGGGTAGCTCTTAACTATTTCATTGCCTTATTTGTATATCATTGCCTTATGTTGTATGAGAAAATGAAAACTTGACGTTTATTAAACAAAATGACATAAAATTAATTTTAAAATCATAAGGGCTGGCTTTTTGGTCTAGTCAGTTCCCGACTTTACGTAATACCGTTCCTATAGCAACCGAGGATCGATCCTATCCAAAACCTTAAAGCGCGTGCGTGGGCCTCCCACGTACCGCGCCCACCCAGTACAGGACTTATTGATTTATGACCCGTGTGCGGATTCAGGACATCATTTAACCGTGTATGTTGAGAAATTAAAATAAAAACAATAGTTTTAAAATCCATAGTATTTAATAATACTTACGCTCATAGTTTACATAATATAGCCCTGGCTTAATAATTATGTGAAAAGTTAAACTTGTAAAACTGTTGTACTAAAGTAAGTAGTTTTGTAGTAAACGAATTTTTTCGTTTTTAATTAGTTAAAAGTTACTTAGTTAAAAAAAATCAGTTGAATATGAAATTAATCTGGACTACTAGTATCTTATTAATTATTGACACGCAAAGTTTTTTCACGTGACTTCCCTCGAACGGATTATTAATTATTAGCCTCCCCACCACAAACCAACCCACCCCGATATTAATACGATTATGCGTGCCTAGATTCTCTCTAAACCATAAATACCAAAAATCGCTTAACTTGGCTTAAGATTGGCCTAAAGAAACAACTAGTCATAAATACGAGTATACCTTGACCCCCACATGATCATATCGTAAACTTTATCGTTTATTATCTCGGTATTATATTATTTCTTTACTCGTATTCTTATGTAAATTCTTCTCGCAAGCAAATCATATCATCAGATTATATGCTAATGACTTAGTAGTATATTCTTCGTAAATTTTAATACAATTTTGTACTTCCTTTTAAATAAATAAATAAACGCTACACACTCTAGTCACTCAAAGGCTCTCATTGGGATAGTTACACCCTGTGTCGGGAGTCCGGAATGAAACACAGTGACAAGTACAATTGCTTCGAGCGTGAATCAAACCTGCGACCTGTGGCGTTTAAGGCAGGTACGCTGCCGCTGCGCCACAACGTCGACGAACTTCGTCATCATTCGTTCGTTCATCCCCATTTCCCCTGTTTCACAATTTTTTTTCGCGACAAAGTGAATGAGGTTTAGACAGACATATATACGGTCATATTTATACAAAAAAGTATACTATATGCTAATCCAGGTAACAATTGGTCTTTGTTTCACATTTCACCCAAAGTAGATGATTTAGTAACTCACATAATCTTAATGTAGAATAAAAGGATCCATATCTTTCAATCTTCTTAGAATTCCGAATTCAAATGACTTCTATTTCTGTGACAATGGAAAGAAAAACACAACGGATCGTTCCATAAAACAAAATTTGATATTCATCATTCAACATACATCATTCAACATCCTCAATAAACCTTCTGCAGCTGCTAGCTGGTGGTCTCTTTTCCAAACTTTGATAACTTTTTATAAAATTGATGAATACATTATTTATACTTGTTATTAAAAAACAAAACGAATTCTATATACCTAATATAAAAGTAATTATTGGTTACCATAGGGTTACATTATGTGATCTAAAGCATACCGTTATTGCTCTAGAAATATGGTCAAAAACATTAACCGAATCTTCTAGAATTTGGCATTAAAAACGGAATCCTAATAATTTCGTCATGTCCATCTGACCGTCCGTATTTTACTCAAGAAGATAGGTCTAAAATTTTTTAAGGTATATATTTTTCCCATAACTTTAGTGTCTACTATGCGTGCTCTATAACGTATTTGACTGGTAATCTTCTTAATGTATAAAACAAAGTCGGGTTTTTCGAACACTTATAACTCGAGAACGGCTGGACCGATTTTCATGGTTTTTAAAACGCTACACACTCAACGGCCCCCATTAGGATAGCTATATCCTATGTCGGGGGTCCGGAAACATACACATGGACAAGGACAAACACACCCAGACCGGAAAACGTGCCTGTATGGTCAATACAAACATCTGTTCCGTGCGGGAATCGAACCCGCGACCTGTGGCGTTTAATTCAGGTTCGCTACTGCTGCGCCACAAAGTCGTCGTTTTGATTTGTCGTATTTGTTTAATTGCCGAATATTCATAATAATCTGTAACACGACATTAATGACTGTTTTGTGGTACGAAGTTCGACGGGTCAGCTAATTTAAAAATGTAGTAAACAAGAGTTCGGCTCTTTATGATAAGTGATAAGCTATAATAATAGCCTCCTCGTACTTGTATAGTTCCAAAGGCAAAACTATACTATGCCATCCGAAAACAGCAATGGGGACGCAGGATGAAAAGGCAGGGTTGGGTATAGAATCATAACTCAAACGAGTACACGAGCGTTTTTTCCACTAGGTCTGTCGATGATCCTGGAACGCATCGAAGATGGCGTCTCCTACTTCAATTTCGTCCACAGTCGCGAGTATGAACGTCGTCACCGGATCTTTTTGCTGACCCTGCTTGAGAGGTACGTGTTACGCGTCAATGGAATGAAAACATAACTTTGCTAATTTGCCTTTGTCATTATTAAGTTTATTGAAACTTAGAATTCGACTAAATTTTGTGCCCTCGTCGATTTCACTGTTTGAGTTCGTCGTACCAATAAAAAATGTTTAAATTCTTCTTTGGAAAAATGAAATTTAGGCGACTTAGCGATGTCGTTTTTTGTTTAATTTTAATGTTAGCTCTATACTTGTCGAAATCGACAGATAGTTCAACCTTTCTACCATTACAGGCAAGCTGTGGCTACTGACAGTAAGGTAGACTATTTGCCTATCTGCTTTTTCGCTTGAATCATGTATATCGTACATAAAAAACTTATTGCTGCGTCCAACGAAAAATTTATAACGTTTTTATGTAACATTAGTATTGCCAGAAATCGCATGGGGTTTTCTACAACACGCTTTACAAAGAATGAAAACAAAAAAAAAGGATTTATTCGAAAATACGAATATAGTCAAGACCTATAATTTCCGTTTCTAAACAATTATATCCATAACACTAAGAGATGCGTTATAAGAAATAGATACCCTCTCTTATTAATGATGACACATTGATACGTACCGACTGGGTTGCCTAACTAGATCACGTGCTAATGATGGTAAATAATAAAATGTTAAATTCAATTATTTTGATCAATTTCCCCCATTTGTTATTTATAAATGTCGAATATACCCCAAGGAATTGAAAAAAATAAGGTTTGACTACTTTCTCCTCTGCGCAACTATAGGGATGCCAGGCATAAAAAGGTAAGTAAGGGTTAGTAATATACCATCGTAAGTTTTTAGTCGATATTTAATTGATTACATATCGAACGAAATCCTGTTTTATTCTCAATACAACCTAATTAGGTCGCCATATCAAATCCATGGCTGTCTACATTTAAGATTGTAATTTTTCTGCACGAGCGTTGAGAGTGACAAAGAAGCGTTACGCTGCAATGTTATATTATGAAATTCGATTAAATAACTTACGAGGGTATATTACTAACGCTTACTTACCTGTTTTTGCCTGGCAACCCTATAGTTGCGCAGAGGTAAAAAGTGGGCAACCTTTATTTTTTCAATTCCTGGGGGTATATTCTTTCGGCTGATGCTAGATTTTCAAATGAGAAAAGTCGATAAAAATAAAATGAATTAAACTTGTTATTATTTAACACAATCGACACGTCATCTAGTCAGGCAACCTAGTTGCCACGTATCTATAATAACATACATTATCAAGCGTATGCCTATATTCTTTCTCATTAAATAACAGATGACTTTATATTTCTTATAACGTATTTTAGACTATAAGAGTCATGGTGGTTATTTATTTTGTAATCATTTTGTTTATCTGCCACCACGAAATATGCTATTGTGAAATTTCACGTAGCATAATGCAGGGCTGAGTTATGTAGCGAGTTATAGTACAATATTACAATATTTAAAACGTGATAGCTCGATTTTATCAAAGATAAATCATATTTTTATTACAAATGAATATAGTTTGCTTTTCTTATTGATAAGTGAGAATAGAGTAGTGCTAGTCTTTAATATCACATAATTATGCTTCCATAGTTTTATAGCATTCAGTAACATCTTGACGCCGTCTGGGAATCCGACTATAATTATTTCTTATACTAGGAATAATATGTGAAAAATGGTCGGTGTTAAGATTTTATGAGAAATTGTCACATATTTGTATCACATAATAAAAGTTTTCTAACACGCAAGCAATAAGACAAACGCACCATGTTCAGAGAATGTAGCTCATAATATTTGGACCACGGGCCTATTATACATAATTTTAGAACAAGTAGAAAGAGAAAGGCGATATAAAACAATAATTATTTTCTATTCATATTATCGTGGTTTATGTTTGCAGGCCTTCTGTCTAATTCTGACAGATAAAGACCAAATTAATTCATTTTTGTTAGAAAAGCTACGTATAAAACTAAAACAAATCAGTCTTGTAATTTTATTTATGAAATACATACTTTAAATGTGACACATGTCTTATCGAGAAATACAAAACGAAAAACAAGCAACTAAGATATTTCGTGACAAAAAAATAAGGGTGTCCTGATAATAAAAAAAAAGCAAGATCATTGATTTGAAACACATCAAAAGCGAGAACTAGTGAAGTGGCTACTTTAAATGCAGGCCTCGAGAGGTATAGTAGGTCTGTGACATCAATATTCCGTAAACAAGTTTCAGAATCTGATATTCAAGTCGAAAAAACACAATTTAAAATTGAAATTGTAGATTTCCCATTTTTCGGTACGTAGATACGGTATACTTATTTTTGTAAGTAAATCCATTTTAAAGAAGTGCTGGAATAATAATGCAGTATTCTCTTCCAACCAACGTAATAAAAAAATCTTATCGTTTATATTAAGCTGTCAAACCCTTGTTCTGCGCTGATATTGAACATGACTTTTTTGCGTGTCGTAAACAACGCTGGCTTAATTGGTCTAGTCCTAAAAGAAGCTTGCTCTGCGTGACTTAGTTTTCGCTAATCCACTAATCGAAAGAAGAAGAAATTATTCTTTTTTATTACTTAAATTCTTCATCACTTATAAAATTCTACTGGCTATATAGCATAGTTAAAGTATACACTAAAAAAATAAACACTATATTAATTAGCTAAGAATGTTCCAGTAACTGCAATATAAATATAATATCTATCTGTTTCCATGACTAGAGTCATATATGCGGCGGCAAATAATTCAGATGCCGACAAATGGATGCACGTAGAGGGACTTCTGCAGGTAAGTTGACAAAGAAGCTAAGTTATAGTTTATCACGAGGTGTATTACTAAACGGGATGTACTGAATGTTTTTGTTCTTATTTTCGAGGGTGAGGAAGGTTACCGGTAGTATCGCCATGCTCTTCCCACCATAAATAGGCTAGCTCGACCGGGGAAGTACTCCCTCCTACTGAAAATCGGTGTAAAGTAACAGTATTGTTGCGTTTCGTGCGACGAGTGAGAGCGTCAGAGGCCCAACCTCCCACCTCCTCTGTTCCCTTTTTTCCCATCGCATAAAAAAGAGGTGGTGGATAACGGCAGCTTGGTTATAAAGAATCTTAAGACCTTTAAAAATAATAACGAATTAAAATCGACTGCAAAAATAAGTTGGTAATTTCATAGTAATTATTAAAAGTTATATGAAAAACAATGTTATGGGAACAATTTATATATCCCTAAATTAGTAAATTTCATGTTAATAGAGCCCATGGTCTCAGAGTAAAATGACTGTGACATACGGACGGACAGACGGACAGACGGACGGACGGACAGACGGACATGACGAAACTATAAGGGTTCCGTTTTTGCCATTTGGCTACGGAACCCTAAAAAACAAAACATATTGACGTATTGATCGTTCTACATTGTGGCTTTGATAAATATGGATGTGGAAATTCTAGAAGCCGTGGAAAATTATTTATACATACAGGCGGCTTGCCATGAACTCTTATTGTACTTCAAATAACAAGCGAAACTGAACTACATCGCCATTTCGTACCATGACATAAATATGTATGTCATGCTCATATTAAACTGAATCGATTTACTATCAGAATTAAATAGGTTAGGTAGGTAGGTTATAAGTTGTCCACGCCTCCTTGATCATCATGGTAACTCGGGAACGTAAATACACTGACAAACTGAATAAGACGCCATCTTGTAAATAATTCAGATCGGCCAGTGTTGGCGCCAACTACCAACACTCAGCATGTTGGCCCAGTACCTTGGCTCAATATATACTGGGCTATTTATTAGGTATTCATATACGGTTGGCGAACCTGCTTTAAGCGCCACAGATCGCGGGTTCGATACCCGCTCGGAGCTGATGTTTGTATTGACAATACAGCCTTGTTTTCCGGTCTGGGTGTGGTTGCCCTTGTCATTGTGAATATTTTCGAACCTCCGACACAGGTTATAACTATAATTGTATTTTGTGTATGTATTTATTTATAAATTAATACACCACAGTCATCTGAAATAATGTTCCGCTTGGGCAACACCGACGCCGGTACCGAAGTCGTCGAAAAGCTCATCGCCTACATGCAGCGCATGTTTCATCATTCATTCGACTTAACTGATGTAAAGTATTTAATTTCACTTATATTATAAATGTGAAAGTTTGGATGAATGTTTATTACTCAATCTCGATTTGAATTTGGCGCAGAGATAGATTATAGTCTGGAATAGCACGTAGCCATTTTGTTTTTTTCCGTTTTTGTTTCCGTAACATGTTAGAATTGTCAAAAAACGTAATGCAATTATAATACGTTTTAAATAAGAATAGGACTGAAAAAAAACCGCAATTTTGAACCGGAATGGTGCACAACTTCAGACTTTTTAGTACAATAGACAAAAAATAAGTTGAATATGTATTATACGAACGTATTTCAATAAATCATAATGTCTTTTATGGTCATAACCCTTATAAAAATAATTTAGGCAAATTATATCTGTATAAAACGTACTCGCAGTTTCGGCAGAAAAGTATTGATCTTATTCATTTTAAAACTCGTCAATGAGACATTATTTCTTATATTGTATCTTTATAATACCTCTGATTTTATATTTACAAATGTATTGTATTTTTATCAATTATGTTAATAATTAATTTGTCTTGAATTTTTTTATAAGGAATACTAGCAATGCCTTTTTTCTCAAGGCATTACTAATATTCCTATTGCCCCCCAATTAAGCTCGAAGCTTGCGCTAGGAGTGGGTACGACAATAGCCTCGCGTTAACGGAGTGAAGTCGGCCCTTCTACCGTTGAGCTATTGGGACTCAATTTATTTATTGGTATTTTATTGATATGTATCGATATTATTTTATTTTAATTGAGCTGTGTAATGATTTAAAACAAATTTATATTATGTTGTGATAGCCTATTATTAGTTGGACATAGACATTGTATCTACTTTTGTTATTACTTTTCAATTTACCGTTTATTGTGCTAGCGCTACTTTTACTTGGTTGGGGTGAAGTTAGCCACGAGCTCAGTCCTATTCTTGTTTGAAACGCAGTATATCGTCGTTGCAAATTTAAAATCTCCTATGTGTAAAAAGTAACTTTTCGAGAAAAACGAAAAAAACAGTTTCCTGAAAAGAAATCTAAAAACATTTTTGATTTTTTAGGTATAATTAAGTATAAAGGAATTATAATATATTGAAATAAAAATTGTCTTATATAATGTATTATTTAGCATATATATTTATACATTTAATTTTTTTCTGCACATAGGATAAAAAATCTCAATTTTTTTAAATTAGCGTATACTTAAATGAAAGATATTCACATAGGAGTTTTTGCAATGTGTAGGTATACAAAATTGCTTTTGAAATATATAAATAACTCGTTTATGACAAAATTGTCACATAGGAGATTTTAAATTTGCAACGACGATATGTTTAGAGGTTTGTTATTCATTCCGATGGCTTATTTCGATACACGTGGTCGAAGCTGCGGGCAGATACTAGTATGTACTGTCTAATATTTTAAATGACATAATATATTTGCTATTTAATAACGTAACGGTTACTTTTTGTTATTTTAAATGTTAAAGAAAGAATAATGTTAAATGATTTTTCTAGCTCAATGTTCGTCTGGACTACAAGTGTATGGAGAATCGTCCATTCCACGTTTTGCTGTTGAAACATATGCACATGTTGAGTAACAGGGCATGCCACCGCACGGCTCTCGAGATAGCTAAGCTGATGCTGAACCTCGATCCTTCCGATCCTTTGGCCGTGGTCTTCATCATTGACACGTTGGCTATCAGGGCCAGAGAGTATGAGTGGCTGATTGAGGCCATTGACTATCTGGACCAGGACAGGCACGCCGGCTTTTTGTTTAATATGAAGTTTTCGTATGCTATGGCGCACTTCCATCTATCTATCCAGAATAAGGGTAAGTATCAGTTCAATTTTATATAATATTTAGTATTCCTCTATTTTAAATGTGTTAGGTTTTGGTTTCGGCATGTTTTCTTTTTTAATATTTAATTCAATATTGTGTTTTGTTTTGGCAAGTAACCATACGTCCCACTTGCAACAGCATTTGTAGGTTTCACTGACAGGTTGTCAAAAATTGAAGACCTAGAGATATTAGTTCTGAAATTTACTTTGCCTTGTAATTTCATTAGCTACAGGTTCCTTTAAACCGAAACACAATACTGGTACCCTAGCCAGTCTTACAATAAAAGGCCTACCACCACTAAACTTTTCCAAACCTATTAGTGGGGTTTTATTTTATCCGCAGGGGACCTGCAGAAGGCCGATAGATTGCTCCAGAGTGCTATAATAGCGTTCCCGTGGGTCGTGAAGGACATCATCAATTACGTGAACAACAACGGCGTTGACGATGTCCGGAACCACACACTGTTCAACTTCGTCGGCACTTCCACGTATGTTTATCATTTCTACATTTATTTATAAACGCCATAAGCACCAATGATTCTTCTTCTTCCTAGTACCATCCGGATTTGAAAGGTTACTAGTTTTAAACAGAGCGATTGCCATCTGACCTCCGAAACCCTAAGGGCGAACCAGCAACTCATTGGATGAGAGCAAACCTAACAATAGTTAACGATTATTATCAGATGTTATGATAGAAGTCGGGACTAAGCTTAACGTGCTCTCCGAGGCACGATGGGGAAACCCATAAGGACGAATGCTCAGATCGAATATTTTTATTAACGTAATGGTGGCCGTTGAGTATGAGATATATATTTTTTTCTGATTCCAGTTCGTGCCAAAAACTAAAGGAGCTATGCCGACTGTACGTAGCGTTTAGTGGGTCTTGGTGGAGAGAGCCACCGGTGTTCGCGTGGGTCATGAGGAACGCTAGAGAACTCATGTATAAGTACGAGACTGATAGCACAGTGCGGGTAAATATTTTTGCAACAAATAAATATATACTAGAATGTCAGAAGAGATATTCTGATTGAGAGAGAAAGAGAGAAATTTTTCATATGGGCAAAAAAAGGGATTGGGTTGGGAGGGAGAAAAAGCGTGGGGGAGACAGAGAGGAGAGGAAAAGAAAAATTTGGGTGGAATACGAAAGAAAGGACGAAAAACATTAACTTCCGTTTTTATTTATGTGGCAACCGTCGATTAATTTGAGTTTCTATTTCAGACCGACATAGAAGGTATGGTGGAGGTGCGGAACACTCTGTTCCCGTCCGTGCCCAGGGAGGTGAAGCGTCATTTGTTCTCCATTAAGAGCATGGCTAAACTCGTCGCTGATGGAGTAAGTATATAACATTAACATATATAGGTAACGCTACAAGGGGGCCATCCATAAATTATGTTACAAGCAAAGGGGGGAGGTACCCCAAAATGCAAAATTGAAAGTTAAAAGTTTTTGCTTTAGTAATTTCGTTACTTTAGCAAATAAAATAGGAAACTGATTTAATTTAATAATTTCTATATGGACGCAAATAAGCAATACCATGTCAACCCACACGAATGTCATTTCGAGAAAAACGCGTTTAAAAATTTTGAACAACTTGCTTTATATGATTTTTTTAATGTATTGGTCAAGTTTTTGCCAATTTCAGATTTATGTAAGTTATTTTACTTATTTTCACAAAAAAATAAGTATACAAACTGCATATTTCGTATATAATATAACGCAAAACGTTTAACATACATACATAAATTGCATGATAAGAAAATGGCTTTTTTAGAAGTTTTACAGCTTAAAACCCTTCAAATATTAAAGAAAAATGTTTCTCAGCCATTCACCAACACTTCCGCATATATAACTCAGTTTTTATCCATTTTGTGGGTTTATATGGTACTGCTTATTGGCGTAAAGGGGGAGTTTCAGAAATGTCAGACAATAAAAAACATGAACACCCAGACACAATATATGGTGAATACAAACATCTTTAGCTTTAACTTTGAGTAATGCCAAGAGTTTTTATTTTTCAGGCGGTGCCGGACTTGGATGTTACGTACAGCTTCGACCCCTACCCCCCGGTGAACAGGGCAAGCTTCTATAAGTACGGATTGACAAGGACTGTAGCATATATGCAGTTTCATTTAAACAACGCTATCATCACCGATTTTTTTGCATCGATGAACCCTAACTATGAAATGCCATCCGCCGATGAGTACGTTTGATATAGAAGTTTTACTAAGACCGCCATCTTAGATATCGTATCGTAATACATATATCGCATCGTTAATTGAAAATTTTATATTCAACCTATACATCAATATCAAGTATTGTTTTTCGTTTTATAAATCATATTATTATTATATACTAAAGACCGGCCGTTTTGTTAGGTGTCAGAGATTCGTTGGCAACCCTTTGTAAATTCTTTTTCTTGTTTTTTTTTTTTTGGGCGGAAATCTGCTCACAGATATCGAGACTCCTGAGGAGGAGAACTGGGTGGGGGCTCCATGACAGGTGGTCGGTTATGGGGACTAAAAAAGTGAGGCTCCTCGATCTCTTGGAGAACTCAATACGGGGGTGTCTCGATCCCAGGGGGAAAAGATCGAACCTTTTGTAAATTCTAATCCAACGTAACGGAACGAAGTTAGTCACACGCTAACTTCATTCGATTATGTTGCTAACTTGCGAAGGGATGCCAATGAGTCTCACATTTTGTTTTTAACAAAAGGCCGGTTTATGATATATAAATAGTAGTTCCCGTCACGAGAAGCTATAGATTTTGTAAACCTAGCATTCAGGGAGGGTAATATTCGGAAGAAATAAAAAATATAAGTCGTGCCAAGGAGCAGTAAAATATAACCGCATTCGCGAAAACAACACAAACAATCTGAGACGAACTCAGCGTGAAATTACCCCAAAATGTGGCACAAATGTTTACGTGCCTTGAGTCAAATTAGATGACAGTCCTTTATATAGTTAAAATATTCCCTTTTATATATAGGAAAAAAATGAAGTGCACATGGGGTGCTCTATATAGTTAGTTGCAGGAAATAATCAATACCAAATCCAAGCTATTATTTAGAATGAAATATTAATGTTTTAAATATTATTTTGCATTGCTTGATTGGCTGTTATCATTATATGTCTCATACTTTGAAATCACTTTTGTCGGTATATCTAAAAATGAGGTACAGAAAAAAAGGCCACCCAGTCTCATTGACAGATTTTATCAAAATTTCTATTAAAAACTATTATCCACGTCCATAAACACCACAAAAGAATATTTTTACTGAGACTGGGCATAGACTTATTATATACTATGAACTGGCATTTCCATACATGCAAAATATAAATATAAAATATATAAACGCTACACTCAATACGATACTATCCGAAATATAATTATATAATATAGCACATTATTCCATAATCCAATAGAAAGTCAATTGAGACTCCATCAATACTAATTATATATATAGCACATTTATTGATAATTTAAATAAATAGAATATTGTCAAAAGTGATTTCAGAACTTTGATGTCATTGATGTAATAATGTATGTATATTCTTCCACGGCCTATGACGCTGTCAAGGCCAGTAGGGCCCACAGCAATGCTTAAAGAACCTGTATCTCAGTGCGACTACCCCTCGTCCTTCCTTCTAAACCTGTCACTTCATGTTAGTACTTGCTTCTTTAGCTCTATGTTATAATTATAATATACATATATATATCGTATAAATATTTATACATAATTATTATCTTTAGACCTGCTCCTTCATTTAGTTTCAGTTATTGTATTCGAACTGCTTTTTTTGTCGCTTTGTTTTATTTTATATTCGATGTTTTTCAAATTACAGATTCTGAGATGAGCTTCGTCTTAAGGATAATATTTCCAAAGTTACCTGAATGTGTGTTTGAAAAGTTCAGGTAATTTTGGGAATATAAAGTGAGGTAAGATTTCCATTCAGAACTTTGATAATTATATATCTTTGTATGAGGATTATTTCTATAATTCGAAAATATACAAGTGAATTGTTATTTTTACCTTTAACTAATTGTAATTTTGACTTATGCTCATAAACGTTTGTATTATTCCCCGTTCTACCTTATTTCGTTTTAGATAGCAACAACAGATTAAAAGTATTAATTTAGACTCTTACGATATAAATCACGGAACCACTAGCCGTCTTGGTTTACGAGAAGTGTTATATCTTGTCCGCGGCAGCCTTCGCGATTAATTTAAAGAAACATAGATCTACCCTTCTCCTTGAGCACTCGCATTTAAAGGGTCAAGGGTCCTTCAAGGGTCTTATCTCTCATAAATGTTAGTCTATAATCAAAGTTTCATGTGTTTAGTTTCAAAAATGGCGGACTTCTATAGACACTCTCAAATCCCCGTTCAGGGTTAAATTTTGAAAAATTACATCTTATTCTTTTTCTTAATACCTGTCAAAAAAATCAGCTTTATAGGAGCAAGTATTTAGACAGGGCACTGATAAGTCAGCGAGTCAGGTCTTCTATTTTTGTATACTTAGGAATATATATTAGAATCATTCGTACTCCCAACGATACAATCGTACTAATTTGACGTTCCCCACTCTAACGTCACTAGGGCTGTGACGACGGAAATCGATAATAAAATAATTTTATTGTTGATTAAAATATTAAAAGATAACAATTTATTATAAGATGATTGAAATTAATTTTTTTTATCGATTTGTTCCGAATAATTGTAATATTACTCGATTTTGATGTATGCAATTCAGTCTCAGATCCACGGGATGACTTAACATTACTGCTGATAAAGCACGAACATACATATATAGTAAGGGTTTTTTTGTATATTTCATTCAACTTTCAATGCAGAACATATATAATGCACAAAATAGCTTAGAAGTACTAATGAGGCGGCGGCCGTGTAGGTAGATCGGTATCCTAGATAGCGAGAATCATGTATATATATGCTACAATAACCTTGAATTCAATTATTTAATATTTTGTCTCTATTTTTATTCTAGCGTTCGCGCATGCGCGGTTTCATTTGTTTACGAATGTTTCAAACAGTTTCGAATACTTTCAACAGTTTATTAAATTTTAACAATGTAAATGTAATGCAAAATGAAAAATGTTATTATGGGACGCGCCATCTTGTGTCCTCACTAACATTTGTGATTTTTTGCTTTGCGAATAAGTGTTACCCGAAGAATATATTATGTGCTATTTATGCGTAACACGTTATGTCATTACGAGTAAATAGGAAAATAATTAAAAAAAATAAAGATTATTTAAGTTTCATTATTAAATTTGTGTATTTGTATTTTCTTCCAGGATGCTCGCTCATTTTCTTCGCAGACGTGTTTTAATGCATCGTGGTGCTCGCAATGACGAAGGTGAGGATACCGGGTTTGAAGAATCAGACTCTGATAGAGGTGATAGAGCCAACGACGGGGAACTCGATAGCGATGATGATGCAGATGAGGCTCACTACGACATGGAAAGAGATCGGATCCTGGATCAGTACATTGACGAAATGGATTAAATCGATGATGAAGAAGAAGAGGAACACCCTATTTCCCCCCCTTTGTAGCCCCTATGTATTCTGTGTCCATGCTGTTCTATCGTAGTCGTAACCCTGTCGCTGTGTGCGGCAAGCTGTGTCATCCCAAACAATATATTATAAACGTCTAAATTATGTAGCCATTCTAATTCGTACCAGATTAAGTATATAAAGAATATTCAAATATTCAGGTTTCGTGTATGAAGTTATTGGGAAGGTTCAAAACACGCTCAAAATTTATCTGAACTTTTAGGTAATTTTCATTGTTAGTTTGATATATTTATACTTTATTATTATTATCATAAAATGATGGTCGATTTATATTTACTGTTAATTAAACTGTAATATTTTGTTTTGTTAAAAATGTTTATTTATACCTAAGGTACTAATGAGGTAACATTCCGGATTCTAAAACGGAATCATTTACCTTTAGTGTTAAGATAATTGGAATCTAATTCAATATATAATGAATATTTGATGATTCTCGTTCGTAAAATATGACGAACATTAATATTAAGCAGGTATTATCGGTGTCTAATCTGTCGAGCCCATTGCTCCAGATCATATTATCGTAATCTAACAGTTGGTATCTATATAATCTCGCCACTGTAGATTTTTTTCGAAATAAATGTTTCAATAAATGTCATATTCTTGTTTTATTTCTCAATATCTTGTCGTTATCTAGAACCGAATCATTTAATCCTGGGTATAGTAGCAACATTGCATGGAGAGCGGGAAATAAGGGGGAAGTTTTCATAAGTGCCTATTTGTAGTGCCCTAAAACTAAAAAGCAAAAAATGACTATTCTCGAATATAATTAGAAGTCAGTGCTAAGTAAAAAAGCACACGTGGCACCTGTTGTGTTGTAGACACTATTAATTTTATGCTTTTTAGTTTGGAAGTCGATTTTCTTAAAATTAAACAAAAATGACTCCTTTTTTGAAGTCTGTCAAAATGCAATTGTCTGAGATGTTGGTCTTTTATAGCTAAGCTAGACATAGAGCATCTGAAATGAGCCATACGTGGTTCAGCGGATCACTTAGTCGGTTTAGTATGTCCGGTTTTCCAAATGCCATTTGATTTAAATTATTTCAATACATTAATATATTAAATTAAAAAAATAAATTTCAGCGCTAACTAGTTGAAACACATGATACCGCAATACGTATTTCAAGCTAAAAGTCACAAGATGGCGTTACTAGCTACTATTTTATTGATAATAATTCGTAAGTCTCAGGTAACTTTTAGTTTATTTATTTACTGCTAGATAGCGCTACACGATTCATTTGCCAACCAATTGCTCCTAACTAACAATTTGAAATTCCATCAAAAACAAATGTAAAACAGGCAAGTCTCGCAACGCAGTTTTTCTATTACAAAAAGTGGTGCAATCTTATGTATAACCATGACTAAAACTTATACATTTGTACGGAAAAATAATATTCTAATTCTATTCACTCAAATATTTTAGTGTCGTGTTTTAGAGTTTTGTAGATCGGTCAGTTAGTGAGTGAAAAAGTTAAGAAATTTTGAGTAGTTGCAATTATTAAACCATTTTTTTTTATTGACTTTGCGATTACAATCCAGCTTAATGGCTTAAGTCAAATCTTAAGGCTTAAGCAAATTGGATTTCAAAACTTTTCTGTTCTCTGTTACAAGATTATTGAAACAATCATATTTTATTATATCGCAATGGACTCGATATGGAGCTGGGCGATATTACAAATCATAGCTTCGTTTTCTTCTCCCTAGCATTATTTCCGCTATTTACCAACGGTCTGCTTTTTACAGAGCGACTGCCATCTGACCTCCGCAACCCTAACGGCAAAACAGTAACTCATTGTATAAGAACAAATTACTTATCAGGACTTAACGATTGCTACCCGATGTTATATAATAACAACCAAGACCGAGAGCTTAACGTGCTCCAAGAGGCAAGGTGTGCGTCTCCACAAGGACAAACGAACAGACCGAAACAGATATTTGTAAGATCTCTGCCCGACCGGGAATCGAACCTGCAACCGTCGAGGCTAAAGACAGACTCGCTACGCCACGACAGTGTCAGTATGTATAAAGATTTACTGTCGATATATTTTTTAATTCAATTCAATTCAATTCAATGTTTTGATAGCATTAATGTAAAAAATAAATGTTTAATCCTGTAGGTACTACTATACCCGACTACATTTGTACCCATTTTATAGACTCGCACTCGAAAAATTCTCTTCCAGCTTTTAATATATAAAAAAAGAGTTTAGTAAAAGCAAGCGTTGAGTGTGTAGCGTTTATTTATATTTATTTGTTTAAGCGGTGGCATGGGCTGGGATGGCAAGGTGTGGTAAACGGCGATATGGGTGGGGTGGCAAGCAGTGACATTGGGTGGGATATGAAACGAAATTTATGGTGAAAAATGATAATGGGCTAATAATTGATGGTGAAATGAAGGAACTTCGTTCCTTTCGCGTGTCAAGCGTTTTTACTAACCTTTGATACATGAGGCCGGCTAGGTAGAAATAACTGCAGTAATCGCCAATCCAAGGTTTAGGAGGAAAGGGGTGAGAAGAGAAAAAGAAGGGAACAGAGGTGGTGGGAGATTGGGCCTCGCACTTTGAAACGCAACAGTACTAATACTGTTACTTTACGCCGTGAGAGTACTTTTCCAGTCGAGCCACCCATGTGCTGGGAGGAGGATGGCTATACTAGCATGAAACTTATTGTTACATAAGTTTTGTTATAACTTACGTATGTATGTAATTTATTTATTTATTTATTTATTTATTTAAGGTAACATACACTTTCCTTCTTATTCTATTTTACAAAGAACATTGTAACAAAAACCCCATTGGGTTTATCCGTACAACGGTATTCGTTGTCAACACTTCTTATATATTGATATTATTACATTTAAAGGACATAAAATAAAGAAAGCAAAAAAAATGAAGGGTACATACTTAATAAAAAATTATGCTCAATGTATATTTTTGCTGCATAGAATAGCGATAATATATAAATATAAATGCTATGCGTTGTGATTAGTTACTAGAAACTGTTATAGGCCTTCGTACATAGGAACAGATAGATTTACATACAAACCTCTCAATACCACTATATTAGTAATCAATACTCTAATTAAAACGTATACAACACGTAATAAAAGTATAATTAATTCCTCAAACAAATCGAATAATCATAATTTTAAAGCAAATATAAATTTTGTATTTACTAATTTGGTTTTAAAATATTGATTGTTTGAAGATTTTTTTATGTGGTCTCACGTGGTCCACTCTTGTAATTTTTGGGAGAGTTATTTATACACTTTTGAAGTGAAACTTCTTTAGAATTGTTGTGATTTCAAACCGGATGCAACGGAAAAAATGACAGGTAAGAGACACAAATACAAAAATGTGTAGGAATGAATGAGACAGAAATATACATACTATTAATATTATATAGGACGGACGGACGGAAAAAGAAAAAGAAGTTTTACTTCAATCGTGTGGTCTAAAGCACACTGTATTTTTTTATATTTGAAGCCTTATTTATGTTCTAATGTTTTACTTAGCACGGACTTCTGGTGTAGAAAATATTGACTTTTTTTCCAGTTTTGATTTCGATACTTTTTTTGTATTCACGCGGTATTGTTTTATTACTTTAATTCAAACTTTTGTTAGAAGTTTACGATGTAGGTATCTAATCTTTAGAGTGTTACCAAACGCTACACAACCGTTCACATTAGTTGTGTCCTATTTCAGGGGCCGAAAACACACACCACCAAACTTACTGGTGGTAGGATAAGGTTGGCCTGCCTGGTTAGCCGTACGGTGAAAAGTGACTGCTCGTCAGCCGAGCGAGCCAGCGTATAACTAGTTATCCTGCGGCAACATACCTGCTTGCCCTCTGATATTGCATAAGTTTATGAGCGGCTTCAATCGCTTAAATTCAGGCGAGTCTTCTTCCCATTTGCCCCGTCTGACATAAAAAAAAAAACCGTATTACCGTTTTTTTTCTTAATATATATTGTTGTTGGCCTTGAAAGCGTCACTAGCAATCTATATATTCAAATCGAGATGTTAAAGTACTAATTGTAAAACCTTTTTCACACTAGTGAATTGTAATGATAGAGTTGCTTGTACTTTTTAACTGGACGGTTTATATAACGCTCTGCCAAATTTTCCCCTTTTTAAATATTACTTTAAAATAATAAATGCTGCTAAAAATAAAGAACACTTTAATTATATTTCAAATGCGACACATTTGCTATCCCTTGCAGTTATATCGTGTCTTTTGTATACTGTATATAAATAGTTATAATCATATTTTGTTTTTATGGCAGTATCGACAAAAAGTCGATAAAAAAATTTCTTTACAATTTTACTTTTAAGGTTACAGTTTTTTTTATACAAAATTTCAAATATAATTGTTGAGGTTTATCTTCTCTGTCGCTATATTGTAGCTGATAATGTTGCATTTGTTAACTTTGGCTAAGTAGATTTTAGACAATTACGTATTGTAGATATGTAATTATGTATTGTAGACAACGAAACTTCTTTTTTTTATATTGTTTCTCATTTCAATATAAGTTCACGTTTGACGTATAAACGGGGGTGTTAGTGTATAAAAATTATGGACTTATCTAGAATTAGCGTGCCCTCAAAAACAAGTGACTAAAGGCCTGGTTATAAATATATATATTTCATGTCACTTAATTAAATCACTATTACATTATTATACGCGGTAATTACTTGTGCTACTCGCATTTGTTTCATAAGCAGAGTAAAAACAAGACCTAATCTGTTTTTGTTGAAGCAAAACTTTTTAACGATCAAACAAGAACTCTCATAACTCCGACATTTTTCTCATCTGCTTGTTAAAAATTTATCTAGAAACAGATATTTTCTTTAGAACACTATGGTAAAGGAAAGTATGACTTGCTTGGTGGTCTCTGCAAAACCAGTACCTATGGCAATATGATACATCTTACCAACTCTTGCGTTACTCGGATTTATCATTTTATAGGGACGGGTTAGGGGGAAAATGGTCACGTGGTTAACCCCGGGCACCGTCGTCTGTGTTTAGTACACAGTTCGAGTTCAGACGCCTAAGTACTGGTTCCACGACCACGACCCACTATGTTGCAGGCGGATCGTTAGCTATTACTTACTCGACCGCTCACTAAGCGGTGAGTCGCACACTACTAATGCCCAGTGGTGCGTGTAAATGCGTTTCCTAACGTTAAAAGAACAACAAGCTATAACGCAGGGCCGCCGCTGCACTGTAACGTGAAGCGGCGCAAGAGCGACCACTACCTGCAAATCAGCATATTAGTACATTTTAGGCTACGACCTACTACACACTGACGTTATTCGATTATGTTGCAAGCATAGAATTGCTATAAGAACAAGAACAACCACTTGTAATTTAATATTAAATAAACTCATACTTTATAGCTAAATATTTAAGTTCAATTTTCAATACTTCATACTAAAACGAAAATTTTTGTTCGAGAAAAAGACACACAAAAAAGTAGCCATGTAAGCTACTTTTTTCCCACAGGTTGCCCTTACAAAAAATAATTTGATAAGGTGGTAGTTACACAACTTCCGAATATATTTATAAATTTTATGGCTTAACGAAAGTATTTTATAATTAATAACAATTGTTACTAAATTATTAGTTTTGATTGTAATATAATAAGCCTTTAAATACACCATTTTCGGTTAAATGACTTTAAATTGTGGGAGTGCGTGTACCGCGATGCTCGGCGATCATCGTCGCGCTTCGTACGGCGTCGGTTTTCCCTCGCCTGGCAGTCGTCCCGATGCTCCGACGCCGGGAGGCCGCGCGCGCCCTTAGCCAAACTAGATAACCGCCATATTTGTTGTTACACGTGTAAATGTAATTCGTATGAACATTATACGTTTGTTAATTTATATGTGGTTTGATTCAGAACGTCCCCACATATTTGGTGACCTAACCTCGTGAAACGAACATTAGCTTCAGTGTTATTACAATTATTAATACTAGTGCTGTGAAACTGTTAATAATAAACTTTATACGGACACAACCTCGTGCGTTCTTAGTTTTGTTAAGTGTTATTACATTTGTGTTTGTTAGAAAAAATGTCGCGATCGACACCCAGTGGTCAATCTAGTAACGAGGCCGTTAAAACGGAAAAGGTAGATGGCGTCAGTGTCAAAGTTCCTACGTTTTGGCCTGATGAACCGGCCTTATGGTTCGCGCAGCTGGAAGGCCAGTTTGCTCTCGCCAATATTACAACAGATATTACAAAATACAATTATGTTATAGCGAATCTCGAATTTAAATATGTGACGGAAATCAAGGACGTTATTAAAAATCCTCCGTCTTCGGGAAAGTATGAAAAGATAAAAAATGAGCTTATAGCCCGATTATCGTCATCCCAGGAGCAACGAGTACGTCAGTTACTAACTCACGAAGACATAGGCGATCGTAAGCCGTCACAATTTTTACGGCATCTCCAGAGTCTGGCCGGACCGAACGTGCCTGATGATTTTGTGCGGTCCCTGTGGTCGAGTAGGCTACCGACGCACATTCAAGTCATCGTTGCATCACAACCACGAAGCAGTTTGGACGAATTGGCCACGTTGGCGGACACGGTGAACGAAGTCATATCCCAGCCGCAGGTACATCAAGTGTCTGAGAGTACATCAAATCCTGAAATAAAAGAACTACAACAGAATATCGCCGAGTTGACACGGCAGGTCGCAGTACTCTCGGCTACGTCACGATCGCGTTCGAGATCTCGAGGGAGCGGTTCTGGCTGGCGTTATCGTTCTCGCAGTCGCTCTCACAACTCATCGACAAATGAACATTGCTGGTATCATCGGAAATTTAGAGCCAATGCAACGAAATGTCGTCCACCGTGCACGTATTCAAAAAACGAAAAGAGCAGTCATTGATGGCGGCACAAGATGGCTGTCTCGACTCCGCGCGCCGCATCTTTGTAACAGATAAGAACACTAAGTTAAATTTTTTGATAGACACTGGTTCTGATTTATGTGTGTACCCGTTTAAATACCTACGTAGTAAAGTGAAAAAAACTGACTATAAACTCTACGCGGCTAACGGTTCAGTGATAAATACATACGGTTCTATAAACTTGAATTTAAATTTCGGTCTCCGGCGCGAGTTCAAGTGGCGTTTTGTCATAGCCGATGTAACCAAGCCTATAATTGGTATAGACTTTTTAGCATTTTATGACTTACTCGTAGATGTTAGACGCCATAGGCTCGTCGATAACGTTACGTCATTAGAAACTAAAGCTAAGCCCGCGTTTTCACTGTCTGTGTGTCAGGTTAAGACTGTTGCTGGGACCTCTCGCTACCATAAACTGCTTACCCAGTTCCCAGAAGTCACCAGACCTTTTGGCGCACCTGCTGTTCGTGAGGTCAAGCACAAAACGCTCCACTATATACGAACCACACCTGGTCCGCCGGTATACAGTCGTCCCCGCAGATTGGCACCTGATCGACTTCGAAGAGCTAAAAATGAATTCGAGGACATGGTAAGAGCCGGAATTGCACGTAGGTCTGATAGCGCCTGGGCGGCGCCGCTACAGTTGGTTCCTAAGAAGGATGGTTCAGACCGACCATGCGGAGATTACAGAGGTATCAACGCCAGGACAATACCAGATCGATACCCCGTACGGCATATCGCAGATTTCTCTCACAATTTATATGGCTGTAAGGTGTTTAGTAAAATCGACTTAGTGCGTGCCTATAACCTAATACCAGTCAATCCAGCCGATATACCTAAGACGGCAATCACTACCCCGTTTGGGCTTTTTGAGTTTCCATATATGAGTTTTGGGCTGCGAAACGCCGCACAAACTTTCCAAAGATTTATGGACGAAATTCTCAGAGATCTAGATTTTGCATTTCCGTACATCGATGATATTTTAATTGCTTCTAATAATCACGACGAACATGAAGAACATCTTAGGCAAGTTCTTGAGCGATTACGCAACCATGGCGCTGTTTTAAACTCTGTTAAGAGCGTATTTGGTGTTTCAGAAATAGAGTTCCTTGGGTACCTGATCACAGCTGAAGGCACGCGTCCCATTCCAGAGAAGGTGAAAGCCATCCAGAACTTCACGCAGCCGAAGAACCTGAAAGAGTTAAGAAGATTCCTTGGTATGATTAATTTTTATAGAAAATACTTACCTGATGCAGCGAAGATCCATGCACCACTGCACCAACTTCTTTCTGGAAACGATGTAAAAGCCAGTACGCCGATCACCTGGAACATAGAACTTGAGGAAGCATTTAATCAATGCAAGAAAAGTCTCGTCGACGCTACACTGCTCGCTCATCCCGACCCAGCTGCTGATCTAATGCTAGTCACCGATGCGTCAGATGTAGCAATAGGAGCTGTTTTACAGCAGAAGGTACGTGGCCACCCTCAACCATTAGCTTTCTTTTCAAAAAAATTAACACCTGCTCAGCGCAAATATAGCCCGTTTGACCGAGAGCTTCTCGCTATTTACGAAGCCGTGAAATATTTTCGTTTCATGGTCGAGCTGAAAACGTTTACGATCTGGACAGACCATAAACCCATAGTTGCTGCCTTTCGTAAAACATCAGAAAAATGTTCGCCACGTCAGTTCAGATATTTCGATTTCGTATCACAATTTACGACTGACGTGCGCCACATCTCAGGAGATGACAATATAGTAGCAGACGCTCTTTCTAGAATAGAATCGATCGCAAGTGATCCAATATGCTTGGAAAAACTCTGTTCTTCACAAGAGTTAGACGCCGAGTTGAAAGAGATCTTAAATTCTCAAAGCTCACTGAAATTAAAAAAAATAAAAATTTCTGATTCTAGCAAATGCAGACCATACTGTGATATTTCTGGTTCAACGCCTCGCCTATATCTGACACCTGAGTTTAGAAAACAAGCTTTTGACAACATCCACGGACTCAGCCACCCAGGAGCTACGCCTACTATCCGATTGATGACTGAAAGGTATGTTTGGCCTTATATTCGGAAAGACTGCAGGACATGGACGAAAGCTTGCATTGCATGCCAAAGATCTAAGGTTTCGAGACACACACGAGCTCCCGTGCACGCTTTTTTGCCTCCATCTACACGTTTTGCCCATGTCCATATCGATTTAATAGGACCGTTGCTCATTTCGCATGGCTATCGATATTGCTTGTCCGCGGTTGATCGTTTTACCCGATGGCCGGAAGTTATACCCCTTGCTGACATAACGGCAGAGACAGTGGCTTACGCTTTCGTGAATGGTTGGGTTTCCCGCTTTGGTTGCCCGCAAAGAATAACAACAGACAGAGGACGGCAGTTCGAATCTAACTTATTCAGAGAGCTTGCGAAACTAATAGGTTGTAACCATTTCACCACAACTGCCTACCATCCAGCTGCTAATGGCTTGGTCGAGCGATTTCATCGTCAATTGAAGTCGGCCTTAATGTGTCACAATGACCCTGGATGGTACGAAAAGCTTCCGCTCGTTTTGCTGGGAATTCGCAGTGCCTGGAAGGAGGACATTTCATCCACTTCTTCAGAGCTTGTGTATGGAGAGAGTCTTCGCCTACCTGGTGATTTGTTCAACTCGTCCGCAGCCGAAATCACCGACTACTCAGATTTTTTGTCTCGCTTCCGCAAACACATTCGCGAGTTAAAGCCAACGCCCATCATACGACACGGGGAAACAAAGGTGTTCGTCCACAAAGACCTCTCTTGTGCGACCGCTGTATTTTTAAGACAGGATGCAGTAGCCTTTGCAACCACCTTACTCAGGTCCACACAAGGTTCTTCAAAAATCAGAGAAAACCTTCAAGATTGACGTTGGAGGAAAAGAGGTCACGGTATCCATTGATCGCCTGAAGCCTGCCTTTATTTTACAAGAAGTTGAGCCTCAGAACACCACCAGTGCAACTCCTACGACACAATGTCTTCCGCCTAAGGTTACCGACAAACCAGACTGCATCACCCGTTATGGTAGACGAGTTCGGTTCCCTCGTAACTGTTGCGACCTATAGGTCTCCGGGGGGGCTGATGTGGGAGTGCGTGTACCGCGATGCTCGGCGATCATCGTCGCGCTTCGTACGGCGTCGGTTTTCCCTCGCCTGGCAGTCGTCCCGATGCTCCGACGCCGGGAGGCCGCGCGCGCGCCCTTAGCCAAACTAGATAACCGCCATATTTGTTGTTACACGTGTAAATGTAATTCGTATGAACATTATACGTTTGTTAATTTATATGTGGTTTGATTCAGAACGTCCCCACAAAATAAAGGAAATATTAATAGTATTCCGACTACACAGTTCAAAATTTACCAACAAAATAGGCGTTATTTTGGTTACTATAGTAACGTAAAATTTTCAAATCATAGATTGGGCTCGTCAAAGCCTTTTTAATTGATTTTTCTTAGAAAAATGGTGAACAAATCCGTTATACTTGGTTGTAAGAATGAATCTTATCCAGGTTATGGTAAATCTTTCCACCTGTAAGTAATTTTGTTTTATAAGAACTAAGGTGTTCAAAGAAGATTCTTGAATTTTTTATCAATTGTAATTAATTTAAAATTTAAAAATAAAGTTATGTTATCTTTATTTTAGTATTAAAATCTAATTTTAAGTTTTCCTCGTGACGAGGAAAGAAAAAAAGAATGGATAAAAATAAATATAATTTTATTATATTTTCCGACTTACATTTTTTTTTTTTTTTTTTTTTTTTTTTTTTTTTTTTTTTTTTTTTTTTTTTTTTTTTATGTAAGAGGGGGCAAACGGGCAGGAGGCTTACCTGATGTTAAGCAATCACCACCGCCCATGAACATCTGCAACACCAGAAGGCATGCAGGCGCGTTGCCGACCCTTAAGGAAAGAATACGCTCTTCTCTTGAAGGTTCCCAAGTCGTATCGGTTCGGGAAGACCGCCGGCGGAAGTTGATTCCACAGAGTGGTTGTGCGAGGAAGAAAATGTCTTCTAAATCGCGCCGTTGTGGATTTCCAGACATCGAGGTGGTAGGGATGGAATTTAGAATTTTGTCGCGATGTCCGATGGTGAAATTCAGCCTACATACCACTACTATAATACCACTGGCTATTTCTAATAAAAATAATAATATTCCAATAAAATAATATATTGGTTCGAGTTTAAGTATATTAATAGTATGCAGAAATTAAGATGATTGTAAGTTTATATTTTGTCCTGAATTATTAAAAATTATGGTGTTTCGATTAGATAGGGACAAAGCTACCATTTGGAACCTCTCTTTTGGCACAGAAATGTTTCTTCAGTGAGCTTTCTTGTTCTTATATTAATTCTATGCTTGCAAGCTTGTTACAAAGCAGCACCAGCGTGTCTTTGACATTTTGTTCGTATAGAAGAGCCTGTCTATAATACATAATAGTAAGTCTATGTATAGCTATAGATGCTTATAGACAGACTTTTTTTTAACATAATAATTACAAATGACAATATTTAAATTAAAATTTAAAATAAAGGTTCCAATAGAAAATTCAATCAATCTGCGCTTTATTCGTTTAATTCTAATTATCTGTAAATCAAGATGACATTAGTTGCTTCGCAACCATTGTTTGTACATAACGCAGGAAAAACAGTTTAATTATTTGAAAATAACTGTTTCATTTCGAAGATTTTGTCATTTAATTGATTAGAGAGAAAACTATTTAAAACTAGCACTGAAATGCTGAGTCCATTGGCGGGAAACTTATATTTATAAATAAATAGTTAAAGCTTTGATCTATAATGCATAGTCGTCCAACTTCTATATTTTGTATAATTGCGACTGAATTTTGTGAAAGATTTTCATTTTGTGGCTTAAGAAGTGAGTACATTTACTATTGTCTAATATTATATCATAATATTATAATCTAAGTATTTAAAAAATGTTCTAAACCTATTATAATTTAATTGTTATTCTTAAATGATTTATATAAAAGTAAATACTGCGTATACATAACTTAAAGTGTACAGTCACGAGCAATGAAATGTATACATTGTCAATTTTTCAAAATGAGTACATGCAATAATTTGCAAGAGAAACTATACAAGTTTTACTTCATAAATATGTAACCGTCAAATTGTTTCAAAATAATGTATACAATGACATTTTCAATACCATATCTATAGTGGGTATGAGTTGTTCGTATATTACTTTTAAAATATATTCAGGTACATTATATTATGCCGAGTATTCATGAAATTAAAAACTAGTCAAGGGCGTGGTGGTTCACCTCGCATAGTGGAAACTAAAAATTTACGGCAAAAATAAGTTTTTAATTTCATTATTTCATTGTAATTATTCAAACTAATACGAAAAAATTTATAGATGATCTATTTTCTTCATTAGGGAAAGAAAGTTCTTCTGATGTTCTAGAACCACAAATTTTAAAGATGGATAACGCGTTTTGTATTAGTTTAAGAGTTCTTATCTCTAAAACTAATGATATAATCAAAAAAGTCAAAATAAAACGTCGTTATTATATTTAACGCCTATCCAAAGCTAATTTTTTTAAGGTCACAGGTTGCCATGTCCTAAAATATATTTTTTAATGTGTATTGCTGGTAGCTCTACCGGCCTTGACAGCGTCACAGCCGAGTAATGAGACCCAGCCGTGAAAAAATTTCAAAAAAAGAAAAATAAAGGTCATTCGACCCTTACGGTGCCGATTATGTTTTAATCGTCAGTTACACGTATGGACTGCTTTTAATTTACTATCTTTAATTTTGTATATATTTTAGGTAATAGATCTATATTGATATGTGGTAGACTAACTGACTTTCGATGAATTAATGATATGCTTTTTATGTTGAATAAAAATATTTGATTTGATATACTTAACTGCAAAATTGTGTAGCGGTTCATAGAATACACATATCACTTACTTAATTTCGTATAAATAGACCCAATAGTTTCCAATAAAAATGTCTGTTACATACGGACAAACATTATATATATTAAAGAAATTTTAAGAATTACGTGTTTACAATTTGGCTACGGGACCCTAAAATATAAAATGATTAATCATTTAATGAAATTTGTAATCTGACACTTTTTACAATTCATTCACAATACATCGCAAAATAAAGTATACGCGCTTTGTTTCAAAATGATGTAACCATCTTATAATTTCAAAATAATATTATTATATATACTAATAGTAATAATATTATTATTATATATATTGGGGTGTAGTAGAGTGACTCCAGGTTGTGCCAGCCGACCCTCCTGGGGTATCTGCACTGCATTGGCAGTCATTCTACAAACTCTCACCGGTGGCTCCAAGTAGTTGTGCACACAACGGCCACACCCCGGTAAACCACGTCGGCTCGTGGGCTAAACCCGGTGAGAGGACCTGAAAGCTTTGGCAGACAGGTTTTTCAAGCGGATACCTTCCGCATCGTGCATAAGCCTAACTCGGTGGATAAGGCAGACCACGCTGATAAGCATCGGATACTGGCGGATACGGCGAGTTAGCATGGCAATGTTGACGGCCTAGGGCGGTAGTTGAGGTTAGAAGTGACTGCCGGCCAGATACTGCATCCAAATCCTCCACCAATCGTAGCGGACTCCGTTCCATTGGATTACGGGGGGTTAGGACGAGAGAGGGCATTTACGGTTGCGCGCCCGTCTATGCACTAAAAATGTTCCTGCGTAGATGACTGCTTTGAATATCGACTCCGATGACGCAAAGCCCCATGGCGATGAGCTGAAGTAGAGAGGTTCGGTTGTATGCAGACTGAGCTTTGTCTGAGGCTTGCACATGGGCGACTTCGGGGATGTTCCTTGAACATCTTGGTCGTTTCCGCTCTGCACTGGGGAGACAGAGTGGGCTCGGCAACACCCGAAGTGACAGAGCAGCCCTATTTAGGGATGGCACTGCTCTCCTTACTTAGCCTTGGAGGGGGCTAGAAAAGGTGCCCTAAATAAATGCTCACCCCAATTTTTAGGAAGGGTAGTAACCGCGGCTACCTCCGCAACTATTAATTCGCGGTCGACGAAACAAAAACTTTAAAATTTTTCGTTCTTCTGAAATGAATTTTGGTATATAGAACACTCGTAGTGGGAAAAGAGTGCAGCTAAGAGACCACAGTGGAGGGCTTTAGTTAATCCTAAAGTCCAAGTCTTTGAATCTAAACGGTGTTGAGACCTGACTCAAAGTATGATGAGTTAAAAGCCCGACCAACCAGGGTTATAAAATACAATTACGTGAATTGTGCGCTAACATGCCCGCAATGTGCGAGGATCTTTGCAAGGAAGATCGGCTACATAAGCCACATGCGAGCGCATGCACGTTGCCAACAAAGGAGTTAAAGCAGTCGCCGTGGCCGAAATCGGCTTGGGGATCATCATCATCATTATATATACAGTATGTCATCAAGATTTTTTTCTTGACACTGAAGGAGGTTTTTTTTTTTAAATAGAAATCGGTAGTCACAACGTGTAATATTAAATTTAAAAATATTCGATATTATTATTATGTTAGTGGTTGTGTAGAAAATACGCTTATAAGATGTAAAATTGTAAGATGGATACTGTGACATATATCAGTGTCAAAGGAATTTATACTTTATTCAATAGGAACTGTGATCAGTTTCTTTAATCTTAAAGCAATTTTTCAATGAAGTAAATATTATATTAAGAGTTCTGTAAATGCATAACATATTTTTATTCGAATATATTTTTGTATATAATTTTAAAGAAAACGTATAAGACATTAAAAAAGCTTATGACAGCATCGATAGAGGCGCCCTATTTAATATACTCAGATCATTTTACATCCCAGAAAAACTAATCTCCATGATTAAAGTAGCTACATCTACCAGCAAAATGCGTGTAAGAGTAGGTAATGAACTATCGGATGACTTCGAAGTCATTACAGGGCTGAAACAAGGAGACGCTTTATCACCCGTGCTTTTCAATCTGGTTCTCGAATACTCATTGAGGAAAGTGCTTGCACTAGACATAGGAGTAAAACTAGATAGAAGTTATATCACCTATACGGTACGCTGATGACTTAGCTTTACTCGGAGAGAAGCGCGAAGAAGTTCAGGTAGCTGCTAAAGTACGGAGGATGAGACGAAGAAAGTGGGCCTCAGGATAAGCTGTGAAAAAACAGAGGATCTCCACATGAAACGCTACAGAAATACGCACTTGTGTAGAGACAACCTTCATGTCGGAGAAACAGCCTACAAAGGAGTAGACAAATTTAAATATTTAGGTTGCACTATTACTGATACAAACACGAGACAGAAAGAAATCGACTGTCGAATACAAGGTTTTTACGGTGTAGTGCAGCCTTACTAACTGCTGGTGTCCAAGCTTCTCAGCAAACGTGCAAAAATCCGTATATACAATACAGTAATACGACCCATTCCAATGTATGGCTGTGAGGCTTGGACACTAACATTAAAAGAGGAGAACAAGCTTTTGGTAGCGGAGCGAAAAGTTCTTCGAAAAATCCTGACAAGAAGAGAAGTCGGCACAAATGCCGAAATTGAAAATTTGGTGAAACAGCCTAACATTATAGGCATAATAAAGGCTAACAGACTTCGCTGGTTGGGTCATCTTGAAAGGATGGACAATGATCGGTGAACTAAGCATACCTACTGCGAGCTACTGGTAAACGTCCAGTGGGTCGTCCGAGGTATCGCTGGAGGGATACAGTCGAAGCTGACCTGCGTGACCTTCAAGTCCATAATTGGCAAAGCTGGAAATCTCTGATTTCGGAGGCCATGACACACTTCGGGTCACTGAGCCAGCGGAGTAAGTAAGTAAGTATAAGACATTAGTTTTATTGAAAATGTCAGTGTATACATTTTAATCAAACATTAATTGGTTACATAATTTTGACACAAGCTCGTATACTTTCTTTTGCGATGTATTGTGCAAACGTGAATTGGAAAAAATGTCAACATTTAATTTCTCATTTCATATTTGGACGCAAATAAGCAATACCATGTCAACCCACACGAATGTCATTTCGAGAAAAACGCGTTTGAAAATTTTGAAAAACTTGCTTTATATGATTTTTTATGTATTGGTCAAGTTTTTGGCAATTTCAGATTTATGTAAGTTATTTTACTTATTTTCATACAAAATAAGTATACAAACTGCATATTTCGTATATAATATAACCCAAAACGTTTAACATAATACATAAATTGCATGATTATAAAATGGCTTTTTAGAAGTTTTAAAGCTTAAAACCCTACAAATAACACACAACACTTCTGCATATATAACTCAATTTTCTCAATTTTGTGGGTTGACATGGTATTGCTTATTTGCGTCCATTTAATATGTGCATAATATATGCCTATAATTTACAACAATAAAACTAAAACACATATAATATTTTAATATTATATTTTAATAAACAAATATAATATTTTCTTTTAAAAATTTAATGGTCTACAAAAAGTTTCGTTAAATTTTTTACCAGACTTTACTGGTTTAAAAGATATTTGAGGTCTCGTCAAAATTGGTCCATATGTTCATTTTAGTAACAGACACTTTAACAAGTAGGGTTATACATTTAGGTGAAGGGTGGAAGGTTTTTGGGTTTATGAGAAAAATCTAAAAAAATAAAACTTATTATACTTGGTTTTCAAGCCACTCTGATTCTAAGCTCTCCAGAGACACATACCCAAAAATAAAAAAATAAAACATCAAAATCAATTAGAAAAGTTCAGAGACATACACATAATAATAGAATATATTTTAAAAATAAATTAATATTCTGCTATAGACGAGAAAATATCTTGAACAATTCACTGTATACATTATTATGAAATAATTTGACGATCACATATTTATGAAGCAAAACTCGTATACTTTCTTTTGCAATATATTGCGTGTACATCATTTTCAAAATTGACAATGTATACATTTCATTGCTCGTGACTGTACCTACTATAAATAAATTTTAAGCATACCGCCAAAGCCTTGGACTTCTGCTTTCAGTCAAAGGACTTAATAATATATAAAGAAGCAATCGTAAGGAATTCTAAAGAAATACTGTCCGTCCAATATTGCTTTTGAATTAATTGCTTCGTAGTAAAAAATATAAAAATAATTATGCTCAGTTTAATATGCAAAATTGTTCTCATTACTAGATGCCGTTGCGTTTGCATATTTAAAGTAAAGAAGAGTATGTCAAAAACGAGCAAATGGAGCTTAGTTGATCTAAGTTGTACACAAGCCTCTATAAATCTTGAATAAGGGCTCTGACGGCGCCATAAAATTAATTTCTCGCTTTCGCTTGCTTATCTGACAAAAATATGCATACTACTGTTTAATTTTTAGAGTATATGATCTCATATTCATACTATTATATCTCAATAGAACCAAGAGATTGTAGTACTTTCTTTGAATATCTGCTGCTACGACAATTTAAACTCTTAAATATTTTTAATGGTATTCAATATTGTCATATAAAAACTCCAAGTATTTCTTGGATAAATAACTTATTCAACATCAAGTAATCTACATCTCTAAAGTCTGCTAAAATGTCCTTATTTCCTAAGAAGATGCCTATTAACTTCTTACCTTTATGGTGCTTATTATACGTAGCAAAAACACGTACATCAAACAAGCCTACACCTGACTTACAAAAACAAGACTAAATTTATCTTTATTTATTGTATAATAATATTTATTGTATAATTATTTTCAAATGCATTATTTAATATATTGTCCAATTACCGTGCAAGTTTGGGTATACATATTTATGTAAAACTTGTAATTGTTATTTTGCGTATCCGAAGATTTTGGGACTACGTGAACAGGCATCATTGTTAACCAATGTTATTTTTGAGTAAATCTGAGTTTTACAAAGTTGTTTCTGTGATAATAAGATGGATGACTTTTATGGTACGACAAATTGTACCATAACCATTGTTGTATCATGTATATATTTTCGCATAAAGAATAAGGACGAATCAAAATGAAAACTTTAACTTGGGCAGAATTGGATCAGCAGGACACTTTATATACTAAGAATATATCTTAAGGCAAATAAACTATAATAGTCGGATAGTACGGTAAAGAATCGACTCCCAAACTTTTAGAGTGTCCACTAAAGACACAGTTTGCTTGGGTGCTGGACTGTAAACGCCCAGGCTGCTTGGGGCAACGGTTTTTAACTTTTTAAATTTAAATGCGTGATTTTAAAATTTATGTTATGTTTAAATGTGCTTTACTCTTTGTTTCTTGCAGCGATTTTATCTTTATATCTGCGAAATGTTTTGTGTCTCCACGAGAATGCGGCTACTGTGGTCTACCACATTTTCATAATGATGTGTTATACGATGCCTTTGATTGGAGCCGTTTTAGCAGATAACTTCATCGGTAGATATCGGTTAGTTTCTTACGATTTTAATGATTTATGTAGTTTGTTTTATTTGGCATTTAAAGTTACTTTATTTATTCCACATTGAAGTAAAATATTGAATTTGTTCTAAATCTAATGATAGATATTGAAAAATAAATTACTTTCTCATTAACAGATGAATATGTCTTCAGCCAGCAGTTAAACATTAATGGGCAGGCATTTTGATTTGCCTTTTTTAGATTTTTAGGCTATGCCCTTAATTATAGAATTAATACATTTATATATATTTTTTTTCCGCGCTCTGTTTCAGCGTAATTTTGTATTTTTCCATTATATATTTCATCGGTACCATTATGTTGTGCTGTTCAGCGATTCCTCCGCTAATGTTACCTCCAACGTAAGTAAATATTAATAAAATAAATTATATAAATAAATAAATAATAAATTATTAATTATGCCACTAAGCAAGCAAGCATACGGACCACCACCCACCCGATGGTAAGCGGTTATCGTGGCCTCACGCGTTGCCAACCTCGAGACACGTATGATATTTATATATCCTTTTTTTTACGAAGAGATAAAAAATTACGTAAGATTATTGCATCCATTTTGATTTTGGTTTGGCTGGCTTGAGTTGGTTGAAGTTGAGGTTTTGTTGATATAATTATAACTAAGTTGGCAACATAAACTAATTAGGGTAAGTCGAGGTATAACTAACCACCTTCAATAACTGGCCAGATCTCCTTAAAACTCTCAAAAATAATAATTTGGATAGTCGGAATCTGTCTGTTTACGTTTTCATTTTAATTCACAATTTATTTTCTATTATTAACGTATGCAGCAAAAATTATTTTTTCTATGACGTCAGTCCGGAAAAATATGTATTCGTGTGAACAAAACGATAAGGGTTAATGATTATTTAAAATAGTTTTTAATTTCTTTTATTTTGTTGTTTTAATCAAGTTAAATTGTGGCTAGTTACTAGAAGATCATCATGCCAGTTTCTGATTTTGATGGCCAGTTTCGAAGGTCGAATTGGATAGTTTTGACTAAATATACTATAGAACTGTAATAACTATGCTTTTAGCCTTTTTATCATTCCTTTTTCAATTATGACTTTTTTAAATTTAAATTATGGAAATTAGAACTGTAACAATTTAAAGTAGCCAATGTGCTTATGTGGCCAGTTAGTGCAGATTTTACCCTATAATAGGTAACTAACTAATTATAAACGTAGTACTATGATTGAATAATCGGAAAGTCTCCTTTTAGTAGCTTTTTTTAAGCGGATATTCGTTCTAAAGAAAATTTGATTAACGGTAAAATAATATGAAGCACGTGTGTCTTGTTTTATGTGTGAACATTTTAGTTCCACGTCGATGGTGGGTCTGGCTCTAATCGCTACAGGCACCGGTGGCATAAAGCCCTGCGTAGCTGCATTTGGTGGTGACCAGGTAGGAATAAAATAAATATTAAAAAAAAATAAACGCTACACACTCAACGGTCCCCATTAGGATAGTTATATCCTGTGTCGAGGGTCTGGAAACATACACAATGACAAGGACAAACACATCCAGACCGGAAATAATGCCTATATGGTCAATACAAGCGTCTGCTCCGAGCGGGAATCGAACCCGCGATCTGTGATGCTTAGGGCAGGTTCGCTACCGCTGCGCCGCAACGTTTTTATATATATCGAATCTGCTTTATACCACAACGGATAATTTAATTTCATTCACTAAATTAGTTCCAACAAAATAAAATAGTTTATTAAATTGTTTTAATCATCATATTTTGTTTATTGCTACAAAATAGAAGATAATATGCTAATTTCTTTTTTGTGTTATTATTTTGTTATCAACTTATTAATATTACTTATACTGACACATCAGAATATTAATAATAGTGTTGTTAGTCAATATATCACTACATAGTATAAAACAAAGTCGTTATGTCTGACCCTGTATGCTAAAAACCTTTAAACTACGGATAACGGATTTTGATGCGGTTTTTTTAAATAGATAGAGTGATTGAAGAGGAAGGTTTATATGTATAATAATATCCATTAAATAGTGGATAAATACTGTTATCTTTGAGGTTTCTAATGTGATTGTTTTACTCAAAATTTAACGCGGGCGGGCCACGGGCAGTAATGAATAAATCAATTTTAATAATTTTTTCAGTGAATGACATAGGCTATATATTTTATACACGTGCGAAGCCGGAGCGGGCCGCTAGTATAATAATAATGTATGTGCATCTCAAATAAAGTAACATTAATTTTCAGTTTCGCCTGCCAAAAGAGAATCAACAGTTGCAGAAGTTTTTTTCGACTTTTTACTGTACGGTGAACTTCGGTGGATTTATGGGTATGGTGGTTACACCGGCTCTTCGTAGGAGCATCATGTGCTTCGGCGATGACACCTGCTACTCGCTCGGCTTCGGCTTCCCTGCCGTACTCGTATTTACATCTATTGGTTGGTATTAGCCTAATTTTAATTCTTCTTCCTATTCATGGTATCACACGAGTATATTACCAAGGGTCGGCTTATTACTCTTGTCGGGATTTGACAGGTTACTAGTTTTTACACAGATCGATTGCCGTCTGACCTCCGTAAACCCAAGGGCGAACTAACTAACTCCGTAACCCTAAGGTTAAGATCAATGCAAACATCTGCCCGAGCAGGAATCGAACCCCCAACCGTCACGGCTAAAGGCAGATTCGCTACCCACAACGCCACAACGGTGTCTATTTTTGTAATTTTAATAAATATTTTTACAATTTATTATAACATTATGTCAATTCATGTGTACAACACCTTGTGACAGGATTTTGCTTTAATATCTTACACAATAATAAAATAAAAGAAAAAGAAGATACTTATTAAGATTGTGGAATACAATATAACAAATATTTTATAAATGAACAAATGAAGTAAAAATTCTTTTATGATATATTTAATCGCTAACTTTTGCTTTGGGAATTGATTTTAATAAATCAAGAGTTCATTCTTATTATGTCGTCGCGTGTACTAAATATAGTCATGTTTTAAATTTTGTGCTGATCTGATCAATACTTCTAAAATGAGAATTAATTTTTTTTTATGTTAGACGTTGGCAAACGAGCATACGGTCCACCTGATGGTAAGTGGGTGCCGTAGCCTATGAGCGCAAGCAGCACCATTAGTAGGTGCCACTCACGCGTTGCCAACCTCGAGATATTAGTTCTTAAATCTCGTCCGCCCAGTAATTTCACTAGCGTACAGTGCCTTTCAAACCGGAACACAGTAGTGCCTAAGCACTACTATTTGGCGGCAGAATATTGGACACTGCGGTGGTACCTACCTAGCCCGCCTTTTGCAACAAAAGACCTACCACCAGTGTGACTTATTGCACTGGTGGAATAATCTCTGCTGTGACAGAGGTTATCCCAACAGCGGGCGATGGGGTCGTAACATCCCGACGCCGGAAAAAATCTTTAAATATAACAGTAAGTAATTTTGAAAAGTTATAAAATGAATAAGCCCTTGTTTGGAATGATATCTGACTTCAATAAGTATACATACGAAGAGAACAAAGAAAAAGACAATTAGGTCGATTCTATATTTCCGACGTGCGTTACGAGACCATAAGAACATTTTATAACAGAATGAATGAACTTCTCTTTCTATCTTTTAAAAACCAGTTTACAAATTGGCTATAAATCGAGAAATATTTTTTCCTTATAGTAATTTTTGTAATGGGAAAACCTTGGTATAGGATCAAAAAACCGCGCGACAACGTCACACTGAAGTTTGTCTTGTGTGCATGGGTGAGTTGATATTAACTATAATCTATAATTCTATACAAATAAATGAAGTTAGGGTATCTGTAGGTTTGTCTTTCTGACTGCTTGTCCCCGCTAATCTCCAAAGTGACTGGACCGAATTTAACAGTATTTTCACTAGTAGATAGCTGATCGTATAAGGAGGAGCTACTTTTATTTCAAAATAAAAAAAAACTAGATAATAATAACTTCTTAACTTCGCGACATTTCATGGACAAGGAAGAAAGCTACTGTGGTTTAGGTAGGTTATTTTTTTATTTAAAGATCTCTCAATAGTCCACAGACTTACTTTCCGTACCAAGCGACCCTTTGCCATAATATAATAATAAATATATTTTATTTTGTCCTGCTTCCTTGAGTAATTCAATATCCCTTGTGAAGAACATCTTCAATAGCACTATAAGTTATACAAGTGCTTTTAAATTTTACTTATAGAGGGCGATAAAACTGTTATATCGTTCATTTAATTGATTCTGATTATTCAATTCTTCTTCTTCTTATCGAGTGGATAGTGGCCAACCCAGTGTTAGAGTTGTTCAGGTCGTCCCTCTGATTTAACTTGACTTTTCGACTATTATAGAATTGATAGCAACCGGGACCGAGTTTTTACATACTCTCTGAGGCCCGGAGACGCTCAATTAAAAAACTACTTTGCGATCAACCATATAGTTGGTTAACCCACCGATCGGTTACCGATCAGTCAGCGCACCTGACTGTGAAGCAGAATGATTCAATTAAAGTAAAAATTAGAAAAGAAAGAGCATCCGAGAAACATGTCCCTAGCCCTGATTATTCTATGATTTTATCTTTAAAATGTCACAAATATTATTTAGACCACAATGATGGTAAAAAAGCGCACAGTTCACTGAATGGTAAGCGGTCACCGTAAATGAAGGCTTATGGGGAAGAAGCCTAAAAGAGTTCTTACTCTTCTTCTCCATAATCCTTCATTTATAAGTTTGAGAACTAAAATGGTGATCTGTATCTAATGAAGAAATCTTTCAAATGATATCCCGATCACAACTGTGTACACGAGGTATATTGTGTGTACATGTCTTCAAAAAATGTTTGTAAAAAAAGTTAATATTTAAATAGAATCGAAACCTTTAATAGTTATTATATTCACAGTTTATTTTATTATTGAAAGTTGTGTCAGGACATGAACCGGATATTACTTTTATTTAGTTACAAGTCTGCATAATAATCTAATGAAGGTAGCGTCGCAACCTTGCTAAATGATCGAATAAAGCTAGCCTGGGAGTAGCTTTCATTCCTGTGTTTGTGCGAATTTATGAAGGAGCACCAGCGAACCTCTGGATATTTTTTTCTGTATGGAAGGCCCAGTCCTTAGTTTATAGTAAGTCAATTTGACACCGTTGTGGCGTTGTGGGTAGCGAGTCTGCCTTAAGTCTCGACGGTTGCGGGTTCGATTCCCGCTCGGAGCAGATGTTTGTATTAATCGTACAGGCATGTCTTCCGGTCTGGTTGTGTTTGTCCTTGTCATTGTGAATGTTTCCGGACCCCGACACAGGATATAATTATCCTAATGGGGGCCGTTGAGTGTGTAGCGTTTATTTATTATTATTTATTTATTTATGTTTTTTATTCTTAGGTTAGTACAAAAAAGGGTAAAACGGGACCCTATTACTAAGCCTCCGTTGTCCGTCTTTCTTTCTGTCAGTCTTTCACTAGGATGTATATGGCCATGATAGTTAGACAGTTGGAATTTTCACAGATGATTTATATTGATGTTGCCGCTATTACAACTATTACTAAAAACAGAATAATTATCGGTCAAGAGGACTCACAGTCGAAACTTGAAAAATAAAAAGGTTGATGATGAAGAATATTAAAAAACTTTAAAATAATAACGAATTAAAATCGATCGCAAAATTAAGTTGGTAATGTCATAGTAATTATTAAAAGTACTATGAAAAACAAAGTTATGGGGACAACTTATATATCTCTAAAATTTGTAGACCTATCTTCTTCAAACTAAATGTGGTTGAAAGTTTATTTGATGTTCTACAACCTCAAATTTATCTGGAATTTTAAATCCCATAGTTTAAAAGTTAAAGGGGGAGGCGACACAATTTTTATGACTAGGAGGTTATATCTCAACAACAACTAACTTAATGAAAAAGACAAAATCAAACCTCCTTATCATTTTGAAAGACCTATCCAAAGATATCTCACACGTTGCCATACGTTGAATTTTTTTTCAACCCTCAGTTACATGTATGGACTGCTACCCTTAATTTTTATATAGTTTCGGATTTCATTACAAAATCGTGATGCGGTTCATAGAACGCACCTGTGTCACCCCAATGTCTGTGACATACAGACGGACGGACAGACGGACAGACGGACAGACGGACGGATGGACAGACGGACACGACGAAACTATAAGGGTTACGTTATGCGTGTTTTTGCTCGATATTGATAACGGCATTCAAAGAATATATAGTCACATATTCTCTTTAAAAAAAATTCCTGAAATCGAACAAATATTTAAGGGGGCTCCCATTCAATAGACGTGATTTCTTTACCGTTTTTATAGATAATGGTACGGAACCCTTCGAGCGAATCCGACTCGCACTTGGCCCGTATGTTAAAAATTTGTCATCAATATTGATGGCACATAAATTTCCGCTCATGTTGATGAAAACGGAAAAACCTTATAACGAGGTCGACATTTTTAAATGTATTATGTAGTGTGCAGCAGGGATGGTAAATTGATTTGTAATTGGCTTTAAAAGCCGTCCTCACAGAGTAGAGATTGGTATAAAAATACATTGTGGAAAATCGCGATAAAATATTTGAAAAAAAAAAAGTTTGTTTGCGTAGAAAGGTTTCGTTGTATGAATGTGCATGAATAGCTAATTGATTGACATTATTTATTTATTGAGAATTTTCTTAATAAAAAACATACAATTTTACAAGTACGACAATTTACAAACAGTTTTTATTAAAAATAAAACAAAATAATAACATTTGTGATAGTAAAACTACACAAAAGCAAATGTACGTAATTTTCGCATTGCCAACGCAGCGTGCATTACATAACATGAAATGAGATAAGCAAATGCAATTAAGTTAAGTCGGGTAGGATGCTACAGGTCTGCTTCAATGCTGAAAATATTATTAACCTTTGTTCTCTGCCTTAGCGAGCGAAATGAGCCAAACAACCTTTAACCTTTGAGTGGTTTTTAATGGAACAGGAAGGAAATCAAAGTATTACAAATATATTACGTACTAATGTCTGCCCGCGGCTTCGTCCGCATGAATTACGTTTTGTTGGTAAAGACGTGACAAGTGGTTGGACGTGACGACCCCATCGCCCGCTGTTGACATAATCGCTGACAGAGCAGACATTATGCCACCAGTGCAATCACTCACTCCTTTCGTAGGTCATTGGTACCACCGCAGTGTCAAATATTCTATCGCAAAGCAGTAGTGATAGCGATAAAATATAATTACCAGTGAAGTGCGTTGTGGACCGCGCAGTCAAAACTTAAGAGTTCCGCAGCATGATTATGAAAAATCTTAAGGACTTTAAAAATAATAACGAATTAAAATCGACCGCAAAAATAAGTTAAGGTAATTTCATAATAGTGATTAAAAGTAATATGAAAAAAAAGATATGGGAAAAGTTTATATATCTCTAAAATTTGTAGACCTATCTCCTTCAAACCAAATGTGGTTAAAATATCATTTGATGTTCTGGAAGCAGTAGTTCAAAAGTTAGAAAGCGTTGTGAAGTCAAAAACCTCGGTATCATTTTAAAAGAGTTATCTCACACGTTGCCATTTAAAAAAAAAATTCAATACTTACTTTCCCTCATTTACTTACTGGACTGCCACCCTTAATGATTTATTTATTGGTTTCATTACAAAATTAATCATAATCATAGAATACACCTTTTTACAAAATTTCGTATTGATAGAGCCAATAGTTTGTGAGTAAAATGATTGTGACACACGAACGGACTGACGGACATGACGAAATTAGGGTCCGACCGAAACTGGTTTTTCAGCCGAAACCGAAACCGAAACCGAACTTTCGGCCTCCCTCTCAGTTTCCTGGCCGAAACCGAAACTGAAACCGAAACTGTTTAAAAAATATTTAAAATTACGTTTTTTTTACTGAAATTCGAATTTCAAGTTTTTTTTAAACATTTATTTGCATGTATACGTAGTCAACTAATTAGGAACGGAAATTAATTTGGTTAAATATTTTAAAAGTTTAATTTTATGAGATAATGTTCGTTATAAAGTATACTGTTCAATGGTGTGTACTTTTTCGAAGCTAAGAATATTTTATGGTGGTTTATTTAAAAAGAAATCTCTCGCATCGAAATTGACCATCTAATTAGGGACAGCAAGAGTTAGTGTTTTATTTTCGATTTTTAAAAAATAAACCATAAATACAAAGGCGGAAAGCCTTTGTGTTTTTATTTGGCGTCATTCTTTAGTTTATAGTTTTGATTTCTAAAATTAATATCACAATTTATTACTTAAACATGGGTTATATATTTAAGTTATGAAACGACCAAGCAAAAACAATTTTATGTTAACGTAGATAGTCATACCCTAAAATAGCTTATCATTTGATTTGCTCCAAATGTATGGTTTTCAACGCTGTGCAATATTTTCAAACCTATAAAACTACTGAAACTGTGTACCTAGAAAGAAATTTAGATCGCAAACTGGTAATAGCTTTATAAAAAGTTCCCTTTGTAGGCTCTGTAATTATTAAAAGAGAAATATTTGGACTAGTACCTAGTGGCGAAGTTACATGGGCGCTTTAACACGAAAACGATCCAAAAAAACTTCACTGTTTAATAAATTATTTCTAGCCGGTGAACTACTATCAGTTTTAGATTGGCCTGCCAATAGCCTAGACAAGAATTCTTTGGAACTTTATTGGTACAACAAACTGGAATTTTAAACCAGCTCTAGTAGGTCCAAAGACGCCTGGAAGAACTTCACTAATGAAACTTGTCATTATTTGATCGAGTCGATGCCGCGCCGATATCGATATGGCTATAGCTAATAATGGCAGTCACATTTAATATTAATTTTTAATACAAAACGTTTCCTAATTCCCTAATTACTTGTCCAGAGTTATATTAGACCGAAGGAGAAGTAAAGTTTAATTTTAATTGTTGTTATTTTTAATTACAATTCATTCCAAAATTTAATAATTCTATTAAGAAAACTTTAAATAGGTCAAATGATCAAGATCAGATCAACATTAAAAACGTAATGAAGACTTCATGTAAACTGAAATTACGGAAAATATAAATAAATGTTACTCTTATTATACCAATGTCCCTAATTAGTTGACCACCACTGTATATAATATAGACAGTTAAATAGAGTTAAATTAAATAAAAGCTAAAAATTCATTAAAGTCATAAACATATTTTTTGTCATGAATATACAGGACTTACTATTGGGAGTAACTCTTAAAAAAAGAAACAACTTGTAGTTAGATATACTGGGTACATAACTAACTAGTAATACGTTGTGTTCACAATATTTTAAAGATCAATCTAATACTTATGTCAGGAGATTTTTTAGCCGCGTCAGTGAGGAGTCACGAGTTGGCTGCGAAGTTTACCGAATAACGCACGAAAACTCACGAACACTCGAGTTTCGGCGGGGCCGAAAGTTTCGGCTATATTTTGGCCGAAACCGAAACTAAAGCCGAAACTAGATTTTTGGCCGAAACTGGCCGAAACCGAAACCGAAATTTCGGTCGGTCACTAGACGAAATTATAAGGGTTCCGTTTTTCCCATTTGGCTACGGAACCCTGAAAAAGGGAAGGAGTATTTGTTGGAATCGTAAATTGTATGCAAGATTGATAACCCAGTGTCCGTAAATAATGCCAGAGGATACTCAGGAACATTAATCATTGCTGTAGAATTAGTTTACGAATATAGTTTGATCAATCAATTAAACATCGTGTTGTATATCTCTGTATCGTTTGTATCCGTAGAGGATGACAATATTGTATTCGTGCTTTCTCATTTACAAATGGACGCAAATAAGACATTCGTGTGGGTTGACATGGTATTGCTTATTTGCGTCCATTTATTTGTTATTGTTTTTAAACAAGATGTTAAATGTATTTATTATTCTACTAACCGATACTTTATGACGTAATAAATAAGAACTCTTTTTTTCACAATTTTTTGTCGATCCTATGTATGTATGCTGCATCGTCGCAAAGCCAGACATCAAAGGCTTCGCCCAACAGTTTGGACTTTAAAACTGTAGACTTACCCAGCAAATTTGTTCAAAAAGTAAATATTAAAATAAATACAAAATTGAAACTGACATTTTATATTAAAGGGTATATTTTTCTGCATAATTAATAATATTTCTTGAAAAGTAAATACTGGGTTAATGCAATAGTATTAAAATACTAGCATACCCAGACACGTGTTTTTGTGGCAACAAAGAATTCATTGAATAGAATCAAATGACATGTTTGACATTAAAAATTTTGAAAAATGGAAAAGTCGAAAACTTGATGAATAGACTGTGCCTATTGCATTGCTTTAGTGGTCTAAAACCATATTTACACTATTCCCTTTTATATGAAACTAGTTTGATACATCGATTGGATAGTTTCAAAGTCTATAACGCACATAGGTAGAAACAATCTCTTTTTTTATACATTGAAATACTTAAACTACGGGCTGGTCCTCCCATACAGAATAAATATACAAACGTTCGCTGGTGCTCCTTTGTGAATTACGACGCAATGAAACGAAGTTAGTTAATCACTCAATTTTTCAATTATGTTGCAAGCTTCTGAAGCTAACTCGTTTCGTTGTGTTACTGTTGAATTTTTCAGGTAGCGTCAAAGTGAGCTTTTGACATTTTTGAATGTTGTATACAAAAATGAACTTACATTTTACAATGAAGTGTTTTTAATTATTAATTTATATTTATTTTCAGTATGCAATTAAGAAACGCTTTCGTTATAATAAAAAAATAGACGGTCCTCCGCGAGGCCACTGGCTCGATTACTCTATAGAAAAATATGGGGAGAAACTTGTTAATGACATGAAGATCGTTTGCTCTATTTTGTATTTGTATCTCCCGGTCCCGATATTCTGGTCGCTTTTCGATCAACAGGTTTGTTTAGCATTACGTCCATTATAAGCTATTTTATATTTGAATTAAATGAGGTCTGCACTAAGACTATTACGGGAAAATATTACACGTTTGATTCAGGGAGTATTAGAGTAGTAATGACCACACAGGCATGTTCCGGTCTCTCTGTTTTGGCTATTCTCGGATACGGTTAGAGATTTTGAAAGGATTATGATTGGATATTTGGTATTATAAGGAGTATCTTGGCTTGTTTTATTTTTGAAACTAATCAATAGTAGTAGAATCGAAAGCGCGAGCACAGCTAGTTATAAGTACAAACTTGTATCCGCCATTCAATTATAATTCTTTCGTAAGGATTAATAAATATTTCTTTCAATGAACTAATGGTTTTTACAATATAGAGAGACAGTTAATTTGTTATTACTTACGTAAATATGAACTGTGCATAATATGATAATTGCATTTATATTTAAACAGGAAAATGGCAAAGGAAAAGTATTGCGATAAAGCCCCTACAATTCTCTTTGTTTACAATTCATTTTAATTGAATTACAAAAGTGAATTATTTCAGAATACACGAAAGTTCAAAGAGAATTTAATTAAACTTAGAATAAGGGATTAATCAATTTCCATCTACAATTATAAGTAAACATATTCCATATAATTTTTACGGTAGTAGAGCCATGCTTCTCCCAGCACAAAAGGGCCGGCTCGACCGGGGAACTACTACTCTCTCACAGAAAATCGCCGTCAAGTAACAGTATCAGTAGGTACTGTTGCGTTTCCTTCCCTTTTTCCCTTCTTATCCCTTCCTTCTTGTTCCTTGGGTTGGCAATGCGCATGTGATACTTCGAGTATCGCACGCCATCAGGCGGACCTTATCAAGCATAAGGCCATCCGTCATAAATTAAAATATATATATAAAATAATATAATATACGTCATACTGTACTTGCTGTTTTTCTTAGCGCCAAATAATTCGCTATACTTGATTCATATAATTAACAGGGATCCCGTTGGACGTTTCAAGCATCAAGATTGAGGAGTGAATTCTTAGGTATAACTTTGATGCCCGATCAGCTCCAAGTTATGAATCCCGCAATGGTCCTTTTGATGATACCGGTATGTCCCGGGGGCGCTTGGCCATTGTTACCGGAACTCTCTCCGCTACATAAAATGTTCGCTGGTGGAATATTGGCGGCTATGTCTTTTGTTTGTGCCGGCATACTGCAGATAGGTATAGAGGTAATTTAGTAAGTATGCACTCTATTCTTGTGTGTGCATTGAGTGTTTTAATAATGCTTTCTACGCTGCATAGATTTCCATTAAGACGACTTTATTACATTACAGAAGGATTTAATAGGGGCTTGGCGTCTTGATGGTGTTTTATTTATTTTTTTATACTAAGTTAGATTTTAAATTTTCGTCTATATCAGACGTATTATTATATATTACCTATACTTACTATTCTACATGTAACAACCTTGAAGAAACAGTCGCATATTTTCACATACTGTTTGACTAAAATGATAATAATCATGATCACAGCGATCCACGTTACAAGTGCCAGGGCACGAACAGACGGGGCTCATCATTTTTAATACGCTGGCGTGCAATGTGGAGCTATCTGTGAGTGGCGAGGGCTCGTCACGCATTGAGGCACGCGGCTCGGTGCTAATGACCCCTCTTCCTCACCAGAGCTACGACGTAGCCGCCGCATGCCCCCACGACTGTGCCGGCAGGGTCATGAATCAAAATACCGTCAAAATACATCAAAAAACTGTCGCTGGAATGGTGATTTTTATTTTTATTTTTGAGTATTAGCAATGTTTTTCAAGTCATTGCAAATATCCCTATTGCCCCTCTAAACAGGCTCGTAGCTTGAGCTAGTAGTGGCTACGACAATAGCTCAAGTGTGTCAGGATCGATCCTGCAACTCTCGGGTTAACGGAGTCGGCCCTTCTGCCGGTGAGCTATTGAGACTTAGTTCAGTTTACCATGTGCTCTGGGCTTCTTATATACGAAATTGATATTAAGTACTAAAATAAATTTATATTAATATGATAATTTATACTTTTTTAGTTCTTGCCAATCGTCATAGGACAAAATTCTGACGATGAAATATCGATGTACTCTATGGATCCAGGGCCGTTCGTTAAATCTTTGACGGGAAAACCTAAGTTGAAGTATGTTTTGGTTTAATTTTTTTTTAAATCCATATGAATGACGATACAATAGTTAATTGACTTTATAAGGGTTGTATATTTTGGCGATACCGGTCCTAACAAGAACGTGTCAATAACCGTGGAAACGGAGAAGCGTTTGAGTGATATATACTACGTGTCGGACAAGCCTGTCGATCACATCGGAGAGTCGGCTTACATGTGCCTCCAGCCAGGAAGGTGAGAATTTACATCTAGTTTTGATTGTCATCGAATCAACACAGATGTAGCTGTGTCATTGAACCCTTAATACAGCTATTTAAAGTTTAAGTTGTAGTAGAAATGGGCCGGCTAAGGGCTAAGTATTAAAAAATCGGCGTAAAGTAACAGAGTACTGTTGGGTTGCGTTGGATGAGTGTGAGCGCCGGATGCTCAATTTCCCACAGCCTCTCTGTTCTTTTCTCTTTCTCATCCAATCTCTCCTTTCCTTTGGGATGGCAACGGGAAGTTGCGGCGACTGCTTACCATCAGGCAGACCGTATTGCATTCGTCCATGAAATAATAATATAAAAATAAATATGTCATTTCCCTTGGCATCGCTATGCCCACCTGTGCGTCGCAACCCCCATGGGCGTCGTGAAGACGACCGAAGGGCATCGTGAAGCAAAGTTCTCATGATCATTAGACGTGAAGTAACGACTAGCCTATGATTAGCTACCCTTAAGCCAGCAACTAAGAACTTAATCCCGAAAATTATTTACTTTATCTGATATTTAGGGCAATTATTTACTTAATATCTCTCGGCAAAATTTGAGCTTCGTCAGTCGTCGGATTTATATTAGTCGGAATTTGAACTTGGTGCAGGTCGGACGCTCTCAATCGACTTGGATGTATATAGAGTTGTTAATGCTCAACTTAATGTAATTTATTTTCTAGCGTATACTTTTATGATTAATTTTTTACAATAATAGTTGAAGAAATTTTCTGACCAAATAACGAAAAATTAATTAATAGTAATATATCATAATAAATGATAAATATTTATTTTAGTATTTTAATGTATGCAACATTCGTCATATCAAACATAAGAAACTCCGAGACTTTAAAATCGATTCGATCCCCAAACATTTGAAGCGCTTATCGCAAAACTATTTCGATCAAACTATTTTCCATCCAAATCCTTTGATTAGACATGCCTGTATCTACACAGAACCAACCGACAAAAGTTAGGCGTCCTAAACACGTCCTGGAAGACACTGACGATAGGATCACATCAGAAAATCCTTACACAGCACAGACTCGCACACAACATGCCGTTGAGAATGAGGTCCTTTGTTTCGCACCTCGCGTCGTGCTCACACCGTCGGGTGAGTCTATAGTATAGAATGCGCTCGGAGCGCTGCCTCAATCTCCGATGAAGTCCTTAGCCGTGTTTCGGCTTCGCAGGAGGCACCCTAAGGACGGAATCAAATCTGAGCCGCCGTGAGGGTTGCCCCTTTTTCACAGTTGAGTCCCTATACTCGGTGCCCCCCCACTCGGTGACGCTGTCAAGGCCAGTAGGGCCAACAGTCATACACATTCCGAAAAAATTCTCTTTTTGGAAGTCGGTTGAAGAAGTTTTTTATTTAGTTTAAATATTTATTAATTTCTGCAGTAAACAATACATAATATTGAAAAGGGGCATAAATACAGGAACTCCTTTTTTGTAGTTGTAAGTAGTTTAACAGCTCTTAATAGTTCTCACGAAAATTAAAACGAAACCATAAAGCCATAGAGTAATAAAGTCGGATTCATAGTTCTATGAATAAAGTACTTAATTCTGAATTCAAATAATAACATACGTTAAAACTAATAATTGATGGTCATAGAAATTAGTATGATTTTCTATTCGGAAATGATTGCCAGCTGAGAGACATTAAGAAAATATGCACTATACTCTATACATATATAGATACTGCAATAATAGCTATCAAATAATATAAACGTTTGAAGGGTCTCAAAAATATTGCATCACATGTAGGGAGCCGTAATTAAAAAAGACTGGGGAGCTACGTCGTAGCGTACTGGGCTCTTTTGCTTTATTTGCCTAAAAACGCCTATATGCAGTTATTAGCTGTTTATTTACACGAAAAAGCAAATAGCAAAAACGCCTTTTCGTCATTTTTGGTTATTTTTACAATTCAGGATTCAACTTAGCCAAATGGTCAGTTATTTGTCTAAAAACACTTAGCTAGATTTACTAATTCATGTTCGAGCCAGCCTATTTATACCGTAAGCAAATAGACTATATTAGTAATAGTATTGTACGGTATCCCCTTCCGACAAATTTTGAATTATTTATTGATTACTGTAACTTTTGTACTGTTTTGTTTGTGTTTGACATTGCCAGTGTTTGACGTAAGCAATTTATTTTTAAATAAGTTTAATACATTTATAACGTTATTATACATAAATTCTAGCTTTATGCTCTTCATTTATATATAAACTTTATTAACGATGCCAAATATTACTGTTACGTGATGGGGTTCGATTTTTAATAAAACACCTGATGGCTCTAAATGAGACTTTAATGTTCTTGCCTTCTAGATCACACAACAGAACTTCACAAATCACAGGTCAATAGTAGTCCAAAAGAATAGCCGAGGTCACTAATAGTAGTAGTAGTAGTATGGTAGTTCCTTCGTTCGTTGCTCAGAACTGAATGACTCAGTCGACGCGCCGGGCCACGGAATGTTTCACGGCACTTTTCGAGAACACATCTTTCTAGAACATACCCGTAACGAAGCAAAGGTGAAAAGGTAACAAGCGATTTTGAACGTTATATCCCTGTGATAAGGTTCTCCATAACATTAAATACTTCCGCACCCAAAATATTCTTAAAAGGAATACAAAGACATATGTAAAGATTATAAAAGAGAAATTTTAAGATTAAATAATAATATATAATAATTAAAACCCATATATTCTAGCTATATTACAAATCTTTAAAAAATTATTTAAATCTTATAATAAGTATTGGCACGTCTTATTCAAAGCGGTTTCATCAAAAGGAAGACGGAAATAGCTGCCCTGAAACAAAACGCAAACTATTACTGACATCGATGACAGTTTTCGCTGCGGACTTTTCTTTTGTCATAGAACTTCAATTAATTTCTTTATTACCTTCGCTAGCGGAGATTGAAGATTAAGATTATTGAGACAAAATGGGGTCAGCTTTGAATTTGCACACTTTTTTAAAGTTATAATTTGCCGTAGCCTATTAGCGCTTGCAGCACCATAAGTAGGTGCCACTCGCCCGTTGCCAACCTCGAGATATTGTTCTTAAATCTCCTCATTAATAACTTACAGATTAATCAGGAACATTAAAGGGAAGTGCGCTTATTGTCCTCTGTGGCCGTACTAGCCTTGCATATCGCACCTTTAGGATGTAAACGACGTAATTCAAAAAGAAATTTTTTGAATCAACAAAATGAGTTTTAAAATATTGGTGTCAATATTTTAAAACACACAATCTTTTCTATATTATATTTTCTTGGTTGTTTACTTCAGTTATTTACACTCGATGGTTATGTTTGGACTATTGTTACATTGTGAATTTCGTTTTAAATCATTTTAATATGATAACTACATTTATTGATATTTTTTGAATTGTGGCTTTTTCATTCTAAAGGTTCGATATATACATAGCAGTATTATTAATAATCATATAAAAGCGAAACATATTTACACACATACACATTGAACTTTACTGAATCTGAATTTAATTGACCTATATATTCTTGTAATTCTTGTAATTGGGATTACTTCTTTTGACGACGTTGTGGCGCAGTCGTAGCGAACCTGCCTTAAACGCCACAGGTCGCGGGTTCGATTCCCGCTTGGAGCGTATGTTTGTGTTGACCATGCAGGCATATTTTCCGGTCTGGGTGTATTTGTCTTTGTTCTTGTATGTGTTTCCGAAGCCCCGACACAGGATATCCCTATCCTATTGGGGGCTTTTGAGTGCGTAGAGTGAGCTACGTTGCTCCACTGGGGATTGGCGGATATGATGAGACATGTAGGTTTCCTCACGATGTTTTCCTTCACCTTTAAGCACGAAATGAATTCGAAACACAAATTAAGTACTCGAAGATTCAGAGGTGCTTGCCCAGATTTGAACCCCTAACCATAAAAAGTCTACAGAAAACAGTATCCGCTGGCCCATCACGAAATCAAATTCATTATTCTAAATTCCTAAGTAAAAAGTGACTTATCATTTCTAGTATATTATTATTAAGAGTTCAGTGACCTCATATGACTCCATTCACAGTAATTCGACATATAACAAGATATTCTGGTCTTGTTAAAAGTTTAGTATTTACGCCAATATTCCTGTGCCTTGTTTGTGGTTCAGTTCGTTAATGTCAGAACCAGCTTCGAACCGAACAGCTATTTAAAGACGGCGGCTTGGTTCAATAAGACATTTTAGTCTTGTCAGAAATCAGAAGTCGGAAAACACGAGCCGGATTAATTTTCTTTAGAGTAATATTCTATTTCTGAATTCTATTGTTTAAATAAAAACCTATTGCATAAAAATATTCATACATTCTCACCGGCGTCGGGATGTGACGACCCCATCGCCCACTGTTGGGATAATCTCTGTCACAGCAGAGATTATTCCACCAGTGCAATCAGTCACACTGGTGGTAGGTCTTTTGTTGCAAGAAGCCGGCTAGGTAGGTACCACCGCAGTGTCAAATATTCTGCCGCCAAATAGTAGTGCTTAGGCACTACTGTGTTCCAGTTTGAAGGGCACTGTACGCTAGTGAAATTACTGGGCGGACGAGATTTAAGAACTAATATCTCGTGGTTGGCAACGCGTGAGTGGCACCTACTAGTGGTGCTGCAAGCGCTCATAGGCTACGGCAACCACTTACTATCAGGTGGGCCGTATGCTTGTTTGCCAACTTATAACATAAAAAAAAAAAAAACATATCGGCTAAAATCCTAAGTATGTTTGTGTGTTTGTTTATGACGCTTTCTCTATTCTGCTGAATCGATGAGCATGAATTTTAGTATAGATATAGAATGGACCATGCAGATGGGTGAAATAGTAGATTGAAGATTGTATGGGGAATCAATTAGGTATATATTACAATATAATTAGGTGTATATTTCATATTTTTTTTTTATTTCACAGCGGTTGGCAAACAAGCATACGGTCCGCCTGATTTAAAGCTTCACCGCAACCTATGAAGTATGAACGCTTGCGGTACTTGAAGTATCACATGTGCGTTGTCAACCCATGGAACAGGAGGGCAGGGGTGAGAAGGGAAAAAAGAAAGCGAACAGAGGGGGTAGGAGATTGGGCCTCCGGTCTCACTTATCGACACAAACAGCATCTATTGATACTGCTATATTATATTATATATTCATTAATAGCGCGGACACACCTTAGGGTATAATATTTCAATACGACTAAACCTAAAACAAGGCATTCGAAATTATAGTAATAGGTAGTAATGAACAGAACAATCCTAAGCTTAGTACGTATTTAATGGCATTCCATGGTTATAGGACCTGCGACCATACACAGTACAACGAAACGGGGCGGGTAGCTGGTATTACTATATAAATTCTAAATCAAAATTTTTATTTAAGTAGACTTTTAAAAAGTACTTTTGAATCGTCTGGCGCTACCACCGGTTCGGAAAGCTGATTCTACTGACAAGAACCGCCAAGAATGTCTATAGTTACTCTTTTCAAATAGATTGGTTTTCAATTGTGTTATAAATATTACAAAATTTGAATCCTGAGTAAGATCCAGAAATTTAAAAGACCTAAGCATTTTTACCCGAAGAATGTCGTCTACTTAGTAATGGGCTTTATTAATAAGAATATTTGTTTATGAATTTGAAACGTTTATTGGCAGTTACAGTAAATATTCTGGAATTTTGTTAAAAATGCGAATACCTTGCCCCATAAAAAATTTTTTACCTTACGCAGACGAAAGCTAGGAGTGACAAGCTTATTTTTATTTCTAGTATTAAATACATATAATTATTTTAGTTAATAGTTTGGTTCACTTGTTATAATACTGTTATGTCAGATTCAAATGGCGCGCGGAGAGTGCTGGCGGTGACGTTTCGGGTTCTGGGGAGGGTTTGCTTCGCGCGGGGGGAGTGTATGTTCTGTGCCTGCGGGAGCGGCTGGGCAGGCTCGACGAGGCTGTGCTACACGCAGCAAACCCCCCGAACGAACTGCAACTAGCTTGGATAGTCCCACAGTACTTTCTAATATCAATGGCTGAAATTATGTTCGCCGTTTCGGGACTCGAGTTTTCATTCACGCAGGTAAACGAACCGTAATTTTTAATTGATTTTTATGTTCAATTTCTGTCGTAACACAAACTAAGCTTTGCAGTATTTATGAAATAAATAAGCGTTGTAACAAGTGTTACACGCATGCAAGTGAGCATCCTGCACATAGGTATTATAAACGTGAATGTTTTTGTATGTTTGGATTTTTAGATTTGTGGATGTGTGTTACTCAATCACGCAAAAACGGCTTAACTGCTCGCTTCCCTGTAGATAGTTTATAAGGCGATATTTAAAAGGGTTGGCTTTATGTAACAAGTTTAGAATACAGGCGATTCATACAATTCTAAAGCAAATTATTTTCATCTTCAGGCTCCGAAGAGTATGAAGACAATAACAATAGCCGCGTGGTACATGTCAGTGGCAATCGGGAATCTTATTGTGATCCTTGTGGCGCAGATAAAGATATTCGAGTCTAGGGTAATGACTTTTTATGCTACTAATAATATTATGTGAGCTACTCGTTTAAAGTACAACTATTTTGTTAATGCCCCACGGCTTTGTGTTTCGTCAGTTGTCGGATTTCTATCAGTTGCCCTTTGCTGTTGGTGCAGACTGAACGCTATCAATCGACTTCGAAGTATTGGAGTTGTTAATAGTCTGTTGACTTATGTAATTTATATAAAAGTCCCTATTTCAACCCCAGCAAGTTCTGTTTTGGTAACAAAAGTAGCCTTTAACCGTCTCCATAGACCTATAATTATAACAAAATTCAGCATAATCTGTTCAGTGGGTTAAGTGTGAAACCGTCACACACAAAGAAAAATCTCACTTTCCCATTTACAATATTAAGTAGTTAGGATTTCGTTTCCATTGAAATATTTCTGAGGGCTTGAGATCACTATTATGTTAAAATATTATATTTTTCTCCGTGAATATACAAAGCATATTGTGTTTTTGTAAGTCTAGGGGACAGAATTCTTTGTTTACGCCGGTACGCTGGCGGCCGCCATGTTGCTCTTCCTTCGGATGGCTCAAAACTATTGTTCGAGAACAATGGAAGGTGACGGATCCTCTTCAGAAAGCCATCCGTTATTACAGCACACACATTCCAGGGTTAGATATATTTTTAATAACTACGATGTTTTAAAGTTACATAATTAATTATTTGACTGCGTCTCCCGAATTACCTCAGTTACCGACTTACTGAATCTATTTAATTAATAATGTTTTTAATCGAAATCGTAAAATGTCGTGGTGGCTTAACTTGACAATAGATTATTTATTACAGAGACCTAATTGACTGTCATTATTTTATTTTAATGTAATTAGGCCTTTAGAAATTTAAATCGATTATTTTTAAAACATACCAATTATACATCTTACTAGTGGGCACAATGGCATTGTCTACAAAATAAAAATAAAATAGAATTCCTGCGTCATTCATCGGGTCCAATTGTATGTCTAAATTAAATGTAAAAAAATGTGCAATAACTGAAAAATGTGTATATCTACATATTATATTCTGTTGCCTTTGATATTCATAGCGCTCATAGGCTACGGCAACCACTTACCATCAGGTGGGCCGTATGCTTGTTTGCCAACTTCTAACATAAAAAAAAAAAAATTCATGCTAGCTTCAAACAACTTTTAATATGATTTTTCTTCTTCATTTTTCTTCTTAGCATTATTCCCGATATTATACGAGTATTTACCCAGGGTCTGCTTATTACTCTTGTCCGGATTTGACAGGTTACTAGTTTTTACACTGAGCGATCGCCATCTGACCTCCGTAGTCCTAAGGGTGAACCTTGTGATAAGAGCCGAATATTATTATCAGATGTTATGTAATATCAACGGGATCGACCGCTTAATGTGCTCTCCGAGGTATGGTGCGGGGACCCACAAGGACAACCACTAGACCAGAGAGAACCTAAGATAATTGAACATCTGCCCGAGCGGGAATCGAACCAGCAACCGTCGAGGCTAAAGACAAACTCGCAAACACCACAACCGGTGTCAACTTTTGAATATAATTATGTGCATAATTATGCGTATGTAATTATGTAATCCGATTATTACTTAAATTCTGTGAAAAATAATGTTTGCTCTAGTCTATTGTTGTCGTATAAAATATATGTATAATTCGGAATACACGGTGTCGGATTCCTGTTACACAGCAGTATTAATTTACTTGGAAAGCAAATTAATATGCCCCTCGAATATTTGATTATTGAGTTCTACGTCAGTGTATTTCAGATGAAATAATGTACAAAGATATATAATTAAACTGGCATGTTTTGTTTCTGTAGGTATATTATTTTTCAATAACTAAAAAATTAAAAAAAAAACGTGATTTCATTCTTCTTTTAAGTCATGCCTCAAAAGTATTATGAAATATTTAATTTTTGTTGACATTTTCATACCATTGCTTAAAATATTGAACACATTGTTTGTCGAAATGGAAACTCGAAAAGAATATCAATAATTCAATATACAAGTAAATCAAATATTCTTTGAAGCTGTAAAAGTGCGATTCGATTAATTTTTCTTTTAATGTATTTCAGAAATAAAGAGGGTATATATTATGGTGTGGTCGTAATAGTCTATCAGAAGGTCCTCTCGAACTTTAGAAGTAGTCTATAGGTCTTTTGCTTAATATGAAAGTATGATCTGAAATTATATTCAAGGTACATAACTATAATTCCATGAATAATATCGATTACATATTAGCTGGTCAGATATTGGTAAAATAATGAAAAAAGGAGTAGCTCGTGATACAATTTAAATAGCAACAGAATGACAATTAGAATATAGGTAGGATGGGACGGATCGGACGAGGCAACGGTCCGTACACCAAGACTCTATAGTTAGAAATGCGTGCAGATACCACACTGCATAGCTATTTATAGAAACGTACTGACAATGAATGTAGATCTGAGAAGAGAGACTAATTAATATCGAATGTGTAACTCCCGCCGTCTTTCTCGATTGGAATATTCCACTCGAGTCATATACGACTCACGAGCTCTTTTTTCGCTTAAGATTGTATGTGATAAAACAGTAAATAAATTATAATTTTTATGTTCAATAGATCTGTAGGTTCTTTAATTCACGGACAGACACGAATTTTCCATCAAAAGTACGGAATCTTGCAAAAGACGACGACAAAGTTTCAGTTACAATTTATTTTGCCAGTATTCATAATAAGGAAAAATATTTATACATTTTAATATTCTGTTTTACAATATTGTATAGTTCGAAAGGTATTAATGGTACCTAGTGCTGTCAAGTGCAGTTACGCTACGTGGAGTTTTGAAGTGGCTTAAGCGATTTGAATGTACGTAACAGCCCGTATTACTTAGCGAATAATGATGGCAATGATAATTAGTTATTAGGAGGTCTGTTACTGACGAGAGTGGATCTTGTGAATGCAATTATAACAACGTTTTCTTACTAGCATTATTCCCGGTATTTACTAGTTTTTACCCAAAGCGATTGCTATTTGACCTCTTCAAGCCAAAAGGCTTAGTGGATAAGAGCAAATTACCTAGCAAGAGTTAACGATTATTATCAGATGTTATGATAATACACCGACACCGACCGACAGCTGAACATGCTTTCCGAAGGAAGGTGGATAAACCCAGACTGAAACAGATATTTATAACAAACATCTGCTCTGAGCGGGTATCAAACCCGCGACCATCAAGGCTCAAAGCAGGCTAGCTACCATCACGCCACGGCGGTCGTCCAATTATAGCAATATATAGGGCAGTTATTCAATTTACTGGCGCATTGTTTTGTGTAGCCTGAGGCAACTGAATAGTGACTGTGAGGCTTTCGTCCATATTTTAGATATAAAGCCATTAATTTAGAAATGTCTAATGTTATTTGAATTAAATAAATATAGCGAATGTTCTTGTTTTATAAAATATCGGTTTGAGGAAAACAAGTATGGCTATTCAGACAAACAAAGGAACGCTCTCTTTTATTATTTGTTTTGAGGAAGACACATAATAGAAATTTGATTCGGCGTCGGCGTCAAGATCCATAGAGGAAAAGTTCTTTAGGGACTGTAATAACTGTGAATATTTCTTGTAATTTTTTAAATTGACGACCTAACATAGTCCTCGTCATCGTCCAGCCGTAGCGTATTACAAAAATGCTACCGAAGAATTATAATACTAATTTAATGAACCAAATAGTCGAATAACTTGGCTACAATGAACCCAGTAACAATGCTATAATGCTTAACTGGTTCCAGACGGTGTATTGACTATGGTAGGCGTTTTGACATTGGCAGAGACACCTATATATGTATCACAATCTCACGATACTTTATAAACTATATTCTTAAATAAAAATAATATCTTCTTTATTTAAGTAATATAAATGTAAAAACATGAGTATTTAATGAACAATTTACGAGCCATTTGTCAGAATAAGTTTGCTTGATTTGTATGATGTATTACAAGTACTAGTTACTAAGTCAAGTATTGAAGAAGATTTTGACATATGTATGTTTAAAATAATATTAACAGTAGAAGTAAAGCCATGCTCCTTACAACAGAAATAGGCCCGCTCTACCACGGCTTTTTGACAAAAAATCGGCGTACAGTAAAACTATCAACAGTATTGCGTTTCGTGCAATAAGTGAGAGCGCCGAAGTCCCAATCTACATATGTATGTATGATATACAAAAAAATATTATTGTGTTATGCCTCAGGTAATATCAGTGCATTCAGTGTCGACATCAGTCACGCGAGGTTGCAGCGATCCCGGCAGCAGCGCGTCTTGTCTGGGACGCATGGAACGCGCCCGGTCAGCCGCTTGGCCTGTTAACTCCGTAGTGCACGTCGGCACGCCCAGCACCTCCGATAGAAGAGCGACAACATTAGCTCAAGATTAATTCTAGTACTAATACTTGGGTATAGAAGTATCTAATTAACGTGATATGATAATATGCTTTTCATGTAAAATATCTTTTTATTTATAGGATTTAAATAAAAGGGTTCTTTGATAGAAAGCACTCTATTAACTACGAAATAATTTTGTTTTAAAGTGCTAATTTATATGTTGTCATTATTTTGTGCAGTATATTTTTATGGGGTGACACCAGGTTTTACTAAATATATGTTTCACCTACATATATTATACTGGAAACGTAAACCCGGTAAAGAATACTTTGACGTAAGCCTTTTGTAGCTTGAAATTTTCAACTTTTCAATGCTTGGACACAATGTCCACGTTTTGATTGGTTTTACAACTTTGATTTTTTAAGTAACACAATACGAAAAATTTATTACAATAAAAAATGTTTAATATATCATAATTACTATATATAATGTATTTACTGCGTTTCTTTTGAGTTATTACTTTTAAATCTAAAATTGGATCATAACTAATTTTGAGGGCTCTTTATAATTTATTATTACTATATAATTACACTTAAAGGTTTGTATTGCTTACATTTATTAATATCTTATTAAGTTGATTAAATAATAATGTTAATTATAATAATTTAAATTGTCATATTATTATATTAATCATTTTTAACAATTTATAATTTATCGTTAAATAAATGTTGATATCATAATCTTTTCGTTTACATTTACAATACTAAAGAGTTAAAGACTTCCACTTATGTATCCGACTACTTATGTGGAGAATTAAACCTGCTGTCAAAGGTACAGAACCTAGTTTGTCGTTAGTGAAACGTTGCTTCGTAAACTTTAAATATAACTTTGTGCCACGAAACACTGTAAACAATTCCATTTCAAAAACTTTTAATTTGTCAAACGTTTTGCAAAGTTTGAATTTGTCAAGTGCTGTCGTTTACCAATTACCCAAATTCAATAAGTGTTTCAAACTAAAGGTACATGGTCCAATTTGTGACAATGGCTAAATGTTGTTTTGTTAGTAATATTTACTAGCGACGCCCGATTTCCCTTGCGTTCATTTTGATATGTGTATTACTAAATAGAAATACAACTTCTATTTAGTAATACACACAGTGACGACCGTTGTGACGTGCTGGTAGCGAGCCTGTTTTAGGCCTCGACGGTCGAACGTTCAATTTCCGGTCAGTGCAGATTTTTGTTAAATATCTGTTTCGGTCTGGGCGTTTGTCCTTGTGGGTGTCCTCACCGTGCCACGAAGAGCGCATTAAGCTGTCGGTCGCCTGTTGTTATCATAAGCTCTGATAAGAATCGTCAACTTTTGATACGAAATTTGAGTTACTAGTTCGCTCTCAGGGTTTCGGAGGTTAGATGGCAATCGCTCTGTGTAAAAACTAGTAACGTGTCAAATCCTTATCAGCAGACTGCTATCAAGAAGATGGTGGTAAGAAGAAGAAGAAAAAGAAGTTACACATTCTTATTTTATATCTATATCAAGCAAGCCGGAACGGGCCACGGGCTGGGCTCGCACATTAATAGCTATTAATGTGCATAGCCCTTTATAAACTAATCTAAGGCTTTTAAGATTACAAGTAGTTTAATAAATTAAAAATTGCTACAAAAATGTTGCGTGTTAAATAAATAAGAAGGGTTTAAAATCCACGAAAAGTTTCTTCGGAAATATGCAGGGCCGGATTTAGGGGAGGGTATTCTGGGTTACAGCCTCGGAGCCGCCACAAGAGAAGCCTCAAGAGCATCCTCACAAAACCGACCACAACCCAAGACCGACTTTATATTCTTATGAAATCTTTCCATTCCTGTACTATCTTGTAAAAGCTAAAATTAATTACGGTTAAGTCTTATTCTCGATTATATTCATAATATTTCTGTTAAGAAATCGTTACTTATATTTGGAAACACAACAATGGCCCCTAAGGGCCAGGGGGCCTTCACTCTTATATTGCCCCAGGGCCTCCAGATCTCTAAATCCAGCCCTGGATAAAGTGGTTGGGGTATGATAAGCTATATTGACATTTATAAATAGGTTTATGCGCTCGGTACACGTGTAAGAATGCTGTTTTTACAAATCGCTACCTACACGAAAATAGAACAAAATGTGTATTATGAATATCATTAATATGACACACTCCATTAAAAGTTTTATATTAGTATTATAGATATAGTGCATCCTATATATTGATATAGGTAAAAAATTAGCGTCCCAAAAAATTGGTTCGAACTAAAAAAAATGAAGGCAAGACTAAGAATGGGGATAGCCAATTGAATTTTAGGTGTTTGTAGCGTATGCATGCGATTGTATTGTTTAGCATAGTCAATTGTTAGATTGCGCTTCAATAGCTTTACACCACAAAGGCACCCTATCTAATGCATAATCCATATCTATGATTAGTAGATAGTCCATTAATTAAATTAACGCTACACACTCAACAACACGCATTACGATAGTAACAATATCCTGTGTCGGGGGTCCGGAAACATACACATTGACAAGGACATGTGGCTGTATGATCAATACAAACATCTGCTCCGATCGGGCATCGAAATCGCGACCTGTGGTGCTTAAGCAGGTTCGCTACCGCTGCGCTACAACATCGTCTACATATATTTTAATAGTGACAAAATATCATATCCGAAGTACATACGAAGACAGAGAAACAAGATTAATATACCGTTTAAGTACAGAACGTTCGTTAAATAAAATCACGTGCAGGCAACCCGGGAAATTGGTGTTATGAAAATCGTAAATAAGAACATATTCGCGTCGTGTTCACGTGTCGTGAAACGAGTCCCTTTTTAAGTATAAGCTCTTATGGCTTCTGATTGCTCTCTTTTGTATTATTTAATCAACTTTTATCGAAACTTATGTACGTAAACAAACAATTTTTGATTTGCTTTTTAAATCGGTTTCGATATAAGGTTTCCATCAGAGACTGATGTATATAATATAGGCCTTACCATACAAACAAAACGGCAACAAATAACTAAACTGTCTATATCAGATTTGTATCGGATTCGTGGATAGCTTTGTCTGTGTTTGAAATTCAAAACGATATTTCTTTTTATTTATCTAATTGTCGGTTGGCAAACAAGCGCTACGGTCGGCCTGATGATAAGCTGTCACCGCAACCTATGAGTGTGCGCTAGTTGAAGTATCACATACGCGTTGCCAACCCAAAGAGTAGGAGGGAAGGAATGAGAAGGCCTTACCCCTCTCACTCGTCGCACGAAATTTTCTGTGAGACAGTAGTACTTCCCCCGAGCCTGCCCAGTGCCCACTTGTGCTGAGGAGCATGGCTCTACTACTTAAATGTGTTTTGGGTTTTATTATACTCCTTTACGTAAACTATTATTTACATACGATACCTATATTTTAAATTATAGTTTTAAGTTTATCGCAGAATATAAAAATTCAATATAATTTTATAAAGTCAATACACATTGATGGTTTACAAAAGCCTTACCTACCTTCCTGCGGCTTCTTTTTGCCAGCGATTTAATTTTGTAATAAAGTCTACTAGATGAAATATCATAAAGCGTATGTGAAGCCCTATATATGTAACTAGCGGCCCGCTCCGGCTTCGCACGGGTATAAAATATATAGCCTATGTCATTCACTGAAAAAATTATTAAAATCGATCCAGTAGTTTTGATTTCTTCATTACTGCCCGTGGCCCGCACGCGTTAAGTGTAATTATTTACGACATCACATTAGAAACCTCATAATTTATATATTTTTTTCTCCACTATTTAATGGATGTTATTATACATATAAAACCTTCCTCTTCAATCACTCTATCTATTAACAAAAACCGCATCAAAATCCATTGATTAGTTTTAAAGATTTAAGCATACATAGGGATAGAGAAAGCGACTTTGTTTTATACTTTGTAGGGACATCACAAAGTTGTAAAGGCGATTAAATTAAGTATTCAGAGCCATTGAGAGTTGGCAATGACATATAAAATAATGAACCATGAATTTTATCAATATTATATTCCGTTAGTAATTTTATAATTAATTACATTTTATATTATATTTTACAGCTAATACAGTTTATTCTACAGTTCTAGTTCCATTGGTTTGTTACTGCCAGGATGACGTGTACAATCAGTTGAAACAGCCGAGCGAATCTATGTTTCAAGTCACTGGCTACCCTCTAACTGGTGACATACCTTTGCTTAATAGGAAGGTAATTATACGCCTAGCTTTTAATTTTACATACAAAAGTATGGTTTTAAAATAATGAACGTTTGCGTTTTTGCAAACACCCAAAACCAAATTAGAAGTAATTATTTTTATAATGTGTATTGCCTTTGGGCCCACTGGCCTTGACAGCGTCACTGGGATTATGGGGATTAATGGAGACCCGGCTGTGAGAAAAAGGAACAGCCCTCGGTAATTATTAAATGCCAAGAAATACAAAGTAGAAAAAGAACACCTAAGCCGCTGAACCAAAAACATGAATTTCTGTATTAGATACCTAAAGATAGCAGCTTGTAGACTATTATAGGCTTTTTCTCGTAAAAACAAAACTTGAAGGAGATAAAATTTTATACGGGGAAACAATTATTGTCTTTCATTAAATGTGCCTCGTTGAAAATCTACTTAATAAATATTTTATTTCGAGAGACACAATAATTTGAGAAGTATAGGAGTTAAAGACGACATTTGTTCAGCTGCCTGTTCATGTCTTACTCTTGGAGAAGGTGTTCCCTCTAGTTAAAGAGAAGAACTAAAAGCTTTATCTCTATACAACTATGTATGTGCACGGCATGCACGCTTCTCCACGATGTTTGCTTTTGCCGCAGAACACCACAAAACGGGAACTTTATCAAAAATGCAATATGCGAAGCGTACAGCTTCATTAAAACATTATTAAATATTTTAGTAGTCTGATATTTTGATCGCTCAGCATTTGCTTGAATTTGAGCCCGTGGCTAACATTCTAATTTAATTTGATTAAAGTTATTATTTTGATAATTATAATTAGAAGTTCATGTTCTGGTAGTGAGTACAAATTAAATGTAATCACATTTTGTATACTAAACTACTAGTTTTACCATACCCTCTCAAACGTAATTTGGAATACATACTACATAGAAAAATGATATTTAAATTTTACGTTATTATTTTATAAGTGTCATTGATAACTTTTGGGTAAAAATAAAAAATAAATTAATTCAATATATTCTGCCGTCAAATAGTAGTGCTTAGGCATTACTGTGTTCCGGTTTGAAGGGCACTGTCCGCTAGTGAAATTACTGGGCAGACAAGATTTAAGAACTCATATCTCGAGGTTGGCAACGCGTGAGTGGCACCTACTAATGGTGCTGCAAGCGCTCGTAGGCTACGGCAACCACTTACCATAAGGTGGGCCGTATGCTTGTTTGCTAACTTGTAACATAAAAAAAAAATGTTAATATCAATTTTTGTGAAGCTGTGTCAGAAATAAAGCTGTAATAATATATCTATATATGATATAAAATTTTCTATCTTTCATTTAGTGTGCACAGAGCTCATTATCTAGATGTTGATCTAATAATACACTACTTATCTTTTTATCCCGGAAAACTGTTTTCTTCCTGTGACGAACGAAGACTTGCTTAGGGATGTACTCAACTGAAATTCAGTATAAATGTCTTATATACTTACAAATGATTCATTTCTTACTGGAGCCAACTCCACCGGGAACTAGTAGATAACATCGCTATTAGAGTACTATGTAAAAAATTATAACTATAGATAAAGTTTTTTAACACGACTATAAACGCTTCGCCCGATATACACGTTGCTTTTGATCGAGACGCCTTAACTAAAGCCATCCAAAGATACCCTCAATTCGTTCATTGAAGCGAACTATAAAGCCTTAGAACAATTTAATCGTATTCACACTATGATGCCCTGCCGACAATATTGCGGCACGGAAACTAATACCTGAATATTTATTTACCTACTGGCTCGTATGAAGTCGATGTTTATATATAAACAACTTCCACGTAAATCGAGCTACAAAGGCCTTTGTGTTCAAACGAATGTTACGAGCAATGACAAAATTAATTGACCGCGCTAATTGGTCGAAAATATTAAATTAATAATTGTTTGCCGTATTGAAATAAGAGAACGATTCTTTGCATGTCATCTCATATACTACGTCTACTTTTATACGATTAATGTTTTTTTAGTATCTTCCAAGCCAATGGTCGCTGATTCGATCCCCGTACAAACATTTGTCGTTGTCTAAGTCCTAGCATATACATATGTGTGACCTAAAATTTAAAAGTTCTTACTTCAATATATATTACAAACAGAGTTCCCGGTTTTGTCTGTCTGTCTATTTTTTCATGCATTTGTAACCAAAAGACAAAGTGATTTATGAGAAATTTTTAGCTATATATAGGTATATGTTATTTGATAAGGGTTTTTTTAACCTCCCCGTCAAAGATGAATTCCCTTGTTTCATACGTCAAGACGCGCTCACACCGCCCGGTGAGTCCATCGACTAGTTTGTGGTCGGAGCGTTTTCTCCTTCCCGATGACGTACTAAGCCCTGGCTCGGCCTCGCAGGAGGCACCATAAGGACAAAATCAATCAGAATCGAACGTCTTAGTACTCGACTCCCCCACACGGTGACACTGTCAGGGCCAGTAGGGCCAACAGCAATACACATTAAAAAAAAGGTTTGTTTAACAATAATATATTTTCATATAAGAATGGTTGATTTCAGTAAACTTTACCATGCTTACTTATACTTGTAGATATTCAGAGGCACTCGCGTGAATATAAGGGAGCATCCCTACATCGTGAGCATTCGCAGACGGAGCTGTCATTACTTAACAGGCACTTTGATTACGAAAAACCTTGTACTGACGGTGGCTCATCCTATTTACGGGTAACATTAGAGAAATAAACTTACATTTCTTTAGAGTTTAGACTGTTGTTTGTATTCGTTTAGTTTGACCTCCTTTAGAGTGGACTTATTAAAAACATAGTACTGGTGTGGTAGAGGTGGTAATGTGGTACTAAACATATATACTTCTTATTATTAAGATTTTTAATGTTGTATAAGCAAACGCCGGTGAGTATGAAGCATATATTTATTTATGAAAATATACTTGTATTGTTTCTATTACTTCTTCTATGTATATCCCTTGATTAGAAAACATTTATGTATAAGTTAAAAAACTAAATCAATCATTATCATTATATAAGTAAAGTTAGTAAGTTCCTTGGAGAAGGGGGAGTAGTAGAGCCATGATTCTCCTACCACAAATGGGCCATCGTGACCGGGTACTACTATTGCGTTTTGTCCGATGAGCGCCGTAGGCCATTAACCTGCCACCTTCTATCATCAGGTGGAGTAAAGTCATTTGCCCTACTTTTTCAAATAAAAAAAGAGTCTACCCCACAACCGTCGAGGCCCAAAGCAGGTTCGCTATCAGCACGTCACCAAATAATAACTTAATTATATACCTGTGATATTACATTTTCATAGTTTTTATAAAAATTAACAAATAATATTTAATCATCACGGGATGTTTTTGTCTCCTCTTTTTAAAAAATGCTCATTATAAAAATATAACAAATTCTCAGAATTCACAAAAAGCTGCTACTTTATTTATTCGAAGGTATAAATTAAACGAGAGATCAGTCATGTGTACTTTCAATAACTGTAAAGGCAAAAAAGCCTTTAATAAAAACAAAGCACTTAATTTGTTGCCTTATTGAATTACTTATTACGAGGAAGTTTCATATATATTCTTTGTTTAACATATTCGAACTCAATTTTTGTAATGAATATTTGCTTAAATTTTATTTGAAAAAGTTGTTGGCCAACGTCTACTATAATTATGTAATCTATTGTTATAATAAATTCGATTTTCGATCAGAGAAGATTTTTATATTGAACACACCCCCGACATGGGGACGGGACCGTCCAGTGTGTAACGTTGATAAATATAAAAAGATATATAATATAAAAACGTTGAAAAATATAAAAAGATAAGAGATTCGTATATTTTTTACATCAAAAAGGTGGCAAATAGATAGCGGTCACCATAGCCAATATATATAATTACTAGATTCTGCCAGCGGATTCGATCGCGTGAACAACGATTTTAATATGAACTCTGAACCCAGTCCCACCCTTTACAAACTTTGAATGTCATCTTAGCGTATATCGAATCAACAGCCTAAAAATAAGTTTCAAGATTCTAGGTGTTTCGTAGTGAACATCATGGGCTTAATTAAAAGTCGAGATTATAGAAATTAAGCCTTTTATTCTTGCAAGTAACTACGTTACAGCTGCTTTGTGGGAGGTCGAAAGAGAGAGTATACAAAAGTGTTATAAAAATATGCATGTTTTGATAGGATTGTGGTCGGTAGATTAACAACAATCAATATGAGAATAGATTGATGCGCCTGGCAAAAGTATAGGAGCACGGCGTCCACAACCGTCGCTGCTTCATTATTACTAGAGGCCCGAACACTAGGTTTGAAAATGACGACACTTCCATACAACTTTTTATTCCCCTTTCAACCCCTTACAACCATTTTTCGCATTAAAAAGTAGGCTATATCCTTTCACAGGCACTAGAGTATCTGTGTAACAAATTTCATTTAAATGGGTTCGGTAGTTTTAGCGTGAAAGCCCGACAGACAGAAAGACAGAGTTACTTCCTATTTATAATAAGATGTACAATTAGTTATAAAAAATAAGAGCGAAGTGGGAATTCGGACACTCATCGAAAGAACCGCAACACCTCAAACATTGCTATTTTAAGTCCTCATATTCCTGGCATGTAAAGTTATTACCCAGTCGAATCTGTCCATTCATGCCGAAATTACTATGTACAAATAAATATGAATCCGTGTGTGTTTTACCTTTACAAAAACCGGATCAATTTAGATTGGAATTGGAATTTGGAGTGAAGTATAAATGTAGTACACACAATCTGTATCTTGGGTATGTGTTACATAGAGTACCTTTTATCCCAATATGAAAAAGTAACGAGATATTCGCGGTTGAAACTGAGGGGCGCAACTACATAGTTGTTTTTTGACATTTTTTTCAAACTTTTATTTTTTTTTAAACAAATAGCAATGCTTTTTAAGACTTACTAATAATCCTGTTTCCACCAACTAAAAGTAGCTTTTGCTTTTGGGTACGACAATAGCCCAAGGGGTAAGGCTTGTACCTGTAAATCTTGCATTACAAGTTAGCCCTTCTACCGTTGAGCAATTGAGGCTTAAAGTATTCTTGCCTAAGGGCATGGGCCACACGTCACTTGTCTCTTTGGAGATAAGGTTTAATATATTTATAGATTTTATAAAATAAGTTATATTATATTGTACAAGTGTTCGCTGTAATATTGTCTTATATATTACAATATATGTAATATTGTCTTATATATATATTACAATATATAAGACAATATTAAATTAATTTAGTTTTTAGATATATCGTAGCCTCAATAGCTCAACGGTACAAGGGCCGACTTCGCTCCGTTAACGCGAGAGTCGAGGGTTCGATCCTGACCCCTTGGGCTATTGTCGTACCCACTCCTAGCGCAAGCTTCGAGCTTATTTGGAGGGCAATAGGAATATTAGTAATGCCTTGAAAAAGCATTGCTAATATTCTTTAAAAAATATATTACAATATATAGTTCTCGTTATCTTGGTATTCCACTCTCCGAAAGAAAATATAAAAACTAATTTTTTTATGTTAGAAGTTGGCAAACAAGCATACGGCCCACCTGATGGTAAGTGGATGCTGTAGCCTATGAGCGCTTGCAGCACCATTAGTAGGTGTCACTCACGCGTTGCCAACCTCGAGATATTAGTTCTTAAATCTCGTTTATGCTTGATTTAGTCACTCAAGGACTTAAAAGCATGTCCTTACTTATTGGTGGCCCTTTTAGTCTGTCCTGTTACTTGTTATAATGTGATTAAAAATAATAATTTACAAATGAATTTCAACGGACTAGCATTGTCTATGTGGACATTTCTTTTCGCTAAAAATTCCCTGCGAAATTTTATCGAAATTAATCAAGCGGTTACATCAAAATAAGAGCCCGACGATAACACATGTTAAACAGAATTACACAAAGCCACACACACATCGCTTTTATATTTTTAAAGATATAAAAAGTTCATCCCTGGCAACTATACTTTGTATATCGTATTTCAATAAAACGTTACCAATCTTACTTTTTAAACCATCCATATCAATTAGGTTTATAAAATGGACACTGGACGAAATGACAATAATGGATGCCTCGGCAAAGCATTCTTTGTGTGTGTGTATTTCATATATTCAGTGTGTATTCCAAACTTGTCTGTAGCGAATAATAATATGAGCATTCATGTTTTGGTGTGTAAATTAATTAAAGTTGCTTTATTTAGTGAAGATAGATTCATTAGAAGGTCTCCGTTGTGGCGTTGTGGATACTTGGATAGTAGCCTCGACGGGTGTGGGTTCGATTCCCGATCGGGCTTGTTTCGGTCTGGGGGTTTGTCCTTGTGGGGCTCCCCACCGTGCCCCGGAGAGCACGTTAAGCTGTCAGTCCTAGTTGCTGTCATATAACTTTGATAAGTAAATTGCTTCGTTAACTCTTGATAAGTAAATTGCTCTTATCCAATCAGATGGCAATCACTCTGTGTAAAAACTAGTAATCGAATAAGAGTGATAATCGGACCCTGGATAATACTCGTATAGTACCGGGAATAATGCTACCAAGAAGAAGAGCCATTAAAAGGTCAAATAAATGTAATATAAAATTCCGAAATGACTTAATTTTAGTATAAAATTAGTTTCTTACAATGACTCGCCGTAGTTTAACCAGTAAATTCGCTAACACAATAGCTAACCACCGTCCCGCACGCTGCTCTCCTGTTGTTTCGCGTACTTGCCTTCACCTTGTCAAACTCATTGTTATTGATAATGACATCTCCGATCGAAGGAGCCACGGCTTATCTTCTATCTAACGCAAAAAGATATTTAAACATTTTGTACAATACGGGATTGTTTAATTTCTCCCCCTTATGATCCAACAAACTTTTCTATTAATTATAAATTTACTTCAAAAGAACAGGAAGATCTCACAGGCTCTTTTACTTAGCTTATTCTCACCGAAATGAAGATTGATTGATGACGTAAAAGTCAGAAATATTATATATGGTGGCTGATAAGCTTACGCCGTTAGGCTTAAGACAGGTTTCCCTTGCAACGCCGTACGTTGTGTGTGCATCCGAGATCAAAGGCAAAAGACCTTTGCATCTTTAAAAGTAGGACGAAAAGGATAGGGACCGAAGCGATATAGTTTGAGCCTCCGGGGCTTAAAAGCATCGAAAGAAAGGAACAGTAGGTTAACACAACTTATCAACCTTTATTAGTAATTGTATAGTAGTTACTAGTGAACACTTCTTTTGCAATTGAGGCCTATAGGGTTTTTTTTCATGACATATGGTCCGCCTGACGATAAGCAGTTATCACAACCTATGAACGCTTCAAGTATCATATGCGCCTTGCCAACCCAAGAGATAGGTTACAGAGGTAGGTAGAATACAGGGGAGATGGGGATTTTGCCACTGGTGCTCTCACTCGTCGTACTGTTACGGGAGTCTCGGATTTAGTCTTTTTAAAAAAGGATTCGGTGAATAAAACGCAGAGATTGAATTTTGAAACGACCGTCGGTGGATGATGGATGGAGACTAACTGAGTTGGATAGGCGACTGAGGCGTTAGGAGGAGGAATCCCAAAAGTACCAACTGATACTGTTACTTTATGCCGATTTTCTGTAGCTTCCCCGGTCGAGCCGGTCCATTTGTGCTGGGAAAAACATGGCTCTACTATTACTATCCACTATTATATTATTAATAATATAAACAATCAAATATAGTAACTTCCAACTTTGTAAGTTTAGTATTTATGATGATATATGAATGTCTACAGTGTGTCCATTCAAGAATTGAGAGTAGTCGCTGGAGAAAACTACTCGGATCGGGGGACCTCTTTGTTGACTGTACTAGTAGTATTAGTTCACCAGGACTTCGACCCATTCACACTCATCGCCGACCTCGCTATGATAAGGATTTACGAAGACGTCATATTCAAGTTAGCCTTACAATGTACTTTTAAAATATTAACAAGTACTTAGTCTGCCCCCTCATCAGCGGGAGATAAGTCAACCATATATTTCTTTCTGTCTTTTATTATTATTTTGGTCTTTCTCTCTCTCTAGAATAATGTATGATTTATATACATTTTTATTTAATGTTTTTAACGGCTCCCATTAGGTTAGTGATATCCTGTGTCGGGGTCCCGAATCACATATAAGGACAAAGACAAATACACCCAGATCGAAAAATATGCTTACATGGTCAATACAAAAATACGTGTTCCGAGTGCGAATAGAACCCGCGACCTGTGGCGTTTAAGGCAGGTTCGATACTGCTGCGACATAACGTCGAATTAAAGTTTATATATATTATGCTGTACCTTCGTACCGTTAGTATTTTTTAAATGAGTTTTACTAATAATTTTAAGTCCTTCCTAATTTTCCTATTTTCGCTCCAACTAAGCGTGTAGCTTGTACTTGGAGTGGGTACGAAAATAAAATGGACGTAACTTTCGCGCTAAAAGTGGATCCTTCTTCCCTCCTTCAAGAAATGCATGTATTTAACTAATAGCTATTCAAGAGATAATTTGCTCCCCGCTGTACGCCCATGAGCTCAGATTTTGTTCAAATGTTAGATTGAGGGTCATAATAAATGTATGTAAAACTTGTATTGTTTAAATAATATTTTCATATTTTTCTGACAAAACAAAATAACGACTTTGTAAATTTTGTTTTTATAAGGTTGTTTTAATAATATTTCGCTGCCACATCTATATAATGTAGTATGCAAATCGATTTCCTATCGGGCACGATGCAATATTGATGGTTTCAGCGAGCACTTCGGAATATGGTGTTTGTCCGATCGATGTACAATTAAAAGCAAATGTTTTGACTATCATCTCGCCGCTCGCGCTACCTCCAAACGAGAAAACCCCGACCGAACTAAAGCGGTTTATTTCGTTACCACATCAAACATCGGCAGCATTCACTTAATAAAAACAAATATTGGAATGCTTGTTATGCGTTTCTACACCAATGATTCGATTATTTTGAAGCTACGAAAAATTGCTTTGAATACACTCAGTCCATAAAATTAGTCAAGGAAGATTTTGTGTGCGAAGGACTATTATGAAATTAGTGAATGCATTGCGCAAACTTGGGGTTTCTTGGGGATGAGACGGGCCCTCCAGGCTCTTCAGTAGTCCAGCAGTACAACATTAGCAATGTATAAAAAAAAATATGTAAATAAATTAACCCTATTAGTTTGTTTCACCGCTTCTTCTAAGATGAAAATGATGATGAAAGAGGTTATATTTGGAGCCGGTGGTGACTTACAACAAATAAGTACTATAATTATGTTGAAAATAATTTGCAGAAGTCACCCTAAGAATGGAATCAAATTTGAGCCCCCGTGAAGGCTGCTCCTTTCGATCGAACCCGCGACCTTTGGCGCTTAAGGCAGTTGCTCATAGTTTCAAGTCGAACGCGAAAAAGTAATTAAAAGCACAGTACAAGGGACATAATGTATGTGCTTTGAATGAAGACTTTATAGAAAAAGAACAAATTATATATATAAGGCCCAAACTTAGACCTCTTTTACTTAATTTTGCTTTGCTAATCAGGCAGGCTGGGGAGGAGGAACCACCGAGGAGGTTTAGTGGGTCCCCATGACGTTACCATCTTGTCACGGAACCCCACCTTACCCGGGTCTCCTGCCCCAGAAAGCTGAGTTTTGGTAACAGATTTTCTACCCGTTACCAAAAAAAAATAATAGCAAAGTCGGCCACAGCTGTTCGGCTGATCTAGATAATGTTGTCTGACACGACACGTATAAAATAAAATAAATATAAAATAAACGCTACACACTCAACGGCCCCCATTAGGATAGTAATATCCTGTGTCGGGGGTCCGGAAACATTCACAATGACAAGGACAAATACACCCAGACCGGTAAAAATGCTTGCATGGTCAATACAAACATATTATGCTCCGAGCGGGAATCGAACCCGCGACCTGTGGCGTTTAAGGCAGGTTCGCTACCGCTGCGCCACAACGTCGTCAAACGTATAGCTTCGTTAATCCATTTTTGTGTATTTATCTTTTAATATTCAGGTCTTCAACTAAGAGCATCTCGTTGGTGGGGCCGAGTAATGCGCTCACTGGCAGCACGGGCTTTGTTGTTGGATGGGGCAGATGTGATTTGATGGTACCCTTTGTGTTATTACGTTTTAATTTATAGTAAATCTAAGACCTGTACAGTGTTACAGTAAAATTTATCTATATATGTTGTATGTCATGACGGTTGGCAAATAAGCCTACGGTAAGCAATCGCCACAAGCAGTAAACGATTTTGATACTTGTAGTATCACATGCGCATTGCTAACTCTAAGGATAGGAAGGAAGGGACGAGAAGAAAAAAAGGAAGGGAACAGAGGAGTGGCAGATTGAGCCTCCGGTCTTCTCACTCACCGCACCCAACTCAACAGTACTTTTACTTTACGCCTATTTCCTGTGAAGTGTGTAGCTGAAGAGTGTATTGCTGTCACGGTCGAACCGGCCAACTATGCTGGAAGGAGCATAGCAGTACTATTGGTAACCCCATCGCCCGCTGTTGGGATAACCTCTGTGATATACGTATATTCCACCAGTGCAATCAGTCACACTGGTGGTAGGTCTTTGTTGCAAGAGGCCGGCTGGGTAGGTACCACCGCAGTGTCAAATATTCTGCGGCCAAATAGTAATGCTTAGGCATTACTGTGTTCAGTTTGAAAGGAAAGGGGTACGCTAGTGAAATTACTGGGCAGAGGAGATTTAAGAACCGAGATCTCGAGGTTGGCAACACGTGATTGGCACCTACTAATGGTGCTACAAGCGCTCATAGGCAACCACTTACCATCAGGTGGGCCGTATGCTTGTTTGCCAACTTGTAACATAAAACAAAATGTATTTGTTGTTATAAAACGAATAAATTCGTATAAAAAATCATACTCAAATAATACAAGCAAAACAAATATTGCCATCACTTGATTTATTTGGTATAGCGCCTAGAGCTGCTAAAGATGTTTTTTACATGAATTCTATGAACGACTTACGTTTTGTTCGGCGAAGCGATCAGTTCGAGAAAATTTCTTCCTCGTTGATTTTGTACAACTACAATATAATAAATGGAAAAAGTTCTTTTATCGATGAAAATATCGGTCCGAAGGAAATATAAGCAATATATCTTACAAAGAAATATAAGTTTTTACAAATCAACGAGTTTTATCTATAGCATTTCACACAATGAGAAAGAGTGCTCTTCAAATTTATCCAGGCGCAACCAGTACTCTGTAAATTAGCATCTGAAGCTTTTTCAGAATAAAATTAAATTTTAAATACAAAAAAGTTGATATAATGTTTGATGATTTTGATTCTGGATGGCTGTGGTTGTCCTACATGCGTCCCATCCATCCTAGGTCTCATCTTGACGCTATTGAACAGCTGTTAAATTTGATTTCATATAGAGTTTTATATATTTAATGTTATCCAGGGCAAGGAGCTTTGCTTGCCGCGTTCATCGGAATTTTATCCAGACGAAAAGATGGATCCGATGTTGAGAGCCGTTCCAATAACAATCACTACACCGAATTTCTACTGTGAAGGATACGCACTTGTACTGTTTTATTTCTTTAATTACGCTTACAAATTGATTTCCCTTTTAATTTAATTGAATTACTAAAAGCATTTAATAGTATAATATAGTACTTTGCGTAATAAAAATTCCTTCAAAAAGATTTGAATTCAATTGCATTTTACAGCACGAAACAAAAGTTCAGACAGGAATGTTGTGTGCTGGATCGGCTCGTGAGGAAAATCCATCTCAGGCGTGTTTAGCTGTTCCCGGCGCGCCGCTGGTCTTAGGGGCCAAGCTGGCTGGCATCCAGTCTTGGGGCTTCGGTTGTGGTTACCAGCACGATCTGCCGCTCGTATACACTAGTGTACAAAATTATACTATGTAATTATAAATGACACCTACATAAATTGTTTATAGTTTTTAATAAGAAGTATGAAGCTTATAATATTGCTAATATATTTTTTATACAGATAAGATAAGAGGATTAACAGCTTAGTGCGTTTCTGTCCACTTGTTCTTCTTGACACTAACTGTGCACAGTGGCAGATTAACTGAATATTTAACAGTGTACACAGAAATATTTACCGCCATAAAACCATAAAACCCCTAAAAGCTTGGTAACGAAATGTGAATAACCAAAAAAGAAATATACACAATAGAATTACACACATGAAAAGATTTGTAATTTTTCGGAAATTATGTTCTATGAGTATAATAAATTGTAAGCAAGCGTTAAGCGTCGCCTCCCAAATCTGCCGCCTTCAAAAGTTTGCCGCCCTATTTGAGAATAATGCCTATTCAGTGTCCGCGGGCGGTTATCGTATTATATTCGAATATTATATTACAATTTCATAGGCAGCACCAACAACATCTATATAGAAACGAAAGAAAGATATGTTTTAACAATATATTAAATTCTACAATTTTGAGAAAATCTGTATGAAATATAAAATGTTCTTTTGATTCATGAAATACGGACGGATGAAAGTTATATTAGTAATGCGGTTAATAATACACGTATCACTTACCAATTTTATGGTGTATTAAGGATTTATTAAAAAGTACACTAATTTAGTTTAACTTAAGTCTTATTTAGATTAGATCTTGTATATTCTTATTTTAAATAAATAAATAAATAAACGCTACACACTCAACGGCCCCCATTAGGGTAATTATATCCTGTGTCAGGGGTCCGAAAACATTCACAATGACAAGGACAAACACAACCAGACCGGAAAACATGCCTGTACGATTAATATAAACATCTGCTCCGAGCGGGAATCGAACCCGCAACCGTCGAGGCTTAAGGCAGACTCGCTACCCACAACGCCACAACGGTGTCAATTTTAAAAAGAATAATAGTTAAATATAATCAATTCCTATTTTTCAATAATATTTTTATGATGATATAGAAAATGACACCACTGTATAAATGTAACATTTAATAAAAACAGAATTTTATGTTTTAGATGGATAGCACACAACATAGTGATCTTCCGAAAGATATCTGGAGGAAATTTGACACGATTGTTTGAAGCGACAAAATCACTTACAGTACTGAAATGGTTAACAAGGACTAGAATTACTAAACCTATGCTTCACAAACACAGCACCGGCTCACTGGATCTACAAATATTAGATGTCGACTACGAACTATCAAAGCTACATGGCAATCTATTCGATATACGAGACTTTATATACGACGATACACTTCATACAAAGAAAATGTCAATGTATGAAACAATACAGAGAAAGCAAAGTGAAATAAAAAAGAAACCGAAAAAAGTAGTCCTAATGAAAAATAAGTCAGTGCCGTTTTTCAGTAATAAATCATTACTAGACATCGATTTAAAGTATGAGGACTACAACAGTTCTGAGGATGATTACGATTAACAATGTTCTTATATCATCTGTACATTGAACTTTCTACAACGGAATTGTGAGCTTAGAGTGTGTACAGACACTATTTACATTGGCTTAAGCAACATGTTCACGTTGATACATCGTAAATACGATCATCCTAATGCTTTTAATGGAGATCTTTATTTACAAGAGTTGTTTCCTTTTAGAAAAATAATTAATACGTGCTATTTGTAACACTACTCGTATTAAAGAGAAAAGGTTATTTACAAATGGGTCTAAAGTATAAGGTCCTCTGGATTATAAAAGTCTATAGAGGTTCACCTACTGGTATTATATTTGGTGTTGTTCAAGCGTGCAGTTGAAAATGTTTTTTTATTAATTTAATAAACTATTACACTTATTGCTTGAAAGTCAGATTCTACCACCGGGTCAAAAATAAAACTTTTACTTGAGAAGAACTAGTGAGATAAGCACGGGAGGTTGTTTTTTTAAAATATATACACATACATATACAAGCTATTATAATTATTGATTTTATATATGTACCTAATGGAAATAATTTTAATTAGTATTTGTTTCATTTTTATTTTTCTATTTATTTTGTACTTAATAATAATTTTAATTTAGTGCTTTTTTCCCTGTTTTTGGTTTTATTTTATACTAAATAGTTCAGTTATTTTAAAACATAAAAATGTATTTTAATATTAAATAGAGATGGATAGCTGGTGGCTATGATACAGGTTTTCGAAATACGAACAATAGCCATTAGGGATTCATAACGAAAATGTTTTAACAATAAAGTTATTATTGTTATTAATGTATTTCTTAATGTGAAATTCGTTTACACTTGTGTTCACTCACCGCTGAAACGCTCATTCTCAAGGTGTGGTGCCCAAAATTTGCTAATTTTACCACATAATCGTTCCTTGATCTCTTTTCTTGGTTTTGAGTTAAAAGAAGAAAAAGGCAATGCTTTTTAAGATGGTTCATTTATAGTAACATCAACAAGGCTCTGCTACTACGAATCGGGGAAGTTTGTTTAAAACTTTTGAGCAAGTCAACAATATTAAGACTTTCGAGAAATAAGTGTGTACTGCAAGATTAAAATGAGACTAGGACGTGCTGCCGGATTACTTCACTCAAATAAAATGCAGTAAGCAGAATAAAAAATTCAAAGTTTGGAACTAAAAGCTAAAGTAAATATTTTCTACATTTTGTTTGTTTTGGTTTTTCTGAGTGTTTCTGTGTGGCGAATTTACTTTATTGACAACAGTGAGCAAAAGTGGTTGTGTTTAAATAGGATAATTTAAAATACGTTATCTATACAAATAAATAAAATTGAAGTGTCTGTTTGTAATTCAAAATTAACAGCTTTTCACTAATACATAAGAAAGTACTTACGGTACTTAAATAAAAAAATAAGTTTTTAAAATTTTTCTCTGTATGCCTGTTTGTTCCGGATAATCTCTGAAAAGGCTGGACCGATTTTAACGAGACTTTCACTGGCAGATAGCCGATTTTATAAGGAGTAACTTAGGCTACTTTTGTTTTACGACAAAGAATTAGGGTTCCGTGGAATAAAGAAAAATCGGTTCCCTACGCGAGCGGAGCCGGGAGCCCAGCTAGTATTTCAATATAATAAAGTAAATATTTTTTATCTATTTAATGTTTTATTTTAACATATATTTTTTGCACACTGTAACCAGTTGTTACGTCACAATATGGCGCGTTTGCCGCTTCTATTCTTATTTCAATTGCATTGTAACGTTATCGTTACAAGTAAAAATATTTTAGTTCATTTAAAATTAAAATGGTCCTATTCATAAAATAGTCCTTTTCAATTGGAGTGCACATTGAGAATAGTATTGTACACAGTCAGACGAATGTTTATTATAACATTAGGTAATTGTAAATGTCAGCTATGAGAATAATAATTTACATTAATGTTATTATTAAAATTAATTTTAGGAAAGCAGAAATAAAACAGTAATATATATTTTGATTATTTATTTGGTTTAAATCCCTTGGTACATATCTATAATAATCGGTACAGTTAAATATCGAAAATTTCATAATGCATAATCGAAAACAGTTGAACGTTCTACATTAAATTAAAATAAATTAATACAAATTTCCCACAATGTTGGCGGCGAGTATGCCAAACTAATGAATACTATAACATATATACAAGACACAAAGTATTAATGTACCCTACAATATTATGACACTTAAAGCGTAAAACTACGTTTGATATTATTTAATAACTAAATACATGAGTAGAGTGTCGTAAATAATACACTGAGATAGAAAAGTTTTAAATAAATGCCTTAAAATATATTTTACATAATTAAAAATAAAACTAACATTAAAATATATACAAATAAGTTGCTTTTTAAAAGCTAACCAAGAAAAGAATAATAAATTATTGATAAAGATATATTATAAATGTTTATTATGTTCTGATATAAACTTGTCAAGTCGATCTATGGAATGGCTTTGAATTCTATTAAGCAACAGGTCCGAGAACAACAGCTCCGTGAACTCATTCCTTCTTTTTTTTTCCTAAAAATCCGAATAAAACATAGGTCATCAATTTAGGTTTTAACCAATTAATTGTATTGAGTATGTGATTGTGTACCTTGACCGAAGAACTCGAAGAAAATACATAATTTAACTAAAAATCTCTACTCACTTAATTGAAACTTTAAAATATAAGTACCATTGTTTTACTAGGTTATCTTTGGTATGATTATGATATTTATATAATAATATTGTGTTCTACTAATAAGCACAAAGTTGTGCGACTATAATATCATTGATAAGATACATTCATAAACAGCATTATATAATTTAAGAGCAATCCGGTCGACGGGAAAGGCGCATCTCGGTGGTGGCCACCGCGATCCACTCATTCCTGGCAGAGTCGAACCATGTCAAACCGAGATTGTACTTCCCGTTTATGTTGACATGCTGGCAATGAGAGAACCACCAGCCTCCTTCGTAATTGGCAGCGCAATGAGTGTTAGAGATGTCCCGGTCGTGATCGATAGCAGAAAACTCCATATGATTCTGGTAATCGAAGGCATCGCTTGCGTTTCCCCTAAATCCGTTAATATTCAAAACGTATCCAGTGTCGGCGCTACCAATGGTGAAATATTCGTACTCGGCGTGCCACGCGCTTCCATAGATATCGGTCATGTCAATAGTCATAGAAGAGCAGTTATCAGCAGTCAGCTGATGCATCGTTTCCAATCCGAGCCAGTATTCAGAGGCTGGGTCGCCGAAACCTTTTACGTATTCGGAGTACTTCCTGTTGAACTCGACTGAGCCGTTGTAACGGCGTTGCAAGAGAGTGCTTCCATCGGCACACCAGGTCTCGACAGGGGCATTGCCAGGGTGGATCAGGTAAATACCGGCAGAGTCGACGACACCGGAGCAATCTTTTGGAAGTTGGTTAACGAGATCTTTGTATTCACGTTCAACGGGTTGTAGCTCTTTTACCTCATTCATGAGCTCGGGTAAAGATATAACCTCACCGATTTTAACTTGATTATGGGTATCGTTTGCCTCGCTCTGTGTAAATAAAAATAATTCATTTTAATAGTTATATTTATTTTAAAATTTACTTAAAATATTAAAATAGCCTAGTCGACAACACGTTCAATCTTTAAATGTAATTAATTAAATGATTGGGTTTTGAATTAGAACTATTCCTTTAAGCAACTTTTATCGGTATATAACCATAGATAATTCGAGTAACTTTAGCAATTGAAATCAGGATTGAAATAAATCTGACTAACCTTGAGAATGTGATCATTAAGGCGGTAGTAATGTTCCTTAGACCTAGTTTCCAGGTTGGCAATGGATTCATTAATTTTCTTGATAACGAGACGATCCATCTCAGCACGATCGATAGCATTGCTAACGCTAACAGCAATAGCTTTCACCGACTGCCGCAGATTCTCTTGGTCTTCTTTCAAATAAGACGACTGAGCGTTGAGCTGTACAAAAAAAAAAAATTAAATACTTGAAATAGTTACTAATTGTAAGTTAGTACGGGAATAATTATGATATTCACCTGAGCAAAGCTGACATCCAGTTTCGATATTTCCTTGCGGAATTCGGGTATGGTCTTATCAGCCTTGTTTTCAATGCTTTCGACGTCTTCACGAAGCTCCAACACGGAGGCGTGTACCTTGTCAAAATCGGAAAATTTCCGCGTGGTATTTTTAAGATCTTCTTTCAGAGTCTTCGATTCGATTTCAAGAAACTCTACTTTAGTCGAAACAAGATTCCAGTTTTGTTCCTCAATACGGTCTAGGCGCCTCAGCACATCGAGAAGCTGCGTTTGCAGATTTTGTTGATATTCATCAATTTGATCTTGGCTGCGAGCTAGGCGCGCTATCTGGGCGTGAACCATTTTGTTGTGACGATACTTATGACCGCGTTCCTGCTTCAGCTCTCCGGCTCTGATCTCATGGGGTTCCAAGATTTCGTTGAAACTGTCCGAGTTTTGGTAGGTAGCTTGTTTGGCTTTTAACTGCAACAATACGTTTATATTGAGATTTGTTAAATAAATAAACGCTATTCATTTATTTCAGCCGGGATCGACTTTTTACGTGGCCTATGAAGGAAACGTCCCGTTGAAATACCACCATATCGTTTAGCTACCCCTAGACTGCTAGAGTGACAGACTATTAAAATACTGCATAGTTTATATTAAAAAATGATAACGAAAATGTTTAAAAATATGTTGCAAAAAAATATTTCTAAATTATAATTTCTCATATTTTTATTTAATATTATTGTACCTCTGTCGTTTTTTTTAAAGCTGAGCGCGGTAGAGAGGATCGCATTCAGATAACTTAGCGTAAAAGCCGTCTAACTCGTGACTGACATCTACAGAGCCTCTTGAGAGAAGAGGCTCTTAAAGCACCGACGTAGATATCTAACAAAAGAACTACCTACTTCGAAAGAAAAATTGGTATTGGAACGTTTGATATTTTATTGGAATATTTTGTATTGTAGCGACGACATATGAAATAAACGAATGATTAATAGCGAAAGTTTACAGTACATTCATTGTTAAAATTTAAAAAATGTAACTGAGGTATTAACAACACTGCAATGAACATTTTTATTATATTCATCAATCAAATAAGATTTCACGTCATGTCAACACCAGCTGACATTTAATCGACATTTTAAAGACATGAATATATTTTAATTAAACAAATAAAGATTACGAAATCAACGTCTCAAGTAGGATTTGTTTAACTTATTATAAATAAAAGCAAGAAGAATACAATATTACAAAAATAAGCAGCAATTCAAACTTTTATATTGTATTTCTCGCCGACTCCGCTGCTAAAGTTTTATATCAATAAACTCGTAAAATTGTATAGGTGTGCAATTATTATTTTGATTGGATTTAATTATATAGAGTATATATTTCTTATTGAATATCAGTGCAACGTTTCAAAAGACGGCTTACTATTAAATTATTCATAAAATTTTAATCATAAAATGTTTTACTCTCCCTGTTATTAAGCTAGTGCAAATTAAAACGAAATTCGTTAAAACGGTAATGTCCCTCATGTTCCGAGAAAAGATTTTATATTTAAAATGAAAAGGTATTAACACAATATTTATTCGTCTCATTTTAAGCAAACCCGTGGCTAGTGGACCGTCTAGACAAAATATGATTTTTTTTGCCAGCCGATGTCGAGTTTTTAAAACACTGAAATCCTTTCGACACATGTCATGGCATGACATTCTAATGGAGTCGTAAACTACTTACAAAAGGAGGACGTTCTATCGATCATCATAATTGTTTTCTGTTGGATAATGTAGAGGTGTGCTTACGGAGTGGTGCCATTCGAACCTTATGACAGTCTGTTACAGAACTCTGGAGATACAAGTGATTACCTATACATATAATTATTGAATTCATAAGCCTTACTTAGACGATTAAAGTGGCCTGTATTTATTTCGATCCATATTTGAACTATAGTTAATCGTTATTAACATGATAAAATTATTTACTAAAACTAAATAGCTCTTTACCAAAACATTTCAATAATTCATAGTAAATATTTCATTGCCAAAATTTCAGTTTTATCTACAAAATTTCTACGACACAAATTTTTACGAAATAAAAACGTAATATATTTCGTTATTGTGTTACAAATATAAGCTTTCATTTGTTCTTCCACGTGGAATCCGGAGCCTAATTATACTTAACAAACAATTCCATGGATTGATAAAATTTCGAATTTCAACAAAATTTTATGAAAACATTGAACATTTTACAATGTTTCGTACATCGGATTCAGTACAAATTAAAAAACTGCTTATTTATTGAACTTAATGAGATAAATTTTTATCAAAAAGATTTATTATTAAAAATGACCACTTGAAAATGATGTGTGATTACATTAACAATATCAATTCCTATTGAATGGAGTTAGGCCCCAGAAAAAAAGTAGCATAGTGAAACAATATGGGTCTATTATTAAATCTCACACATTAGCCATCTTAGCGATATAAACTCGTTTTATAATCGTAGGTTCAAACCCCTGAAACGAGGCGGATCTCGAATGGTACATGGATTTTTTATTTGTACATTTTACCTAAATCATAACTAATCAATCGCGATCACCACATCCATTCACTTACGATAAACAAAGGATCGGCTCTTTCATACTGAAAAATGGCCAATTTCACCGATTCGCCTGTGCTCCTTTGTAAATTCAACAATAACGGACCCAAACGAAATTAGTCACACGCAAACTTTATTCGATTATGTTGTAAGTTTTGCTAACTTCATTTGATTATGTTGTAAGCTTGTGACTGTCTTCATTTCGTTGCGTCGATGTTGAGTCTTTGATATTTTGTTTGTATGTAAGAGCCTGTCCATATATAATAGCAAATGATAATATCAAAATTGTTTGAGTATGAATATATAATGCTAAATTCATCGCGCGTTGTAATTTGCCATTCATTAAAGATATAAATTTCTCTACCTAACGTTTCTCTCACTGTGATTTGTGAAACCAGAATAGTATTGTTAGAATGTATATTAAAATCTATGATAAAGATTATCATCTATAAAGGAGCAGGGCAGCCTTTGTCAATTTCATACATAATTTCTGATAAAACAAATTTATAAACAAGTTGTCTATCATCAAAAACGCTTTTACTCACTTTAATAGATAACATTAATGATATTAGAAAAGATGATAACACAATAGAATGGCACAGAATTTGAATTAATGAGTTAGATTCGTCGAATCGTCCTTTATGCGTTGGATCTTAGATTACTTATATATTATATTGTCTGTATGACGACGGTTTTCTGGAGGAACCGTCGGGTACCATCAATGTGACGCTTCGTTAGAATGATAGCTTGTCAATTGTCGGTTTGTCCAGTTGTAGTCACGTGACAGTCCAGAATGCGCCTGCATATATTATATGAGTAATAATTATTTCACGCTATTACGTGCATTTGTAAAAATAAATGCGGAATTTAATACGTTTGTGGATCGTATAAATCGGGAGCGAAAGTAAAAAGAGCTTGTGAACGCTTCGTCGGGACCGTATCCGTTTGTATTATTACGAATTAATGAAAATAAAAGAGTTCACGTTCAATGATTCTATTCATGCTTACGAATACGGAAAAAGGACCAACTTTGTACATAATTCTGCGGATATTTTATTATGAAAACTACAGTTTTTAATAAATAACATTACAAGACAAAAGAGCGTATTGTGTATGTTTTATTCAGACTTAAATAAGGCATTCTAAGTTCATACTATTTTTATATTTTAAATAAGGTATCATAAAATGGAAAATAACTAAGCTCCTTACGTTTGACGTATCAACGTCATACAAAGCAATCAATACAGAAATGTATAAACTCTTTAAGTATCGTTTATCAATTTTATTTAAACTGCATTAAAATTTAAAAGTCTATTCATATAAATAACTTTAGCCACGTGAGTTTTAAGACATGGGTATATTAAAATTATGGAGTGAAGTTAATTAATTGTGGATCGCCAGTAATTAATGATCCTCCTCCTGAGTCCTCGGTCAGATGACTTTGGCATAAGACCTCCTCTACAAAAAAATAGCCATCCAAATTGTTTCCCAAATGCTGAAGTGATCGTGTGAAACCTTTGCATATGCTTGATATTACTAATATGAAATATATTTTTGATGATTTTTGAGGCTTTCACGTTTGAATTAAATCTGTTTATCTGTTTTGACGACGTTAAGCGCCGCAGGTCGCGTATTCGATTCTCACTCGGGGCAAATTTTTGTATTAACCATATAGTGTGTTTGTACTTGTCCTTGTGTATGTTTCCGGACCTATAATGGGGCCGTTGAGAGAGTGTTTACTTATTTATACGATAAATGTTTGTTATGAGAAATATATTGTGTGTTTAATTGGTTACCTAAGCATATTTGATCACGTCAGACTAATTAATTACCGCCGGGGATCAAATTACACATAAGCTTGTAATCGTACGTGTGAGGTCCTGGGATTTTTTGCGGGCTTTAATGGGGTCGGCTGAGCAAAATTTTACGTGTAAGCGGTTAGTGAGAGTTCGTAAGTTCTCACGGGGCTTCTTCGAAATTCTTTATATTTATTATTAATCCAAGCGAAGACTTTGCGAAGCGAAGTTTTTGCTTTCATAGGCCGAATTTTCTTCGGATTTTGATTTATGGAAAATAAAAGCGAAAATAGAGGAGTATGAAATGAGTGTAAAAGGGTGGGGACAAAGAAAGGAGGGGGAGGAGTACATCATTACATCTGAGACTTTCAGGGGCCCAAATCAATTTAAAAACTTAATTTCAAAATGTATTATATTTTTATGATAATTTATGCATTCGTAACTGTGCAGACATTAAGATTATATACATAATTTATATCATCCGATATATTTAGTTGTCGTTATAATAGAGGCATTATGAGAGTCGTCAGTCGAATACCTTTGTAGTCGGTATCCCTCGCTGCTATTGTGCAATGTATCAATGGAATTCCGGCAATACGATTGACGCTTGCTGACATTCGATTTTGCGAGAGTTTTTTGCCATTCCACAGCGTTATTTCAAATGGTATCCAACGCTATAGGACTAGCTCTGTTCTTTGATATATTACCATATACGAGTTGAAAAAAAATTCTTTCTACAGTAAGAAAAAAGGTTTTAAGCGTCAAATTGACAGTTACGCTTCCAGAAATTCTACGGTTGGAAATTTCCGGACGTTACGTGCATTTGGCTAAAAACGTTATCCATTGCGCTATCTCAGCCTTACCTCATATAATAATTCAATTTAATTATTCAAGTTATCCCCTTACAATCATATCGACCGGTAAAAAGTCGCAGGCGCAACGGTTAGCGGCGGTTAAAGCCACCGAGCGTGAAGAGAGTAACCACCTGTTATTACAACTAACTTTTTATCTTAACCTCATTCAGGATAAGGGCAAAATATTTTATATTATTAATGACTTTTACATTTAGTTTTTATAAATCAGAATTGATTTAAAATTACAAAGATTTATTTTTCAAATCAACAGAATGAATATAAATAGTAAAGATAATATTTCTTTCAAATAAGTTCAGTATAAAGGCGGATAGTTTATTTCTCTGTAGTACAAAGGTTCACTCGGAGAGTGCGAACAATGGAAATGTGAATTATTATCATTTAATTAATTATTTAGCGTTTCAGAGACGAAGGAGTTGATGTTAAATACAACTCCTACAACGAACCTACGAGTATGCCTAGCTAGTAGCTCAGTTACGCTAACCTAGATAAGAGTTAAAGTTATTCTACGTTTCAAGCGCTTTTAAGATATTTAAACGAAAGTATATTATGTTATCATTGAAATCCGAAATAAAAAGAAATCTAAATATAATTTAAGTCCACTTGAAACTCAATCTCAAAATATTCTTTATTCAAATAGGCCTTTAGGGACTTTTGAATTGTCAAATATACAGTCAGTTGTCTCCGTTAAAATGTTTTTAACTGAAAATCTAAAGGTAATAAAACATAAAAATAATTGTTTTAAAAATTAGGAAGATAAAAAGCTAAAAAATCCTGAACTGACTGAACGAAATCGATTAGATCCTTGTTCGTTCATGGAACTGCAGAAAATTAAAAAAAAAACATAAACACTGGAGGCGATCTAATTATGAAATAATTAACAGATTCACAGACATATTTTAAGTCTCATAAAATTGCTATTAAAATAATTATGTTTATTATTAAATTGAAATATCCTACCTCCTTGGAAATCTTTCTGAAGTGGGTGTGCAGTTGTGCCGTCGAGGTTCTCATTTGTTGTCCTTCGTACTTGAGGCGGCCAACCTCGCCGTCCAGCTTGTCGACTCTTGCTTCCTGGGTCCGAGCTAGTTGAGTCAAATCAGAAGCCTCCGACAAAGCGCGTTTCAACTGTACCAATGAAATTATACTTATAAATTTGTTCTCATTGACTATATTTATTTGTCGTGTTGCAATAATTTGTACCAGCAATTAATACTCCAGAAGCGTAGACAGAGAAAAACGGTATCACAGTAAGTTACCATATTTCAAACAAGTCTTTTTGCAGTCTACTTCTAAGATTAAGAGTATGCGTAAAAGAAATAGCACGTTATACCCATTTCTCGGTCAAAATTTGTAGCTATCGCTACGGCTAGCTCGGTGTCTCCGAATAGCGTTTTAAAGTTTCCACTAACCTCATTGCGGATGGTGTGGAGCTGACGCAGAAGAAAGGAGCTGTTCACGCTACGGCTCAGCTCCCGCATCTCAGTGCGAAGTTCTTTCATCGAGGTCTTGGCCCACTCCAGGGTAGTTTGCTCGTTACGCTCATGGTTATCAGTGCAGACCACCATGGAGTTTTGCCTGTGAATAGCGCTCAAGTTTATAAAAGTTTCAATCGTAAAAACGTAGTTTTAATAAAAAAGTTTTGAATCGCAAACATACAATACAATATATTAACAGATATAACGCAAATATAAAAGATTCACATATGGTACATTACGGTGGTTGAAATATGAAATACCTATCACTTTTAATTAATTTATGGAGAATCGAAATATATTTATAACATTTGCATACACAAAGGCTTCCGTAAACAAGTTAGTTATAGCTATAGCTAATTCTAGCATCAATGAGCGGTCAGCGTCTGTATTTTATCCCCATATTGGTTATATGAATAAAGTTATGTGAAATGAGAGGGTTCGAAGCGGACAGGATGCAATGCCACGCAAGAGCGCGTCCAACGAGTCCCCCTGCCAACTCTTTTATTTACCTATTGATACTAATTAAAAACTAAGCCAGCTTAAAACCTTCCCCGCTGTAAAAATGTTTTTAACGAACCCTCCAATATAGGTACCATTGGGTATAAGTTTGTTCAGAATTCAAAATTATGTATATGTAGATTAAGACTCATCAAAATACGTCTCATAATAGGTCTTGTGATTGTTAACCGAATAAAATAATAAGGCTATTGATATATGGACGCAAATAAGGAATACCATGTCAACCCACAAAATTGAGAAAACTGAGTTATATATGCAGAAGTGTTGGTAAATGGCTAAAGAACATTTTTGTTTAATATTTGAAGGGTTTTAAGTTTTAAAACTTCTAAAAAAGCCATTTTTAATCATGCAATTTATCTATGACGTGTAACGTTTTGAGTTATATTATATAGGAAATATGCAGTTTGTATACTTATTTTTGTGAAAATAAGTAAAATAACTTACATAAATCTGAAATTGCCAAAAAAAAAAATCATATAAAGCAAGTTGTTCAAAATTTTCAAACGCGTTTTTCTCGAAATGACATTCGTGTGGGTTGACATGGTATTGCTTATTTGCGTCCATATATAAATGTAATATAAGCGTTTGTATAGAATTCTCGAGTTTACTTTTAAGTTGAAAATAACTTCTAAAATTACCATAGATATTTGTTATAATTTAAACAAATGGACTTATCCTTCAAATAAGTTGTAATTTTTACGAAATCTAAAAAACTGAAGCGAAGCAACGTTGGGCCGCTACTACATCGGTACCAATTGTAAAAAGCGGAAGAAAAAGTTAAAGTGTTGAAAGGCATTGCCTATATTCTTATTGCCTCTCCAAATAAGTGTAAGAGTGGGCGCGACAATAACCCAAGCGGGTCAGGACCGAACCCGTGTCTCTTGCGTTAATGGAACGAAGGCGCTTCTACCGTTATGCTATTGAGGATTAAAAAATTTTTGAATTAAATAAAAGGTTTGATTTGAAAAGTTATTGTATTGAATAGTCCTTTTACCGACGAAGGCTATAGGTTATAAAACATAAAATCGTTTCGACAACATCACGCTACGACACGGTAATCATAAACGCGAGTGAAACTGCGGGCACAGCTAGTATAAATGTAACTCGTTGCGAAGACGGAAGCCCGACCGGATGAATAACAATAAAACCCCGCATCAATCATTGCACGTGGAAGATTTTGTGGACAGAATTCGATATGATATAAACAGCTTATAACAATTCAAAACTCATTGCCCAGGGTCTGCTTATTACACTTATCCAGATTTGACAAGTTACTAGTTCTTACACAGAGCGATTGCCACCTAACCTCCACAGCCGAACCAGTAACTCAATGGATAAGAGCAAATTCCCTTACAAGAGTTAACGACTATTATCAAATGTTTTGATACCAAACGGGACCGACAGCTTTACGTGCTGTCCGAGTCATGGTGGGGAGCCCCACAAGGACAAACTCTGATCTGATCCGAGCGGGAATCGAACCTGTGACCTACCAGCACGTAACAGCAGTCATCCAACTAACTAACTACATACATAAAACAAATGAAAAATATAATTAAATAATCTATGTTCACGGGAAATGCCGGAAAGCATATTAGCTGCATTTACCCGCAAAATCGCGATCCGATTATATGATTATTTTACAGAATTTGTATTTAACAAAATTGATGTGTTTACTACGATTATTTAAAAAATCTTTTAGAGTAGGTTGAAGAATTTTTTTTGTGTTGGAATGATTAAGGATGCTACGGTAAAATTCTATTTATTACGGACACTTGAATTATAAGCTCTTTTATTCGTTAACCTGCTTATATTCGTTAAAATTTCTGTGAAATATATTATATATACGACGAGAGAGAACGTTTCTATTAATTTTCTGAATCCTTATTATTCAAGTAATTTCTAATTAATTTGAAGGGCTGTTTGGATAAGATATTCGACGTGATTCCATAATATATAAAATCATTTCTCAAAACATAAAGAGAAACTGTTTATATAGTCCTACTGTTGTCCAAACATCTGTAATGTCGACACATTATTTACTAAAGACTTCTTAAGTAAACATAGGAAATTTTCTGAGAAAAGAAATTATTTAAGTGAGTAAATGTTATTTTTTCACGTCAGATATAACTTGTTGACGGGTTTACAGAGTAGCTTAATAATGTTTCAGATTTTTTCCTTATTACTTAAGTAGTAAATAAAAAAGAATATACATTTTTATCAAAATAAAAGCGTTACTACTGATAAATAATACGTAACGTTAACGTACGTTGCGTTGTAACAGTTCAATAATAGGCAGAATGTCTTCCAAAGGCTGAAAAAGATTTAAAAGAGGAAAGAACCTATATACTTGGTCCTTCGCTATTTTTTACGTCCACGTGTTTGAAAATGACAATCTTTTTTCATATCACAAGATTATTTAACTGGCGTACATACGGTGCGGAAAAGGGATAGATGTCAGTCTAGTCTTCAACCATAATACTCATCGAATAAAATGAAATACAAATTTTGCTAATTCACGATGGCACACTGTCAGAGGGTCAGGCGAGTTGATCCACTCATGCCGAAAATAGAAAGGCTGTTACTGCGAAAATGTCTGTATAATGTTTCAATGAGGCAGTAGAGACCTCTTTAAGCTGTTACTTGATATATGTACCTTTAAATAAATTATCGAACTACGAATGAGGGTTTTTTCGTGCCATTGTACTTGAAAATCTTATTATGATGGCATTTTTTGTATGAAAGTTATGAGTAATGTATGGCGATGTACAGTATCATTACTCATTTCACTTAGAATAACGGCGCCAACTACATAGCAGTATTCGTTCTTTTGCATTTGAGGCTTGACTTCAGATACCATCCATTTTTTCAGACAGTCTCTCCTCTTCTTCCCATTTTTAAGTAACATACTTATGACCAAATTACAGAAGTTCGTTACCGAAATCAACTTTTTATGCATCGTCTGCCACCCGCGGGTATGTTTTCTGTTAGAAATATGAGGCTGTAGGCTTCGGTGACAACTCAAGTACCTTGCTTGTTTGCCACCTATGTGGTATAAAATGTATATCCTGTTATCTTTCAAAGATTACCGTCACATTATTAATATTAAAAGCGGTAACTAAACACGTAGGAGCTTTATCGATGATAAAAAGATATAACATTTTTTCACATTTGTAACGCCGAATGACACACCCAAATGTTTTCGAAGTTCTTATCTTACCAGAGTTCAAGCTACGATTATTTTATTACTAGTCGAATAAATAATTCCAAGATTAAGCAAAATATTGTTTAAAGGGTAGTCAAAGTTACCAACGGCTACAATTAAGTTTTCTTTAATTGAAATTGATTCATCGAATTGAAACAGACATTTCTACGAAGAGATTATTTATTACGCATTGATTTTAACTATATTTACTAAAGGTACTATGAAATTCGAAATGGATTTTCTGAAGCGTGATCTCGAATACCGAATTCCCGTTACTAATTAACTTAGTTTACCACAGCCGGTTTGCTTTCCTGCGTATTTGTCCTACCCGTCTATTGTATTTGATAGCACACATACTCACACATAAATATAATATGTAGATGTCTATAACATTAATGTATATTAACTGGACTATTGTATAATTGAACAAAGTACCTACCATGTTGTATTAATTACGAGAATCGAACTATTGGAAATCGGATTTATTATATTCAATTGAAATCAAATATTGTTCGTGTAATAGCATATCTACATTTATGTTTCATCAAAATGAAAGCATAAATGTTATTCCAAAATTATATATATATTTACATAATATATTATCAATCTCTCATTTTTGTGTTCGGTTGTCCTTCGGTAATATATGGTTTTTGACGTATGGTTAGGATCAACTTAGTTTCAGAATTGTTCAGAACACCAATATTGGCCTCGGACCTAACTTTATCGAGGTAATTTAGACTTCGTCCATAACGAAGATGGTCATCTGACCTACTTTACAGAATTCTACGCGCACCTGGGTGAGGACGAGCTAACTATCGGTAATATTATCAGAATATCAATGAATAGTGTATTTTATTTATAAAACCGAACAGCGGTTTTTGAACGAGCGGCGACTTATTTTTTATTGTATATTGCTGTTGGGTCTACTGGCCTTGACAGCGTCACCAGGCGGGGTGGCCGAGTACGGAAATCTTAAAAAACAAGTAGTAAGTAGTTTTAAATTACTTAAAAGGAGCTGATTTTTAATTGTATGCAGACATAAGTTACTGAATGTATAAATAATAGCAGCGTAGTAACTAATTGAATTAATTATTTTATCGTAAGTCACAAAAGTAAATAGAAATCACAACCTGTATTAAAACGAAATCGTCATCGGTTATAGGCTGTCCGACAAAAATGTAACACCTGCCTTTTGATTACGTTAGAACACGTGCAACGGTTCAACTAATGCATAAAATCTTATGATTATACCGATTTAATGATTACATTGGACTTATTATGAAATATTTATAAAACGGCTGTTAGTATTTTTTTTTTCAATTTGTAGATCTTGTCGCCCTATTCCATTGTGGAGTTCCGGATGGGGGCTGGCTGCATATAACTTCCGGTTAGAATATAAATAAACTTATTATAGCCAGATGTTCACCCCCATTACGATATTTGAAAAAACTGTACCTACAAACGATTATTATAAGCGCTGTGGCTAACGATACGAAGCCTATTAAAGATAATGGTAATTTTTATTCGGGCTATTAACATATGTTAACGGAGTTCAAGAATCATTCGCATAATTGCATCCGCGCCTATCTTTCATCTCAGGTAGCAATGCAGGGTGATGCGTGTCGAGTTTCAATAGCAATATTCCACCTTATCCAGTACAAAGACAGATCGTTTGTTGGTTCACCGACTTGGCATATAGAATCAATACATCCGACTTCCGTGTAACTAAATAATTAAACCGAAATTCGGTGAGTTAAGCATAATAAAAGTGATTGTAAATCTTCCTATATTTTTGTACAAATAAATCAATTTGAAGATATTATTTACTATGATAAAGCTATCGACAAAAGTTAAAATGCCAAGCTAAGAAGGTAAGTTCATTTCCGTATAGCAAGATGCAGCTCAGTAATTTCGGTGTGACCTAACGTACTTACAAAATATTTTTGTTGTTGTTACCAACCTACATACAATACCAAGCGTTTAAAAAACACTAACTTTTTGTGAAGCCTAGAATATTAAAAAAAAGAACATCTTAGCATCTCGTTTCTTAGCGCAAGCAAGTTATCAGTAAGGACTGGCAGGTGTCCCGATATTAATAAACCAAGAATATAGAAATAAAAAGAAAACTACACCATATAATCTAAGATACAAAACGCGAACGCAATAAGGCTCACAAGATCGTGTTTGTGGGCTCTGAGTAAAATTAAAACGTTAAAAATTGATCAATAAAACGTAAGGGAACAGCTGGCTGCATTGCATTCCGAGTATGCGAGCCCATTCTGTTAGAGCTTCACTTTTGTAGTTTAGCGAAACTTGTTAAACCAGCCCGCACCGTCTCGTTTAAGATCTCGAGTAGAGGATTAAAACTGGGAAATTTGTGTTTCGCTCAGCGCCAAGCACTCTATATCTCAGTTAAGTATTAATACACGGGCACGGTCGCACGGCGATTAATAAATGCGCGATGCACTAAAGCCAGTTCTTATGTTGCCTCGTCTACTGGCGCAGGTGTTCACAAAGTGACGATGCCGAACGCTTTACGATCACATTTCCACCAATTATAAAGTCTCATGAGATTAAATTGATTCGATGTAGGAATTCGAATCATAGTGATTTCTGAGGCAGACATCTTTATATAGACAAGTTGTACTACTTTCATTTTTGCACCAAAAGATAACCTTACAATGTACAATTTTAAATTATAATTAAATTGAAATATTAATTTTGTTAAATTCGAACCATCTTAAGCAAACGATTTTATACCTTACTATAAAATTTATAGAAGTCAAATAGTTTAGGTTTAAACTAATATACTATATAAATATCAATTACCTAAATCACATATCGGTCTTTACATCGAATGAAAGCTTTTACATTTAAAATAATGTAATCATTTTATCATTTTATACATAAAATGTTAACGATATTTATGTTAATTGTTTTAAAAGTTTCGAATAGCTACATTGTTTTCTATGTACATATTATGTATGTAATAATCTACCCGCTTAGTCATAATATAACTTAGAATATGATAATAGAAGTAAGTACGCAGTGTCGATGCCTATCAGCTGATGACCTGGTTCTCGGTAAGAGACACTCGTTCTAGCTCTTGAACACCACTTTTCTTACATACCTACCATTATATTATGATACGTTTGTGCTTTACCATGGGGGGAGAATCTTAAAGCCCCTAATACTTCATTTGTTAAGTCAAATGAGAGAGGCCATCCACGAAATTAGGTTTAAGATGTTAGCGTTTATCGATCAGATTAAATTAAAAAGAGCAGTAATATCCGTCAGTTTTGACTGAATGAATGTTGAGTTTATCAATTTCGGTTACCTACAACCGAAGCTTCTGAGACGCTGTATAACTTTTGAAATGTGATGTTTCGACCAAAGACTCTTAGGTACCTTAAGGTTACAATTACTGGATTATCTTGTTTTCCTAGTTCACATATTCGTAAATGAAAAAACCCGACCAATAATCAAAGCCATAAAATTCATACACGACAACCTGAATGCGGCTGCGTTTTTATTGACATAAAAAAGAATGCGGAACAAACGACCGACCGACCGACTTACAAACACGACAAAAACTCAAACACGGCAATCTGGATAAGGCTGTGTATTTTCTTAGCTATTAATCTGGTGTCGCAATAAGACACAATCCACCGACCAACCGGCAAACACGACAAAAGTTCAAACACGGCAATCGGGATGAGGCTGTGTATTTTCTTAGCTATTAATCTAGTGTCGCAATAAGACACAATCCACCGACCAACCAGCAAACACGACAAAAGTTCGAACACGGCAATCTGGATGAGGCTGCGTATTTTCTTAGCTGTTAATCTGGTGTCGCAATAAGACACAATCCACCGACCAACCAGCAAACACGACAAAATTTCGAACACGGCAATCTGGATGAGGCTGTGTATTTTCTTAGCTGTTGATCTGGTGTCGCAATAAGACACAATCCACCGACCAACCGGCAAACACGACAAAAGTTCGAGCACGGCAATCTGGATGAGGCTGTGTATTTTCTTAGCTGTTAATCTGGTGTCGCATTAGGACACAATCCACCGACCAACCGGCAAACACGACAAAAATTTAAACACGGCAATCTGGATGAGGCTGTGTATTTTCTTAGCTGTTGATCTGGTGTCGCAATAAGACACAATCCACCGACCGACCGGCAAACACGACAAAAGTTCAAACACGGCAATCTGGATGAGGCTGTGTATTTTCTTAGCTGTTGATCTGGTGTCGCAATAAGACACAATCCACCGACCAACCGGCAAACACGACAAAAGTTCGAGCACGGCAATCTGGATGAGGCTGTGTATTTTCTTAGCTGTTAATCTGGTGTCGCATTAGGACACAATCCACCGACCAACCGGCAAACACGACAAAAATTTAAACACGGCAATCTGGATGAGGCTGTGTATTTTCTTAGCTGTTGATCTGGTGTCGCAATAAGACACAATCCACCGACCGACCGGCAAACACGACAAAAGTTCAAACACGGCAATCTGGATGAGGCTGTGTATTTTCTTAGCTGTTGATCTGGTGTCGCAATAAGACACAATCCACCGACCAACCGGCAAACACGACAAAAGTTCAAACACGGCAATCTGGATGAGGCTGTGTATTTTCTTAGCTGTTAATCTGGTGTCGCAATAAGACACAATCCACCGACCGACCGGCAAACACGACAAAAGTTCAAACACGGCAATCTGGATGAGGCTGTGTATTTTCTTAGCTGTTAATCTGGTGTCGCAATAAGACACAATCCACCGACCGACCAACAAACACAACAAAAATTCTAACACGGCAATCTGGATGAAGCTGCGTCTTGTCTTAGCTCTTAATCAGGCGTCGTAATAAGACCCAAGCAACTAACCGACAAACTCAGCTTTTACTAGAGCCTCGCTGTTTTCGGTATGCGCTATGAATGGGGCAGCATGACCGGGGAAGTCCTACCCTCACATCAAATAGTAGTATTCGTACTGTTGGTTTTATTTTGATGATTGTGAGCGCAGAAGGCCCACTTGACCCCCTCTTTCGCTAAAGAAAAGATAGGTAGAGAAATTTTAACCCCCTTCAAGTATTCTTTTCACGAAAAAAGTGTCCTATAACCGTCTCTATATTCCTCTATATTCCTATATGTATATATTGTAGTTTAAGGTGTCACAAACAAGCAAACTTTCGAATGTATAATATTAGTTAAATGGCCGTTATTTATTTTGTTTGTATTATGATTAAATCTGATTGATTTATTATTGAAAACGTTGAGCATGACTCATCTATGTGTATTTATTATTGAGATACATTTTCGATAAAATTAGATTATTTATATCTCGAAATTTCTATTATGCAAAACGGATTTGCTGAAAATCTGCATATAATCTTTGTTTCAGGCGTAAATGAACGTGTTGAAGCTTTGAATAAACCATAAAGAGAGCTCAAGCTTAAAGTCTTTTGAGAAAACTTTTTTTACACAAAAAATAAACGCCACAACGGATGCGTATATCCTTAGAGGTCCAGAAACACAAACAAACATAAACACACCCAGACTGGAACACAAGGCTGTATAGTCGATACCTCACCCGAGCGGGATTCGACCCCATCGAGCGACGGCAAATTATTATATATCGGCGAAATTATCGTAACCCATAAATAGTATAAGGAGAAGCTTTTATTGTAGCTTAATATGGTTTAAAATAATTATAAATAATATATTAAAACATTATTAATAATTATTAAAGACTTTAAGTAATGTAAATTTTTTTTAAATTACTTAAAATTTTTACATTTTTTATCCAATTTAAAAAGAAAGAAGTTTGGTGGCTTCCGATTGTAATTCGACAATTCTTCTTAAATCGAGAGATACATAATCTCTCCCCTCAACAGCCATTGCGATCTGGTATTTTTTTTTTTAATTTAAATAAAAGTCCCAGAATTTGCAGAACAATATTATTCGATTTACCCGCTATCGCTGTCTTAGATTTTAGATGGATTAAGCCGGTTGTTGCTTTATAAAAAACAATTATTCTTAACTTACTTAAAATAAAATTTAAAAAAAAGATAAAATTATAAAAAAAATGTTCGCCAAGGCTTTAAAAATAACATTCACAAATGCAGTTTACATTCATGATAGAGCGTAGTACGAAACGTTTTTAAGAAACATTATATTATGAAGAAAAAAAACACTTTTAGAAATTTACTAAAAAAAAACAAAATTAAATCTGTGTATAAATAAAAAAAAGCGCGAACGAAATTAATTGACTTACTTGAGCTCGCTGATTTCCTTCTTCAGGCGGGAAATGTCATTCGAATGTGATGTCTTCAGCAACTCGACTTGATCGGTCAGCGCCTGCAGGTCTCTCTTTAAATCAGTTTCTCGAGCGTTCACATTCCAAAAAATAAAGAATAAAACATAAAACATAATGCACTTCATCTTCGATAACGAGATGTGAGCGGTGCGTTCGCGTTACACGGGAGTTAGGCGATAGTCGAGCGTGCGATGTGCTCGGCGCCCGTCACTGGAATGGTCCGTGCGCTGCCCACACTCTTATTATAATGAATACAGGGCTGTGTAGCGCAGATGCGTTCAACAGTTGTTCCAAAGTCCGAAACCTATGATGATCCTGTTCCTGGCAGATCAACCTATGTACCATATTGTACTCGATGTTATATTATAGACTTTATTGCAATACTGCTGCTCTACAATGAGCTGAACCAATAAGGAATACATTTTGCTATATCAATTTAAGCACTGGAAATATATTTGTAATAATACACCAAAGATACAATAAAATACATTTTAATGTGGTACTAGCAGACATGACTACGTTGTTTTGATTGCCAGTTTGTATATGAGCAATCAATGTTTTTTTTTATTCAATTAATAATAAATAATATTTTCATACATATTTTGTTACATTATTACATTTTGTAAATTTAGTGTGCCAAAGATCACCCTACTCTTATCGCAGAATATTCCGAATAATTACTAGTCAAGTGCGTTGGGGACCCCACACAGTGAACCAGATTGATGATGAAGAATCTTAAGAACTTTAAAAACAAAAACGAATCAAAATCGATCGCATTAATAAGTTGGAAAAATCTTATATATCTCTAAAATTTTTTTATCTATCTAAATATGAGGACGTTGTGGCGCAGCGGTAGCGAACCTGCCTTAAACGCCACAGGTCGCGGGTTCGATTCCCGCTCGGAGCATAATATGTTTATATTGACCATGCAAGCATATTTTCCGGTCTGGGTGTATTTGTCCTTGTCCTTGTATATGTTTCCGGACCCCGACACAGGATATCACTATCCTAATGGGGGCCGTTGAGTGTGTAGCGTTTATTATTATTATTATTATAAATAGTCTTCTGAATTTTTACATAATTTTACATTCCATGCTCTATGCTACTTGGAGGGAAGGGGAGGGAGTGTGTGTGTTGTCATCTTTTATGACTTTTTTTTTTTTTTTTTTTTTCTCTTTATTTATTTTGGGATTTTTATTCGAGACGAACATGTCAATCCCATTGTACCCTATCTAACATATTTGACAAACACACAAAAGAAAAAGTAATTTTAATCAAACATCAAAAAAAGCCCTTTTATGACTTTAGAAGCTATTATCTCAACAACTAACTACTGACTTAATTGACTTTTTTTTCATCCCTCACTTACTTTTATTTCCTTCGTACAGGTAGAGCCTATAGTAACAGTTCTAGTTTTGCCATTAGGCTACAAAAACTTAAAAACGGGTCTAAAGTTTTCTCTTCACGTATTAATATATAGATAGTAAATTAATATTGAGTTAAGTGAAGTATGTATATAAAAGATGGTTGTTTAATTCGTATGCTATAATTAACTAAATACAGATAAGCGTCAGCCGGCTTAATTATTTTCTCTTTAGTTAAATTACACCCGAAAGTAACTCGATACGAAGCCTCAAAAGCATGATAACATAAGTTGTTATTATATCCAGTTCAGCAAAGATACAAAAAAGTTGTTTTTAATACTAAAGTCACTGAGTTGATCGAATAATAGTGGAATATTTGAATTAAGTTGCATTTCAATTATTTTTTACAAACGTAGTTATTATAATTAAGCGAATGTTCAATGTTCAATCGCTTTGCGATACAAGATAGTTCTTATACTTGTAACATTAGAAGTAAATGTATTTAAAGTATTTTTTAGTTAAATTTAATTTATTGTATTTGATAAAAATGCATACGACTTTTTGACTACTTTGCTAACGTGAGAGTTGCGGGCTCGATCCTGAGGTCTTTGGGCTATTGTCGTACCCACTCCTAACGCACGAGCTTATTTGAAAAAGCAATGTTAATATTCTTTTGAAAAATTACCGAATTATTGTTATAGTCGTTGTGCCAAATGTTTTGGTGTAGATCTGTACGTAAAAATTTGTATGATTGGATTCTTGTTACCAATCCCCAAACACCTGAATGGATTTGGATATAGCTTAAAATTTTTGCGAGATTAAAAGTATCCTAGTTTTATCCCGGAAAAATTTGAGGTTTCCGAAAATCGTAGATATAGGTATGGAACATTCTTTATACATAAATGCTTCATTTCACTTCTTGAACCAACTCTATTGTCATCGAAGACGGAGTCTCAGATATATGCTAATATGTATTTTATAAATCTAGTCATTATATATAACACAAAAACATATATTCAAATTGTAAACTATTGACTACACATGAAAAATGTTATGCACGCTACGCTATTACAAAGTAATTTTGTATAGTTGTCAGCAATAAAGGCATATTCATTGCTCTCCGCCACTGTGGCGAAAAACACGCCTTCTGGCGATTTTCGCGTATTCGAATGGTACTCGTCAGAAAACAACTTTTCTAATTAAGATTTTTTGTGAGTTAAAAGAAGATAATATTTAAACGCATTTAAAAATAATAACTTATCTGTTTATTTGATTTGGATCCTGGATATCGGTACTGCTGTTAGGTTTCAATGAGAGAGAGCGCTGAAAGTCCAAACAGTGCGTCCTCTTCGTGACCAATTTTGCCATCCTCTCTTTCCCTTTATATCGGCTAGATGTGTGTGACACTACAGATAATCGATTATAGGCTTATGGTGACATTACTGGTGTTGCAATTGTCCAACTACAGTGGCTGCTTACCACCATGTGGGCAATTTTATTTGACACCTTTGTGTCAAAAACAAATGGTCTTCCCTGCTCGATATGATTTAGGAGTCTTCAAGCGTCGAATATTTAGACACCTTTTCCCCAAAGGCCGGCAACGCATTCTCGACCCCCTTGGTGTTGTGGATGTTCATGGGCGATAGTTGCCACTTACCATCAGGTGGAGCTATCTGCTCGTTTGCCCCTATATGAAATTTAAAAAAAAATGTTCGTTAAATCTGAATTTGGATGTTAATGTAAAGCGTCTAAGTCCTGTACACACTAGAGAATGCACCGTGTTTAAACGCTAGCGGTTTAGGAATAGCTGAAAACGCAAAACAACATGCAATCACCTACTGCTACCTACTGCGGTTGGCATTTCACTTAATTTTATTTCGAACAACCACATATTGTGCTTTTATAAACCACGATCCAAATGTAGCGTTTTTAAAATCAGCCACTGAAAAAAGTCGTTAATGCGCGCGCTTGTGTAGAAAGCTATGTGTATGTGTACATTTATTAGCGGTTTGAAAACGCGCGCGTTTAATCGCAGTGCGTTCTCGGCCTTAGACAATTAAACTTTTCAAACGTAACCGTAACCGCGATCACCGCCTTCGCTTTGTATTTGTAGTTTACGGTTTAATTTTATAGTTATCGGTTAAATTCGTTTATTACTTTTTAAACTTTCAAATTATTTGTCATGAACAAACTAAACTTTCAGGCGTCGGGAGGTCCCCATCGCCCGCTGTTAGGATAATCTCTGTCACAGCAGAGATTATTGCACCAGTGCAATCAGTCGTGCTGGTGGTAGCTCTTTTTTTGCAAGAAGCCGTCTAGGTAGGTAAAAGACGCTTTGACCCCAGACCGCATGTTTTTGACATTACTGTGTTTCGGTTTTAAGGGCTGTACTGTAGGCTAGTAAAACTACTGGGCAAAGGAGAGTTAAGAACCAATATCTCGAGTGTCACACACTAATAGTGTTGCAAGCGCTGATAGGCTACGGCAACCGCTTACCATCAGGTGAAAAGTATGCTTACTTGCCAACTTAGTAACACAAAAAAATATTCTGTATTTAGTACTTAGTTACCTAATTCGCATGGATTTCGGGGCAGATATATATTTCATGTTTTCGAGTCAATTAATAAGACATTGAATAAAATCTATGATTACACCAATTTGTGTGTCTAGACTTTTGTGACTTGTTTACAATATCTTTTTTCAATTGAACGACAAATTCATATAGAGTTGTTATTTAAATTGCTTAATTTGGCTAGGGTACGGTTGATTCGTGTACTTTATAAAGTGGCCAGTTTATTTTGATGGTAGTTTATATCTAATTTTAGACTACTTATGTAGTTCCGTGGCGAATTCACAAACAGACTAAATAGGGTTGCAGATTTTGGAGCCTAACAGCTAGCACGAGCAACAGAAAGATTTCTACACGACAGAAATCGGATTTGTCAACGTCTTGCAAAAAGAATTTTTCGTCAAAAATTTTTAATACCTATTGTTTATAAGAAGAGTTTATGGCTGAGCGGTAGCGAAACTTTCTTACAATTTTTGTATTAACCAATTTTGTATTAACAATTTGTATTAAATTAATTTTTGTATTATTAATTAATTTTAATTATACAGGCATCCGGAACACATCTGGGTGTGTTTGTCTATGTGTATGTTTCTAGACCCCCGACACAGGATATCACTATGCTAATGTATTAACTTTAAAGAAAAAAATTTGAGTGCTTTCAAATATATTTTGAATAGTACTTACAGCCATAGTCGTACGTAAAAGAAGAGTATATTTAAGCATGTTTGCGTTTCACTTTGTGATGACACTAGCCGTTGGCAGCCAAAACTTGCAACTCCGCTTTCTCACTTTAATTTTCTTCCTCATCCTCTCAGCTGTACTTTTCATCTTGGTAATCGCAAATCAACATTATTGGATTGTACGTATGTCTGGTTTTAAACGATCTAAATGGAAAATCCACTTGAAATTTTATTGTCTTATGGATTTAAAAAAAAATTGTTTTAGACGGTTGGCATAGGAATCATACATTAACGCCAGCGAAGCCACGGGATTACTAGTCATCGAATAATAATCGTTAATTACGTAATTTATTTTATTCACTAGGTTTTCATCTTTCTCTCAACGAAAGTATTGACTTTAAAAAACTAATCTGGCTTATAAGCTAATGTTTTACGGGCTTCTGTCGAAGAAAATATTTATTTATTGCTTTTTAGTTTTGATGTCGCTACATTGTTTAAAATCATTCTTTCCCTTATAAATGCGAACTTAATTACACGTGATTTGTTAAAATGCAAATTGTTTAAGCCCATTAACTGTTCTATAACACTCCAATTATCGTGCGGGAAAAAAGAGAGAATGGCCACGCTAGGCTTTCAGTTTTATTGAATTTTATCTTCAGAGATAGATAAAATATAAATGTACTTTTAGATAAATAATTTTGATTTTCAAATTGATTAAATCCGCTGTGCCCTGTAAAATATCCGTTTACGAAAGCTTGTGTTACACGGAGTTCGAGTGGGCTTACCGCTTCGGCTCTTAACAAAACAATCAACAGTGCAATGCTCATAACAAGCCGTGGCGGATTAAATATCACTATAGCGCAAGCTACGAGTTTATATGGAGGGCTAATAAGAGTATTACTAATGACTTGAAAAAGCATTGCTGGTGGATTTTAAAAGGAGTGGGATATAGAATATATGCGACTCGCCTCAGCTTAGCACAGGTAATCGGTAGTTAATGTCTAAGTTTTTCTATTATGTCTGGAGTGCCGATTGAAAGTTACATGTCTTTATTTTGTGGTTTCTAATCCACGTTAGTTTGAATATCTGTACGGAAAATTGTCATGATATTTGCTCCACGAAGAAGATAACATGGGTGCCATTTCGGAAGGAACCGTTTGTGTTGATAATAAGTAAGATCTTCAGATAAAAAAATACATTGTAATTATATGCGTTTTCAATTATTTATTTTAATCACATATACAAATATGTGTTTATGGATTTGACATCAATGAGATAATGATGGATGGGATATATTGGTGAGCAGATATCAGTGCATGGACTATTAGTGCGTGATATGAGATTTGATATATTATAGCCTGGTCGTCCGCAAGCTGAGAAGATGAATGACATGCTTTGACATGTTGTTCGAGTGCAAAATCAATACTGTGCAACAAAATAAGAAAGACGTTGAATTATCGTGCATACTTTGAACTAGCACAGCTCCCATTCATTGTTTAGTTTTTGAATCACGTTTATCGGTATTGTGACAATTTCGTACAAAAAGTTAGTGAATCGTCATGTACAAAATTCTGATGGTGTGGAAATATTTTGTAAATAAATAATTATATTTTGACAATTTAAGTAGTTCGTCATTTTACACATCTTCAAAGTGATTTCAGTTTACACGTGACAAAGCAACCTTCTTAACGCCTACGTGTACGACCTCTCCAATGTGTAAAGTTTTCAAACTCGAACTTAAATTGAAAATATTCTTTATTCAAAAAGGTTTTTAAGCACTTTTGGATCTGAATTTTAGTACTTGTTTAGAAAAACAAGATTAATAATCTTTAAAGTTAACACTATGTATGTACTATTACTGATATAAATAATAATAATTAAGTATAAAACTCTGATAGGGCCGCGGCAAAGCAATTAAGATTGAATACTAATTTGAGAGGGTATATTGATCACGTGAAGTTTTCGTAAAGTTACTGTTTTTAGACATTTTAAGATGAAATATTTTTTGTTTCTTTTTTTGTATATATAGTAATATATTTTCTAAAACTGTAAAAACTTATTGAAGTACCTAATTAAATAGCATACTTTGTAAGACCATATGGACAAAGTAGGTTGCTATAAGGTTGCAAATTATAACAAGATTTTTTTTAATAGAACAGTTTTTACTTAACTCCGAGTGAGATAGCTAGCATCCTAGTTAGTAAAGGCATTTCAGCGAATCGAAAAGGTACTTTTGAAATGTGTTTCGACGTAATCAGAAACGTCGCGAAGACTTGACGAGAAACGACTGACAACGACGGGAGCGCATTCCGTAAAGCCTATTTTTCTTACATGACCCATATTTACACTACGCTAGTTTTTATACACGCGATGATGACAAATGATTACACGTGATGACACGCGTGATCGTAAATACATAGCCTACTGGATATTGACGCTTGCAAAACTATAGTATAGATTAGTCAAGAGTACTGTAAGTAAAAATATATGTTATTAATCTATATATTTATATTTGTGATATATTTCGTTTAATTGAGCTAAAATGTTTTTATAAATTATAGAACAGTTACACAATCAGTGGTTTAAGTGACTGCAACCCTCAAGAGGGTTGTAAAACAATCAAAGAAAGTGTTTTTTGTAATAACACAATAACAGTAAAAATTGGAAAAATGGATTTCTTATTAAGAATTTATGTCTCTTGAGATTTTAAATTCGGGAAAACTGTCGTATCGAATTAGTATTCTAAGAAATCAATTTTTTGACAAGCAACGTAATTATATGAATATTACGAAAACAAACGACAAACTAATTTAAAAATTCAAGATTTTTTATTGCTTTTCTAATCAACGAAAAATATTAGATGAATAGACAAGATGAATAAATTAATGACTTTTTATTCAGATCGAATAACTTGTTGAAGGGTGTAATTGGACTATTCTAAGAGAATAAGCACTGCTTTGTTTCAAATGCTAACACTCTTTTAGGAATTCGCAATAAACCAATTTTAACAATAAATAACTTAAGCTTTTAACGCTAAGGTAGCGCAGATGTTAGATAAAGATGAATATACATTATTTGATTGAATGTTGTTATAAAAACAATGAGCAACAGATGGCAAATGGCCCTTTATCCGACTTCACAGAGGCCTTCAATACGAGCTATTACTTTTTTTATACGACGCGATGTTTTTGCCTTTCAAGTATCGATGCTGACGACACTTTTCTTTGAATAGTCTTTATAAAATTTTCTAATTATCTGATCAATGGCTCCGGAGTTATATAATGCAATGGAATTTATTAATTAAACATCCCTATTGTTCTAAAATTAAAGATTAGGCGGTTAAAGTTGGCTGCCACATTTTAAAGCAAATTCAGTTACTTATTTAGAAAATTGGTGATACGAAATTTGAAATGTATTAAAAAAAGCAAATTTACAGAATATAAATTAATATTTTTTACAGTAAATTAATATACGTAAGTTTTTAAAAATTCGATATAAACAGCTGTCCCTAGTTGTCAGTCATTGCCGCACGCCCGTCGCCCATGTATACTGTCGCACTGCCTTTTGTTATAATTTAGGCGGTAAAACGATTCATTTGTTAATAAAGTATCAACTTCCTTGTGTAGCAGCCGTCATTTCTTTTACCGTTTCTACAAATTTCAAGTATTAATAAAATAAAATATAATTTATTAGTCCGCAATAAATTCCTGCTTTTGACAATGAGTGGCGAGGACAGCTGTTTATATCGATTTTAGTTACAGTAAGTGAATAAAATTAATTTGATTCGCTATAAAATGAGATCTCATTTGAAATATAACCAAAGAAAAGAGAAATAAAAGTTAAAATCTAAAAATATTTTCCAACCCGGACGAGGTTGCGGTCAGAAGCTAGTACTCAATAAACCCTACTTAGAAGCGTATAATGATTCCTTTTAAATCCACGCACTCGGCAGATGGGCTACACCGACGCGGCGCGCGGCGCCAGGTGATTCTCGTTGGGAGATAGTCATTGCATAAAAAAAACATGTGTCAGTGTATTCTTACATGAACTGATTTTAAATTAGTCTTATAACCAGCTAATTACAATGTATACACGAAGCCCTATCGTGGTCACATTTATATGAATTAACATTACTTTAGGTATACGTCAATATATTAGGTTAAAGTTGCTAAGTTTACTAAAAGTAATTCCGATAAAAACAATACATATCTATAATACAACAGCACCTTAGGACTTTTAACACAAAAAATAACAAAAATATTTTAAACGAATAACAAAAGAGAAGAGAGAGAGAGAGAAAGAGAAGCTTTTTTTGTGTTAGATAACAATGGTCCACATACTAATCTATAAGTAGCGGTGGGTCCAGATTTTAAAAAGAACCCTTGGACGGCAAATTCTCTCAAAGGATATTTTAATCAATTCTAACCCGACTTCTGAGAGACGTGTAATCTTAACTCAATATTATACATGCGAAAGTGAGTGTTTTTTTGTTACCCTGTAACGCCTAAGATAGTTGTTAGGCGTGGTCAACCTACACGACCGTACATATGGTCACCCTACTAAAATCTTAGCGTATGCAACGACCCAAAAAAACATGTTTTGGAAATTGCATTCATTACGGCGCGACGCAGCATTGACGTCATGGCCTACTTCAACCGAGATTGGTCCAACTTCAACCAGGGATCACTAGGATTAATAGTTAGGTTAAAAATGTAACAATTAAATTTGAATTACTTTTGCATCCTACGGCTACACTCTACTACCCACAGAAAAGTTGTAGTGTTATTTGTTAAAGATATATAAAGGACCATGGAGTTTATGACCGCTGACAAAAGTTAATCACTAAATAATATAAAATAAAATCGCTTTCTCTGTCCCTATGCATGCTTAAATCTTTAAAACTACGCAACGGATTTTGATGCGGTTTTCTTAATAGATATAGAAGATTGAAGAGGAAGGTTTATATGTATAATAACATCCATTAAATAGTGGATAAATACTGTTATCTTTGAGGTTTCTAATGTGATTGTTTTACTCAAAATTTAACGCGTGCGGGTCACGGGCAGTAATGACAAATCAAAACTACTGGATCGATTTTAATCATTTTTTCAGTGAATAACATAGGCTATATATTTTATACCCGCGCGAAGCCGGAAATGCTGCTAGTGTTATTATATATGAGGATGCTTTTCTGTAGATTTATATAAAAATATCTATATACCTAACTTTTTGGCCCTGATTATTCTTCTTACTGGTATTATAGTCCCAGGGTCTGCTTATTACTGCGATCCGCATTTGACAGGTTACTAGTTTTTTTACACAGAGCGATTGCCAATCGACCTCCGAAACTCTAAGGAACCAGTAACTCATTGGATGACGGCAGTTTATCAAGATTTAACGATTGTTATCAGATGTTATGTGATAACAACCGAGACTGACAGCCCAACGTGCTCGCCGAGCTACGATTGTCCACACAAGGACAAACACCCAGACCGAAACAGATATTTGTAAGATCAATACAAACATCTGTTCCGGGCGGGAATCGAACCCAAAACCGTGGAGGCTAAAGGCAGACTTTTTACCAAGACGCCACAATGTCGTTATTCGCCTTGATTCCGTGACCAAAGTCGGATATATTAAATATAATTTAAATCTGTAAATCGTACACCTATATAATATCCGTATATAGAATATTTGTACTCTACCCTCCAAAAGAGCACCGGGAAGTTTCAACTGCTTGTTGCTATATAAGTCTACCAACATAAAAAGTTAGTTTTAACCCTAAGTATTAATAATTCTAATCCAACCGCTCTTTGTTATTATTACGATCTTTAAAGATAGCGTTAAGTTCTAATTGTTTTGACGGTTATTATACGTAATTAAAAACTTGAATTTTAATCATATAATTTCAAGTATCGCAAGGTAAACAAATCAAAAGTAGACATTTAATAAAAATACTGTTGAATCATCAAGCGTTACCGACACGCGACGGCTCGGCAGGTTGATTTTAAGGAGAAGAACCGACAAGAATCTCTATACTTACTCTTTTTAAAATATGGAAAGCTTACAATTTATTAAACTCTTCAATTCATATAAGACATTATAAATTTCGTCATATATGTACGTATGGTATGTTAAAATTTCAACAGAAACTTATAAGGTTCATAGCCGTAGCCAGGATTTAGCCCAGGGGAGGGCAAAATGACCATTCTTACCAATATTTATTGGATAAACACTTCAAAATGTATCACTTCCAGGGTGGAGCAGCTCCACGCTCTCCTGCCTCGCTACGCCCTGATAACCTGAATCTTGTATACAATAAAGTATTAGGTGCTGTGTTATAATACATACTGTATTATTTCCAAAATTTCAATAGTAGCATACGACGTAACGAGATTACGAACTACTTTCACGTTATATTTGAATATTAATAGACGAACAGCTGTCTTGAAATTCAAAAGTTATAAGATTTGTAAGTGCCGCGTGCGCTCCGATACATTTAGGCCGAAACACATTGTTATTAGGGACAGCTGCAAGACACGCTCCTATTAAAAAATGAGTACAAGCGAATGCGTCTACCTGAGCTACAGTTTTTTGGTTTCCTCGGTCAGCACACGTTTCAAATAATATCGTTAAAAGATAATCAACAAATGTCGTTATAACTTTCGTATTCAGGCGTATGTCGATTTCTTTAAATTTAATAAGATTACTGCTAAGACTTACATTTTAAGTACATAAAATTATGGCGAATAGTGTTTTAATGCTGTCCAATTTCATGCAGTTCTGTCGACAGTCATATAAAGTTTGGTAAAAATGGCTGCAATCAGATGCTCTCCGATTGAATGTTTTTTTTTGTAAATCAACCCGCTATTGCCAGCAATCAAAAGCCCATTCAACAAACGTGACGCCAATGAAAAATTTAAGCATAATATAACTTGCATGTTATATACGAAAAGGATTTGTTATGCAATTATTGTTTTTTGTTAGTTTACTGAGCTATCTAGTTTTATAAAAAAGATGTTTATATTTTACTAGCAAGTACGATTTACTTTTTGAAATAGTTAATACAATAATTTATGGATTAAAAATTGCATAATATGGACTTCGATGAGTTTATTTCATGGAAATACTTTACCATATACTTAGTAATTTTATTTGATTATACGGTCGTTGTGGCACAGTAGTAGCGAATCTGCCTTAAGCGCCACAGGTTGTGGGTTCGATTCCCGCTCGGAACAGGTGTTTGTGTTGACCATACAGGCATGTCATCCGGTCTGGGTGTGTTTGTCTTTTCCGGACCGGAAACGTACACATCGACACAGGATATAAATATCCAAATGGGGTTGAGTGTGTAGTGTTTATTTATTATACTTTTATCAAATACTAGCACTAGTGTCCGCCCGCGGTTACCTTAGCATTGGCTCTAGTGAGGAAGGAATCATTTGTAACTAAATAATGTTCCGTAAGCCGCATGTATACCAAAATTCAATGAAATAGCAGTAGCATGTGTTTTGATAATCTCACAAGAACAACTAAGTAAACTATGATTGGGTAACAAACATGCAAACTTTCAAATCTATTCAGTTTATCATAAATCAATAAATAAAATTGTTTTGTGATGATAATAATAATTTATAACAACTTGTATGTATAATATTTATCTTATACGTAAATAATGAATGTATACAAGTAAGTGGTATTATAAGGTGCCTCATATAATTATCAAAAATGGTTCGTTGGGGACGCGCGACGTCTCCCCCGAGTTGTTGTAGAGCGAAGCAGTCCCGCCGGAGGCGCGGGAGCATATGTCGGGGTACATCTGTCCCGTCCTATCTCGCGCACGCTAACAAAGTAGCGCACGAGTCATTTTTATTCCTTCAACAGGATGTTATTATTTACATCTTCGAAATTTTGTTACAAATTTAATTTTATTAAAAAAAAAAGTGATGTTCAATATTCCTACTATATTTAAAAGACATAAAAATGTAATTTTTTCGGGAATATTTAGTATTTTTTTTAATTAAATAAATGTTGAAAAACTTCTGTTTCTGGATAAAATATATTTTGTAACAGACTAAACAACTTTTCGACATTATGATTTTGAAATCTACTTATATGACCAGTTTATCGATCGGCAACAACCTGTACATCGATATCGGCCGAGATCGCGGCGACACCTGCGCTCGCGCACCTGCCCGCCTCTGATTCGCCAAAAACGAACATCGGACTCATCACCTGCCGTATCGATAATCTTGTTTGTCGAATATCGGCTAAGTATCTATGTTAAATATTAACTTTTTACCACAATTACGATTATTAACACACTATAGATATAGTCCCGTAATCAAATGGAAAATATAAAACCACTTTGTACATCAACCAAGTGTTTACTATTGTGGCCGCAAGCTGTATGTAAATGTATCCAGGCGTCAATTTAGCATTAAATACTTTCGAATTTCCGTTTCCTGGTACAAGGTGGTGTAGTTAATACGGGTGATAATTGTACTTTATATATTATTAAAGATTATACATACATATTTGGATTTTAAAAACGATTTGACTGGACAAATTGCAGCTTTTCTAACTTTTTTCCTTTAGATCTGGATTCATTGACTATTCGATTTGTTTTCGTTTCTTTATAATTGTTTTGAAATTATTTACTTCATAAAATATAATAAACGCTAGTTTAGGCTTTATTTTGAGTATATGCTGTCCAACCACATCCGTTGAAGTCACCGTGGATTGATAACCAGATTTTAAATAGGCAAGATGCTGTTATAGTTTAACGATTTCGTTGCGGACACATTCCATGCAATAAGTTTTATAAATTTAATAAAAAAATCACGACCCTAAATTGTTTAATAATGGAGTGTGTCCGCGACGATGGTTTTAGACATAGATTAATAAGTAAAGTTTACAAAAATACTGTGCTTAGATTTTCCTAAATTTTACTTTAATTATTTATTTCTACCGCTTCCATAACAAGGGCGGCATAATCGCAAAACGAAAATACTCCAATTTGAAAAAATAAGGGTGTACTGTCATTTTTAGAAACTGTAAAGTTTTCTTATAATTTTATGAAAGAATTGAAGGGCTTAAAATAAAACAAAATCAAGTTTATCATATAATTTTTATTTAAACAATTACGGACGGTGGTTTCATCACGAGTTAGATTCGTTGTATTATTTACTTACACAAAAATCAAGAGATCAGTTTCTCGAACTTACTTTCTATTTATTTACAATATAATTAAAGTTATCGTTTATTACAAGAAAATCTTATGATCACTATAACTAAGAATGTCTACAATCATGAGCGTATCCAGGATCTGGCCCAGGGAGGTCAAAATCTTAATTTAGGGTCTAGAGAAAAGCAAAATTCTCACAAATAGTTATTGGTTAAAAAGTTCAAAATTTATTATATTCGTCTATTTCTTAATATTTTACAAGGTGGTGGCAGCCGCCTCCCTCCCTTGCTCCTACCTCGCTACGCCCATGACTAAAATTTGTCTCCGTTACAGCTTAGATAAAAACCCTAACAACAGTTTCATATCAAATAAATTACTTTTTTTTTCTTAAAATCAAATGAGAAGACCAATTGTAGCTTATCAAATTATTTAAAAATTCAAATACAATCACAGACTTATTATATATGGACGGCCTGTCTACTTGCAGGAAGCTTGAAATATATTCGAATGAAGTTATCGTCACGAGCTTGCAACATAATCGGATAAAGATAGCGTGAGACTAACTTCGTTTCGTTGCGTTAGTGTCAATTTAATTAATTTAAAATTAATTAATTTTTTTATTTAGTGTAAATTAATTTCTCTGTTAGCCGCCTTTGCGTTTGGACTTTATTTCCACTTACCATCAGGTGGAGTAGTCATCTGCCCTACTTTCTGGATGTTTGTATTGATCTTACAAATATCTGCTTCGGTCTGGGCGTTTGTCCATGTAGGTCTCCCCACCGTGCCACGGAGAGCACGTTAAGCTGTCGGTCCCGGTTGTTATCATATAACATCTGATAATAATCGTTAACTCTTGATAAGTAGATTGCTCTTATCCAAATGAGTTACTGGCTCGCCCTTAGGGTTACGGAGGTCAGATGTCAATCGTGTAAAAAGCTCTGTGTACTCCGTTGTAATCCGCATAAGAGTAATATGCAGGTTCTGGGTAAATACTCGCATAATACCGGGAATAATGCTAAGAAGTACGGGCCGGTCCTTAGATTGTAGAAAGTCAATGTATACACAATATTTTTTGAATATGATACATAAATAATTGTATCGGAAAATATTACACATATAGCTGATTAAAAGAGGAGAATTTTATTAACAAGTAAACGTGTGCAGAGTCATGTTTCCATTTAGGGTGGAAAGTGGAGTTCCTAGGTAGTTTATACCACGATGGTGGCAAACAAGTGTACGGCCTTCTGGTAAGCACAGTAGCCTATAAACGCCTGCAACCCCAGAGGTATCGCATGCGTGTTGCCAACCCCTTAAAAACTTTCAATCTTACCCTGAAGAAATCCATACTGTGTTAGGGAAACCTCGGCAGGCAGCTCATTCTACAGCCGGAGGGATACCCCTAAGGTATAAGTATAATGTTATCATTAAAACTTGGACGGACTTCAGACCCCTAAGAGTTGGGGAGGGGTTAATTTGTTGTTATAGGTGAGCGACGGATTTCGACACAACGAGACGGATACCTACTATACGTCATATCCCAGCAGTGCAATCAGTCACACTGGTGGTAGGTCTTTTGGTGCAAAAGGCCGGCTTGGTAGGTAGGTACCACCGCAGAGTGAAATATTCTGCCCCCAAATGGTAGTGCTTAGGCATTACTATGTTCCGGTTTGAAGGGCACTGCTAGTGAAATTACTGTGCCGAGGAGATTCAAGAACTAATATCTTTGATGCTGCAAATGGTCATAGGCTACGGCAACCACTTACCATCAGGGAGGGCCGTATGCTTGTTTGCCAACTTGTAACATAAAAAAAAACGCGAAAAGAGTCCTGTTTTTCATAACTGAGACTTGATCCATGTTTTTGTTCTCGCACTGCTATTAAAACCTAACCGAACGAGTTAATGTAATATAAACATTTCCTTTCCATACGCCGTTGATAGTTTGTTGACGAGTGTTAATAGTTAGATATGTTTTTATTGCAATTTGTACGAACGGACCGTATAAAAGTCGCGATTATATTTTATTAACGACTAATAAAAGTTAATCATTATTGATTACCTAACACTTCGTTATTATATTTAAATGTCTTAATATATTTATAATTGACTTTATTGTATCACAATAATTGTACTGTTTATATTGCCCGCTCGGGTTCGCACGGGTATAAAATATATAGCCTATGTCATTCACTGAAAAATTGATTAAAATCGATCCAGTAGTTTGATTTATTCATTACTGCCCTTGGCTCGCACACGTTAAATGTAATTATTTACGACATCACATTACAAACCTCAAAAGCTTTTTCTCCACTATGTAATGGATGTTATTATACATATAAACCTTCCTCTTCAATCACTCTATCTATTAAATAAAACCGCATCAAAATCCGTTGCGTAGTTGTAAAGATTTAAGCATACATAGGGATATAGGAACAGAGAAAGCGACTTTGTTTTATACTATGTAGTGATACGTAATAAAAAGATTTGTTTGTGTGAAGTTTATCGGCTACCTATTGCTTCTTTTTCTTTCTAGCATTATTCCCGGTACTATACCTGTATTTATCCAGAGTCTGCTTATACTCTAATCCTGATTTCACGAGTTACTTCCATCTTCGTTAATGTCGCTCTGATATGGTAGAGCATTGAGATAATTGGCTCCAGAAAATCGTTTCGCATTGCCCAACCCTATACCTGGAGTTCCAAATCATGCCCTAACCAAATTTGAACTTGATAATATACACGTTTTTCTCTTTCGCTTGTGGCCAATGTAATGGGCAAGCTAGTCAACCGGCGGGTTGACCTGAAGTGATCCTGTGACCGCGCGCTCTCCGCCCTCTATCTCGAAAACGGTTCACCGTTTAAAAATTTTTTTTAAACAAAATTTGTAGAGCATTTTTTATTCTACAAAATGCATAATAAATACAAATAGCAAAAACCCATAAGAAATGAGATATTAACAAAAAAGCGCAAAAACCTATTTTTGTGACCTTTGACCTTGAAATTTAATAGTTGCGTACACCCTACCATATGTAGGTTTTGAGACAACTTTTAGGGTGTAAATATACAAGTATTTACCGACTTACAGCTGGGTATCTCGAATTCCGAGGTGAACTTACTATAATGACTGGACTAAGAAACAATTACTAAGTTATATAAACTGTAGAGACATATTGTTATGTAATTAAAAAGTAGATATACCTCAGTGAAATACAATTTTAGTTTAATTGTCTTTGGATTTTATATTTTTAATATTTAAAATGCATCTGTCGCCATATTGACCTACCAGAAGACCATCTGTAGACGCGTTCTCGCGACAACCACATGGGAAAATGAAACTCCAAGAATGTATATTGCTTTATCAAAACGTAATCGTTTCAATACAATAAGATAGTGTCAATGTGAAATCTTTTTATTTTATGTTACAAGTTGGGAAACAAGCATACGGCCCATCTAATCGTAAGTGGTTGCCGTAGCCTATGAGCGCTTGCAGCACCATTAGTAGGTGCCACTCACGCGTTGCCAACCTCGACCAGTGTGACTGATTGCTCTGGTGGAATAATCTCTGCTGTAACAGAGGTTATCCCAACAGCGGGCGAAGGTAAGTGCTATTCGTTTCGTTTCGTAAAAAGTGTCTCGTCCCGATAACGGACAAAATACTAAGTGATTTAAGAATCGAAAAAAAAAATGTAAATAATATACTCACTTAAATAGATGTTTATATTAATCGCACGAACCATAATAGGTAGAGGTTTGAAAAATTCTGTCTGAAAAGTCTGTATTTTTGTTGCCACCAAAAATTTGGCCGGTTTTTAAATTCCTTTTAATAATTAAATATAGAAATTGCTTCTACTATAAATCTCTCTGAATTATACTCCGTATACTACATTTATATTTTCTCTCTAAGTACGAAACCTTAAAAATATTACTTGGTCAAAGGCACTTGCAAGATCAATTGGAATGTCAAAGAAACTGGCAGTACGTACATTCGCCTACGGCTGATATTTAATTTCATATTAATAACTAAACCCACGCTTCGCTGTGTATTAGCCTGATATTGAAATTCCCATCCCCGTAGGAACTTGAGTAAAAATGCCAATCAAATGACTACTTTTCGACTTTCGCGATTTTGAACAAAATTATCCTACATATATATAAATGTATATTTTAGCCAGAAGACATAATGGGGATGGGAAGTAGGAAAAGGACAGAGAGTAGGATTCTGGGCCTCAGTATTCAGTGAAGGGAATAGTCAGCTCAAAAAACTAACCGCAAAGCTTTTACTACTTTAATATATGCTATTCTGATTTATTATGGATTTTTAAAACACTTTCGACCTCTTTTTCATCCCCTTAAGAAAGGATTTTTCGAATATTTCTTAGTATTAGATGAAGTTTTAAAACCAAATATCTGTTAAAAACGTCAGCTTTTTAGGTCAAAGGGTTAAGGCTGGGCGTCGATATGTCAGCCAGGACTTCTCCTTTTATAGGTATACCGAATACAATAGAAATACAAAAATTAAATCCAAATGCTATCGCGATGTATAATTAAAACGCGAAACCATTTTTTACATATTTAAAAGAGACATAAATAAAGAACATTAAAAATTATTACAAATTCTTCTTACTTTTTAATTCGAATATAATTTTATTAGCACGTTATCGTGAAATCCACACCAGCGACAGGTGAAAAACGAAGCGCTACTTATTACCCTAAAATAGACAGTCGAGGTTGCATTTTTTAAGTGCTCGAACCCTCGATTATACAAGCTGGGCCTTCAACGCGGAAACCTTGATCGCAGTTAATATATAATAAATTAAAGACGTGGACGTGAAAACCGGGCAGGTGTTGTCTTGCAAATTAATATTTTATATAATAATGACGAATTGAGCCGTCATTACAAGTCGAATGCAATTTCCTACTTCTGTAATACGCGATATAAAATTCTATAATAGTTCGTAAATTACAAAGTACGAATGAATCACGCCTAAGGTGTATCGTATTCAAGGTTGATAGATTTTTATAATTCAAGTGAAATTCGTTTGTTATCCAGGGACGGACTTTGTAAGAATAGGGCGGTTAGATTTTAGAGCACCAAGTACGAATGACATTATGGATATAAATTTAGGGAAGTTTTTATGAAATTTGATTTAATTCGTATTTTCACCAACTCCAAAAAGCAAGCTGTTCTCAATTTTTTTTTTATTTCATGCAGTTTGCAGGTCCGCCCGATGGTAAGCAGCCAGTGCAACCTATCAATGCACACGATACTTATAGTATCACATGTTAACCCAAGTATAGGTAGGAAATAGAGAAGGGAACCGGGGGGAGGGGTATATAGGGCCGCCGCCTACGATTTTCTGTGAGAGGGTAGTCCCGGGTCGAAACGGCCCATTTGTGGGGGGAGAAGCATAGCTCTAGTGCATGAATGCTTGTGAATATAAAACAAAATCTTTAACCTTTGTAAAGGTTTTTGATGGATCAATTATTGAAACTCCTCGAAGTACAAGATTTGATAACTACCCGCAATCAATGAGGCTGCTTTTATGTACGTTGGTTTAATGGTCTAATGCCATGTATCGTGTCCATTGGGTGTTCGCGGTGACGTCGATGCGGAGTCGTTTGCCGTAGAACCTTCTCGGCTTTCTTCCCCGTTCCGCAGTTCTTCGGGACACCGACAAAACGGACAGTGGCCTTTCGATAGAACTTGTATTTCATAATCCTCCATATAAAAAAGCTGCAAAACAATACGTATCATGATATCGTCTGTCCGTCGTCCATAATTATTGGATTAATAATGTATTGACTTCAAATTAAAGCTTCGTGACAGTCGTCTGCGAAGTGCATTATTTGATGAATAATAGACATAGACGAATTAGGGCCAACAGGGTTACAAATTAAACTAAATTATTCTTTTAAAGTTTGCCACTATCTCGGTTGCCAACTTCAAATATTATATACCTACCTTTTTGGCGCTATTTAAATATTCTAAATCTTGTCACATATTATGCTGAATTTTTATGATAAATTTTATAGAATTTCAATAGTGTATGTTATATTGATAATTTATTACAATTCATGGTTGGCAGCCCTAGTCAGTCACGGTCAATTATAATTTTTGAATCATGAATTATGTACTGAAAAGAATAAAAAATTCCCTTCAAGAATAAAATACTCGTAAGTTTTGTTACGTAGAATGTGTAGTATCTACGAAATATTGTTATTTAATATGTAAAAGTTTGACAAACCTATTAACGCGGGACTAAAACTACTAGAATTAAATAATTAAATTTTGTAGCCTTATAAATTACTAAAATTTTATTACAAAATAGAACCTTGAATTGTTAATTCAAATTTTGTTTCTAAAACTTTCTATTTAAAGGACACACAACTTCTTTAATACACGACGGAATTGATTATATTTTGACCATTTTTATTATTACTTCATTTACATTTTTTGAAAATAATTCGTCAGAGCAGCCATTATTATTAGATTAATAGTTTTTCTATTACTATTTTGCAGTCGGTTGCTTTTATTTACTTAAAAAAACATAAAATAATTAATAAAACATTTATCGAACATTTGTTAGCGAAATGAATATGTTTTCACGGAAACGAGTCCGAAAAGCAAAGAACAGGAATTTCATATACTTTTTCTGCGAATGCAATATCGTTCCAATAAAAATTAAATACTATGAAAACTCGAATATATATGAAACATTTATTTCAGTATTATAATATTGCAATAATTGAAATAAAAAATTGACCGTTCTTTAAGTGATTCGAAGAGCAATTGAATAAAATCTTGCCGTCCCAATTTTATACACACTTTAAAATAATTATAAAACAAATAAAGCCGCAATAGCTCAACGGTAGAAGGGCCAACTGCGCTCCGTTAACGCGAGAGCCGCGGGTTCGATCCTGACCTCTTGGACTATTGTAATACCCACTCCTAGCTCAAACTAAGAGGTTATTTCGAAGGGCACTAGGAATATTAGTAAAGAAAAAATATATTACATCATAATAACTACTAATTTCGTCAAGTAAAATTATTAACTAGCTGTGCCCGCAGCTTTGCTCCCGTTAATGAGACCGTCCTGTTCCACCAACTAACCGCATCTTATCGCCCGCTCTTCCAATTATTATTGCTCGGCTTCTAAGTATTGTACCATGATATAACATAGCCTGTAGCCTTCCTCAAGAAATGTGCTATTATATGCAAAAAAAATATTCAAATCCGTTCAGTAGTTCAGCTTACTAATATTATTATAGATAATGTTTTTGGAAATGAAATATAGAATGTGCTCTTATCCAATGAGTTACAGATGGCAAACGCTCTGTGTAAAAACTAGTAGCCTGTCAAATCCGGATAAAAGCAATAAGGAGACGTTGGTAAAAATCGGGAATAGTGCTAAAAAGAAGAAGACATACGTTACGGCATGCTGGACATGTCGTTACCGGCAGTTCCGGCAACATGTTTCGGTAGTAGCGAGGCGGTAGGGGAGCGCGTTCCACCACGATAACGCTACCGGGGTTGAGACGAAGCAACGCCAAACGACTGCACTCCACCAGCCCCTCGTCATCCTTATACAAAATATATTTAGTTACATTGGAATTATAAATATACTGTAGTGTTGTAGAGCCATGTTCCTACCAGCACAAATGGGACGGCTCGATCGGGGATATACTACACTCTTGAAAAAAATCGGCATAAAGTACAGTACTACTGCGTGCGTTTCGTGCGATGAGCGAGTGCGTCGGAGGCGTACTTTCCCACCCCCTCCTACCCCTTGGGTTGGCAACGCTCCTGTGATACTTCAAGTATTGCAAGCGTACATAGGTTGCGGTGACTGCTTACCATCAGGCGGACCGAATGCTTGCTTAAAGCGATTATAAAATAACTTTTTTTATATACAACGTTGTCTGTCGAAGCCGAAATATAACTTTCATTACGGTCCTGCGAGAGGCTAGATTGAAACATTATATTGCCTTCAATATCAATAGTAGATCTAATTGAGCAATGAAATTAGTACCTAGTTGAATTAAACTTGATTGCTAGAGCTTAAAGCTCGATAACTTTTCCCTGGAAGGATTACGAGAAATACATATCGGAGCTTTTTTTTAAAAGAATTTACTTTATTACAAAAGTTTTAGAATTTGTATGGGGTACAAGGTAAAAAAAAATCTAGATACAATTTGTAAAGGAAAATGAAAAATCATTGTCAAATGGAGTTACGAAATCGAGCTGCGCTTTGAGTAAAAAAATAATTACAAAATTTTTAAATAGTAGGACTTAAAAAGAGGCAAAAAAAATAGATAAATAAATTTCCACTAGTAAGTAGCTTCTACGTCATTTCGTAAAATCCGTCCCTAATGAGCGTCCGCATCGCAAATAGAGTCATTATGCAACATTTCAAGTCAATCGGGCGTATAATATCGGAGATCTCATGATAAGTTAGTGAGTGAGGGGTATTTCGCTCATATACCAGATGACATTCGCTACCTAGTAGGTTATTCCGACTTACGAGCATAAACTATTAAATGAAGCAAAAAACCCGACTGCATTAAAAATAATAAAAAGAAAAAATATTGGATTGGAAAAAATCAAACTGCAAACATGGATTTCTCGAAAACCACCAATATTTCGAAAAACAAATTATCTTATTTTTCTTCCTATTTTGAGAAGTTTTAAATTTTAATATAATCTAATTTACATATTCTTAAGCGTGAAAAAATTACAACCTGTTTTGAGGGTTGTATTTGCCAGATGGTATCATAGTCAGTAATTCGTAACCTGCTGCCACAGGGCTGAAGGAGTACTCTTCTAATACTTTCAATAGTATATGTATGCAGGTAGCCTATTCTGGCGGTTGAAAGTACTTTTAGCTGTGTAGTAGGACACGGGTTGGCCGAATGAACCGTTAGCTCTCCAGCTATAGATAAATAAATGTGTCGGGGTCCGGGAACATATACAGTGAAAAGGATAAGCACACACAGACCGGAAAGCATGCCTGTATGTAAGTACGAACATCTGCTACGTGCGGGAATCGAACCCGAGGCCTGTAACTTAAAGCAGGTTCGGTACTGCTGCGCCACAACGCTGTTCATTATTGACTTTAATATTTCAAAAATGCTTGTTATGGAATATTTACGTTAATATTCCAAGTTAATCCGATCACTTACAATATTACGTTTCAAGTGGGCTTATATCAATTAGTCAGGATTAAAATTTTATTGATGTTGAAATCTCAAAAGAGGATAAAGCACGAGTACAAGACAGGGTGGCGCAAAATATAACTGTATATTATCTTTTCGAGTCTTTTATGCAAATTTTTAGTACACGCCAAATAAAAAAATGGGTAGTTGTTTTTTTAAACAAAAAGAGTATTAGCAATGCTTTTTCAAATAGTTACTAATATTAACAATACTCGAAGCTTGCGCTAGAAGTGGGTACGACAATAGCCCAAAGGGTGTCAGGATCGAACGTGCAACTCTCGCCTTAACGTAGCGCAGTCGACCCTTCTACCGTTGAGCTATTAAGGCTTCCAAAATATACATATATAAATATATTATATATATCCGCTAGATTAGAATCTGTGTGGTTGGTGTTTGTATCTGCCATTAAAATTTTATCAATTAGTGCGCCGGTCGCAATTGGTGCTGTTTCGAAAAACAACCGTCCATGTCCCTCGAATAAAAAACGCACCACGACAGATACCACGGATGTACGGACGGATGCCGTCGGCTTTATTTTATATCACAGACAACCCCTTTCGTCTATATTGTAACATTGTATTAAAAATAAACTCTAATATGTCATCTCGTAATAATATCGGCTAGCTTCATGGTATTGAAAATCGTATTGCTGTTTGGGCATATCCTAAAACTTCACTCTTATCAGCTTTCGAAAACGCGCCTCAAGAACAATATTTTTTAAAAAATCGATTGATTCCACCTGCTCCGGTCTTGGAGTCATCACGTAATATTCCCGATTATATTAATCGATTGATCGTGAAACCGGTGGGTTATGCAATTGCGATATGAGAAATTATGTCGTATAGATAATTAAAATGTTCAATCTTAATTATTAACACTTGAATTAAGTTATAAATTACTGTTAGATAAGTCATTGGAAATATGTAGGCAAGTTTATTTTTTAAGATTCCGTAGCCAAATGGCAAAAACGGAACCCTAATAATTTCGTCATGTCCGTCCCGTATGTAACAATAGTTTTAATTGGAAACTGCGCTCTATCTATACGAAATTTAGTAAATGTGTGTATTGTATTCCATGAACCGCTACACAATTTTGTAATGAAGTCCTAAAATATATAAAAATTAAGGGTAGCAGCCCATACATGTAACTGAGGGTTGAAAAAAAATCAACTTTAAAAAATTTAATATGGTTTCTACTGTGCGTGGTCCACAACGCACTTGACCTCTAATTATTTATTATTTCAAGACAACAACAAGGTTGACAAACAAGCATACGTTCAGCCTGGTGGTAATAGGAAGGGAGGGATATAGGGAAGTAAACAGAGGGGGTGGGAGACTAGGCCTCCGGTGCTATCACACATCGCACGAACCGCGACAGTACTGTTACATTACGCCAATTTTCTGTGACAGGGTAGTACTTTCGCGGTCGAGCCGGCCCATTTGTGCTAGAAAGAGCATGACTCTACCACTTGTAAGTTACTTTTATACACGACTTAGTTAAGTTCATTTGAAATATAAAATATAAAATACAGTATTTTCATCATTTTCATTGAAAATAAAAAATAGACTTAGGTGTTAGGTAATGTTTTTTTTTCTTATTGCCTCACACGAATATACGGAAGCCATAGGGTCCGTGGCTGCCCATTAAAACTGTGACTAACTTCGAAATAGCTTTATAGGATATACCTGTTAGTAGAGCTGGGATTAAATAAATGCTTTGCTTTTATTAAGATCTCTAACTGAAAGCTTAATGTATTTACGTCTAAATGTATTTTGAAGTTTTATTAAGTACTACTACCTACGCCCGCGGCTTCCCTCGACCGATTTTTCTTTATTGAAATAAATCCATATTCTTTAAAAAAAAAGTAGCCTTAAAGTGAAAGTCCCGTTAAAATCGGTCAAGCCATTTTAGAAATCGGTCAAGACAAAAAATTTAAAATTGATTTTTATGTAAGTACGGTGCTCTATACGTACGGTATCTATACTTTGAAATGCATTTAGTGAAGAGTTGGAATTAGAAACAGACACTTAAATTTTATCTATTTGTATATGATATGATATGATGCAAAAGATTTTAAATATTAAAATTTAGAAAAAAAGCTAAATATGTACTTGGATTTCAAATACGTATTTTAATTGCAGATTTTTTATGTCATGATGGTTAGTAAAACTAATGTTGACCTGGTGGTAAGCTGTCACCGTAACGGGTACATTCGCGAGCGGTACTTGAAGAATGAAGGTTGCGCGAGGGTGGGTCCTCAAGGATAGTGGGCCTTAGGTGCTCTCACTCATCGCACGAAACACAACATATTGATACAGTTACTTTTCTCCGATTTTCTGTGAGAGGGTAGTACTTCCCTGGTCGAGCCGAGCCATTTGAATGGCTCTACTACAGGTATTTTAATTACTGCCCATTCTTGATCACATGGCTGTTTTTCATTGATATATGACCCGAGCTAGAATAGAACCCCAACCAAAATGGCACAGCAGTCGTATAATAAACGCTGTGGCGTTAAAGGCAGTTTCGTTACCGGCGTGCCACAAGGTCGCCAAAATATACCTAAATGGCTATAAAAATATAACAAACCTCTTCAACTTTGTCCAAAAACGGATCGGAATAATCAATATCGTTGTCTATCCGCAATATATCAACACCGTCCGTATTCACTTTCTCGACTTCTGGTATTGGCATCCTCTCTATAAGATCCATTGCTTCCTCGTGCGTGATGCCCTCCTGGGGGTAGAACTGAACCAACGGGAGCACCTCTGCGAAACAAAAAATAAACTAAAAAATCTAGATACTAGACTTTATAAAACTATTAACACTTTCTAAGAAAAAATTATAGGTTTCTAAATTTGGATCCCAGAAAGTAATAATAAATAAAAAAAGTAAGGGAAAGCTTGTGTGTAAAGGTTATTATAGAATTAGCGAGTATATTGATATTTTGGTATATATATATATAATTATATAGTGTGGTATTTAGGGAATAAAATGATCACATAAGGCATTTTAACATATTTTTTTTTAAATAATATTAATGATTGTTTCAAGGCATTACTGATATTCCTATTTCCCCTCCAAATAAGCTCGCAATAGCCCAAAGGGGTTAGGATCGGCCCCTCGACTCTCGCGTTAAGGGAGCGGAGTCGGCCCTTCTACCGTTTAGCTATTGAGGCTTTAATGTATATAAATGTGAATCAATTTTACAATTAAAATATATCTGTGTACGAGATTGTGATTTTTGTGAATTAAAATTAGTGCAATTGACTACTCGTCACCGCCATAAACGAGCAAGTCTCCATATAAATAAATAGCCGTAGGGTCTGTCAACAGATCAGAAGTTGTCCGGCTATGGACACGGCACGACGTTGCTCTGAACTGTTTTAGGTTCAATTGTAAAACTTTCATATTATGTTGTAATATGATTTATATAATAATCCACATGATTACATGTGGTTATTATGAATTTTCATATAATAAATTGTTTGTCAAGTACTTGTATGTTATAATTATAATAAAATATTAAGACTACACACTTCTTCTGATTTCTCGCACATATGTTTCGCCAGTTTTTATTAGGTTTAATAATAGAGTCGGTGGTAATATCTGACTTACAACAGATAGCTGCTATGCCTTTTACGTTGAATAGAAATATTTGAGTTTTAATTATATTATTTAGCCAATGATATTAAAAATCGACCTCTACAAGCGGCAGTTGCTTAACGGTGGACCGGCAGATTCGATCATGACTTATTTTGACTATTGTTGTACCCACTTACATAAGCCAAAGTCTTAGTTGGATGGGATATTAGCTTGATTGTTTAAATAATAATTGGAAGACATTTAAAGTTAATTTTACTACATTTCAAATAACTCGCCCGAAAAACAACACCCGAATGCGTGTGACGCTGTAGTTCTTATTTTTCTTCAACCCCCCAAACAAATCAGTTTTTCGGTTATTATTATTATAACCGAATATGATATTAAAATTGTAATTACGTATCTTAATTTTATAATGATATAAAAATAGCTCATAGCCAGGTGCGGTCACTGATCAGTAAACGATCGGTGAGTTAAGCAACTTTAAGCGCGGTTAGTCACTAGATGGGTGATCCCATAGTGGTATTTCAACACAGCGTCTCCGTGTTTCAGAGGTCACATAAAAAGTCTCATAAAAGGTCTCAAAACCATCCGACTTTGTTAACTGCAAGTTTGACGACGTTGTGGCGCAGCGGTAGCGAACCTGCCTTAAACGCCACAGGTCGCGGGTTCGATTCCCGCTCGGAGCATAATATGTTTGTATTGACCATGCAAGCATATTTTCCGGTCTGGGTGTATTTGTCCTTGTCATTGTGAATGTTTCCGGACCCCCGACACAGGATATCACTATCCTAATGGGGGCCGTTGAGTGTGTGCCGTTTAAAAAAAAAAAAAGTAGTGCTTTACTACTTGCTTGTAAGTACGTCAAAGATAAAAACTTGTGTTCCCGATGAGAAGAAAATAACTTTTAGATGGTCGTCCGGCTGTTTTGTGTGTTGTCGGCCGGTTGCTGTTGACCCTACTGGTCTTGGCAACATCACCGAATGAGGGAGCTGAGTACTGAGAGCCAGCCATGAAACGAGACCTCCTACGAGGCACCACTTAAACGAATTCGTGTCATAATGTATTAGGGAAATATGCCGTTGCTTTGGAATTTGATTTCCATTTGACAACGACTTGTATAGGACATGGCAATGACACTTTACACACTATTCCTTCGAAGTTGCATATCGAGTTCATTGAAATACACAAAGAAATATTTTCAACGTCATGCAGCGACGTGTGAAGAGAAATACGTGTTCCGGAAGTTGGTCTTGTATAAGAAAATAAGCAGAAATCATATACTTTGCAATAATATTTAATACAGAACCCGATATCTGTATCACGACAAAAAAAAACTTTACAATTTTGACACCTCAAATTTCAGTTGAGTTAAATCGTATGTAATTTCTCAAAGAAATATAAACCTGGTAAAAATCTTATCATTAGTTCAAGGAAAAACCTCTACGCCGGTTGAGCGGGACCGTTGCTAGGCAACAGAATCAACCGTTGGTAATTTTCTGGATTCATATGCTTATTAAACATTTAATTTAGGCGCACTTTAGAGGGGCCTATGTCAAACAGTGTATTCATACAGGCCGATGATCATGATGATAGTGGTGATGATGATGATTAAACATTTAAAAATATGTATAACGTATGTTGGAAGCAATTTTGACATGTAAATAAATTGCTAATTTACTTTTATATCAATTAAAAATGGTTCATCGTTTCATAATCTTAGTTGGTGCTGCGGCGTCAAACTTATTTAAAATTGTTGCGTCATAAGTTGTTATATAAATGACAAGTTATGAGATTTAAAATAGGCTAGATACTGCAAGCCTTCTTTCCAAGGGTGCCTTAAGTATGTGCTATGCAAAATTATTTATATACTTATATATGGACGCAAATAAGCAATACCATGTCAACAGACATGAATGTCATTTAGAGAAAAACACGTTTGAAAATTTTTAACAACTTGCTTTATATGAATTTTTTAATGTTTTGGTCAAGTTTTTGGCAATTACAGATTTATGTAAGTTATTTTACTTATTTTCACAAAAAATAATAATACAAACTGCATATTTCGTATATAATATAACCTAAAACGTTTAACATAATACATAAATTGCATGATTAAAAATGGCTTTTTAAAGTTTTTAAGCTTAAAACCCTACAAATATTAAAGAAAAATGTTCTTCAGCAAAACTTCTGCATATATAACTCAGTTTTTGTGGGTTGACATGGTATTGCTTATTTGCGTCCATATATGATTGCTTAGTTACGCTTCAACATATCTGAATCTTTTGGTTGTGGAATGAGCCGCGGCTTTCCTAACACGTTACAGTATGGGGTTCTTCAATGGAAGTCGAAAAAGTTTTTAAGAGGTCGGCAACACGCATGCGATACCTTGTGCCTTACCTTACCTTACCTTGTTATGCAATTGCAGGCGTTCATAGGCTTACCTCCGGTGACCACTAACTATCAAGAGGGTCGTGCGCTTGATTGCCACCATCGTGGTTTAAAAAATTAGGGTTTCATAGTATCTAATGAATATGCGGTATGTAGCCTAATCTAAATCTGTGAGTAGAATTAATAAAGAATACTTACCATGTGTAGCCAACGAGTAAGCCAAAGGGTGTTTACAGCGGAGGCAGTGGTTGGCCAGCGGTGGTACATTTCGGCGACATCGCCAGCAAAGCGGCGAAACTTCCTCTTCCCCAGTAGATTCGGAGCTGTTGACAGGAGCGCCGCTGCTCTTCAGCATCAGCAGTTCCACACCCTCCTGTACATTTGAGTAATAACGTAAACTTTGTTAAAAGTATAAATAAAAGAAAGCATTTTTTTTTCGCATCGGAATGATGACGTATAAAATTAAATGCAACTTTAATTGTTAAAAAGAATACAGAATAGAATGCCGTAAAAACTTTACAATATTTGAAAATAATCAACTTTGCTACACAAGAATAATATTTATTAGAAATAGCTCGTAGATTGAGGAAGATTTCCAAGTGCATTCTCTAGGACCGGGACTAGGACGATATTGAAAAGCAACTACATTTTTAATTGGATACAATAAATTTAATTAATAAAATAATTGAGAATTATCAGTCAAGTGCGTTGTGGATCACGCAAAGTCGAAACTAAAGAGTTCCGCAGCTTGATGATAAAATATTTTAGGGATTTGACATTTTTTAATGTTTAGTAGTTAATATCTACTACGACTTAATGAAAAAAGTCAAAACCAAACCTCCTTATGACTTTGATAGATCTATCTAAAGATATTTCCCAAATATATTTTAAGTTGATTTTTTTTTCAACCTTCAGTTACGTGTATGTACAGTAAGCATACTGTTTATATATTTTAGGATTTCACTACAAATCTTGTAGGAGTTCATAGACTACACCTACTTACTAAATTTTGTATAGATAAAGCCATTAGTCTCCGAGTAAAATGACTGAGACGTAGAACGGACGGACAGACGGACATGACGAAATAAGGGTTCCGTTTTTTGCCATTTGGCTACGGAATCCTAATAAAAACCATTATTCCCGCCATCTTTCGACAAGTATAGTAATGACTTTATTAGGAGTAAGCTATTTTCCTCAAGTTGATAAAGAGTATCGTATTTGATACACAGATGGCGCTGAATACAAAATTATTATTAATTAAAACAATTTGTAATATAGAACATATTTTTAAAGCCTTTAGTGTAAAATCCTTTTTCTATATACTTTTTATTGTCAACATATCCTACATTGATATATACTGAACGTTGAAAAGCCTGGAGTGTGGTGTCCTCAATATACTCACAAATTAGATAATATCCTTTACCACACGTGCATCCTTTTCGTCCCTTTTTTTCTGATTTATTAATAAAAAGTTTCTGAACACTTTCCTTTAAGAATTACTAGTTTTATGAAGTCTAGTAAAAAAATTATACTAATTTTTCTCGTTATAGGGCTTTACTACATTTGTGACAAATAAAACTATGACAAAAACCTTAAAATTTCAAGGATAATGACCAATTGAATTGCGGAATGTTTAGGCACACCACGTCGAAAAAAAAATGATTTTCACGCTTTTAAGTTTTTTTTTTCATTCTTTACATATAATTCATCCCATACCGTGCCACCAATGGACGCAGAGTTGAGGTAGTTTATTATATACACCCGCATTGACAACAATTTTGCATTTATATTGAAATAGAAATATATAAACCTTCATCCCCTATTTCAACGACTTCAGTTACCTTTGCACATTTTGGGTACAGAACTCTAAAATAATGGGATATTAATAAAAATTAACTATACCTGGAATTTCGCAGGGATTTGAAGTCCTAATATCTTATCGAGCATTTGCCGAGTCAGCGTATTCGCGTTGAGGACCTTAGCTTGCTTGGCCAGACAAAGATATAGACAACTGGTTTAAGTCAAGGAGAATTAACTAGAAACTTATTGTTGATTTGTTCTTCTACTTCGTTCTAGTATTAATCGTGGTATCATACCAGGGTAATTATACTTTAATCTGAATTTGACGGGTTACTAGTATTTACACAGAGCGGTTGCTATCTGAGCTCCGCAACCCTAAGAGGGAACCAGTAACTCATTGGATTAAAACATTTTTTTCTATCAAGAGTTAACTTAATGTGCTCTCCGAGGCAAGGTAGGGAGACCAGCAAAGGCAAACGCCCAGACCGAAACAGATATTTATAATTTTAATACAAACATCTGTACCGAGAGGGAATCGAACCCACGACTGTTGAGACTCAAGTCGTCGGTGTTCAATTATGTTGTATATGTATTTCCATTCGTGAAATGATTAGTGGGCAACAACCATGGGCGTAGCCAATTAATGATAGGAAAGGTGTTACAAATCGAAAATTAAAATAAAAATTTAACAAAGTATAAACGAGAAATTAAGAACAATATATTAAATCTAAGTGCATATTCTTTAAGATCTGTCAAAGGATACAACATAGAGACGCCTGTAGGTGGATCACCATCCAAAAGCGATAGAGTATATCGCGCCGCGTTGAGCAGAGCCTCCGGCTGTGATAGTGAGAACGGCTCGTGAACGCAGCGATGTACGACGTCGTACGCGTGGTATATACACGCGAGCCGGTCGTAGTGCGAGTACTGGTGCAGCAATGTATCGCGTTCCCTGCGTTATTTACAAAATGTATAATACTTTTTATGTAAGCGGATAGGAATTGTTCTATGATTTTTTGCGAAAAATTACATATAAGGGTTAGGTCGATAATATTTTTTAAGGTTTTTTTTGAAACTTTTTAGTTAGCATATTAAGTCACCTCGTCGTTAGAATTTTATTCATTACGATAAATATATAATTTTTGCCATTTAGTTAATAGCGTCTTATAGTCCACTGAAATTTTAAATTTTTGCGGGGTTTTACATTAGAACATTTTGTTAGAGAAGTTTTGGAGGAAATGTAAACTTGGACAAGAAATTATTGTGAAAAACTTTGCACACTTTTTTCAAAACGGCTAATGACCCACAAGACTAACGATCCCTCAAACTTGGATTTACGTCGTTACGAATTACGCGTCACACTTGATATCCAAAAAATATAATTGAATCACAAATGCAACCCTAAATAGACCGCTATTTCATTTATTTTTCTAAGTCCCGTTAACAATGAACCAGCTCGGACCAACATTTTACGCGAAATCCGCCCACCCATACTATGGATGACCAGATATAAAGATGCTTAACTTGATTCGTAATAAAAATGAATAGCAAATTCACCTATCCTCCGTCGCAGCTGACTCGAGACACTGTGTGGCGAGTAAGTGGTGCAAGTAGCCGGCGTCGTTGAAACGCTCCTCGGCAACAGCGTTTGCGACTAGAACGCTGAACACTCGCATCGCCGTCGCCGTCTCGCCGGCCATGTGATATGCTGAAAAATAAAAAAATTGAACGTATCTAATATATGTCGCAGCATCCGCTAGTTTAGAATCAGCGTGGTTTATGTTTGTGTTTGACATGATAATTTTATTAATCAGTGCATCGGTCGGCACAGGCTTGAATCGAAAAAACGACCGTCCATGGTCCCTCGAATGAAAACGCACCTTGACAGATACGACGGATGTCAAAAGCCACTAGCTTAACTCTATAACACAGACTACAATATATTTTGTTTACATTGTAATATTGTGTGAAAAATAAATAAATCAAACAAACTAACATATATTTGATTTTTGGTAATATTTCAAGATTTTTTGTCAGAGTTAATTTAGTAAGAAGGTTAGTATAGATTAAATTTAAAATATATATTAAATGAAGTTAGCCTTAAAATCATCTTAATCCTAAGTAACATATGCATAAAAAGTTAAGACACACCAATGACATATGCAGAAAACCAGTTTACCCATAGTAACTGTCGGATATTCAGAAAGAAAAACTTTAATCATTTTTAACGTAAAAAAAAATAACTTGAATACCTCTTTGTGCTTCAACGAATTTATTCTCCTGCGCCATACGATGCGCATACGGTAAGTACACTTCCTGCCGACACTCGGAGTGCTCTCGAGCGAGATTGAATGCTCTCGACCACTCGCCCGCTAACACCGCCAGTTGGGCCACTCTCCTGTAAAACCATAAATATTTTAGCAAATTCTACATTAACTAGCCGAGTGTCTCTGCTCGACGCTTTATTACTACCGGGAACCTGAATGCCTGAATGTCAGATTCTACCACCGGCCCAGATATTAAACCTCTTCCGGACAAGAGCCGGCGAAACAAACTTGTTTTTTTTTTTTAAATAAAAATTATTATTTTTTCTTCTTCTTATTCGTCTTAGCATTCGGGTATTCCGATATCCGGTTATATCCGGATTTTAGAGGTCACTAGTTTTTACACAGAGCGATCTGACTTCCGAAACTCTAAGGGCGAACCAGAAACACACTTATTTTTTTAATTTTCAAATTTGTTACATTATTTTTGAAAATTGTCTAATTTCCAATGTAATGTCCTCACTTACTTGAAATCACCAAGTCTCATGTAGACATCACCGGCGGTTGCGTACTCGCTGACCGACACCAGAGCTTCAGCGAGATGACGTAGAGATTCACTCGAGCCCTTGTCCATCTTCCTTGCCAGCTCGATCAACCTATGTACAATTAAAAGATATTGTAATTAAAATAATCGATTTTAAAAAAGAAGGTTCTGGTGACATTCTGGCGCGGTGGTATCGAACCTGTCTTATGCGCCACAGGTCGCAGGTTCGATTACCGCTCGGAACAGATGTTTGTATTGACCATAATGTCATACGTTTGTCTTTGTATATTCTTTTTTACATCATAACGATTGGCAAATAAGCATACGGTCCGCCTGATGGTAAGCCGTCACCGCAACCTAAGAGCGTTGCCACCCGTTGTCTATCCTTTAAGATAGGAGGAAAAGGATGAGAACAGAAAAAAGGAAGAGAACAGTGGGGGGTTGGAGTTTGGGCCTCCGGCGCTCTTACTCATCGCAAGAAACGTAAGAGTACTCTTTCACTTTACCACCATGATGATGGTGACCATCAGGCGGACAATGTGCTTGTTTGCCAACCGACATGACATAAAAAAGAAATATGTTATAAAGTAATTATAACTCACATATCTCGTTTGCCACTCTCGGCGAGGAGTTTGGCGGCTTTACCGACATCGCCGGCAGCGAGGTACATCTCGGCGGCGGCGCGGGGCTCGTTGACTCGACGAGCCCACTCGGCTCGCTGGCGGGCTAGGCTCGTTAGGCCTTCGCCCTCGCCTACGTAATCCTGAAAGAGAAGCGATTAATCGATTAATTTACACAGATAAAATAGTCATAAACGTAACAGGCAAGCTTAAGTGGTACAAAAAATTAAAAATAGGATTTCATGTAAGCTGCCGACAGATATGTAAACTTGACAGTTTTTAATTCTTTTTTTTATGATTGTTTGTATGAAGAATAAATTTAAAAATTTGACACATCCAATGAGTCCAATACGCACATGATACAGTAAAGTATATACAATGTACTGATATATATGCGCATTCATACACCAAGTTCATCGAGTCTGACGTCACTAGCATGTCGGTGACGCGCTCCGATAACGCGAGGCATTTTGGGCATTGTCGTCGTAATATTCTTTTTTTTTTTTTTTTAAGATATTAGATATACCTGTGCCTTGTTAAACATGCGCAGATCTAGGTAGAGCGCAAGCGCACGATCGTCCCTCCCCGCACTGCGGAACGCGTTCGCTGCCTCCGCGTACCGTCCGCAGTGCGCGACGACCTCGCCCGCTATCACTGCGCGCCTCTCACCGTTATCCATACGATCCTGTAAATTGGAACATGCATATTTCATTTATTTACTAACGGGCCCGGCATAAAATCTGGGACTCAACAGCAGCGCTCTCTAACTGAGTCTAATTGTGAATAGAAGAGACACCGGAAAAATTATTGAATTACTAATATAGCTATTACAAAATAGGGGTTGATCGTAGAAGAATCAATTTAGGGTTGTGTGTATTTTTCAGTTTTTTTCTTTATGTTATGATTTATAAACAAGCATACGGACCACTGGGCCGTATGCTTGTTTGCCAACTTCTAACATAAAAAAAAAAAATTCACTAGATGTTATATATCATTATTATTGACGACAAAATAAAAAAATATAGAAATTTACGATTTCTTGATGATGGAAAATGACGATCGAAAACTAAAAAATCATTTTCATCAAGGTATTATACGGTAGCGAACCTGCCTTAAACGCCACAGGTCGCGTTTTTGATTCCCGCTCGGAGCATAATACGTTTGTAATGACGATGCAAGCATATTTTCCGGTCTGGGTGTATTTGTCCTTGTCATTGTAAATGTTTCCGGACCCCCGATACAGGATATTACTACCCTAATGGGGGCCGTTGAGTGTGTAGCGTTTATTTATTTATACCTGTAATTGATCGATGAGAGTCAGGAAAATGATGTTCTCGCTTCGCTGGAATGCCTTCCGAGCGACCTCGAAGGAGAGTTCTTCTAAGGCCGCTGTACCGAGTCTCTCCCAATCTAGAGCCGTCACACCCAGACACGCCACTGCGTACGCCTCACTGGATATACATAAATATATGTTGGCACATGACGAAGTATAGAACCTAGTTAATACGTTGGATTAGAAAGACAATATTTGAATTATCTAGTTAAGAGATTAAAAGCATTGTTGGTTACAATAAGTTGTGGCGTTGTGGGTAGCGAGTCTGCCTTTAGTCTCGACGGTTGCGGGATTGAATCTCTCTCGGGCAGATGTTTTTTAAAATTTCTGACTCGGCCTGGGCGTTTGTCCGTGTGGGTCTCCCCACCGTGCCCCGGAGAGCACGTTAAGCTGTCGGTCCCGGTTGTTATCAATAACATCTGATAATAATAATCGTTAACTCTTGATAAGTATTATAATTGCTCTTATGCAATGAGTTACTGGTTCGCCCTTAGGGTTGCGGAGGTCAGATGGCAATCGCTCCGGGTAACAACTAATAACCTGTCAAATCCGGATAAGAGTAATAAGCAGACCCTGGGTACATAAAAATACCGGGAATAATACTAGCATGAAGAAGAATGTTAACATACTTGGATGAAATTCATAAAGGCTCCATGCTAACCTTAACTTAGTCTGATACAAAATTAATACTGTGAATGAACCCCGCGTGCGGATTTATATATATTAGAGTTTGTTTGATTAAACCTGGCGGCGGCTATTGAGTAAAGCTGACGGCTTTTGACTTCTGTCGTATCTGTGATGGTGCGTTGCAATTCGACGGATAATGGATATAATTTTTCGCCCTGATTGATAATATTTGTCATGGCCGACACAGACACAAACGCCACGCGCATCCTAATCCAGTGCAACATATATTTGTTAAAAATGTTTACGTTTTGATTTATTCAATGATCGAACAGGTCAGAACATCGGTCAGGATCGAACCCGCAAGTCAAAAAGGAGGGCAGACAGCCCTGTAACCGTTGAACTATTGAGGCTTCAAAACCTTATGACCTTGCCATACCATGTCATCAGGAAATTAATATTCGAATGTTTTAATAACTTACTTGAATAATTTCTGTTGAATGTACTGGTGCATGGCGTGCGAGAGCGGAACGTTAACCGTCTGCATAGAGTTGGCTAGCAGGCAAAATACTCGACCTCCCTACGAATAGATAATATATATTCTAACATATAAAATTCTCGTGTCACAATGTTCGTTCCCATACTCCTCCGAAACGGTTTGACCAATTTTGATGAAATTTTGTGTGCATACCGGGTAGGTATGAGAATCGGTCAACATCTATTTTTTATACCTCTAAGTGATATGGGTGGTCGACCCCACATTTTTATTTTTCATTTTTTTGACAAAATTTTTTATTTTTATTTTTTTATAATGGGGTATTAAAAAATTCATATAACCCTAAATTTTCACCTTTCTACCATCAACGCCCATTTTTAATAGCGATATTAGTAATTCAATAATTTTCACCAGTGTCACTTCTTTTCACAATTATACTCAGCTGGGGGTACTGCTATCTGGTCCCAGATTTTTTTCGGGGCAGGACAACGTCTGCCGGGCCCGCTAGTTGTCTTATCATATTCTACTCTACGAAGGATATCATTATGACGACGTGGCGCAGCGGTAGCGCACCTGCATTAAGCACCGCGGGTCGCTGGTTCGATTCCCGCTCGGAATAGATGGCTGTATTGACCTCGTCATTGTGTATGTTTCCGGACCAGGATATTACTATCCTAATGGGAGCCGGAGGATGACTGTGTAGCGTTTATTCTTATTTTGTATCATATGGCGCTTGACTTGTCGCAACATGATGAAAGAATTTATTAAAACGAATCTACAAATCAAATTATAAACAATATGTCTTTGACATTGGCGGTTTGAACATAAAGACTTAATATTATCTTTATGCATTGTATATTCAACATTTTTTGAGAAATTAATATACTTAAATAATATTTTTATACTCGAAATTCTCTGACCTCTACAATCATTTAGAAAAACCACTGATGTCGCAATATAAGTCTTGAAAGGTGTGTTTTATTTTGACAATGATTATAAAATGATTGTGAAATGAACTATTATAGTTAAGATTAAAAATGAAATCAAATTTTAAAAATTCTGAATTCTGTTTTCACAAGAATTATATTGTGTTGGTTTTTATCATCAAATAATCATTTGATGAAACTAAGGAAAGAGTATATCGCTCGTTAAATTCAAAGCTACCGCAAATCAAAATTACACTTTTTCAGGAGAGCCAATCAAAAAACGAAAAATATTTTTGCCTACTACTTTCTTATTTTACATCAAATATATGCACATTATACATCTGTAGACGCGTATTTTTAATTATTTACGTGGTTCTACCATAAACTGATTGCTGGAAGAGATATAAGCATATACGGTACTTTTGAATATAAAAATATGTAATAAAACAACCGCAAGTCAAAAAGTCAAAACCAAAAGTCGTGTTTTTCTATAAAAAAATTAAGGAATTAAATTAAAATTTCCATGATATTTAATAGTATAAATTAAATGCTAAACAAAACTTTAAAAGAAATGAAGATTCGTTGGATAGAATTCATATGGGCCCTGACTTGTATTTGAGATGGTACAAGCTGATAATGATTATTATGTTTTTCTTTGATCTGGACAACTTTGGGGCTACTTTGATATTCTTTAACAATAGTTCTAATTATTTTATCAAAAATTTAAATGATATTCATGAAAAAATGTAGAATATGGGACTTTTGAAAAGTTATTTTTGAAATATGTTGGTTTAGATTATATTTCGAGCGTTTAAAACGAAAATTCCAAACTAACGGTTGTGTTATTTTTGTACTGTACAATGCGAAAACAATGGGTGTCTTTGCTAAATATAAAAATATGAAGGTTGAAGATTGTATTTTTGCAATAAAAGCATTTTTGATTTTTTTTTTCATTTGTGGCACTTTTGAATTTAACGAGCGAATTATGTTACGTTAAATTAATACCTGGAATCCCACAACGGACCCTGTCAAGGGCTGCGTGGCGGCGGGGAAGTGAGCCGCCTTGATGGACAGGAGTCCGGAGCCAGACAGGCAAAGCAGCTCGTCACACCAGGAGTTCCAAGACACCGAAGTTACGTTCTCCTCCTGGAATTAAAGTCTTCTAAAAAAGTTGAATTTTAGTTAATACCCTACGTCCTTCTTAAATATTGTAGAAACTTCAACCAAATCGGTTCATAGAATGGAAAAACTGGTAATAATATATTTTACCCCAATTTAAGCCTCAATAGCTCAACGGTAGAAGGGCCGACTTCGCTTCGTTAACGCGAGAGTCGCAGGTTCGATCCTCACCCCTCTTGGGCTATTGTCGTACCCACTCCTAGCGCAAGCTTCGAGCTTATTTGGAGGGGCAATAGGAATATTAGTAATGCCATTAAAAAAGCATTGCTAGTATTCTTTAAAAAAAAAAAATTAGGTCAACGGTAAAATGGATCTGTTAAAGCGAGTTTTGCATGTTCAATCTATCTTCTTCTTCCGAGCATTATCCCCGTTATTATACGAATTTACCCAGGGTCTGCTCATCACACTTAGCCGGTTTTGACGTGTTACTAGTTCTTACACAGCGATTGCCGTCTAACCTCCACAACCCTAGTGGCGAACAGATAACTCATTTGATAAGAGCAAGTTACATATCAAAAGTTAACGATTATGTTATGATAACAACCGGGAACGACAGCTTATCGTGCTTTCCGAGGCAGAGGTCAGAGTCCGGGAAAAAACTAAATTAATACTCACTGTATAAAGCAGATCGCCGTTCGATAGGTTGTAGACACGGCAAAGGGACGTTTCGTCGACGACGGCAACGCGTGTGCGCGAAGCGTTCACGTCGACACACCGGACGCTCCCCGGCGTGTGGAGGATAACCTTCGATATCCCGGTACTCGGTTCCACTTGCCAAATCTACGGAATCGTTGTAAGATTCAGATAAGATTGAAGGAGACGGAGAAATTACCAGCGGTTTAATCTGCCTTAAAACTGAGTCACGTAAATACACGGTAGAAGGGCCGACTCCGCCTTCCTGGCCGCCTTGGGCTATTGTCGTATCCTTTCCTAGCGCAGCCGTCGTACCGTCGTACCCTCTCCAGATCTTATTTGGAGGAGCAATAGGAATATTAGTAATGCCTTGAAAAAACATTGCTAATATTCTTTAAAAATAAACATGATGTTTCAATTGATAACGCGTAAATATTATGAATGCAGAAAAACTAACTATATCACCGGCTATATTTGCTTTTCACTAATAATCGTTTATTTTGGCAAATAAAATATTTTCACATCTGGGTTTATTTCAAGAACACCTTTTATTTTTATTCAATTCACAAGGTTTTTGTATAAAACCACGTACATTTCCATCAAACATTTCATTACTATTTAAAAATTGGTTTTCAGGATTATTCAAAAATAACCAAGGATAAAAAAGTGTCCAATAATATATAAATTTTAAAACTTATTATAAGAAGCTATTATCATCTTTCTTTAAATGAAATGTTAAGAAGAGGAGTTTGCGTTACATTTTTTTAATCTGGGGTTTTCTACATAAATGGATCTTTTAATCCCATTTTTATGAGAACCATAGCCTCCTGGGCAATGCGCGAGCGACGCCTACAAATGAATGGTTTTGTCAAGGCTACGACAACCGTTTACCACCAGATGGATCGTATGCTTGTCTGCCAACCGTTAGGAAATAAAATATAAAAAGACTGCTTACCAAAAGGCAAGCTACGTTTACGTTAAAAATACAATACTAAGAAAGGTTTATTCTTTCAAATACGCAAGCTTTTTTGCATTTATTGCATTTATAATCGTCAAACGGCACCTGGCATGCTTTGCAATGAAAAAAAGAAAAAATCTAAATTTTATTTTTTTAGGTCCGGAACCTTTACGAGTGTATTCAAAACAATTTTTCAAAGTTTCAACATATTCGGATCAATAGTTTATAAACGGATTGAGAACAAACATACAAAATTATTTTTACATAGATCTTGCGCTTCAAAACAGAACACACAAGACATTTTCTTTTTATTTATACGTGACACATATTATAGCAAGAAAACGTAGCTAAGCTAGCTTAAACTGAGCTTTGGACGCGACTGCGAGCTTAGGCACATAGCTTGTTACATTATAGGAGTATATTGATCGAATTGTGCTTCCAACTGCACAAAGAGATTTTAATATTTTTATTTAGTTGATTAAAAATCCACCATGTTCGTGCCTGATGTGGATTAAAATCCAGCGTTGAACTGAAAAGGTTCAGTTCAGTCAAACTTAGAACAAAATTGAATCTTTGAAATTTTACTTCGTGTTAACTTCAGAATTTTCGCGAACGCATTCACAATTTGGCTATTTTGGTTTAATAGCAAAGCTTGTCTATCATATTTTAATAAAAATTAAAATATAAGATTCGTTTGTAATTGCCTGTTTTTAGCTTAACTGCGTTAACGTGAAATACGCTGAGGAGTCTTGAGCCTATTTAGCAAAGGTGTGCAATCATTACTTTGTCGCCTTCTAGTAAGCGCGCTTAAGTCAAAATGGAATAGGTACAAATGTTAACATGTCTGAATATATGAAAATGGAAATTGTAAAAAGATGTTTCTCTATACAAAATGACCAATATGACTCTAGACGCTTATAAAGTTGGGTTGAGTTATAACGCCCGGCCCAGCCGGCGCCCCTTAACATCACTGCGCCCATGTGGACATGCTGCTCTATAGTCAAATCATACGTAGTTATAGTGATCACTTAATATCAGATGAGCCTCCAGCCTTCGCACATTCTTACATAAAAAAAAATGTTTAGTCAAAGCCACCTCTGGAATAAGGTATACTAAACAACAAACGGTCTCTGGTGTTTTTATGAACATATGCAACTTAATCTACTTTACCAAAAAAAGATTTTTTTATTCAACGTGAAAAAAGCTTATTTGTTCAAAGTCACATTCTACCACCAGCTTCAAAAATACTAGCATACTATAGGCAAGCTTTGATTGACACCGCTGTGGTATATTAAAAAATAGTTTTTCATTATTTATCATTTTTAACCTTTTAATAAATATTTTTCTAGTTGCAATAATTATTTTGCTAATATCATAAAAAAATATTTCACGAGCATAAACGCAAAGCATGACAAAAAATAGATTTACAAAATATTTAAAAAAAAACCTTTTAAGGATATATTCAAATATATCTAGACTCTCTGTACATTTTTGGCATTTAGAATTGAAACTATTTACTGATGATGAGATAGGTCTTAGAGCAAAGCTAATATAATAATGTCATGGTAAAATATAATTACTTGTCCATTCAATAGTCCAAGCAGCAAGACCTCCTGAAGTTGTAATGTTGTTACTTTAACATATCGAATAGGAGCTGGGACTGTCCAAGTCTTAGGGAGCTTCGTACCAATCATTGAGAGCTTTGTATCCTGAAATAATAAGTTATTGCAATTATTCTTACATATAACAGAATTGCGGTAATGACTATTATTACAATTTTCAACTTCTCTTTTCCAGCTTTTGCCGTTATCCGGATTTGAACGGTTACTAGTTCTTACCCAGAGCAAATGCCATCTGACTTCCGCAACCCTAAGCGAACTACCCCCACAAGGACAAACGCCCAAACCGAAACAGATATTTCTAAGATACTACTAATAATGTAAATATCTGGCCGAGCGGGACTCGAACCACCAAACGTCCAGCCTAAAGGTACAAATTACAATTTTGAACTGTAATTAATTATTTTTTATCATATAAGTATCAAAACAACAGTGTAGCATATAGCCAAGTTTTCTTAGGGTTCGTCTTTTTAGTTCATCTAAAATCATGTATATTTCTTTGGTAAGAAGCATCTTCAAAATGTTCTCAATACTATCTATGAATAGAGGTATAATCTAATTTAATTATGAAATATTAAGCATTGTGATAAAAATGTCCAAAATGCAGAGATATATATGGATTGGCCCATTGAACATACCAATTGTCGTCGACTCATTGGTGACCTTTAGTAAATTCAACACCAACGCAACAGAACGAGCTTGGTCACACACCAACTTTATTTGGTTATTTTGTGCAAATTATACATCAGTCATTCGAGAAATTACTAAGTTAATAGTGTATAAAATAACCTCCATTATTTCCTATGCCTTAAAGTTTAGACGGTTGAAGATAGTTAATTGATTTTTTTTCAACTCTTATGATAGCCAAAGAAGTATTAACAATAATTTATGAATGACAGTTAAGAAATCCTTTCATATATATCAAATCAAATCAAATAAAATATTTTTATTCAATGTAAAAAGCATATAACTTATTTATTGAAAGTCAAGATTTTACTACCGGCGAAACAAACTCGGAGGGATTATATCTTTTTTAATATATTATTATTTTTTAAATGTCCAAGTAATTTACATATTATGTTCACTGAAAAGCCTGGAGTGACTGCCTCATTCCCAAGGTGTGGTGTCCTCAAGGTATTCATTTATTTTAAATATTATAATCTGGCTGTCGGAATAAAGAATACATTAAGAAATATGAAAGTACCTGGCATATAAGTAAAGCCTCACTCGTAGCAACCAATAGTGAACATTCATTCTTTTGTATGAGCTTTTCTTTCACCTTATACAGCATACCATCCATATCCCCCTGTTCGTAAACCACCACTCGGTCTGGTAATTGTACCTTGAAATAGAAAAATACCACCATTATTAAAACATTACTGAAACAATACACATTCAACAGACAAGGATAGTTATATCCTAACTAATAAAAACATCTGCTCCGAGCGGGAATCAAACCAACAACCTCTAGCCTGAAAGACAGAATGCCTATCCACCAACCCACATCAATCATCTGCAATATTTATAAAAAATTCTAAATAACAAAATTTAGGAATCAGTTGTCATTTGACCTCTACAATAAACAATTGAACTAAGTCTGAAGTGTTATCAAAAATATTGACATTCTATTGTATTCTGTAACATGCTCATAAACCACTTAAATAATTATACAATTGTGGTATAATCAAGGCATTATACACATGATTTAAACTTTGTTGTAATAAATACTAACTATCGTTGACCTATTGCAAAATAATAGAGGCTGTATAATCAGGCACATCCAATGAAAAACATATGTTTGACATTGGCAGTCTGACTGTAATCAGTGAATGTTTTATTTATTTTAATTTAATGTTATATAACATAATTGTACATAAATAAAGCTCACAGTCCTACATGTAAGAAAACCCTATATTAAAATAAATAATAAATCGTTATAAAAGCGGCAGAGCCACTGGCATAAACTAGTGTAACATAATTTTGAACACAAGCTTACCGCAACGCGATGCTTATATATAGCTATTTTCTGCACTCGATCATGACATTTGATCCGAACTTTGTTCCCAGAGGTTAGATTTTGTATAATGACATCACTCATATTTTCCCTGTACGCGTAACGCTCACGGTACAAGCCGTGTACCGTGTTATATGCTATCTGGTAGCACCATAGAGATCCATCTTGGCAAGCAACAGCCTGTAACACGAAAATTATATTTCCTATACAACACAATAATTCTATGATTGATTTTTCAAAAACAAAAGGACAACTTCTCCAGAGAACCAGTTCTCAAATTGTCTCCATATTTTCATTTATGTACATATGATATGATTGATGATGATGATGATACATATGATTGCTTTTTATGTTAGAAAGGATATAATTTTTAGGTGGTAGCACAGTAATATGGTCTGGATCTGATAATGGGAGCTTGGGACATCGAAGGCACTAAAGGCACACTCACACACATCACAGGATTTAAATATTCTTTCAAAGTAACTTGTCAAACTGGTCTAGAAAATTACCATTTGGCGATATGCAACTCCTTATAGTTCTTTATTGCTAAGAAATATTTATGACAATATCGTATATTATTATATTTATGATACAATTATCTATTGGTAAGCTGGAACTTACTTATAATTAATTATCAATTTTAATTTTAAATAAAAAAAAACATTATGTACCATTGAATTAAGAACAGGTGATGGTGCTACACACCAGACCCATTCCATAGGTGTAGACAGGATGACAATTCCTTCAGATGTAAGAACTGACCAACCCCCAATCCCACCGACCAACACCAAAGAACCTAATATTGAAATCGATACTGCTGATAGCCCTGAAAACATTAATTCATTAATAATATTGTTAAATGTACATAATCAACAGGCAAAGATTTGTGACTAAGTTTACCTATATTTCTTTCTTTTAAAACTTGTTGACCCTGAATATTGTAGAATGATAGAGTGTCATTCCAATCGGTGACTAGCAGTGCTGATTTTGAGAAAGCGACGGCCCACACTGCAGCCTCTCTGACTATCCTTTGGATTTCCTCACCTGACTGAATTAAATATTATTATGAACAAGTTCTTAATTGATAAATGATAAAAAAAATATAGGATATTTCACCTTATTGCGTACAGAAACAGCACCGATAGCTAGTCCTATAGCTAAGTATTGCCCAGTAGGGGACCATACACAGCATGTTATACGGCCTGGGACTCGGTACTTCTGTACTGCCTTAACATCAGCTGACCAAAATGCAAAATCTGATGCTGCACATGACACTAAGTGATAAGTTACTGGATTGTAAGTAAGGAACTGTATTGCTTCGTTGTGTCTGTAAAAATTATGAAAATAAAATACATCAATATAATTATATGTAAAATTAATACCTCAGCTCATATTTATCACAACGATAACTATTTTTTTATTTCAGTACAGCCATCTATATCTACGTACATCTCCATATAGTAAACTTCTTTCTAATAGAGCTATTGAATAGTAACTAATAGATTTTAAAGTAATATTTCATAATTTACCATAAATATTATAGTGGCCAAAAATTGCAAGTTTGTATTATAATTTTTATAATATTAAACTAAAATTGATACTTACGAATATTTAAGAATGCCTTCCATTTTAGATGTCCATATGATAACATTCTTGTCAGCACTACCGCTAGCAAATTTCTTGCCGTCATCACAATATGCCACAGCATACACAGCACCTTTGTGCGCCTGAAGTAGTTGAACGAGAGCACCATCTTTTGGATCATACACCATTACTTTCTCCCCTGCAGCAACTATTAACTGTGTTCCATCTGGACTGAAGCATATTGCATGAACACTAAAAAAAACATTTATTGAGGTTTAATGTTTTGTAACCAATGCGTATCAATAAAATGGCATTAAAGTGGATATTTTGATCCTTATTTTGAAATAAATACATATTACGCAGTGTACTATTATGCTAACTTGTTATATGTACCTTGAGAATTCGATTTTGTCAGCTTCGTGTATTTTATTTACCCACTTGGGAATAGTTCTCATTTTGTTATGTATACAATATTACAGTAATATTATGACTACAACAAAACTGCAACATATGCACTATAAATTTATTTACACACTACTACTAAACGTATTAGTCGTAAACATTAAATATTAATTTTTGGCATCATTTTAGTTGACAACGGCTTCTAAAAAAGTGTAAACAAACGCGTTTGATAAAATATGTAACTCCGTAGAGAAGTTATTATTAAAAAGATATTAATTGTAGTAATTAAGTTTTAGTTTTTATAAAATAAATTTTGGTTATGTTACTTTTTATCTTAAATTATTTAATTTAACTTTTAACTTTCAAGATTTAAAAGTATATTTTAAATTTTGTGACGTGATCAATATCAACATGTCGCTAGCTAGACATTTAACCACAGATTATAGAATGAGTATATAATATACATATATTATGCTCTACAATGTATTATGCTCTGTGGATTTAACCATAGAAATGAAGGTGTAGAACTCTGAAGTATTAAAAACTCTTACGGCATGCTTCAGTGAAGCTTGAGGTTTCACTCGGGTCATTAGAACGGGTTATCCATTTCTGTGGGGAACACTACAAAATCAATAATTATGAAAAAAATAAAACGATTTTAAAAACATTTTTAGATTACAATCTTTTTCTGATATCAGTATTCAGTACTAATATTGATGTTTTTTTTTAAGTTAGTTATTTTTAATGCCAAAATGTTTTTGTAGTTCTTCTAAGCATGCGGGACAATAATTAATGGATCCCATATATTGTAAAAAAACTAGTGAGCTGGCACCATCAGTGAACTAATTGGAACTAAAAAAAACATTAAAACTGAGAGTGTGTGAGAATACATTAAAGATTCTTAGTGTAAACGACTTTGGCAAAAAAATTCACATTTAGAACATTACCAAGATTTGTACCTGTTCAGCTCTTTATCAAAATTAAAAACTAAAAATAAGAGTGAAAATTATGCAGACTTATATGTATTTCTAGCTACCGCCCACTTCGAATATCAATAATTTTCCAGCATTTTTTTCACTTTACCACTTCTTATAATCCACAATAACATTAATTACTTTAATTATAGAGTTCCCAACCATACTATTTTAAACAGTATTATACTTTTTTTCGTTCATTACTACTTTTTATCGTTCTACAAAAAAGTATTGAACATGCTGTTTTTATGTCATTTTCATTATAAGGGTTCCGTTTTTACCATTTGGCTAGGGAACCTTAAAAATGAGCTCCTGATTTATTTCAATATTAACTTAGAATTGTTGGGAGTTTAAACTAAACTAGACTTCTAAGTAAACAAGTCTCGTGAGACCAATTAAAACTCAACGCTTATAATATTAAGACTAGTTTTTATTTAAATTAAAACAAACATAATAAATAATAATTTTATATCTAATTTGATATAGTCTATGTCTACAATAGGAAAAGACCTGAATGATTTTTAAACGGCCAGCCTGATGATTGATGAATGATTTATACCCTTAGACCTAGAAAGCTGATTTTTTTACAAGTGTCGTTTTTGAAACAAACTCTGAATGGTGTAAAAAAACTATGAACATTTTTTATAGAAATCCATCATTTTTAAAACTAGGAGCACGAAATTTTGTTTTAAAATTAAAAATTAGAGATTAATAAAGATTAATTTTCTAAAATTCCACCCCCCAAGGGTTGAAAAAGGGGCTGAAAGTTTCTATGGGAGGTCAGTTATTTTTGGAACTAGAAGCATAAAACATTTCCATTCGGTAAACAATTTAAATTAAGAAAAAGAAACATGTATTTTAAGATTTTTTAAATTTCCACACCTGAAGGGTTGTAATGGGGGTTCAGTTTTGATTAATTTCGTTATTCATGCGGCTGAAACCGCTGGCAGAAGCTAGTAGACTATAAAACGAGCATATAGTCGCTTGAAACCGACATCAAAACCTATCTCACATACTATACGAGCTCGTTATAATAATTATATTCTTACATACTTATCTCCAGGGCTGAACAATAGTATAGAATACATTTTCAGAACAAAGACCCACATGGAAGCCCTTTCTTATTATTGTCCTAAAACAATGAAATTTAATTAAAAGTCTAAATTTAAATAGCGTCTATTGTTCGTAAAATAAACATTTTTCAATAATACTAAACCGAATAGCTCTGCTTGCTTTAGCTGCGTTGAAAGGAAAATTTCCAAGGACTGATTATTTTTATTGATATGTATATATTTTAATTATTTTCTCAAGAATTAAAGAAAATAATACTTAATTTCTCTTCAATAGCTCAACGGTAAAAGCCTCAACAGCTCAACAGTTAAAGGCGCGAGTATTGCGAGTTCGATCCTGACCCTGACTTCGGCTATTGTCGTAACCACTCTTAGCCCGAGCTACAAGTTTATATGGAGGGGCAATATTAAATATATAATATTGAATTTAATTTCTATAGAAAGCATTGCTTTATAAAACAACAAGATTTTTCATAATTTTCCATTTGATTTATTAGTAATATGTGTAACTCACATATTAGATATGACTTTTTTAAATAGCTTTCGAAAATATCTGAATCAACACCTCAATCGCTACGTTCTATGAAATCATTCGAATCAACATTTGACGACGTTGTGGCGCAGCGGTAGCGAACCTGCCTTAAACGCCACAGGTCACGGGTTCGATTCCCGCTCGGAGCATAATATGTTTGTATGACCATGCAAGCATATTTTCCGGTCTGGGTGTATTTGTCCTTGTCATTGTGAATGTTTCCGGACCCCGATACAGGATATTACTATCCTAATGGGGGCCGTTGAGTGTGTAGCGTTTATTATTATTATTATTATTATTATATTAGCTGTGCCGGCGCCTGCACTCGCGTATCGCTTCACCTGCCCGCGATTTATTTCTTATTTCTCGGCTTCTATGTATCGTATCATTATGTTATAGAACCTATATTCTTCCTTAAATCACTATCAAATGCAAAAAGAATTTTTCAAATCTGACCCGCGATTAGCGCTATCAAACAAACTAAATAATAAAAAATATTGTTATAGATTGACAGGGTTTTTCATATAATAAAATATACCGGCGTCGGGATGTGACGACCCCATCGCCCGCTTTTGGGATAACCTCTGTCACAACAGAGATTATTCCACCAGTGCAATCAGTCACACTGGTGGTAGGTCTTTTGTTGCAAGAGGCCGGCTAGGTAGGTACCACCGCAGTGTCCAATATTCTGCCGCCAAATAGTAGTGCTTAGGCATTACTGTGTTCCGGTTTGAAGGCCACTGTACGCTAGTGAAATTACTGGGCGGACGAGATTTAAGAACTAATATCTCGAGGTTGCCAACGCGTGAGTCGCACCTCCTAATGGTGCTGCAAGCGCTCATAGGCTACGGCAACCACTTACCATCAGGTGGGCCGTATGCTTGTTTGCCAACTTATAACATAAAAAAAATAAATAAATAAAATAAAATAAACAAAATGTACAAAGATTTGCTGGTGCTTTTTCGTTTTTTTTTTGCGTCACTTTGCTTTATTTCCAATTGAAAGAAAGAAAGAAAGAGCCATTTATTTGGAGCAAGCCTCTAATCAAAAAGGAAAAAAAATCAAAAGTCATTAAACTATACACATTAAAAAACATTAATTTAACTAAATTAAGAAAAAAAAGAACATACAGAATAACACTTGAAGCTCCCTAGTCCCTAACTACTCAGGCCTAGTTCATTCAAATATAAAAAAAAAATTTCATAGGTAAAAAAATTCATAATTGGTTTCATTCAAACACATATTAAATAAAAATCGAACTTTTTATTTAATGATTAAAAAATAATCGACTATCATTTACATCTTTGATGATTTTTAGTGCGGTCTGGACGAGTTTGACATTTTGAAACTTTGCTATAGTTTAGAAGCGAACACTTCACAGCCTGGATTTTTGCTAAAATACAATCATAATTACATATACCTACGCAGGTATGCCAGGGTATAACCAGCAATTAGTATTACATGCAATCCGATAGCAGAATGCTATGGAATCCGGAAGATTAGCTACGAAAAAAATTGTCTTAATGTTTGTTGACACAGATTATAAGCATTTTACAGTTCCGGCCTTTCGTATTCTTTCTCCGGGTCAAATGGCCTATTTATTACTAAGCATGCGGAACATAAGTAATAAGGAATGGGACAAACGATGAAACATTTTTAGGGCTAGTGAGAATTAATGAAAACGAACAATCTTTTGCCTATTGACACAAGGTGCAATATAGAAAAAAAACTAAAGACAGTTTAAGATCGTTGATGAGACATAATTAATGATGTGTGACATTCGAAACGCTACTGTCCGCCCATAGCGCGCCTTTTATCCATAAATTAAAATCTTTACACAGTTATTGAAGTCCGACGAAGACGGTTATATCTATCAGAGTAAAGTTGATTTTCCTATATTTCTTAGTACTTATTATCTGTGTATTTAAAAAAAAATGACATTAGTAGTTTTCTTATGTTTCGAATGTTCCACTGATCATTATTTTTTCTAGTATTACGACAGACAGCCTGTCGCCGTCGCCGGATGTAGGCAGGTAGTTCACATATTAGTGAGTGTGATAAAATTGCACTTTTATCTTGATATGCTTTATCAAACACTAACACAATAAGAAAATATACATAAAACTTTACAATAATTTTAGATAAGGTAAAGTCAAATTGATATTTTTATAAGATAGAATAAATTATTTTGGTATTGAAGATAATCTATTATATAGGGAAAACTTTGGGCTTCTTATTATGATCTGCACGCGGAGGAGGGTGAGCTTTGGCACACATAGGGCATTATATGAAGATGTGTATAAAGTAAAACTTTGTGTATAAAATATAAATATGTTATAAATACAATAAATTAAATTAATATCTTTGGTTTATTCAAACTGCCAATGTCAAACAAATATAACATTTGATTAAATTTAATAAATTCTTTGTGGGCATAGCAACGCGTGGCTGAATCTGGTGATTATAATAAAGGCGCGGCCCCATCGCTACGCACGTTTGTGTAGCTTCGCTTTGCATGGAAAGGTACTCGATAGTGTCCACTGCAAATCAAGAACACGCTAGGCACGAAATGATGACATTTATAAACTCTAAAATGCTTACTGGCTTGCTCAAAAAGTTAAATGCGTTTTTTATACTATTAAACGTTTCAGTCCAAGCGCAAATATTTTTGAGTCTTAAATTTATAAAGATTTTTTTTTATTGAAATAGGTACTTCCTATTTCATTCACAATAATATAATTATAAAAATTATATAATATCACATTACCGTGGTTAAGCGATGTTAATATTCGTGTATAAAGAGTGCTGCAGTGGAAACGTATCCATACAGCTAGTATGCGTTGTGTGGCCATGGACAGCCTGCGCAGCGGTGGACTGCGCTATAAAGCTATCAATTCGATTAATATAACATTACTACTATTTATTACTTACTGGGATGATATCGATATAATAAGTATGTAAAACGATAGCTTTATACAAATCAGTTTCTTTTTAAAGTTGTCTTTTTTAGAAAGAATTTATTTTCAAATAATAAAAATTCCAAATACGTACGAACAAATTTCATCAAAGTATCCCCAAAGTCTAAACGGGCAAGATAAAAGGTTAAGATCGCTTTATCACGCCATCACATTCTGTCACGTCCTGCGCCACCGGGAACACAATTAATCCATTCGAAAATTATCCGGTGCATCCCCTTTGGCTTTAATTAAAATGTAAATGGCGACGGCTCTTTTAGGCGTCTATCACGTGAATACCGTCATTGAATTTTAGGATCCGGTGAAAAGTGGTCGTGGATTTTATGAATTTAAATTGTCTTATTAAAATTTCCCTCTGTCGTTCAGGTTTTTGAAATGGTTATTATACAGTGCTTTTTAGGGTTCCGTAGCCAAATGGCAAAAAGGGAACCCTAATAGTTTCGTCATGTCCGTCTGTCCGTCTGTCCGTCCGTATGTCACAGTTAGTTGACTGTGAGACTGTTGGCTCTATCTATATGAAATTTAGTAAACAGGTTTATTCTATGAACCACACTACGATTTTGTAATGAAATCCTACGATCCAGTAATTTATAAAAATTAGGGGTAGCAGTACATACATCAAATTGAGACTTGAAAAAAAAATTTCAACGTATGGCAACGCGTGAGATATCTTTGGATAGGTCTTTCAAAATGACAAGGAGGTTTGATTTTGCCTAAATTCAGAATATTTTCTTCAGAAGTCGGTGCTAAGTAAAATATCGGCACACGGGGTCCCGAGTTTTGAAGTCGGTATTTTTTTTTAGTTCAAAAAACTACTAGGATTTTCGAAGGTTCCCCTTCATTTCTCTGGGATACCATCATCAGATCCTGGTTTCCTTATCATGGTACCAACTCTGGGATATCGCCTTTCCAACAAAAAAAGAATCATCTAAATCCGTCATAATCGAGAAAGTTATCCGCGAACACACAAAAAAATTATAAATTATATGCGGTCGAATTGAGAACGTCTTCTTTTTTTGAAGTCGGGCAAAATATCATTAACTGTCTTCATGAAATTATTCATTACACTTTAATTAAAATTTATATATGTATATCTACTTTAAGTTGTTTTACGTTTAGCTACAGTATAAACAGAGGTACCTGCAGCTGGTTTATATGCAAGTTTAAGCATTTTTTGTTCTCATTCTGGCGTAATCTCAACTCTCTCCATATAAATGGAAGTCCAAAATCAATACCAGTTTGCGAGAGAGAGATAGAAGAACGCAAAAGGGGCGCGGACTAATTCAGTTTCCCGCCCCACTCGACTGTTGTAACGACCCCTAGTCTAACCAAAACGACTATCAACAATTCAATTTAGGGGATACACTTTAGAAGTTTATATATACATGTATAGACGCATCATTTACCTGAAAGTTGAACGTACTTGGTTATAATATTAATAGTAGTTTTTTTTTTCAAACAAATACCATATTTAGTTGTTACCAAGTAAGTAGGTATTTATTTCTGTAAGTTTGTGCACTCGAACTAAAAGAATGGCTGCACCAAATTTGCGTACATATAGGTAATTATGTAATTCATATCGTCACACACATACAAAATGTCACAGACTCGTTGGTGCCCCTTTTTTAAAACATTAACACCAAAGAACTCTAACTAGATTCGGTTGTGTTGTGCAAATCATATCACCGAATATCTAATAAAATTGACTAACTTGACTAAATAAACTATAGTAACTAGCTTTGTTCCATTTTGTTTTTGTACAGCCTCTGTTTGGTACAGCCTTTTCCTTTACAGCATATTTGGTGATTTTTTTCGTGTCAAGGTATTTTACGTACGGTATCACTATGTATATGTGTAGACCGGATGATATTTTCATTCAATTTGATTCGCCACATTTTTGTCCAATCATATATGGACGCAAATAAGCAATACCATGTCAACCCACACGAATGTCATTTCGAGAAAAACGCGTTTGAAAATTTTGAACTACTTGCTTCAAATATTTTTTTTTTTATGTATTCGTCAAGTTTTTGGCAATTTCAGATTTATGTAAGTTATTTATACTTATTTTCACAAAAAATAATTACACAAACTGCACATTTCATATATAATATAACCCAAAACTTTTAACATAATACGTAAATTGCATGATTAAAAAATGACTTTTTAGAAGTTTTAAAGCTTAAAACCCTACAAATATTAAAGAAAAATGTTCTTCAGCCATTTACCAACACTTCTGCATATATAACTCAGTTTTTTTAATTTTGTGGGTTGACATGATATTGCTTATTTGCGTCCAAATAGCGTTAAAAGATTTTTGGAACCTTTCTACTTCTTGTTGAGCGAACCCCGTACCTATCATCATTGTGTCATCTGTAGGTGTAGCAATCGTGCTATTTTCTAGTTCTGGAATATCGCAAGAGAGAAATACAAGACTGGACCCAGTACACTTCCTTGTGGCACTCCAGCTTTAATATGCTTAAGCACTGAAGCTAAATGTCTTAATCGCCGCTATGTTAATCCATCATCTTGCCTTACTCGGAACATTCTAGGTATTAGGTAAGACTTTGAGACATCTGCAATCTGTATTGGGAGCATATTTCTGATCTTTTTCAATATTTATTTATAACATAATTATTTATAACTTTCTTCATAACATTATTCCCGGTATTTACCCAGAGTTTGCTTAGACTCTTATCCTGATATGGGGGGGTTACTAGTTTTTACATAAAGCGATTGCCATCTGACCTCCGTAGCCCAAAGTTCGAAAAACTTCGAATAATTCGATGATTTTTGAATAATAATAATTTATATAATAAAGAGGTGTGCGAATAATTCGAACTATTCGATTCGAGTTTCGCATAAAATGAAAATTATTCGCACACCTCTATATTATATAAATTGTATATTTACTTAATGAATAACATGCTGTCAATCTACTTGGATGCAATATTTCTCCACTCAGCAAGACGACATGGATAATTTGTATATCCTTTTTAGACCAACAAACATATTCACTTTAACGGTAATTATTTAACGATTAATCAATTTATTATTCAGCTTTGAAGGCCAATTTTTGGCTTACTAATAGGTGTTTTTTATTAAGCACCCTACCTACAGGAAATATTCGATAGTTGTGCCTTGCGTGTATAAAAAAAAAGTCTAACAATTTTGTGTTCAAATACTTGCCGTTTCAAAATATATACACATACTCGAGTCCTCCACCGAGAACGCTGTCAAGGCCACTAGGCCCAACAGTAATAGACACTCCGAAAAAAAAAAAAACATACTAAGTGTGTAAATACGAGTGGAGACAAATTTAATTGATATATTTTTTACGAAGATACAATAGTATGAAATAATAATTTAAAAAATCGGAGCATGATCATAGAAGTACATGGTATTTTCATTATTATTTATTTAGACTTATCTAGCTTGATTTTGTTTCAGTATAAATATGATGTAAGAGCACTGTTCTATGGTCTCAAAAAAAGTCGCAGGTCGCAGGTCTCAAAGTGCTACGATTCCTGTGAGGTCTGATTGATACCTTCTCATCCTGTTTCCTCTTTCCAAATTCCTTCTCTTTTAGCAAGCAAATGTTAATTAAATGGTGGACTTTTTGTTATACTGATGGTCTAAAAAACATTAACATATTTTTACCGAGACAATCTGTTAATTGTAGTTGTCTAAATATACGGTCCGCTTGATGGTAAGCAGTCACCGCAACCTATGAACGCTTGCGATAATTGAATAATCATGAGCACGCAGCCAACCCAAGGGATGGGAGGGAAAGGTATGAGAAGTGATAAAAGGAACGGACCAGAGTGGGTGGGAGATTGGACCTCCGGCGCTCTCACTCATCGTTCGTGTCGCAAAAGTACCTACTGATACTGTTACTTTAGGCTGAAGGTGAAAGCTGTGCTGGTAGAAGCATGGCTCTGCTATTAAATGGTGAATGCTAGTATAATATAATGGTGGTAAATGGATAGCGGTACAATAATTAACAGTCCAATTGTTGAACAAAATATTAAACAAAAAATCGCTGCTGAAGTAAGAAATAAGAAAAAACCAATTTAATTTTAAAATTAAACTTGATATTTGTCCTCTACAGTGGTACAGAACCCTTGAATATGTGCGAGTTCCACAAGTACTTTGCCGGTTTTTATCAAGTAATCAAGTTTTCAATTAACAAAACAATTAAAAACAGTTTAAATCCCTCTATAAATTAAGTTTTTTTTTAAATTCACAGATATTTGTACACAATACATTTTAAAAATGTATTTAAAATTTATTATTTATATTTTGGGAATATGGTATGGTGCGTATTGTTTTTTAAACTTAAAATCAAAACTCTTTTGTCCTCTTGTCTCACGTGAAATTACCAGCAGGCCTTACCATTTACTATTTACTTTTAGTAGCTTAAAATTGTAAGACATTGTATGTCGATAAATATTAATACGTTACGTTCGATTAGCTACCACCGTACTTTAACCAGTTGTAGCTTAAAGTTACACCTTTACATATCAATTTTAAAATATGGTAGAGAGAGAGACTAATTAGTTAGTATACCGTATTCGTAGACTTACTTTATGCTAAAGATATGCCTTTCCATACAAACAAAATGTCCAAAGACTTTCTGCTGATGCTCCTTTTTAAATTCAACATCAACACAACGGAACGCTAAGTTCATTCGAGTTAGACTTAAACAATCAACTCAAAATCAAGAATTATACTTAAACAAAGAGGTACAGACAAAGATTAATTTTCTTCAGGTATTCATATTATAGATAAAATAAAAGCTTACCTTGATCGTAGAACTAATCAACTACCTGGATTTTAGATTTTTTTCAAAACGCCAATACGTTATACGTAGGATCGATACATAAGATAACGAAAATGAAGCTTATATACATGGACAGGGAACTGCTATACGACGCTATCAGAAATATCGAGAGAGTGGAACACTTAAAATCTTATTATTCTAAGTTCATCGCGTTCAACATAGGCGAATTGTTACATACAATAAGAGGTAGATATGCAAGAATGGTTAGACTATTAAAGATGTCATATGATAATTTGGAAACTGACACCCATAACCATGTAAGTATTGGCTTCATCATAGTACAGCTCAGCTTCTGATTATGTATTGCGGTTGACCCTACTGGCCTTGACAGCGTCACCTGGCGGGTGGCTGAGTATTGAGACCCAGCTGAGAAAAAGAGACAGCCTTTGCGTAGGCTCAAAGTTTTTGGACATCATAGGGAACGAAGGCGACGCTACGAGTGCATTCTAATCGATGGTCTCACGCGATGGTGAGAGCACGTCGTGACGTGCGAAACATGTGCCTCGTTCTCGCTGGCAAGGACTGAGTTGTGTGCTTGTCTATGCTGTGTAATGAGCATTATCTAACGTAATCCTATCCTCAGGGTCTTGCAGGACGTGCTTAGGACGCCTAAATTTTGTTGGTTTGTCATAGCCCTCTGTATTCTACCTTGTCTGATCAGAGAGGCTTCGCGCCCTGTTTTCTTTCTGTCGCACAATTTCCGTGGTTAAGTACTAACATTTTCCGATTAAAATGACTTTGAGATAGGACAAGATAGTTGGACTGGCGGACAAACGGTTAAGTCGAGATTATAAGGGTTCGTCGGAACCCTATAAACGTAATTCTTAAGTCAGTTAACAAATAATCAGGCTGCTCGTCTGCACGCGTCTGCTCGCAAATAATGAATGCTCACCATGAGAGGAGTGTGACCATAGATATTTTATTAGTAATAAGGTACTAGAAGTGGTATATCCTCGTGACCTTGTCGCCGCAATTGTGATTTTTGAACCACGAGCTATCGAGCATACATTAGTGTCGATATTCACTTTGCTAACCATTGCAAAACACAATTAATATTTATGATAATTATTATATTTATATAGCAAATACGAAGACTATCTGAAATTCAACGAATAAGTATGGAAGTTCACAATTTGATAAAGATTTTAGAAGACTGGGAGATGAACATTCATAAACGTCCTAAGAGCCCGGAATTTCTTGAAGCTTACAAAAAATACCAAAAGAAATCGCTATTGAATAGCACAATCACAACGAACTTTACTAATATTACTATGCCACCAACTACCTCACGATTACCACGTCGTTTTCTACGTACAGGACAACATTTATGGCCGATGAGAGGACAGACGATTAAATACAGAAATAAAAGTCCGTATAAAAGAATACAGAACAAGGTCAAGGCGCAATTTGATGTAATGAATGACGGAGTAGGTTTTGATTCGGACCTGAACTAAATTATCTTTGTCAAAGTAGCTTTTGAACATTTTTATGAAATCATTTATTATTAAATATAGTTTACGTCCAGAAGGCCACGAAGCAATTCAAACGGCAGCCTAAACTGAACTACATGGCTATTTTTTTTTTTAATCTTTATTTAAGGAGCTTAGTCAGCTTTGACTATGCCGCTCCATCAGAACTTCACTCACATACAATAAAATAATATAAAATAAACAGTTTCACCGTCGTCGCGGAGCGATTTCTTACCATGACATCTATCTAATACGTTTAAACGAGCAATTTCGGCAACGGCTCCAATGATTTTTAACAATTTCGGGTCATTAAATCAATATGGTTAGGGTTTATTTTTAGAAAACTTCATTTTATATTTTTTACTTCATTTTTCATTTCATTTTATATCTCCAGTCCGATATTTTTTTCTTACTACGTTATGCTGATATAAAATCTAAATCGCAATAGTTCAAAATTAGATAATCATTTAAGGTAGTTTGTACAAGGCTCCGAATATTGTAAACACCACATTATGTACTTACTTTCAGTTAATAAATGATAATTGACTGATTGAGTGATTGAAAAGTTCACGGCAGATCCCCTGTATTAAGACTCTTGCAATCATTTGACCTTTCCACAAGAATCAACGGCATGGTCAGGACTTTAACGTTAGGTTATTTTCTTTTAATTCATCGATAAATGATTGACGGAAGTTAATTATACAATAATGCTTTAATGTTTAATTAGGGTATTTAATTAAATTACTTTAAACATTTTTAAGTGCGATAGTGATTATTGAACTTGTGTTTGATTTCATAGGTTACATTAATATTTGTTTAATGAATTCAAAATATAATATTATCACTTTAGTGATTGTTTTTATTGAAATAACTTAACATAGGACTAAGTAATTTTAAACACCTTCGTTTTTTATATCATGACGGTTAGCAAACAATCAGGTGGTCCGCCTGATGGTAAGCAGTTACTGTAAAATATGAAAGTTTGCGACACTCGAAGTATCACATGCGCGTTGCCTACCCAAAGAACAGAAAGGATGGGATGGGAAAAAAAAATGGAAACGGATGGGGTGCGAGATTAGGCCTCCGGCACTCTCCCTCACCGCACGAAACGCAACAGTACCTACTACTACAATAATTAAATATTCGATTATGTCTATAAAATAAATAGATGAAATAAAGAGGAAATTTCAGAGGTTGAAATTTAGAAAATGTTAATACACGTTTTTTTTATCCAAATTTTTCGCTAAAAACAAAGTGCTATTTATAGGCACAGGGTTTACCCCGCGCCCGACGACCGCTGCCAACCGGGACGAAACGGCAGCCGCTGTGCCTCCACTTTTATATCTCTGATATCCTCCAAGATATCCAAGAAACTTTCAACGTATGTAAAGTATTTAATTGGATGAAGAATAATAGTGTATTATATAAAATAGCTTGGTAAATAGCACATAATTTTTTGTAACATGTACAAGATAAAAATGGTTACTGTGGGCTGTCCTTTAGATATAAATATATTACCATTAATTTTTTTTATCGAACTTTTTAAGATATACAATTCCGTAGTACATTGATTTGATGTCTCTCGTAAAGGCTGAGTTTCTATACTCGGCCCCTTCGCCCGGTGACGCTGTAAAGGCCAGTAGGGCCAACAGCAATACACATTAAGAAAAAAAATCTAGTAAGGTTTAGCCAGTGTTTGCGATTTAAGCGCACAAAAATATGTTTATTTAATCATCACATTACAAATCTTTATTTTTTTCGGCTCTTTGGTACAACAATATGTATAATATGTATGTATATATTACATATAAACATTCATCTTAAATCACTGTGTCTCTTACTGAAAATTGCATTAAAATCCATTGAATAGTTTAAAAATCTAAGCAAACAGGCAGCGGAAGCAACTTCATTTTAATATAAACTCTGAACATACCAATTTACAAACCTTGAATGACACATTTATTTATATCGAATCAACAGCTTAAAAATAAGTTTCAAACTTCTAGATCTAAAAATTACGATACTTCCACACAACAACAACATACAACATATCACATCCCCTACCCTACAACATATCCCCCCCATTTCAACCCCTTACAATCCTTTTTACGCATTTTAAGTAGCTTATTAACCTTTAGCCTTAGTGTACCAAATTTCATTTGAATCAATTCAGTAGTTTTGGTGTAAATGCGCGAAAAACAGACAGAGTGAAAGAGTTTCTTTCGCATTTATAATATTATAAGGATTATATATGTCGCATACCAGAAGTGACGTTATTTAAAATAAATATGCAGAACCGCTGAACCTATGTAAGTCATCGGTTCTGCTATGCCTTTAAGCACAATAATAGCAATACGCTGCGTATCACATTTTGATTTTAATTATTTTGAGATTAAGTAAGGTAATTTGATACTAAATTCACACATATTTAAACAAGATAATTTTAGGAATGAAAAGTAAGTAAAATAATATTACAATTTTTAATAAAAGTGACATACAGACTACTTACAGAGTTTGTGGCCGAGAGGCAGGAGCAAAAGTGATTTCACAACACAAATCATTTGCTTTATAAAGCGTTCAACGGAAGTTGATGTTACAACATATTTTAAAACAATATTTCAAAATTGTTTCGATTTTTAATAATTTTTTCGAAAATACAATTAAAGGCTGCCAGGATCAAATTTTAATCTGATTTTTTTTTAATTCTTAAATAAATGGCTTTTATTACTAATGTAAATTCACAATAAAAATTTACGTAATAATTTTATGACTTATCTATGCTTATTTAATGAAGTGATGAATCGGCGCGGCGACATATATAATAAAGAAGATATAGCATAACCATCTGTATAATGTCGAGAGTGGTCGGGTCTAACGTGACCTGACAATAGCGCCGTAGGTTACGTACGTCACAGATGGACCACGTAAGCATGTGTCCCATTGTTTAACCATGGCTGTGAATTCGACGTAACAGAAAAAAAAAATCCCGCTCAGTGCCGCCCTGCGCCCATATGGCTTACAATAATAAATTCTTAACCAAAAGTAAACCGATGTATCACCGCGTTCCGTTTTTAGTTAGTACGCTTGTAGGAAGGCGAAATGGCATAAAGTTTGAGTGCTTTTGTTTCCTCCAGCCTCCGAGCCCTTCAGCTGAGTTTAGCTTTAAACAAATAAATTAAGTACGTACGATGAATTTAAATCGCAATAAAAATTAACACTACGTTTTCAGTAAAAAAAAACTTTAATGTAAATAAATAAAATGCTTTCAAAATATTATTTTCTTAGTAGTAATTATATAGTTTTGGCCTACCTAAGTAATAAAAGTAATTTTATTCTTGCTTTTTGTAAAAACAAAATTGTATTTAGAAATACAATACCAATATCTTAATTAGTGTTCATTTATGTAAATAAAAGATCTATATGATCTATAAGAAAAGATCAAGATGTTTTGAAATAAAACGTGAAAAAGTAAAGTAACAGCCTGTTAATGTCCCACTGCTGGGCAGAGACCTCTTCTACAGTTACGGAGAAGGATTTAGGGTTTAATACTCCATGTCGCTCCAATGCAGATTCACGGATACATGTCGAAGAATCTCCACCAAGGTTTACTCAGAATGTTTTCCTTCACTGTGTTTTTTTTGCACACAGGCACAGATCAGAGTATGGACTAGGGATGATGTGATGACCCATTCACTTTCACTGTTAAGCACGAGATGAACCCGTGACCTTCGGTTAAGCACCACTGGGCCATCTCGGCTTTCCAGTAGGCCATCTCTGTAGGTTAATTTGTAGATTACGTATATTGAGTTTTGGGTATTCAGAATTCTAATCGTTCTTCTTCGTAAATGATTAAAACTATTGTGCCTTTATTTATCTTAGTGAAAATAAAATTCAGGTTCAATCAGATTAGTTAACGACTAGTTTCAGACCCATTGGATGTCCTTCATCAGGGTGAGTGGGTTACGTTTGAGGTCGCGATCCGTCTCGCACTTCATTCAGTTGCTCTTATCGTGTGGTTAGCCACTATAGTGTCAGAGTTGTTCAGGTCATATAGGTTCCGACTTGACTTATCGAGTACTATCAGCTTGATAATTGTTATAAGGGTTCGACTTTTAACGTGCCCTCCGAAGCACGGAACGCTTATATGCAATTCAACAATGCGGTCACCGGTTATTTTTTTTGCTGAGAAATGCATTTACACACACTACTGTAGTACAAGTAGTGTACTAGTTAAGTATACTAGGTAGTGGTAGTGTGGCAGTAATACCAAACTCAACGGAACTCTCATCGCCGTATTAGGACGTCTTGAGTTGGCTTATTTCTTAAATGGCTTCTTAAATATTTATTAAATGGCAGATAGCTAATGGTATATGGGTAAATTAGGGTTATTTTTATATTAGAAAAAGAATAGGGTTCCGCGCAAATCAATAATTCTGTAGAGCCACGGGCACAGCAAGATAATTTATAAAAACTTAATATAAATAATTAGCAGTCAAGTGCGTTGTGGACCACGCACAGTTGAAACTAAAGGGTTCCGCAGCTTTGTTATGAAGAATCTTAAGGGCTTTAAAAATAATAACGAATCGAAATCGAGTACAAAAATAAGTTGGTAATTTCATAGTGATTATTAAAAGTTATATGAAAAACTAAGTTATGAGAAAAACTTATATATCTCTTACATTTGTAGACCTATCTTCGTCAAACCAAATGTGGTTGAAATTTAATTTGATGTCCTACAAGCTCAAATTTTTTCAGAATTTTAAATCCCATAGTTCAAAAGTTAGAGGGATGGGGGGACACAAATTTAACGACTTTAGGAGCTTATATCTCAACAACTGCTGACTTAATGAAAAAGGTCAAAATCGAATCTCCTTATCATTTTTAAAGACCTATCCAAAAATATCTCACACGTTGACATACGTTGAATTTTTTTTTCAACACTTAGTTACATGTATGGACTGCTACACGGACAGACGGACAGACGGACAGACGGACAGACGGACAGACGGACAGACGGACAGACGGACAGACGGACAGACGGACAGACAGACGGACAGACGGACAGACGGACAGACGGACAGACGGACAGACGGACAGACGGACAGACGGACAGACGGACAGACGGACAGACGGACAGACGGACAGACGGACAGACGGACAGACGGACAGACGGACAGACGGACAGACGGACAGACGGACAGACGGACAGACGGACAGACGGACAGACGGACAGACGGACAGACGGACAGACGGACAGACGGACAGACGGACAGACGGACAGACGGACAGACGGACAGACGGACAGACGGACAGACGGACAGACGGACAGACGGACGGACAGACGGACAGACGGACAGACGGACAGACGGACAGACGGACAGACGGACAGACGGACAGACGGACAGACGGACAGACGGACAGACGGACAGAACGGACAGACGGACGACAGACGGACAGACGGACAGACGGACAGACGGACAGACGGACAGACGGACAGACGGACAGACGGACAGACGGACAGACTGACAGACGGACAGACGGACAGACGGACAGACGGACAGACGGACAGACGGACAGACGGACAGACTGACAGACGGACAGACGGACAGACGGACGGACGGACAGACGGACATGACGAAACTATAAGGGTTCCGTTTTTGTCATTTGGCTACGGAACCCTAAAAACGATCACGTAAACCGTAGACGAATATAAAAGTATTCAAAAACAGTCTGTTATCGATATTATATATTCAATTAATCTGATTTGTAAATAGAGTATAATCCTTACAGAGGCGTGGTGAATATTAAACGTTTATTATATTAAATAATATTCTGAGGGAGCCGTCTCAGCCCGCGGTCATTCGGTGCTCGGCTCGGCACCGCCTCAAGGAATCTACTTAGATGAATCGATACCTAATTATCCTCAGACCCGTTCAGGCAGATTAAATTCAATAATACATTTTCCTTATAGCAGTTTATTTATTTTTTATTAGGTACTATATTTTTTATAATAAAATTACGATTTTAAGTATTTAACATTGCGTTTATATACTTTTGTAATTAATACGTTTTTTTTATTAGGCACTCATAGCCTATGTAGGTGCAGTAAACTATCGGTGGTTTAAGTAGTTTTAGGCACAATCAGCCAATGGTTGGGTAGTAGCTATTTCAACTGAGCGTTTCCGTGCTTTAGAGGGTCTAAATAGTTGGTTTAGGCGGTTGTTAATTTGGTAGTAATTATATAGATAGATAGGCCAAGTCAGACCACTGTATACATGAACATTTGACACTAAGGTGCCCGACAGCCGGAGGAGACAAGATGAAAAATTACTGTATTTTATTAACTTAACTAAACTTAAACAACCACTTAGTTATGTATTTAATATTTGTTTCTAAAAACGGTCATGGGTTTGTTTTCTTTACATTTCCAAGTAAAGTATGATCGCAGGGATCCCCGTTTGTATTTATACATGTAACTGCCGATCTTATTCTTAAATGCCCTGGAAAGGATACTTACATTAATCATTCGAAAGGCAATTTGGTAATTGATAAGTTATGTCAGAGGCCTATATTATAGGTATTCTGAATAACTATGACACTGATTGGCACACGACAAAAAGTAGAAGAAAAAAAAAATTCATTGTTTTTTTAATTATTCGAGATAACTCTAGTCCACCTGATGTTAAGTGAAAAAGCCCAAACGGTACTGCGGCTAATATTGTAGTAGCCGAACCACACTAGCCACCCGCGACCTGCCCAGCAATACACCACCACTGGGATTCGGCGATGCATATTATACACGTCTTACAATTTCGTCTACGACATCCAAGTTTCCTCACGACGTTTTCTTTTTCACCATCAAGCACAACATAAATTTGAAACACACTACGATTCCTATCGATAGAATCATTTCGGATTTTTAAATCCACGAGTTAAACATAATACAGATTGTTTTTAACATGGTTTGTTGTACAGTAGAAGTACCCACTGCGTTTCTTTCGAGGATTGTCAGCGCCGAAGATTGTCAGCGCTGTCATCTCTATCTTCGATTCAAAAATTTATTTACAAAAACGTATCTATTTATCTCCAAAAACTGTTTGTCACTAGATTACAGTTCCGGACGAAACATTAATTATTAGATATGAAAGTTAAATTATACGAAAAAAAAATTAAGGAGTCCGTTTGCTTCAACAATATTATCTACACATTCTTCCAATAAAAAATATTTAGCATCGACGTTTTAAAGTCACTGCTTTTTAACGTGGGTTGCAACTCGTGACACAGCGACATTGCTATCAAACGAATACACACCCTAATCCTTACGAGTTACCGTTCATAATGATACGATGTTTTCATCCGTTAGTACTCTATTTCGAATGTCATGGATTAAACCGACAGTAAATGTGTAGTATTTACTTTACATTTACTCTTTAATTGTACATCGCGTCGGCTAGTGACGAGCGGACACTCGCATCGTAACTACATGACATTGCACGTTTAACGTTAGCTGAGCCCACTATTATTGTATCAAATTATATGTAGCGTGGTTATGTAACTATTACTTAAACATAATGTCTTAACCTTTACATTTATATATTTAAAAGTTCCAAGTTCCGAGGCTGTTAAACAAATTATATTTCAAAGGATTTCTAAGGAAATGATCATGTCGGATACTTTAACGGTGATAAGATTCTGATAAAAACTATTTCGGATAGATTATCAAAACGGAATGATGATCAACGTCTTATAAGTAGTAAAACCTGAGCTGATTCAAATTCGTTTATTGCAAATTACATAGATTTCTAAATATTCTATCAGATTTTTTTCAAATTACTTATCTTTAATGTACAGGCAGAGCCAAAAGTTATTATCAAGTACAGTAGCGTTTGAGAATTAACGTGTACATATAATAGAAACAACATATGATGTTTCGTTGATAAGACCAATTGTAACGTATGCTGAACAAGCAAGGTAGGGAAGCGAAAGCGCTCAATAATGGTGAGCAAAAGACGCATGCGCTGCCCCGTGGCCGCCGACCTCAAACTATATACCCACAGACCTACATAGGTACATAGATTACACTGAAACTTTTATAAACAATACATAGATATATGTATTAATAAATCAAACTAAACTAAAATACTAACCTGTTTCCATAAAATTATAACACATAATTCTATGTAGTTCCTCCGCTTTTTACCATGTCGCCTCACAAGGCAAAGTTTGGGAACACACATATTAATAACAATTTTTAATACGTATTTTTTTGTTCGGTTTTCTTTTTCATTCTTCATGAAACAAAGTCTCTTTCCTCTACCTTCAAAAACTACGGACTTCCAAACAAACTTTGAACCCCTTTTTCGTCCTTTTAGAGGGTTGAATTCCGAAAAATTTCTTTTTTCGCCTAAGTCTTGAAGACTACATCTGTAAAAATTCAGCTTTATAGTGCCAAGGTTTTAGCCTCAACGCGAGTCAGTGAAGTTAGGCCTTCTCATTTTATATACATAATAATTATATAGACGACTGTTTGCTAATAGAAGTCAGGTTTTTTTTCTTTTCTTATATACACAAAATCATAATCAAATTGGTTTCACGCTCAATAATACCTCTAATTCGATTTATGTCATCACATCCCGGGGGTCTCCTACGAAATAGCTCGCGTACTCCACGTCATTCACATTCAATTCATAAATCGCTACTTTTCGCACACATCCTGGTAAAATTCAATCTTATTACCATAGCCATAGAATACAATATTGCGACGTAAAACAGGAATAGTTTTGAGGTTCCTAAACAAATACTTTTTTATTTTTATAAAGCACAACAATAGAGGCTTTTATTGGCCGTTTTGTAGATCAGAAACTGTCACAAAACGTTAAGTCATCGCTCTATCGGCTGTGTAAACATTGAAATTAAAAACTCAAGTTGAGCGTGCTTCGGAAAGAGGTGCTCTTTAAACGTTAATGGAATTGTGAATGAGAATGAATTAAAGTAATATTTAATTTAAAAACCTGTGATGAATAAGTCAGCGATATATAGATAACCATTTTTATTAAAAAACTTATGTTTAGGAATAAATATGGTAGTTGACCCTAATGTGAGTGCTTTTACAAATTGATGGCTCTGAAACTTTAATAAAGTCAGTAGCCTAGTCATTATGTATAAAATAATATAAAATATATTTTGTGTCACATATTTTTTTCTTTTAAATTTTATATTATAATTCCTGATTTATTATTTTCATAAAATTTGATGAACAATTCGGCAGTTACCGTAGCTTGCCGCATACGTTTTTTATAGCCACGTTCAAAATTGAAATATAATTAATAAGTTATTTACTAGATATTTCCAGCGTTATACAGTATAGTAGGGATATAAAGTAGCATGGTTTAGGGAGTTAATATTCTACTTTAAAAGATAACAGTAATACTCTGCTAATGTCTCCTATGTAGAGAAATGTCGGAGGAAGTCCTATCGGATAAAGGATAACGACCATCACCGGAACACTAAAGTCATTCGAACAATTAAATCTTAATCCTCATTGTGAGGTGAGTCGCAATAACACTGACTTGTAAAATCGTAATCACCACAATGGGAATTAGGAGTAAGTTCCATTGTCGCAAATTGGACAGTCCCTCGGCCGTGAAATCACCGTGGAACTATTGACAACGGGCGTTAATAAAAACATGACGACATGTCAAAACTGACCAGATTTGGTAGGCGACAAGTGACGGGCTTTGTTAGAGAACCATTGAAATCGGTGTGGGCCTCATCGACGCCTACGTGGTTGGGAGATGACTGGAATGCGGAGTGACAATGTTTGCGCATCAGATTGCTTTTAGATTTAATCGTCTTGCCACAAAATAAAGCACGCCTTCCATTCATGATGTTTTCCTATTCTATATACTGTCGTGTAATGGAAAATAATTAATAAATATACGTATTATTGATATGAATTTGTAGTATTTATTTAGATTTTTTTTGCAAACGAGAAAAAGTATCAAAAAGAGACACAGAGCAACTTAATTTAATTTTACATTTATAGTATTTGTATAGGACGTGGTCTCATTATGCATATAATATTATGAACATCTCTTGTTATTTTATTTGCGTTAGTAAACGTTTGTAAAAATGCAGAACAATATTTAGACTGTTAAAACAAACAACTTTACCGCATAAGGCATACAAAATAATAAATATTAATTTGATATAGACCGATGGCTAGGTCTAGCTCGCTTTTAAGAGTGTAACCTTCTATTTATGACCACAATTAAATCATCAAAGAGTAAATATTAAGAAAAAGGTTTAGAAATTTATCATAATCGGCTCACAAACATAACATCGACGTGCTATACAGAGGATAGTAATAACTCACTTTTAAGAGACCAATTACAGGTACAGTCTTCTTCTTCGTCCTTGCATTATTCCCGGTATTATACGAATATATACCCAGAGCCTGCTTTTTACTCTTGTCCAGATTTGAAAGTTTACTCTAAGGGCGAACCAGACTCTCATTGTGTAAGAGCAATTTACTTATCAAGAGTTAGCGATTACTATCACATGTTATGTGACAGCTTAACGTGCTCTCCGATATACCTACAAGGAGAAACACCCAGACCGAAACAGATATTTGTAAGATCAATACAAACATCTGCCCGAGCGGGAATCGAACCCGCAACCATCGAGGCTAAAGGCAGACCCACAAGCGCACAAAGGTTTCAGGTACAGGTAACAGTCTATTCAAGTAAAGATCTGGAAGTAATTAATCAATTCATCAATTTTAACAATTCTTCAATTTATTAGGACCTCACTTAGCTACGGCTTAATACCTACACACTAAAAATTGTAAAATACCATTTTTTTTATTGAATACGATGCGCGCCACAGGTCGCGGATTCGATTCCCGCTCGGAGCAGATGTTTGTATTGACCATACAGGCATTGTGTATGTTACCGGACCCTCGACAAAGGATAATACATATTATCTTCCTTTACGAGTTAATTTAAAAACAAGTAGTAACAATAGTTTCCATGTTAATTTTGGTTTTTTAAGGCTCCGTACAGAAAGAGTACCGTAACCCGGAACCCCGCCATCTATCATTCCATCCGTCCTTTCATCTGCCAGATTCTATCTCACGAACCACAATAAGTAAATACTTTAAACAATTACAAATAAAATACAATCAAAAGTGCCTCGTGTCGCTTCGAGAAAAAATGTTACGGCTGTGCTCTTTGCTCGACTTGGCGGTGGCTCTTCCGTGCCCCCTGATATTGGTGAGCTATTCCTCTTGGATTTTACGATCAGCAATTAATGGACTCAAAATCTAAGCTAGTTTTAGAAAAGAACATACTTTCATATTTTTAATAAATTTGTTAAATCTTATTAGCTGTAATAGATAAAAACTTCGCTAATCTATATTGATTGATGATAGACCCAATTATTTCTATATTGCATTAAAGGTTTGACAATGGTTATTCATGAAAGCGAAGCCGCGGGCAGAGACTAGTCTTATATATTCTACGACGCTTTATTCTACATACTGACGTTTAAGAATGGCTCTTGTATTACAAATTAGGGACATGTTTTTATCTTATGAGTTTTCAAAGAAATAAATATTATTTCAGAAAGTCGTTAAGCTAATAAACTCGTTACTGGACCGAGAGTCACTCGACACTGTTATGTTTGTGTTGTGTCTTAACCGTACCGTCTTTCTCTGGATGTAGGTGGAAGTGGTGGACCCGGTCAGCTGTACAGTTTGGAGATCTTTTTTTTTTTTATGTTAGAAGTTGGCAAACAAGCATACGGCCCACCTGATGGTAAGTGGCTGCCACAGCCTATGAGCGCTTGCAGCACCATTAGTAGGTGCCACTCGCGCGTTGCCAACCTCAAGATATTAGTTCTTAAATCTCGTTCGCCCAGTAATTTCACTAGCGTACAATGCCCTTCAAACCGGAACACAGTAGTGCCAGTAGTGCCTAAGCACAACTATTTGGCGGCAGAATATTGGACACATCTTATCGTTAACTTTCAGTAATCGATTCAGATTTTATATGAGCACTAGCGGCCCGCTCCGGCTTCGCACGAGTATAAAATATATAGCCTGTGTCATTCACTGAAAAAATGATTAAAATCGATCCAGTAGTTTTGATTTATTCATTACTGCCCGTGGCCCGCACGCGTTAAATGTAATTATTTACGACATCACATTACAAACCTCAAAAAGCTTTTTTCTCCACTATGTAATGGATGTTATTATACATATAAACCTTTCTCTTCAATCACTCTATCTATTAAAAAAACCGCATCAAAATCCGTTGCGTAGTTTTAAAGATTTAAGCATATAAAGGGACAGAGAAAGCGACTTTGTTTTATACTATGTAGTGATGATGACGTATAAATACATATGTCATCATATTTAGGTCGGCATTTGAATCGCAATAACTGTTAATGGTAAGCCTACTGTATATATGGCATCACACGCACCAGTATAACTTCATTAATTTATTTGAATACTTATCTCTATCGATTTGAAGAAAAAAAATTTTAGCATATTATTATTGGAAATGCAGCTAGCATTTACATGAACATGATTTCTACGATTGTAATTATTTGTAAATATAGTTATTACTTTTATAAATTAATCTGTCCCTGTATAATGAATTTTCTTAGACTACAAAAGGATATAAAAAACTAAACTAAACTAAAAGTATGTTTAATGATTTCGTCTGCTTTAAATTGACAAAAACAAACTATATTTGCGGTTTTAAAGAATATATATTTTTTATGTTAAAAAGTTGGCAAAGAAGCATACAAGATTTTGATGAGATGGTTTTACAAGGATCTTACGCGTACGATCTTACCGTACAGTGAAAGCAAGCCGCTTGATGTTCCATTTAGTAGTTATTGTCTGATGCTCTATCGAACAGACATATATATATATAAATAGGTAGACTTTATAATTCATTTTTGATTAATTAGTATATCTTAAATGCTCTATATATTGCCAATGATAATGTAATTTTGATTTGTTTAGAAAAAGATTTAAAAATAACATTGAAAAAAGAAAAAGGCATATTTTCGTAGCATATTCTTTAATACACAGACATACATACATATATATGACAGCGAGGGGCGCATTTCTACTCGACCTAAAGAGCAGCTGGTTTTTCTCATGACATTTTTTCCGCTCGGTTACGTTTTAAAGTACCAGTTAACCGACTTCAATATCGGGGAATGTTCTCAATTCGGATATTAATTTTTATGTATGTTCCGACTTAGCTCCGTCATATATAGACGGATTTGCAAAGTTTTTTCGTTTATAAGGGTACACTCTCGAGGTGGTCTCTTCAGGTCAGGATATTATGACGGGATGGAGAATTTGAAATTCTTCAAATTATAGACATTAGAATATTAAGATTTGGGTACTTAGTGTAATATATTTAGGTACTATGGTATTACTATATAATAAATACACTAATATGTGCTTGTCTTGGTGTATTTCCGGATCCCCAAAACAGGATATAACTATCGTTATGGGAGCCGCTGAGCGTGTGTTATTTCTAACTTAACTACGTACAAAGTAAAGTGCAAAAAATAAATATGTTACACAGAAGTCGGTGTCAAAGGCTTTATTCTGCTAGCCTCGCCCTATCCACCCACATAAGGGACTCCGCATTTCATCCACAAAATCTATCAGAACTCCTTTAAAATTGCTTGAAAATATCATATTATATCCTTTAAGTATTCCCTTAAACTTCAAACCCACATAACCAGTGGAAATAAAAGAAAATGTCACCCTCCCCGTCTCAAATTCACCGAAGAACTGAACTGTTGCAAAAAAATACATTAAAATTGGGGTGGTGCTCGCCTTTTTTTAATATACCTTAGTAATAATGCGGTTTTCAGTTTTTACATTTGCTAATTTAAACTTCGATTACTAATTGAACTTACTTTTGTATTAATCTACAACTTATGCCCGCAGCTCCGCTCGAGTGTTGCACCGATTTTTCTTTATTGAAGGGAACGCTTATTCTTTTTCTAAAATAAAAGTAGCCAAGCTACTCCTTATGACATCAGTTATCTGCCAGTGAAAATCTCTATTAAAATCAGTCCAGCCGTTTCAGAGATTAGTAGGAACAAACAGACAAACAGATAGACAATTTTATTTATGTAAGCATCATATATACTTTCACATACCTTTAGTAAGGAATTGTTAATTTGGAATGACAAACACTTCAATTTTATATATAATATTTTTCAATATTTTATTTGTATTTATCTTCCGAATACAATTTGATTTCTCCTTAAAATGAAATACTAAGCGGACAAAATCTGAGTAAAAGGCTGGTTAGTTACAATCGTGAGGTTGGCCAGCACTCGACAGCTAAACATTGTTGAACGGATTACGTGTGCCGTCCCGCGTCCATGTGTCAGCCACATTGCACTCCGCGGTACACTGATCTAACACAATACACTGATATTTTTGTAAAGAATTTTATCTTAACCTCGTGATTACCAATTTATAATCCATAGATTAAATATGAATTCATATTCTAGTAACCTATGTAAGTTATGTTTTGTAACGAGTAAAACGATGTTAGTTGTTATTTGTAACTATCAATCCTTCATAATTATAATCTGAATTTGCAAAATTATCGGGGGCGATAAATCGATCTAGCTAGGATTCATTTTTAGAAAATTTCGTTTTATCTGTGTTTTCAGGTAATGAAACTCCGTCCATCTCTAGTCCGATTGTGTTTTTCCCTATTTTTATCAAGTTCCTTCTTTTGTGAGAAAAACTATTATTTTACAAAAATACGATTTACCAAAAAAGATAGGTTCTTTTTTGGTAAAGCTCTCTCATCCATGTACCTACTCCAGTAGTAAGTATTTATCTACGAACCTTTGATATTTTGTTTTATACTTAAGTTTGGTATAAGTTTTAATTTCGAAATATAAAGTTTATTAAAAAACAAAAGAGCTATAAAATAAAAATATGACATTGAATTTAAAATAATGAAAGTGATCGTATAACTTCGGTACACCGTAGTTATTTTAATAAACACTCGGACAGATAAGCTCTTCTTTTCCCGATACCTATATTAGGGGAGATGTGTTTACGCTGGGGATATTTGTGTGTGTGTATTTAATGTTAAAATAAGTCTACCGACCGAAATTAGGCGTGGAGGCTAAATCCAAATTGCAGCTGTTAGCTCCGAGCCGACGGCATATCGATTAAATGAATCGAAAACTTCTGTTAGCTATAACTTGTTAATATAAATACTAATACATATAATATCTTATTATTTTTATAAATACAATTTCCAATAAAACTAGGCATCAATTTCACAAAATATAGTCTATTTGTTGTTTTTTAGTCTGTGGTTTTGTGTGTAAAATTGTAATTGAAAGATTTTTTTTAATGTAAGTACCATCCTAGAATATACTTACATATGCATTTAGAGAAAAGGGGTTAATTTGGAATTACAAACAAATACCTAGACGAGAAATTAATTACATTATAAAATGCCACTCTCTAAATGCGAAATTCTCGTATTCGGCTAGCCAAAGATGCATACATTTTTTATTGTGTAAAAAGAAAAATACTTATAAGTGTGAATGTAAATGAAACGTGGTAGTGTCAGTCTGTCCGTGAATACGTTTGTATGTTCACTCTTTTTTATTACGAATTGCTCAATTAATTATTCCTTTGAAGTTGTAACTGTAGGAGCGAAATCAACGATCCTTTTAAAACTGAATCTCAATGATAAAGACAAGAAACTTAAATACATACTTGCAATTTGGTCAAAGTACGTTTTTTTTGTACTGAAAATAAAGTAATAGATTGATTTGCAAAAAATAATCACTAAATACTATTTAAATAATAAATTAGTTAAAAAAATTACGTCTACTTGCCAGACACCTACCAAAAAAATGGAGATTCTGGTTCTTAAACTTTATTAATTATAATTGATGGATAAAAGCGAAACTTCTGCAATATTGTTGTTAAGGCTTTTGTATTGCAAAATATTATTTGTCTTTTATTTAGATTCCGTTGTATTTCACATTTAACGCAGCATTGTGATTTGAGATAATTAAAAAAATTTACGTGCATTTTTGTAATGCATTTTTTTTGCAATAAGACTTTTTTTATAACATTGGGTTAAAATAAATGTATTTTCAGATGCGCCAAAAACGATTTCATCAAATCTATATTCTTGGTAATCCTGCAATAATTTCAATAGCGTATTGAGTCAGGTGTCATCGATTAACGGCTTGGATGACGGCTGCTTAAACGTTTGATCTCATCTAAAAAGATGACAGATAGATCGCCCGGTCGCTGAATTCGTTCTCACGTATCCGCCAAAGCGGCGAACGATAGAGAAAAAACGCGATACGGATATCCGTTTTAATTTAATATATTTTTATGGAAGTTTTTATTTATTTTTACTGCAGCTAAAACTAAAAAAATACTGTATTTTTATGGCATGTTTAGTATCCACAGTTTTCTGTAGCTAAAGGTAGAATGACAGACTTAACGCAACAGGTGCCACTTCGGCCCATTCGTTCAAGTCAAAATATCATTGACTTGTACATTGTGCAATGTAATGTTTATTATTTATATATTAATATAACGTATTTCTTAAAGAAGAGATACAACATCAAGTTACATCTCTATTAAAAAATAAACCGAGGGGATGATTCTCATTTATCGATAGCGTATACAATTGAACATCATTACAAAGACCGCAGTGTAAAATATGCTGATCCGCAGACAGTTTCGTATTAAAACCGCGCCGTGGATCAAATAGAAAGGGGTTGCCGGCCGTGGCGAGGCGCGATAACGCGGCGCCGCTGATGCGTGAGCTCTGATCCTCGATTGCATACCCTGAAACGCGAACAATGCAAACAATGTGAACAAACCTGCACTAATCCCCGCATTGTCAGTACACGCGGCCGCCCGCGACTAATGTACCGATTCCCGCCCGCGCTAACTTGTCCACGCTTATACGTTACATTCTTAAAACTATGAACTATAAACTAAATAAGTATATATAGTTAGTATATATAGTTTTAAGAAACTATGAACTAAATAATTACTATTCATACGTACAAACACTCGAAGGTTTTACTTAACATAAACATTTTTCTTATTGAGCTCTCAATTACGAGTATGTGAACAGTTCTTAACATTTACCATTAAAGTTAAGAATTTCTAAAATGTGAAATATGTATACTCAATGGTCAATTCGAGTAGTGATTGAGTGTCCGACTTTTTACTACTGAGTTTTAATCAATATCCTTTATTCATTTTTAAAATAATTATTTCATTTATTTCATTTGTTTTAGTTGTAATTAATACAACATCAACTACAAAAAATGTATTTTGATATTTGTGAAAACATATTGTTTACTTTTCAAATGACTTGAATGGTGGTCGTAGGGACTCATTAAGACATGAGAGAGAAAAAAGCAAATCTTTATTTTAAGCTCTACAGGCATAGAGATAAAATCTTTTGAAAAGATTTTTGTTGATCATTTAAAAGAAAAAATCCGGACCGAGCGGACGGGATGAATGGTGTCAAAATGACATGTCATTTTTTGCAATTTTTTTTACATCTGCCGCGATCTGCCTCGCTGACACGGACAGCAAGGGGCTACATCCGAGTCTTTAAAGCAAAATTATTAGTATTAGTTATGAAATAGGCTTAAGAGGAAATAGAGAATTATATGTACATAATATGTTGCTGTTGGTCCTACTGGCATTGACAGCGTTGTCTGCGGCGGTGGACCTGCGTACTTAAAACAGGGATAGCCCTCGTCGGGCACAAATTTGTTTCCGGCCTTAGAATTTCTTATTTAATGTCTGAATGAATTATTAAGGTGTACTTACAAATAATCTTAACCGTTAATAATACAACAAAAACACATAATGAAATGTATTAAATATATTATAATTATGATCATACACAATTATTAGAGATATTATTTTGTAATATTACTTATAAGAATAAAAAAAAGGTTTAATAATTGCGTAGTCAATAAAATTCTCATACAAGATTAAATACCGGTAAACAGGCTACCTGTCAATTTTTCAACCTTGTGAGGCAGGCTATATCTGAAAAAAAAAGAGCAGAGACCACCAACAATACATCGAAACATTCCATCATTGTTAAAAATTGAATTAAACCTATATAGGTTTATCCTCGACTTGTGAAAAAACATGCTGCTGCATTTTTATCTATTGATATCTATGTTTTAAGACGCACAAAAGAAGTTTATAGTCGGTGTACAATGGCGTGTTGGTAATTGTGATATTGTAAGTTTTTGCAGATTATACTGAGCTCGGTATTGTGACTGCGGGTCGGAGCGACGTGGATTATTCGCCACATTACCCGCTGAAAGATCGCTCCCGCCTCAACAATCGAAAATCATTGCGCATTTCGTTCCCGTTAACTACAAAAGTACACACAATCGTTTACTATTTAACGTATAATCAGAAGTTGCATTTTGTTTATGATAAATTCTAGTTAAAAATAGTAATATTTTAACTTGTGGGAATGTGTAGTTAAACTGAAGTAGCGGTAATTGATCGGTCGTTAGCGGTGAGCGCGAGCCCGGACGCCATTGAACGCGGTTTGTTATGAATAATACACCAGAGATACACACCGCAATATCCAATATTTATTATCAACTTCGGCACTTACTGAACAGATTCATTAATTCCAAGACTAGACAATATATATACAGATAATTATGTCTTCATGTAATTATTATTTGACAATTTAAAATCATGACATTGTTATAGTAGTAGTGCCATGCTTTTCAAAGCACAAATGGGCCGGCACGACCGAGGAAGTAGGTAATACCTTCTCACAGACCTTTGACGTAAAGTAACAGAGTACTATTGCGTTTCGTGCGATGAGTAAGAGTGCCTGAGGCCCTATATCTAAGCCCCTCTATACCCATCCTTTTTTCTCTTCTCATCCCTTCCTTCCTATCCCTTTGGTACGCAAAGCGCATGGGATACTTCATAGGTTGCGGTGTCTGCTTACCATCAGGCGGACCGTATGCTTGTTTGCAAACCACGATATATAAGAAATGACAATGTTACTGTATTGCAGCAGTGTTCCCCCTGAACACAGCATCTATTCTGCCAGTGGTAGAGCTACTTCGTAAATACCACCTCAATATATTGAAACCTCGTTTTTTCAGATGAAATCGATTAAGTAAATTCGTACTATGAACCTATATAGTCACGATGTGTGTAAAGTGTTACCGTTAAGACCGCGACAGAGTTCAGACGGGTATGTTTAAGCCTATGGTTTAAGCTTTCTTAAAATCCTTGCATATAGCCTGTTTTCACTATAACCTCGTTGTCGCGTTGCAGGTTCGATTCCCATTCGAAGAAATGTTTATATAGAGAGCACGTTAAGCTGTCGGTCCCGGCTAAGTAACTTGTTAAATCCGGACAAGAGTAATAAGCAGACCCTGGGTAAATAAATAAGAAATACTTAATATAGTACCGGGAATAATGCTAGGAAGAAGATAGGCTGTGTTCTTTAAAATTACAGCTGCCTATCATTTAACTAAAAGTCAATAATAGTGTCATTGTAAATATAAAAATGAGGCTTTAAGGTGTACCCTTCATTTTTGTGAATGACATAATTTGGTGTACACGATTTACGACTTCCAGATAGCGTAAAAACACGTCTATAACAAACTAAACAAACACAGGCGCGCGCGCAGCCGTCTATAAAGCGCAAGTTATCTACATTTAATTACATTCGGTATTTTTGTAAGTATGGTCGGACCGCCGGCGTCGCGCGCTGTGGTGGCCACCTTCCGCTACTTTGCGGTTTCATTAATTAACATATAGGCACGTTGTCATTTTATTTTAATTATACGTGTGTTATATTATATTTGGGATAGTTATTTAGATCTTCTTTATAATAAACTAGCCTCTGCCCGCGTCTCGGCTCGTTAAAATGCTCCACCAACTAACTATCTTATCGCGCGCCTGCACTTTCTTTCTTATTGCTCGGCCTCTGAGTATTGTATCGTGATGTTATTTATATATAGCCTTTCTCAGGAAATGTTCAAAGTTTTCAAATCCGACCTGTAGTTTCTGAGATTAGCGTATTCAATCAAAAACAAAAATTCTTACACAATTGTTGCTGTCAAAATACCATTAAATGACAAATTGATCTAGTCCTACTTCTTCTTCTTATTTTGTCTTTTGTCCAGGGTCTCCTATCCAGATTTGACAGGTTAGTTTTTACACCTAGAGATTGCCATCTGACTTCCGTAACCCAAAGGGCGAACCACTAACTCATTGCATAAGAGCAATCTACCTAACAAGAGTTAACAATCGGGACCGACAGCTTAACGTGCTCTCCGAGGTACGACGGCGAGGCTAACAAGAAACGACCAGTACGAGATAGATATTGGTAAGATAAATACAAATATTCGCCCCGATCGACAATCGAACCGAAACTGATACTAAAGGCAGGCTCGCTACCAACACCACACAAAATTGAACAAAAAATATATATATTTGCAGACCCATTTATTATAAATGGTAACTTAAAAACTATAGGCAGTGCTAACGTCAGCCGAAACCCATCTGCCGCGATATTCGCGCAAGTATAGTTTATTTTAATAACTCCGTCAATTTTATGCGATGTTATTCACACTCGTATCAAAACAATGTCTTTTGGTTTAATCTCGAATAAAATGGCCGTGAAATACGACATATTAACACTAATCCTATCTGAGCTGTATTTACCATTCATTATATCTTAATGTATAAAGTTACGTCTTTTTAGAGTTCCATACATAAATGGCAAATATGAAACCCTTGTAATTTCGTCACGTCTTTACCTCCGTCCTTCTGTCCGAGTATATCACAGTCATTTCACTCGGAGACTTCAGGCTCTATCTATACGAAATCTAGCAAAAAGGCGTATACTATGAACCGCTACATAATTATGCAGTGACATCCTAAAATATATAAAAAATTCCGGTAGCAGTCCATTCTGGAAAAATTTGAGGCCGTGGAACATCAAAAAAAAATTAACCAAATTTATTTTGAACAAAGTAGGCCTACTATTTTACAGATATATAAGTTTTTACGATAACTTTGTTTTTCCTAATATCTGGAATAATTACTTTGAAATGACTACACACTACAATTATTTTTGCGGTCGATTTTAATTCTTCATTATTTTTAAAATCACTAATATTCCTTCCTAAAAACCTATATCATCAAGCTGCGGAATCCTTTAGTTTCCACAGTGCGTGGTCTCCAACGCACTTGACAGGTAATTTTTATTTAATCTACTGTTTTTATTACGATAGCCAATGTTTTTATCATGATGGTAGCAAAACAAGATACGATCCATCTGATAGTACGCACCGCAACAGACCGATTGCGATACTTGCAGTATCACATACGCGTCGCCAAGGTGGGAAGGTATAAGAAGAAAAACTGGAAGGGAATATTGGGGGCGGGAGTATAGTCCTCTGGTGATACCGCTACATTACCGGGTAGTGCTAGGCCAATCGTACTGGGAGGAGCTGGGTGGGGGCTTACCATTAATTCTTTTTGGGATTCTAATGACTACCTTAACTGAGCTACATCGCTATTTCGTACCCTGCCATATATATTTAGACCTCATGCTTATATAAAATTTGAGTCCATTTACTGTGAGAATTTAATTGGATCGTAATAGAATTGTTAATAAAAGCACGCTGGACAAGTCATTTCTCCTTAAATCCAGAATTTAAAATCTTATAGAAAGCAAATAAAAGTGTTGTTATGTCTGTGTTTTTAACATAGAATTAGTATGAGTAGGTACATACTATAGTAATTCTATTGTTTTTATAATATTATTTTTAAAATTTTTAAAGTTTGTATATTTTGAATACTTAACAAACAGAGATAATTGCCGTGAAAGGGGAGTGTTATATACGTGTGAGTACATAAGGGAGAATGGGCAAACATCGTTATAAACCGTTTCCACTGAACGCCCAGGGCGGCATTGCTCCAAAAGAGGGTTGGCGGGAATAGGCCAATATTTGCCTTAAGGGCTCAGAAGCAGCCGACTAATTGTTCTTTAAATACCGCATACCCACCCCTCAGCAAATATTTCATTTTAAATCAATTTACCGAAGTCGCATTCTGGGTTTACTCTTCACATCGACTTACTAAATAGTCTTGCCGATATAACTTACAAAGCAAACAAAAACAAAAAAGTTTCTAATGTTAATAAAAACTAAATTAATTGTTTCGTGTTCCACGAATAAAAATACGTATAATAAATATATGTAATAAAACCTACTAATATAATAAATGTAAAAGGTTGTATGTTTGGATTATTGCTCATTTTTGGACGATGTTTATTGTTTCCCGTGGGATTAGCAAAAGTTCAATTGTAAATGTGAAAGTAACTTCTTTGGTATAGAAATAGATGACACTTTTGACAAGGAATGCACGAAACTTTTTGTCATAAAAAAACCTTACAGATGGTAAAGTATGGTAAGAAAATTTGTATCTGGATCCAATTACTTTTATTGCAATAAATTACCTAATATTTAATATTATTTAAAAACGCTATTAAAGCGCACGCAAGCCGCGGGCAGCTGCTAGGAATAATATATTCCTGAAAGAAACCTTTGCTGTGCAATTCTTTTAGAGTACACAACTATGTACTAATAGAACATACAGACTGTACCAGGGTATCTAGAGATTTGAAATTATAGAATATCTATAAGGGTTCCGTTGCTGCCATTTGGCTAGGAAACCCAAAAAGTGTTATGATATAAATAAATATTAATAATTATTTTTAAAATCCATCCAAAATGATTTGCATTTCAAGAAAGTAACCGTGTCCTTCCAATTATTAAAAGCGAGAGAGTATATTTATTTGATTTCTGACAAGTGAAAACGCAAGCTAGTTTAGTAATAAATCATAACCCATTGTATACATGAGTAGACTTGATGACGATAATTATAAAAACTCCGCGGTTTGTCCTATAAGTCTCCTCCATTTATCAAAAATATCAATCTTCTTTTTGCTAGCAATATTCCCGGTATTTACCCAGGGTCTACTTATACTCTTATCCTGATTTGACGGGTTACTAGTTTTTACACAGAGCGATTGCTATCTGACCACCGCAACCCTAAGGTCGACCCAATCACTCATTGGATAAGAGCAAATAACCTATTATATTATAGTGTTAACGATTATTATCAGATGTAATGGTAACAGGGACCGACAGTTTATCGTGTTCTCCGTCGCAATTTGGGGAGACACACAAGAGCAAACGCCCAGACCGAAACGGATATTTATAAAATCTGCTCCAAGCGGGAATCAAACCCGCGACAGTCGTGGCTCAAAGCTCTCTACCGGCAAGACACAACGGTCGTCCTCCACCATTTACAATAATGTTATAAAAGCGCGTCTATTTTTAAATTAACATGAAAAATGGAATGTGAAACCATTAGGTCGGGCTGATCGACGTTTGTTTCACTGTCAGCATTTCTATTTTAGACGCGTCTATTTGTCACGCGTGTCTAATTTGTGTTCATGTTGAAGTAAAGATTTATTGTTACAAATAGGATAAAATTATGTCATTTTATTAAAAAAATTTCGACATATACACAAGAAACTATGTTATAAATTACAAAAGAAAGGATTTTTAGTTATAGTTCTTAAGTTTTCACGTGGTCTATTCTAAAGTTGATATGGGACGCAATCGAAAACAATTTGATTTGAAAAATTAAATTGTTGAGATATCATTAAAAATATCACTCAGTAATAAAATGTTAAAAGTTTTCTGAAAATTAGAAAGAAGCTATTTTTTATATAAAAAACAGACACGATATAAGTACTAACATAGAACAAGTATTTATTAATATGAAGTCTTTTAAAAGTCCGAAAGATGGACTTCCGAGCATTACACAATCCGTTAACCGCTGAGTGTTTCGACGAGGAAAAGAAAGAAATTAAAATAACTAGCAGCGTGGCTGGGTCCATATGGGCCATGTCTTGGCCTACCCTTTCTGGGCCCACTATTTTTGTAATGACAGTCCGCAGGCGGACGGAGCGCTCACGCGACCGTTCCCGGGAAACACCTAATTGTGCCGCCTCGCTCGATTTCGATGAATGAATCGTTATTAAAATCAATTTATTGCGTAATTCCACGTTCTATTAAGATTTATTGGCGAGGAAGTATAAATCTATTCACACAATACATCGTCGACTCCATTTTCTTTTGCCGAGTCGACGGAAGATTTATACGTATGAGAATTGAGAATCTGTTCCTTTGCGTGACGTGTATTACGTAATCATGAAAAAATACAAATTAATTAATATAACTCACATAAAAAAACTTTATTTCGTAAACTTAGTTGTGGTTGGAGTTTCCTTATAAGCAAAGAATTTGCTTCTGCTAGGAAAACTCTGATCTTCCGTTATAATTATTCAGACTAAAATACAAGTGAGTAACATAAAGGTGTACTAAGGTTAAGAAGAACAAAAACTATTAAGAAATACAGAAATGTAAAAGGCAAAAATCTATAAAATATTAATGTGGTATAAGTATGATGAGATTTTAAAAGTATCTGTGTGTGTGTGTGTGTGTGTGTGCGTGTGTGTGTGTATGTATGTGTGTGTTGCGCTAGAAAACAAAATATATTCACAATAACTAAGTAACAAAAACTATAACTAATAAAATATTTAAGTTTTTATTTACAAAGTAATAATTCACGATAAACATAATAATTTTAATACAATAACGTGTATACATTAAAAAACCAATGTCGTACAAAAGTCTCACGGTTGCGTAAACGTTACTAAGTCAAGGATTAGTCGAATAGTTTATTTTAAATCGGCTTTATTTATTTACTTAACAAGTGCTTAGTAGTAAAACGTAAACTAAAGCTAAACGCACACGTCCTCGGCGATACCCGACGCGAGAATCAAACCTGGCGACTGACACGACGGTGGTCCGATCATTCAATTGATATTATTTACATTAAATGTAACGTTTATTCAAAATATATATTAATATAAAATAATATTAAGCGTATTCAAAAGTATTATACCAAAATATTATTAAATAAATCCTGAATCCATATAAAATACGTTAGACTAATTCATTATAGATGGAATAGAATAATAAATCATTACGTAAAAATAATAAATAAATAATAATAAACAAACAATTACATTTATAAAAATATTTTTATAAATGTAATTGTTTGTTTATTCATTTTAACTGTAATATATTTGTGTAGTAGTGAAAAAAATATAATAGTGTTTGATAAATGCCTTTTGTTTTATATGTTATACAATCGCCGGGCAAAAGGAAGGCATCCAACGTACGGTGGCCGGTTCCGTGCCAAATTAGATTCGATAAAGTAAATATTTATCTAAGTTTCAATATAAACGTAGGAGGTGAGATAACCGTCAAATCAAATTGCTTTTTCGAATCGTCTGCGGGTGGTAGCGTAGTTTCTCGGATTTCCAATAAGCTTTTAAAGTTTTAATCTATCGAGAAACTTATACACGATCACTTGAAACTTTTCAAGACTATTTATATTAAGACTTTATACTTTACTGAACGTGGTACTTTGGAAAATTTAATATTCTAAAATAGTATTGACATTCTAAAAGTGTATTTTCAACTTTTGAGTTACTTTTACATAACAAAACAATAAAATATGCAGAGTATCTGTGGTACGGGGCTATCATAATGAAATAGGATGAATATTCATGAATTTAGAATTCATAATTTCTAGGAAACTTTTATAAGTAAACAAAACAAATTGAAACTTTGCTTTGAACTCGATTTCATTATAAATATGATAAATACATTTATGGTACGAGTAATTTAACCTAAGACGAGCTTGAAAGTAGAAATGTGACATGAAAGTGACTACAAGTCAATAACTTTGAATGACAGTTTTGACAGCTGAGGGAAGGGCCAAGGCGTTTCCGGGAGGGCGTGGGGGCATTTTGACGGCCTATTATCTTGTTTCACACGTCAAAATGCGATATATTATCAAATGATAAAACTATATCGATCTATGTTATAGGTATTGAAGTAACGAACGGATTTTTTTACTACTGGTGGTAGGCCTTTTATTGCAAGAGGCCGGCTAGATAGGTACCACCGCAGTGTTGATTATTCTACCGTAAAGCAGTATACTTTATTTCGGTTTGAAGGGAACTGTACCTAGAGAAATTACGGGGCAAAGGAGATAAGAAACGATACCTCGTGGTTGGCAACGCGTGAGTGACACCTACATATGTATGGAAATGTTCATTATTTGCAAACGCTCATAGGCTACGACAAGCGCTTACCATCAAGGGGCCCGTATGCTTATTTGTCAAATTGGTGATTTATGTTGAAGTTTATGGAGAAACCAAAGGGTTCCGCAGCTTGATAATGCAGAATAAGAACTAAACATAATAACGCCCCGCAAAAACAAGTTCGCAATTTATAGCTTTATAAGGGTTATGGATAGAGCCAATAGTTTCCGAGTAAAAGTGACTGTGACACACGATCGGAGGGACGGACGGACGGACAGACGGAATTTTTTTTTATAATTTTATATTTTATAATTTTTATTTTTATATTTTATACATGACGAAATTATAAGGGTTCCGGTTTTGCCATTTGGCTACGGAACCATAAAAATGGCGGTGATTGAGCGCTGTCGCTGTGTCTGCTAAAATATTGATATACAAGTAAATAACACAAATATGCCATCCATAAATGAAAATGGAGGAAATGTTCATTATATTTCATTTCTGAGTAAAAAACGGCAAAACGGAAACTTGTTGGAATTTATGCGTCTTTTTTTGAAAAAATTAATTCATGAAAGGGTACGAACGAATTGCGAATGCGTAATCATGTTGATATTAATTATTCTTTACGAAGTAGATAAGTAACGGAAACTTTGAACATGACTTTGACCTCCTTCAAAATGTCAGACTAATTCGAAGTTTTGCATACTCATCAAGGACCGATGACAATAAAATAATTTTAAAAATCCAACTAATAAATAAAAAAATAATAGTTGAAAGAAATAAAAAAATAAGAAAAAATTGTAAAAAGCGTGGTGCGCTTTTTAAGATATTATTAAAATTATTATCCTTCTACCGTTACCACGCACGCCACGAATTTTTTCTTATTAAAATTATTCTTAATTGTCCAAACTATTATTTATTATATTGTAGCTTATAGCTAAAATTATCAATTTTATAGTAACTATTTGTTGTAACGTGTCCATGAGTATTCGTTGGGGCGAATAGTTTTTTTTGTTGAATGTGATGACATTATTATTAAAGGATACTTACTTACCTTAAATATTGGAGCTCGTCACCGCAACGTCGGTCGTAATTCACGCCGCGGATTATTTTCTTATACGTATGATACATGACTGCGCTCAGATGCTTTCCATTCCGGTGCGCCGGGACTATTAGAGGCATTGGATAAACAAAGGATTAAATTATCGCGTTAAGACGGAGATAATCCATACAGATGAGGTGGTTGTTGACCTTCGATCCTCTAAGAAAAGCTGTCTGACTCATGTTGGCGTTCTTCTGCGCTTTCTTTTAACTCTGTCATCTGTACTATTGTTAAACTGTAACAAAGCGTGTCTGTACATTGAAGTAGAGTTTGTAATCTGGATTTGTGACTCCAGAGTCATGATTTTTAGATATAGGTCTGTGTCTCAATATGACAGTTCGGTTTCACCTTATAGAAAATATATAATAGTTGCTTCTGCCAGCCGCTTCGCGTGAATAACGATTTTAATACAAACTTTGAAGCCCCATTTCAACTCTTCAGGGGTGGAATTTTCAAAATTTTAAATCACGTGTTTCTTTATTTTTATGTGTTTACCTAATGGCAAAGTTTCGTGATTCTAGATTCAAAAATGACGATTTTAAAAACAAAATCTGTGAAAAAATTGAGATCGCAAAATCTAAGGGTTTAGGCTGGGCGTTTATAAGTTACTCAGGTCTTTGCCTTTTATATCTATTTTATAAAACAATTGTAAATAACAAAATATTTGGGCACTTTTATACATTTATTCTATCGTGTTAAACTAAGATACAACCGTCATGTTCCGCGTTTTTACAGCACTAAATAGGTACAATATAATTTTATCTTCGTTTTTTATTAACGTACAAAACTTTGAAGTTTATTCAAGCTTAGAAACAAAGTGGGAATAAAACTGAATTAGTATTTTATAATAAATTACGGTTGGTTACCTACTTATAGTGTTTATGTTACGAGAAATATATAACCATCAACAGTGTCGTAAAGCTGAATGTGAGAGTGCGTGGGATTTTGTGCTGCGTGCTTGCGATACAAATTTTATTTTATGATATTTTAATTATGATCGAATTTTGTAAAAATATAGTTATATTTTATGACTTACATGGACCTATTTATTAAATATAAAATAGGTTTAGCATTATTCATTAAAATAAATCTCATAGTGTACCTCTTTCTAAAATATTATATAGTAGTATTAGTATAGTAAATATAATATTCAATTAATAAAAGTTGAGCTTCTACAAACGTAAAAAACATAATATTATGAAAAGAAAAACGGCTTATGATAGTAAATAGAAAGAAAAACAACAAACGAAATGTAATAAAAATTTAAAACTAAGCATTATAACGAAACATAGTACATACTGTAAAAGAATTTACAGAGATGTGACGCACATAATACCAAAGCGATTTTTATATATTCAATTGGTCGATTCGCACCATACCTTCTTGCGTTCTTGCATTCAAGGAGAAGGATTGGAAAACATTTAATAATCAATGCTACACACTAAACGGCCCCCCTTAGGAAGCAATATCCCGGAAGGGTCTGGAAACATATACAAGCACAAACACACCCAGACCGGAACAAATGCCTGTATGGTTAATATAAAGATCTGCTCCGAGCGGGAATTGAACCCGCGATCTACGACGCTTAAGGTAGGTTCGCTACCAGTACGCTACAACGTCGTCAAATTTTAACCATTTCAAGATATACAAAGCTTTTTCAAAAGCCTATTATGTATAGCCACAATTTACGTCACACGAATTTAATAAAATTTAGAAACCTCTCCTTGTCACAGACGTGATAATTTATATATAACTAGTTTCTGTCCGCGGCTTCACCCACGTGAGTAACGATTTTTAGTGCGGCATTTTAATGAAATATAGGAAGGAATAATTACTTTACTATACAATATTTCATCCCTATTTTGAGCCTTTTTTTAAAAGTAGTCTATCCTTTTCCAAGATCTAGTCATCTCTGTAACAAATTTCGTAAAAATCGGTATAGCGGTTTTGGCATGGCGTTACAGACAGACCGAGTTACATTCAAATTTATAAAATTAGTTAAGAATTAGGGAGGATAGAATAGTAGAATGTAACATTGAACATGGTATGCGAGGTGACGTAACTTGATAGGACTGTCCGAAATTTACCATTTAAAACAAATAGTCGGTGTGCCAATAGAAACAAGATTTTGTACAAAAACAATAAACATAGAAGTTCGCTGACCGGAGCAACAAGCTCTGCCAAAGTAATCACCCCTTACCTTCCACAATGAAATGTATGGCCGTGTATTGTACACGCTTTACAAAAGTTTATTAAATTATACTTGACTCCGTTGTGGCGTTGTGGGTAGCGAGTCTGCCTTAAGCCTCAACGGTTGCGGGTTCGATTCCCGCTCGGAGCAGATGTTTGTATTAATCGTACAGGCATGTTTTCCGGTCTGGTTGTGTTTGTCCTTGTCATTGTGAATGTTTCCGGACCCCCGACACAGGATATCATTATCCTAATGGGGGCCGTTGAGTGTGTAGCGTTTATAACTAGCTCTGCCCGCGGCTCCGTTCCCGTCTAATGAATTTGTATTTAGCATACAGAAAAAATGTCGAAAGACTGGCTGGTGCGTAGATCTAACGCAACGAAATGAAGTTAGTCACACGCTAATTTTATTCCATTGTTGCTTGTGACTTTACGAAGACGAGCGAGTTCTTGGCATAGCTTTTGGCTGTCCATATACAATAAGTCTGTGTTATTTAATTTTTTTTTACAGGCAGAAAGCCTGACAGAAATTTTTCTTTTGTTATAAGTACCAACTACGTAAGTTTTAATGTTACAAACAGACGCTGCAATTTTATTTATATGTATATATTATTCTATATTTTCTTTATTTGTACGAGTATGTATAGATACAGATGTATTGATTACGTCTATTAAATTACCGTTAAACATAAGTAAAGAAGTCTGACGTCTCCGATAATTCAATGGAGTATCATTTTTACTTTAATAAATAAATAAAACGCCCAACGCCCTTTAGGATAGTGATATCCTGTGTCGGGGGTCCGAAAACATTCATAATGACAAGGACAAACACACCCAGACCGGAACACATGCCTGTATGGTCTATACAAACATTTTCTCCCAGCGGGAATCGAACCCACGACCTGTGGCGCTTAAAGCAGGTTCGCTACCCCTGCGCCACAACGTCTTCAATTGTTTAGTTAGTGCGTCAGTTACTTTATTTGACTATTGAAAATAAAGAGAAATATTTTACAATCTTATCTCTGTAATTTGTTAACCCGACTTTAGTAATAATCAATAATAATAATTAATTATTTAATTTTTTTTTTCCTGTTTTTCTCTTTAATCTTGTTATTTTGTAAACATTAATTTTTTGTTCCCAAAGTTTGCAACATACTTGTTTAGTTCAAACCTCCCTGCCTAATTTATGGATACGATTGTTTTAGATAATACAAAACTCTGGTTCTCAAGTCACAGGCTGTCGCCTAGTTTGGGAATCACAGCCTACTCACATTTTATGTATTTCTGTATTAGTACTAAGGGATAATTTAAGAGAAATGTTGTTACGAACTTTGTTAAGTTTAATAAATATTCTATTTCTAGACTCTAGAGTTTTTATAGTAATTCTTATACTACTGTAATATACTAAATCAAGGACCTCAGAGTCATATAATGGAAGTTAACAAAACGTAAGAACCGTGACCCGAGAGCACTCCATTATTTAAAGCCGAATTACAAGAACTCTGAGAAGAAGCTCTGAGTTTAAAAGATACTCAATTGGTTCTTCAAATTTATCTCGTGCTTAATGGAGATAGAAAAGATCGTGAGGAAATCTGTATGTCGCGAAAGCTTTATATGTAAGTATATCCGTCAATCGGTAGGGGTAATGGTCGTCTGGGTAGCCACCACTTTCCGTTGATGAAAATCTCGTGAAGCGACTGTTCGTCAGGCAAGTTTTGAGGTCAACCTACGTATAACTTGTATCTTGTATGTAGGCAGGGGAATCGTGGCTAGTGCAGTTCGCCTGTACGGTGTAGTAGGCTTATATAATAATAATATTCCACTTACCATGAGTTGCAATAGAAAAATAAACGATACACACTCAACGGCCCCCATTAGGATAATGATATACTGTGTCGGGGATACGGAAACATACACAAGGATAAAGACAAACATATACCTGTATGGTCAATAGAAACATCAACCTCGAGCGGAAATCGAACCCACGACCTGTGGCAGTTAAAGTAGGTTCACTGCGCCACAATATATTCGTATTTGTTTTTATAATTAAAATATAATATAAATAATAAATAAGAAAATACTAAAGCGCAACTAAGCTGTTAAACTTTAGATTTGATGATGGTGGGTGGTGCACGTCAACTGAAGGATCCGATACTGAATGACATTACGGAGATCCTTGACTAACGTTGCCACCAGACTACAAAGACCCGTCCGTATACACGGATATGGTATAAATAAGCCAGATAGCGGGATCACGATAACTGGCGTTCGTGCGAGCATTGTTACGACTTACGATGAACCTTAGCTCCTTGAATCGCCACTTGTATTTTTTAGTTAGCATCGGAATGCGAGGTTTAAATCAACTCTGAAGTACCACTAGGTACTTGATGAATCGAAATGATTACGATGATGACGTAGCTCACCTTTTTTATTGAGTTTATTTTGAAATCATTATACATATTTCATACATAAACGCTACAGGATATAAGTATCGCTCCTATTAGGATACCTGAAATTATATCCAATTATGTACCTGATATGTGGCGCAGCAGTAGTGAACCTGCATTAAGCGCCACAGGTCGCGGGTTCGATTCCCGCTCGGGAGAGTGTTTGTATAGACCATACAGGCATTTGTTCCGCTCTGGTTTCACTACCCTACCCGGGGCCGTAGAGTGTGTAGCGTTTATTTATTTTTCCATCATTGAAGCCTCAATAGCTCAACGGTAGACGGGCGAACTTCGCTCCTTTAACGCGAGAGTCGCGGGTTTGATCCTGACCCCCTTGGGCTATTGTCGTACCCACTTCTAGCGCAAGCTTCGACATTATTTGGAGGGGCAATAGGGATAATGCTAATATTCTTTAAAAATCACAATCATAAGTACAACCATCCAGACTAAAAACGTGTGTGTCAGTTCCAAGTAAGTACGGTTGTTTTTGAATATGCAATAGGCAAAGAGGGTAAAAATAATTATATACATAAATAATTTTAAAAAAATTAGCACAAAGCAGACACGCAAATATGGATGCGAACAAACTTACGAAGAAAAAAATCATAAAAATATTAAAAAAACAAATAAAAATTAAAATGAATTAAAAGATGTATGCAAACAAACATAGAAAAGCTCTTTTCTGTTAATCTCTTTTGTAACGTAATTTTTAATGTATATTAAAAATTCTTTGGCAAGTATAAAAATCTGCCTCAAACGGAAGTAGAACCCATGACTATCGGTGCTTGAGGCAGGCTGACTACCACTGTGCCTCAGTGAACTAATTATTATATCATATATTGACAGGGACATTCAAATTATAATGTTGTCTGTGGTCAATTTTATGTGGACTCTCATCTCTAGATAATTACTTTTTGTCTCTAACGTGCAATGAAATTGTAAATTAAAAGTGCATTTTTGTTTAAAGAGACCGAAGTTTTGTCGATAGAAAGCCTGTCTTCAGCCTCGATGATCGCGGGTTCGATTCCCGTTTGGGTCAATGTTTATCATGTTCCTTAAATATTTGTTTTAGTCGGGGTGTTGTGCTTTTCATGTCTCCATAACATGCCTCGAAGAGCACGTTAAGTTGTCACAGATCATCGCTATCACAGGTTATCGCTAGCTCTAGGTAATTCACTCTTATAAAATGAATTACTTACTAGTTCGCCTTTAGGGCTACGGGAGTCAGGTGGCAACTGCTCTTTGTAAAAACTAGTAACCTTTCAAATCCGGATAAAATTAACAAGCAGACCCTGGGAAAAACACTACGAAAGGGAGTGCTATGAGGGAGGGATATGATTGCTTTTTTGTCGTCGTTGTAACCAACCCAAAGACTTTGTTTGGGTAAAAGGTTTTTGTCATTTTGCACTAGAAGATGGAGAGCGCGCACTCAAAGCTGGTTACCCCTTGATTACTCAGTGAGCAATGAGTAAATAAAATAAATAAAAAGGCCCTTTATTTCCTATTACATTATTAATAAGACTATAGTTAAGTTATTGTAGAATAGTATTTGTTAGTATAGTAATGGTGATGTGTGTGTATTTGTGTATATATGTTTATAAATGTATGTGTTTGTCTGTATGTGGATATTTATGTGTGTGTATGTGTGTGTTTGCATGTTTCTATTTCCAAAATTTAAATGTGTGACTGAGCAATGATTAAACTTTGATAAATAAAGGGTAAATAATGCTTACCTTGCTATCAGTCCTGATAACGGTGATGAAATAACGTGATTAAGTACTGAAAACTAGAAAAAGATCTTGCGAAGGAGAGATTTTATCCTTCTATATTACAATTTATTTAACAAAGATACTTGTACTTGACTTTAATAGAATTTAAGACCAAACAATTAAATTTTTTTTTTTAGAACTAATTAAAAACATTAACAGACGAAATTTTTAATTCTTAAACTTATTTTTTTAATAAAAAGTGTGTGTGTACTTATGTACACGCGTTAGAAGTTATACTTACAAGATAAAAATCTTTTCAAAAATTTTATCTTTCTCCTTATTCTACATTTGTAGAAAAAACGACACTAACAATAGAAAAAAGGTATTTAATACATTGAAAGTTTTACTATAACGCATTATCTAGTTAAATAAAGTTTATTTAAATATCACAAAAAAATGTTGACTATAGCTAACTTCAGGGTGTCGGTTTTTTGTGACGGTGTGCGAGCGCATCGTAAAAATTTACTCTCATTTTATTTTTCCCTAGCGCGCCAAAAGAAGTATAACTTCAATTACAGACAGAATAATCTGTTCTGTGTAATATTGATGTTTTCAGGCATGAGGAGCATAGTCCCATGATTTCAGTTTTAAATAAAATTCAAATTTTGAAACATTATTTTCTCTGTCTCCCAGAAGTAAATGATTACCGACGTATTCCCACCAATTTTAAAATTAAATGTAACAAATGAAAATGCACACATTATTCTAAATACAAATAACCATTTATTGTGTAAATACATATGTACACACAATTAAGACAATTATCACAAAGTCATCAATTAAAAAATAATCTAAAATGCCATCACTACTTCTTTCATTATTAAATATTATCTTAAATTACAGAATTAAATACACATTATCTAATTAAATATATATATATAAAGTTATTTAATTTAATACTTGGATATGGAATTATTATTAATACAATTCAGTGTCGAAAATGAAATGATTTTACGATATTGGAATTAGATTATATAAAAAGAAATTGAAAATTCGTACTAATACATTAATGTTCAAGAAAGAATTAAGGTAAAGAAGAGAAATCTACAATATTGTTCTGAGGACTAACTTTTATGGTATAGTTCAAGATAATTAAAGAACTTAGCTTTAGAGAAATACATATATACATTTAAAATGAATACAGTAAATATTCTGTATAGGAAATATACATTAGACGATTACGTAAGTGTTTTTGTGAATTATTCAGTTACAATTAAATTTTCTTCGTGAATCTTTGTATGAAAAATTTTATTAACAAAAATCATCAACCCATTATAAAGATTTTTCCTAAATATACGAATTTTTTCTCTATGGAGATTTATGATGTAGTGATTCGATGTAACTTTGAAAGTTAATTTCATATAAGTAAAAACACTAAATCTATATACACATATGATATACATAATATTAACTATGAAATATTTTACACGTTAAAAGGATCAATTTTCATAGTCCAGGATTATGTCTAAAAACATTAGATATATTTTCCTAATAGTAAATTGTTTTTCTAAACAAATGAGATCCTTAAAAAAAACAATTATAAATATAGACTTACTATATACCTACTATGGACAGACCCTTTCTTTAGGGACAAACCGATCACGGCCGAGTCTCTGTGCTCGGCCCCCAGCTCGATGACGCTGTCAAGGCCAGTAGGGCCAACAGCAATACACATTTCGAAAAAAAAATAGAGACGAAATGTCATGTTAGCTTCGTTTTGTTGCATTATGGTTAAATTTACGAAGAAACGCTAGCGAGTCCCTGGACAGTTTGTCTGTCTATAGTATGTATAGTAAGTGTATGATTATATATCATATTATTTAAGTTGGTTATATAAAGTTTTATTTATCTATTCATAACCTAGTACTAGCCTATAATACTATTACAAATAGTTACATATTTTTCGTATATCAACAACTATAAAGAAATAGAGCTTAGACATCCGTACCGTTAATTGTACGTAAGGGCGACAACGGAGCTATTACTAAACTAAGCCTCTGCTGTCCGTAAGTCTGTCCATTTATCCGTTTGTGTCAGCGGACAATATCTCAAGAACCGTAGTAGATAGAAAATTTAAATTTTAACAGAGTTTCTTAATTATAGTTGGAATTTTCATAGATTGTATATTTCTATGGCCGCTATAATTACATGTAGGAAAAACAAACTTTACTTGCACGAAACCCTTTATGTGCAGATCGGAGACACATTTGGCCGGTTTTGAACTTTAAAAACATTTTTATTTCAAACAATAAAATGTATAGTGACAACCCAAACGTATCGTTCATTTTATCATTTAGAAGTATGACTGTTGATTGTGTCCTGCCTGTTTCAAATATCTTGTACAGTATGTCATTCTTTAGAACTCTTATTTCTCTATGCCTCTTGCTATTCTTACAAATGCACCATTTTTTATTCCCGAAAACTACCTTATATTTAAAGTTATAAACATATTTTAAAAATCAACCTTTGTAGCATAAGATTTTTCAGATTCACACAGAACAATTAGGCCTTTCTACAATTGGGTTTTGGCTGTATATTATAAAGCTACTGGCGTAACGATAGTTTCAGTAGTAAGATAAACTAACATTTGACATTTTGAAAAATCAATTTTTTTTTAGTTTTTAAGTTAAAATTAAATGTATATGTCAAGATTTCTTTATGTTTTGTATTACATTAATGAAGACACAAAACAAGTTTTGTTTCGAGTCTTTTGTTACAAACATTATTTATACTTAATTATATCTAAACATTATTTTATTAAATATATTATGCTGTTTAAATTATAACTAGTTAAATATTAAAACAGTTTAGATATTTAAAATAAATATGTTTTGATAGGAAACGACTCTAAAAAGTTTTAACAGTGATAGGGGGTGGTTTTACGGCTTCAATTGAATTAAGAGTTAAATAAATGTTTTTATGCCTTTAATCTTGCCACCAAGATAATTGTGTTTATTAATCGCTTAAAATTTGTTTAGTAACTTGGCAAAAGATCTCATCCAAGTCAAAATCTGTATTTCTAATATTTTTTATGAAATCATTTTTAATATTTACATTTAAGAAATTACACTGAAATGTAATTGTATCTTTGTAGCGAAATCAAAATACCCAGAGGATAAATATGCTTAACTATATTAAATCTAAGTACAATTTCGTTTCAGTTTAAATTGTAATTCGTATTATACTTAACAATTAACGCTTAATTACATTATTACAATAACAATTATCATAAAGACTAGAAAAAGATAATTCTTATATATATAAATTTAGCTAGCTTAACCTTTGTAGCTTCTTTTTATTCTATTTACATAAAATGTCATAAATACAGCTTTAATCGAATCTAACATAGCGATTCCGTTTAGAATCACGTAGATTCTAGATCGATGGGTATGATTCACTGAATATGATATTAAAAAACTTACAATACAGTAAATTTGTAGCTCGTTATTCGATAATGTTTACTGAAATTTACTATAATTAGTATCATAAAGGTAACTAGTTGTGTGTATAGATAATTAGAACAATAGCAACGGTAAGACTACTATTAAATAAAACTACTGTTCGTCAACCGAATATCAATTAACTGTAACTTATTTATCTATTTATTAAATATATTATATACTATTTAATAAACAATAATCCCTGCGCGTCTCCCGCTGTTTCCCGTTCTACCTAGGACAATAAAAAAATAAATAAATTCATGAAGCTTAATGTTTAATGTTAATTTTTTAAATCGTAATTTGGGAATATGTAGTTTTATAAAACGCCCTACTTGTATTTAACATACGTATATATATATGTAGTTTAGTTATCTAAAATTTTACGACTGTAAATATACATACATACTTAAACCAACATAGAATATATAGACACATTTCGCTGTTTTAAAAGTAATTAAAAGTTATGTTTAGTAATATTTATATAGATATATACAATCAATAAGATAATTACTACATTGACATGATCAGGTAACTTTTGTGCCAACTAAAAAGAGTTTAAATTTTGAAAGTATAATTCATGAATACGAAATTATTTTTAATAGAAATGTATAATTAATTTCACGTAGACATTGTGCACCAAACAAATACGCGTGGGAGAGCAAACTCCATCTTCCATTATTCAAACTTTTTAAAGATTTAAAATGTGTATTGACACTTGGACACCAGATGGTCAGTCAAGTTGTTCTTTGTTATAAACCAAACGACAAAAGCGGGTAAATTGAAAAAAATTAAAACAAAGTACATTTAAATGTCAAACCACAGGGGATTACTGATTATTTTAAATTTTTACATAAATATTTGCAAAATTTTTGTCTGCTAAGTGAGATATAATTTAATTACAATACCTACTCACAAATTGCTCAAGATATTTACTATATTCAATGTATAGACAGGAATTATAGTGCAAATAAATAAATCTGACCTTAATATTTGTAATGGAATGTGCAGTGGGCATATTATTCACTGTACAACACATCGGTGGTGGGTACACGGCGCGGCGCTGCCCTGGCACTCACGCCGCCCGGCATCTCGTCTCTATTGTTGCTCATTGCTACTAGCAATTTCAAACACATGTTTCGACATACCTATAGGTGTGAACAGAGCGGGAGGCGGCAGGGTCGGCCGCCGATCTGTAAACAGTGGTTATCGACGCGCCGCCACTTGGCTCCACAACATCTCCGGCTACTGCGCTATATTTAACCGCTCTGGAACTGACGCGTACGGCTAAATCCGTTCGGCGCCGTATGATGCCGGCCTCCTGTAACCACAATCACGTCACGAAACTACCCGACGCTTACCCCACGGCCGCTGGGGTTGATGTCGAACGCAACTCGCACAGCAGTATTCGCAGCGCCGATGACTATATGCTTTAGGAAATTTTCGCAAAGCGCTTGCAGTAAATTGTTTATCTTACCTGAGGACAGTTTCTCAGTAGGATTTGTGAGCAGGTGCGGGCGCGGCGGCGACACACGCTTGATGATGGTAGTATGATGGCCCCGGCGAGCGGTAGTGATGGTGCGGTGGTGGAGACGCGCGATATACATCGGGCGCTGGTGAGCCACCACGGAAACCTGCTAGCTGACAACTCGGTGGCTCAAATAGATCACGAAATGCCGGTGGCAGTTGCTCGGCAGGCGGTTCGGGTGCTGAATACCAGCCAGTTGTCGCTGCGCGAAACTCCTCCGCTGCCAGTGAATACGGCTGAGGAGAACAGTAAACTGCCGATGGAGGTAGACGGGCTTCGCTAAACTCGTCCATTGGCTCTACTATTTTGTCATATCTAGAGCAATCCGAGCCCGGTTCTCGTTTCGGTCTACATTCGAATATACGGGGTTTTACATCGGGCTTAACATCGCGCACTTGTCCCGATGCGTCTGCGTTGAGGACCTCCTGCGCCGCCAGCGCTTCCTGCGCCTGTTGCAGTTGCTGCTGACGCTTAAGAGCCTCCTCTTTCTCTTTTAGAGCATCTTTTTTCTTGAAGCGACGCCGCCGCCTTAAATAAGACCCATTGTCGAACATGTTGTAGGAATCAGGATCCAAGGTCCAATAGCTACCTTTACCGGGCTTTTTATCGTCCCTAGCCACTTTAACAAAACACTCATTGAGACTTAAGTTGTGTCTTATAGAATTTTGCCAGCCTTGTTTGTTCTCTCTGTAATATGGAAAGCGTTCCATAATAAATTGATAAATTCCATTTAATGTAATTCGTCGATCAGGCGCATTTTGAATCGCCATAGCAATGAGTGCAATGTATGAATAAGGTGGTTTGACCATGTCTTTTGGTGTACCGACATGTTGCTGGTGAGGATGGAGATAGGGCGGTCCATAGCCGTATCGGTACTGTTCGTAAGCATAAGGCGTCACACCGGCGGAGTAGCCTCCAGCGGCTCCACTGCGGTACGCATAATGACTCTGTTCCCCGAACAACGCGTGCATCGTGCTGGGATACGTTCACTGCCACAACATGATAAAACCCGACCGCGATACTTCGACGCGCTTCTCCAACGGCAACAAAACGATGACTGAGTGATTTTGTTTAGATTCACAACAAGGCACGTTTACATAGCGGGCGCTAAACGACAGACGAATGAGCGGTATTGTGGGCGACACCGCTTGATGCGTCGAAGCGCACTTGGAACCGCCCTCTACGATGCTGCGTTTGTTTCGTTTTAGCACAACGTCATTAGATATTTACGTCTCCTTCTTTCAAGTCCATTATGCGTCAGATGCGGCTCTGTGCGAGTAGGGCGGGGCTCGGGGCGGTGCTAAAGAGCCTTTAGAGGCACCTCTCGACGTAGAGCTCCCTTGCTTTTCTTGCCCTTAAATGCCTTTTGTTCGTCACAAATTGCAATTATTCTTACTATCACAATTGAGAACAGCTCGAACACTTGATATAATTTTTTCCTTGACAAACTTACAATGTCAATAGTATACTTTTGACGTTGAAATCAAAGTTCCTAATTTATATAATGGATATTTATTCACTTTTTTTCAATTCAGTTTTTGTTATTTTTAACACTTCTGGTTCGATATACGTTTTCCAACTAGTAATTGACCTGTGGAAAGGAAAAAGGTGAGTTATTAAGACGTCTTTGTATGAGTCGAATGTTGGATGATTTTTATATTATATTTTGAATGAAATAAATCATAAGCAACAAATCCACACCGGTAAATTATGTTATTTAATTTAATATAATAAATTGCGGGTAAAATATGTTTAGTTTAAAAATGTATTTAAATAAATTAATATTAGTTTAAAAATTTATTTAATAAATTGTTCAAATTGATAATTAAGTATGCCAGTGCTATAACATTTTTGATTTGATTTTTTTTGTGTGAACTCCTGCGTAGAATTTCAGCCATCTTTTTTTTTAATGTGAATTGTGTTATTATATTTAATATTATTAATAAGTACTTTATTTGGTCTTACAACAAATTATGTATATAGTACTTTACACCACAGATTTTAATTTTGTTTTTATTTGATGTAGGTGTGTAGTCAAGGTTTATAAATGAAATAAATAAATAAATAGTTATATAAATGAAATAAATAGTAAGGTTATAGTTTTGTTACACTCAATGAAACAGTCATTGTTTAAATTTGTAAGGATTAGGTTGTAGTTTGACTTTTTTTTTATATCTCTTACAATTATTGAAGGAAACGTTAAAATATTTTAATTTTTCCAATATACCTACTTTTTATTAACTATAATAAAAAATTTATTATTTTATCCCATAATAAGTAATTAAATAAGTATTATAAAGGTGACAAATAAACGATTTGTAAACTTTTTATTTTGAACCAATTTTGATGAAATTTAATATGGTGGTTTATGATGATGCGCGCGCACAGCGACATGATTTTCAGCACCATGAAGTCTGTCGATTTGCGAACGCGGCGACCCGATTTTCAATGAATGAATGAATGAGAGAGCCGAAGCCCGGAGGCCCAATCTCCCACCCTCTCTGTAACCTTCCATTTTTCCCTTCTCATCCCTTCCCTTCATCTATTGGGTTGGCAACGAGCATGTGTTACTTCAAGTATCGCGCTTACCATCAGGCGATCCGAATGCTTTCTGCCAACCGTCATATAAAAAAAATACAATTTTTATTATGGTCCACCAATAGGTTTAATAATTATGTACCTACTATAGACTCTTCCATACGCAAAAGCAACGAAACGAAGCTAGCCACAAGCTTGTGACATAATCGAATGAAGTTAGTCACAAGCTTGCAACATAATTGCGTTGGTGTTGAATTTATGAAGGAGCACCAGCGAGTCCTTGACGTTTTGTTTTTATGGAAGGGCTTATCCATAATACCCAATGTACTAAGTCTATGAGTTTACTCAAAGGTCAAGGCTAAAGAGCCACCCCAGAGGAGTTTCCTTGTGTTCTCATCTGATACTAAAGGTCAGAAGAGACAAGTGATGGTAATTTCCCGTTCAAGCTGATTCTATTCTGAAAACATGCTGAAAATTTTTAAGGCGTCGGGATGTGACGGCATTTTTAAGGCGTCGGGATGTGACGACCCCATCGCCCGCTGTTGGGATAACCTCTGTTACAACAGAGATTATTCCACCAGTGCAATCAGTCACACTGGTGGTAGGTCTTTTGTTGCAAGAGGCCGGCTAGGTAGGTACCACCGCAGTGTCCAATATTCTGTTGCCAAATAGTAGTGCTTAGGCACTACTGTGTTCCGGTTTGAAGGGCACTGTACGCTAGTGAAATTACTGGGCGAACGAGATTTAAGAACTAATATCTCGAGGTTGGCAACGCGCGAGTGGCACCTACTAATGGTGCTGCAAGCGCTCATAGGCTGCGGCAGCCACTTACCATCAGGTGGGCCGTATGCTTGTTTGCCAACTTCTAACATAAAAAAAAAAAAAAAAAGCAGCAAGATTATAGTCGGTATTGCTATCTTTTAAGAAAAATAAGCGCCACACTCTTGTCTGTATGTTCAATACTAATATCTAACTCGAGGGGGAATCGAACCCGCGAGTTCGCTACCGCGACGCCGTAATGGCCTTGAAAGATACTAATCGCTATAACGAAGATAGAGTAAATGCTATAAGCATTGAATATCAAAGTTCAGTGGAAAAGCTCCAAGCCCTAACCTTCAGTCATTTAAAAAAAAAACAAAAACCTAATTCGACTAAGACAGAATTAAAACATGAAATAAAAAAAACGCTACACAGATAACTGCTGCCACTATGATAGATAGATAGATATTTCGGGGGTCCGGAAACACACACAAGTACAAGGACAAACACCCAGACAGAAACTTATGCCTGCATGGTCATTAAATAACTGCTTCGAACGGGAATCAAACCCGCGATCTGTACTGCTCTAGGCAAGTTTGCTATCCTTGCACCACAACGGAACAAGGATGCTTCAGAATAAATAGCGACAATAGATACTAAAAAGAAACCTTCAGTCTATATGCCATCTATACAAATAAAAAAATTGTAAGTGTCTGTTTGTAATTCCAAATTAACAGGTTTTCGCTAAATGTATATAAAAGTATATACGGTACCTACATAAAAAACAATTTTTAAAATGTTTTGTCTGTCTGTCTGTTCTGGCTAATATATGAAACGGCTTGACCGATTTTAACGGAACATAGATCAGAGAACTTTTATGTTAAAAAAATTATTAGGATTTCGCAGGGATTTTTTGCGAGGGCAAGAGGGGACACACAGTGGCCCTAAAGGAAATCGACAATATTGAAAAATTACCATAAAAACAAGAAAAAATTTGGAAACAAAAAATGTATCTGGTTCTTTTTAACGGGTCAAATTTTTGATTTTGATTTTTTGAGGTTGGTATTGTATAAAAATTATGAAATTACAACTTTCAGGATTTAGCGTGCCACCGAAAAACAAGCGGCAACAAAATGTCTGGGATTTGCAATATAGAAAAATCGGTACATCACGCGACCGACGCGAACTGAGGCCGCAGCTAGTTTATAAGTACTCATTTAGTGTTAATTTAGTGATTCTACAACGTTTAAGTGATCGATCATTTCTATCTTATATAAGCGATTAACTTAGCACCTCGGAAGTCGTAAGTGCGTTTGTTGTTTCAGGCGAGCGCTCGCTTTGTTGGGAGGCAAAAAAGAATCATTCATCCCATTATACAAATACCGTCGTCGGATTAGCCCATTTCCGTCTTTCGAATTTTTGTTTATTTAAATTTTATCTATAAATATGTGAAATAAAAATTTATAATTACATTTTATAACCTCCTTATCACTACATAGTATAAAATAAGTCGCTTTATCTGTCCCTATGTATGGTTAAATCTTTAAAACTACGAAACGGATTTTGATGCTGTTTTTTTAATAGATAGAGTGATTGAAGAGGAAGGTTTATATGTATAATAACATCCATTAATAAGCGGAGAAAAAAAAAATTTTTGGGGCCGCTCGTAATATAATAAAGCTGTAACCCGTCAAATTTAGTAAATGTATATTTTGACGATGTTGTGGCGAAGTGGTAGAGAACCTGCTTTAGGCCACGATTCCCGCTCGGAGCAAATAGCATATCGGGACCAGAAAGCCGCGCCTTCTAACTGAGTCTAATTGTGAACAGAAGTGACACCGGTGAAAATTATTGAATTATCAATGTCGCTATTAAAAATGCATATTTTATTGTAAAAAAGCGTTGGATTTTAAGATTTTTAAGGATTATCAAAATGGTAATCCTTCTATTCATATCTGTCAATTAAGTATTTATACGGTTTACGGTTTAAAAATTCTTTATTTCTCATAAAATTATAAAATCACTTACTGAGAAACATAATTGATCTTTAGCCTTAGTTGTACAGGTGAGCATTAATACATAAAATAGGTATTTATAGCTATTGATACCATGCAGCCCCCTTTTTTTTTACAGTAAAATACATTTTTTTTCTTATTTATTTTTCATTTGTAGTTGGATTTTCTATAAAAACGTTTTTTTTTTTTAATCAATAATATTTATTTTTAATATAGACACATCCGATAGTAGATCAGTTTTGTATCCAAATGTTCAATCTAACCAATTACATTATTTTAAGTTATATTTTTATTTTTATAAGTTGATTGTTAAATTCTTACCGAAAAATAAACGATCTTAAAGTACGCGAAGATGAATTCATGCGGTGCAAGGGCGCAACGGGTCGGGTATGAAACATGTATGTATTGGGTACCCGGTTGGTACTGTTGGTTAGTTATATACTTATTGAAAATAAATTAGTAAATACCTAACATTGATACTTTTGGATGAATTTAAATGGATCTTTACACTAATGTCGATTGGTAGCAAGGGGACCTGTAAGACCTTGCTAAATACTGAGAAATACACGAATGTAATGCAATTTGAACTATTTAACTAATAAGCATTGAAGAAAATAGTCAGTTTGCCCCCTTTGCACCGTAAATTATTATTTTGCCTTCCACTAGGCCAAATGCTGGCTACATCCATGATGACGCGATAAATGATTCTGTTGATTGACACCGCGTATACTTTGTATCTCGAAAATCGAGTTCCCGTGGGATACAAGTTCGGTTATTCCTAGATAGAGTTAGACGATCTCTTTTTTCTGAATGTGTATTGCTGACGAACAAGACAAAACAGGTGAGTTGGGATTTTAATTTACACAAAAGGAAAGTACACTATCTTCGAGTAGGCACATTCGGTTATGCTTGATATGGAATTTCTTTTTGTTTAAGAATATTAGCAATGCTTTTTCAAATCATTACTAATATTCCTATTGCTATCCAAATAAACTCGCTAACAACAATAGCCTTAGGGGTCAGGATCGAACTCGCAAATCTCACATTAACTTCTACTGTTGAGCTACTGATGCTTCTAATTTCTATATAATCTGCCACACAAATAAGTTAATAGTAATGTGGAGAATATTTTGTAAAAATAAATAATCGTTTTCAACCTTAAAAAAATATTGAACATTAATAAAAAGTGATAGACGAATATTTCCGTCGAACATATGTTCGACATTCATAGCAACTATTGGCATCGGTGTATATTTAATAATGAAACTGTTTTTTTTTCGAAATGTGTATAGATATTGGCTCTACTGTCCTTCATCGTCATCCACAGCTCAAAAAACCATAGAAAATGGAGGAAATGCACCAAGCCAATGATGACAAGGGCGCGTCGCGACGTGCAAGCAACGGGTATTCGTATCTGCGCTGTATATTGAGCATTGTGTACCGTGAGTATCGTCAGAATCTTGTATGACCTGCCTGAATTTAGTCGACTGGTCAACTTTTTTTTTATGTGAAAGGGGGCAATCATGAACATCTGCAACACCAGAACACATGCAGGTGCGTTGCCGACCTTTATGGAAAGAATACACTCTACTCTTGAAGGTTCCCAAATCGTATGGGTTCGAAAAGACCGCCGGCGGAAGTTGATTCCACAAAGTGGTTGTGCGAGGAAGAAAATGTCTTCTAAATTGCGCTGTTGTGGATTTCCACATATCGAGGTGGTAAGGATGGAATTTACAGTTTTGTCGCGATGTCCGATGGTGAAATTCCACCGACGGGATCAATCAAAACAATTTCTCAGAATATTCCACGTGATATATGCGATAGAAGACGCAGAGTCATCCGACATCTCTACGCAATGCCAAAGGATCAAGCCAATCGGAAACAGCTTGATCGTGAACAATTCGAGCCGCTATACGTTGGATGCGGTCAATTGGAATTAGCTGGTACTGGGTAGCTCCCGCCCAAAGATGAGAGCAGCACTCCACGTGCGGTCAAATTTGCGGCTTGTACAGCTGTCGACTATGAGCCGACGTGCCTCGCCTTGCTGAGCACACCAAGCTTTTTAGAGGAAAATTTGACCTTTCCTTCCAACTGACTGCGGAACTGAACGACACCAAGTAAGTAAAAGCTTTTGCGAAAAGAGGAGATTGATTACCGTTTTCTATTGTATTTTATCGGCATAAAATGTAATTCTACCTACAAACATTTCATGTTTAATAACTACATGTATTTTTAAATTGGTATATACCACCACAGTGTCAAATACTCTACCGCAAAGTAGCAGCGTTTTTGCATTACTGTGATTTGGTTTTAAGGGCACTTTAGGCTAGTGAAATTACCGGAAGAATAAGAACCAATATGTCGAGGTTGGCAACGCGTGAATGGTACTTATAGATGGTGTTACAAGCTCTCATAGACTACGGCAACCGCTTACCATCAGGTGGACCGTATGCTTGCTTGCCAACTTAGAAACATAGAAAAAAAACAATTTAGAAGCAAATTTGACACAATTTGATGGAGCACTTTAAATTAGGTATCTATTCAATAAGCTCGGGAAATTTTACATACCTAAGTATTGAACGAACCATTTTAAAGTGATGAAGTGGTTGATGTCACTTAGTTTTTTTGCACTTTCAATGACATATTTGCTTACAGTAAATTGGATTTAGAATGGATTAATTTTCCAGAAAACGATGTAATTTAATTAACTAATACGAGTATATATTATGATGTGTACACATAATAATAAAACCAATTACAAGCGAAAATATTAAGCGTATATTGTTTTTGGAAAAATATAGCTGGTGTTCCTACTACTTCTAATCGCATAACCGGGCAACGGGTCCGATACTGAAGGCAGCATAAAGAGAGCCAACCCGGAGGTTCAGAGTTGCTCCTATGAGGCCAAACATGATTTAGGGCGTCTACCACGGAACGGCACCAGCACTCCCGGCGCATGCTGGTCAATGGACTCACCTGATGGTGCGAGCGGGTCACCGATGTGTGGAAAAAGGGACCACGTATCCGTTGACAAACGAGATCCTACCGTTTTGGTCTTACAAGATATACTTATGGCTTTGTAGGGTTGGTCATCTCAGCGTCAATATATTACCGAGGGATTCTGATAGATATATTTGTGTCCTGCAATGGACGTCTGTAAGTTGTGGTGGACGTATTAATTATACCTTTTTAACGAAATAGTTTTATCGCTTTTTACAATAAATGATTTAAAAATTGTCAAGCTGGATTATTATATTAATAAGGATTTTGTGATAGGTATTACTATTATGGTTAGTTAACGCGTATTGTAATTAGTTTAGCATAGAGAAACTGTTTTAAAGATAATAGATTAATTAGAGATTTAAGTTTATAATCGGTACCGGTACTAGATAATACTTTTGACTAAAGCACTTCCTGACCGCACGGCGACACGCGACTGACTCTAACTTCCTTAAGCAACGTTGGACCCTCTTGAAATTTTCACGTTTTTTCCGGCACGTGTTTTTTGTTTGACAACAGTTTTACATTCCCGTTCAGTTGTTTTCAGTGTTGCTTTGTTACATAAAAAAACCGTAGGTTTTCGAAACATGATAACAAACAAAAAAAAAACTTTGTCGTCTTTACTTTTCTTTTTTAGCTTACAATAATAAATACCAAACATGGAAAATTTTTAAATCTTACGTAATATGTTCCGTGTCACGGTGTCACATTTTGAGTATAGTTATATCTTTGGCGCCTGTCACATTGCACAAAGCAATTTGTGCAGTTGTCACTATTTCTTACAAACTTTTCTTGACTTACAAATTTGGCTTTATAAATATTTTTTTTTATGTTAGAAGTTGGCAAACAAGCATACGGTCCACCTGATGGTAAGTGGCTGCCGCAGCCTATGAGCGCTTGCAGCACCATTAGTAGGTGCCGCTCGCGCGTTGCCAACCTCGATAATATCTCGTTCTTAAATCTCGTTCGCCCAGTAATTTCACTAGCATACAATGCCCTTCAAACTGGAACACAGTAGTGCCTAAGCACTACTATTTGGCGGCAGAATATTGGACACTGCGGTGGTACCTACCTAGCCGGCCTCTTGCAACAAAAGACCTACCACCAGTGGAATACTTAAGACTTTATCAGACGAGTAATTTATTTTTTCTATTCATTATTAATAAATTATCTATCAGATAACGTAACCGCAATACTGGATACCCGATGCCTAAGTAGTCTGCTGTCATCCAATCGAAACTAGTTCTTAAAGTTTGCTTAGAGACGCTTTTTCTCAAGCACGACCATTGTGGCGTGTTGGTAGCGAGCCTGTCTCTAGTCTCGACGGTCGTGGGTTCGATTTCGAGTGGATATTTGTATTAATGTTATAAATATCTGTTTTGTCCGTGTGGGTGCCTTGGAGAGCACGTTAAGCTGTCGGTCCCATTTGTTATCATAACATCTGATAAATCATAAATTGCTCTTATCCAATGAGTTACTTAGGGTTAGGGTAGCGGAAGTTAGATGGCCATCACTCTGTGTAAAAACTAGTTTCCTGTCAAATCCGGATAAGATTAATACGCAGACCCTGGACAAAATACCGGGATAGAAGAAGTTTGTTCTCAATCAACTACAATATGGTATACCTCCCACCAATTCAACTGAATGCCTATTGTAAGCTTTGCAATAACTGGGTCACGTTTTTTTGGATTTCTTATTTTATTTGTTGGAAAAGGTTTTCTTTTCAGATGGTTTCATAATTAAATGTTAATCTGATCCACAACTTCTTCAATAATAATTAATATATTATATTTTTTTTATTTCCGTACATATGAACTAGCATATTTTGAGACGGAAAAGAGAAATTTTAAAACTCTTGAAGAGGCGGAAAGAAGTCGATTTTTTTTCGTCACTCCAAGCGTCGCTTTTATTATAATTAAATAAATAAAATTGATATGTAATAGGGCTTCGTGTGCCTCTTTCTATGTCTCTTTAGCTACCGTGAAGTAAGATTACTGTATAGTACATTGCGATTTCTTTTTATGCGTGTGAAAAATCATAAAATAACAATTTTGTCACTTAACCGAGAAAAAATCCTAAGAAAAATGTATTTTTTCTAATAAAGCTATTCTTCACTTTAGTCTCGAATATTATTTTTATATAAGTATAAACAAAACAAAACACATAATCACTCTGTTTCCAATTTAAAAAGCAACTTTGTAAAACACCCCACTACCTATCAACTGGGGATGCCAAGGTAGCGCCCGCACCTCAACATAAGATTAATCCGCCACGAGCCTAATGACGTCACAGCACCTACAAGCATCAGCTTCCTTAATTCTTAGGAATCAACATTTATTTCAAAATTTAATTTACGTACTATTCACCTGTTATGAAGCAGACCCGCAACGGTATATAAAAACAAACGGTATTTGTTTTTGGGCATTTTTCGATATAAACAATAAAAAATTAATATATGGTCTCAGAAACTTGTTCAGCATATCAAGCTAGCTCTTACGAATATATAACTATCTCATAATTACATATATCATAAATATCAGAAATATCTTATACGAAAAAAAAAATGTATATAAAAGTAGTGTTCAAGTAGCCCCCGTCATTACCCCCCGGCGAATTACTTCTGCTCTTACTTTACTTATTAGATGGTCATTGAAACTGGAACCGAATTCTATCTTAATGGAAAAAAAATATTTATTTAATTTTAAACAATTAAAACTACGAAACGAGAGTGAAAAAAAACTAAAACCTATTCTTCTATGGCACGACTGAGATCGAGTAAAAAACAAGAAAACACAATTAAATTAATAAAAACATAAGCTAACTTCATTTTAGTGACACAAGAACGGAAATGTGCCCCAATTTGTGGTACCCCACCTTTTAGCATGTTAATTATTTGAGAATGAAGAAAATTTTATAATTAAAAAATCAACAACATTGGTTAGGCTTTTTGAAAATGATAAACAGTAGGGCCTTAGGCGTCAGGCCATCGCTGGGTCTAAATAGATCAAACGAGCGTGGTCAAATTAATATACAGTGTCGTACCTACATGGGGTCAGGTGCGCCTAGGGCAAGGCTTAAACTTTGCGCCCCTAATAAACTTTTAACCGACTTCAAAAAGTATGTAATACTAGCATCTGCTGACTTAGACCTTAAAATTAAGAGAAGTTAAGAATGCTTAATACAGGTAACAATCTGTGCCAAATTTCATATTAAATGAAATGTAGGAACTGGGCATTGCACGTTCTCCGATGACGTCCGTAGCCATGGTTCGGCTTCGCAGGACGGAATCAAATTTGAGCCCCGTGAGGGCTGCCCCTTTATCACGGCTGAGTCTCTGTACTCGGACACCCCCTTTCCCCGCCCGGTGACACTGTCAAGGCCAGTAGGGCCAACAGCAATACAAATTCCGGAAAAAAAGGGCATTGCAACAAGTTTTAACTTTTAATATTCTTCATAGCAGCTCATTCATATCTTAATTACCAATTATTATTATCTTATAAATTATAACCAACATTACATATATCGCACGTTTAGAACGAAAACGCAACAATTGTAAAAAATCGAAAATCTAATTATCAGCATAAAATGACTTCTAAAACGAAATTCTCAATGTAATAATAGTCCAAACATAGCCATATTCGATGCGATATATACTTCAAAATCAGTCGGAAAACTCATAGAAGGGCGCCGCGTCGATATTATCTCGTGAGAGTCGTCGTATGAAGTGAGAGCGAGTAACTCCCACGGTCAAGCTTACCCATTCAAGAAGTTTTTGCATTGCATAATGCATTCGAGTTAATTTTAGACTCCTTGTTATAATTTTATAACGTCAATTATGACAAAGGGACTTACGCTCTTTTGTTCACTCACTCATTGTTCTCAGAGAATGACTCTCTTCATAATAGAGAAAAGAAAATATCTCTTTTAATAAGAAAAAAGCATATTTTGTTACCTTTTAACGAAGCACGTGGATTTACACGAGTCCGCAATTTTCTCGTTGGTTACCATAACCATCATGTAAATATTTTTATAATGAGTGAACTTACTGGGTACCTAGTGTTGATTTTTTTTTATCGTTGAATGTTGTTGGGGAGGAAATCTGTTCTCAGATTCCTAGCCTCCTGGGGAAGAGAACTGGGTTATGTGGGGTTCCATAACAGGTGGTCGGTCATGGGGACCCACTAAAACCGAACCGGTGGTCGACATCAGCCAAAGATCCTGAGGCTTCGTGGTCTCTTTTACCGGCGTCGGGAAGTGACGACCCCTTAATCTCTTTCAAAGCAGTGATTATTCCACCAGTGTAATCAGTCACACTCGTGGTAGGTTTTTGTTGCAAGAGGCCGACTAGGTAGGCAGCCACTGTAGTGTCGAATAGTCTACCGCCAAACAGTAGTACTTAGGTATTACTGATTTCCAGTTTGAAGGGCACTGTAGACTAGTGAAATTACTGGGCAAAAGAGATTCAAGAACCAATATCTCGAGGCTGGCAACGCATGATTGGCACCTACTAATGGTACCTATTGCGCGCGTTCTTACGCTACGGCAACCATTTACCACCAGGTGGGCCGTATCCTTGCTTGCCAACTTATAACATAAAAAGGTCAATATCGTCGCTTCTCGAATACTGTGCTGGCAGAGCTCGATCTCAGGGGTGAGATGGAGTAGTCCCCTGCGCTTTCCACGCAAGCCGAATGCCATCCTTCCTGCTGCTCAACACGTACAGGTTCTTCACCCAGCGCATCCACGGCCTGAGGCACGCCTGATAAAATTGCTCCGGGTATAGGGCTCGAGGGGTCGGGACGGCTAACGGCATCAGGTGGTCGAGGGCGCTGTCGCCTACGAGCAGGATCGGCCCCCTCCCGATCGCGTTCGGCCGTGTCCCTCCGGATCATGACGGTCTCACAGATAACAACGGCCCTCCACGCCTAATCCCCTCCTAATAACACCGACAGGACTACCGGCCGGGGTAGATCTCGCCCGATCGTGTCGACTCAAATCGTAGGACTCAAAATCAAAATTATTTTTATTCGACTTTTAAGTTCATGGTTCGGAACGTTAATTCTACAGAGAAGAACCGACAAGAAACTCGATATTAACTCTTTTAAACTGTACGTTACGTTTACAACTGTATTATTTATTATACAATTTGGTTCTTGAATGACATCCAGCAATATTAAGAGTCCCAAGCATTTTTATCGAAAAAATATTCCTTTAACGAATAATATGCTTCATATATAAGTTTATTTTTAATGCCGATTTGAAACTTGTTTATTGGCAGTTCTAATAAGCAATCTGTAATTTTGTTAAAGTTCGACTTTACGGTTCGCGTTAGACGCGGGGATCGTTGAACGACTGTAGTATTAAGTTGTTCCACTGTACCGTGTGACTCTAACCGAAGGTCACAGGTTGGAAACCGGGAAAGCACTGAGTAATCAAATGCTTAATTTGTGTCTCGTGCTTAACGGTGAAGAAAAACGTCGCGAGAGAAACTGCATGTCGTGGAGGACCATGCTGCTGCACGACCGTACGTTGGTAAAACCTGCCAGCGTATAAGCAGTTAACATGAGAAAACATTAAAAAAATATACTAGCAACGATGCCTTAAGCTGCATGATTACAGATTATCATATATTACGATAATCTATGGAATGGTTGAATAATAATCTAAGCACGCTTAAATTTTACTGCGCAGTCATATTAATAAAAAAAACTTTATTGACCAAAAGTACATTACAGTGTATGCAAAGACAAGTTACAATACAACAATAATGGCATATACAATTGAAGATAGCATCCGTTGCTAAACTAAGTAAAAACTTGTATTTCAGCATTCGGCGCCACTCCCCTCAGATATTTAAATACAAAATAGGTACTTAATACAAATTAAAAAGTGACAACTTACTTTGCAAAAAATGGAAATAATTATGACAAATTTAGGATTGTGTTAAAAAGATAGATATTATAGGAGTATAGACCGCCTTAGATGAAAATATTCTAATTGTCAGTCTACTATATAAAAACACATATTATAGAGTCGTTAATAATTTTATTATTAAAAATTTACACGTAGAACATTGTAAAACACAATACGGATCCTTACTATTATATTAATAAAATTATTATCTAGACGGAGACAATAATATTCGAAACACTACGTAATATAACCTAATAAAAATCTACAACCATATATACAAAATCAGGTACATAATTAATTATGAAATATGAACCAACACAGAAATCATATTAACTATTGGGTTGACCGTTGATGTTTGTGGTTGTTACTCGCTTCTGTTTAATAAATAGATGATTTAACACAAAGAAAAAAGGGCTAAAAATACCATAATGATTATGGAAAATCATCCTTCCTTTTTATACAGACTCCTTAAAATTTACTTAAATTATAAGTTGTAACATTTTTGTCACTTTGTATGGTGTATTAATAAATTCAATAAGAATCAAAACAAATTCCATATAATCATAGTATTTACATACCAGTAATAATTTAGGTTTTAAATATATTTGCTTATTCTTCTAAGATTCTTGTCAAATCGGCCATTAAATGTATTGAAAACCACCAATCACAAAAATGTTCTTTGCGCTACACTTTTTGTTTTTTTTTTTGAACTAAAATTTCACCTGGGTTCTTTTGTTTTTATTCGAGGTGAAGAAAACTCTCAACAGCAACATTATTTGTATTTATATTACAAATTATCACAGGTCTAAGGAAATTTACTCACAATAATTTTATGTTATACAGGTGCCAAACAGTGTTGTCGATCTGACAATAAGTGTTCAACATAAAAAATGGACGATTGTAACATTAGCTTATTACCAACTCTGTGGTAGAATGAAAAAGGGGACAAATGGAAGGGGTCAAAGGAAAGGGGACAAAATTAAAGGGACAAAAGGAGCCACCTGTTTCGTCATCAAAGTAAAGAGTAGTGGGTCTCCGCTACTCATTTTTTAACCAGTAATACTTAATGTGTAAATCCACAAGTTTCCATTAAACCTTTAATATTATGTGACAACACAACACCTATTTAATATTTCTAAATTGAGATTCCTAAACATACTAATTGCTTATTTAGTTATGATTTATCATTTACAGATTAATATATATATATAAACAAAAAATTATTCAATCTCAAGAATACTTGAGCTATAATAAATGCTTATTATTATTTTTAAAATTTCTCTCATTTTATTACTGAATTCTATTAATAATGGAAGAATTTAATGATTACGTTAAATTCAAAAAATTATTACTTAAAATAATTAAAAAATTAAAATTAATATAAAAAATCACTTATTATTTTATAAAGCAACATTAAGTTTTTTTAAGGGACTCTGTATAGACATGGTCAACCGAACCACATAAAGAAGAAAAGGTATTACTGTATTATGAAATGCATATCATTATTATTAATTTTACTACGCTTGTTTTATTTTTCCGATAATATCCTGCGTCACTTTCTCAAGTTCCTCTTTAACTTTTTTACATTCCCCCTGAAGGTCTTCAAATTGGCTCTGAAAGAAATTTATACATAAATCTGTTTCCGAAGTTAAGAATAATCCAATAATAATAATAATAAATATACTTTATTTGCACACAACTTTCTAAAATATACAAAAGGTGGCCTTATCGCTAAGTCAGCGATCTCTTCCAGGCAACCTTTAGATGGAGGAGATGAACATGAGAAGCGGTGGAGGAGGTGTACAGTGAGAAGGCTTAAAATTAATTATAATATAATATATAATAATTATAATCCAATGATATACGTATTTCAGTCATTATGAAAATTTCATATTATTGAGCAGACCCTTTAGCTTTAATAAATAAATGAAACGTTTATTTTTAAAGAAAATGAAAGAACAATATATTTATATAAAAGCATAACTTTTTCTACCAAATGGGACAGCTACCTACAATTACAAATATATTAAAATTTATATGTATGACTGTTAAAATCTCGTTTCAGTGGCCCATAACCTGCAATACTCCCAAATCTACAAATTTTATGAGTAAACTAATTAAAAAAAAACAGCTTACATTAAGCATATATTTTTCTTTATAAAGTACTCATGGGTGGGTACTATGGTCTGGGAAAATGAAATGGACGCCTCATCATAACTTCGCCTTTAGGTCAGTTATGATTTTTTTTGCTGTAATAATCCTTATCAAATGGTTAGAACTTTATAAGAAGCACAAAATAATATGAGTACTTTTAAGTTAAATAAACAAAATATGAGAATAAAACTTGATATAGTACATTTTTTAATATAAAACTAAGTAGGAATAAATATGCCCTATTTTATGGTAACTCATCACTTTAATCTAGTAGCTTGTACAGTAGGTGAAGAACAGTCTCCTCCTGAACTGAAGGACTAAAAGCATAGTATAGGAGATAGTTTGGGTCTACAAAAATCTCAGGCAAACAGAATATCTCAACTGTGTTTTTGATAAATAAATAATCGTTAAATCACCTGACAAATTAGCGATTGTTGCTTCATAGCGACACAGCTTTCCATAATATCTTTAAAGCGTTCCTTGTCCAATTTGTGTTTCTTTTCGGTCTCAGTTAAGAGCTTGTCAATTCTGTTCTTATATTCAGTTACAACTATAAAGAACAATAATTTTAAATAGGTTTTTATTTTTTCCTATCTTATTAAATATATTATTAAGTATTACCATTCAGTTGATATTTAACTGATGTCAATTCTGTAAAGCATCGATCGTTTGACCATTGTGCACTTTCATAATTATGTTGGACATAATTTAAATATAAATATACTACAGTAACAGTTAATAACAAAATGGTAAGTAATATTATTAGTCTTTGTCTAGTAAAGATACGAAAAATCATTTTTATTCGATTTGTGTATTTGTTTATTTGACGATTCAAAAGCGCTTAAAAGCCTATTTGAATAAAGAATATTTTGAGTTTTGAGTTTTTGAGTTTTTTTGGCAGAATAAGAAGTTCACTATTACATTCTTAAATATAAAATATTTCTTTAATTTTATTTAAAAAATATCACTAGCTTCGTGGAAAATATTTAACTTGTTGAATTTCATGATTATTGATTTTACAAAGATTCACAATTTTACATAGCAATTCAAAATCAATTCACAGATAATAAAAGATGATCCATAAAATATGATTATAGCTAAAGCTGACAGATCACAGACGTTGCAATAAACATTACTGTAGCCTACAATCATAGAGTAAATAATAAAATGCATTTCTAAGAGCAAAAAAAGACAGAGAATTGTCGCAGTGTCTCTTGCTAATAATTGTCTTCAAGATACAACAGACATGGTATACCGTACTCGGTAAAAAATATAAAATTTTAATGTCGATTGTATAATTGTAGTCAATTGTGTAGACTAAAAAAATTATAATAATTTATTTATACATCAGACTATACCAATGACCCAAAGTTTATAAATTTTCCATTTAAGCTAATTCCATGTCCCACTGATGGAAAAATATAATCCAAATAAAATACTTAAAATCTTAAAGCTACATTTTGACTAATATTTTGAAAATAAATAAAAAAGCACCATTTGTCTTTAGTTTCAAAATATTGACATGGACATATTTCAATCCATAAATAAAATATCAAGCACTTACTATCATCAATATCGAAGATAAACTTTTATAAACAGATTACGGAAGTCTTGGTAAAATAAAACTATTCAAATAGAGTAATAATTAAAAAAATATAGTATAAGTGACATCTGTCAGCACAAGCGTAAACTAATTTAAGCTTAAAATAATTATATCAACTGCTTGGACAATATTTATTTACCGCATAAACTTCAAAAGCTTGCCCTTGTTCACCGTTAGATGGAGTGTTAAGTGGAAAAATTCTAATTGCCTGGAAAATTAATTCATTATGATATATCCGTTATATTATTAATTTATTATTCTTTTAAATTTATGACAGCTTAAACATGCAATACATCTAAGGTTAAAGGAATTATTTTGTTAAAAAGTCTAAGAAGTTATAATTTGAACATTATAGAAATCGAAATAAAAAAAACGAAGTGTCACCTTCAATATTGTGTCTATATTTTAGTTCAAACGATAGGTAACTCGATAGCTCAATAAAACAAATAGTATTATTTCAATAAAGATAAAGATAAGTTTTAATATTAAATTGTCTTAAAAAAATAGAATCGTTATTTACACAAATTTAAAAGCATTGCTTTTTATAATGATGGCGTAATCATTGTTAATAAAATAAAGAGTAGTGAAAATTTTTCTTGTTTTTGTCTTTGACATGCATCCTATAAGACTTTCCTATATCTTTATTTTATGTGGCTTACAAAATGGCAGCCATTTATTATGATATTTGTTAAAACAAAACAAAATATAGTAAGAAGCCAATTTATTAATTGGTTAAGAATAATTTATGTAGCTTCGAAGCATTGAGGATGGATGACTTTTTACTTCCATTTCTAGAGGTAAAAATTGTTCCTATTTTGCATTGACTTAGTATAAACTAAGGACTGGTCAAGCGGACAAAATGTCCAATGATTCGCTGGTGAACAAAATGTAACTTTATTGGATTATGACTTATTATAATATAAGGACATGCCCTTGAGTACCAACAAAATGTCAGAGATTCGTTAGTGCTGTTATTCCTCTTTCCTCCCCTTCTAAGCTATATATCGGCAACACACAGCGTTCTGCCGTTCACCTAAATTTGATAAGTACCTCGTAATTGCATTTTTCCTTGTAAGGCATAGGTATCATGTAAAACAAAGGCTATAATTCGCTCTCCGTTAGATACCATCAGGCGGATTGTACACTTGTTGGTATAAAAAAATAGACAGATTAAAAAGTTTCAGAAGCCTCCGGTTCAAGAGGAAGATTCGGCAAATTTTTCATGTTATATTTGCAAGAAAACCTTTTACAATGCGAACGCATTGCGCAATCATAGAACAATTCAGCACGACTCGAATGATTCAGGCACTGAAGATGAGCAAGCTGTTTATGCAACTAGTTCTTTTGATCAGGTAATATATGGTAATACAGGTAATATATGGTAATACTCTGTTCGCGGCTGCTCTCGCGTTATTAAAGCTTTTGATGATCCCACGGGAACTCAACAATTTTCCGGGATTTTTTAAAGCTGACATTTTGTTTGTCTGTGTAGAACCGTTTAGATGTAGTGATAGCAATAGTAAAGCCTGTTTTATATAACTTATTAATATTGTTCTAGGGTTTCGATGGTATTTGCGATTTTAAATTCGTCCCTTTAAATAAACCCACAAAAGATCCGGTGACGGAACAAGATGGCATATCTAAGCGAACCTTTAGCGTCGATATAAGTTATTTGATCATTAGATACGAAAGCAATGAGAGCGTTCGCGTTAAACGGTCACGCTTAGACAACATGATTAAAAAAATACAGTCGAAGCCCGAAAAGAAACCAGTCGATTTACGGTAAATATTTCTTACATGTGTTCATATGTGAGTATTTTAATGATAATAATAATAAGGAAAAAATGTGTTTTAGTGGCCCGTTTACGTGTACCCTTCCTTCGACTTCGTATCCGAACATGCAGTGCCGACAGATCTTCTTTAACTGCTGCGAGTACTCGCTGCACTATCGCGAGGAGCATACGAAGAGACGCAAAGCCGCTTTACGTTGCCAAGTGTGCGAGAAACGTTTAGATAGAAACTTGTATCAACCTAGTTCTATAACTCAGCAACTCGAACCTCGCAACGTTCCGTCATTCTCGTGTCGGACATGCGGCTTTACATTCCTCGATAGCTTCCAATATGACGAGCACAATCGTATAATACACGCGAAGATGAAGCCACACCAGTGTAATATATGCGCGAAACGTTTCACACAGCTGGGCGGTCTCCAGCAGCATATGCGGATGCATTCCGGAATTCGTCCATTTGTTTGCAAGTTTTGCAACAAGGCTTTCACGCAAAAGGCCGGTTTGGATCAACATTTACGCACCCACACTAAAGTGAAGCCGTTTAAATGTATAATATGTTGCAAATGTTTCTCCCAGTCGGTTCACCTTCGGCAACATATGAGGACACATACTAACATACAACCATTCGGCTGTCCAATTTGCAAGAGAAGATTTAAACAGAGTAGCCATTTGAATTTTCATATGCGCTCTCACTTCGGAGAGGCGAGTGCTTTGATAATGGAGCAGTATACCCAGGCTGTTCATGGTCAAAGGCAAATGGATTTTCTCAATTTGTCCAATGTCCAGCCAGTACAGGATGGTGAGACTATATACTACGCGGCGCAGCTGACTACGTCGACGCCCGAAATGGCATCAACAAACCCCTATTTCCTTCAAGTACCAATATCCGCTAGTAATGAATCTGTGTTCTAGAATGTTATAAGCTGTTAAGAAATATAAATAAAATAAAATTGTATTTTATTTACTCTCATATAGTTACGCTAATAAGTTACGCTAATATATAATATAATTAACCGATTGTTTTTACCTACACATTAATATTTTTTAATATAAAAACTATTTTTAACGTCACGATGAGCTAATGTAATCGCTTATCATTGTTTAATTTGTGCTGGGAGGAACATCTCTCTGCTACTACTGCGAAATTATAAAATTTGTAAATGACTTGATATACAAAAAGCAGACATTCATCAAAGTTTTATGCCATATTGCGGATAACCTAAACAAAATAGTTTTATAGTTTTCTATGATTATAGAATAAATATTATTTCTAACAAAACTTCCAACCCACTAAGCAGCCTATATTCATAATTAACAAATAAGATTATCCATAGTCACGTCCATGTAATGTATTATTTATTTATTTTACACTAAAACTTTGCGAAACCCTGTTAATTTTATAAATAAATCTCTATACATAGAAGACTTCGTGCAGATTTGCATCACATTACCAGGAACCTATGAACGTGTAGGAGATTTCAATGCAGTTAGTGCATGTTCATTGATTGACGGAAAGAGATAGATACCTAGGTAAGGGCGGAGCTAAAAGTTAGGACTTCTATCTCCATCTCACTTCATTCGCACTCATATAGCAATTGTTTACAGTATTTCAAGTAAAAATAAACTATTAACGCACAATATACATATACTTCATTGCATTTGGGATTGCATTTGTCAGAGACAAATTAACGCTTTAAATTGTTCTAGTTACTAAAACGTTAATTAGGTTAATTAATAAATAATAGGAATTGTAAGTATTCATGTTTATTACTTAAATTTTAGTAATTAAATTTTAGTTTTAACAATTACTTTAATAACTAATTTTTTTAAAGCTTTGTTCGTAATAGTTTCAAAAAAGTTTGGTTGTTTGGTTGTTAGATATAATCGTTGAATGTACTGGTCTGTTTTAATAATTCCTTAACTAATAGAGGGCTTCATTGTGGAGTGACATAGGCGATACCATTATGTTATCAAATTTTAATACTTATGATATGATCAACATATTTAAAATTCTTTTGTTCCCCTTCGAAGTCAGGCCTGCCCACTGTTGGTTTTTATATGTTCCTAAGTGATGTGTGTGTTTTCCGATGAAAAACGACAATATTATTATAGATGTAAAGTCCATGGACTATGGAGGGTAGGTGCCGCTGTTGAAAACAGCACCTGCATTAAAAAAAAAGTAAAGTAAAATATTTGTAGAGTTAAATTTCATTTTATAATTAAATAAATAATAAGCATCGGTTAATATTTCAAATAGTGCAAATATAGTGGGAATGTAAATAGTGCAATAATGTTATAGTTGAATGCCATTCTGATCACTAGGAAAACATGAGTGAACAGGAGTTTCAACATCGAATGCATGTTCCATCCTTTATTAACACTATGCGTTAACAGGCTGCAGGTCGTGCTCTTCACTCGTTGCATTTGCGATTGCGCAATAAACTGTTTCATTCGTCACTTTCCATCCTATGCAGTTTCAGATTCATGAACCCCAGTATTTCAGATAGAAGCATTGCTGCTGGACGTGTGTCGTCAAGAATAGTAACTAGTATTTAGTTTACTCGACAACTAATTTGCGAAGTAATGTTTTTAGTATGGGAAAAATATGGCGAAGTATTTCAAATAATCTACTGAGAGGTGTCTAGTTTTGAGAACATAAAATGAAGTTTTCATCTTATACATATTGCGTTAACGATTCTTAAAATAATACCTTTTTTTTAAAAAACAAAAATCTGAATTTCTTAAAATATTCACATATGTAATATTAACTGTACAATGCAATGACTAATGACTAGTCAAAATATATATCGTGTATATGTAGCGTGTGGGCACGGCGCGGTTACATTTTGGTCTTTTGTATATTTTGTTAGAGCCGCGCATGGCGGTGTAGAGCAAACAAAGGGAACTCGCTGATGGCTGTATCCTGAAGTATAAACGATTCCTTTGTCTTGTTTTGACCTTTTAAACATTGAAACTAGCTATTAAAACTATTATAATAGTTTGATATTCTATTCTAGATGAAAGACAATTTAATGAATTATATAAATCTGAAAAAATTAGAATGGGATTACTTTAGTTTTCTCATTTGCGTAACATAAAAAAAAAATCTTAAATTTGATTTATAAATGTGGTAGTTTAAGATTAGAGTTATGAGGCTATATTAAATATTTAGTTCCGTGTGTGTGAGATTAAAGTACGAAAGTTTATTTATTTGAAAATAGTTTTGATTTCGATTAAAATTGAATTTGAATCTCTATTCATTTTTGTTAAATTAAATAAATCATAATTTATAGTCGTTTTCGCTGTTTCCACTTCAAATTTATCATTTAAATTAGTCAGTGTTCTGGTATGTTTCTGTGCAGTTCGCACCCGGATCGTTCCCGTAGTTATCTCGCCAGACATGTTGTAAAACATCGGTTTTTTTTAAATCTTCATACCCACTGGCAAGTTTTTTAACCTCGGTTAGCGCACATGTGGTCGAATGCGCCAGGCGTGATTTACATTTGTTTACATCCGCCGTCCGAGGGTTAATTTACCTATGCGATGCAAGGGTTGGATCCTAAAATGGCATACAAAAAATACTTGGCTACCATAAACGATTATTCGGCCTTATGCGTTGTTTTCAAGTTTATTTTTGTTTAATCTTAATGTGTATTTAGTGAATTGATGTAACAAAAGTTATGAATTAATTATTTGAATATGGTAAAGAATAAATGTTAATCAGAAAAATCGTTTAAATATATGTCTATGTAATAATTTATATGCTTTTCTAATTAAAAATTCGAGATTCTATTGCTAATTGCCTACCTCATTTTTCTCAGTCAAGACGCTGTATTTTTAGAATTGGAATTAAAAGAAAAAAAATGCAAGTAAATTCACTATCACGAATAGTAGTAGTAATAAAAAAAGTACAAGTTCAACGGTGGTATAACCTCCAAAAATTTTATTTTTGTATTGAAGCAAATCCAATGCTTACTCTTAAAAATCTTTAATAATGATTAAGTATTCTGCTTAAATAAAATATATACAATATTTTTTACCCAATCGAAGTAGAGGTTAAAATATGTTACATTTAACAGTATATTTTTTTATACTGTAAAAAATGATGGGAATGATCGCGAGCGTTTGAAGTACGATGGCCAATGAATTAAACTCTATTTCTGGAACATTTTTCCGTTTATTTCTTTGATCTCCGAGCATTACATTCTCGAAACTGAAATTAAAATGATTTTTAAACGAATTAATACTTTTTATCAGAGTATTTTATATACGTTTAAAAAATCTGTTTTTGATCATGACAAGTACGCGAACACATTATTATGAACTAAGGTTTAAATAAGTCATTATTGAAAGTAACTAAATATATTTGTAACGTAGCTATTTCATTAAAATTCAAGCTGTTTATCATAGCAATACAACGTACGTATTTAATTAAAAGATTATTACGTAAATGTCTGTTTCAAAAAATATTTTTTTAAAATAAATATTTTGATAATAAATTTATTTATTATAAAAATAACTTTCCTACGATTTAGCTACCTGCTGTAAGTGTACCTACTTTCTTGTTGCTACTAAATCACGCAAAAACTGGACAAAGCATTTGAGTGTAAAATTACATAAGTATGTACCGTGAAGTGAAATCACTTAAGTACTTATTAATTATTAAGGTTAAAAGTATCTGCCCACGTATTGGAAAAATACTAATATATTTTTCATGCAGACGAAGTCGCGGGCAGATGTTTGTTACACGGCTAGGTCTATTGAACATGTTATACAATAACAATATCATCTTATCAAATTGTTGACAGTGTTACACGATGTTATGGAACTGGATACCGTCCTAATTTAAATCTTCTTGTGCGGTACGAACAAAAAGCGTTCAAAGACTCGCCTTCGCTGTACTGCCTTTAAAGTCGCCGTCTAATGGTATTGTTTACGTTTTCCGTCCCGTAATGGATCTCACTCCGCGAATGTAGGCGTAAAATAACGTACTCTGGGATTCTGTAATTAAAACGGCGTAGTCAAATGATAGGTAAATAGCATTTAAAAAATCTTTTTTATTTATTTTTGTCATTTAAATGTTAACCACGAACGAACGTTGTTGTAGTAGTACTAGGGTCATGCTGCTCCTAAGAAAAATCAGCGTGAAGTAATAGTACTGTTGCGTTACGTGCGATGAGGGAGAGCGCCGGAGGCCTAGTCCTTCTCCACCATCTCTGTTCCCTTCTTTTCCCTTCTCATGCCTTCCCTCCTAACCCTTGGGTTGACGGGGCGCATGTGATACTTCAACTAGCACAAGCGTTCATAGGTTGCGGTGACTGCTTACCACCAGGTGGACCGTATGCTTGTTTGCCAACCATCATGAAATAAAAAAAGAACACGAAACCTAACGCAAAATAGTACAAAGTGACTGTAATATAAAATGCTAGATGTGTTTGGTTCCCGTTGGTCATTTTTAGAGACTTTTTATACTTAGGTTGCAAATTATACGATCTGTCTAACAATGTTTTGTGGTAGGTTAGTATTTCTCCCATCGAGTCAATTAATTTCTAACTAAAACAGCAAGGCGTTTACTAAATTAATTTTGAAACATATTCAAACAGTTTTGCAATGAAACAAGAATACGACCCACCTTTTCGTAGCCTATCAGTGCTAGCAACACCATTTACCTGTAGGTGTCACTCACGAGTGATCAACCTCGAGATAATTGCCACAGTGTCCTTCAAACCCAAGTGTACTCGAGCAACAACGTACAGTATAACAACAATAGGTACACACGATATATATTTTAGGTGAACTCTGTTACTAGGATAGCATGACAGGAGAGGAAGTTCAACGAGTAAAATATACACACTGGTAACATTCGGAATACGCCCGTCACTCAGCGGATCTACAGTGAAGACTAAAGATTAAGCTGTCAATCATGCGTCGATTCTATTCTTTAGTTTGTAATTTTTTTTTTTTTATTGTTTTATAGATATTTTATTGCATAGACTAATTTTTATTATTTAAAATGTTAAATAAAACTTTTGTTTTTTTCTATTGTACTCTAACAAAATTATACCCGATAAAGCATTTCTTTTAATTTTCTTTTAGTTTTGGCCGAAATTCAGTGATATTTGTCGGTCTGTACAAGGTTGTAAGTGCCATTGACTTACTATAAAATAACTACCGGCCTTTTCATACAGAAAAAATGGTCCAAAGAATCGCTAGTGGTTCCTTCGTAAATTCGCACAAACCTTACGAAAGGAAGTTAGTCACACGCTAACTTTATTCGATTATGTTGCAAGCTTGTGACGATTAACTCATTCGTTCATTGTTTGTATGGAAGCTTTCCACATACATATAATAAGCCTATGCCCAGTGCTATACAATTTTAGGGTACTAAGTAGTAACAACTCATTAGCATATTAATTTTTTTAGCATTAACAACGAATGTAAAATGAGAGATTTTTAAGCAAAAATTAACGCAGTCTAATGAATATAGAAACAGAAAATCCAAAGGCTACTATCGAACCCGATAATCGTTAGCTTTGATATGTAATAATATCAGTAGTACTTTCTACAGAATGGACAAACGGACGGGAAATTCTTATATAAATTGAAAGAAGCTTATTATAATTATTAATATGTTTTGAATAAGTAAATTTGATATTGAATCGTAAGAAAATAAAATAACCCGTGACATAAAAAACATGGCTCACTTACATTTTATTTATATAGTAAGAATTTATCGTTTGATAAATGTGAATAAAACCAGCTCTAGCCGTTTCTATCGAACATTCTACAGATGTATATTGTTCAAGAACGCATTTCTACTCCACCCTCGATACAATACAGCAATACCAGCCGATGTTTTTGTTGGAAAAACGCCGAGACGACCACCACATGTTCCTCCTATCGATTACTGATGTCTGGGAAATGATCAGACAGAAAAATTACAGCCAAATAACCTCTTCGACTGAATTATTTACAAAAAATCATTCTTTCAAACATTCGGTTTTTTTAAGTTAAATTTACTTTTTTGCCGAATGTTATGGAGGTTGCAAATTAGCTCTTATACTTACTTCAATAGTTTTTTTATCTTATCTCCGAAATTATAATTATATCATCATGGCATTGACAAACGTGAGAGTCCTTTCATTTCGATTTAAAAAAATGTTTAAAATACCTACTACCTCTTTATTCGGCCCAAGTTTTCAGATTCAGTAAGAGGATAACGATTAACCGTAGTAATTTTTTAGTCTAGTACATGTCCTGGGTATAAATATATGGTATTAAATATATAATATATTAAGTATAATATATTATAGCGGGCTTTTTATATAACCCCGCGGGGCAAATGACTCTACTCCACATGATGGTTAGTGGAAGTGAAATTATGTACCTAATGTTGAAAGGTTCTTAACAAACAAGCTATTGATAGAATTTCTTAATCAACAGGGCGTTATATACGGCGTGATAATAATCGGGAAAAAAAATCCGTTGAAAAGATAAGAGACGAAGATGATATAAGAAACTGTTAATAAGTATATTTTGTTCTTCGAAATGAGAATAGTCTAAAATAATGAAGTACCTAATGCACACACTCGTCAGTCTAAAGCCTCTAAATATAAGATAACAGTGAATAACCATAGGGTAATAGAAAAACATATCCTTTTTAATTTGGATTTTTATCCGAATGTATATTAAAACTAAAAAAATATCGTGGACGTTGTCGTTGTCCGAGCACGCCGCATCAAACATCTTTTTTGTTTAAGTTTCATAGTGCATCGAGATTCATCTGGAATATAATTTCTCAAGAGTAACGTTTACATTATTGTACCGAGAATGAAATTATCGAAATAAATCTATTCCTCGCTTCCTGAAATCTGGTTCATATTAAAACAATTGCTCCGAACTCCGAAGGCGAGCCTGCTTTGAGGCACGTCGCGAATTGCGCGGCGCGGGGCAGGGGCGTCGCAGATGGACGTAATGCACATGGCCGCGTCGTCATAAAACGTAATTTACGGTCTCGCTTTACTTGCTTGGAGCGTCTTTTGTGCCGTCACTGCTTCGAGCGTTAGAGATCAAATGGTGAACGCCTCTTTCAACACGTGAACATGTTATTGGAACAAATTATGTCAATACTTAAAACTTGGGTAGATATAGCTGAAACTGTTTGTAAGATTATAAAGTTAGTACAAATACAATAAATAACCCAAAAACGCAGCCAATATATGTGGCAGAAAGCTTTGAGGTTAACATTAATTTATTTCATATTTTTTAGGTAAATGACCTTATTTCTAATACATACAAAATATATAACATATTTTAAAAGTTAGTTTTAATACAATGCATACAAAAATTATTTTTAAAACTTTTATAGAAATAAATTTTTTAACTTTGAGAGCTTGCTATATAGAAACAACCTCAAAAACTTTTATGTGGTGTACCAGGCCATCAGAAGTAGCGTGGAGGTTATAAAATCTAGACTTCGCGCATGCGTTATTTCTAGGGTGGCCTGGGTGGAGGCTGGAAGTTAAAGGGTGAGGCATTCGGGGCGTAGTACTAGTAAACTAATTTGGAATATTTGTGCGAGTTTGGCGCCTGTTCCGGTCTTGTAACTTTTTCAATCTTTCGGAGATTTTTTCATTTCATAATGAAAAAAATCTCCGGCAAACAAGCATAAGATCTGTCTGGTTGTAAGCAGTCCCTGCAACCTATGACCGCGCGCAATACTACAAACATCAAAACGCGCGTTGCTAAAACTTAACTTAAGGAATGGAGAGAAGGCATGAGGAGGGAAAAACTATGTGAGAAGAAAGTACTTCCCGGTCGAGCCGGCCCATTTGTCTTAGGAGGAGCATAGCTCTAATATCTACTACGAAAATTAAGTTCATTGTTAATCTAAGTCGTTATTGACACAATTTACACATTAATAAATAATAAATTAATTTAAAATAAATAAATAAAAGTAAAATACAAAATTCTAAATTCTGAGTATACGAATAGATTACCTAAATAATAATTACACGAAACATGCTACTTAACATCTCTTGGTGCAATCACACACAAGCATAAACGCAAAGACGCACACACACACACATACTCACATATACACAAACACGCACTATCATGTGAAGGAAACTTTTAAAATTAAGATACATAGAATTAGGATATTTAGTTTATATTGATTTCTACTAAATTTTATATTGTTTTATTTGTTAGCGAGCTAAATTTGTAAAAAACCGAGAGGAGTTGGCACTGTAAGCCGAAACACAGAGTATCCTAGTTCGGTTACAGATGCTTTACTATTTTTAAGTGAAAAATTGATGGCTATAGCATAAAGTAAAACTGTAAAACATTTTTTTGGTCAATAAACTATTATTATTACTAAAATTCAATTACTTAGCTATCATCAACAGTAAAAGTAGTAAAAATCAGAAAAATCACTAACCCTTTTTTAATAAAAGCCCTTATGACTTTTTCGTGTAAGAAAAATATTTTTTTGTATTTTACCATTTTCTGTTAAGGTAATGTGCATCATCTTAATCCTAACTTATTATTATAAATGCTAGTGCTCAGATGATTATGATGATTTGTGGTATATAAATAGTTGGATCCTTGGAAATGGTTACACTTATGGTAGTTTTTGTAGCAAAAACCTAACTGGAAGAGAATTAAATAGTGGACAGCAGTTTGTATTAAGTGCCTCATTAGCTATCGTTATTCACGTGGACAATAGCTTAAGTAGGCAATTAAATTCAAGATCAAAAATGTAAACAATGAAATGACTTATCACTGACGGTGCCGGAGTAGTAAACTTTGTAATAGAAATCTAAAGTCTTATATTATAATATTAATTAAACTCGCTTACTCGGTCACTATTCGACATAATTATTATCGTCTTTTTACTTGATATGGGCGAATTCCTCAAAACCTCTATAAATAGTTTATAATTTGAATGAAAGTTAATATAAAACTCTTTTTAACAAGTTGTTCTCATCCTTTTATTACACACCCAGTTTATAATTGTACTAGCGACCAGTCCCGGCTTTACACGTATTTTTCGGCGACTTGATTGACAACATAAGAATTTAATACTAAACTGTTCATGCATGATTATTTTATATTCTTTTACATTTCAATTATCACCAAATAAGTATAAAAAATTGAGTCTAAAACGAATGAAGAGCAATATTACGATTTTAGACATGTCTAAATATGTTTACATTTTCTGTTTTAATTGTGAGTAAAGACAATTTGCACGATTTTATTGCAAACAATAATTTTTGTATTGGATCGTATTTTGCGAAATTTTATTATTATTATATAAAACTTTAATTACTTTTCGACACATTGAACGAAAGTCGGGCTCATTTTAAATAGAAATGTTTATGACTCCTCTATTTGCATTTTTGATCTCGAATTTTACAAAGTTTGTAAATATTAAGTATAAATTAGCGATTTTTTATGTATTACTTATGTATGTCAGTGTATTTATTAATATTCTGTTTATAAATTCAGCAGTCAATAGATATTTAATTTTGCGTGTTTGCTACATTGTAGTCAATTAGATAAGATACTTTGCTCTATCAATATTTTCTTAGAAATCAACCACTAAAACTACGGATGTTGTTATTAGAGCCGCCGGCTGTATCGAATGGCACAAAGGAACTTAGTCTAATGCTCTCAAATTAAAAAGTTGCAATGATTATATTTTTTATGGGACATTTTCTTAGAATGTATCTCCGATCTTCGAACAGGTATTATAACGTCTATAATAAAAAAAAAATCAGAATTCAATGTTATAGAATGTAACTTAAGATGAAGTAGGTTTAATTCTGTTTCTTTCTAAGTATAAAACATGCGTTTAAAAATTGTTACATAGAAATTAGCTACATTCATTGTCATAGTAGGTACGTATTATTTTCTCTCTTATTTCGATAAGGAACGCAATTGTCGAGGGTAAAGTTGCGGGTCGTTACAGGTCACAAATTTTGTATTATCTAGTTTCTTGAAACTTATATTAAAAAACTACTGTGTTTGCGGCTCCAATCACGTGGTTTACGGGTGTCTTATTTCTTTATAAATAAATAAACGCTGCATACTCAACGGCCCCCATTAGGATAGTAATATCCTGTGTCGGGGGTCCGGAAACATTCACAAGGACAAGGACAAATACACCCAGACCGGAAAATATGCTTGCATGGTCAATACAAACATATTATGCTCCGAGCGGGAATCGAACCCGCGACCTGTGGAGTTTAAGGCAGGTTCGCTACCGCTACGCCACAACGTCGTCATATTTCTTTTTGTGTTCGAAACCCTATTTTTAAATAAAATAAAAGTAACTTACTACAAGTTACTCATCCCTCATATATCTGGGAGTATCGAATGCGAATTTTGGGTATATCGACCAGATATGGGTACCCTGCAGTCTGTCTGGTATCAAGGTAGTAAAATGGCTATGGTGGTGTGAGATTAAGCGCTCCTCCTCGAGATGAGATTATAAAGATCGTAATATCTCTATCCAAATAAAGTACAAGGACTCCACTGTATGGTTTAAAAAGACAAAAAGTTGAGACGAATAGAAACTTAAATTTGGTTTTCATATAACAAACCTCTCTTAGTATTTACAAGAAATCTAAGCCTTTTCCAATTTGCTTTTAAATGATGAATCGAATAAATAAATAAAAACAAAATAGTCTTGCAGTTAACGAGTACATTTTTCACTTTAAAAAATAATCATGTACATCGTACACCTGCGATAAATCGCGGTGCATGGTTATCAAAATAAATATACTCAGGCTGAAGTAATTAAATATAATGTATGTAAGTCTTTATTTACGAACTAACGAATGGCTCTGGCGTTACTTGGATATCATAGAATAAATATTATGTTGAACTCCCACATAAAGGATTTCGTACCCTTTATTTACCGTAATTTTTTTCTAGTTTATTGTATGGGGACCTCTGTATATTTAAAATGAATTTTATTTAAAAAAATTTTTTTCCTCGCGGCTCTTTTTCCGCACTTAGTCCTGTTGGACCATTGTGCGTGAGATAGAGGTGCGGCATGGGGGCAGTCAACACAGCCACCCCAGCTCCCGCCAAAAACCAAGAGCGCCCCTCGGCTCTCTCAGTGCTTCACGAAGCGTGTTCGGCTTCCCAAGGTGTGTAGCCCTGTACTCAGCCACCGCAGGGCATTGTAGCATGACGTGAGTAGGATTCTCCTTCTCACTCAGGCAACCTCTGCAAAGAGGGCTGTCCGTTACCCCCAGGCTAGTGAGGTGCTTATTAAGTTGACAGTGACCCGTCAGGAGTCCTATCATACATCGTAGTTCCTTCCTACTCATTCGTAGAAGTTTAGTCGCAAAGCCTCGATCTATGTCGGGAAGGACCGCCCTGGCCTGTCTACAGTCTTCACGTTCAGTCCAGTATCTGGTGTGCTTGTCCATGTACTGGATATGAAGCCATCTTTTCAACTGACTGAACGGTACTGGTAATATGGGTTCAGGTCCAATCACTTTGCCCTTAGATCCTAACTTTGCAAGTTTATCTGCCATATCGTTCCCTATAGAGCCGCAGTGACTCCTCGTCCACTGGAGCGTGACCTCATTGTGCTCAGAGATCTCGCCCAGAGCTACGTGACATTCACGTATGAGCCCCGATCTAACACTATTGGCCGAAAGGGACTGGAGCACTGCAGCACTATCAGAGATTATTTTGACATCATGTCCTCGTATGTTCCTGGACCTTACTATTACGGTTCTTATGTATAGGCAAATAATTACTCCAAGCTATGAATGACTTGAGGTACAAGCATCGAGGACTCGGCATTTTACATTGTAATTTATAGCAGGTGAAACCCCGGCCAGAATCTAGTATGACATAAATGAATTTAGTTTATTAAAACTTAAGCCTATCAGCTTGAAATTTTATTAAGATTTCACACATGGACGTTATCCAGTCACCGAAACCAACAATCAATTTACATGGAACTATAAAAGTCTAATTGCATACCAATTTTAAGACTTAACCGTAAAAACCTCAAAGCAAACATAGCTGGCTCGTAAATGGTGATGAATGGAGGGTTCAAGATTCAAGATCAGATAGCGATTTGCGCGCGCGCAGTGTTACTACGCCATCTTTTGGGCGGAGCTTCGCGCTCCGCGCTCGTGTCCCGGCAGTCGCGTCGTGTTTCCCTCTCTACACGCTGTAATAAATAAAACCCGGGTAAGAGGGATAGAATTAGACGCACCACTTCGATTTAACATTTGTTATTTTTTCGACACATTTTATAATTTATTTAGAAAGTTTATAATCTTTTTATTGTTATAATAGCAAAGATTATGATATGATAAGGGTATGATCAAAAAATGCTATAAAATAATAGCAAGGCTACACATCGTCGTATGATAGAGGTAATGTTTACTACAGAGACGGCGTTGATTGTTTACAGCAGAGATCAGCAACCCGACGCAGCGCTTGCCGGCGGACTGGTATTTATAGATAGAGCCAATATTATTTATTTACCGGGAGACTGGGAGATTTTAAAGTTACTTATATTACTAATTAATAATTTACTATAAAATATAAAGTCCATAAAGTCCTCTGCAAAAGTAAGTGGTTATATTAGCTCAATCTCAAAGCCATGCAATCACTTGGAATACAATGTTTAATTATTAAGGAATAAATTAACGTACTTCCAATGTATACAATTAAATTCTTACGACAATGTCATTAAATACTTTGTTCAGTTATTTTTGTTTCATAATTGATATATTCTATAATATATTTACATTTCAATGTATAGCATGTTAAAACGATTTTAGGCTATTATGCGTGATCGTAAAAAACGAAAAATAATAATCAATATTTTTTATAGTAATCATTTTACTAAAACAGCAAATTGGCTTATTAGTTGTGGGTTACAGTGACTTGCTTAAAAAGTTTGCTTTCTTAGCGTGAATCGATAGTTCGTTTTTGTCAATTTAAATGTAGCCGTAATGCGTTGACATAGAGCCGAATATCATCTACGAGCGTGTAAATAAAACAAGGCAAGTTTAATGCAAAACTTTTGGTTTACGCTTTATGGTAAATATTTGGTGTACGTCGTATAACTGTTTTATAGATCTAGTAAAATGTTTGGTTTAATTGTGATAGGTCAAGAGCGGGCATTCGACAGGCGTCCTTGCGACGGGTAAATATTATTGTTTAAGCGGGTTTTCCGCTATTTAGTGTTTGTATAAACCCGTGAGAGATCCAGGCTGCGAGAGCCGGCGGCCGGCGCATCGACAGCGACGCCTCCACGCCTCTCTTGCATAATGTTTTAATATTTTTAACGTTATCTCCTATCACTTAACTAAAAACTAAGCTACGTATTTAAATGTAAAATATTATCCATTTTTGTTAAAATAATTAATTTTACATCCAATAATATCTTTATAGAATTTTATTTAATTTAAACAAAATTACACACGATATTAATGAAATTTGTAGGTAATTCCATTATTCCATACATAAATGAATTTTCCTTGTATAAAGAATTTCATGGGAGAGTTGTAGCGGTGTATGATCGACACCGGTGTGGGTGTCGAGCTACGCGGCGGGAGGGCGCGGGTACGGGGCGGCGATGGGCGGCGCGGGCGCACGGCCGGTGGTAGGCGGCGCGCGCCACTGTTCTCCGGTTTGCGTTCCGACGTGCACGCATGAAGACCGAGGATCGAAACACCGAGGAGGCGGCGCGCCGCGCGCCTGCCACGCGACGACAAGAAAAACCGCCCTTTTCTTACATAGCCCTCATTGTTATGGCCATTCGTCACTCTCCGAACAAGAGGCTCACCCTGAGTGAAATATATGCGTTTCTCCAGCAGCAATTCCCATTTTTCAGAAGCTCGTATCAAGGCTGGAAGAATTCCGTAAGACATAACTTAAGCTTGAATGAATGTTTCATAAAGATACCTAAAGGGCTCGGTAGACCTGGGAAAGGACATTACTGGACAATAGATCCGTCGTCGGAATTCATGTTCGAAGAGGGATCGTTCCGACGGCGTCCTCGTGGTTTTCGACGCAAGTGTCAAGCATTAAAGCCTCAGTTCGCTGGAGGTGGATACTTGTGTGGGAGTGGAGTTGGGGCGCTACCACCATCACAGCCAGCCGGGTATGAGTTAAGCAGTGGTAGTGGCGCGGGCGCCAGCAATACGCCTTCCATTGACTACGGCGCTTGTGCCTACTCTCACTCGGGCTCGAGCCAGCAGATTAGCTACGGTGGAGAATATTGTGGTTACAGCGGCATGGGAGAAAGAGAGTGGCCACTCGCTTATGGGACAGTTGAGCCAGCATATCGACCGTCGCCAGCTTCCCCGCCCTCTCGCCATGAGCTGCCAGATCTTATATCAAATTATCAGCGACACGATCTACCCGACCTCATACCAAATTATCAATATGCTGTTACCAACGATCACGGTGAGTCTGTTTAAATCATTTTTTCATACATTATTTATAATTCGGTGAATCCCTTTTTCGTTCCCATTCAAGTAATAGCGTTAAGGGACGTATCTTCTAAATCACTTAAAACAAAACTGTTAAGTTTATGATACACATTGAATATGATTTCAAAAATAATGGTATTTTATCAGACTTTTAATATACGAAAAAACTTATGCTTCAGAAATCCGAAACTGAGTTCATTAATTTCGGATGATTGACTTTCTAATTGATTGATTGATCTAAACCCGTATTCAATTGAAATCCTAACTAAAAAACACAATATAATAATACGCCATTGGCTTATTTATACTACTGAAACAAGATCTTATCAGACCTTCATTAATGGCACCGGAGTGACCCATTAAAGCTTATGACGATCCAATTTACCCGCGATAATTGCGTTTGGAGATCTTTAAATTAACTTTATTATTTGTTTTTGTATATCTTTTAATTTATTCTATTATTGCATCTACTTTGTGAGTTTATAAAGTAAACTAAAACATTTATTAATACCTTACCTAGTATTTATAGCGATCAGATAAGCAACTTTTGTCACGGTTAGTTTACGGGTGACCAGTGTTATTTCAAAACGTACTGGTGGTTATTATTTTGATGATAGTCGGTAGTCCAGTCAGATACTTGGTTGGCCGCTGATAAAACGACAAAAAACCATCGGATAGCAAAGATATTTTTACTTTTTATATCATTTTTTTCCACCAATCAAAGTATCTCTGCTTAACAAGTACTTATGTATCTAAACTACAAACATTATTAATATAATTTGCTATTATTAATATTACGCAAATCTGAAATGTATTACATAGAGTCAACTGAAGTTTGCCATTTCAAATCCGGGTAAAACACCTCTGAATAGCTTAATTTTTGTTTCGTACAAATCGAAAATCCAAGACATGTTTGTATGTGTATGTGCCAATCCATAGAAAAGATGTGTTGTGGTTTATGTTCCTAATACCATGCCCTAATAGGATAGGTGGCCTATGTCCAGCAGTGGACCAATAGTAGGCTTTACTATACCTAAAAAAAACCTACTTTCTACTTACTATAATATCTTGACGACGTTGTGGCGCAGCGGTAGCGAAACTGCCTTAAACGCCACAGGTCGCGGGTTCGATTACCGCTCGGAGCATAATATGTTTGTATTGACCATGCAAGCATATTTTTCGGTCTGGGTGTATTTGTCCTTGTCATTGTGAATGTTTCCGGACCCCGACACAGGATATTACTATCCTAATGGGGGCCGTTGAGTGTGTAGCGTTTATTTATTATTATTATTTTAATATGTCCACCTTTTAGTCAATCTAACAAAAGACATTACAGCGATTTTCCCACATCTAATCTGATTCTATACAAATAAACGAAGATTTTACATAATCATGAATTAAAATAAAAACATAGAGGTTTTTATATATTTGTGCAATAAAACAAATATTATGATAGTAAAACATATGGTTTACACAATAATATGATAATTTATTACAATTTTTAAACCGTGCAACCGAAACACAATCATCAAACGAATTGTGATTTTTAATTTAATATATTACGCAGCTATTCGGATTTTTATTTTCTTATATTGATTGTCGTACTCATCTCTAGCACAAGTTAGACGTTTAGTTGGAGAGGGAATATTAGAAACAAATGACTTGAAAAAAAACCCAAGCTAATATACTCTTTTTTAAGTTTTCATGTATAATATAATAATAGCAAAAAGTTATAAGAAGAAGACATCTGGTATTCTTATAAGAAATAAGTTTTTTCCGAAAATGAGTTAGGGTTCCGCGCATTAAATATTTTTGACCGGAGTCTCAGGCTTGGGTTACATATATTTTAAGTAGTGTTAACTAACTAAAAAAAAACTTACAGTAGTCGTAAAAATAATAATCTTAGTGTTTATGACGTCATCAATTCCAAATATTATAAGCCTATTATATGCGCCGAAATATTAATATTTCTACGGAGTACTTGAGCGTGTTGACGGCTAGAACTCTCACAGCTCTGGATCACGTCAAGTGCTCTTGACTTATCGAAAGCGCTGAATGCTGATTAACAGTAGCTGTGTGTCGGGGTAAATTGTACTGCTCAGATAACGAATGACGAATAGTCTTCTGCTTTTGTTCAGAAAAAATATAACTACACTTAAAAATTCCATGATAGAAGCGACTTTGAAATATAAGATTTTTTTTCTTTTCGTAATATTGCCATGCTCTTCCTATAACAATTGGGCCGGCCCGATCGGGGAAGTAATCCCTCTCACAGAAAATCGCCGTAAAGTAACAGATTACTGTTCCCCTAATTTTTTCCCTCCTCATTCCTTCCCATTCTTCAGGATGGAAATACTCAGTTGAAATACTACTCTTTCATCCATAGACAGACCGTCCTTAAAGCTACTTAAACCTAAGACCTTCCATTGAGTGCACCCGGCTAAGAAAGTCTTAAAAATATTAATGACGTCACATCATTGGCCAAAAAAAATCGAATCATTATCTAAAGGAAACCAACTTATCTAGGCCACTCCGAATAAGAGTAACTTTATAGAATCATTATATAAAACCAGTATAACAAGGCCTCTCCGAATAGTTAGCTTCCTGTTTAATGATAGCTTTCAATATTTGCAACAATACATTGTATAGGACATGAACACGAGAATTGATCTCCTATTGCGTCCTGGTACCCTGGTTATTTGCACGAAAATTTCATTCATGCACGTCGATTTAACAAACCTAAATATAAACTAACTAAAGCCAACCACAGTTTCAAATTAGATCATATGTAATTGATTATAATGTTACTTATTATTTGACAACTATTAATTTATACATTACATCAACGTTTAGATAGTGTCACTAAAATTAGATTGTTCTTCCATATAAATTACTAGCAGCTACCCACGGCTTCGTCCACAGTCATCTTAGAATTGGCTCCAGAGAGAAATAAAAGTTATTTGACAATCCTATGGACACCGAACATTTTTTAGGAATAAAAAGTATCCTATTTATTAAGTCCAGAATAAGATATCTCTGTGCTAAATTTTATTTCAATCCGTTAAATCGATTATGCGTGACTGAGCAACAAACAACCAAACATCTAACCATCCACAGATACGACATTCACATTTATTATATTAGCAGCATTATCAAAGAAATCGTACATAAGCCAATGATAATAATCTATAATAATTATTAGTCAAGTGCGTTGTACACCACGCACAGTAGAAACTAAAGGGTTCGGCAGCTTGATGATGAAGAATCTTAAGATCTTTAAACATAATAACGAATTAAAATGGAACGCAAAAATAAGTTGGTAATATCATAGTAATTATTAAAAGTAATATATAAAAAAAAATTATGGGAACAACTCAAATACCTCTAAAATCTCTAGGCCGATCTTCTTCAATCTAAATGTGGTTGAATGTTCATTTGATGTTCTACAAGCTGAAATTTTTCTACAATTTCAATCCCATAGTTCAAAAGTTAAAGACTTTTATCTCACAAAGACAAATATCTCAACAACTACTGACTTAATGGAAAAACTCCAAATAAAACCGACTTATCATTTTGAAAGAACTATCCAAAGATATGTTTTTTTTCAACCTTCCGTTACATGTTTATACCCTTAATTTTGATATTATTTAGGATTTCATAAGAAAACCGTGTAGCGGTTTATAGAATATACCTATTTATTAAATTTCGTATAGATAGAGCCAACAGTCTCCGAGTAAAATGGTTGTGACATACAGACGGACAGACGGACATAACGAAATTATAAGGGTTCCGTTTTTACCATTTGGCTACGGAATCCTAAAAAATGCAGTATGAAATTTAAACATGACGGGGCACTTCATATAATAAATGACTTCGCGTCAATAGGAGGGTTACTTTTATTAAAGTAGGTATTTAACATTGTCAAGTAATTAAATTATTAAAACTATCGTGAGACATTATTAACTTAATGTAAAAATCTAAACGGCTCACACTCAGTGCGAGACGGGTCGCGACCGCGACGTTACCCACTCAGCCTGAAGAAGGACCTCCGATGAGTCTGAAACTAGTCGGTACTTACACCGATTATACGTGAGTGTGAGCCGTTTAGATTACATTGTCAAGTAACTTTAAAGTTTTGGTAACTGTTTCTAAGGTTCTATCACCGGATACGAACATTGTAAATTTTGCTATTATTAATCATCAGGATAAAAAAAAACTATAATATCGTTTAAGTTAATTAAACGCTGCACACTCAACGGCCCCCTTCAGGCTAGTTACATCCTGTGGCAGGGGTCCGGAAACATACATGGACAAGGCCAAACACACCCAGGCCGGAAAACATGCCTGTATAGTCAATACAAACATGTGCTCCGAGCGGGAATCTAACCCACGGCCTGTGGCGCTTAAAGCAGGTTCGCCACCGCTGCGCAACAAAGTCGTCATAAGTTAGTTTTGAAGTTCATCGTGGACCAAGATCGTGAAACGGGAATTTCATTTTACAAGTTAATATTTTGGACCTGCCACGCACATATCAAACCAAGCTACTCGAATACGGCTTCTTAATTTTTTCAATTTAAAATATATATAAATAAAAAATATTTATTTTCTTGAAAATATTTTCATACCACGACGATCGTGTCAAATAATAGTCCGTCTAATGGCAAGCGGACAGAATAAATATACCTACTCTGTATTTACAAAGCAGTCTCTAAACCCGCAAAGAATATGGTTTGACTTACTATAAAACTAAGGACCGGCCCTTATTATAGTGAAAAATGAAAGTTTCGCTGGTATTCTTGCCAAAAAGAAATCACAGCAAAGTTATGAATGGTTGTAATTTTTTTTTATCTGCCAACAATTCGTCACATATAAAACTTCTGCCATGCCGTGACCGCCAATGGGCGGATGCCTTACACGGATATATAATTTATAAATTAAAATGTCATCATTATCTCCATAGATGATATAGGTTATTATAGCGAGAAGTTCATATTCTGGTACTAGGATCGCATGAATACTGTAGAGTTAATACGAAAATTTCAAACTGGAATCAGTGTGAGTGTATTGATTTCGCGTATAATACTAACTACTACAGAAGGAAATCTAGTACTACGACACTACTACAGCTTCGCTACATTACAAGGTTATTCGCTACATTACCCTGCTTTATCTAGCACATAATATGGGATAGGTATCTTTCTAAAAGTAAACATTTATGATTTTCGACCTAATTTTAAATTTTAAAAGGTAATTTTGGAAAAATCGTTTTCAAAATATTAAAAGTTGAAAACGTTCAAATCATATTAATTCATGTTCAAACCTGTCAAAATGGCCAACATTTGAAGCGAGCGTAGATATGATACATTATCTAGTTAAAAAAACTAAATAAAAAACTCTTTAAAAACGATCTGTACTAGAGATGTTTTACTTTTTCAACCGTTTTCAAAGTAGGAGGAGCTCAATTCGGTTGTATTTTTAGGGTTCCGTAGCCAAATAGCAAAAACGGAACCCGTATAGTTTCGTCATGTCCGTCTGTCCGTCCGTCTGTCCGTCTGTCCGTCTGTCCGTCCGTCCGTCCGTATGTCACAGTCATTTTACTCGGAGACCATTGGCTATATCTATACGAAATTTGCTAAATAGGTGTATTCTATGAACCACACAACGATTTTGTAAAGAAATCTTAAAATATATTAAAATGAAGGGTAGCAGTCCATACATGTAATTTTGAAAAAAAAAAATTCAACGTATGTCAACGTGTGAGATATCTTTGGATAGGTCTTTCAAAATGCTAAGGAGGTTTGATTTTGACTTTTCCATTAATAGTTGTTAGTTGTTTTGAGATATTACCTCTTAAAGTCATAAAAATTGTGTCCGCCCCCTCTAACTTTTGAACTATGGGATTTAAAATTCTGGAAAAATTTGAGCTTATAGAACATCAAATGAAATTTCAACCACAATTGGTTTGAAGAAGATAGGTTTACAAATTTATACTTATATATGAGATATATAAGTTTTTCTCATAACTTTGTTTTTCATATTACTTTTGATAATTACTATGAAATTACCAACTTATTTTTGCGGTCGAATTTAATTCGTTATTATTTGTAAAGTCCTTAAGATTCCTCATAACCAAGATGCGGAACCTTTTAGTTTCAACTGTGCGTGGTCCACAACGCACTTGACTGGTAATTTTATTTGTGTTTATTACCTCAGAACATATATTTACAAGGCGTCGGGATGTGACGACCCCATCGCCCGCTGTTGGGATAATCTCTGTCACAACAGAGATTATTCCACCAGTGCAATCAGTCACACTGGTGGCAGGTCTTTGTTGCAAGAGGCCGGCTAGGTAGGTACCACCGCAGTGTCCAATATTCTGCCGCCAAATAGTAGTCCTTAGGTACTACTGTGTTCCGGTTTGAAGGGCATTGTACGCTAGTGAAATTACTGGGCGAACGAGGTTTAAGAACTAATATCTCGAGGTTGGCAACGCGTGAGTGGCACCTACTAATGGTGCTGCAAGCGCTCATAGGCTGCGGCAGCCACTTACCATCAGGTGGGCCGTATGCTTGTTTGCCAATTTCTAACATAAAAAAAAAAAAATATATATATATATATATATATTTATGAACAAGGAAAATTGCTTGGAATGGTTATATTTCCTTTAAATGATTAAAAGTCAAAACTATCGTGAGACATTATTTAACTTAATGAAAATTCATGGATGATGAAGGACCTCTGATGGTTCCGAAACTAGTCGGTACCTAAACCGATTGAACGTAAGTTATAGCCGTTAAATTTTACATTAAATTAAATTTTGTTAAAACAAATAATACACCAAATTCGACAGTTTTACTACTTTGATGAGTTCCGCTGTTCGCCTCCTGGCTCCGTGATACTCGATGGTATCGAATAATTGTATTGTAATCTAGAGTACATACACAATACTTGCAACGTCATACTGATACGGCTATTAGAAGTAAGTTAAAACGAACTTACAGAATACATTACATAGTAGTAAAGTATTAAAAGCTTTTTAAAAATGTAGCAATTGTTATCAATTCACTATTTTCAGTTGAAGTTGAATTTAAAAAAAAGTAATTAAATGGAATAACACAACTTATTATTTTCCTAATGTGTTGTATGTTAATCACAAAAAACTTTGACTTGGATTTGAGATTTGGATAAATTTTGACACAATTTACAAATTGTGACCTGGATTAACATATATGATACCACAGAAAACTGTAAGGTTCCCGTGAACTTGAATTTTGGTATTATTATTCTTTAATTTATTGATTAGATCTTAAAAATATTTACATTTAATATACAAATAGCAAAATTTAACATGTAAACAAAATATAAGTTAGGTCATAGATTAGTCTTGCAAAATGAAGTTCAGTTCAATTAATATTTTTCAGATTAATATTATAAATGTGAAAATTATAAGTTGTTATTAGGTAACTTTTCACTAATAGCATGCTGAACGAGTTTTAAAGATTTTTTCGAAAAAAAAAACTTGAATAGCGCGAAATAGGGGATGAAAGTTTAATATTATAAATGTTGATATATTTGCACGACTAAGCGGCTGAACCGGCTGTAGTCTTGGGACAAACCGTCATCACGTAGACTTGCAGCAGAACGGTCATTTTCAGGCGGTCGTCCTTAAGGCGCATGGCTAATGTTATTGATTTAAATATGCTTCCAGACTCCTAGTGTACTAGGGTCTCATGAAATACAAAGAGTTAGTTTTCAGTTTATGAATGAGCTAAGCGTGATCTATCTACGTTTACTTGGATACACGCTTGTGTGTGTGCCTTATGTATGTATGCTCGACAACGTATTGTACTACGATGATTGCCGAACTGTTGATTTATTCCGTACTGTACCGGCGAACTACATATTTAAAACTGTGCGTTTTTATTGTTTAAAATAGATTTTGGCATCTAATTATTATAGTGGTTTCAAATTTTCCCGCTGTCGGGATGTGACGACACCATCGCCCGCTGTTGGGATTTAAGAACCAATATCTCGAGGTTGGCAACGCTTGAGTGGCACCTACTGATGGTGCTGCAAGTGCTCATAGGCTACGGCAACCACTTCCTATCAGGTGGGCCGTATGCTTGTTTGTCAACATGTAACATAAAAGATTTGGAAAAGATTCCCTTAAAAAGTACATCGCAATACTCTCGGAACGAATTTAGTGACATGGTCGCTTTTCCTGTTATATGTTTGTATATTGGTTGGTTTTATTTTTATTGTATCTAAATATCTGAATAGTTATTATGAAAAATGTATTTTGTAATTACAAATATAACAAATCGATTATGAAAACATAACCAAAAGTAAATTAAATAACAAATCAAAAGGTGTTCTTTGTGCTAGCTAAGAATGGCCGTCCGTAGTGGAATAGAATATACCGAAAGGAGATTTAAGAACCAATATCTTGAAGATGGCAACCCTTTAGTGACAGCGACAAAATGTATTGTTGCAAGTGCTCGTAGAGTAAGCTTACCGTGAGGTCGTATACTTGCTTGCTTGATGAATCGCAATACAACTTTATTACGGTAGTTCTATAGAGGGATTTTTATTAGTTAAACGGCGATATGCTCTCATTGTTACTTGATCGTAAATATATTTTATATCTTCATAAAACGATCATTACTAATCAGCGAGTCATCTTCGAGTGACTAGGACTTCAATGTAAATAAACATAACTCTTAATTTTGCAGGCATATTTAATATATGATTTAGTAAAGCCGATATCCATATTAGCATTGTATTGATACTTGAATCAATTTGATTAATTAAAAACCGATATCATCTTAGCATAGTTGAAAACAATATATGAAATTATAAAACACTTATTTCGAGACTCTACACGCTTCAGCTGGTACCTTCACCAAGCACACATCTACGTAGTTACTGAAATCAACCACAGATAGCGCTAAACATAGATTTATTTTTAAATAAAATGAATAGGCTAAGGGTTTAACTTTGAGGTTTTGATCAACTAATTTATCCGTTTTCAAAATTTAAGACACTTTTAAAACTTATAGGTTTTAATATAAAATCAACCTTTCTCTATTAACATAGGTGCTCGATTTTTTTATACTTCTCTATTAAAAGGGTCGTTTTAACTTTTTATATTAAGTAAATAATTGGTGAGTTATCACCTATTTAGAGAATTATATTGCAGATTAAAGAACAATTACTTTAACTATTTTTATCTATGAATTGATTTATAAAATTTCATTTGAATTGATTTCAATTGATTTATAAAACCAAGGCACAAGTTTCTATATTTAAAAATGCAGATTAAGATAAAATCTTAAGGAAATAAAAAAAAACGATTTTAAATTTAAACAAAAATAAAATTGGCATATTTTTTAAACTATAGCTTTAGTACAATTAGCGTACATAGTAAGTTGCGTACGTTATGAATGAATAGATTTCAGTGAGCGTTGCTTGGTTGAGGTATTCCTGTAAGCACCTAGTGTACACTTAGTGCATTGAAGTGACCTAACTCTAGCAATTGATTCAAACAACATTTACCGTCCGCTGTGTTATGATCGCCTGGTAACTCAAACTGTTTTGAAATGCATTTTTGCATGGAGTGCATACATAGTGCATCGAGTTTGCATCGTGCAAACTAAAATAGCAACTATCAGGGGACTTACCATTAACTCTTATTGCGATTCAAATGACGACCAAAAACATAATTATATATTTATACGTCATGCTCATTTAAAATTTGATTCGATTTACTGTCAAAATTGAATAGATTTGTAACTAAAAGTTACTTGTTTAGTATGTAAATAGTAAAGTAACAACCTAGTTTAGTTTTTAACAAGCCGTTAACTGCACACCATTATTCTGTTGTACTTTGTTATACCGGCCCAAGTCGTATGATGAATATAATTTGTATGTAGGTAGGTTGATAATTTTATATTAAAATGGCTATAAGTGAAACTGTTAAAATTTAAATATAATAGTATAAAGTTGTTTAAGTTTATGTTGAATCTGCATTTTAGGTTTTAAATTGTAAACTTAGATATTTTTAAAAGTGTCATTTAAAACCGTTGTGAGTGTATTGTGAAGGATATATCTACCTATTTTATGTATTAATGCTCACCTGTACAACTAAGCCTAAGGATCAATTATGTTTCTCAGTAAGTGATTTTATAATTTTATGAGAAATAAAGAATTTTTAAACCGTGAAAAGTTCATGGTAAGCCCGCAGAACATTTTGTTTAAAGGCGTTCATTTGGGACTGATGCACACTATTTATTTATCTTCTGTTTTAGTATTATTTTGTCTGCGACCCGCCCATGATTCGCTTTGATTTGTTTAATTTATGGTCCCAACGGAACCATAACTAAGGCTTCTCTGTCCATCCGCCCGTCCATCAGCGAGCTTTATCTCACCCACCATAATAGATAGGGAGTTCAAATTTTCACAGAATTTGCATTTCTTTAGAGCCGCTATAGTAACAAATACTAAAAAAAATTAATAAAGAGATCCCATACACGGAACATGTTTTTTTTCTGTATTTTTATGAACTGTAATAGATGAATAGTTAGAATTTTCATAGATTTTGTATTTCTATGGCCTCTATCTTCTTCGTACTAGCATTATTTCCGATATTTTATTTACCCAGGGTCTGCTTATTACTCTTATCCGGATTTGACAGGTTACTAATTTTTACATAGAGCGATTGCCATCTGACCTCCGCACTCCCAAGGACCAACCAGTAACTCATTGGATAAAAGCAAATTACCTATCAAGAGTTAACGATAACAACCGGGACAGATAGCTTAACTTGCTCTCCGAGGCATGGTGGGGAGGCCTACAATGGCATTTATAACAAACATCTGGACGAGCGAGAATCGAAGCCGCAAACCCGCAAACGTCGCCGTCAAACCACAACGGTGTCTATTTCTATACACAAATTTAATTTCAAAGTTAAGGGGGACCCCATACCAGTAATTTAAAATTTAAATTACGGTGGTATGGAAGACTTGACCGGTTTTTCTTACGCAAGACTCCCAAAACCTTGATTAATACAGACCCCGTTTTTGCTTTTTTAAGGTATGTACTTATTGGTAACATTTCCCCGTCACCTCTCCTAAATCCTTATTATAGCTAAATTAGATAGACGAGTAATTCTTCTCTAATGATAAGCGCCACACAAAATTGTAGTAACTTTTTAAAACCTTAAGAAAACGTCAACAAGCAAAAAGTATCTTTAATTCATGACTACAACAATGTTGCAAAGTTATTTCCTTATGGGGAAACGTGCCAAAACATTACCAGGAATACATAAAATTGTAGGAGGTATGCGAGATTCAGTCTCCACGTGATCGTCACACACACAACGACTATTTCATTTCACACTAAAGCGACACAGTTTACCTCTACACACGTATGTAAAAATGGAAATAAGATGGTGCTAGATTTGTATCTTTTGCTTTGTAATACAAAATCCTACACTAGTCTGGATACGCGTATAAATATTGTAATATGAATAGATCATTTGTCCTATCGGAACATGAGTCATTTAGTAGTCATTAGGATTTTTTCATTGGATAAAAAATTGGGATTAATTTCTTAGTAAAATTGTATCAATACAGGCTGTAGGACATTTGTTTCTTAGGAACTTCATGACGCTAAAAAACTTTTCTTCATGACTTAAAAACTTCTAAGAATTAACAATTTTAAAGGTTAAAACTCTATTCAAATAAATGGAATTGAAGTGTGTTTGTAATTACAAATTAACAGCTTTTCAGTAAATGCATATGAACGTTAACACGGTATTATTTAAAAAATCTATTTTTAAAAATTTGTATGTCAGTCTGTCTGTTATTATCTGTTGTGTTGCGGCTTATCTCAGGAACCCGTTTTTTACTGAACTTTTTGGAGCAGAAAGTCGATGTTATAAGGAGTAACTTAAGCTACTTTTATTTTAGAAAAAGAATTAAGGTTTCGAGCAGTAAAGAAAAATCTGTACATATGCGAGGGGAACCGCGGACGCATTATATAGACATACTAATATTCGAAACTTATCTGATCACAACATCTAAGAACATCTGATTACTGAGAACATTTAGCTATACGACATCATACTAATATTTAAAGTCGAAAAGCCTCTACCTTAGAAGAACCGACAAAAGAAACCCAGGGGATGTTTTTTATGCTATTATTATTTTTTAAATTATCATTTTTTTACATTCATATATACTGAATGCTGAAAACCTGGAGAGCCTTATTACTCAAGTGTGAGTCCTCAATATACTCACAAACTCTATAACACCCTTTGTGCGAATAATTACATTTTTAAAAAACATTTGTTGATGATATGATAATGTTTGAAAATTTTTTGCTTATTGTCCGCCTCTCCTCTTCATATTTTGTATTGAAAATGACGAGTGGTTGAAGATCGGTAAACGATCCGAGGGCTGCAGCTTTATGCGTGATCAGTGAATGGATGAATGCTACTAGAGCGAGCTCCGTCCTGCGGAGAACAATCCCACCGCCATCCTATCCTACCTACCTCTCGGCATATGTAGCTAATGACATGTTTAAAAATGCACCTAATTAAATTAAATTATTGAAACTTTGATCTTCGGTGGATAAAAAATATATGCAAAAAATTAAACAAAAATATATTTATGCATAATTTAACCAAATGCAACTAAATGCAGGTATTCAACATCGATTCGATGACTTTTTAGGGTTCCGTAGCCAAATGGCAAAAACCCTTATAGTTTCGTCATGTCCATCTGTCCGTCTGTCCGTCTGTCCGTCCGTCCGTATGTCACAGTCATTTTACTCGGAGAACATTGGCTCTATATGTACGAAATTTACTAAATAGGTGTATTCTATGAATTCTATGATTCTGTAATGAAATCTTTAAATATATAATAATTAAGGGTAGCAGTCCATACATGTAATTGAAAGTTGAAAAAAAAATTTCAACGTATGTCAACGTGTGAGATATCTTTGTATAGGTCTTTCAAAATGATAAGGAGGTTCGATGTTGACTTTTTTCAATAAGTCACTAGTTGTTGAGATATTAGTTCTTAAAGTCATAAAAATTGTTTGTGTGTGTATGTGTGTGTCCCTCTAACTTTTGAACAATGGGATTACTTTAAAAAATTACTATGAATTGACCAACTTATTTTGCGGTCGATTTTAATTCGTTATTATTTTTAAAGTCTTTAAGGTTCTTCATAGCCCAGCTGCGGAACCCTTTAGTTTCAACTGTGCGTGGCCCACAACGCACTTGACTGCTAATTATTTTTTTCTCCATACATTGACGCTCCACTCTATTGCATAGGGCTCTTTCTCCAGGCGTGAATTTCTCGACTCCCTACAAATGCCTCTATTGCAGCCCCTTTTCTTTATTCACGTCTCCCCTTATGGGGCGTGAAACCACAGTTACGGTATTCTGCGTCGGCAGCAAGTTATACTGATGCAGCTACGTTTCAAGGAGTTTCCTCTACTTATGCCATGCGTGCGCAAAGGTTTTCAGCAACTCGAAGTTGCGCACCGTGCTTACGAGGTCTTGGTGAAAGACCGTTTACGCCTTATGTTTGAATCTCGACTTCATCTAACATAGAGTTTCGTTCTTCCTAGTATAGCTGCAGAGGACAGATAAAAGTCGGTCCAGGATGTCGGAGGCCTCGGGGTATCTGATACCGACTGGCCATTAACCAGGCTACAAGAAGAAGGCAGAATTTATTTAGAAATAAGAAGTTACTTAGAATTCAATTTGAATCGCAAGCTATCAAATGGCGAATATTGTAATTTTCAATGAGCATGTAAATAGGAGGTAACCTTTCCATTTTTTAATAGTGCTGTAGATTGATGCCAATATGCCGGTAAGGTCACATCATCTACCGCATGAGTATTTCCGAATACTTAAGAAGCAATTAGCAAAGGCAGACCCTTTTGTAAATGAGAACTGCATTTACGCACACTACCGCAGGAAGTGTACTCGTCAAATATACCAGGCAGTGGTAGGGCTCTAGTGGTAGGGTACTCGGCCGCTTGTTAGTCAAACAGGAATACCCACTAAAACTCAACGGAACCCTCTTCACCATAGTAGGAATTCATGGTTGCGCAAACAACCATTACAAGCGTTAATAGAGTTAATGTGGCAACAAAAGATTGGGCTTGACGTTTTTTCTCTTTTTCATAAGAAATTCCTCATGGATACCTGGTTACTGGGCAACCAAGGTTATGCCGGCCTCTTAACGACTAAAACCACACGGTGTTCTACGGGACGCCTATTGTCGGGAGTGTGGGTGCGCTTTCGCAATCCAACATTCCACGATGGTTTGACGTAATCCAACATTTTTCAACTAATTTACAAAAAGTTTAAAAATTATACACCTAATCTTTCCTCATGAACCGCTCTATGTATTGGTGAAAACCACAAGAGAGTCTACTACTATTACTACTACTAGTTAATTATTTAATACAGAATCACGTAACGCATTAACTTGTATATAACTTATATATTATATGACATGATAATGATATAGATCAAATCAAATCGACCAAAATTTGTTGAATATGGTATAAGAATGTGAGCTAAAAAGCTTAATGTGTACCTATAGGCTCGAGTTCTAAGCAGTTTTAAGCATACCTTGTAATGCTTATGCGCCTGAATTAAAAACGTTAAGTACCTTCGCCATGTCTTTAATATTAGTTTAAGTTATTGTAAGTGAAAGGAAAGTAGAAACGCTAAGATGGATTATAACGATTGAAGATAACATTAAAAAACATGTGTAGCAGCGGGTAGTGCTCACCTTGTTGACCGGATTAAACTACCTCCCAACCGAATCCTCGGATAATACGCACTGATGTTTTTACAGAAAGATGTGACCAGCCGACCAATGGACGTAGGTCCTTAAGCACTCTCTGCAAAACCCTAACGATTAGATCACCTTAGATAATACATCATTAGTCTTCCTCGATGAAGACGAGGTATCTTGTTTCACACTTCGTGACGCGCTCATACCGTCTGCAAAAATACCGATTACGTTCTATCCGACCTCGTAGGAGTTATCCTTTGAGCTCCGCATGGGGTATCTCATTTCACGGGTGGGTCTCAATATCCAGTTCCCCTCCCGGTTATGGTGTCAATGCTAGTAGTGCCAATAGCAAAATACACATTCAGAAAAAAAACACCACGTGTAGCTCTATTTTTAATTTGAATAGTATTTCATACATATCATTTAAAATTCTAGGACTAACATTTGTTCCTCATACTTCTAATTGCTCAAAAAACTAAACACAGAAAACTAATAATTAAAACCCTTTACTTTTTCTTCCTCATTCACCTTCTTAAATATCCTCACATATGAGGTGGCAATGGACGGTGATGCCTCTTATGTTGCGAAGAGGCAACTTGTCCGTGTGTTTCAAATATGTGACGAAAATACGTCGGCTTTTTACTTGTAAAATGGTAGCACAATTGCTCATTACCAGCGCGTTTATTTGGAATAAAAATGTACTTACTTAAAACTAATTCTTATGTTACTTGTATGTTAAAATTAATATTCAAATACATTTATTAAACTTTACAAGATTTACATAGTATTGATTGGTGCTACTTACTTTCACTATATATCACTTAAATGCGTAGTTATTATTATCTTTAAATAATTATAAATAAATCTATTTTTTTTACTTAATTTAGTAATACACGTTAAAATAATGATAAAAGATGTTCATTTTGAACATAATAATAGTAAAGTAATAGTTATTACAATGCTTAGGAAAAGCTTATACTTACTTACACCTATATAAAAATAGACTAGGGAGGAAAAGGATTAGGGCTCGTTAGTATTTTAGCAGGGAGATCAAAAGACCGGTGGCCAGAAGGATCACAGGCTAGGAAACTGATTGAGAATGCTAATCCTAACTCGGCGAGACAATCAAGATGGCGGACAGAATACACATTCAGAATAAAAAGAAAATTCTAGTTGACTTGCCCAGCAAATCGTGCTGGTTGGTAATGAACCGCCACGGAAACTGCTTTTTCAATTGCTAATCAAAGCTAATAGGACCTCACACTTTTAGCAGACAATGATTGGTATCCGCTAAAATCAGCAGACCGCACACTTTACACTTTATCACTATTTTAATTGTCACTAGAATTCTTGACCGGTCCAATTTATCGAAACTATTATTTTGACTCACACATTGACAATTTAACAATTTATTACAAAATACAATTAATTGGTTCTACCGTGAAACGTAGACGAGAACGCAAGAAGGGTTATGATCAATTAAAAAAAACGATTAAAGCGCAGGTTAGAGGGTATTGATTTTCACTTGTAGTCCTTGAAAATTCTCAGTAATAGATATAGATACTCTGTAAAGAGATACCTGTCGACGCCATCTTAAAGGTGTCAGATAAAGAAATGTATAAATTACAAATATGCACGGTATGATTATGCATATATTTTGCAGTAACTCGTGAAAACTTTTATATTATCAAATACAGAAATTACAAACAGGGAATCATAAGCAATAAATTCAAAAAGTATGCAGTTAGCTTCGTTAAACATGTTATACAATTATTATATAGGGTTAATGGTTTGAATTAATTATTGTAATTGTTATACGCTACATAACAATCGGAAAGGTTTAAAATGTAAATATTAAAATTTCTAAATATTTTTGTTTCAATGAAGGGCAATTGCAGCCTTATTTATTCCTTTGATATTTTGTAATATAATATCACGCACAAATTAAGCTCTCTAAATATGCGGTATCACACACACTTTTACACTTTGTATTTATTGCACGTACAAATTATTATTATTAATTATATAACTGAAATTATTATAATAACTGTAATATAGTTAGTATAACTGAAATTATTTCTTCTTCTTTCTATAGTAACCTTAAAAAGTACGACTCAACAATACTAGGAGCGCATAACTACTAGATAGATAATTATGACAGCTGATCGTTTTAATAACCACAGAATATATACTAAGTCAATGAAAAACAAAAATTTTTTTTTGTTCTTCATCTCTCATATATAATATATTCATTCATTTGTACAATTATTATAAGCTTATTATTATTACTCTTTGTTATGATTTTTTTTTCTGCTATTCTACACTTACATATATATTCCTTTAGTAACTTCAAGGTAGGCTGGAAGAGATCCCTTATTGAGATAAGCCCGCCTTTGTACAAATAATATTGTTATGATACCTTTCGTAATATTTGTTATATATGTACAATAAAGTTATACAACAACAAAAACAATGATGTAGACAAATTCATCATTTTTACACCTGTCCACCGAGCGTTCAGACTTTTTATCGTTGTATAATAATATACTTATTAGTACTTTATTTAAATGTAACATGTTTTTTTTTTATTTTAGACATGTCTAAAAAAACAGTTTCTTTTCATTTTTGTCTAAAAGATAAATCAGTGAGCACACAAAAATTAAAACGGTTTTATCAAAAAGAAAAAAAGGTTTTTGATCCACTGTCCTTTTCCTTGCGTCTTGAATAAATCTTATATTCTTTGGTAAAACGAAATAGCCTTATAAACGGTTCTCAAAGGATATTATAATTTATTATGGGTATTTTAATCACAGAAACGCAAGTTCATTCTGTGCTGAAATTATTACCAAAATCTCAAATCGTAATATCTTAAAATACTTCCAAAACTTAATTCAAAATGTACAAAACATTAGTTATAAGTAGTAGTTAGTAACTCTTAAACAAACTTTGAAATTTTACTCAATATAACGGCCGGCTAAGAAGATATCAATATCATCTTTGGAATAGATGCTACTTTGTAGGGCTTCGTCCTATGGCTCCGTCTATAAGTTTCTATCTATGGTATTAATTTTATCAACTGTAAATACGTTAATACTAGGAATAAATTAACAATGCCAGTTACACTGCTTATAAAATTAGTAACTCTTTTAAAGGTAGTATACGGTTATAAAATTAGTGAATACCTTGAGGACAACTCACATAAGGAATAAGATAGTTACTCCAGGCTCCCGACTCAGTGAACATAATATGAAAATTAAATTAAAAAATACATAAAAAGATGAGATTTAATGTTTGACTCGGTGGTAGAAACTGACTTTCAACAAATAAGTGTAATTTAGCTTTTTATTTTGAATAAAAATAATATTTGTTTTAATTTTGATTTGAATTTATTGTAAACATAACAACTGTAGAATATATTATATAACAATTTCTTAAATAAACTACTATAAAATTTTGTATACAGTTATACACAATTTTAATTTAATATAGTTTTAAATAAACCAATATAATAACAATTGTAAAAATCGTTTTTACAAGTAAATATAACAATTAATAATTATGATTTATGACTGCATGAAATCTTGGAAAGAATTTCTCCGCTAAATAGTATTGTTTAGGTGAAAAACGAAGCAACTATTCACGACACGCGTCTCCCTATATCAGTGGGATCAATGAGACTTGTTTTTAGGGTTCCGTAGTCAAATGGCAAAAACGCAACCCTTATAGTTTCGTCATGTCCGTCTGTCCGTCTGTCCGTCTGTCCGTCCGTCCGTCCGTATGTCACAGTCATTTTACTCGGAGACCATTGACTCTATCTTAACGAAATTTACTATATAGGTGTATTCCATAAACTGCACAAGGATTTTGTAATAAAATCTTAATATATATAAGAATTAAGGATAGCAGTCCATACATGTAACTGAGGATTGAAAAAAAAATTTCAACGTATGGCAACGTGTGAGATATCTTTGGATAGGTCTTTTAAAATGATAAGGAGGTTTTGAGTTTTTCATTAAGCCAGTAGTTGTTGAGATATTAGCTCCTAAAGTCGTAAAAATCGTGTCCCCCCTCTAACTTTTGAACTATGGGATTTAGAATTCTGGAAAAATTTGAGCTTGTAGAATACCACATGAACTTTCATCCACATTTAGTTTGAAGAAGATAGGTCTATAAATTTAAGTGATATATAAGTTTTTCCCATAACTTTGTTTTTCATATTACTTTTAATAATTACTATGAAATTACCAACTTATTTTTGCGATCGGTTTTAATTCGTTATTATTTTTAAAACTGTTAAGATTCTTCATAACCTTACAATCACCCATTTACGCCTGTTTTCTCGATTTATCCAAGGCATTTGACCTGGTTAATTACTATATCTTATGGCAGAAATTAAAACTCACTGGCATGCCTGAAGAGATCAACAGGATTTTTTAATTTTGGTATAAAAATCAGGTTAATGTTGTGCGATGGTCAGAGAGCTAGTCATGGTCTTACAGGTTGGAATGTGGGGTGAGGCAGGGCAGCCTGACCTTACCCAAGTTGTTTAATCTGTACGGAAATGCCCTAATACAGACGCTTAGTAGCACTCGTGTCGTGTGGCATATTGACGGAGTCTGTCTTAATAACATTAGTTAGGCAGACGACATGGTTCTGCTGAGTTCATCTGTCTGTGGGTTATCCAAACTGCTAAGTCTTTGTGAGAACTATTCCAAACGTCATGGCTTAGTCTATAACTGTAAGAAAAGCGAATGCATGGTATTTCAGGCCAGGGGAATATCGATTCCATCTATTATACCTGCTATCAAGTTACACGGGGTTCCACTAAAGAGAGTTGAATGCTTTAAATATCTTGGGCATATAGTATTCTATGACTTGAAAGACAATGCAGATATTGAGAGAGAACGCAGGGTTTGTCTGTAAGGGCAAATATGATTGTTCGCAGGTTTGCTCATTGCTCAATGCCAGTCAAAATAACGCTTTTCAGAGCTTACTGCACCACATTTTACCCTAGTAGCTTGTGGGCAGACTATACGCGGAAACAGTACAACGCCCTGCGTGTACAATATAACAATGCTTTCAGGATGCTAATGGGTATGCCTAGTTTTTGTAGTGCATCGGGGATTTTTGGACTGTTTTTATACCATTATGCGAAAGCGGTGCACATCGTTGTTGCGCAGGATTCGTTCAAGCTCAAGTGGCGTCCTGAGAGCATTTGTTAATAGATTCGATTGTTTGTATGTGAACCACTGCTGTCAGATTCACTTGCTGACAAATTAATCCTGTCTTAGGTTAAATAAGTTTTAGAAATTACTAACAAACAGGCGTAAATATTTGTATAACGAACAACATATTATGATCCATTGTTGGTCGAAATAAAGTTATTATTATATAGCCATGCTGCGGAACCCTTTAGTTTCAACTGTGCGTGGTCCACAACGCACTTGACTGGCAATTATTTAAAGGAATATATTTACGTGACACTAATTAATATATTTTTAAAATATTAATAAAACCTTTAGAGAATATATAAAGTAAATGTTTGGAATTAGTTGTAAAACATCTTGCTATACTTACTATACTAAATAATACTTTCTGCATCTTTATAGTCTTTAATATTTTTTAAAATACATATTAATTTCGTCTTATCAATTTAACTAAGAACATTGTGTAGTATTTTAAAAATTCCTTTAAAAAATACATAATACATACAATGTTGTTGTTAGGTATGCTGAAACTTCGACGCCACAATACTAGGAGCACATAACGTTCAAGGAATAAATATCTGTGAACACGTGGTTAGAGTAGGATCGTAGTAACAGCGGGCGTAGAACGTAATAGCCACATTAGTGACGTACTTTATTGTGACGTAGCATTAGAGCTACGACAGCAACGCATACTTTAGTCGGCGACAGGAGGATGCATTCCAGGTGACCTTTTGACATTGCTGACAGCGTCAATTGCATTTATTGAAGATACCTTAATTTTAAAATACAGTAGACGTGTCTTTTTTTCTTTATAAAGTTGTTTGGAACAGTTTCGCATGAGCACATTTTCATCCTTTAATTTATTTATATAAACAAATTTAAAACGTACATCAAGCAATCGTTTACGAAGTAATTTTTTTTATTGAATCTCTTTTTTAATATGATTATGAAGTGTATGCATATATTTTTAAATTTTTTGTAATTATCTCAATTTGCTAATTATTCATGTCATGTACCTAACTATAAACTTTTCAGTTTAATTCAATAGTTAATTAGCCCCTTTGATTGTAAAGGTTATAATGAGTAAAATCTTGAGTTCAATTCGTCTTCACTCAATATTCACGTTGGTAACATGAATTAAACGAATATTGCTAATTTTTCTTAATTTGCATAGTAACATAAAATTAATAAAAAAAATTATTATAACATAAAATACTGACTGATAAATAATTATTAAAAGTCAATTCAATTAAATAATTTTTAAAGCTTCAGAAATAATTTAATAATATAATTAGATAAAAATAATATAATAACATTAGTATTATGTACCGTGCGCCCATTAGATACTCCGCGTGAACCTCAGCTCGTAGAATTTGTATTTTTTAACCATCATACTAAGTAAATATATTATTATTTAGGTTTGCATTTTTATATAATTATATAACTACGCCTGAAACTTGGCAGTTGTACGGCAACTTATTCTACTCAAACAAATACTTTAGTGTCGTAAAACTGCCAAGTTTCAGGCGTAGTTATACATGAGATCTCACCAATTTTTGTAGTAGAAGAAGTGCTTTATGAGACTTGGGAATATTTTATGTTTTTAATGGGATCTCATATCTTTTGTAGAAAGTCCTACTTTTTCTACCCACTTCTTGAATTTAATCGTATATTATCTAAGTGCCCACCTACATGTATTATTCCATTATATTATGCGTATACTATACAGGTACACTGATTGATTAACTGTAAATATAACTTTGTAATTTTATACATTTACATAGGATTACAAAGTTATTTATGCAGTTGGTGTATAGAAAACTGGACCTAAATTATGAAATATTTTAGTTTTTCCTTGGTTTATACACTAAACACTAATTTTACTCTAAATTTAAAGCTTCCATGTGTGCTAGAAGTGCCTTAGAGTTTTGATGACCGGTCAGTCAGCGAGTAACAAAATTAAGAAATTTAGGCTCGTTATATTTCTTAAACTTTTAGTTTTAGCCACAACGAAGTTATAAGAGGTGGAAAATTATCGAACTACCTATCTAACTACAAATGTAACTTTGTAATCCTATACATTTATATGCGATTACAAAGTTATTTATGCACTTGGTTTATCTAGAAAACTGGACTAAAATTACAAAATATTTTAATTTTTCTTTTATTTTATACACTAAAGACTAATTAAATTTTAAATTTGAAGCTTCCATGTCTGCTAGAAGTGCCTTAGAGTTTTGATCAGAATTTTTGAGGTCAGCCAGTGAGTAACAAAATTATGAAATATTGACTAGTTATAATTCTAAAACTACTGTTTCAAATTGAATGAAATTTGAAATATACCGTGTTTATACAATGCCTGCTCGGTTACTGAAAATTCAAGACTTATAGGTTTTTCCACAACGAAGTTATAGAGCGTTGTAAATGGCCTGAAGTGCTTCGAGAAAAGGATAGTACTGCCGTGCCGCTTTTTTGCTCGACTTGGCGGGGGCACTGCCGTGCCCTCAGATTGCGTCCTCTAAAAAACGCAACCCCAAATGTAACTTTTCAATGGACTATTATTTAGTATAATATAAAATAATTTATTAAGAGGCAAGGAAAAAATAATAAACAAAAAATCTTTTTTTTATTTGGTGGATATTTTTGGGGTAAATTCCCAAAATTAGGGTGCAATGTACTAGGAACGCATGAAGACTAAAGAGTTAAGAACGTTCGGAATCATTCTAACCATATCGGAGATATTGAAATCGTCACCGCTCTGACTACGTCGTAGTTGATCTACGTGCGATGAGTAATCAATGCGCATTTGGTATAGTAACGTGCAAGTAGTAAGTAGCTTTGAGTCTTGGTGGCCGTGAGTTCGATTCCCACTCGGAACTGATTTTTGTATTGATCTTATAAATAAATATCTGTTTCGATCTGGGCCTCTTTCTTTATGGGTGTCCCCACCGTGCTTGGAGAGAAGGTTAAGCAGTCGGCCCGGTTGTTATCATAACATCTGATAAATAATTATAATAATTAAAACCAATCATGCTTACAGCGAGTTCTTTTTAATATAATCAGAAATAAACAAATTTGTATTTGTAAATTTTATACAAAGTTCCATATAAAAGAAACTTAATAATATGCAATAGCAATTTTTTGTTCTTCTGAACCACTGACACATAATATTCATTATGAAGGTCGTTGACTGGTAAACGTTTGTTTATTATATATATTCCATATTCCGACCAAAAAATATGAATGAGAAAAAATTGCCACTAAAAATATAAAAATACATTGTATGTATAAAAGTTTAGGATACAGTACCAGGCTCTCAGTAAAGCATAGGAGTTGGTTATAAAGTTTCCACGTGCTCGTATATCTGTTTCAGTCAGACAGTGCGCAGAGTATTAGTAATTCAGGTTTCACTTTCAATATGTGCATAATATTGATTCTGCAATTCGAAGTGCATTAGAGGGTGACAAACATTTGCTGGTACATGTGTATGACAGAGATGAAACATAGGTTCAATTACGTTCTGCACACACGCGTAAACATTTGCAGAGCATGTGTTGTCGCTCGGAGGAGATGATCGTACAGCACCTAGGTGTATGAAAGAGATAAAAGATATTAACTTCTACATACTCGTATACTCACCTATATACAATTTCAACACATCACAGACGTGTTGCCATCGCCAGGAAAAAAGGAGGAGGGTTATTAGAATAGGCATAGCACACACACGTCAAACAAAACGTAGCAGTAGGGATACTTCTCGTCGATATTCTGTGTAAGAGCAGTAGTTCCGACCCCGGTCCCGGTAGAGCTGCAGAATAGCATATTTGTACGCAAATAAGCAATACCATGCCAACCGTCAAAATTGAAAAAACTGAGTTATATATGCAGAAGTGTTGGTAAATGGTCGAAGAACATTTTTCTGTAATACTTGTAGGGTTTTAAGCTTTAAAACATCTAAAAGTCATTTTTTAATCATGCCATTTATGTATTATGTTAAACGTTTTGGGTTATATTATATACGAAATATGCAGTTTGTATATTTATTTTTTGTGAAAATAAGTAAAAGAACTAATAAAAAATTAAGTGATTAAAAAAATCGTATAAAGCATGTTGTTCAAAATTTTCAAACGCGTTTTTTCTCGAAATAACCTTCGTGTGGGTTGGCTTGGTATTGCTTATTTGCGTCCATTTATATTTTTAAATTATTCAATTGAAATATTAAGATTAAAATCTTTTATCCCTTAATTGGTGCCCGTTGCTTTTTCCACTTGAATAACGATTTTAGTATAATCTTTGAATCACTATCTCGTTATCTTTAATTGTTCACTAAAAACAAATGTTTATGCTTCTAGTTTAAGAAATGACATACTTCCATACAAACTTTCAACGCCTTTTTCACCCTCTTAAGGGCTGAATTTCGAAAAATGCTTAATGCTTTCGTTTCTTCATCGTTTACGTTTTAAAAACAATACATGTGAAAAAAGTCTTATTTCTAGGTCCAAGGGTTTTAGGCTGGGTGTTGATATGTCAGTGAGTCAGGCCTTATATCTAACACCTTTAAACGAGCAGTGTACAAAAATATAATCTGAATCTAAAGCCTTTTGCTCTGACGATTTTTATGAAATTTAGCTTTTAGGGAGTTTCAGGAGCGATAAATCGATCTAGTTAGGACTCATTTTTAGAGGCAACTGAAAAATATTCGAGTCATAATTATACATATGTATATAGATAATTTCAGATTTTCAGTTGAGTTTGTTATAGCATATTGCTACCACAATACGCTGACTCCAAAACAGGCAAACATTATGTAAACTACCGAAGCAGATTCAGGTATATGAATAAAATATCAGAGACAACTTACATTTCAATTTTGTAGTAAAGTCTAGACCAGACTGTGAGTCATAAACCTACAGTGCCGAGACAATATGTCGCATTATCGCAACAATTTTTTTTACACATAATACCTACATTTTTTTAGATTGTTATGATGAGTTCTAAAAGTAATAGAAATATAGAAATAATTGGTAAATCATATAAACTTTTATTCCTCGTTTTTAACCCCCCCTCAAGACCCACGATTTTGCGACAAAATTATTTTTTATTTTTATAATTTTATTTTTATTTTATTTTATTAGGGAAACAAACAGTACAAGTTAATACAATATAAAAATGAACCTAAAACTAAAACATCGACCAACAAAGTTACCACGAGTAAATCATTCATATAGTGCGAGCTATAAAAGTTAAAATTATATAACACTAAGAAAATAATTGAAATTAAATAATATTAACAATGATAAAATACAGTATTGTTATTATTATTACAATGCAATTAATTAAAATATATGTATATATGAACACAAATTTAAATTATGAATTTAAGACAATTTCATTTATTTGTTTAATTAAATTCTGTATGGATCCTGTAAAATAATCGATTGAATTGAAATCATTATTGTATTTAGAACATGAACGATAAATGAAGATGATGATAATTATAATACGACCACGGCTTTACTTGCGTTAAATTTGGGGTAATATAGACTATTCTATTATATGTATAAAGAATTCTTATCTTTAATTCGCCAAAATACTCAATTTTCATACTTCTATTTTCAAAAATGACGGACTTGCAAAAAAACTTTGAAGCCCTATTCACCGTCTGGGGTCGAATAAAAAAAAAATATGAATATAAGTGTATCTTTCTAACAGTTTCATGCTTCCAGTTCTAAAAACTAAGGACTTCTATACACACTTGCAACCCCATTTTCACCGATCCGGCGATGGAATGTTAGTAAATGTTTAAACATCTATTTCTTTTATTTAATTGTTAGCCGAATAGCAAAGTTACATGCTTTTAGTTTCAAAAATGATGGATTTCCATACAAACTTTTAACCCCTTCTTCATCCCTTTCCTAGTTATTAGTGATTTATTGATATATATTATTAGAACTTTTGTAATTTTTTTTTAATGCTAAACTCGAATAAATCCTAAGCCGCGCAAACATAATCCTATTAATCTATATATTATACTTCTTTAATAGTTTATAATTACGTTATAAGCGCTTCAAATAACTAACCATTATTAACAGCCTTTATAATCTTGAAGCTTCCTGCCTCCCGCGTTCCTTGCGGACCTAGCTCTCATAGTACCGTCACAACTACTCAACGCTTATGCGCTCCTGGTAATATTGTATCGAAATTTTTCGGCATATATGTAAAATTGACGGGATATTTTTTTGTTTGTTAACTGTTTTGGGGTCCGTTCACTGGCGACAATTTGTTTCATTGTAGTTTTAGGACATTTTTAGACACTTTTGATACTTTTGTTAATTTTAATTATTCTTTCACATTGATTTAATAATGTCTATTAGACAACAACGAATAATATTATTTGTTTTTATTTTCCTTTCTTGTGGAGAACTTTTTTCACTAATATTATTAATTTATCTATAAAAACAATAACTAATTACGTTCAGTTAAAATAATGCGTCGATAAGCACTTTGATACTTATTTCATTTGACTTGAATTAATTTATTACTAAACTCACTAGATGTCATTTTTGTCTAACGTAATGCGATGATGTTATTGACTCGATTTAAAATAAAAAATATATATATGCACAACTTCCGCTACTTAGTAAAGTCACTTAAAAATCAGAACTTTCACTTTCTCGTGAGAGTGTAATCTGAGAAAATGTCGTTTATCTAAATATAAAAATGTTGTTATAGACTTCTGTTTATTTTTTATATAGTACTGTTACAAATTGCTGATTAGAAGAGCTCTTTTGCGATTATGTGTTCCTGGTATGTATATAATATAAGTTTGCTTATATAATTATTGCGGGCCTCTTTCATTGTTGTTCTGTTTCTATATTTATTTTTTCCTCCTTCATAATGTTTATCATTCATTGATTTTTTTAAAAGTAGGTATTAAATAGATATCGTAAGTCAAGGTTTAGGGATTTTTTACCTGTCTTATACGGATATGAGTAATAGAAGTACGGCAATAATGTGTTAAGAAGAAGAAAAAGATGAGAGTTTTTTTCAATTATATATATTTTGGATAGCCTGGATTTAAAACGTGTGAACATTTTTATATGATAGGTTAATGAATTGTTATGTAGTTATGGCCCTTCAATGAAATATATAAAGAGAAGATCAGGCTAATATGTAAACAACGCCTAGCCTTACTCTTTGACCTAGATAGCTGCATTTTTTTCACAGATGTTATTTTTAAAATGTAATAATAATGTGATTATTTTTAGCATAATTTGTCCATGTTTTTGGCAAGACAATTATTTAATTAGCACATGTACCGGGTATACATCGGTTATATACGAGACCGGTATACATCGGTTTTATTTATTAACTAAAACGATTGATTTTATAGAATAAAATATGACATGTTTTTTTAGATTCAAATCCGGTTGGACTATCTATCTAATCTAGGTCTTTAAATCATACTGATTTTAAATAGTTAATCTAACCAGTAATATTGGAGGGTTAGTAATGTTAGTCCACCTAGAACCTAAAGTCAATACCTAACAAAACTAGGAATTCATAACTTTGAAGGAGATCTTAGATCAAAAAATGTGGCTTTGTGCGATCGTACCAGACGCTAGACCGTGTTGACAGTGACGTCACTATAGGAAAAATTTATACTATCGTAGTGATGATCTAAAACTGTGTTTAAAATCGATAACATCGAACTGCAAAGGTATAATAATGCTATGTTTTCGTCTTGACAATTTTAAATATTTTTTATTTGTTATTCACCATAATAATGTCCATTATTCATCACACTCTTAAAAAATTAAACTGGCTAGTGACAAAGTAAAAAGTAACAAACAAAACATTAAATGGAATGGAAAGATCGATTAATAAATTCGTAAAGTAAAAAATATAATTCGTAGAATTAGAATTCATTAAAATAAAGCAAATTCTGTACCGCTGTGTGTGTGTTGCAGTATCGGTTGAGGGGGATGGAAACATGGTGCATTTCATTGAATTGTCTGTTTTGCATATACAAGTTTACATAAAGTGCAATTCTCACCTCATTTATTTTATGATTTCCTGGTGTCGGTGCAACAAGATTGCATGCTTTATTATAATTTTTTTAGTGGTGGATTTTATCTTTGTATGCCGGCGTTTCGGTGCATTCTATAATAATTATAATATTGGTAGGTTTAAAGCCTCTCTTGTACTTAATTAAATGCAATTTCAGCTTCTTTTCAAATGTGATTCCCTAGATTCGGTGCAACAAGATTGCATGCTTTATTATAATTTTTTCTAGCGGATAATATTTGCATCGCAGGTTTTCGGTGCACTGCATAAATTCGGTACGTCAATTACCTCTCTTGGTTACTTACTTATATGCAATTTTTCGTTCTTATAATATGTGATTCCCTGGTGTCGGTGCAACAAGATTTTAGGTTTTTATAGTTATACTTCTTTTGGCGCGCTAGGGAAAATGATGAGAGGTAAATTTTTACGATGCGCGCGTACACCGTCACAAAAAACCGACACCCTGAAGTTAGCTATAGTCAACATTTTTTTGTGATATTTAAATAAACTTTATTTAACTAGATAATAATACGTTATAATAAAACATTCAACATATTAAATACCTTTTTCTATTGTTAGTGTCGTTTTTTCTACAAACGTAGAATAAGGCGAAAGATAAAATTTTTGAAAAAAAATTTATCTTTCATAGCAAGATAAAATTTTTGAAAAAAAAATTATTTTGCTATGCCAAAGAAGTATAACTTCTAAAGCGTATACATAAGTACACACACACACACACACCTTTTTTTATTATAATTTTCTCTTTTTATTTGCAATATCTCCATGCAAAACCCCCTTCGATTGTCCTGCCTGATAGACGGCTATTTATCGAGTTGCAGCTACATTAACATATGAATGTATGTTTTATGATAATTTTTATATATTATCAAATAACAAGTGATTCATTGCTCCCTGGACCCAACTCCAATGTCACCGCGGATGAAGTATACAAGTTTCTAGTACCTAATTCTTTACAAACCTGAACCTTCCTTATAACTGGGGAAGTATTACATTCACACAGAAGATCTACGAGATCTAAGTGGTGCTTTGTAGCGTTTCAATAGAAATGTTTTAGCGCTAGTTGAATCTTTGAACATTTGACTGTAGTCCTAGGCTAATTGCCGTTATAGGTCATTTTGCCCCTTTGCGATGTAAAAAAATTTTTAACGAAATGCAATAGTAGATTTCTTAATAATACATATGTGCAGTCAGACGATGTTTTTATATTTTCATTGGGTATATCTTCGTTAACGATCACAATATTTACTATTGATGTATTCAGAATGTATAGACTCATTGAATTTATTCATAAGATGTTTTGAATGGCACATTGAGCATCTCTTTGTTGTTATGGTCTCCTGGTACATACCACGTAAAATATGACTAAATCTCATTTGCCTCGCCCTCTAAGTTCATCATTCTTATCACTAAAATTGGGGAACAAAAACGGATGGATCAGTTCGCGTAATTTTAAAATTTACGGGAGTGGGAAAAAGCGGAAAAAAACAATTTTTTTTTTTTCGGAATGTGTATTGCTGTTAGCCCTACTGGCCTTGGCAGCGTCACCGAGCGGGGGGGCCGAGTACAGAGACTCAGCCGTGATAAAGAGGCAGCACTCGAAGCCGAAGCTCCTGCGAAGCTGAACCCTGGCTAGGGATATGGAGGCAGCGCCCCGAGCGCATTCTATGTGATAGACTCACCCGACGGTGTAAGCGCGACGCGACGTGCGAAACAAAGGACCTCGTGTTGTGTGCGTGTCTCTGCTGTGTAATGGGCGTTTTCTAATGTAATCCTATCGTCATGGTCTTGCAGGACATGCTTAGGACGCCTAACTTTTGTCAGTTGGTTACATCGATGGGAAAAACCGAAATAAAAGTATTTTGAATGTAGTAGACATCTTGGAATTCACATTAACGAAACAAAATGAATTTAGTCGGTCAAAAGCTTGCAATATTCGGATGAACTTGGCGTTATAAGTTCGCTATATAATTGAATACATTTAGCGTGTAGACTAACTCAGTTTTGTTGAATTTATGAAGGGACACCAGCGAATCTTTGTATTTTTTTTTTCTATATGGAAGATTCGGTCCTAAATTTATATTAAGACCATGTAGGTTAGCAACAAGCATACGGTCCGCCTGATGGTAAGCAACCACCGCAACTTATGAACGCTTGTGATAAGTTTTATACTTAAAGTATCACAAGCGCGTTGCCAACCCAAGGAACAGGAAGGAGGGGATGAGAAGGGAAAAATGGAAGGGAACAGAGGGGACGGGGAATTGGGCCCGCGGCGCTCTCCATAATCGCACCAAACGCAATAGTACTTAATGATACTATTACATGACGCCGATTTTCTGCGAGAGGGTAGTATTTCCCCGTCAAGCCGTTCCTTTTGTGCTGAAAGAAGCATGGCTCTATCTACTACCGTAAAAATGATTATGATACATAATAACCACAAGCCTGTCATGTAAATTTCGAGCTTTTAAAATGTTATGGGCTATTCAGTTACTCCAGGTACATTTAATACCTTTTTATGTAAAAGTTTAAAGGATTCAAATTTTTTTAATATGAATTCGATGAAGAATTTATTTCATGCGTTTATTATTATTATTAATGAAAGTAATATTTAAGATATTGCAACAGAAACACTCTACCTTTTTAGGGTTCCGTAGCCAAATGGCAAAACGGAACCCTCATAATTTCATCATGGCCGTCTGTCCGTCCGTATGTCACAGTCATTTTACTCGGAGACTGTCGGCACTATACGAAATTTAGTAAATATGTGTATTCTATGAACCGCACCACGATTTTGTATTGAGATCCTAAAATATATAAAAATGAAGGGTGGCTATAGTGTATGTATAAAAATTAATTAAAATTAATATATAATTATATATTACATACATGTAACTGAGAGTCGAAAAAAATATTTCAACGTATGGCAACTTGATAGTGAGGTATCTTTGGATAGGTAGTAAAAATAATATGAAGGTTTGTTTTTGCCTTTTTTCATTAAGTCAGTAGTTGTTGAGATATAAGCTTCTAAAGTCATAAAAATTGTTCACCCCTCTAACTTTTGAACTATGAGATTTAAAATTCTAGAAAAATTTGAAGTTGTAGAAACAGAAGTTTAAAGGCGTCGGGATGTGACGACCCCATCGCCCGCTGTTGGGATAACTTCTGTCACAATAGAGATTATTCCACCAGTGCAATCAGTCACACTGGTGGTGGTCTTTTGTTGCAAGAGGCCGGCTAGGTAGGTACCACCGCAGTGTCCAATATTCTGCCGCCAAATAGTAGTGCTTAGGCACTACTGTGTTCCAGTTTGAAGGGCATTGTACGCTAGTGAAATTACTGGGCGAACGAGATTTAAGAACTAATATCTCGAGGTTGGCAACGCGTGAGTGGCACCTACTAATGGTGCTACAAGCGCTCATAGGCTGCGGCAGCCACTTACCATCGGGTGGGCCGTATGCATGTTTGCCAACTTCTAACATAAAAAAAAAAAAATACCAAATGAACTTTCAACCACATTTAGTTTGAAAAAGATACGTCTACCTTTGTTTTTAATATTACTTTTAATAATGACTATCAAATTAACAACTTCATTTTGCGGTCGATTTCAAGCTGCGGACTCCTTTAGTTTTAGTTTCCGATAATTATTTTTTATTTAACTGTATTTTTAGTTAGACGTTGTCTGCTATAACATCTAATTTGGTATACGGAGGTTTTCGGGGGCGATAACGATTTATCTAGCTAGGAATTATTTTGAAAAAATGTGGCTTTGTCCGTATTTTTAGGCTGTCGTCGACACGCCATCTATTATCAACAAAACAAATTAAATATGTCAAAACATGTAGAAAAATAATATGAATAAAAAATATTTAGGTAGAATTAAATAAGTATTTTAAAAAAGCTTTGTTAATATGTAAATATATAAAAATATAAATATATAAACATGAATAAAATATAATTTAGTGTAAAAATATACCTACCAGCTACGCCATCTGTTCGATAATATGTGTAACACTGTAAATATTGTTAAATCGTTTTTAGAGTTCCGTAGCCAAATGGCAAAAACGGAACTCCTATAATTTCGTTATGTCCGTCTGAGGCTATCTACACTAAATATAGTAAATCAGTGTATGAACCATTACACGATTTTGTAATGAAATCCTAAAATATATAATAATTAAGGGTAGTAGTAGTACATGCAAGTGAGGGTTGAAAAAAAATTCAACGTATAGCTAAGTGTGGGATATCTTTGGATACGTTTTTCAAAATCATAAGGAGGTTTGATTTTGACTTTTTACGAAGTCAGTAGTTGTTAAGACATTAGCTCCTAAAGTCATAATAAATGTGCCCCCTGTAACTTTTCAACGAAGGAATTTAAAATTCTTGAAAAATTTGAGGTTGTAGAACATCAAATGAAATTTCAACTACATTTGTTTTGAAGAAGGTCTACAAACTTTAGAAATAAGCAACCTCTTCCAATAAGTTTAGCATTCTATGAAAAATCATATTACTTTTAACTAAATTACTTTGAAATTAACAACGTATTTTAGTGGTCGTTATTATTTTTTCTTTTAACACCTTACACAAACTTAAGTTGAGGGTCGGAACCCTTTAGTTTCACAGCGCACTTGACGACCAAGCGTTGCTATGGCAACAAAGATTTATTAAATTGAATCGAATGACAGACATTTTTACAATGGCAGTTGATGTTTTCTTTAATTTATTATATGCCACTGACTGACAGTGATGCGTCCATTAGAATTTAACAAAATACTCAACAATCCCAATTTTTGCGGATATAATATGTTGTCGAAATCATTATTTTTATGTTTTATTATCCAGGTAAGGTTTCAATCGAGTCTATCGTACACTTGATGACCAAATGATGATGCTTTACCAAAAAAACCGAGCATAGCTCGGTCAACCAGGTACTTTATACTATTATCACTCTACTCTACGCAAAAAAAAACATTTGGTAGTTTTTTAGTCCATTGAAAAAAATTGAATTTGGAAAAAAAAGCCGACTTAGTGCAACAAGCCCTGATGACCACGCAGTTGGGATGAACTTCCAGGACTTTAGTTGACTTGGAGCTGCATATACCCAAAGTATATAATAATAACATATTATTAAAATAATCTTTTTTATATTTTTAATTTACAAAAATACATAAAAACAAAAACAAAAATGATGATGCCCCACAGTGCATGCCGATGCAAAATGCATTTTGCCGAATAAATCGCTGCACTTTACTAGGAGAACATAAAACTGAAGGCAATAAAATGCATCAATACTTCATTCCTCCAGTTTCATGAATGAACTGGATTGTGGGCGACATCAATGAAGTTGTATTTTGTAGATAGTGAAAATACGCATCTGCGTCATTTTGCGCATATCACGTGGTAGGGTTGCACCGGTTGCACAGTTGTTTGTAATGGAAAAGTGCAACAACCAGCAATGCATTTTGCAAAATAAAATGCACGGCTACCAGGAGAACATAATACTGTAGGAAATAAATGGCATTTATAATTAATCTCCCAGCCCTAGTCCATAATCTTGAAGTTAGGCGAGATCAATGATAAGTTGCATTGACTGACAAAGAAAATCTGCGTCATACGCCGCATAAATTTTCTCACTTGGGATAAAATTATTGAGGAGTGAACACGTATGGTAACATATTATATTGTAGTATTTAGATATATGTTTTTATTTCGTATTCACAACTGACTTGAACTTGAAAAAATAGGCAGTCATGGAGACTGCTAGTAGAAGTAAAAACTTTATACTTTGTAATGAAAGTATGGTATGAGTAATAAAATATTAAAATTTCGTCAGGTAATTAACATTAGTATCAGGGGTGGATTTTTATAAATAGGGGTGAATACTTTTTTGTGTTGTTAAAAATGCTTTCTAACTATTTATTATAAATGCGAAAGTAACTCTGTCTTACAGATTTAAATAAAATTTGGTACACAGATAGTCTAGATAGGATACTTTTTAATGCGAAGAAAGGGGTCGAAACAGTGGATGAAAAGTTATATGGAACTATCATCATTTTATTAAGAAGATCATCATTTTAGAGTTAGGCTTTTGATTGGATATAAGTAAATAAGACATTCAAAATTTACAAAAAGGAGGGGGTCCCTGCCCCCTTCTTTTTCGTTCGTTCATCGAGATTTTGTTGAGAGTTGTATTAAAATCTTTATTCACGCGGGCGAAGCCGCTGGCAGAAACTAATGTTCAATAAAATTTAAAAAGCATTTTTTTACTTTCTCGTTTGATATCCCGACCGCGTTAATTAGTCGGTCGATTGGGTTCGATAAATTAATAATAGGTGAAAAGTCAAGTCAGAGGCCCTGAACAACTCTTTAGAAAAGTCTTAGATACAAAAATGCCCTACTTTTTATAAAAAAAAATACAAACAAGATGACCTTTGTGTCGTGTTGGTAGCAAGCCTGCCTTTGGCCTCAACAATTGTGGGTTCGATTATCAATGCAGATGTTGGTATTGATCTTACAAATGTCTGTTTCGGTCTGTGAGTTATCCTTGTGGATCCTTACTGTAATTTGAAAATCTGTCAAACAGTTATGAAAAAAAATGGGATACCAGACTTAAAATGTAAGTTTATTTAGTAGATCAGCTATCAAAAAGCTTTTTAAAATGCACTTTTAAGTTTAATCTATTAATTATACAAAAAAAAAAAAAAAACAAAATACAATAAAATTTGTTAACAAAAAAGTTTTGGTTAGTTCAGGAAATAGGTAAGTATACCGTGACCACCCTTTACCCTTTTTCTACGGCTTAGATTATCCAGAAGATAATAGAGGACAAACGTGCAAAACATTCCTTTTATTTATTTATAAAAGCTAAAACGGAAATGATACGTACATAATAAATACAACTAAGAAGAAAAAGCTTTCAAAAAAAATATATATATTTTGTATGAAAGTTGAGCTTTTGGTACTAAGGTAACATAAAGCGTAAAGAGTTGAAAAATGTCTTTCGAAAAGTTCGTGCTTTACTTAAAATGAGTGCGCAGAGTGATGTCATCAAACACATTCACTTTCAACATGCGCATATTTCAACTTATTGATTTTTCAGCACCAGTATCTGAATGTGAGCTTTCAGTGAGAGAGACAAAACATAGGTTATGTGTTGTATAGTAGAGTAGAAGATACTATTTTAAAGTTAAAAATTTCAACAATTACTGCGATATTATAAACAAAATTATCATGGCACTAAAATGGCAAATAAATACTACACACTTCATTATGAACATTAAACATTCAAACATATTTAAAATCAAAACATTAGCTAATTTGTATAAATCATGATCATGTAAAATGATCTTACAAATTGTATAATTTCTCCACCGAATTCCGGATTCTGGATCCGGATTGCGGAGAGAAATGACCATATTACATGTGGAGGCAATAAAATACGACATCTTTTACACATTGTTTAGCATTAACGCTACATGGTACACAGACGTTATTTGGAAAGAATACTTGTTACAATAATTAAATATGTTATAAAGATGATAGAATAAGGATAATTAAAAAAAAAAAAGGATTGAAATTGAATGAAGCGGGGAAAAGCTGTTATCACTTTGACATTCTTAGGTGACATGACTTTTATAATAAACATTTACTTAATTATACACAAATATTGTTAATTTAAATACACTATTACAACAAATTTACAATTAAATACTAACTATATTTAGAAATAATTACATCTACTTTTTCACATCCACGGGGATACGGGACGGGCTAGAATGCTAGCTGCATTTACCCGCCGAATCGCAAACCCGATTCTTTGGGCGAAAAATGAACCAGCCCACCCGTCACCCGTGGAGAAGACAATGAGCCGGGGATGTAATATCTTTTAGAAATCGTTTTCACTAATAATAATAATATTGTTAATGGTTTAAATTGTATAATATATTGAAGCTTTAAAAATTTTGAACTCAATGGTATTAAATAAAAATTTAAGTTGCTGTCAAATTTACTTCAAATTTCTCATTGGATCGTTAATAAGTATTTTTTTTTAAATGAAAACTTCTTTAGTCACTCTGAGCGACTTTTGACAAGAGCTAAACGAATGAATTCGCGTCACCGACATGCTTCTTATGACGGCGTAACAACGCCAGAATGTCGATATGGATGCTATCGAACTAATGTGAATATTTTAAGTTTAAAAATTATGAAATTTTAATTATCATATTATTAATTAATTAATTATCGTTTCGTTTACAAGTCTTCACTTCTATCGGCAGTGTCTATTACTATTTTCTTTCAATAACGATACGTAGTCAAAATTCACAAAATGTCGGACGACGGAGAAAACGCGTTGGTTCGTTTATAGTAAACAGGATGAAATCATCATGGGTGAAATCACGAGCCTTCTGTTCTTTTTATTAAATAAATAATATCAAGAAAACTTTCCTGCAGTTTTATGTGCTTAATGCACATTTTGATCAAAATTTGCATTAATCACATAAAAGAATGAGTATTCTTGTAAGTTCTCCCCTGTTCAGGAGAGGCTTTATTTTAATAAATTATATTTTTTTACCAACTAAATTACTTAAAAAGGTTCAAAGAACAGAAAAAATAGGTTTAATTAATATAAAGTAAAAAAGGAATATAAACAAAATGTTAATAAACAATTAAATAATAATGGGCAAAATCGTATGTTCATTTCTTACCCACCCAACCCAATAGACTTAAAAAGTGTTTTCAAAACTCAAACTATAAATAAATCCTAGTACCAAGGAAACATAAACTGAAACAACTGAAACTGTCTGCTAAACTTTAAAAGGTACTAAATCTGCAGCTCATTGTTATGTAGCGTATATTGATTATCTAATGTCTCCCTCTATTGCATTTCTTCTATCTCGCTCTACTTCCGGCCCATTTTTAAAGGTGATATCATACTAAACTTGTTTTATATAGTGCAATAAAATATTTAAAGAAATATTAAACAGTTATATTGATGTAAATTGCTCAATTCGGACGATTAACGAGATAAATACCGCCAGTAATCGGAGACATTTATTATAATTTAATATTTAACACAGACACTATTAAATTGTAGCAATATTGAATACTAATCGTGATATATCAAATTTCAATTTTAAAGAATTGTTATTTTAGCAATTAAAATTAATTTCTAAAATTATAATGCAAGATGTAAAAACTAAAAAGTGTTTTCATCTCGTTTTGTCAATAAGTGAGACACCACCTTTATAATTAAAAAAAAAATCGTAGATGTATTCACGTGTTACTATGAAGATCATACTGCAACAGTGTGACAAAAGCGATCATTGTGAGCGTTTCTGAATATCTCCTATCCCCTTATGTGCTCCTTGTTGTATCGAGGCCATTTTTAACCATAGATGTCGGAGATTATTCATTAAAAAAATCCATGGATGGGTCGTTCACACTTTTCTACCCTATTACTTAATAAATCTAGATTAAATAAAATGAAGCTTTATAGAGACATCACACGTTGATCCTCCAGTGCTGACCCCGACGGCATCTTCATCTCCACAATGGTGACACTGCAAGAAGTTTGAACCTTTACAAATACTAGCCTTTGTTCGCGGCTTTACCCGCGTGAATAAAGAAAGATTTTTATAATGAGGCAATTTTGATTAAATATAGTATTTTTCCCATACAAATGTTTATTCCATATTTCTCCTTAGTCCCATCTATGTCTGTAGTAAATTCATCATGATTGCGTGAAAACTTGTGAGACTTGTGCAAATAAATATTCATATATTTTAGTAAAGGATATGGTGTAGACAAATAATAAAGTTATAGATTAGCTTAATTAATTTTTTTTATATCATTGCCGTCGGCAAATCACACGGCAGTCACCGAAACCTATGAACGCGAGCGATACTTGAAGTATCACATGCGCTTTGCCAACCCGAGGGACAAGAAGGGATGAGAAAGGAAAAAAGGAAGGGAACAGAAGTGGTGAAAGATGGGGCCTCCGGCGCTCTCACTCATCGCAAGAAACGCAACAGGACCTACTGATACTGTTACTTTCCGCCGACTTTCTTTGAGAGGGTAGTACTTCCCCGATCGAGCCGTCCCATTTGCGCTGGGAGGAGCATAACTCTACTACTACAAAAAATAAATGAGTAATTTAAAACTTCAACTGTTTGCAAGTATTATAGATCATGAGATGAGTATAGGCGTGCGTCATTTGTTTTCGACAACAACACCACGAATTAAACGATTCTACAATAAAATTTAAATAATGTAATTAGCAAACACCAATTAATAAATAAGACTTGTATATACGTAAAAGGTATCAATGTTTTATATTGTTTAGTACTAGAACAAAAAAAATATTATTTTTGAATAATGTATGAATTTTACTACTTGAGAGACCTAGCACTAGCTGCAGCGCACGATGCAAGGTGCGTCTTGCACATTTTCGAATCGAAGAATGATTTTGGAATTATTTAATGAAATACTAAACTTACTGATTAAAAAATAATAATAAATAAACGCTACACTCTACTACCCGTTAGATAGAGATATATGTCGGGGGTCTTGAAACATAAACAATGACAAGGACAAGCAAGACCGGAAAACATGCTTGTATGGTCAAACATCTTCTTCGAGTGGGAATCGAACCCGTTACCTGTGGCGCTTAAGGCAGGTTCACTACCGCTGATTTGATTATGTTGCAAGCTTATGACGTTATCTTCATTCAAATATATTGCAAAGCTTGTGACTAATTTCGTTTCGTTGCATAGTGGGAATTTATGCTGAGCACCTGCGAATCTTTAGACATTAATAAGTCTATGACTAGTGATGCTTTTTTACACTCATATTCTTTATTATTCTTTAACCAAGCGTGTTGCTAGTGCTAGTGGTTAAGACAGTAGTTCAAAATCTCAGAACCGAAGCGGCCTTTCTATCTTAAGTCCAGTATATAATAAGTTAAAAATGTTTTAATTCAATATAAAGCTTACGCTGCAATGGCCATTCGGAGACCCATTTTCTGTTTACAAATAAAAATTATCATCGATAACAAGTTTGAGTTAACTGTCTGTCAGAATGTCATTCTCGAACATCAGAAGTGGAAATAGGTCCTTTTCTTAATATGATATCATTAACTATATTGAGGGTGGATAAATATAATTGTATTAATTACTGATACAAGTATAATGCAAAAAGAGTGATAATCAAGATAGTTTGGGACGGACCGGTTAGCAAGACGACTTACTTTTTTTTCGGAGTGCCTATTGCTGTTGGCCCTACTGGCCTTGACAGTCACCAGTGGCCTGGTCAGGAGACCTCAGAGTGTATAAGATTGTAAGCCCGCGCGGGGCTCAAGTTGAGTTGTTTTAGTGTAGTTGTTTTTAGTTTTTTTATCTAATAACAAACTATTCCCGACTCGAACAAATATAGAATAACAGTATCATTTCTGTGATTGTAAGAGGTGTATAAATTCTATTCCGAAACTGTTGCTTATGTCATTACACAATGAAGTATTGTGAATAATAATAATCTAAGAAAACATTCACGAATTCAATATCCCACACAGCGTAAATACGAATCGTTAAATAAGAATTCATTTCTAACACATACAAAAAAAATTCTGTATAAAACGTAATGAAAAGATAAACAAATAACGCGTCAAAATGTATCATTTACATAATAATATCTTTTACATATTAAATAATTCTAATGATAAGGTTAGGATTAATAATAAATTGGACTAACCGCTTGGCATTCGCCGAACAAACATAACACACATAATATTATATTATTTACAATCAAAATTCAAATCTGCATATAAAAATTTCCTCCATTAATTTATTTATTTATTCAGTAAAAAAAGAAAAAACGCATAATATTTGGCAATGTGCATGTAGCAACATGTTGCAAATAAGTGCATTCTACGTTGCTTTTTGCAGTACGGCTACCAGGCGATCATAACATAGGTGGCGATTGCTGATATTTTACAATACCTCATCCTCCAGGCGCGCCTAGGTCACTCCGGTGCACTAGACCACCCACAGCGGGTGAACGAAATCAATGAATGAAAATACATATGTAAATCTGCACATACAATATCACGCTTATCAACAATGTCATATCTAGTTATAGCCGTCCTTGTTTATATTTTTAATTCTGTTTTTATATGTTTTGTTGTATTATGTAAATGATAAGAAATATTATTCTGTTATGTATGCTTGTGTTTCTTTGTTATATAATCTAAATAAATTAATTAAATTTGCGATTTAATAAGTATTAAAAATAATTTAAAAAAACATTTATCTTGCGATAAGTAAAAAGGAGGCGTCTAATACATGAGGAGGAGTAGGATGAACTGATGCAAGAGTTCAACTGATGCTAATGTGATGTAGCAGCATAATATAAACGTAAATGTATGTGTTTGCATACTATTTTTTGCAAGTGTGTTCATAACAGCTACTAGTTTTACTGGAACTTGTTTGTATTTATGTGCTCCTGGTACTATGACATCGAAATTGAAGGCTATATATAGTTTATGTTTATTTCCAATGTCATTCTTGTTTTGCCAGCGGATTCGTGAATAAATAACGTCTTTTAACGAGGCAACTTTAATCTAATGTAGAAAGAATTGTTTAATTGGTTCCCCATGCAAACTTCAACCCATTAATTTTTCCTTAAGAAATGGAATTTTGGAAAATGTAAGTAAATACCCTGTTTTAATTGTTCGCCTAATAACACGGTTTCATTCTTCTAGTTTCAAAAATGTAACCTCCAAACAAACTTTCCGTTTTTAACCCTTTAAGGATTGGGATATTGAAAATTTCTTATTATTCCTCGTCTACGTTTTAAAAATAATACCTGTGAATAATTCAGTTTTCTAGGCATTGAAGAATGAATTAGGTCTCCTCGTTTTATATAATAAATAATATTATTTAAATGAACGTATTTAGGAATATACATATTAATGAATTCTTTTTAATCTATAAATTAATTAATGTTATTAAAATTAATAGTCAGATTATATCACCGGCTCCAAAATGAAACCACTTTTTTACTGCACAAAACCCTAATTCATTTTAAAATAAAAGTAGCTTAAGTTACTTATAAAATGATCGCTTTGTCAGTAAAATTCCTGTTATGCATACAATTATGTCCAACGGAAAATCATCCGGAATAAACAGAATAACATTTTAAAAATTATTCTTGTTATAAGTACCGTAATAGGCGATGCACACAGAAAACAAACTATTTCGGGTTCCGTAGTCAAATGGCAAAAACCGTTACAATCTTGTCTTCTCCGTTTCTTCGTCCGTCTTATACGAAATTTAGACAATAAAATCGATCTTTAGTAATAAGATATTGAAAAAGATATGTATACTTTTTTAAATATATAAATATTTCCATAACTTTGTCTTCTCATATTTTTTTTAGTACTACGAAATTACCTACTTATATATGCGGTCGATTTTAATTCGCTAATATTTAAAATTCTTAAAATTTTTCATCATCAAGATGCGAAACCCTTTAGTTTCCACTGTGCGTGGTCCATTAGGAAATTTACTGGAACATAATGTACCGTTACAAACAAACTTTATTTTTTTACTTATATCAATAGATATATATGGACGCAAATAAGCAATACCTATCAACCCTCAAACTTGAAAAATCTAGTTATATATGCAGAAGTGTTAGTAAATGGCCGAAGGACATTTCGCTTTAATATTTGTAGGGTTTTAAGCTTCAAAATGAAATGACATTCATGTGGGTTGACATGGTATTGCTTATTTGTATCCATATATAAATGTAACAATCTAAAGACAGTACATTCACGGTCAATAAATACTTATAGACCAGGGCCGGATAATCGACAGTTTATTACCTACCATGTGCGCCGCCCGCTTCTCAGAAGCTACACTCCCTTACGGCAGTCGTAAAAGCTGCGGTAACATCTGCATTTGTGCAATAGCAGCAGTACCAGTCGAATGTTACTCTAAACGCTTTGGCTACTTTCAGTCCACGAGCTCAGCGGGTTTGTAATAAATAAAGGCGGTAGGCCTTTTATTGCAAGAAGCCGGCTAGGTAGGTACCACCGCTGTGGCCGTAGTTGGCGTTGTTGTGTGGTTCGGTTTAGAGGACACTAAAGCTAGTGAAATTACTGGGCAAAGGAGATTTAAGAAATATCTCGAGGTTGGTAACGCGTTAGTGACACCAACAAATGTATGCTCATAGGCTAAAACAACCGCTTACCATCTGGTAGGTCGTACGCTTGCTTGCCAACTTGGTCCCATGAAAAAAAAGCTCAATGACCCCAATTAGTACAATTATATTCTCACACACAAGCACGAGCATAACAATCGATAAATATTTATTACTGAAACAGATATTTCAAAAAACAACTTCCCCGAGCGAGAATCGAACCCTCAACTGTCGAGCGTAAAAGCAGACTTTTCATTTTCAATTAACTTTAATCATAAAGTAAATTACAGTCTTAAGTCAATCTTATAAACGTAGGACCGCATTGGGATAAATAAACAACTGTGGTAGAATTTAGTGGCCTCGCGTCGAACCGATGGAACGTTTTCGTTACCTAGACGGAAGTTTGATTGGCAGTTTCGCGATATCCAGCATCTCCATAAAATCCTACACATACCCATTCAAGAATTACATACATATTATAGACATTTAATACGCTAACAAACCGATTTACTCAGACGAACACGCCAAGTTTATGTCATTTAAACTATCGTAAAGTTTATTTAAAATAATGTATCGTTAAAATTAAACATTGACTCAATGAAATTATTATTAAGCCTATGATGTATAAAAGCAAACAAATGATATATCCCAGTCGTATATATGTAGTAGATCTATTTAAAAAAGTTTAAGTCGAGAGTGGTGATGTATTTCGTTTACGCGCCGATAATGGCGTTAGGTCACAGATGGGAAGAGGCGAGCGAACACTCGCTCGGTACGTACGAGGCTGGGAGCGTTTAGACACATTGTTTACACGAACTTGCGCTTGTTCCAATCGTTTGATCTTTATAAATGCAATAGGTATTTTTAAGAATACAGCGCCTAAAAGCCGACTGGCGTTCGCTTTAATAAAAAATACCGAAATCATTTTTTGAGAACGACAACCTTGATGCGATGTTTATGTTGGTCGGTGCTCCGTTTATGAGCATTTTCTATTTAACGTTGATAACGGACGGTTGTTTAAAAGTTTTAATTTAGCTCTAGACTCAATCTTACATGTTACTAGCACACTACATATTTTCAATTTTTATCGGGTCATATCAAAAAACTTATCATTTACAAGGTATATCATGACTTAGTTATAATATAATGAACCCATGATAGGTTCACTAGTAGGCAATCCAAGGTTTCGTCTCCTACATCGAGCTCCATCATCAGAGTAGCTCAATGGTACCAGCATTCAGGATGTTTCAGATGTTAGATCACAGATATGTTTAAAAGTAAATAGTAAATACCTTTATGCGGTACAGGATCTGTACTGTATCCAACAACAGACCAGTTGACCTTAATATGAGAGGTCTTCATAAATTGCAATTAAGAATAAGAACCATCTCGATTACATTTAAGCAAAATAAAGCCCAATAAATGTTGGTCTTTTCGTTTAGGAGTGAACACGTAAAACATACAAAACCCCGCTTTTTGTGTCGGAGGTTAAAAAATATAAAAAACGTTTTTCTTTTTATGCATTAAAATTTATTTATAAACAATTTTATTAAAAATTCATCGTAGTTCAGATTATGAAATTTTACGTATGGACGTATACATGCGATTTAAAAAGTTAATCTGTGCAAATGGACAATATCTAAGAATTAAATCAATTATGTATCTGCGGTCTCATTGGCGTTTCAAAATTAGAATTTAAAATAGTAATTGATACGGGGTTACTACGATGCATTACGCCGATGCACAGCCGATGTGTGCGGTCTGGGTTAAGCCGTTCACACACTAGTTCAAAAAGAAGTGGCAAAAAATTTGGGTGTATTTTACAAAAAGACTTATCTAAAAACTATTTTACCTATGTGTATACCTTAAATGAATACTTATTTGTATTCTGCAAGTTATTGTATCATTATGACAAGAGTTTTGACTAAAAAAAAATAATGTTTGCTTCATATAGGATGGATCGGAGGCGCAATACCAGACTCTCTACGAATTTATTCAACACCTGTGTCCTGAAATTCATTCAGATCAAAACCTTTAACAAAGGTCTCAAGAACTCTTACTATCAGGTATAAAGTTCAACAGAAACTTCGGCTTGCGCTAATTGAAATTATTTACCAGGCGAAATTTCACACTTTTCACAAACGAAATTTTGCATGGTTTCTGGAATATTGCGTCCTCGTGAATCCTTAATGCCAAATTATCATATAACATCTGTAACCTCAATATAATCTAGAAATAAAATAATTCGTTACATTCAGAGTCGTTCGTGTCGTAAACGAAGAATTATTAGAAGAATATTACCCGCGGTATAAAACTTCGTTACAAGCATTAAAAATATATTTAGCTCCGGTCATCATGCGAATGATCCGGCATTCAGGATTCACATAATTCGCTTGCGAAACTTTTAATTATGACATTTGTGATTTTTATAAAAAGTATTATTTTGCTATGCGATTTATGCGAATTCCTAAAGGCACAAGAAATAAAATTATATTCGTAAATACATTTAACAAAATCAATTTGAATGTATTTCTAATAAGTATAATGGGCGGTTAATCCCGGCGAGCGTCTGTCGTCACCTACTAACTTGAGAGCAATCCAACCCGTCGGCAAGCCCTCCTGTTAATCAAAGATCTAGTAAGTGATGACAAGCTCAAAAAGCGAGCGTGGAACGCAGAGTGTACATTTCGTTGGTGATGTAATCTTTTTTATCTGAACACAACGAATCGCAGAACAGGCGATCTATCCGAATAATTTTCTTTGATAGAACAGTTTAGTAACGAGTTCAAACACGTTTATAAAAAGATTCATAGACACTCCCAGTAAGAATTTATTTTGAAAATCATCCAATTGGTTGGTTTGTTTAAGTTAAAGTGATTAGGTACCGTGGCATGCATGTGGGCGACAACAGACGAGCGGCAGACGAAGCGGGATGTATGAGTTTCCTTACCACTAATGCAATTACTGATTTTATTGTGAATATCGGCTATAATTTTGTGTCTATCCTTACTTAATATTTTAAATGCGAAAGTAACTCTCCCTCTCTCTGTCTGTCTCTCTGTTTGTCGCTCTTTAACGCCAAAACTACTGAACCGATTTAAATGAGCCTGAAAAAGGACATAGGCTACTTTTTAATGCGAAAAAAGGGGTTGTAAGGGGTTGATAGGGGGGATGAGAAATCGCATGAAAGTCTCGTTATTTTTGAGTCAGAAGCTTGAAACTTATTTTTCAGAAAATTGATTCGATATAAATAAATATGAAATTCAAAGTTTGTAAAATGGGGGGTTTGTAAATTCACAGTTTTTATTAAAATCGTTATTCACGCGGGCGAAGCCGCTGGTAGAAGATAGTTCTTCAAAAACATGACGGTTATCAAACTAACATGCTGTCCGCCTGATGGTAAGCAGTGACCAGTAGTATTACATGCGCCATGCCAACGCAATGGGTAGGAGGGAAGGAATTAAAGGGGGAAAAAGGAAGGAGCGAGCAACTTGGGCCGCTGGTGCTCTCATCGGCGTAAATTTAACAGATTTTCTTTGAAATGTTAGTACTTCCTCGGTCGAGCCAGGCGTAAGGCTTTACCAATATAAAAAACGTCCTCTTCTATTACGTGATGTGAACCATCTGTATTTGTTTTTGACATTGAAACATTAATATGTCTGTAGACTTTAATTAATTGTACTTTGGCAAGACTTTTATTCAGCTTATACGAATTTGTCTGCATAACGGATGAAACGATTCTGAAGGAACTTTTTGTAAGGGTACCCATTAGTAAATTGAACAACAACGCACGCTATGTTCATTTTTTTTCGGAATGTGTATTCCTGTTGGCCCTACTGGCCTTGACAGCGTCACCGGGCGGGGGCGAGTACAGAGACTCAGCCGTGATAAAGGGGCAGCCCTGACGGGGGCTCAAATTTGATTCCGTCCTTCTGGTAACCGAATATCGATTGAAGTTAATGTGTGACTAACTTCATTCCATTGCATAGGCGTTATAACCGTATTGTCTTTTTTAATGAAACAATAGAAGAATGAACCTAAGCTATACCTCATAGCCTAGTACCGTAATTAGGATATTATAATAGTTCCATATACCTAATAATAATATGTACACTAATTGACGCACTACAATAACTGCTTGTATAATGGCTTACACTTTTAGGGTTCTGTAGTCAAAAGTCAAAAACGGAACCCTTATAATTTTTGTATGGAATTATCGTGTCGAATTTTATGAGTGAAATTTATTCAAGGGTAAAACAAGATATTAATTATCAGGTTTATGATTATCATTATTATTTTACTTTTTACTATTTTATGCAGGTATGGTTGTTGTCATGCGTCTTTGCGTGTCTGTTTCTGTCTTCCTAGTTTAATTTTATGGTACAATTAAATATGCTTACTATGCGGAATTTTTAAGAAACTAAATACATGAAATTCGACCAGAGTACTAAATACAGTATAAGATTATATAGTTTTACATTATATATGATTAATTCATAGAGCATTGCGAATTTTTAACCGTATAACAATATAATGTTAAAATGTATAATCTCTCTCTTTATTTTTATTGAGGATACAATTTTGGGTTGTTAATAAAATTATGTATAGCATTTCATAAGTTATCGAAAATGTTATATAGTAAAAAGAATTATATTCTGATTCAAACACTTGGATCTATAGCAATAATTGTCTTTGTAATTTTCTACAATAATGTTTGCTATAGCATTATTTATATTTTAAATCTTTAACATGTTTATAACTGCATATCGAAGCGTATAACAAAAATTATTAATATGTTAATATAATATATTTTAACAAGTGTTATATTAAAATTCTCTCTTATGTGAAGGTGCAGCGTCCATGTTCGCCGGTATGCGTGGGATGCACGGGCAGATGTTACCCGGCGGGTCATCTATCGGTGGTCTGGGTGGTTTCGGCCACCACTTGTCGTCGCCACTGCCGGCACTGCCGCCTGATCGCAAGCCACCGACGCCGCTGCCAGCATTGCCTCCACCGACCTCGATCTCATCAACGCCCGCGACGCCCACCAACTCGACACCAGTTCACTCTTACTATGACCACAACATATGAACGACATGAAAGAATCATTGGTAATCATTTATTACTAAATAAATCATTAAAAATATAGATATCGAAATTAACGCTACACACTAAACGGCTCCCATTAGGATAGTTATATCCTTTGTCGGGGGTCCGGATACATACACAATGATAAGACAAACAAACCCAGACCGGAAATGGCTGTATGGTCAATACAAGCGTCTGCTCCGAGCTGTAATCAAACCCGCGACCTTTGGTGCTTAAGGTGGGTTCCCTACCGCTGCGCCACAACGCTATACACATGGTTAGGTTATAAGTACTTAAGTTAATAAAGATAATGTATGTGTATGTTTTACTGTATATGTATTATGGCATACCCTTCCAACGAAATAAAAATGTAAATTCAACACATTGGAACGAAATTAGTCACAGACCAACTTCATTTTAATCAAATTGTCTTGAGTCTGACATTTTGTCTATGTGAAAGAGTCTGCCGGCTTTCAATAGTATATATATAGTAAGTCTTTTATTTTCATGACGGTTGGTAAGCACGCTTACGGTATGCCTGATATATCGAACACGCGACCTGTGGCGTTTAAGGCAGGTTCGTTACCGCTGCACCACAACGTCGTCAAGTAGGAGATTGAGGCCCCGGCGCTCTCACTCATCGCACGAAACGCAACAGTACCTACTGATACTATCACTATACGCTGACTTCCTGTGAGAGGGTAGTACTTCCCCGATTGTACCGGCCCATTTGTGCTGGGAAAATCATGGCACAGCTACTGCTAAAGTCTATGTGTAAGTGTTACCTACCCTTTTTTGTTTTCCGAAGACATTCATGTCAACAGGTTGTTAGTACTAAATAGACTTAAACATTTTTTTTTTTTTATGTTAGAAGTTGGCAAACAAGCATACGGCCCACCTGATGGTAAGTGGCTGCCGCAGCCTATGAGCGCTTGCAGCACCATTAGTAGGTGCCACTCACGCGTTGCCAACCTCGAGATATAAGTTCTTAAATCTCGTTCGCCCAGTAATTTCTCTAGCGTACAATGCCCTTCAAACCGGAACACAGTAGTGCCTAAGCATTACTATTTGGCGGCAGAATATTGGACACTGCGGTGGTACCTACCTAGCCGGCCTCTTGCAACAAAAGACCTACCACCAGTGTGACTGATTGCACTGGTGGAATAATCTCTGCTATAACAGAGGTTATCCCAACAGCGGGCGATGGGGTCGTCACATCCCGACGCCTTAAAAAACATGTCAACAGGTTGTTAGTACTAAATAGAATAAAAATACTGAGCTGTTCTTAATTTCTTTACAGAATCGACTGGTTCGTGTGTTGTGTCGAAACAAACGACAATCAAGACAAAGAAAAAAACGCTGTAGAAAAAGCTATAAAAGAATCAGCATTATTATATTGATCGATTGTTGTTAATGTTCTTTTTAAACAATAAACTCCGTATTCTATTAAACTATCACTGTCACTAAAAACTATCTAATTATTTTTATTTGTTGAACGACCATATTATAAAATGTACATAAATGAATGGTCAAAAACGTTTCAAAAATCCGCATGTCATAAAATATATGGCCATTTATCGTTATCCAAACATTTTTTAAAGCTAGAAAATTCACTAAGAACTATTACTTGATGATGATTTTGATATCAAATTCACTAAGAACTATTACTTGTAAAGTCGAACCAACATTTTAAACCCAATGTAGTATTGTATGGTGATTTTTTTTATCACGATTTGGCAAAGATATCTATATAAATGATATGATATATAATGATGAGTGATATATTCTGTCTTGTGACTACAGTAGCACGTTGTACAATTTCTTGTTTGAATTAATTACTTTTTGCACAAAACATGAAATTATTGAGTACCAAGTAATTATATTTTAGCAGTAGCCAAAGATTGTAAACTGAACTTCTATTCACTAAGGTTTTAGAATATATTTTATCTTGCATTCATAAGATCTGTGAATAATTAACTTTCCCATTTAATTAGTATTCATAAGTGCCTTATTACTTAAGTGCGATTATAGATTTAAGCTTATTATAAGCATTTATATGAATTTGAAATTCATTCATGTTTAATGAAATTATTATGCGCATGTAGACGATAACAGAATGAAAATTTATAATTTTAGAAAATAAAATAATGTTTTCATCTATGAGTAGGTTGTTTGGATGTATATCTGTAGACATGTTTGTATTTTCGTAGGAAAATAAAAAAAATTAAAATTGTCTATTCTCGTGTATCCGTCAAGGTAGCACTTTATAATTACTTTTTATGAATATAAAATTAGAAGTGAATTCTTGAAAATGTCCTTCATTGTATATTTATTATTTAAGCTACCTGGATGGGTTTAGCTTATATTTAATAAATAGAAAATTAGTCAATTGCTAGAATAAGACAATATGACAAATTTTGTTACAATTTTGAAAATAGAAATTCATAGAATACTTTTTAATTTTTATATAAGAATTAAATCGATAGACCGCATAGTATTGTATTTGTAAGCTGTTTCATTTATAAATAAAACCCTTTAATTAAATTCTTTTATTTTTTTTATAAGCGTACCTACTCCTCGACGGCGAGAATAATTGACAATGTACCCCTTGCTAGCTCATGATATCGGCGCTTCTTGCGAAGACTACAATGTTCAAATTTCTTACGAAAACTACCACGTTTGGCATCGCCATGGAGAATAGCATGATTCAGCTTTGACCACGAAGACTAGCACATTTCAGTTTTCACCACGAAGAGTAGCACGTTTCAGTTTTCACCACGAAGAGTAGCACGTTTTGGCTGTTACCAAGAAAGCTAGCATGATTCTGAAAATACCTATATGAATGTCTGTCCGTTTGAGCGTCGCGAGCATCGTTAAAAAATATATGTATTTGAATTTTAAATAAAGTATGACGAAAACAATTACATTACACTGTTTTTTTTTTTCTATATTCCAATAATAATATAATTATTAATCTCTTTATGATTTTTATCTTAGTAGTGGACCTTATTAGAATTTTTACTATTCATATACCTGTCTTTTAAGTTATTTCTGTAAGCTTTCTTTCAATAAATAATATAAATCTGAACCTGAACGAATATACCTTTATTGACGTTTAAATGAAAAGATAGGTTTATGTTCGAACTTATCACATCACGAGTTTTTCACCAACGTTCAATGGTTGGCCTACTGGCCTTGACAGCGTCACTAGGTGGCAGAGGAGAACTACTCAGACACAGTACTGACATACCACCTGAAAAAAGAAAAACCCGTAAATAGGACACTCATAGTACATGTTTTTATTGAATTAAATAAATTTGCTACACTTTTCATCACTTATAACGCACTTTAAGTGCTTTAAATTGTTACTTTCTTCTTTAAAGGAGTTAATTAAAATTTCTTCAGTAACCACCGAAATGGTGACTTTCGTAGATTTTAAGAAAATGTAAATCATATTATTTATATACTAAAATGCAAAGGTCAATTTTTTTTCGTTCATCCATATAATTATTAATTCTGTGAGTTGATCATACTTTCATTGAAAATACAATATAATAAATTTCTTTCTTCTTGCCCTTATCCCACCTAGGTGGGGTCGGCACAGCACGTCTTCTTCTTCCATTCTTTTCTATCATTCGTCATCTCTGCACTCACTCCCTTTCTACGCATATCCTCTTCTACACATTTCATCCACGTCTTTTTGGGCGTCCTTTCTTCACACTACCACTCACTTTCAAATCCATCGCTCTTTTGGTCACATGACTTTCATCTCTTCGCATAACATGCCCATACCAGGATAGTCTTCCACTCCTTAATTTTTCAATCACTGGCGCTACTTTCAAACTTCCCCTTATATACTCATTTCGTATTTTGTCCTTCCTTGTCACCCCAGACATCCATCTCAACATTCGCATCTCTGCTACATGCATTCTTCTCTCATGTACAGCTTTCATAGCCCAGCACTCCGATCCATACAATACGACAGGTCTTATTACGGTCTTATATATTCTGCCCTTGACCTTGACGGGCATGCGCGGGTCGCAAGCTGTTCCTGAGACCTGTCGCCATTTCATCCAACCAGCGCTTATTCGGCTCGCAACGTCCCGATCGATATCACCATCGCTTTGCAAGAAGGAGCCGAGGTACCTAAAATCGGAGCAAACTGGTAATTGCACGCCATCTAAGGCAATTGAGGTGAAGCTGGAGAGACCGCCAAAGTCTAAAAACATCTGTTCTGTCTTGGTCCGGCTGATCTTCAGCCCCACGTTCTCCAGCCTCTCCTGCCATCTCAGCAGTCTACTCTGTAACTCAGGCCCCTTCTCGCTAACAAGAACAATGTCATCGGCAAACAGCATACACCAGGGAGCTTCCTCCTGTATGTCTGATGTCAATGCATCCATTACCAGAAGGAACAAGTACGGGCTTAAAGCCGATCCCTGGTGCAAGCCCACAGCCACATTGAACTTGTCAGTATAGCCAGCTACGGACCGTACGTATGTACTTGCTTGACTGTACATAGCTCGAATAAGTTGCTGGTACTTCCCTGGCACTCCTTTCACTTTCAGTGTCCACCACAGAACCTCTCGGGGGACTCTATCGTATGCTTTTTCGAGGTCCACAAACACCATTTGCAAGTTTCTTTGTGCATGCCTGTACTTTTCACATACTTGCCGCAGTGCAAATATGGCGTCCGTTGTACTCCGTCCCGGCATAAACCCCATTTGGTTCTGTGATACCACACTCTCCTCTCTCAGTCGTCCACCAATCACTTTCTCCCATACTTTCATTGTGTGTGACATGAGCTTTATTCCTCTATAATTGTTACAATCCTGTGGATCACCTTTGTTCTTATAAATGGGCACCAGAGAACTGTTGCACCACTCTTCAGGGATCACCTCTTCTTGCAACAATTTATTGAAGAATAAAGTTAGCCACTTCCATCCATCACCTTCTAAATACTTCCAAACTTCTATCGGTATATTATCTGGTCCAGTAGCTTTCCCATTTTTCATATCCTGCACTGCTCTTTTTACTTCATCAACACTAACCTCTCTTACTACACCTATGTTTACTGGATCGTACTGCAGTTTTCCGCTCCAATCATTTTCTTCATTCATTAATTTTTCAAAATACTCTTTCCATCTCCTTTTAATTTCATCATCATTCGTCAATACTTTTCCTCCATCATCTTTTATGCACCTAATTTGATTTACGTCCCTAGAACTCTTCTCTCTTGCTTTTGCTATTCGGTACAGTTGTTTTTGTCCCTCAGGGCGCTCTAGCGATTGGTATAATGTCTCCAGTGCCGTGGCCTTTGCAATAGCTACAATCTTTCTTGCTTTCTTCTTACATTCTTTATATGTGACTCGTTTCATTTCTTTCGATTCCTCATTACTTTCATCAATACTCTGCCATTCTTTAAATGCCTTCTTCTTTTCCTTTAGCACTCCCTGCACCTCCTCGTTCCACCACCACGTTTCCTTGTCTATTTTTCCTTTTCCTTTCGACTGACCAAAAACAGCCTTAGCCACACTCCTTATAAATGTAGCCATCTGCGTCCAGCACTCATTCACAGTCCTTCCATCTAAGTCATCCATCTCCCTCATTTTATCTACCACTCGTTTCCTAAATTCACTTCCATACTTCGGTCTTTCTATTAGGTGCCATTTCACTTTGGGTATGGGCTTTGTCTTATTTTTGTTAATTTTTATGTTCATTTTGTTTTCTAAAATTAATAGGCGATGTTGTGGGATAGCTGGTTCTCCGGGTATTATTTTACAATTTTTCACTGTATTCATTTTATTTCTTCTCGTTAAAAAATAATCTATCTGTGTGGAATGTTTTGCACTTTTATATGTAATGAGGTGCTGATCTCTTTTTTGGAAGAAAGTGTTAACTATCGCTAAATCAAAAGCAGTAGCTGCTTCCAGTAAGGTTTCTCCACCTTCATTTCGGGTCCCAAATCCCCAACCACCATGAACTCTTTCATATCTCTCATTCAATCTCCCTACATGGCCATTAAAATCTCCTCCTACAAATAGTTCCTCAGTTTCTGGTATACTTATCATCATCATGTCAAAATCCTGCCAAAACTTATCTTTCACACTATCCTCACATCCAGTCTGAGGTGCGTATGCACTTATAATATTCATCACAAGGTCTTCTTTCATTACTTTCACAGCTATCAGCCTATCATTCACTCTCTTAACCTCAGTTACACATCCTTTTAGTTCACTATCCAATACTATTCCCACACCATTTCTTTTTCCGTCGCTTCCACAATAGTATAACTTATATCCCGATCCAATTTCTCTTGCTCTCGTTCCCTTCCATTTTGTCTCTTGCAAGCATGCTACGTTCACTCTTCGACTCTTAAATACTTCCACCAATTCAGTCCCTCTTCCAGTCATAGTTCCCACATTCCATGTGGCAAACCTCATTCGCACTTCTTGGACTTGCGTCTTACGCTGCACCCGTCCTTGATGCAGCAACCCTTGTCCATTTCTCACGGTTGCCGGGTGCTGCAACCGCGCGTCGCCTCGGGGGTACGCCCTAACCAGATCGCCATTCATAGTATCATTCATCATGCTGTAAAAGGTTTTGGCATACATTTTTAGTGACCGGCCGCCTGCCTGACGTCAACCCTCCTTGGGAATGCTGTTGTTGGCTTTAGGTGGTTGCCATGGAAGTCCCTTAGTCGCCTTCTACGACACCCACGGGAAGATATGGGGTGGCCCTATTCTATTTCTGCCGGGAACCACACAGCAGCAAATACAATATAATAAATTATTTAGTATAATTAAGTAATTATAAAAAATATTATGTACAATACGATCACAATTAGAAAATAATGAACACCTAAACCAGAAATAAATATCTGACAAAGTTTCAATTCAAAAAATATTGCATTCAGTTGTTACTAAAAAAATAAATTTTGGCGCCAACTGTGGTTAGTGCTAAGCATGTGTAAGTACTTATGTTCAACTCGTCAAACATTAAAGTTGTGCTCTTTTTCTCTCTCGATAGGTGGCGCGATGAGTTAAATTTTTGAATAATATAATAATATGATTTAACCATAGAAAAGACAGTTACTGTATATAGTGGGCACGCTTTATTTTAATTTTTTTGCTAAAAATCAACAATAAAAGGTATTTAAAAAATAGGTAAACTTTGTAAATTACTAGATAAAACGTACTAGATAAGAGTATATCGTAACAAAGAATTTAATATAGTTGTAGCTACAGCAGTACTTATGTTATTAGTTGATTCATTATTAATACGTTGAAGCAAATTATTATTTTTTTTCCTTCTACTTTCTGTAAACTTGACACATAATAATTGAATTGAACATGACATTGAACACAATACATAATTATTATAACATAATTTTAATAAAATATAAAATAAAAAAAAAGAAGCGTATTATATTATCTATGTATATTGTGACCAAATTAGTTGTTTTATAATTTCTAGTAATCATAGTCATCATTTATAGTAATTCATAGTAAGTTTAGTTTAGTTTTTTTATTTGATATTTTCATATTATTAAGACTATCTATATCTGCTTTACTCTGTGGTATTTGGTGCTTACTGTTTACATTTTTATATGGCTGTCACTGTCACATAATTACATAAAATAACACTGCAGTAATTCAATTATTTATTGGAATTATTGAGGGAAACATCCCCTTTTGCTTTCAGTAAAAATATTAATTGTATGTAATTTTTTTGATATTAACTTGCATAGTGCTGATAGAATATTTTAATACATATTTTGTGATTAAAAAATATATATCATTTTGTTACTAAAATGAGTCTACAGGATCGTTTGAAACCAATTTTAAAAACATTCAAAATTGGTTCCCTTGTCTGTGGAAGCGTATTTGTTGTATATTATCATTTTAGGGAAATAAAATTAAGAGTTGGGAAAATCGTCAACTCCAATGTTTTGGATGTTGAAAAGAAATTATCACCGGAATATATATACATCGACGATCTTTCATATGAAGCCCCCATGAAATTTGATCATGATGACATCAAAAAAAATAACGTCGGATTATCCCGTATATGGAAAAGTTTGAAGCATTCCCTTGCATGGAGGTTGTTGTGGCTTTGTCGACACGGTAATAAAGAACAAAGAAATTTAGCTTTAGAACAATTAGCATCATTTAAAAATAACAAAAGCTGGGATTGCTTAAAAATAGCACAGGCTCTAGATAAAAATACAGCAGTACTGCTTGCTCATACATACGGTGTTGATCTACGCTACTTTCTTCCACCTCCAATACACGTCCGAAGATCAGCTCTTAATTCAGAACTTTTGTCATATAAGTTTATAGATATGTTAACTACCGTTCAAACAATTAATCCTCATAGTTGTATTAACCACTTCCTTTCAAAGCATCTAATAAATATGCAAGATCAAGTAGTAGAAGTAGACAGTACTCCTACAAAACCAGATAGTATTAGTGAGAAACAGCTTTGTATTTTATGTCTTGATGCTATACATCATCATATTTTTCTATTTAATCAAAAGTCTTATGAAAAAGATATATCAATATCAACATTAATAAAATTGGGCCTATTACAACGATTATCAGAATTCATATTGCGACACAAGTATGATGCTGAAGTGGATTTTGCTGTCTTAAAAATTCTCACAGTCTTAAGCTCTCATACTAATCTTTTGACTGATTTTTTTCAAAATGGTCTAATAGGCGAACTCGCACGGCTTCTGAAATCATCAGATATACGTTTAGCTAGCTCTGCAGCTGTGTGCTTGGCAAACCTCTCCGGTGAATCTTGTTACAGGCCCGGCTTATATTTACTTCATCCTTTGTTTCGAACGGAAACTGTTCACACATGTGATACTCTGCTTGTACATGGTTTGAGGGGTGGGGTTTTTGTCACTTGGCGCCAGAGAGACAAAACTTGTACAGAACCTGTCGGAATTATATCGGTAACAGTCTCTAATATCGACTCTGATCCATATGAAGAACCTGTCATTAATAAAAGTAGATTCTTAGATCCAGAAATTGAACAAGTTATAGAAGACATGAAGGAATTAGAAGATGAGGCATTATTATCAAATTTAGAAGTTGTATTACATGATCTTCCGATTGTGTCAAAACGAGATAATCTACACAGTACAAATAACTTTACGGCCAACAAAAAAAAAATTGCCTTGTCACAAGAAGAACATGATAAATTTTACTACACTCAATGTTGGCCTAAAGAGTGGTTGCCAAAAGATTGTAATAATTTAAGAATATTAGGTTTTAATTACTGGAGTAAACTATCTGATTGGTTGGAAGGATGTCCATTACAGAATGCAGATATTGAATCAAGAGCAGAAGAACTCGGTTCAGCATTGATAGATGCGGGAGTTGGAAAAAATAATGTTGTATGGTTAGCTCACTCAATGGGAGGCCTCATAGTTAAACAATTATTAGTAGACGCAGCACAAAGCAGTGAACCATCACTTAAAAAATTATGCAGTAACACCAAGGCCATATTATTTTACAGTACACCACACAAGGGAAGCGCATTGGCGACAATGCCACGTGCTGCGGCTGCAGTTCTTTGGCCTTCCCAAGATGTTCAACAATTACAAGAAAATTCACCAACATTGATTAAATTGCATCAATCTTTTGTAAAATTTGTAGACATTTTTAAATGGGAAACTATAAGTTTTGCAGAAACATTGCCCACTTTGGTTACTGCATTTAAAGTTCCCATTCACTTTGTTGACTCAAAGTCGGCGGATTTAGGTTGTGGTGTATTTTACGAACTACCATTAGACCATTTAACAATATGCAAGCCAGCAACAAGGCAGTCTATTTTGTACACTACAGTATTAGATGTACTTCAACGGGTAACAGCTTGTGAAGCAGAAGAAAAGGTATATGACTCCCAGTTAAGAAGATTACTAAATACTATATGGCTGATATTAAAAAACGAAGCAAACCCCAACAATACTTTAGATAAAGGCCACACCACCCAAAGTAGATATTGGCATGAACAAGCTTTAATAGACTCTTTCTCAGATGATTTTTTGTTTTAAACATTAACTTGTAAGTAACGGAAATGCCAAATCTCATAAATAATCTCATTAGTATTTTAGTTTTTAGGTCATTTATAGGATACATTTGTACCACAAGAATGTAATCAAATATTGGATTCACTACCTCAAGAGTATTACTTGTTATTAAATAATGCAAAGTTAGAAAATTGCCAATGTACTGAATATTTCTATATTGTAATTTAGTGCTAGTCATTAAAAATATGAACAATTTCCTAAACTGCACAATGTCTGTAACAAAAGCTTTGTATATTTTTTTTAACGTATTTTGTTAATTTTATTTTATTATTTATTCAGGTGTTTATAAATAAACAAGGACTATTTAATAAGAAACCACTTTTATTTATTTATGTTTTGTTATATTTTTGTTAGACCACTCCACCAATTAGATTTTGGTTACCAATAAAATGCACAGTGGTTGAATCTAATGTTAACTTTAAAAATTAATATATTTCGTCGGTCAGTTTAAAATAAATGTTAATATTGCAATTTAAAGTATTATTTAAATATATTATTTTCTGAAATTTTTATCTCTAACTAAATGTTTCTATGAATAAATAGTTAAATCCTGTAATGACAAATTCAAGGATTGGTACGTAATTATTTTTCTAATAAAATGTATTTTATGAAATCTTACAACTAAGACTAAAAGTAAATAAAATTATTTATGTCCCTATTAGTTTATATTAAAGCTACGGTCCCAAAATTTTATAATTTTATTAATATTATTTATTACATCGAATAACTTATATCCAGATTAAATTATATAATTTATAAAGTAATCATGGCAATTATATTTATGATTTCATTTATTCGTTAGTATTGTGCACAGAGCAAATAAGGTATTGTGTTGTTTGAAAAATATTAATTCACATTGAGAAACATTTTTTAAATAACAGCGCCATCTATAAACGATACTCAGAACTAGAAAGCAATCATTCGGTTCGTTTTAGTTACACGAAATGACAATAGATGTTGACGAAAGTTTACATTCAAAGGGCAATTGCGTCAAAACATGTTCGAATATTTAAATATGTTTCATTAAAATAAATATAGAACTAGGTCTAATAATTAATAATGAATTTAACAATACTATTTAATCAGTTCTTTGATTAAAAAATACCGGATTTTATGAAACAGTCATATTATAAAATACTTGGTTTTTTAAAAGGTCTTTTCCAAAAAATGTCTCCGTCCACGGTCTGACTAGACATTTTTTTTTAAATTTTCGTCTATTAGTCAATGACTAGGCATACTTGCTGTGAAATTACACGTATAGTTTCCTTGCGTTTGCACGCTGTTACCTTTTCCTGGGACTTTTGGTGCCACCATTTTGGTGCGTCATCTTGTGACTATGTGCTATTTCTAGTATCTAAGATTAATTTTTCAATAAATGGACGCAAATAAGCAATACCATGTCAACCCACAAAATTGAATTTTGTATTATTTTAAACGTTTTGGGTTATATTATATACGAAATATGCAGTATGTATCCTTATTTTATGTGAAAATAAGTAAAGTAACTTACATAAATCTTGAAATTGCGAAAAACTTGACCAATATATTAAAAAAAAATTATATACAGCAAGTTGTTCAAAATTTTCAAACGCGTTTTTCTCGAAATGATGTTCGTGTGGGTTGACATGGTATTCCTTATTTGCGTCCAAATAATAATAATATCTTCTTTGCGGTTGTTAATGTTTACTGCAACAACATTTAAACAACTACCAGAAATTATCTAATGAAGCCGCATGGTACCTACTATTATTTATTGGTATATATTGTATATACTTTATTTATTTGTTTCTTAGTACCAAAATTTACAGATTTTCATACATTTATAATTTATGAAATTTCTTTTACTCTTATCTTACGAGGTTGATGTCGTATGTCGGATTTTATACTTAAATTCAATAGGGTTTCACCAAAGTTACATTCACAAAGGATTCACCGGGATTACATAATAATACAATACAAAGTCAGAAGTTCAAAGAACATCTTAACGGATCAAGTTTACTTGCCTATTATTGTACTTTATTCAATAGACATGTTGATGTTTAGGGTATTTTATTTATAAAAAGGAAAATAAGTTCGAATCTTCTTGAGAGAACTCTTCGTGAGGGAACGACAGGAGTCTGAAAGCATTTTTTTTTGGAGAATACAAAGTCTTTGCACGTCTTGAGATGGTGTCATTTATTCTTTTTTATCTAACATTAAATTAGTTAAAATATCGGCACAGCGGTTTATTTCCGAATCTCAGTACTTGGCCACTCCCAACCAGTGATGCTGTCAAGGCCAGTAGGCCGAACAACAATACATAATCAGAAAAAAAGAAGGTTATTTGTTCCTTAAAAGCAAAATTTGGTGATGTGTATCTCTCCTCCCCTACACAATAATAATAAATATTTCACGGGTTGCGATATAATTAATTATTTTAAGATGGTTCTCTATTATAAATATGACATTTTCACCAATAGTTCTAATCTTTTCTAATCTTTTTAAGTAACTAGTTTGTGATTTAATGTTATTAATTTTAAATTTTTTATTTTTATTTTTCTAGCTACCTTAGGTTAGATGCTTAGTTTAGTTATATTTGAGAATGCATGTTGTATCTAGAGAAATGAAATCATAGATAAGTTCTTACATCTATTGTTATACTTACATGTACTTTTTATTTTGATTGTCATTTTGTTTTATGGACCAATAAACTAAAAAAAAAATTGCAATTTCAAAATAATTAGCTTAGAACTGACTTCTGCAGTAGAAAATATTACTTTGTTTATTGGATTTGTCTAAACAGGAACTAATAGCCTTAGGCGTTCAACGCCTGGCGATGACGCGGAAAATCTTATAATATATGGAAGTACCCTTTTTTATATATATCGGGACCTAAAAAATCGAAAGTTGACTATGTAGTATTAGGCAACTAATTTACTACTACGAAAGTCTTCTGTTACAAAGGTAATTGTCAGAGGTATCGACAATGGCAAGAAATTCAGCATTATTCGTAGACGCAGACGAAGCTCTCCACAACGAGTATGTAGTATAATACGCTTATTTTCTAAGAAGAATATTATTTGTAGAGATGTTTATATTTTTTGCTGAATTCACTTTGAGATAAGTTCGTCGCTCGTTAAAATTCTGCTAGGAAAAGTGAAAAGAAAAATGATTTATTGTACAACACATTTTGTGTAGATCTAGCTAAATACATGAACATTATGTATGTACTATACTTAAAGATTCTTTTTATTGAATTACATTTTATTATTTCAGGTGCTATTAACTACTTCAATTAAAATTATGGTTTCTTTACGTATGTTTATGAATTTTGATTTACCCAGAAATATAATTTAATGAAACCTACAATTACATTACTTCACGTAGATATAAATATACATAGACTATGTATATAAATAAACGCTACACATTCTACGGCCCCCATTAGGATGGTTATATCCTCTGTGGGTCCGGAAACATACACGATGACATGGACAAATACACCCAACCGGAAAACACGGTCTGTATGGTCAATACAAACATATGCCCCGAGCAGGAATCGCACCCGCGACCTGTGGCGTTTAAAGCAGGTTCGCTACCGCTGCGTCACAACGCTGTCAAAGATTATTAATTGTAAATTGGGTAGAGTGATGACGACGCTCGTTAACTAGCTCGGAAAATGTCGTGTCTCGTGACAAATTACGCAACGTGCGCTGTCTTAAGTTGCACGAAAACAATACAAGTAAATAGATTTAAGTGTCTAATAATGATGTCAAAATACCAACTTTTCATTAATGAAAGTATTAAATTCATTCAAATTGTATTCAGACAAATTAAAATTACTGGGCAGTGGAGATTTAAGAACTAATATCTCAGGGTTTGCAATCCATGAGTGGCAGCTACTAATGGCGCTGCAAGCGCTCATAGGCTCCGGCAACTACTTACCACCAGGTGGGCCGTATGCTTGTTTGCCAACTTCTAACATAAAAGAAACTGAGAATATATGCCTAGTATGTAACACAAAACCTTTCAATTATTTATTTTATCTATTTGTATTAAACAACTTTTCTTTATAAATTACAGTTAGAAAGAAAACACTAAATTGAGATAAAAAGTGGACTATTTAGTTTTATATAATTTTTGCAATAATTTGTGAAAATTCTTCATATTTTACAAAAGACGATTAAAAAGTATAAGTTACAAAAAAGTGCGATAGAATGAAAAATAATATACAATTAAGGAATGTCAGCCAACATTCAAACACTTTAGCTCTCAAATTCCACCTCAGAGGGCAGGGGTGAAGCTGAAAACCAGCGCTGCTCGAGAGTACGATCCCGACAGCATCAGCTGAGCTTCCTCCCTTTGTCTAATTTTTTGTAGCATTTTGTTAACATTTCTTTTTACTAATTAATGATGATTGTTGTAGTATGATTTAGACAATAAATAACTTTCTTTATTTCTTTCTTTCTTTAAACATTTTCTAGCAAGTATTAGGTATCTATTGCATGGGATCTATGTTTTCTATAAATTGCTATATGAAATTTACAGCAGATACATACCGAAAAATAAAAAATAGCTGTCATTATAATCCATTTCCGGTTTTCATTTTTAAAACTATAATATAATTTTTAAATAATATTCTAATGTAATAAAAATATTGTTATTGCGAGTTCCTGTAATGTGAAACGACTTTGTCGTACTTTTGAAAAGTTATCTGACTGTAAAGGTAGCATCGTGCAGAGGTCCGCATTCATGAGACAAGTGAGAGGGATCAATACGGGTCACATCAAGTGGTTACCATGGTGATAACGCCTTGGTGACCGACTTTCTGCCGACACCGAATCTACTTCACTTTGCCACCCTCTGAAAATTATTTTATTTGTCAATGAAATTGTGTGTGAAACTGTGGGAAAAGTTTATTAATAAGATTCGATAAAGCAAACTTTTCGATAAGTGCCTATTAAAAAGTTTTACTACGTCCATTTTACTTTTATAAGAACAAATTTTCGTTTGCTCAGTTTTTGTTTGTTCACGAGAATTATTCGTTCATGAAATACCTAATTATAAAACTTTTCTATGACTTCGCCACCAGACTTTCACTTTTCTACTATCCTTGTTTCATTGTTTGTATTTACATTATTCTTATCATATTTGATGAAAATACTTAAACGAATTCACGGTGTACTTTTTTAAATTAGTATTGAAGATGTAAAAAAGTATTAAGTGCACGTTTTATGAACCAAATTCCATCATTAGGATATTGTATGTAGTGGAGAAAAAATAATACACATTATTATGTTTATATAGTAAAATTAACATTTGCAGTACCTTGGAAACCTAGTAGAAACCACAAGTAAATGTATCTACCTATCTTTTAAATTGTGTATTTTTTTAACTAACCATCGTTGTAGGTTGTAAGAAATATGTCCTTATTTTAACTAATATTATCCCGCTTTTATAAACAGATTTTATATAATTATAGAAAAGATATATAAAAGAAAATAATTATTGATGTATCGGTATTGAAGGTTATCAGCAGGTTATAAGAACTTTGTTATATAACAACAAAAATTTCTATTTCAAAGCGAAGACTTTTCGCCCACATCCAGTCAACATAAAGAACGAATCCCTCCTCAATCGCGAGTATATTTTTTAATTGGCAATCACTGTGAAAATGTAAGGCTTCGGTAAAAATATGAATTTCTATAGACAGTTTCTTTTAATTTAGTTTTAATATAAAGGGTCTATTCTGAAATTAATTACACTGGGGTGGAATTGGAGCTGAAGCCTCACAGAACTGGGTCATCGCATCGATCAGTATTATATATTTTGCACAAATTGGAACACGGATCAATTAAACATTTAAGATTGGGCGTTATATATTGCTGGTTTATTATTATTAGAATCAACAAAATATACACAGAGAGCAAATTGTAAAGTATTATTGAATAATAAACGAATATGGTTCAAAAGTTTTTGTTCGTTTTTAATGGCAAATTTTATTTACAAACACTTCTTGTCTTGTGAAAATCTTTAGCTAAACTCTATCCATGAATTCCATGGTGTTTTAGGTACGTATTAATTATTATAATTTTAATACTTAAGGGAAAAAAAATGTAACTAAATAATAACCCTATTACATTTGATAGAGAATAATAGATATTATTCTATTAAAAGAAGAGAATAATGAATATTATCCTATTTCAAACTTATCATATGCCAGATTTTGCCTTCAGCTTTTACTATGTGGAATTAAAATTTCTATAATGGCTGCTTCATGAATAAAGAGAGAAATAGAGTTAGGATATTTAAATTAATGACTGCCGTTAAGATGAATAAAATTCACGCATTGATATACGCGGGTTCGATTCCCGCTCAATATTTATTATATTTTGCCACATGTATTTGTATCTGTAACATTTATGTATGTTATGTATTTTTTTATTACATAAAGCATAATGACTATTACAAAAATAAAAAAAAAATCAGCCAAATAGGTTGAGTTCGTTTTCGAATCTTTTGTGCATGCGGCAATTGACTCACACAAATACATACCAGTTTATAGATTCCGGACCTAGTAGGGTCCGCAGAGTGTGAAAGTTTAGTTCGTTTATTTATGATGCCTGCTCAAAGTATTACAGTAAATACATATAAGTCTGTATTTCTTAACGTTAGAGGCTTAATTACTGTAAGAGGGTACATGTGCAAATGACGCAATCAGCTGATGTCATAAGCTCTAAGGCCATACGCCGCACGCCGCGCGCCGCGCATTCTACCACTAGGTATATAATATCGAGTTTAATAATTATTATCTATTACAATAATACAGATGTTATATCATTTAATATTCGTGTTTATTTGTATTTTAAATAATAAATTAAATAATTTTAACTAATGATATTATAAATTAGAAATTAGTTATGTTAACTTTTCAGACTAATAACTTTTATACGACATCCTTTATCTCTTAGACTATAAAATAAACTCGGAAACAATCAGGTCAAGGTACAACTTTACCTTTGTACTGTTAATTAAAATAATTCTAGCACAAAGGCTTGAACAGCTGTTGTGGAATAATTTAAATTTGTTTAGGAAAAAAATGTGATTTTATTAAAGATATATTTATAGAAAAGTCCTGACTGATATATCAACGCCCAGCCTAAACCCTTAGTATGTTTTTAAAACGTAAACGAGCACCAAGAACGAATTTTTCGAAATTCGACCTTTAAGGGGCTGAAAAATGGGTTGAAACCTTTTTTGGGATGCTTGTCATTTTTGAAACCAGGAACAGGAAATTTTGTGTTTTGTTACAAAATTATAGATAAAGAAACGAATGTTTTAATATTTTCTATGAATGGGGTTTCGGAGTTTTTATTAAAACTGTTTTTCACGCGGGTGAAGTCGCCGGCAGAAGCTAGTACTAGATTTAAATATAAACTTGTTACTCCTAGCTTTCGAATACGTAAGATTAGAAATTCTTTGAAGGGACAAGGTATTCGCATCATAACAAAATTTAAGAATGGGTTGAAACCTTTTTTGGGATGCTTGTCATTTTTGAAACCAGGAACAGGAAATTTTGTGTTTTGTTACAAAATTATAGATAAAGAAACGAATGTTTTAATATTTTCTATGAATGGGGTTTCGGAGTTTTTATTAAAACTGTTTTTCACGCGGGTGAAGTCGCCGGCAGAAGCTAGTACTAGATTTAAATATAAACTTGTTACTCCTAGCTTTCGAATACGTAAGATTAGAAATTCTTTGAAGGGACAAGGTATTCGCATCATAACAAAATTTAAGAATGTTTATTAGACCTGCCAAACAAGTTTCAAATTTATATTACAAAATAATAGAAATATTTGTGCTATAAAATGTTTGAGTCTTTTAATTTGAAGGATCCAAATTTTGTAAATATTATCCTTATCCTTACTATATTACTATACTTATTATATATATTTACTATATAATAATATAAATGCGAGAGTAGTTCTGTCTCTGTCTGTCTGTCGCACTTTAACACCAAAACTACTGAACCGATTTAAACGAAATTTGGTACAAGATAGTTAAATATAAAAAAAATTAAATATAGATAAAAAAAGACATTGGCTATTTTTTATGCGAAAAGGGTTGTAAGTGGTTAAAAAGGGGATGAAATGTGGTATAGAAGCATCGTTGTTTTTAGAGCTAGAAGCTTAAAACTTATTTTTTAGGCTGTTGATCCGATATAAATAATTATAACATTAAAAAAAATATTAAAAGGGGGTTGCTCAGAATTTTTATTATATTTAAATAGTCTCTATTGTATAGTTATTATTATATTAAAATTGTCATTCAACCGGTTGAATCCGCTAGAGGAAGCTAGTATTTAATAAAATTTCTATATTTGAATAGAGTAATTATCCAGTTTCTTGCTGGTTATTCTCACTAGGCTTAACTTTCTGTAGTCTTCTTAGCTGTAGTATTTGAGGATTCAAACGTTATTTTTTAAAAAGTTTATTTGAATAGAAACAATTTGATTTTGACCATTCCCAGTCGAGGGAGCCGGCCAAAAGTTTTAAGACTACAAATTGTTAACATTTTACAAGATCTTCAAACTATATGGCTTTAAAACTAATCCCACATTACGCAGTACAACATAAAAATATAAAAACAAATGGGATTATAAAAAAAAATCTAGACTTTGCGCCTTATACATATGCCCAGGTGACATCCAGTTAATTGAAGTGACATACTTTTTAAAAATCGATACAAGACACTGTTATAGATACGAGTGAAGTGTCCTACTTTCGCGGATAGAATAGAATCTGTATATTAGTCTCTTGCATAATATGAATCCAGGGCGGCTGGCCGGATTTCGCTGAATATCTAATGTATATCTATATTTGAAGATTAAAAAATATTTATTTTAACCTTTATGTTAAATTAAAATAATAAATAAAATAAGGCTTACTTTTACCATTAGAATTACAATTAAAGCTAGATATGTACGTATGACTGTATGTTGCGGCATTCTTCTTGTCCCTCACGCCCCCTCCTTTCCATGCAAGAACTACGCGTGCTGGTCTCCCGTGTCACCGACTAACTGTGGCATCAATTCCTTCGCGAACAAAGAAGCTTGGTAATTCTTTTCTTTGTCGTACTTCTAAAAAGTGGAACTCATTGCCGGCTCACGTGTTCCCCCCGTCCTACAATCTGGGCTCCTTTAGACGAGGCGTGAAGAGGCATCTTGCGGGTAGACAGAATGAGGCGATTGCTTTCGGCAACCGTGTTAGCCGCCTTCGCATTTGGACTTTATTTCCACTTACCATTAGGCGGAGTAGAGTCATCTGACCTACATTTAAAAAAAATGGTATGTATGGTACATAGTGATTACTATAAGAGATAAATGCCACACTCGGCTTCCGAAACGATGAATTAAAATTACCAATTATTGCATGATTGTTAATCGCTTAGTATGCCCCTTGATGCAATTATCCATTGCTTCTCTATTATTACCGATTATTATTGGAGGACACAAACACTCTAAAAGGATATATCTGATATCGCTGAAATGAGTACTGGAGCTAAATAAATCCCATTTAATATTCTTCAAAGCCATCAATATAATTTTTAAATGTAAAACCAATAATTATAATTTATCATCTCCAAAATCTAAGATGTAAACTCTATTTAAAGAACAGACACTCGTGCAGAATGAAGCTACAAAATTGCTTGTACGAAATGCTTCATATCAATCAGCACCCCGCGCTTCTCCAATATTTGACATCTAAAACAAATTATACATTAAGATTAATCAACAAATTATTGTGCTTAACAATATATAAAGGATATTACTTAGAGTCATTGCGTCCATAGGCGACAGGAGGGCTCTTTCGGCGGGAAAATGCAGCTAGCGTCCTTGCCACCATTCCCTGTGGACATGATTTGTAACTTGTTCGATCATCCCATCCCATGGAAAGATAAAACCAAATATCTAGGCGTCATACTCGACGACAGACTCACCTTTGAAGCTCATATCCGCAAGGCACGTGATAAAGCAGCGTTCGTTTTGGGAAGATTGTATGCGATGTTGGGCAGGCGGAGTAAGCTGTCCCTTAGAAATAAGGTGACATTATACAAAGCCTGTATACGTCCCATACTGACCTACACGAGCCCTGTTTTTTCACACGTCCACGCCAGAAGAATTAATCGATTACAAATAATTCAGAACCGTTTCTTACGCATGGCCTCGGGCTGTCCGTGGTACGTTCGCAACGTAGATCTCCATAGAGACTTCGAGAAATCGATTCGATCCCGAAATATTTGAAGCGCTTATCGCAAAACTATTTCGATCAAACTACTTTCCATCCAAATCCTTTGATTAGACATGCTTGTATCTACACAGACCGATGTAACCAACCGACAAAAGTAAGGCGTCCTAAGCACGTCCTGCAAGACCCTGACGATAGGATTACATTAGAAAATGCCCCTTACACAGCACAGACACGCACACAACACCGTCCACGCCGGCGAGGACGAGGTGCTTTGTTTCGCACGTCGCGTCGCGCTCACACCGTCGGGTGAGTCTATCGTATAGAATGCGCTCGGAGCGCTGCCTCCATCTCCGATGCCCTTAGCCGTGGTTCGGCTTCGCAGGAGGCACCCTAAGGACGGAATCAAATTTGAGCCCCCGTGAGGGCTGTCGCTTTATCACGGCTGAGTCTCTGTACTCGGCCCCCTGCCCGGTGACGCTGTCAAGGCCAGTAGGGCCAACAGCAATACACATTCCGAAAAAAAAAACAACAAATATGTATAATAGTCATATTAATACGAGTGGGTGGAATATAATATTTTATCATTAGAAATAATGAAAAACTTGAATAGGAGCTACGTAACAAAAACTATAACATTAAAATAAAATTGTTTTAGAATTTATTTTCTACATATCTATATTTACCAAAATATAAATTTGGAACCGGTTTTAAGTTTTTACTTTAAAATAATTGTATTACGCTAAGTACTTCATGGGTTTCTCATATCAAACGTCGCAGTTGCCTGTCTTTATGTTAAATGGTCTAAGCCTGCCTTTTCATACATTTTGACGGGGGATTAGCCACTGACAGTTCCTTTAAACAGATAACAGGATTACTTTTTGAACAGAAAAAAGAGAATATAATTGGATTAGAAAGGGAACAGAAGTAATAGAATTAAATATGTGTATCTAAAAATAATTGTGGCGTTGTGGGTAACAAGTTTGCCTTTAGTCTCGACGGTTGCGGGTTCGATTCCCGCTCGTGCAGATTTCTCTATTGATCTTACAAATATCTGTTTCGGTCTGGGCGTTTGTCCTTGTGGGTCCCCCCACCGTGCCTCGGAGAGCATGTTAAGCTTGTTATCACATAAGATCTGATAAAAATCCTTAACTCTTGATAAGTTCAATGAATTATTGATTCGCTCTTAGGGTTGTGGAGATCAGATAGCAATTTCTCTATGTAAAAACTAGTAACCTGTCTAATTCGGACAAGATTAACAAGCAGATAGAGTACCGGGAATAATGCTAAGAAGAAGATCTAAAAATAAACATCTAAAAATCTTCAGTTTGTTTACCGCCATCCGAAGGATATTCATTCAGAGGCCAGTCCTGTGATAGTTCAGATTTTGGCGTGCATGTGACGCTACAGCGAATCATACCCAGCTTCATCACATGACTGTGATCCATCATATGAATCATCATCAACTAACCCACTCCCACCAGGAAGACTCGCCATGGCCGCTAGAGTGGGAGTTAGATACGTCAAATAACAGACACCTTTATGATCCTATGATCATGAAGAGCCTATGCTTAGGATGTACTAACGAATAATCCTATCTGAGGTTTCGATAGCATTATCGTCGGTCAAGGATCCGGGGTCAGTTAAAATTGAATTCTTTGATACTTAAATACATAATATATTGTAGTAAATTAATTTAAGAATGGGAAAACTAGTTTATTTTTTGCCAAATTTTACATAAGCATTTTACCAAGAGATCTATCGTCGTTTTGAGATAAAGTGAATCTGGAGCGACTGCTGACATCATTTTCACAAAAGATATCACAACAGCGAAAGTAATCCCACTCAGCCGTTTTTCTTTGTAAAATCCGTCTACGATAACAATCACGAATAGATTCATAGTTATACGTAGATTAAACTTAGAGAAAAACTTCGATAAGAATATTAATTTAATTTCTAAAATTGTCAAAGTATATTTAGTATCATTAGTTGTAACCGGCCCACGGTAAAACCTACATAAAGTTTTTACGTTGAGAATGGAAACTGGAAACTTAAAATAGAACGACATCAATAAAAGACGAAAGAAAGTCAAACGATATTAAATATTAAAGTCTGATGCTAACATTTTATAAGTAAGAACGCTATAGTGTCCTCTTTGACAAGTATATACTTAGGTAAATATATTAATTTGAAGTTAAAACGTATCGATTATCAAAAATGTAAGATTCCTCATGAACTTGGTAGGCAGGTTTACATTTATAATTTCTAATTACTTTGTCAGTAAATTTAACAATACAGAAAATAAAAAAAAAACTAAAAAACATTTTCGAGTACAGTTCGACACATGAATAAAAAACACAATTTATATATTTAACTTTCATTTACTTACGTAGTTATAAAATGTATGATTATTTTATTTTTATTAGATAGTAATAAGCATTTAGGACAAACCTTTGAGGTTTATTAATGTTTTGTCATAATATTTCCACTTAATTAATATATTGTCCGTTTTTAAATAGATAATAATACTCCTATAGCCGCTCTAAATAAGTTCGTAAGTTGCTCTAGGAGTAATAACGAAAATATGCCAGAAAGGTCAGGATCGAGCCCACATCTTTCGCAAGAACGGAGCCAACTCCATTCTTTAACCGCTGAGCTAATCAAGCTATAAAAAATCAATTTTAGTTATGAGGTTTTACGGTCGGGTGGTTTGTAAGTCATGGGAGTCACCTTCTAATAAATCTAGGTCATGGGGTGTGTCAAATATAATGAAACAATTGAGGTATATTAATTATGTAAAATTTGAATATTCAAAAAATTCAACAAAAATAGCCTCATAAAGAAGGAGCCTCCATTGAACACGCAACATATCAACCTCCCTGGGCCAGTACGTACTATTTACATTTCCGAAATGCTGACAACTAAAAACAAAAGATTGGCTTACCTGGCTCGCACACTTGTAAAGGAAAAGAAGTTTTATTCTACTTGGACATCCTTCGGGAGAATATTTGTAAAGAAACGAGAAGATCAGGACCCAGTGAGAATTTTTAATGAAGAGGATTTTAAAAAATTAGAATAATGACTAAATATTATTTCATTATTACTTGTTATTTTTTTTACCTTTTTAAAATATTGTCATAAAATTATATTAAACTTTGTTCATACAATCAATATCGTAGACAAACACAAATGCACATTACCACACTCACACACATATAACCATATACTTACACTTATTTACATGAGCACATAGATTAAAACTAAATACGGTTTGTTAACTTTTATTATGAATTTCTACCATTTCCGTCGCACTTACATAAATATTATAAATCCCATGTCAAATTTTAAATATATTTATCACCTTAAAATTAAACATTCATTAAAATTATATAAAATTCGATCAATTTAACAATATGGATTGGAACATTGGTTCCACACTTGACATGCTATCAATATCAGAAAGTTGTACTTGCGACATTGATGATATAGTTAATAATATCTGGAACACTAAAAAAAGTATCAAAATAATATCACAGAATATACGTAGTATATCTTATAATATGCCTAGCTTCACTACTTTACTTATTCGATCACAAATAGATTGGGACCTTATTGTCTTAACCGAATGCTTTTTACCGACAACTAGTTATATTCCTACCTTAAATAACTACAACTACACGACTACATCTTTTCACGCCTCTAGAAACGAAGGTGTAGTAATTTACTATAAAAAATCAATGCGAATAACAATTGAACAGCCGACCCTTGAGGATGCCAACTGCCTCGTTGCATATATTAATATGGACTCCTGCGTTATTGGTATATATCGCCCACCTAGCTATCGGGATGTTACTAAATTTATTAACTCATTAGATCAATTACTAATGAAATTATCGCAATATAAGAACATTATATTGATGGGTGATATAAACCTCAACATATGTCCTGATAACACTGACAAACGAGCTAACGAATATTTAAACTTGCTTGCGAGCTACTCTATTTTACCTGGCCACACCTTATCGACCCGAGGTATCTCCTGTCTTGACCATATCATGCTGAAAACCAAATCTCGGGCTCAATGTTTTGTCGTTGAGTCCTCGATAACTGATCATGAATCTATCGTATTAAACATCGAACTTGAGTATAGAAGATCCCCTCTTTTAAATAACAAGGTTATTAAAGTTATAAATTACGAAGGTTTGGACAAAACAATCTCGGAGGCAGATTTCAAACCAATTTACCTAATGAATGATGCAAATATGGCGACTAAATTCCTGATCCAATTACTACAAAAAGCAATAAACAGTAACGAAACTGTGAAAAAAGTTCCGGTAAGAAAACGACTTTTGAAACCTTGGATTACTTATGGCTTACTTAGATGTATGAAAAATAGAGATAACCTACATAAAAAATTGAAACGAGATCCCGATAATGAAATTTTAAAATCAACCTTTAAGAGGTACCGAAATTTTTGTAATAAAACATTAAAAAGAGCTAAAATAAATTATGAAAGAAACTTAATTAGTGAGGCTCAGAATTCGCATAAAGAATTATGGAATGTCATAAGTAAATTAACTTATTCAAAAAACAAAGTTGATTATGCTTCTTCTCTTTTATCTCCACTCACACCTCTTGAGAGTATCAATAATGTAAACGATTTTTTTGCAAACATGGGCAGTAACTTAGCTCGTAAAATCGAGTGCTATGATACTGATGGTCAAGACCAACTTAATGGAAACACCCCTTTCAACTCTTTTGCTATATTTCCCACAAAGGATGAGGAAGTTAAAGACATAATCAATAAATTGAAAACCGATAGTGCAGCCGGAATAGATAAGATTTCTAATCGAATATTAAAACGCTATTTAATTATTCTTACTCCCCCAATTACCTATATCTGTAATCTGGTTTTTGGCACTGGAGTACTAAAGTTTTATGCTTCTTGTTTTAAAAAACAGGGCCATCCCATACATTCTTTCATCCCATTTTTCACTATTCACTCGTTCATGAGCTGAATTAAAAAAAAAAAGACACTCATAGCCGAGTGCACCCACTGATCGGTAAACGATTGGTAGGCTAAGCAACTTTGGGCGCGGTCAGTGACATTGGTGATCGCATAGTGGTATTTCAACTGAGCGTCTCCGTGCTTCGGAAGGTACGTAAAAAGGCCGTCCCGGCTGTTGACAGTTTGACAACAGTCGAAAAGTCAAGTCAGAGGCCTACGGGCGAACTGAACAACTCTGACACTAGTTTGGCCACTAACCACTCGATAAGAAGAAGATTTCGAAAAATTCTTTCCTAAGAACAAAAGGGAGCACTAATGTACGTTTACGCTTTTAAAATAATACCTGTGCAAAAATTTAGGTTTCTGGGTCCAAAGGTTTAGGCTGAACGTTGAAATGTCAGCGAGTTAAGTCTTCTCCTTTTATATATAAGTATATTGCTTTAAATGTGGCTCAAATCAAATCAAGAGGGCAAAGACGCGTTCTGAAGCTATTTATACGTAAAGACGAAATAGTCTAGCAATTAACCAACCCTGTTCCTAATTACGTATCTATCTTTAGCACGGTCTGCGTACTTATTTATCGACCCCAAACCCATCTCGACATTTCAGATAGTCAAAACAATAGGACTTATCTCTGACCAAGAGGAGATTGAATTTTTTACACAGCGACAAGCGCTGACTGTATTTGTTTCAATTAATATTTCAGCTTTCATGCTTGACTTATGTAATAGATCTATTATTGTGAGTAGATTGACAGAGATTATGACGACGTTGTGGCGCAGCTGTAGCGAACTTACCTGCAGCCCCACAGGTCGCGGGTTCGATTCCCGCTTAGAGCAGATATCTGTATTGATCATACAGTCATGTTTTCCGGTCTGGGTGTGTTTGTCTTTCTCATTGTGTATGTTTCCGGACCCCCAACACAGAATATAACTATCCTAATGGGGGGCCGTTGAGCGTGTAGCGTTTATTTACAGTAGTACTGCCCGAAGGTCCGAACTCAATATTTGCTTAAAAAATATTTTAATACATTTTGTATCCCATAAAATTATGTATAATTAAAGTTATATTATTATTATCATATTATCCTACTATATACATTTGAATTGTTACCGTACGTTGACGTTGAGCAAAACCGCGGCCGGTGGCAGTAAATAATAATTATGATAAGCTGCAACGTAAAAGTATATGCATATACAAAAAATATCGGTCAATTCCGTTGTGGACCACGCACAGTCGAAATTAAAGGGTTCCGCAGCTTGACGATGAAGGATCTTAAAGACTATAAAAATTATAACGAGTTCAAATCGACCGCAACATAAGTTGGTAAATTTATAGTAATTATTAAAATATAATATGAAAAACAAAGTTATGAGAACAACTTATATATCTCTAAAGTTTTCGATCTATCTTCTTCGAACCAAATGTGGGTGACAGTTCATTTGGTGTTCTACGCACTCAAATTTTTCCATTATTTTAAATCCCATAGTTCAAAAGTTAGAGGGGGCACTCAGTTTTTATGACTTTAGGAGCTAATATCTCAACAACTACTGACGTAATTAAAAATTTCAAAATCAAACCTCCTTATCATTTTGACTGCCATCGGTTGAAATTTTTTTTTTCAAAACTCAGATACATGAATTGACTGCTATCCTTAATTTTTATACATTTTAAAATTTCATTACAAAATCGCGTAGTTTTTCATAGAATACACGTATTTAATAAATTTCGTATAGATAGCGCCAATAGTCTCCGAGTAAAATTACTGTGACTTATGGCCAGACAGACATGAAATTATAAGGGTTCCGTTTTTGCCATTTGGCTACGGAACCGTAAAAAGATGTTAGGATACATTTGAATGTCCTTGACTCGTGTCTGTTTATTGATTTGTTTGTTCGAACACCATTAAGTTTTTTTATGAAAATTATTGAGTAATACTCCAATCTTATTAAATGCTTACTTCTGCCAGCGGCTTCGCCCGCGTGAATATCGAATTTAATAAAAACGTTGAACCCCCATTTCACTTCTTCTGGGTTTGAATAAAAATTTAAGGAAAGGATACTGTTACTTATGATTGACGTGGACGGATAATATTGATGGATAATTCTGTGGGAAGGCCTGTACATGCCGAAAACAACAAGGCACTTCTACCAATTCCCTCTTAGAAAACAGCAACAAAAACACATTATCTAGTTACAAAAACGGAAACCGGAAATCTCTACTTATAAAAAATCAGTGGAGGATTTTTGTTTATGAGCTTGTGCACGCCATCATTCCACAATGATTGGACCAATTTGGATAAAATTTTCCATACCGGGAACGAGATCTACGCAGTGCGCAAATAGAATAACAATAGAAGGACATATCATTCTAAATCATCGGCTATAACCGCTGGTAGAAACTACTTAGAAATGATTATAATGATTAAAAGTCATTCTTGGGTTCCAAACAAAAAGGCAAGAATTATTTAAGAGAAATATTTACCATACCATATAAATTTAAGCCTTAGTTTTGAATAACCATAAAAACTGAAATCTTTATTTTTTATGTTTCTAAGTAAATTTATTTATGATATTCTATTCATCGAGAAATACTAGCTTTTACCAAACCAAACCAAACCCTGGTATGCTGTTAACATTCTCTGATGATTGACTACCTTCAGATACACGGGAAACATTATAATTAGTGCTAATGAACCTGCCTTAAAAACAAAAAGTCGCGGATACGATTACCAATCAGCGTGCTTTCCATTAACTCTTATTGCGATTCAAATGTCGCCCATTATGTATTATGTCATTCATGCTCATATAAAATCTGAATATCAGAATATAATTGGATTGACTTTGTATTGATTATACAGACATGGTTCTTCGTGTTTTATTGTATTTATGTTTTATACGTATTTCCGAATCCTCAACAGAAGACGACAGATGATATTACTATCCTAATGGGACCATCAAGTGTGTTACGCTTGCGATGTAATGTTTGTTATCCTTAGGAAATTTACCGACCATCGGTCTCAATAACAACTATTTAGATCTTGTTTTGAAGAAATGATGTATGTACATAAAACATGTTTTGTAGACCGGAAATCTCGGACGACAGAACAAAACAACTAATGTCGCCAAATTTAAAAATCGCTCTGAAACCGTAAATCCTCGAACCTGTTTGTCAATACTCTTAGAAGGTCCATGACCGATTTAATAATCATGTTGATTCTGTATTCATTAGCTGCTATGATTTATTAATAAGTTCGTTTTATATATGAAAAACTTCATCCTAACTGAGAACTTCTTTGAATTAAAATGGTTTCTGTTAATATTTCATAAGACAAAGATAAAAAAAAGTTTTGTAGAGTGTTTTTGATAATCCCATGAGAACCTAACATTTTTTAGGGATAAAAAGTATTTTATGTCTTAATCCAGGTTACAATCTTTGTATATGCTAAGTTACATTCCAATCCGTTAAATCGTTAATGTGATGTGTGATTGAGTAGCAAACATCTAAACATTTTTGCAGTACGTTTTTGATAATGCCGAGGAACCTAACATTTTTCTGGTATCAAATGTGTTAATTCAGGGTGTGTTAATTCAATATAAGCTCTCTGTGTGCTAAATTTCATCTAAATTCGATCAGCAGCTTTTGCGTGAAAAGGCTAAACTACTTTCTTACTCCTCTCTCATACTTGGCTCACGTTGTCATCAAGATTGCAATAACTATTGATGGAGTGAACGCATTTTTACGAAACAAAACTGAATGTTACTCGAAAATACGCTTTATCATTTCTTTGCTGACTTTGAAGTTGAAAATTGCAGTTTTGCAGTATTGCGTCAGAGGATAAGGAGTGCGGATATCCGACAAACAGGCAGACATTTGCAAAAAATATAAATATATGATATTTCATCATTTAGTTTTTAGTTCCTAGTAACATTTTTTATAAGAATCTGAGATGTAGGTGCAGACACATAAATTTATAAAATAAAATATATATTTTTCTTACATTAAACAAATTACATGACTAGGAATCGAAAAATACTTTTATTATAATATATTATGCTTATTCCTATATTTTATTACTTAATTATTTATTAATTGTACAATACATTGAATAACATTATATATTATGATAGTTTGCGTTTTAAAAGTTTAATTATTTTATTAATCTACCTATTTATATAACTATGCCGTATTTTTTATTTATAGAAAATGCTTTAATTAATTATTCCAGACATTGGGAGTGGAATTGGCAATCACTGGCCAAAAAAATCAAACTTCAATCATCGATATCTCGAAAACTAAGCAATATATCGAAAAATTTTAGTTTTACTTTTCGTCTTATTTTATCGAGTTCTACAAGGAAACATCATCAGATTTTAGCTATGAGCGAACTGTGATATTCCGCTTTGAATATCTTTGCTCCTACGGAACCCATGTCAAAATAATGTAGCCTATGTCACTCTCACAACTGAGACGAATCTAATGATACCCTATAAGTCGATGTACGTCCAAGGGTTTAGCCTGTAGAGCGTCACAAAGAAATAGACATACATACATACATACATACATACATACATACATACATACATACGCTCGAAAACATTACCCTCCGGCAGTCGGGTAAAAACGTTATTCAAGTTCAAACTAGATTCAAATATAACTATCTAAACTATTAGTTTTCTGCAATATTATTTATATTGTTACATAACCACAAAACGGTTATATTTAAAGTAATCTTTAATACAATAAAATGGTACCTAGCCGATGTCTGTACAGAAAATCGAATGAGAGTCTTCTTTATCACAGCAACAGTAGCAAAAACCAAAATTTTACAAGTTTTGTTGCCTCTCTGTCTATTTGTCTATCTGTATCTTCTATGTACGAACATCGCGCAAATCTAGTACTACTAATCGAAATTCTATTTCCGCGTACGCGAAATCGCGGACAAAATCTATTTGTAACAAAATTATCAAACATTAAGTAGTACAACTATAATTTGTTAACAAAGACGTCAAATTATCTATCTATACAGACAAAGACTTAAAATTTACTTATATATTGTAATTTAATGTAAATTAGCTTAACTCGAAAGTAAAGAATATACATTTTTACGTTTTATTTAGTTCAATGTTTTTACTCTATTATTGTTTCTATCTATTCATATCTATTATTCGTTTCATACATTCTTCATTGATAGGACATTGCATTAGTCACAGTCTACAGTTTAAGTTTGAAAACTTAAAGTAAATTAAAAACAAACTTTATTAATTTTTACCCATATGTAACTAACAACTCTACTAAGTGAAAAACAAATAAGAAACTAATGAAAGAGTAACGACAAAAGGCAATAACAAGGAATTGAATAAGATATAAGGTATGCTGTATGAGGGTTGTAACCACTACACAATTCCTACAATTATTTGTTTTTTTCTAACCTCAGGGCCTCAAACATAAGATTGTACGGTAGGTGTATTTGATCTTGATTACAAGTGCTCTTAGGTTTTTTTGTTGTGACGTGACGTAAGCAGTCGCCCTATGTCTAAGAACACTTGTGATACTTTAAGTAACACATGCCAACCAAAGGATAGGGAGGAAGAAATGGGAACTGAAAAAGAACAAAGTGGTGGGAGATTGGACCTCCGGCGCTCTCACTCATCGCACGAAACGCAACAGTGCCTACTGATACTGTTACTTTTCGGCGACTTTTTATGAGAGGGTGGACTTCCCCGTTTGAGCCGGCACCTTTGTGCTGGGAGAAGCATGGATCTAATATTACTAAAATGATTATTCAAGAAAATATGTCCATTTAAATATTATCAGCCAGAATTAAACTAATTTTATATTGATAAATAAACAAGTAGTGAAATGTCAATAACCTGACAAAGATAGCAGTCGAATATCATTGTGACATTAATAAGTTTAACAAAGATGGCCAACATGCGAAGCGATTCCCGCGGCTTGAGGTCACATGACGTCATCCGTTACCACCCTACACGAGGGAGGAGGAGAAGAAATGAGACCTAGGCGATGAATGAATGACTGACCGAATGAATGAATGAACGAATGATGTGACAATTTCGATATCATATAAAATAAGGGACATTTCAAAGGGTCGCCTTTCTATTGCATAGTGTGACAAGTGGGTCGGTATCAATAATTCGTGATGTATGTCATGAGTAATTGATGGGACATCTCAAAAATCATGACATAGCGTGATGAAGGGAGGGAGCCGCCTTCCTTCCTGTAAAAATTTCTGTAGAAAGACAATATTATGCGTGATGTATTTTTATAATTATTGTTAAAGATTCGTAATTGGAAGAATTGGAGTTATAAAATTACTCTTTTGTAACTGTGGAAAAGTTTTATATTTTGAATTTAGTTTATTACATAATCTGTGCACACCTCTGAGCACTTATTGACAACGTGACTGACAGGCAGATACGCGCTGAAATCTGGAGCATTTCAATCATATCCAATTTACTATTTGACCTATACTAAGTCTATTTGCTATACATAGCGTAGAAGATTCAAAGGAAATTGTACCGTATATGTTTGATGATAAGGTCACTTTTTAAAGTCACCCTAGTCTGACTATTGTGCGCCGCGTGATAGGAAACTGTTTGAATTGAACATATTAGATAAATTGCTCGTTTTAACCTGTTCAGATTTACTAAGCATACATATATTGTCAGCCTATAAATGTATTTCTTTGTAAATACATAGCAAATCAAATAAAGGTATTATTACCCTTTCACGGACATTTGACGTAAAGTAACAGTAACTGTAGGTACCGTTGCATTGCGATATATTGCGATATATGAGAGCGCAGGAGGCCCAATCTCCCACCCCTTCTTTTACCTTCCTTTTTCCCTACTGTCCATATGATACTCCAAGTGTATCCAGCATTCTTACCATAATTCTCTTTGGACATGATCTGTAAAATTGTAATTATTTCTGAACATAGTGTCTTTCTTTCTTTGCTATCGTAGTGGCCAACCTAGTGTCAGAGTTGTTCAGGTCGCCCGTAGGCCTCTGACTTGACTTGTCGACTGTTGTCAAATTGTCAACAGCCGGAACAGACTTTTTACGTGCCCTCCGAAGCACGGAAACACTCGGTTGAAATACCACTATGCGATCACCCATCTAGTGACTGACCGCGCCTAAAGTTGCTTAACCCACCGATCGTTTACTAATTAGTGGGTGCACTCGGCTATGAGCATCTCAAGATAGTATTAAAAAGTAGGGTTAAATAAATTAACTTTAATGAAAATAAGGTTATAAGGCTTGAAAATGTTCTACTGGTAATTTGGTTATGTGGTGTCCCATATTACTTTAAATTTAACTTTTCCTGAAGGACCAATTAAAATTTGTAGTTTGGAATTCGCCAAAAATTTAATTATATTAATTACACATTAGCACCTGTTTGCCTACCCACCTGCTTTTGCACCTGCGCCAGTCGATAAGCAAATAATGACTCAGCGCTAGTGCTATCTAGACTATCTGCGCTGACAATACCCAAACTAAAACCCCAAGGTCCCGTCTAGCGCCACAGTGGGACGTCAAAAGCCACAGAGCTATTAAGCTCTTGCGCTGACAATACCCAGGATGACCCCCGTCTAGAGGATTTTTCTTAAAAGCCTTTTCAGGAATTCAATTAGTAATTTTAAATAAAAAAATTTTTACCCTGACCAGCAAGAATGACGTAGTACCGACATTAAAAAAAAATGGTCTACTGATGTGTTAAAAACAGTCGATAAGCCAGAGGTCTATAAGGCAATCTGAACGACTCTGATTGGCCACTAACAAATCGAAAATAAAAAAAGAACCTCTAAATTATATCCATAGATACCTATAAATTATATGCCATGTCTTTCCTGTATATTTAGGACTATTTATATACATTTGATATATTTACAGTGCACAAAGAAAAACAATTAACGCACTTAACTTTTGGCGTTTATAAAACAAATAAAAATAAAGAATGGAATTGAATTACGTTTCAGTTAGAGGTCGAGCTAGTTCTATGATTAAGCCGTTTATCGCCTGCCGGTACCCTTGGCCCAGATGCGAGACCATGCGAAAGAATGTGTGTCCACATAAATTACGTTATGCGTGTGAATAAGACTTTAGTTATCAAGGTTCAGTTAATTACACTTAACTACTCATAGAACTTAGATTTTTTAAAAGTTCTGTACTTCACATTATCCACCAATCTATCATAGATATTGCTAATGTAAAACGTTGTAGCGTAATTTTTAATAAAACAGACAGGCATGCGCAAGAGTTAACAAATATGTATTCCGTAACGAATGCTGTAATAGAAGTCCCATAAACCGTAAGTCTAAGTTTAGCAAATAAAAAATATGCTTTCACTTTACGTATAATCTGGTCGCCATTAAAATTTCAACTTCTACAGAGAAGGAACATGATAGTACATGAAACACACAAAAGCATACTTGACTCCGTTTTGTCCTTGATTCATGAATATCCAGGTCAGATCTCATGGAGTCAGAAATATCCGGATTGAAGAAGAACAAGCTTCAAGATCAGCCATCTTTTTGGCCAAATCTAATCCAGAGTGGCAAACGCTGCCAACTACTGCTTTTCCATTTGAAATCTACATCACTGTCGCTATTCAGATTTTCAAGATGGTTACTTTCTTCTTGCCTTTTCTAAGTATATAATTTTACATTAAGAAACTCGTAATTAAGATTATTCGTTCGGCCACTTACCTATTTAAAGAAGTACTTGTAAAAAAACGACTAAGCACGGTAGGACTTTTCAAAACGATACTTTTTACATGTACGCATATTAAACTGAATGATAAAACCAATATAATTACTTGAACATATGAATGAGTGTTTTACTTTTTCTATTTTATCATTGTGGCGTCGGTTTTAACTTAATCGGATTTTAATAATACTATTACTACACAAAATTAATCTTTTATTCCATACATGCGGCTTCTCATAATGCATCCAATGGCTTCTGAATTAATTTATCAATCAATGATATTCTGCCTGCAAATAAATAAAATTTTATTGCTAGCATATTATTAACACTGCGTTGAGTTAAATCCATTAAATTTCTTATCAAATTTAGATGTTTGTTTTGACCATAAGCACTATTCCTGTCTGGGCTTAGTCACTGTACGGCAGAGAGCTTCAAAAGCTGTCAATCCTGGTTCTTATCACATAATGTCTGAGAAAATTACTAAATGCAAAATCTTCAACTCATAGAGAGCCACTACTGGTCCGCGCTTAAAGTGTTGCGGTGGTCAAATTGCTTTTGCTCTGAATCCAGTTATCACCAGTTATATTTCAAATGGATAAGAGTAATAAACAGACCCTGAGTATTTCCTTTTCCTGTTAATAGTGTTGCAAGCATATAGGTTACGGAGACAACTTATGACGTCTCTGCCACCTAAGAATGTGGGAGTTTTCGATGGCGGGAAATTTTTAACCAGGGAGCTAGTACCTCTGAATTCCGCAGCTTAAAATTAGCGTCTTCGTCGTCACTCTACTATGACTTCCGATTAATTTTACTAATCACTTATTTTATAACGAGAAATGTATTTCAGAATCAGAGGCACAATAAAACTATTAATGCCACTTCCTTTGTTCACGACAATATGACAATTATTATAAAGGCATTCCGAGTCGTGGGCACACACGGTTGAGCTGGTTAACAAGTTTAAAGTCACCCAGCGAGCTGAGCTCGGAGTTTCTCTGAAGGATCAAATTCGAAACGAAGTGATCCGACAAAGAACCAAAGTCATCGATATAGCCCACAGTATTAGCAAACCAGTGCAAAACTTTGAAGAAGGTGTCTGTAGACTTGTATCCGAATTTTATTTTACTATTATATAGGCTATTTTTTGGTGAATGTTCAGTGTACTCTACTGGCCTTAACATTGGCACAGAGCAGTAAAGCCGTCCTTAGAGTAAGACTGAAACATGGTTTTGAAGTTTTTCATTTATTTTTTTATTTTTATTTCATCACGGTTGGCAAACAAGCATACGTTCCGCCTGACGGTAAGCAGTGACAGCAACGTATGAACACGCGCGATACTTGAAGTATCACATGTGCGTTGCCAACCCAAGGTATAGGAAGGAATGAGAAGGGAAAAAGAAGGAAAAAGGAGGGTGAGAGATTGGGCTTCCGGCGCTCTCACTCACCGCACGAAATTTTCAGTGAGAAGACTCAAGTTTTTGAACTCTTAATTTCGAAAAGTATTTGATTATTTAAATATGGAAACTGCCTTTATTGAAACTGTCAGCCCTGGCGGCAACGTCGTTGCCGGTGGGCGAGCGAGTGAGTAGGCAAGGTCACTATATACTTAGCTAAGCCTAATCGCCCATAATAAAACATCGAGCCTTTAAAGCGGTATGTAAAATTATACTTGACAATGTTAATATTGTTGAGTATTTAACCGATCTATCGCATCGTAATACCTAATTGTGTGGCGATTATCGATCGTGTAGTGTTAATGGAATTAGCTAGCTAGTTTTATTTGTACCTCAACCCGATCCCTGGTTTGGATTTCAGAAAGAAGTATTATAACGATCGCAATTCGGATGAATATATTTTCTTACGTGTTTTCTTGTGTTACAGGATGGTCTAAGGTTACAGGATATCCTTGATCGTTAGTAAATCGACTTTTATTAAGCGATTTAATATTTATTAGGCATACATATGCTTTGTTGTCCATTATCCCAAATCCAGAATTTCGTAACTTCGAAAACAAAATTGCTCAAAATATAAAAACTACTCGCGATTATTCCAAATGTTTTTCCCAGATTACGGAATAAAGATAAGTACTTAGTACCAATGTTATAAGTGGCAGAAGTCGGTTGTTCGTTATGTTTAAAATAGTGCATATTTTATTGTGACATACTGGTCATTAAAAAAATATTCTAAGTTCGCTGGAATAATGATGGTCTTAAATTATTATTCTTCATCCTAGTATTGTTCCCGGTATTTTATGTACCCAGGGTCTGCTTATTACTCTTATCCGGATTTGATAGGTTACTAGTTTTTACACGGAGCGATTGCCAACAGACCTCCGCAACCCTAAGGGCGAACCAGTAACTCATTGGATAAGAACAATTTACTTATCAAGAGTTAACGATTATTATCAGATTATATTATCAGATGTTATTGATAATAACAGCTTAACGTGCTCTCCGAGGCACGGTGGGGACACCCAAACGGACAAACGACCAGACCGAGACAGAAATTTTTAACAAATTATCTGCCCGAGCGGGAATCGAACCCGCAACAGTCGAGACTAAAGGCAGACTCGCTACCCACACGCCACAACGGTGTCGTTTTAAATAATTATTATATTTTATAAATCAATCAATGTTGTAGTCCTCATTAGCTGAGCACCCGGTTCCGCTTTTTTTTTTTTTTTTTTGTTAGTAGTTGGCAAACAAGCATACGGACCACCTGATGGTAAGTGGTTGCCGTAGCCTATGAGCGCTTACAGCACCATTACTAAGTGCCACTCACGCATTGCCAACCTCGAGATATTAGTTCTTAAATCTCCTCTGGCCAGTAATTTCACTAGCGTACAGTGCCCTTCAAACCGGAACACAGTAATACCTAAGCACTACTATTTGGCGGCAGAATATTGGACACTGCGGTGGTACCTACCTAGCCGGCCTCTTGCAACAAAAGACCTACCACCAGTGTGACTGATTGCACTGGTGGAATAATCTCTGCTGTGACAGAGGTTATCCCAACAGCGGGCGATGGGGTCGTCACATCCCGACGCCGGTAAATCCGCTTGCGTTAATGTAGCATTTTCTTATTAACTAACCTAACATTTCTTCGCGTTAAAAGTATTCTATTCGTCTATTTATTTGCCGAATTTCATCCAAATTGGTCAAGTAGTGTATGAGATTATCGAGCATAAACGCACAGATACAAAGACAAACTGAAAAATATTGATATAGGTTCTATGGCATTCTTAGATGTACTTCATAACAGTTTTCTTTAACATACCTACTTATACATAGGTATCGGTATCGATATATTTTATTAATAAAATATTATAGCGAAAGTTTTTGATTTCATAAATTCTGTGGGTAATCAATATACCTATTTGTATTTACAAATATATTTCTGTTTTAAAGGCGTGATCATTGATCACTGGCTCGGAAGGTCGGTTCGTCTAACATCCAAATCTAAACTCTATCAGAATGCGATAAAGGCGAAAAGTAATCAACCATAAATGCTGAGATAAGTAGATGTTGTCCAAGGCTAGCCAAGTTGAAGTAAAAACTTGGTCAAGGCTCTATTTCGTAGTGGCATTTGAAATTAATTTGGTACGTTATGTTCTTGGTTGTACTTGTCGCATCTATATTATATTATATATTTGATCTATGTATAAACAACTGTAATCTACAGGATGATGACGCTGTGGCACAGCGGTAGCGAACCTGCCTTAAGCACCACAGGTTGCGGGTTAGATTCTCGCTTGGGGAAGATGTTTGTTTGTATTGACCATACAGGCATGTTTTCGGGTCTGGGTGTGTTTGTCACAGGATATAACAATACTAATGGGGGCCGTTGAGTGTGTAGCGTTTATTTATTTATAGGATACTCTTTATCCATGGGAATTGAATCTACGCGGATAAAGCCACCGAGCACAATAATATTATCCAGGAAGCATAAGAGGCTTTTATTGCTAAAAACACAAAACTCACTCTCGTATGTCTGTGTTCTAACTTAGTTGAAATAAATGAGAAGTTATATTAACAATCCGACAATAATTAATTTGATTACAAAGTTTCCTATTTCACGTAACATTTCAAATTCAATATGTAGCTTTGAAGTAATTTAAAATCCCGGGGAACGATGGCGGAAGGCATTGTGACGTCACTCAACAAACAAGTTCACAAGTTGAGAGTTGCTAAGTGACAAGTTGACAGTAGCTTGTAAAATATTAATAAAACTCCCGAATTGTAGACGGGCTGTTTTAACGTGTCAAAGTTTTTAATTACTTTTAAAACAGTTAAATGTCTAATGTACATTTATAATTATGATTTCAATACATTTGCGTTTCCAAATAAATAATAAACGCTACACATTCAACGGGCTCATTATGATACTAATAACATACACATAGACAAACACACCAAGATTGGAAAACATACCTGTCTGGTAAATACGAACACCTGCTCTGAGCGGGAATCGAACCTGTGACCTGTGGCGCTTAAGGCTACCGCTGCGCCACAAAGTCGGCATAAGTTAGTTTCGAAGTTCATTGGGGGCAAAAGCCGGTAACCTACACGTGGTGCGCCCTGGGCAACGGAGTCGGTGAACTCGTTTAGTTCACCGATGACGGCTGAGTACCGGCTCGGCGGTTGGGCGCGGGGCGTTTAACGTCAGACCGCGCCCCGGTTGGTTTTGCCATAGGGGTCGCTCCTGATACTGAGAAGTATCTCTGAGTAGCAGAGTGGACCTAGGAGTGGCTCTATGGCAAAGGCGGGTCGTGCTCCGCTGAGAAGTCGAGGAAGAAAACCTCATAAAAAATTACCCTCGCTTCCGCCTGCAAGGGCTTGAGAGCTGGCAAGGGGGTCTCGCTGTCTCCTTCGATTGTGGTGGTCTTAAGGGGGACGGCCTAGTGGGGTCGCGGGAGCCCTGCTGGACGGGGCTGATTGGGCAGTCGCCCCTGGCCCTCTGCTTTCTCGCCTGCGCGGGTTGGTTAAGGAAGGGTGGTGACAGGGACAATGTTGGCCTCTTACGATGCTGCCGGCGTTCCTGTCCCAGGCCCTCACGCCCGGGCTTTAAATAGGGCGTCGTACCCTTAGGTTGTGCGTGCACAGGGTGGGGTCACCTGTGTGCCCATCGCACGGCCTAAAGGAAGACGGCGGTCGGGGTGGCACCGACTGTCGTGCTGCTCGCCAGCACGAGGCGGCGTGGGGGATAATGCCATCAGCTCTCCCCGGGAATGGCCCATTTGGGCGATGTGCTTGAGAGCCCCGGAGTGCGTTCCACAGGAGTTCCCGGAGCCTCTCACTCGCACTGAGGTCGGCCACCGAGGAGATTTTATTGGGACGCCATGGTTAAACATGGAACCCCACATAACCCGCTTCTCTTTCCCAGGAGGTCGGGTATCTGGTTGCAGATTTTCTTCCAGTAAACAAAAAAAAAAAAAGTTTCGAAGTTCATACGCGAGTCACGAAAATAAAACTCGAAAGGGGTGAATTATGGGATGAAAGATTCTATGACCTATTATTTCTGTATGGATTTAAAGGCGATCCTTAAAAATGATTATTCACGCGGGCGAAGCTGCGGCAGAAGCGAGTTATTAGATTTATTAAATGATTTTTAGATAGTATTATAACTAATTTATTTTAGATATGAACTAAAATTTTAAAATATGTATGTTCCACTTTTTATATCAATTTCAACTACCATTATTATTTGGGGTATTTTTTGTTATGTTCATAGTAGGTATTGTAAAGTGTCCCAATATTTTCCATTTTTTGTTTTATGTAAACGAGGCCTTGGTCAGTCGATATAATGAGTGTTGTTGCTGATCTTCACAAACAAAAGGTTCCATTTTTACATTTCATGACGTATTTTTTTCTCTACGTCGCAGTCGCCTTAATCGTCAACATCATTTCTGCGCCTTTTCAGGAGCAACATCATAACAAACATTTTTTTGATTTTGAAATATATTCCATTATTTTTCAGTCTTGGTTTTTAGGATGTTTTATCAAAAATGGAAAAGCTCTTGACCTCCATCAAGCGCGGGCATAGATGAGGTATACGGTGGAGCGAGCTTACTCATAAGAAGCTCGTGTACTGGCACCTTAAAGAGGTTCAGGTTCAGGTTGTATGTGTTCGCGAATACAGAGCCAGAAGAGCATTCACTACCTGCTCATGAAAGTTGATTGAAATTGCATATCTCGAATTTCGGGTATATCGACCAGGTATGGGTGGTCATATATGGCGTGGTCAATAAAGATGGCGGTGTGAGATTAGGAAACTCAATGGATCATTGTCGTAAATTGACTGAGGAGTGTGCTGATTGAACACTCCGCAGTCAATTTACGAATTTACTATTAAGATGAGATTTTTGGCGCTTTCTATATTCTTACCAGTAGTACTAGTTACTACCCCATAATCTAAGACACACGTTACTATTAAACAAAGGTGACTATTACTTCTTTTTCGTCCTAGCATTATTTCTGGTATTAATTTACCTAGGGTCTGCTTAATATTCTTATCTGAATTTTAGCGTATTGATTTTTACACAGAGTGATTGCAATCTGACCTCCGGAACCCTACGGGCGAACCAGTAACTCACTGGATAAGAACAAATTACTTATCAAGAGCTAACGATGAGAAATTAGATATCAGATGCTATGTGATATCTACTGTGGCCTACAGCTCAACTCTCCAAGGCACGATGGGCAGACCCACGAGGACGAGACCGAAACAGATATTTGTAAGATCAATGGAAACACCTACCCGAGCGGGAATAGAACCCGCAATCGTCGAGGCTAAAGGCAGACTCGCTACCCACAACGCCGCAACGGTGTCAAAGGTGACTACTACCATACATAACTATACGCTTGGACTGATTTTATTTTTATTGTAGAAAAAGAATTAGAGTTCCGCAAACGCGGGGGCAGTAGTAGTTGTGTTGTAATATTTAAATAACAATTGTTCAACAACTTAAACAGTATAATGTAAATTTACCGTTACCCTGTGATTGTTCGCGTTCCGTATGAAAAATGATTATTCTTGGAACATAGGTACATAATTATGGCGTGGTTACGTTGTCAATCCACTTTTATAAGTACCTGTCATATGAGACACCCATAAGACTGGGAAATGGCTTTACGAATGACTCCATTGTTATTTATTTATATGAATATTTTATTATCTTGGAATCGATTTTCTCATATCTCATATTAAATAAGAACCAATATTTAACCAATAATTTATTTTATGTATTCTTCCGATATTCACCCAAGATCTACTTATACTCTTATCCTGAGTTCACGGGCTACTAGTTTTTACACAGAGCGATTGCCATCTGATCTCCGCAACCCACATGGCGAACTAGTAACTCATTGGAGCAAATTTCCTATCATGAGTTAACGATTATTATCAGATGTTATGATAACAACCGGAAACGACAGCTTAACGTACTCTCCGGGGCACGGTGGGGAGACCCACAAGGACAAACGCCCAGACACTAAGAAGATTCTTAGCGCAAATCGCACCCGCGACCGTCGTGGCTCAAAACGGGCTCTTTATTTTATATTGTAAGAAACCATTTACATGGCTTATATTTAAAATAGTTTCAAATGATTCATTAACAGCATTTTCTTAACTGTTATTGTTTATTTATAGCTTTTTAAATGTTTCACGCGGCCTCGCTGTTGGGTGTTGTCACGTGCGTAATTCACAATTTTCCTTTCAAGCCCTTGTAAGTCAGCATCAAAGAAAACGTAAACAAAAAGCCCTTCGTGTTTACATAAAATAAATACAAAGTGAGTTATATGACTAAGTTGTTTTACACGAAATAAAAATTCCTGGTATAAATGAAAAACAAAATAACGGGAAAAATTATTCTCAATGTTATCAGCTCTATATTGGATACTAGCTTCTGCTAGCGGCTTCGCCCGCGTAAATAATGATTTTAATAAAAATTTTGAACCCTTATTGCACCCCTTCAGAGGTGGAATTTCAGAAAATGTTTCAACACTTGTTTCTTTATTCGTTGACAAAAAAAACAATTTTTCATGTTTCTATTCAAGTTTCATAAATGGCAGACAACCAATATTCAAACTGTTTCAACTTTCAAGCCCCTTTCACATCTTTAAGGGTTGAATTCCGAAAAATTGTTTCTTAGTGCTCGTTTACGTTTTAAAAACAACACCTGTGAAAAAACATCAGAAGTTTAGACTGAGCGGTTGATATGCCGTGTATCCTTAGACCATTTATCATAGGAAAGGACATACCATGAATGACAATATACTGACAAAAATTTCATCCATTTTTTGGGGGAGGGAACACTACAACCACATACATAACCACCTCATTGAATTATTGCACACACATTCCTAAAAATATTTTGTGTCATTATAAACGCACACTTATAGAAAACTAGAACACATGTCAGAAACACCCACCCTAATAAGTAAAATACATCAACATAACTGATTTTAGGAGTGCAAGATAGAAAACGTAATAGGGAAACACCACTATGGATAAATAATCTGTATCGACAATTTGATTTCTTATATTATATTCATAGGAGCTTAAACGTAACGTTATCGTTTCATATAAATTAAAATAAAACAAAATTAATGCTAAAATAATAGTTTTGCTATCAATTTTTTTTTTTAATTATAAAAGAGAAAATAATGTACATTTACAGTATAATAATCTCCTTGAGATAAGATTTTCTTGTCACTCGTCAGTCTAACCTAATATTGTTTTTATAAGAAGTAAATGAATAATGATATTGAATAAATGTAAAATAGTAAAAAGTGGATATTTAACTCAAAATCAAACTAAAAATATTCTTTCTAAGAAACGGCAAGAAACTCTACAGTTACTCTTTTCAAAAATAATCACATTACATTTGTCAAATGTACAATTAAGATATATATCCCTCATGAAACTCAACGTATATTAATTCCATGCCACATTATCTGCAATATATTGATTAACGGAATAATAAGCTTTATTTAGTAAACACCGTTTAATATAAGATTTAAATTTCAAAAGTGGTAGATTCAAAATTGCCTGCGGAATTTTATTATAGAAGCGAATACCTTGCCCCAAAAAGGACATACTCACTTTGTGAAGCCGAAAAATTGGTGTAACAAGTTTATCTTTTGTTCTTGGATTAAAGCAGTGTCTGTCACTGTTTGTGTCAAACAAATCAATATTTTTATGAATATAAAGGATATTGCTGAGGATATACTGCGAAGCAACCGTCAGTATGCCTGCCTTATTAAACACATCCCGAAGAAAGTCTCTAGCTTGAAGATTATAAATCGCCCGAACAACTCTTTTTTGAAGAATAAATACAGTCTCAATGTCTGTAGCATTACCCCAAAGTAATAGGCCATAAGACATAATACTGTGAAAATAACTGAAGTAAACTAATTGAGCAGTATCGCTATCACTTAATTGTCTAACTTTCCTAACCGCGTAAGCAGCAGACCTGAGTCTTCCTGCAAGGGATGTTAAATGAGAGTGCCACTGAAGTTTTCAATCCAGTGTTATTCCTAAAAATACTGTATTATCAATTATATCAAGATTTATATTATTCATACTTAAAATAAAATCTTGTTTCTTAACATTTGATATTGAAAATTCTACACATTTTGTCTTCCCCGCATTCAACACTAGGTTATTTACAGTAAACCATTGTTGTACAAGCGATAAAGAATTGTTTACATCGTCATAATTATGCTTATTCCTGTCAACCTTAAATATTAAGGAAGTATCATCAGCAAACAATACGATATCATATATACTGTTTACATAGAAAGGGAAATCATTAATGTAAATGAAAAATAGAAAAGGACCTAGAATTGAACCTTGTGGAACGCCCATTTTTAGTACAGATCCAGAAGACTTTATTCCATTAATTGATACCCGTTGTAATCTATTAGATAAGTATGAGGCAATGATTTTAAGAGCTTTATCAGTGACGCCGTAATGATTCAATTTAATTAAAAGCGTCTCGTGTACAACACAGTCAAAAGCTTTAGACAAGTCACAAAACACACCAATCGCATCTTGTGACTTCTCCCAAGCGTCATAGACATGTTTTATGAGCTTCACTCCAGCATCCAATGTAGAGCGTCCCTTGCTAAAGCCATATTGTTGGTTGTGAAAAAGGCTATTTAAATTTAAAGTAGATAGAAGTTGGTTAAGTAATTTTTTTTCAAATATTTTACTTCATGACGGGAGTATGGAAATTGGCCTATAGTTACCGGGATTAGTTTTATCGCCATTTTTATAAAGTGGTAAGATTGTACTGCATTTAATAAGGTCAGGAAAACAGCGTGCATCTATACAATACGGAGCAATGCTGTGTATTATATTGTTTATTAAATGAACTAAATACCCCAAAGGTCATGAGTTTTTTTAATATTAAATGTTTTAAATGTTTTAATAATATCTATTGCATTAATACGTTCAAAAGAAAATTTTGCATGGCATTCAAAGACATTATTTTGTAATATTTTCAAGGCCTCAGAAGGAGTTGATCGTAAATTACAAGTTATCTGTGATAGTATTTTGGAGAAAAAGAATTCAAATTCATTTGCTATTTCTAGTTCCGTATTCACAATAACGTTATTTATATTTAATTCAATTGTATCGTTTTGTTTTGTTCTTCCACATACACCATTGATAATGTCCCATGTTGCCTTAACTTTATTTTCTGACTTCATGATCATATATTTAATAAATTTGGATTTCAATGATAGTCTATTGCATTATAGTGGTTAATATAACAATAATATTACTAATTTAAAAAAAAATTACTGTATTGCAAAAATTGAATTAAAGTCTAATTAAATCTTAAGCCGAGAAAATATTTTCAAATAAGTATTACTCCTATTAAAATCATGCGATCTTAGATATTTTATATACTATATTAAGTCAAACTGGATATTAATAAAAACATGATTTATCGTGCGAAGTTATTCATGAGCACTTCACTAAAATTTTGGCCGATCAATGCAGTTGTCAATATTTTACTATAGTTATAAAATTCGAAGCTTTCTTGCCATATAATTATAAAGAATATAATTGTATTAATATGTCATAGCGAAATATTCAAACATTGCATACTCGATTTTGTAGTATCGTACTGGTAGAGATTACTTTACTTTACCGTGGGAAACCAACATTCCCAAAGACCACGTATTCAAAATTAATAAGTATTATGAACTAACAAATGAACTGAACAAAAGCGGCTATTTTTTTATTTTTTTATGATGCAGGCAGGCAGATGACTCTACTCCACCTGATGGTAAGTGGAAATAAAGTCCAAACATTTGGTTCATTTGTATGCTGGCGAGAGGTATACCAGTGAAATCCCTCTATATTAAGTCAAACACCAGTGAAATCTCTCTATATTAAGTATAACCTACAGAAAGATATGGACCCGCCTAGGGCTGCAGGGAATTCTATTTTAGAACGAACATTTAAAGCGGCTCTTTCAAATTTGGCTAGGCATTGGGAGCAAAACGAAAGAGGAGGAGGCCTCCTTAAACCTACACCCAGGTCGCAAGTTCCGGGAACTGCTCGGAGTTTCTCCCTCTACCACACGATGGACCCGGCGCCCGCACGGTGAATCCATGGATGCTAAGCAGTTCGTCTCTCTCGATACTTATTACATTTTATCGTTTGATAGAAAGAAGGCACTAATTATACCATAAACAATTAAAAATGAAACTTAAGTCCATAATTTTATAGATGTAAGGTAAATTACTTTTTCTAGTACACTTTAACAGAGTGATTCGGCATTTTTCCGTTCACACTGAAGGTGATACTGAAAATGATATAATCCCGTTAGTTTTAGTTTTAATTACAACAAAATATGAAACCCATTTTCCATCAGTTCTGTTAAAAAAGGTTTATGCAAAATTTTAAACAGACCAAGAACCAAGAAATCTCGTTTTCCCATATAAACTTTGCCCCCCTTTTTTACCTACTTAGTTGCTAGTATTTCGGAAAATCCTCTCTTATCGGATGCCTACCTAGTACAAAGAACGCACTCTCCAAATTTCAGGTTTTTACGACCAGGGGTTTAGGCTGTGCGTTGATCCAGGGTGAAATAGCTACATACTGAAGAAGATTACTAATAATATTTAATAAGGTTAATTTATTCATACCTATATCTCACTAAAACTAATATAGATCTTGTGCTATTCATCGAGTGAGCGTGTCTTTAATTTTTTTATGTTACAAGTTGGCAATCAAGCATACGGCCCACCTGATGGTAAGTGGCTTCCGTAGCCTATGAACGTTTGTTGCCATTAGTAGGTGCCATTCACGCGTTGACAACCTCGAGATATTGGTTCTTAAATCTCCTCTGCCCAGTAATTTCACTAGCGTACAGTGCCCTTCAAATCGGAACACAGTAATGCCTAAGCACTACTATTTGGCGGCAGAATATTTGACACTGTGGTGGTACCTACCTAGACGGCCTCTTGCAACAAAAGACCTACCACCAGTGTTTCAAAATCATGGCTCCGTTATTGCCAGGGAATCCTAAAAATATGGTAGTTAGTGCGAAGTTTGAGATATGATATTGCTTGTGAGTGTTATAAAGGCTCGACACCAAATTTTCGGTCATATAAGCGTTTAAATCAATTTTTATTACATTTATTTTTAATTGTACTCTTTGTAACTACAAAAATTAAGTACTTTTTCTCTTTTTTATTTCGCGACGGTTGGCCAGCAGGCATAGGGTCTGCCTTATGGTAAGCAGCCACCGTAACCTATGAACGCTTGCGATACTTAAAGTATGACAAGCGCGTTGCCAACCTAAGAACAAGAAGTCAGAGTTGAGAAAGGAAAAAGGCAAGAATAGGTAATACCTACTGATACTGTTACTTGACTGTTATTATTTTCTGTGAGAGGGTAGTACTTCTGGTCAAACCAGCCCATTTGTGCTGGAAGAAGCGTGGCTCTACTACCGTAAAAAGCTTTAAACTCAAAGTCTACGTTTTCTATCTATTAGACCATTTCGGTTTTAATTGGACCATCTCGGCTGTAATTGGGCCGTCTCGACTTGCGGCTTGGGTTCGTAATATTTTGGAAGTATTATATTAAATTATAAACAATTAATTTTGGAAAATATACCATCAACAATTCAAAATTTTACTACGCTTAAAAATTGTAGCAAAACTATACGATTAAAAAATAATATGTCTACGTACCATAGTAGTATTATCTGAAGTAATTATAAATGATCTAATATTACATTTAAGAAAAACTTGTTTTCTGATTATTCATATTGTCAGGTAAATTTTTTTAATGTCATGACGGTTGACAAGCATACAGTCCCCCATATGGTAAGCAGTCACCGCAGCCTATGAATGCTTCCAATACTTGAAGTGTCACAAGCGCGTTGCCAACCCACAGAACAGGAGGGACGGGATGAGAAGGGAAAAAAGGAAGGGATTAGAGATGGGGCCTCCGACGCTCTCAGTCCTCGCACGAAACGCAACAGTACCTAATGATACTTTTACTTGACGCCGATTTTCTGTGAGAGGGTAGTACTTCCCGGTCGAGCCGGCCCTTTTTAGTGTTGCGAATAGCATGGCTCTGCTAGCGTAAAATTCATTGAAGGTGAAGCAATTTTTATTAATTTTGTTAAGCAAGCAATAAAAGTTAAAACGCTACAATTTAATACAAACAACTGAGTTAAATTTTATTGATAAAGTCTAAAATATTTCGAAACACCTTCGTAATATAATGTCAGTTGGTGTTGTTCGGTTTAAATATAAAACTGGAGGATAGCCAAAATGGCGAGCGACACTGCGTGTTCCCGTGAAAATTATAATTAGGAAATTTATTAATGCCGTCTTACTACATTCGCTTAGACGGACTAGTTTCTAGAATTGGTATAAATTTGAGGAATCAATTTAATTCGGCTATAAGTTTGATCTAGGCGCTCCATGGTTTAGCAGACCGAAAACATTTGACTACTCTTGTCTTATTGGATTAAAAAAATCAAATTCGACTTTAAAATAATCTACGCCGGTGGTCTTCAAAAGAAGAGCATCCCTTTCCTTAAAGGCAACGCACCTGCATGCCGTCTTGTGTTGCAGATGTTCATGGGCGGCGGTGATCGCTTAACATGAGGCGAAACACTTTCCCATTTTTTTTTAAAGAAGATTAGCAATCAAGGTCTTATTAATAGTCCTATTGCCCCAAATGCTTATTTGAAAGCTCCAAGCTTGCGATAGGAGTGGGTGCGATAATAGGCCAAGAAGGTCAGGATCGCACCCGCGACTGTCGCGTAGGCCCTTCTACCGTTGAGATATTGAGCCTTTAATTTGCCCCTTTTACATGAAAAAAAACTTGTTTTAACAACAGATTCCCCTGAAGACGAAGGCAAATTTATTAATTTTCTAAAACAAACAATAAGACGCTACAATGAAATACAAACAACGTTTATAAATTTTCTGACGTAAGTAATTGAATTGCTTCAATCGATTCCCATTTGAGTATAAATTATTAATAAAGTCATCATCTCTACATCAATATAATATACGTACTTTGAAAATTAATTAATGAACAGTCCCGACGGCGGGATGTTGCAACCCCATCGCCCGCTGTTGGGATAACCTCTGTCACAGCAGAGATTATTCCACCAGTGAATCACTGGTAGTAGGTCTTGCAAGAGGCCAGCTAGGTAGGTACCACCGCAGTGTTAAATATTCTGGCACCAAATAGTAATGCTTAGGCATTACTGTATTCCGGTTTGAAGGGCACTGTAGGCTAGTGAAATTAGTGGGCAGAAGAGTTTTAAGAACTAATATCTCGAGGTTGGCAACGCGTGAGTGGCCTACTAATGGTGCTGCAAGCGCTCATTGGCTACGGCAACAACTTACCATCAGGTAGCCCGTATGCTTGTTTGCCAACTTGTAACATAACGAAAAAGAAAACATCTTTATTATGTTATCTATAGTAGTCACTATAAGAAAACTGTACAGTGTAAAATGTACAAATAAGTATGTGTTGATGTTTTTAAAAAGCTTGTTGGGTTCAACTCAATAGTTCCTAAATAGGTATCATTGAAATCAAGGAGACTATTTTTACGTACTATATACGGATTATAATGGGATTTGAAACGTTAAAAGTTAAAGGTTGATATTAAAGATAAGAAGTACAGAATAGTCATATAGTATATTTAGTTTATCTATATTCATTAAAAGTACTTTTTGGAAATGTTTTGCAATTTTTCCCTTGACCACGAATCCATTTGAGCCAGTTTTGGTCCGGCCCGGCGATGAAGGCCAATAGGGCCAACACCCATAATACCCTTTAAAAATAGATTCTCGGAATCCCTTACAAAGAAAACGGTGGTCATATAGCATTTCAAATGAAAGAATTTTTTATCTAATTTTATACTTTGATGTTTAGGAACAATTTTTGAGATTAGTACGAAAATTTACTACTTAACTATAAATGATTCATCTCGGGATCCCAAATCGGATCGAACTATTTATATCTTGGACTACTCTACACAAAGTTTCACCTGTGTTAAATTTGGATAATGCATGAATGTTTCATAACCCGACTAAGTGCGCCGCTGCGCCGCTTGGAGGCCTCCAGTTTAACGTATTGATTGAGGTTTATACTTACTGCTTAAATTCTTAGCTCCATAAGTTATAGCGTTTCTAAGTAAACAGACTATCTAATGAAAAAATATTTTGCTGGTACCTCTGAGATGAGCGATCTTAAATGAGGACGAAGAAGGAGTTTAAGGAAGGGATAGACTTAATGGGAGCATAGTTCATCAGCGCTCTACTATGCCTCTACTACATGAGATGTAATTGCAGTTTTTTTTTTTTCGTAGTGTCTATTACTTTTGGCCTTAGTGGCCTTGACAGCGTCACCGGTGGGTTAATTGCAGTACTGATAACGAGAAATAAGTTAAGCAGCGACACAATAAGATATAGGAAGCGTAGTTTCTTTGTTTATTTCAATATAATAATTAATATAAAGGGATTCTCAAACTTTTATATATTCCACAGAATCAAGATATATCTTCAGATAAATTTAACTTGCGCAATAACATAAACTACTTACTTTTCTTAAGGCCAGACTATGCTAGATATAAATCTGTAGTTTTACGCATAGCAAAAAAATACCATACTTAAATACTACAAAACTAAATACACTAGGTACCATCTGATTGTAGAAATATCTACACTCTAATCCTGAATCGCGCTATTGAAATTTTCAACGCGGATTAACAAATACTTATATAAATTCCTAATCTAATCTTAGGGTTACAACTCGTCAGGCTATATCACCCGCCTGATTAGAGGATCATTAGTGTTAGAAGGGCATCACACCTCGTTCAACCACGCTAATCAACATCTTGAAGGGTTGAGATTCATCATTTTGACTGTGCACTTGCAGTTATATGTCATTAAAATAAGGTAGGGTCAAATATTGTAATAAGCTCGAAGTGGGCCTTTTTAAAAATAGTAAAAACTAAATAACATATTGCAACCGCCTAAACAATAGTTATAAGGTAAACGGGACAAAAAAAAACTATTTTTATTTAGTGAACGTGGCTAATAAACTCCGCAGTAGGTACTTCCGTTTGTCTTTGATAAAAAAAATCAAAAAAGATAAAAATGTCGCATAACATCACCATCATCATAACATCTACTGCATTATAAGAATTGTCACATTTTAATTTTTTATAAGTATATGTTACGGGTATGTATTATATATATTATTATTATAATTAAATCATTAATTACATAATAATGATACTTTTACTATTTATCGAGTAACGTTTCAACCTTTGTTTAGTAGTCTAACTAATGTTGGTTGTCCTAAAATAATTAAATTGATTAATTTGATTGACCAAATTATGAAAAGAATTATTTTCCACATTAATTAACGGTAAATGTGTATGGTCATAATATTTGCGTATTCTTGTTCCGTTAGCATATGTGAATGAAACGAGTATAATTAACATACTTTTATGCAAAAAATTAACATTAAAATTAGCTTAAAACTTGTTGGAGATATGTAATAGGCAAAATAGGAAACTACATGAGACTCTCCTTCGTATTTGTAATCGGAATAGGTGTAACGAGGTTATGGCGGCGGGTGTACTTGCTCCCGGACCATGACCAACCTGGATATTGGTCTTTTCTATTCAAAACCAGTTCTAGTTTTCTAAAACAGCATGTAATTTAAAATTGCTTAGTCGTCCTTTTTGTACAAAATAACGATTTTGCAATAATCTTCACAAATTACAATTCCTGACATAAACACTAAATAGAGAACCGTAATTAATGAATTTATGAACAACAATTTGAAAATGCACGAATGTAATTCGTTTTGCACTATTTAACCGTAATAATTTGTTCCCCCTCGACCAAATGCTCAATAGACTAGGCCCGGTTGAGAAACTAACAGGCTTTTAAAGTTAAAACTCTTTGTCTACAAAGTTACAAAGTAAACAAACACAATAACCTTGCTCAATAGTAATTACACTAGGTTTTTCTTTCGTTGACTCATTCTGATTTGTTCGACACATATACATACAAGACAATTTAAATTCTTACTCAGAAATCTGATTTTTCTATAAATATCTGTCTAAGAATTTAGATTCAAAGTAAAAAAAAAATCAAATAAAACTAATTACATTTTAATTATTTTTGTATTAAAGTTTCAATTTATCATTATATTCAATACTTTATAAATACATTATATCGAGTTGTTGGTCGATATTTTATAACTCGTAATGATTTACGTGCGGGAATAAAAAGCGTTCGACTATTATAGAACAACAATCGGGCTGGGCAAGTACCATCGTTATCGTACGTCCTAAATTCGATTGTGTTGTAGTATGTTATTCAGTGCGGCAGATCCTTGGTCGATTAGAACAAAATATAAAAGTGGCAAAATAGCGCGAGATGGTGAGCGGAGCGAGGGGGGCGGCCGTGGCCACTTATACAGAAATATCGTTGTAACTAGGCCACTCAAGTGCGATGACACCGACGAATTTCGGCGCAAGCGACTGGCTCGCACTCCGATAAAGAATAAAGCCGAACTAGGGTTGCCACCTGTACATTATAATAAAGCATTGTAATTTGTAATGTATTACGGACGATTGTAATCTATACTTTACGAGAAAAATAAAGAATGCGACAATACTTTATTTAGCTTGATTTGATTTTTGGGTGGAATTATTAACTAGACAAAAATAAAGGCAATAAGACTGACGATACTTGTATAAAGTAATACCACGATGTCTATTCCTACGACGAAATCACCAATCTACTTTAATTCCAAGAAAAAAGTGGCAACCCTAAGCCGAACGTCACCGCGACCTACCCGCGCCAGTTCCGATAGCGATTGAAGACCCGTTCTAACGATATCTAGTATTTTTACAATACGCTACCTAATTATGATTCAGTTTTAATCGTCAAACGATAATATTTCTATCGTTCGATCGACCGTTAAATTTATTATATACGGATATATTTTGTCAGTAATTTATTCCCATCATAGTTCATTGAACCCAATCCATAAGTTTCCCATGTCGAAAGTGTTTAAAATAAATGTATAGTAATTTTAATAATTTGTAAAGTGAGTTCTCGTATCACTCGATAGCACGGCCGTATAATAAATAAAACTGGAAAAATTTTGGCATAGCAACAGCGCTGCCGTTCTTTCTACGAGAGCGGTGAGCAAAAAAGTTGCTCGATACGTTTAATGACTTAAACCAGGCGTACGTATTTTTTGTCGCATTTCCGACTATCCGATACGATTTATCAAGACCGCTTAGTCTAATATGAATCTCTAGCAATTCAATGAACTGTATACTGTAAGAAATCTTGTAAGAATTTGTAGAGTCTGTACAGTTATAAAATTTGATAATAAGAATCATACAACCAAAGATATTACTAAATAAAATACTTAAATTATCGTTAGACGGTATGTCCATTGCGCCACTTAACATGGTTTCGAATTTACTTCGTACTTGAAGCAATGATTTTGCCAAATCATGTTAGTCTTTATTATGACACAAATACTCTTTCATACCATAGCTATGAACTGTCATAGAGATGAGCGTTCATCGTGGTCAATAAGACACAAGTAACATAAGAATTCGGGAGTATTTCATGATAGATTTATTATTTTGTATTGAATGAATGAATGGAACACAGTACTAAAACTTGTTCCCAATGGACATTGTATTCTACGAAAATAATATTTTTCCCGCTGAATGGATTCGCCATTCAAGCCAACATCAAGGCTCTAATAGTACACGAAAAAAATGTATCGTTTATTAAGTATTATGAGTCCAAAGACCTTGATCAATTTAAATTAATTGTCCTTATCATTCATTCTTGCCGGTATGCGCTCCGCGTTGGTTTCGTCCGTTCTATTTAAAATAAAACGTTATTATATAATATAAGTAATATTAATATCCAGTCAGTGAGCGCAGTAATAGCTCGCCTCTGTCGTTTTTGATTTCTGCTTCCTTTTTACTTGACATCACACATTTAATTTGTAGTCTTTTAACAATCAGAACCTTATTTCTATTACTTTATTCTTATAATATACTATATGTGCTTGCTACTCTATATACTATATGTTTTGTTATCCCCGGGAACCTAATACTTTTCTGGGATAAATAGTATCCTATATGCTATTCAGGTACTAATCCATTTATTTAAATTTATTTAAATTCTTTATTGTACACACAAGAGAAAATACAACATAATACATATATTAATTTGACAAAGATGGTACAAGGGCGGCCTTATCACCTAAAGTGATCTCTTACAGGCAACCTTTATTTATAACATAATTCTCCATATTAGTAGGTTTTATAAGAGTACTATTTTAACAAAACTTTTACATTATAAGAGACCTCAATGTATATTAGTTCTAAGTTACAAGTTAGCTATTGCTAAGGGCAACGTAGCTATTGATCGGAGAAATTTTCTTTATACCATTAACAAAGGTAGAATAATATTGATTGATGGATCCGTTAGTCTTGTACTGGTAAGTAGTCTATTGTTGTAGAAGCATAAATCAAATGTGCATAATAGTTTTATATTGATAAAAGGTCCTATATTTTATACATGTATAGACTTTAAAAATGTATTCTTGTAATGCATTTTGATTACTGTTTGCCAAATTATTATTGATTCTTTCGATACCTTTTATTTGTTGCCGTTTAGTATGGATCCTGAGATAATAGGAATTTATTGAACGTTACGCGGCCTTAAAAGTTTAAGAGCCGCTGTTCCACGACATGACATTAGAAATCGGCTCGCAAGCGATGGTTGCGACACAATAGTTGCACGGGCTAACTTGTTAGAAAGGTCGGTACATTTTTTCACGGGCGTGAAAGTTGGTGTCGATGGTGAACGGATATTTTTTGGCATTGCCGAAAGTGTCTTAGATCGGCGTTGCGAATCGGCAACAGGTGCTGACTTTTGTTGCCAAAATTATCTGTGGTGATGGAGAATTAGAGAGAATTAGTGTTTTCACTATGAAAGGTTGGTAGTTTTATAATTCTGCTTTAGGAGCGCGAGGCAGAGTCCGTTAGAAATTTTCTTATTTTAGCCAGAGGTAAATGATTATAGAGTTGATAATTTTGTTAACTGTTAGCATGTGGCCAGAGGGCGTACACCGCGAGCCGACCACAATGAATATTGACATGCAAGAATTTAGCTCATCTTGCATCCTTCTTATTCTTCATGAACGGTATAACTTCGTCTCACTCACACACGTTTCACCTCCAAATGCTATTTGGTAGTCGGCTATCCCAGACGGGCCTGGACTTGTTGGACAGGTTTCTAAAAATAGCAAAAACTGGCGATTTTTTTGGAGAATGCCTTAACGTAGGTCCACCGTCGACTCTAATGCCGTTTTGTCACTTCCAGTATATTTATCTATTCCTTATTAATATTAGAAAAGGGAAAACCTTCTTTTTGAACAATGTTTAGTAAGCTTTTGAAGCTATGGTAAAATTCATAAATTTGACGATAATTTTCAATTTTAAAAGTATCTTCTATTTATTTACTCTTAATATAGTTCTCGTCTTTAGGAATCATGCTATTATTTTAATATATCTACATATTACTAAAAATAAAACTTTTATAACTTCTTTTTGCAAAAATGAAGAAATTTTTTTAAACACAATGGTATAGGTGAAATTATGCCACAATGCTAAAACATAGTATTACTGTTCGACTTTCTCTTTTGTTGAACAGTTTTAATTAAATGATTACATTGTGAGGTTCAACCAAAAAAAGAAAAAGATAGGATTAAGGCCGTTTTCACATTTCTAAATAAACTACCTAATCCTTTTTAAAATCTAAGCAAATAATTAAAATTTCAAATTAACAACTTTATACTAAATGCATATGAAAGTATATAATGCGCTGATTAACTAAATAAACTATGTTTATAATTTTTGTCATTATGTGTGTCTGCTTGCTCCGGTTACGGTTGGACCCATTTTAACTGGATTGCCACTGGCAATTAGCTGATGATATGCCTTTATTTTAGAAAAAGAATAAGGTTTCCGTGTAATAAAGAGAAATCATTACACCACGCAACCGAAGCCGAGGGCGCAGCTAGTCTTCAGGTATAATAGATAACGGTAGATCACACAACTCTGAGATAGTCATCAAGGCTCCAATAATCTCAATCAATTTTTAAACGGCTCATATAACCGTACGGGCATCTTTCCACGATCCTTGAAGCTGAGAAAGAGATCGCTCGTGTATTCAGCTAAACGGAATGGCGTATTAAAAAAAACCCCAGCATTACTTGGTTGATAAGTGAGTGCGGCGCGGCGGTAGTGCAGGTGGAATGCTGCAAGTGACCGTCGCTTTACGTCTGTCAATCAAAATTGTATCTTATAATCTCTTGAGTAATTAAATGTTTCGCTTTAGGTTTTGATATAGTTATCTTTGTAAAATTAAACAATGAAATAATTAAAATATTTTCATTAACCTATTATTAAAATCGGCAAAAATGTGTTTTTTTTTAATGAAATTTTAGGACACAGTTACAGAGGTTTTAAGTTAATGATATTAATGAAATATTTTTTTTTATTACTAGGTGTGCTGTTTCACTTGGGTTATCTACAAAAAAGTTGCTTACTATTATTTTATTATTACGAGGTAGCATTATTTCAAAAATATTAAAGACAGACAATTACATAAAATAGGTAATATCAAAGGAACTTTTAATTTTACTTTCATCTTAATCTCAGAAGATTTTCTCAGAAGCCTTCTTAGAAATTTGAAAGAATTTAGACGAGATAAACCTTTAAGAAAAAATGATTCTTACAACCATTTACTGGAGGTGACAGGCTTGAAACGATCTTTTACTTTCGTAATTTTCGTAGAAAGGTAGACGAACAGACATACCTTTCAACTGAAAACATTAAATAATCCACTGAAACTTTGCGCCCTGACGCTAAAAGCCCTCGCCTACATGTTAATCTTAATGGATTCATTTTATTTTAAAAAAAATTTAGTAATCTTAAGAAATAGGATAAAGTTTCTCGAGTAATTTATGTTTGGTTGTATAAACCGACATTGCTCAGTGGTAGTACGTCTGCTTCAATCGATGATTGTGATTCTTTATTGATTTATTTATCTAGATATACACAAGAACAAACACACTCAGACCGGAACAGATGCCTGCATGGTCTATACAAACATCTGCTAGTATTATTATTTATATTTGTTGCTGCTTAGTGCAGTAACATTTGTCTGGATCGAGAATGAAGCTCGCGACCATCGCCGCTTAAGACAGGTTCAAGATAACTAAGCCAAAGGCCTCAATAGCTCAACGGTAGAAGGCTCGACATCGTTCAGTTAACGCGAAAGTCGAGGGTTCGATCCTGACCCCCTTAGACTATTATCGTATCCATTCCAAGCACAAGCTTCGAGCTTATTTGGAGGGCAATAGGAATATTAGTAATGCCTTGAAAAAGCATTGCTAATATTCTTTAAAAAAATTATAAATGTCAAAATCATTATAAATTAATAATTAAATTAAATAAAACAACTCAGGATGTAAATACAAACTAAAATGCTTATGAATGAAATTAATGTATTTAATAAATGTAAATTGTACAGAGCAGCAGTTTGAACTGTTTAAACTGTTCTAAAATATTTGTTTCCGCATCAATATTGACATTTCATACAAACGCTTCGGTTTGGATATGTTATGGAATAATTCAAATAGAATTATTAATTAATAAACCAACCGTTCCATTTAGTGTCTGCATGTACAGCGTTTTTGTTGTTTGCATTGTTTTATTTGGTAACATTGATCAATAGACATTCGTTAAATAAAGCATAAAGTTACTACATATATATCAATCTATAATTGCAGTGTTTACTTTTAAGACGCTCTTAGCCTGATGCGCTTGCTGGTCGGTAGACGATCGGTGAGCTAAGCATACGCCATTTTAGGCGCGGTCAGTCGCTAGATGGGTGATCGCATGGTTGTATTTCAACTTAGCGTCTCCATGCTTCGGAGGGTACGTAAAATGTCGGTCCCGGCTGTTATCAATATACTCATATATGGGCGACGTGAAAAACTCTGGCACTAGGTTGGCCACTAACCTTTTTTTTTTTTTTTTTTTTTACTTGGAGAAATGCAGTTACGCACTCGAGCGCCGGGACGGGTGCAATGGCGCAGGAGGTGTGTGGGTGGACTCGGAGCCAAGCCCCCTACCCACTAAAACTCCAAGGTCCCATCTAGCGCCATAGTGGGACGTTGCGGGGTCGCTGAAGCATACAACCGCGACGCCCCGGCGCTTGCCCCGAGGGCCCACCGGTGGCGGCAACCTACTGCCGCCATACATACATATACTACATACTAATACATACCACCGCGCGCGAACGCGCCAGGCCTTTCGGCCTCCACCTTGGACGGCACCATACTGCCGCCATACATACATACTAATACATACTATACATATATAAAATATAATGACCGGGACCGAAAGGCCCGGGAAACCCAACCAAGGGAGCCCTGGGTCCTAGGGTTCCCCGCCGAGACTAACTTTTTAATGAGGTTATTTCCTCTACGACCGACCGTCGTTATTTTTTAAAGAGGTTTTCTTCCTCTACCGCCCGACCGTTAAGCACACCTCCGGTGTTGCAGGAGCCGCTCGCAGTCCATTCTGATAAGCAAAAAGTACCGGAGCGACCCATACGACACCACCCTCCTAGGCGCGGTCTAGCGTAAAACGCCCCACGCCCGAACCGTCTGACCCTGTTAGCTTCACCGGGCAGTCGAAGGTGCCACCTGCACAATCGACTCCCGGCTACTGAGCCCCCGGCACGACAAGCCCAGGGTACCGCAGAGTTTGACCTCTGCGGTTGGGGGGGAGGTTGGCCACTAACCTATCCTAACCTAACTAACTCGATAAGAAGAAGTGTTTACTTTTTTCTTCGTATTTTTATCATCGTATTTCGTTATATCAAATAGAATTTTATATTATGCATTCCCAGTAGATTTTCCAAGTTGTTAAAATAACAATAGGTTTTCATTTTGCAAGGATCGATATGAATTGTACGCTTGTCCCCAACGAGTTAATTAAATTTTCATATTTCAATTTGCTGGACAAAGGAATGTATTGAATTTAAATAGACGAAAGCTAGAACGGAACTAGAGTATTCTCTATGGCAGGTTATTAACTAGACAACTGATACGTACATGCTTCGTTCAGGTTACATTATTATTTTCATAGACAATTTTGATGCACAGATTATGAAATGTTCGCTACGCTGGTGGCCGTGGATGGGTTCTAGACATGCCTAAGATATCTATTGATAGATCACTCCGTTAGTGTCAGGTTGCTCGACCTACGTTACCTTAATTTTAATATGTTCATCGACCAGTGTGTGTGTGTATGTGTGTGACGTCATCGGATTTTTTCGTTACTTTCTGTCCAACCCATTTGAAACTCCTTAATGTAGAAGTTCTAAAGAAACCCGCATATTGTACCTACTAAATAGGTATAATTCTGTGTTATAGGTTGTTGAAGTCTATATCATATTCTTACACGGATTTATAATGCGAATGACATATATAATTTTACGATAAACTAAGTTCATTCCGATTCCCGTGTACGTAATACGTAGCTTCCCGCATGTTTCAAACACGGGGAAATTGGCTTCAAGACTTTGCCATGTACCCCATTATTTATACACAAACACGACGGCAACACAAATTGTATCATATTTCAGACCAAATCGTAATATATAAACTAGTTTTTACCCGTGACTTCATCTGTAATATTTAAAATAATTCGCGATAACGATCTCCTGATTAACATGCTTGGCTTGGGATCTATGCATGGGTGCATAATATAACATAATTTTTTAACAATACAAACAATTAGGAAAATAATAATAACTTTGAAATTATAATAATAAATGAATATTAAAATACAATAATGAAAAATAACTAATAGTAAATTAGTAATTAATAATAAAAAATATAAAAAACGGGTCTTCTTCTTCTTATCGATTGGTTAGTGGCCAACCTAGTGTCAGAGATGTTCAGGTCGCCCGGAGGCCTCTGACTTGACTTATCGACTGTTGTCTAATTGTCAACAACTGGGACCGACTTTTTACGTGCCCTCCGAAGCACGGAGACGCTCGGTTGAAATACCACTATGCGATCACCCATCTGAGCTTTGCGCGCCTATACTTGCTTAACCTACCGATCGTTTACCGATCAGCGGGTGCACTCGGCTATGAGCGTCAAAACGGGTCAAAAGTAATAAAGTAAAGGCTTAGAGAGCCAAAATTAACACAAAATTTACTGAAATAATAACACAGTACCGCAATATTAATTACATGTTCAAAGAGATAACACAACCATCGAAGACTGATATGAAATCTGATGTTGATGCAAAAGAACACGTTCGGTAGTGTTGAATCTGACCTATGTCTGTTCTTGTGAAGTTTAGAAGGGTATGGTATAAATGTATTCAGAACTTTTCGCGTTGAATCAAGCAGGTTATAACCGGAAGTACGAAGTCGCTCTCTCTCACATCTATGTTACCCTTCGTCAAATGTCAGCAGCACGCTTGTGGTGTTATCAGGTGTTGCAAGCGTCTGAGACTCAAATATTTAGTAACATCTTCATAACCAATTTCAATTATCTATGTATGTATGTAAAAATCAATTGCTATTCGTTAGTCGCGCTAAAACGAGAAAGGCTGGACCGAGATGGTTAATTTTTTTTGAAGTATTTGTGGAAGTCCAGCGTAAGTTTAAATGGTGAGAAAGCAATAATTTTCCATACAAACTGCTCCTGTCAAAGTATTAATGTTAGTGACATCGGTATGGTAGCCTCAGGTCCCTTAAAATTAAAGAACGTAGTAAATATTATTTATTAAAAACTTAAATATTTATATACCAGGTAACTCTGCGAATTACATAACTGTACATTATTAATAATTATCGTTGTAAATTCTAAGGCGGTACGAAGTTCGCCGGGTCAGCTAGTATTCTTATAAATATATCTACAAACGGACAGGCTTTGTTATTAGTTATATAGTAAAGTAAATGGTATGTCAAAAACGCAACTCAGCTTGCCAAAATTACACAATACGTTATAATGGCTATAAACCATTGTCTACGGTTCAACGTATGCGAGCCTTTGTTTACCTTCAATCACAATTTAATCAAACGAAACAATACCTTCAAAATTGATAAAATAATTGATTAAAATAACTTTTACTGTTCCCGGTCGTTTCTTTGCTGTTCATCTCAATATCAGTGCTATATTAATTAAGAACTTTAGTAAGCGGGGGGTCTACCATGTACTCTTAATAGCAATCCTATTGCGATCCAATTCAATTAAGGTATTAAAACGATTCGGATTTTATATGAGCATGACGTATAAAGATATAATCATGTCATAAGAAATAGCGATGGAGTTCAGTTTAGGTTGACATTTGAACCCCTAAACCATTTAACCATACCATTAATTACCCACCATTTTTTTATATAGTAAATATTATTTTTGGTTTTTAGTTTAAATGCTATTATTATTTTTTATCAGAAAAGAGGAATATGAAATATTACACAATATAATTACCAGTCAAGTGTGTTGTGGACCACGCACATTTGAAACTAAAGGGTTCCGCAGCTTGGTTATGAAGAATCTTAAGGACTTTAAAAATAATAACGAATCAAATTCGACCGCAAAAATAAGTTGGTAATTTCTTTCTTTTTTTTGTTTGTTAGAAGTTGGCAAACAAGCATACGGCCCACCTGATGGTAAGTGGCTGCCGCAGCCTATGAGCGCTTGCAGCACCATTAGTAGGTGCCACTCGCGCGTTGCCAACCTCGAGATATTAGTTCTTAAATCTCGTTCGCCCAGTAATTTCACTAGCGTACAATGCCCTTCAAACCGGAACACAGTAGTGCCTAAACACTACTATTTGGCGGCAGAATATTGGACACTGCGGTGGTACCTACCTAGCCGGCCTCTTGCAACAAAAGACCTACCACCAGTGTGACTGATTGCACAGGTGGAATAATCTCTGTTGTGACAGAGGTTATCCCAACAGCGGGCGATGGGGTCGTCACGTCTCGACGCCTTTAAAGTAATTATCAAAAGTAATATGAAAAACAAAGTTATGGGAAAAACTTATATATCTCTTAAATTTGTAGACCTATGTATCTTCTTCAAACAAAATGTGGTCGAAAGTTCGTTTGGTGTTCTACAAGCTCAACTTTTTTCACAATTTTATATCCCATACTTCAAAAGCTAGAGGAGGGGGCACCATTTTTATTACTTTAGGAGCTGATATCTCAACAACTACTGACGTAATGATAAAAGTCGAAATCAAACCTCCTTATCATTTTGAAATACCCTATACAAAGATATCTCACACGTCGCCATACATCGAATTTTTTTTTCAACCCTCAGTGACATGTAGAACACCTATTCTTATTTTTATATATTTTAAGATTTCACTACAAAATCGTGTAGCGGTTCATAGAATACACCTATTTACTAAATTTCGTATAGATAGCGCCAATTATAGTCTCCGAGTAAACAGACTGGGACATACGGAATTATAAGTGTTCCGTTTTTGTCATTTGGTTACGGAACCCTAAAAATCATTATTCTGGGAACATGTATCGTGATCATGGTCTTGCTCACGTAACAAAGTACTATGTACTATTTTTAATACTTTATTATTTATATATAGCATCTAACACAAGCCACTGTTACAGCGTTATAATAAAACCGATGAGGAAAATTGAATTGCTTATAATTAATTATTGTATGTTTCAGTTCATTGTTGCTGTGAGAAATATAACTGGGAAAGAAAAAATACAATAAAGTACAACAGAGGGTCTACTATGAACAATAACAATGATATTCCGATCCAATTGAAATCAGGTTTATATTTTATATCAGCATGTATGAATGTAATTATATGTTATTGTACGAAATAGCGATGCAGCTCAGTTTAGGTCGTCATTTCAACCGTAATAAGAGTTCATGGTAGCCCCCTGGTTATAACTTAACGTAGATATTGTAATGACAATGTAGCTTTCACCTAGATTTACTGGCGGATTTTATAAGTTTTCCATATTCTGATTCTCTTCACTCTCTTAGTCAAGTCAGTTACACATTGACTTACAAAACTGTATCCGCAAGGATACGAGAGCTGTATTCAGCTTTACTTTTACTTCTAATTTTTATAACGGATATTAAAATATATGTATTACTATTGTTTTGGAAAGAAATTTCCAATCGCAGGTTGGTGTAGGAGAGTGAGACGGACCGCCGGGAAGACAGTTGCTTGCGCAAGCGATTCTGTGTCGAACGAATAATATGGCGGTAAGGGTTCTGCTGAGTTTTAGTGGGTATTACCGCTTTTGGGGTCCATGTACCTAATTTTTTTTAAAGAATATGTGCAATACTTTTGGAAGGCAATATTAATAATCCTACACCTCCTCTAAATAAGGTCGAAGCTTGCGCTATGAGTGGGTCAAGATCGAACCTGCAACTCTCGCGTTAAAGGAGTGGACATTGTGTGTGTGGAGTGCATAAAAAAAGTACATAAAAATTAGTAATCATCAAAATGATAATGATCCTAAAGGATATATATTAGTAATTACTTGAAAAGGCTCACATTGATCGACCAAAACGCATAGTATACACTGCTAGTTCATAAGTTTTAAATCACTTAGCGAGCTATTGAAAGGGCTATTCTCGGAGTTTCCCTAGAGAAACGTATTCAAAACGAAGTGATTTCACCGGTCACCAGATTAGCTTAAAAGGTAGCCGGCCATATCAGCCGAAGAACTGACAACCGATCGAGTAAACGGGTTCTTGAGAGAAGACCACGGACCGGCAAACGTAGCGTAGGACGTCCTCAGACTAGGTGGAGCGATTATCTTCGCAGGGTTGATGGCAAGATCTGAATGAGAGTGGCCGGGGACCGTGCTCAGTGGCGTACATTTTGGGAGACCTATGTCCAACAGTGAACAGTGAAGGATTGATGATACACTGCTAGTTCCCGTTGAAATTATATGAGAGTACTTCCTCCGTCAAACTTATCCGTCTAAATAGAAAATAGCATCACTACCGCCGACAACTAAGACTTGTCTGTGGTTCGTGTAATATCTGTAAGTGACGTCTCATTTATTGTGCTCAACCAACGGAAAATCCAGTCGGAAAACTGCAACTGACAACGCTTTGTTGTAATCAAGTTTTAATTAGCTGCAATTATTGAAATCAATTATTGCGTTAGTTCACAACGTTGTTTGAAATGATTTTGATTTTGATGATGTTTATTAATTTATTTATGTTAGTTTTTGCGATCGCTTTTGAACATTAAATTTATAAAATATTAGATTTTAATGAGATATACGCAGTAAAATCGAAAAAGTATATAAGTCGCACTATTTTTGCAAATATGATGATGAAATTTCTAATAAAAAAACGGGCCAAGTGTGAGAGAGGTTAAGTACAATTATTTCTAACGGGGACTACCATATCGATTTTCGACCCAAAACCTATACAGTAGGTATATGATCTATAATTGGGAATAAAAGCAAGGTCTTACTGGATTTTTTTTTAAAATAATATTTGTTTGAATAGGATTTGCTTTTTTTTCTGATTTTGTATTGCTGTTGGCTCTATTGGCCTTGACAGCGTTACCGGGCTGGATTGGCTGAGTAATGAGGCCAAGCCGAGAAAAAGTCTTCGGGTCAGTCTTTGCAGGCTGAAAGTTCATTACCTATGTGTATTTAATTAAGTGATATCACATAATATGATATCGTTCTCATAGTGTTTTTGTAATACAACATAAAACAAATATATTTTCCTCACTGATAAAAGTATATAATTAGTACGTGAGTAAATATTTTTACAAAAAACACTGGAAATTATCACCTGTTATCGGCAAAATGGTTACCCTTAATTTTGCCGAAATTGCTTCTGCAAACGATACGTTTAGTGTATTGTTCTACGTCTAAATTAGGACAATATAGTAATATAATATTAATCTATATAATACAACTAGCTGTGCCCGCTTTGTCGTAGTGTGATGTCAAAGCACAAATTTAATTACCTAAAAAAGATTATAGTGAGTTAACCTTAAAAGAAAGACATAAGCTGACGGATAGAAGCTCTCATAAATAATTTTCCCTTTTCTGCCATATTTTTGACTGATGATGCGCTGTTATTGGCGTAGCTTGATTTAGTATTGATATTTGGTTTTTTGTAGCCTTCCTCAATATATGGACTATTTAATAGAAAATAATTTTTCAATTCAAACCAGTAGAAGCGCGTCCAGATAATAGCGCGTTTAAACAAACTGTTCAGCTTTATAATATTGATATAGATACTGTGGCAAAACTAAATGACGTAATATACTATAAATTATCCTGTTCAATTGTAATGTGATGAAATTCCATTATACAAAATGAAATAAAATAAAAATTTACATATGTATGGTATATACCCATGGTTAAGGAAAAAAGATTAATAGGCTACACATATTTTTTTCAGTACAACGTTCTTAACAAAGATATCACAAACAAAATCTTTATCCCTAACTATAAATAGTGATTGGATTATTTGAACGTTACAAAGGCTACAGCTTATCGATGTCGTGACGTGACGACCCCAACACTCGGTGGTGGGATAATCTCTGTCACTGGTTGTAGTATCTTGGTTAGAAGATGCCCGCTAGGTAGGTCCACCTCATTGTCAAATATTTTAATGCCAAACGATAGTACTTAGTCATTACTGTGCTCGGTTTAAAGGGCACTGTAGGATAGTGAAATTACTGGTCAAAGAAGATAGATAGAACTAATATCTCGAGGTTGGCAACGCGTATCTGGCACCTACCATCAGGTGGGCCGTATGCTTGCTTTCCAACATAAAATAAGAAGAGAATCCCCTTTATTACATGTTACACTAATGATAAACCGGGTATTTCTCTTTTGAATATTATCCTAGTGTTAGTGTTAGGGCGCCATTTATACATTTACAATGTAATGAACTTAAAAACAAGTAGTTGGGAATATACAGATAGAGTCTAAATCGAATTCGTAGAAGAAATTTTTAATGAAGCCGGCTGTTGACTTCAATGCTGACGTTATCTTACGGCGGTTTCAGACGAGCGTTTTATAAGATTGTATATCATTAATATATTATTATGAGCGTATATACCGTTGTAGGTAGCGAGTCTGCCTTTAGCCTCGATAGTTGCGGGTTCGATTTCCGCTCGGACAGATGTTTGCATTGACTAATGTCTGTTTCGGTCTGGGCGTTTATCCGTGTAGGCGTCCCCACCGTGCCTTGGAGAGTACGTCTCGGTTGTTATCACATAACATATGACAATATTTGTTAATTGGTGATAAGTAAATTGCTCTTATTCAATGTCTTACTGGTACGCCCTTAGGATTGCGGAGGTCAGATGGCAGTCGCTCTATTAAAAAAAAAAATAATAATAATCGTATAAATTAGTAACCTATCAAATCCCAAGTCGAGTAATGAACAGACCCTGGGTAAATGCTCTTATAACACCGGGAATAATGCAAGGAAGATACTTCTTAACGTATATAGACACAGACTTCTTAACGTATATTCGAAGAAGAGCGTATATAGACGCCTAGATACACGTTGAAGATTTAGAAATATGAATGTTTCAGGATGAAAATTTAAGAATTTTATTTTTGTGAACAATTTTTTGTAATACATGTATTTTAATATCTTACATAAAAATGGTGTGTAGCATGAAAACGTCACCTCATTTATACTAATCTATTATTTTACATATTAATTCTATACCTAAATAATATTTAGTTTTCCTTGACAATAATTTTCATAAAATATAATATGTTAAATAATTATTATAAAACTATTGTATTTCTCAGCGCGAAATTTTATTATCTTTTACATGGAAATTGTACTTGATACTTACAAAAGGATGAATAATATTGTTTAATAGATTGACTTTTTAAAGTATCGCGTAGGTATGTATTGGGTTGCCGGTTATCCGGCGCCGACTGTCCAGTAACTCATTTAGCTTTCACACGACCCAATTTTGAATCTATTAGCTCTTACACACAGCGGTGAATCCGGCGACCGCCATACATGACCATACACTTCCATACGTGTGAAAAGGCACTTATTATACAAAGTAAGTGGTCGCGGATTGATCTTTAAGTATTTCGATCACTACACAACTATTAGTATTGTAAGCATTTATTGTTATTTCTCAATAATGGATATAAAAATATTTGTACATGAAAATACAAACACTTATCAAATTTACGGACACATACTCACGTTCAATTGCTTTATTGACTCACCGAAGCGAGGTCTTATTTAGATGCTAGTTGGATTGGGCGTCCGGCGTTTATGTAAGCACGAGTATGTACCACCACTTCAATTCTTCTCAAAATATTAGTAGGAAAAATTTGGAATATATTTTATCTTTATTGTTATAGTTATCATAATGAAGTTTATATTGAATTTTAGCGTTAGAGAGACCACTGTATAATTTTTAAATTACAGTCTTTAGAAATTAACAATTTGACTTAGCTTCAAGCAGATAAGCCTAGAGTATTAAAGTTACACCGCATGACTTGGTAAGGTTAGACCTAGTGAAAAATTATAAATTGTGGCGCTTATACACTGGCGAATTGAGGAACTCGGGGCGGACTCGCTAATTACTCGCTTAACTTTGAAAGCTCGCAATTCGACTGTGTGATAAGGCCATAAGCGTTATTAGGTTCCAATATTATCTCATAATAAATGGTCTGAACTATTTCCGTCAAACAAAAGATCAAGAGAATGAAGGGTTGATAATAAACAAACAAAATTGACGATTATTTAAGATATAATATTTTACAACTCCCCAAGATATTGAGACTCTTCCTGTCCCATGAATATGAAAATTTCAATTGTTTGACTATTATGTCTACTGTCTTGAATACAGTATATCGGTTTATTCAGTTTTAGGGTCGTAGCCAAATGGAAAAAACAGAACCCTTAAAGTTTCGTCATGTCCGTCCGTCCGTCTGTCTGTATCTCACAGTCATTTTACTCGAAGACTATTGGCTCTATCTATACGAAATTTACTCAATAGGTGTATTATATAAACCGCTTCAAGATTTTGTCATAAATTCATAAAATATATAAGTATAAAGGGTTGCAGTCCATACTATTAATTGAAGATACTATTATTTGAAAAAAGAAATCCCATAAAAACATAAAATATAAAAAAATTGCCAGTCTCGTAAAGCAGTTCTTCTATTACAAAAAGTGGTGAGATTTCATGTATAACTACGCCTGAAATTACGAACTTATTTTTGCGATCAATTTTAATTCGTTATTATTTTTATAGTCCTTAAGATTCTTCATAACCAAATTGCGGAACTCTTTAGTTTCACTTGTCCGTGGTCCACAACGCACTTGACTGGTAATTTTTTCATAGTAGTTGGCATATAATAGGTAATTTTCTGATTTTCACGACAATACTTTTCTAGGGTCGGAGTCATAAACTATCCCCTATATATTCCCCCTCCCTTCCTTCGGTGGCGACTCCGACCCTACCGTCGTGAGCTCAGCACCACTGATACCAGTTGATAGCGTGGTGACTTCTGTGGGCCTACCATGAACACTTATTGCGATTCAATGACGACCAAATGTGAGCTGCACTACTATTTCGTAACATAACATATACGTAATGGAACTATATAATATCTGAATCATTATATTTATTATTTTAATACCTAAATTTAATGTCATCGGAACCGAATTGTTACTAAAAGTTCATGGTTGGGCCCGCAGATTCTACCAAATCTGAACCAGCAATATGCCTGTCTACCAATTTTGATGGATAGAAAAACGACGTTTATTAATTTTCCATCCACTGTCCAATTATGTATACTAATTCTGTAGTTGGAAAACAATTTTTTATATATCTAGATTGTACTATTTCGTACCTCGTAAACAAGTTATTTATAATTATTTCTAATACCTAGATGGATTTCTATGGATATATAAACTCAAATTAAAAATATTATTTTATATTTAATAGCACTTATGATTTGGTTAAGCAATATTGCAACATATCTATTTACAATTTAATACTAACTATACTTAAAATTTAGAAAATTGATTATAATTTACCAGTACAAATCATGTCAATTTATGAATAATATAATAATTTTAGTTTTTGGATTCTGCAGAGAAGAACCAGTGAGAATTTCAGTAGTTACTGTTTTTGAATAAATCCTTTACATAAGTCAGAGATAGCAGTTTACTTTTTACCCTACGTGAAATCCTACTTACTTATATTTCATGTTTTGTTATCTTAAATATTTTCATTTACAGAATAGTAAACTTTATGTTTTTTTAAATTAAATAAAAATAACTTTCGATTATGCTAAGACTTGCTGGGTACTTTTTTAAAATAAAAATTGACTTTGTTGCTCCAGATTAAACATATTGTCATACTGAAGCCGAAAACTGAATTTCAAGTTCACACTTTCCTTCTTATGTAAGAGAGATCTGAGTGAAGTTTAGCAGTTTTCAAATAGCTGATTACTTTTAATTAGATAATAAAAACGAGTTTATTGATATTGTAATATTCGAATAAATTTATTAATTAATTAAATAAAATTCACTTCCTCCATGTTTTTACGACATGTGCTAAAAACGTTTGACAGTACGACCGTTAAAAGTTCACCTGCCATATTTATCACCTGTGTCTAGAAATTACATGTATCTATCGTTGAGGCCTTCAAAATTTTATTATTAATTACGAATATTTAAAAGTATAACTATGAAAAAACTTAAATATTTATTTACAACCAATATGACAATATAGACACAAATCTTTATATATTTACAAACAATTGTAGAAATTATGTCCACTTGGAATTATGGTGGTAAGAATGCCAATATTTTACGCGGAAACTGTTTCTATTATAGTAGATAAGTAAGAGCGATTTTGATAACATGAGGCAAACACAAATAAAAAGCGATCAAAAAACAACTGTGGGGGTGACTGATAATACATACGAATAATTATTATATCATAGAATTTGAGAATGCCCATTAAATATTTCGTACGATCCCTGTTATCTGCGTTAATAATTAATATATATAAAGTAATACGCTTATCTTTGTGTTTACCTAATTTTCTTGTCGCAGTAAGAAAGAGAAAACTATGTTAGCCAATATTGAGATATTGATAATGGAAATATTTCTTATTTTTAGTTGCGAAAGTATAGTGAAAATATTTTTTTTAAACCTATGTGAAATCGAGTATATTATGTACCATAAATTTAGACGTACCTAATGGTAAGTCAGCATTGCTTATTAGCTCTTGTAATATCATTATTTAAGTACTACATACACACTACCAACTAACACTGACATTGACATGACAATTTGGGCCACTGAGAACGAAACGCACAAATAATTGTCTTCTCGAGCCGGCTTGATGCTGAAAACATCAAGGCTCTACTTTAATAAAATGTTTAAAAGTTCTGCCTGTCTTTTTACTGAACTCTACGAACATATATTGAACTTACAATTTCAATCATAAAAAAGAGTTGTAAAATGCGTGTGACCAGTTATACTGTTATAAAATGGCTGTTCTTTGTAATAATATAATACATCAAGCGGACACAGTGACGAGAAAAGACTTGTATTTAATAGATGAATAAATAACCTGTATTAGCTTTTAACATTTCATTCCAAGCTAATCTCTTTCGTACAATATGAATTTTACTGAATTAAAATAATTAACTGGAGTATCTTAAAATTATCAGAAAAAACGTTAACACGGCGCCGCATCGTAGAGATAGAAGTCCCTTAATAAAAAGTGTATTTATCGTTTTAAAATTAAACTTGCTTTCTTCATAAAAATATTAATATGTTTTTTTGAATACTATTAATTTTATTTATATTATTATAGCTGATAATTCAAAATGTAGAGACGATTTATTTTTTAATTTTGAAAACTACTATCGAAAATTTTAATTAAAGTAACACAAGGTTTTTTTAAGGTGATTGATACCTAACATTACCAAGACTAATTAGTATATCAGTTAACTTTTGATTTTAAAAGGTTCCGTTGAAAAAGACTCAGATGATTTCCTAATTTCTGCAGTAGGGTAAAAAGTATAAATATATCGAGACTCTTAATAAATTCCTTTTATAATATAAAAAACTAAACGTTTCTTTATTCTAATATGTTTTCAAACCACCAAAATAATAAACATCTACGTTCTTTCTCATGCAGAACCAAGCGATTACGATGAAACTTTGACAAATGGTTCTACATACACCCGCGAAAGTCCTAAAAAAATCGACTGACTTTAAAGAAAAACAACACTATTTGCCGGCTGTTATTAGTTTTCAATAACATCTAATTATATTCATGACAATAATTATTATGCTCATAAGAAATTTGTACATACAAAACCTAAACACTAGGGAATAATAAAAAAAAAGTTCGTTAGTTCAAGATCACTAAAATCAAAAATTAATCGATGAACTGACTTGATTTGACAGATCGTGGTATTTTTGTTCAAGAATGTTTATAAATATTTTAATCCAGAAAAAAAACTGGAAAATATTTATATTAGACAAAGCCACAGCGAAATATACTAGTATTTTATAAAAAGCCCAGGAGGAAGTCATAGTATGATGTAGGCATATTTTTGTCAGCCTTATCAAACAAAGACCATGAATGTTCTTAGCCGATTTGGCTAGAATAAGAGCTGACTTTTACAATAGCATTGGAAAGATTTAGCCGTGGGCATTTCATTTCAAATATCTCTATGTAACTGGAACCAGTGACATAGAAACCCAAAGGTACCGTTGGAAAATAGTTCGATTCCCGCTTGGTGTAGATGTTTTTATTGATACGTAGCATCTGTTTCTGTCTACGTGGTTGTGTTGTGTTTGAGTGTAGTACAGTCCCACATAGGTTTTAACTATCCAAATCTGGGACGTTAAGTCGATCATTTATTTATGTACAAAAAGCCGAAATATATAATTGTTAATTGTAAGTGTTATCGTGCCTCATAAAAAATAATAAACATGTAAAATGCTTATAGGTATTTTCGACTAGATTTTTCAAACTTGTTCAGAGGTCTCAGTAGGTACTCTATAATTTTGTCTCTTTCAGTTATTGCTCATTGTAGAGACAGACTTTCTTTCGGTTTATAATCGAATAAGTGTCGGTGGAAATTTTTATACTTTTTAACTCATAGAGTTATTTAAGTTAATGAGGCGGTATAATTTTTTTTAGATTCATTTAGGCTTAGGAATATCATTGCTGAGTGTGAGTTTAGTTAATTTATTTTGAGGCTATTTTCTTTCTTTATTATTGTAACAATCAATAAATTGTTAGTTGTCTGAATTGTTAAATGTAATCATTAATTTCAAACAAATGTTAATATTTTGTTAATCAAAAATGTAATAAGTTCGCTTGAAGCAAAATTTTTAGTTTCGTTAGGTATTTAATATTTAAACTCTTTTGAGAACCGAGTAACTGTATTTTGAATTAAAAGAAAATCAGTTATTGTTGTTATAATATTTTACTTTTAAATTAAATAAGCGAAGATGTTAGCGCCCAGCAAGTTGTTTTAGTAGAAAAAAGTTTATGGAAGTATTGTGGTCGTTAAGGGTAGGATAGCGTATTGCTATTGGGAGAGGCGGGTGAGGGCGTTCCGGGGTGTATCCTTTTAATTCAGAAATATTTATGAATGGAGAAAATAAAGTATAAAAATAATTTTTTTGTTTTATTTAGCAATACATTTTATTTGTTTTCTTTACATTAATCCTTAATCGCATTGCTTTCAAATCGCCAATTGCAAAATTTAAATAATTCGCATACAGCAATGACATTAAATTTAGAACTATTATAATTATATAGAAGTTGGGTCCACGGAGACTCGGGACATCGGAGTCTGAAATAATAAAAAAAAAATTAATAGAAAAGTTTTGTCCTATTTGTTCTGATGAAATTGTGTTTGAAGCAACGCCACCGCCGTTAAAATTTTAGGCAGACGAAGGCCGGTGAGGGGAGAGCGGCAAGCGGCGTGGGCGCACATCCGCTCGCTCGCGGATTGCCCAATTGCCGCCACTAGCCGACTACAGGCGATGATTTCGTCATGACGCGATGACTAAACCTAACAATTACATATAAGAAATGATTAAAAGAACAAACGTTCCAAAAAAAAAATTAAAGTGCTATGCCACAAGCAGAAAATTCAGCGATTTCGCAGCCGAAATATATCACAGTCTGCGTAATCTCCGACGTCACTGCGGACATAACTAGACGAATTGATGAATACTGCTGATGATTTCTTCATTTATGATGATTGTACGCCAGTTATATAGGAGAGAGAAAAAGACTGACTGATAGAAAAAGCCAAGTCAGTTTCTCCCACCGACACGACTGACATTAATATCTTCTGGCTTCTAGTGTTCGTTGATCTTCCTTATCTTCATTTGATTCCACTTCTGCTTAAGCTAATTTAATTCAAAACAAAACTCGCCTTCCCGCCATTTATAATAGGTAAAATTGAAGTCGTTTGACTAAACAAGAGGAAACGATGACTAACGCTGATAAACCGTGATGCGAAAACATAAGGAACTGCATAACTATTATAAATAAATTTGAATAAATTTAATAAAAAAAAAAAATAATTATAAAGTTTTAGAAAGTTTTAAAAGAACGTGACACAGGCGAAACAACACTAAATTTAAATGTCACTAAAATTTCTAATGTTCTAGGACGCGCGATATCAGTTAACCGTAAAAAATACAAGTTGAATTTAGTAAAAGTTAAACTTCCACTGCGGTAAGTGGAAACCGAAGGTACGACTACAGCGGATGGCGAGCAAACGGCGAATGGCAGCGTGTAATAGACTGCGATCCCGTAGTGACGATCGCCACAAGAGGGGGGAGGTGTGCGGTCCGCAGAGGGGTCGCGAGGGGAGGGCACGAGGCGTGCTGCGCGCGCAGAGAAAGGACGCAAGTGGTGATGTAATCGCGATCGATGCACTCCACTCTGGGTAACGCAACCGCTGCGGCTCTCTCAGCGAACGACGACTCTATACACGAAGGTTATCAAAGTTTTGTTTCTAATATCATCGACGCTAACCGATGACGTTCTCTCTTACCTCACGAAATGTTAAAAAGTTCGACGTGATTATTTTTACAAAACAATAGTTCAAAATTAATCTTTTTACGGGTCAATAACCTCGTGTGACACCTGCGTGTATTTAATCCACGTGCATTAGGGCTAGGGATGATTACAACGTATTTGCGCTACATTCGCTTTAGGAGAATGGCACTGCGCCGAGTTAGTTAGAACGTCGTCGTTGGCGCTGTGATAATTTACTATACCGTATTGATCAAAGAATAGCGAATACCGAGTGCCGTTCGGACGTTGTCGTGCCATTTCGAGAACGCTCGGCTCTTATGTAGGTCACACGTGTAAACGTTATCCCCTCCAAGTCGGCCTTGGCTTACTTTGGTCTAAGTGGCACCTCCCCTTCGCCGTTTGCTTAGTACTATTCGTCCACTACATACATGCCTTGTAATCCTCAAATAATTTTAAAATTATCTTCTTTACAAAAAAAAAAATATTTGTTAGAAATTTTACAAACAGAAAAAAAATTGTAGATAACTTATAATTAAATTTTATTTAATTAGAGGACTTTTGAAAATAGGCACAGTCGGGTGTATACAAATTGAAAAAATGTTTGTTAATATAATTTTTAAAATATCGCATTATAAATATAGATGAAGAACCAAAACGACATAATAAATACATCATTGTACCCTAAATAAATAATATCCCCGCTACGAAAAACACGTGCTCGCGAATATAATATACGTTAGGGAGAAACACCGTTATAGAACAATGACGGTGCGACTGCATCATTCGGAAACGAGTCACGTTGAGTGAGCGGGAACGAAAACCTAATACCTATCTAACACGATCGTATCTGCGAGGTCGCGCAGCCCGACGCGGCCCCATCGAATAAAACCCGCCGCGATGAAAACGCTTCGGATGACCTCGTTCCGATCTAGGACAGCACCCGAAATAACTAGAGCACCGTCACTGCGCAGATGCTAACGCAATTCGTAGGCAAACCGTGCGCTACGTTAACCGGTCAACCGAGACCCGCGTGTATGCGCTTTGATAACACCAGCCTTTTATATGAAGGGTGTAGCCGTGGATCAAGTCGAGCTGGTCGCCGTTATGCCAAAATCGACCTCTTGCTACACGGAAGTACTTATCGTGCACTCTACGAAGTACTCTATGTTTTGTAGAGTATTTCTTTGAGTGACTGTAATTTATCATTCAAATTCAATTTTTTTTAAATATAAACTTACATATCTTAATTTTTTTTAAAGAATTAACAGTTTCAACTCTACGTAGAGATTTTAAAAATTATTTTATTTTTTATATTATAGTTGATCATATTGCTATAGATTATAACATTTTCCCTATCAGTACTTATTTTTTATAAATGAAAAAAACTTCTTCTATAGATTACATTCTTACGTAAGAAATGATTCATGTCAATATTAAAAGAAAAGATACATCATCATAAATTATTCATTAATATCAAGAGGTTATCAAATAGATCCCCTTTATTTATGTTTATTGTTTAGTTAATAATAAAATAGAACTAAAACTAAAGTTATCGCGTATTGTGAAACATCGTGTAGCGCGACAACGATCGACGAGTTACCACATTGATTTCTATTATTGTTGTAACATACATTTTCCTAATATTGATTCAGCATTTGAAAATACATTTACATCTCTTATTGAAATATTAAAAAAATAATCTACTATACTCATATTTATACATAGAAATAACTTTCATATTACATACTATTTTAGGAAGTTGCATAAAAATTAAAGTACGGTTCAGTAATTATCGTCGAACAAACATATAATAAAGTATATAAAAATAATATCATTAAACATTGTCTACTATTTAAATAAATTGCAAAACATTTTGCAATATTTACAATTGTATAGTATGCAAGTACTAAATTGTTTAATACGTTTTAACTATAGATGATAATGTGTTAAATCAAATAAATATTTATAGATTGTCATTATTATTCTTATGTTTGTTTGATGCTTATGTAAGAAATATCTCGCGTTTTCCCTGTATATATAACTTCTATGTATATAACGGATCGTTGACGTAATTACTAATTTTATTCAACGACAGACACGACATCCAAGCTAATTTTATAAATGCGAATCTAACTGTATGTTTGATACGGATCCACGACCGAGCTGGTGGGTCGATCTTGATGATATTTGTAATGGATATAGTTTGATATCTTTTGATGATTTGATTTTGAATGTGAATCTTTTAACAGTGTTTATGTTTAATTCTTTTATTTTATTGGGAAAGTTCGAAAGAATATACCTTCAGATTGGTCCCGTAGAAGCATAAATATCTATCAACTAATTCTATACAATTAGTTTCGTTTTTAAATCAAAAGAACCGGAAATATGTAATTAAAATAAAATAAAATATAGTTTAGTCAGTTGAAGTCTTTAAGGGATTTTTGTTGTGTTTTCTTTTTGTATCTAAATATCTTGCCTTTCGATTCATCCCTATTTATTTTAAGGATAACATTTGTTTTATTATTGATATCGTAGGCTTAGTGAGTACTATTTTTCTAATCTGTAAGTCGCGATTAAAATTTAGTTCACGACATATTCGTGTCTACAAAATACTTCATTTACAAATAATTAAGTATAGCTAATAACATTAAACCGTATTACATTACTGTCGTGTCTTGAACGAAGGTTTACAGAAAATTTAAAGTCCTAATGCGTTTCTACATGTTTGTTATAGTTTAATTATTATTAGAATTCATACAATTTATGCTTCCGATCATAGTTCTAAATTAGCTTATCACTTATAAACTTCTAGATAACAATAACATATAAAGATTTTTGAAAATAAAAACAAATATTTTGATTTGTCAAAATATTTCTCTGTTACAAATACCCTATCTTGAGAGTTTTCAGCTTATCTTATCTGTATTAAACAGTTAAATTTTAAAATATATTCTATATCACCGGTGAAAACTTACGATGTATTTTATAAGTTAGTATAAACATCATATAAATACTTAAAAATGAAATACTACAACAGACAATGAAGTGTCCCTTTGTTTAGGACAACCTCGAGTTGATCTGTTCTCAACTTATAGCCGAAGAGCGTCATATCAATAAACCTAACTAAATTAAATAAATAGTTTAATTTAAAAATACTAGATAATGTCAGTTAAGGCAGACTTTCATGAGCCTTGATAACGCTAGCCGAGTACGGAAGAAAATCGCAATGATAACGTGTAATGATAAGGCGCACAGCGTCACTCACCTGGCGGGGAGAGGGCCGCGGCGTCTCGGGCTTCGGTCGGTGCTGGTATGCCAGTGGCGGTTGCCATGTTATAGGTATTTATGAGTGTTGCGGTGGCTAGTACGCTGGCGCGCGGGCCCACGTCGACGCAGGGCGATGCCGCATTGTGTTCTATACGATTATACATATGCGCGGAAGAACTTCTTGCTTTGCCGCCCCTCCCCGTTCCGCCCGCCACCGCCTCGCTGCCTCTGTGCCCTCATGCTTAGCATCCGACACGATCCATCCCAAGTACTAACGAAATGCTACGATCACGAATTGTACTGGATCGATAAAGTTGACAAAGCGAAAACTACACCTAAATTCAAAACCAAATACGAAATATATATGAAATGACAAAAATAGAAAAGTATAATTTTTGAATAGTTTCTGAGAATTATCTTTGTCTCGGAAATATTATCGTATAACTTTCCTTTTATAATTGACTAACCTCTCAATTTAGTATTAACATTTTTAATTATCAACTAAAATTTATAAATTAATAGTTAATAACTATACCGATAATATATAGCTATAATTAAATTAATTATTTAACTAAATAGTTCGCCTCTCAACTCAGTACATTAGATGCGTCATATCACTTAAATTTTACTCCTGACATTTTTAACAACCCTTCATCAGGATACTTTAATTTTTATAAAGGTCAAACATGTCACTCTACGCGGCGTACTAAAATTATAAATTTATCAGAAAATTTTATATAATATTCATGAGCATATTTTCCTGTCATTATGTCTAAATTTCTAAGAACGATAATAATTGTGTGAATTTAACGTTACATATTTTATTAAGTTATGTATTTTACGTTAAATTTTTTGTGAACATTTTAAAAATTTCCCATTTTTCATACAAATGGCTAGATAAATAATAATTACCAGATAAACAATACGAATGCGTTGCCAACGTTGAAAGTGAATTTTTAATTGCCCACCACTCACGGTCTACTGATGACTTGCATATAAAGTCGATACGTTTGCTAACTTGAAACATCATAGATTAAAAAAAATACAAACGTCTTTTTCTGTGGTATGTTTTTCTTACAGCAATTTTATCTTACTATAACATGCTGTAAAATAATGAAATGGAGATGTCTTATAGGGTTCAGTGAACTGTAATTTTGTATTTCTTAACGCGTAAAAGGTGCAAAGTCATATAATATTATAGCATTTCGTTCGATACTAGTTTTATTTTGTAACGTCCGCTCCGTGCGTGAAAGGGAAAGTTCCAATAGTCGAAGTATTTGGAATTTTTATTCCGTCCAAGCTAATTCCACTTTCACTCGTCCTCATTTCTTCTAAAGTTTCAAATGTGTGCTCCTTTCAAAAAACTGCTCAAGAGCGAATCAAAGTCACATTCAGGGTATCATGAAGAATATAGAAAGTAAAAATTCACGTTCTTATATATTTTAGGGATGCTCTTTCCGATCATGTTATTTATTTTGTTAGGACTAACGTGTGCTGGGTACTGCACTTGGGCCCGGATGACCTTTTGGTAAATCATCATTTTTGAAAATTATGTTTAGATACCAATTACATAATGCCAAAATATGAATAATATTTTTCAGTCTGACCGACATAATAATAAAAACATGAACAAACCGACATTGTGTAAAAATGAATCCTAGCTAGATCGATTATTAATTATTATATAAATTTCATGAACATTTATAGAGCAGTTTCCGAGGTTCAGATTACATATTAATTATATAATCATATTATAGAATTGCTCGTTTAGATTTGAGCGCAAAACGTAAAATCTACTTCTTTCATTACTGTTTTCATATTCCAGTTTTTACGTATCTATCTGGCTAAGCTGAAACAGTTATAACTTATAATTACGTGAAAAAAAGGTATAAATAATGTTCTGTGGTCGTACCGCAAAAGAATAGGAACAACTTTTCTTTGTGCCTTTAGAATATTCGAAATTCTACAGCGGAAGAAAGTTATCTACAGTTTTTTATGAATCAGTTAGTTTTTAAAAATAAGATTTTTTTTTTAAATCTGTAGACATTTACAATAATTGTATTAGCGAGTAATATAAGTGTTAATTCTGACTTTCAGTTCTGGTGTTTTCTATAGTAGGAGACTCTTGACGGAGACAAAGAGTTCTATTTTAAGCTCTTAGAAACCAACAATTTTCTACGTAATAGTACTCGAATACGGAGAATAGGCTTATTAATATAAATCTTGTAAGAAGTAGTAACCAAATTATTAAATACCAAAAACTTCGGCGCGTCGTGGCGCAGGGGTAGCGAACCTACTTTAAGCGCGTCCGCGTGTTTAGCTTTTATTTATTGTAACCTAAGTTGGATTAATTATTTATAAACAAAGACTTTTTTGTTATTTAGTGAGTTGTCAGTTGCTTTTCCAGCAACACGGTATTGAGACGATATTACAAATATAAATAAGCTATCATTCTAAAATTATTTAGTTAAAATTGAAAGCTATATCGATTACAACTTACTGGTTCTGTCCTAACTTTGATTAGCGATCCCAGGGGCAGATTTAGGGAGGGCAAACGGGGGTTGGGGGTTAGGGGCGATCACAATAGAGGCTTTGGAAAAAACTTTCAAATTCCGACTAGTAAACACTAGTGAACATATTTTCCTTTGATTTTTTTTGCTGTTTTACATTTACTCAATAAAATTTAATTTCACATAATTCTTGTTACCGATTTTATATATTTATATATATTTTTAAATACTAAAAAAATCTCTTTGGATGGATTTATAAAGAATTATTCATTGAAAACCTCGATTGAAAAAATAATATTCATTTTATTTGGAAAATAATTTGCGGCCAGAGGGCCTCCACTTTGTTGCCCCGAGGCCTCCACACTCTAAGCCCGGCCCTGCTTAATCCACCAAAAAGTTACAGGAGGATGAAAATTAAGTGTAAGTCGCTTCAAGAAAGGATTGTACTGCTGTGCTCGACTTGGCTGCGGCGCTGCCCTACCCTCTTAATAGGTATAAACAAAATTAATGACAACAAATGCAAAGGGATTCGTTTTATTTCTAAATATATATTTTACACGTGTATCATGACACATAACGAACTCACTTATAACGAAAAAACGATATTGAGATTTATTATTTTACATTGTAAGTTATACAATAAAACTCTCATGTAACAACGCTATAATCTTTATCTGTTACGAAACAGAACATCTCTGTTTAAGTATTGGAACTCTTATCACATTTAAACGTCAATCTGTTCTTCTTTGTCTTCTTCGTCCTAGCATTATTCCCGGTATTTTATTTTAGCCAGGGTCTGCTTATTGCTCTTGTCCGGGTTATAGTCTGTTAAATGTAAGTTGAACCATGCGCAGTAACACGTTTTTGGGTCTCAACCGCATGCGGTATGAAGGGGGCCGCGTTTAGTACACTCGCTCACGGTTGTTTCAGTTCTTTAAAAATAAATTATTAAAAATTAAATTAGTTTTGTCAAGTGTGTTTATAAATAATAAATTGAATTTAGAAGAAATAATAACTATATTATATACTTAATTCCGTTTTCCCACTTTATAAAGAATCGATTTAAAATAAGACGAAACCAATATTTTTGTCTAACATTTTTGTCCATTATTGTACCTGCGCAGAAGCCGCCCTTTTGGTTCAACTGACATTTAAGGAACTATACTAGTTTTTACCCAGAGCGATTGCCATCTGACCTCCGCAACTCATTAGATAAGAGCAATTTACTTATCAAGAGTTAACGATTATTATCAGATGTGTGATAACAACCGGGACCGACAGCTTAACGTGCTCTCCGAGGCACGGTGGGGAGACCCACAGACAAACGCTCAGACCGAGACAGAAACTGCCCGAGCGGGAATCGAACCCGCAACCGTCGAGACTTAAGGCAGACACGCTACCCACAACGCCACAACGGTGTCTTAAAGGTCAATCTATTAATAATAGTAAATGCTACACACTCAACGGCCCCCATTAGGGTAGGGATATCCTATGTCGGAGGTCCTGCAACACAATGACGAATATGGAAAATACAAACATCTGTCTCGAGCGGGAATCGAAACCTCGATCTATGGGATCTGTGGCGCTTAAGGCAGGTTCGCTACCGCTGAGCCACTACGTCGTCAATAAAAGAATAATAATAAACGCTATATCTCAACGGATAGGAATATCCTGTGTTTGGAGTCCTGAAACACAATAACGACTACAAACACACCCAAACCGAAATATATGTATATGGTTAACATCTGTCCCTAGCGGGAATTGAACCCGCGACCTGAGGCGATTAAGGCAGGTTCGCTTAGAAAAAAAAAAGAAAAGGTTAATTAAGTTTTCTAAAAACTACAACTTCATTGAATTGTAATTTAAAAATAAAGTCGAAATATTTTATAAAATGTAACGCAAACTCTTTATAACGGAATAAAACAGTTTCAGTCTCGTTATAAAATAATAATTAAAATAATATTAACAAATATTAAGCTTATAATGTATTAAGCTAATACTTGATTTGTTATTATATTAATAATACATGCTCTTCTACGAACGGAACACGTCATGAATAGGTCTTTATAGTTTTAATCTCTTCAAGACGGGTAATTATTGTGTTTATATGTTACAAGAACAGACTGTGTGAAGATCCATTTATTTACATTTTATATACATTCCTTGTGTTTTATAAAGTTCATACATTACAATGTTTAATGTCAAGAGTTTTGTCGCCAACTCGTATAAACTGAAGCTACATGTTTCGGTAATTTGTCTACCGTTCTTAATTTTTCTTCGAGACTATCGGTGCAGTACATAGGTTTATATATATGTATTTCCAATACACATATTTATTAATTAAACATGAACAACACAGAACTTTGCAAAATAATTTAATAGAATTACGTTACAAGAGTATCAAATAAATAATACACATTTACCTTTAACATTAAAATCTCGAAAAGCTGAAATAAGCGGGCACTTAATGCTCCTAATCAGTCGTTATCCTATTACTTCTCTTCAATAAAGAGTGATTAACCTTAATTATAGAAAAATTTCCTCACTCTTACTTAACATTTAATCTAATTTGAATATTTTATAAATGAAATGCTTTTACAATATTTTAGTTAAAAATATCGTTAATTATTAAGGTGGCTAGTGAAAATGTGTTGATGAGAATAAAGGTTTATCATAGTCATTTTGACCCAGCGGCAAGGCCGAGTTGGGGCGAGCTTACGTAAAGCAGGAAACAAATAGGTCGCCCCGGGGCCAGGGGGTGTGGAACGAAACTAGGTGGCCTACTTCGCAACCCCAATGCACGGTCGTCTTTTCATCGCATTCACTGCAAATGAAATATTTTTGCCCCGTAACAAGTCAGAGTTTTTAAAACAAAGAACCTTTCTTCACAACGTACCTATATAATATTAGGTGAACAGGTTGTTACAATGTTGTTTAGAAGCGAGTTTTGTTTATAACATAAAATATAAGCCGTATCATTTTGTACATACTATGTTTTCGTATGTGTATTTCCTAAACATAAATAATATAAAAAAATATGTAATATTTTTATAGCTTTCTTCAGTTATTCTCTCTTAATATTAAGTAAAATATATTACTAATAGAAAGCGATGCTGATTAAGGGGATTTATAACTCTTGAATTAATCTTTTATAGTAAGATGTTATATTGTACTAGGTACATTAAAAGGGTCTGGATCTGTTTTAGGTGTCTGACACTTTCACCGTTTCAGGAGTTCACCGATCCGGATACATTTATGAATAGACTATAAATAAAAGAGAATGATCTATGAATACAGACTGTATTGCAACCTGCGTAACTGGATTTATGAATTTTAAGATTAAAGTTCCTTTGTAAGTTCATGTCAATAAGCAAGGGTGGAATAAGACTCCTTAGTTATTGTTTAAACTATAAACAATTATTCTTAAAGATGCCGAGACGTCTTTCACACATCTTTAGACTGTGCACATCTATAAACTTATCAAAATATTTTTCGCATGATTTTTTAAATACAAATTATGGAAGTCTTTTATTTTAACTGAAGCCAAAAATATATTATTTTACCGAACTTATTAATGATGTTGGGTTTTCACTATTTGAACATATACACACATGTGGTTTCTTGGACAGTTTTCTCGTTTTTGTTTAATGAGTAAATGTTAAATTTAATTATTCATTTATACTGTCATTGTTCTCAAACATGAATAATTAAATAATAATAAATGATTTTTTAGAACAATTAATAAAAATAGAAAGGAAAAGAAAAAGTCAGAGATACAAGTCGAGTTGCTTGTTGAACTATCATGAGCGTCTAAATAATGAAGTGGTTTTATATGGTATTTATTCTGTAGACAGCTACGGCGACTAGCGACTAGAGAGTTTCGTTTCGCAGAGTAACATTACAAGAAATACTAGTTAATTATTAATTTAAGCCTTATAATATATAAATGTGAAAGTTTTTATGTTTTGAGAATTGTTACTCATGACGCTGGGCGAATTTGAATAAAATTACTCATACAGTTTTATAAACTTATAGTTTATAACCTGGTTTTGCATACCTATATGGTACTTTCTTACCGGTGAACATTAAATAATAATAAATTGATATAGTGTTTTTTTTCTACACCAATTTGCTTCAACGGGTGAAAGTTTTTTTTATAATACTCTTAGCTTTGTCTCTGAACACAGACAGATTCTGTCTTTGTCTGTTCTGACTCTGACAGATTTGGATGAAATTTGGTACACAGATAGCTTATTACCTGGATTAACACATAGGGTACACATAGGGTTCATCTCGAAAAAATGATGGGTTCCCCTGGGATTATCAAAAAACTACATACCGCGAGCGGAGTCGCAGGCACTGCAAGTTTTATAATATTCTTTTTAATAACTAGACATGGTACATACTATTTTTTTTTTTCGAATTATCTTATTTTTAATATTACAATTTTAGACACATTAAAGCATATAAATATTCATAATTAAAAAAAAAATATGATCCTTAAAAAATATTGCATATTATATATACCTATTACTAGCAGTGCCCGCGGCTCCACTCGGGTTAATAAAGTTTTTTGATAACCCCACGGAAAGCCAAAATTTTTCCGGCATAAAAAGTATCCTATGTGTTAATCCAGGTAATCCATGCAGTCCGGGCCGACTTCGCTGCGTTAACGCGAGAGTCGCAGGTTCGATCCTGACCCCTTGGGCTATTGTCGTACCCACTCATAGCGCAAGCTTTGAGCTTATTTGGAGGGGTAATAGAAATATTAGTAATGCTATTCTTTTAAAAAAAAATAAAAATAAAATTATATAGTAGGGACATAATATATTAGTAATATTTTTTTTGTGCATTACTTTCAATTAGTACAGTACTGACATAATCTGTATCACTTCATGTTTATTTTTTTTTCTTTTAGATAATAATTATGTACGCGATTGTCCCAAACAGAGTAGTTCTTTCTTTCTCTCTAATATGGTTATATTGTTCTCGTGCACACTTCAACCCTTAGCCTAGCTAGTTAGTAGGTAAAAAGTAGGACGCTAGAATTCGACCCACCTACATGTAATTGCGTCCTCATTTCCATGTCCCAATTGCGTAACCCATTTATGGCACCACTATCGCATATACCTAGGTTGTTTAGATAAGGATTAAAACTTTAAACAGTATACGATGTTTTTTTAATCGCTATTTTTGTTTCGCTAATAAATTAATAATCTTATGTATAAGTATGTACCTACTTATTCTTGAAAACATTATTAAAAAAATAAATGTTTTACTAGTACTTGTACTAGTGTTTTTTAGTGAACTACATCAAGGCTAACTACGAAAATTTAGCTTTTTTTAATATTCTAAATTCCACTTTGAGAGTTCAATCTCAAATTGTTCATAGCATTAACTATTCTTGAACGATATTTTGTTGCAGTTATGACACGTTATGGTAGTTTATTAATATATTAGTACATCGAACTGCTAGGAAACTTATTCGTTATTTAAAACGTCTATGTAAGCGGCATTCGTTGTATCTAGGTCGAGAGCCGCGTCCTACGTGCCAAACGCACACACGGAAAGGGACCTACTACTATCGTACATATACTACTCACACCCGTATACCGACCTCATCCGAACTAGGCCGAAAAACTCGCGCATGCGTCTTTCGGATGTACTTAACTACTGCTATTTAGATAATAGTATCTAATACCTGAAGTACTTGATACTGCTCCCCAAAAATCCAAATACAATGATGAGTAGGTCCATAAGGCATTGGTAAGTAGGTCCATAAGTCATTGGTAAGTAGGTCCATACGGTCATTAATAAATGCAGAACATATTTGATTAATTTTACTGTACGTCGTATTTTTAATTAATCGCTGACATATTTCTTTATTAGATCACTTAAAAGTAAGCAGTCACATAACGAAACCGATCCCACATACTTTCGGCTAAAAGATTTTCTTTTAAACCATTTCTTCGTAAGATCCAATACATATATAAATATATCGGATACTTTATACTTTGTTAGTAAGTAAGCCACGCCTTCCACTTAGGTTCAGATTATGGGAGCTCTAGATTACAAGTGAAACTGAACTTGTGTGGATAAAAGTCGATACGATAAGTGATAAGAAATTAGTCATAATTTAATTTTACCCAGCCGTATTATTATGAAACTTTTATTTGCCAGACATTATTTATATAATTAATATGTAACAGCTACCGTTTTTTATCCTCTTAAATCAGGCATCAAGGTCATACATACCTACATATATAATTTATATAAAAATAATTTGATGATAGTATTTATTTTAGTTTTTTTTGGTGTTGTTTTAATACCTACTCACTACTAGTTTTCAGTTATGTAATTTAAAACTTGGATTAAATGTGAATTAATATGCAGGTGAGATGGAAAGCTGCTGGCTATAATACTGTTTTTTTTTTCGAAATACCAGCTACCGCCCTCAGCTATTTACAACCAAATGACAAATAAAAGTTATTATTATTATGTATCTGATAGACATTAATTTTAACTGAAATGCGAAAGTGTTTGCTTTTATGTTTGAATGTTTGTGTCGGTTTCACAAATCAATTCACACCTCTGCCTTGAGCGGGAATCTACCCTTCTAACAGCTGCGTTTGAGATAGTTTTGCTACCACTGCCAGTACCATCGAAAAATCTTTTTATTATACATATAACAATCAATTTCCGTGGGTGGGAGTATTAAAATAGGAAAATACAAAAGACATACAGAATTAGTAATTATGTATAGGAATTGCCACTTTGGATACATTTTTCAGGGCACGACAACGTCGGCTGTGTATGTCAATTTATCGATAATTATGTTGTTTATACATAAATCATCATAATTATCGTCGGCAGCTGTTCGACGCGAGTTTCTTTGTGTACGAAACCATTTATAAACTATACACGTAATGGATACGAAATGTTTGATTTGACCCGTATTAGAGGCTATCTCATTTGCTTTTAATCAACTAGCTAGACTCCTTTATGACTACGCATATGTATTTAGTTTTCTTATCACAAGGCGTATATAAGTTAATTTAGTTATTTGTATTAAATATTCAGATTTAGACTGTGCATATTTAAGTTACATTATGACTGCCGCGCATATTCTCACTGACCTGTCTATATCACTACATTTCATAAATCTTTAAAACTACGCTACGGATTTTAATGCGGTTTTTTTTAATAGATAGTGATTGAAGAGGAAGGTGTATATGTATAATAACACCCATTAAATAGTGGAGAAATACTGTTATTTTTGAGGTTTCAAAGGGGAATTATTTTTCTCCAAATTTATCTATTACATAATTATAAAGAAATAAATTTTTAACGTTTTCTAAAATACTACTTTTTAATATTTTTGAAACTGGAAGCCTGACACTTTGTTTTTGGCGAAAAATTTAAATATAAAGTTAACACGTGATTTAAGACTTTCTAAAATTTCTCCCCTGAAGGCGTAAAATGGGGGTTCAAAGTTGCCATGATTCGTATAGCTAACAATGATGTTACTAGACGAAATTTTTTAATATTTTTTGTTACCTATATATATACATGTCGGAGAATCCGCTAAATAAGGATATACGTGGTTGATGTGCGTGTTGCCTTAATAATTTTATCAATCAGTGCCTCAAAATACGTCCATCCATGATTCTTTTTAATAAAACGCACCATGACAGATACAAAGATTATTCGAAGTTGAAATCGGAGTGTGTTGTTTCATTTACACTGAGCTGCAGGAACAGGGAGCAGACGACCGGCGCTCACGATTGTATCGTCTGCCCATTCGCGGAAGGGTCACGGAGGGAGAGGAGTGTCGGTGTCGGACCACTCACTTACACCGCTCCCCGAGTGACTGGCACGCTGCAACAATAGTCGTCAATACATCAATAGCAACCAGCTCTACTTTATATTAAAACTACAACCTTTTTCGTCTATATTTTAATATGAGAACTCACACTCTGACATACATATATATTTCCAGCAAAGGATATCGACCGAATAATGTTGCAAGCAAGAGATAGTAACTGTCTCTTCCGTCTGCTGCATATCAATGATAGTAGCCGAAACGTATTATACGCTGCAAAATCTCTAATCCAATTAGGGATGGGATTATTTCGGTCCGATTCAACTCCGAGAAACCACAAGCTTAGTATGAATAGCTATAGAAACTGAATTTTAAATTGACAGAAAATTCTACGACTATAATCATTCTCTTTTTTTTTTATGTTAGAAGTTGGTAAGTGGCTGCCGCAGCCATGAGCGCTTGCAGCACCATTAGTAGGTGCCACTCACGCGTTGCCAACCTCGAGATATTAGTTCTTAAATCTCGTTCGCCCAGTAATTTCACTAGCGTACAATGCCCTTCAAACTGGAACACAGTAGTGCCTAAGCACTACTATTTGGCGGCAGAATATTGGACACTGCAGTGGTACCTACCTAGCCGGCCTCTTGCAACAAAAGACCTACCACCAGTGTGACTGATTGCACTGGTGGAATAATCTCTGTTGTGACAGAGGTTATCCCAACAGCGGGCGATGGGGTCGTCACATCCCGACGCCTTTGACGCCTTCTCGCTGTTGACATTTTCAATCAAAGGTTTTTTTACTTAATTTGGTGACCCAAAAAAAAAATAACTGTGCGGACGGCGGACCCCCCTCAGGAATAAAGTTCCTTACTCTTTTTATATATATGTATATTTCAATATGATAAAGAGACAGACAGGGACAGAGAGATTGCGCACACAATTGCTCGTTTCTCGTTTGCTCATTTGCTTGTAGTAGGCTCGGTACACACACACACGCACACAGTATTTAGTTACGTGACGATTTCTACTAAATCGCACTACTCCTTTCCAAATATATTTCATAAGCAATAAATAGTAATATAGAGTGATATTAAGTACATAGATGATATTACAATAACAAAAGTAAATAGGTCAACTGAACATAAAGAAGTCAATTGGACGAACAACAACAAATATATCAAAGTTTTATATATTTCAATAACTGAACCATTAGAAGAGTACATATTCTTCCAATAACACCAACAAGATTAAATCAAGTCTAGTTTTTTATATATTATGAATTTATAAAGCGTTTGTAAACAAGGTTTTATTCTGAGTCTTAAATTAACTTTTTATTAAAATTGCTAATAACTATTGATATAATGAACTGATTTCAATGAAATAAAGACTAAAGTGACTGGAGAATATGTTTTATTAACTTTTTAGTACCTAACCTTACTTAATGACATTTTTTTAAATCTAAACACGAGATAGTAGACACGTGATACAAACAATTTTATTGTATCTAAATATAGATATTAGTAACTGAGCTCTGTTTCTATATTCAAGACTAGCCTTAAACATAGATTATTAAGTTAAAAAAAAAACAACACCTACACTTCTAGACAAAGTTCTATGACATCTATACAAGAAGTAAGTGGAAACGGCAGAACTATTGATTAAAAGTTAACAAAAATTTTGTTTATATTCAAAGATATTATTATATATATAATATTCAACAAAATCGTTGAAAATAAAACAAAATATTAAGTTTTATTGTTTTTATTACATAATACAAGTACAGAAGCTGCCTTAACAACGTCACCGTCCGCCATTTCTAACTCTCGTTGACATTCGTCAAAGGATACCTTCATATCATTTCCAATTGATATCTTGATCCGTAATAATTTGATTGCCATATGGATATTCCAATTGCAAAATTCTAGAGACTCTAAACATTCTTCCGGTGTTACCTAGAATAAAAAAGTATATTATTAGTTATTTGAAATCATTGACTTACTATAAACTAAGGAGTAAGAACCGGCCCATTTCCATACAGAAAATGTCCCAAAGATTCGCTAGTGCTACTTCGTAGATTCAACACCAAACCAACGAAACGAAGTCAGTCACATGCTGATCCTATTATGTCGCATGCTTATGAGGCTAGTTTCATTCGATTATCCACGACAAGCTTGTAACTAAGTTTCGTTGCGTCGCCTATCCACATAAAAGTCAATGTCAAATGTTTGAAACACAATTTATATCAGACAAACTATCACCTTATTTTATACTTTCACTAAATCCCATCTAAATAGGCACTAACGAGAATTCTAACAATCAATAATTATTATAATATACCCACTATTCTAATTGTTATGATCGCGCATTAAAGTGCAAGAGTAACACTACGTTATTTTCCGATTTCACATAATATCTGACTGTATGCAACTGCATCTTGTGAAACTGATCATAATGCTAATATTATGTATTGAGGGAAATATGCAAGTATCGAGTGCTTCGTCCAGGAACGCATACATAACGAAAGATCGTCAAAAAATAGCACCTTAATACAAGTACATAAGGTTTAAAATAAAAGCCGTCGCGATATGTTAAGTATGGTAATCACGGGATCGTTTCGTTTTATACATTGTGAGGATAGTCCATAGACTTGAAGTTTGTTTTAAAACCAATAATGGAGTTACCAGCAAAAAATATTAATGTTATACATAACATTAATATTTTTTGCTACAGAAGCTACAGCTTCTACATATTAATAATACTTTATGGACTTATTTGTTATAATAAATATGGTGTATAATTGTTTTCCATAAAAATTATTAAAAAAATAGGTACTCTATACTTTTGCGAAAGATTTACATACGTCATAAAATTATGAAACTTCAGTAAATAGTCTTTGTTACTATTGATAAAACGTACTTAAAATATTAATATTGCAATATCATCAATCTTTGATGCAATAAGTGTGGTAAAGAAACGTATTGTAGCTAAAATAAATTATTTCAGGTCAGTCTTTCAAAATTATTATCCGTATACGGTTATAGTGACAATATTTACGAAATTTATTATAGTATGTGAGTTAGTACTAGTGTCGTGATTTGACGACTTTATAATGGTCAAAATAGTGATGTGAACGTTAATATTTTATTGTACATATACGAAATCTATCGAAAAAATCTGATCAATCTCTTTCATTTGAAATAGTTATCGTAATACGTTAGTAATGGAAAATTAAAAATAATAAGGTCCCAATCGGTACCCAAAGTCATGGTTAACCTAATAGAGTGAGAAAGAATGATCTTATATCTGTGTTTAACTGAGTAGCATTCCTGTAAACGTTCCTGTAGTACCTGGTTCTTCTTTTAATAAAGTAAATCTTTTTACTTAGGTTATATAATTCAGGTGGGTGGTGGGAGCGCTATATGTGGTACTAACGTTTCTAGCGTACGACATTTATATTCTGTGTATGTCTTTGTATTTTTTTAGGAGTTATTATATTACTAGGTTTAAAGTGGGTGCTGTTAATATTGAAAATTATGTCGTCCCAAAAGAAAATAAAATGATAAAAATATTTATTATATCAAGGAAATAAGGTTTTTTTCCAATAACTATATCTTTATTAGATTAAAGGTTACATGTATATATTTTCTACTATATTTTTTCACTACGTTCATAAATGCGTTACATTTGTTAGAATAAGATTAAGCAAAGGTTATGTATCCGTTACCAATATATTTAAGGACATAACAACTACACACTACTAGCAAAACATTATTTTTTCAATGCCAGTACATCATATATGTGACTAGATCATAATGCGTATTACAACGCGTAAATATGAAATTGAAGTAATTAATCAACCTGCTGCTTTAGAACTTTGTTCATTATTCTGACTTCGTCAGATTCAACGCCGCGTTGTTGAGACGATGGCTTCTTATCCGCGAACTCGAGAAGATCTTCGACGGATACGTGATCTATAAAAATAAAACATGTCAAAATTAATAATGAATCAAGATTGCTATTCACCGAGGAAATGCTGCAATGGACATAATTTGTACAGTTGTAATTATTTGTAAACATAGTTAGTATTGAATTGTAAATATATTGTAATAAAATTAGGTATTTTTAAACGACTGCAAAAAGAGGTAATTTTTTGGACTCCCAAATGCCCATTCCTAATACTTAGTTGCATATGTTGTAATGTGTGTTACAATGGAACTACGTCAATTATTATTTAAAAAAAAATCTTTTACGTTATTGTGTTTCTCCAGAATATAACATCAACTAGGTTAGAGCTGAAGAGGTTGCACTCGGTGGTTGTTTTTTTTTTTTAAATTACCAATTATATAATATTATAAGTATGTATTATACAATTTATATTATAAGTATGCGATTTTTAGGTCTTTATGGTTTCCCCCACTCCGTTCAACGGTTAGTCCAAGTTATTGTCACAACAGATGGTAACCAAAACCAAAAATTCCATTTCTAAAGGTCAAATGGGGTTTTATTCATAAATAATAATGGCCATGATGACAATTGAGTAGCTATTGCTACCTAAAAGAGAAAATGAAAGAATATGTGAAGTAAGAAGGCCCTGTTGGTGCCCGAAAAGTATTTGAATTTTTTTTTTGTTTTTCACTGTAAGAAGAGCCGGGGATAGAAACTCAGAGGATTATATCTGTTTTTTAATTGTATTATTCACTGAAAAGCCTGGAGTGACTGACTCATTCCCAAAGCTTGTTCTCAAGGTATTCAAGGTCATCATGAACTGGAGCATCAATATTGGTAAATAGTGTTATTTAGACTGCACCGAAAAATTGGTTTCGCCTGTTATCTATTTGATTATAGTCAAGTCAAGTCAAGTCAGAGGCCCTAATAGACGATGATCACAAATAAATAAATAATAAATAAACGCTGCATACTCAACAGCCCCCATTAAGATAGTTATATAAACATACACAATGACAAGAACAAACACACCAAGACCTGAACAAAATTTGCCTGTATGGTCAGTGCATATGCTCCGAGCGGGAATCGAACCCGCGACCTGTGGCGCTTAAGACAGTTTCGCTACTGCAGCGCCACATCATTTTCGTCATCATAATATCTTTAGTTTCAAACATTACCTTTGTTCAACTTCATCTCATCACTAAACTCCCTTACACCGCCGACAGCACCTTCTTCATCATCGTCTCCATCATCAGCGTTAGCATTTTCCAGGAAACACTTGAACGGATTGCTAGAGCTCGGTCCGGGAGCATCGACATCCGGTGCAACGGTGAACGGGTTTGTACCAACTTTGGTTTCGGGACCATCGAAGACGTCAATACCTTCGTTTGAGGTATTCTCCGGCACGATATCGTTTATTTTGATCGTTGGAATCTTGCAATTGACCGTATTCTGGTATATTATTGTGTTGTTTTCGTTCTGACGTTGCACGTTTTGTGAGAATTCCGTCTCCGGTAAGCGCAATGGATATTTGCGGATGTGCCTCGGCTTGTCGACAAGTTTCGGTTTGGTACCCCTCGGCGGTAGCGGTATTGCGTTCAAATTCTAAAAGAGATATTTAATAAATATTTATCGCAACTTTTCATTCTACAATTCGAAATTATATATTTTTTTCTTTCTGTATATTGTACGTTATGAGTTTTAGTTAGACATGTAAGTCGCACTATTCCTATAACATTTTTGGCCGTAAATAAGCACTACCATGTCAACCCACACAACTGTCATTTCGAGAAAAACTCGTTTGAAAATTTTGAACAACTTGCTTTATATGATATTTTTTATTTATTGGTCAAGTTTCTGGCAATTTCAAGGTGTATGTAAGTTATTTTACTTATTTTCATAAATAATATACAAACTCAATAAGTATACAAACTGCATATTTCGTATATAATATAACCTAAAACGTTTAAAATAATACATAAATTGCATTATAAAAATGGCTTTTTAGAAGTTTTAAAGCTATAAAACCTCACAAATATTAAAGAAAAATGTTCTTCAGCCATTTACCAACACTTCTGCATTTTTAACTCAGTTTTTTCAATTTTGTGGATTGATATAGTATTGCTTATTTGCGTCCATTTGTTGTATTGGTAGCATTGCGTTATAGAAATAAATATTATTATAGAATTTTTAATTCCTGAAAGACAATACTATCACTACAACGTTGGTATTTTTAAATTCAGAATTTAATAGTAAGATAAGTAAAGAAAATAAAGTAGTAATTTAACTTATATAAATCAAATATTTATTGTAAAATATACTACTATTAGAGATATTAGATGTATAATTTATAAGAGTAAAAATTTGGCTTTCTAAAAGACAGAAAAAGTAATCTTTTGAGGTAAAGCATTTTTTAAATGTGACAATAAACCCATCAAATATGATATTTTTTATCGTTTCTTTGAGGTTTTTGAGGCACGTCAAAGGGCTTTTATGTGACAATTTATAGAAATAAAATCTAAAAGCATGACAGTAAATTTAAAAGGGTTTAACTATGACTTACGTAGCTGTCAAAAAAAACGTCCGTGAAATTTTTATTATATCTAATAATAATGGCAATTAATATTATAAATGCGAATATGACTGTCTTCCTCAGGTTTTCTCGCTGAACCAATTTTGATAAACTTTAGTAAAATAAATTTTTCGTTTCGAGAAACCTTGAATGGTGAACTAATTATTACAATTGCAACAAATTTCGTAATTAAGAGTCGTTACTCATGCGGGTGAAGTCGTGGACAAAAGCTGGTATTAGTGATAATTTAAAGTTATAAAAGAAAGAATCAAAAGCGGAAATATAAATTAAACATGTTCTCCTTTCTAATTATTCTTTGCTTACCTCATTCACCTCTGTGTCAAGATCTGCTGTGCCATCTTTATAGCTAAAATCAAATTGTAAAAAAATATTTAGTACCCTAGGCACAGAACATATCTATTATTGTACTATTTAAGTGGTAATTTTCTATTTAAATTAATAAAAAACTTATTGTCCAACTAAATATAAAAATTATTAAAAAGCTATAAGATAAACAATAATAAAACTTGTATAGTTCTTTCAATTTAAAATGAACCAAAACGGCCGCTCCTGAGCAGGTACAATCATGGACAAAAATGTTATACGAAAATATTGATATCGTCTTATTTAAATAGATTTATATAAAATCGGAAAACGGAATTAAGTTTATAATATAGTTATTGTTTTTTCTAAATTCAATGAATTATTTATTCTTTATCGTTATTAATTACTTAAATACAATAAAACAAATAAATAGTATAGAAAAAGGTATATAAAAATAGTTAATGCACATTTTTAATTATTGTCACTTACTGGAATGAAATAAAATTAAATGTTTACACACCTGACAAAAATAATTTTTAATAATTTATTTTTAAAGAACTAAAACAACTGTGAACGACTATACTAATCGGGTCGAGCGTCGCCGCGTTGCTATAGTTACGCAGCCCCCCTCAAAACGGCTTACGGTTGAGACCCAAAAATGTGTTACTGCGCATGGTTCAATTTATATTGAGAGATTTATAGCTAGTACAGCTTTTTTAACATTGATCTGAAGGAAACAAAATATGTATTAACTAAAACCAAAGAAACTCGCCAATTCTAAAACCATTTAGGTTTAGGGATTTAGGCATAGTGATAGGAAAACTAAACTATGAACGAATTATAATAAAATAAACTGAAAAAAGGTTTAAACGATCACAAAATGGTCAATTGCAATTGACAATAAATACATTAAGCTTTTAGGGATTTTCTATTCACAATCCTAAAGGCGAACCAGTAACTCATTGGATAAGAGCAAATTATCTATCAAGAGTTAACGATTTTTATCAGATGTTATGACAACCGAGAACGATAGCTAAACGTGTTCTCCGCGCAGACCCACAAGGACAAACGCCCAGACGAGCAACAACGCGGGAATCGAACCCGCGACCGTCGAGACTCATAGCAGGAATATAGGCATATAGGCAGTGTTTGCATTCCTTTCCTCCTATCCCTGGGGTCGGCATGTGATACTACAAATATGGCGCCCGTTCATAGGTTCCGTGACTTGCGGACTGCTTACAATCAGGCGTACGGTATGCTTGTTTGCCAATTGTCATAAAAAAAAAGTCATGCTCAATTTCACAAGTAACATATTATACCTCGTTTGGTTAGGTGACTGCTTCGGAAGCGAATTAAACTGCTCCGTCGGTGATGTTTCCGGATTCAGTACCGCCACTTTGTACATCGTCTTCGTCATGGTCTGAGCCCGATTCTTCATTTGTACGACAAGCGAGGACGACAGTGTCGGCTCCTCGATGAGACTGGCGTAAGCTTTCTTACTCTCCTCGGTTATTGTAGCCTATTGTAATAAACGTTACACACTCGCTTTAATAGCAGTAGAGCCATGATTCTTACTGCACAAATAGGACAATTCGCCCGGGGAAGTACCCTCTCACGGACAATCGGCGTAAAGTAATAGTATCAGGAGCTACAGCTGAAAGCGTTGGAGGGCCAATCTCCCACCCCCTTTCCCCGGTTTGGAAACGTGTTTGTGATACTTCAAGTGTCACGCGCATTCTTAGGTTGCGGTGACTGATTACTCAATCTCGCCCACTAGGATAGTAAATACAAACATCCACCCAGACTGAAACACATGTCTGTATGGTTAATAGAAAGTACTCCGAGCGGTTATCGAACCCATGACTATAGGCGTTTAACACAAGAAAGATACAATACATACGGTATATACATAATGCAATAAAAAACTCTTTCACATTATTACTATTCACTCATATAAATATTAATAAGCGCTACACACTCAACGCCCCACATTACGATAGTTATATCCTGTGTCGGGGGTCCGGAAACATACACAATAAGGGGACGATCACATCCAGACCGGAAAACATGTCTAAGAATGTGCTCCGAGTGGGAATCGAACCCAAGACCTAGCCGCTTAAGGTTCGCTACCACAACATCGTTAAAGTCAAAAAAATAAAATCAAAGCAAGTATCGCGGTAAAGCTATCAATTTAAAACGTCATATAAAGTACACATTGTCGGAAATCGTATAGCATTAATATTTATAACTAGGGGTTTTTTGTGCAAAGGAAAATTTTATGACTTTTTGGTTTTTTTTTGTCGAAAGGAAATTTCGACAATATCAAAAAAAACCATAAAAACAAAAGAAAAAAAAATTAAAAATTTAAAAAAAAAAATTAAAAAGTTTTTGGGTTACAATTTTTATTATATAATATTTTCCAAACATAAAATCTAATCTACTGAAGAGCCCCCAAACACAAGTGACAAAAAAGGTCTGTTTATAACATTTCCTACCTGGATATCTGGCACGCTTTTAGCTTCCTCGCTGAAATTACGATGTTCGGCCTTGTCTGTAAGAAAAAAAAGATAAATTAGGCATTATCTAATTTTGAACGTTTCATGCTTCTAGTTTTAAAAATTTCCATACAAATTTTGAAGTCGATTTTCACCCACTTAAGGATTGAATTTCTAAAAATCTTTACTTAGTGCACTTTTATGTTGCAACACAAAAATATATTAAATAATAATAATAATAAATAAACGCTACACACTCAACGGCCCCCATTAGGATAATTATATCCTGTGTCGGGGTCCGGAAACATTCACAATGACAAGGACAAACACAACAAGACCGGAAAACATGCCTGTACGATTAATACAAACATCTGCTCCGAGCGGGAATCGAACCCGCAACCGTCGAGGCTTAAGGCAGACTCGCTACCCACAACGCCACAACGGTGTCACGTCAATTTGTTTTTAATGTATGTTACTCGACCAATCCGACACTCCGTTGCCAATTTCAATAATTCAGTCAATCCCATTGTAACTTGGTCAGAGTTTATTTATTTATTTATGTAAAGGTCACAAACAAAACACAAATCAATACAAGATAAAAGTACTTAATCTATTGACATACAAAATATAAAGGGACGCAAATAAGCAATACCATGTCAACCCACACGTATGTCTTTTCGAGAAAAACTCGTTTGAAAATTTTTAACAAATTACTTTATATGATTTTTTTTATGTTTTGGTCAAGTTTTTGCCAATTTTAGATTTATGTAAGTTATTTTACTTATTTTCACAAAAAATAAGTATACAAACTGCATATTTCGTATATAATATAACCCAAAACGTTTAACATAATACATAAATTGCATGATTAAAAATGGCTTTTTTAGAAGTTTTAAAGCTTAAACCCCTACAAATATTAATGAAAAATGTTCTTCAGCCGTTTACCAATACTTCTGCATATATAACTCAGTTTTTCAATTTTTTGGGTTGACATGGTATTGCTTATTTGCGTCCAAATGGTGTCTCAATTACAGGATTAGGACACTATATTAGTAAGGCAACGGTAAATAAATTTAAAAACTTAGTATTATACGCAATTTAAGCAAAATAAGAACAAAGAACTTTTAAATTTAATGTATGGATAAATAAATTACGAACTAAGAAAAATAAAATAAAAAGATACAGTGAAGTGAAACCCAGTGAAAGTGAGTGTAGATAGAGTTAGGAGAAATCAAGGGAATTGTTCAAATGTTATAATGACAGCTATTGCGAGTTGGATATTGTTTTAATATAACTTGTCCATTTGCTCCGGAAAAAAACCACGTGGTTATGAGGAACTGATAATGATCACAGGTGGCCACTAATTAGGTTGGTGGTTGATTAATATCTTTTAATGATTGTTGGACGTGATGACCTCCCCCTATTAGGATAGTTATATCCTGTGTTTGGGGGTCTGGAAACATACACAATGACAGGGACAAACAACCCAGACCGGAATACATGCCTGTATGATCAATACAAACCTATTCCCCGAGCCGGAATCGAACTTGCGACCTATGGCGATTAAAACTGGTCAACGGCTTTAAATATAATTCAAAGCAATATAATATAATATTTTCGCTTACTAGCTGCGTCCTTGTCGGCTTCGTTATGATGGTGGGACCCCAGCGGGAACTTGAAGTTGAACTTGGATCGTTCGCAGGGAGACGGCAGAGGCTTCGTTTCACCACCATCCAAATCGTTCATTGATCTGAAACATATACATATATTTGAGATATTAATATTTAACATTGCGCCCGCGTGTCCCTACCCTAATTCTTGTTCTTAAATAAAAGTAGCCCAAGTTACACTTTATAACATCAGCTATCTACCAGTAAGTCGTTTCGAATGCGACCTGCCTTAAGAGCCACAGGTCTCGGGTTCGATTCCCACTCGGAGCAGATGTTTGTATTGACCATACAGGCACATTTTCCGGTCTGGTTGTGTGTGTCCTTGTCATTGTTTATGATTTCAGGCCCCCGCCACAGAATATAACTATCTAAATAGGGGCCGTTGAGTGTGTAGGCTTTTATTTATTTATAAAAGTCCTGTTAAAATCGGGTCAGCCGTTTCAGACACCGGTCGGAACAAACAGGCAGACAATGACTTTTAAAGCTGATTTTTCTTTTATACGAGTACCGTCTATACTTATATGTATTAGTAAAAAGCTGTTAATTCGTTTACATGAACATTATAGCGCCATCTGCCGTCATAAATTAAATTTTTATTATGCTAATCCATGGACCTATTTTTGTTGGACGACCGTATCATTACGTATATATGCGTTGTGAGACTTACGACATTCAAACATTCAACATTCAAACGTTTTCAATTTTGGAGAGCGCGCCATGTTATTGTAGTTTACCTATACTTGAAACTTGTACTTAAACATTATAAGATTGGATTCCACAAATAAATTATAAATTATTTTCACATTTTTACTGTTATAAACTAAAATAATAAAAAGTATATATTTACTTTGATGTAAGTTCATTAGCGAGAGCCACGGCCGTGTTGAGTGTCTTTTCATCGTGTGCAGACATCAGCTTCATTGTTCCTGTATTTGAATGTTTCTTTTTCTCGACCTTCGATAGTGTGTGAGCTCTGAAAATAAGCGAATGTGACGGTAAACCGACATTTTAATTTTTAATACATGTTCTTTACGAAGTGTAAAATTTTACCTCCATGCCGCTCCAAGCTCTTGCTGCAATGCTTTGACCTGCAATTTTGAATTCGTTTTACTCATGTAATTAAATTTGTGGATAACGTCAAGCTAAACAAAGACAAAATAACTCAAAATAGTGCCGTAAATAGCTTAAACGCTTATACGTGAAATGCTAGCATGCTTTTATTATTTTTATTCACTAGAAGAAATACAAAAAAAAAATACAATAAAAATGCAAAATAAATTATCTTAAGTTCATGCAAAAAATTATTAGAAATCAATAAAATTTAGAATCTTAAAATCTCTTTCAACAACTGTTTATAAGCAACAAATTGAGCTTCAAGTATATACAGATTTTATATTTAAAAAAAAACTATATTTCCTACAACGATCTTAGATCGATATGTATAATTATTTTAAAAACAATAGATACAAAATTTATTTAGCTACTTTAACACAATCCAGAGAATAATGAGCTATTTTTTTGTTCCTTTTTTAATTAGGCTAAAGGTGTGTGCCCCCTACACCGCCTTATACCATGACCGTGCTATGAACCCACCAGGCATGAAAACAAGCATGACATGGACTACTACGCCCACTAGAACGTATAATAAATACAGCGTGCATAAAGGTTTTATTGACCTTAGCATCCGCGTAAAGTGTCCTTATGGTTGCAGTTCTTTCAGTTGTAGTGATATGGTTTCGCTTTGATTTCGAACGATCATCATAGGCGGTTTTAACCTGTATCATCACCGGGTTGGCAATGTCACATACCATGCACTGTGCGTATCAGCACCAGCAACAGGTAACGGAACGGTCTAGTAGAAATAGTGTCATACTTTTCAATAGACAATTTTTTTTTGCCTAACACGTCCCTAGCACAGTCATTGTATGGTACGGTGTGAATCACCTTCAATTCTTTTATTAGTTCTATACTCACCAATTTATATCGCGAATTAAGATTTAATGTAATAGTACAAAAAATGTTTTGATTCTCGTCTTATGTAACAAAATTAGCATACTATTTATATTGTTTAATTATGACTACCTATAACTATGAATATCATTAAATATTAAGCAAGATTTTTGTAAGTAATCTACGTAATAATTGGAAAAATTTTAACAAAATTTTGAACTCACGCAAAATCCAATCACCTATGATTCTTCTGATATGACTAATTAATAATTAAAATTGTCTGGAAAATAAAATTACCTTCACGGTAAATTGAACTTTATTTGCTATGATTTTTTTTTCTACGCTACATATACAGAAACTGCTCGATATTTCTTAATTTTTTTTTCTTATTTAATGGCCTATAACTTGCTTGTAACAATAACTTATTTTAATACGAAGCAAACTCCGGAGGATATTGCTGGCACGTATACATTATGTGCTCATCTGAACAGAACTTAAAAATGGATATTCTAGATCATTTCTAAACGATATATTCAATTTATATTGTGTTTTGGTGTAATATGTTTATTAAGAAGACAGAAATAATAAAGAAAATAGCAAATAAAATACATTTATATAACATTTGAAGGACATCGAAAATACAATACAACAAACAAATACATCGAACATTTATGACATTTAGCTATCACTACATATTCCTGTGGATATAGAACCACTTAGTTAACAAAAAAAAACATCAAAATCCTGTTTGACTAACAATAATTATGTTCTAAAATATGTGCAATACGACATATTTTACAAATGTAGAACTGATTCTGCAACAGTTATAATTGAGCCAAATTTTGACAAACATTATCAAAATCTGTATGAATAATTAAACATTTCGAAAAATTCCTAACTAAGAGGCCGACGTGTTTCTTTTGTCCAGCAGTTCCTGTGCTTTGAAGACAAGGAATTATGAAAGCAAATTACAAATATGAGGTGAACTTTTAAAAAAAAAATTTGATAAAAAGTTTAACCATAGTATAGTAGTGACCTTATAATTATAATCTGATACAGTTCGCTAAAAATTTCTAATATAACATTTAAAAATACGGAATGTACACTAGGAAATGCTGGTTCAGAGAAAAATTTTAGAAATAAATACCTTTTCTTTTGATACACCTAACCATAGTAGGTGGGCAAGACTCATAATCACCTAAAAAACTTAGCAATGTGCCGAATACATAATATATAATTTACCCTGAAATGTTCTGTGTTTAGCAAAGTAATAATTAGACTTGAGGATTTATCAGTTTAAGCAAGTTTTTTCTAAAATCAGAAGTTATGAGTAGATTCTAGTAAGTGTAATAGTAGTCTTTAGACTCAGATGTCACGATCATGAGGCACCAATTTCTTAACGCAGCTAACTTTATTTATAAGGTTTTTGTATCAAATAAAAGGACGAAGGAAAGAAACGTGTTGAACATTTACTCGGACAGAAAATATAAAGTTAAGACCTCCGACGCTAACATCACCGCCGCCACCATTGAATTTAAGGCAACGATTTAATTAAACAATACTATAAGAGTGTATGAGTGTGTTTCTAACGCTTTTAGGCGGCGGCGACAAATCAATCCCTAACCAAGAAAATTTGAGTATTGTCAGGCACAGAAAAAAGTACCTATGAATAAATTGCAGTCAGGTGCAAGTATAACAATTACATAGCGAGTGTAGCGTCAAAATGATTCAATTCTTGAAATATAGATAATAGTCTTGATATAATGGATCGTTTACATTCGGCACATCACTAATGTAAGAAAAGCAGTAGGTACATCGAAAATAAACATTCAATTTAAACATAATACATACACAAGATTTGAAGCTCCATTTCTTAGCAAACTGTTTCTATAAAAGACCTTACATTTATTAACATGTTTTGAATAATAATATATTCTGTGCTATTCGAATATATCAGAATATTTAGACCATTTCTTCAACTTACCAAATAAACTAGTTTCGTAAAATTCATTAATTGAAATCATTACATTCAATACGTCTTTACCGATGAAGATTAATAAAATAACGCCAAATTGCTTTTACGATGACTTTCTAAGTATTTTTTAGATTTTTATTTTTATTTTATAAGTTGAAAAAATTATAATCTCATTTTACTAGTAGTAGCTTATTGATGAGATATAAGGGGCCATCCATTAATTACACCACGTACAGTGGGCGAGTGTGACATTGTGTGAAAAGGGGACGGAGGTTATCTTAAGTTTCATGACGTCACAATACAATCTAAGTATTTAAACACGAGATTAAAAACGTAATAAATTAAAAACTTATCATAAAAAAAAAAAAACAAAAAATAAATACATAACATTTTCTACAAAAGCTCCCAGCCTTCTGTGACAATATTTTACTCAGTAAAAAATATTTTATTTCATACTTTTGAGTTTCGAAAAATAGTTGGGCAACCATATTAAGGTACCTAATTTTATCGCAATCTTTGAAATGCTCAGTTTCGGTGGTTATCTGTGATCTGACAAGTCGTGAATTCCAAATCACCAAATGGTGCTTTTGGAAATCAAAAAGACAATTTACTAAGGTGAAATTACAAAAATTATGAGACCACACAAGAGGGGGGAAGTCTCACAAATGTGTCAAGGACGGATGAGGTTTAAAAAAATATAAATCATGTGACATAATTTATAGATGGCCCCAAACAGGTATGAAATGAATGATTAAGGTATCTAAAGAATAACAATTCCTTTATCCATAATACTTCATAAGAACGAAGTAATTAACGTATAGGATCAGAAAAGATAATGTCATTCACAAACCACCCCCTCCGTCGCTCACAATCACCCGTACTACTGAATTTTCAATATTTCACATCTGCTTTTTTTAATTAAGCATCATACGAAAACTACTGAGCGGACCGGAGTCTTGATATAATGGATAGGATACATAATGTAAGGAAAGCGAAGAAAGAAAGTAGGTACATCGAAAATAAACATTAAATTTGAAAATAATACATACACGAAATATGCGATTCCATTTCTTAGCAGACTGTTTCAATAAAAAACTTTACATTTATTTACTTGTAATTAATGATAATATATCAGAATATTTAGGCAATTTCTTCAACTTACCAAATAAAGTAGTTTCGTAAAGTTCATTCGTTGAAATCATTACATTAAATACGTCTTTACCGATGAAGATTAACAAAAACGCCAAACGGCTATTACCTTGAGATGACTTTCTAACTTTTTTGGTTTTTATTTTTATTTTATAAGTTGAAAAAATTATAATCTCATTAAACTAGTAGTTTATGGATGAGATATAAGGGGCCATCCATTAATTACACCACTTAAAGCGGGCGAGTGTGACATTATGTGAAATGAGGGAAGATGGATATTATCTTCAGTTTCGTGTCGTCACATTTAAAATTCTAATAATACAATCTAAGTATTTAATTATTAATTGTAATTTTTACTTTGAAGAAGGTGAAAAGTACCAGGTCAATAAATTATGTAACGTCACACTGGGGAGGGGTGAATCTCACAAATGAGACAATGTGTAATTTATAGACGGCCCCAAAGAGGTATGAAATGTATGAATAATATATCTAAAGAACAACAATTCCTTTAACCATAATACTTCATAACACCGAAGTAATTAATATATAAGATCAAAGAAACTATTGACTTTCTGTTACATATATCCAATACAATTATTATGGCCCATTTTTGAGGAGTCTTTCTTTCGAAACAATATTTTTGAGTCCTCAAAAATGGGTTAAAATAGATGTAACAGTTAAAATAAATAATAATTTGTGCAACATATACATAATAAATGTAGAGTCGATTTGATGATTGAATTATATGAGAATACTGCAATATAACAAGCTGAAGTCGTTCACTAAGATCGGACACGACGTAACTTACGAATACTTTTACCAAATCGATATGAGCTATATAAACTACCGTATCGCAAATATTACAAATATAGGATTTTAAAGATATTTATAGTATTATGGATTTTTCTTAACTTTGGTCGACGTTGTGGCGCAGCAGTAGGTAATCTGCCTTAAGCGCTACACGGTAGCGGGTTCGATTCCCACTCGGAGAAGATGTTTGTATTGACCATATAGGCATGTTTTTCCGGTCTGGAAGTGTTTGTCCTTTTCATTCTAATGGGGGCCGTTGAGTGTGTAGCGTTTATATAACCTGCTAGTTTAAATTTAGCAGCTTACAAGTTCTACATATTGATTGCCATATAGAGAGGCCGAGGATTGAGACTGGACCGTGAGAAGGGAACACTCTTCGCGGGATCTCAAAGTTGGCAAAACCATGGCTTAAGATCGGGAATGGAGCGCTTCGAGCACATTCTACACGATGGACTCACTCGAAGTAGTGAGCGAGCCCCGAGACCCTCGTCCTCGTCGGCGAAGACGGTGTTGTGTACATATATCTTATCGTCAGTCTTATCGAGACATCTGAACTTCGCAACCCTTACCCCAACGACGAACTCGCAAGAATTAAAAATAATATACATGTTATTAAGCGTTTTGTGATAACGACCGGTATAAACAAAATAACATTATCTCCGCACGCACGCAAATATTATGTACACGCTTATCAAATGCCTGTATAGTGTAACAGAACAGAAATCGAAGAAAATGCTAAGCTTTGTAAAGAAATAATTTACAATTTATTTTGTAACTATGGATAAAACAATACTGTAAATAAAAAAAAGTAAATCTTCAATTATGGTTATAGTCGGGATCCCTGGCTTGATTTTGCGCTTGATTACTATCAAGCAAATTTTCAGTGAGTGGCTTCGTTCCGATAAGACGGCCAACTTTATCACACAAGCGGCCATTTTGGTACATTTTATATTTAAGAAACTATAAATTGGTTTTCAATTTCATGAATTTCAAATTGTATTCAATTGGAGGACAGGGATATAGTACCATGCAATTTGTAGGCCTATTATGGTTGAACTTTTATAATAATTATATATCATAATAAGAAAATATCTTTAAATATTGTAAAGTTGTCCTTTGAATTTTAAAAATCACATAGTTTATATAGCCACTTTCGATATTAGTTTGTAACATAGATATTATGTAATATGTATATATAAGAATTTAACTACAAGATGATTATATCGTTAAGTATTTGTAATTTTCTTAGTAAAAAATCGGTTCAGTTCATAGACTTATTATATTTAGACATGCCCTTCCATACTATTCGGCTAAACGAAACGAAATTAGTCACAAGCTTGCAACATAATCTAGTGAAGTTAGTGTCACAAGCTTACAACAAACTCAAATTCTAAATTATTCAAAAATACCCTACGACACTTTTGAATCATCAAATATATAGAGTCTGTTGTGTCTGTTTAAGTGAAGTTACCGCCGATACGGAAGGTACATTGTGCAGCGAAGAACCGGCAAGAAACTCTACAGTTACTCTTTTCAAATTTCAAATTTGGCTAGGCAGGGGGAGCAACACGAGCAGTAAAGGTGAGCGTTGATGCATATCGGTAAGGAGGCCTCCTTAAACCTACACCCGAGTCGCAAGTTCCGGGAACTGCTCGGAGTTTCTCCCTCTACCACACGATGGACCCGGCGCCCGCACGGTGAATCCATTGATGCTGAGCAGTTCGTCTCATTCGTCTCATTTATGTCAAACTTTACAATTAAATTTTATATCCTACATAATCGAATGATTTAAGCGTGTGACTAACTTAGTGTCGTTGAATTTACGAAGTACCAGCGAATCTTTGAACATTTGTTTTGCATGGAAAGGCCTATCTTTAGTTTATAGTAAGTCAATGGTTCAATTAAATTTTTATGAAAAATAAACGACTAACAAATATTATTTACCCGATAATTATCTCACCGAGAAAAACGATATCTAAAAACTCTGAAAACAACCACAACAGTTAAAAATGATTATGATATGTAAAAAAAAACATGGATGATTTGGTACAGTAAATAATAAAATTATGACAAAACATCAATAATAAATGGATTACGTACTTTTTTAGACTTTGGTCGTACACGACGAGGCTATAAAACAAGCCAATATTGTATACAAATGTCTAATAATTATAAACACAAAAATAACGTATTAATGAATTTGGCATTCATCAATAAGATCAAATTATTACTTTAAGTATATCTTCTTGTAAATTCATACAATACTGATTCAATTTTTTTTTTTTTAATTTTTATCTAAAATTGCGCTTACCCGTTCACCAATTGACATTTAAGAAGTGAATGCAAATGAAACTAGAAGCACTCTTATCTCTAGAAATTGTTTTCAACACTGATCTCTATAATAACTGGATTACCTATCTTGTATACATGTCGCAGATTCCGCTAGAAACGCGTGGTTGATGTTTGAGTCTGCCATGACAATCTCGATAAACTACCATCCAAGAACCCTCGAATAATAACGCACCATAACAGATATGACGGATGTCAAAAGCCCGCAGTTTTACTTCATATACTACAATATCATCACTCTATATTTTAACATGGATAAAAATAAAATTTAGAGTTTATTATATTAAAATTGGTAAAAATTTATCACCACCAAATAGGTGGCTAAAATAAAAAGTAGTTGTTTTTTATAGCGCATGCGTGTCACGTTGTTATTTAGTTCCCAAACAAACATTTTGCGGCGCTTCATTATAATAAAACTTAATGTCATTTCACGCAATATATAGGGTCTATAACTTAATTTTTACAGATTTTTTCTAAGAGCTGAAAACTATATTTAAAACAGGAATATTTCGCGATCTTTTCTCATTTTATAAGGATCAGATACAAGGATTTAGAACACCAAACGACAAGTCTGTACAAGTTACATAACATTAAACACAAAGTTTACGATGGCAACTGACAAACATCACATTCGGCACTGCATTTTATACGCATTCCAACATGAAAAAAATGCTTCTCAAGCACGGGAATCAATTTGTAGTGTTCTTGGTGACGACGTTGCATCTTATGAAACATGTAATTATTTGTACAAACGTTTTAGAAGTGCTAATTTCGATCTCAGTGACCAGCCACGCCCTGGGCAGCCTCGAAAGTTTGAAGATGTGGAATTGCAAGCTTTACTAGATGAGGACTCAACGCAAACGCAAAAAGAGCTTGCAGCTCAATTAGGAGTCACCCAGACAACTACTTCCAAGCGCTTGCACCAAATGGTAAAAATTCATAAACTTGGAAGATGGGTCCCACATGTGTTGACCGTCCACAACTTAGGTCAACGTATGAACACGTGTCTATCACTGCTTGCCCGGCAACAAAAAAAGGACTTCTTGTGGAAAATTGTGACGGGTGATGAGAAGTACATTTTCTACGAGAATCCCAAACGTAAAAAGTCTTGGGTAGATACCGGACAACCCTCTACATCGACGCCGAAACCGAACAGCCACTTCAAGAAAGTTCTTCTGTGTATCTGATGCGACATGAAGGATGTGCTTTATTCTGAAGTTCTGGAAACTGGTCAGACGGTGACAGTGGAACGCTATAGTTAACAGTTAAACAAATTGAGCAAACAGCTGGATCAAAAAAGGCTATTTACTGGCCAAGGAAGTCGGCACGTCATACTGCTGCATGGCAACGCTCGCACAATGAGCACAATGGACAATATTTCTAAGATTAAGTTTGTTGTTCACAATTTTTTTATAATTAAAAAACCTACTTATGAATCTGTAAAAATTAAGTCATACATCCTATAGATAGCAGCGCAATCCAGCTATTTTAAAGGTCAGTGGATACAAAGCAGACTCCGCTCCGATAGGCGGGTCTTATCAAAGGCACTACGTTAGACTCTACTTCAGTCACAATGCAATAGTGACAGTCGTTTATTTCACTTATGGCTTTTTATATCAAAATTTTGAATATTAAAAACTTTATTTGCATTCACTGCTTGAAATATCAAAGAAAGTATGGACATATAATAGTATAGACGACGTTGCGACGCAGCGGTAGTGAACCTGCCTTAAACGCCACAGGTCGCGGGTTCGATCCCGCTCGGAGCATATGTTTGTATTGACCATACAAGCATATTTTCCGGTCTGGGTGTATTTGTCCTTGTACTTGTATGTGTTTCCGGACCCCGACACAGGATATCACTATCCTAATGGGGGCCGTTGAGTGTGCAGCGTTTATTTATTTATTTAAACCTTATCACGTTTTTAAATGTAAGCTAACTGATAATGAGACGGTTTGAATCCATACATTGATAAATCTTCATCCGAACTCTGTAAAACATGTAAAATACAATTTGTCATTGATCTAGCCCTGACCTAAATTAGATACTCTTACGAAATAGATCACATTTCACACATACCTTTATGTACGAAGAGAGGCAATAAGGTCACGGTCACGGCAAACATATAATACAGAAATAAGTTTGGGTTTTTTTAAATATTGTTCTCTAAGAATCCCTTAGCAAACTTTTTAAAATAATTTAAGACGTGATTCCCTATCTACGGTTCCGTACCGAGCTATATAAGTGAATGATTTCTTCCAGAGCATTATGCTGGTAAAACAGATGTATATAACAATTACAATTAAAAAAAAAAAACTGTTTTTTTTCTATAGTCAAGACGACGTATATACAAACGTTCCATTGCCGTTCTACTAAATCTAATGCAATGATATATATTTCGAACCGAATAGAATAAACTAAAACGCGTACATGCGGAACCCTCTTTGGTTCAATTCGTACTTGTCATATAAGATTGTAACATACGCTCGTTGCAACTACAAGTGCTAAATGAGAAAGTTGAAGTTCGCGGAACGAGAGGGCAATTTCAATATTTAATAACACACAGGATGTCGACAACAAGTTTTATCAAGAGTTTAATGAGGTTGTTGAAAGAATATTTAAATTGTATGCCCTATAAAGCATTCCGGAACATCGTAGACTAAAAATATCAAGTATATGTATGGACCCACATTAATAAAAATAAAAAAAAAATTAAATTCCGTCACCAAATTGACCTCCCCTCGTATAACAAAAGTTTACTTTAACTAAGAAACTTTTACATTGAATTTCTTAATATATTATTAATAAAGAACACTTACTTCGTCCCCACGTTTGATACCGAGGTTCCTGAATAATATTTCCATTTCGTCCAGCAAGCTCTGACTGAAGTCGGTGCATCCCTTCTGCATAAAAAAAAAACAAATCATTGTACGACACAGAGTGAAGCGCCACAGGTCGCGGGTTCAATTCTCGCTCGGAGCAGATGTTTGTATTGACCATACAGGCATAATTATGTTTTGGTCTGGGTGTCTTTGTCGTTGTCGATGTTTATATTTTCGGACTACCCGAGGTTATAATTATCCTAATGGGGGACGTTGAGTGTATAGCGTTTATTTTTTTTGGACGCAAATAAGGAATACCATGTCAACCCACACGAATGTCATTTCGAGAAAAACGCGTTTGAAAATTTTGAACAACTTGCTTTATATGAATTTTTTATGTATTGGTCAAGTTTTTGGCAATTTCAGATTTATGTAAATTATTTTACTTATTTTCACAAAAAATATGTATACAAACTGCATATTTTGTATATAATATAACCTAAAACGTTGAACATAATACATACATTGCTTGATAAAAAATGGCTTTTTAGAAGTTTTAAAGCTTAAAAATGTTCTTCAGCCATTTACCAACACTTTTCTCAGTTTTTTCAATTTTGTGGGTTGACATGCTATTGCTTATTTGCGTCCATTTATTTTTGTAATTTCATTAATAAATGAAAACAACACACTCCATGGCCGCCATTAAGATAGTAATATCCAATTTCGAGGCTCTCTATTCTCACAAAAACAAGCACAACAGGAACATGTGACAAAATATTCTAGTAGAAATGGTACATTTGCCTCAAGCGGGAAAACAGGGTGACGGAAAAAACAGAAATATTAAAAAAAGGAGTGGGAGTATTTCAAATCAAATCAAATACTCTTATTCAACATAAAAAATTTAAAAACAGATTCTACCACCGGCTCCAAAATTAAACCTCTACCTGAGAAGAGCCGACGAAACAAACTCATGGGTAATATATTTATTTTTAAATATATATTTTTTTATATGAAATTATTTACATAGTTATCATAATCATTCAGTCACGGGTCCTCAAGGTATTCACTAATTTTATAATAACCTTTACCACACAAGCGTTCATTGATCATTTTTTTTAATTTATTGATAGAAAGTTTCTGAACGTTTCCCGGGATCCTATTGTAAAAATAATCAAATAAAAATCAAAATGTTCTTTGTTACTATTATTTTATGCCAAACAGAAACAACATTTGCACCCAAAAAATATACAAGTGCTTTTGGATAAGGGAAGTAACCCTTCCTAACTAAAATGTCATCACTGATCACCAGAGTTATAAAGTTGCTACGACAACATGTGATTAATGAACGACCACTAAGCAGCCATTATGTTACTGAAAAATCCGTTGCCCACAATATTTAAAAACATTTCGCATAAAATACCAACGGATACGGAAAGGGAATAATTGTTTTTAATTAAATATAACAAATAATATAACTTACGAGCAGAGCAGGACCCTCCATGAAGTCCCCTTTCAGTTCTGCCGCATTGCTATCCTGCAAAGACAGAAAGCCGTAATAACTTCTTTTTATCGATAATAATTCATATAACATTTAAAAATACTAAACGAGCTTTACAGTATACGTATAAGATGTGTATATGTGACATGTTACCTTACTAAGAAATCTAAATATCATTATCACTACACACTATAAAACAAAGTCGCTTTCTCTGTCCCTATGCATGCTTAAATCTTTAAAACTACGCAACGGATTTTGATGCGGTTTTTAATAGATAGAGTGATTGAAGAGGAAGGTTTATATGTATAATAACATCTATTAAATAGTGGAGAAAAAAATTGAGGTTTCTAATGTGATGTCGTAAATAATTACATTTAAAGCGTGCGGGCCACGGGCAGTAATGAATAAAACAAAACTACTGGATCGATTTTAATCATTTTTTCAGTGAATAACATAGGCTATATATTTTATACTCGTGCGAAGCCGGAGCGGGCCGCTAGTAATATATAATTAATTACCATCGCTCGCGCTCTTTAGTCAAATCAAATCGTGCACGTTCATTGCTCAATTCAAATAGCACGCGCTGATTGATCAAATCAAATAGCGCGCGCTCATCGGTCAAATCAAATAGCAATGATTGTTCATAATCAAAAAGCGTGGTCATTGGTCAGATCAAATAGTTCGCGTTTATAGGTCAAACCAAAAAGCACGTGCTCATTGGTCAAATCAAATAGCGCGCGCTGATTGATCAAATCAAAAGTCGCGTGATCATTGGTCAAATCAAAAAGCGTGGTCATTGGTGAAATCAAACAGTTCGGCTTCCTCGAACACAATTCTGTCCCTTTTTCACGATACCACTCCCACAGATTGAAAGAAAGCGTGAAGGATGTTACAAAATAAAAGTTTGCAAATTGGATAAACGAACTCACCGTGTCGGTGTCAGATATCTCATCATATTCATGAATTTCGTTGGTAGTATCTTCGTTTGAGTGTGAACGGCCTAATGTAGCGTTCTTCACCTGATGATAATAATTTATTATTGATTAATGTTTATCGCGCTTTTTATAAATGAGTACAGCTCATACTTTGATTTCTGATTTATTTGTAATAATAGTACATATTTGCCTTTCACTAATTTAGCCTATAATATAATATAGTTAGTTATAATTGTCTATATATTATCTGTAATCTCATTCTATCAACAGTAAATTTTCGAATTATTAAATAATAATGTATTATTAAATTTATTTTTGCTTCAATCTAAATAATTACTTAATATTTTGGTATATTAAACCATTATATTTTTTTGTTTTAATTCGTACTTCAAGTGTACTTAATTTTTCTTTAGTTCTTACCTTGTCGAGGAGGCTCTTACTTGTCGTCGGTTCTGGATTAGACTTGTTCTTGTTCTTCGAAGCCTTAGACTTGTCGTTACCTACATTGAATAAGTTAGTCTATTCAGTACATGGTGTTATTTTTATTATTTTCAAAATCAATTTTCAATTCATTGAATGAAAAACCTTTGAATATACATAATATTAAAAAAAAAAAAAAAAAACAAAAAAAATTATACAATATAAAATAACATAAAAACGCTACAACTACATTACTTTTAGTAGTAGAGCCACTTTCCTCCCAGAAAAATTGGGCCGGCTCGACCAGGGAAGTAGTACCTTCTCCCAAAAATCGGCGTCTAATGGACGGAAATAAGCAATACCATGTCAACCCACAAAATTGAAAAAACTGAGTTATATATGCAGAAGTGTTGGTAAATGGCTGAAGAACATTTTTCTTTAATATTTGCAGGGTTTTAAGCTTTAAAACTTCTAAAAAAGCCATTTCTTCAATAATGCAATTTATGTATTTTTAAACATTTTGGGGCATATTATATACGAAATATGCAGTTTGTATACTTATTTTTTGTGTCTGTTAATCTGAAATAGCCAAAAACTTGATCAATACTTAAAGAAAAATCATATAAAGCAAGTTGTTCAAAATTTTCAAACGCGTTTTTCTCGAAATGACATTCGTGTGGGTTGACATGGTACTGCTTATTTGCGTCCAAATAACAGTAGTGTTGCGTTTATAATAAAAATAACGGTTCTATTTTTATCATCACTTATAGCCATGTACTAATATAAAAATCAATGCTGGACCGATTTTGATGAAATTTTTGTTACTGCGAATCACCATTATTTTTTCTACCCTTGATAGTATAAAATATTTTCTTACAGGATAAATCGTCTTCATCGCCGTTCGTGTTAGGCTGCTTAGCTGACGTCAAGAGCGGGTACGGCGAAGTACTCGTAGTGGCCGTGAGGTGAGACGGCGAATTGGGATTGATCAGAGGCACTTGCTCCGAATCCTCCGATGGCTTGTATGGGTTCACGATCTGTCGTGGCGGCTGTGGGAAAACATCACATTATTGCGTCTGTATCCAGTCCAGGTGGCGGAGGTGAGATTGCTTAATGGAACTGCCAATAAACAAGTTTCAAATATACATAAAAAATAAACTTATTTAATAAAGCGTATTATTCGTTAGAGGAATATTTCTCCGATAATAATTCTTGGGACTCTTAATATTGCTGGATCTCATTCAAGAACCGAATTTTATAATAAAGAATACAATTGTAAACAACTTATATTTTAAAAGAATAACTACCGAGTTTCTTGTCGGTTCTTTTCGATAAAATCAACCTTCCAAACCGTCGGTTGCGTTTGACTATTCAAAAGTACTTTTTAAAAGTCTACTTGAATAAAAATAATTTTGATTTTGGTTTTGGGTGACTACACCACCTGACGGTAAGTGGTACAGTCCGCTCGGGTGGCTAATACTGATTCAAATTGCAGTAGCCACCCTTGCCCTGTTTACCCTCAATATGCAACTGGTTATACGCTGGTTGGCTGACGTTTTTCATCAAGGTTTTGTTCGCTAACTTTAACTTATTATATTGTTACGGAGAACCTTATCACAGGGTCATAAAGTTCAAAATCGCTTGTTACTCTCTCTGTTTATTTCCTTAACGTCACGCGGGTTCTAGAAAGAAGTATTCTCGAAACATGTAGAATAGCGTTCCGCGGACGGAACTTTCTCGAACCCGTGTTCCGCGGTATATAAGCGGCCCGGCGCGTCGACTGAGTCATTCAAATGCGACAATTAGTGACCTCGGCTCTTTTGGACTGTGATTGACCTGTGATTTGTGAAGTTCTGTTGTGTAATCTAGATCTCAATAAAGTGTTATTTAGAGCCATCAGGTGTTTTTTCCAAATTCGCGAACCCTAGCCCGTAACAATATCATCAAATTATTTAAAGCAAAGGCTTGATAGTAATTGTCGAGCATACACCTGTACGGAATTACTAAGTATATTCTGAGACCGTATTTAGCTCGGACCGTATTTAGCTTGTATTTTTGAATTTGATTGTGAAGTAATGTTTATTTGCGTATTACTAAGATTTATATATCATATCTTTTTCTTTGCTTGATTGCTTTTTAATTGCTTATAATTTCAACAGGTAATAAAGAAATTTGTAGCAATTTCGTATATTATTTTTTTTTATATTTCCCTTTTCCTCCATATAAAATGTTACCTAACTTACACACAAAAACCGCCATGAGTTCCAAACCATTTCAAGAACATGCAGTCAAAATGTATTAGGTTGTATCCAAATAAGTATACGAACTGATGACGCAAATGCTCAACGCTTTTACGCCCTTAGTTCGTATACATAAAAATATCATGATTTTTTAAAATTTTCTATGAAAAAAAATAGCAAAGCATTTAATGTGGGTATGATTGATCGAAACATGTAATACTTACACATCCAGCCGGATCGAGGAAAGACAGATCCCCGAAGTAGGCACCGTCGAGGCCCACGTGGCCCGTGTGCTTCACGTCCCCCTGCGGGCCTGATATCATGCTGGCCTGTATCGCACGCTTGCCCGTGTACGTGTGCCGTTTCACGTCCGACCGCGATAGCGACGATCGTATTGAACGTGACGAGTTTCGTGTCGGGTGCGGTGATATTGATGCGCATGATCCCCTCTATAGAAAATTATGTTGAAATGCCCCATGCTATAGGATGAACCTATTTTACGTGGGCGTACATTTTCCATCTCATGGTAGTTAAGCATTAAATATATAATTACAGAACACAATATTAAATTAAATTTCAAAGTGTTTCTGCAAGTCTTTAAAAGTAAGTATCAAAACTGGGACTCGGGCCTGAGACTCCGAGCAGTACTATAAAATAACAATATCTCGCTTTTTAATATTTTCACAAGAACGGAAACATGATATACAAATTACTGTAAATTTTTATGAATGCTTTAAAATATATTTGTGTCTAAAGAAATATTATTTTTTTTATTTCATTACGGTTGGCAAACATGTATACGGTCCGCCTATTGATAAGCAGTCGCCGCAATCTATAAACGATGGAGATACCACAAGTACGACATGGGCGTTGCCAACCCTGGGGATGGGAGGAAGGGGAAAGAAAAAAACGAAAAAGAAGGAATCAGAAAGGATGGGAGATTGAACTTCCGGCGCTCTCAACTTCGCGCTCCTTTAAATTACCGATAAAATCTTAACATAATTACGTACGCCCACGTTTACAATATGATATATAAACGTTCAGTTATAGTAAAGAGCATTTACATAGGGTTTATGAGTAACATAATCGAAACAAGACAAATGAACAGAAACAATGATACAAGCGAATGGTAAGATGCAAGTAATAATGTTTTATATCTCACCTCATGCTTTACGTACGGTTTTGTGTGTTGCGGATCGAACATACCGCAAGCACCGCCGGGTAGAACGCCATACCACATGGCTGATTTAGTACAACTTCTGGAAGGGAGTTTTAGTATAGCGATGAAAAACGGTCAGTCGTAAAGGGCGAAAGGGATAACGTATGAATGGTAACTCACTCCTTTCCCAGTACGGTTATCCTCTGACCCGCTTTATATTCGAGGAAGTTGTTTCGTCTTCCGTCTTCCGATTTCGTGTAGCTCACTGTAGTCTGAACCTATATCAAATTAAATTTAAATGAAAGCAATCCTCATGAATGAGTTCATTAAAAGAAACCACTACAAATCCAAAGAACTTTGCCCAAATATGTACCTCGAGGTACATATACACTAAATTGTAGAGAAAAACAGGGGAATCGACATATCATGTTTTTTTTTTAATTTAAATTGTTAATAATATAAAATAAATAATTTTAAGTTTTAATAATCCGTAACACAATGTTAGCATGTTGCCTACATTAGTAGTTCAACGCCAAACGTCATTTTAAAGGATTTATGATCCGTCCATTGTCACCTTATATGTCTATCATCTAGACGCCTACTCGTATTTGACATTCCACGTTTAGGCGTACTAGAGCGTCTGTTGTAATTCGATTGTGTTGTGCTTTTTATTAAATAACATGGCTATGGTAGAAAATTAATAAAAGATTAAAAGCATATAATGTTTTATCCCTTTACTGTAACACAATTGAAACATTTATTAGTTGTGTAATAAATAATATTGTCACAATATTTAAGTGACATTTTATTGTTTGATACTATCTTTTACTACATACGATTAATATTATTTCTAACAAATAGTCCCATTAGCACCTATCTTTGCTGAATCTGTTCGCTTCCCAGTTAAGATGTAGCATTTAATTCTACTTCTAGTCTTGCGTGTTTGAGCCTAAGCTGCTACTTAAATTGCTTGTAAATCAACCTCAAACGGCGGATTTGTAGCTAAGGTCTGAAGTACATAATGTATATACTATAGTGCTGGTTTTCATAGCCTGAACATTTCGATAAAGTAAGCAGTTTTTTAAGAACCCTTACTAACACAAATCTAAGAAATATGTGATATAAGAAATAAAATTAAAATACAATGTTATTATTAATGACTGCTAAATAAATATTATGATTTGAAGTTTTAGTTGTTAAACTGTCAATTTACTTTGTATTTTATGATGTATAACAATTATTAATTATTGTGCGAAAATGGCGTAATTTTTTTAATTTTTAAGTGTTTTTTCTCGTCTCCAGGTAGGCAGGAAATAAATTATATTTGAAATATTATTCAGTCTATCTTAGTGCATTTTATGGCATTTAGTGTACCTCGGTACTTCATTTGGGCAGGTTGTAGTGATCTCCTTTACATTGAAATGTAATAGTGCCATAGACTATGTAGTATAGATAGAGTATATAGTCTATATGATATACGGGTCCTTCTATAAAACAAAATGTCCCGGTTTCGCTGGTTCTCCTTCATTCATTATCAAAGCAACGAAGCGAATTTAGAAAAGCTGTTAATTTGGAGTTACAAACAGGCACTTCAGTTTTATTTATTTGTATAAATTAACAAAAACTCTTACTTCTTCAGGTCTTAGTTGTATCAGCCTCGCCTCCAAGTCCTTGAACTTCGGTCGCTGACTGGGGTCGTGTGCCCAACACTCTAGCATCAACGAGTAATATGCGTCCGGACAACATTCGGGACGCTCAAGCCGCTGTAGAATAAAATATGTAATTATATACATATATCATATTTTTCCTCACTTGAACTAAGATGTAAACAAACACGTCTCGATCGAGTAAGTGAATGCAAGAATATAATGAATTCAAGAATAAATTGTATGCGTATTGTAAGATTGTATTAGTATTTTTTTTTGTAAAGAAATATTCTTCTCTTTTTTTTGTATATAGAACGAAGATTATAGGTTCCTAATTTTGAAATAAGATCTTAAGTTTTAATCTTTATACTGATGATGATTTTGTTTGATATGGCAACACCGACCAAACCAACAAATTACACTACTCGTTTGGCTTGATGTAATACGTTCTATTATAACGATCTTGAAAAAAAAACCTCTTTTAATGCAAACATATTTTATTTTATAAAAAAGGTTTGTGGTACTTATAAAAAAAATACTTGTCAAATATTTAAGGCAAAAATCGCGAAAATAAAAGAGTTCATAATTGTGACAAATAATTATAATTTGTTCGTATTTTTTACTTTTATAAAAAAATATTCCTTACTTTTTTTTTATATACTTAGCGAAGACATTTTTTAAAATAATATTTATTAAACTGAATTATTCGTTTCGCCTTGTTTAAAAATAAAAAAAAAACTGAAAAATAATGTTTTTATTTATTTCATACAATAATTTTCTTTATTTACATTATCTGTCTCGTATTTTCAAATTTTTTGCATTAATTTTATACCCATACATTACTATCACCTATCGTAATATTTTTTATTCTTTTTTAATTTATTAATTATTAACCATTTAAAGACCTAATAAATTATATGAATATAGTAAATCATTAATTACTTCGTTCAATGCTCAACCCTATTTACTGTCAAGTTTTATAGACCCGCCATATTTGTTTACATCTTAGCTGAAGTAAGAAAAAATCATAGAATTAATATAAGAACAAGAAAGCTCACTGAAGCAACATTTCTGTGCCAAAAGAGAGGTTCGAAATGGTAGCTTTGTCCCTATCTAATCGAAACACACCATAATTTTTAATAATTAAAGACAAAATTAAACTTAGAATCATCTTGATTTTTGCATACTATTAATAAAATAATAATAATAAGATTCATTCTTACACCAAGTATAACGCATTTGTTCACCATTTTTCTAAGAAATATCAATTAAAAAGGCTTTGAAGAGCTCAATCTATGATTTGAAAATATGACATTACTATAGTAACCAATTTGTTGGTAAATTTAAAAGTGTGTTGTCAGAATAGTATTAATATTTCCTTTATAAGAAGTCATTTAACCGAAAATGGTGTATTTAAAGGCTTATTATATTACAATCAAAACTAATAATTTAGTAACAATTGTTATTAATTATAAGATACCTTCGTTAAGCCACAAAATTTATAAATATATTCCGAAGTTGTGTAACTACAACCTTATCAAATTATTTTTTGTAAGGGCAACCTGTGGGAAAGGGACACGGCTACCATTTTGTGTGTCTCATTCTCGAACAAATTTTCGTTTTACTATGTAGTATTGAATATTGAACTTAAATATGTAGATATAAAGTATGAGTTTATTTAACATTAAATTACAAGTGATTGTTTTTGTTCTTATAGTAATTCTATAGAAAAATACACTTTACAAAACATTTGCTTGCTACTCTATTTTCCTGCAATTTGAATCTTTATCTTCAGTAAACAATTTCTGTATACCAAATCTTTGATCCAAATTCATAGATTTTTATTTGTTCTAGCGTAAAATAGTTTTCAAGGTTTGTGAAAACTGATCGATACACTGACAGAAAACAGAGATTTTAACATGGTTTTATTTATGTTTTGTCAATGAAAACTGATAGTAATAAGTTGTGAATTTTCTAATAATGACTTGAAATTTGACTATTAAATTTTCTTTGACTTCTTTTTTCTAGCATTATTACCGTATTTACCCAGGGTCTGCTCAACTCTTATCCGTATTTAACGGGTTACTCAGACTCACGGTTAACAGAGGGCGATTGCTATCTGACCTCCACAACCCAGAGGGTGTACTCTGTACCTACCCAGTAACTCATTGGATAAAAGAAAATTACCTATCAAAAGTTAACGATTATTATCAGATGTTATGATAACAACCGGGACCGACAGTTTAACGTGCTCTCCGAGGCACGGTGGTTAGACTCACAAGGACAAACGCCCAGACCGAAACAGATATTTATAACAAACATATGCTCCGAGCTGGAATCGAACCTGCAACCGTTGAGGCTTAAAGCAGCCTCGCTACCACACACACGAACAACCATCAAATTTCTTTTAGTTTGTGATCGAAATTCAAACAGCAAATCTAACAATGTCTCAAATTAATCAATAGAATAATATTCTAAATATTTAAAATACCATTTCAGGTCCATTAGCTGCCTGAAAAAATTGAAAGTCAAAGTCAAAACAAGAAGTCAAGCCGAACAGTATTTATATGACTGTCTTTGAAAAATTTTAAGGGTGTGGCACAATATTGTAAAGTCAACTTACTTGGAAATTAGGAGCATCGATGGCTTCCAGGATCTGCTGACCAGAAAAAGCTGCCCACGGTTGAAAACCATACGTAAACATCTCCCACAAGCAGACTCCAAACGCCCAAACATCACTTGATGATGTAAATTTTAAGTACAAAATGCATTCGGGAGCGCACCTTAAAGTAGACAATTAAAATTAAAATTAACAGCACTGTCCATGTTTTGTTTCAAATCTCAATGCACACAAAAAATTAAAATATTTCATTTCAGTTCCCACTATCATTTTTTGCAATAAATTTCATTTCGTATATCCACCCAAGTTACTCCATCCTTTGCCACCCCGTGCTACCCCAAGGCACTATTGCCACCCCACCCGAAAAAAACGCGAAGTAAGGTTTATATTCCGGCCCAGTCTTCTATCCACAATAAGGAATTTTGTTAAAATAAATATTATCAATAAAATTGTATTGAATGTAAAACATACCATGCAACAGGTAATTTGAGATTCACATTGTAATTAGTCTGATAGTAGTCTTTTCCAACGCCCAATGCTCTGGACAACCCGAAATCTGAGATTTTTACCCTATCCTTGCTAAAAACTAAAATATTCCTGACGGCCAAGTCTCTGAAACAATAATCAAAGTTTTACAAATATTGTTTACGTAAGAAATTTAAAAGAAATTTAAATAAGAAATTGATAAGAAATTTAGAATTTTTGTCTATATATTTATTACATTTTTTTTACTAATTATCCCACATAGCAATATAATATAATTAATAATCTTTAGAACAGATAATAAATTTATTTTATTTGTCACAATTACAAAATAAATCAATACTTTACCTGTGAATCAGTCTTTTATTTTCCAAATAAGTCATCCCATCACATATTTGCTCAGCAAACTCGCACAGAGATGTAACTGAGAAGTTACACCTCAACGTCACCTCACGAAGGCATTCTAACAGTGACCTCAGTGGTGCCAGCTCAGTCACCTGTGTAAATAATATTTTTTTTTATTTTCATGTAAAACGTCTTCTTATGTTTTAATTGTAAGAGTTGTATGAACATTAGACAAAAAAGAAAAATCAGAAAGACAAAACAATATCTAAAATATCGCCATATTAATTCATTTTATAAAAATAATTAAAATGTGTAAAATATTTCATTACCAACTCTAATCAATCTTATATTTTAAAAACAATTTCTTTTTATTTATAGTTAATTGTCAAATTTTCATTCGTAATTTTTTTTTCATGACTGTTGGCAAACAAGCATACGGTCCGCCTGATGGTAACCAGTCACTGTAACGTATGGACCTATAACCCTGGCGCACCGCCCTATTTGTGCTAAGAGAAGTATGGCTCTACTACCGTAAAAATAAAACTTTACTTACCAACATTAAGGAATCTAAATGTAGAACAACTCCATACAACCGCACAATGTTAGGATGTTCGATACTGTGCATTACAGCCGCTTCCTTCAGAAACTCAGTCGAATTTGACGTCATACGTTCGTTGCCCAGGCATTTGATTGCCACTTGTAGCTGCAATATCAACATATCAAATTATATAAATGTTAAATAGAATTATAATTACAGGAACATCAATAAATTATATCACATGTAAAGGAAGTCTGATGAAGAGTGACATTGTGTGGCAAGAGGTGGGTCGATTCATGACGTCACATTCCGAAATCTAATATATCAACTTAACTAACAATTAGTTAACAAATTACAATTGCACAAATATGAGAAGTCTTGCTAGGAATAGGGAAATCTCTCATATGTGACAAGCTGTGTGTGACCAGGACGGTCAAAATATCATGAAATTTGTTGGATTTAATTTATGGATGGCTTTACAATGTGATTAAAAAAAAAGAATACCATCTTTCTGGAGACTTTCTGAATTAGTTACCTACCCTTTGGTTTCCTGTAGTCCACGTGCCTTGCTGGACCACACCGAACTGACCCATACCGAGCTCCTTATTTATAGTGATATCCTCAATGGATATTATGTGCTTGGTAGGAACCTTAACATTGGCATCCTGAGACGATTGAAATTCGACCGACATGGCTCCGTAATCCTGTCTGACCTGTAAGGTTATTTGATTTATAGCATATAGCGAACCTGTCTTAAGCCGCGCAGGTCGCTGGTTAGAATTCCGCTCGGAACATATGTTTATATTGGCAACACAGGCATGTTTTTCCGGGCGGGCGTGTTTGTCCTTATCATTGTGTATGTTTCCGGACCCCCGACACAGGATATAACTATGCTCATGGGGGCCGTTGAGTGTGTAGCGTAAAAGAAAAAAAAAGTAATCCATCATTTGTATATAGCTACGTACCGGTTCTGATCTTCTCACGTGGAGAAGTCTCTTTAATAAAGTCCGGTAAGCATTTGGAAAGTACTTCGAGTAAATTTTCTTGTATCTCCTTTGTTCAGGTTTAGAAAGACCTATTTGTGCCAAGTCCTCGATGGCCACGAATTTTAGCTGTGACAACTTCTTGACTTTTAATATATCTCTGTAACAATAACAAAATTACGCTTATTATTATGTTTTATGGCTTTCGTCGACATTAGTTGTACTTTGTATAACATCGATAGACTAAACGAGTTCAGTTAGATTTGGGAGGCCATCGAGTCTTCAAGTTAGACTCGAGAGACTGAAACCGAATTTATTGCCAAATCAGCTAAAACCACCACAACCTTAGAAGTGCTTCAACAGAGCATGCGCAGAGGAAGAAAATGTGGCAGAGGAAAGCCAATTCTACTTTCTTTGTTCTTGGCTTCGAGATTCTCTTTATATTAACGTGCCCTAGGAAGAGCTTAGGCCCTAGGTTATCTCGACTACATTATTATAGACGCACACCACCACCACAGCGTAAGCCTTGCACAAATAATGTAGATATTATACTACTCCTATCGAGGAGGATAAGATCAACAATAAACATTCATTAATCTCTGTATCTTGTTAACAAACCAACTTTAAATGTAAGTGGTCTATTAAGATTGATCTCAATCAGATACTAACCAGATGTCACTACGTTATTCTTCTATGCCCTACATATTATTTACGAGAGAAATGTCTTAATAGAGCGTTTTGGCATCATAAACTAACCTCACAATATCCAACTTATATCAAAAAGTCTAGACAAGACAAATAATAAAATAACGTAGAAAACCGAACTACTGTTTAACAGAATCAACAGGAGACAACTGCGCAATCTCAATAAAACTCTCAAAAAAACAGCTAAAAAAGTCGTCACTATTTATTGTAGGCAACAAAGTGACCCATGTTACTGCAAACGGTTTACTCGACGAAATCTGAATTCGAAAACTGATATGCAAACTAAGAAATTTATTCAAAAGAGCAAAGATAAAGGATTCATAAAAATTTACATGTGGAAATATACATGAGATTTCAAAATGTTCAATAGAAACGGATCCAAGTATAATAGAGGTCATGAGTGCCGTTAACAGTGTAGTATTGATCAGACAAAATCAAACAGTAGGTACATTGAGTAAAGCTACAATAAAACAGCTGCAACAGTAGAAGTCTTTAAAGTCAAATACTTCAAAAAAAGTTAAAGTAGATAAGAGTTACAATAAATAAAAGTCCAGTACATTTGGTAGTTTTACAAGGAGTGGCAGCATCAATAATTAAGACATAAAGAGTCGAAACTTCACTCTGAATAAATGTTGAGAATACAGCTCATGACGTCACCAATTTTAATGCCTAGCACTTATAATGAATAAACACAGAACTTAAAAGTAAGCAATACGAAAATCTTCAAAAATTTCATGATTACAATTAAGAACGCAAAATTATACAATAGATCCTTAGTCACAGTAAGAATTTTTTGCTGGTATTGAATTTATTTATCAGTACTATATATAACTGATATAATCACAATGATCCTAATATGATAATTAAATTTGACGTAGCTAACCAGAAAGGACTCAGGTTACAATATGGTCAAAAATGAGAAAGACCTTTTGCATAAGACCTTTTGTCAGCAAAAAGATGAAAAAGACAAAAGAAGTTCACATTTAGTGGTATGAAACCAACCATGAAAAAGACAAAAGAAGTTCACATTTAGTGGTAGAAACCAACCAACACATTCATATGTATTATCGTCATCCCAACCCCGTCAGAATTGATTGGCGAAGTAAATACTTTTATTTACTATAGCACTCTTAATCTGTTTAAGTCCTTTGTGATAAATTATTTTTACTTAAAAAGGTCATTTGTAAAAACCTAAATAGATTCAAACCTTTTAAAAGCTTTTTAAGAATTATAAAATAATGCACGTTTGAACTTTAAAGTTGATGACTCGAAAGAGACTACATGTAAACCCACTGTATGCAGAGAAAAAAAAATATTACTTCAACTGCCATTTAGGTCATCAATACAATATACAGAATTCTAAATGATGAAATATTAATTTGGTACAATTTCAAATTCACAGACTTTTAAAGTTATTATAGATATAATTCAATTAACAAGTAGATACAACCCATATTGTACATTTGATGACTCGAAGAAAAAAAAAATTTAAAATGTTGCTAGAATATAGATGAAATACAAAATAAAGACTTTAAACTCTTTACACTATCTATATAATGTATAACAATATATAACAGACAAGCAATTTCAACACAAAGCAATAAAAATATGCATTAACACACAAATACACTGCAATGGCCCCTACCATTATCACTAGTAAGTTGATAAATATACAATCATTAAAAAAGTTTAAGTCCTTTCACATCTGAATCTGATTTTACCTACAGCACTTAAGGGAACGCCACGCCAAAGCCACGCCTCGCCACGCTAAAGGCCACTGTAAATTTTTGTTCATGATCACTGATATGGAAAGACACGGCCAACATTTTTACCAAGCAAAAGCAAAGAATGAATGAAACATATGCATTTCAGCTTGGGCAAAATGCTTTCGTAGATCCAGATGTATGGGTGTCTGGCTCTAATCAAATGGTCACTTCACAATTTCTCAACAAAATATCATGAATGTTTGTGAACAAGTTCCATAGTCATACAATTATTTTTTATTGAATAATTGGAACATGGATCACGAGTTCTACAACTTACAGTGGCACTACTAAAACTCTTGTAACATATGGCAATACCGCACAGCAGTTTTTGGATAGACAATGTATAAGCAGTAGCTATTTTATTTATACTTTGACAAATATACTTTATACTCTGAGAAATACTTTGAGAAATTACCTGATTAATAAGTGATAACTGCTAACATAAGCATGACATGAGAGCAACTTTGCTTTTGTCTTGAATAATGTTTTTTAATACACTTTATGGAGCACAAACATTTATAACACTACCACAGTATATTGTTCGCTTTGCATTGCACAGCCAAAAATATGAATTAAACATAAAATGAAACGATTGGCGTACCTGTCTCGATGGTATAAATTTGCAAATGGACGTTTAAAAGTGAATATATACCAAATATCGATAGATCGGAACATGCGCGTGAAAATTAGGGCACAGAAATTAGGACAATTCAAATAAATTTCAGTTCGGAAACATTTAGTACTTTTCATTTACCTAAACAACTCGAAGTACTGCGTGAGCTCGGCTTCTTCAAGGAACTCTCTCAAACTCCCTTGAACGTCGATTAGGTTGTCTAAAACACAAATAAATGTTTTTTAATAAACTTTGTCAATTGTGCATTAGGATACATTTATCTAAAATATATTTACCCATTTTTCTTAGACAATGTTAGTGATACTCTTCAAAAAATATATAACTGCATTTAAAATGAAAAATAAAATATGATCACAACATACTAAGTCTTCATGGATATCGTTTTTGTATAAACTTTAAACTCAAAACATTAGAAAATAATAAATTAAACTTTAAAAAATGGCAGACTATGATAAAATAATATAATAACAAGAATAATAAATTGCTAAAAAAGCTTTGTTTGATAGTTGATAGTCAATATTTTTTGTAATGATGTAAAGTTTAAGTTTTGACTTATCGATTTATTGTAATAGGGATGCCGGTTACCAGTATAAAAATATTTTATTTTCTTTTAGCTATATCCTTTTTTGTTAATTAAGTTTATGTTTTTGTGCAATTATTTTCTGCTCATCATTAATTTTTTTAACAAATAGTTTCATATTTCAAAAAATTTTAATCATGCCTCACGTAAAATCACGTAAAATCATGCCTTATGTAAAATCATATAATTATTGATTCTCATACGTATACAAAATTATATAGTTATATATTTCAGTAGCTATGAGTAAGGGTTATGAAAATATTAAATACTCATCACACACGATAGAAGTAAGACTTTGTATTCTGGTTAATCTGTAAGAGAAGAGAGAACATTCATTTTGTTGATATAGTTCAGAGATACGCTCATATCCAGTGTCGTTCAATAGTTGGTAAACATTCGGTGGGTAAACCCACGGTGGGTGTTGGTAGTATTGAAGTCAACCAGTGAAGTAAACTAACCGCGCCTAAAGCTACTAAAGCAGTCACCTATGCTCGGTAGCGTGCTTTTAACATAAGCAGTACCTACCTCGTAAAATTTTAATAGTAAGTTAGTAGTAAGTAAGGATTACTCGAAATATAGTAAACTTATTTACTATATTTTGGTATTAAAAATACTATATTATTATATATATATATAAATATATATATATAGATAAAAACATTTAGAACTATTAACTTTATTGCCATAAAAATATTATTCTTATTATATCAGTATTAAATTTTAGTAAATAACTAGGTAAGGTTAGCGTATTTGAGTTTTCAAAAGGTAGGTACTGCATATTTATCTGTATGAAATACACGCTATTACTCAAGTACCGATCACGTTAAGTAAGTTCTGAAAGTTACTTTTAACCATTCACCAATGGACATGCTGACTGTACGTGAAGTTACTGAATTGGCCACCCATCAACTAGTAATATTACACAGACGTACTAGTATATTCTGTATCACAATCTCGGATGCTAAATCCTTTCGATATAAGCGTTGGTTTGTTTTCAGTGTCACTTTTTCTTTGCAAAGAATTTTTAAATAAAAGGATTCTATAAAAGTTTCACTTCAAACGCAAAAGCAAACTACGTAAGTTGGAACCATTGGAACTTAATTTAAATATCAACGACAGATAGTTTCTACCGATGCGACTGACTTGTGTGACTTGGACGACACAAGATCACCAACGCAATCAACCCTCACGCCCAGGCTCGATCGCCAAAGCAGCGCCCCAAGGTCAGCTACCCGGGCATAATTTTTTTGTTTTCCTCTATGACCCACCGTCGTGAATTTTTAGACAGGTTATCTTCCTGTTCCATCGACCGGGACCAAAGAACCTGCTAAACGTCAACAATGACAGCCCAAGCCACTTCCACCGAAACAAACTTTTAATGAGGTTGTTTCTTACGAACGACCGTCGTTATGATTTTACGAGGTTGTCTCCCTCGCCATCAACCAGTACCAGAATGACTTATTTTTTATCTAAGCCCATGGTTGAACTTTTATATGTATGGCCGTGCACCGGGCGTTCCACACTCAAAACCGTTAATAGCACAAAACAATTATGAAACCTTATAGAAAACTTGTAGAGAATTTATGTATCTACATTTTTTTTGTAATATAGGCAAAAACCATAAAAATTATAAGAAGTGAGATGTTCACAAAAAGCTGATTTTGTGACCTTTAAGATCTTGCGACGAGAAAACGCGATTTTATGAGAATATTGAGACACTTTTTAGAGTGCATGAATAAATGTTTATAAAAGTTTACAGGTTATTATCTCTCCCTCCGAGATTTACCTTTTAGCCTTCTATGACTCGACTTTTAATTTTATTTGCTACAAAATCTGGTTACTTGCATTTTATTATAAACATTTTTTTTAGATAATGTAGGATTCCGAATTGCAATAGTTTTAATTACAAAATAATAATAATGTATCAATTTGTATTATATTGTAGAGTTTCCATTATGGATTGGGGGTTGCTTGGGTTTCAGTAAGACAAAAGATATAGTTATTATTCACTATGGCAATTGGCAACACTGATACATAATCTGCAAATATGGCGTAGGTTTCTTCAAAATGCAGTAGTAGATAATTTCATAGTTGTCAATTCTGAACTTGTAAAATAAAAGACATGTTCTAAGTATTAGACCTATTCCAATCATTAAAGTGTATTAAGGAAGTTTAAATGTGAAATGTGAATTTTGCGCAATGTAGGTGAAAAATAGTATATATATTTTAAAATCAAAATAAGAATTTTATAAGATTGATTTGCTTATTTTTTTAATTAAGTAAATTATCTTTTGTATTTCTATCATTAGCATTATAATTCATTATCATTTTCTTACGGAGTACTTATTTTGTCAAGACGTATATTATTGCACATTCAATATTTGATATTTAAATAATGATACTTGTAACAAAACTGAACTTAGTATATAATAGATTATAAGAATTTGTTTATGTATTTAAATTCGTATATTTATTATAAAATTAAGATTATATTGAGTTGTTTATGTAATAAAATTAAAACTGCGCGCAATGAGGACTAAGACTATTCAATTAGAAGATATTTAAACATTTGGAAGATCAAGCCCTGAGAAAATTATGCTGATTGAGGTGAGTAATCTATTATTAATAATTCTATAATTTTTACTCTAATTTTTGTATTTGTAGTTAATGTTTTATTATTTTTTCATTTACAATTGAATTTTATATGATTATTGTTTTGAAATTAAAACTACTAGTTTCTACTAAAATAACTGTTCTTATTAATTATACCATGCAAAGCTTCAAATAAGAAAAATTAATTAATCGTGTCCATAGAATAACTATAGAATATGGATCCCTTTCATACAAACAAAATTAAATAAAGACTTGCAGGTTCTTCTTCGTAAATTCCACACAAACACATGGGAACAAATTTGGTTATGTTGTAAGCTTGTGAATATCTTAATTTCTTCATTGTTTCTAATTATTATAGAATATAGTAAATAAAAGTATGACACACTCATTACTGATGATTCATTTGATACAAGGATTAAATATATAAATAGATGAATAGGAAATAGGAATTGGAAGTCTAAATATCGGTCTGAAATGGACAAATTGGAGCCTTATCAATAGTCCTTTTTAATGTTGTAGATCTATATATAAACTCGAGTTTCAGGATGTAGTGATTGAATTTTGAAATGGAACCTGATTTACGCTAGATTTGGATTATGAAATGAAACCTAATTTTTGCTGTTTCCTTCTTTCATAAATAATAATTTTATTTTTGTACATTACGAACAACAGTTTCTTACAAATTAATACTAACATAATGAAATATTATTAAAGTTTGTTTTTGCTATTGTTAGATTTTTTATACAAGTACACACTTCAAATTATTTTTACCGAGAACATGGTGAGTTTATCATTACAAACATAAAGCTTTCATATCAGTAAGTTATCTTATCTGTTACATAGCTTACTGCCACAATTTATACAGAAAAAAGCCTGTAAAATACTGAAAACTTTAGCTGTATATTGCTTTAATGAAAATGTTTACTATTATAAAGCTATGATTGATTTAGATTGAGTTACAACAGGATGTGAGTGACATATTAAATGTTTTAAATGTGTCAATAACATAATTAATATCAGAGTAATTTTGATACTTTCAGTTTAAATATTTCATGAAAAGTAAATTGTATTTTTCATGAAAAGGTAACACACAAACTTTATATAAAATATTCTTTCAGATTTATAAAACTTATCACATAAATAGTTTTCCTGAGTAGTCCCGAAGAGACCTAGGCATAAAGACTTAGTAGTAAGATGTAAATGCTGGTGGTAGACCTTAAATGTAGTCTGGTTACCTATCACTAGTGAAGGAAATGATCGTCAGTTGTTTTACACAAGTTAATCGGTGGCAGTAGTTCATAACAAAAGTCTAATACCTACTGTACAAGTTCAAATAGCCTCCAGTAGTTATTATCGCCGCTATTTATAACACTAGAAAATAGTAAAGTCTAGTGGTTACTAGATTTTACTATTTTCTAGTGTTATGTTAACCAAGTCTTAAGACAAGTTATCCTATTAGGTACACATTGATCCATCAAGTTTTAGCCAGCGTAGACGAGGCCCCTTGCTAATAACGTTACGACAAGCTCACACAGCATGTGAGTCTCCCGGATAGCTTCCTCTTTTCTCAATCACGTCATTTGTTGAGGGCCGACCTTGCAGGAGTTACCCTATTGATGGAATAAACTAGATCCGTGAGGGCTGTCTTTTTTTCAAAGCAGAGTCTCAGTACTCGTTCGCTCGTCGGAGACTGTCAAGGCCAGTAGGGCCAAAAGCAAAGTACAATCAGAAAAAATGCATGATTTGCACGTGAATATAGGCCTAGTATAAGGCTTTGGTGATCGTTTACCATCAGGCCGTATGCCTTTTTGTTGACACCTTTGTGGCCCAAAAAGAAATTGTTTTTCTCTGAAGTTTTGGAATGATAAAAGCGTGATCAATAAAACCATCTTTAATCTCCCAAGAGGGGAATCAATCACGTTACAATATAAGTTTGTTTTTCTCTACAAAATTTATAAGTTGATAAAAGAAACCAATAATATCAAATTAAAAAGTTAATGCTTTTATACTTTTTATTTTCAGGATTGCCATTCCACTTTATTATTTATAAATTTTCGTCAATTACTTCTTGGCCAGTTGCGTGATTGTAGCGCGTTTGACCTTTTACGTTATTTCCGATACACCTACCTCCACGACTTCGAAGTGGGTAGGAAACCTTAGATTACCTCAGACAGAGGTAGTAATTTACTTATACTGTTGATTTTAAAGTAATTAAAAGAACATTAATATGAGTTGATATTCATTTATATTACAACCGGATCGTTAATTCAAGATCCAAAGCCATTAAAACGAAAGTGACGATATTCGTTAAAGGGTTCGGAAATTAATTATAAATAAGCTATAAAGCAGCGAGTAATACTAAAGCTAAAAATAAAGACGAGTGTGATGTCATATAACAAGTGCTACACATTGGTCTATACGCAACTGAGAATGACATCAGTATGTCTGCCATTATCATCTGTTTCGAGTTTCAATTATTTCTAAATTTAATCTAACAACTGGGCGATTCATCGTATTGTCAAGCGATTTTTATTACGACCGTGAGAATATTTTTGCACCGCTGAGACCCTGAAACGGAAGATATTACTTTAATAATAAGGGAAAAAGCACACATTGAATATTTTCATTGATTTACTATCAGGGGGTAGTCATTTAAATTAATATGGTTGGCTAACAATTATCTTTAGGGTCTGTATTAGATATCGACACTAAAATGTGGTTTGATTTCATATTGGATTACAAAAATAATGTTTGCACAGTAACATTTATACACAAGTTATTAGCACGTAAATAATCTTCGATTCCTTATGAAGATACTCATTTAAGAAGTGAAATTCGCATTGTTTCGTTCATTTTGTATTAACACATGAGTGTCCCATCAATCTAAGTCGTTTTTCTTTTTCTGTCGATGAGAGAATAGTTCCTGGTTGGTCCCATGTAATTTTCAATAATATCTGATCGAAGACTATTAAGATAAATAATGAATTTCTAAGTGTATGAGAGTTTGCAGCTGGTTTACTAACACTGGGAACGAATAATTGTTTTTGAGCTCACGCCTAAGGCGTTTGTAGTCCTCCGTTGCTTTTTGAGCAGTCCAATTATGTTTTCGATTAAGTTTCTATCCCTTAGATCTATTTAATTGATTGAGAATTCTAAAACAAACATCTACAATTATATTCCACTTTCGAACGGCTCGTTATGAACCTTGAAATTTCATCCACCAAGGTGAAGGTTACAATAATGTTTCTTATAAAATGAAGGTGATAATATTAACATTCAAGGATAAGAAAGAATCAATAATAAAACTTAATACATTATCATTGATGATACATAATAAGTTGTCAGAATTTTTCCGGCTGCAATAACAAGAGAAGAACCGCCTAAGTGCGTGTCGGACGCGCATATAAAGGGTTCCGTACCACCCTGAAATAAGAAGTAAAATGAAATTTGTTTTTACTATTTGTTATAATAGCCGCCATAGAAATACGTATCAAAATCCAACTATTTATGTGTAATACATACATGTACAGTATATTTAATACAGTAAAAAAATGTCAAAAAATATGAAATTTCGTGTATGGACCTACGATATATTTTTTTTTATTCCTTTCTTCTACGAGGCAATATGTCCCAAGACAATAAGCCACTGTGTTGTCTAACTTCTCGTCTGTTTAATTATTATTTATGAATATGAGAAATATTTCTTTAGTTGAGAGAGCTCTCATCTCTCTGTGTAAATCTGGAGCTGAGACCGGGCATGTCACATCTCTTCCCCCTCGTGTGATATTGTCCTACTGTAATTTTTTTGAATTGAAAGTTTTTTTTTTTAAATAACCCCGAAGGTACTGAAATGACTGTACTCAACCTGATAGCAAGTAAAAGTGGAGTCCACACGTGAAGGTGGCTAATATAACCATATTAGCAGAAGGCGAACTGTATTAGCCACCCTCTCCCTGCGTACCCGTAAGGTGCCTCTTCACGCCTCGTTTGAAGGACCCCAGGTTGTAAGAATGAGAGAACACATTCTATATTAAGCTTCACTCTACCTAGTAGAATTAAGTTCTTGTGGGTACGGAACCAGAAACGCTATTGTTCATATAGTCGCTCTGAAGTATCAGTCAATACATGGAATTAGATTTGGCGACACCAAATCAGTTGGGAACTGCGCAGGAACGCCTATTACGACGCTGTTTGTATTCAGTCAATGGGCTTCATTACATAATTGCATTATTGTTTTTTTTATTTATTACTTTTAACTATACGGCCCGTCAGATGTGAAGTAAATTTATTTTTCTAAAAAGTGACGTGTCTAAAACTGCGCCCGATTCTTACTATGATGTAAACTTATGGCTACTACTCCAGTGTTTAGGTAAATAATTAAGATTTTTCGTTGAGCGAACGTTGGACGTTGGCGGTAATGGAGCGCGGTGAGATATATCTTTTACGCTATGTTTACTAGAAAAACTGGCATGTTAATAATTTTTATGAAAATTGCAAAAGTTTCTTCACGGTCAGTTGTTTGTGTGTATTATCCAATTATTGGATGAAAAATGACAAAACATAATAAATTTTAAAGATCATATATGATACATATTTGATATTAATGAGCAAAGAGAAAGTTTGGATACTTTTTTAAGTACATTTCCTTAGCGTAGGACTGAGCTTTGACTTCCTTAAAGCTTAAATGGAGAAGTGCGTAACGTTAAAATGTATGCATAAATATTCTATACATACAATAAATAAAATTAAATATAACATTGAATTTAATTATTCAAACTGGCACTTTATTGCCACAGCAACGCGTCGAGGGGTGTTCTAGTATTTATTAATTTTTAGAAGAGGAACTATATCATCTTTTATATGGTCGTCGTAGCCTGCTATTAATCTCTTTTCAATTAAGTAACAGTCAACGTCACTAGGTCCGACAATATTCTTCGTTCGTTATATTTTATAAGAAATCTCTCACGATCGTCCATCAAATTATTACATGTCAACAACATCCAATAAATAGATTCGTGGTATTTTCTAAGAGACCAAATGTATTGACGCAATGTCAAATGTATTGACTCTTTTATATAAAATAACTAATCTAGTTTTCCATCTATTTTATTGTAGCTATATGGATGTGGTTCCGGAGTACAAATCGTATTTCTAAGATTTTATTTCTTTAATAAATAATTATTAAAATGTGGACTCCATTTACGGATACTGCGTGATCATAATTCCTTTATAATACGGATATGAAAAATAAATTACGTTAAATGGTGGTCGGCTGTACCACAGATGTGCCTTTATTTCTAACTGTCTGTAGTAGGAACTTGTCTTCACTTATTTTTATAATCCGTTAAATGACCACGGAAGCGTTCTTTATGGTACGCTTACGCATAACAACTATAGAAACTACAAATTCGCAGATAAAAGTTTAACTTAAGATAATTGCGAAACAGTAACCTAAATAATGGCATAATTCTAAAGTCTAATGGATAAATTTATAAATGTTATACGCCAAAATGTATATCCTTAATGTTTCGTAAGTTCTATCCAGTTTGGATACATTAAAATTGTGACCTAATCAGTATGTGGGGTACGGAGACAGGAACGAAACTGACAATATTAGAGCTATGCTAAAGTCAAAAGTCTCGCTGCCCGCGAGATAATAAAGCGCGGAAACAGGACGCCGCTTGTTGTACCCTCTCTCGTACTCACGAGTCTTATCAGTCACGAGGCAGGAGAGCAGCACAACTGTCGTATCAATAATGATATTATGAAAAAGTGAAGTATACATAATGAAAACAAAATTCTTCAATAAAAAGGCAAAAATAACGTAGTATATTTTGTTGGTGGCGCTATTATTAGGTAAAAAACTAATTTAGGGTAGACACACTTGGAATTATGTTTGGATGTTTGTCACTCCTCCATGAATTAACGGCTTTACGGAAACTTCAGCATAAAGATAGCCTATTATCTAGATTAACTTTATTATTGTGGAAAAATGTTCGGTTCCTGTGGGATTAATAAAACATATGTTACGAATGCGTTCTTATGAAACGTTCTGATGTCACCGCGGACGAAGTCGCGGGCAGATGCTAGTAACATAATATAATTGTTATTAACTTGTAAAATTATAATAAACAAAATTAAGACTTTGTGATGAATTTTAACGTTATTACTGTAATAACTGCACTTCTTAATAATGCACCGTGTGCCAGCATAAAATATTGTTCAAGCCTATAAAATTTGATAAGCGGTTATCTCACGGATAGGCACCCCTAATGCATTAACTTTTTGAAATATTATATTCAAAATAAATAAGCTCTTGACCTCCATCGAGCGCGAAGGCATGTAATATGATGTCTACGGTGGAGCGAGCTTACTCATAAAAAGCCTGTGTACTCGCAACTTGAAGAGGTTAAGCTCTTCACTTCAGTTATTGCTTAGCGAGCAGCGAGTCTTCAACTTTACTATAATAAACTGTGATTAATTATCGGTACTACTTTCTTACCTAGCTTCGCCAGTAACGATGGAAATTGGCTAATTTATTTTTTAAACGATTTTACTTGTACAATAATAATGGTTCTTAGACAGCAATTTATAATTTAAAATACTGTATATCACTCGAGCGATTTATGTGAGAGTTTCTACGGCCCGGTAATAAAAATGAATATATGTCGTAATAATTTAATATGAAAGTCGCAAATTTATTTTACAAGATATTTTTTATACGAAATATATAAATTTTTTCTCTTCTGTAAGAAATACTACCTACATGTCTCTGGTTCATAGTGGTAACGACTAAACGACTGACAGATGGCCGGACTGACAAACTAATCGTGCAAATTTAAATTTGAATAGACGACTGGCTAGTTTCTCATTAATACCAGATATTAATAATAGTCCTTGTTTTGCAAAAAAGAACTGTTTTGGAAAGATGTCGATTTCTCAGTTAATGATTTTTGAGTATATTTTTTAATATCGTTATCGTATTTTGTTGGATAGATATTATTACATAGTTAGTTACATGATCGTTGGAAATTGTAATGTCCTGATCATCCCGGACGACTTTCCTCTAAGAAGAGTTTATCCTTGATCAATTCCTTTAAGAAGAGAATTAACCTTGATCAATCCAAAATTTTTCGTATACAATATACCTATATGCCTTAGACAGTCGTGACCTGTTGTGTAGTTGTTTAAAAATGCCACGTGTGTTCGTATTCGGTGTAGATATGAATCTCACGTTGCTACGATGACTAGTTTTTTGGATTACGTCGCTCGCGTCACGTCATGTTACTAAAACGGTGCCAGTAATTCGGCTGACAATGAAATGAATAACATCATTGCTCACACGTGGACTGATTACTATCCAAGTGAGGTTTTTGGAGGATAATGTACTGCTATTTTCAGAAGTTCTAAAGAATACATTACTAAGATATTCTTTTCAGACAGTAGAGGCAGACACTATGTACATCACCTCACAAATTATTCTTATTTAAAAAAAAAATTGTTTTGAAGACGCGTCGGATGTTGTTTGTAACAGAATATTCTATTTCTACAGTTTTCTTTTTCGCTCTTTTTAGGGTTCCGTAGCCAAATGCCAAAATCGGAACCCTTATAGTTTCGTCATGTCCGTCTGTCCGTCCGTCCGTCCGTATGTCACAGTCAGTACTCAGAGATCATTGGCTCTATCTATACGAAATTGACTAAATAGGCGTTATCTATGAATCGCACAACGATTTCGTAATAAAATTTTAAAATATATAAGAATTAAGGGTGGCAGTCCATACATGTAACTAAGGAATGAAAAAAAAATTCAACGTATGACAACGTGTGAGATATCTTTGGACAGGGCTTTCAAAATAAGGAGGTTTCATTTTGGTTTTTTTCATTAAGTCAGTAGTTATTGAGATATAAGTTCCTAAAGTCATAAAAATTGTGTCCCCCCTTATAACTTTTGAACTATAGGATTTAAAATTCTACAAAAATTCGAAGTTGTAGAACATCAAATGAAATTACAACCACATTTGGTTTGAAGAAGATAGCTTTACAAATTTAAAAGATAGTTCGTAAGTTTTTAAGTCGTAAGTTTTTCCCATAGCTTTGTTTTTCATGTTACTTGTATAATTACTATGAAATTACCAACTTATTTTTGCGGTTGATTTTAATTTCTTATTATTATTAAAGCCCTTAAGATTCTTCATAACCAAGCTGCGGAACCTTTTAGATTCAACTGTGTGTGGTTCACAACGCACTTGACTGCTAATTATTTATAATTAGCATGTCTTCTAATTTTAAACCAAAGCAAAAAGCAAAAGAAATTACGTTGACCTTGGTTTTTAAATGATTTTTTCTGTATATATAAATAAAATTGATGTGTCTAGTTTTATCACCGTAAGTAAGGGTTGGTTGATAAAACCTTTTGAATATATAATATAATTAGACTATTTTCAAATTAAAAAAAATGAATACTAATCAATAGCTCCTGCCCGCGGCTTCGCCCACGAGAATAATGATTTTTAAGGAGGCACCTTTAATGCAATAGCTATTTAATTGGTTCCTCATAAAAACTGAATCTTCGTTTCACTCCTTCAGGGGTCGAATTTTAAAAAACGTTAATACGTGTTTCTTTGTAATATCTAATTGTTACTCTAAAAATTAAATTTCATGCTTTAAGATTAAAAAATTACGAACTTCCGTACAAACTTTCTACCCCTTTAGTCATCCCTTAAGGGTTGAGTTTAGAAAATACCTCTTCTTATTTCTCGTTTACGTCTTTATAAACAACAGCTGTTATGTGTTTATCATACATAAACAATTATTGATATACTATTCTAGAATTGGCACGGTCTTCAATTGCTTGTAAGTAAGTGTGTAGTGGCTACTACTACCTGTTTAATTCCATCCATACCACCTGGATGTCTGGAAATCCACAACAGGGCGATGTAGAAGACATTTTCTTCCTCGCACATCCACTCTGTGGAATCTACTGCCGCCGGCGGTCTCCGAACCGATACGACCTGGGAACCTTCAAGAGAAGAGCGTATTCTTTCCTTAAAGGTCGGCAACGCACCTGCATGCCTTCTGGTGTTGCAGATGTTCATGGGCGGCGGTGATCGCTTAACATCAGGTGAGCCTCCTGCCCGTTTGCCCCCTCTCACATAATCAAAAACTGTTATTTCAATTAAGCTGTGATACTGAGATTATTTCTCACGCGTCGTAGTTTGTGTCGTGTTTTTTTATGTGACTAAGTTGGAAAACAAGCATATGACTGACCTGATAGTATGCGATTGTCGTAGACTATGAGCAACACCATACATTTGTAGGTGTTACTTACGCGTTGCCAACCTCGAGATATTGGTTCCTAAATTTTCTTTGCCCGATAATTTCACTAGCAACAGTATCTTAAAACCGAATCACAATATGCTTCTTTACGGTAGAATAGCTGACACTGCGGCGGTACCTACTTAGCCGTCGTTTATTTTAAATTTTTTTTTATTTTAAATAAACGCTACACACTCAACGGCCCCAATTAGGATAGTGATATCCTGTGTCGGGGGTCCGGAAACATTCACAATGACAAGGACAAAACACCCAGACCGGAAAATATGCTTGCATGGTCAATACAAACATATTATGTTCCGAGCGGGAATCGAACCCGCGACCTGTGGCGTTTAAGGCAGGTTCGCTACCGCTGCGCCACAACGTCGTCGAAAAAATTCAACCACCAGTAAACATAACATAAACTGCTAATTATACATATTGTGAACAAATTTAGACTTAAATCTGGTCTAATAATATAATGCATACGGTTCTATACTTACAAACTCTCAAATGTACAGAAAAAGAAAAAAATGGGGAGGCTGAACTCTGTATGTAACTGGTCACTTATTCCAAGTTACATCTTTGTTCCGTTTGCAGTATAAACACTTCGGCCATGGAGCATTAGTGCTGAACAAGGTCTAAATGATATTACACCGCGACTTATTGCCTCCATAGGTGACAGGAGAGCTGGTTCATTTTCGCCCACAGAATCGGGATTGCTATTTAGCGCGGAAATGGAGCTAGCAGAATGCAACCGTTCCCCGTGGACATATTTGCATAGTTGTAATTATTTGTAAATATAGTAAGTATTGAATTGTTAATATGTTGTAATAATAGTTACTTTAAATTTAATTACGCTATTGTAATTATTAGTAGATAGATTATATTTCGTTTAGCCTGGATTAAAGCCAGCTTGTTGGGGCGTTGAGCTACGTGACTCGGTTGTGACGCCGAATATATTTAACGTACCGTCGCAGACACGCGTCTGTGCCAAATGTAAAGTTCACTAACGCTAATTTGGCTAAAGGCAAGAGATAAATTATAACACCTTATGTCATCGTATTTAAAATCGATTACAGCTAGATATTAGTACACGAATATTTTTAGATTTCAAAAATAAAAAAGCACAAGCACATCTGATATTGAACTCCTGCATCTCACATATCCTACAAATACATATCTTAAGCAACAGAGGGGTCAGAGCGTGGAACAAGCTCTCAGAATATGTTGTAACAGCTCATAATATTAATCAATTTAGGAATAAGAAGGATACTGCAGTTGAATTTACTGCTAGCCTGATAAATACATAATAATAAAAAATAAATATAAGATTAAAAATAAATAAACAATAATAAATAAATTTTATACAATCAGTGGTAATCACATCCAGTTGTCATTCTAGCAATACAATTAAAAACAAATAACACAAGGACAAAACACGAAACCGAAAGATATGTCTATAAGGTGAACACGGGCAGTTGGGTATTTCAAGGCTATTATATATTTATTATTATTAATATCTATATGAGGACATTCGATTTGGACAACGGAACTCACTTAATGTATAGTCGTGATAGCAAGGAACTTTCTTTTGTGCCGGTGATGATTGTTGTTTGTTTAAATTAATACTAATTAATTAATTTGTTTGAAACTTTTATTTTTAGATTTTTATCTTTTATCAATGGATAATGTAAGATGTGAAGGCACTTAACGTCGTCTTAATATCGTAACTGATATACCTACCATTTATCTAATGAGTTTGAAGGAAACAAAGCATTGTTTTCACTTATAAAGCCGGTCGTACTTGAAATCGAATCTTATTAATTAAACTCTGAGATTCTAGATGCGTCTCAGCCATTCTTCGGCTTTTTTACGTAAACTCGTTAAAATTTACATAAATAAATTTATTATATTGAAGTAAGCTTAATAAGGTGGGAAAGTCAGATTTATTGTAGCACCTTCAATTTTTAAACTTATTGAAAATAGTGGGTCCTCTCAGTTTTTTATTGTATGAATTTATAATCATTATTGATTTACCATTCTATATATTGAAATTCGTAAAAATTTAATGATGAACTAGTTCCACCAAACGACTGATTGACTGACTGAATTGATTGATTACGATTGTTTAGTGCATGCGAACGATTGTATTAAGTAGTTCCAAACTATTCATTTTGCGGTTCTTCAATATTAAACACCATTTTATTTTACGCCTTATAAATGAGTAATTCATATTATAGAGATCAGAAGACTATTGAAAGGGCCGATTGGCCCGGTCCTACGGAAGGTCGATGAAAAGTAGTTTTGTTTCCTTTGGTGCATAAGAGCATAGATGCTGTAAGCTCCCAATTTCGATACATTTTATTTGTCTAAGATCAGCAATACAGTATGGCGCTGCTGTGGTTGCATGTGTAGCCGCTTATCACGATGGAGGCCAAAGACGTACGTACGTACAATGCATTAAATAATAATAAATTAAATTAAATAATAATTGCGTTCACGATGATAGCTTTAATTTAGACATACATTGCTTTTTTAGATTTTCCAATGTTAAACAGACAGTTGTTACTGGATTTAACAAAATTGCGACTTGCAACGTCGTTTCTGGCTAGCGTAATGATTTACACGTCATTTGTGTGACGAGATAATCACGCGGCTAACACACTTCTATTATTGTATATTCTATTTCGAACAATACTTAAGAAGACTGTCCATTATTCCTAAATCGTTGAGAAATATGAAAATACTCAGTCACTTTAATGTTTTAGATGACTTGAATATTTTTACGTTGAATAAATAAAAATAAATTTTTAGAAACTCAATTTAAGTTTCGCGTGAAATTGAAAAATATGAAGTAATAGTTGCATCGGAGTTACTAAGTGGGTCCGAAGAAAGTTTTCAACTTGTTAAATGTTAGAAAATTCAATACTGAACTACGACACGACAACGACACTTTGCGTTTACTTTTTATAACATGAATAAATACAAATATAACCTAATTATAATTATCGATCATATCAGGTTTTAGTGGGTTAACATGACGTACGTATCTTATCATGGAACCCCATATCCGTGTTCTCCGAGTAGCAGATTTCCTCCTCTTTAAAATTGAATAAAATTAACAGACAGTGTTAAGTATGAAATGCTATTTACACTCTAAAACTTACGTCGATTAGCGGTCGCGCTTTGGAATGTTGGAATAGTGGACCGCCACCCCTACAACGTTAGCGGCAAGACCATTAAACCGGAAATGTGTACTTAACCTGCGGTAATTAACAAAAATATAAATCATACTATTGAAGAAAGAAAGAGTGTTTAATGGCCAACCCAGTGTTAGAGTGATTCAGGTCGCCCGTATAGACCACTGACGCGGCTTTTCGACAATTGTCAAATCGATAAGAGCCGGGACTGACTTTTTACGTGCCCTCCGAAGCACGGAGATGCTCAATTGAATTGCCACTATGCGATCATCCATCTAAGCCACTGATCGTTTACCGATCAGTGAGCGTACCCGGGTATGAGCGTCTAAAAGAAATAAAAATATGTTTCAACTTTTAATATGGCCAACACATTAGGCCAGTTCCGTTCTCAATTTGTTTTCAAGATATTAAGTAAAGTGTTTCAAGATATGAAGTGGGTTATTTGATGAATTTACTGCAAGTTTTTATAGAAGATTCATGAGTTTGTAAAATTAAATGATAATGATATTTTTAAATATTTATTGATTCTTCTCATTATCCTTGTTGTAATCTTGTTTTCTTGGTTCTTATATGCTGCTTCTTCACAAAATGTTATTGATGCTATTTCTTGAAGTTCATGGCGCCATTGGTATTCAAAATTACTAATAAGATGGCGGTCATCGGCTCGATGGTTCCTTTGCTAAACTGTCACGTCTGGAATTTTGTACCTTTCTAGCTCTTAATTGCGTACATTATGAGCGGTTAAACCTTAAGCCCTTAGAGCCTTAAGCAAACGCTCGTTTTCAACTCAATTAAAAAGAAGATTTATTTTTCTTCCCTTTTTTTTAACGTGTATGTCTCTTTAAGTTTGTGATTTTTGGAATATCGTTGTACATACTTTGAACTATACATATACTATAAGATTTGTGGTGTCAAATTAGTTCCAAGAACATCGAAGATAGGGTTATTATGTTGTTTTAAACTTGTCAGTCAATAATTATTTTATTATTAGCTATGATTTCTTCTTCTTAGCATTATTCTCGGTGCCCAGGGTCTGCTTATTCCTATTATCCGGATTTGACAGGTCAATAGTGTTTACACACAGCGATCGCATTCCGACCTCTGCAGCCTTATCTTTCTTGTCTTTATTAGTCTGTATAATGTCCGTGAATAATGCTAGGAAGAAGAAGAAGGGATATTTAAACACTGTAACATAGTTTGGTGTTAAAAAGAAAAGATTTAAGAAATAATAAACTAAAACAGTTTCGTTTATATTATTCCTTAGCGGTTCTCTGCATCGCAATATATCACCATTTCACGATACGTCTAGTCGTTCGGGCTTTGCGTTAAATCGCTTTGATTGATTAGACTGTCAGGAAAGCCTTTTTTGTAATGAGATTTAATCCTAGATTTGGTCACGCACATGTAATCCTGATAACTATCTGATAGAAGACAACATTAGTGACCTACAGTAAACTACGCTTTAATCATAAGTTCAATCTATGTTTACGGAATTTTTATGTACTGAATATAGTGAAAATAAATATAATCTATACAAATAAATTGACCAATTGAAGTCTGTTTGTAAAATCTAAATAAGAGCCTTTTGTTTAATGCATACGAAACCATATAGTATTTAGGGTTCCGTAGCCAAATGGCAAAAACGGAACACTTATAGTTTCGTCATGTCCGTCTGTCCGTCCGTCCGTCCGTCCGTCTATCCGTCTGTCCGTCTGTCCTTCTGTCCGTCCGTCCGTCCGTCCGTATGTCACATCTATATCTATACGAAATCTATATCTCTATCTATACGAAATTTACTAAATAGGTGTATTCTATGAACCGCACAACGATTTTGTAATGAAATCTTAAAATATATAAGAATTAAGGGTAGCAGTCCATACATGTAACTGAGGGTTTGAAAAAAAAAATCACAATGTATGTCAATGTGTGAGATATTTTTGGATAGGTCTTTTAAAATGATGAGGAGGTTTGATTTTGACTTTTTTCATTAAGTCCGTAGTTGTTGAGATATTAGCTCCTATAGTCATAAAAATTGTGCCCCCCTCTAACTTTTGAACTATGGTATTTAAAATTCTAGAAAATTTTAAGCTTGTAGGACATCAAATGAAATTTCAATCACATTTCGTTTGAAGAAGATAGTTCTACAAATTTTAGAGATATATATATAAGCTTTTCCCTTATCTTGGTTTTTCATATTAATTTTGATAATTACTATGAAATTACCAACTTCTTTTTGCGGTCGATTTTAATTCGTTATATTCGTTATTTAAAGGCCTTAAGATTCTCCATAATCAAGCTGCGGAACCCTTTAGTTTCAACTGTGCGTGGTCCACAACGCACTTGACTGGTAATTTATTTTTATATCATGACGTTTGGCAAACAAGCATACGGTCCGCCTGATGGTAAGCAGCCACCGCAACATATGAACGCTTGCGATACATGAGGTATCACATGCGCGTTGCCAACCCAAAGAAAAAAAAGGAAGGAATCAGAAGGAAAAAGGAAGGGAATAGAGGGGCGGATAATTGGGCCTCTGGCGCTCTCACGCACCTTACAGTTACTTGACGCCGATTTTCTGTGAGAGGGTAGACCTTCCTCGGTCGAGCCGGCCCATTTGTGCTGGGTGAAGCATGGCTCTTACTACCTTTAAAATAAATAATACGATACTTATTGCAAAATACCAAGTTTTAACATTTTTATTGTCTTTCTAGCTGTATTTTCCGTCTAATATCCGAAATGGCTGGACCGATTTTCACAAAACAATGACGGTCCCACGAAATGAAAAAAAAATAAACAAAAATTCTGTAGATCAGGTGAGCAAAGTAGCAGGGCACAGCTAGTGTATAAATAAATATATTATGGTATTCACTCAACGGTCTTCACTGGATAAATAAATAAATAAAGATCTCGACTAAAATAAATGTCTATATTGGCACAACAAATATCTTTCCCAAATGGTATTCGAAATCTCAAAGGTATTATAGGCTGATTCGTTGCCATTTTCTCAATGCTGTCGTCAATTATGGTTACACTAGACTTGCTTCTGCTAGCGGCTTCGCGCGCGTTCATAAAGATTTTTTATTTTATATAAACTAAACGAATTTAAACAAAACATTAAAGATTTGATATAAACTAAACGAATTTTCGAAAATGTTAAAACACGTTTCTTTATCTTTAATTGGTCGCCAAAAAACTACGTTTCTAGTTTAAAGATGACGAGCATCCTATAGCAACTTTTAACACCTTTTTCATCTCCTAAAGGGTTAAATTTCGAAAATTCCTTTCTTAGTGTTTGTATACGTTTAAAAAAAACAGATTTCTATGCCCAACGGTATAAGCTGGGCAATGATATGTCAGTAAGGTCTTCTACTTTTATAAGTAAAGATGTTTGTTTTTTGCTTTCCAAAGAACTGTTTGTCGCGTCAGATTAGTAAGTACTTCTTTATAACGTGGGATCTTCAAACGTATTCAAATATTTCTGAGAACACATTCAGATAAATGGTCAAGAAAAGAGCAGTAGTTTGTATGAAAAACCTTCAAGTAAAATCCGTCATTCTCAGAATGAAATCAATAAACGATTGTATTTAGTCTATTTTCTTTTTTTTTGATGTCGAATACTGAAAACTGACCCAATAAAACGAGCAGCACTCGCGTGAGCACACGCTTGGTTATACAGTTATAGTGCCATCTCTTAGGCCGGACTCCAGCTTAGACGTTTATTCGATACAAGCCTGTTTAATCAGAGCATTGAGATGAGAGATAGTTTCATCGAAATAGCTTTGCGCTAATCGATCATTTTCAAAGTTTTGCAAATAGTAGGGCTTAAATCCACGTCTAGTTAGTTACAATCGTACCTCGGTAAAAAGCTCATGAAGAGTCTGCTTGTCAGCAGTTTCGAGGTCAGCTAGCGTATAACCATTTGCAACTCAAAGGTCCTCAACTCCTGCATGGCCTCTGGTGTTGCAGATGTTCATAGGCGGCTGTTATTGCTTAACATCAGAGGGTTCTGCGCAAATACCACTGACTTCGCTGGGCTATGCGTATATGAGATTTCTAATTGACTAATTTTGCAAAAACGAGACGTACACATGCTTTTTTCAAGAACAAATCTGCTTTATTGAATCTTTATTAATACAGAAATTGAGGTATTGATTGTATTGCGCAAACTTGAAAAAAAAAATGATTTGCTCTAAGAGCTCCCAAACCTTTTTGCGTCGCGATTATCGTTTAACAACGTTACAGGGCGAAGTACCCTGGTTTTAAAAATACATCTTGACTGGTAAATTGTATACAAACTCTATTTGGAAAGTCCCTTTATAAGTTTATAGTGAAGAAACTTCAATGTTATAGTAGCTCCATTTTAAAGCTGATTCCATTTCCAGATTCTTATGAGCTAGGTTAAATTAGAAAATAGGCTTCATAATGTTTAGTGTAGCGAGTGCGGTAAAATGAAGAATTTGAATAGAATTTTAGTTACAACTTTCATTTATTTTTTTTTGGCTATCCGTTCATTTCCACGTATCCACGTAGTGTCTGTAATTTTGCAAGTTTTTGAAGTTTTTACCAAATTTAACATTATGTTTGTTTTTTTTTGGTATCACATTTAAATTATTGAGTGAAGAGAGATTTTTTAATAAGATTGAGTAATAATGTAACTTTCTCAAACATTACGAGTTTCCAAGTGTGTGATCTTTCGCTTTTGTGTGATAAGCAGTGTTCTCAGAAACAAAATATAATAATAATAATAAATAAATAAATAATAAATATGTCCATGAGAGTATGTCATAATGGCGGACCCTTATATCTACGATGATGACAATTATTGTAATATCCTCTCAGGGCGAACCCCGCCTTGTCTATTATCTCTATAAATATTTGTTTAGGGTGGCGTGTTGTCTTTATAGATCTTATATAATTAATCGACGATAAATGTTCTCAATCCAAAAATAAGATTGATTTTGCGGGCTTATCTATATTATTATTATCCTAAAACTTTTGCAATCGGGTTAGATAAAATAAGTTTAATGAAAAATGCCCTGCCAACTTCATGGGATATAATAAACAAAGTCTCTTACGGTTCGTGACATGCAGCCGGCCGACGGACGGACGGACAGCGGAGGCTTAGTAATATGGTATGGTCACCCTTTCAAACATTGATGTATGGATGTTTTAAGATATGTAAGCAACTGACCAGTCAGCTATGAACCTTACCAATCTGTTTGGAATAAAACCTTAAGTTATTCCTATTGAATTAGCTTTACTAAACTGACAAGTCAAAGTTGCGTCGATTCAGTTCTTGTCCTTAGATCAATATTTTCATGAATATTTCTTAGTTTATTAATCGCCTGACGAAAATAAACTGACATTAGTTAGACTGCAAGGTCGAACCATATATGTAAAAAATGTATATGCAAATTTAAAAGTATTAACTGACATTATAGATACCGGATCGTTATTGCGAAATTAGCATTTATGAATGACGTCATACTTACTATGTATAAGTTACTACGGAAAATGACAGTGCTCGAAGATCCAAGAGCGAAATTGAACGACTTGGGTAATGCGGTGGAGATTAATACAGGGAAAAAGATATTTAGGAAATCCGGTGAAGATTTAACACGAGAAATGTATGCCAGTAAAGTAGTACGTGTGGATTAATGACTATAACAGTGCACAGCACGGCCTAAATAAAAGAATCTGGAGATTTGAAGTGTGCAGGAAATATTTCTTATCAACCCATGGTTGAACTCAGGATTTTTATCAGTATATACATGTATCCAGCTATTTTATATCTTTTGTTTCTAAATACTGGTATTATTCAATATAAAAATATATCTATGGAGAAAACTGACTGGCCTATAAACGCCCAGCCTATGCTCTTTGACCTGGAAGACCTGAATTTATCCACAGAGGTTGTTTTAAAAACGTGAAAGAGCCCTAAGAAAGGATTTTTCGGGATTCAACCTTTAAGAGAACAATTAATAATAGAGAGAAGTACGTATAAAATTTTAATTAAAATCGTTATTCACGCGGGCAAAGCCGCTGGCAGAAGCTAGTATTCATATAAGAGCGACAAGTCAACTGGCAACGATGTGGATGTTCCCAATACATAGTCGTACCCACTTGTCACGCAGGTGCGGTCGGTCATTTATTGACAATAAGATATTATATGCGATGTCTAGACGTCTCCCGCATCTTTTTTTATTTTTATATCATTTGTATTGAACGTTGTCAACACATGCCGAGTTGTACTATTTTTATACAAGTAGCAATCGATAAAAATACCTGCTATTTAAACACTTCACAGAGCACCGTCTGCACAATATAAATACACCTTTCATCTTTAGTTTGTTTAATGCTTAGTCTAGTGACGCTAAATCGAATTAATTTTTTTTGCTAATCATGGAGTGGTTCTTTTTTTATTGTAAAAAAAAAACTTTATCTAATCACGAATATATGCCGTATGCATATCAATTGTATAGGATGATGTTTTTTTCGAAAATAATTCTTTACAATGAAAGTATATGAATACTTAACAATTAATATAAACTGAAACTATATACTGTAGCGGCATCATATATTTTTTTATTATTAGATTTAAAAGAAATCTTTCAAATAACGTAAATTATATCAAATATACTGTTACTGTCACTTGTCATTTTAACGTCACAAGGCTTAACAGCTTAAAAGCTCCAAAAATATATTTGATCTTTTATGATAATTTTTGCCTTGAGAGTCGAGATGTTCTTACGAACCAAATGTTTTCTTGGTATTAAAATATTCAACAAGACGAAGTATATTACATGATCCTTTTGCTAATTTGTCGTGACGTCTTCGAAGCATGTTTTCAGCTCGTAGCGCCATCTCACGTGAAGCGTAGCAACCACTAGTACTAAAAGCTACGCGGCTAATTCGCTAGATGTCACTAAGAGCTAGTTACTGGAGTCGTATGACGAAACATTTTTATACCTTTGTTTAAAAAAATATTTAAGAAACAATAGGTATAATTTCTGTGTTGCTAAATTCTGACCTCTGTTTGTTGTTTTTTTTTTAAATACATGGGCTAGGGCTTAACTACTATCACACCTGATACGAATGCACATTTTAGCAGTAGCTAGTGTTGCTTTTTCATCCTGGGAGCGCCGGCTCGAACGGAGAAGTACTAACCTGTAACAAAATTACGACCTCAATTAAAAGTAGCCGTACTGTTGCATTTTGTTCGACAAGGGCGACAAGGGGGACTGCGGAGGCCCATAACCATGGGGTGAAACCCCCATTATATATCCTTTCATTCATTTTCATTTTAAATCATTATTAATCCTTTCCCTTTATTTCGCTTCTTGGTCCTTCCTTTGCGTCGGCAACACGCTTGTAATGATGCTAATTTACAGGCGTCTATAGGTTACGGTGGCCGCTGCCACCTACGGCCCGCCTATTTATAAGATTCACCATAACTTTTGAATGTTTCGAAGAACAAGTCACATGTGTGAAACTTACTCAAGGCAAGGGAGAGGATGAGGTAAAACGGGGGCTTTAAGGGGTGGTGGAAAAATAATACTTTTAGATCCGATTGTCTACAAAATCCTCAGAATATTATACCGGCAACACGTGTCTGAGGTTGTTGAGTGAGTTTTAGAAACGGGAACAACTTAACATTTTAAATTTATATTTATTTAGAGTTTAAAATATATTAATAATATTACTATTAGAGATGACCTTGTATTACATAGTACTTCTGAGACACATACAAAAACAGTCTATCTCATTCCTCGTTTGCTTCTTCGACAAACAGAACTTTCTTTACTCGTTAAATCATTCAATAAATTCAAATTATTCATTTTAGAAGCCTTCTACTATAAAAGTAAACTTGACTTCGCACTATGGGATATAATACATTTTATAGTACATCTCAGAATGTGAATTACATTATCACCATAATTACTATCAAACCCTTCACACTGAGATATAGTTTATGTATATTTATCTCAAGCTATAAATATTTTTCCGATCGATGCAGTTATATTTTCAGGAACTTTATTTTACCTCTCGGTTTGAGGTGTTGGCGACAGTGATGGTGCAGCTAAACTGGGTAAAAATATCTCACAGTGTGAAGTCAACATAAGGATGGGTAACACTAGTTTTTAGGAAAAAAGTGACCTAACCTTATAAAATTTTTATATATGTAAATAAAATTCTCCGTTTCACTTTTATCGATCTCAATGCTAGTCTAGATGCTAATGTAATGGTTGGCAGACTACATTTACGTTTCAAGTTTCATTTGTACAGGACTAATAGTAGTGGAATAAATTGACTGAGACTCACATACGAAAGGACAGACGGATGGGATGAAATTATAAGGTTGAGGTTTCGACATTTGTCTCTGAAACGAAAAGAAAAGTTACCAGTGTTTTAGTAAATTTCAAGTACAAATTAATTTATCTTTACATAGTATAAAATGGAGGCGCTTCCGCTGTCTGTTCTCTTAGGTCTTTTCGGTTCAACATATTTTAATACAGTTTTCAGCAATAGATAGAGCGATTCAAGACAAACGTTTATATGTATAATAATATATAATTATTCTATCCGTGTATATGTGACTGAAATGGATGGACCGATTTTAATGATTTTTTTGTCTGTGTTCTAGTCGAAGCTTCACAATTTTCACATTCCTAATGCTTTTTTTATTTCGGGGTAGTACAACGTCTGCCGAGCCCACTAGTTACAACATAATATGCTCCGCTTTATAATAATTATTAAAGTGAATTTTATTTTTACCAAGTCAAGTAAGCTTCGTGCTAATAAAATTATATTTCATCCTTAACTTCAAACATCGATAAATTACGTGAAGAGAAAACTTCGACCTCTTTTTTCCTAAATTTAATTCGCGCGCGCTTCCTAAATTTATTAATTCTGTCATTGGGTTCAATATAATAGATTTTACTTAGACACAGTTGATACTAGTAGGTACAGCTGTCTATGCAGATTTTAAAATTGCTTGTATAAAATACAAATTCAGAAAAATGTATAATTATCTGATATATCCCACTGTATAAAGCTTTTAAATTAAAAAATAAATAAATAAAAATCGTTTCGTTGTTAGAACAACGTCCTTTTTCAAGCTGGCTTTCAGAGTTTGCGCTGGAGCTTGGTGTGGATGACGGCTGCTGTCAGCATCAGAATTGTAATATTGTTGCAGGGTGTTTTTCTTTGACGGCTACTGTAGCTAGTCAAAAGTTTTACGCCGATTTACCATGAATGACTTGTTTACATTTTTAGTACCTGGATGACGGAGCTTCCTCGGTATATACCTTTTTTTGGTAAATCATGTTTTTTTGGAAATTATAATAATCTAGATACGATTTACGTAATGATGAAATATAAATGATACTTTACAACGCTATCTACTGAAGTAGCTTTAATTTAGCTTTCTACTTAACTTGCTGGGTCGTTAAAGCAATAATAGTATTATTAATCACGAATATATGTCAGGTAGAGTCATATATATATCATAAAATCACACCTGTGGTTTCATCAGTGTCATTTTGAATCAAAGTAAGCTAAGCCTTAATCCTTTATCAATGAATAACTTATTATAATCGACAATGTTTTTATTCACTTTACTAGTAAATACAAAAATTTCATAGCACTGTAACTACTAATTCGTCTTTATGTGGTACGACAATGATTTTCTGCGACATGAAATATTGAAGTAACCATCGCGCTACCATCAATGTGACGCTTCATTAGAATGACAGCTTTTCAAATATTGTCTTTCTAATCCAACGTATTAATAGGTTCTATAGCTGTAATCACACGACACTTAGTCATACGCTAACATATTTAAAATAAAAATAAGAAGAAATCCTTAAACCGTTTTTACCTTTTTGAAACTAAACCCGTGAATATAAACATATACTTATTGTAACGAATTTCTTAATCGTTCGTTGCATGCTGTGAGGATGGGAACAAGACTAAAAAACTGTACTAAAACTTTTTTCCAACACCAGAGCTTTTTCTAAAATGGTATCAATCGATACCATTCATCAATCGAGATTCATATATATTTTGCTACCGTCCAGTTTAAGTGAAAGCTGAAAGACCGACATAAGTAGTTACGATAGTTAGTTATATAGCCATGTCTAATTTTCTTTTCATATATTCGGTAGATAGCGAAAACAACTGCGATCATACCGCATGTCCCGACACGTTTCTTAATTTATTTATACTTTAATGCACAACGTGTATTTAGAAAGGGTGGGATTAACGCTATTACGTTCTCAACCACCCGCCGTAGAATTTGCGGGAAAGAGAGTGGGAGGAGAAATATTATAAAGTATATGAGTATATAATTACGAAACTTATTTTTAATAGAGCAAAGCAGTGCTGCACTTTGGGGCGAAGACTTTAATTATACAAGTCGCCGGTCTGGCAATATCAAATAAAATACTATTGTAAACATTAGCATTACTAGTACGAGCTTGTTTGATTTGTTGTTTGTATTGACCATGGCACGTGGTCCGATACGGTTGTGGTTTGAGTGTGATTGTCCTTGTCTTTGTATGAGTTTCCGGACTACCGACACAGAATGTCACTATCCTATTCGTTGAGTGTGAAGCGTTTATTTATTTATTTAGGCCTTTCGACTTGATTCAAATCCTGCTGTGAGAATTGCCGACAATCCGAACTAAACTCAAACTGTGCTTAACCCTGCCCTCCAATAAACTCCATTGGAATTGTTTGATAAGATGTCTAAAGCAATTTTGATTTTTAAACAAATATCGTATCATGAGGGATTTCCTACTCTGAACTAAGAATCAAGAAGATGGGAACGTATAAAATCATATGAAACTTATTCTATATTTGACCGATCGCAATGTCAAGAACAAAAGTAATATTAAAAATCTCGAGATATGAGATGAAATTTTCCAATGAAATTTTTAAAACTTTTCGATCACGTTGTAGTCCAAGGAGGTATGGAATAACTGATATTACGAGACGCTCATAGCCGAGTGTGCACTCGCTGTGCACCGCTGGTCGGTAAACGATCGGTAGGTTAAGCAACTATAGGTGCGGTCAGTCACTAGATGGGTGATCGCATAGTGGTATTTCAACCGAGCGTCTCCGTGCTTCGGAGGGCACGTAAAAAGTCGGTCCCGGCTGTTGACAATTAGACAACAGTCGATAAGTCAAGTCAGAGGCCTACGGGCGACTTGAACAACTCTGACACTAGGTTGACCACTAACCAATCGATAAGAAGAAGACTGATATTACATAGAAATATTTGCGTACATTTTGCAACCATTACTTTCTTTTCTTTTTTTCCTTTACAGAATATGTCACGCTCATAGGGACCTTTATGGTATATATACTTTTTTATGTTACAAGTTGGCAAGCAAGCATATGGCCCACCTAATGGCAAGCTGTTGCCACAGCCTATGTGCGCGCGTAACACTAGTAGTCGGTGCCACTCACGCCTTGCTAACCTCGAGATATTGATTCTTGAATCACCTTTTCTCAGTAATTTCACTAGCGTACAGTGCCTTCAAACCGGAACCCAGTAATGCCGAAGCACTACTGTTTGGCGGTAGAATATTTGACACTGCGGTGGTACCTACCTAGCCGGCCTCTAGCAACGAAAGACCTAACACCAGTGTGACTAATTGCACTGGTGGAATAAATTTTGCTGTGACAGAACAGCGGACGATGCGGTCGTGACGTCCCGACGCCAAAATGTATATTATAAACGTCTCTTAAGGCAACCTTTAACGAAATATAATAATAATCTTGCTTCATCCGATAAGGGTGAGGCGCAATACACCTTTGCAAGAAAAACGGACACCTTACAGTCGTTCGCTTTTCTATCGATAATATTAATATTTTGAGTATTTTATTAGCATAAATGACTAGAAATTTATTAATATAAATTACAATATAGTCCACTTTAATACGTCTCCGTGTTTTACATTGACTAAAACACGGATTTCAGGATTAAAGTGTAAAAAAAACTATATCTAATTGATATTAAGAAATTTCTAGTCATTAATGGTAATGAATGAGACGTCATACTCTTTATTAATTTTTATTTTTTAATATCTTTTTTATTGAAATATCATAAAAATACTTGTAGTTTTAATTTCATTATACTCATAAAAATGTCCACTTTAATACGTCTCCGTGTTTTACATTGACTAAAACACGGATTTCAGGATTAAAGTGTAAAAAAAACTATATCTAATTGATATTAAGAAATTTCTAGTCATTAATGGTAATGAATGAGACGTCATACTCTTTATTAATTTTTATTTTTTAATATCTTTTTTATTGAAATATCATAAAAATACTTGTAGTTTTAATTTCATTATACTCATAAAAATGTCCACTTTAATACGTCTCCGTGTTTTACATTGACTAAAACACGGATTTCAGGATTAAAGTATAAAAAAAACTATATCTAATTGATATTAAGAAATTTCTAGTTATTAACGGTAATGAAATACTCAAAATATTAATATTATCTGCTGCAAGGTGCCCGTTTTTTTTGCAAAGGAGTTAAGAAAACCTATATCTAACATATTAAACTGAATAATACCTAGGAACTACCTCCGCTCTACTTCATCTCTTATACACTCCATTAATATATGATGCACATCTTCTGCTTTATTGCATACGCTGCAAGTAGCGTTATGATATAATATTATTTGGAATAGCAGCAAAATATTTCCTAGAATATATCTTGTGATGTTAGTATCGGGTTTAATTTATCTAGGAACATAATTGAATTGGTTATCGTATCGCACTACGCACCAGTGAAACTAATCGGATGTTTGAGTTTCAGCTTTAGAGATTTACTCTACAAATCCTGTTGTATTTCGAATTCAAAGGATAGAACCGAGGGAATACATATTTCGAAGTAAATTGATAATTACTGGACTGTTTTGAAATAACGATAAGTGCTTAATCCTTAACTCCCATGTGCACGAAAACAATTTCTAAGCAACCGGCAATCGCTACTAATTGACCTAAAAAGAATTTTAAATCGTAAAGATGTAATAATCGTGAACGTGAAAAATAAATAAAATGGCAAACTGAAAGGTCAACATTCAGAATCTCTACAATCATTTAAAAATTAAAGCGTGTCTCTCAAAGATCACGTGACTTCTGATCGTAGACGCCATTTACTTTCACGTTTTCTATTTACTGAGTTCTCGTGTGCCTGGAATAAAGTAAAACTTGCTTTATTTCGCATCCTAACATTTTTTTTGTATTGTTACATTTATAACTTTGCCGTTCTCTTGCTTCGACGTATCTTGTTCTTTTCACCCGACTGCCTAAGGAGGTTTATATTTTTCTAGTGTGTGTTTCATATACCAACGTCTCTTCTGTTACTCGGCCGTGCACTGCGTAAGAGCTTGGTGGATTTTATTAAATGAGTTGATTCTATTCATTTGAATATACACATAAATCAATATAGACTAGTTACAAGATTGTCATGTTTTAAATTCGACCTGTTTCATTTTTAAATACAATAAATATTACAACATATTTACAAAAATACTCACTACATTTACAAATAATTACAACTACAAATCAGGTCCACGAAGAATGGTGGCAAGAATGCTAGCTGCACCTCCCCGCTGAATCGCAGTCCCTATTCTTTGGGCGAAAAATGAACCCCCCTCCTGTCACCTATGGAGGAACCCCAATCGGGGTGTAGTATCTTTTAGAAATTGTTTTGTACTAAATATATTTTGAATTATATCAAAGCGGTATAAAAGAATACGAAATCATTTAAAATTCTTTAGAAATAGGTACCTCATTTTTTTCTCGGTATATTATAAGTAAATTTATCTTATTTCGACTGGTGCTCATTTGTATAATTCAAATAATAATAATTACCTATTTTAAATATAAACGCAGCATCTATTGTCCTGCAAAAGTTAAAATCGATTTTAATTTAACTTTCCGATGAGATAGACTTGAAACTTTCAACATGCCTCAGAACTATGACAATGCGGTATTGATTCGCTTCTCTGGCTGTGGGTTCCACTATTCTATATAAATTTTGTATTAAGATTTAAAGTATTATCTTGAAAATTAAATGTTAATAAGAAGTTTAGATTTTTATTAAGTTTATTGAAAAGTGAACGTGACATAACCTAATCTGTCTTGTAGTTTTTCCTTTGCTTTACCATAGCAAACATACAGGCACAATTTTCAATATCAATATTTTACAGTTGTGCAGTGCTAGTGGCCATGCCTTAAGCGCCGATGTACGATTCCCGCTAGGGGGAGATATTTATTTACCATAGAAGTAAGAAAAATAAGCATTATGCAGACGTGTTCCGGTCTGCGTGGTTCTGGGCCATCCTAACGAGTCGCTTGCACTAGAGCTTTTTTTGAGATTAATTAGTTTATCAAAAATATCTACTACCTAGGAGTAGAGCCAGGCTCTTCTAACATAAATGCCGACTCGACAAGGGAAGACTACCCTCTCAAAGAAAATCGAGGAAAAGTGTCAGTACTGTTGCGATTCTTCCAATGAGTAAAAGTGCCGAAGGCCCAATCTCCAGCTGTCTCTATTCTCAAGCTTTTTCTCGTCTCATCACTTTATTCCTTGAGTGCACAACACACGCACAACGCACATGTGTATTCGCGACTTCATCATCACGCGAGTTTATAGTTTTTTTTTAATGAATAAATAGGTTGCGGTGCATACCACCAGGCGAACGGAAAGCTTGTTTGCCAATCGCCATGGAAAAATAAATTCATAAATTGGTATAGAGACATTATCGTCCAGTGCAATATTTTAAAAAAGTAATTCTTACATTATTTCAGTAAAGAAATATTTATAATCTCATTTTTAGTTTTAAAATAAACTGAAAAAGATAATAAAAATAGTTATTTCGCTTGGATTTACTACAAGGCATTGTAGGTCGTAAGAAAGTAATTTTCTTCTGTTAGTTTTATCTCTTTAGTATTTATGGACTGACATACATTTTTATTTATCCTTTTACGTTGGTTCTTAAAATAACATGTTCACGTTATATTGATATTTTATATATTAACATTGGTACGTTTTTATTACGTTTATTTATGTAATAAAGTCTTAGAAGGCCTATCGTATGACTTATATAAAAATATACTTATTTCATGTAATTTTGATAAATATACTATCTGGGGGCCTGGCAGTGTATAAAACAAGGAAAAACTAAAATAATTTTTGGTTTCGGTCCAGTTTTGTAGATACACCAAGTGCATAAACAACTTTGTTATTCCATATAAATGTATAGGATTACAAAGTAACATTTGCAGTTTATGAATCAGTGTACCTGTATAGTATATATGTATAATATAATGGAGTAATAGGTGTAAATGGGTACCTAGATAATATACCATTAAATTTAAGAAGTAGGCAGAAAAAAGTAGGACTACGCTAACAACCATATCGTAACTCTACATACAAAAAGATATGATATTCCAAAAAAACACAAAAAGTTAATAATGTAGCTTTACGAAATTAAAGTATTTAAATGAGTAGAATATGTTGCCGTACAACTGCCAAGTTTTAGGCATGAGATATTACCACTTTTTGTTGTAGAAGAACTGCGTTGCGAGACTTCGTTTTTTTATTTTGCCTTTTGATGAGTTATATTATAAATAGAGACACTTTTAAAATAATTAGGTATAATCCATACTAATAAAATAAAGCGCAAGACTTTAGCTTGTTTTATTATCTGGAACTTTCTACATTCTTTTCGTCACTCAAAACCTTCAAATAAAGTATGCTTTTCTCGAAAGGATGAAAACGCACCTGGACTCCCACTGGCGATGCAAACGTGTCCACGGGCGTAGATGATCACTTTAACGTGAGCCTCTGGCCATTTTACCCGCTCTTTCACGAAAAGAAAAAAGAATAATTACTTTGACGAAATTGCGGGAATATAAATTCTACATTTCACTTATTATCTCAGACACCTATAATGTTAAACTTGAACAAAGTTTACGCTTATCATAAGGCGGGCCAGAGTTGCATTTAATAATCGGAAACGAAATTCGATCATTCCGAAATGTATGGAAATTGGCATAAGCTTCTGAAATACCTCGTGACCTGTCGTTTTTGATTGACATCTCACAAGCGTACTTGACTTTCGATATGGAATCGACATGGAGCGATTTGCCGCTTTTCTGATCCGTACACTTTTTCGTTATCTGTATAATATAAGATTGAAAACTAGTTTGGAGAATGAGTATTATCTCACATCTCGTTAAAATAATATTAATTGCAAACTCAATTAGGCACGGAGTTAAGTAAAATATAATATGAATATAAAATGATGTTTTGATATAATTGAAGCTATTGATGTCAAAATATTAACTATTCATTAAGAGAATAGGTAATTTCGAAGGTGGTAAATGTAGAGCTATTCATGAATATTTTATGAGCTATTCAGAAAATATACCACCTGGATTGCGAATCGATCTCGTCATCCATATGCATTATCAATGATTTCGATTCAGAGATTATAAAATATATCTACGTTGTGGCACAGCGGTTGCGAAACTGCCTTAAGCGTCACAAGTCGCGGTTTCGTTACCCGCGCGAAACAGATGTTTGTATTGACCGTACAGGTACGTTTTCCGGTCTGAGTGTGGCCCTTGTCATTGTGTACGTTTAAGGACCGCCGACACAGGATATAACTATCCTAATGGGGCCTTTGAGTGTGTATCTTTTATTTATTTATATAATAATAATAATAATAATAGTCGAAAAGTTTCTATACCATAAGACATCTAAAGTCAAAGTAGGTATGCCCTTTAGGTGATTTTGATAATCAAGAAGACACAAGGTATTTCCGGTATCCTATATGGTAATCCAAGTAATTACCTGTATGTGTGTCAAATTTAATAACAATCCATTAAGCTTTTTTTTTTTGGAATGTGTATTGCTGTTGGCCCTACTGGCCTTGACAGCGTCACCGAGCAGCCCTCACGGGCGCACAAATTTGATTCCATCCTTAGGGTGCCTCCTGCGAAGCCGAACTACGGCTAAGGACGTCATCGGAGCAAAATCATTAAGCGTGATTGAGTTTAACTTTAAAACTTACGAAGTTATTATGTTAAGTACGATTGATTAAATATTTAAGACTTTGTAAAACTCATTTTGGTTTTAAGAGAACTTGCCCTGGCCACTTATAATTATTAAAATAATTCCCCAATCGCGACAAAACTTCCCTGATTGAAATAACACCGCTTTCCGTCTCTTGATAGTATCATATAAATTAATATATAAAACATAAAAATTGTTTCTACCTATGTCACGTTTTTTAAATGTGTATTGCTGTTGGACCCTAGTGGCCTTGACAGCGTCACCGGGTGGGGGACCCAGTTACTGAGACCTAGCCCTGAAAAACAGACAGCTCTCGCGGGGGCTCAAATTGATTCCGTCCTGACGATGCCTCCTGCGAGGCCAAACCACGGCTAAAGACGTCCTGGAATGGAGGGAACGCTCCAAGCGCATTCTAGTCGATGGACTCACCCGACGTTGTGAGCGCGTCGTGTCGTGTGGAACAAGCGACCTCGCCGGCGAGGACAGTGTTATGTGCGTGTTTGAAGAGTATATGGAGCATTGTCTAACGTGATCTTATCATCAGCTATGTCCGTTATAGAAACCACCCAACCGATTTGCTCCAAACCGATTTCATTAGAAAGGCAATAACGCGAAAATAGTTTTAGACCACTAAAAAAATATGCACCATGCATTTGTGAGATTTTGTATAGGGTAGATATAAAAAATATATATAATATGAAATAATATAAAAATGATTATTGTTTATATGTGGGCAGCAATTATATATTAATGAAAGGACATTTAAGATATTAGCTATTTATTAAAAGAACTAGTATTTACTCTAATATATTTATTGAATATAAGGTGAAATAATGACCAAATATATATTCTCTCAAAATATCTTTTATTTGTCTTATTATTTGATATAGACATTAAATGAATCTACCACCGATTCGGAAAGTGGATTCTGATGAGAAGAATCGGCAAGAAACTCAACAGCTCCTCTTTTAAAATATATTCTTTACACAGCAATCAGGGTAGCAATAAAATATAAGTTAAATACGATGAATTTACAAGTAATAAAGTACTTATCTTAATACAATCCAGCAGCGTTACCACTATTGCAAATACTAAGTAGTTATTTTACACAATCCAGCAGAGTTACCACTATCGCAGACTGATAATTAGGAACTATATTCTCGAGCAAGACATCGTCCCTTTTATAGTCAGGCGACATACAAATATGACGGTAGATAAATAAAAAGTTATACAATACAACAACTTTAAACAATATTAGATATATTTAAAATACTACATTAAATATAGAAAATAATGGAATCTAACACGGCCATACTGACAAGTACTTCGTCCCCGAAGTATCCAATACACAAAACAAATCTTACTTACTCTAAACTAAACTAATACATCTGAAAATTTCTTATTTGGAAATATCATTAAACAGTTTAATTTTAAAATTACTAAAAGAGTATATATTACACGTTTACAAATGTCGTTATATATGACTAATACCTAGACACGACAACCACATTTAAAATTAATTAACGAGAATGTAGTATACGTTTGTAAAAGTATTCATCTATGCCTCATACCTAGACATGACAATCAAATTTTAAATTACATTTAAACTAACATTTAAAATTACATTTGACGTGTCAGTTATATTTAAAATAACATTTAAAATTAATAAACGAGTATGTAGTATACGTTTGTAAAAGTATTCATCTATGCCTCATACCTAGACATGACAACCACATTCACCCGCTGCCAGTGAGACCGGTTGACACCAAGTATGTGACCGACCAGCGGACAACGACTAAGCCATTATATATGCCAGATACCTAGACATGTCAACCACATTCATCCACTGCCAATGAGACCAGTTGACACCAAGTATGTGACCGACCAGTGGATAACGGCTAAACCATTATATATGCCAGATACATAGACATGTCAACCACATTCACCCACTGCCAATGAGACCAGTTGACACCAAGTATGTGACCGACCAGTGGATAACGGCTAAGCCATCATATGTGCCATGTATACATAGACATGTCAACCACATTCACCTGCTGCTAGTGAGACGGTTGACACCAAGTATAAGGCCGACCAGCAGATATAGCTTCAAATATTCACATTAGATATACAAGCCAGTGGCATCGACATGCTGATTCCATTCACCCGCTGCTGATGAGCTAACCAGCACCAAGCCACGGTCGACCAGCGGTTATTTCATGAAACAATACAAAAATTGTGTCAGTAAATTTCAACAAATTAATTTCAATCTTTGCAAACTGGACTAATCAATAGGATAGGCACCCAGAGCTTTAGCAAAAATAAAATTCTCAACATAAACCAACAATAAACTCAACATAAATCATAATTTTTTTTTTTTTTTTTTTATTGATTTTGATTTCTATTATATTACATTAATATTACTTTTAATCTAACATGGCTATCCGATGAAACATAAATAATTATGATAAAACCGTTCGGCTGTTCTGACAATATCTTTTAGTCTAATGTAGCAAAGAATCTATATAAGTAGTCGTATGTAGTCTTATATGAAATTAATTCAAACTAATCAAAGAAACAAAACCAGTGCTCATGAAAACCGAGGTAGAATTTTATTTAAAATTACCAAGACAATTCTGAAAAAGTATCTACAATTAAATTAAATTTTAAAAATTTAAAATAATAGGATTCGGTAATTTAATTTTATTTCTCTAGTAAAATAAAGTTGTATTATCGTTTAACAACATTTTAAAAATTATGGAATAAGATTTCAACAAATTATTAATTTATTATTAACATAAACCAAAACAAACTAAACGAATTATTATAATTTTAGAAATTATTTTCATAATTTAGTAAGTCAATGATTCTTCTTTTTGTATTTAATATCATTGTAGAAAGTATATTTTATGGAATAATATTCCAATATCTCACGGTCACAACTGCAAAGTTAAATTACTATACATATTATAATAATAGCCGATTTAACTATTAATGAAATGGAATAATAATATTATAAAATGGAATATTTAAATAAAAAATCTTTCAAGAAGTTTTCTTTCAAAGTTCAAAAAATTAAGTTATAGTATGAAAAGGATAAACAGTTATTAAAAGTTTTAGATCAAAAGACCGGTATGTGTTGCAAGTGTCTTACTTTTAAACTAATAAATATAACTTCTCTTAAACCTTAGTTCATTAATTGTGATTGAATCGAATAGATAATTTTTGAAGCGGATTAATTACTTTACTATTTCAAAATTTTAACTAATAACTTTGTTTTTCATATAATTTAATCATTTTTAACATAAATCATTGCAATTATTATTATTTCTATTAGTAGAATAATTATCTATTTGAATCAACTACTTTAAAGAAAATTAAAGTTTTATATTTTAATTTATTAATTCTAACTCAGGTTAATTTAATGGTATGATTTATTGTATCACACTTAAAATTTTAATCTGATTTATAATTCTTTTATTGTTAAGAATTTTCCATTATGCTATTTAGAAGTGTAATTCTAATTTAAAAATTAGTTTCATGTTTTATGAATAATTTTATTTGATTTGTATTTGGATTGTGGAATTTTGCAAATAATGAATTATAATTATTATAAAATAAGAATAAAACTTCGTTGCATTTAGAAACAGAATTATAAAGTAAAAGAGTATTGTTTTGATTCCTATAATTTCGTCGTAATAACGAAAAGGCGAAAAGGAAACTAACAAAAGTTTATTTACTAAAAATGTAAGATTTCGATATCATTTTATTTTTCATTACTATGTGATAATAAATAAACATTGTCGTTTCATTCAGAAACTATTAGAATCTTTAACAGGAATAGTCAACAACTTCAGATTATTACAATCAAATGTGCAAAAATTAAACAAACGAACGAACATTATAAGAAACATTTCTATCAATTACAATATTTTTTATTATTGTAAGAGTAGGACTTATAGGTTTAATTTAGGCAAATTAATCTACAAAGCGTAACGTCAATACTGTCCCATATACTTTAAATAAAACTAAACAGTCTACAGAAACAGATATTTTCAACAAAAGCTACTTTAGTCAAGTAGTCAATATTCTACATTTATATCTCAGATTTTTTTAGTCAATTAATCTATTAATTTCATTAATTGAATTTCTTATTAATTGTTTGTCTAGAGTTTATTATAAATTTGCAATTTATTATTTTTATTTGCAAATTTGAAATTTATTATTTTTAACTTATTTATCTATTATTCTATTTTAAATTATATGATACGGATCAATATTATTTTAATTAAATTGGCTGTGTAATAATTTAAAATTAATCAATATGTTGCGATAACCTATTAGTTTATTGAAGGTGAACTAATCACTTATACATTTATTTTAACATTGGTTTATTGTCTTAATTTTACTTTAACTTGGTTGTCAGAAATAAGTTAGTCAGTAATCAATTTCCAATCCTATTTCAAAATACACTATACATATCACTAATTATTATTATGACACTAGTAACACCTATTTTTAAAATAAATTAATTTAAATAATTTCAAATGAAGGGACAGGTGCTTAATAACGATATTTAGGGGACTTCAAAAATAGTCTTAAGTTTTAGTTTTGTCTTACTGTACTTTGATGAACTGACAACAGGCAGAATATCACAAGGTACGCCGGTCCGGCAGCGTTGCTCTTATGGGCAGTTTCATAATAGTCATCATTGGGCTCTCAGCATGCAGATGTGCGCCAGCAGCTATAGAATGGCTATCTGCATCTGTGAGAACAAAAATCACCAGAAACCCAAACTTTTCTAAAAAAATATAATTTGAAAACATTTATGTCTTTTCCAAAATTATCATCTAGCGTAACCTAACCAATGGATATGAAACAAACAGATATATGTACTAATCACCCGGGGCAGGACCCGTCGAGGGAGTGCACCCTCACGACTCGCCAGAGGACAATACAGTTATAGTAATGTCATGGCTTTGCGTGTAAATCAGTACCTATAAAAGCGTGTTTCAACCTAACCTAACTAAAATAATTATACCAAGTCTCTGAGAACACTCATGAGGCATTTAATACATGTTAATCATTAAGTATTTAAATTTATCAGACTAAGTACCAAACAACAATAATCACAACGCAACTAAACGTAACTGACTAAGCTTTACTCAGGTCTCTTTCTGTGCAATCTATTACCTCAGACTAATGTGCGACCGGATCTACATCGGTCTCTAACAGGTCAACCCGAAAACTAAACACAGATGGCTTTACACAGGTCTGTAGTCAGTACTTTCTACTTCAACCTTTGAACATTTGCACAAGGCTTTACGTGGGTTTATTCAAACGACACGTATACAACTCAAGACAACTGATTCTTTAGGACTCCGTCAACACACAGAACAACTTGAAAATTAATGTTCACGTCCACTATCGCTGGACTGGACACAGCCCGCAGCGGCGCGTTAGCTGGCTCAGATGTGCTGAACCGCAAAGATGCGTCATCTCGCAACGAGGATCCATCTCCCAGCGTTGCGATGCCATCTCACAGTATTATGCGCCAGCCCACAGTGATACTTGATCAGGCTTCACGATTTTTCTCGCCAGGATGTTACGTGATCATTTGCGATTTTTCTGAAACAAACGAAACAATATTAGAATTATATTTTAAGGTAGTGGAAGTGAGCCGATCCCACTTCTGATGTGAGATTTTGTATAGGGTAGATATAAAAATATATATAATATGAAATAATATAAAAATGATTATTGTTTATATGTGGGCAGCAATTATATATTAATGAAAGGACATTTAAGATATTAGCTATTTATTAAAAGAACTAGTATTTACTCTAATATATTTATTGAATATAAGGTGAAATAATGACCAAATATATATTCTCTCAAAATATCTTTTATTTGTCTTATTATTTGATATAGACATTAAATGAATCTACCACCGATTCGGAAAGTGGATTCTGATGAGAAGAATCGGCAAGAAACTCAACAGCTCCTCTTTTAAAATATATTCTTTACACAGCAATCAGGGTAGCAATAAAATATAAGTTAAATACGATGAATTTACAAGTAATAAAGTACTTATCTTAATACAATCCAGCAGCGTTACCACTATTGCAAATACTAAGTAGTTATTTTACACAATCCAGCAGAGTTACCACTATCGCAGACTGATAATTAGGAACTATATTCTCGAGCAAGACATCGTCCCTTTTATAGTCAGGCGACATACAAATATGACGGTAGATAAATAAAAAGTTATACAATACAACAACTTTAAACAATATTAGATATATTTAAAATACTACATTAAATATAGAAAATAATGGAATCTAACACATTCATGAAACTGATTTCCGACTTTTCCGATACAGAAATTATGTCATTGACTAATATAATTATTATATTCAATTAAATAATTTTTATAAAGCCGAGATAGTCCAATGGATGTAAAACTTAGACTTTAATAGAAGGTTAGCGGTTCAAATCCAGGCAAGGTCGGGTCTTTTCCTGGCCATATTGCGACCGTCATCGCCTAATCTAGTGACGCCCTACCTGGAGACGTCTAACGCTACATTGCCATTTCGTGGTGTCCTCTCAAGAACCGTTTGGTCCATTGATCTCTAAGATTATCCGGATCAAGAAGATACAAATAATTATTTATTTTATCAAAATTGTTCTGTTTTTGTTAGGATTTTTAGATATTCATATGTACATATACTCTATTATACATTTAGTTAAACAGACATTTCTAATGTCTAGATTATCAGATTAATCGAAACAAAACCCAGTTACTGCTAACAAGGTACTGCAGAAACGTCATACTTCATCATATTAACATACTGAGCTTAGCCGAGCTTAAATTTACATTTTTATTATATAAAACATGTCGAGTTTCAAATCGCTTTATGTAAAATGTTGATAAAGCTAGTTGTACCGAATATAGAAATGAAACGTATATATTGCATAACCTACATAACAATGCCAATTGCAAACTTTAATTTGTCAATATCCAAAAAATTAATTTCAGTATTGTGTTTGTTTAAATAACCTATGTCTAATAGAATATCCGAGGTCGCAGTTATTTTATACTAGCTTTTGCTTTCGGCGTCGACTGGTTTCTTATACAAACTGTCATATGGTTTTTCACCAGTACATAGCCGAGTGCGCTCACTGATCGGTATACGATCGGTGGGTTAAGAAACTTTAGGCGTGGTTAGTCACTAGATGGGTGATCACATACAGCTATTTCAACAGAGGTTCTCCGTGCTTCGGAGGGCATTCAAAAAGTTGGCCCCAGTTGTCATCAATTTGACGATCGTCGAAAAGTCAAGTCACAGGCCTATACTGGCGACCTGAACAATTCGGACACTAGGCCACATACCAATCTATAAGAAGAAGAAGACCGCTACAAGACTTTTTTTTCGATAAAAGACGTTGACGATGTCTTTGGAAATTTCTAGTTAATTCGAAATATTAAAATTGTTCAAATTGAATTCAAAGTGAATGAGAATAGAATCTGATGCTGCATAGTCTAGTATAAACTAAAACGGTCCGTGATAGGTCAACAATTTTTAATTCATTGATATCGACCAAAGTCTGGCTAAACCCATGATTCATTTCTAGGTTACTGCTGAAAGAATTTTCCAATACAAGCATTGCATCATTCCGTTAAACATACTGTAATCAATATATTCAAATCTGTTTTAATCACTGCAGTATTTGTTATTTAGTTATCTCTATTTGGTTGGATATTCGTAAAATAAAAAAGGGATTCGTACCTTCGTACCATAAAATATCTATTTTGGGGGCCTCTATATTTTTAAATTAAATATTATTTTTATTATTTGTTAGAAATACATATTCTGTGAAATTTTCAAACTTATTACGATTCCTGAGATACAACCCGCTGCTAGACGGACGGATGGCCAGTGGAGGCTGGTTTTAGGGTTCTGTTGGAACCAAAAATGCTTTTGCAGTGTTGAGATGATTGTACGATCCTTCAGGGATCGCACTACGAGTGTAAACCAATCTTAGTTTTGTTTGCTAATAGTCTCAATATTAACTCTATCAACAACTACCTATTATAATTGATTAAAAAAAATGTTTTTGTTTTTAATACATGCAATTGTAAAACCCTAAAACCCTAGCCCTCGCATTACGAAGGGTGCGATAGTATCGTCTTTGGTCACGCTATACCACGAATTCACCAGGTCATGCTTTAGATAGTATATTAATGAATAATTCTTCAGTTCATCATTTATCAGAACTTTACTTTTAAAACTACATTTCTTGCTGTGCACATAGTCTTTTATAGGTAACGTATATGGAGACGGTGACCTTCCATCATCTGATAACCAAATGAGACATATCCTTATTGAATTTTATTGATTTCTAAACACGCCTATGATAGCTTCATAATCGAAGAGTGTTCGTGACTTTTCTTCAAGTTTGGCAATTATATTCTAAGAACAAATTCTTGCAGGCAAACCTGTACCATTATTTTCGTAATTAATCGTTCGTTTATCGTTTATCTTTCTTTCGATGCCAATTTTTATTGTATATCACATCAGAGTAGATACCTATATTTACTGACATGTTCATACCTGCTTGCTAAGTAGCCATGAACAGAAATATTAGCAAAATTATGAAGCCATATAATCCATGTAAAAACGATCCGTTGAAAATAAATTTGTTTGGTTATCAAAAGAGAGATAGAAGGTTATAAAAAAAAAAAACCTTAAATTTAGTTAAAGATAGTCATGAATACTTTGATTAGAAAGTTATCACATGTGTGTTAGCAATATTTTTTCTATAAAAAACGTCATATCTGGATATGAGATGGGTAAAGGTCTATCTTTAACAGTCTCTTAGACCATCAAATTTTGTAAATCTTAGTTTTTACAGTATCTGGGCTGCAATCCCGACTCAATAAATCGGTTACTTCTTAATAATTTCTATTAATAGTATTCCTTTTTTTAAGTAAAAGAAATGTGCTATACAGCCAGACACCCTTTCTAGAGTATTTACGTAATTCGCTAGACCGTTAAACGATGCGGGACTCCGCTATACGGGACATAATCTGCAGATCCTCGTGGGCGTTCCTTCAAACAAAACTTAAATTTCAAACTTCGTGCTTTATCTGATTTTACTGAATTGAAATTTCCAGATAGCCGTCCATAGACTTAACTTTTAATTAACAAGCTCTTAAAATATAATAAAATAATACTTTGATACAATTCTTAACTTCATCTTAAGACTTTATAAATGGGAAATGGCAAGAAAACGTGGACTATAACCGAAGGCCAAATTTCAAAGTACCTCATTTAGTTAAATTTATCAAGTGCTTTATTTCAAGGAAAATATTGTTAAGGAATTCTACGACAGTCATGTACATGTTGGTAGGGCTTAAATGTTAGCCCGGTAAGCTACCACTACGCTGGTGAAAAACTCGTTAAGGGACTACTCCGTCGTCTGCGTTTCGAGGTCAAAAAAGACGGTAGCTCACCGGCATGCCCTCTGGTGTTGCTGATGTTGACCGTTTGCCACCTTTATATTAAAAATCAAAACGCTCTTGACTTATAGTATGAAATTGTGAACTTGTGTTAATGTAGTTAAAATCGATATGTTGCTCCAAGCAGTTGAGTCAGTAATTCAAAGGCGCGTGACTTATAGAAATTAGCAATCACATAATATAATATTGTACGTCTTCTAAGTAACGTTTAAAACCCTTATATATACTACATAAGTACCTTATTAGAAATATAATATATATATACGATATTGCTTGTGATTGAAATTGTCTAAATTCGTAACTGGAATAGCTCAAGTTAAAAGAAATGATTGCTGGTAATATTTCGCATCGAATATTGATTTTCGGGTCGACGAGGTCGGAACGTGTTTTATCGCGCTTAAACATAGTGAATACAGACGTGCCCGCTTTTACGGATTTATTGTTACGACAACTCTTTAGAATTTCAATTGCATATTCACGACAATTAGGATTGCATAAAATTGTTTTTCATCTTCAAACAATGCTTTGTACTTAATGAGGCAAAGGAATGAAAGCAATAAAACTATTATCTTTCAATTTGTTATTTTATCCCGTTTATAAGCAGGATAATATAAAAAAAAAATAAACGCTGCACACACCACGGCTCCCATTAGGATAGTTATATACTGTGTCGGGGGTCCAGAAACATACAAAATGACAAGGACAAATACAGCCAGACCCTACAGGAAAACGTTCCTGGGTGGTCAATACAAACATCTGTTGTGGCGCAGCGGTAGCGAACCTGCCTTAAACGCCACAGGTCGCGGGTTCGATTCCCGCTCGGAGCATAATATGTTTGTATTGACCATGCAAGCATATTTTCCGGTCTGGGTGTGTTTGTCCATGTCATTGTGTATGTTTCCGGAACCCCGACACAGGATATCAATATCCTAATGGGGGCCGTTGAGTGTGTACCGTTTATTTATAAATTTATCAGCTCCGAACGGGAATCGAAATCACGACCTGTGACACTGAAGCAGTTTCGCTACCGCTGCGCCAATACCTCATCAATAAATTAAAGTTAAACATAGCGCTTTAAAGCAAATGGTCGATATAGAATTTGGCATAAAGAATGACTCTCCAACCTCCTTAACGCTATTGTTGTGGGTTATACGATCAAAACTGTTATTAAACTTAAGAATTTCCGTAACCTTTTTACTATGACATTAAGATGACGTTTTTGATTTAACTAGAATCGGCCTGCGGCTTTTTTGTTGATCCGATTACTATCTAACTTCAAAGGACCACTCGCTGGACGAGTTCGAAGATTGGCTGAAAATAAAACTGGTAATTGCCTGAATAGGGGAACAGCGACATACACGCAACAACTTTTGGTTACATACATATATAAGTATGTACTTATATTTGTATATACTTACATAATGTCAGTGTTTAATAATTGGTGGCGTAAGTAAGTGCAGTTTAAGTAGAAATACTGCTTAAATTAAAATAGTAATTTTCACGCCATTTCATTTTCATTTTTCCTACAAATTCGTGGTAGTAATTTTTTAATTATAACCTTAATTAGTTTTGAATTCCCGTTCAGTGAAATAAGAAGTCTTTAATATCATGCATTTTTTTACAACTGTATAAACCTAATGTTCTTATATTTTATCATAATGGTTTGGAAAATTTAAAGTTTGTAGTATTCTGGGCCATTAGTAGCAAACCTGCGTTAACCGCAGGTCACAGGAACGACGACCGCTGTTGCGTATTGGGAGAGCGCCTGGTTTTAGCCTCGAGGGTCGCGGGTTCGATTAACTCTTCGAGCAGATGTTTGTTATAAATATGTGTTTCGGTCTTGACGTTTGTCCTTTGATCACTCTACCGTGTCTCGGAGAGCACGGTAAGCTGTCGACCCTGGTTGTTATAACATCTGATAATCATTGTTAACTCTTGATAGGTAAAATGCTATTATCCAATGAGTTACGGGTTCGCCCATATGGTTGCAGAGGTCAGATGGTAATCGCTTTGTATAAAAACTAGTAACGCGTCCGGATAATAGTATAAGCAGACCCTGGGTTAATTGGGAATAGTGCTAGGAAGAAGAAGTAGCAGGTTGCAGGAACCATTGCAAGAGCGATCCTTTTTTCAATCGGATCTCAGTAACGCCTATTACTGATGACCTGGTGATGCTGTCAAGGAACGTAGAGCTAACAGCAATATATGTACATTTAGAAAAAAAAGTTTGTAGGGACGGTACAGACATGTGATATGAGTTTCCATCAATTTCATATAATTTGTTTGAAATATCTTGAAAATGTTACGAAAAATAATTCCCAACAGAAGTCAAGAAAGAAAAATATTTGTTCTGTTATTTAGATTTAAATTGTAATCAAACTTTTCAGGATAACTTGTGCCAAAATCTCATAAATAAGTCTGTAAAAACTTTTCTGGAAATACCTTGAATTTGCTTATTATATTAAAAATACTTTCTTTTTTCATTTAAATGATACTTTATTTTACTTAAAATATGCCTACAATTCTTTTAGTGCTTCTAGCACTTATGAAAATTACTTTTTGACTCGAAAAACATATTATAATTTTTGCCAAGTTTTTGTTAAGGCAAAGTCCTATCCGTTTAGCATTACTTAGACACTAGACACACAGATGTCAACACAGTGTGTCCTAATTAACTATAAGCTGTTCTTTGCAAGCGTTTGTATTAATTTTTTAAGCTCTTGATGTTAAATATCTGTCTAAATCGTCTTCTGATTAGCGGGCTTACCATGAAGTTGTCAAATTCAATTCTGTCAGTAAATCGATTCAGATTTTATAAGGGCATGACGTGTAAATATTTACACGTCATGCCACGTCATACGTCATACATGCATATAAGTCATGGTAACTCAAGTTGTCATTTGAGACGCAATAAGAGTTAATGGTAAGCCCCCTGGACAAAGAAATATTTATTGTTTTTGCAGAGTCACAGTTTGTATTAATATATTATTAGCTCCTGGCCGCAGTTTCACCCGCTTTAAATTGTACATCTGTTTTATACCCCTTACCCGCCCTCCACGCCGCACCCGTGTCACTTTGCCTAATTTGCACATAATATACATAATATATAAATCTGTGCCAAAATCCACGTTTTCAACTCAAATGAAAATGTTACCCTCTTAGATAGAATAAGGTTTTTATGCCTTATTATTTCTATTCCAGGTTTTGAAGTGTTTACATAAGGATACTTGATAGGAGAACTTTAGCTTTGAAAGGAGAGCGGATATTATTGATTGCTTAGGTATTACATAGCGCTTTGCGTTTTATAAGTTAGCTCAGAATATTTTCCTACTCCCGTAGTTGAACATTATCAGGTGCTTGTAAGTTTTGACAGCAACCGGGGTAGGCGTAGCATGATTTACGCATATAAATGTAGCGTCGTGTTGCGCAGGAAAGAATATTCTAGGTAAATCAATATGAGTTTGATTTTAGTAAGCTTCTTGCTTCTTGCATTATGGAAAGGGCCGGACCCTTTCCACTATTATAATTGTAAAAGAAATCCTTTTAAATCCATAATATACTTGATTACTAAAATGAAACGTGGGCGAAAGTGAGGGCGGTTTACCTTAGCATACCTAGGTATTGGTATAAATAGTGATAGCATTTTTATAAATTAATATTCTGACTCGCGATGCGGTAGTTTTGCAATATTATTTCGTCTCGTTCGTTCTTTAAAAAAATCATATTTGCTATCTCGTTTTCATTATCAGATTACCTGTTATGTATGAAGTACGTACGTCGAATACGATCGTCGGTACTAAAGTCAACGTAATATAAAAATTTCATGCTTTGATTTAAATTGCCATATTTGTTTACACAAATTTAAATCGTATACAATCTTAAGTTTTTTTAGTTTATTTCATTAGGCTTGCTAGCGATTTTACGTACATTTTTAGGCTTAAAGCAATTACAATTTTATACATGCTTAGAATATATAAAATAATTTAAAAGCAAACACTGCGTGCTCAAAAAATTTAACTTATTGCTGCTAGGAAAACATCTAAATTATATTTAACTTATATACAACAGACCAATTTAACAAAGAATATTCCGTGAAAAAAAAAACAATGACAGAATTCTGTAATATCTATATAGCTCTAACAAGAAAATAATATTTAGTACGATACTATATTCAAATAAAACACAATTTTAAGAATTAGGATTAGTTGACTATGATGCTGATGATTAATTTTCTAAAAGTCTTAAGCGGATTGATTGATTAAATTTGTTATATAATTTAAAATCAAATTTTCAGTGGCATTGCAATTAGGAATTTGTCTATAAAGTGTTTTTGTGGCTTGATATTTAGCTCGGCATTGTTCTACTGCTCTGTATTTTATAACTACTTTTTTACTTCAAGACGCTCCAATTATTACGACGACGACATTGCGGCGCTGCGGTAGCGAAGCTGCCTTATACGGCACAGATCGCGGGTTCGATTCCCGCTCGAAGCATAATATGTTTGTATTGACCATGCAAGCATATTTTCCGGTCTGGGCGTATTTGTCCTTGTCCTTGTATGTGTTTCCGGACCCCCGACACAGGGTATCACTTGAAGGCCGTTGAGTGTGCAGCGTTTAGTTATTTAATTACATCTCTAATAAGCACTGAAGAAGCTGCTGCACGTGGCTTCGCTCGCGTTGTACAGACTCGTTTTTTAGTTTTTTTTCTGTTATTTAGAGCCCTATTTACCTTTATAAAATATAATAAATCTATTATTCCTTATTTAACAAAAATTTTATATACTTTTATATGCATTTAGTAAAAAGCTGTTGTTTTTACACGTTTGACCTTAGACTTAAGCCGGCATAGCTGGCTTATTTCTATTCAGAGCAAATCAATATCTCGAGAAATTCACCCCGTTACATTGTTCGGAGCTTCGCACGAAGCGAACCTTCGTTTGTGTCAAGGTGTCATGGGAACACTTTAATAAATGACGAATCTTAATAGATAACTACTTTTCTATGGAAACTGCTTATAATTATGTATACATAGCGCTGAAGGCTCGTGTTAAGATAAGATACCCATAAGGTTATATGATTTTGAAGATAAAGTAAAAAAAAATCTTGAAGACTTTGTTCATAAAGTCCATAGAAATTTTACCTTTTACGCTTGAAGAATGATATTTATTATCATGAATTTTCATATTGGTCCTATATCATGGAGACGGTAATAGGCTACTTGTTTTCGCAAAAATATCTCTTGAAGGGCGTAAAAGTTGCGGGTACCAATCATTTCATTAAGAATCGTTAGTAATGCGGGCGAAGCCGCTTGCTACAGCTAGGTTTACATAGTCGGAACTCCGTGAATGATAGTCAAGAATATGTAAATACCACTTTTATTTAAATTTAATAACTGTCTAAGCCTAATCGATAAGTGCTATTTTCATAGAATCAGATTTATGAAAGTTAATGTTTCATTCTAATCTTTTGTCTTTTCCCATTCCCGTTTTATTACATTTCCGTTTTTCCCATCTGTTTTATTACACTGTAACATTTACGCTGAAAGAGCTCTAAAACTGCTTAACTGCAAATGAATTAATTTGGTTTTTTTGTTACTTTAATATCTTAATTTTATAACTTCGCCGGAGAATCGATTTGAACGGTTCGTATACTTAAAACCTATGCGAAAGTCCAATACGGTCTTATTTACGGTGGTAGAGCCATGCTCCTCCCAGCATAAATGGGCCGGCTCGACCGGGAAAGTACTACCCTCTCACAGAAAATCGGCGTAAAGTAACAGTATCAGTGAGTGCCTACTGCTACGTTACTTTAAGTATCGTGTGCGTTCATAGGTTGTTGTGTCTGCTTACCATCAGATGGACCGTATGCTTCTTTGTCAATAGTAATGAATTACAAAAAAAATCTGATACTAATCTAATAAAATGATATTAACATTTTTAAATGTATTTGGCGTTGTGTTAAAAAACGTAATATTCTCTCTTGCGCCGACTAGTTGCTAGACTAAAATATAACTATAATTTTTATTCTACTTTCTTTCATCCTACACAGCCTTAAAAAATACTCCTTCATTGAAAATAACAATTTTTAAATTTTATTAAATAACAGCACATAGAAATTAAAGTAAAAAAATAATATCAATAATTTTTATCAGGTCTATGAAAATATGTGTTTATATAATGAATAACCGGTACATATTTGTGATATCGTGGAAATGAGACGCTCATAGCCGGGTGCGGACACTGATCTGTAAAAGATTAGTGAGTTAAGGAACTTAGGCGCGGTGAGTCACTAGATGGGTGATCGCATAGTGGTATTTCAACTGAGCGTCTCCGTGTTTCGGGTGCAAGTCGAAGAAAAGTAAATTCAGAGGCCTACACGGGCGAGCAAAAGCGAGTCTGCGACAGTTTGTATAAAAGGGCCATATATAAGTCTATGCATACGTATATTATTTTGATTCCACGGGAATAAATTCGTTGGTAAGTGCTAGCTTGTTAATAATATTTAATAATAGCCATAAAATAACCAGCTCGTTAACATTATCCATCGAAAGCTTTCTACAAAATATCAATTTACCAAAAGAACCGCATACGCCATATTCTATATTACGACCGCACTTTATTGACGGATCACATCATATACAAATAATTAATCGGATAATAAGTACTTAGATAAATGAAACAAACATACATATATCTATATTAATCAACGAAATTGAAGTGTCTGTTTGGATGGAATTCCATTATTTATATTTATAAATTAACAGCTTTTCACAAAATGTTTTCACAAAATTTTTGTTTGCCCGTCTGTTTGTTTGTTCCAGTTAATCTGAAATATTATAAGGAGTAACTAAAGCTACTTTTATTTTAACCATTTTGTGCTGGGAAAAGCATGGCTATACCTCTACAAAAAGCTAACACTTTCACAGTCCTGACAATCGACATATTAGTTAAACAATTTCTATGAACCCCATTTGGGTTATTAGACTGTTAATGCCTTAAGTCGTGCCTCCTAAGCTGTGGTTTGGCCTCTAAGGACGGAATTAATCTTGCGCCCCCGCTAGGGCTGTTCCGTTTTCACGGCCGGGTCTCACTCGGCCTCCCATACAGTGTCGTTGACGACAGTAAATCCAATAGAAATAAACTTTTTGGATTAAAAATTTAAAGGCGTCGGGATGTGACGACCCCATCGCCCGCTGTTGGGATAACCTCTGTCACAACAGAGATTATTCCACCAGTGCAATCAGTCACACTGGTGGTAGGTCTTTTGTTGCAAGAGGCCGGCTAGATAGGTACCACCGCAGTGTCCAATATTCTGCCGCCAAATAGTAATGCTTAGGCACTACTGTGTTCCGGTTTGAAGGGCATTGTACGCTAGTGAAATTACTGGGCGAACGAGATTTAAGAACTAATATCTCGAGGTTGGCAACGCGCGAGTGGCATCTACTAATGGTGCTGCAAGCGCTCATAGGCTGCGGCAGCCACTTACCATCAGGTGGGCCGTATGCTTGTTTGCCAACTTCTAACATAAAAAAAGAAAAAAAAAATCTATTAAACGGATAACTTTTATTAACACAATAGTCAGTGTTGCAATACTAAACCGTAGTTATATTTCTTTACTTAATACCTCATTTAGGTAACTAATAACCTTTCTGCTAATATTATATATGTGATAGACACATATTATATATGTCATAAACATTCAATCATCCAAACATACAGATGTTTGGATGATTGAATGTTTATACTCAATCACGCATTAACGGCTTACCGGATTGGGATGAGCACATATATACTATTATCGGGATTAACTTTACTTCTTTGTCTGTGTGGGATTATCAAAAAAAAATGTTACAGGAAGGAAGATTCAATTAAAATTCGTTATAGGTGTGTCTTATGGAAAATCATTTAGTTAAAAATGATTAATGTCTTTCTAGAGTTAATTCTAGGGTCACCGCGGACGAAGTCGCTGGCAGATGTTAGTAAGAAATGTATAACTGCATTTCTTTTTTAAAAATCTAGTAGTGCATTTACATCGGAGAGTACTAAAATTTCCTTGTATTTTTAGGAGTGCTAGATCTTTTACTGCTAAATGATGAACGATAAAAGCTTTTAAAAGTTCTGGATTTTCAGCCTTTTTTATCACGACTAAAAGCCATAATAGAGCCTTTGTACTGAAAAGACTCCATCATATCCTTCACATTGATTTTTTTTATTAAGACACATATCATATGAAAAATTTGTATTTTTTACTATCGCGTAAATTGATATTTTTTACTATCGCGTACAAAATAATAATAATTTTAATAGCTCGAATGTAGCTATTTAAAATTTCACCTGTGCCAGATCAAGTATTAACTAGCTAAAAAAAAGAACACAAACATACATATAAAAAATAAACAAGTCTTTTGATTTCATCTCCTTCGTGACATTTTTAAAAGTTCAAGCTTTTATAAATTTCACTTTTCTCAACCGGTCCCTCCATATGAAAAATCACTTTTTTTTTGAGTTTACTCCTTGTAAACTCCAATTTAAAAAAACTTTACAAAATGTAATAAAGATTTTCTGACTCAATATGCCGATTCAATGATATTGTAACGATGGTTGAATACTCTTATACTAATCCAGTTATAAAGTTAATCCCGATTTCTAAGTAAAATAAGGAACTTCAACGCAAGTTGCCCTATTGGGAAACCAAATCTAAACGTCACTTGCAGGTTACTATTTCATAGAAATATAATTTCATTCAAATTACGTTTAAATTAATTACTACATTCTGTATGTGTAGTTATTACAATAGTAACCGGCTGGCTCGACATGATCTGTTCGATTGTTCAGTCCTTTCCAGTCGATGAATTTAGGTTTTTAAGTTATTTGACCAGAGATCCAACAGTTTTGTACAAGTTGTCTTTTTTAGTCTAAACCTGCATAACTGCATACTAAATGTAAAGGTTTATACGTTTGGATGTTTGATCGTTGGGTTTTTTTATACCGCGATGGCAAACAAGCGTAAGGCTCGCCTGCTGGTAAGCGTTTACCGTAGCCTATGAACGCCTGCAACCCCGTAGGTATCGCATGCGTTCTGCCGACCCCTTGAAAACTTTTGGTTGGATGTGTGTTACTCAATCACGCAAGAACAAATTAACAAAATAAGACGAAATTTAATATACAAATAGCTTATAATCTTGATTAACACATACATTACTTTTGAAGTTTATCCCGGAATATTTAAGGTTCAGGTACCGGTAGGGTTATGAAAAAATGTATTAGAATGAATACGTCCTGTATACACTTGAAATTTGGTATAGATGTGTGACACGTATGAAGACGCGAGCAGGTACAGTTGTCATCGTAGCAGAATATTGTTAGAAATCCCAGAGATTATGTGCTGCAGCATGAAATGATGTGTAGGACGAGAGAGGACAAGGAATAGAAAGAGATAATGATGAATGATATAGAGAAGTTTGAAAGTTCGGCGGTTGAAAAGAACTGATCAATCTTTTTGAAGCAGTAGTAGGTGAGTAAATAGAGAGAAAATAGAAGTGTAAAAACCCTCGGGGACTACAATTACAGTTTAACAAAACTAAAGTAATGTAATTTTATGATTAAAAAGGCGAAGAATTATATTTTGGCAATATGCCTTCGCTTCACATTGTTTTCATAATTTTACGAGACAGCAAGTAAGTTATTCCATGGTGTAGGCTAACATCCAGCCAAATTTCTTTAAAACACATTCATTGGATTCAATATTATCTGGTCCAAATAAGTAGACATAAAATTAAAAAAAAAACAAATGTTTTAAACTATGACAACTATATCTGTACTTAAAATGTAATTAAAAATGACATAAGTAAGTTAATGCATTTAGTGACAAGAAGCCTTGTAGATTCCATTTTAAAGATTTAGAGATTAATATTACGTGGAGCGACTAGCAAAACTGTTGTATCAGAATAAAAGCTATTGAACCGGAAGCTTATTGCGGCCCTGCTTATTCAAGCTGTAGCATTCAGTACCGCATGTTTTAAGGTCCTCTCATTAGCTAACTATTAATATAAAATTAAATATAGGTTAGTTAAAAAAATATGAACAATTTAACGTGGGTAATCTATTAGGGGTGGTTATCTTTTATTCAATAGATTATAGTATTGGAATGTAATTTAGTGGTGAGATACTTCGACGAAAGAGAACGAAACTCTAAGAATAATTTCTCGATTTATTAGCGGTTAGTTCTGTTTAATAGTAATTAGTTTTGCCCGCGGTTCCGCTCGCGTTATGTAGTTTTTTGACGATCCCACGCGGACTTAACATTATTCCGGTATAAAATGTATCATATATGCTCATCCAGGTAATAGATTTATGTGTACCAAATTTCATCCTAATTTTGTCCAGTAGTTACGTGAAAGAGTAACAAAAATCCATCCATTTTCTGTATTTCCTTTTATATTATAGAGGTATAGTTTACGTAACACTTCATTTAGTAAATGAATTTTGTACATAACAAAAACTAAAATATATTGCGAATGGTGCATTGCTTTTCAAATATTTACACGTTGAAATACTCTTACAAAGTATTGTGGCGCTAGTCTACGTTTTTAATTTCGTTAATAGTTCTCCTTCAGACCTTTCCCTATTTCCGATTGGAATCAGCTTTTATAATCGCTTTCCTAATAGGTTAGATTTTATTTACTATGTATTATGGGTTTTGGGGACTCAAATTGGAAGATCCTAAAGTACGACACTATGGTATTGGAATGAGTAGAATATGTTTCCGTACAACTGCCAAGTTTCAGTCATAGTTATATATGAGATCTCACCACTTTTTGCAGTAGAAGAACTGTGTTTCGACACATGGTTTTTTTACATTTTATGTTTTTGATGGGATTTTTCTTAACACGCCCAGAGTTTTTTTATAAGATAATATATAAAAGTCTACCTTTGGATATGAAATTCGAAATCCTACCGATCACGGTAGTATTAACAGTCTATAATGCTTTATATCCGTCTGCTTTTTAATCGTTTAGAACTCTGAGCCACATCAATACGTATTACGATTACATAGGATGGAATTGGTATTTGAATTCTATAATGCAAAAAATACTTTGGCCACGACGCGATTTGTACACGATTGAATTGGTACAAAACCGGGGTCAACTGTCTCATTCCCAAGATTGTCGATTATGAAATTATCGTTTCCTTCAATTTTTCCGATTCGTAAATCCAACTAAATGCTAACGAATCTATTGTTGTTTCGAGTACGTATAAAAAGCGAGTAATTTATGAAAATGATCAGCTATTATCCGTTATGTATTTCTTAGCTTTGATTTTGTAGACGTTTCAAAATTACTTATCTATATTATAATTTCTTAGTATTTGTCTTCTTAAGCCGTTCTTAATTTCGAACCCTTCTCGTGGCAGATGTTTGTATTTATTATAAATGTGTTCTCGGACCCCCAGCACAAGACAATACTTCCCATCCGACCTTTTAGGGTGTAGTGTTTATTTATTTTATTTATAAAAATCAGGCATAAAAATTTGAGTATGCGTAATTAGCCTAATTATGTACATTGTCCTACCCAAATTGTCAAATTACATATGCTATGCATGCAAATGTTTTTAAATTTTTTTACAGGTGTATTCTTTAAATATTTACTAACAAGTGTCCAGATATATAGATACTACAACCACAGTGCAAACTTATTTTAAACTATCAACTCTTTTCCCATGATACCAAGACAATAAAATGAAAAGTTTAGTTTTTTGTAAAATTTATATATTATTATTTCTATAAATTATACCAGACGAGCCAAAGATAAAGTTTTTATTATTTGAAAAAATTATCTCTTTTGTAGGTCGCAGAATATTTTATTGGACCTAACTCTATCTTGGATAGATACCAAAATTTTGTTTTATTATTAAGCCCTTTTATAATTCAGTTAATATTTGTCATTTCATTACTTTGTCTCAAGTTTTAAAAGCTTTGCTGGCAATTGATAGAATATTATTTCATAAAAGTAAGACCTCATTAAACGCTACATATTTCTAGATTCTCGAACTGATTCAGTTAATGTTAGCAATCGAAAGCAGGTTAGCAATATAGAATGTTGTTGAGGTCGCGAGCTATGCGTGTTGATGATCGATGGTATTGCGTGTTCGTTGTTGTAGAGACTCGCGTAAGGTACGGTTAGCTGCGGTCTCCGCTCGTCGGCGGTGGTGCTACGGACCCACGCTTTGTTCCTTACTTGCCGTCAGCGTCACCACCTCCTCCTCGCGCCGCCGCGCCTACTTCGAACTGCGCATGCCCCATACGATTCATGCCGCTTTTTTACTGTTTTAAATAAAATTCAGAATAAAATAACTTCCTTTCTATTCTCCGAAGTCTCAATGATGTAATAAATTGGAAAACCTGTATCGAAAAGGTCGTGAAAACTACAATAGAGCTATCGAGCGGGCGTTTGTCCGGTCCCATTTAGTAAAGCACTCGACAGGGAGCGCGGCAGCACCGGTATCGATCTGAGCGTTTCGTGTAGCCGCTCGTGCACGACGTTCTCTCGGGATATTCGCCTAGCGGTCGCCGTCGGCGCCGGCCTTGCTGCACTGTTTACGCGGTGTATATATACCTATTTTATTCGCGCGACCATGTTCGCTTGAGCTAATTGATAACGCGGTACACGCTATTGCAAGTGTGTTCGGGAGCTGTCGCAAGCGATACTTAAGTTTTTATTAAATCGATCTCGAGCAGTGAAATTTAGGTAAGTGCTGTATGTTACAATTCAAAACTTTTTTTTGAAGTACTTCTAAGTTTTGTACGTTTTAAAGCTGTCTCAGCGAAATTTTTTTTAATCCATGCTTTGTATGAATATTGTCGTTTTTTTTCTCCTGAGCGCTTTTAGAATGTATTTATGTGTATTTATATTTGTTTCTTTAAATGTGTTAAGTGTTTCTAAATACTTCTATCGAGTGTTAGCGAGCCATCTGGTTTATAAAGCTAAAGTTAGATTGTGATATCGTAAACCGTAAGGAATCATGTTGGTATTTGTGGATCGGTTTTATTCGATGCGGAATTTAGGGGATCTCTCTACCAGTTTCGCTGTAAAAAAATAATGGTAAAAATTCATTATTAAACAATATATTTTTTGTTTTAACTAACAAGAACGAAACTCATTTCTAAATTAATTATATTGAGATTTTATTTTCTGCGCATGACTAAATTAAAATTTATTGTCGCCTTATGACGTGACTACAAAAGTAATGTTGGTCATAAGCTCTTAACGACGACAAAGAATTTATGAAGACAAAAAATCAGGTTTATGAAATTTAATATATATCGTTATAACTGCTTTTAAAACTTCATAAAAAAATTAATAAAGAGATATGATATTTTTTAAAATATTAACTGATTCGGAAAATAATTTTCGACAACTGACCGACAAACAACGGAATTCTGATATAACTTTTAACAGTAAAATTATCTGAAATAAAATCAACAGAACAAATAAAGCATTGTCAGAGAGGCCTTTGTTCTTCCGTCAAATTAATTACTCATTTTTGCGTAAAAATTATATTTCAACGGCTTCATTCTGGACAAAGTTACAACAGGTACACAGGCCGATACAAATTTATATAATAAACAAATATTCTTAATCATTATTTATAATTTTATTTTAATTTTATTTATTTTATGTATTTTAAAACAATTGTAATTTTATTTAATTTCAAATTCACGTTATATAATTTTCCAATTTATATTAATGAATCACTAAAATTATTTATTTTATTTAAAATTGTCAATATCTTATATTGTTTATTTTAATTTATACCTTATTTGTACAGTAAATACTAAATTAGTCTCTGTTACTTGAAATAAATGATTTTTAATTTTTTTATTTTATTGTAAAGGATTTTATTTTAAATACAATGTACAATTAGTTAACCACTCCTTCGGAAATAATAAAACGGTTTGCGACGCGTTGCGTTTAGTGACAATATATTTCTTGCCTACGTAATTGGAAAAACAAATTACTTCTTTAAGTGCTTCACGTTTCCTTTTTCACGTCACGTCACGTTAGGTTTAGTTTTATTTTCGTCTTGAATGTAGTTAGTTATTTTAACTAGAATAAAAATCGCAAGCGCTGCCCTGGGCGAATTTTAGTATTCTACCCCGGGCGCATGTTAGAATTCAAGAAAAATCTGAAACGTCATAAGATAAATAAAATCGTAAATCGGTCCATCAATTTGTATGGCAAAATAATAAAATAATTAAAAGTCGAATGCGTTGTGGACTACGCACAGTCGAAACTAAAGGGTTCCGCAGCTTGGTTATGAAGAATCTTAAGGACTTAAAAAAATAATAGCGAATTAAAATCAACCGCAAAAATAAGTTGGGAATTTCATAGTAATTATTAAAAGTAATATGAGAAACAAAGATATGGGAACAACTTATACATATCTCTTAAATTTATATATAGCGGTTCATAGAATACACCTATTTAGTAAATTTCGTACAGATAGAGCCAATAGTCTCCCGAGTAAAATGACTGTGACATACGGACGGACGGACAGACGGACATGACGAAGCTATAAGGGTCCCGTTTTTGCCATTTGGCTACTGAACCCCGATAGTCTTCAATAGTTGTACATATTTAATCCTTTTTGGATGTGTTCGTGAATTTCATAAGCTAATTGCATTAATATGCCATTATAATAATTACCAAAATTGGTTCACCGCGTGTTTATTCAATAAACTATATTCAGTATTTAGCAAACTAATGGTCAATGCATTTCATCTGTTTAATGTTTTAAATATAATTCAAACCATTGAACATTTTCTATTTCGTAAAATGAATAAGTAATGTGTCAAGATACATTGCTTCCCATTTATATAATGAAACCGTTATAAGTGCCCTAATCTATAGGATCATGAAATAAGCTTTCTTTGATCTCTAAGTAGCGGTCGTTTTTGAATATTCATAACTTCAATGTCAGAGACAAGCACTATGACTTTGGTTAATATTTAAAAATATCAGAAATTAGACTGATTTTGTTGTGTATTGTTCGATTAATATTAAAAGAGCTGGAAACCGAAACTCCCACCCTCCTCCTCCTCTTTCGTCCCTTAAGTCGGATTTTTTTTTCGGAATTTGTATTGCTGTTGGCCTTACTGGCTTTGACAGCGTCATCGAGCGGGGAGGCCGAGTACAGAGATCCACCCGTGAAAAAAAGGGAGTCCGGGGCTCAACATTGTTTCCGTCCTTAGGGTGCCTCTTGCAAAAGTCGAACCACGGCTAAGGACGCCATCGGAGATGGAGGCTGAAGTCGGATATCGGACTCTCCTTTTGTATAGCACCATCATATATAAAGATATTTTCTTTTGTTCTGAACGTATTTTGCTGTTGGCCCTGACAGCGCCAAAGGGCGGGGAGAGGGGGCAGAACTGAAAGCCAGCCGTGAAAAAGGGACAGACGTCATGGGGGCTCAAATTTGATTCCGTCGGTCGTCATTGTTAAGGATTTTAGGATGGAAATACTTCTGCCATTCAATGATTTGATTGCTTTAATAAACAATAACCGACTTTAACGCGGTACAAAGAAAGTAATCTCAGTCAAGAGGATTAGTAATGTCTTTGTAATTTATGTTTAGAAAACTTGATATCCGACTTTGATGTACTTCCATAGTTATCTTAATAGAGTATAACGGATAGATTGCCTAAAATATATGATAAAAATCTAACCAAATAAACCCAAAATACGCGTTAATAGTTACCTTTGAAGCTAAAATGCATAATAATATCTTTCACATAATGTGATTGTACGCAAGTTACATTGGGAGTGGGAATAGTAACTAATTTCGTAATGTTATCTTACACTAGTATGCGTCAATCAAAAAGATATAGAAAAAGAAACAATTTGTTTTACCTTATATAAATTGTATCAATTGTTTCCTACCTATCTTAGGACGCTGTTGAAACCAGCATTTTATACGTGTCTATAACGCGGATACGCACGCTTTTTGTCGCGCGCGATATTCATAACGAACGTTTACGCGCTTATAATAAACACGCAGTATACGCAGACAGCCAAGCAATTATTTTTGAGTCGTCAATGGTTTATGACTAGCGTTTTTTCTCAAGCGTATAAGCGGTCGCTAACGCTCATAAGTGTGACGAGAAGCGCGTTTCGAATTAACGAGCTTCAAATCAAACGCTAGTCTGATATATGCTGCTTCCATCGGTTTGAGCGTACATACCGGAAGAAAGAAAAATCGAAATCGCGTATACGGATAAGCGCGTTCGGTTTTTAACGCGTAAAACGATGCATGCGTTTAAGCGCGTATCCCGAAACGACCATATACGCTCGAAGAAAAAAACCGTTGCCTTAATGATATCTGGACTCGAAAGTTCTCAAATTTTCACTTACCTATGTTTCCGGCAATATAATATTAGTAATGCCCTGAAAAAGCATGGCTAAACTTTTAAAAGGTTGAAAGAACCACCTCCATAAGTACAAATACAATTTAATCAAAGCCGTTAAGAAAGGGAGGAATGATAATAAGCGTATTGAACTTTTCATTTAAATATTCGCGTCGTAATGATTTTCACTGTATAAATAGTTACTGTAGTGTATTTTATATGGCTATTACAATATAATACCTGGATGATTGAGCTTCGCTCAGTATTTTTTTTTGGTAAAATGTAAAATATAATTAGATAGAAATTAAATGCCTTGAAACGGAGTTCCCAATTTTTCCCAATTTTAGTTTTTCTCACAAAAGAAGGAACTTGAAAAAGGTAAAAATAATCGGACTGGAGACATCAGGATTCAAACCGGAAAAACACACAAAACGACATTTTCTAAAAATTAATTTTAGCTAGATCGATTTTCGCCCCCGAAACTCAATTTCATGAAAATCGTTGAGGCGTTTTCTAGAGTCAGATTGATCGTTTAAAGTTATTAGATAGGTAGATTTATAAAGCAAACATTAAGCCTGTCAGTTGACCAACTTTTACCGCCTATCTTGTTATATCAGTCAGGAAAGCGTGCGTTGCAGGGTGTAGGTAAGGTCCCTTCTATCTCTTGGGTTGGCAACGCGCATGTGATACTTCGAGTATCACCTACACGCAGACCGTATGCTTGTTTGCCAACCGTCATGAAATAAAAAGAGAGAGAAGGATGTGAAGTCAAAGGAAGGAGAAAGGATAGGTTTTGGTTCTTCCATCAAAAGTACTGATACTCATTCTTCATGTCCGATATTCTCCTAAAGAGTAGGTATTAAGTACTTAAATCGTCGCGGCGACGCATTCACGCCTAAGACAGCAATGCGAGGAACATTTTTAATTCAACGACTTCAAAACTATATAGTAGTTTTGTCTATGGAGATATTTTTTTTTATCCTATGCTGTTGGTATTAACAGTAAATACCAAATTAGTTTTTAAAAATTATTTAAAAAACTGATCGATCAGAAGCTAAATATTTATATAATTTTGACAATAAGGCTTCTAGTGTATATAAACCTGTACATTACAATTGCCGACACACATTAGTATTCAGTTAAAAAATAAAATATGTGTATAAAATCACCCTTTCCCCTTCAAACACGTTTTGTGACTGTAGTTGAAGTCTCTATGTGAAAACGAGGTCCCGGATGAAATCTTAATCGTGACACGATTATCATTTTGACTTGTAACTGGTACAGGGGTCATTTATAAATATATATATTTAAATGCCTTTTAATAAGCCTTTACGATGGCAGCGTTTAAACTGTCTTTTAATAAGCACCGTTGGTCACCATTAAACATCCTACTAATCATGCTAATGACGAACGTTTGAACGCTATTGACGAAGGTTTTGACATGGTAGTAAGGCCATTAGTGTCGACGGTCGCGGGATCGATTTCCGCTCGGAGGATATTTGTATTTATTTTATAAACGTCTGTTTCGGTCTGTGCGTTGTCTATTTGGGTCTCCTTGTTAAGCTGTCGGGCCCGGTTGTCATAAAAAAATCTGATAATAATCGTTAACTCTTGATAGGTAATTTGCTTTTATTCAATGAGTTATTGGTTCGCCCTTAGGTTCGCCCTGTCTAAAAACTAGCAGCTTTTCAAATCCGGATAAGACCAGAAAAACTGCTAGGAAGAATATAAAAACACGCCATTGAGATTTGCACTTTTTTAATTTTCAATGCTTTGAAATCCAATTTACGGTACATCTGTAAATGTACTGTACCTTCATATATCGGCACTTACATAAAATCCATTTTTTATGATATAATATTTCAAAGGGCGGTATATCTTAAGTACTGCGCTCAAGTTATATTCCAACTCGAGGGTGATATTTGTATTGATCATGTACATTCATTTGCTTCGGTCTGATTGTTGTATCCTCATCGTGCCTCTGAGAGCGCATTAAGTTGTCGGTCCCGGTTATCATCACTTAACATCTAATAATAATCGTTTTCTCATACTACACTCTTTACTCTAATCCGATGAGTTATTAGTTCTCCCTGGTATGGCCTGCGGAGGTCAGATTGCATTCTTTGTTTCTTATCACCATGATGGAAGAAAAAAAGTTTTAGTAGTTATAATAGGATTTAATCAAGTTTTTTTACAACTTCAAGTAATAGTTTATTTTATTTACGACAAGTTTTACACAGACACACAAGCACACACTCAGTTCTCTCCTGTTCTCCTAATTTTTTTTTGTTAAATAATAGTTTCCTATCGCAAAAGCTCAAGCTCTCTGCTGAGTTTTCCGCAACTGTTTACTGCAGTATGGGGTGGTTTTAAAGAGCTATGAAGATTTTTATGTAGTCGTCAACCCGCATGGGATTCTCTGGTGTCGTAAGCGTTCATAGGCCAATGTTCATAGGGTTCTGAATGTGTATTTCTGTTGGCCCTATTGGATTCGGAATGGTCACCGTAACCGTATGATCAATGGCCAGCGTGTTTTTGTCGCTTAGTTTTTGGAAAAGTCCATCATTAGATCTCGGCACTGTATTTTTATTTCTTGTTAATAAATCATTTTTGATTGTCATATTATTGCTTTCTTGAGAATTCAATAGTACCAATGTTGCGATTTATGTAACCAAATGGCAAAAATGAAACCCAAAAATTTCTTCATGTCGTTTAAGATTCCAATACAATTTCTTAGTGGATTAGGTTTATGTTTATTACTCGATCAGTGTATTTAATGTTTCAACACATGTAATAAATTAAATTCTCATGTATATAATATTATATTGTTCGGGTTGTTTCAACACGCTGATGGCTCCGACAGTTCAATTATTCCATGTTACTTTACCGTTTACCGCATAATTAACTTTTGGTGCAAAATCAATCAATATTAATTAAGTTTATAATTACTAACTTTTGTGTACACGTAGTAATAGTGATAACAGTCAGTTTAACATCCCACTGTTGGGAAAACATCTCGTGTACCATTAAGCAGTTCTTTGCACTATTCCACTGAGAATTACCGGATATATACGTCTTAAAAACCAATGATGCGTAGGCTTCTTCGTGCCAACGTTTTTATTTGCTGTTGAATTCAGAAGTGTTTGTGCCCGGATTTGTGACTGGTTGTGGTTAGCTTCTAAAATACGTTTTCTATCCACTAATTCACTTTGGCTTCTTATAAGGAAAGATATGCCTCAACTTCCCAAAGTATGATACTAATTAGCCGGCTTCACCGGGCAAATTTGAAAACTTCTGATGCCGTAAACTAAAACTTAGTTAGAGTCTGAATTCTTAAATATTCTAATTTCATGGAAAATTTAAAAAAAATGTACCCTTACAACAACCATTATATCAAATTAAGAATACTGAAATGTTTCGTAAGTTGTTAGTTCTGTAAATCGTGACTCGTTTGTCGATAACGTGACTCGTTTTTTTAGGTTTCATAGTTTTTTTTATAAAGATTATTAGCATTCCTATTTCAAGGCATTACTAATATCGCTATTGTCTTCAAAATAAGCTCGTAGCATGCGCTAGGAGTGGGTACGATAATAGTCCAAGGATGGAACCCACAACTCTTGCGTTAACGGAGCGGAGTCGGCCCTTCTACCGTTGAGCTATTGAAGCCATAACAAAACTGACTTATTTCCGCGTTCTTTATCAATACCCATTATTACCGTAAAGTCGTAACCGCTTAAGTGTCTAGAATATCGCGAAAGACACTTTCGGAGTCCCGCGTGGGACATTATATTTCGTGTCTTAATATAAAAGTCCAACAACCCTGATATGAAACCACTTATGTATTCAACCGTACCCCGTACGATAGAATCCGAGTAATAATTTTATTGCTCGGGTTACGATAGCGAAACGGGTTGTGTTATGACCTAAATATATTTTAGTCCATGGTGAGATTTACATCTATATTATACATTTGTGTGTTATATGTAAATTTTAATAATAAACATTGACATTTTCTCTTGCGGACCATAAATTAAAGTTTCTTGTTTAACAAGTTCCACTTTATACTAAAGTTTATGTTTACCTTAATACGTATGAATTTTACTCATGAGCTGTTTCGACCTTCATATTATTATATTAAATTAAAAATATTAGCTAAACAGAAGCTAGAAATCTTTTTATAAAATTTAAATTCATTAAAGAGAATTCTATAACGAGTTAAAGTGAGAGAAATCATATTTAAACTCGGATCTAAGCCACGGTCTTGAAAAGGGGTTTTTTTCTGTAATAGTCCATTTCCATCATTTCCATAATCGGATTATCCGGGAAAAGAGCGACCGGAGTCCGGAGCTTGATTACATTAAATCAAAGTTAAAAGACGTGGACTTTTAACATCCTACTGTTGAAATTGGTTCTTGATTTTTTTTAACGTATGAATAGACGTACAGTAAGTAGATTTAATTATACACTTCATGTCTGATTTTCGAATAAATATTAAAAAAAATTCAATTGCTCAGTAATGTGTCATCATCATAATCATCATCATAATTGATGAACTTGATTGATTGATTTGATTGATTTTTTTTCTTTTATTTAAAATAAATAAATAAAATTAAATAAACGCTACACACTCAACGGCCTCCATTAGGATAATTATATCCTGTGTCGGGGGTCCGGAAACATTCACAATAACAAGGACAAACACAACCAGACCGGAAAACATGCCTGTACGATTAATACAAACATCTGCTCCGAGCGGGAATCCAACCCGCAACCATCGAGACTTAAGGCAGACTCGCTACCCACAACGCCACAACGGTGTCATTTGATACCTTAGATGACCTAACTGGTTTTGAGGCACCTTAAAGCACAATTTTTTTATAGAATCAAAATTACTACTTACTACTAAGAAATCGATAGCAGTAATCTGAGAACTTAAATATTCTATTATATATGCAACCTAATACTAATATGCAACTTTGTGGAGTTATGCTTGACTAACACACACAAAAATTTAAACATTTTTAGCAATTTAAGCAGTATACTGTGTTTCGGTTTGAAAAACACTGTAACAAGTGAAATTGAACTACAAATGTATGGTGCTGCAAGCGCTCATAGGGCGACGACATACGACAACCACTTACCATCAGGTTGGGTTGTATATTTGCTTGCCAACTTATTCACATAAAAAACATTTTGTGATCTGAATGTGGTTACAATATTACTATAACAATTCATTCTTTATATAACTGGATTGGACATTTTTTATAGCTTTTTACGTGTGCTAATTGGTGATAATCAAGCAACGTCCGCCATAGTATCTTTCCGAACCGATATGATAGAATTTTTGTTTGTGAATAAACTGAACGTTATAATTCCATATTGAAAGAATTTTATAAGTGTTCAGTACATTGCCCGCCTATAGGTATGATGGAAGAGAGGCAGTAGAATATAGGATTTATTCATTAGCAAAATCAACACAGTTCTCCCACTTGAGATGAGGGCTAAATGGGGTTGAATTAAGAAAAACAAGAAAAGTATCGTGTTTGTGCCTCCTGTGACATATGTACCAAATGAAACTCAACGGATGCTTTGGCTTTAGGTCTATGAATGGGTTGAATTTGTACGGTACAGCGGTCCCATTCAGCGCTAACACGTTGGAACCCGCATTAAGAAAACAAAATTTTCCAGTTTGCAATTTTCCTAATTTCAAACTAAAAATGTTGCTGTTTATTGTATTAAGCTTATTTCGTAAATTCCTCAATCATTTAGAGAAATAAGTAAAGCAATTAGACGCAATGAAAAAGTAGACATGTTTTCTCGATTGTTTATACTTTAATAGTGACGAGTAAAAAAACATTTATTCTCTGGCGGATTACATGAAAATTCAGAAAATCGTTAAAACAACATATCGAGGAAAAAATACAGCTCAGTTCAATATAAAACAGACCTCTTGAAATGAGTGATGAAATATTTTCTAACATGTTTGTAGTTTAATCTGACTGAAAAAAGATGAAAAATTCGGGCTTATACTAATGGAGCTAGTTCATCCGTGCGTAAAATAACAATGCTCTTACTTTATATAATAATATTTTTCGCCACAATAATATATTGTTTTCTACATAATGTGCGCGTTGAGTGCTTTCAAATATTTATGTATAAATCTTTCAAACATTTCTAAGACTGTATCAAAAAACAATTTCTTATATTAAATTTTCCACAGAAGTGTCGAGAGAAATTAACGTAGACGTTGAATTAATTAACATCTCGTTGGGAGTATGCTAATATAAGTAATGAAAGGTTGCTAAGGCGATCGCCAATTAGTGTCTAAGGATGTTGTATCAAGATATAATTTATGTTCATCACTGTACTCAAGATATTATGAAAGTTATCCCGTTTATATCATCGGCTTAATTATGACTGATATTGCATTGAATTTATTATCGGGTATTGGTAATTTTTTTTAATGCAATAATAAATGTTACAAACAATTAGTTTTTTATTTAATATAAAAATAAGTAAATTTTTTTAAAATGAGTAAAGTAGCTTAAATCATTATAGGATAAATGCTCATGGCATAGGCTTAAGCTAAATAAAAAAAAAATTGTAATGAGTAAATGTAGGGATGCCAAAGGAAAAGGCTTATTATATCAATAGGTATATCGTATCGTATAAATATATGACGATTGATGTTTAACTTTAAATCCATCTAGGATTTTAACCGATTTAATAGATCGGCGACTGGTCGCGGGTTCGATTCCCGCTCAGAGCAGATGTGTGTATTGACCATACATGCATGTGTTCCGGTCTGAGTGTGTTTGTCTTTGTCATCGTGTATGTTTCCCGACCCTAATGGGGGCCGTTGAGTGTGTTGCATTATTTTTTTATTTATCGATATCTACGAAAGTCTACACAATCCAGATAATTAAATAAATAAGCCTAGACAAAAGTCGAATAGTTTGTTTTCGAAATAAGTATGCCGACATGTCTACGTCGTCTAATATTAGTGTTTACACGCTCCTCGCTAAAGCGTTGTGCGATTTATAGAATAATGTTAGGTATAATAATTATTATTTGCAAATAAAACAGGACCAGCTTTTGATAATTTGCATCAAAGCAATGTATTTGTGTGTTTTATGAAAACCTCGATCCTTTGTCGATAAAGTAGTATCAAATATCGATATGTCATAGTGTTGCTGTCGATATAGTAAAATCACATCTCACGATATAAAAATAAATAATGAAGTACCTGCAGGCAATATGAGATACAAGTTTAACAATTGTCGTACTTTAAAGAGCTTGTTAAAGAAGAAGAAGATCAACTGGCATACTTCGATGTATACTTTTCTAGTCTAAGTCTTGTAAGTATCAAGTTTCCATTCATATCAGCAGACTATGTCGACTTATAAATTCTCTCGTTTCCATATTTCTAAGTATTGAGAATAAAGGTGAGAAATTTCTCGCAGAAACTTTCGAAGAAACATTTTTCTTCTCAAGTAAAGTTTTATAAGAAGTCACGGTTGAAGGAATAAATTCACTGAAATCGTAAACTTACTATAAATTCTTAGATGTTTGATATCTTTGTCGTCGTCTCATCATCTCCGACACCAACTTAATAATGTTTTTCTGTTATCTTATAAATCTTCCCAACTAAATTGTGGATGAATTTCAAAGTAAACTCAAAAAAATGACTGAAATAAATCAACCGTAACGAAAGCTCCTTGGAACGATTGGTGGTACAAGTGTAAAAAGTCAAAGTTCTCGCGCCCGATCACCCACAAGATGGAGAGACCATATTAAATTGACCACGAAGTGTTCCCTCATTGAATGTACACGCAGTGCCATTAATAGAGAGAAATGGAGAACCCTCGCAAAAGTCACGACCAACTCACCAGACTTTCCATAACCACGACCACTCCGCCAGGAGTGTACGACTAAATGAAAGAATAACTAAACAAAATGAATGCGTTCCTTTTTAAGATTCGGTATGACGCGTGCGCTGTTCACCTGACTATATTTTGTTTCAAGTGGACATAACGTTGCCACGGCGAATAGTCTCTGAATATGGATTAGAAATCAAAATAGCGAACGAGATTGCCGTACATTTTGATAATTTATAAACGACTAAACGAATTTTAGTAGTAGTCGAGCCATATTATTTTCGAATTGTCCGGCTTGATCAGGGAAGTACTGCGATCACAATAATAAGGATGAAGTGTGAACACAAACAGGCGCCTTCCGTTTCCTACCCCTGTCACTGATCTCATGATTTTTTTCAGAACCAACAGGAAGTGTATTGGTATTGACCTTGCTGTCCTAGACTCTTGAGACTTGAGAGGGGCTCAAAATTTATTCCATTCTTAGGGTCTGCGAGACCGAACCTGACTCGACGGACGGACGTCATCGAGAATGCCTTTAGGGTTCCGAGTGGATTCTAGCGGTCGGATCAAAGTCATTATTTCACATCTCCTTACCTATAGTTTCGATGGACTCACCCGACGATGTGAGTGATGCGCTTGATGATGCGTTTAGTAACTGCTATTTCCAGGCTGCTGTTTTTGGTAGTTTAGTTGAAAAACAAAATCGTCAATCGCAGCAGCAAGTTGTATTTTTTTTATTTCCTTTTACCTTCAGCTGTCACCACAACATGTTCACATGTAAGATCACCGACCTTGGCTGGGAAAGGGAGAGAAGAAGGACATAGTAAATTTATTGGTAAATTTTGAACTGTGTTGTCAGAATAGTAATAATATTTCCTTTATTTAAAGTCATTTAACCGAAAATGGTGTATTTAAAGGCTTATTATATTACTATAAAAACTATTAATTGTGTGTAACTACCACCTTAGCAAATTATTTTTTTGTAAGGGCAACTTGTGGGAAAAGGACACGAATAACATTTTGTGTGTCTCGTTCTCGAACAAATTTTCGTATGAAGTATTGAAAATTTAACTTAAATATTTAGCTATAAAGTATGAATTTATTAAACATTAAAATGATTATGATTATTATTATGATCTCCTTTCTTACTCTACAGACACCTAATGTTTATTCTGTATACAATTTTGGTTTTTAAGTTACCCTTATAATACGAAATACAAATATTTGTTAAGGCATCTCGACAAATAATCTCTTAAAATAAAGCACAAAACAATTTTCCTTTAAATTTTGATCATTAGCAAACAACCGACAAGAGCATTTCGGTGAGCCATTTTCCGGTGAGGGCTTATAATTTATAACATTTGAGATACTTCCAAGAATCTAACGCCACTAGTCGAACCCCGTTGAGGCTTTTAGGTTTTGTGTGGTAACGTATACTCGTGTATTTTACAAACAAAAACACATTAATCTCCTTAGCAGTGTTATTATTATGTTTTCTTTGGGTTTGATGGTAATGGAAAATTAATCCTTCTATTATAATAAATGTGAAACTTTGTATCTTTGGAAGTTTTCACTCAATAACGCAAAAACAGCTGAACGGATTTGATGAAATTTGGCACATATTTTGGGTATGTTCTTTACTCAGTCAGCCATACAGGACTTGACGGATTGGGATGAAATTTATCAAACAAATAGCTTATTATCTGAATTAACACATTAGGTACTTTTTATCCCGGCAAAATGTTCTGTTTTGTGGGATTATTCATTACCAAGAAACTTGCTACGGGACGTGTTCAATTGTAAATGATGCTCTTGTAACCTTTCAAATCAGATATTATCTTATTATTCCATTTCCTACAGCACCAGTGACAGTAAAAGACATAGCTTATATGTAAGCTTGCCAACGTCGCAGTCTTTTTTACTTGGCACTTGTGCCATGCCATATCTAACCTACTTTCGGTCAACATTCTATAATATTCAAGACTATTTAATTTACGACAATACCAAAATGACATATGCGAATTAAAAAATATATATTTTGTAGCTAAAATATTAAAAAAGTAGACTAGAACTATCCTGAAACCAGAGAACTACTGCTACAATTTAAAAAAAAGATTCTAATGTTTTCGGGATAGTTATATTCAAAACTATTCTGAAAGCAAATGAACTGTTCCAATATTTTTTTTAATTACTTTTATTTTACCTAAAATTTCATTTCACATTTACGTTCTAAAAAGTTAGCCTCTGCTCTGATTTACAACATACGGTATGCTGGTAGCACTAAACAGTAGAGAAAATATTCATATAATCGCTATTTTAAATGAGATTATTTAAATATAATATGATTATAATAAAATCTTCTAAAGAATTAATTCTGTTTTCACACTATAAAGAGATTTGCAAAAGGACGCATCTATATTGAGCTGTGAAAGCTATTTTTCATCGGTTCTGGGTACTCCGCCAACAACTCGCTGACGTTGTCAAGGCCCCTAGGGCCAAAGGATGTTAGAGATATTCAATGTTATCGTCCCTTCCGTATTTTTTTTAATTAAAAATAATTTTAATTACGAACATTCGAGTTTTAATTTACATTGGAAAAATAATATTTTAATTTGGTTTATGTCTAAATAAAAATTTTAATAAAGGGTAATTATCTATGAAATTATGTAATTGAAAACTAAAAATTACGGAAATATGCATTCATTGAAATTCTGAAACTGTGAAACATCAGATTTCCAAACTGAATTCATTTCGAAATTGTGAATGGTTTTCCGTAACTTCAACGTATTTGAGATTTAAATGCTACGGCATTGATGTGGCGACTAAAATTGGATTGCTAAATTGCAGCTTACCGTATCTCGGCCGCTTCGGTGTCACCGTGTTAGTAAGTGTAATTACTTGCGGTTTGACATGAGGCAGGCGTCCTTAATCGCGATATGCACTTAACTGTATAAGGGTCACTTCACTTTTGTTAAGAAAAAGGGAGCGATTAGTCTAGACTTAGGGATTTAAAGGGTTGACGTTTTTTCATCACACACAGACATCTCTCACTCTCATTCTCAAACATAAGTACATGCAACACATACATGCAATGAACATTCTAGACACAAGTCTTTCGAGATTTTCCATCAACATTGTATATAATATATATAGTCTAAATTTTGTCGAGGATTATGTAAATGTAATGTTTAATGAATGCAGAGTTGCGAAGCGTCGTTGACTTATCTTCACAGAATGAACGTACAGCAAACAATGTGCTAATTGAATACATTCTTATTTTTAACAACATAATTGTTTTCTGCATGCCGGAATACTTATCTCACATGTTTTTCGCTCACGACTAAGCCATTTATTTTACACGGAGCTATATATTTTTATATTTATCTATTTACAGTAATGCCCTGATATTGTATAATATGGTCAATACAGTCGTAATTAATTGTTAAAAAGTACGACTTTATATCCGTAATTATAATAATAATTTTTATTTAACTTTATTCATATATCAAAGGTTATTTAGAAAAGCTTCTTTTCTTCAATTGTCATAAAGTATAATTCTAACTACCATTCATACCTTTGTGCATTGTCTATAAGTAATATTTAGTTATCTGACGCTATGCTTTGACAATAAGTGTATATAGAAGTTTGAAAACATAAAGAGTTTGTCCGTAACAGCAGGAATTAAAATTGAAACAAAGTAGCATTAAGACTTTTATGAAAGAGCTTTCGTTATTGTATAAATAAAATTTTCATTGTACTCCGGTAAGAGATATTTTAATCAAGATAGCGACGTCGAACCTTTGTTTAAAATATGGCATCGTAATAAAAGTTTACGTAGGTACTAACTGTATTAAATTAATTCAGTTCGGGGCGTACAGCAAAATGTAACTACAGGATCCTTTAACAAATGTAAATATTAGTCGTGTGCCGACACAGGTCCTGGTTAGTTGAGCGTTTGTATTCATATCTATTCACTGCGAAACTTTGATCAAATGATTTTGAAACGTTAGATACATGTTTCAAGTTTGAATATTATTTAAGGTATTTGTTTAGGTTGTATTTGAGCAAAGAGGCTCTGAAAAAGATATATAGAAAAGGCTAATGCCGTTACAAATGACACGATTTTTAAATCGTATAAAATATTTTTGAGATATGTTTTTAAAACAATTTTTTTAAATCATAAAAAATAATGTCAAAACAAAATGTCCAACGGAAGTTGTAAATCACGTCCGGTAAGATTAACCAGTATGCAAAAACTGAAAAAAATCATTAAAATCATAACGCTTCAAAAATGTAATACAATTAGCATTTGTACAAGATTTTTATATATTTCGAAATATAAATATATGTGAACTAAATTTTTTTCTTATCTAATCAAACTCGATGAACGAACAAATACGCAACGTATGACTAAATATGTTTAATAATGGACATTTACTTATTTATGAACAAAGGTTGTGTGTGTGCCCTAACAATTAATATGAGCCCCGAAGCGAGAGTGCACTAGAAGCATGGAAACGTGCAGCCTGCGCTACAATTGTATTAAGAGGAAATGCTACCTTAATTATTTCGTTGCTACATTTTTCTCAACAACTTTAAATTAACTAGAAAATGCTTATTTTTATTAAAATCGTACTTCTCTATAAAGTGTGAAAGATTTAAAAGTACGTTTAATCTACTCTAAGTTTAACTTATAAATAAACAGTTAAACTTAGAGTAGATTCCAATTAGAAAAAATAAGAATAAAAAAAAAATCAAAATAAATTTAAAATTTTCGTTCTAAAATTGATACGAGAAATTTATATCTGCGCCAAATTTACAAACGTTGAGTTTTCGAGGGAATTGATAGGCTTCCTGATAAATTTAGCCAAGTCTGTAAGGCTTCTATATTTTACCCTTCTTGGCAGCGGTTTCAGATGAACAAATCATTTGTTTTTTTAATAACATGCTTTAACATTTTAATTTTTTTTAGCTAATAATTTCGAGGAAAATATAAATTTCTTTAGCATTTCAAGGAGACGTATCTAAATGGTTTGTTACGTTACTAATAACTCCACGGTTATAGGTACCTAATGGTACTGCTCTGAATACATATATACTCTCTGAATAGCTCTTACCAGAACGTAGTTGAGATGAAGTCTTGACATCTAATAAATTGAATTTAGTTCAGTGGAAATTTAGAAGAGACGTTTCGTGGTATGCCACATGTCAGCGACACATTGGCTCCGTCCTTCTTTCATTTCCGTAATTCTGTCAGGTCATAACTGGTTTTAATAAAATTTTTTTGGCGATTATAGTGAAAACACTAGGTCTAGCACACTTGAAATGATTCCATGCGAGCATGATTTTCGTACAAGTAATTACTTGGAAATATAATTTGTATCAGTAACAAAGCAGTTCTGTTTTCGTTATTAATAGGTTTGTTAGATCAGTAAGTTACTACTATCGACGAATAGGAATCCTTATTGTTACGTTTTGCTCGAAAGCATAGTGTAGGGCAACCAGATTTCAACTCGTCTCCTCTTTTAGGTCCTAATCACATACTCCTTAAATGTCAAAAGTCATGCGTTGGGCATGCTGTCTCTTGTGCTATGATTGAGCAATAGGTACTGTGACCGCTTTTCGGGCCATAGCCTTGTTTACCACTTTGTTATAAAAATAACTGGCATGAATAACCTATACATAAAGAAAGGAATATTTCCTTTGTTAGTAATACGGCTTTTTACCTTGAATTAGGAAAGTGTCATTGAAGTAAATATATTATGATACTGACAAAGAAAAGTATCTAGTTTCCATCTTTTAGTCAATGTCATAACAACTCACTTATTCATTGTAAGTCATAGACAATAGCTTTTGTCCTATACAGTCACTATTGTCTTGGGAATTTCTCTGAGCTTTATTAAAGAATTATCAGAATAATCAATATGTAAGTAGAGGGAATGAGAGTGTGACGTCATATTGACGAAAACAGGGGTCATAGACTAATCACATTTAATTAGATAATTCCGAAATGTATGTTGGCATAAGCTTTCGAAATACCGCGTGACCTGTCGTTTTTGATTGACATCGCACGAGCGTATTTGACTTTTGAAATAAAATGGACGCGGAGCGATTTGCCGCTTGTCTAAGCCCTCAGACGAATATCCCAAAAATCGTCCAATAGTCGAATATTGCAAAAATTGTGAACCGTTACATTCATTTGGATGTACCAACGTCGATTTTTTGTATTCAATGCGATTACTGAATTCGTATGTTAAAAGGAAAATATTTTAGTATAGAGGCCAATTCTACAGCACCCATATTCGGAACCAACCAATATTTTGTTGGAATGGATTCAGTGATCCTATTTGTTCTTGAGCTTGTATCCCTGATAACTAATTAAAGTCTTAAAGTGGTAACGAAATTGGAATAGCAGATATACATAAAGCCGTAGAACCAAGTGAATCGGACGTGAGTGGCATTAGCGCGTATGACCGACCTTACCGTAACAAAATGGTGACCGCCAACACGTGTACGTGTATCAACTAACAATATTTTCATTGCTTCATTATTACGAATAGAAAATTAATTTGATAATCGTTTATAAATCGTTATTCAACTAATGTACGGGCCCTGCCGGAGGGGGCCCTGAACGGCACTCTGGGTCAGAAGACTCGTTAGCCCGCTGCCGATAATAAAACGATGTAACCTGGTAAGAAGATTGGTACTTACAGGCAGCATTCTCTGACCCGACCCGACTGATGACCCGCCCTTCGGAGGTCAATCTGAGCTGCTTTGGGTGATGAGGCGGCGGAGTCATTTGTAGTTTTACATTGCATTTACAATTTTGAGTTCTTCTTTAAAATGCCTTCAAAATTCTTTTTGTTACTATCATAAAACCAATTGATATACTTTTGAATAAATAGAATCCAAAAACATAAAAGCCTCAATAGCTCAACGGTAGAAGACTCCGCACCGTTAACATGAGACTTACAGGATCGATCCTGACCCCTTTGGTCTATCGTCCCACTCCTACCGCAAGCTTCGTTCTTATTTGAAAGGGCAATAGGAATATTAGTAGTATGAAAAACACGAGAAATCCAAATGAAAACATATTTTACTGAAATTTTACTGAAACATACATATTTTACTGAAAGTATTTCCTTTTTGTATTGTTTTTAGCTAATTAAAGACGAATGATTCCTTCTCTCGTGAACGTTATCAAGAAGATTAAATTTCTGTTTTTATTTATTTATTATATTCCTTTGAGAAAAAAGAAGAGGATGAAAAACGAAAACGTAATAATATTTATCTTAATTATGTCATCAAATTTCAGATATAAAACTTTTTAGATTATGTTTTGGCTCGCTTTCCTATTTGAAACAAATTATTCTGTGGAAATAACTTCATTTCGACTTTTTAGCTATACCACAATTTTTTCGGTGGTTTTTTTATGTGTTAATTTAAATTATATAAAACTTGTGTTGGGATGAAAAAAGTCACTTAGAAAACGCACGTATCGAAATAAGTAACGAATTAAAATATACGGCTAAGACGGCTTAACGTGCTCTCTGAGGCACGTTGGGCAGTCCTAAAAGAACAAACGCCCACACCGAAATAGATATTTGTGAGATCATTACAAACATTTGCCCCGGGCGGGAATCAAACTCCGTCGACGCCAATGGCAGCCACCGAAACACCGCCACGGTCGTCAGAATCAATAACGATATAATAATAGAAAATTTAGAAAAAATGTTAATTTCTTTAAATGATATCAATAAATTTGGAACCGGCACAGTCAAATCTACTTCTTCTTCTTGTTCCTGCCTTTGCCCCTCTCGAAGTGAGGTCGGCACAGCACGTCTTCATCCATTCTGTTCCATCATTCTCCATTTCTGCACTAGCATTTCATCTAAGTAATTTTCTGTCACCTTTCTTCGCATTACCGCTCACTTTCATGTCCATCGTTATTTTGGCCTTCTCTTCGCATTGCAGACCGTCACTGTCAAATATTCGATGCAAATAGTTGGTCTGATATGCAACAGTAAGTTTGCCATCGTTGACGTATTACCAATTCCGATTTAATAGTGATCTTGCCTTCAGATTTCTCGTTAAACTATTTCGGTAGATCGCAACTCAACGTTTGAATAAAACGTATAAATCACCGAAGCTATTGATTCTGTAGCGTCGAAAATAACGTCCAAAAATAAAGCGTTCACGCTTCGTTTTGTGACGTAACGATAATGCGTTTCGTGTTTACGCTTATACGTAACTGTTCTTGTATACTCTTTTATCATGATAGCGTTAATGCTTATGGCAATTTGAGTAATAAAATTCTTGATACAAGATCGACACGGTAAATTTTTCTTTAATGTTCACTGATCATCTAAACATATAAAGGTGTATTATGCATTCTAATATATATCTAAAAAGTCGAGATTGGATAGAAAACGTAACCTGGATTCAAAATCAGGGCAAGCAGCACTGAGTGTTAAATTTGTGTTTTCGGTTTTTTATCATGCTTTACAATAAAGCAAAAGATCTTGAACAAACATGCAAGTTTTGAAAGAAATTTTAAAACATATATGTATTTCTGCAATACTTAAAGCAGCTTTGCTTTTCCCAGCAGTCAAACATTAATAGGCTATTACAGTTACTGCGGCCGGAAAATAGTTGAAAACAACGTTCTCAATTTTCATTGACATAATGTATGTTACATTACATATTAATTATGGTTGCTTTCAACTTGTTTAGTAACCATTCAATGGAAATTCTTAAAATGTTAGGTTTCCAGTAAACCAGGTCAAAATACAAACGTCGACGGAGTGACGGGAGTATTATATAAAATATTTCTAAATTACGAAATTCTTAAAAATCTTTCTTAGTAGGTTTTTACGTGATAAAAGAAATCCTTTGTTCAAATTTTGTGTAATTAGCAAGCGCGTTTACGCTCCGGCGTTGATTATTCCGTTACTAAGAATTGTTCCCTTTATAGCCAATAAAGTATTTGCTTTGATTTTTCGTAACACAAGAATTAATCTTTACTCGACTAACAGAAGCAAAAGAGGGTAACGTAATGTAGGTAATGTTTTTGTCATGTGTGGCGTTCTAGACTGTAGTTGGCCGATTTTGATGATTCTTACGTTAATCGATTTATGCTAATTATGCGACTTGTACTAGCGCTATAAAAGCTCCTTTGTTCGTTTTCGAAATTTCTTAGTTTCAAATATGAAATAATTACGAACAAAAAATCAATCGCAAAAATAAGTTGGTAATTCCATAATAATTAATTATTAAACATAATATGAAGAAAATACAAGTTATATAAAAATATACCTTTCTTCTTCTGCTTCTTGTCCTTATCCCACCCTAAGTGTGGCACAGCACGTTATCTTCTATCATTCGTCATCTCTGCACTCCCTTTCTACGCATATCCTCTTCCACACATTTCATCCACGTCTTATTCGGGCGTCCTTTCTTCACATTACCACTCACTTTCAAATCCATCACTCTTTTCGCCACATGACTTTCTTTCATATAAAATATACTATTTTTTTTTAATTAACTGCAGGTTTTTTGAAATAAATTTCCTGAAAAGTGTTTCTGTAGTTTTACTATCTCAAATTTTTCCACAATTTTAAATCTCGTAAATGAAAAGTTAGAGTGGGTCGCTATCATATCGCCTTATTATTTTTAAAGACCTATTTTTATAGACCTATTTATAGGTCGTCATAGACTGGAACTTTTCTTAAACCTTCATTTACATGATTTATATTAGCATAGATTGAGGCAATGGTCTACGATAATATGACGGTGGCATACAGGCGGACAAACGGTTTTGACGAAATTTCCATTTTTGTCAATTGCCTACGGAACCCTAAAAACGGGAGCGGGCGGGGAAAATTGTTTTACCTCACAGACGGAGTGATTTCGCTGAGCCAGTCTGCTTTTGACCACGGTGTGCTTAACCCGATCGAGACGTCCAGCTATCTATTATACAAGGTATTTCCACTTGTTAATTCCCCATATAATAAAAATTTATAAATTTACGTGCCATACAGTTTCTCGTTACATGTTATTATTAATATTTAGAGTGCACGGTACTTAAATGAAAAGATCCTTTGACATCAAACTTCAAACTATCTAACGTGCTCTGCAGTTCCTTTCAATTTAATTTACTGTAGTCAGTGAGTCCAAAAGTTAATAATTAATTTTGCTTAAGGACAGAAACGTGGCTTGCACAACATGGCGTTCATATGATAAATTAAATTTAGTGAACTTCAAATAAAATGGAACCAATTTACTAATTTAAAGTTAAATAATTAACAATTTTAATTTTCTTTATACTAACTACTGGTAGAATATTTTAAAAAATAAAATGTCATTTGAGTTTCTCTTCTGGGACCCGAAATTAGGAAGGCAGAATCTTCTTTTAAATAAATTGCTGAGACTTATCTAAAACTTTGGATTCTATAAAATAAATAAATGTTTAAAGCAAAAAAATTTAAAAAATATAAAAAAGGAAAATATACCTGTGGCACGTTATCACCTAAAAGTGCTACGTAATGAAAGGTGATATTGCAATTTTCGCAGTTTTGTCGGAAATTTATCGAATTTCCTCTTCAAACGCAGCTCTGTTAAAATGATTTTAATATTAAGCGTCTAAAAAGTTAGTCTTTTGTCGTCAACGTGGACGTATCTAACGTTTTATAGGTTTAATATGACAAGTAAAGAGAAACGTCATATGTTAACTAATATTATTTTAAATACAAATTCAGTTAATACGAAAATAATATTGGCAATGTTTTTTTGTACTCATAGCGGATGTGTATGTTCCTATTGATAATCGTAGCAATATAATACATATACGTTAATTGATCCAGTTCTTTTAGCGGTAACGAACCTGCTTTAAACCTGCGTCGCGGGTTCGATTCCCGCTCAGAGCATAATATGTTTGTATTGATCATGCAAGCATATTTTTCAGTCTGGGTGTATTTGTCCTTGTCTTTGTATGTGTTTCCGGACCATATATCACTATCCTAATGGGGGCCGTTGAGTGTGTAGTATTTATTCGTTATTTATTATATCAAAAGTACAAAGAAATATTTGAAAGGTAAAGGTTACATATAAACTTTAATTAAAATAATTATTAATATTTCAAAAAGAAAACTATAAAACCTATATCGGTAACATATATTATTATTGACGCAGTGACGTGAGTTATTTGTAGTAAGTACATGGCTGATTTAATTATGATTTGGACTTATATCGGATCTGTTTAACTCTTAAACGATTCCTATAGTCAATTCGTTCTTTATTTTATGCAAATGTATCGAAGCAAATTGTGAAATGCTCTTAGAGTGTTGAGTCTTCTCTACACTCTTAAATTGTCTTAAATAATTCATTTAATGTTGACGTCTTTTCATAATTCAGTCTTGTAAATTAAACAGTAAATTGTGTACGAGTATCGAGGATTGTTTCATCCGAATTGTTCCTGCTTACCTATTGCCCTAAAAATCTGTTTAAAACATTTCAATTATCATAATTATATTAAAAGAAAAGTTTTTGCTAATTTCTTTGTTCTCTAAACTAATGCTTCTGACAAAAGCTACCTAATTATACCGATTATATAAAAATCATGAAAAAATCGTCAATATATTAAGATAAATCCTATGTATAGATACAAGACTTCAGTATTGTAATGAGGCATAATGGATCGAGTCACTTTATAGTAACCTAATTTCGCTTCGTTACTTAGTCGAGTGTGAAGTTATTAACTGGAAGTACTCGTAAATTTCAAACAGGCGTATCTCATATGAAACATTATTTTCTACAGGATACAAGTTAGTTATTTGAAATGTAGTAGTATCTTGAAATCTTTTTTATTTCTATTTCATGAAGGTTGGCAAACACAACCTATGAAGGCGCGCGATAATTGAATTATCTCATTTGTGGTGCCAACCCAAAGAACAGGAGAGAAGGGATGAGAAGGAAAAAAGGAAGGGAACAGGAGGGGTGAGAGATTGGGCCTTCAGCGTTCTCACTCACACAGCGAGACGGTAGTACTTCCCCGGTCGAGTCGGTCCATTTGTGCTGGAAGAAGTATGGCTGTAATACCGTAAAATCGAAAACGTAAATCTAAGATACATTATACTTTAACAGTAATTATTCTCTAAAAGTCGTCGAGATGTTTAAAGTGCTTGTGCGGGTGTCCTTCGTAGGTCGTGGATTGGGTAAGGTTGTCTGCCCAGCTTCGGGTTCGGACATTGTAAAAGTTCCATTTGGGATTCATGTTATGCACTCAATAATCATTCTCATGCTATATATTTAACAAATATGTTGCAATATCTATATAGATATATATCTGAGGCCTTGGCACAAGGTCCATCATCGTGAATTGTCGTAAAAAATCTATTTTACATCGAATCTCAAGATCCGTCCAGGAAAGAATTAATTACCAACTTTATGATGACGCTTTATATTATATATAGTTTCTCGGAACTCTCGGATAATTCTCGTTGTAACTCGAGTTGTTGGATAGTTGTACACAATTAAGTAGAGCTTTTAGGTAACTATTTGCCTTTGATGTACGATTATAGTCAACTTTAAATACTCGAGTTTCGAGTCGAACTACTCGAAATTCTGTGAATATTACACAATACATTTGCAACAGCATTTCTCGAACTTTACGTACGGATGATATCGCTAACTCAGTTACAGTTGAAGAGAATTTCGTGTTATTGAAACTTTGGAAATTTATAGCCATTGATTATTATGAAAAACATATACTTATTGTTTGTTATATAAAATTTTAGGATTGATATTTTAAACATCTATTTCACAGAAACTAGATCGTGAAAATGCGTTTAAAACTTTTTAAGCTTCATTAAAATCCGTTCAGGCCATTCTGCGTCCAAAAATTTTACTATATGTTTGATATACGTAGCTACATTTTGAAATCAAATATATAATGATTCCGCTAGTCGTAATCTTTTTATTTTCGGAATTTTCTTTATTACCCCAGATCACTATATACATAGTGCATGTAAAATAACATGTAATACTTGTAAAAGAAATATTCAATAAAAAAATTCTTCAACATTTTTGAAATAAATCATCGATCGATCAAAGGACTATTTTATTTTTCTGTCTGGTTGTTCCGGATAATTTTGGAAACGGCTGGACTGATTTTAACAGGACTCACTCCCAGATAGATGAGTTATAAAGTAAGTCTGGGTACTTTTATTTAAAAAAAATATTATTAAGGTTTTGCAAAGAAATAATTTTTCAAATAATTTTAATAAATTTATTTCAGACTTCATATCAATGTATTTAGGGCAGTATTTCAGTTGTTTCATTAGTTCTGCTTGAAATGCCACTGGCATTTACACATCACAATCAATGGGCTTCCATTAGGGCAAGACAAAGGATGTTTACGGCCATTGTCCGTCGAGGAATATGACGCTAGGATGATTCTAATATCTGTCACTAGCTAAGAATAGAATCTGTCTACAATACCGATGGTAGAGGCTTTGGGCATTCCCGAAGCTCAGTATTAGCTATCACTATGTCAAATTGGACGTTTAGTAATATTCAGTTTCAAATAGTGTAATGACTCATGATAATATGGATGGCTGAAATATTTATAATGTTAAAAATTGCTCCAAAATAAAATTACCAGAGTCAACTGAATAAATATCAACGAATGACTAAATATCAACGAATTAAAATCGGCCGTAAAAAAAATTTTATTTAAATTTTTTTTTTTAGAACACACCTATCATTACTACTTACCACTACTATTACTACCATTAGTACGATACTATTTTCTAAATATAGTACAGATAGAACCAATAGTCTCTGACTAAATAAGCCAATGGATGTGACATACAGACATATGATAAGGGTTGCGTTTTTCCCATTTGGCTACAGAACCTTAAACAATAAAATAGTTTCCTTGCTCTTTTGTGAAGTCGATTTGAAATAATGCGACGTGTCATATCCAATAAAGGTTACACAAATTTAATTCATCTCGGCTATATAAAGTCTGTATGATTCTACAAAATATATAAAAAGTCTATTTATTCTGAAAATAGGAATCTCGAAATCTTGTCTTCAAAAAGTATTTAATTTTTATATCATTCGTAAATAACTGTACATTAAACACAGACAAATTAATAATTAAAATCTTAACGTAGAACTTACAATCAGTAATTAAATGTCGATATGGAAAAGTTATGGAGGAATTGTACTCTGCACATAAACGACAAACTAGACGTAGACTAGTTGTCGTGGACGAAAAAGTATAAGGGCGGTTACAAACCAGCGTTTTTTGTCGAACGTTCATTTCGCGCATCAAAAAACCGAACGCGAGTACTTGCTTATTCCAGCGTGTACACTGCAATGGGAGGTGACGAATGTCAGTAGCATATTATTCATATAAATATTAGACGGTACTCGAGGCTATAAACGCGTCAACGCCCCTACGAGTTGCTGGTATGGTGAAGCTTATACGGTCGTATATCACGCTGGTCTGAAAACGCTCTAAGCCTAAGCTCTCATAAATATTTTGAATGAGTAGCATTATATTTTTATACTATTTTTAGGTATTTTTTATACATCATAGGGGTCTAACACAACACATGAATTATTTTTATTTTCGACCTTTTGTAGGATTAATATAGGAAATTTCTTAGAGACTGAAAACAAAGGCGGTCTCTTCAGTTATAACATTTTTAAATTATATATTTTTTTGCTCTTTTTTTTTTTTTTTTTAAAAAGAAGCAGCAATGCTTTTTCAAGGCATTACTAATATTCCTATTGCCCTCCAAATAAGCTCGAAGCTTGCGCTAGGAGTGGGTACGACAATAGCGCAAGGGGTCAGGATCGAACCCTCGACTCTCACGTTAACGGAGCGAAGTAGGCCGAAGTAATTATAATTTATGTTTTCAAAACATTCACAAACATTACATGGACTTTGTTCGAGAACTCTGGTTCCATTAGACACAATTATGTCTAATTCTGTTTGCTATAAAGATATTTTTCACTGGTGGTAGGGCTTTTGTTGCAAGAGGCCGGCTAGGGAGGTACCACCGCAGTGTCCAATATTCTGCCGCCAAATGGTAGTGTTTAGGCACTACTGTGTTCCGGTTTGAAAGGCATTGTACGCTAGTGAAATTACTGGGCGAACGAGATTTAAGAACTAATATCTCGAGGTTGGCAACGCATGAGTGGCACCTACTAATGGTGCTGCAAGCGCTCATAGGCTGCGGCAGCCACTTACCATCAGGTGGGCCGTATGCTTGTTTGCCAACTTCTAAAAAAAAAAAAAATATATTAGTTTTGGTATGGCTGGTTGCGCTTGGTTCTCTGACACTGTCGACGAGTTTGTTGCGTTTATGTATATATTTTTGTAATTTCAAAGTCCACAACAATTACAATTATTATTTTAACAAATAAGCATGTCCGGAACGAGTACCCCCTCTCCCCGAGTACAAGTGGCCCGACCGGGGTAGGACTATGCCCTCACAGAAAAATGTAACAGTCAGTACTGTTGGGTGTCGTTTGATGATGAGTGCGGAGACTGCGGAAGCCCAATCTTCCGACCCCTTCTCCCTTCCTTTTTCCCTTCTCCTCCTTTCCCACATATGCCTTGGACTGGTAACGAGCATGTGATACCTCAACTATCTACATGACAACTGTTATGACATGAATAAAATTCACGAAAAATAAATTCACGATTCGCTGCCACTGCGCCACAACGTCGTCAAAGAACGAAAATTCAATTGAATTAATTCTGCGTTTTTACAAGCAAACAGCGACCCGAACTACAATTTAATATTGAAACTTACCTGAACAGTACTCAAACATTATTCTGTCTACTATTTAGAAATTTATATGCTTACCCTATTTGGTATTAATGTAAGAATTTATAGTATCGAAGGAATATTCTCCCTTCAATGCCTGTATACCTGCCCCGAGGCGAGGGCGCTTGGCACTCCTCGTCTTTATTCGTGCGTGACATTTCCACACCCTAAGCGTTGTAGAAATTCGTATATATGTTTATAAAATTAATAATAATATTAGTTTTAACATCTAGCTGAATTCTTTGCGAATGCACATCTAGTTAAAGCAAAATGCAATTCTATAATATAGTTCCCAGCTCTGCTATATATTAATATACTTTTAGCTGAATTAATGTTTTTTATTTAAAAAAACAGAAAAAGATAAAAATGCTACGTGATGAAATATCGCACATTTTTAGCGAGAATTGGATATATCACAACAAAATATAAAAAGTATATATATTTTTGATTTGAGTGCAAAGGATTATTGAGTTCAGCGATCCAATACGGATTCGGACACACAAAAAATTGAATGCTCGAACCCAATAAATTGTATTTCAAAATACATTTATATTTTATGCTATACGTTTTCTCAGAAATCCTTATTAGTTTTAATATTTAATTATGGTATATATATATATATATATGACTTGTATATGTTAACAGTCAAAACAATTTTCTCTCGAATAATGCTCAAGCTAAATATTGTTCATTCTTGCTTTGAAACAAAAGTTATAACCTATTTATGCCATTCAGTCAAAATGAAATGGCTTTACAACTGTATAGGGACCGACTCTTGAGTGACGTCTTTTATCTATTCACATAGCATTGTACTGAGGGCATTGCGAACGTATGAAATCTGATAGTATTTAAGCACAGTTCTTAGCGCTTTATCAAGTATAATGAAAATGTTATTCTTTGTTTTAGAAGTCAACATGGGTTGCTTTGTCAGCAAAGATAAACTCACGAAGGAGGATATGGACTTCCTCAAAACGCACACGTCCTACGACGAGACTACCATCAAGGAATGGTATAAAGGCTTCAAGGTAAGAGCTGTGGCGCCAAATGTACATTACAATTACTTTATATTCATGTGACGATATAACTTTTATGTTGCGCATTTACAGCAAGATTGTCCTAACGGACGTCTGACCCCGGCCAAGTTCGTCGACATGTACAAGATGTTTTTCCCATCTGGTAACGCTGTCGAATTCTGCGATCACGTTTTCCGAACATTCGACATGGACAAGAACGGATACATAGATTTCAAGGTACAACACCGTGCTAACACAGAACTAACTTCAAACTATGTTACGAACAACGCGAATGTTAATTACTTGGTTTGTTTATAATTCTGTAGCGTGCCGCTGCGAATTGATAGAATAAATATTGATCTTGCGACGCTGGGCTATATTAACGTTTCATTTGAAATGGATGTTTTTTTAGCCGCTGTGATCTGTTTTACTGAACATGAGATTGTTTTGTATGTCCCTCGAATGTCGCTGTGTATCGAGAATTAATGTTTGTTCCAGGAATTCCTGCAGGCGATTCACGTGACATCTAGTGGAACCCCCGAGGAGAAGCTGAAATGGGCTTTCCGTATGTACGACGTCGACGGAAATGGGGTGATCGACATTCAGGAGATGACGAAAATAGTACAGGTAAGCGATATACTTTTGGAAGAGCATATATTGTTTCTAAACTGATTTCCTTCTTGTACTAGCTTTTACCCGCGGCTTTGTCTGCCTCTATATTGAGTAACGAATTTTAATGAGGCATCTTTGAAGCAATATAGAAACAATTGGTTCACCATATAAAGTAGCTATAAATTTATACATATATATTTCAGGCTATCTACGATATGCTTGGAGCTTGTTCAAGTAACAGGCCAGCTGATTCGGCTGAGGAGCGCGCTAAGAACATCTTCGCGAAAATGGACGAGAACAACGACGGGCAGCTCACACAGGATGAGTTCCTCAAGGGCTGCCTCCAAGATGAGGAGCTTTCCAAAATGCTTGCGCCTTAAAGCGCTATTTCTTAATTCTCGTGTATCCCCACCCTATCCCTTGTATACCTCAATATATACCGACGGCGTATTTTTATTTATTAAAAAAAAGGATTATTTCTAAATAGCCATGTTCATTGCCCGATACTCAATAAATCACTTACGTTTCATTGTCCACAGTGCACCCGGCACTATTGTAATACGATTACTTAATATTACAGCGCATCTATAAATGTCTCTTATCGAATTAAATTCAGATGTATTACATACGCTTGATCGTTCAATCCAACTAAATCTCTTTTCTAAAACCACCGCGATCGATCCGTGTTTATCAAAAACCCAGATAGTATTGTTTGCGTCAATACAGACACGCCCGAATTAAATATAACCTTTTTGATACAACAGTTTTGATGGGAACGGGCGTCACTCGATACTAAAAAGAACATAATTGATTAATTAAAAAAAAAACTTGGATTTCGTCGTCGCTTCATTTTCCCCTTTCGAATTGATAAGTATTGTATCCGTACCATATACTAAATAGGCAAACGTTTTCAAACTATCCTTTTACTCAAAAAAAAATTATATAATTAATGTGCTGCACAAGTATAAACAAAAGTCAATCTTAAATTATTAAGGCAACAATTAGTATAGTTACTATCTTACAGGATAGATCAGATTGTTTTACGCGATAGAGAATTACATACGCAAATTAATAAATACAAATAAATGCACGGCCCAATCTGATCGCTTCTGTCGGAGTTACGTCGAATTATATGTAAGTTCTATAATATTCATATTTAAATAAGTATTTATCGATCTTATGTCGAATATCGGTGTAGTTTATCTCACTTATTCGGTGTTAACTTCTTATTCACATAGACTGGGAACTACATCCTACCTTCTTTGGTTGTATCTAGAGCAGACTCTTCTCTTTTTTTTTTTAATTCATCAATCGACTTGAGCTTATAATAGACTTTTAGGTAAATACTTTTGTCGCTTTATCCTTTTATATTCTTCGAATTTTTACATTCCTCTAATACTGTGCCTTCTAGTTCTTCATAAAATAGATTTAACTGTTTTTCATTTATTTCATCTCTAGGCTGTTTCTTATGCGACAATCGCCTTCTATCTTTTTTTTTAAACTCTTTCTATTTTAAACGCCAAATTCATGCACAAATCTCCTTCCAAATCGTAGTTAAGGAACCAAAATTCTAGTGTATCCTAGTCTCCATATCTTTTAGATTGTATATTTTTTAGATTATAGAGTAATAAAAATAAAAAAGCAATTGTAATTATTTATAATTTTGCAATATTATTTGAGGGGGTCGCGAATCATAATTTAGCTACTACATATTGGTTAATTATTAAATAGTTTTCAGTGCATGTAATATTCGAGATAAAATAAGACTAACGATGAAGCTTATAGCACAAATTAAAATAATCAATATTAAATATAAAATAAAATAAACACGATACTGAAATAGGAAATATAGGTATAGCCGTTTTGGGCGCTAGGAAAATTTTTGATATTTCATAATTTTAGCGAAATATGATTGTTAAAAAAAAATAGGTATTTTCAATATTTAATACCCCGTTTTCGATCGATTTGCCGGATCTAGGTTCGATGCACTGAAAACTTAGTTTTTTTTTTTCTAATAATTAATAGTACATTCCACAATGTTGTATTGACTAAGTTTTTTATTATTACTAGACTTTAAATGTATATATTGATTATTTTCTGTATATCCTCAATAAATTAAATACGTCTTGATGTTTAAATTGTTTTATATAACGACGACACAATTTAAAACGAAATTCGATTTTAATAATTTATAACATTTACACTTAAATATATAAAATTAACAATATTAATATATTAAAAATACGATACTTTTCTAAGAAACAAAAAGGATTTTATAAAGTAAGCCACGCGACCCAAGCTTACGTCACTCGCTAAATTTTGCTAAATTTGAAATATATTATTTATAGCATTTAACTATTTCACTTTATCATAATAGTTATTGCACGAAATTTAATGTACTAGAAACACGTGTAATTGTGTGTCGTTATTAAAATCTCTGGAAATTTTTGTAATTTAAACCAATTTCTTTTTCGTAATGGCAGTGAAAAGCAACATAACTAAAGTGCTAATTTGAAAAAAACATCGTATTGAAAGACCCAAAAATTGCTACGACAGATTCAGAAAAAAATAAAACCTCATACTACAGACCAAATAATAGAATACGACATTGTAGAAATGTTGCTATTTCAAAGCCCAAGTTTATTTACTTTCGTTTATACTATATTACTACTATGCTAAACAATGAGCTATTTATACCTACTGTCAATTTTATACTCTGTGGTTTTCATAATTATAAAATAAGTAAAATTTTGCATATAACTTTTCAATTTCAGGATCAAACTGTTAATAATTAAGTAAAGATATTTTCTTGTTTTCATATTTAATAATGTTGTTTTATCGTTTAAGTTAATTTAAGAATTTTAATTTATAGTATTTATATTTTGATGCTAATATTTAAGAATAATTTTTGCCCATATTTTTAATTGTTTTTGTTCTTTTAAACTTATCGATTTTAGTATGTACGATATAAGTACATTCCTTTATTTTCTCTATCGCTTTAGGAATATGAAATTTTGTTATTAATTTATTAATTATGTTGTTATAAATGTATTCGATACTTTCACTTTCATGTATCACTTTAGCATATTATCCTTGTAGTTCGTGTCATAGAATAGTTAAAAAGATATACCATTTATAACTACTTATACTTATGTAGTTGCATTCAATACTATATAGAATAGGATTTTATTAAATAAAAAAAAATCGTCGCAAATTTTGTGCTTTATTTATTAGGAAATTATTTGCCAGTATTTTTTAATTATGTTTATAGTATTCAATGCGACACGTTTCGATAAGTTGTAATATAAACGTCACCTAAACTTTTGGAACAAATAAATAAAATGCAATTATAAAAAAATCACACAAAATTATTAGCATTTGAATAATATCAACTTTTATATCTTCATTGTATCTATCACTAGATTTAGAATGACAGCTATTATTATATCGAAAATATTCTAGTTTAAATAAAATTAATCAAGAAATACTAATTGCTTTGTAATTTTGTTAGAATTATGATATATGTCTTGACAAAACTAGGCGCTCAGTATTATTTTGAATCAACGCAAGTCTGAGTAAGGTTTTTCGAATATATATTCGTGCATATCTTGCACTAATTTACAAACTTATCAATGTTTGCATTGTATCTTAGCGTACTATTGTCGTTAGAAATAATAGATAGGCACATATTTAGAAAAAAAGTCACTGTCCCTATTCTATGTTGTATTTCTAAGAATACATATTTTTAACGATTCACGTTTTGCCTATTCATGTATAATATACAAAATTACAAAAATAGTTCTTATCTTGTCTAATTATTTTGTAATATCACCTATTTTCATCAATCGTCGCCAGGTAACGAACAGGTCACAGGTAACATTGTTCCTTATAAACGTACCCATATATGGACGCAAATAAGCAATACCATGTCAACCCACAAAATTGAAAAAACTGAGTTATATATGCAGAAGTGTTTGTAAATGGTTGAAGAACATTTTTCTTTAATATTTGTAGGGTTTTAAGCTTTAAAACTTCTTATAAAGCCATTTTTTCAATCTTGCAATTTATGTATTTTTAATCGTTTTGGGTTATATTATATTCGAAATATGCAGTTTGTATACTTATTTCTTGTGAAAATAAGTAAAATAACTTACATAAATCTTAAATTGCCAAAAGCTTGACCAATACATAAAAAAAAATCATATAAAGCAAGCAAGCAAAAATTTTCAAACGCGTTTTTCTCGAAATGACATTCGGGTTGACACGGTATTGCTTATTTGCGTCCAATTATATGATCATACATACATTTTTCCGATATTTATCAAAATCAGTTAAAAAAGGGGTGGGTGTTATAAATATGTAGTGGGGAACATATGATGATACAATATATTATTGTACGAGTATGATCATATTATATACATTTATATTATTACTTATTTTATTTTGTATTTATTTTTAGGGCACAAGAATTGACTAACTAAACAAGGGCTGTGTTATATATTGTTCATTTATATCGGAAGTGCTTAAAATAATCACAAAAATGGGTAAACAGAATAGTAAACTAAAGCCCGAGGTGCTGGAGGATTTGAAACAAAATACCGAATTTTCCGGTAAGAGAATTATGAATCACCCGTAGACTTACACAGACACTCTCTTGCTCACTAACAAAATGTACACAGATTCGCAGATGTTCCTTAATAAATTCATGCTAACGGAACGCAACGAAGTTAGTCGCAAGCTTGCAATATGTTCGAATAAATTTACCTTGTGACTAATTTAGTTTTGTTGAATTTACAAAGTAGCACCAGTGAATGTTTGGACATTTTTTCTGTATGGAAGAGCTGGCTGTTAGCTTATAATAAGTCAACGGAATTACCGTATATATTTTTTTTATTTTCATGTATTTTAAAAATACGTTTATGTTTACAGACGCAGAGATACAGGAATGGTATAAGGGATTTTTAAAGGACTGCCCGAGTGGTCATTTATCAGTAGAGGAATTCAAAAAAATATATGGAAATTTCTTCCCGTATGGGGACGCTAGTAAGGTAATCTATTGATTAGTTAATATTTAGTAGTCGAGTCATGCTTCTCTCAGCACAAATGGGCCAGCTCGACCGGGGTACTACCCTCTCACAGAAAACCAGCGCAAAGTAACATTATATGTAGGTACTGTTGCGTTTCGTCGATTAGTGAGAGCACCCAATTTCCCACCCCCCTCTATTCCTTTCCTTTTGGTTTGACAACACGTAGGTAGGATACTTCAAGAATAGCGCGCGTTCTTAAACTGCGGTGACAGTTTAGTGTTTACCATCAGGCGGATCTGATATCTGACTGACTTGAAAAATTTTAATTCAGTTTTTTATGTATATTAAAAGGGTCATGTTCAATTTGAGAAGAACAGAAATGAAATATAAGAGGTTAATTTTGAAATTACCTGACTTTGTGACGTCAGCACGAGCAATCATTTTAAAATTATCTTTATAAACAGAGCGTTGGGAAAATTAATTTATATATCTTGGTACAGTTTGCAGAACACGTGTTTCGAACATTCGACGCGAATGGGGACGGTACCATCGATTTTCGGGAATTCCTCTGCGCTCTGAGCGTCACCTCGCGCGGGAAGCTCGAGCAGAAACTGAAGTGGGCCTTCTCTATGTACGATCTCGATGGAAACGGGTACATATCACGGCAGGAGATGCTCGAAATAGTTACGGTAAGTTAAATAAACGGCACACTCACAGCGACCTGTGTCTGGAGTCGAGAAACTCACACAGACACAAGCACAACCATCGAGATTGGAACACATGTCTGTGTAGCCAATACGATGATGACGGTCATGGGTTCGAATCCTGCTCTCCACCGTGCCTCGGAGAGCACGTCAAGCTGTCGGTCCCGGTTGTTATCATAACACCTGGTAATAATCGTTAACTCTTGATTGGTAATTTGGTCTTGTCCAATGAGCTACTGGTTCGCCCATGACTGGATTGAAGATGGCAATCGCTCTGAGTAAAAACTGGTAACCAGTCAAATTAAGATGATAGTAATAAGCAGACCCTGGGTAAATACCGGGAATAATGCTAGCCAATACAAATATATGACGTTTAGAGCTGGTTCACTACTACTGCGACGAGTTATTAGTGTTAAATATATATTTCTCTATTCAAGCAAATTTGAAATAACTAAGAGGTCTTCTAAAAATTATTGTAATAATAATCATGGTCTTATTTTCACCTCTGCATATTTTTGTCACAAGTATTCGCTGTGACGTGGTCGCGTGTGACGTCATTAAAAACACTGATGTCACGTTTGAAGCTGGGACTTCTCTTGTCACATTATTTTACGCTTTATTTACATTGATTTTAATTTTGTGAACATATTAATTAATATTATAATAATTTATATTTAAGGCTATTTACAAGATGGTCGGATCAGTTATGAAAATGCCTGAAGACGAGTCTACACCGGAGAAACGGACGGACAAAATATTCCGTCAGATGGACAGGAATAAGGACGGGAAGTTGTCCCTCGAGGAATTCATTGAGGGCGCTAAGAGCGACCCGTCCATCGTCCGACTGCTCCAATGCGATCCGCAGTCCCAGTGATACATCAGATACTAAATGAACACAACACATGTCAATATATAGAACTAAATTGTATTATTTATTTAACTCTATGCTTCTAAGAGCTAGTGCGAGCAGTTTAGAATACTAGCCGTTTGTTTCGAGAATGCCCTTACCTCGTTTAGTACCGACAGCATTGCTAGCAAGCAAATATGTCTTGATTTGATTTATGTAGTTTTTGTTTTTATTTCACCATACAATATTGTAATAATTTTAACCACAAAATGGTTTATCTAAGAGATTACGTTAACGTTTACAATCTGCCAATCATAAAATGTTAAATAATCGGGCAATTAACTTTTTTGCCATCAGTACTGGTTGTTGTCACTGTGACGTCATTTTGTAACGGTCAGCGAGGGTATTCTCGAAACAAATCGCTTCTATATCGCACGAAAATATTTTAGCTTGGCTCTCGATGGAGAACGTCCTCTTGCGTTTCAACAGCCTTCTATAAAATACAGCGATTTGGTATTAGCACAAAATATTCGATACCTTTTACTACTTTATAAGCTAAGATTATTGTTATCGATAATATTTTAACGTATAATTTAAAAAAATGACTTTTTAATTTTATTATTGAAAGTCCAATTGAGGCATGCAATCGGATATGTATGATTTTCGCGTTTGTGTTATATCCGAATCGCTGTATGTAATATGTTTACTATTAAGATATAGTATCTTATCTTATCCGGTGTTTATTGAAATATTGTGTATTCCCGAATATAACGTGACAATTAGATTTTATCATCGTTGTAATTAAAAGGCTGTGAGGAGTTTTTCTTTTGAAACCAGCGAATCAATTTTAGTGATAAGTTCGTTCGTTCGAAAAGGTTTTTCTCGAAATTTCGAGATTTTCCCAGTCAGTATGAAATGCACATCGAAACTAATTCCTTAGATAGTTTTTCACAATAATTTTACAATATAAAGAATCAGCTATATTTACCGTTGAAGTTTTAGCTATTAAAAAAATATATTCTAAATAAAATCTGTTTCATCGATGTGGCTTTGTAAATGTGACCTATGAAAACAAAAAATTCAAAAGATCTGATTTTTAGCTTTTATCGTCATCAAAGTCAACTGTTCGCGGTTAAATCTTATTCTAAAAGTAATTACTTAAAGTTAAGATACATATACATACCTAGTTATAGTTAGGATTATAACATAGACGCAGAAATAGCTTGTTATATTCTCAAAATATATTGAGAACAATGATCAACGTTATATGCCATATATATTTGGTCATTATTTTATCATTACGATGTTTGAGCTAGATAAGGTCGATAAGTATTTTGTATTGTCGCGATCATTCGCTGTTTATAAGGTTATCATATTATAATTTCACTCGTTATTACTAACATATATTTCTATATGTGTGCAACAGTCTCCCTCACCCACCCTCTTGAATCTTGAATAAAGTTATGTTCAAGAAATAAGCCATTTTGCGCCACATTTGGCCAAATTCTGGATATTCATATTGTGATACACTAAATAAAAAGACTTAAATTTTGGATGGACTATTGTTCCGCAGAATAACGTAGAAGGCACTATAAAGAATGACTACACTATCTCCCACCGATTAAATTGACATCACATCGCATGGATTTTCAAAGACCTTCGTTTATAATAAATGAGGTTTATTGATAATTTCACCATCACAAAGGTCATTCTTTTGTTTTGTATTCGAGATACCGATAATTTAATTTTATTATTTACCAAAATATTGATAGCCAATCGCGTGGCACAGACGTAAATTTAATGGTTTTTTAATTATTTCTAATTCATTCAACAACCGCAACGACCATTTACACCTACGTACGTGAGAATATTTTGTGACGTCACCATGAACTCTTTGCGATCTAAATTACTACCTAAATTGAGCTACATCGCTATTTCTTACAATGACCTATATATTTATACGTCATATTCATAGTATTTCAGGTAGTAAAACGATTGGTAATCCCAATTGAATTGATCGCAATAGATTTGTTAGGGACTAAAAGTTCATGGGAGACCGCCAGGTGTATAGTTCTACAAATTTATTTAAAATTGCCCTCTGAACAATGGAAGCTTCATCATTCGTTGTTCCTTCGTACAACATAACCGGTAAATACATTTAAATACCTAACCTGAATTTAATGCTATTTATAAAACACAAAAAAAAAAATAAAGAGGTGGTGTTGCAAAATTGGTAACTTACAGTGAAATTATAATATCAATCCTGCGAAATACAAATATTTACGATGTATCATTAAGAAGCTCATTTTCGTCCCGACTACCCTTAATTAAAGAGCTAACATTATAAGCGCCATTTCGTTTAAATTTCACACACATAGAAGGCTAGTAGACGACCAAAATATAGGCCATTCATTTGGAGCCCAGTTATAGTTTTCTCCAATGAACGGTCAGCTGTCACAAAAATAAAAACAAAATAACCAATGAAATCAGAATTGAATTGAAAATTATAAACTATGACAATTTGTGCCGTAAAATTCATTTTATACTAATTAATTATTTCATAAATAATATAAATACTTATTTCCAATTTCAATCTAGTAGCCGAAATCGGAATGTCAATTTTTCCGAATTTTAAAGATTTCGTTTCGCTGGTAACATTACGCGCGCTTTTGCGCATGTCAGCGAACTCATGCACATATTGGTTGTCATACAGAATAGTCTTTATATCAGTGTATTTTGTTAACCGCGTCAAGAGATGGCGCTACTGTATGATTGAAATTATGTTCTAGTTTTACCTATTTCCAAAATATCTTTAGTTTTTTTTTTTATATTTACTTAATCTTAATGCTATACAATTATTAATTTATTAATGAAATATACTATATTGCTTAGGTACAAATTTACATTGGATTTTTTTTTATATTTGCACAACGCCAATACGAGTTGACGCAACAATCCGAAATATATTTTTAATTAATTAAAAGCTTTTACAAAATCACTTAATGACATAGTTATGAATTTTCATAACACTTTATTTTTAAATTAAGGATTAGTTTTAAATGGAAACATAAGCTTATTTAGTCGAGTCAATCTTAAGTATTATTTTATGAAATTTATAATATATGATATAGTTAGTGTACGATATAAATGTAGGTAGTTAGGAGTCGACAATTGTGCAGCTAGAATTTTTAGTCGGCATAGACAAAGTGTTTATTTAATGAAGCGTGATTTAGAAGGCTAATTAATAAAACAATAAACAGGAAATAGGAAACCGTTTCTAGTGCCCAAACGATTGAAGGTTCGGTTATCCCCACGATACTAATTCTTATCCATATACCCGATTCGCATCCTTGCATAGACTTAATAGGCTATGCAAATCATAACCGAATATCGAATGAAGTTAGCGTTACGTTGCGCGGCAGACGTAGAAAGGACCGGTATAGTAATGATGCTCCCTGTTCTAAAACATAGACACTTTATGAAATGGTATAAATATATTGATAGTGACAGTTTTTAATAAAAATACCCGGGCCTTATTAATAATATATCAATATTATGAAATACGACTTACGAAAACGATTGCCAATCGTAAGTGATCAGACCATTATTATAAAAATAGTTAAATTGTTCTATATCGTATTCTGAACCAATGACTTATATATATTTAGTATAGGAACATTTATTCACAGCTTTCTCGATAATAACATATTCTAAAAATTCGTATTTAAAAAAATATATTCTAAAAATTTAGATATAATTAATAATTAATGCATTTTATTTAATGCGCTTCAACAATATAACAATGTATTTTAGAATATAATAACTTATAGTTATAAATTATAATGTAATTTGAAAACTATTATGAATGTATTGGTACGCGCCCACATTGCAACTTGTCGACTCAAACATTGTGTTTTTAATTATTTTATATCTAATTTTAATCAATATTACTTATAATTTTTTATCTAATTTCGACCGTAAACTTTAATGAGTTTTAATGAGATTTTATTATTTTATTTTTATAAAGCTAACAGCGGACATGTTTTGTGTCATTATTATTTTATAAAATAACATTTTATATTTACCATAAGTATAACATTTATAATGACACTACATTGTCATTATATAATTTATTATTCACATTTTTAAAGTTCAAACTTTACGTTTATATAGTCTCTATGATAATGTACAACGATCTTCAAAAATCTTTAATGCACAAGTATCCCTCGCACAATAATATTATGTGTCTTATAATGCGAAGATTTGTTTTCAATACTGATCGTGTCTTATCACTTCGCGTTGTTTAGGGTAATCGGGATATCTCTTACGTACGTACCAAAGTGACGTTAGTAAAATATGTGACATAAAGTCAGTGATATTGAATCAACATTTATTATCATAGTATTAGAAATATGATACAAACATAATATATGAATCGTATTTAAACCCGTATTATGAATAAATATTTTTTACATCATATAGATTATATTGGTAAATGAATTTTTCGAATATATACAATTATGTTTAGGGCTCAAGCTCATATTGCTTGCACTTAACAAGATAAAATACAAACATACGACTCGAAGAAGAATCACGAAAATAAATTTATATATAGCCCTAGATTTACCATATACAACGGACAGACTTTTCCATAAATACAAAATGTCAGACTCCCTGGTGCTGCTTTGTAAACCCAACGAAACGAAGGTAGTCAATTTTTTGTGCACGACACCATAGCCGGCCATTTTGTCTGTTCGGAAACTGCCTGTCCATACTATGCATACAATATAACCAAACCGAATAAGCTTTTCCTTTAATATTAAAATCAACAAAACTAAAATTTTTAACAATCATTTACATTTTTAAACAATCTTAATAAGTTTCAAACTGGTTTGCGTTTCATGTCTGTTTTACGGAAAAAAGGTTTTATAAAACAGTCAAATGTTTCCTATATAAACTGTAGCCATATTCTAAAGCTATCCACTTACAACATTTAAGATTAAAACTTCTTATCGAACTATTTCGATGTAAAGAATCGTAATCGATATATGAAATGAATGTTAAGGTTTCTAAATGAAAAGCTAATTAAATCGCTCTGTGTATAAATATACTTTATTGTGAGATATTTAGTGATAAGCATATACTTTGTACCTACTTGGTTTTACTTATGTGTAACGCTAAACTTTATTGAATATATCTTTAAAAGTCGCTTTATTAAATATGTATGATTAAATTCGTATTATATGAATTTCGATGAAAACTTTTAAATAACACAAACTCAAACAGATAGACTTTGTTCTTGAAATTTGGTTTGATAGATTGTGGGAAGGACATTAAAAATGTCCGTAAAATTATAAAAAAATATTCTAAAAACAAAGCAATATTTAATTCTATGTATGTCTTAAAATTGGGATGAAGCCCACATATCTGTTGATAATAAGTATTTTTCATCAATTTATCTTCTTCTAGACAATTTTCGCTCTATCCAATAAAAACTACTTTCTGCAGAGACGACTAGTACAAAAATATTCAGAGACTGTAATTGTTGATGGATGTTGTTAGTGTTTTCGCGAGGAGAATAAGCAAATGTTAAATTTATATCAATATAATTTCACATAGCCGGTGACACGACGCCACGATAACAACCTACTCAATAAAAAAATTTGTTTTACATCTTTTAGAACTGCAAGAATTGTTTTTCTAAATAACTTTTGAATAGATGTTGTAATTTAAAAGAGATAAAAAGATATTTTTAAATGCATATTTAAAATTGTTAGATGTTCGTAAAGTTTTATGAAATTGTAGCTAATGTATGTAATCTTCCAACAACGACTATGTTTATAAATGTCATCTCAATGTTGTTAAAGTATTATAATCGTAAAGTTTCTGTAATAATTTAAGTATATTAAAAACGCACCTCTCAATGTTGAATTTCGATAAATTAGTATTCTAAGCTACGAATAAAAAAAAACTATAAGCAATTTCCTTTCGCTCTATATGAATTCTTCACTGATATAAGTACTATTGTAAAAGCTATCTTTCAATTTTTTATTGTTAAGCTAAACAATAAAGGGGCGGCCATGACAGTCGTGGCACACAGGTCCTATTTTCGAGTCAAAGCGGCAACGTCGCACACCCTCCTTGCGAACGAATTGCATCTGTTCTTGAGTCCATAAATATAAACTAACGTCAATTGTTTTGATTGAAATTAAACGATTAAAATACATCAATAATATGTTAATATTTTAAATTACTTATGGATTTTTTTCTCGTCTTCCAGTAATTTAAGCAACAGACGAATATACCTAATATCCAACGATTAGATGATATTATAAAATCCGTATCCAAAGAATTAAAAAAAATTACCATCAGCCTAGTAACCGCTAGATTATTACGGGTGCTATGTAAAATTAATTTAATTTCGTACCAAATTAATTTCATCATATACAATAATGATAGTTTAATATATTGTATACGTGCTAATTATTTAACTATTTAATAAGACACATTTTCTCTTAACACTTAGCTAGGGATTTTGCTCTTCCACGTGCTTCTAACGCCCTATTGATAGTAGCTATGTAAACTAATAACAACTTCAGTATAAATGAATTATGCCTTTTACGCGACGATGGCAGAGCCGAAAGTGTTTTGATTTTAGCAATCTCTATTTACTAATGTTTCACCGTAACGCCTAATTTACTTATTAAATTTTGGTAATGAATTTCGACTTCGAAAAAGGAGTTATTCAGCAATACATGAAGAATACCCCGTGAAACCAGATAGATTATGTTGATTTAAATAATTCTTTTTTGTTAGGAAGATGAGTGGGAATTCCGTAGAAATTTGTGAAGTTCTCATGATGGAATCTTTGAGAAAACGACGACCCCTTATAAGGAAGACGTCGGTGACACTAGTGTTCGTATTAGCATTTGATCGTCCGTAATCGGGTTACAGTTTAGTATTTAATTTTTAATATAGTTTGCGTAGCTACCGTCGCTTGAAGATTTTTACAATTTATTGTAACTAATCACTTAAAATCTATGGTGCATAAAGTTCTATGAGATTAAAAATACTTGGTAATTAAATATTCTTTAATAACTTTTTGTAAGTCTCATTATATATAGTTATATTATTAGCTATATAATATATTATTATTATTTGGTACTGGGTGCTATACACTCGAAAGAAGCATACGATCTGTTCTAATAAAACGTTTATAAGTTTTTTGTCAGAAATAAAATCGTTTTGGACCTAATTTTTCTCCAGTATTGAAATATGCATATGTAGCTACATTTTGGATGAAATATAACAAAAATATGAAAGTTTCGCATACAATTAGTTTCATTTTATTGTAATTGATTTTTTAATAATAAAATTGAAACAAAATATCAATTGGAATATGTTGCTGCGTCTATTAGTTGTCTTGTCCGTGCCCGATTATCTATAACTTATCTTTATTAATTTTAATTTTATATAAGTGAAGCGAGCTCTTGCTTTCATTGGTACTTATATAACCTCAACGTTTATTTATATTTAAATGTATTATTCTTTCTTTTTAAGTAAGCTAATTATTAAACAGTTGTCTATTACATATCAAATTGCTTAAAACTGAACTTGTTTATTTTATTAACAGTTGTAATATATCGATGTTATATGTTTAACTTTCGATGGAATGTTTTATCATCTAAATAGCACCCTTGTTCGAAATATCTGAAACCATTTATCGTATTATAAAGCGATGTCATTTTAAAAAGTGTTGGCTCAAATGTATGATGTCATAATTATAATTATTACTCTGTGTAGTCAATTTGTAACTCCTTAATTAATTTAATATCGATCTAGTTCCGATACTGTATTAGATTAAACTTAATATATCTATTTATTAAATCTTTCTTCTCTCATTCGTCTTTTATTTAAACCTTTATACCGTCATATATTAAAATTACGAGTAATTTTGTGCAGAATTAATATTAATTCGATCATAACTAAAGTTAATTGTTGCTTAATTTCCGCAATTTTAATAATGATCTTTTTATATCGATTTAGATTTCCATTTTGAATTCTATTAAAGTCATACTAAGTATAGATTGGTATACAATGAAGTAACAAGACTTGATATTATGTAATATTTGTTGCATAAAAAAACTAAAGAATTTGGTATGATGAAAGATAGGAACCGCATGGCGGTTAAATATAAATTGTAATGCTAAAAACCCTCAAATTTAATCAATCAATTTAATCGTATCAATTTTGTTAAAAGTAAGAATAAATTTATTTAAGTCACCTTATATATATCATTTACGGTAAAGAGTACACTAAGCGTTGAGGTTGAGTTTGTTACTTTGATTTCAAATTTGAAAGATGTCAAATCATGCATACGAGTTTAATAATTTAAAATCTTATGTATAATAAATATATTTAAACTGGTGTCTTATCCGAAGAAAATCTAATAATACATACAGTGACCCACAAATCTTTTACTACGCACCCTTTGGAGTTCTATTCTACCGATTATACATAGATCATAACAAAACAATTTAAAAATCTTTCAAGTCATAAAATAGTTCAGATGCTTTCTTATCAGTTACAAAACTAAATGTTAACATAAAACGTTCCGTAACTATTATAAAAAAAATATTACTCATTTAATGTTTTAATAGGTTTATAAACAAAACAAAGGAAAGGATTGTTATAAAACCAAACTATCTAAAATTTATTATTGTAAGTTAATTGAGCTCCTAAGTAAAATCCATGCTAAATTGATTTGAGCTTTGTTCCATCCTTGCTTAAGTGGAGGTACGTTCTAAATTGCGTATTTAAATAAGGCTATATATACATATGAGTTTATGGAGGTTGCCAGAATTAGTTCTCTCTGTATGGTGTATAGTATGCGTGAGGTGGGTCCGAGGCAGCGAGGGAGAGGTAGGGGGGCTCTCCTTGCCGGGTGGTGTTCAACGCGCCTAAGGGGCCTCGTCCAGAGAAAGTAAAATATCCTGGAATGGGGGAGGCTAGTATTGTCAAGCGAATATATAAGTATAGCTTTAAACTATATATCGGTCCCTATACTATGTGCTATAGAATACATATTTACATATGAGCCTACATAGTTATCTATTATGCAGATATAGGAAATGGAACAGGTTGGGAGGGACGCTTGGAAATTTGCTTATATATTAGATGGCGAAACGTTCTCGTTATCCATAACGATTTACATTAAAACATTTAACTCTTTCTCACACTTATATATTTTTCTATATATCTTAACCCGTTAACACTACGAATAAAGGTACATACTTGGATATTTAGATAGAAGTATAGCTATCATAAAAGCATAGTGTTGTAATCTACTAGCTTATGCCTGCGGCTTCACTCGCAAAAATAACGATTTTCATTACGTCACCTTTAATACAATATAGAAATTATAACAACATAATGTTTGGTTCCCCATGTCTTTCATTACCTATCTGAACCCTTTCAAGCCTTTCCCAAGGTCTAAACTATCTCTGTACCAAATTTCATCAAAATATGTTCAGCAGGTTAGGCCAGACAGATCTTCCTTCGCATTTATAATAATATTAGTAATGATTATATCGATACATCGTATGTCAATTTATCTTTGCAATTATAACTTAATATGCGTCAAAGTTAATTATTTTTTGGTTACAGGCATAATATTAACAACAGCCCATAGAAAGTTAAAGAAAACTTAATATTTTTTATATAACTTAATATTTTTTCGTTATATATTTTTCTTTAAATTTTGTTACCGAACAATATGGTGTATAATATTATAAAACTGTACCTAACTGAAGTTTGTTTGCTAATGATATCATTTACAAAAACAAGTTTCATCCTATTCTATTTTATTCTTGATTTTGTTTGTTATAAAAACTACTGAATCAATTTTAGTTAAATCAGACTTAATCTTATAAAATACACTCTAACGGTGGCCAGGACTAATTATAACAATAAAACCATATTATTCTAATGCTATCAGTCGAATCCGCAGGCCAAAGTTAGTTACGTATTTAAAAAAAATATCTATTTTAAAACACTTTTTTTTATTGATTACGGAGAGCTCCTATGTATCGAGGTGACTCATTTCTTGGCCACGGCTACGTTTATACGATGTAATGAGGTCAAAAAGTTCCTCTCCGTGGAAGTGTCGACGAAGAAGGTCATATCTGCATTGTATTAAGTCTTTTAATATTGGTACCCGTATAAGGGTGTATTTTTTAAATGTATAAATTTATTTGTTAAATAGATAACCAACGTTGTATACAATTTGTTCTGTTCTATAGACATTCTTATGAATCTATGATAAAAATTGTAACCTCCAATTATAGTCTAACTTAACATGCATCTTTTTTATTTAATTTGTAACAAAGGAAAAGAAGAACTAGGTATATTCTTTTTTTTACTATATGTTATACAGGAATTTGCATATTAGATTTTGGTACTAAATTTACTTCATTCCTATTAGTATTTTATTTTTTCTAAAATTGCTTTGTCAGAATAGTGAATTAATTTAATTTTAAATATGCATTCTCAATGCATTTTTAATATTATATACATTAATATTTTAATATGTCAAGAAGAATATCAAGTTTTGATAACTAAATGAAAATTTTTGATCTTCCAAACTCAGCCACTTAACTTGCGAGGACAATAGGTTAGCACTTATGACGGCCCCTTAGTCTAAAAGCGTTTGGCATTTAACAAAATCAATATTCTTAGCTTGCGTAGTAATTTATTAATTGTTGATAATAAAAAGTTTTCATTAATTATTGTATAATGAATTCAATAGTGTTAATAATAATTTCGACACTAATCATAATTCGGTACACTATACGGACTTGTACATTGCGAACGTTGAGTTTAATTTAATTAAGTTTGAGCCCCTGATACCCAGATCGGCGTAAGGATTCTTGCGACCGGCCTTGACGACCGAGGGGTGTCCGGACGACGCATGTAAATTCGGACGTAACGCCGCGCTCCGGAACGTACAGCCGCAGTTGCCTACATCGGGAGAAATGGAAAATATATATCAAGCTGAGCGAAAAGTCCACTACACACCCTAAGGGTGGAGAGCCCGGACGTGCGTTCGATTCAAACGAGCCGTAGCCACCCATCGTCAGCGCTTCGTTCAATTTTACCATTCCAATTCGTGTATTTAGTTTATGTTTGCAAGCTCATTAACCTGGCGTTGAATATTTTGGCCGATAGAATTAGATACAGATTTTAGCACTGTTCACGACATAGTCATAGAAGAAACAGCCTATCTTGCGCGTTATAGCAAGGCACACATCTCTCTCTAACCAATAGGAAAGCGCCTTTTTAGATGTAATTTAAGATTTTTCCTTTGAGAAAAATAAATATGCTTAAACCCGACCCTCGGCCGGCAAAAAATTCAAAATTGAGAAAATATTTGTTTTACAGCTATGTAAACATTTCTAATTACAACCTGTTTAAATTATTTTTTTCTCTGCACCGTACTGAGCAGAGCTCTAATTAACATCTATTACAGGTATTTCAGTAACAGAGGATTATCATTTGGCGAGGGCGCTGAGTACACTCAATTAACCGAGACCCGTCTGGCAATCCGCGGGTGTCTACCACTGTATACATTTTTTTTTGTAATGGAGACGATTTTGATATAATAAAACTTATTCTCTTTGTAATGTCACGTTTCGATATCACACAATTCATAATCACACGTAAGCAAATGGTTTGTTTGTTTTAGTTACGTTCTCGGTATTTATTCGTTTTCGTTGTCACGTCACGAGGTAAGTGTTGTGCTGTAGACTTGCTGTGCGTTGATCACAGGTAACACGGTGCTTCGTCAGAGTTGGAGACGCACGTAAGTCCGCGTGGCCGTCCGCACGCCGCCCACCGTGGTCACCCGTTCGGAACGACTCGCCCTTCACCCGCCTTCCTCGGCCACCTACCACCCTCTTTAAAAGCCAGTGGCGAGCTTCAAGAGAAAGTGCCGCGTGTGTACACTCACATGCGTAGAACCATCTTTGACAAGAGCCGGCAGGCGCGAGGATGCTGGGGGAAGCTCGGATTATGTGGAGAAGACTCCCGCCGCCCCGTGTTCGTAAGTGTGTACGCACAAAGCCTTCCTACATACATTTGCATAGTGACATTGTACGGTAATATTGTATGTGACCACTCTCCTCGCCGCCCCTAGGCGACATCTTTCAATAAATCGTCTTGAATCATGTTTGGATGCTGTAATTGCTTAGGTAACACAGTTAGGGTGACTGCAATAACGTACCTTAACTTACACTCTCGTTATAAAATACTAATCATATAAAATAAAAATGATTATGAATAAAAAAATTTGGAACTTATTTAAAAATTCCATTTTCTTACAAGTAAGGTTATTCAGAAATTTCTAGTATATACAGTTCAAAAGTTTATATATTTATATGAACTTAAAATCATTTCTAACAATATATTTTATGGTCCATAATTACTATGTGTTATAAACAAATAGTAAATTGATGCTAGGCAAGTCGAAAAATTTAAATTTCAAATAGATGCGAACGTATCTATTTCGATTTACATGTACCCATGTGCGTATAGGTAAGAGGATTTCTTGAAGTTTGGTCGATAGGGCAGAGGACGGGCAAGGGTGGTTCGGACGCGCGCCTACAGTTCGAAGGTTCGCCTGTGTGCGTATGTCTCGGACATGCACGTTACGCAGATTTCTCTAACGATTTTCCCGGAGTGTGAAATGTAAAATAAGGGGTTAGTCGAGGCAGAACTCGCCCGGCCCGCGCCCCCTCGCTAAATTGATGACCGTCCACCCGCAGGGAGATCGGTTCAAATTTAACACATATCGTATTTAAAAGTAAAACGTTTCCAAACCTTATTCTCTCTCATTAATATTCCCTTGTAAAGTATTCTCATATTGAGTAAAAATATCTTGCCTTACCTCGGTTTCAAAACTTCAGTTAGTATTTGAGAAAGATTTTTAAAGGCGGAATAGGTAGGTACATTTTATAACATTTTCGATTATTTACAAACTATTAATAATTATCAATAGTTAATAAATTTAATTTGAATTCAACGCACTGAAAGTTTGTGTGAATGTGTATGCACAATTTAACACTTTTCTTATGTTTAGCACTAGTGGCTTGAGCGGGCTTTGCACACAGCTTATATTTCGAATCCGTTTTTCTTATTTTTCTGAAAAATATAAAAAACATTTTTGATTAACTTTCTAGTATTATTAAACTTTGGGAAACCAAGAATATTGCTATGAAAGAATAACGCTTTCTGAGAACCAACTTTTATGATAAAGTCTGTGTTCAAAATTGTTATCTTTATAAGAATAGTATAACCGTTGCCTTCAAATATAAATACTATTTTACGCAGATTAAAAAAGGAGATTGGTATTTTTTTTATTGAGTGATATTTTTAATATTCCTGAACTAATTTTAAAGATTTTTTTAGTGATCTCTGCATTTAGGAGATAGAAGTCAAAACCTTTAACTTCATTTTTTTTATGTTAGAGGAGGCAAACGGCCAAAAGGCGTACCTGATGTTAAGTGATTTTCAACGTTATACTCATCTGCAACACCAGAAGTCATGCACATGGCAGACGAGCAGTCACTTTACAATTTTTTTACCCACATACTGTAGTACATAGTTTCCCATTTGTGGTCTCATACTGGTACATATGAACATATCTTAGAATTTCTTCTACGACACGATTCGGTTTCGGTACAATGTTTTTCTTTAATAAGGAACACATTTATGCACTTGAAAACTCTTGAGTTTCTAAGCCCAGCTTTGAACCACGACCTCCGGTAAAAGTCACAAGTTTGGCACAAGGGTAACTTATAAATTATTTACTATTTACCTTTACTCCCTGAAAAATGTTGGGTTCCTTTGGGATTATCAAAAAACCGAACGAAGGAACGTAACCAATTGAATATTTATATTCAACACATTCAATTATTTAATTATTAAATACCTTCGGTAGATATAGTCATAGACTTACTATATAGGTACTATAAACAAGACCCATCCATACAATCAAAATGTCAAATACTCGCTGGTGCTCTCTTCGTAAATTTAACACCAACGAAACAGAGCTACTTTCAAGCTTGCCACATTATCGAATGGAGTTAGCTTATGACTAACTTTATTCTTTCGTAACTATAAATCTATTCTGTAGGTTTTTATAAGATAATTGAACAAGCATTTTATAATTAAACAGTATCTAAATTTCACTACGATAATCCCTACGAGGGTAGTACCTACTACCCCGGTCACCCCGGTGGAACGTGTTTTAATTAGGTACGAGGCCCAATGGGACCGAGATCTAAACTGCAACTCGCGATAACAGAGTAGGTCATTTTACAATTGCGCTATTGAGTTTTTAAAAACTAGGTGTATTATTGAAATAATTACCAGTCAAGTGCGTTCGGAACCAAACAGAGCAGAAAATGTGTTAAATGGTTCCGCAGCTTGATGATCAAGAATCTTAAGGACTTTAAATATAAACGAATTAAAATCGACTGAAAAAATAAGTTGTTAATTTCATAGTAATTATTAAAAGTAATATGAAAAACAAAGTTATGGGAATAACATATATATCTCTAAGATTTGTAGACCCATTTTTTTCACTATAAACTTGGTTGAAAGTTCTTTTGATCTTCTACAGCCTCAAATTTTTCCAGATTTTTAAACCCCATAGTTCAAAAGTTAGAGGGGACACCATCAAAATTGAAATTGACTTAATCAAAAAAGTCGTCAAAATCAAACCTCATTATCATTATCATTTTGAAAGACAAAGAAAAAGATATCTCACACGTTGCCATACATTAATTTTTTTTTCAACCCTCAGTTTCGTGTATCGACTGCTAGCTACCCATAACTTTTATATATTTTAAGATTTCACTACAAAACCCTGTAGCGGTTCATAGATTACACCAATTTACCGAATTTCGTATGTTCTAAATATATAGATATATGTTCCAAAAATTGGGATAATATTTATTTACTTAATTTCGAATAGATATAACCAATAAGCTCCGAGTAAAATGATTGTAACATTCTGACGGAGAGACGGACATGGCGAAATTATAAGGGATTTATTTTTGTAATAATTTATATAAAAAGGATAATTTAGAATTATTTTACCATCTGTAAGGGTAGAATTTTGAAAATTCCTTTCCGTAAACCCATACCTATACCGTTGGAAGAACTAATAGTGCAAATTTCAAGTTTTTATTGCGTAGACTCCTATTCCACCGTATACCGATTGACCCCGTTAAGAAATTGTATTTATATATAGCTCGGCTTCTCGGCGGTGTTTCAATATAAAACGTGTTAGAATTTAAGTTAGACCTGCAATGCTACTGTGAAAATGGATTCCAATTTAGTGCAGTAGGTGGTGCTTTTTTACAAACAAAAATACTAAAAATAATTTCTTTGACTACTATTGCTTTTATGTAGATTATTGTTATAATAATAAATAATTATTTATTTTATTGTTATTTAAGGCTCAATGGATCAAAGATAGAAGGACAGATTCCGTTAACGCGAGAGTTACAATCCTGAAACCCTCTTTTGCCGTGTTCTGGCACCAGCTTAATAGGATGGGCAATAAGACAATTGCGAAAGATGTTAATATTCTTGTATATAATTATAATATTTTTAATTACAATATACATTACATAACTGGGGGCTACCATGAACTTTTAGTATACAATTTATTACGATACAATTCAGTTCAGGTCGTATTCAGTTTACTAAATGCGTGACGTATCGTTCCAAAATAAATTGAAGGAAAGAAATTATCTGTAACTACCTATTAACATGTTATATTTATTAATAAATGATTCCCTAGTAGGTTCTCACATGTGTACATCGTCATCGTCATTTAAATCGCAATAACTTTCATGGTAGACCCCATTTCTTACAATAGACTTATTGAAATTACAATAAATAAGTAAGGATTATTTAGATCCAGCTCAGCATTGGACTTATATTTTTATCGGGAATTTTGTTCTTTTTTTAATCCAAGTCCCTTCTGAGAAAAGATTATATGGAGTGTATTCCAATGAATAATCATTTCGTCAAATGAAATATACAAACTCAAGCTAAATTTTCAGAAATCATCTTGCCCTAAAAATCTGGTATCCGAATGCAGCACCACCTCCCGTGTGAATCTAAGCCATGCAAGGTGCCGGCCAACTATATATACAAATTTTCATCAAAATCGGTCTAGCCGTTAAAAAAGATATCAGGGACATCCCAAGTGGATGGACAGAAGAATTATAAGTCATAAAACAGGATTTTCAGGATATTTTAATTTGTATCTGCCCATTTTAAAGGCGTCGGGATGTGACGACCCCATCGCCCGCTGTTGGGATAACCTCTGTCACAACAGAGATTATTCCACCAGTGCAATCAGTCACACTGGTGGTAGGTCTTTTGTTGCAAGAGGCCGCCTAGGTAGGTACCACCGCAGTGTCCAATATTCTGCCGCCAAATAGTAGTGCTTAGGCACTACTGTGTTCCGGTTTGAAGGGCATTGTACGCTAGTGAAATTACTGGGCGAACGAGATTTAAGAACTAATATCTCGAGGTTGGCAACGCGTGAGTGGCACCTACTAATGGTGCTGCAAGCACTCATAGGCTGCGGCAGCCACTTACCATCAGGTGGGCCGTATGCTTGTTTGCCAACTTCTAACATAAAAAAAAAAACCGTAGGGCATTCGTATCTTTAGGACCCGTGGAAAGGACTGTGACTTAAAACGACAATTTTTTGAAGATTTATATAAGTTATATACATAGTATATTTCTTATATTTGTGCTTTTCTCAGTACGGCAGCAACCCTATCCATGTGTGTGTGTGTGTGTGTGTGTGTGTGTGTGTGTGGGCGGCAGCGTTTTAGTTGTTAATTTAGTTTCGCTTAAATTGCATTTGATATCACAATAAATGAAAAGAAATCAATTTTTAGATTGGGTTTTTTTTGACAATTGATATAATGAATATTACATATTAATTATTGACTGATAGCGCATTTGTGTATTCAAAACATTTGTCCGTCTTGAGGTTTTATATTTAGGGCTCCTATAAGCACTGTCTTTATCTCAAGTTGAGGCTCTACAAGTACCCTTCTGATTCGCAGGACATAATGGACAAAAATACCCTTCTCAGACAATAAGCAAAATCCAATTGAAGAAGTTAGCTTTTTCATTACGTTATTTAGAATGAAATGAATAGTATTCGCTCAAAGCGATGAGGCTGCGATAATTAAAGTGTAGATTACATTTCAGTTAATGCTCACCTTAAATAAAGCCGTATTATTTTCAACAGTAGTAGAGATTTGTTATTCTCTCAGCACAAAAGGTCCGGCTCGACCGGGGACGTACTGCCCTCTCACAGAAAATCGCCGTCAAGTAACAGTATCATTAGGTATAAGTTGCGTTTCGAGCGAAGAGTGAGAGCGGCGGAGGCTCAATCTCCCACTCCTTAGGTTGGTAACGCGCTTGTGATACTTCAAGTATCGCGCGCATTCTGTTGCTAACAGTCATGACATAAAAAAAAAATTGTCAAATTGATCAGGCTAATGGAATTGACATGTATATGCTAAAGATAATAAATACTGCTGTTTCCTTTCCTTAATATCGTCAAATAAATAGATCATGACAATACGAACTGTTTTAAAATATTTCAGAACGAGATTGATACTAATATTTTACACCCGAAAAAGACTTGGATTAAAAGCGTGGAATGGAAGAGAAAACGTGCTGTGCCGACCCCACTTGACGTAGGATAAGGGCAAGAAGAAAAAGAACGAGTTATTCAATTTACCATTTACATTAAAACGATAATTGATTTAATGAACAATAAAAATAATGAACAACCTTTTAAGTCTATTCGCTAGATAGAAAAAAAAAACTTCGTATATTATGATTATTATGCTGCTGATGATGATGATGATAATGGTATCCTAGATTGTGATTGTAGGCCTAGGAAGGCTTTGGTCGGTTTCACATCTAGTTATTTTAAGCGGTTATCTTCAAATCTCTTATTAATATTCTGAACAAGCTCTTCCCACCCCTTACAAGGTTTACCACATGTGATGAGATGTCGCTTGAGAACATCTATATAGCGTAAGAATTGACCATCAGGTTTGCCTCTTTCAAATGTGAGTAAAATATTAATTTAGGCAGTCTTCAATAGGAGCAAGATGCTCGCATCGTCTCAGTTTATTTAGATTTAAGAAACCAATATCTCGAGTGAGTGGCACCTACTAATGGTACTCCAAGCGCTCATAGGCTACGGTAACCACTTACCATCAGGTGGGCCGTATGCTTGTTTGCCAACTTGTAGCATAAAAAAATATCAGTTTTAATAAAACACCAATACACAACCAGAAAAAAACAGTGTAAAATTTACCACATATTATAGCTAAACTAGTATGTAATGACTAACACGTGTATTATGGTTTGCCTGATACTTTGGTACACATATTTGTTAGTTGTAGTGCCCGCAGGTCTAGTATCAATAGTGTATTTTGAATATTTTTTTAAGCCCTTTTATACATTTATTTAAGAAACATTTTCATTTGACGACCCATAGTTAAACAATTAGCTTCTAAGAGTATTGCTTAAGAATAGCGTCAATAGGTAGTTTTAACTTAATAGTTATATACTATTATAATTTTAACTATATTATTTTTAACATGGAATTTACATAAAAAGATATGGCAACTTTTATTATTAAAAACGATTCAATCGTTGTAAAATAGAACGAATTTCTTTAAAAAAATCATTCGTAATACTGTGTTTGTTAAAACGTTAGTGCGTCGATGTTCGGGAACCGGTTGTGTAGCCACCCCCGCGGCTAACTGTAAATCGTTTTTTTACCCGCGCTGCATTCCTCTACACGCTCTGCACCCCATCCCCTAAACTCATGTGATTCATTCGAGTAAAATTACATCGATTCTATTCGACATATAATACTTGGCCCGCCTCAAACTTTAATTTCAATTAACTGTTTAATTTTTACTAATATAAATTATGAAATGTGTTGTTAAATAAAACAATATTAAAATTATTTGCGATGTTATTTTTTTACATATTATTTATACATTGAAGTCTTTAAAATCATATTATTATATATACATATTATATTATACATACTATTATTTATATATATTGTTAAATTTTTTAAAACAGTGGCTATTCAGGTTATAGTTCTATTCTGTATTCTATCAACTCGCCGAGTTTAACAAAAATTAGATAAACCTGTATGTAAAATATGACTAAACGACTAAAAATACTATGTCTAAAAAGTCAAACAAATATTTTTATCCATTTAAAAGTTCCTTATCTGTATAAGACGTAAAATCATTTATTTGAATTTTTTTAACGATTGAAAGTATAACGAGTTCGCTTGCTTTGTGCATCTCTGTTTTTGCTCTGTATAATAAAGCTCGTATCTATGCACATTTAATTAAATCTTATGTGTATCTTGAAGGCCAAAATTTATGAAACGATAATGACAGCTTAGTTATGTTTATGTCTGGTATAATGAATTATATTTGTATAATTAAGTATTATATCAAAGGAGCAGACCCGACTGACATATCAACGCTTATCCTAAGCCGTTGGACACTGATAGCTGTTTTGCAGGTTTTGAGAAATAGACGAGTACTAAGAAAGGATTTTTCGAAATTCAACTCTTAAGTGGGTGAAATAGCTGTTGACAGTTTGTATGGTATGTCCCTTATTTTTGAAACTACAAGCAACAAAGAAACACGTGTTTTAACATTTTCTCAAATTCCACCCCTGAAGGGTTGAAACGAGGGTTCAAAGTTTGTATTAAAATCGTTAATAACGCGGGTGAAGCTGCTGGCAAAAGCTAGTAATTTAATATTTTAAAAAAATATATTAACCGAACCGAACTACATCTAGTTAACACTTATAACAGTTACTATTTTGACGACGTTGTGGCGCAGCGGTAGCGAACCTGCCTTAAACGCCACAGGTCGCGGGTTCGATTCCCGCTCGGAGCATAATATGTTTGTATTGTCCATGCAAGTATATTTTCCGGTCTGGGTGTATTTGTCCTTGTCATTGTGAATGTTTCCGGACCCCCGACACAGGATATTACTATCCTAATGGGGGCCGTTGAGTGTGCAGCGTTTATTTATTTATTTATTTATTATTTATTTATACATATTTTGGTCTTTATTCCTTTGTCCTTGTTTTGATAGGATCACTAAGGCCGTCTGGATCCGCCAAGCTATTTCCCAGAAATTAATAGGAATACTAAAAACATAATCTAGCTATATACGAATAGATTCTGCTCATAGATTTACTGTATAATATAATATTGAAAGGCCTTTTATTCGGTTTGCTTTACATGCTAACTTCATTCGGTTATATTGCAAGCTTGTGACTAACTTCGTTCCGTTGTATTGGTGTTGAATTTATGAAGGATCACCGGCAAGTCTTTAAAACCTGTATATAAGGGTCTGTCTGTATTTATATAAGTACATGTTAACCTAAGGTCTTCTTAATAAAGTAAGCTATATTATGAAGTTGAAAATAAAAATCTAAATAACACTTGATGGTCTTCCTAAATTGCACGCAAATGCAGATTGTAGTTATTGTTCTCGGGCGCCGGGTGGCCGAGCTGGGATTTTTTTAAAGTAGATTTTGAATAGACAAACAAGAATTGTGTCTGTGTGCGGAGCATTTCTCGGAAATCGTCTCTAAGGGGTGCAACATTGTATACGTGTGCGTTCCTTTACAATATCACCTGCTATTTCACTTGTGTGTGTGGTGTGGGAGGCAGTGCGATGTTGCTGTTGCTGGCTGCATTTTTTTGGTGCACTGTTGTAAATTTGACAACGTCGCGTAATTTCATCGTATCATAGATCCGTTTCCCTTGGCTCGGGGATAAAACATTGAGTCAAAGTTGTTTTTGATTCCTTAAAATATAAGTTTTGTTAGTTAATAAAGTTACGAGCTAATGAAGCTATAGATGTTTTTTTTTTATATTTAGTTTTAGTCGATTAACTTTGCTTATTAAGCTGTTGAATTTGCAATTCTTATGAAACATGACTCAAATGTAGATTACGTATGCTTTTGGACTATGACGTCATCAGAAGTTGTTAAATTCATCTTACATCTTTGATGTGTCGCCGCTAATATGAATTCGCGTGATATTTGAATGAAGGTATTTCCGATGGATTTTACTATTACAGATGCTGGTCTTCTTCTTCCTAGTTAGCTTTTTTTTAAATAATAATAATGCATTAAAAAGAGATATAGCCCACGAGTTTGTTTCGCCGGCTCTTCTCGGGTAGAGGTTTAATTTTGGAGCCTGTGGTAGAATCTTGACTTTCAACAAATAAGTATGTATGCTTTTTACGTTGAATAAAAATATTTGAATTCGGTTTTTGTCCAGGGTCTACTTATTGCTTATCTGTTATTTGACAGGTTACTGACTGACTGATCTAACCTGCACAAGTTCCACAGCCGTAAAAGCGGACCAGTAACTCATTCGATAAGAGCAATTAGTTACTTGTACCTAACAAGAGTTAACCGATAACTTAACGTGCTCTCCGAGGCACAGTGGGATATTTATATGATCAATACAAATATCTTTCCCGAGCAGGAATCGAACCCACGACCGTCGAGACTAACGAGGCTGGCTCGCTACCAACACTCCACGACGGTCGTCAACTCTTAGCCTGGTTACATACCACCGCACGTTAGTAAAAACTTGTGAAGTGACTCCTCGTCAGCCGCGTTTCGAGGTCAGCCAGCGTGGAACGCTGCAACATGCCCTCTGGTGTTGCAGATGTTCATGGATGGTGGTAATCCCTTAACATAAGTTGAGCCTCATACTACTTGGTCCCCTCAAACAAAAAAAAATTTGATCCTTGACTGGATTTGAATCCGTGACCAACAGGTTAGGAACGATTCCACATTTGTCAATTAATTTAAACATTAGGTAACAAACTATATACATACTAATAAAGCTGGCATTTATGGAGTATTTTTAAGAATTTACAAATAAAATAACAGTTTCAGAAACAATTCGTCTCGTAACGCCTTCCATAATATATTTCGTAATCGACGGTTTTAAAGACCTAATAAAAATAGCGATTAGTAATCACAATATAATAACATGTCTGGTCAATTCGTGTTATACCGAATGGGAGCGTTCGTAGAATTTGTTCCATCAATGTGACCTCAACACTAAAGTCAAATCGGAGACTGTATCTAATTAGTGTTCAAAACTGTCGGCTATTTGTTGTATTACGATGCCATATATCAATGCAACCAACACAGCCCACGGGCTGACGAACGAAGTCAAATAAATACACGTTACAGACTAGCGTTTTTTCCGAGCGTTTTTCCTGTAAATAATAAATAAATAATAAATAAAATGCTATGTATAACTAATAAATGCTACACACTCAACTGTCCCCATTTGGATATCCTGTGTCTGGAACAACACACAAGGACATGGCCAAACACAAGCAGACTGGATTACATGCATGGTTAATGCAAACATCTGCCCCAAGCGGGAATCATACTCACGACCTGTGACGCTTAAGGCAGATTCGCTACTTATAGGTACGTATAGCCGTTCCTTCTACCACAAGCTCAACTCGTACGAGCGTTGACGCGCTTATAAGCGCTTTATATAAAGCGCTATAAATATGCTACTGACAATTGCCACGCCCGGTTCAAAAGCGAACGCGCGAACATACACGCTGGAATAGCGCACGTGTAAGCGCGTGCATTTCGCGTTTTAAAACGCGAAAACAGACTAACCGTTTTTTCGAGCGTATACATACGGCCGCTTGGTAATCAATAATACATATGTACCTAAAACCGAACTTGTACTCTTGTATAAAACGCTGGTCTGAAGCCGCCCTTACAAAGTTGTGTACACAACCTGTTTGTTTGAAATGTATTGATGCTTTTGTAAGAAAATTAGTTGATTTTACAAAATATCGCATTCGTACTTACAAAAAGCAAAATTTATTCACCTATTAAAATAATTTTTTTTATTTGTATGCTGTTGTCTCTAATGGCCTTGATAACGTCACTGAGTGGAGAAGCCGGGTACTGAGACTCAGCTCCCGGGAGCTCTAATTTGATTCCGTCCTTACGGTGCTTTCTGCGAGGCTGAGCCACGACAAAGTACGTAATATAACAACTCACTAAGCTTTGATTTCATAATAAAAATAATATTAGTTCAAATAAAAATAAGTATATTCGTTAGACAGCGGTCAAGCTGTCTAACACAGGTTACCATAAAAATTGCAAACAAGCATACTGTCATAAAGTTTGAAAAGATATAGATTGTTAGTTGGATTAAAACGTTTTATTGTCTTGGCAAAATGTAAAGTTACTGCGGGATAATCAAAAAATAAACAACAATATATTGATGTACTAAAATTTAAAGCTTAAAAAGAGACAAGGATTGTTTGGACGCAAATAAGCAATACCATGTCAACCCACAAAAGTGTTGGTAAATGGCTGAAGAACATTTTTCTTTAATATTTGTACGGTTTTAAGCTTTAAAACTTCTGAAAAAGCCACTTTTTAATCATGCATTTTATGTATTATTTTAAACGTTTTGGGTTATATTATATACGAAATATGCAGTTTGTATGCTTATTTCTTATGAAAATAAATAAATAACTTACATACATCTTGAAATTGCCAAAAACTTGACCAATACATTAAAAAAATCATATAAAGCAAATTGTTCAAAATTTTCAAACGCGTTTTTTTTTTTCGAAATGACATTCGTGTGGGTTGACATGGTATTGCTTATTTGCGACCGTTTGTGCAATTGTAAATTGGCTTCGACTCGAGTGACGCTGTTGCCCGTTTATGAGCAGATCCGTATGGAAATGAGATGAATAAAAAATAATAGTATGATACAAGTCAATGACATTTGTTTGTCGGTGAAACTTATTATTAGTCTTCGTCCTAGCATTATTACCGGTATTTTATTTTACCCGGGGTCTGCTTATTATTCTTATCCGGATTTGACAGATTCCTAGTTTTTACACAGAGCGATTGCAATCTAACCTTCTCAACCTTAAGGGCGAACCAGTCACTCATTGGATAATAGCAAATTACCTATCAATAGTTAACGATTATTATCAGATGTTGTGATAACAACTGGGACCGACAGTTTAACATGCTCTCCGAGACACGGTGGTGAGACACACAAGGACAAACGCCCAGACCGAAACATATATTTATAACAAACATCTGCTCGAGCGGGAATCGAACCCGCAACCGTCAAGACAAAAGACTCGCTACCCACAACGCCATATCGTCGAAAATTATTATTAGTCTTTGATTACAAAATGTATTTTAAATGAAACAATACGACTGTAATATAATTGGCATGTCATTTTATTTATTGCTTTATTTGCGACTCGTCCGATTGATCTGATCGCTTCGAAACTATACAGGATCGCTCGCTGAGTCACGGACGTAGCGAGATAGGAGCAAAGGTGGGGGGACTGCAAGTGCCCCTCTCTGGATCTTGCAAAATACTGAGAAATGCAAGAATATAATGCATTTTATACAATTTAATTAATAAATCTTGTAGTCATTTTGCCCTCCTCTGAACCTTTAAGTAACATTTTGCCCCTCTCTGAACCTTTAAGTAACATTTTGCCCCTCTCTGAACCTTTAAGTAACATTTGCCCCTCTCTGAACCTTTAAGTAACATTTTGCCCCTCTCTGAACCTTTAAGTAACATTTTGCCCCCCTCTGAACCTTTAAGTAACATTTTGCCACCACTATCTGTCCACCAGTTTTGGAATCCATAGGAAATATATACACATACTTATTTACACACACCACTCATGATAATTCAAGATGTTGTGGCGTTGCGGTAGCGATCCTCTCATAAGCGTCACAGGTCGCGGGTATGATTCCCGTTCGATACAGATGCTTGTATTAACCATACTTGCATGTGTTCCGGTCTGGGTGTCTTTGTCGTTGTGTATGTTTCCGGACCACTGACACAGGATATCACTATCCTAATGGGCCGTTGTATAGCGTTTATTATTATTTATAAATTAATTCTGGGAAATTCCAAATACTTTTTCAGAGTCTATATTATAAAGAAATGTTTCAGTTTACTTTAAAAAATAAATAATTAATGTTCTAAAGATATCGGGACAAATATGTGCCAAACGGAGTGTAGATTAAAACGTAAATATGTATAGGCATAGTGGAGACTAGTCGTCTTTAGTTATATACAATTAAAAATCTACCGTACATAATAAATACTTTTACATACATATATAATTAATTACGCAAATGACATATTTTTCTTTCTAATGAAAATGTGAATGATTTTTACAATTACCTTCACATTTAGAAAATGTTTTTTAGGGTTCCTTAGTCAAATGGCAAAAACGGAACCCTTATAGTTTCGTAATGTCCGTCTGTCCTTCCGTCCGTCCGTATGTCACAGTCATCTTACTTGGAGACCATTGACTCTATATAGACGAAATTTACTAAATAAGTGTATTCTATGAACCGCGAAACGATTTCGTCATGAAATCTTAAAATATAAAATAAATAAGAGTAACAGTTCATACATGTTACTGAATTTTGAAAAAAAAAATTCAACGTATGTCAACGTGTGAGGTATCTTAAGATAGGTCTTTCAAAATGATAAGGAGGTTTAATTTTGACTTTTTTCATTAAGTCAGTAGTTGTTCAGATACTAAGTCATAAAAGTTGTGTACCTCTTACTTTTGCACTGTGGGATTTAAAATTGTGGAAAAATTTGAGGTTGTAGAAAAACTTCAACCACTGCGGAACCCTTTAGTTTCAACTGTGCGTGGTCCACAACGCAATTGACTAGTATTTTTTATTTATTTATTGTTCATTTTAATTAAAATTTTATTTTGTTACTTACAAAAAATAGACTTCTATTTTTAACAATTTTTTAACAAGCACTCGCGTTATTTTAGTCGTTGGCGGAGGATTATCTTAAGATTATTATTACTTTACCATTAAACTATTATCATACCAAATTTAAAGTCAAAACTGAAGTTCATATTTTATATTATAAAATAGGATATATTTTTTTTACTTTTCTTACAGAATACTTTATATACAAACGCTAAACAAAAAATAAAAGGATATGCCTATATACATAAACAATCACTATATTTCTAAAATGTATTAAGGACCCTATTATTATCATTATAAAAATATTTTATAACCACGGCAAAACTAGTGTAAATACTTTTATTAGTCAATATTGTTCCTCTTTCTTTCCGGTAATCGTTTCATTGGCTTAAACGCCATAAAACAATCATGTCAGATAATACGTTTTAAACCTTATCTCTAAATTGATTTTTATAACTTTCTTCCTAGGACTTCCTTTGTTTTCTATTGTTATAGTTTTTGAAAATCGTTTAATATTACTGAAAGCCGTGTTCTATTGTATATGTTATCTCTTATTATTACTGTTGGCGCGAATAAGCTGATTATAAGATAGGGTAATGATAATATTCATAAAATAAAATGCATTTTTTAAATTACTATTATTCTTACACAAAAAGATTTTTTTGATTGTCTATTACTGTTGGCCCTGTGGCCTTGGCAGTATCACCGATGGGGTCAAAAGAAAGCTAACTATTTTTGTATGAACCAATTACCACCTGACCGTCGCAACATTTGCGGGCTATAATAAATACCGCTACACAATCAACGGCCCCCATTTCGATAGTTATATCCTGTGTCAGAGATCCGGAAACATACACGTGGACAAAGACAAAAACACCTAAACCGGAGCCTCTATGGTCAATACAAACATCTTCTGCAAATGCTAGAAAAAAAGTTGAAAATCAAAAAGTATGCATTTCATACTTAAAACTAGTTCACCAACTTTAACCATTTCTGAGTTATGTCATTCATAGATCAGAGAAGGGCACAAAAACGGTGTAGATTTTGGATTTTTATTTTATACTTTTTATATTTAGAACAGTTCTATTCTACGCTGTAATAAAATAAATGTATTATAAAATTTTTAAGTTTTTGGAAAAAAAAAAAGTTTAGTTTTGTAAATTAACTATACAATACGAGATATATAAGGTTTCCTCATAACTTTGTTTTTCATATTTTAATCATTTCTATGAAATAACCATATTATTTTACGACGTTGTGACGCAGCCTTAGCCTTTAGCCTTGGCAGCGCCACAGGTTGCGGGTTCTATTCCCACTCGGAGCACATGTTTGTATTAAAGCATGTTTTACGGTTTGGGTGTGTTTGTCATTGTGTATGTTTCCGGATCCCCGACACAGGATATCACTGTTCTGATGAGGGGCGTTGAGTGTGTAGCATTTATTATTACTATTTTTGCAGTCGATTTAAATTTGTTAATAAAGTAATGAAGAGTCTTCCTTACCACGCTGCGGAACTCTTTAGTTTCGCACTACCACCACGCCCTTGGCCGGTAATAAATACTATAATATTTATTTACCTTAGTACGAGTCGGTATTTAGAATATAGGTCTGCGTTAATTTTTAATTTGTGAGTTTGTGGGGCATCAAGTTGTGTCAGCCCGAGTGTCTATTGCCTGACGCGACGCATCGTAAGACGTTGTGGAAACTCCACAGTTTGACTGACCGTCATTGAATCCGATTCGAATGATTTAGTATTTACCATTGGCAATATTAATATTTTTGACTAATGAAGATATTCAGAAATAAAAATCAATATATTTTTAAACCTACCTTCGATTAAAAGTACGTAAAAAATATAGTTAAGGAAATGTTGATTTTACCGAAAAGCCGTTAGCAAACCTAATAATTGCTGTTTAACCCTAACTTTATATTAAAATTACGACAGTTTGTTTCTTTGTTTCTTAGTGATGTGTACACGCCTAAATATCTGACCCGATTATGAATTTGTGTATAGATATAAATAGAAAACAAAATTGGAAGGGAGTAAAAAAGCGGATGAAAGATTTCTTAATAAAAAAAAAATTATTTCAATTGACAATCGTTTTTTACTCGGGCAGAGTCGGGGGATAGCATATTATAGTGTTAAAGTTGCGATTTTTATTTTTTTTATTTCATGAATTTTATTTTAAAAATGGGTCACGCAAAATTGCTATACGCATTAAAAATACATGTTATAGATTTACGCTTACTTTATTTAAACTCAATATTTTAATCGAAATTAATTACATTAAAAAAAATGTCTATTAATATCTAACGATAACATGTGGCAAAAACGTATCCCTTATAGTTTCGTCATGTCCGTCTGTCTGTCTGTTCGTCTGTCCGTCCGTCCGTCCGTCCGTATGTGACAGCTATTTTACTCGGAGACCGTTGGCTCTATCTATACGAAATCTACTAAATAGATGTATTCTATGAACCGCACAACGATTTTGTAATGAAATCTTAAAATATATAAGAATTAAGGGTAGCAGTCCATACATGTAACTGAGTTTTGGAAAAAAATTTCAACGTATGTCAACGTGTGAGATATCTTTAGATAGGTCTTTTAAAATGATAACGAGGTTTGATTTTTTTTGAAGGAGATAGGTCAACAAGTTTTAGAGATATGTAAGCTGTTCCCCTATCTTTGTTTTTCATATTACTTTTAATAATTACTATGAAAATACCAACTTATATTTGCAGTCGATTTTAATTCGTTACTATTTTTAAAGCCCTTAAGATTTTTCATAAACAGGCTGCGGAACCCTTTAGTTTCAACTGTGCTTGGTCTACAACGCACTTGACTGGTAATTATTTATATTATCATAAATTCTTTCTAAATTTAAACTTTTGAAATAAAATTCAGATAAACATAAAAATTATATAATACAATAGAACTATTACTATTTTGTTCAATTTGAAATAAGTTTGAAATTTTAAATTGAATTATTTAAATGAAGCGCAGGTCAGTCATCCATAATGTGTATAGAGGGTAAGAAGAGTCCGAGTGTACGGTAGGGGAGGATGTTAAGCGATCGGCATAGTCCGAGAAAATCGATGTTGTAACCCCTCATAGTTTGCATGGTCCTGACCACTGGTTTCCGCGTCAAATTTTCACAGTTTTAATTTAAAATAACCATGTAAAATAAAATATAGTATTATAATAAAACATTTTTCGAATCGTTGTATCTTTTTCATTATGTATGTATAAGATCATTTTTAAATAATGAAGGAACGGACGCTTCCGTTTGCCTCCCCGCCCCTTACTCCGCGATGCAAAATCTTCGCAGCCCTGCGCGATTGCGATTCAACTATGCTATAAATAGTATAAACAAATGTTATATAAATAAAATGAAAGTTAATATAGGACATTACAGAACTTGTTTATTTATTTACGTCATTATTTAAAAATACTTTTATTTATCGAAACTTTAAACACATGTGCATTTTATTTCTAAAACCTTGAGACTTAATCTTTGCTTTTAAACATGTTAATAACTTTTATTATATTTCGGTCATTGACTTTATACAAGGAAATAACATTTAAAAATTACTCGCACAAAGTGTGCAGCTAACATACATTAAGAGTTATTTATTTCGTTTCGTGTTTTGTTTTATAAACTATTTTGTTATTAAATTTTATAACTTAAAATGTAGACTTTCTTACAGTAATATTATAAATTAAGATTTGAAATTTAGAAAATTTAGTCGCAGAGCTCGAGCGTCCCGCATTGTAAGGGTGGGTGCTATCGCTATCCTACTCGGACGCAGGACGCAGCATCACCGGACATTTCGACCGGGCATTTCAATTTTGAGAAAGCGTAGGACCGGGCCCTTCCCGCGCGCCCTGCCTCCCCTCTTTGTGCACCGTCTCGCTTATACTCAGGACGCACAAAAGGACGAAGAAGCGATAACTTCATCACCGCACGGTGCTCTCGCTCGCACTTACGCCTCGGTGGGGGACGACGTTGCGAATTGTTATTGAAGTCATGCCCCCGAAGGCGACTTCGGGAAGGCTGTCAGTTGCTAGTAAACGTTCGCAGCGTCCGTACCCAGCGGCTGACCCGCGTCGCGTCCGTGCCGCCTCATTATAAACTATAACAACATAACACTTTTCCGTTTATAAACAAGTGCCAAGTCGAAATTTGAACATTTCTTAAAGTGAATAAACTTTTTTAAATCTTTATAGTTATGTGATAAATTATTAAGAACTTATATAATTTGAACTTTAGAAAAATAAAACAGACATTCAGTGCGAAATATCGTTGTTAACCGTGTTATGGTTTCGGACGTTTAAAAGAAGTTTGTTTTGGTACTATTTCGCGGCGTTAGAGTGTTTACAAGCGCGCACGTGGCCGTGCCGCCCGCCCGCGCGTGGCAATGCCGCGTAAAACTTTCTTTGAAAACACTGCCCTAGTATAAGTTAAGTCGCCTGGGAGATAACGCGATCGCGACCATGACTTTAACCTGTAGCGTCTGATTCATGCAGCCTCGACTACATGTTCGTCGAGAAGAGGAGTGTCATATTTTTATTTTTTTTTCGTTGGAGGAGACGTTGCTCTCCCTTCGATAAATGATTTAAATGGCTAACAACAACGCCGTTTCGTCGACCCTACCGTCGAGAGATTATCATTGTAAGGTCTGCGATCTTTATTTGGACACCGTGGAGTCTTTAGAAGTGCATTTACAATATCACAAGGAGAATCTATATGTAAAGTGGGGCACTCAGAATACACAAAATGATACTGAAAATAATAACGGTGCAAAAGTGAAGACAGAGACAACGGTGTCAGCTCCTGCCGACTCCAGCGACAGCATGATCACGAAACCCAGTCCAGAGTTCCAACAGCGGGCTACCCCGGAAACAACAGTTCAATTTCCGCATCCGGCAACACCACAGAGCTATCACAGTGCACCCTCGCCATATCAAAATCCGGATCAAACCAACTTTTCTCCAGGAGCACAATTCGGTAATAATTTTTCACATGCTAATTTTCCACAAAATCAACATGCAGAACAAATTAACTGGGAACAATCTCAATATAGTCAAGATTATCATAAACCGAATCGTTTCCATCCATATAATATGCAAGATCGTGTTTCACAAGTATCGAGTTCAAGCCCATTGTACGGTCAGCCACTTAATCAACCAACTCCATCTCCGTCACCAAACCAATGCGATAAATGTGGCTTTGTTTGTGATTCTGCGGTACAACTTAACGAACACTGCAATTCAGCTCATGCGGGTACAAGCGCAGCTCCCATATCAGCACCAATGTCTTATCAACAATTTGCCGGAAAATCATACAACAACTCAGGTTACCAAAACGATACTGTGAAAGTTAAAGAAGAACATGAAGAATCGTCGGATATATTAGATTTGGACTCACAAAAAGTAGTATACCAAGGAAATGAAGGTGAACAGCAAAACACACCCTATGAAGATACACATTCTCAAGTTCGTGAAGTAAATACAAGAACCGTTCCAATGATGCCATGGGAAACTCAAAAACTTTATAATAACCCTCAACTCAATGGAGACATATCATTATTTAAAGACCAAAAAATGTTTGTAGAGCAACAAAAAGTATATACATCTGAAGGCAAAATGTTTCACCCAGATCAAAAATTCGGCTACGCACAAGAAAAATTTTTAGTACATCATGAGCAAAAACCTTTTATGCACGTAGAACAAAAGATATATCCCGGTGTCCAGATGCCACCACTGTCTGATTATTCGGGTAATGTTGCTTCGACTAATTCTGATATGAAACCACCTTATCGCCCCTACGACTCACCTTCAGCACCTCAAATAACTAGTACACAACCAGCTAACCCTACTTCGTCATCCATGCCATCTATTGGAGGAAAAGGTGCTAATTGGAAATCGAACGAAGCAAGACGACCAAAGACCTACAATTGCACAGCTTGTAATAAATGGTTTACAAGCTCAGGACATTTAAAAAGGCATTATAATACTACACTTCATAAAAATGCAGTGCGGTCATCGGGGCAGCCAGATCCAGCTACAATGCCAATTTCAAGCCATCATCATCCGAGCCGTGATTCACTACAAAATCGTGCTCAGCAGCAGAGTGTTGACTCAAACACTCAAAGTCCCATCCCATCTGACGACAGTCGAGGCGTGGACGAAGGCGCGTTACAATCGCCTTACGCATCGCAGAACTTCGAGCGCTCGCACCGCGTCGCCACCATGCAGTCCAAGTCGCCATATACGCATCTTCAACAGGGTAATTTAGATAATAATTTCAGTAATAATCCTTTAGCTAATCATTCTTTACAGCATCAAGTCGGTTCACACGCTATTAATATAGGTAGTCAACCGCCGGGTATAGGTATTATAGGTGATAATTCACAAGCTTCTAAAGGTACAGCAATATCCACTAGTTCGAATCCCCCAAACGGGGAAGCAGGTCCCTCTGTTTCTCAAAATCACCATATGAGGGGCCTGCTATCAGTATCAACCAGCAATATTTCAACACCAGTTCTAACTCAGACTACACAGGCGCTTACGGCGCACGCACTGCCACCGTTCAGCCATTTGGGTGTCAACCCATACAGTCCGAGGTCTACGGATCCTTTGGGTCCTTCAGTTCCGGACCCCACGCACACCCCATTATATTTGGGTCAGAATTTTCAGCAGACTATAGCACCGAGTTACCCAAACGGGATGGCCCTCACGTTATGGATATGGCTATCAACAATCTGCCTATAGCCAATCCGGCTACTTTTGGTGAATCCACACCCGAAGAAGTCGAAGTTATGGAACAAGAAACGTCGAATCAGCCTGCTAATGGACGCTTGCCGAGTTTTTCGCAACTCCAGACGCAGAGCTTTAGCGTTTATGTTTCTAACTATATTACATCACCTAACGTGGGGGGTCAAGTTGTTACCGACGAGTCCACCGCCGGTTACATTATAGTCGATCCAGTCCATTCTCCTATCCAGTACAATAATATTGATATAGGAAGTCAAACTTTAGATTATGATTACAGTTTTTCACCTAAAACTATTAAAGAAAATGTTCTTAGTTATAATACAGATAATATAAAAGTTTATCCATATGGTTATGCGGTGGGTGGTAAAACAATTAAACGAGAAAACGATGTCTTACGGACTGACTCTAGCGAGCTTCAGATTTTAAAAATAGAAGATATTATGGATTATGCTAATAAGGAAAATTATGGAGCTCAAATGAAGTCTCCAGCGAGCCCGGAGAGCGCTAAGGCCGAGAACGAGAGCCACGGTTCGCCTTCCATTTCATCTACAGTTCCGACTACACCGCTTACCGAAAGAAATCATTTTAAAAAGGTTGCACCTGCCACTGTACATAAATGTTTTGAATGTGACAAACTTTTCAATAAAGCATGCTATCTTACACAACACAATAAAACTTTCCATTCGGGAGCAAAACCTTTTAAATGCGACCGGTGCGGCAAACGGTTTTCTGATGATGTTTCATATGAGGGGCACTATTTAAAGCACGCAGACAATAAACCCTTTAAATGTAATGAATGCCCGAAGTCTTTTAACCACAAGACAGATTTACGCCGTCATATGTGCTTGCATTCAGGGTGTAAGCCATTTGCGTGCGATCATTGCGGTAAAGGGTTTATAAGAAAAGACCACATGGTGAAACATTTTGATACACATATGAAAAAAAATTTGCGATCATCATCATCATCGGTATCATCGACATCACCGCCTTCAACATAAATATTTACATGCTCATTAAATCCATACAATTTTTATCACACATATCATTATCGAACAAAAAATTCAATGACTTTGTTAAGAGATATTTATATAGTTGGTAACTTTAAACGTAGCTTTACGCTATAGATCTGTTATGTCCTTTTAACACGGCCGCGGAGCGACTCCGACGCATGCATTTAGTCCGCAAGCTATTTTTTTTTGGTTATTCATTCAATCTAACCTTGTATTCGGTGCAAGGTGACTTTACATGTCTGGGTGTCTGGGCGCTAAACGTGTAATTACATGACGTCGGAGTTATATTCCGCAATAATTTATACACCGATCCATATCATTTTACATATGAATATATAGTAGTATTAGTTAAATAAAAAAAAAATCAAGTGATTATTACGTTTTGGAACTTGAACGGTTGTCATTTTCTTGAAACCAGTACATATCTTTTTAATTGTAAATTGTGAAACGTAAATGGATTTAGTTTAAAAAAATCTATGTACTTATTTAATTGTTACGTGTACATAATTTAATTTGGGACTCAATGCCAGACTTTTATTTGTATAAGTACCTCGAAAATGTAATTTTTATCTTGTTGGGTTGTTTTGGTTATATCTCAAAGAAATTGGTATTAATTATAAACAATAAATATTTGGACGTAATATGATATGACACGTACTTAAATAATCATTTAGATAAATTTTAAAGAAATAGGTTGTCGGGAGATGATAGAAACTGTAATTGTTTTGAGGTATTGTGTAAAGGTTTTAAATCAAAACGTGCCATTACGTTAGGACGCGGCCGACTTTGACAACGATAGTCGCCGGCGCAACCCGTAGGTGTTAAACTTATCGTTTTTGTTTTAGATGTAAATTATCCTATTGGTTATTATATTAATGTTTTCCAGGTGCTTCCTATTTTTATTATTTTGTCTGTTGATATTTGTTTTAACTTTTAAGGTAGTTGATGAAATTCGGAATTTTTCTTGAAAAAAAAATTGTAATTAATAAAAAAAATTAAGTTACCAGTATATAATTTGAACGAATTTAGTTTAAACATTCCTGTTTCGTTAGTGGTAGGAAAGTAGTCTTCCTGAACGTTGCCAAATTATCTCCGCCAACTGTCTGTTGCGAAACGATTTAACTTTTAAATGATTTTTAGCCTAATAATGAAATTCTCTAGCAATAATTCTAATAATAATGTAAATTTTTTTGTATAGTAATAAATAAAATATCATGTTTATTATTATTAATTTACTTAGGTATTGAATGATTAATAAGCGATACTTAATTGAATACTTTGTAAATAATATATTTGAGGGTAGATGGTTTTATTCGAAGTATAAATTGAAGGTCCTAGTGCGTAGGATATTCAAAATATTTTCCTTGTTATTTATTATATTGTCTGATCGAGGAGGACGAGCCGCGTGATATTCTCAAGCAATGAAGTATGCTGTTAATTAAGTTTAACTGACATCAGATAATAAGCCACTGTGTCTAAGATACCAAGTACAATATTTTGAAGCGGTTTAATTAATAACAAATCTGTGCAATATGGACATTTGTATCGATTTAATTTTGATAATGTTTGTATTTGACTGTTGATTATTATTGCAGAAATATTTTTATATATAATAAAATTACAAAACTTGTCTACCTCAACAGTGATCATATACATTTAATAGTTAAATCAGATAATAAAATTGACTTGTTAAAATCAGAATGAAATATAACTACGTATGTATATTATTCATATATGATATATTACGTAATTTAATAAAATATTTACAAATGTATTAATTATAGTTTATTGACCTATCGAATTTTTTATGTACAATTTTAGCGACGCGTGTGTTCGTTTGCCATTTGCACAATAAATAATATTAAATAAACTCAAAGCAATAAATAAATCAATTTATATACAATGGATCATATACATTTTTTTATATTTACAATGATTATACATAAGTGGCAAAGAACACAAGCGAACCGATGAAACAATAAGTTATACAAAAATAAGTATAGTGACATTTTTTTCGTTATATCAACGTAGATAAATATGTTAAAAATTTTCTAGACTATTGAGAAGATTTTTGTATAACAGAAATATTTTCAACAAAGCAATAATTGTAATAGTGACACAATATGGAACTTAACTACCTCAAGTAACGAGTAATAGGGTTAGAGTGTTGTGAGGGCGCGGGCCATGGCCCGGCGGGCCTCGCCGACCAATTGAATACCTCATCTTGCCTTCATATATAAGTAGGAAAAAACTTCTTTATCTGGCGGCCCTGACGCCCTACGGCCCGACGCTCGTCTTCAGATATATTTTAACAGACATATTTGTCTTTCTCGTACTGTTTAAAACCCGCACTAGTAGTATAGTTTAGTTGTAACCAATGTAAATATTGAACGGTAAATTTGTTATTTATCATATTCTATTATTGTATCCATCGATACATTTATTTTGACATAAGTTCGTAGTGATTTCAAGTTTATAAAAAAATAGTATGTAAGACGATAAAGTTTAAGACAGTGATTATGTTTATATAATGTTTTAATTTAATTATCAGTTACCAGACGATTTCTGTTACATTCAGTTGAGTAAAATTTGAATGGATAAATACGATAAGGTGTTGTTTTCATTTTAAAATTATTCCCATGTAAGTTTACACGCATGTGTGGAGTACGACGATGGCGTGCGCTTTTAATTGGTTCTTTATTATATTTGTTTATAAGCGTAGTGCGAAATTGAACCGTTGCTGGATGAAGACTAAGTGACGTCACGAGACAGAGTAACTTCGGTTTCTACCAAAGTATATCATAACATCGAGATAAATTGGTTTTACTTGAGGTCACTTAGGCTTTATCTAGAATCATAGTAGGATTAAGTATCCATAGTTTATTCTAGTTTTAGGCGACAGATCTGTCACAACGCCAAAGCGAACATAAAATATGCTATGCGTAAATATGTCCATATGTGAGTGATTCGATTTATATCAAAAGCGATATATATCATTTTTACATATGGAAATATTTCGACTTCCGTAACAGCTTTGCGAAGTCTTTTTATTTATAATAAATTTTGCCAATTCACAGATCTTTCTGATTTAACAACATAACTAAAAATCTATTATATAATGGTACTTGGCAAAATTTTAACTCATTTGAGTTCGTTACTTACGTAATGGACACAATTGAGCAGTACGGTGTCAGTTTATACATGTAGTTAATTTCTTTATTGCCCTGTTGCTGTCTCAGGTCTGTCGGTAAATATAAATTTAATGTGAAAATAAAATTGTTGTTTCATTTCAACCTCCTTAGCTGCTGGTTGCGAATTGCTATGCCCTTTTATAGTATACAGTCCGTCAAACAAATAGCATTATTTTTTTATAGTTATATACATAGACTAACAATATACTATAGATAGGTCTTTCCATATAGATAAAATTCTAAAGACGCCCAGATGCTTCTTCATAAATTCAACATGAATACAACAAAACGAAAAAGTCACACGCTTTGTTCGATTATGTTGCTAGCTTGTGACTATATTCGTTTCATGCGTTGGTGTTGAATTTACGAATGAGCACCAGCGAGTCTATGACAATTTATATGGAAGAACCTGTCTATACTATATTTTACGTTTATGCATGTATATAAAATAAATATTTTATTTTAGTACAATTTCAAAACAAGCTAATAGTTAAATTTAAAATAAGTACGGACTGTATAAAATTGAATAGAGTTAAAAAGTACTCAAATACATATATATATTTAAAAATAATGCCATATATTTTAAAATAATGCCAGTAATTTCATACAAAACTTGTATTTTTTTTCTATTCATTTAAACTTCTCTCTAACAATCAACATGGTAGGTAACGAAGGCTAAAAGTAAGCTTTTTTCTTTCAATTTTTACAAAATAAAGCAAAGTATTACAGGTTTTAAATATTTCGAAGGATATGCTTGACCACGGATGACGAAACCTTAATCCCGTAAGTATGTGGTATAGTATGTATAACAATTCTCTATACCCTCCAATTTTTCTTATAATCCATTGGAGAATTCATTCTTTCATTTTGATTACGATGAACAAAATTTCTTTATTAGCAGAGTAATTATTTCCCAGAATAAATTTTATTATAACTAATTCATACAAACGAACTTTCATTACAGTATTATAATAGAACAATAATATTTTTTCTACATATATATAAAATGAATTTTAAGAATTAATAAAAAGATACCAAGTTACAGAGTATATTTTGAGTCAATTGGTTATTAACACGCTTTTAGTGGCTTCATAAGTATGTAAAGGAAACATTGAACATGATTTTGGCCTCCTTCAAAACGTCGGATTAAATCGAAATTTTGCATAGTCAACAATGAATTTGATGATAATTTAAGAAATGCAGCTAAAAATAAAAAATGATAAAAATAACTATTTTATTGTAAAAAAGCGTGGGGTGCTTTTTAAGACATCAAAATTACCCTAATTTACTCATCTCTGGTAATAAATATTTTATAACTATTGACACCATGGTCCTCATGCTCTTTTATACGAGTAATAGTTTTTTTTAGTTATTTTTATTTTTTATTGGCTGTCTATTTTTACTATTTATTTTAATAATTCATCTTTATCCAATTGAAGTTACGTAACCAATATCAATGGCGCTAGCAAAAGACATCAACGGGATACACATTTATTGATACATTTATAATATTTTAATAAATCTGATTCTTATGAAATACCAACATAAAGTAAAGTATAACATAAAATGTTTTTATTGACTTTATTTTAATTTTAAAATTTTTATTTTTAACTCTTTGCCACCCGAAGTAATATTACTAAACATTCAATAACTTTCACTTCGATTAAATTGTTCGGATTGTTTTATTCAAATTATAGTAGCTTAAATTGTTCCTAAACTGAAATTCTAAAAGGCATTGCTTAGTCAGATTTATTAGTAAATAAATTACTTTGGGCATGAGGTTAATGATCAATGAATAAAAAAAAAACATTTATAAATAAAGCTTTATTATTATTTTTTATATGAGTTAGTTGGCAAACAATTTGTCGTAGCCTATAACCACGTGCAATGACATCAATTTGTAGGTGTCATGCGTTGCCAACCCCAAGATATTGATTCATGAATCCTCTTTGCCCAGGATCCTTCAAATTGAAAGACAGTAATGCAAAATACACTAAGATTAAAGTTGTCGCTAAATCAAAGATCTCTTTAATTTTGTATACGATCCGACAATCAATAACATTTGTTTTAGTTAAAATGAATCTGTTTATGATAAAATCCGTAAATAAAGTCAGACGTTGAATTTAACTAATTATTATGGTAACATAATATTTTAAATAAAGATTATTAATCAACCAAAAAAATATATATATTACTAGTATTATAAATGCTAAAGTTCTATGTTTTGATGTTCAGATATTTAGATGTTGGAATGTATGTTACACAATCACGCATAAACGGCTGAACTGATGAATTTAGGACACACATAACTTATTATCTTCATTGATACAAAGAATACTTAATTTCTCGAAAATTGTACCCTTCCTGTAGAGTTATCAAAAAATATACTATGTTCTATAGCATATTCTATTAAAATTTGGTAAAGATGTGTCTTATGGAACATTATTCACTTAGATATGATAGATTTCTCCCTGAAGATAATTCTAAGGTTACCGCGGATGAAGTCGCGGGCAGGTGATAGTTTTGATGATAGCTATTTTAAACGAAATAAATTAATAAACGCTACACACTTAGCTCAGTACTTAGAAAAGATTAAACAGTGTTCAAACTTAAGCCCAAGCAGCGCAGTGGGAGTGCAGCTGGTCGGCGACTTCGAAGATTGCCGATTTGATCCCGTTTACACAAATTATTGCCTATAGTAAGTATAATATATTGATGAGCTAAATAAATATGTAAAAATTAGTAACAAATGGTTATTTAATTAGTCTTAGTCTAACGACTGTTATGGCGTGTTGGTAGCGACGTCCTTAAGTCTCGACGGTCGCGGGTTAGATTCCCGCTCGGAGCTAGATATTTGTTGTTATAAATATCGGTCTCGGTCTGGGCGTTTATCTTTGTCGGTTTCCCCACCGTGTCTCGGAGAGCACGTTAAGCTGTCAGTCCCGGTTGTTACGAGTATCATAACATCTGATAATAAACGTTAAGCCTTGATAAGTAATTTCCTCTTACCCAATGAGTTACCGGTTCACCCTTAGAGCTGTGGAGGTCAGGTGGCAATCGCTCTGTGTAAAAACTAGTACCTGTTAAACCCGGGAAAGAGAAATAGGCAGAGCCTGGGTCTGCCTAATATTATACAGAAAAAGAAGGTTAATTTATTAGTCTACAGAATCCTTTTTTATACAAATGTACGACCCACCTGATAGTAAGCGATTGTCGTTGGCATGAGCGCTTACAACACCATACATTTTTAGGTGACACGCGTTGCCAACTTCAATATATTGTTTCTTAAATCTCCTATGTCCAGTAACTTCACTAGTTACACTGTCCTTTAAATACCCGATAGAATATCTGACACTGCGGTGGTACCCACCTAGCCGGTCTCTTTCAACATAAGGCCTAACACCAGTAAATATTATTCTCTAAAAGAATATTTTCCTAAAATATATTAATAGTACCGCGTTTATTTAAATAGATAACAGTTCTAGGAACACAGCCTCTGTGTCTGTTTTTATATAAACAAAAAAATAATTATGTATTCTTGTGTTATATTTGGTCAATTTTTGTTAGGGTATCTGCACCCGGCCCTTTGTTTTTTTTCATTAGAAATAATCTATTACAAATGAATAAAATTGTAATCTGTTTGTGTGAATATCATTATGATTAAAAAAGTAAATTACGATACTTATAACAGGAAATCATTTTTTAAAATTTTGTCTGTCTGTCTTTCTGTCTGTTTTTGTGATATAACAAGAAGTAATGATGTTATATTAGAAAAAAAATAGGTTCTACGCAATAAAAAAGCTATCTATGCATTCTGTAGCCCCCGAGTCGTGGGTACAGCTATTTGTATAATATACAATGATCATTACTCATTAAATGGACGCAAATAAGCAATACCATGTCAACTCAAACGAAAGTCATTTCGAGAAAAACGCGTTTGAAAATTTTGAACAACTTGCTTTATGTGAATTTTTGTTTATGTATTGGTCAAGTTTTTGGCAATTTCAGATTTATGTAAGTTATTTTACATATTTTCACATAAAATAAGTATACAAACTGCATATTTCGTATATAATATAACCCAAAGTGCTTAAAATAATACATAAATTGCATGCTTAAATTAAAAAATGGCTTTTTTAAAGTTTTAAAGCTTTAGAGTTTTACTACAAATATTAAAGAAAAATGTTCTTCAGCCATTTACCAACACTGCTGCATATATAACTCAGTTTTTTCAATTTTGTGGGTTGACATGGTATTGCGTATTTGCGTCCAAATATTAAAATGAAAAAATATTAGACAAGTTTGTCTCTCTAATAGTTAACATTTTAAAAAGCAGGGAAAAGAGAAACTGTTTTAGAGAAACTGCTGCATACCCACATTTTAACATTAACTATAATTAGTGCAGCCTTTACATTTCTATGTTTCTAAACCGATTCCAATGCCATTTTATTTGATAACATCCATTTAGGATCCTCTAATTAATATAGGATATGCATATTATAATAAGTTGAAAAATATAATTTTCTAAACTAAAATAAAACTCCAAATTCCATTCTACCGACTCGATGTCTAAACTTCCACAACAGCGCGATTTAGAAGACATTTTCTCTCACAACCACTCTGTGGAACCAAACTCATCGTGAGATCTTTCCGAACCGATGCGGCCTGACTACGAACCTTCAACATAAGGTAACGCACCCGCATGCTCTGATGTTGCAGATGTTCATGCGAGAAGGTGATCGCTTATTTACATCTGGAGAGCATCCAGTCCGTTTGTCCACTATTACAGAAAAAAAAAAATTTTTGAGGCAAGAGAAACATATTTGTTACGAGTTTACAGAGAAAACCAACATTCGAATTTTAAATCATTTTTTGTAAATTTGGTTAAAAAAATAGTTTCGTTTTGTCGTAATAGTAAAGTTCAGTCTTTCGTTTATGCTTGAAAGCGAACGCGTCCGACTGCCTCGTTGACCTCCGTCTGTTTCACTTTCATCTGAAGGTCAATACTGAATCAGAGCTAAAGCGAGCACTAACCCGTTCCTATCGATAGCGAGTGTGTACGAATAATAAGGAATTCGTTTTACATTCCCGTTGTCGTTTATAGTACGTTTTATATGGAAATGAATTATGTAAGAAATACTTTTTCATTTACGCTGAGAAAACGTATACTGGGAAAAAAATATAAAATACAATTTATTTTTTAAATATTAGGTTTTCTCTCTCTTAGTTTCTTTAGAATAATTTAGGTTAATACATATCATTGATAATTATTTGACCTTAAGCGCCACAAGTCGCGGGTTCGATTCCTGCTTGTTCTGGAAACTACTTAAGTATATAACCCTAAAACACGCTGCTATACGTAATGCTTAGCGATGGAATTCTTATGGCTTCATAACAAGTTGTGCCTTATGAGACCATGACACAACTAAGATTTAAAATATCTGTTAAACCAAATCCAATGAGTCTAAAAATAAATATTAATTATTATTACTTTAATAAGTTAGAGAGTTAGTTGAGAAATAAATTCACCCATTTTTCTCCATCTTCTACTTCCCAGCATTATTCTCGGTATTTACTCAGAGTCTGCTTTCAAACTCCATTTTCGCCTTGAATGCCTCACTAAAGAGCCGAAACGCAATAGGCCTATCTTGTTTAGTTGAGCCGCTCTAAAATCCATCTTTGGGTTCCATTATTAGATCAAATACGATCGCTTATTTCATGATCTTCTAGATGCATTTCATTTAGTCATCTCTATTTTAAATATTCGATTTTAGTCATCTCTTTTTATTGTTATTATCTTTATTTATTGTTTTTTTATGTTACAAGTTGGCAAACAAGCATACGGCCCACCTGATGGTAAGTGGTTGCCGTAGCCTATGAGCGCTTGCAGCACCTTTAGGAAGTGCCACACACGCGTTGCCAACCTCGAGATATTGGTTCTTAAATCTCCTCTACCCAGTAATTTCACTAGCGTACAGTGCCCTTCAAACCGGAACACAGTGATGCCTAAGCATTACTATTTGGCGGCAGAATATTTGACACTGCGGTGGTACCTACCTTGCCGGCCTCTTGCAATAAAAGACCTACCACCAGTGTGACTAATTGCACTGATGGAATAATCTGCTATGACAGGGGTTATCCCAACAGTGTAAATCGTCATAGGATAATTTACAAACGTCACAATGGCCAGAACGGAATAAAATATAATGTTTCATCTATCGGGCTCCGAAATCATAAATACTGAGACTAATAGTTATAATCGCTGTTTAAAAATAGCATATCACAAAACACGATTTATGTTTACAGTAATATCTTAAAGAATTCTTCACTTTCCTGTTTCAAGTGATTTATTTTTTTATTTCGTGTTTATTTGGTATTCATTTAATTTCCGGTCACACAGTCCGTGGTTCATGATAATATAAATCACGTGGTGCGTAGGAAGGCGGAGTCTTTGATGTATCAAGATTTTTTCAAAGGATCTAGATAGCACCTTCAATTTTATAAATAAGTAAATCAATACATCTACGAACTTTTTCAATATTCAATTAGTTAAAAATAGCAAATACCGAAAGACTAGTTATATCGACCTGAACAACTCTGACACTAGGTTGACCACTAACCAATCGATAAGAAGAAGATTCTATGTAATGAAAATAAGTACCAGCTAAGTTCGTTTGGACACTTACTTTAGCGTGTTTTTTCGCACGGTGGAGACGAAAGCGTTGTGCAGCTTGATTAGGAAGAATGTTTAGGATTTTAAATATTAACGAATTAAAATGGACTGAAAAACTAAGTTGGTAATTTCATAGTAATTATTCAACATAATATGAAAAAATAAAGGTTATGGAATTATCTCTATATATTTCAAATTACATAACATATCTTTTTCAAAATAATTTCGTAGAAAATTATTTTAAGTTTTTCTAATTGTTCAATTTTTGACTTAATCAAGCAAATTTTTTACCTTTACTTTCCCTATATTTTATTATTTCACTACACAATTGTATTGTGGTTTATAGAATACAGCTATTTACTAAATCTCGTATAAGAGGCTGTGACGTACAGTCAGAAACACGGATAGGTAGCTAAGAAAAGTCATAAAATCAATTTCAAAACTGATGTATCGCTTAGCGAATCTTCAAGAAAATGTCTATCTAAAATTGGAATCTTTTTTTAAGCCACAAAACTTCGCACGAGATGAGATCGCAGGGGGCTTGGACAAGCGGTAATCTTTGCATGTCCATTCTATTTCGAAAATCTAACACGCTCTGCGATGTCAGTCAAAAACAATCACGTGGTATTTGGAAAGTTTATGCCAATTTCCCTACATTTCGGAATTATATAATTTTTTTCGTTATCAATAATTAAATGTGACTTTGTCTAGCCCCAATATAGTCTAGATCTATTTACGTCGATGTGAAACATGAATATTTCGTGTACAAATACTGTAATAAGTTAAATCGTTTTTCAATGAACGGTTATATTGTATTTTATTTATTCAAATTTTATAAATTTAAAACGTGAGGCATCCATGAAAATGGGATCACGGAACATTTGCAATTTAAAGTAAAACAATGACTTCAAAATATTTTTGTTTCTTCCGTCGTTGTAAAAGGTTGTAAAAACACGTTAAAAGTCGATGCATCTTGCATTTCATTGATTTTTAACAAGGCCTTTTCATGTGTGTGAATAATTCGGGACTCTGCTCTTCAAATTTGCACTAAATTGGAATAAAATTTTACGAGTAGTTTGTAAACGTATTTTGAATATATTTTTTAAAATCACAGGGCAACCAGGATATTGATATATTTTTTTTTTTTTATAGCGAAACAATTTTTATATATCACCCATTTTTGATTTTTCTTCACCATGTCGGATTATAGCTGGCCGAGGAAACTTCATTTATTTAAATTTTTATTTTACTTTTTTACGTTATTACGTATATATGATTGTTTATATGTTGATTGGCATGCATATTTTTTATTATGATTTAATTAATGTTATTATAGTCTGTTAAATGTAAGTTGAACCATGCGCAGTAACACGTTTTTGGGTTTCAACCGTATGTGGTATGAAGGGGGCCGCGTTTAGTACACTCGCTCACGGTTGGTTTAGTTCTTTGAAAAGAAATTATTAAAAATTAAATTAAAATATAAATTAGTTTTGTCATGTGTGTTAACAACTATTTCAAGATAATGCCTCGACCACAATCAACTTTAAGGAGACGAGAGAGAAGGATGGTATTCGACTGTTTGTAGTTATTTTTTAAAAGAAAATAATATAAGTAACTAATTCTCTGACTAAAACTCCGAACGAAACGAAGAAGTCTGTCTCACTATTAATAATGTACATTAACTTTTTTTTAATATATAGGTACCGTTTTCTATACTATTTATTTGTTTTATTCTATTAAAGTAATTAATAACGATAATAAATAAATAATAAATTGAATTTAGAAGAAATAATAACTATATTATATACTTAATTCCGTTTTCCCACTTCATAAAGAATCGATTTAAATAAGAAGAAACCAATATTTTTGTCTAACATTTTTGTCCATTATTGTACTTGCGCAGAAGCGGCCATTTTGGTTCAACTTAAATTTAAGTAACTATACTTTTTACTATTTTTATCGATGTATATTTGGTTACGTTGCTCTGTTTTGTGTATTTTTTTAATTATTTATTTAATTATATCTTTTTTACTTTTGTGTTTTTTTTCAATTAAGGTTAAAATCGCAATTTTAGTTCCCTAAACAGAATAGTAAAAAAAGTTAAAAGATTCACTTGCGTCGGGGTTTCTTAAAACTACACAGTTCTTTTTTGTGATAAATATAGATTATAATTCTATAAATATTTGTTTTATACTATTTAGTTAATTATATGCTAATTTATGTTATTTTATGCTAATTAGTCAATTTGATTTAGTTTATTGCTTGATTCGTTTCACTACTAGCCTTTTGCATACAACTACCGTTAATATATATTTTTTTATAGAATAGAAGTTTTATAGCAAAATAAAAAATACAGTTTTATGGTTTTTTTGTACGTAATTCCTTTGATATCATGGCAATCACTTTTCATTTCAATTTATAATATATATATATATATATATATATATATATATAAATAAATTTTGTATGTTTGTTATATATGCTTTTGAAAACCCTCGATTGTTTATGCATAAAATCTATATCATATCAATCTATATCAACATAAAAATAAAATGGAATTGTCTGAAACTATATATAGTACATAAAACGAATAAATTTTTAAAAGTCTGTCTGTTGAAACGTTAAAACGGCCACACTGATTTTAAAAGAATTAGAGTTCCGTGCAGAAAAGAAAAATCGGTAAACCCTGCGAGTGGGGCCGTGGGCGCAGCTATAATTAATAATATTATGATTACCTAAAAAAGGGATTATTATTGCGTCATAAGAACGTTGCATCACGAAAATTTTGTTGCAACTATAAAGGTTATTTTTGTTGTTAACCAGTTTAGTATTGTGGTGCATTCACACTGCAACCTTTGCTGAACAACATAATTCAACACGACATTTGTTGAATGGTGCTCCACGCATCAACACCGCAGTTAACATAAATGAACCAAATATAGCTAAGGGTTTACCAAGAAGCGACCTGTTCACTAACTGCTAATGTAATCGATTACATAAAGATTGTTTCTAAATCCTGGGCAAATCATATTGTCTGATGGACCATTAATAAAATAATTGGTTAGAAAAAATGTACCGTCGAATACAATCACCTCAGGCCTATACATAAAACCAATTTAGGTACTTGGTGGGTAGTGATTGTGCGTTTATTAGCTCTTACACTTTAAAATTCGATCTTTTCTACGGGAATTTAATCTTTTTTCTGATTATGTGCCCTGATGAGGTCTCAAAAATTCTTCTTCTTCTTATAGAGCGGTACAGACTTTTTACGTACCCTTCGAAGTACGGAGGCTTTCGAGTGAAACATCACTATGCGATCACCATCTAGTGACTGACTGCACCTAAAGCTGCTTAACTTACCGATCGCTTACCAATCAGTGGGTGCACTCGCCTATGAGGGCTCAGCACTGATTCCGTCCATACTGTGGACTCATACCATGTGGACCACGTTCTCGCCGGCGATGATGATGCATCGTGTCTGTGCGGTGTGAGGGGCATTGTCTAACGTAATCTTATCGTCACTCTTACAGGACGTGGTTAGAACGCCTGACTTTTGTGGGTTGGTCTTATTTGTCTGTACAACTACAAACCTGTCTAATCTTCTATATCAATATATATAAAAGACTTTGTCCTGAATGACTAACAGATCACAACCTAAACCACTGATCGTAGAGACCACTAACTTGGAGGGTATGTTCTTTGTATGACGTAGGCATCCGATAAGAAAGGATTTTCCGAAACTCTACTTCTAAAGTGATGAAAAAGACCAAATTTGTACGGGAAAACGGGATTCCTTGGTCCAATCTACTTCAAATACCTTACCTTACATAAACCTTTTTTATATAAATAGAAGATCGTAAACCTATAAATCCAAAAACTTATTCATTCACATTTTTGTATACTTGTGACCTACGTTTAGAGATTCAATGTTGGTTTAGTTTTAAGAATTCTAGTTATATTATTTTTAAACATATACCACAATGAGGTCAATGGCGGATACTGTAAAAAGAATCTCGAATTAATTAGCACAATATAATTTAATATGACTGGAGACTTGTTTTCGATATTTAATTCTCTATTTTTATATTTCGTTGCATTTTAAGTGTATATAATGCGTATATAAGGCCGGTGACCTTGTTAAATGGTCATTGGTATTTGTTCAAGGTGAATTTGACAAACCGAGCAAATTAAAGGGTCAACGGTTTCTATTATACTGACACAATAAATGACGCTTGTTATTTCACACACGGTTTTATTTTCTAATGTTAATGAGAAGATATATATAAATACGATTGGTTTTTATGACATAAATGTTTTATTTTGAATTTAAATTATCATTGTAATTTTTTTAGTAATAAATAATAGGTATTATTGTTTATGAATGAAAATTCTATACAATCTAATATAATACTTATAATAGTTTTTTTTATATAAGCTTAAGCTTTTTATATATTATGGGGGTGGCAAAGAGGTGGGAGCATAATTAAGCCTGTATGGTTAATACAAACATCTGCTCCGATTGGGAATCGAACCCGTTACCCGTGGTGCGGTTACGGTGGGTTCGCTACCACTGCGCAACAACGTACTCCTTCCGGAATCGATTTTGTTTTATAAACACTGAGGTCCCCATAAGGTATTCTGTAGCTCAGGGGGTCTGGAAAACACACTAATACAAGCACATGCCTGTATTATGTATGATCAATACAAGTTCTCCAAGCCAGAATCGAACCTCAAATCAAATCGAAAATAAATTTATTTTATTGAAAATAATTAATTACACCTAACATAATAATTATTATTATATTAAGCTATAAGTTTCTTTCCACATTAAATTACATTTAAAAGAAGAAAGAGGTGACCTTTTAATAATGGAAGAGTTAAAATAAATTACGTTTTTTGCAAAATGAAAAAAAAAAATAATTAAAAAACAAATTTCGAAAAAGCGACCAATCAGGAGCCACCTATTAATGCACACGAGTAAATCTTTGCATACTAGTATGTGCATTCCGAATGCAGAGCTGCAAAGGTAACGACCCCTCGTACTTGAGACGTCGGAGGTCAGTGTCGCTGACGCCATTACGTTCTGCAATTATAACTTAGGCGAGACTGGAACGTGGTCAAGACCATATAGGGTTGGCATAAACATACATTATGCAACGTCTTCTTCATCCTAGCATTATTCCCGGTATTTTATTTACCCAATGTCTGCTTATTACTCTTATCCGGATTTGACAGGTTACTAGTTTTTCACAGAGCGATTGCCATCTGATCTCCGCAACCCTAAGGGCGAACTAGTAACTTATTGGATAACAGCAAATCAGCTATCAAGAGCTAACGATTATTAATAGATGTTTTGTTATAACAACCGATAGCTTAACGTGCTCTCCGAGGCCCAGACTGAAACAGGTATTTTGAACAGACATCTACCCGAGTGGAAATCGAACCCCCAACCGTCGAGACTAAAGGGCTTTCTACGCCACGAAAGTATCTTACATTATACAACGGGTAACTTTACGATATGTGATTATTTGCAACTATTAACACATATATAACTTTATAAAACGTCAATATAATATTGAAAGTCAATCACAGCACGACAACCCTAATTTTAAAATGTAAATGCAATACTCCAATATCCAAACTCGAAGGACGTATGCAGAATATTTTTCGTCATGAATCTTTCATTATTATTGCAACAACAACACTTACATAAAAACAAATAAAAATTTAAATGATAAGCAATGAAAATGTGTACGCCGTTTTAAAATACAGTAGGCTACACGATTTTGCATTACATTTGTAACTGACCACGACAAGTGACGGCAAATGTTTCACTTAAATGTATTGTCTGATAGTCAATTGATTCGTAATGTATTAATGTATGTGATATTATATAAGTATGCCACGGGGTTCACTTAACTTACTGCTAGCGGCTGCGCTCGCGTGAATAAAGATTTTAATACCAACTACACTGGTGGTAGGTCTTTTGTTACAAGAGGCCATCTAGGTACCATCAAAGTGTCAAATATTTTACCGCAAAGCAGTAGTGTCTTTGGCAGTAATGTGTTGCACACAGTAGTTTTGAAAATGACAGTCCTCCCATAGAAACTTTCAACTTTCTTTCACCGCTTCGGGGGGCAATTTTACAAAACATTAAAATACATATAAAAGCCATAGAGTAAATAATAAAGTTTACTTTTTAAAGCAACGATTCATTCTAGTTTCAAAAATCAAATTTTCAACCCGTTTTTTTAACCCCTTAAAGATTAAATTTCGAAATATCCTTTCTTAATATCCTAAACCTTTAAAAAAAATCAGCTTTCTAAGTCCAAGCTTAAGCTGGGGGTTTATAAGTCAGTCAGGTCTTTTATATATAGCTGATTTAGAAATCCTTACATATATTAATTAGGTATTTCTGTCTTATTCATTTGTACATTTTCTTTCTCTTTTCTGTCTTTTAACAAAGTATTTTATAACCCGTTATACTCTGGACGAAGCAAATGCGATTTATGGAACCAATCTGGTGTAAAATTACGACGGAAAATTTAGATACAAGCCGTTATCATAATTATTTGCATTACTCGCATGATCTATAAGAATTATAGTTGTGGTTTACTGCGCAGAAATCTGACACTTTTTCTAAAATATAAGCACCCTAAATTCAATATAAAATCAGCTTTTTGCCTGCGAAAGTACCGTCAAAATAGGTTGTTTTAGAGGTTACCCCATTGTGTATTTTATAATTTTGATAATCTTTTTAAGACAAAGAGCTTTATTGGAAATTTCACGCAAAAAATTTGATAACAATATTTCATTGAAGATAAAAAAAAATAATATCTTTATGTAGGTTATTTTTGATGACTAACGGAACCGACGTTGACAAATACTATCAAAGCGTGCAGTTTTGTTTGTTGAGTTGGTTCTGAAACCGTTACTCCATAATGCATATGACGATCGGTCATTGACCTTGAGTAAAAATGTAATTTTAGTTTAAAATGTAAATTTAGTTATACCACATTCACACTTCGTCATTGACTGATAGTATTGACAATATAACTTAAGATACTTTTTTAAACGGGAACAATATTCCCTAAAGTTCGGCAAAGCAATTGCGACCCCCTTAATGTTCGTCAGTTATTGATCGATGTTCGTGAACGATAATGGCCATCAGGTATTTATGTAACAGTAGAGCCATGCACATAAAAATACAAATGGGTTGGCTCGACCACGGATGTAGTAGTCTCTCGTAAAATAAGTGTTCCCTTCAATCCTATACCTTGGGTTGTCAATGCTCGTGTGATACTTCAATTATCGCAAGCGTTCATGGGTTCATAGGTAACGGTGACTGCTTACCATCAGGTTGACCGTATACTTGTTGGCCAACTAACATAAAAAATAATTTGGAATAGAAGAGCGCCATTGTACCCATACTACATAAAAAGAGACTATGAAGCAACTGGGAAGGACCAAGATGGACCAGTTTAAGCTTTTTTTTTTTTTTTAAACAAGCATACGGCCCACCTGATGGTAAGTGGCTGCCGCAGCCTATGAGCGCTTGCAGCACCATTAGTAGGTGCCACTCGCGCGTTGCCAACCTCGAGATATTAGTTCTTAAATCTCGTTCGCCCAGTAATTTCACTAGCGTACAATGCCCTTCAAGCCGGAACACAGTAGTGCCTAAGCACTACTATTTGGCGGCAGAATATTGGACACTGCGGTGGTACCTACCTAGCCGGCCTCTTGCAACAAAAGACCTACCACCAGTGTGACTGATTGCACTGGTGGAATAATCTCTGTTGTGACAGAGGTTATCCCAACAGCGGGCGATGGGGTCGTCACATCCCGACGCCTATAAAAAATACCAATATAAGCGCAGTAGCACGGATTATTATACGTAATGAAATTTTTTTACATCCTGAAAACGGCATGCTTTAACTACTTGTTGAATTATAATACTTACTTTATAAAATAGCTTTTCACCGCTTGATTTGATTTCCCATGCAAAATTTTATTTCACACCCTACAAGTTAGTATTTATACACATCTATTTTTATGCAAAAATTCAAAAGCGGTTTAGTGGTTTATGGGTGAAACGTAAAAGACACTCCGAAAGACAGATTTACTTCCGCATTTATAATATTAATCAGGATTATTGAAGTCGGTTAAGAATCAAATTCAAAAGAATTCACTGCATTTCATATTACGCTTGCTAATACCGAATTTGTCCTTGTTGATGACCAGATAACCCCGAGCTGGCTGGTCAAGCGATTCGTAAATAAAAATGATTTGATTCGGAAGAAAAAAAAACGAGAAACTCGACTGATGGTGATTGGCCTTGCCAAGCCAAGGAGGTTCCAAGGGGAATGGTTCCTTGACCCACATTGATGAACGTAGATTTAGTATAGAACATACACGTTTTTATTACGACAATGCTAGTCTGTGGCCTTTCGAATCTTGTGTGTCTCGTGATCTCATGACTCATGATCTAGGTTATATTGTTCAATCATGTAATCTATTTACGAAATCGTTCGTAAATTAGTAGATTAATTGAGCGAATGAAGTGTTAGACTACAAATAGGCGTTTGTATTCGGTAAATGGTTTTATTCAATTTCGATTTCTTTTACTACGGGTTTCAATGAATGAAATAAATGGAATGAAATTATGAAAGCGACAAATCGAACTACTCAAAAAGTTTCTTTAGCGTTGAGATATTACTAAACTTTATGTAAGTATAAAATATTATTTACTACAAAAAACCTCATAGATCAAGACATTTATATAAGGATAAAATAACCACAGAACATGACATATTTCCACAATAAGAAGTAGTACAAGCAGAACAATTGCAAGTGTACAAATCATGTCCACTGGAATGGTGGCAAGAATGCTAGCTGAATTTCCCCTCTGAATCGTAATCCCGATTCTTTGGGACAGAAATGAACCCCCTTGTCATCAACGGAGGCAAGGAGTCAGGGTGTAATATCTTTTAGAAATTATTTAGCATTATCGTTTCATGGCCCAAGTGTTTCTGCTAACGGAACAAAAACGATAGAATAAGTGACGAATTTATGCCGTTTACTGAATTCATCTTATTCCAAATCGTCTCCCTGATATAAGACGGGTGAATGTACCAACCCAAATGGTATCCACCCACGTTGCTACGAGAATGAGGACCCGTGCTAAACCATCATATCTCTTACCATCATGTCGAGTAATTCCACATGGCCCAGGAGCTGGATTGACAATCCTGGCGTGGCATGGTGGCAAGAGCTTTTGATAGCTCATTTAGAGAACCATGGCCGTAAAGCCTGCCTGAACTCTTTAGGCAGAACAATCAGATATTATATACATTTATAACATTTCATCAATCTTTTTATTTAATTTTATTTATAAAAGAATCGTTATCGATGAAAATAAACAACGCATTAAAAATGTCGTTTGGTACGAATGATTATAATCTTTATTTATTGCTACCAATAAAAGTTATTTTAAGCTTAGCCTGCAAACTGAAGGATTTTATTATAGTCATGTTGAATGTAGAACACCATCTATATTATAATAATACTTACTATAGACTTACTAAATACTAGGGAGCGGCTCTTTCATACAGACAAATTTCAGAAATGTCGGTGCTCCTTCGTAAATTCAACACCAACACAATGCAATGGTTTTTTTTTTGATTAACTAAGCCTTATATATGTAGTATTTTGATGATCCCACGGGAACTCAACATTTGTCTTGGATAAAAAGTATCCTATATTTTAATCCAGGTAATGAGCTATGTGTGTACGAAATTTCATCCAAATCTGTTTTGTAGTTTTTGCGTGAAAGAATAACAAACATCCATCGATTCATCCAAATTGTCACATTTATAATATTAGTTATATAGTTAGATTGATTTGCACAACATAACCGAATGAAGTTAGATTGGTTGGTTTTGATTTTACAAACGGAGCACCAACGAGTCGACGACACTTTTTCTGTATGGAATGTCCGGCCCTTGGATATAGTAAGACTATCACCATAACCGACTCCAGCCACCTAAGATATAATAATAATAATAATAATAATAATAATACTTTATTTTCTCCAATACATACAAATATAAAAAGTAGCCCTGACTCCTGAACTGGTGTCAACCGTGTGTCAGAAGTCAGTTCCTTCCCATTAAATTATTTTAAAGTATTACAAAGTAAGTTATCTTATATTAATAGTTAATAAAAGCTAATCCAAACCTTGTGTTTACGTGTGTATGCGTTTGTGTGTGCTTATGTATGTGTGTGTTTGTGTGTGTGTGTTTTTGTGTGTACGTTTATGTGTATGCTTTTTTATAGTAAGTGTGGTGTAGATGTTTATTTATGATCAATATTTATTTATTTATTACTTCTTTTATTTTATCAGGTAGTTAATAGTTTCTCAACGTCTTCATAATTGAGTTGTTTTAACCACGTTTTAGTTTTATCTTTTAATTGGTAGTTATTAATATTTTTTATTCTTGAGATTAGATTTAATTTTTATTTAGATATGACAAAAAGATAATTTCTACACAGTAATCGTTGTTAATTTGTTTTATATTTTGACTTTTTATGTAAGAGAGGGAAACCAAGAGACCTGAAGCTAAGTCTACAAAAACAGAAGGTGCAGGTGCCTTGCGGACCTTTAAGGAAAGAATAGGGTCGAGGACTATCGTAAAGAAATAACCCTGTCAAATGAGATATACCTATTTACGTCAAAATCGATAGATACATAATTACTGGGTAAGATTTACATGGCATATCTATCCGATAAAAATGTTGGTACGAAAATAATTCTGAATTTGACATATCGCTGTCATATACACAACATTATCCTTGCTGTGATTGAAACTTTATTGTTATGTGGTTAATAATAAATAGACATAGAGACACATTTTTTTATCCGGAATTTTTAAAACAAATGTAATATTTTTATTTCACTATACGGTTATATCATATTGTATTGATTATTAATAATAATTATTGTTTAATTCTATAAACGGAAGTTACAAATTTTATTTTGTTAACAATAACATCCGAATTAAAAAGTCCATTTTAAAATCAATAAAATGGAAAAAATCGTTGAAGATTAAACAATTTTAGCATATTTTATCGATAGGATACAGCTACGATTACAAAACTGTTGTTTTCTACATTTCTATGAAGACGGTCGGAAGCGAGCGCGTTGTGGCTGCCTGACGTCACTACGCAAAACTGACCCAACCAGTTTTTAATACCAGCCCCAATTTAACTTTTGATTCCTTATGCATAACTTGAGCGCTGTGCCCTAAGGTCGTCTGTGATTCAAGGACAGATATTTCAATAGGCTATTTAAGATTATCGAGTAAAATATGTATAAATAGTGTTATCTTTCATGAGAAATAATAAAGTAAGTTTGGTCTTTACTGCCACTTTCCAAATAAAAAAAAAATGAAATGCTACGTACCTAATTCGATTAAGTCGTTAAAAATGCACATTAAATTTTATTTAAGGACTTTATTTAAATTTTAGATGTACAATTTTACATTGTTTTTATTAATTTTATGATTTGTAATAAAATAAAATAAACCTTAAGAATTTGCTTAAGACGTCATTCTGTAGTATTCCATTCCGCTAACAAACAACAATAGGTGATAAAATTTATTTTTTAATTTTAGTTATTCTTTAACAAAGCATCTGATCATTGTCTATAGCTTAGCTGAGTAACTGTTTCTTTTGTTTCTTAGAAAAATTTTGTGTGAGAGAAAGAGACACAAAATACTTTAAGACAGAGTTTTAAGCTTTTTATTTTGCAATCACGCACATTTAGTTAATTCGGTCTAAAGAATTCATAGCTAATAGAGTATTAAAGATAGTTAAATAGTAGTTTTATCACTAAAAATTGTAAAGAAACTGATTTTTACTACTTCAGTATCTTATTGATATTAATTAGAATCCTATGAAATTGATAATGTTATGAAATTAATCATACTAGAATACTCGGTCACGAGTACGCGCAACAAAATATTTATTGAAATGAATCAATTAATGACATATTGACACATTGCCAGTGTCAATATTAACCGTGGATGTTTTATTTAATTTAATCAAAATTTTTAAACATTAATTCTTAACTTCTCATACACATAAAGTTTAAGTGTACCAAAGCTAATTTTCGTTCACTGGCGCAATATTCTAAAACAGTAGTCTGAAGTTTTTTCTTAAAATATTTAATATATGTTACATATAATTATATTTACGGATAATTTTTATTTTATTATAATAAAGATTGCAACGTGCTTAAAATATTTAATAATATCCGACGTAATCATTAAAGCACGAAAGTAGGTAATAATATGGAGAACAACAAGTTGAAAAATTAGGGTGGCCATCACTTAAGTAAAGTAAAATTAAGTCACTTGCTAATATGAATAAAAATGTGACGTAAAACGTGTTTAGTAGAAATTTAAGTATAATAAATTTAGTATTTAAATGATTCCTTGACTTTTACCTGGTCTTCTGAATGCCAAAAGAAGTTGTTGAGACAAAACAATAAAAATTAAACTAATCTTAACGGCGCCTATTCTGAAATGTCGGCAACGCAGCTGCACGCCCTCGGGTGTTGCGGACGTTTATAGGAGGTGGTGATTGCCTAACATCAGATGAGCCTTCTCCTGACCGTTAGCCTCCTCTAACATACAAAAAAACTATTTATAGTCTAGACCAAAATAAACTGTGCAAACAAACACATTTTGCAAAACTCCGTCGTAAATCACGATGTATGTGATAGAAAAATACTTTTCTCAGGTCAGCAGTGGTCGGATCTCTTTGTACGTTTGCAACCGAGAGCTCTGTTCTGGCTTTTATGTTTACCCAAGTTCTCTTTCTGGGCCTCTTTCTGCATGTTTGACCACCATATTCGCAAGTCGTCCTATTTCGTGTGGTTGGCCTAAGTTATTCAAAGCCATCTTAGTGGGATGGTCATCGTTGCATCTCAGCATATGTACACCCACCACACCACCAGCGTAGTCAGTGTATAAAGATATATATATATATATATATATATAATTAAACATTTATAAATATTCCCGGTAAATTAATAAGTGTATGGTCACATCATAAAGTTATTTGTAAACTATATAAAAACATGGTTACTCATAGGTCGTTGGTGCCCACGCCAAATGCTTTGTTGGTTTCTGACAGACAATTTAATGATTAAAAATAATATAAAAATATACCTCAATGATCCTTAATGCGAACGAATTCGTAAAGCATTTTTCTCGACGATTGTAATGTATTACAGTATCGATCACGTAGTTTTTTTTTTCTTGTTTCGATTCCGGCTATCGATAAGTTCTTTTTACGTGAATATTTTACTAAGCGATTTGACAGATTAAAGATTAATAATATACATTTTTTAACAATATAGTACCTGTATAATTATGTTTATACTGTTATTTATATATAGGCAATAGACAAATCTTTTTTATTCATATTTTTTGCATGTATATTTGCGTGTCTCTATTAAATGTTTATTTAATTCCTTATATATTTTTATCCCCTTTGCATAAGTTTGAGCTTCGGAAGCTGGAATCCTATTCATCTTATTTCTTTCCTCTTCTTTTCTTCCCGTTCTTTATCTTAGCTTTATTTCTCACAGTTGTCAGCACCTGTGTGCTAATAAAAATATACTGCGGTTACTTTAAAATGTCTATGTTTAATTATACTATGCGGCGTTTAAAGCTACATGTACTGCCTGGTCAGTAAACGACCTACGGCACAAGATATTCTGGGCCCGCATAGTCTATAGATGGATAGCAGTACAGAGATCCATCCATCGATATTAATTTAGTAATAGCCGATAGGTTAATCAGATAAAGGCAATCTAAAATATGATATTAAGATGGCCACTAACCGCAGGTTTATCAATGAGCAAAAATTACGGTGGTGCCCCTCCCGATGACGTCCCAAGTCTAGGCTCGACCTCGCAGGAGGGGCCCTTGGGACGGATTCAACTTGTGCCCCGCGTGGCAGTCCATCTTTTACCGGCCGAGGTCTCCAGACCCGGCCCCCACCGGTGACGCTGTCAAGGCCACTAGGGCCAACAGCAATGGACACTCCAAAAAAAAAAAAAAAAAAAAAAAAAAAAAAAAAAAAAAAAAAAAAATACGGTGGTGCCATTTATTTATCCAATTTAGCGATGATTTTAACAAATCTCTTTATATAAGTGCATAGATGCGTAATTTTATTTTTTATTATATATTATCCGGTTGCCTTGTTTAAGACCACACAAGCTGGCCGTTAACCACCTTCAAATAACATTATATGGCCCAGTAGACGATATTGTAATACCACTCGCGCGAATCGGAATAATTATAAAATTCTTGTGGTTAAGACTGAATTTTACTAACAGGTTCCGTATACAATAAACTTTAATTGCCTTAAAAATTAAATTATCTTGGTTTTATGTTATAAAACTGGCAAACAACCATAAGCCTAGCAGTCTATATGATGTTAAGTCAAATATTTAGTCCTATTATTCCTGAAAAATTGTTTTGAGTATGTCTGGAATAAAAATTTTAATACACTTTAGACAAGACCCTGATGATAAGATCACATAAGAGAATGCTCTATACACAGTTCAAACAAGAACACAACACCGTCCTCGCTGGTAAGACGAGGTCCCCTGTTCCATATATGACGATGCGCTTACACATTCGGTTGAGTTCATCGACTAGAATGCGCTCAGCGTTTCCTTCACTCCAGATGACGTTCTCAGCCGTGGCTCGCAGGAGGCACCGTAAGGACGGAATCAAATTTGATCCTCCACGACGGCTGTCTCTGACGAAAATAAATATTAAATATCAGTTTTTCGATTAGACACTTTAGTTTTGTTATATTTCCTGCAGATCTCCAAAGGTGAAGTATAAGTCATGTCTACAGACCACACGAGATCAAGACAGCCGACAATTTCTGTGGAATAGAACCTCAATTAAAATAATTTAATGATACATTATAATGAAATAATAATTTATTATGTAAATTAATATCAATATATATTTTTTTATTTTATTTATTTTTCGATCTATGTCCGCTTTATATAAGCAAATGTTGTACATATCACGGAATTATAAAGGACCTGTTTAAAAATAATTCATTGATTTCAACCACATAATCTCTGTAGCATATGTAGGTACAGAAAGACAATGTCTCCACTTTGAAGTGATGACGCGTATTTGTTAAGCATAACAGGGTATCATTTTACATCTTGTCGTGGCACATCGCTAGAACCCTGCCATAAGCACCTCAGGTAGCGGGCTCGATCTCGCTTAGGGCAGATGTTTATATTGACCATAGATATGCGTTAATTTCACAGGCAGATCCCGATAAGGTGGACTGATGACTTGGTTATGCAGTAGTCCGCTGGATGCAGGTGGCCCAGGACCGGCCATTGTGGAACTCTTTGGGGTAAGCCTTTGTCAGATTTGATGATGATGATGCATTCCCGTTTGGGTGTGTATGACCTACGACAACGGATACTACTATCCTACAGGGGTCGTTGAGTGTGCAGAGATCATTTATTGTTTATTCATTTTTTTCATCACATCTTCGGACTCTTGAGAGATTAACACAAAATATGGAAGCTTACTCTGTATAATATAAAATATAAACAATTCTCTGGTGGTATGCTTTTTATTGCAACAGGCAAAGTGAGGTAGGTACCACCGCAATGCCATATTCTAACACCAAACAGTAGTATATTTTGCATTCCTGTATTTCGGTTTAAGGGATATTGTAACTAGTGACATTACTGGGTGAAGGAGACTTAAAAACAGATAGGCATAATAAACTGCTAGCTAAAAATAACACTAGTAATATAATAAATATAACAGTTTGTATGTTTGAATGTTTGTTATTAAATCTTGCAAAAACGGCTGAAGGTATTTAGATGAAATTTGTCACAGATATAGATTGTAACCTGGATCAAGACATAGGACAATTTTTATCCTGATAAAATATTACATTAGAGGGATTTTGATTTTTGTTACTGTGGTACTGTTTATCGCGTAAATATGTCAGCTTCAAAAGGTATTTAAATTAAAATTCGGTATAGATGTGTCTCATAAAACATTATTTTTTTTTACAAATGGTTAATTTCTCCCCTGAGCAAATTCTTAAGTTACCGCGGACGAAGTCGGGGGAGATGCTAGTAAAATATAAATACAAATTAAGATTTAGATAAGATAAAATTTAAAACCAATGTTGTGTTACATCGGACTTTTTCTTTATTTTCCCTGATATATAACCATTGTATTAAGTATCACAAATCTCTAAAATACTGGTGTCTATAGCATCAATAAAAAAGCTTTAATTTGTACATATTCGGAATAAAATCTTTGACAAAAGCATTTACGAAATAGATTTTAAACAGTGTATCTTATAAAATTACATAAATACTAATAAATCTAATGTTCAAAATGCATAATTTTTATTACCATTTAACCATATGTTTGAGAGCCACAACTAATCAAAGTAACCCTTTTCTTAAAACGCGATATCGCATGGCGGCTTGCACTGCTGCAGTCATTATTGCCTCGAGCGAGGTAGTCTCACGTTAGCTTCAACTATGATTAATTAGTCTTTATTTAAGGCTCAATCTACATACTACAACCGATCAGAGGCTTATCATTAACTCTTATTGTGACTCAAATGACGACCAAAAATATGTCAAAGACTGAGTTATATCGTTATTTCGTATCATGACTTACATATTCACTGGCGGACCTGGCAGACGTTGTCCCGTCCCGATAATTAAAAAAAAACTGGGATTCGATAGCAGCACCCACTGGGTCCAATTGTGAATCTATACCATTTTTAAATCTACTGGAAAACACCAAAACAATTTTATCAAAACTGCCCCAGCCGTTTAGGGGGAGTTCAGTGACATACACACATGCAGTAGAGTTATATATATATAAAGATACGTTAGGCTCACAAAAAATTTGAATTGATTTAGTGTCAAGTTTGAATAGAATTGTTGCTAACAGCAAATGGTGTAAGCCCACAGTTAATTTTTTAAATAATAAACCATAAAAGTTTTTTTTTAATTCGTAATTAGCGTACGTAGTAGAACAGTCATGCTCCCCCCAAAAGAAATGGGAGGGCTTGACCGGAGCAGTACTACCCTCTTACAGAAAATCGGGTTAAAGTAGCAGTATCCGTACTGTTGCCTTTTGCACGATAAGAGCCGAAGGCCCAATCTCCTACCCCTTCAGTTCTCTGTTCCCTTGGGTACAAACATACTTTGGGTTGACAACGCAAATGTGATACTTGAAGTATCGCGCGCGTTCATAGATTGCAGTGACTGCTTACCGTATGCTTGTTTGCTAGCCGTCACGAATAAATAAATATTTATTTTCTCCTTTTACCCAGCTTACCGATTGTAGAACAATAGTTTATTATTGTTTGTTACAGACTTTGCCCACGTGTTCGTCCGCGTGGATTACACCTTATCACAAGAAAATGTCCTTTTCAAAGCTTAAAATTGTCTAAATAATATAATAATAATAACATTTATCATTACCATTATCGTTTAATGCTCGTAAATGTATCAATCAATTTAATATGCATGTATTCTTACTAATCCTTCTGAAATAATTTGATATTTTGTATGTTTGCATGTTTGTATGTTTGTATGTTTGTATGTTTGTATGTTTGTATGTTTGTATGTTTGTATGTTTGTATGTTTGTATGTTTGTATGTTTGTATGTTTGTATGTTTGTATGTTTGTATGTTTGTATGTTTGTATGTTTGTATGTTTGTATGTTTGTATGTTTGTATGTTTGTATGTTTGTATGTTTGTATGTTTGTATGTTTGTATGTTTGTATGTTTGTATGTTTGTATGTTTGTATGTTTGTATGTTTGTATGTTTGTATGTTTGTATGTTTGTATGTTTGTATGTTTGTATGTTTGTATGTTTGTATGTTTGTATGTTTGTATGTTTGTATGTTTGTATGTTTGTATGTTTGTATGTTTGTATGTTTGTATGTTTGTATGTTTGTATGTTTGTATGTTTGTATGTTTGTATGTTTGTATGTTTGTATGTTTGTATGTTTGTATGTTTGTATGTTTGTATGTTTGTATGTTTGTATGTTTGTATGTTTGTATGTTTGTATGTTTGTATGTTTGTATGTTTGTATGTTTGTATGTTTGTATGTTTGTATGTTTGTATGTTTGTATGTTTGTATGTTTGTATGTTTGTATGTTTGTATGTTTGTATGTTTGTATGTTTGTATGTTTGTATGTTTGTATGTTTGCATGTTCTTATATTTTTATGTTTATATGTTTGTATGTTTATCGGGGTGTTTGGATGTTTAGATGCGTAGATGCTTTGATATCTACTACTGAATCACGCCAAAACCGTTTACCAGATAACAGATAAAATTGGCACAGATATAGATTGTAAACTGGCTTAAAGATATATGATACCGTTTAACCCGGAAAAAAGTAGGTTCCTGTGGCATTATAACAAAACATGCTGCAGAACGATTTTTCGATTCGATTCGAGTATTCGAATTATTCGAAAGTTCCCGAATAATTCGAATACTAATATTTCACAAGCCATCTGTGTGAAAATAAATGTGTCTTATTTACTTTAATTTATCTCTGGCCAATTAGAAGACCACCGTGAACGTAGTCGCAGGCACATTCTAGTACTTTAGCTAATAACTTGGAACACACACACACCTTAGAATAGCATACTGTCAAGTAGTACGGTATAGTATAATATAGTTTCTCGATAGTTTCTACGTGAAACTAATATTTTCCCGGCATCAAGTATCCTGATTTAGATTATTGCAAGTGACAAGGTTTTTGTATTTATATTTTAATATCATTTCATATGCTTTATGATTTAATTACTTACCTAGTTTAAAAAGATTTTGAAGAAATTGATTGATTATGTGATTGATTGATTAAAATTGAAAAAGTTTGAAAGGTTAAGTATTTAATCACTTCATTATAGTCCCAGGTCCAGTCCCAATAAGTTTCTTATAAATTGAAATGTTCAGACACGTGACATTTTTATTAAATTTATACCTATAAGCGTACCTACGTGTATCACATAAAATAAACGTATTATTACAGTTCACCTGAATACCGCCTAAGTCTACTTTTAGCATGTTCAGATTGTTCAGGCATAGATATATTGAGCACTTCATACTTCGTAGCCATTTCGTGCCAACCACAGCCTGTACCTTGATATACCCGTGTTCACACTACTGTAACAAACTATTGTTGTCTTTCTATACTGTTATAAAACTGTATGGCATTGAAAAATGATTAATGATAATCGATTAAATTTTTCATTAAAAACGACAGTTATATTACGATAGATAAAATTTTCAGGGATTAGATTTCGCGCTACTTAAGTTTTCTCGATGAAGTCTTGGTCATGTGCGATGTATCCTGGTAGGGTATGTATTGAATAATGACATAAGGGCTCTGACTATTAAGTAAATAAATGCTAAACATTCAACGGCCTCCGTTAGGCTAGCAATCCTGTGTCAGGTGTCCGAAAACACACAATGACAAGCACAAACATCTGACCCAGGGTCACTATCGCTGATATGTTATAAGTAACACATTTCCTTATACAAATTCTATACAATGTAATAATGTATACAAAGGTTAAAGTTCGTAGTTAACATTTTGCCATTTTCGTTTTAATATTTGAACAGTAAATGATATGCTCACATAACTATATCCAAATTTTCGAGAATTCAGGAACAATAAAGCTTATTTCCAAGTACGTGGTCATTATTGTTATAAGTTATATTACCTTATTGTTGAAAATTCAGTGTAAATGAGTCTAACAATGGTTTTAGACTGTAAGGAACATTGTTCGCTAAGTAAATTTTTAGACAAAAGCCTTGAACGCGCCCTTAGCGAGAGCCGTATCGTCGAAACGCTTGCTCGGTTATTACAGAAGCCTCAACCCTTCAACGATAACTGCACCCAGTATTACTATTTATTATTATATGAATTACATTTAGAATATTTATTTTTGGACAATATATATTATAGTAAACACAGTTTATAGCCAAAAATCCAAAGAAAATCTGAAAAAATACCTATATATCTCTGAAATTTATTAATGTACTCGTATCTTCTTTAAAATAGCTAAAGGTTCTTCTGTAGTTCTACTACCTCAAATTTTTTCAGAAATTGAAAACCCACAGTTCGAAAATTAGAAGGAGGGGCACAATTTTAGGAGCCAATATATCAACAAGTACTTACCTAATCAAAAAATCAAAATGAAACCTCTTTATAAATTTTAAAGACCTAATTAAAGTTACCTTATACGTTGCCGTGCGTTGATTTTTTTTCAACCCTCAGTTACGTAATTATTATATGGACTGCTATCCTTAATTTTTAAGTATCTTATTATTTCACTACGAAATCCTGTAGCGATTCATAGAATACACTTACCGAATTTCGTGTAGATAGAGCCAATAGACGACGTCAACGATTGTGATATACGCACGGACAGACTGAGATGACGAAACTATAAGAGTTCCGTTTCTGCCATTTGGCTACGGAACCATAAAAAGTAATTGTGCACGCAGTTCTGCTCGAGTCATTTTTTTTTTGTTAAAGAGGGCAAACGGACAAGAGGCTCCTGTTGTTAAGCGATTATCGCCACTCATGAACATCTGCAACACCAGAGGGCATGCAGATGCGTTGCCGACCTCTGAGATGTAAGTAGTTATATGCTCACTGACTTTGTGAAGGTTTTTCACGAATTTTTCACCAACGTGAGTCTAACTAGGCGAGTATTTAAGCCCTACCAGCAAAGGACCATCACTAGAGTCCCTGGATTTTCTTGCGAAGTTTTCCTTCAACGTTAAGCACGAGATAAATTTGAAACACAAACGAAATTAAGCACTTGATATTCAGTGGTACTTATCCGGATTTAAACTTGGATCCTTCGGTTAAAGTCGTTTTCTATCCGTTGGACCATCTCCGTTACAATTATATGACGACATACACTACAATAATACAATAATTAATGATCGCAATACCGGTTTGTAATTTGAAACGGAAACCCGGAAAATAAATTTTATTATTTAATATTTCTGTAAAAAACAATTTTTGCCTATTATTAAATCTATTAATTCATGTCTCATTATATTTTAAGTTCATTTTATTTCTTAAAATTGATCTGAAGATGTTATGGAACAATAATTATTTATTAAAATACTTTTTGTCTCATTTTTTTTCGTATAAATTTAAATGATACGTATATCGTAAAAGGACCACCCCTAAACAGCAAAGATAATAATAGTAGAAGAATAGATAAAGATAAAAAATGCAAAAATACGTTAGTGTGAGGGAGATGCAAAAATAGCTACAACCATTATGGGTGGTCGAACAAGTCCTTTTTTTGTTTGCTATAAATACATTTTGTTTGGGCAAATCAATGTTATTGTTTCAATTTATTTAGAGCATTATAAACAATTATATTAATAAGAGAGGAAGTAACATTGTAAACCCTTGCGCATATATCACGCGCGGAGTATTATAAGCCATGGCCTAAGTTAAAATTAAAAAAAAAATCAACCTATTCATATCAAGACGGATGACAAAACAACGGTTTTACGGAACCTTATAAACAAAAGACATCATAGATCGTTAGTTAGCTGTTGTTTTTAAAAGTTTCTGTCAAAATCTCGCATTCAAAATGCAAAAAAAAAAACTCCTAAAACTACAAAAAACTATAATACATCATGCATAATCAGTCATGCGAACGTATAAATAAGGAATGTAAAAATTATTGTCTCGTAGTTTAGATGACGAAAAAAGATAGAAAATTATAATAGTAAATTCATTTTTTTCACCCGGTGTCAATAGAACTATATGTTAGTAAATACACATGAAATCTTTTATTCCCTGTTCACCTTTGTTATACTGTCAATAAAAAGTTTATCGCATACGTCATCTTTCCTCACGACATCGAAACCATATCAATAGCTAAATTGGTTTTTCTTTCAAAATACAAAATGGTTACTGATCTGTGTTTCAACAGAGATTTGATAGAATTCTTGGAATCGATTATTTTTACGTATTTAAGAAACTGAATTTTTATTTTTATATATTTTTTTGATTTTTCATAAGCATTTCATATGAAACATAATATAATTGTTACGTTTTATAACATTAGCTGTGTGCTAATGAAAGTCCCATTGAAATCTGTACGCAGACGCTTCATTATTTTTAAACATACGCATTTACAAGTTCGTCACAGGTTAGTTAGTACTTTAAAGCTAGTTAGTACTTTAAACGCTAACTTCATTCAAATACTCCAAGTTTGTGACTAACTTTGTTTCGTACCGTAAGTGCGAAATTACGAAGGAGCTAAGCGAATCTTTTGGCATTTAGTTAGTAGGGAAGGGCCTGTCCATATATTCATAAGATTGTTTTTTTTAAATATTTAATGTCAAGAGCGTTTTCTGGATTTGGCATCGCGTGTCAATTATGTTCGCGACGTAATAGAATTGAACACTGCTGTTTGATAACACGACATTCGCGCGTAGTCGTTGCGCAGACATCGGACGGGCCGGACAGCGTAGCTATCGGTAACTTAAAATCTCCCTTTGTTTACTTTCACGTATCTAGAAACAAAGCTTTCAGTTGCAGAAAAACGCTTTGAGCACGTACGAATACAAAACTTTATTTACACTTATAATATTTCAGTAACACATTTCACTTTGAGGACTTTTTTGCAAAGTATTTTTTTAAGAATGAACTGCTATAATATATTCGAGTAGTATTATTATTTAAGTCGTACGTAAAACTTGGTTTTAGTATCTATATTTTTATGATTGTATCGTGAGCCATCTAAGCCGGAAACTTTGTACTTATTGTAAATAAGGGTTCAACACATTGAGTTTTGTTACACAAAGTGAACTAATTTTACATAGTATACATAGTTACATGTCAAGTTTGGGGTTCTAATAATTAAAGTTATTACAATTTTATACAATCGTTCCGTCCCGCAATTGTATCTGCTTCTTTCTCGTTTATTTAGGCAAACGTATTCTATCTGCACGATCAGCTAATAGGGTAGTAACGAAAGTAATGTTAAAAATTATAGCTGTTTATTTCAATAAAAAATATTAAGTCTGATTCTTACTCTCATTTTAATTTAATAAAGATTTGCGCTTGAGAGAGTTGCACACGCTCAATATACGCTCATAACAAGTTGATATGAAAGAGGGTTGAAAATTCGATTACACAGAATGTCAAAAATTCTGCTTGCGTAAAAAAGTATAGAAAATGCGATTTGTGTCATTATAGCACCATTTATAATTATATTTATGGATATAATTGTGTTTGGAAATTCTATTTATATCGGGCGGGGGTAGCTGAGTGCTGAGACCCAGCTGAGAAAAAGGACAGCCTTCGCGGAAGTTCAAAGTTGATTTCGTTCATAGATTGCCTCCTGCGAGGTCGAGGTTGCAAGTTCAAATTCACATTCGTTCAAGTCTGTTTTTGGACCCACTAAATAGAATAATAGTCCCAATTCGTTTGAATGAATATAAACTATATTCTCAAAATTTCATAAAAATAATCAGTTTTATAACTTAATGTGTCACAAGCAGAAATATAGGAAATGCTACGATTTACCCTTTAAAATTAATGGTAGATCCTATCGACGCCAAATTCTATAAGCAAATTGACAGCATTGTACTTACAAAATATGCCATTAGTAAGTCAATTTGCTTGTAATATTTTTAAGGTAGAAAGCGATTTTTAATGGCCTCGATGTAAAATTCGTATTGAGCGGCGCCTTTAACATTAACAAAGACAACCGACAAAGAAACCGACTCACAGCCATCATTCTTTACTAGTGTATTGTTGGCTTAAATAGAACTAGTGCTGAAAGTATAGAATAATTAAGATTTTTAAAAGCATTTTATGATGTTTATAATTAACTAGCAAAGCCATTGGCCAGTTTAATATAAAATTTGATACCCCATTTCAACACTTTAAGGGTGCAATTTTAGAAAATGTAAAAACACGGTTTCTTTATCTTTAATTTTTGGTCAAAAAACGGCCGGAGGATGATGGACTTCCATACATACTTTCAACCCCCTTACCCCATTTAAGGGTTGAATTTCGAAAAATCCTTTCTTAGTTCTGGTTTACGTTTTAAAAACAACACCTTCGAATTACAACTGCAAAAGTCATGTCCACGGGTAATGGTGGCAAGAATTGGAGCTGCATTTCCCCGTTGAATCGCAATTTCGATTCTTTACACAAAACATGAACCAGCCATTTGAAGTTGGTATTTTTACTAAAATGTATTTTTTGCTAATTAAATGTCAAAAATGACGGTACGGTTCTAAGGACCCTGAAAATAGCAGCCTGACGGAAATGTCCGTTTTGTCAGTAAACGATAAGAATAACAGCCTGACCTGAATCAGTAAAATACCATCAAATTGAGAACCCCCCTCGGTTTTTTAAAGACGGTTCGTATGCATTAAACTTTAAAGATAATCATCAGCCTTAACGCTGTTCTTCAGCACTACATGCTCGGATGCTTCGATAAGCCCTGCAGTTTATCTTTTTTTCATAAAGATTTTTATCAATGCATTTTCAAGGCATTAGTAATATTCCTATTGCCTCTCAAAATAAGCTTGAAGCTTGAAATAGCCCAAGAAGGTCAGGATCGTACCCGCGACTGTCGCTTTAACGCAGCGAAGTCGGACCTTCTACCGTTGATCTATTGAGGCTTCAATCATCTTATCTGTAGAGTTAAACTTAAAGCTTTATGTGTGCTAATGCTTTCTTATCTGTACAATGGCGGGAACCAATCGGATAAAATTTGGCATACATATATTCCATGCACTGGATTAATATATAAGATCTCTTATATTTTACTATTTAATCGATGGCTTTATTTCAATTTAAAGTTTATTTTCTTATTTTTAAAATGATGTAATCATTTATCAAAGTAATTTATTTAACTTAAATTTATGTTTATTAATGCAACATTATTATTAAATGTTATACTTATATAAGATTTCCATTCAATCATCTATCGTATTCAATGGGCTTTGTATAAGATTGTCTTGCTAACAATTTTAGAGGGGGATAGAAACATTTTATATTTGAGACAGCAGCAATAGTTCCCACAATGATTACGTTCACCTGAGATGAGATAGTGTCTGTGATATATATCGATATTTTTTATCGATAAATATAAAATTACACTATTATACAATAGTTCATGTTGCTAAAATGTTGTTGGATATATGATAGAAATTTCTTCTTACATATATACATTATAGTTGTAAGATTGATTTTTTAAAGCCCTAGCGGTTTTGTAATTTTAACTCTCCTTGAGTAATTTTAAAATTTCATTTGAAGGAATATTTAAAACTTAGTTATATCAGTTTGTTTACGGGTAAAGCTTAATAATTAAGAGCCATTTTAAAAAGCGCATCTTACTCACAAAACTATCTTTAGAAGTAGTAGAGCCATGCTCCTCTCAACACAAATGGCCCGGCTCGACCGGGGAAGTACTACCCTTTTGCAGAAAAATCTCCCACCCCTTTTTTTTCATCTTATTCCATCCCTTTTATGCCTTGGGTTGGCAACGCATAGTCTGATAATCGTAAGCGTTCATTATTTGCCAAACTACATGAAATAAAATATCAAATTTCAAACAACCGTACCATTATATCGATATACACACGTGGTACAGTGAACAACACTAGAAAGAATGCACCTTGACAGCACTAAGGGAAATAGTTTTTTTTAATCACATCACTCTTCACAATATATCATCCCATTATTTACTCACTGCTACATATTCGCGCACTCGGCTTTGTTTGTATATTTCAAGGCAAAGGGGTCTTGATTATAGACGGCAATTTCTATGGAACTGACACCATTGATAACAGTCTGTTCAATGACATGATCAGCATTATGCTTCATGGGAGCCATTCTAGCTAATAATAGTTAAAAATATTAGACGACTAAATAATTGTTTCTCGACAGACATTAATTTGTCTTGACAGAATATAAAGTATAAATCAGTTACAGTTTAAATTGGTAACACAATACCGAGTTTCGGCAACAGGCGTGGTCTGAAATACGATTTAATTTCTTTTGAGAAACGTAGGGGGTCATTCTTTTGTAATGTTAATGCCGAACGGACTCAGGAATTAGGATGCGGTAGTGTAATCAATACGACGGACCAAGTGACCCTTTTGTTATTTTTGACCCAGTAGCAGGTTGTATTATATCGATAATACTTGTATTACGTGTCGGTTAAATAGGAATTTGATTGAAAGAGGTCAAGGATATCAAGTTTCGTCCCTTATGTACCTGTCACATTGCCTTTACAAATTCAAAAAGGTCGGTGAACTTGTTACTGTTTCCGTAATTGTATGTCGCATGTACGGATTTTGTGGTTACGTTAAATTTAGGTAGAGTTTTTTTCTCTAGCGACGTCTACTAGACATGAAGGAGAAGCGTGGTGAAGAAGTATAAAACCTCTTCTCCACTAATACTCATGGAAAGATACATAATGATGATTTATAACATACTAGGAAAACACTCAAGGTTTACACGGGTAAAAATGTAATGTACCATAAATTACAAGACTCGATGGACTAATCTGAAGATTGCTTGATAATTTTATCAAAACTGGTTCAGCCTTTTTGGAGTCTAAACCTAGCCTCATACATATACCATTGTTAATATAGGCTGTCCTTTACCTTATTTTGAACATTATGAATGTTTTATGTTTTTTACACTCTTTGTTACGAATTCTGTACACAAATTTAAATAATCGACAGTAAATTCAAGCCTTTTTCAAATTTTTCAATTGTCTCAGTCGCTTCGTTAAGCAGTCTTTGTGTTAGTCAATAGAAGGAAGATTTCTTCAAGTTATTGAAGAAAGCATTTGAAAGAAACACGCTGATTCAAAAGATAAAACATTTTGAAGTAGAAATTGTTTTACAAGATTTTTTTTTAATGTTTTGTGTTAGTATCGTTGTCTCTTAATAATTCTGTACATAATTTTGATCGAACAATAAAATTTATTTTAGTAAAACGCTAATACTTAAGTAATATATAAAATAAATTAGTCTGCCCGTGTCTACATCTGTCTGAATTAGCATAATAATGTCATGTACTTAAAATGCTTTTTCAAGTTTAAAACGTTATTGAGTTTTAAGTTCTTGAAATCTAATCAATAAACACTGAAAAATCGGTAACAGGGATAAACATAATTTGGATATAAATATGAAACCTTTTCAATTTATATCTTCCGTTGAAGACACAATTCTGTAACAGTTTTATAAAAGATGTATTAAATAGATAAATAATTTCGTATGGTAAGAAAATATATTCAAAAGACTGAAAAAATTTATTCCATAAGTAAATTTTAATTTTAAACACACGTGCTATCGTAAACCAGTAATAGCCGATGTGCAATAATAATCACGTCCAACAAAATTCAACGGAATTCGTAGGAGTAGTGCAGCGTGCATTTGGCGCCTACTAAGATACATAGCATTTTTTTAAACTATATTAAACTTAAATTCCTTGAAAAAATTCACAACCGATATTAACCTTTACGTCTATTTGTAAAAGTTCTATAATAGCCTACATGACATCACTTTAAGGATAAAATCTAAGTTAATCGCTTTTGAGTTTTATTTTTCGTATTTTAATCTCTACTAGGCGGTGATAAGGTTTATAATTCTATGTATAGTATTGATGTCCTGGTTCTAGGATAATAATAATTCGTTTTTTTTTTGTTATAAAAGACGTCTGTGTGCGATGGATGCACCAAAGATTTCGTTTGTGTGCTTGTCTAGTCGTGTAGCAGCTGGGCCTATTATTTCGACGTTGTGTGCAAGTATCATATACCGCGATCGAATAGCCATGATTCTTGCATTACCATACATAATATTATATAAAATAATATAACTTTATAAACGTTTTGTTTTATATGGTAATGCCTAAATTATTAATCAAGGCACGAATGTACCTACTTCGTTTATATTAAATTAACCCAGTTTAGTAAATTAGTACGATTTTGTGATATAATTTACTGGGTGGCGTGTCACGTTGACATTTGAACTCGCTAAAAATATAGTTGACGGTGACTTGGGAGACGCAAAGAAATGTGTTTTTATTCTGTTTCACTAATTATGCAAAACGAAACGATACAGCTAGGTATAATGACTTTATTTTGATTATATAATGTTAAATTACCAGGGAGTTATTTCTGTAGCGTTTTTTTAAACAAAATATAATACATATCTTTTTAATAAGTAATTAAGCTTATCGATAACATTTTTTGTGAATGAACACGAATGATACAGTTAATTATCATAGATTATTTTAGCTGTAACGAGCAAACATTTTACAAAGTCTAAAATTTTTGAAGTTTTTATTTTATTTATTTTTGTTTTTGTAGATATTAATGTTATGGTAAAAATCATTTGATATGATTTTGAATATTAATTTTAAAATTAAATACTTTATAAATAATAAATTACAATAACAAGCCGAACTGAAATTTAATCGAATAATAACAACAAGAATAAAAAAATTAAGTTATAACTAAAATAAATATTAAATATTAATAACTTAAAGCAAATATCAAAACTGTTCAATCCTACTACTAATAACACATAGAAACATTTTTTGCATCGTTGGCGAAGCTATTCCCAAGAACATGTGGACCGCTATGTTGCTAGATCAAATACACCATCCTGCCGGCATTGTAGCTTTATCAATACTTTTGAAAAAAAAATTCTTGCATATGCCCGTCTCTTTCTTGCCCGTAGACAAAATTAATGCATAGAAAGAGAAGGGTAGAAAACGGACGAACATAATTACTCCCAAAATGAATAGAAAGTAAACAATTGTATTTGGAAAAGAATAAGCAGACGCTTCACTAAGTCCTCTTGCTGTAATTACTAATTTGTGAGCTTCTTCGTGACTAAATAAAATTGCTAAACTATATTATAGTAAGTTTATAAACTGCTTTTTTTTATTTATTTAATAATTTATAATTATATTATATTTTATGATGATATTTTTGGTTTTTTTAAACGCTACACACTCAACGGCCCCCATTAGGATAATTATATCCTGTGTCGGGGGTCCGGAAACATTTACAATGACAAGGACAAACATAACCAGACCGGAAAACATGCCTGTACGATTAATACAAACATCGGCTCCGAGCGGGAATCGCACCCGCAACCGTCGAGGCTTAAGGCAGACTCGCTACCCACAACGCCACAACGGTGTCACGGCTTATAGAAACTTTAAAAATCCCTATTTTTAATGTTTAAGTTTCTATGTTGGTTTGCATATTATTAAATCGCGCTTAGAAGGCTGAACGGTTTTCGACAAAATTTGTGAATAGCTTATAACCTGGATTATTTTTTATTGAGGTACATGATATAGTTAAACGAATTGTATTAAACTAAATTAGCTTTAAGTTTATACTTACACATTAAAAAAATATTTATATTCATCCCATATTCTTTACTCACATATTTTTATTACTCTCTGAAGTAAATCTTTAATCTTTTAAATGTTTTATTAAATACTTAATTCATGTATATATTGTAATAATACAGATATTTAGATTATTTTTAATTGAACTTCTTATGGAAAATTTGAAAAATTCCAATATCCGGTGTCCTCCACCCACTTGGCCGGTATATTTTAATTCGCTATTGACAAATTTTGATATTTTTGATGGAGCGAAGGGAAGCCTAAAGAGTCTAATAAATAATTAATTGAACCATAATTGCACAGACCGAAGCTTATTCATAACATTTAATTAGTATTTTTATATATTACTAGTATCTGCCTGCTGGTTCGCTTGCGCATATATGCGCGTTTTTCATGAGGTATGTATTTTAATGCTGTAAAATAAAATGGCCAATACAAACTTTGATCCCATATTAAACACTCTAAGATTTTTTGCGCTGTAAAAAGTGGTGTATATTGCCAAAGTCATATATTTCTATACCAAAACGAAATTCATGGAAATCGTTCAGTCAGTTAGTAGCAGTTTAATGGTCATTCATTTTAAAGTCGGTTAATAAGTAGGAACCTGAGTTCGGTCGTCATCTTCAACAGTATTGCAAAATACTTAGTGATTCGGCAATACTATTGAAAGTGTGAGGTTAGTATTTAAAAAAAATGATAAATATTAACATTTTTTAAAACGTCAGCCAATACTTTGTCATGAGATATGTCGCAGATTAAAATATAAACTAGAATGGCTCGTCAATTTTATCATATTACTATATTTGAACGTTATAATTGCAAGGAAATTTTCAATATTATTGCATTAATCATATTATGCAAGAATATTGAAGCTGTATGAGCTGTATGGTTTTAGTGAGGGCTGCTATTAGTTTAAGGCCGTGACCCCACCGCTGTGCTCGGTGAGCATACACGTTTGTCTCGGTTTGATTTGGGGAGACGTAGACCAACGTTGTCAAACAAACGAATCCATGCAGCTAACATGCGTCGCGTGGCCGTGCACAGCGTGCACCGCGGTGGGGCCGCGCCTTAAATCTATTTTCAACTAAGCCACTGTCAATGTCGCAACATCAGTTATTATTCATAGTTTATCGTACTTTCATTTTACAGTTTCGTGCCATAATGCTGGTTTCGTTAACAGCCTTAAATCACGAAAGGTTTTAATTGACCCTAACAGTTAGATAACTAATAATGTTAAAGCCTATTTTATTGTAATCGTAGTTTAAAATTAAATTTAACTTCAGGCTCTTTCGTATTTTACTCATAATTTATCGCACCCATAAAATAACGAATAGCAGTGTTACCCTTTTAAATATCAGACCATTGCTCCGCGGCGTAGCTCGCCTTAGCCCCTGTATCAAATTTTTGGGGGCCTTCTACTGAAGCCCTCACGATAACAAATAAAAAAATCACTAAAGAAACAAAAATAATAACATACTAGAATTTGAGTGAGATTGTGCATAGAATTTTACAAATTTTTGCATTTGGTTCGGGGCCCCTGTAGTTAGGGGGGAGCGTATCTGTGATACGGGTGATACGGCGGCCTTGCCCATTATGGCGTGAATGTTCCAACTAGATTAGAGGAGTACTCCTCTTACAAATTATCAGTTTGAAGGAGACGGCTTCTAAACTTAGTGGTACTAATCAGCATTGTTACGTATAGTTTGAAGAGGTAAAAATAATTCTCAACACTTCTTCCCTTCTTCTACTCTTCTATCCTTAGTATTGCAAAGCGTCAATAAGCAAAATGGACCGCTTGCCATTACAACACAAATAAATTAAGAATTTAAATACTGTCATAATAAATATAAATACTTTTTATTTTTAGTGACAGAGTATGAAATGTGCTAAGCTAAGACTTCAAGAAAGAACGAAGACGAAATTAAATAAGGAAAATGACGATGAGCCAAGAAGAATCTGTCAGAAACGAATGGTTAATCCACAACATGAAGAAGATCCGCGTTGGACTGATATTTATGAAAGGTATTTTTGAAAATTACATTAATTTATACTAATGACCAGATAAGATCATGGAAGGCCTTTTATTGCATGGAAGGTAGCTACCACCGCAGTGTCAGATATTCTAACATAAGCTGAGTGTTTTGCATTTCCGTGTTTCGGTTTGACGGACAGTGTTGCTAGTGACAAACAACAAACAATATCCGAGGTTGGCAACGCGTGAGTGACACACACTACATAAGAATGGTGTTTTAAGCGCTCATAGGCTACGACAGCCCCTTACCATCCAGCCAGCCAGTCCTTGCTTGCCAACTTCGAAACATAAAAAATAGAAAGTATAGAATAATTTTATGCATTTATCTTAGTATACCATTGTCGTAAATCAAATGAAAATACTATGCATATACTAATAATTAATTCCTGGCAGATTTGATAAAGATTAAAAAAATAAGCCGTATATTCAAGCCATATTTTCAAAGCGATTCAATTTTATTTTTGGGGGTGGGGAGCCAACGGGTAGGAGGCTCATCTGGTTTTAAGCGATTCTACCACCCATGAACATTTGTAACACCAGAGGGCATGCACATGCATTGCTTGGCCTTCAAGATGCAATTGGTTATACGCAAACTGACGCCAACGTACTGTGGTAGCACACCGGGCACATTAAAGACCAGGCACATTAAAGCGCTACCATTAGCAAATAATTTTTTTATTAGCATTGGTTCTTTATAATTAAATTTTACTGAAGATATTTTCGAACTAATAAAACAATTTCTTTGCAGATATTATTGTAACAATTTCGAGAACTATGAATTAAATGAAACAAATGACTGTGAGAGGATTCAACAAGGACGGGACGATTTATTCCTTACGGTTCAAAACTTACAGTTTCAGGGGAATGTCGAGCAAAGAAGAAGACCAAGGACTAGTTTCAAATATAAATCTTCACCCGACAGCCAAAAGCATCGTATGTTTGTCAAGCAAGTTGTCCAAGATTCATGTGAAAACGATCCATCATGTTATTCCGTTCTCAGCAACCATGGTGACGATTACATGAAGTATGTTGCATATAATGACACATCAAGACCTTCATCCAGCAACTCGAGCATTCTATTATACTGTTTCAATAATAAACTTAAAGAAAACAAATCTGTACAAGTCGATTTGAGGTCGCCTGATCGAAGAAAAACAAAAATTGAAAAGGGTAAGAAATTAAAAAAAGCTGATACTAAAACGAATTATGTTGATTTTAAAACAGCTAAATGTGACAACGTTGAAGATACAAAAATAGCATTTCATAAGAGTGGTAAAAGAAAAAGCCTTACCATTTCCAGAACAGAGAGTCCAGCTACAGTTCAAGTTATCAGAGTAGATGTCGTGTGCAATCACAGTTCTGGTTCTACGATATCTGATTACGATGAAAGTAAGAAGGATCCTATGAAAGAACGGGATGTTAATAAACAAAGCACGAAGTGTAGAAAACCACATTTCACTAATAAGTACATGTTGATGAATACTGTTAAAACATTGGATGAGAATGTGTCGGGTGGTAAAGTGACCCTGATGTGTAAAACATTTAAGCTGACAGATCGATCGAAACAATTTTTAGATAGTAAGCCAAAAATTGATTCTAATGAAGCAATTAATAAAATCAAATTTCATGAGTAAATACATTTAAAAATTCATAAGGTTACTATTTGTTTACAAGTAGCTGCTCCCGTAGCTCTGCTCGCGAGGTGTATATTTCTTTATTGCACGAATGCTTAATTCTTTTTTAAAAATAAAGGTAGCCTAAGTTAGTCCTTATAACATCTGCCCGTAACTTGTTATCCAATTAAATTATCCCATTAAAATCCAGCCTTCATTCCAGCCACTTCAGAGATTAGTGGAACAAACAGACAGACGGATAGACAAAAATTTCAAACATTGTTTTTTTAATGTAAGTATGGTATATACTTTCATATGTAAAAATAATAAAATAAATACATTTTACTTCTCGACAAGAGGAGGAAACGACCGGGTGTCAGGGCTATACAATTTGAGAAACCATCAGGGCTGGCACTGTGAATCAGTTATTTCAGATATTTGACGAATGTTTTGGCTCAGTCCTAACTGTCATCGCATATGACGACGACGTTGACGACGTTGTGGCGCAGCGGTAGTGAATCTGCCTTAAACGTCACAGGTCGCGGGTTCGATTCCCGCTCAGAGCATAATAATATGTTAGTATTAACCCTGCAAACGTATTTTCCGGTCTGGGTGTATTTGTCCTTATCCTTGTATGTTTCCGGACCCCCGACACAGGATATCACTATCCTAATGGGGGCCGTTGGTCAAAATTGAATCTCGTTTCGAAGATTATGCGAAACAAATAGATATATATTAGATACTATGAATTCAGTGGATTCAAAATTTTTATGGTATAATATAATTTAAAAAATAAAATAGAAATACAATACCATCTTACATCGTCATAAAATTTAAACACTTAACAAAAAAACCTTCAGCAAGATTGTTATTATAGTTCTTCAAAAGTTGGTTATTTATAATAAGTTTTCGCGTGCAATATCAAACTTAAAGTTACAAAGCTATTTATAAAAAAAAAGAATTCGTGGAATTTATTCCTTTTAACCGAGTTCAAAACACGGGGTTATTAATTAGTGATTTTTTAAAAGAAAATTTGGACGCAAATAAGCAATACCATGTCAACCCGCAAAATTGAAGAAACTGAGTTATATATGCAGAAGTGTTGGTAAATGGCTGAAGAACATTTTTCTTTAATATTTGTAGGGTTTTAAGCTTTAAAACTTCTAAAAAGCCATTTTTTAAACATGCAATTTATGTATTATGTTAACTGTTTTGGGTTATATTATATACGAAATATGCAGTTCGTATAGTTATTTTTTTGTGAAAATAAGTAAAATAACTTACATAAATCTGAAATAGCCAAAAACGTTTCAAACGCGTTTTTCTCGAAATGACCTTCGTGTGGGTTGACATGGTATTGCTTATTTGCGTCCATTTGCAAGTCTCTTTTTTCAAGACATTACTAATATTCCTATTGCCCCTGTAAATAATCTCGAAGCTTGTGCTAGGAGTGGGTACGACATTGAACCCGGAACTCTCGCGTTAACGGAGTGGGGTCACCTTTGAGCTATAGTTCCGGTATAACTTCAGGGATTTTCATTAGATTTTAATGATTCCTTTTCTTTTTCATCTGATTTTGTATTAATTAAATTATTTTATTCTGTTATAATGTACTACATGTGCATTTTATAACATTATGAAAATTAATATAATAAAAAGCAACATCAAATTCATTACCGCCAAATCTTCCCAAACCGAAGATATAAATTGATCATGAAATGTTTTTACTTATTCTTTGATCGAAATTAAACATAAAAATAAAATGTAATTAATAATAAAATGAATTTTATTTTATTTTATATTGAACAATTTTCTTTTATAAAGGGCGCTACGACAACTTTATACATTCCTTAAAAAATCTTATTCAAATATCTTAATATATATGTACCTATTTAGAATGAAAGATGCTTTAGTATGCATAGATATAGGTAAGTTTGAGATAAGCACGGTTTGTATGTAATTAGATAAAGGCGTAACGTGTCGAGTACATGAGAGCGAAGCCGGCAGAAGTGGCAATGATTAACGATCGGAACGGAAACGTTTCTGAATATTAATTTGTAGTGGAGGTCACCAGAGCCCTGGCAAATGTGACACGGCCACAGCGAAAGGATTGGTACGCCATGGACCACCCCGCCCGATGGGGTGTGTGTGCCGAATTTATAGGTGTGAGAGATGGAACTTCAGGGTAGCTAAAGGGTGAGGTGGACTTCGGACCCCTCACTTGGGGGCTGTAAACCCCCAATTTGCCCTAGTCCGGCACCCCCGCCCGAGGCTCCCGTCCGTTCCTGTCCAAGCGATAAGAGGGAAGAGGGGTGAGCGTCAAATGGACGTTTTACGCATAATTTAGAACAGTAAATGGACTCGAACGCTCTCCATACAGCATACCTACAGTGGTAGCATTAATATCTGATTTGACTCATTAATTAGGTAGTTGTATATTTCTAGTAAGACTGAATTCTTATTGTCTGTGCCCTAGCAATTGTCTTAAGTTTTAAATTTATAAATTTTTTTTACTGCAAAAATAAACTTTATATATAAAATTGTAAAAACTAGATAATAAAACAATTATTCTTCTTTCCAATTTGTATTATTTTCTTTGAATTATGAACTGAAATATTAATTTTAAATGCAAGAAATTATGGTTACCAATAGTACACACAGAGGGAAAATAGTATTAAGCTTAGTTTTTCTTATACAAAAATAATATCAGTTTTCTTATACTTTAACCACGACCGTTGTGCACGTTGTAGGAGTATTTGTTTGCAATAGTTACGTTGAAGAATACAAAACGAACAGTCGAACAGTTCAGCTAAATTGTGTCAACGGAAAGCAAATGCACTAATCTTTACATAGTATAAAATGAAGTCGTGAATTTTCTGTCTGTTCGCTTAGATTTTAGAACAATTCAACGGATTTTAATGCAGTTTTTAACAATAGATAGAGTGATTCAAGAGGAAGGTTTGTATGTATACATACATATTGTAGTATAGAAAAGCCGAAAATTCGTAGCGATATTATCTACATTGCACCCGTGCGAAGCCGGGGCGGGTCGCTAGTTATTTAATTTGAATTATCAGTTGTCTTACGTCTTATAAGAATTTACACGAAATTATTTTAAGTAACACGCTTAGAACGTATTATGCGTTTCAAATAAGAATGGGAATGAAAAATCTGCCATCTCTAACCGGAATAGGACAAAATTCAGGTTTTTAGTACATTGTGCAAAATAAGTCAACGAACGAACGAACTTATTTTAATAAATCATAATAATTTTATAATAATAAGCCTTATAACGCATAATAATTACATCAATGTTGTATACTAATTAGTTAATTACATTAGTCCAGTCCTATTCTTATTTGAAATGCTCTATATAAGCAAAGACTGATTCTAAATTAAAGAATGTTGCTATTTACTTTTTAATTTATTAAAACAACATATAAAAATCGGTAAACGAGAAAATTGGGCGCTACAATGCTTTTAGCAAAACCAATAAAATTTAATTGTTTCTGCTATTTTTGATAAGGTAAGGAGTCTAATAATACAAGTTACTTTTACAAAAGTACTTATATGAATTGCTAAGAGAGCTAATCGCTTAATGAAAGAGATTAAATAAACGTGGAAAAATAATAAACGTGACTAATCTCCGTAGTTTGTACATAAACTTTTAGGGTTTCGGAGTAAAATATTTTATGTAACCGAAAAATGTTAGTTCCCGTGGGAAAGTTTGTTTATTATATTAAGTAAGATTAAAAAAGTATTACGCACTACGCATTTTTATTCGTTACTTTAAAATACGGCAAGAAATTCTTAAAAGAAAAATGTATTATAGTCTAAAATAATAATGTACTATTTTTAGGTTACTAAGTTGGCAAACAAGCCTCTAGCCCATCTGATGGTAAGCGGCTGCCGCAGCCTTTTAGCATTTGCAACACCATCAGTAGGTGTCACACGATCGTTGCCAACCTCGAGATATTTGTTTTTAAATCTCCTTTGCCCAGTAATTTCACTAGCCTACAGTGCTCTTTCAACTGAAATGCCAAAGGCACTACTGCTTTGCGGTAGAATTTTTTTTTTAATAAATAAACGCTGCACACTCTACGGCCCCCATATGATTTGTGATATCCTGTGTCGGGGGTCCGGATACACATACAAGGACAAGGACAATTACACCCAGACTGAAAAATATGCTTGAATATTATACAAATATACAAAAATATTATGCTCCGAGCGGGAATCCAACCCCCGACCTTTGCCGTTTAAGGCAGGTTCGCTGCAGCTGTGCCACAACGTCGTCAACGTCGTCAAATATAACATTGCGGTGGTACATACCCTACCGGCCTCTTGAAACCAAAAACCTACCACCAGTGTAACTGATTGAACTGGTGGAATAATCTCTGCCGTGACAGACATTACCGCAACAGTGGGCGATGGGGTCCTCACGTCCCGACGTCATTAAAACTGTGAGTCTACATTAAAGTTTTGACCAAAGCCAAATGTTGAGAAATAATCAATAATAAAAATGTCATTAATGTTTTTAAATCTTATCAGTTTGACCGACGGGGATTTTATTTATTGTAAGTGTATTAACAAACATGAACATGATTAACACATCCCTTCCGGTGACGGAGTCAAGGCCAATGGGGACGACATCATTATCCATTTAGAAAGAAATGCGATTGCGGCAGCTCATATTGACGAATAACAACAAACGCATGAGCGTACAGTGAAGTACCTGAAGAGTCTGAAGAGAAAACCTTGGACCCCTTTTTTAGGACATATCGTGAGCGTGAGACGCATTTTAGAGGAATTTTAGACCAGGATTAAAACTCGTGTTTCGAAGCGCGTCTAGGCCACGCGTGTAATTCTTACTTAACTTACAACTTACAACTTACAACTTAAGGTTGTATACACAAGTAATATTTCTTTGAATAATATGGTACTGACACTCGTTACTCTCCGGGATAAGCCCTTATACCAGCATTCGGCTTTTCGAAACGACGGTACGCTCGAAAGAAAGTTCTAGCCTTAAACCGCCCCTAGCATATTTAAAGGACAGAAAATGTAGAAGGAGTACAGAAAGTTAATATTAAATTAAATAAACCATTGAGTTTTTACATTCAACCTGCCAATGTAAAACACACGTCTGTCTTTAATTGTTTCAATTCAATAAATCCTTATCGACACAGCAACGCGTTTCCGGGTTTGCTAGTATTTATAAAACCAATGAGTCACTTAAGACAATTCATTATTGTGATAACAGTAAAAGTGTCTCGTGTCGAGGAAAACACGTGTTTATTCGCTATCGTTGGTTTGTCAACATAAGGACGGAACTGTGGTTGTAGGTTACACGTCGTGCAGCGCAGTCGACCTTGTATATATATAATATGTACGTGTCGCAAACTTTTAGCTATCCACTGAATTTTTGAAGAGTTCTACCCTTTTCAATTACCCGTTGAGAGAGGGTTTGTTTCGCTGTCCAAGCTTGGTTGACAATCCCTTTTTGCGATGTTTAATTATTTAAGGATATTTCTTAATTTAGATACAACTGAATGTGTGGTCTAGTTAACTTTTATATTACTATGCTAACCCCATCCGAAAACTAGTCATAGCTTAAAATATTTCTGCGACTTCGTCCGTGGTGACCACGTGACGTAAGAACTGTCTTCAGAAAGAGATGAACAACTTGGAAGTAAAATCTATGGAATTTCAACTGAACCCGTCTTGCAGCATGTTTTATTGATAATCCTACAGGGGTGTAACATTTATCCAGGATAAAAAGTAGCCTTTGTCTTAATCTAGATAACTATATAATAGATAATTTTTTTCACCTTCATTTGTTTTTTTATAAACAAATAATAACATATAATCGGATATATTCAATATAAGCGAGTAATTACTTAATTGTGCTAATTTTCAAATGGATGTTTAATTGAACTGTAATTGACACTTTACGTCTTTATCTAATTACATACAAACGCTAAATGTTAATTTATTCTATCGAACCTTTGTTAGATGTATAACTTATAAGTAAGAAATTTATCAAATGCTTAAATCGATATAAAAAAAAATTACAATTACTACGTACAATATCAGTTTTTTTTCACCACCATTATACTGTCCTTCCGAATTTAAAGCCTCAATAGCTAAACGATAGAAAGGCCCACTTCGCTCCGTTAACGCTGGAGTCGCGGGTTTGATTCTCACCGCATGGGCTATAACTGTCGTACCCTCTCCTAGCGCAATCATCGAGCTTATTAGGCAATAGGAAAAAGCATTGCTTTAGAAACTTTTTTCTCTATATCGTCTCAATGACTGCTCTTATGCTCTGCAGCATAGGTGGAAAACTTATGGCTTGGAAAGCATTTATTATAGCAAACGTTCATAGTGATAAAAGTAGGGCTGGGTCGACCGGGGAAGTACTACCCTCTCACAGAAAATCAGCCTAAAGTAACAGTATTAGTAGGTACTGTTGCGTTTCGTCGATGTGTGAGAGCGCTGGAGGCCCAAACTCCCACCCCACATATTCTTTTCTTTTTTCCTTCACATCCCTTCCTTCCATCCTTTGGGTTGGCAACACGCATGTGATACCTTAAGAATCGTGCGCGTTTATAGGTTACGGTAACTGCTTATCATCAGGTAGACCGTATGCTCGTTTGCCAACCGTCATGATATAATAAAAATCATCACCAAGTATTGGTTGGTGAAATAAAAGGTAAAAAGAAACGAGGTAGTGTTTGAGCTCATGCGATCACCGATCGAGTGAAAGAGTGCGAATACTTTAGGTCAAAATTTTGAGTAAATTATCACGAAAACTTTCTATGTATAAATTTAAAAAACAGTAACGAAACCGAGGCTCGGTAGAGAGATCCAAAAAGACAAACGCCCAGACCAAAACAGATATTTATAACAAACATCTGCCCCGAGCGCGAATCGTACCCACGACCGACGAAGTTCAAAGCAGGCTTGCTACCAGCACGCTGCAACGGTCGTCTGATTTAACAGCGTTCCTCTGGCCTCTTTGGGTACGGAACCCTATTAATAAATAAAAATGTATATATATATATATTAACTTCAATTCGATAAACTACATATAGGTACACTGCAATGTCCCGTGGAATAATAAATGCTACTAGTATTATAACTTATAATTTTAATCCCTGATGCTTTTAGTTATACAAATTTAACAAGAATAATTAATTAGAATTAATGAGCCGGATTACAGGTATTTGTTTATGCTGTAGGTTATTTACTTGAAATAAAAATATAAAGGATAATTCAAGTGAGGAATTTGAATGCATAAAAAAATTAAAAAAGTAATATATATCTGTTCACGCGCTAATGGGGATAATGAACCTTCATATGTCAACCAGTGAAGCAGACCCACGCCAACTCTGCGTGACTAAGTGCGAATCGTCATAAAATAGCATTTAAATAAATAATGAGTTATTTAAAACTAGCTTTTGGAAGCGATTTTGTCCGCGTGAACGACGGTGTTTAATGACACACTAGAATAATTGGTTAATAATAGCTATACAAATTGCTTTGTCTATTTCACCGCCTTCAAATTAGGTTTAAGACTGTTTTATATCTAAAAATTCTACATAATCGGTTTAGCAATTTAGGTGTAAAAGCGTCTCAAATGCAAAAAAGAACAAACTCATTTTCGCGTCTACAATATTAGCTAGGATTTATTAAATTAATAATACAGCCATGCTTATTTCATAATGAATAGATAGTCCAGTCGATCCGGCCCATTTGTGTTGGTATCGTGCTACTAGTACTGAAAGACTGTTATAACCTGATTAATATTAATAATCCTTACTAATAATATTATAAATGCGAAAATAACTCTATCTCTCTGGCTGTCTATCACACCGAAACGACTAAACCGATTTCAATGAAATTTCGTACACAGGTAGTCTAGAGCCTTAGACAATACGTAGGCTACTTTTTAATGTGTATGCGTTTTAATGTGTGATTGTGATGTAAGATGAAAGTTTTTACAAAAGAACAAGTTCACCGCAAACGATAAAATTTTTATCCAGAGGTCTGGTTCCAATTCAGATCGTTTTCTATATTCATTAGGTATTTAAGTTTGAAATCCCAGTTTCACATTAATTTATAGGCTGTGACAAAACAAATCAAAAATTTATGGCTTCTTTTGATTTCATGCGACCCGGTGTTTTATTTTGATGGCCCGGTACTGGGTCACGGGGAAACGTTGCCTTAGAGCTAAGATTATATATGTAAACGCTACAAACTCAACGGCCCCCATTAAGATATATATATCCTGTGTCGGGGGTCCGGAAACATACAAGATGACAAGGAAAAATACACGCAGACCGGAAAACATGACTGTATAGTAATACGAACATATCCGAGCGGTAGTCGAACCAGCGACCTGCGGCGCTTAAGGCAGGTTGAAGTTGTTTGAAAAAGTACTGAAGGTATTTTGATGCGCCTTACTTCGTTGGATGACTTGAATTAACTGCAATTTTCTACAGTATCAGTTACTCTAATGTGTTCCGGTTTGAAGGACACTGTAGAGGTAGTGAAATTACTGGGCAGAAGAGATTTAAAAACCACTATCTCGAGGATGGCAACTCGTGAGTCACATTCACAAATATTCTTGTGTGCAAGCGCTCATAGGCTTTTTTTTTTTCCTTTATGTAATTGGGTGCAAGAGGCTCATCTGATGCTAAGCGATCACCGCCGAACATTCGCAACACCAGAGTGCATGCTGGTGCGTTGCCGATGTTATAAAAGATAAGCTTTCATAATTTAATCTAATAAATATTTGTTTTTAGATTGGAATAAAAAAAACAACCATTTATAAAAATGAACGTTGGATTAAAGTGATACTTTTTTATTGTTCTAAGTATTTTCTTTTGTGATTCCAGGTGTTAATAAATAGTGAGTTTGTAAGCTTGTTGCTTGTTTACTGTCGCTACCGTTGTAATATCTCGTTGAAATTAATTTGATGGCTTCCTAGAAAATTTATTTGAATTTATGTCGTTTTCTAATACTAAATTATTATTATTTTGTTTTGTTTAGAAACTAATTTGAAGGCTTCGCAGAAAATTTATTTGACTTTTGCCATTTTCTGGAACAAAATGATTATTATTTAGATTATTATTAGGCAATGTGTCATATTGCTATTGTTATTTATTTTATTGAGAACTTGCTGAACGTTTAAATGAAATCGGTATTTTTAACTGACTTCAATAAAGATAGTCAATTCGATTGTATTTTGTTTTTTTTTTTGTACAATTTCGTAATGAGTCATTTATAGACCGATTTTTAAAATTATCTTCTAGTTTAAGCTTCGAAAGGATATACCACTTCAAATTGTATACAAATCACTTCAGTAGTTTGGTTTTTAACCAAAATAGGGGAAAATATGTCAAGTAAACAAAATGAGCTTACAGCATGGGTGATGGAATTCGGTTATTTTTTTAAGCAGACTAAAGGTTCCCGAACTTATCACGTTGTGGGAGAGGCAAGAGGAAAAGTAAAGAAACGGAGTTTTTGGGTTCATTCATTCAGACATAAAGAACGTAACCAAAAGCAACCTTACAGGACGTGTACTGCTATGTCAAGTCTATATAGTGGGTAGGTAATACTCACCCGGCTACTTAATGGGTTGGTCATACAAAAATGTCCTATTCCTACTACTGCACAGATTTATTTTATTAACGACTAGCTGGGCCCGCTGCTTTTCTTTTTTTATGTAAGAGGGGTCAAACGGGCAGGAGGCTCACCTGATGTTAAGCGGTCACCGCCGCCCATGAACATCTGCAACACCAGAAGGCATGCAGGCGCGTTGCCGACCTTTAAGGAAAGAATACGCTCTTCTCTTGAAGGTTCCCAAGTCGTATCGATTCGGAAAGACCGCTAGCGGAAGTTGATTCCACAGAGTGGTTGTGCGAGGAAGAAAATGTCTTATAAATCGCGCTGTTGTGGATTTCCAGACATTTATCATCGAGCCGCTCTACGTTGGATGTGGTCGATTGGAAGTAGATGGTACTGGGGAGCTCCCGCCCAGAGGTGGGAGCAGTACTCCACGTGCGGTTGAATTTGCGCCTTGTAAAGCTTTAGGCGATGAGTCGACGTGAAGTAGTGCCTCGCCTTGCTGAGCACACCAATTTTTTTAGAGGCCAATTTGAGTTTTGGTGAAATAAAAGTACTCCTTATAAGTTACGTTAAGCAAGTTACTTATTATAACGTCACTATCTGCCAGTGAAATCCCGTTAAAATCGGTACAGTCATTTCAGACAAAAAAAAACAGTCTAGGTCCAAGGATTTAGGCTGTGTTTTGATATGTGAGTAAGTCAAGTCTTCTCTTTTAATATATATACATTTTGAATAAATGAAACTAACATTAATTACGATCTCTCAGTTGTCAATCATTAGAGGAAAATGAATATAATAAGTAGTATTTGAATGACGTATTAGCAAGTAATTAATATTATCAATAGTACTGAGCGATATAAGTAAAATATTTTTCTATATGGGTAGGCTACCCAAAATGTTGTCTTTAAAACAATAAATATTATGTGATAATTTTAGGTAATATTTATTGTTACAAAATGGCGACAGATTGTTGTTTTTATAATAGCATAGTAAGATGTTTGTATGTATTACGTATTTTTGAGTATATATACTTTAGATTAACTAGAAAGTTTAAATTAAATTTTACAAATTTTTCAAGTTTTATAAGATTGACATATCTTATTACAACGATGGTCGGAATCTTCTCGTGTTCAGTCGCGACGTGTAACTGGCGTTAAATTTTAAACGTAAAATTTTATGCGCTTTTGTTTGCATTACTAAATCAGATTAAAACGCAATATTTTACAAAACTTTTTAAAAAATTTTATACTTTTTTACAAAAATTTTTGGCGCATGGTGAAGTGTCGTGATTACAGCTATGGAACCTATTTAATACGTTGAATTAGAAGGACAATATTTGATAAAAAAGCTGCCATTTTAACGAAGCGTCACATTGATAAGTTCGTGATGGTTACTTGAATATTTCATCAACCTGAAATTCATTGTCGTACTACGTAGTAGTTATCATACGGTGCAATTTATTGCGTTATCTAGTATAGTTATTAAAAGCATTGTTGATTATAATAAGTTGTTCATAAAGTTAGCCTACCAAAGCCTACGAAAAAAGAAATGATGGATGAAATTCATAAAGGCTCAAGGCTATCCTTAGCTTAGTTTGATTCAAAATGAATACTGATACAACCACAGGCGTGTTTTTATATTCATAATTGACTTTAGAGTTTTTAATTTTCTTATCAGTTCCTTGTTTTTTAAATCGATTTTTATAATAGTGGCTTAGTAGTCTATTGTGTTTAACGAACTATATTAATTTAACACACGAACAAGACACCAATTAAGTCTTGTAATGTCGACACGATTACGGCGAACATCGGTTACCAGAAATCTAAGCTTAAAGGAGATACATATTAATATGTGAATTTAAGCCGGGGTCGAGCGTCGCAAGGCTTCTGTAGCCACCCCAGTAACGAAGTCCGAGTACCCGTGTCGCTGTGTGCGTGACGTTCTTAGTGTGCACCAATTTCATAATAGGTGTACGCTGTATTCCGCTCAAATTTTACATCTCACATCTCAGACGTACAGGATGATTAGGAAAGATTTTATTTGACTTTCGTAATTTGTACTTATAAAATATACCTATATAAATATATATATATATATATATATATATGTATAATTGTATATGCCTGTATTGCTGAAAATATGGAGAAAAGAATTTGAGAATTGTTGTTAGTGAATCGTTTTACGAAGTCACAATTAGTGACAAGCAATTTTTTTTTCGATAAATATCTCATAGATTTATAGAAACACGTCATGTGTTTAAAGGTACTCTGAAATAATTTACTGTGATTTTTGGATATGGCCATGGCTTGAATTTTTATGTGACCTAATGCAAGTTACAAATAGTTAATCTATACCAATGTTATAAAGCTAATCTCTGGAACTACTGATCGGATTTGAACATTTCTGCATTTGAGAGCACATTGCTTGAGGAAGACTATAGGCTATATACCATCGCGACACGATACTTAAAAGCTGAGAAACAACAAAGAGAGTGAGGGCGGGCGATAGGATGCGGTTAGTTTGTGGAACGGTGCGGTCTCACCCGACGTTAGTGAAGCCGCGGACACAGCTAGTTCATAATAAAAAAGGTAACTCACTAATAAATAATATTTGATATATATTTCGTAACATTCTGTATACAGTGTTACGGACATGCGTGCTATACGTATAGTTAAACTGTAGGTATTATTAATTTATCTGTAGCGGAGAACTAACCATCGCCTCACCGCCCACCTCCCTCCGAGGCACCTCTGTTTAAACATTTCCAAATGAGTATGCAGAAGACTGTACCTAACATGCCCATGCGTGGTAACACCCGGACCTTCTAAATTACTCGCTTTAATTAAAAGCCTAGCAATTCTGTACATGACAAGTATTCCACGGCCGCCAGGGTCCCGATAGTGCTAACTGAATTTCACTATAATTACAGAATGAAAGTTTTGTTTAAAAGATTTTGGGAATTTTTTTAATGTTATGAAAGAACATAAAAGCTTTCTGTATTCTTATGTTACTACTACTATACTTATACTTTTTTTATGTTAAAAGTAAATCGAAAAAACCCGGTGTAAATATTCTGCAAAACTTCGAATAAACGTTTAAAAGTTTCATCGGAGCACAATGACCGTACTTAACTTTTCTTTTTCTCTGACCTGTATTTCTTTAGAAGAATTAATTCCTTTCATAATAGCATACTTTAAATTTCCAGTCGAATGAAGTACTCCTACGTAATTTTCGTTGTTTCAAGTTTTAAAAAGACTAGCTTATTCGGTGTATAATTTCGATGGTACAATATAGTATATGTATATGTGGTTAAAACAGGTATGGAATCGATGTATCGTCGCCCTAATAATGACAACGACGCTCGCGAGAGTAGACTACCGACCCACTGAATGAAACGAAAAGTCAACGGCCGGAGAAATTGTTCGCAACAAACAACCCTAATATCTTTCGCAAACCATTCATGGAGCGTCTTGATCAAGCGAGCGTTTCGAGGTTATTACATTGTATGGACCTTAATATCCGACGTGTAAGCCAGTGGACAAGAGTGAATTTTGGAACGCACGAACTAGAAATTGTATAAAATGTGGCGGAGCACATTTCCATCGCCAGGGGAATTTGCACAAGGAGGAACAAGGAAGAAGCGGGGGCACCCCTTTCTCTGGGGGTAAGAGGGGACGTCCATCCGCCCTACATACGTAGGGTAGGCTGTTTACAACGAGCCGGGCACGCACGCCGCTCTGTTCTACGTTCTACAGATTCAGGGCTGCGAACCGGACACGCAGGGCTGTGACTTGACGAAATTAACCTTTATTATTCTTTCACAGACAATGAAATGTGTAATTATAAGGATCCTTTCCAGAAATAGATATGAATTGTAATTGTTTAAAATATAAAAGCAAAGCTTTTCTTTTTGTTAAGAGTAAGAACTGGTTATTGTTTTTATAAGTCTCTCAAAGTAAAACTTTTTGAACTTTCTTTAAAATTTCTTAAAAATTTACAGTAGTATATTTTTCGATAGAGTATTTCCCTTTTTATAAGGCACTCTAAAATATAATAATGATCACTTAAAAATAAACTTAAATTAATATAGTTTATTATGGAAGTTTTTTTAAATATAAATTTAATATTTATACTTATTAAGAAATGATTTCTGACTATATTTTATGTGTTCCAAATAAAGAAGTCAAACTGAATTCGAAATAACTTTAAAAAATAAGAAATCATAATACAGAAATAACTTATACATATTACACATATTAAAAATATTTCAAAGTAAATTATGAAAAATTTTAAAATAATTTAAAAATATTTAAATTGTATAGTTTGAATTAACCCTAGCGCCTAGTCGAACTAGATGACGCAGGCGGCAGGCAGGCAGGCTGGGGTGGTGGGTCGCCTCCCTCCCCCCTTTGGCCGAACGCGGCCGGTAACACGAGTGCGTCTATGCGAGGCATGTATCTTGGACGGGCAGATATAACAGAGAAGTAGCCCCCAGAACCGGGCTTGGTTGCTCACGTCGGGAAAAATGCTCTACTTTGAATGTTATGTAAACTAATTACTTATATTTTTTTTTATATCAAACATTCATTTTTATACGCCTAACTGTGATATTATAAACTGAAAAAAAAACAATGTAGACACTAGTATTTAATGTTTTTTTTTTCAATCACATGCATAATTGGATGCTATTTGTGACTTATTTTAACGGATTTTTAATAAGTTTTTTTTTAGTTTGATAAATTTTATAATTTAGTTATACATAATGAAACTGATAAAAAGATACTACTGCTAAAGATAACTATAGAAAAGTATTTTCAATGTGAATCAGTGATATTTTTCTCGTAGTCTGCGGCAATGATTCCTACTGAAAAACTACTGAAAAAATACCAGTACTACTTAGATACTTACTTATAGTTTTGTATCAAAAATCTCAGTTCCCTGATGTGACTCAAGAATTGATTTAAAGCGTCTGGTATTGAGAGGTAGAAGAAAAATGTAGCTCGTCCCCATTTATTTCGATGTCTAATATTGGATTTTTTTCAAACAAAGCCCTTAAATTAATAAGTTTAACAGCGTATCGCATTGGTCGAAATATTATCTAATTTTTGAAAAGTTATAAGATTATAATTTATAAATATTTATTTATACTTGATTAACAATTATTGAATTTTTGTTTTCTCGACTTAACATCATAAAATGTTGCTTACACATTGTCATAGTTATAAAAATAGACACAGGCTACCATCGTCGTCCCAAAAAAGTATTCTTCCCGAAATTCCAAAATGTGGAGATATATAAAAATAAATACTCTCTATGAACGTAATGCGGCCTACTGGTATTTCTCTTTAATTTTAATTCTAAAGTCCACGCAGACAAAGTCTAAGGCTAGTAACATAATAAAAACTAAATTTATTCATTTTAAAAGCTTTCATAACAATACAACTGAGTTAAGAAAATAATAGTGTAAAAATATTTTAAATTAATATTCAAGTAGAGTATTCTTCATTCGTAGCAGAGCTATTTTACATGTGCATGGATTTTGCTGCCCGCCCTACGTATTGGTAGGTAGGGTCGGAGAGTAGGTATTCAACGAAACCGAATATATTTCGTAAGACTCGTGTGTAGTTTCAAAAAAAAACGAAGACTCCATATTTCTTACTTTCCATATTCTTCAAGGTTACGATTCAATTTTTTCTAATATTATTGAATATAATAAATATATTAGGTGTATCAAATTTCGTATTTATCATTTACCTTAGAATGTAAAACAATGATGAATTTTAACCCTAATATTCTCGCTTGATCGGAATTTAATTAAAAGTCCTGCTTTCTTATCTTCCTAGAAATTTAGAAATTAATCATTCTATTCGTTGCTATTTCATATCATGACGGTTGACAGACAAGCGTACGGTCCGCCTGATGGTACGCAGATCGAATACATGAAAAATCACAACGGTTTTATAGTTCAAAACAAACTAAAATAATAAATATAAATTATATAATAATAAATAATAACTAATATAATTATATAATAATAAAAAATAACTAATATAAAATATATAATAATAACTAATAAGCGCTACACACTCAACAGCCCCACTAAGGAAGGAAGGAAGTTACATCCTGTGTCTGTGTCGGGGGTCTGGACCGGACCGGTCCAAACACACCCAGGCCGAAAAACATGCCTATAAATTCAATACATCTGCTCCAAGTGGTGAGCAAACCCGAGATCTATGGTGCTTAAGGCTGGTACGCTACTGCTGCGCCACAAAGTCGTCTTCGTTGTCCAAACTCATCCGACTAAATACTGGTCGATGTTGATAAATATAATTCAGGCCTAACAAGGACTTTTTGTATGTAACTTTTCAAGGTACTTTATATAATAGCTATGTATGAGCTTTGGCAATCACAAAATTTTATCCTGGTAAGATACGTTAATAATCATCCTCCTTATCGCAATTTTAATATTTTTGTAATCCAAAAAGGTGGCAATAAGGGCCCGGCTCGCCTGATGGTAACGAGTCACGGTAGCTTATAGACAGTTTCATAATATTATAAATGTAGCATAAGTTGCCGTTGCCGACCAAAGGGAGGAGCTAAAAAGGAAGAAAAATGCCACAAAATTCCACTACAGGTGTTCCAATAATTATGTAAACTATTTAGACATTTAAAAAAACCGTGACTCTTCTCAGGTTGACTTTTAAATTTGAAGCCGGTGGTAGAACATGAATTTCAACAATTAAGTGACGCTTTCAACTTTAAAAATATTTAAATCGGAATTGAATTTTAATTTGGGTAAGAGATTTTGGGTCATTTTGGTCAAAATGACGCTTATCGATTGAAACGCAACAGCTTCAAATTTCTATGTAAGAATAGAACTCCGGCCGAGTTGAAATACATATTTCTGTCGACAGTAGCAAGGCTTCACCGCCCTCCAATAATTAATAATACTCTACGCGTATGAAATTGCTGAAACCAAATAGTTAATTAAATAATATTTATAAATAAGTTGATTAATTCATACATATAAATACGTTGTTAAATCAATAATTAATTGAATTCATGTATCAGTTTGATGATTAAAAAAAAATCTTTCTTACAATTAAATAAAAACAATGTTATAAGTAAAATCCGGTCCATGGTTTTCTTGTAGTCTTTTATCGTAAACAGAGAAACGAATAGATGTAAATTAATGAAATCTAAAGGTATTTCAAATTAAATATGTCAGGTCATGTCTCTAAAATTTAATTTCGTTGCTTCTCGAAACTAATATTTATCTGAGACTGACAAGAAATCAACCTGTATCTCCTGATATTAAAATCCGTTCAAAATTCTTTGAAAAATTTCAGATACATAAAAACAAAGTTCTTATAAATTGTTTTGTGTACATACTTTTTTATGTAACAGTTAAAACAGAAGACTTATCTAATTACGAGTTATATACATGAGCTTAGCCAGCATTTGGAGTACAAAATCTTAATTTAGGGTTTATAGGAGGCCAAAATTTTCTTCAATAGTTATTTATGAAATGTACAAAATGCATTATTTTGGTGCATTTCTCAGTACTTAGCAAGGTTCATAGAAGAGCAACTATTACCTCGCTACGCCTATGGTATTATAAAAAAGTACAAAATATTGGATACATGTACAATTCACGTTGTCTTCGATTACATAACATAATATTTAACTTGAAGAACAGGCACGACGTATTTATATACGTTTCTATGCTTTTACCCTTGATATATTTGTAATTTTATTTTCAAAGAGACAAGCCTCAAGAGCAAATATGTTTACATCATTCATCATAATAAATTTCCAACAACCGAGGCAGTGGCACTTTCTTACCAGCATTAGTTCGACACCTATGTTAAATAGTATCTTTACACGTGTATGCTTTTTTGGTCTGTTAGGTATTAAAAATGATAAATGACTAAATAAGTCTGGCCAGTTAATTTTAGAGTTGCAAAGGCTTTTTCTACCTATTATTATTCTCAGTATTATATTTACGAAGGGTCTGCTTATAGACGACGTTGTCGCGCAGCGGTAGCGAAACTGCCTTATGTTTGTATTGACCATACAAGCATATTTTCCGGTCTGGGTGTATTTGTCCATGTCATTGTGTATGTTTCCGGACCCCGACACAGGATATCACTATCCTAAGAGGGGCCGTTGAGTGTGTAGCGTTTATTTATTTATTTATCACTCTTATCCGGATTTGACTTTTACTAGTTTTACACACAGCGATTGCCATCTCACCTCTGCAGCTGGTAAAAGCAAATTACCTATCAGATGCTACGATAACAACCGGGACCGACAATTTAACGTGCTCTCTGAGACACGGTGGGGTGTACAGCTAACCCACAAGATTTGTTCTTGTGCGCCTAGACTGAAATCGATATTTGTAATCTTAATACAAACATCTGCTCCGAACGGGAAGTGAAACCGCAACCGTCGCAGCTAAAGGCAGATTCGCTACCAACACGCCACAACGGTGATTTAGAAACACTATGTAACATCATTACACTAAGGATTTCACGTCTCGATTCAAGAGAAATAAGATTGTATCTTTCAAGCAAACACATTTTGAAAAAGATGATGCTGAAATTTATTCAATGAGTGAATAATTATCAGTCAACTACGTTGTGGACCACGCACAGTCGAAACGAAAAGGTTCCGCAGCTTGATGTTGTATAATCTTAAGAACTTTAAAAATAATAAGGAATTAAAATCGCCCGCAAAAATAAGTTGGTAATTTCATAGTAATTATTAACAGTAATATGAAAAAACAAAGATATGAGAACAGCTTATATATCTTTAAAATTTTAGACCTATCTATCTTCTTCAAACCAAATGTGGTTGAAGTTTCATTTGATATCCTACAAGCTCAATTTTTTTCAGAATTTGAAATCCCATAGTTCAAAAGTCACAATTTTTATGACTTTAGGAGCTAATATCTCAACAACTGCATATCATTTTGAAAGACCTATCCAAAGATATCTCGCACGTTGGCATACGTTGAATTTTTTCTTTTCAACACCCATTTACATGAATGGACTGCTACCCTTAATTCTTATATATTTTAAGATTTCATTACAAAATCATTGTACGGTTCATAGAATACACCTTTTTAAAAAAAGTCGTATACATAGAGCCAATAGTCTCCGAGTAAAATGATTGTGACAAACGAACGGACGGACAGACGGAAAGACGGGCGACGAAATTTTAAGGGTTCCGAATAAACGAACGAGAGAATGGGTACGAACAAGATTGAACGAATAACTCTTACGTTACCTATGAACGCTTGTGATACTTGAAGTATTACATGCAAGATACAACCCAAGGGTTACGAGGGAGGGCATGAGAAGGGAAAAAAGGGAGGGAACAGTGGGGGTGGGAGATTGGGCCTCTGGCGCAATCACTCATCATCACCATCTCGCGAAATGAAACAGTGCTGTTTACGCCGATTTTTTGTGAGAGGGGTAGTACTTCCTCGGTCTTTCCCCGGGTTTACTGAACATACCAAAAAAATATGATTATCATTATTTCTACGAATACGATTAAAGATCTCAATTAATCGTCTCACTTCGCAGAGTATACGAATAAATATCATAAAGAGAAGAAGTCGTAACGAAGTTGTTCTTATATGCAGTAAAATAATAATAACACACATAAACTTTTAGAATTACTAGGTTCTTATAAAGTTATAAAAATAAAGGAAAAGGTTATAAAAGGACTGATTTCTTACAATAGTTTTTTATAATAATAAAAGCTACTCACTCAACCGCCCCCATTAGGATAGTGATATCCTGTGTTGGGGGTCCGGAAACATTCACAATGACAAGGACAAACACACTCAGACCGAAAAACATGCCTGTATGGTCAATACAAACATCTGCTCTGAGCGAGCATCAAACCCGCAATCTGTGGCACTTAAGACAGGTTCGCTACAGCTGCGCCACAACGTCATCATATATTTCACTAGGTCTTTTATTGCAAGAGGTCGGCTAAGTAGATACCAACACAGCAGTATTTCGATTTGAAGGACGCTAGAGCTAGCGAAATTACTGGGCAACGGAGATTTAAGAACCAATATCTCGAGGTTGGCAACGCGTGAGTGACACCTACAAATTTATGGTTTTGCAAGCGCTCATAGGCTACGACAACTGCTTACCATCAGGTGGGTCGTATACTTGTTTGCCAGCTTAGTGACATTTAAATAAAAAATTGACGCGTTTAGCATCCTTATTAATTACATACTAAATACTATATTATTTTTATAGAACCAATAAAGCATATTGTCAAAAAGGTTTTACAAGTCCTAATTGAGATCGTCTTTCCCATGAAACTGAGCGTGAAGCTTGAGTTTTGGTGTGGGTACGAAAAAAGTACACAACGGGTCAACATAGAAAATGCAACCTTCTCATTAACACTCGATCCTTCAAAGCTTGAGCTAATATTAAAATTTGCTAGAAAAAAACTATCCACGAGTTTCGTATTCGTAATAATTTTTGTTTATTTTTAAATTTTAGTTCATATTATATTCTAATAAACGTAGGTGTTATAGTAAAGACAAACGTCAATTATTTTTTACATAAGTTAAATTACTATTTACATAGATTACTTAGCTTTGTACCCGACTGCCGGAGGGTAATGTTTTTCGAGCGTATGTATGTATGTATGTGTGTATCTATGTATGTATGTATGTAAGTATGTATGTATGTATGTCTATTTCTTTGTGACGCTCTACAGGCTAAACCCTTGGACGGATATCGACTTATGGGGTATCATTAGATTAGTCTCAGTTGTGAGAGTGACATAGGATACATTATTTTAATATGGGTTCCGCAGAAGCAAAGATATTCAAAGCGGAATATCACAGTTCGCTCAGAGCTAAAATCTGATAATGGTTCCTTGTAGAACTTAATAAAATAAGACGATAAAAGCTGGCGAAGACAACGTTTTGTGCGTGTCTGTGCTGTGTATGCGGCATTATCTATCGTAATCCTATCGTCATACAGGACGAACTTAGGACGCCTGACTTTAGTCGGCTTTTATTGGTTGGATGTATTACTGTGTGTGGTATTTCATCGATCCTATTTCTACTAAAACCAAGGTAGGTATATAACGGGAAGGAAACATATGCATAAATTCTAACGTCTATAGATTGTTGTTGTACTGAGAGAGAACTTTCTCTTAGCGAATGAATATTTAAAATCGGCTCCATAAGTTTCCAGACAAATTCCAAGAAAACAGATACAGATTATAGAACAAACAAAAAGCTCTTTGTAATAAAATTGTAAGTCAGACATAGTATTTATATTGTTACGGAGAACCTTATTACTAGAGACATAAGTTCCGAAATCGCTTTCTACTCTCTCCATTTGCTTCGTAACGCGTAACTTTAAAAAAAAATTATTCTCAAAAAGTACCATATAAAATTCCCTGGAAGGAACTTTCTCGAACCCGTATTCCTTGCTATATAAGCGGTCCGGCGAGTCGACTGAGTCCCACATATCCAAAGTTAGGAACAGAGTCGCCTTCGTACTATACTTACTCTATATGGAAGGCCTATACTTGCTCTATGATATCTATGATGATATCTGATATCTATGATGATAGGCAGACGGAGTAAAATGCTGCTTAGAAATAAGCGAACGCTTTACAAAGGCATCGTTTGGCCTATACTAACATATGCGAGCCCCGTCTTAGTCCACGTTAGGTCTTCCCAATTAGCGACATGTCAAATTATTCAGAATAGGTTCAGATAGGTTCTGTGTATTGGCACGGGCATCCGTGGTACACGTGGAGATCTCCAACTCCATTCGATATCCAAAATTCGTGAAAAAGCTCTCCAAGAAGCTTTTTAAAAAAAGCCCTGTCGCATCCCAACCCTCTAGTTAGAAAGGCCACACGTAGAGGTAGCATACCGACGAGACTCAGGTGGCAAAAGCACGTCCTGCAAAACCCAGACGATAGCATCACAACAGCTAACGCCCCATATACTAGCACAAGACGACAACAGTCACACATGTTACAGCGTCTCCGCCGGCGAAGACGAGGTCCCTTGTTTCCAACCACCCGATGTAACACCAACTAGCCCGCTCGCCCCGAACAATGGGCACCACGCAGCGTACGTTCATTAGATTGCGCTACGGAGCGCTCCCTGCTTCCTAATGACGTCCCAAGCCTAGGCTTGACCTCGCAGGCCCTTGGGACGGAATCAACTTGAGCCCCGTGTGGGCTGTCAATCTTTAACCGGTTGAGGTCTCCTAACCCGGCCCCCCACCGGTGACGCTGTCACGGCCACTGAGGCCAACAGTAATAGACACTCCGAAAAAAAAATCAATTCGGAGCAACGAGCGAAGAAATGTACAAGCGATACAAGTGATCAAGTGCGAAACCTAGTGACCTCGGTTTTCTTTCTCTACTACGATTGACCTGTGATTTAGACGTTCTGTTCTGTAACCTTGAAGGTCTCATAAAAATGTTACTTAGGGCCACAAGATGTTTTAATCCAGATCTCCGAACCCCAGAAATAACAATGTTATATCCTTGCTTTATCTTAGTATTGAATTATAAATACGTTGTAATATTGGCTGTAAATATCCTACCTATAGTATTATTACTTTTTTTTTGTAAGCATATCGCCACCGCGTATCTTTTCGCACTTCGTCACTTGTATCACTTGCAGTTTCTTCGCTCGTCGCTCAGAGCTGAAAGACTCAATTCGCCGGCCCGCTTGTATAGCGCGGCACACGGGTTCGAGAAAGTTCCATCCACGGTTTGTTATACGGTTTCTGGCCAGACTTACATCTTTCTAGAACGTACGCGTTACAGAGAGAACAGAGAGCGATTTCGAACTTTATGGCCCTAGTAAAAAGGTTCTCCATGAAATATAAACTATTTTACCCGCGAGTTCAAGTTCGCGGACTAAAAAAAATATTGTGATATTCTTTCGAAGGTTTTATTTGATTACTCGCATCTTCGTCCATGGAGACCTTAGTATTTATTGGCTACAGTTAGAAATGAATCATTTGTAACTAAATAAGGTACCATATAAGAGATAGTATAGCATGTTTAGTGCAGTACGTTTTTCGATATTCCCACGGGATCCTAACATTTTTCGGGACAAAAAGTATCCTATGTCTTAATCAGCAGATACTAGTCTCAAATATTTAAAAATTGTGAACGAAAATATTTATATTACGTAACATTATCTACGAATATCATAAAAATAATATTACTCATAAATATAACAACATATTAAAGAAAATTTATAAATAAAATTGGTCCTCAATTCTATAGAAAGCTTAATAATGGGAGCTGGTTTATACGCTTTGACGAAAAATATCAACGATATTTTGTGAAAAGATTTACGACATTTAAGATCCTTATATTAAAAATAGATACGGATTTATATCAAATAAAATATGTCGAATATGATATTTATTTAAATCCTACTTATATTATAATACACGTGTAACTTTGTGTTTGGATCAGGGGGCACGGCAGTGCACCCGCCAAGTCCAGGAATTCATTTCAATTGAACCAGCAGTTTAAGAATTACTACTAGTCAAAATTTCTTAATTGCGTCGCTTACTGACTGATCGATCATCAAAACTGTAAGGCACTTCTACCAGACATAAAAATAAAAATAGAAATTGTAATTTCGGTCCAGTTTTCTAAATACACTATAAATAATCATATGCATAAATAATCTTTGTAATCACATATAAATGTACAGGATTACAAAGTTACGTTTGGAGTTAATCTACATGTATAGTATATGTACAGTATAATGCAATAATAGGTGTAGATGGGTACCTAGATAATAACCCATAAAAAACATAAAATGTAAAAAAAGCCAAGTCTGGCAACGCAGTTCTTCTTCTACAAAAAGTGGTGAGATCTCATGTATAACTATGACTGAAACTTAGTAGTTGTATGGAAACATATTCTTCTCATTTAAATTATTTAGTCTCTCCACTTTTTAGAACTGAAAGTACTGGGTTGCGAGACTTAGATTTTTTTACATTTTATGTTTTTGATGGGATACCAAATTTCTTACTCAATCACGCAATGCTGAACGGATTTGGATGAAATTTGGCACGGATATAAATTGTAGGTAACTATTTATATTATAATTCTTATTTCTGGTAAATTTTAAGTTCCCTTGGGATTATTAAAGAACGTACTGCAAATATGTTGAGATGTTTATAACGCAATCACTCATAAACGGCTTAACGGTTAGGGATGCTATTTAGCATACGTATAGCTTATTACCTGAATTAACTCATATAATACTTTTTACGCCAAAAAATGTTCGTGTGGAAATTATTTTAAAAAATGCTACAGGACATATAATTGAAATTCGATATTGTTTTTATGGAACATTGTTAAATAAATTGACAAAGTAACTAATAGAAGTAAAATACCTTATTTATTAGATATGTGTTCTTTTAAATAATTATTTATTTTTTAAATGATGTCTTCTTATATAGGTACCTATTTTTACTAAGTACTCATTAGGTTTATATTTACGCATAATCCATTTATGTTAAGGGTGTATAGATGAAAGTGTTCCGATTTTAAAGTATGTTTAAGATAAAAATATATCGAGCACAATATCAGTTTGTCCCATAAAGAGTCATAACGAGGCGTCCGCAATAAGCATCGTTGGAGCGTGCGTTCCAAAAGGCAAATCTGTAAATTCAATTAAGGGGCGAGCATTTTTCGGACATAGGCGTCCGGGGCGAGCGAGCCAGTCCTTCCGCCGCGGGCTAGCGCCCCCGCATTGGAAAATTTTCTCTCGAAAATTGAAGATATTTCGTGCCTTCCTCCCTGGGGGCGACTCGTTTCTCGACACTTATGGTCGGCGTCCTCCGGGTGTGCAGGAGCCTTTTTACATAAAGTCCACACGTATAGGTATCGATCGCGGGCGGCCGGACAGGGTGTACGCAGATGACGGCCCCCGGCCCCTCGAACGCCCTCACTTCCCCCTTTCATTATGTAAGTGCGTAACGCGTGCTCGCGCGGACCTGATTAGGAGCCTCTTTTTAACTGACCCCCTTATTTGGTGGCGATTAAACTCGGTTTTAGAGTGTCCAGCTACGATTAAGTTCAACCAACTACGCTAAGACCCTTAAATATTGCCCTCCTAGCTTGTAACGCTTGCTTTATAGATAAGATTAATTCACTCAAAAATCAATATCTTAGCATAAACAAATCCTTTTAAAACGTAAACGTATGTTTTAAAAGTATTTTTTTTTCAATTTGAAGTTTATTTTTCCCCGAAGCAATAATTCTCTAAAGTTTGATTTCTGCCAGACCACACCGAATCGAACCCGAAACTTCTTCGCGATGGAAAAGGGTTGATCTGCATTAAGTATTCTAAAAGACGAATTGTACAAGAAAAGCAAAATCTTGTTTAAAACTGAAACTGAAATTTCCAGCTTAATATTAAACCTTCCCAATAATCGGACAAGAAGGAATTTTTCAATAAAGATGTTTGCCGTATCTCCTATCATTTATATTTCACTGCTTAGAACATAGAAGGCTAAAGAGACGATGTTTGTTATAAGATTAATATATTTATACAATTTTATTATAATATAACTAGCCGTCCCGGTAGACGTTGCCCTGCCCAAAAAAAATCTGGGACTCGATAATAGCGCCACCCACTGGGTCCAATTGTGAATCTAAACCATTCTTGAATCTACAGGAACACACCAAAAAATGTATTCAAAGTGGTCCAGCCGTTTAAGAGTAGTCCAGTGACATAGACACGTACTTTAGAATTATATATATAAAGATAATATTAAAAATGAATGTACCTGTTGTATATCATGATTCATTATTTAGTAATCACTTGTCACATTATTTACTAAAGTCTTTTAGCAAAAATAGCGATGTACATTCAATTAACACTAGAAACAAAAATAAACTTTGTAATCCTAGCTTTCGTCTGCGTAAAGTCAGTAATTCTTTTAAGGGGCTAGGAATTCGCATTTTTAACAAAATTCCAGATTGCTTATTGGAACTGCCAATAAGCAAGTTCCAAATGTACATAAAAATAAACTTATCAATAAAGCCTATTATTCGTTAGAGGAATATTTTTCCGATAGGAATGCTTGGGACTCTTAATATTGCTGGATCTCATTCAAGAACCAAATTTTATATGAAAGAATACAATTGTAAAAATCATATATTTAAAAAGAGTAACTGTCGAGTTTCTTGTCGGTTCTTCTCGATAGAATCAACCTTTCGAACCGTCGGTAGCGTTTGACTATTCAAAAGTACTTTTTAAAAGTCTACTTGAATAAAAATAATTTTGATTTTGATTTTGATAATGTACCTACACTTTACTTCGCCTCTATTATAAAAGTGATGTTAAGGTAAGGTAAAAAAATATCTTCTGTCACTTATTGTAATGGTTACTATTAAACGTGATTTCCATAAATGAATTGTGCTTAAATATAATAGTGGCGACGAGGACCGTTTTTACAATCGAAATCAGCGACAAGATGAAAAAGCAAGTGATTATAATACGGAATTCCGAAAAATAGGTGGATACTGTAATTTTAACAATTTAGAACGCAATCTTCGAGATCGTTTAGTTTGTGGTATGAGAGACCAAAGATTAAAGTTCGAGTTATTGAAACGAAACACGTTAAATTATAAAGAGGTATTGGGCGAAATGATTTCTGTAGAGATTGCACATCATGACGTGAGCATGATGCATTCAAGTCCAGCGTCCTCCAGCAGTTTTAACAGTAATAAGCCCGTGTCAGGTTCTGGTGAAGAGCCTATGGACGTTGTTGTGGTTGTTGCGGTGCGTGATAACATTTCTTCATACAAATATCGTTTTTGCTATAGATGTGGAGATAAACATAGTGTGTCGACATATAAAAACTATATGCAGTTATTGTCGTAAAAGGGGCAAATTAAAAGATATGTACACAGTACATAGTAGTAAGATATGTACACCAACGTAGTGACCAAAATAAAAAAGTAAATTATTCTGCTGATAATGAAATTAGTAATTCTAATGAGGGTCTAAATGGAATTTACTGTTTTTCCGACAATAGTCACTACAGCTACACACAGTTTCACCAATTGAAGTTGATGTTTTCTTGACCGGAGTAAAAATTACTACCCAATTGATTCAGGTGCTTCATATTCATTAATTAATACAGAAATATATAATTGCTTACCAGAATTTCATAGAAATGCATTAAAACCTGAAGATATAGTTATCTACATGGACAGACACACCGGTGAAATTACTGGGACAAATGAATTTACAAGTGAAGTATAAAGACTCTGAGAAACATTTAAGTATTATTGTAGCTAAAGGGAGAGGACCTAATTTATTAGGACGTGATTGGTTTCAACCATAAAACATTTTTATTAATAACGTGAACTCACTGAAAGAATCAGAACTATGTCAAGATATATTGATAAATTACAAGACTATATTTGAGCCACGATTAGGTACTTACCTTGGGGAACCAGTGTCGATAAAATTATCACCAAATGCAGTACCAAGGTTTCTGAAGGCGCGACTGGTACCCTATGCTTTAAGAGGGAGAGTCGAGAAAGAAATTGATAATATGGTTCCAGATGATGTACTAAGGCCCATACCATACTAGCAGTGGGCAACTCCAGTGGTCCCCATTATTAAAAAGAATGGTAATATTCGTTTATGTGGTGATTACCGTAGTACCATAAATCAAACTACATAGCATTTTGTTAAGCCTGCGGACTACACCATGTTCGGTAACAAATAAAAGCCCAGCTGAACTGTTGATGAATAGGCAGCTACGAACATTATTAGACACTGTTCATCCTGCCACAATTAGACATAGGAAAGTAGAACAACAAGTAGATAATAATGCTCAGTTAGACCATAGGGAAGCTGACATAGGAAACAAAGTAATGTATAGGAATTACTCTGAAGGACCAACGTGGATGCCTGGAATAATAACTGAAAAAGAAGGCCCATCTAGTTACAGAGTAAAAACAGAAGAAAGAGAGACAGTACACAGACATATTGATCAGTTAGTAAAAATAAAGAATAAACAAGAAGAGGACTCGACATCAGATCAAATTCAAATTTATTTGAATGATCAAAATCAAGATAATGATTCAGATCAGACGCAAATGATGATATTGTTGAAATTCCCAGTTGTGAACAGTGGGCTGTGATGCTCGGGATTCCAACAGCTTCAACATCAGATTCAGGGAAGATAAAAAAAGAACTAATGTCCATTCAAAAGTTCCTTACAATAGACCTTAACTCAGGTTGTCTTGTTTAAAAGTACGTAGACGAGATTGAAAAAGTCCAGCAAAAGTTTCTTCGCTCGGTGCAATACAGGTTCTATAAGAATTATCAACCATATTCTCAACTATTACTTAATTTTAAACTCTTATCACTTGAGGCAGGCCGTAAATACCTTGAGGCTAATGTATTATATAAAATTGTTCACAATAATTTTGACTGCATGGAACTAACATCAAAGCTTTGCTATGTAGTACCACGTACTGTTTATAAACGTAAAGTTCGACCGGGTATACTCTTTGCTACCAACACATCCCGCACGAATTCTGGCCTGCGCGCCCCATTAAGACGCATGGTTGAAACTTATAATTCTTCATTTATGGATATAGATATTTTTGCATTCACCAGATGGAAATATAAAAATCTAGTGATAACTTTCTTGAATAATTCAATGTAATCATAGTGATATTTCATAGCTCATTTAAATTAATTTGCATGATTATTTAATTATTTGATAATTATTTTTAACTTCTTACTTTTTTTTTTTATTACGAGTATATTTAATCTTTCTGTGCCTTCTGCGTAAATTTTTTTTCTAATTAATATGTGGATAATGTTGTGGGCTACAACATTGTTACCTCTGTTATGCAGCTTAGTTGTATTTATATTGTATGTTGTAGCTGTTTGTTATCCCTTATAAAATAAAAAATTAAAATAAAATAAAAATAACTCTTATGGTATGATTTAGGACTATAGTATTGCATTGTGGAAAATAGTTTGCTTACTTAGTAATAATGTTTATTAATTAGATTGATGGGGATAATGTATCAACCTGGGGGAGAGGTATGTATATCATGATTCATTATTTAGTAATCACTTGTCACATTATTATTAATGTACCTACACTTTACTTCGCTTCTATTATAAAAGTGATGTTAAGGTAAGGTAAAAAAATATCTTCTGTGTTTACTGTAATGGTTACTATTAAACGTGATTTCTACAAATGAATTGTGTTTAAATATAATAGTACCTATGTTACGCTCATAGCCGAGGGAGCTTACTCGGTAAGGGATCAGTGGGTAAAGCAACTCTAAGTGCGGTCAGTCTATGAATGGGTGATTGCAAAGTGGGGGGTTAATTTAAGAATTATATTTTAAAAATAATATTTGCTGTTGTAGCGGCAACGGATATAAATACGGTTCGTAAGATACAGTCCGTTGACAGACGGCCGGATAGAAGGAGCGATATTAGAGGTTTAATAGTGTTTGCACACTTTGGATAGGCAACCGTAAAATGCTAAAAAATATTTTTATTTTTAGAGACTTTTATAGTTACCATTTTATTTTTTAGAGCAATGGCTCCCAATCAGTTGTCTGCAGGAGGCGAAGTATTGTCCACGATTTCAAATTTCGCGACATTAGCACTTTGGAGCACTAAAAGTATGACGCGTGTAATGCAAACATAAAAGAAAACTTTAAGAGTCACCTATAAATATTGATTGACGAATTCAATTGGCACTTCCAAGAATATTCCGGAACGAAAGCTAAAGTTGATACAACATCATTCTAAAAATAATTTGCCAAAACGATTCATAAATGTCGATGATCTGAGGTAACAAACATAAAAAAATATCTTGTACATGATGGGTCCCTGGTGATTAAAAGGTTGGGAAACACTGATTTAAGTTAAGATTTTTTACGAAGCCTCAATAGCTTAACGGTAGAAGAGCCGACTCTGTCTCTGACCCGAGTAGCGGGTTCGATCCTGACCCGCTTCAGCTATTGTCATACCCACTAGGAGAGGGTGCGACATACCAAAATGCGTGAGGAATTAAGGATAAATCCTGCACCTATCGCTTTACTGAATCGGTCCTTCAATCCTAAAGGTATTAACATAATAATAAGTATTCGTAGTCAGCCAATAAGTATTTTTATAAAATTTAATTTAAATACCTAAATTTTCCAGTGAACCGACACAATTGTATTATATACTAGCGGCTGTGCTTGTGCGATCTTTACCATTATTCGTAGAATACTAAAATAGACAGTAGTCTATAGTCTATATAGTAGTCCTTCAAATCGGTAATCCCTACTGCCCGTCAGTGAAACGTCAACATCGATCAACTGTTTTGTGGATAAGCCGAAACAATCACTCAAATACAGACAAAAATTCCTTATTTACTTTCATACATTATAAATTAACACTCTAATTTTATTTGTTTGTATAAATATCTATCGGACAATAAATGATAAATTGTTTTTCTAAAGAATATGAGTTTCTTAATTTTTGTTTTATGAGAAGTTGATAAGCAAGCATGGTAAGCGGTTGTACGTACCCTATGAGCGTTTGCAACACCATACATTGCCAACCTTGAAATATTAAAAATAAATAAAGGCTAGCCGGCCTCTTGCAATAAAAAGCTTTACACTAGATAGCCTTAATATGTTATTTAATATAAATTAATATACTTTTCATGAATACCTTCCAATCCAGTCAACGTGGATCTTCTTCGCGTTGTGGATTAACCATCAATTTCTGACAGCTTCTGCTTGGCTTATCATCATTTTCCTTATCCAATTTCGTAAAGAGAGAAGTATAAATAATAATTATCTTTTATTATTACTACGCCACTGCTTTGCGATAGAATATCTGACGCTGTGGTGCTACCTAAATAGCCGACGTTTAGAAACAAAAGGCCTACCAACAATAAACTAAAAAGGATTAGGCTTGAATTATAAACATCGATCGCATTGCATCGATTAGCTCTTCACATTTTTCTGTTTTAACTGCTTATTAGTGTAACACTCGATATAGTACGCTACAGTACCTTCTAGACAGCCGTGAAAGTGTGCTGAAGGATGCGTACTGTTAAATGCCCATCGATTGACATTCATAGTGAATTGTCAATATGTGTCTAAATAATCAATACATTTTCTTCTAATAGTCGGTCGTTCAGTTAATTAGTCAAAGTGCTGTTCAGTTACGGACCTGGTTTCTGACCGCCGGTCTGAACTAAAATCAGACTAACTGCTGAGCCAGAATAAAGAAGTCAGTGAATTACAAGAGATTTTAAACTATTAATTGAATATATAAATAAACATAGTGCTAGTGACTTCTGGAGTTATATTAACAGTACGCATGCTGAAGCATGCTTATAAGTGTAACACTTAGTATAACACATTACAGTGCTAAACAGCCGTGAAAATTCGTAACAAAAATGCGTACGCATGATTACGGATGCTGAAGCATGATACGTGCTTAGGGATGCTTAAACAGACGATGTTCATAACTTACTGTCAGGCCTTAGTCATAATAGGTACTTGTGCTATAAACTTTTTTTGATAATACCAATATTACTGTACAATATACATCGTCCACAATGACTTGTCCCCCAATGGATATGCACCAATGAACCGATTTCCACGTGCGAAGATATATGAATAAATTGAATACATGATACGCCTCATGATTTTCATTCCTATACCGGGGTATCGAGATTAAAATTATAATATTGACTATCTGTTTGTAAAATTTTATCAAACTTCGTCCAATATTTGGACGTAAATAAGCAATACCATGTCAATCCACAAAATTGTAAAAACTGAGTTATATATGCAGAAGTGTTGGTAAATAGCTGAAGAACATTTTTCTTTAATATTTGTAGGGTTTTAAGCTTTAAAACTTCTAAAAAGCCATTTTTGAATCATGGAATTTATGTATTATGTTAAACGTGTTAGGTTATATTATATACGAAATATGCGGTTTGTATACTTATTTTTGTGAAAATAAGTAAAATAACTTATATAAATCTGAAATTGCCAAAAACTTGACCAATACATAAAAAAATCATATAAAGCAAGTTGTTAAAAATTTTCAAACGCGTTTTTCTCGAAATGACATTCGTGTGGGTTGACATGGTATTGCTTATTTGCGTCCATTTGTGGTCATTAATGGTTAGTTGTATGTTATGTTGGGATGATCTCTGTCACAGCAGAGATTATTCCACCAATGTCATCACAGTGTCAGTCACAGTAGTTGAAGGTCTCTTGTTGAAAGAGGTCGGCTAGTAGATACCACCGCAGTGTCGAATATTCTACCGCCAAATAGCAGTGCTTAGGCATTACTGTGTTCCGGCTTGAAGGGACTGTATACTAGTGAAATTACTGGGTAAAGAAGATTCAAGAATCAATATCTCCAGGTTGACAACGCGTGAGTGGCACCTACTAATGGTGTTGCGCGCGCTCATAGGCTACGCAACCGCTTACGGCTTACCATTAGGTGGTACCGTATGCTTGCTTGCCAACTTGTAACATAAAAAAATAGTATAACGTTTTTTCTTTTTCAAAAAATATTAGCACTGCTTTTTCAAAGCATTAATAATATTCCTATTGCTTCTCCAAATAGCTCGTAGCTTGCGTTACAAGTGGGTACGACAATAGCCCAAGGGTCAGGATTGAATCCGTAACTCTCGAGGTAACAGAGCGGAGCGGCCCTTGTACCTTCTAACTTATTGACGCTACAAAAATTAATATACATTAATATATTTATTAATGTATATTAATTTTAAGATTTTTTTATATTAACAACATTCAGTCACGTTAATATGTCGATTAGAACGCCAATGAAGTACCCAAGGGGCGGAAATAACTTAACGTCAAAAAGTTATTACGTGTGATTTCGTAATATTAGTTATAATTTAATATTTTTTAATAACATTATCAATAGTGCTGGTAGTGAGTCTGTCATTAGCCCCGACGGTTGCGGAGATATCTATATTATACGGGGAGATGTTTGTATTATCTTACAAATCTGTTTTGGTCCGGGCGTTTGTAAGTTAAACTAGGTACAAAGTTCATCGGTCATCTAATATTTACATTAAAATTCAATTTGTATCTAATCAGATTAAGGTATAAAACACAATTGGTATGTCAGTATGTTAAAGAATAAAAAATGGGTGAAGCAATGATCTTCGCAACATGGCAAGGGGTGGATGAGAATAGCCACGGATCCGACTCGGTGGCATCCAGCTGGAGAGGTTTATTTCCTGCAGTGGAAGGAAAAAGGCTGGTGATGATGATGGTGATGATGATGGTGAAGCATGATGATGAAATAATAAATCTTTACCAACCTAAGCTCTAAGACATATGTGAAAGATAGCATAGGGCCTATTTAAGACCCAGTGATGTTAGCTACTTCTAGGTACTCTTGGTTCCTTCAAACGAGGCGCTAAGAGTCATCTTTCTTGTAGGCATGGCGAGGATGTCTAGTGCAGTTTGCCTTCTGCAACTGTATTAACCAGTTTTAATGTGAATATAAAAAATAACAATATATTACTTTGAGTGGGAGTAGTACTTCCTCGCTCAACCCAGCCTATTCAGATCACTAAAAAAATTAGCACAAATATTTACCACATTATAAATTTAACAAAATACTCTTAGCGCCATCTATGACAATAGATTGAAACTACGATGCTTTTGGGATTGTTTGTTCTAACAAAACGTTTATTTTGACCCTTATTACTTATTAGTTTATAAGTTTCTTCAATAGATGGCACACCAAAGCAATGCAGTAAAATTTTCAATTTTATATAATGCGGTCTAGATGGCGCACTATGATCACTATGATATTTGAGCAACGTATGCTACAAGAATTTCGTAGCATTCATTCCTACAAAATTAATTTGTAGTCATTTATAATTTATTTTACAATTATTTGCTGAAGGGACTAATGTAACTTTAGTAACAACTGACGAAGTAATACGATACCAATTAGCAGAAAATAGAAGCGACCGGGGGCTATAGAATCACCTTCACTATACTATATAACTTTACCTTGATTGGGCTCAATGATTTTGTGTTAAGAAATAGTGTAGCCATACGTGGTTTAATTTAAAAAAAAAGTGTATAAACATTTTATTTCACAGTTTACTGCATACAAAACTAATTTATATCAAATATACCAGTATGTGTGTTCCGGACACATGCCTGTATGCCATACAAACATCTGCTCCGAGTGGGAATTAAGCCCCCGACCTGTGCTTAGGGCAGGTTCACTACGGCTGCGCTAGAACGTCGTCAGACATAGACATGTTTACATTGATATCGAACTTTAAGACGTGATACCAACGTTATGTTACAGTTATAAAGCTTTAGAGTTTATGAAAACTTTTAACACTTAAAAGTTTCATGTCCATGAAAGTTTAAGTTTATTAAGTATGCACTTAAGAAGTTAACGCTGTATTACTTGTTTATCCAGTCGTGTTGCGAACTTCAGAGCGTCAGAGATGTTCAGGTTTCCCATAGAATAATATTACTAAATTGATATAAACATAAAGTAGCCGGGATTGACATTTTATGTGCCAACTGATGTACGGAGATGGTTTTTATGATGAATATGGTTTTTAGTTTTCTTGAAGATAATGATAAATATAAAAACAGAACTCCCAATAACTCAACGGTAGAAGAGCCGATTTCACTCCGTTAACGCGAGAGTCGAGGGGTCGATCCTGACCTCCTTGTGCCTTGCATTAAATTTTATAATTACGTAAAAAGCTTTACATCCTAAGAAAGCCGTAACGATTGGCAACCCTATATTATCTTATCTAATAATTCATTGTAAAAGCGTTCGGGCAGTTTGTATTAATATTGAAGATTTATAATGAGTTCTTGCTGTTCTATGAAGCTTTAATACCGTCCTAAGCTCGGCCTTCATAAGCATAGGCCGAAATCCTTTGTTACTTAAAGATCTTAAACAAGTTACAACCGTTGTCTTGTGATGTTTTTGTACGTAGTTAGAGAGCTAGCAGTGCATTTGACTAACCCGTTTCACACAAAGCTAGATTCGTTTTTCAGTGATATTTTATTATTGATCAAATCAGAAAGTACTACTCTGGCAGACACCACGTGGATATATCACCATGCTTAAATTTTTTTAAAATGTAAAACTTTTTTTTTGTTTAATGCCTACTCCAAAACAAAAACACTATTTACAAATGACTATTTTTGTGATAACTTTAAAAAAGGTTGTAAATTTTTTTTTAAACTTAAGCATAATTTTGTAGATTAGATAAAACTAAAATAGTAGCTTTGTGGAAGTAAATTTTAAACAAAAAAATCGTGTACAAAAATTTAAGGGATAATGAGCCAACCCCAAGAAGGCTGTTAGAATAGTACTTTATGAAATGATCAATAATAGAACACTGTTAAAAATAATTGTATCTCTTTGGAAAACGGGATGATCCGATGACCCGCTAGCTCTTAGATCATAATGTACTAGTTTTAAGAATTAAATTTGTTTTTGATTAGTATCACAGAGCTGAACCTACAGAGCTGAACCTACCTTTTATGTGGTATGAAAAAACATGTAAAAAGAATAAATAAATAAATATTGCTAACTTCTCAGGTAATACTTAAAACTAATATATTACCAAGCTATAGATGACACACATCAAAAATAATTAATATTAATACATCTAAAAATAATTAATATTTTATAGCAGCAAAAATTTGTTTCTTGTTTATTAAAAATAATATATAATATACAACGCAGATGGTAGTTCATTTGCGTTATCCTTCTTAATTATCTCTTAATAATATGTGGGCGTAAGTCAGCAAAAGTAACTTTGTCTTGAAAATCTAAATACAATAAATACAAAGTTCGAATATTTACAGTCACAACATTACAATCTTCTTCTTCTTAGCATTATTCCCATTATTTTTCCAGGATCTACTTGGACTCCTGATTTGACGGTTTACTAGTTTTTACACAGAACGATTGCAATTCGACTTCCTTTCCTACATCAGAGCTCGATGCCTTATATGCTAAAGTTTTACTTTGCTAAAAAAAAAATTTAACCTAAAGAGGGACCCAGTGTCTCATTGGATACGAGTAAATTTCTTATCAAGAGTCAACGATTATTATTAGATGCTCTCCGAGGCATGATGAGGTGATTCAGAAGAACGCCCGGACTAAAACAGATATTTATAACAAGAATCCGAGCGGCCGCGACCGTCGAGTCTCAAAGCAGGTTAACTACCAGCACGCCACAACGGACGTCCAAGTCACAACATTGCTTTTACTCAATGGAACTCGAGATTTCTAACAATATAGTGAATCTCATTACTCAAAAATCAACCGATCTTGTTGATACAAATCAATCTGTTTTCTGCGTAGAAAGAGAATACTTCTATTCAAATTACCGTCAGACCAAGAATCTCATGGACGTAGCCATACCATGTAGCTCTTGTAAAGCTATTACAAGGGAGGTATTGTACTCTTAGTCTGTTGTTCGGAGCACTAATACGAGTAAAAGAAATAGATATATACAGAGGTTTGGAAACTTAGTTTTTTATTTCTTAAATGTCAATAATGGCTTTTTTATACCTGGTCAAGACTGTCAATTACGTAGGTGCATTTGTCAATTATATAGGTAATTTGACATTACGCACACATAAAATACGTAAAATATTGGCACGCGGTTTTTACGGTTTCTTTTTCTTTTGGTAGAGGAGCCCACGATGCTAAATGGAGATTTACTCGAGCGTTGTAGAGACCTATTGGGATGCAAAGCTTAGATGATAAGAAGAAAAAAATGTTATATGATATATACCTTTACATCGGTGGGGGAAGCGGCTATAGATTTTTAAATATGTAAAAAAAACTGTTGCATGGACATCCTCGAGCGCGTCAGATATTGATAGCATCAATGCCCTACGTATTTTTAATAATGTACATATGTTAATCTGATCGTTTGCATGATGCGGGTGGTTGTATTTAAGGGTTGAAAATGAAAAAAAAAAAATAATCGAGCGCGTCAGATTTTCTAAGGGAGTGTTAAGTGCACCAAAAAAGCTCTCATTCACTAATCTGACGATTTCGATGGGACGCAAACTGGCGGTCATTTTCATAATGTGCAAAAAAATTCGCCATTTTGAAATACTCAAGCGCGTCAGATTAAGATATATGTGGTTCATTTTTATGTTCTAAACATACTGTCTCATAATCTGACGATTATCTAGAGGGATTCGGCTGATCTGACAAAAAAATTAGAAAAACGGTTCACCTTAAAGGCCATCCCTGCAACTTCCCGCTAATTCCATTCCTGGGCGCTTAAAATTGTACTTATGATATTTTTGAGCTCAAAATATAATTTATGTGATATTTTGAGCTCCCTGAGTATTTTAATCGCAGTAAATAATTTATAGCACTGTGCGTGATATAAATCATTTACTGATGATTCCATCGACAATTCGAGGTTATCATATGTTCCTCGAGACTTTCGGATAACCGGCTTGCTCCGACGATATTCTAAAATATTTACACATTTTTTTAATGTTTCTACCGAAAATTTATTTGTTTTTTGTAAGGTACTTTCACCACAAAATACACATTTCAAATTAATATCACTCATATGAAATATTTATAAACTTGAATTCACACAAATAATATCAAAATAGCAAAATGTTGCAAACACGTTGTAAACAGTATATAGTTCCTTAAATGTAACTTGAACCAAAATGGCCGCTTCTGCGCAGGTACAATAATGGACAAAAATGTTAGACAAAAATATTGGTTACGTCTTATTTAAATCGATTTTTTATAAAGTGGGAAAACGGAATGAATATATAATATAGTTATTATTTCTTCTAAATTCAATTAATTATTTATTTATTATCGTTATTAATTACTTAAATAGAATAAAACAAATAAATAGTATAGAATAAAACAAATAAACCTATATATAAAAAAAGTTAATGTACATTATTAATAGTGAGACAGACTTCTTCGTATCTTCCGCAGTATTATTCAAAGAATTAGTTATATTATTTTCTTTTAAAAAATAACTACAAACGTCAAATACCATCCTTCTCTCTCGTCGCCTTAAAGTTGATTGTCGTCGAGGCATTATCTCGAAATAAATGTTAACACACTTGACAAAACTAATTTATATTTTAATTTATTTTTTAATAATTTATTATCAAAGAACTAAAACAACCGTGAGCGAGTGTACTAAACCCTGCCCCCTTCATACCGCATACGGTTGAGACCCAAAAACGTGTTACTGCGCAGGGTTCAGGGATGGCGTCATGGCAACAGAAACCAGAGTGGGGATGGAGTGAGAGAGTAATAGATAGAGAAAGAGTGAGAGAGGAATAGAAACGCGGAGAAGGAAATGTAGGCATCACGCAACTGCACGCATTTAACTTTATCGACGAATTTTTGTTATTTGGGCTTGCGGAAATCGTCAGATTATATATTTTTCATTATTCTTGAATTATTTCCTTCAATATAAAAAAATTTAGATACGCTCGAGAATGTCGAGATGACGTTTTTTTTACAACTTTTGCTCTCCTTTTTTACGTCACTCTCAAATTGTCAGATTAGTGGAATATACACTTTTAGGATGTAATTAACTCACCCTACCTTAATCTGACGCGCTCGAGAATTTCTGATGGTCAATTTTTTTACTAATCTGATCCTGTATCCTTTACGGGCGGCCTTATATATGGGCCTCATGTTTTGTGGAGGTACTTAACCGGGTACAAGGTATCCCCTGTATATTAATCTGACGCGCTTTAGTAAATCCCGAAATCCCCGCTTGGGCTCCCCTACTATTTCTCTTTTTACGGTTTTCTGTGTGTTGATATCATAGAATTAATATAAGAACAAGAAAGTTCACTGAAGCAACAAAAGTCTCTGTGCCAAAAGAGAGGTTCCAAATGGTACATTTGTCCCTATCTAATCGAAACACCATAATTTTTAATATTTGATGAGAAAATATAAACATAGAATCATCTTGATTTCTGCATACTATTAATATATTTTAATAGCCAGTGGTATTATAGTAGTGGCATGTAAGTCAGAAAATATAATAAAATTATATCTATTTTTATCCATTCTTTTTTTAGGAAAACTAATATATATAACGATAATATTTTATTACTAAGATAAAGATAACATAATTTTATTTTTAAATTTTAAATTAATTACAATTGATAAAAATTCAAGAATCGTCTTTGAACTTAACATAGCACAGTCACCCTAGTTTTTATAAAATAAAATTACTTACAGGTGGAAAGATTTACCATAACCTGGATGAGATTCATTCTTACACCAGATATAGCGCCATTGTTCACCATTTTCTAAGAAAGATCAATTAAAAAGGCTTTGAAGAGCCCACTTTATGATTTGAAAAAGTGACATTGACTATGTGACTATAGTAACCAAAATAACGCCAATTTGTTGGTAAATTTTGAACTGTGTTGTAGAGTACTAATAATATTTCCTTTATTTAAAGTCATTTAACCGAAAATGTATTTAAAGGCTTATTATATTACGATCAAAAGTATTAATTTCAGTAACAATTGTTTTTAATTATAAAAGACTTTCGTTAAGGCGCAAAATTTATAAATATATTCGGAAGTTCTGTAACTACCACCTTATCAAATTATTTTTTTGTAAGGGCAACCTGTGGGAAAGGGACACAGCAACTTTTTTGTGTGTCTCTTTTTCGAACAAGTTTTCGTTTTAGTATGAAGTATTGAAAATTGAACTTAAATGTGTAGCTATAACGCATACTTTATAGCTATATAATAAACTCATAAGTTTATTTAACAATAAATTACAAGTTCTTGTTCTTATAGTAATTCTATGGTTGATAGTTGACGTCTTCTCTCTAAAGAGTATGTACATTGTACATATGTAATGAATTGTAATCTATTCTTTTTCTTTTTTGTTGTCCATCGCACTACATTGTGTAGAATCCATTTGTGCCGCTAGGTTGCTTTGGTATTCCAATAATGTTAAGTCGGCTATAACCTAGATTCCAAGATATATAATTATAAACATATATGTTAGACAATGGTGATTCTCATCGACATCGTCATTAGTCGTTACTAGTCTTGTGAGCGTCATTTGGGTAAAATGCTAGCACAAAACAAACTGTTCAATATTTCTTATGGATTAAATCCTTTTAACAAAGTAAAAGAATCACATACAGTATATGTTCGAGCAGCGGGCTCGCAGCACCGATCTAACTTCACCTCCAAACTATCTAAGAGTAATCCTGATCCAACTCGATTAACTCACAATATATTTTATTAAAGTAAAACAAAATAATGTTCGTATATTTTCTTTCATTCCATTATGACAATATTATCAAGACGGTATCTCGACCCCACTTGAGAGGAATACTCCTCTACTCAGTATGGTCCGAATTACAAAAAAAAAACTTAATTAATTAAACATTAAGGTAGATAATAAATCAAATTAAATTGATTTAATTAAGATTTGTTTATTATTACAGAGAAGCTCATTCAACGTAACACGATCTCCGATTGATACTTATATATTCAAAGAATGCATTGCTAGTTTCAAGTCATTAACAGTCTTATTGTTCCTCAATATAAGCTGTCGCTGGTGCTATAGTGTGTATAACAATAGCCTAAGGGGATCAGGATCGAAACCGCAACTCTCTCCTCAACGGAATCGGCTTTTCTACCGTAGAGACAATAAAATCCCTACAAAAAACAATTCGGAAAAAATGGAATTTTGTACTTCAAAGAAATCAAATTATATCACCGGTTTATTTGAATGATTGAGCGATTAGAATTCTCAACAAAACTGGTAGGGTTTCAGAAACTCCCGCCTTAGACTTTCAATTAGGCCATCAAAAAAAAAACTTCGATACGACGAATTATTCTATCGATGAATTCATAAAAGTTACAAATTAATTCAATTTGTGAATATTATAAAAGACTCAATATAGCTAGATAAATCATTATATTCATATTTTTATTTGTATTTTATAGACATTGGTTCGGCTTCTTTCACTATTCATGGCGACTTTAAGGGGAGGTTTTTTATTAGATTTGAAAAAAGCAGTAGCAATTGAATTTAAGAATAATTACCAGTCAAGTGCGTTGTGGACCACGCATAGTTGAAACTAAAAGGTTCCGCATCTTGATTATGGAGAATCTTAAGGGCTTTAAAAATATAACGAGTTTAAATCGACCGCAAAAAGAAGTTGGTAATTTCATAGTAGTTATCCAAATTAATATGAAAACCAAAGATAAGGGAACAGCTTATATATCTCTAAAATTTGTAGAACTATCTTCTTCAAACCAAATGTGGTTGAAATTTCATTTGTTTCATCACAAGCTCAATTTTTCTACAATTTTTAAATCCCATAGTTCAAAAGTTAGAGGGGGTTACACAATTTTTATGACTTTAGGAGTTAATATCTCAACAACTACGGACTTAATGAAAAAAAGTCAAAATCAAACCTCATCATTTTAAAAGACCTATCCAAAAATATCTCACACGTTGACATACGTTGAGATTTTTTCAACACTCAGTTACATGTATGGACTGCTACCCTTAATTCTTATATATTTTAAGATTTCATTGTTCCGGTTCATAGAATACACCTATTTAGTAAATTTCGTATAGATAGAGCCAATGGTCTCCGAGTAAAATGACTTTGACATACGGACGGCCGGACGGACAGACGGACATGACGAAACTATAAGGGTTCCGTTTTTGCCATTTGGAATATTGTAAAGAGAAATAACTTAGAGAATGTCCGTAGCTTATGTTTCGGTCGTAGCGTTATTTAAAAATTAACGTCTTTTAATATAATCCTATTTCATTCTTGGAAAGCCTTTTTAATTAAATGTTCTTTACCCGGTTCTATTTCACTTGAAATGACGATCTAAACTGAGCTAAAATGCAATATCGTTCCAAGACATATACTTGCATTAAATCACATTACAATAGAATAGTTATTAATAGTTCATGGTTGTTGCCCCAATGTTGCTTAAAAATCGTGATGCTGTTATAATGGATTGTGATGAAATTTGGGACTTGGAAATAATAAATAAATAAACGCTACACAGTCAACAGGATCCCCCATTAGGATCGTAATATCCTGTGTCGGGGGTCAACATACAAAGACGTGGACAAATACACCCAGAACGGAAGATATGCTTGCATGGTCAATACAAACATTATGCTTCGAGCGGGAATCGAACCCGCGACCTGTGGTGTTTTAGGCAGGTTCGCTACCACTGCGCCACAACGTCGTTAAATATTTAAGAGTCCCGCTTATTATAAAGATATTAACTTAACTATTATCAAAATATTTTTTTTTGCATGTAAAGTGTGAATCTTTTATATTCCAAGATGCCGGCTACGTGGGTACCACCGCTGTGTCAGTTATCCTACTGTGTTTTAGTTTGAAGGACACTGTAGCTAATAAAATTACTGAGTAAAGGATTTAAGAACGAATATCTCGATATTGGCAACGGGTGAGTGATATCTACAAAAGCATGGTGTTGCAAGCGGTCATAGGCTACGACAACCGATTGTCATCAGGTGGGTTGTATGCTTGCTTGCCAACTTATTCAGTTAAGAAAGTGTTAATGACAGATGCCTTTATCTACTGCTTTTTCCCGTCTGTTATCCTTCTTTTTTTACCACAATATTTCTCATCCACGACCACAATATCTTGAATAAAAACGTGCAGTGAAACTGCTAGTACTGTAGCGACATCTACACGCAACATGACGTAACGCGATAGAAAGACAAGATTGTCACAATGTCGCATCAAGCTACAACGACACCTACAGGGCATACTACGCAACGATATGGACGACCAACGAACGTCACGATCCTAAATCGCGCTATCAAAGTTTCCTACGCTCTTGAGATATATATACAACTTTCCAACGTAAGTCGTAGGGCTTCGGCCCAGGGCTTCGACCCGCCAGGCAATTGCACCAGCCTGGTCGGAGGGTCCTCCCGTTGTGTTGGAGGGACATTCCACACGTCGTCATACCTCCTCAGTGGTGACCCCTTCAGAACATGCAACCTTCGCAGCCCTTGTAGTGGCATTATCATACATCATCCCCTGACCCCTTCAAGAAAGCATCAAGTCTAGCAACGCATACCGCCAGCCAGCAGCACTCAGCCTCTTCGGGTACCCCGACCACACGCATGCAGCGAACGCGCAGGCCTGGTCAACACCCTCGGCTTCATCAGCGATTGGCACAGCACACTGCACTTCGGCCGGTCATCTAGCAGAGCCATTCTCTCCTGGTCGACGCAGCAGCCAGCCTTCACTACACGCCATCACTCCGACTCACTGGAGCGCACGTGTAGCAGCATCGCACACTCATCCACTACACGCCATCATTCCGACTCACTGGAGCACGTGTAGCAGCATCGCACACTCATCCACTACACGCCATCATTCCGACTCACTGGAGCACGTGTAGCAGCAACTCACCGCACACAGTTCCGACTCACCGTGAACTACGCGGCAGCTGGTTCCGACTCACTGGAACCATATCCACTGGCACCGGCAAGCACTCAAGACTCTTCAAGCTTCTCATCGACCTCCGGTCTCGGGAGAGGAGTGATGTAGCGACATCTACACGCAACATGACGTAACGCGATAGAAAGACAAGATTGTCACAATGTCGCATCAAGCTACAACGACACCTACAGGGCATACTACGCAACGATATGGACGACCAACGAACGTCACGATCCTAAATCGCGCTATCAAAGTTATCCTACGCTCTTGAGATATATATACAACTTTCCAACGTAAGTCGTCGGGCTTCGGCCCAGGGCTTCGATCCGCCAGGCAATATAACCCGCCTGGTCGGAGGATCCTCCCGTAGTGTTGGAGGCATTTCTCACGTCGCACCTCCACAGTACCAATGTTAGTTAGGATTTAATATTATCTTGGTCCAATAAGGACTAAGTGCGGAAAAGAGAGCCGGCAAGGAAAAAGTTTTAAAAATAATATTATCTCCTTCTTCTTGGCATTATTCCCGGTAATATACGAGTATTTACCCAAGGTTTGCTTATTACTCGTGTTCGGATTTAACAGGTTACCAGTTTTTACACAGAGCGATTGCCATCTGATCTCCGTAACCCTAAGGGCGAACTAGTAACTCATTGGAAAAGAGCAATTTACTTATTAAGAGTTAATGATTATTATCAGATATTATGTGATAAAAACCGAGACCAACTGCTTAACGTGCTCTCCGAGTCACGGTGCCCCCCACAACCCACAAGGACAAACGCCCAGACCAAAACAGATATCAATGCAAACGTCTATTTGAGCGGGAAACGACCCGCAACCGTCGAAGCTAAAGGTAGACTCGCTACCCACAAAGTTTAAAAGTATTTATTTCTATTGCATTATAAAGGGTTCATTAGAAATAACTACCGTTAAAGCGTTCAAAAACTTTCTATTAACAAATTTAAAAAAAGGTCAAGGGACGTTTGTGTGGTAAGGGCTATTATAAAATTAGTGATTACCTGGAGGACACCACACCGTGGGAATGAGACAGGCACTCCGGGCTTTTCAGAGAACACAATATCTAAATTACTTTGACATTACAAAAAAAAAATAATACATAAAAAAAATATAACCCCTCGAGTTTGTTTCGCCGGCTCTTCTCAGGTAGAGGTTTAAATTTGGAGCCGGTGGTAGTATCTGACTATCAACTAATAAGTGTAATTCAATTTGAATTTTACTATTCACGCGGGCGAAACCGCTATATAATCTCGTTGTACTATAAAAACTAGAACAAATAGAAACAAAATTCACTGTTTTTTACCCTGCTGTCGATTCCAATTAAAATGTCACACCAACATCTAGCTTACTTTTGAATCAGCGTCAATTTTCAACGTAAAAATAGCGTTTTGCCTTTGTCTCCTAATTGTGGTGATATAGCTTACCTAATTGTTAAATTCAAAGCTGTATATATCTAAATATATTACAATACAATAACTTAAATTGATTAACAATTATATTTTATGTTATTCGATTTTGTAAGGTGATTTTTATAATTACCTACACTAGCATGATTTGACTTTTGTATAAATAGCGATGCATTCAAAACAAACGTTCGCTCCCTCCCCCCGATGACGTCCCAAGCCTAGGCTCGACATCGCAGGAAGGGCCCTTGAGACGGATTCAACTTGTGCCCCGCGCGGGCAGTCCATCTTTTACCGGCTGAGGTCTCCAGACTCGGCCCCCCACCGGTCGACGTGACGCTGTAAAGGCCACTAGGGCCAACAGTAATAGCCACCCGAAAAAAAAAAAACAAGCGTTCATAATTATTGTGACAGTCGAGTCATGAGGTTACTCTGCCCGTTCAATAAAGATTGTTGAAAGTAAACTTCTTGTGCTTTCCTGAACCACCTTTTGTTTCTGAATCCAATGACAGCGGATGAATAAAATATTTTCTAAAGGATAGCCTTAATAAGTGGACTAACTATAGGACTTGTTAATTTAGTTTTAGTCCGGAACGCTGTTCGCTGCAAACGTCAGCGTCATTATTGGAAAATTGTTTTTCATTAAAACACTGTGATTAAAAGTCTGTATACGTCGATACCGTTTTTCTACATAATTACGTAAATGTTACATTTTCACAAAGTTTATAAAGCATTTTCAGTACACATTTAAATAAGGTAAATCAAGCTTGGAATTAATATACAGTGATATTCATTGATGTTAATTTCATCCGTGATTACAATTTTTTATGAAAATATTTACGATTTCAAAGTACTATTTTTTATTGGTATGATTTAAAAATAAAAGATCATGTATATATCGGGAATGGGTTTGGAAAGTTTCTTTCAAATAAAAAATACGCAATAATTATTATTTACCGAAAAAGGCGTTTATGTCATTGCGAAATAACCGTTTTATTTCTATAATGATGATAAAGTAATATAAATGTTTTTTATATTCTTTTTATATTGATTGCTGCTCTTTTAAATGAAACCCATAGTCTGAAAGCAGTATTGAAAGTGACTTAAAGCCTTTTAGATAAAGATTTTATATTCATTACCTTTCTCTGTATTTTTTATTTTATAACCTAAGTTGATTATATTATCTATTTTTAAATTAAACTTTATTTATTATAAAATATGTAATAAATCTCATCATAGTACTATTAACTACTTTTTCTGGTTGTGTATTACTGTTGGTCCTACTGGTCTTGAAAGCGTCACCGCGTGAGGTAATATTAATTACTGAGTTTTAGTTTAAACTGGTTAAACGCAGACTCCGAACAAAAGAGCCTTTATGCATAAAGTTCAAATAAGTAATAAAAGGTGGCACTACGGGAAATAAAACTTTTAAAATATTTGTAAATATATCCGTTATTGATAGGTCCGCCGCAATACTTTGAAGCTTAATCTGCTTTGTCGTGTCACGCAGTGACGCTGGCTCGGTTTATAGTCTAAGAGCTAGCGGTTCATTCGACTAAAAATTTCTCACAAAGGTATAATTTTTAATAAATATTAATTGACAATTTTATTTACTCTTAATCTTTTTTTATGTTAGAAGTTGGCAAATAAGCATACGGCCCACCTGATGGTAAGTGGCTGCCGCAGCCTATGAGCGCTTGCAGCACCATTAGTAGGTGCCCCTCACGCGTTGCCAACCTCGAGATATTAGTTCTTAAATCTCGTTCGCCCAGTAATTTCACTAGCGTACAATGCCCTTCAAACCGGAATACAGTAGTGCCTAAGCACTACTATTTGGCGGCAGAATATTGGACACTCCGGTGGTACCTACCTAGCCGGCCTCTTGCAACAAAAGACCTACCACCAGTGTGACTGATTGCACTGGTGGAATAATCTCTGTTGTGACAGAGGTTATCCCAACAGCGGGCGATGGGGTCGTCACATCCCGACGCCTTAAAAATCATGATTATTTCTGATTATGTAAATTAGATTATATTAAAATTGTATCCTTGTGGGGTAGGCTTTAAACAAAATAATATTAAATTTATTTTTCTTAAAACCTCGAGAAGTCTATCAGAATGGTACTTTCTGTATTGACCGATTATTAAACATTTTTTTTAGACTTCTTTGTAGGAAACTAGTTAGTCAGATGAACCGTTAGCTCTCCAACTATTACACTTTCGATGCAACACCGCAACGTTGTATAACAACCTTTCTGATTTTTCTTTTGAGCATTGAAAATTTTTAACCAGCAACAGAAATACAAAATAAATAATACTGTTTTAAAATATCTTAAACGAGTATAAAATGGTTTTTTAAAAACAACTAACGATTCAAATTCCTCTATATTTTTGTAATGCTATAAAGGTTTCAAGCAAGCAAACGGTTCGCCTAAGTAAGCGGCGTAAGTTGCCTGTAGACTCTTGTAATACATAAAAAGTATAGTAAAATTTCAAGCAGGAAAGAAGAAGAATTTGTGTGACTTTAGACCTTTAGATTTTTTTATATTTTTTCTAGCTTGAGTACTTCTCCGGTCAATAGCGAATGGGTTGATGAAAAGCAAGGCTAAACCCATACTACATATAGACGACCTTTTGGCATAATGGTGTTTATTTGTAAACTTTTGTATATAAAATAAGTTTAGAATTAAAATAAAAAATAAAACCTTCAAAAATACAAATTTCTTTGAAATTTGCACCTGAATAATAAGTTACGTGATTCAGTAAGGAGCAAGCTGGTTGAAAATATTGTTCTGTGACGAAACAACAATATTATTGTCATACCAAGCTTTCAATTCAAATTCGCTTATCTTCTCGTTCATAAATATCCATTGTTTCACCGGTTATAAGATAAACATAGTTACGTTTCCAACATAAATATTCGTAAGAGTAAAAAAAGTAAAGTACATAAAGTAACAGCCTGTTCAAGCCAAAAGCCTCATATCCTGTTAAGGAGAAGGATTTAGAGCTTAATCTACCACACTGCTCTACTTCGGATTGGCGGATGTCTCAGAATTTCTACCAAGACTTGCAGGTTTCCTCACCGATGAGCACAAGATGAATTTGAAACACAAAATAAGCACTTGAAAATTCAGAGGTACTTGCCCGGATTTGAACTCGTGACTTCTGTTAAAGTCTACGTTTTTCTACCCACTGAGCCATCTCAGCTTATACATATTATATTCATTATAATTATGGACGCAAATAAGCAATACCATCTCAACACACAAAATTGAAAAAACTTATGCAGAAGTGTTGGTGCTGAAGAACATTTTTCTGTGTGGTTTTAAGCTTTAAAACTTCTAAAAAAGTCATTTAGTCATGCAATTTATGTATTATTTTAAACGTTTTGGGTTATATTATATACTAAATATGCAGTTTGTACACTTATTTTTTGGTAAAAATAAGTAAAATAACTTACATAAAAAAATTCATATAAAGCAAGTTGGCCAAAATATTCAAACGCATTTTTTTTCGAAATGACATTCGTGTGGGTTGACATGATATTGGTTATACTCCTTACAGTATCGGAGAAAATTTATTGTTGTGGAAACTTAGCAATCGACACAGTTCAAAAAGTCTGCATCAGAGTAGAGTCTTAACAAACTTGAAAGAGGAATCATGTTTCGAAATAAGCCAGCTACGCCTCTTAAGTTAGTCTTACGTTTATAATATGAACAGCATTATACCTTGACTTGCTTTAATGATAATATGGTTTCGTGAGCCGACATCAAAAAGAAAATGTTCTTATTTTTGCTTATTACTTGCTTTTTAAATTAATGTTCGTTTATCTTATGCCCATGCTCTGATGAAATTGTTGGATATACGCGAATACAATATTCTAAATAAATACTTTTTATGAACGCTTTATCTTTTTACAAGAACAAAGAGAAAGCCTTATATTACTTTTAATGGTGTAAATTTAATATTCTTTATATATCTATATTATATAAATCTACTTTATGTATGTATATTACTGATGCCATCATAAGTGATGGTGATCCTGATGTACCGATTTTGATAAAAAAATTGTGTGTATTTAAGTTGAAACTATGCCTTACATTCACAGTAGGTAGGAGGCGCTGCAATTGAATGTCGCCCTCAGAATTAGTACGTGTGTGTTTTGTTACTTAAGCATAAAATGATTGTACTAATATCGATGTACTTTATGTCTGTGTTGAAGTAGGTCGTTGAATAGTTTTAATTTGCAATTGGACACAGTAGGTAATACTGTGATTAAATTGCAGGTTATTTTACTGGGCAAGACAATGGCGGCCGGGCCTGCTAGTAAATTATAATTAAGTATTCAAGTATTCATTACTTATTCCAAATTAAGTCTTTGTGCCATTTGCACAAGGAGAACACTTGGGCCTTCTTTCCACCATTTAATTTGACTTGTAAATATGTTGTGATTTTTTATTTTTGATGTCAATAAAAACAAAAGATTAATAAAACAAAACGCTGATTGTATTATAATAAGGTTATCAAAAGCCTCAATAGCTCAACAGTAGAAGGGACGACTCCACTCCGCTAACGCGAGAGTTGGGGGTTCCATCCTAACCACTTTGGGCTATTCTCGTACCCACTCTCAGCGCAAGCTACGAGGCTATTTAAAGGGCCAAAAGGTATATTAATAATGCAATGATAAAAGCAATTCTTTATTAAAAAAAACTTCCGCTAACTACCGGTATGGTAAAACTGGATACATAATTATAGTGACCGATTTTTATCTGATAATTGATACCATAGAGGTTGGTGGACGAGGACGCCGGTAAGGACCGGAACCATTATGAGGATTGTACCTTTTTCACTATCGGATCTCAGTACCTTCTCGGCTAGGTAGCGCTGTTAAGGCCAGTATGTCCAACAGCAATACACATTCCGGCTAAAAACGTACTATAAATGTTATTATGGTGAACATCAAAATCTATTAATTTATTTAAACAAGCTTTGTTAATATATTTTATAACAATTTATTATGTAAAGACAGTTTAAGCGATAGCTTAAGGATGAAAATGAATATTCATTTTAATTTCAATTGAATTATAGAGAACAACAGGGATCTATCGGGGTTAGCGCTGCGATAAAAATAGATTCTAATCTCTAAAGGGTTAATATTTGCCCCGAGTTCGCTATAATTCATTTATAATACCTTGAACGTTTCAGAATATTAACATAATATACTGATAATTTCAGTAATTAAATTTAGCTCTGCGCGTTTATATGTGTTTTTATGGCATTTCGATTGGCATATGGGCATACGGTCTGCCTGATGGTAAGCAGTCACCGCAACCTATGAGCGTTTGCGATAACTGAAGTATCATATGCGCGTTGCCAACCCGAATGATGGGAGGAAAGGGATGTGAAGGGAAAAAAGGAAAGGAACGGACGGGGTGGGAGATTTGGCCTCCGGCGCTCTCACTCGTCGCACGAAACGCAACAGTGCTGGTACTTTACCCCGATTTTCTGTGATGGGGTAACTGTTCCCCAGTCGAGCCGACTCATTTTGCTGGGACTAGCAAGATTCTACTACAGCAACTTTTTATTTTTTATGTGATAGGGGCCAACGGGCAGGAGGCTCACCTGATGTTAAGCGATCAGCGCCGCCCATGAACATCTGCAACACCAGAAGGCATGCAGGCCCGTTGCCGACCCTTAAGGAAAAAATACCCTTTTCTCTTGAAGGCTCCCAAGTCATATCGGTTCGCAAAGACCGCCGGCGGAAGTTGATTCTACAGAGTGGTTGTGCGAGGAAGAAAATGTCTTCTAAATCGCGCTGTTGTGGATTTTTTTTTTAAATAACGCCGGAGGGCAAATGACTCTACTCCACTTGATGGTAAGTGGAAGTAGAGTCCACACGCGAAGGTGGCTAATACGGTTGCAGAAGGCGAACTGTACTAGCCATCCTCGCCCTGCCTACCCGCAAGGTGCCTCTTCAAGCCTCGTTTGAAGGACCCCAGGTTGTAAGAATGAGGAAACACGTGTGCCGGTAAAGAATTCCATTTTTTTGACGTGCGACAAAGAAAAGAGTTGGCAACCTTCTTTGTTCGCGATGGAATTGATGCCACAGTTAGTCGATGACATGGGAGACCGGCGCGCGTAGTTCTTGAATGGAAGGGGAGGGAGGGATAAGGGAAAATAATTCATCTGAACACTCGCCGTGGTATAGTCTATAAAAAGCGCTGAAATACGTTGAAAGTTAAGTTTTCCCTTCTCCATATTTTTGCAGATATATATTTTAAAATTAAATACTTTAATAAAATTATAAGTAGGGACCGTACTTCGTCCGCCGTTCCGGCCCAGCCAAGCTGAAGGTAAATAATCTGAGATGTCACAAAGCGTAAATTTTAACCAAAGCTCACAGACTGAAATCTGATAGGCAAAGGAAATTATCTCGGGAAAATTTGCATGTATTATAGGAAACTGACATAACACACATTATTATTATATACTTACCTACAAATCTACAGCTGGACAGTGTGGCAAATTAGGCTTCTATTTTTGCTCTTTAAATAGTATTAGCGGCCCGCTCCGTTTTCGCACGGGTATAAAATATATAGCCTATGTCATTCACTGAAAAAATGATTAAAATCGATCCAGAAGTTTTGATTTATTCATTACTGCCCGTGGCCCGCACGCGTTATTATTTACGACATCACATTAGAAACCTCAAAAATAACAGTATTTCTCCACTATTTAATGCATGTTATTACAAATAAACCTTCCTCTTCAATCACTCTGTCTATTAAAAACCGCATCCAAATCCGCTGTGTAGTTTTAAAGATTTAAGCATACATAGGGATATAGGGACAGAGAAAGCGACTTTGTTTTATACTATGTAGTGATGATTAAGTGCCTTTTCCAAACAAATAATAGTCCAGAAATGTGAGGTAAAACTTATTTATATATTGTAAAGAAATTTACATTAAAATAGTTTAAACAACGACTATTGTATGAATATACTAATATATATTACTCTTCTGTGCGTTTGTGACTGAACTCCAAAACGGGTGGACCATTTTTTAGGATTTCTTTTGTTTGTGTTCCAGTGGATTCGAGAATGGTTTGGATTGACAATTGGACCCAGTAAAGAGCGCTGCTATCGGGTCCCAGAGTTTTTGGAACGAAGTTCCTTATTTATTTTCGGGACAGAACAACGTCTGCCGGGGCCACTAGGATATAATTATTTATATTTTAAATTGTATTGATGATGTTCTTAATAATTAAATTATTGGATATATAATATAATATTTATTTGATTAAATTTGCTGAAGGTGATTGTTTCTCAGTTGAAATATTACTTTACACACATCTACTGATCAACCATTTTTTTAACGTTTGGAAACGTATTTAAGCACATCACTACAAGGAGTTCTTCTTTTTATCAAGTGGTTAGTGGCCGACCTAGTGTCAGAGTTGTTCAGGTTGCCCTTAGACCTCTGACTTGACTTATCGACTGTTATCACTTTTTACGTGCGTGCACTCCGAAGCACGGAGACGCTCAGTTGAAATACCACTATGAATTCACCCATCTAGTGACTGACCGCACTTAAAGTTGCTTAAACCACCGATTGTGGACCAATGCGGCACACGGCTATGAACGTCTCGAAAAAGTAGTGGTACTGTAGGACTCACCGCCCGCTCTTGCTACGTAATACGCAATTCAACCCCTATTGATCAACCATGACTACAGCTGCTTTACCCTTTAATCGAATATCGACCAGTGAGCACATCACTTTTCTTAGTAATGAATCAACAAGATGAAAATATGGAGTTTATAACGGGCTTTATAAAAACAACTTGTATATGAATGAACTCCACTATAACGGAACTTCTTCTTCCTATCATTAATCCGGATATTTTTGCGCAGGATCTCCTTATTACCCTTATCCGGATTTAAAGGTTACTAGTTTTTATACAGAGTGATTGCCATCTGAACCCGAAACCTTAATGGTGAACCAGTAACTCTGCAGCAGTAAGGCCAAATTACCTACCAAAAGCTAACGATTATTATCAGATGTTATGATAACAACCGGGACCCACAGCTTAACGTGCTCTCCGAGGCCCGGCTTGGAGTCCCAAGGAGAAACCCAGTACGAACGCCCAGACCGAGAGAGTTATTTATAAGATCAATACAAAAATCTATCCCGAGCGTGAATCGAACCCGTGACCGTCGAAACTTAACGCAGGCTCGCTGCCAACACGCCACAACGCTCGTCCCATATAACGGAACTAAGTATAAAAATATTAAAATTCACTGCAAGAAATTCAAGCTTTCCGTTTCAAATCTACGAGTAATATTCAGAGTTGTGAGAGTAACTATTAGTGATGTAACAAAAGTCCGACTCTGATTCCGAAAATTTTAAACTTTTCGTTGATATCACACCTCTGAGTCCGACTTCGACTCCTTAAGGTTCTAATCGGCGGCCGAGGTACCACAGCCGCGATCGGAGATTACTAACAAGCCTAAACTTGTTCGGAACAAATTTATAGGTAAAAAAAAATTGTTTGGCTTAACGGATTGAGATGAAATTTAACACACAGGTAGCTTATTATCTGAATTAACACATATACAAAGGTTCCTGTGGGATTATCAAAAAACGTACCATGCAGCACGTATTCAATTTAAATTCTATATACTGCGTCTTATGGAGTATTTAATTAAAAAAAAAATAATAAAGAAATAATCCCTACACACTCAACGGCCCCATTACGATATTAATATTCTGTGTCGGGGGTCAATAAACATACACAAGGGCAAGGACAAACACACCCAGACTGGTACATATGGCTGTATGGTCTATTAAAATATCCGTCCCGAGCGGGAATTGAACCTGCGACCATAGGCGTTTAAGTCAAATTCGTTACCGCTGCGCAACGGCGTCGTCAATTGCAGACGATTAATTTCTGTCTGAAGCCATTACTAATTTATTTGACTTCTATTCAACTGTCTCTACTAGTTTTAGTTCCCACTACGAACAGAAAAATAAAAAACTCCAATACTGACTTTGGTCCCGATAAAACCGCCTCCGTGACATCTCTAGTTACTAATACATAACAGTCGTGACATGCGCTTAGCAACTCGCTTGCGTATGTTCTACCAGGCATCAAATTATTCAGATCGTGTCAGTGTATAATCATATTACAATATAATAATCTCTATCCGTTCGATCGAAGTCCTTCAAAGTAGCTGATAGTTGGTATAGGAGTTTTCACAAAGAGCTTTGTTTGAGCATGATTACTACAATGGACTGTACTAAATAAATAGCAAATTCCGATGTTGCAAGGTGCATCGAATTTCACCCTTCCGTAGACATTGTTTGTTTCATTAGTTAAAGCTTTATAATAAAATATTTTCATCGACGATATTATTATATTAGAGACGTCTTTTGTTTCAAAGTAACTTTGCTGGCGCGTCATTAACTTTTATATTTTATAACACACAGTTACATAATCATAAATTTATGCTGGTCTTTGTGTGTTTCGCCACCGTGCCTCGGAGAGCACGTTAAGTTGTCGGTCCCGATTGTTATCACAACATATAATAAATATTGTTAACTGTTGATAGGTAATTTGCTCTTATCTAATGAGTTACTGGTGCGCCATTTGCTATAATAACCCGGAAGAATGCTAGAAAGAAAAAGATAAATTAGGCTACTGTTAAAAAATGCACAAACAGCTGTTTAAGTAATTGGCCAAATTTATTAATTATCTCATGTCTCACGTTTTTTTAAATCACATTTCTTGAGTGATAATGAATTGTATTTCCGAAATAATATAGAGACATACTACTATACATAACTGATAGTGTGCAGATTCAACACTTTGAATATTAGGACGTGGCCCCACCGCTGTCTACGGAGAGGCTACGCACGTTTCTAGCTACGCTTTGCAAGAAATTGTGTGATAATGTCCACTGTAACCCAAGAACAATCTACGCACGAATTGACGTCATTGCGTGGCTTGCTCAAATAAGTGGCCCATGTAGCTTAGGCCATTCATGCTATGCACGGGGCACTTACTACTAGATACATAGACCAACGATGTCAAAGAAAGTAATCCATGCATCTAGCGTGCGTTGCTTGGCCTTGCACAACGTGCGCCACGCTGGGGCCGCGCCATTTTGTAGTCTAAATATAGCCGCGAATTAAAAAAATTATTAGTTTTATTATTTTATGTTTGCATAATATTTATCGTATTTAAAGGCAGTCAGGAGAGTTTTGGATAAAAAGAGAACCGAATCGAAAGACCGAAACAGTATTACAAAGTAAATTATTAATGTAAAGAAATTTATGAATAGTACGAAACTTAAAAATAGATTGTAGTAATGAAAAAACTTATGAAAATACTTTTATGGTATAGACATAAAGGTACGTTTATATTTTTGTTCTTGTTTATCAGTCTATTTATAATTGTATATATATTTTTGCTACTATGTGGCACTCTAGAGACAAAACGCGTGGGCCGATTTTGATGATTCCTACGTTAATTCATTTGTATTAATAGTGGGGTGTCAGTTAAATAATCAAAATTCATCGCAGTGACATCCAGACGTCATATTACTAAAACGAAAAATAATAATAATAATAATAAAAACTTTATTGACATAGCTAGAATACACTGTTACATAACATTATTCTCAATATATCGTAGGTAATCGCTACCTAGCGATAAGACCGCCTATTTGTACTACCTATATTTATATTTAAAACTCATTTGTCTGTTTCTTTTTTTATTTGTGGTGTACAATAAAGAATATTCTATCTATCTATCTATTATCATAAAAATAAAATTTTAACACAAATTAAATATAAAAAAACAATGCATTTCGACTAAACGCTAATGTACTATGGTCAAGTGGGTGTTGTTATATAAGTATTTAAAAATCATCTTTACGTTAATTATATCATTTTTCAATTTTAAATAACATTTTATAAGTTCCTAAAAGTTACTTACATGTGAATATAAAATATGAATAACATTAACTTGTATTACTTAATCATTAATCTCACATACCAGTTCTGGATGTCGAATGGAAGTGTTATTTGTGTCAATAATTATTGAGCCGCTTACAAACTCACGGTCTGCTTGACTTCAAACGTTCATTATGTCTTCTGGACGCTTTTGATACAGGTGTATTGCTTGTGTAAAGCTGATGAATCCTCTAGTACAGGGATTTATTGACTGTCCTATGTATATCTTTGGTAAATAACTCATATTGAAATTACATTTGTGTAATTCTGATATGGAGAATTCACCGGCCCGAGCTAATATTTGCTAAATGCGATTTGTATTTGGATAATATAAATACCAAATAAGCAATACCATGTCAACCCACAAAATTGAAAAAACTGAGTTATATATGCAGAAGTGTTGGTTAATGGCTGAAGAACATTTTTCTTTAATATTTTAAGGTTAAACACTTCTAAAAAGCCAATTTTACCATGCAATTTATGTATTATGTTAAAGGTTTTGGGTTATATTATATACAAAATATGCAGTTTTTATACTTATTTTTAGTGAAAATAAGTAAAATAACTTGCATAAATCTGAAATTGCAAAAAACTTGAGCAATACATAAAGAAAATCATATAAAGAAAGTTATTCAAAATTTTCAAACGCGTTTTTCTCGAAATGACATTCAGTAACTATTTGGTTACTTTGTAAACCAGGCGCCTTCGATAAGCGGCAATCGCTTCGTGTGGATTCCATTTCGAAAATTAAATATGCTTGTGGGATGATATCAATGAAATTATCCCAATTGCCATACATTTCGGAATTACCTTAATTCGTTATCGATAATGAAATGTGACTTTGTCTCAGCTCCCAGATGAACAAAAAATGTAACCATTAAATACCTATATATTTATAATTGCTAATATTTTAGCGAATTAAAAAATTTAAAATCACATAACAAATAAAATATTTTCTGACGTCATTATCCTTATTATATATAATATATTTCCTATTAAGTGTTATTTGTAGCGTATAATTTGTCATATACAATTTTTTTCGGTATATGAGCTTATCTTGTCACCGCCGCCTTGCCACATATTTCTATATAACATGCCACTTTCTTACACGATGATGATTACTAACAAGTTTACACCTGAATGGAAGCGGCTATCACGCGTTTAAAGCCTGCAATATCAGTAGTCCTGTGTATATCAGTAGTGTCATAACGTATTGCAAACTAAAGACGGGAGCGAGAATGTAGGCGGAGAGGCGTTAGGGTGTCTACGAACGAAATTAAGCAGTATGGATGTTGCTACACTGTTTGTTATATATTCCTTAAATCAGTAATTCTTTTTCAAGTCTACTAGCTTAGTTACTCTAGGAGTGGTTACGCTAATAGCCCAAGGAGTTTAAACCAGCAACTGATCAAATCAAATCAAATCAAATATTTTTATTCAACATAAAAAGCATTACACTTATTTGTTGAAAGTCAGATTCTACCACCGGCTCCAAAATTAAACCTCTACCTGAGAAGAACCGGCGAAACAAACTCAGGGGTTTTATCTTTTTTCATATGTATTTTTTGAACTGATATTAGTTTACATATTATAATCACTGAAAAGCCTGGAGTGACTGTCTCATTCCCAAGGCGTGGTGTCCTCAAGGTATTCACTAATTTTATAATAGCCTTTACCACACAAACGTTCTTTGATCTTTTTTTTTAAATTTATTAAAAGAAAGTTTCTGAACGCTTTAACTCTCACGTTAAGGGAGTCGGCCCTTCTACCGTTGAGCTATTGAGACTATCAATATGCACTGTCACGTCTGTCCATGCGTAAAACTGCAATTTTTATATTAAAGCTATTCATTGTTTCAGAAATTATGGACTTTCAAGAAAATAATTATGAATTGATTGAAGTTAAAAACATTTTTACATCAAAATTAAAGGTTTTTTTTTATAGACAGTATCGATTTTTATCCTACGGAGCTACGGTTTCTCAAAGTACAAGTTTCATGAATCAAGAGCTTTGCCGCGCTGGCTAACAGATTCAAAGGTTCATTTGGGTAGCTTCCGAGAACTTTGAGCGCGATATTCAAGAATACCTTCTCACCAGAATTATGCTAAGCAAAGTGTTTTGCATTCTTGTATAGCGATACATATTTCAGTCAATTATGTTTATATGACAGTGCAATCAGTCAGTTTTTTTCAATTATTAAATAAACGCTAATAAACGCTACACACTCAACGGTCCAAATTAGGATTGTTATATCCTGTATCGAGGGTCCGGAAACATACACAATGACAAGGACAAATAAACCATAAACCCAGACCGAAAAACATGCCTGTATGGTCAATACAAACATTTGATCCAAGCGGGAATCGAACTCGCGACCTGTGGTGCTTAAGACAGGTTTGCTACCGCTGCACCACACCGTCATCTTACGCCACAACTTAGTAACATAAAAAAATGGAGCCGGATAGCCAAGCTTCGCAACGACTTCGACTTCGACTCGAGGAAGATTGTAAAGGAGGCCAAGACGCACTAAGGGTTGTAGCGCTAACGAAGATGGAAGGAGGTAAGTAAAACTGTACTTTTATTAGTTTATATTTTATTAGTTAATAATTAGTTAATCCTAACATAATATTATAAATCCAATAGTGAATTTTTTTATTTGTGGATCAATTCTATATATTTAGTAAGAGTAGAGCCACGCTTTTCCCATTCCAAATGGGCCGGCTAAATGGGGAAGTACTACCCTCTCAGAGAAATTCGGCGTCAAGTAACAGTATCAGTACGGAAGGTTGCGTTTCGTGCGATGATTGAGAGGATCAATCTTCCACCCTCTCTGTACCCTGTCTTTTTTTCCTTCTCATCTTTTCCATCCCTTGGGTCGGCAAAGCACATATGATACTTCTATTATCGCAAGCGTTCACAGGTTGCGGCAACTACTTACCATCAAGCGGACCTTATGCTTGTTTGCAAAACTTCATGAAATAAATAAAAAAGTAGGCACTTTATAAATTATATTTATTTTTTATAATTTTATTTTACCTTATTAATTAGGAAGATTTATATGGAAAAACGTAATCCCCGCCTTCGAAGCTTGCTTGCGTACTATTAAAAAGGCGTACAAAATGCTTTTCCAAGTAAATCAGCTTACACAGGCTTATTTTCTATGCTTAATAACTCCTTGAGTTTTATTTGCATAAAAAAATAAAATATCAATATTTATAAATGGGAAAAGAAAATACACTTATAATTATCTTTTATAGATTATTGTATGTTTGTATTTCCGTACCCAAAGGATTAAACGGAACCTCTATATTAACGGGATAGCGATTTGACGACGTTGTGGCCATAATATCATATTTTATATGCAATATGTAGTTGTGGTGTTATGGCGTTGTGGGTAACGAGTCTATCTCAACTTTAGCCTCGATGGTTGTGTCTTCAATTCCCGCTCGGGCAGATTTTTGTATTAATGTTACAAATTTCTGTTTTGGTCTGGGAGTTTGTCCTCCCGACCGTGCCTCGGAGAGCACGTTAAGCTGTCGGTCTCGGTTGTTATCACATAACATCTGATAATAATAGTCTTGATAGGTACATTGCTCTTATAAAATAAGTTACTGGTTCGCCCTTAGGATAAAAGGGGTCAGATGGCAATCGCTCTGTGTAAAAACTAGTAGGTAACCTGTCGAATCCGGACAGGAGTAATAAGCAGACCCTGGGTATACTCGTATAGTACCGGGAATATACTATATAAAAATAATTTATATTTTTGTATATATGTAAGCATGCATAGTGTATGTATATTTTATATATTAATATACGTTTTTTACCATTAATGAAAATTAGTATATTTAAGATTTAACTGATTGGTTCTAAATTATTATTTTTTCTTCTCTTTCTTGCTTGTACCTTTATATTTTTTTTCTCTTTCTTTATTATTCTACTATATATGTTGTTCAAACTGTTATTGACAACCGTTAATGTAACAGCATTTTTAGGGTTCCGTAACCAAATGGTAAAAACGGAATCCTTATAGTTTCGTCATGTCCGTCTGTCCCTCCGGCCGTATGTCACAGTCATTTTACTCGGAGATATCTATTTATAAGAAATTTACTTAAAATATATCTAATATATAATCTTAAAATATATAAGAATTAAGGCTAACAGTCCATCCACGTAACAGAGTTTTGAAAAAAAAGATTGACCTATGTGAACGTGTGAGATATCTTTGGATAGGTCTTTCAAAATATTAAGGAGGTTTGATTTTGACGTTTTTCATTAAGTCAGTAGTTATTGAGATATTAGTTCCTAAATTCATAAAAGTTGTGCTCCCCCTCTAACTTGTGAACTATAGGATTTAAAATTCTGGAAAAATTTGAGCTTGTAGGACATCAAATAAAATTTCAACCACATTTGGTTTGAAGAAGATAGGTCAACAAATTTTATAGACATATAAGCTGTTGCCCCATCTTTGTTTTTCATTACCAAACTACTTTTTCAGTCGATTTTAATTCGTTATTATTTTTAAAAGCCCTTAAGATTCTTCATAACCAAGCTGCGGGACCCTTTACTTTCAAAAGTGCGTGGTCCACAACCCACTTGACTGGTAATTATTTTTATTCTTAGTATTTAAGCAGTTGTTCTCTTGAATAAAATAAAAATAAAATACGATCGAAGGTGTTATTGAGTTTATTAGTCAATAAGACTAGTAAGCTTCTGCTTGAGGGAAAAACGTACGAAAATGGAGTCAATTCCAAATAGTATTTACCGATGCCGACAATATTTGCGGTAGGCCGATTTGGGTTCCCTTTCACAGTCGTGTATGATATTTATTTTATTTATATAATGTGCATAGTAAGAAATTTACTAAAATATACTTTCTGTCCTGAAGCAACTAACATTTTAAGGGCTATACTTTGAAAGTTACTTTATCTATCAATTACTGTGAATCGGATAAACCCACTGCTTTTTTCTGATATTGCTGTTGGCCTTTCTGGCCTTGACTGCGTCACTGGGTGGCCGAGTACAGAGACCCACCCGTGAAAAAGGAGCAGGCCTCGTGGGGGCTCAAAGTTCGTCCTGAGGGTGCCATCTGCGAGGCCAAATACTAACGAGGTCATCGGATTCTAGTTGACAGAACCCCCTGAACGCAATTAATAAGCATAGAGCAATGTGTTATCAGGAATTCAAGTCTCGAATAATGTAATATTGAATTTAAAAAGTCTCAAATAAAAACACTGAGACTTTTTTTTAATACAACCCTCTCAAAGCTTCCTCAGCACTAAGCGTCTTTACTGAGTAGTTGCTCATTATTTTTATGGTTTCATTTAGGAAACGATCTAAACCCTCGACTTTCCTGAATCTGTACCAATTTGGATAAAAAGTATAAACTGCGATGATCCATCATCATTATCAGCCATTATGATACCATTAATTTCTTTCAAATCCTTCTGGGAGTTTAGTGAAAGTGTTACAAAAAGAGACCTGTGCCGTTATTGTAAAAGATTTTTTACAATTTAGCAATACTTTCTCAAGTCATTACTAATATCCCTATTAACCCAATAAATATAGCTACCGCTAGTAGTGCTCGACAATGGCCCAAGAGAGTCAGAATCGAACCTGCAACTCCCACTTTAATGGAATCGGCCTTTCTACTGTTGAGCTATTTAGGCTTTATTTCCAAACACTTCGAGTTGTTCCAATTTTATTATAAGCTTAAATAGGTCACGCTGTTTTATAATAATGTAGATATATTTTTACCTGAGTATTTACTCTTTCGTGTAAATATTAATATACATTAAGAGCATGTTGCAAAGAACAACTTCGGGATCAGCTTGTGCAATTTATCTAATTGCTCAAGCAATCCGACCTCATGTGGTTTACTTCAGAGAGAGTGCAGACCTGGCCGTAATTTTTTAAGGATAGTTTATTTTGTATTGACATAAACTCCCAGCTTAAATCCTTAGACCTAGAAAACTGATGTTTTTCACACGTGTTGTTTTTAAAACCTAAACGCGTACTAAGAAAGCATTTTTCGAAACTCTACCTTAAGGTGGTGAAAAAAATGGTTTTAATCTTGTATGGAAATCCGTGAATTTTAAAACTAAAATCATGAAAATTAGCCATTTGGTAAACCATTTAAAAAAAAGAAACATGTATTTTAACATTATCTAAAATTCCACCCCTGAAGGGTTAAAACAAAGTTTGTATTCAAATCGTTACGCACGCGGGTGAAACCGCAGGCAGAAGCTAGTATAATTAAACAATTTACTAAGCCACACAATACGATATCAGATAGGTAATATTCACAGTAAAAGAAAACAATCTTTACCAACATTTAATATAACGCCACACTATAAGTTTGTCATCACCAATTAATGATTTAAAAAAAAATTAAAATACCGTCGTCGCAACTCATAAACAAAAAAATAAAAACAACCTTTTCTATAGAATATTTTCATCAGAAGGCGGTGCGAAGTAAAGGGCATTCAAGACTCCTTAGGAAAATATTCTGTAGGAAATGTTTTTTTATTTTTGCATTTTAGTTTTGAAGTCTGTATTTTTTTCTAGAAAATATTTTACTAATTTACCAACTGAACTTAATGCAAATTTAAGACTTATATGGTTTTTTCGTGGATGTTGGTCAGAACTGTGCCAAATTGAAATGGGACCACACGGGAAGCACCAGCTTTCAAATAAAAAAGAATCATCCAAATTGGTTCACGCAGTCGAAAGCACAACTTTATTGCCACAAGAAAAGGAAAGCACAAGAAAATACGGTCGAATTGAGAAACTTCTCTCTTTTTGAAGACGGAAAAAAGCTTTCATTAGTAAAAAATCGTTTTTCAAAAGAGATAATTTGAAAAACAGTCTAAAGATACCAATTTATGATCTTAAGGTTTTTAGAATTATTAGTTATTTCTTTCAACTTTCATGTACATAATATTAGTATTATTACTCATTTTATCGCAAATTGACTAAACGAATATAATTATGGAGGTTTTGGATTAAAATTGCTTAGTATATCAATAGGCCGGCTCGAGCGATGAAGAATTACTTTTACAGAATAACGACGGAAGTAACACGCCGGGACGTTTAATGAGAGTCGAGTAAAAATGGACCTTATTGCCGACTCCTTATACTTCTTCTGTGGCTAATCAGGATGATGATGTTTTTTTTTTCGGACTATATATTCCTGCTGGCCCGATTGGTCTTGACTGCGTCACATTATTTTTATTAGTTTTTAGATAGTAGCACTTGGTCTGCATTTGTGAGTAAGGTTAGGTCTTGTTTATTTTTTTTACAGACACCTTTTGTCTACTATATAAGTTAAACTACTCCGAAAGTAAATAAAAGTTTTAACTGAGCTTCTTCTTACTACTAAGACGAAAAGAACCGGCCTATCGTTGCTTAAATACCTACTACTGCGAAATTTTTGTTTTTAATAATCACTGTATACCAGATTAATTTCGATTACTTTCCAGATTTAATATATTTTATTGAACGGTTTAAATCAAAATACGCTTCAAAGAACCTTTTGTGCACTGCATCCGATATTGCATTTATTAAGGTGTGGAAATAAAGTGCGTATAGCGTGAGATTAAAGGTCACAGCTCATTGGAGCCACCCGCTACCCGACCTGCACCACCTCAATCTGCGTTCATACGCAGACGGCAGGTGGATCACAGGTGAACGCCACATTACAACCAATAAGCTTCGAGTGGCCAGCAAGTGAACATCGCGTGGTCAACAAGTTTCTAATTTAGTGATTAACACAATTAACTGTTGTGTATTTCGTTAATTGCAATATTACAAACTCGTAGCTGCCACAGTTAAAGATGATGAGATGGTTAAAAGAAAAATATAACCAAAAATAAGAAAAATAAAAGCTGAAACATTCGACTAAGACCATTTAATATAATACTGTACGCTGGTATGATATAAAATCGCCGTCGATACGTGGGCAGCACTGTGTGTCCATCTTTATGTTTACCGTCGGATTGACCACAGAGTAACATCGCCTAAGACTTCCGTCCATTCCGTTTATTTTCGTTCCCCGTTCAAAAGAAATAGACGTCAAAACAATTTTAGTAAAATGCAGCACCTATTCGACTTAGTTAAAACTCTTTTACATGTTGTGACTCATGCTTGCATTTACGGGTTGAAAACTCCAGATTAGTTTTTTCGAAAAATCGGAGTATTCAAGTGAATTAAAACTTGTTGACATGCGTCTGACTTGCTTGCAAAACTCCAGATTAATTTTTGGTATTTTACAGATCGCATGTGTTTTTGTAGAGCTGAATGAAAAATAAAACGTAGTATAGCTTTAAACGTAGTATTTTTTTTATGTGACTACACTGGCAAGACAGCACACCCACCCCGTGGCAAGCGGTTGTCGTAGCAACACCATATATTTGTATGGTACAACGTCGAGATATTGGATTAATGTAGACTTTATCTACAAAATGTTACGGCTTTACGGTGAGAATGATATATTCGTTCCGATCCCGAGATTGTAGAACGTTTTGGGTTATTAATTTTTCCTATCCGACCCTAAGGGTCGCGGAATCAGAAAGTTCTAATATCGGTGTTGGTTGTTGTTTTAGTTTTGGCGTGTGGACCCTGTTTAATAGAGCCGAGAAAAATAAATAAAAGTTTTACAAATATTTTTTATACAGGTACAGAATATGACAATCATTGTAATAATGGGACCATCCATAATATTACGTCATACTTAAAGGCGGCAGGTGGCGATAGACGTAGTATGACATAAGTTTCGAGACGTCGCATTTCAAAATCCAAGGTATCTAATTTTATATTTAATAATTTCTAGATGTAATATTACATTAATTAGCAGGCGTCACACTAGGGAAAAAGTACTCACAGTAATGAGACAAAAATGGGAGTTGGGTAGCTTGATGTAGTTTATGGAAGCCCATAATATTTGTATATTTGTGTGGAATGAGCTCCCTGCTGAGGTTTTCCCAACACGCTACAGTATGGGTTTCTTCAAGGAAAGGTTGAAAAAGTTTTTAAGGGGTCGGCAACACGCATGCGATACCTCTGGGGTTGCAGGCGTCCATAGGCTACGGTGACCGATTACCATCAGGCGGGCCGTACGCTTGTTTGCCACTATCGTGATATAAAAAAAATATGCACAATAAAAAAATACTAGTGTTTATATTTTATTTATTTAGCTATCACTACATCATTATTGCACAATCACGTCCAGAGCTTGTTTACTAGTCGTGTGTACTTAACGCAGTCAGGCTAGTAAACTAGGGTCTGCATCTGTAAATCTACGGTCTGATAGCTTCAAGATTACAAAATCGCAAAGCTATAGCTAAGGGTTGTGGAGATAAGATTAATTGATAATTAATTTGAGGTTATAGAAAACCTCAAATCACAAACCATACTATAATTAAATTATAATAGTCGTTTAACAAAATTTAAATATTAAAATCTTTGCGTAACCTAATACATTATTTTCCTATAGTAATAATTGGACTGCTTTAAAAACTAAACCAAATCAAAAATGTTGATAATAATTGTTATGGGTAATTCTGTATTTTACTTAGAGTAGTTTCATATATCAAGAGTAAGATTTGATCATCGCAAAAATGTATATAGACAAACTTAGAAGCAAGCCAATTAAAAAACAATATAAAATGTTAATCAGCCGTCGAAGCTATCACTTAATATACATGCAATACCTACCAAATGCATAGTGTTAACTGAAAGGTTGATGCTTTAAAATGTACTGTCAAAATCAGACTTACTTACAATTTTTATAGACCTATCGAAAGATCTCACGTTGCCATTCGCTGAGACTTTTTGAACCATCAGCTATATGCATGGATTCCTACCCCATAATTATATTTTAATAATTCACCACAAAATTATGTAGTAGTATTAATTTGGCTATGACATATAGGCTGATGGAGAGACGGACCTGCCGAAATATCACTTCACTCTTTGCCGGTTGGCAGCAAAACCGTAAAATGGAACACAGGCGAATCGATATGCATATATAACGTTACTATTCTTATTAGTTATTACATATATCAAAGCATCAGCCTGTTACTATCACCCCACTGGGCAATGGCTGATCTTCTACAAGATAAGAAACTTTATCCTCTTAGCATGCGCCACTACAAGTAATAGGATATCCTATTTTCATAATTTCTCCTTTAACGTTCAAGCTTACAAGCTTACAAGTTCTTTAATACAAAACCCGAGAAAAAATTATAACAGAAAACAGTGACCTCATTCAGCTTTCTTCTTCCTAGCATTATTACCGTTATTATACCCAAGGTCTGCTTGTTACTCTTATCCTGGTCTGACAGGTTAGGTGTCCTCAATGGTGAGCTAGTAACTCATTGGGTAGGAGCAAGTTAGGACTTAGTTAGCGATATTATCAGATGCTATGTGATAACAACCGGAAGCGATAGATTTTTGGGCACCATGCGCAATTGTGCCTCAGAGAGCACAAAGGCGGCTTTTTTTGAGAACATGGCTGAGAAATGCATTTACGCCCACAATTGCGCATGGTGTACTCATCAAGTATACTAGGCAGTGGTAGTGTGGGATTCGGCCGCTTGTTACTCAAGCGGTGATACCCACTAAAACTCAGTGGAACCAACAATGAGGTGACCCACAATGACAAAAGCCCATACAAATATTTCTAAGATCATTTGCCTCAAGCGGAAATTGAACCGCCTACGGTGGACGAATTGTATATCACTATTTATGTGCGTGCAAATCACACAATATTTTTTTTTGTTTGGAATTTAACCGTCGATAAATATTATACATAAAATTCATAATAAAGCCACATTGAACATTTACGTTGCAAGAAATCAGCTTCTAAAATCTGCCATCTTAAGCTCTAGTGTACTCAGTCTACTGATAAGTTTGCAACATCTTTTATCCAATATGAAACATGTAGAAGAAAAATCGATTTTAGTGTTAAATGTTTTTATCAGTTAGAATGAACGAGATATAATTTTTACCTAAGAAGGTAAATTAAGAGAAGGCAGAGTAAGAGGCTTTGCGAAGGAATCCGTATTTTCAAGGCATTACCAATATTCCTATTGCCTCTCCAAATAATCTCATAGCTTGTGCTAGGAGTAGTAGGAGTGAGTGTTCTACCGTTAGGCTATTGAGGAGGATTTATTTAATACTAGTTGCACTATAACTCCCGTAGAGGCCATTCCGGCATTCGAGATAAATAGTATTCCATATTGTATGCAAGGGTTACTCTTTTATTAAATTTGGTATATTCAATAGAAAGCAGTGTGCGCAAACTATCATACGAAAACTTTTTTTTGGTTTGTTTGAAGTTATTAGAACTACAAAATTAATCCTTACAAACTTTCTCTGTCCTTAAATATTATTGTACTGAATACGTAAAGCTCAGGCTAGTTTAAAAGAATTATATTTATTTTAATATTTCTAAGTCAGTCACCTAATTATTACTTTTGCTTGAAAAATATATCAAAGCTATTTCCTTTAAAACGTTTATGCCGTGTGCTTAATTATTCTTACGTCAGCCGCTAGTAGCCAAAGTTTTAAAAAATCAATGGTCCAACTTAGAATGCTACGCTCTACGACGTGTCTACGTGACTCTGTAACATAATTATTTACTTAAGTAATATCACGTGGTCATCGATTGCTAAGATGATAAATATAATGACAGATGAATTGTTTAAAGGTTCTTCGCATTTTGGCAATGGTGCGCGGTAGGAGGCGCGGGTTACATTTGAGTAGGGGTTAACGGGAGAGATGGTGCGACGCGCGCGGGGTCGATAAGCAGTGTTGTTCCTTCGGTCGTGGTGAACAGTCGTTCCTCTGGTTCACTCGGAGTTCAACATCGCGTCGCGCGACTTGATTATAAGTCACCCTGGTGACACACTTACGAAACCCGACTACATTGCCGAGCGGGCCAGCGAACACCATCAAGTAAGTGAAAAAATATTTTTAAAATAAGTTTTATAATTTTCGAACTGTTAGAAACGTGGCAAATTCAAAAGCGGTTTAGAACTTTTCGCGAGTAATAAAAAAAAATTTCAAACTTTATTTACAGTGCTATCAGATCGCACTAGTATTTATAAATTCGAAAGTGTTGTTTGATCAAAGTAGGTGACCCAACATTGTTGGTATTGTTAGGTTAAGCCATTGTGCCAGTCTTCTTTCGACTTTACTTTTAATTCGTATGCAGTAAAATGCCGCAAGATATAATTATGCGAAAAATTTTGGTAAAAGAAATAAATACTTTTAGCGTAACAACAAAATTTCGTCTTTGATAAAACATTTAGATATTCCGTGATTAAAAAAAATAGGGCACTACAGTGATTTTAACAGTGAAATTTAGCATGATATAATTATATTTATTTTTTAAACAGAATACATTTTTTAAATTGCAATGGATAAAAAAAAAGAATAAAGCATTATAAAAACCACAGCGGTTCATCATTAATTTTTATTATTATATAAATTATAATAGATTTTATAATTTTTAGTAGAGGCAGTTCGTTTATTAAACGCGGAATAATGCCGTCCATTGTTCTTTTACCGTATGTATTTTTAAATTGTTTAATCTGCGAGCGGTTAGTGGCTAAAGCCTGTATGCATACAGGATCTGCAATGATTTTACGTGGATTAAAATCTTTTTGTATTGCGAATTTAAATATTTTAAGAATCAATGGTTTTAAAATGTTTGAATAGGTCAATTGCGTTACTAATATTTTAATCTTTAAATAAATACTAAGACCGTATTGTATGCGCGTAAATGCGAATGAGTTAAAGGATTAATTTACAGTTGAATGGAATACTGTATGTACTTGATATTATTACATATTCTACAGGCTCGCGCTTAGTATGTATGTACGATTAGCTGCGCACGCGCCTGCGCCACCGGCTCCGCTTGCGAAGCGTGCCGATTTTTTATTATTACACGGTACCCGAATTCTTTTCTAAAATAAAAGTTGCCTAAGTTACTCATTATAACATCAGCTATCTACCAATGACAGTATCCGTTAAAATCGGTCTCGCGGTTTCAGAGGTAAACTGACAGACAGAAAGACAGACAAACAAAAATTTTAAAAATTGTTATATTTTACACTCAACTTTACTAAAAAATCAATTACTGATTTACGTTCGATAAAAAATACGAAATTTCGTATTACTCACGCCGCGGTGAGCTTACGCCGCGAGCGCAAGGAAATGTTATTACAGATCTTGAACTACGAAGTTGACATTTCGTAGCACACGTAGACATAAAAAAATATAATTAAAGAAGCGGTATTAAATACAATTTTTGTGTTTTTTTTTTTAAGAAGTATTCAATTGATTTACACTGTTATTCCAAAAATTAAGATGATATTTAAAAAATTAAATAAATTAATACTTTATTCCATTTCAAAAAGATATTTAAAAACTTACTTAAAAAGATTTTTTCCAAATACTAAATTAGAAAAAAGCCATGCGTATACAGTATTTGGATATGCAGTAGGCTACGAGGGTAAATAGGAAAATATAAAAAAATCTAAATAAATAAAGGAAAAACAGACATGTTACGGCATTGACATCAATCAAAGCTTCGAGTGCAGCATCAATGCGACAAACCCTAACATAAAAATAATAAAAAGTAAAATTAGCATCACTCCAAGAACTCCGTATTGAATTCAAACAAAGAAGCAAGCTCAGAATCAAAGCGACAAACATATATTATAAAAAAAAAGTAAAAAAATAATAAAAAGTAAAATTATCCATCGCCCAAAAAGTCTGTACACGGCACCGACGGCAAAAAATGCAGGCGCAACATCGACGTCACGGTATTTAAATCAATCAAAGATGCATGCTCAGCATCAATGGAACAAACATATATCAATAAAAATAATAAAAAGGAAAATTAAGGATCGCCCAAAAACTCTGTAAACGGCAGCGACGGCATGAAATGAAAGCGCAGCATCAACCTGACCAACATAATATATAAATAAAAATAATAAAGAGTAAAATTAATGAAGACTAAAACTGACACACAAACATGCATGCAAGCAAACATACATACATAAACATACTAAAAAGTGAATTAAACAATTTATAAATAAATATAAAAAATTAAAATAAATGAAACACGCAAGCATGATTGCAAACTCAAAAACATACATAAAAATAAATTAATAATAAATAAACGCTACACACTCAACAGCTTCCATTAGGATAGTTATATCCTGTGTAAGGGGTCCGGAAACATACACAATGACAACGACAAACACACCCAGACCGGAAAATATTTCGAAATTATAAAAAGGAAAAAAAAAATTAAAAAGTATATGGGACATTTCATTCGAATTCGACCACTTTTGTTCCCGACCGCTTAAAAAGTTTTATCTTTTTCTAGCCTATGAAGACGGTTTTCAAAATTTTTCTAATATAGAGAGTGGCTTCCTTTTTTTCAAATTGCCATTGTTGTGTCAAAAATCGACATTTTTTTTTTTTAATTTTCGTTATCAAAATGTATAATTATGTACTTTTAGGGGACTAAAACAATACAAGGATAATAAACTCAAACATTTTATTGCGTCTCTTGAGAAAAACCGGTAATTTTTTAAACCGGCATTTTCAATTTCATTTTTATTTTCTTATAAAAGAACTTGAATGAATTTCGCGGTTATCCCCGCCAATTCCAGAGTGACCTAAATTCGGTCTACTCTGGGATTGACGGAGATAACCGCGGAATTGATTGAAGTTTTTCTTAAGATAATGAAAAGAAATAGTTAATTAAAAAAAAACTAACGGTTTTTCTCTTTTTGTATTTTTATTATTTAACAATACTTCGTAATTACGGTAATTATCCTGAAAAAGATAACGTCCCGATCGGCCAATTTCTGACAAATAATAAATAAATAAATAAATAAACGCTACACACTCAACGGCCCCCATTAGGATAATTATATCCTGTGTTGGGGTCCGGAAACATTCACAATGACAAGGACAAACACAACCAGACCGGAAAACATGCCTGTACGATTAATACAAACATCTGCTCCGAGCGGGAATCGAACCCACAACCGTCGAGGCTCAAGGCAGACTCGCTACCCACAACGCCACAACGGTGTCAAAATAATAATGTATATTTAAAAGAAAGCTACTTACAAGGACTTATTATATTGTCGACCAAACACAAGTGGCATAATAAGTTGTGCATTTTTGCTCATTAAAAATGGAATTTGGAAATAATAAATGAATAGTTGACGACGTTTTGATGCCAGGGTAGCAAACCTGCCTCAAGCGCCACAGGTCGCGGGTTCGATTCCCGTTCGGAACAGATTTTTGTATTGACCATACAGGCATGTTTTCCGGTCGGGGTGTATATGTCCGTGTTATTGTGTATGTTTTCGGACCCCCGACGCAGGATATAACTATCCAAAAGGTTGAGTGTGTAGCATTTATTTTTTTATAGTTTTCGATTTCTGTTTAAATATAATTCGTAATTCACAAAGCCTTGATCATAAATTCAGACTACGGACTGTTATTTATGAAAATGTAGAATGTCGAACTTTCTCGCGTCGTGGAAATTATCAAATGGACGTAATTAAGTAGTTTTATATTGAAATTTAAATGGAACTAAGCGGGAAGCATACCGTTTAAATCAAAACAATTTTCTAAATCGTTTCATTAATGTCGGCTTTTTGAGGTAACAAACATTAAAAAAAAACAAACGAATACCATTTGACGACGTCCTCCTTTTTTAAGTTTTAATTTTTTTTAATTTATGACCGCCTGATGGTAAACAGTCACCGCAACCTATGAACGCTTGAAACACTTGAAGTATCACATGTGCTTTGCCACACCAAGGAACAAGAAGGAAGGGATGAGAAGGGAAAATAAGAAGTGAATAGAGGGGTGGGATCTTGGGCCTCCGGCGCTCTCACTCATAGCAGGAAACGTAACAATAAAGTTACTCTACGCCGATTTTCTGTGAGAGGGTTCATCCAAATACTTTGTTACTAAAACAATGCGTTTCCGGGTCTTCTAGTACAATACCAAAGCAGCTATTTATATTTGAAAATCTAATAACAACATAGTAGAAGAGACGACACAACAAAAAAAATATAAGATGGCGTTATAGCGTGGCTTAAGGAATTTAAATATTAACGACCGCAAATCTAAGTTTGTAATTCACAGTCATTATTAAAAATAGTATGAAAAATAAATTTATGGAAAAAAGAATTTTAAATCCCTTACTTTAAAAGTTAGAGGGGGGCGGAGACACAATTTAACGACTTTAGGAGCTAATATCTGAACGATTCTTATTATTTTAAAGATCTATTCAAAGATACCTCACACGTTGCCGTACGCTGATTTTTTTTTTCAACCTTAAGTGTATGGCCTGCAATCCTAAGTTCTTACCCTAAATTTTTTAATGTTTATTATTTAACGGACGGACAGACGGCCAGATGGCCAGACGGCCAGACGGACAGACGGACAGACGGACAGACGGACAGACGGACAGACGGACAGACGGACAGACGGACAGACGGACAGACGGACAGACGGACAGACGGACAGACGGACAGACGGACAGACGGACAGACGGACAGACGCAGAGACGGACAGACGGACAGACGGACAGACGGACAGACGGACAGACGGACAGACGGACAGACGGACAGACGGACAGACGGACAGACGGACAGACGGACAGACGGACAGACGGACAGACGGACAGACGGACAGACGGACAGACGGACAGACGGACAGACGGACAGACGGACAGACGGACAGACGGACAGACGGACAGACGGACAGACGGACAGACGGACAGACGGACAGACGGACAGACGGACAGACGGACAGACGGACAGACGGACAGACGGCCAGACGGACAGACGGACAGACGGACAGACGGACAGACGGACAGACGGACATGACGAAACTATAAGGATTCCGTTTTTGCCATTTGGATACGGAACCCTAAAAAACCAGCGTAGTACACGTCCAAGTCGCACATAGGCTCCGTACATGGGGACCTACTTCAATTAAGAAAGTAGTGGCCATAGAAATACACAAACTATTAAAGTTTTTAAAATTATAGTACGTCAAAAGTAATATCATCTTTCGTTTAAGAATCCCCGTTCCTTTTTTATTTCATTTTATTTTTAGTATTAATTGTTGTAGCGGTAAAAGAAATACACATTCTGTGAATACTTTCAACTTGCAAATACAATCCACTGACAGACGAACGGATAGACGGACGGACGGAACCTGTACTCTTACGTACGTTGATAACCTTTGGGTAGCCCTAAAAAGAAGGGTTTGGAATTTCCCATCAAGGAATGCGTCCAGTAAGGTTATTTGCTATCGGTAAAAAATTTCTTTTGTCCTAGAGAAACTAAAATGGCATATAACAGGCGTTTATTTTATTCTGATGACGTGGATTTTTTTGCCAAAAACCACTTTATACTTTTGTTAAATTAAAGATTGACACTAAATATTACGTGGGCTGCCGACAGAACTAAACTCTTTAATCTTTGAAGTAACTGTCTCCTTTTTCTTAATGAATAATTATATTAATAAATTTAATAAATTATAGGAATACTGCACTCCATTCCCCTCTCACCCACTACACTCTACTCCATATCCCCCCACCTCACCCCAATGAGACAATTTTTTGAGTAAATTTAATATTTCTTAAGCTTTTTAAAAAATAATAAAAAATACCTTAATATTTTTACTGCATCATTTTCGAAATTGAGATTTTGAATAAGCGACGAATGCTTCTGCTTTTTAAAGGTTTCTTCACCAGCAATGTGTGAGTGATTATGGGGTCTTATAAAAAGGCTCGTCTCCATTCCCGGAAAACCAGCATCATCGATCTGATTTTTTTCCACCTCTAAAACATTTTGATAGTTTCTCTAATAAGGCCATTGCTGGAAAGCTTTCTTGAACTCTTTGGGCAGAATCCATGGCCATGTATAAAGAATTAATTTATTCCAGCTAGATTTCTGGATTTAGAGCATAACGGAGTTGCCAAACAGAGATGTATACCTTTCCGTAGGTGTAACTTTCATTGCCTAACAATAAACCGAAGTTTTGGAGGTAATGAATGCATTCAGTGACCTGATTTCTAAGCGGAAGCATAGGACGCTGATGTATCAAAATTTGTAGCGCAGCGTGAACTAAGTACCTCAATGTGTTTTTGTTTGTAAAAATATATCATTTGTAAATGATTTCAATGGAATTTTATTGCTGGTAGCAAATTGTCGTATTAATATTTAAATTGTGACAAACTTTAATTATAAACCACTTCATTTAATAACACCACTGAAATGAGCACTTTATGACTCTAATCACTTTCAAATAACACAGCGGGTTTGGGGCAATTTTAATTGGTTCATAATTTGTTCCAGAAATATTTTATAATAATCATAGCATTTGAATCAAATGATTTTATAGAATTCTTTTTTATTTATATCTAGTACTTGTTTCTTTTTTAATAATCAGTTTGTAATTTTGTCTGAGCGCGCCTTCTCTTAGTTACGAGACTGATTATGATATATAAGATTTTTTAAAGAATATTAGCAATGCTTTTTCAAGGCATTATTAATATTCCTATTGCCCCTCTATAAAAGCTCGACACTTGTGCAGGAGTGGACACGGCAATGGCTCAAGGGGGACAAGTCGCCCCTTCTACCATTGAGCTATTGGCTTTTAATAAAATTTTATTTATTTATTTAATATAGATTAATTTTAATATAACATATATTGTGATGAACAACACAAAAGATATACAACGATATAATACAACAACGACCGAGCGACGGCTTTATATTTTAATATAAAGAGCCGTTGCTAGGTCCATTCACACAAACTTTCCTGGACATTTATGTATAAAAACTCGAGTTACGAGATATGCTTAAAGCATTATATCCGATTAAATGTTGAAATGTACGACAGTAAAAATGCGATACACGTCGAAAGAAGACACAAGTACGATAAAACTTCTATCGTGATAAAAAACTTCTATCGTGATAACTTTACACAATTACGACAGAAAGGGTAATAACGAATCACTGAAGCAGATTAGTATGTTAACAGTCCAGACGTTAAATCTAATGGGGAACATTTGAAGCGATGTAAAAAGGAAAGTTGTCACTTGTCTCTAAAAGAATTCGCATTCTGCATGCAATTTACAATGCCTTTGTTGAAACTTGAAATGCAACTGAAGCGTTTCCAAATTTGATAAATTACATGACCTGTCGACAAAGAATGGACGGAAGTAGTGATTTGTTTTTTATTATTTATTAACTTGTCTTTAGCAGTTTCAATGTATTTTTTTTATTTCATGACGACTGATAAATGAGCATAGGGTCCGCCTGATGGTAAGTAGTCACCGCAACCTATGAGCGCGCTTGAGATATTTGGAGTATCAGATGCGCGTTTCCACGGGACGGGAGGGAATGAGATGGGAAAAATGGAACAGAGAGGGTGGGAATTTAGGTCTGAGATTGGGCCTCCGGCGGCTCACGAAAGGCAACAGTACCAATATTTTAACCCAACTATCGCATGATGTGAAAGATTATATTTTTGATATTATAGGTCTTTTGTCTTAGCTCAATTAAGCGTATTTGGTTGCACGTATTTTGGTAAAATTGGGCACACACATATTTTGTTGTTATATTAAAAGATAGGATACTTTTTATGCCGAAAAAAAGTAAAAGTTCCTTGATATTGCCACAATTTTCCGCGATCGTGGAAAATTTACGTGATTTCTGCTAATGATTACATTACTATAAATATATTAAGATTCATAAGTCTTTATTATGTTAGTAATCGCGTAAAGATTGTCTTTGACTATATTTAATTAATGTTTCGATCAGCTTACGCCGTGATGAAATGACTTGATACATAAATAAAATAAGTAATTAAATAATCGACATTTTAATTAGAAATTTGAATAATTTATTCGAAAGTGTTTTTCCCCGAATAAAAGATCAAAGCTACGAAAATATTTTGATGGAGTGAAAACGATTTCAACGAGACGTTCCATTACAAAGTTAAGACTTTATATTTAGGTTTCTAATTAGAAAATTTCTTTTGAAATCAAACTAACAATTATTGCTCAGTTTTGTTTACGTTGAATTTGTATTGCATTTAGTCGCTCTCTGACGTAAACTAAAATCTTTACTGCTGTTTACTATAACGAGAAGTGTAAAATAAATTGATTTGTATAGACAAATTGTGGATAGAAGTTCCTAAATTATAAGCTAATATTAGAATAATTAATAAAAATAACTAAAAATAGTAACTGTTACTTACTCTGGAAAGTACTGTTGCGTTTTCTGCGATGAGTGAGAGCGCTGAAGGCCTAATCTCCGACGACCTCTGGTCTCTTCTTTTCTCTATCCTACCCAAGTCAATGCGCGTGATACTTCAAGAATCGCAAGCGTTCATAGGTGGCGATGACGGCTTACCATCAGGTGGACCGTATGCTTGTTTGCCAACCGTCATTAAAAAAAATGTAATAAAGTTAGTATGGAGGGTTGGACGTTCCTTATTCAATCATGCAAAAACGGGTGAACAGGCTTGGATGAAAATTGGAAATTTGTATTATAGAAAAATGTTGAGTTTCCGCTTTAGTAAAAAACTTAGCTACCTTAGTTACTTCTATGGACTTCCTTATCTACCATGGTTGGATGTTTCTTACTCAATCACGTATTAAAGGATCTTCATATTGAAACATGCTACAGGACGTGTTCAATTGAAATTCGGTATAGATGTATCCTAAGGAACATTATTTACTTACAAATGATTTATTTCTCTCTCGATCCAATTCTAAGGTCACCGCGGATGAAGTCGTGGGCAGATCCTATATAATAATAATTAGAAAACCGAACCAATAATCTCGATTTATAAATAAACTTCGTCTAGTATAAGTTCTATAAGTTCTAAGGGACAAATTATATCAATATATTCTCGAACACAAGGTAGACTAACGAGCTAGTTTGTATTTTATTTATAAATCTGATCAATTCTATTAAGTGAAATCAACATGAATTTATCGAAGCATTTGAAATGCGACAATTGAATAGTCGAAACGTTTGAATAGTCGGCAAAAGTAACTCAATAGTCAATTTATTAAATCTAAATCGGGATAAATCTATAGAGTTAAATAAAAATTAAAGCTAGTATCGTTTACCAGTAGATAAATGCGGCGTACCTACGCCTCGATCGATCTTCACATGGAATCCAGCCTATGCCTCTGGTGTCGTTAGCATACGGTAACTGCTTTCTATCAGGCCAACCGCGCTTATGTTTCAATTACGTAGAAAAGAAATACATACTAATAGAAAACTGCACTAACAGATGGGATCGTTTAAACAAGTTTGGTTTTCGTGGGGTTATTAAAGCATTATATTAACACGAGTGGATCCGTGGGCACAGATAGTTTTAAATAAATGTTATATATCCGTACAGAGATGATATGAGACGAGCTCTCAATTAAACGAAGAAAGCGAAGTTTCAGAATTTACTTAGCCAAACCAGAGTTCGGTTTGTATTCAAACTTAAAAATTCTATTAATATAGGTTACCAAGTTCTATAACGAAAATAGGTTTTTACAAGCGCTGGAATGTTCAAATAGAATTCGTCAGCACGATATCTCTTTTATAATGAAATGCTTTTCTATAAAGTCAGTTATTTGTAAAAGGAAATTCCACATGTTTTTACAAACTAAATATAAAAAAATGATAATGATTATGTAAACGTTGCAATTGAACTTAATCTTTTGGCGACGTTGTTGCGCAGCGGTAGCGAACCTGCCTTAAACGCCACAGGTTCGAGGTATATGTTTGTATTCATCATTGTGTTTGATTTGTACTCATATAAGTTTCATCTCATGTGTTAGTAGCTTTTATCAATGAACTAGCAGTGCCCGCAGCTGCTGATAATCCCACCGAGACCCAATATTTTTCCCGGATAAAAAGTATCTTATGTGTTAATCGTGATACTTAGCTATGTGTGTATCAAATCCAAATCCGTGCAATGATTTTTGTGTGAAAGAGTAGCAAACATCCATCCATACAAACTTTCACATTTATAATATTAGTATCGATGAAAAAAAACCCAGCTATTTTGATACCCAAGAACCGATTTTTTTTTCGGAATGTCTATCACTGTGGCCTTGAAGACGTCACCGTCATGAACCAATTACCATTGCCTTCCATAAATTAATTCTGAATTAAACATTGGTATACGAACATATTGAATAGAACGAAAGAACCGAACTATTCCCGATGGCACAGAAGTGCTTCACCTTTCTGTTTTAGTGCTTTCCGTTTTCATTTCTTGAATTGAAATGCTGAATGTTGGATATTTAGAAATACAATTGAACATCACTGCATTCCAGAACAATGGGAAAGGTTTTCGAGTTTAAATTTGCCTGTTTCTTTAGCACGTTCTGAGGCTTAAACTAAAATGGCTTTTGTCTAATGTGGTTCTCTAAGAATATACTAAATTTTATAGGCTAAAGATCGGTTAAGAAGCACTACTGGCATTTAATTATTTAGATTTTTTTTATTTCATGACGGTTCGCAAACAAGCATACGATCCGTCTGATAAGCAGTCATCACAACCTATGAACGCTTGCGATACTTGAAGTATTACGTGCACTTTCCCTATATATATATATATATATATAATTCTTTGCCTCTTATCATTTGGGTTATAGAAGGGAAAAAAGGAAGGAAAGAGAGGTGGTGCTCCCACTCATCTGCTGATACTGTTTAGTTAACGCCAATTTTTGTTTTGGGAGGGTAATAATTCCCCGGTAAATCTGGCCGTTTTGTGCTGGGGCTACTACTGTGGACATCGGTAACTTTTGCATAGTGTTTATATCAGATAGCTTATTCCAATCCACCTATACCTGTTTAAGGAAAAATTAATATTGAGTGAATAATGGAATACAAATTCGCCGTAATGGATTAAATGATGAAAGCTCTTCGGACTAAGGCTATTTAGATAAATAGATAAATTCCATTAAATTATACCGCAAATTCTTCCTTGATCGTTGACTTGATCCCTCTGATAGGAAAGGAAAATAAGTTATCGAAGATTATTAATAAATAGACAAGTTAAAGAATATAATCGGCTTAACATGATAAATATATTGCTTCTTCTAAAATATTAACACACCAGTTTCTGCTCGTGACTTCGCCTGCGTAAATACCGATTTTCAATGTAATATAGAAACAATTCGTTCCGCATACAAATTTTCATCCTCTATTTTTACTCCTTCAAGTTTTAAGTAGTAGTAGAGTCATGCTTCTTCCAGCACAAATAGGCCGGTTCGACCACGGAGGTGCACACAGAAAATCGGCGTAACGTAGTAAGTACTGTTGCGTTTCCTACGATGAAAGACAGCGTCAGAGGCCTAAAATCTCACCATCTCTGTATTACTCTTACTTATTTCTTCTTTACTCATATCCCTTGGGATGGTAAAACATGACACTTCAAGAGTTCATAGGTTGCGGTGACTGCTAACCATCAGGCGAACCGTAAGCTTGTTTGTCAACCTTTATGAAATAAATTTAAAAAGGATGTTTATATATTTATATTAGATAACTAAACATAGGCCAATAGCCATTCCGTCTTCCATATTATGGTTAACGCCCCAGGAATAACAAAGTCTAGGGATATCCGTTGGAGCAAAGATATCTTATTACATTTTTAATCTTATTTTCATCCAGCTTTTTGCCCGCTACACAATCCGCTTGGAATTTCATATTCATTGAGAAATCAATCTGCATCTTTTCTTATATCGAACTTATTTTCATGTTGTGCTTAGTTTTTTGAACTTTACTTTATCAAAAACTAGCAGCCCGCTCCGGCTTTGCACGGGTATAAAATATATAGCATATGTAATTCACTGAAAAAATGATTAAAATCGATCCAGTAGTTTAGATTTATTCATTACTGCCCGTGGCCCGCACGCGTTAAATGTAATTATTTAAGACATCACATTAGAAACCTCAAAAATATTTTTTTTATCTTTACTATTTAATGGATGTTATTATACATATAAACCTTCCTCTTCAATACTCTATCTATTAAAAAAAATCGCATCAAAATCCGTTGCTTAGTTTTAAAGATTTAAGCATACATAAGGACAGAGAAAGCGACTTTGTTTTATACTATGTACTGAAGAGCTAAATTTAACATGTTCAGTAGTTTCTGAATATAGACCAGTGTTTTTCAATCTTTTGGAATGTGCGACCTTTTCACAAGTTATACAATTGTCACTTTTTGAAAAGATTTCCAACGTACAGCACCTTCTTCATCCTAGCATTATTCCCGGTATTTTTTATGTACGCAGGGTCTGCTCATTACTCTTATCCGGATTTGACAGGTTGCTAGTATATACACAGAGCGATTGCCATCTGACCTCCGCAACCCTAAGGGCGAACCAGTAACTCATTGCATAAGAGCAATTTACTTATCAAGAGTTAACGATTATTATCAAATGTTATTGAGAATAACCGGGACCGACAGCTTAACGTGCTCTCCGAGGCACGGTGGGGAGAGCCACACGGACAAACGCCCAGATTGAGACAGAAATTTTAACAAACATCTGTCCGAGCGGGAATCGAACCCGCAACCGTCGAGACTAAAGGCAGACTCGCTACCCACAACGCCACAACGGTGTTCCAACGTACAGCACCATTACATTGTTATGATATGGTAGTTTTTTTCTGTTAGATTTTTACGATTAAAAAGTTATTTAACGAACTAAATGTCAATTAAAATATAAAGGTAATTTCTAATTTGTGGCCTAAAAAACCTAATTCTTGGGATAGATCGTGTAGATGCGAAAGCTGAGACGTCACGGTCAAAACTTAATTAACTTATTAATGAAGGAAGATATGAGACATCGATGTGAACGAAATGAAAAAAAAAAGTAATAATAAATTTCTCGACGATGCTCAAGATCTCTCTTTCATCTTAGAGAAATGTGATATGGTCAGGTCTCTTATAAAATAAATTGTCTATAAACTAATTAAAATCGATAGTACTTCGAAATAACCGATTTTAAAGACTTCAAATTTCAAATGAGGCTCAATTCAAGGATAAAATTTAGATTTCAATTCTAAATATACGCTTATTTAAAGAAAATCTAAATATAAAAATCTAAATATAAAAATTAGGATAGCTAGACCTAAATTTATATTCCGTAGTGCGGGTCAAGGTAGGGAATTCAATTATTATTTTCATTCACTGAATAAGCCACAAACAATATTCGTATACTACCAGCTATGTCACAAATAAATACTGTGATATCAGCATTTAAAAATATGACTATAATAATAAAAATATAATAAACGCTACACACTCAACGGCCCCCATTAGGATAATTATATCCTGTGTCGGGGTCCGGAAACATTCACAATGACAAGGACAAACACACCCAGACCGGAAAACACGCCTGTATGATTAATACAAACATCTGCTCCGAGGGGGAATCGAACCCGCAACCGTCGTTGCTAAAGGCAGACTCGCTACCCACAACGCCACGACGGTGTCATGTCACTATAAATTTTCATTTGTAACCTCCTTGAAGAAAAACAGTAATTTAGGTATGTGGACATCTTACGTTACCACCTAAAATACGGGGATGAAAATTAGACGGTCGGGGATTGAGCCTCCTAGACTAGAACTTCCTCCGTGGCCGACCTCGTTGCGTTGGTCAAATTACGGGAGCTCTCGCGGAACGAACCAATGTGACCTGACAAGGAATAAGCTCCGCTTATGGCGGGAGGGCGAGATTGTAAGGCCCAGTGCGTTTCCCACACGAGTTCGCACTGCAGTTGGAACCACACTGACTGCCATCCTTCACAGGCCCGCTCAACATGGACGCACAGGCTCCCCATCTTGCGCATCCACGAATCGAGGGCATACCTTATTTATATAGTCTCGGGTAAAGGGGCTGGGGGCCTAAACGGGTAGCAGCATCAGGTTCCCGAAGGACTAACTGAACAAAACGCTAAACGCGAGTGTCGTATTCTTCGCTAGGGCCAGCCTTTTCATGCTGTAAACAAGACTTCTACTATATATGATGATTCAGGGGTTCAAAGACCTTGGTCAAAAACTCGTGAAGTGATTGCGAAGTCAGTCAGCATATCACCAGTTTTATCCTAAAGGGTGACAAAGCACCTGCATGCACTCTGCATGCCTCTGGCGTTGCGTAAGTCACGGGCGGCGGTAATAAAAAACATATAATTATGTTCATTTAGCTATGAGTAAAAGGTCAGGCGTTAAACAGGATGTGGGATCCACGTAATGCTATTTCCGTCAAGCAATTTCCTATTTCGATCAACTTCGTTTCAAATGAGCAGTTTTATAAATATTTATCCAAGATAAAATATAATCTTAAATATGTATTTATGTTGTTCAGATTAAATATAAAAAGTACTTATAGGTTATGAAACTTAGATATCACTAATTGTTAACAATTCAATATTTTGTTTTCTTATCTTATATTTTAAACCTGTTTTCGAAAACACCAAACAAAATTACTTTTTGCATTTATAATAAATTAATGAAGTATTAAACTACTTAATAAGATAATTGGAAAGACCATTTCTCAGGTTCCCTCTCTGGAATCCCTTTCCACAAATGAAAATCACTAATTTACAATAAAAAGAAAACTTAAATTAATCGGGATGAAAACTATCATATATTTGGTTGTGGTTGAAAAAAAAACCAAAAATTTTGAAAAAATAAATACGTATTGATACTAGCTTCACCCTCAACTCCGCTTGTGAAGTGTACTTATGTATATTTTTTCTTTATTTCACGGAACCCTATTTATTTTTGTTTTAAATTAATCGTTATAACAGCTAACTGCCCGTTAATATCGATCCAGACTTTTCAGAGATTAGCCGTAACATATTTACAGACAGACCAAAACAAGAAAACTTTTATATACAAACAATAAAAAGCTGTTAATTTGCACTTCAATTTTATATAGATTGACAAGCCCTACCATACAAAAAAAATAACCATTAATTAATCTTTGGGATATTAATTCTTAACACTGAAGTTCTCCTTCGAAATTTCGAACTAACTAAACGAATCGATGTCACAAGCATGCAACATAACCCAACGAAGTTAGCGTCACAAGCTTCCAACATAATCGAATAAAGTTAACGCGTGACTAATTTCATTTCGTTGACTTAGTGTGAATTTACGAAAGAGCACCAGATATTTTTGAATATTTTTTCTATATAGAAAGTTTCTATAGACCGATCGTTAGTTTGTAGAAAGTCAACGTTTAGGATCGTATAAGTGCTTTGGAGTTCATCACCGATATTGACCGTACTGTTTACCGGTCTGAGTGTGTTTGTCCTGGTCGTTGTGTTTGTTTCCGGAGCCCCGACACAGGATATAACTATCTTATAGGGTCCGTTGAGTGTGTAGCGTTTATTAGCATAGCTACAATAGCATAAAACTGTGCCGCAGCTACTAACGCCCACTAATTGCGACACATTTAACTTATAAGATCTCTAAGCATTTAAAGCATGAAACGCTTATCGCAAAACTATTTCGATCAATTTATATACCATCCAAATCCTCTGATCAGACAGGCTAGTATTTATACATTCAGAGATGAGGTGACAGACAGAGATTCAGGCGCCTAAATTCAGGCGTCTTAAGCATATCCTGCAAGATACTGACGTTAAGATTATGTTAGATAATGTCTTTTACATAGCACAGACACACACCTCATCGTCTTCGCCGGCGAAGACGAGGTCCCTTGTTTCGCATGTCGCGACCCGCTCACACCGTCGAGTGAGTCCATGGAGAAAAATGCGCTCGAAGCGTCTCCTCCGGTACCAATGAAGTCCATAGTTGTGGTTCGCCCTCGCAAGAGGCAACTTATGGACGACATCTACTTCGAGCTTCCGCGAGGACTATCCCTTTTTCTTTCGACCGGGTCTCAGTACTCGGCCATCCACTCCCGGTTATGTAGTCAAGGCCAATAGGACCAACAGCAATACGCAATAATTTTCTGATTCCTCGACTGTAGTTAAGAAATTTCATTTGTAATACAATTATTATCGCGGTAATCTAACTTACGATATTTACCCTCCGATCCAGCTCGCTTGACCGAGACTCTTACTGAAGAACTAGATAAACTCGTCTAGGGGATAATATTCTAGAAAAGTTATTTCCTAAGATGGCAAACAAGGGTACGGTTCGCTTGATACTAAGTGGTCATAGCTTACAAGTATTATTGAAATGTATTAACAGACTTCAAAAAAAGAAGAGTCAATTCGTTTCTTTTTTATTTTATCTTTGTTACCTTACAACTTAAAGTATGTTCCGATTTGGAAAATCGTTTATTGTTTAGTATGTTTTTATTCTTTAGTTTTGTATGCTTACCATTGTTAAGTCCCATTTAAATTAAAAATATAAACCCCCTAAAGGCGAAAAATAATGGTATGATATTTTTATGCACTCCAATTTTGTTAATAATTTGTTTTTTTAAAGCAGAACTCCAAGATGCCTTAGTTGAAAAATCATAGACCGGGACATGGTGACACCAAATACCTAATCGTTTGCAAAAATGACCTAATCACACACAACACACAATTTTTATGACTTTGGCTAAGCTTATACCTTAACAACTACTGACTTACTGAAAGTCAAAATCAAACCTCCTTATCGTTTTGAAAGACCTATCCAAAGACATCTCACACGTTGCCATACGTTGAAATTTCTTTTTTCAACTCTCCGTAACATGTATGGACTACCTCTATACCCTTCATTTTTATATATTTTAGGATTTTATTAGCAAATCGTGTAGCGGTTCATACAATACACTTTTTAACTAAATTTTGTATAGATAGAGCCAATAGTCTTCGAGAAATGATGATATGATATTAGACTGGTACTTACCAGATATGAGACTGGTAGAAATGACCTAATATTTTTTGTCGGCATTTCCCGATCTATCAGCTATTTCTACCATTCTAGGCTTTGGTTTCTTATTAGCCCGTGTCCCGGTTAGATATTTTTAGAAATTGCAATCAATTATTAGCTGATGCCAGATATCAAACGGTCAATAAAACTCTTATAACCTTAAAACTGGGTGAAGCTAAAAAAGAAACTGGTTCAAACTAAAACCTTAAAATAGAATGTATAAACTTTTTCTTCCATTAATTCAATATTCAACTTTTGTTGAGTTTATGAATAAACATAAAAGTGCTCACACGAGCCTAAACACTTTAGGGACAATGTAGAGTCCTTGAGCCGTGAATGTAGTGCTACCAATGATTTTTTATGAATGAAAATTTAAAATGGTCATCGTTATTATACATTAGGATTAAAAATATATATATTTCTTCTTCCATTATAATTACGACTTCCTTCATATTAGCATTTTTATAGTTTTCAAATTTAATGTAATTTATGAATAAAATGTTTTATATTATTATAACGAAAACCTTTACAGTTGATAGACTTTTGCTCACAGATAAAACGTTTATTTCGTAAACGTATTCATAAGTAGTATCCATGTATGAAGAAGATAAAGAATATCGAAGTAGCAGTATCCGTACTGTTACATTTCGTGCAATGATAAGTCCGAGACTCTAAACCCCATCTGTTCCATATTTGGACGCAAATAAGCAATACCATGTCAACCCACAAAATTGAAAAACTGAGTTATATATGCAGAAGTGTTGGTAAATGGCTGGAGAACATGTTTGTTTAATATTTGTAGGGCTTTAAAACTTCTAAAAAAGCCATTTTTCCAATCATGCAATTTATGTATTTTTAAACGTTGTGGGTTATATTATATACGAAATATGCAGTTTGTATACTTATTTTATGTGAAAATAAGTAAAATAACTTACATAAATCTGAAATTGCCAAAAACTTGACCAATACATAAAAAAATCATATAAAGCAAGTTGTTCAAAACTTTCAAACGGGTTTTTCTCGAAATGACATTCGTGTGGGTTGAAATGGTATTGCTTATTTGCGTCCATTTTTCCCTTCTCCTCTTTGCCTTGGGTCGGGTATGCGGTAGTAAAATAATGATACTGCGTGCGTCTGTACGCTAAAGTGACATTTTTTTAAAGAATTTTAGAAATATCTTTTCAAGGCATTACTAATATATCTATTATTCCTCCAAATAAGCTAGAAGCTTGCGCTAGGAGTGAGTACAATAGCGCAAGGGAGCCGGATCGAACCCTCGCCTCTCGCGTTAACGGAGCGAAGTGCGCCCTTCTACCGTTGACCTATTGACTTCGAAACCTCGAAGAAACCGAACCAAACAAAATGCACTACCGACGTTATAGGCACGTCTAGTTTTTTTTAGATATCCACTATCATTCACGAATCGTAATATTCGTTACAATAAACCATAAAAATGGTGATGCCAAACACGTAAACAGTCGATTGAATTTTAATTCAGTAGGATTTTCATCACTCTTTTACAATTGAAAATTCATTTTACCAATAAAAATGTACAATTCAATCCATAAAATCCTAAATGGATCCAATCGGCTCGAATTTCGAGAGCCACGATAATCTTCAAAATAACATGTTTGCTATCAGTGGTGCGCACTCTGGAACACAATCATTTTATTGAAGATACGTATGTAACTATGATAAAATTATATTTAAATTACAGATTCCATTAGGTCCTTTTAAATTAATCAATGGTATATTAAATTATGTTAAAACTGCCTAATGGTAAGGTTATATTTACAGGGTTTGTAAAATTATGATAGTATATTTTTAGGTGTTGAAATTATGAACTACATCGCGTAAATAGGCTAGGGATTCGTTTTACAGTTCTTTTATTATTATCAAAAAGAAATCCTAATAGAGAGGCCACTCCATATGTGTTGACACATTGGCACCGTCTCTTGTCAGCGAGACAGTTTTACGAGCGAGAGCCACTACGGAAAACCATTGAGTAAGCGGCGCAAGTATTCATCACTTATTCACATATACACACATATTAAATTTTTGTATCATTTGAAGCAAAAATTGTAACATTGAAAGATGTATTGATGCTAGGAAATTTATAAAATACCTTACAATTTATCTTATGAAATACAGTGTTAGCATTTTCATTTGTACTATAAGAGTACAAAATACATAATTATGTTCAGGACTCCGGAAAGGCCAGGGATCCCTAATTGACAACTTCTTCTTCATCCTAACATTATTCCCGGTATTTTTATTTTCCCAGGGTATGCTTATTATTCTTATTCAAACTTAACAGGTTACAAGTTTTTACACAAAGCGATTCCCATCTGACCTACGTAACCCTAGGGGTGAACTAGTAAGTTACCTATAAGAGTTTACGATATTTATCAGATGTTATGATAACAACCGAGAACGACAGCTTAACGTGCTCTCCCAGACACGGTGGGGAGACCCACAAGGACAAACGCCCAGACCGAAACAGATATTTGTAAGATCAATGCAAAGATCTGCCCCAGCGGGACAAAGGCAGTCTCGCTACCCACAACACCACCACGGTGTCAAGGGGGCCCCTAAATGCATATATAATAACGAGACAATCTCATTTTTAGCCTTTTTTTTAAGAGGCCCCATTTTTTTGTGCCCAAGGGCCTTAGCATTCTTGCTACCATTTAAAATATTATTTATATATTAGTAATACTTGTAAATTTTTATAATACCTAATAGGTGGTTTGAATGGGAAATATTGGGTCAATATTGATCTAGTCAACATGGAGATTAGCGTGCAAAATTATACATAAAAATACTCATTACCTATACAAAAATTCAATGTTCATTGGTTCAAAACCGTAAAACTAAAGTCGTTAATGGATTGCCTTTCAATTTTCACAGGTCATTGCATTTTTAACTAAGAGCGCTTTGAACGGGACTTTTGACTTTTTGAACGGGAAATATTTTTATCATACAAAGCCACAAAGAAAAGTGGCCGGGCTTAGGCAGTTGCTATTTTTGTTTATAAAATATTCTTATTGCCTTTTCTTTGCTACCTACTACCAGGTATGAGAGTCCTCATACCTACCAAATATACAATAATCAAATCAGGTGCATGGTGTCAATAGTATTTATAAACATTTTATTGACAGGTATAAGTAGTAGGATTATCATTTTGATAATGTCTTAAAAAACACCACGCTTTTACAATAAAATGCATTTTTTTAAATTTCCATATTAGGTTTTTCACCCTAAAAACTACGACAAATCTTGATTGTGCATATTTAAAAATTTGACTGTGAAAAGTTAAAAGAGATGATCCTCCTATATCGCTATACGGTAGCTCAATATCGGTCCATTACAAAAGCTTTTAGTTAAAAGATCAAACATCCTCTCATTTTCGAACCAAGCTTTGATAGAAATAGCAGCTGCTATTTTGTTGGTTTTTAGCCTGACTAAAACACAAAGGGATGCAGTCCAAGCTAACATTGATTTAACAATATAAAGGCTCCGTTTGAAACCTCTTGCTTTTTTATGGTGTTTTTTATATGCTTTCAATATAGCGATGCTATTTCTAAAGTTATCTATTTTGTAAGCCTTTTAATTCGTCTGTATTTTACAGGTTATATTACAATTATTTTGGTACTGTGACGATCTCAACACTACACTTTATTTAAATCTCTAAAACAATATATTTTCTAAAATATGTTCATATTTCTATAATTTGAACCTATTTTTGGACGGTCACCCATCCAATTACTGACCGCACCCAAAGTTGCTTAACCTAAAAATCGTTTGCCGACCACGTGACTATGTGCAACGTAATACTAAGTATGGACATACCCCGAAAAAAATATTTTTACAAAATCAAAAATTTATAAAATTTTGTATGAAAATTTCCATAGAAAAAGGAAAATGTATGGAAATTCACGGAGTCAGGTGCCGAATGTCATTGCAGCTGTTTCACATATATAAGGGGTGTGGTGTCGGCGAAGGTGTCTCCGAGCGTATGCTTAGTGAGTGCCCGTCTGACGTCTCTACCCCCGCGTATATGTGGACGGTTTACCAAGGCGGTGCGTTCGGGCGGCCATGCTGCTAGAATGCTAGTTAAGGTTTCCGATCTTCGTATATGGTTTTTATACATATTATTAATGGTGATTGGTGATGCATGGCAAAGAATATATATAAAGTATATATTAAATATATATACAATAATTAATAAATAATGACGGTATGGCGGTCCGTCTATGATTACTAACGAAGAGATCTAATATGAATATAATATAATAAAATATGATCTATACTTATTAAAGGCAAATTTATATCGTTGAAATATATTTCATATAATTTATTATTATAAATTAAATATTTAATGACGGTTTGTGGGTCCGTCAATTATGAATAATCTAATGGATTATTTGAAACCTAAGAAGAAGCGAATTCAATGAAGATTTAAAAGTATGCGTTGGGAAGAATTTATGCGTCATAACTAATAAATAATTATATTTCAGCTGTATACGTGTATAATGTTTTGGCGAGTTTTAGTTGACCCGATACTTGAGTTTGAGGCTCTGATGTGGCCTGAGTCATGTCTATAGTGTCCTTAAGCGAGGCCCGAGGATTTTTAATCTTAGTTGACCCGATGCTTAAGTATGAGGCTCCGATATGATTTTGGTCATGTCTATAGTGTCCTCGAGTGAGGTCCTTTGACTTTGCTGATGTGATGCTGACATGAGGTTGACTCTGCGGTGCGATTTATATCGATGCAGTAGTTTCCTCAGGTCCATTGCTGAAGCGGCCCCAGTGATACAGATTAGAACTGCTGCGGTGGTGCGACTAAGGTCGATGCCGTGATGTAGTTCGGTTTGTTGCTGAGGCGCTGGAATATTATACATCGTTTGTAGCAAAATGACTCGTCTTCTTATTAGAGACGCCCCTTAGCTTAGCAATAGGGATTTTTATAATTGACATTGTAGCATGTCATACTATTAGGGCAACTGGTTGCTTCTCACTTCGAGATAGCTAACTAGTATTAGACAGTGTGGCCTGCTTAACTCTTATCATGCGTGTTTATCACGTCTTAAATAATGAACTGGATTCGGATGTATGTTTGAGTATTGAGCCAAAGGGTACCTTGCGTGAGCAAGTGCTATGGTTTTAATGATACAAAGCTATAATAGGAAAACGACATAAATCAAAGAATATTAGTTGTAAGACAATGCGATTACGAATACGATATAAACCAACGAATATTAATTATAAGACAATGCGATTATTTATATAATAATTAGGTAGGGTTAGGTAGGACTTAGTTTTAAGAAATTGCGGTTGTGATATTATAAAGAATTGAATATTATCAATACTATATGACCCATATATAGTGATAATAGAAATATACCTTATAAATATAATTATTAATGAATTTTACTTCACTAAGGTGAGGTTGACGATTATAGCATTGTGCTTACGGAATGCCGCCTGGCGGTTTAATGTTCGAATACATATCTGAACCAGGGATTTATTCCCTTATATATAATGACCAGGGCTTGTCCCTCAATTATTATGGCGTTTTGCCTTCTCATACAAAAATGAATATGAAATATTATGTGACTTCGGTCTTAATTGATACTATTATAAAATATCAGGGCTTGATCCCTTTCTATGCTATGAAAATAATAACAATATAAAAGAATAAATCTTGCGTCCCGATAACGAAATCACTATAAATATAAATTACCAGGACTATGTCCTTTCACGTTATAACAATCAAATTGTGTGTCGCAGGCGCACTATAAATAGCCTATCCCTTACCCGGGAGGGCTCGTAGCTATGGTTGGAGCCCACAGTCGGTGGCGTGTGCGGGGCCATCGATCTCCCCTCTTCTTTATATTTTTACTATAGAGTTTAAGTATATAAGAATTGGAGGAGCGGATTACTTTCAGCTACTCGTAAGAGGTGTTGAAAGTATAGGGATATATTTATTATCTCACCATTTAGCCTTTATGGGCTTATATAAATATTTTTATTTTGATAATCATATTACACTAATATAATTAAACTATATAATAAATAAGATATTATTGTTTTCCATTGTCGAATTGAACCTGTTGCCTCTGATGCTCTAAAAGAACACGGTTTATTACGATCACAACGTAACGAGGGTCCTAACCGCTTAGACGATACACGTGCCAATTTAGTAGTTTTATGCTATTTATTTTCGTGCATTTAATTATTCCTTATTTAAATATATTTTATTTCTATATTAGATATATAATGCAAGGTAGGTTTAGTCTCAATTTGGTGCCGTAGTGCCCAGGATGGTGCTATTATTATAATATTAAATGAAAAATAAGTAATATTTTAATTTTTTGAGCTTATAAAAGATTATCATTCTGATAATTATATCAAAATTACACAATTAAGGCATTTCTATCACTGTAAATGGAATATATTGTGATTAACTTCAAATAGATAGTTACTATTTGGAGTCTGCAACAAAGATAGTCCATACGGCTGAATATTTAATTTATAAAAGTAGGCAAACGCCTACAATTTGCTGTCCGTGAAATGGAAAGAGTTTGAAGAAGTATACCGGTTCAATGTGGCAGTGAAAATGATGATGCGTAGTAATGAATTGTTTAAGATTATTGGAATTATGACGTCTGGGGTTGTTAATTCTAACAGTTATTATATCGGGGGTTGTTGGGAGTTTTGAGTTTTGTAGTTTGGGGTTGATTAATCTGGGGTTGTAATTAAAAGTAAGATTCAATACTAAGGAATATGGTGGTAGATATTTGTATTGCTAATGAATTAAATTGATCTGTTTGACTTCGTGCTTTTATAATCTTGATAAATAGTTTTAATTGTCATTAAGATTGGTTTTCCCTAGTTTGTAAATTCTATTCCGACAAGCTTCATAGAATTTAGGGGGTTGAATGTGACGATCTCAACATTACACTTTATTTAAATCTCTAAAGCAATGTATTTTCTATAATATGAACCTATTTATGGACGGTCACCCATCCATTTACTGACCGCACCCAAAGTTGCTTAACCTAAAAGTCGTTTGCCGACCACGTGACTATGTGCAACGTAATACTAAGTATGGACATACCCCGAAAATAATATTTTTACAAAATCAAAAATTTATAAAATTTTGTATGAAAATTTCCATAGAAAAAGGAAAATGTATGGAAAATCACGGATTCAGGTGCCGAATGTCATTGCAGCTGTTTCACATATATAAGGGGTGTGGTGTCGGCGAAGGTGTCTCCGAGCGTATGCTTAGTGAGTGCCCGTCTGACGTCTCTACCCCCGCGTATATGTGGACGATTTACCAAGACGGTGCGTTCGGGCGGCCATGCTGCTAGAATGCTAGTTAAGGTTTCCGATCTTCGTATATGGTTTTTATACATATTATTTATGGTGATTGGTGATGCATGGCAAAGAATATATATAAAGTATATATTAAATATATATACAATAATTAATAAATAATGACGGTATGGTGGTCCGTCTATGATTACTGGCAAAGAGATCTAATATGAATAATATGATCTATACATGTTAAAGGCAAATTTATATCGTTGAAATATATTGAATATAATTTATTATTATAAATTAGATATTTAACGACGGTTTGTGGGTCCGTCAATTATGAATGTATATATGTTTGATATATATTAAGAAACAAAGTTTACTTAGTTTCTGTAATATTATGTGATATTGTAATTGTGAATATGAAAGCGAAAGTAATGCTTCGGCGCAAATATTGTTTATGTTTCAGAATCTAATGGATTATTTGAAACCTAAGAAGAAGAAGAAGCGAATTCAATGAAGATTTAAAAGTATGCGTTGGGAAGAATTTAAGCGTCATAACTAATAAGTAATTATATTTCAGCTGTATACGTGTATAATGTTTTGGCGAGTTTTAGTTGACCCGATACTTGAGTTTGAGGCTCTGATGTGGCCTGAGTCATGTCTATAGTGTCCTTAAGCGAGGCCCGAGGATTTTTAATCTTAGTTGACCCGATGCTTAAGTGTGAGGCTCCGATATGATTTTGGTCATGTCTATAGTGTCCTCGAGTGAGGTCCTTTGACTTTGCTGATGTGATGTTGACATGGGGTTGACTCTGTGGTGCGATTTATATCGATGCAGTAGTTTCCTCAGGTCCATTGCTGAAGCGGCCCCAGTGATACAGATTAGAATTGCTGCGGTGGTGCGACTTAGGTCGATGCCGTGATGTAATTCGGTTTGTTGCTGAGGCGCTGGAATGTTATACATCGTTTGTAGCAAAATGACTCGTCTTCTTATTAGAGACGGCCCCTTAGCTTAGCAATAGGGATTTTTATAATTGACATTGTAGCATGTCATACTATTAGGGCAACTGGTTGCTTCTCACTTCGAGATAGCTAACTAGTATTAGACAGTGTGGCCTGCTTAACTCTTGTCATGCGTGTTTATCACGTCTTAAATAATGAACTGGATTCGGATGTATGTTTGAGTATTGAGCCAAAGGGTACCTTGCGTGAGCAAGTGCTATGGTTTTAATGATGCAAAACTATAATAAGAAAACGACATAAATCAAAGAATATTAGTTGTAAGACAATGCGATTACGAATACGATATAAGCCCACGAATATTAATTGTAAGACAATGCGATTATTTAAATACCAATTAGGTAGGGTTAGGTAGGACTTAGTTTTAAGGAATTGCGGTTGTGATATTATAAAGAATTGAATATTATCAATACTATATGACCCATATATAGTGATAAAAGAAATATACTTATAAATATAATTATTAATGAATTTGCCTACACTACGGTGAGGTTATTATAAATACTATATTACACATATATAGTGATAAAAGAATTATACGCTATAAATAGCATTATTGATGAAAATACCTTAACAAAGGTGAAGTTTATGATAAATATAAACTCTATATTAACCACATATAGTGGTATGACAAATATACGTTATAAATGATATTATTTATTATTATTGATGAATTTTACTTCACTAAGGTGAGGTTGACGATTATAGCATTGTGCTTACGGAATGCCGCCTGGCGGTTTAATGTTCGAATACATATCTGAACCAGGGATTTATTGCCTTATATATAATGACCAGGGCTTGTCCCTCAATTATTATGGCGTTATGCCTTCTCATACAAAGATAAATATGAAATATTATATGACTTCGGTCTTAATTGATACTATTATAAAATATCAGGGCTTGATCCCTTTCTATGCTATGAAAATAACAATAATATAAAAGAACAAATCTTGCGTCCCGATAACGAAATCACTATAAATATAAATTACCAGGACTTTGTCCTTTCACGTTATAACAATCAAATTGTGTGTCGCAGGCGCACTATAAATAGCCTATCCCTTACCCGGGAGGGCTCGTATATATGGTTGGAGCCCACAGTCGATGGCGTGTGCGGGGCCATGGACCTTCTCCCGTCCTTTATAGTTTTCCCAGAAAGGGTTAAGTATATAAGGATTGGAGGAGCGGACTACTTTCAGCTACTCGTAAGAGGTGTTGAAAGTATAGGGATATGTTTATTATCTCACCATTTAGCCTTTACGAGCTTATATAAATATTTTTACTATGATAATTATAATACACTAATATAATTAAACTATATAATAAATAAGATATTATTGTTTTCCATTGTCAGGTTGAACCTGTTGCCTCTGATGCTCTAAAAGAACACGGTTTATTACGATCACAACGTAACAAGGGTCTTGGCCGCTAGACGATACACGTGCCAATTTAGTAGTTTTATGCTATTTATTTTCGTGCATTTTAATTAGTATTTATTTAAATATATATTATTTCTATATTATATATATAATGTAAGGTAGGTTTAGTCACAGTACCTTATATTCAAAATAAAGGGTCGTGTCGTAACTAAATTATATAATTGAGTATTCATATATCTTTGCGTTGCCTTGACACCGTTGTGGCGTTGTGGGTAGCGAGTCCGCCTTTAGTCTCGACGATTGCGGGTTCGTTTCCCGCTTGGACAGATGTTTGTTAAAATGTCCGTTTGTCCGTGGGTTTCCCCACCGTGCCTCGGAAAGGATGTTAAGCTGTCGGTCCCGTTTGTTATCACATAACATCTGATAATAATCGTTAACTCTTGATAAGTAAATTGCTCTTATCCAATGGGTTACGGGTTCGCCCTTAAGGTTGCGGAGGTCAGATGGCAATCGCTCCTTGTAAAAACTAGTAACCTGTCAAATCCGGATAAGAGTAATAAACAGACCCTGGGTAAAAATAAAAAAATACCAGGAATAATGCTAGGACGAAGATATTAGATATCTTTGCATTTACTAGTCGTTGGTATTAGTGGAGATCAATAGGGAGCACGTCTAGCAAACACTTTCCTGTCCTTGCATTAATAGGGTTATACAATTAATGCAACATTTATTGTAGCCAGTCATTACTCTGCGGTGTAAAGTATGAAATTGTAATTGTAATTTTCCATTTTACAAGATTACTTAGCAAAGATAAATTTATTTAAATTATAATTAACAATCTAAAATTTTTATCCCACTAATATTATAAATGTGAAAGTTTGGATGGATGGATGTTTACTCTTTCACGCAAAAACTGGTGCACGGATTTGGATGAAATTAGCTACATACAGCTTTTGTTTTGGTGTCGAGGAGGACATCGGCTATCAGACACCCGGTTTCCTGGGGACGAGAACCGGGTTATATGGCGTTCTATTTCAAGGTGGGAACGTCATGGGAACCCACTATTACCTTCTCGGTAGCCGACCTCAGAACTCTCGCAGAGAACGTAAACGCGACCTGATAATCACGGCGGGGTCTTGGGGTGACGAGATTGTAAATCCCCCCAGTGCTCCCCGCGCACGTAGCACATACACACACATAGCTTATTACCTTTTTTTTTTTTTTTTTTTGTTTTCGCAGGGAAATGCATTTACGCACACCACTCGCCCAGCGTGTTCCGAAGAGCACGCTAGCGAGTGGTAGTGTGGGACTCGACCACCTGTGAAGCAGGTGGTAATACCCACTAAAACCCTGCGTTCCGTCTTCGCCATATTGGGACGCCATGGGATCGCTCTCGCATGCAACCACGGCGCCCCGACGAAGGCCTGCCTATGCGGGCCACCAGCTCAGGACGGCTTCGAGGAGATGTGTGAGAGCCCGGTCTAATGCTCCATCACACTACCCTCTACGGCCTGACGGCTAGAGACGGCTCCGGACTTCGGAGCGGTCACGCCTTTAACGTTGGGTGGCAGACATTTAGTCCCACCCATCACATGGTCAGAAGGGCGCCCTGCATCCGCACAAACCGCGCAGCGCAACGGCCTGTTGCAGCTACTAGCCTGATGGCCGTCGCCACCGCAGCGGTAACAGAGGCGACCCCTCTCCACCCTCGATGGGCATGTGGGTCTTGTATGGCCGATGCCCATACACTTGAAACAGCGCAGTGGGCGCTTATCCACAACGTGGACCTTGGCCGAGGACCAGCCGACTAAAAGCCGACCAGCCTCGACCAGTTGTTTGGCTGCGGTAAGGGGACACCTCACCACAACCGCACCCATCCGCCCGGTGCCCTCGGTGACCTCGCTGACTTTCACCAGCTCAGCCGGACAGTCACAGGTACGGGCCACTGCCTCGGCCACTCCCTCTGCGGTCGCCGAATCATCTAGTCCGGTCAACCGCAGGGTGCCCTTAGCCGTGGGCAGGGACACCGTAGCCATGTCCGTTAGGACCCCACTCATTCGACCTGCCAGGGCCACAGCCGCCTCCATGGGAGTCCCCACAGGCAGCTCAAGCATGCGGCCATCGGTCGCAGACCGCCGGATGGTTATGCCCGAACCGATTCCCAATTCGGACAACACCACTTCCGCCTTCAGCTTCGTGAGGGCCTCCGCAAAAGTGGCCCCACGTTGCTCCGCCGCCGGCAACAAATTCACAGCTATTGCTATGGTTTTGCGCTCGGCGGGGAGCTTCGGCTTGGAAACAGCCTTGGTTGGCGCAGTCTTTGCCTGACTAGCAGGCTCCACCGGAGGGGATGGTTTCTTCCTCTTGGCCTTGCGACGGACGACGGCCGCCCACGAACTCTCCCCCGAAGGCCCTGCCTCTGGTTCCGCAGAGGGTACGGGGTGGACAGAAGAGGTGGCGACCGTCGCTGCGTCTTGGACGACAGGGGCAGGCGCTGCTGCTGCTCTCCTCGCCTTCGTCCTCCGGGCTGGCAAAGCGGGCCTGTCCGGCAAAGCGGGCGAAGGGGGCAAGTCCGACGCCTCAGGAGGGCGTCTCACATCCGTCGATAGGGGAGGGCGAACATTCCTCGCCGGCAAGAGGCGGTCCTCCATGCCGGCGAATTTTGCGTCGATCATCTCCCCGATCGACGCAAGGAGAGACGCCCTCATCTCCTCGAGGCCCACCACCGGGGCTTGTTCCACCGCACTCTTCCTCGCCTCGTACAGCCGTTGGCGGTACGCCTCCAGCTCCTCTTGCAGGACCTCGAACTCCTCACGGAGCCTCCGGTTCTCGGCGGCCATCCGACGTATCTCGTCAGAGACGGATCTCCTCGCCAGGGAATCCACGATCTCCTGGAGGGAATCCGCCGCTGACTTCAACCGCTTAACCATTACTCCCTGAAGGTGGCCCGACTTGCGTGCAACCTCACGCACATCGGTGCAACACCGGTCCGCCATCAGCTTAAGCTCCTGCGGAGAACATCGCGAGATGTCCCGAGGAGCCTCAGCCGGTTGCTTCTCTGAAGCCTTCTGGGCAGCCTCATTATGGGCAACCCTCGCCTGGAGGGCCTTTTCGAAGGCTTGCTCCCTGGCCTCTCCCGCTAAGCTACGCAACTGTGCACGGGCATGGGTGATACCCGTGCTACTACCTTTGCCACGGCCGGCCTTCCGGGCACGGGCCGAAACCCCAGCCTCCGTCTCGGTCTCCGAGCCCATTGGGCTCCCCAAGGGAGGCACTGGGTTGGCCCGCTTCCGGGAGCCGACCGAAGCATCGGTCTCGTCGTCTGAGTCTAACATCTCAGACACACACACACAATTTGAAACGACAAAGAAACTTGCGACCGCCTAAGGGATAGTAGTCAGTTTCGTGGGTAAGCCCGGAACTCCGTTACGGTTCGTTGGACTTACACCACTACTCACAGGGGGCACCACGGGAAGGTCACTATCCAAACCCCCCACATAGCTTATTACCTGGATTGACACAGGATATTTTTTATCTCAGAAATTTGATTAATTTTCTCTTAAAAAAAAGAATTTCTGACTGGAAAGCCACGGAACGTGTTACAAAAATACAACAAAAATGAATTTTGCGATACACAACAAAGAATTGCATTCGTACCTAGTGGTGTACGTCACGTGACTATCGAATAACTTGTTAGGAAAAATGATGGAAAAATGATGAATGCAAATCCTATTACCAATGGAACTGTATATTTTTTTAGGGAACATAAAAAGCAATTATTTAACATTTATACCTTTCAATCTAATTTGTTCTTTTTAAAATTAAGAATCTGCTATAAATATTCTTGAAATAATCAATCAGACGACAATAAAAATAAAAAAAATAAAATATTAATAACTAAAAGTACTTATATCTGATGAATCACGATTGACAGACAACACCTAAATAATAAATAAGCTTATGTTGACTTGATATTTGAAAAAAATTTAAATAAATATATTTATGTCGAGATAATACCTTTTAACTCGACCAAGACGGCGGTACTTGGATATTATTCGACCTTAACGAGATAAATGGCGGTAATTAGATATTTGATGTTATTGAAGTTAAACTTCTTTAGAATCGTTGTGATTTCAAACTCGATGAAATGAAAAAATATTCTCTTTTAACATATATAGAAGATTTCTTTAGAACATAAGAGGGGAAATTTAATCACACTTTCTTTGTACGGATTGCAAAAAAAAAATTATTCCATGTCCTATCAGCAACGTCTTGGCTCAGTTAGTACATCGACTACTACCGTATTTGTTTCTTCAATCATAACCATGATACTATACTTTATCACAATTTTTTTGTTTCTTTTTTAAGAATATTAGCAATGCATTTTCAAGGCATTACTAATATTCTTATTGATTGCCCCTCCAAATAAGTTCGAAGCTTGCGCTAGGAACCCACTCCTACAACAATGGCCCAAGGGGTTAGGATCGAACCCGCGACTCTCGCGTTTACGGAGCGAAGTTGGCCCGTCTACCGTTGAGCTATTGAGCCTACAAACTTGTTAGAGCGATGAGTTTTCGAGGCAAATTATTACATTCAATTTATTATAAAATCCCATTTCCAAATTAATATTTTATATCATTTTCACTTCATTAAACTTAGTCCTCTTATCAAATAAGCTTATTACAATGGATACGAGATAAATTGCATAATTTGATAAATTCAACGATGGAAACAAGCAGATATTTAATAACAATGTAATGATACTGTAAATTATTTCCAACGATTTATATATGAAGTGCTTTGTATTTCAGAAATAATTATTTGCAGATGCTTTAAATAATTATTATTGTAATCCCGTACACCTATTGTTATTACTTGTGAATAACGTTAAATTTGATGCAATATTTTATCCTCTTACTGTTTTTGTTTCGATGTTTGCAACGCGTATGTGATACATACAAATGTATGGTGTTGCAAGCGCTCATAGGCTAAGACAACCGCTTACCATCAGGTGGGTCGTACGCTTGCCAACTTAGTCACATATGTTACCAGCTGCGACCCGTCCTTTAAGAAAAGAATATACTATTTCGAGATCGCTGAAGACATTTGATTCTACAGAATGTTGTATAAGCCTATACGTGTGGTAAGCGGTTGCCGCAGCCTACGAAAGCTTGCAACACCATTAGTTATGCCACTCATACGTTGCCAAACTCGAGCCATTGGTTCTTAAATCTCTTTTCTCCAGTTATTTCACTAGCCTACAGTGTCCTTCAAACCGAAACACAGTAATACCAAAGACACTACTGCTTTGCGGTAGAAGTGACACTGTGGTACCTATCTAGCCGGTCACTCGAATCAACAGTATGACTGATTACACTGGTGGAATAATCTCTGCTGTGACAGACGTGTGTCACGTCCCGACGCCTATAAATGTTTGTCCTATAATCTTTTCTTAACCATTGATTGAATTATATTGAAACTGAAAAATGGTTCTGATTAAGCGCACGAAAGTTCCCGACTTAAAAAACATTACACTTTTTATTTGCGTGGCATTGTAGAGCATGCGGAATGCAGCTAGTATAATTAAAATAATGTGATACTAATTTTTTGTGGAATGTGGTCTGTCATAAACTTGCTTTGATATTTGTTGTGGTCTGGATGGTTGAGCTTGTGCTTATGTTTGAATTTTGTTGGATTCTTGAGATATTTTAATGGTAACAGGTGCCTAGCGTCTATCTATTTACTTTATAATAATTAAAATCCACATTATTGTTAGTTATTATTGCGCCTTCTGACATACAATGTTATCGGCTCGGCATCGGCATACATCTATATTCACTGTTCTTATCTGTCCGGAAACATACACAAGGACAATGACAAACCCGACCAGACCGGAACATATGCATCTATGGTCAATACAAACAACTGCTCAAAGCGGGAATCAAACCCGCGATCTATGGCACTTGAGGCAGATTCGCTATCGCTGCGCCAAAACGTCGTTAACATATAAAAATATATATATTTAGAAAAAATATTAATGATATATAAACTTTCATCGAACTATCTTTCTGAACAACATACGCTAATTAGGACCTGAGGCATGCCCTTCCAATAAATCAAATAAATAATATCTTATCATTTATTACCGCTGACTTAGCTATTGTTATATATTATTTACTAAGAAGTAAGTAATCTGTCGATATCTTCTTACATGTGTGTCCGCCTTAAGGTACAATTAATGTACGAATTTTTCCTATAAATTTCACTTGATATAATATCGATATTATTTTATCTTCTTAGAAAGTGTGATATAACACAACATCATGGGAAAAGCATGTAAGATGTAACTGCTCAATCACCTTTACATGTGTACAGTTTTTGGAACAAAGTACATTATTGTGCGTTACACGCTCTAAGCGGATGGGAGCGAGGCCGCCAAACGAATAAGACTTTTCTTTCCGCCACTTTTTACTAACGCAAATGATTATGACAATATGTATTGTTGACACCGTTGTGGCGTTGTGGGTAGCGAGTCTGCCTTTAGTCTCAACGGTTGCGGGTTCGATTCCCGCTCGGGCAGATGTTTGTTAAAATTTCTGTCTCGGTCTGGGCGTTTGTCTGTGTGGGTCTCCCCACCGTGCCTCGGAGAGCACGTTAAGCTGTGGGTCCCGGTTATTATCAATAACATCTGATAATAATCGTTAACTCTTGATAAGTAAATTGCTCTTATCCAATGAGTTACTGGTTCGCCCTTAGGGTTACGGAGGTCAGATGGCAAACGCTCTGTGTAAAAACTAGCAACCTGTCAAATCCGGATAAGAGTAATAAGCAGACCCTGGGTACATAAAAATACCGGGAATAATGCTAGGATGAAGACGAAGAAGAGACAAAGGGACTTTTCTAAAATTTATGAATCGCCAGCTTAATATATACTTAGCTTACGTTTATAGTGCCCGTGTCGAGAAACTATAAATTTTATAAAAAAACACAGCAGGAGCTGGTAACATTTGGTTTAAATAAAAAAAATAGTAGAAACACTGTCATAGGTACTTATGGAAATATTCCATCTCTGTTTTTTGTTCTACAGTGATAATTATTATCATAATCGTTAGTTTATTTAAAAAAAGATATACGAAAACTTCGTTCCAAACGGGTTTCCATAAGACAGCTCTCTCTCTTTTATAAAGTAAATTTAATAAAGCTCATATTACGTTTTTGAATATATATGAAACAGAAGCGAAAGAAATTTACTTTCAACGATCTTTATTCAATGGGCAGAGTAACCTCACGACTCGACTGTTATATTAATTATGACCGTTGTTTTGAATGCATCGCTATTTATACAAAAGTTAAATCATGCTAATGTAGGTAGTCATAAAATCACCTTACAAAATTATACAACATAAAATAAAATAGTTAATCAACTTAAGATATTGTATTATACTTGCGTTTTGTAATATGTTTATCTTAAGTTATATACACGCTGAATTTAACATAAATAATTTGTGGTGTAACATAAAACCCTCAAGGTGACAAATAATTGTGCAGTCTACTGACGTAAAATATATATAATAACGGAGCTGTTGTTATATGCATTCAGCGTTCTACGTCACAACATAGAGCATCGAAATACACAAAAAAGGCAAAGGAACATTGATCGAAACGCAACAATACTGATATATCTACATACTGTACTATCTATGCCCGAGATATACACTCCGCTCGCGAGGTTTACCGAATTCAGGTTTTTTATTTCACAGCGCGGAACGCTATAACACGTACAGTAAACTTTATATTAGAATCAGTCCAATCTTTCAAGTAACCGAAGTAAACAAACAAAAAGATGCACGGACAAAAATAAAAAAAAACAGTTCTTTGTAGTTCCGTACATACTTTTATATGTATTTAGTAAACAACACTTATTTTAACATTAAATAAGTATATATATATATGTATATAGGATATAAGTAGTAGTACTTCCCAAGCCGGCCTCCATCCTCGATGACGTCCTTAGCCGTGGTTCGGCTTAGCAGGAGGCACCCTAATGACGGAATCAAATTTGAGCCCCTTTTTCACGGCCGGGTCTCCGTACTCGCTCCCCGCTTCTAATGGGTGACGCTGTTAAAAACCGCAATACACATCCCGAAAAAAAAAAGCTCCCAGGTCGAAACGGTCCATTTATGTTATTAAAACTCGAGTACTCATACTACGCAGGCGACTAGTCGTTCATTTAAGAACTAATCTCCTGTAGAAAGCAATTCTCCGTTCTATCAAGATAATTGTATTACAATAACGACCTATGCTGTTTCAAGCCAACAGTTGCGACAGGTTTTACTTGTTTCAGATATCTCATATAAATTTGTCCATGTCCTTGTGTATGCTTCCGGACCCCGATACAGGATATCACGATCCTTATGGCGGCCTTTGAATTGATTACAGGTATTGTGTTATGTGATATATTTATTTGTCCATTTGAGCACATACGATATTGAAATTACGAGATTAGTTAACTCATTAAATAAAACAATAACTTGTCTTAAGAATTGCTCTCGAGAATCGTTTATGGTTTTTTGAGGGTTTGTATTATTTAAAGTATAGGCATGTTCCTCTGATTGTTCGTTCATTATTCATACTTTCCTTTGATCCAATTTCTCGTCTCAGTTATATAAGCGCCTCTCACAGAAAAGGACATGGCCTCTCTTATATCGTGTAAAGCTGCGTGATTATTTCGCCCTTACTAAATGTTGTAACTAAATTTTAAATAACTTTATTTACCAAAGCTATTTAAAAAATAAGTTCTAAATAAATAACTAAAAAATAACATTGCCATTCAATTCCTTTTAACCCTCCTCCTCTTGCGTGAAATAAACCCTTGTACCCCTGTTTTAGAATATTCCTCCCGGCGAAGTTTTGTAATGAGGGACTTTTATTTTGGAATTGGAATGGACTTTTATTTTGGAATTGGAATATATGTACATAATCAACCTTTTTTTATATCAGAGTGATTACCTCCACCCATGAACATCTGCAACTATTTTTAAATGGTCAATAGTTTTCGCCGCACATGGCTTTTAAATGCATCATTTTGATACCTTGGATTACATTGCTCCATTTTAGGTAGAGATCTCTATTTTTTTTAGAAAACACAGCCTATGTTACTCCGTAATGATGTAGCTAATGGTGAAAGAATTAAAAATCGGTCTAGTAATTTTAGAGCGAAATCGTACTAAGCGAAAAAAAAAATCAAATCTTTCCTAATATTAGTTTATATATAAAATTCAATTCTACATAGGATACGACGACCGTTTACAATCCATTGAATGGTAAACGTTAAACTTACGGTACAATTTTCTAATATTAATCTATCAAAACCTCAATCTTCAATTTTTTCTTATGAAAAATACTTCACAAACCGTATTAACGTAATTATTTTTTGAATATTAACAAATACTTTCGAAAGTTTCTTTTGTTAAAGCTCTAGAAACCCTCATGTTATATTACTTGTAGATAATTTCGTTGAAACATTGCCTTATCTTGTAAATTGTTTTAAATAAGTATTATCTGAAGACGGTACAGAAAACAATGCGGGTTGAGTGATCACGGTTATTTATTAAGCTATATAATACCTTGATTTAAGTTCCGTATCGCTGCATAATAAATACATGTTGTATTTTTTTATTCCATAATGGTTGGCAAACAAGCACACGGTCCGCCTGGTGGTAATAGCAACCGAAACCTATGGACGCTTGTAATATTTGATAATAATCGTTTATTTAATAATAATAATGGTTTATTTGGAACCATCATAAGATCACATGCAAATGTGAACGATAATAACTGCAATAGTATAAAACTGTGACGCAGTTACTAACGCCCGCCACAGCAATATTTCTTTTTCCAACTTATAAATAAATGCTCAAATTAAAAGAAAGTAAGCAAAATACATAAAAGAATTATTAACAATTTACAAAAAAGATAAAATATATATATTTTAAAACAATTATAGCAATGATAGCAATTAAACTGATATTACTAATTATTTGAAGTATCACATGGCTGACCCAAGGGATAGGATGGAAGGGACGAAAAGGGAAAAAGGAAGGGTACAGGGAGGATGGGATATTGGGCCTCTGGTGCTCTCTTTCATCGCACGAAACGCAATAGTACCTACTGATACTGTTATTTTACGCCGATTTTCCGATTTTTTGCGTGATAATACTTCCAAGGTCGAACCAGCACATTTCTACTGCTGGGAAAAGCATGGCTCTACTAATAATAAAATTAAAGAAAAAAAATATGTTAGATCACTTTGCATCTTCTAACACACGCTTAATAGTAGTAATTGTTTAGACTGATTCGATCGGAGATCGCATCAAAACGCAAAATTCCACATTCACCACCGCGATCTAGAAATCTAAAATAGCACGATTTAAAAGAAATATTTTTCTCTCTTGCCGGCGGTCTTTCGGAGCCGATACTTGGGAACCTTCAACAGAAGATTTCATTCCTTAAAGGTCGGCAACGTATCTTCAAGCCTTTTTTTTTTTTTCGGAATGTGTATTGCTGTTGGCCCTACTGGCCTCGACAGCGTCACCGGGAGGAGGGGCCGCGTACAGAGACTCAGCCGTGATAAAGGGGCAGCCCTCACGGGGGCTTAAATTGATTCCGTCCTTAGGGTGCCTCCTGCGAAGCCGAACCACGGCTAAGGACGTCATCGGAGATGGAATCTCTGCAAGCCTGGTCCTGCAGATGTTCACGGTCGCCGGTGATCGCTTACTATCAAGCGAGCCTCCTCCTCTAATGCAAAAAAAAAATATATATTGAACCATCCCGTGATCGAATCCTGTAAAACTCATCAACACCAATTTGCATTTCGAATTAAATACACAAAAAAGTACACGGACTCAAAACCCTCCTTAAAATTTTTCCTATAATAAGTGATCAATATGTTTTGAAGGAAAAAAATGTTTGTGGGTTATCTTTCATTATCTCTAATCTCAGGAACTATTGGTTTAGACTGAAAAGTTCTGTTTGTGTTGAATAGTCCACTTGTCAAGGAGGCTATAGGCTATAAAACACCACGCTGTGACCAATAAAAGAAGAGGAAAACATTCCTTATTATGTATGGCTGAATTTTTCCCCTTTACAAAAAAGTCCCCAATGGCATAATCTTTCTTCTCTATCTTTTAAGGTTAACTTACTATAATCTTTTTTTTTATATAAATACTACAAAAGAGTAACCATAAACGCGGACAAAACCATGGGCACATCTAGTCTATTATATATTGAGCGTACGACCTTTTTTCATCCAGGCAGCGCCGTGATTTGTTGCTAGTATTGTATAATCAGAATTGTGTTAAAGTAAAGGCGAAATTTTAACGTGTATCGTTAATTATATTACTTATAGTGACGTAAATTCATTTACCGCCTCGCTTCTGTGGGTCTACCATGAACTTTTAGTAACAATTTTATTGCAATCCAATTCAATTCTGGCATTCAAATGATTCAGATTTTATATGTCACGAAATAGCGATGTAGTTTAGTTAAGGTTGTCATTTGAATTGCAGTAAGAGTTTCCATGAAATGTGTTTTCTGTGCTGTAATGGAATTTGGCAAATGTAATTAATTTCTGTACGCGGCTAGTAGTCCCGTGCATTGATCCGACTTTATTCAGTTTCCGGAGTTTCCTTTCCCAATATTAATTATCAAACGAAATTAATATGAACACACTCAAATACAAAAATAGTTTTTAATCTAAAACCTTTAAAATTATTGAATATCGGAAACGATTTCCATGAAATTTAATATACTGAGGATTACGCAATAGAACCGAGAAAATAAGTACCATGGCGCTGCCAAAATGATCATCAATATAAAATATAGTATAGCTACTATCGCAGGTGGTATATCGCTTAACATCAGTTGAGCCTGCCCGTTTGCCTAGCATAAAAAGTATTCCGATGACAATTTTTTAAATTAATATTATTAATTCCTTTTGTTCTGAAATTAAAGTTTAACTTATGTAGCTCATGTAAATTGATACATAAATAATAAAAACACTCGTTCCAAATCCGTAAATAAATAGGCAAATCATAAGCCGTATGGCGTTTGAATAAAAAAAAGCAATTCCGACTCACAGAGATGAAAATCGATCTATACTGGAATAATTGCTGTATGCTGAAGATATTGTAATATTTGTCTTTCTCTTTTGTTATATCAAGCGAAACTAATGAACAGATAATGCGATACGATGATATAATAATTTCACGCCATGTCATTGCAATATATTGTCTGTGAATATTCTCATTGTGGCCCGCGCTAAGCCCATTACCCATAATGGAACTCTGAGTAAATATTTCTTCCTTATATCGGGAATCGCCTTATCCCTTCTTACCATAACTCTTGGCTATTATTTACTCTTCTGCATATATTCTTCTATTATTTAATCATGCCCTTATTATGATCGAGGGTTTGATTATCTAGTATATATATTTATTAATAATATATTGTATATAATATTTATTAATAATTATTATATTTTTAATCTTGAGTTTTGTTTTTATGTCAATAATTCATATGCAATTATTATTATGTAGATATCGTCCCAGCAACTGACTAAACATTTTATAGTAAGTGGTAACGGGTATCCACAGCACAGGCTTTGCGTAGTGTGGGACCACTGGATATTTTATAATGCTGTAAACTACTGTAGTGTGTTAATAAAGCCTTTTTATTTATTTTTATTTTTTTTATTAATCGCTCTATGACAAGTTTTACGAATTATATTTGTATAAATACAGAAGAAAGGAAAGAAGATCTGACTGACATATCAACTCCCCGCCTAAGTTTGAACCTAGAAAGCTGTATTTTCACTGGTGTTGGTTTTAAAATGTAAACGAGCACCAAGAAATGGGTTGAAAGTATGTATGGGATACCATGATCATTTTTGAAACTAGAAGCATGAAACTTTGTTTTTTGGCGAAAAATCAAAGATGTAGAAACACGTGTTTTAACATTTTCTTAAATTCCACCCCTTGAAGGTTGAAATTGGGGTACAAAATTGCCGTTGGCAGAACCTAGTTCATAAAATAACATGGGTATTTCTGTCATTGCAGACGCGAATGATATCAAGGCTATTAAGAAGTCTTTTGAACTACTGAACGGGTTATCATGCACATATTATATCGTAGTCATTTCATTAAAATAATTAAAAGTCTAAACCACATCTCATTAAAATTTAAGTATTATCTCTCTAACATAAAATACTCAATTTTAAAGCCACACAACTCCACGCGGACCGAGTTTTATCGAGTTTGTATAAAAAACAAAAGCGATTTGGTTAGATAACTGGTGGTTGCAAACATTTGCCAGGATAACTGTCATAATAAACTTTGCGTAAGCTAAATTAAATTTGTACGCTTCCTTTCACGTTAAAGGAAAGCAATTTAATATGATACTCAATACTATCTCCTTTGAATGTATATTAATTTATTTTAAATGATGTCCTGCTATTCGGTATGGTCCAAGAGATCTTCACTAATGTGATAGCCAGATGAGACAAATATATTTTATCAAATCATGGCTTTAATGAAATTCATTTCCCTCTATTTATATTTTTATAACTTTCACTCTTTTGATAACCGAACCGAATTTAGCTCAACTGGAAATATTTCTATGGAGTTATTTTAAGTCAAAGGTCTACAAGCCTATATCCATCCGAGCACGGAAGGAGAAGATTCAACACTGTATGAACGAAATTCGGTCCCACTTATGCAAAATGGTCATGGAAAATATTGACAAAAGAGTCCGTACGTGTCAGCAAAATCATGGAGACCATTCGCTGATCCGTTGTTCCACACATAACGCTATCCTATCTACTATGAAATAATAGAACTATGTGTTCTATTTAATTTAAATTCTGGGACACCGATATATTACTATATATACTAGACTTGTCGTTTAAATAAATAAATAAATAAATAAACGCTACACACTCAACGGCCCCCATTAGGATAGTGATATCCTGTGTCGAAGGTCCGGAAACATACACAATGACAAGGACAAATACACCCAGACCGGAAAATATGCTTGCATGGTCAATACAAACATATTATGCTCCGAGCGGGAATCGAACCCGCGACCTGTGGCGTTTAAGGCAGGTTCGCTACCGCTGCGCCACAACGTCGTCTGATGATGATGATGAAATGATATTTATGGTAAAGCTTTCCTATTTCTCTCTGAGCACGATTTTTGGTAACCGCACGATGACAGCGCACGAACCTGACATATATCCCGTCAAATACAAAATGGCCAATTAAAGCGTGCCAAGCAAATATCCGTTAGCAGCTTTACCAGCAGGCTAAGTAGGCTTAAGCCAAGGCGCCAGATTTTTGGGGCAGCAAATTTGGGGACGGAATTATTTCTTGCTTCCTCACAAACTTCCATATTCTAAAGTAAAATAACTAATTCGCCGTCGGGCAACCAGTAATCGGCCTCCCCACTGCCCACACTTTGTATTAGTGAAAAAAAAAAACGAAATTGTAGAAAATGTATTTCCCTCTTCTCACTATCAACCAGAGGCAAGGGTGATAAAAACCTTACAGACAATACCTTGAAAATTTGTAAATCCGCCACTGGAAATATTCTAGCAAACAGTGTTTCAAGTGTAGGTAACTTCTTTAACAGATACTCGTATTTAGTTACCAATACTAAGAAACGTAGTCTAACTTACGATGATCAAAGAAAATTACTGAACGTAAAGATATGTTACATACATATCGTATACAAAAGGCGTTCCACCTCATTGAGAAATACAAAGTCAAAGCAACAAGAGTTGGCATGATCAAAGAGTTTATTAAGTAAACTGTAAGCAAATATAATTTAATTAATGATTCAAATGGAACGAACATTTATAATTACCAAAATTGCGATATACGTTATGTGAACTCCATTTCGTATTTGTATTTCACTAGAAATAGTTAACTTTGAAATTAATACGAAGTTCTCTTGAAATAAGTATATAAAGTAAACGCATTCCCAGTAACAATATAATTTCAGAAGTATCACTGACGCTCTTAGATCAACATAACTTTTCATTATTGTTATGAAACTGTGGTCTTTAAACACAAACTTTCAAAATGTTGTGATAGGAAAGATAAAATGATTTTAATGGGATGTAATAAATAATAAAACGTTATAATAAACGTTGCACATTCAACAGCTCTCATTAGAATAGTGAAATCCTTTATCGGGGGTCCGGAAACAATAACAAGAAAAAAATACACCCGGATTGGAAAACATGCTTGTATGGTCAATACGAACATCTGCTCCGAGCGGTGATCGAAACCGCGATCTGTGGAGTTTAAGGCAGGTTCGCTACCGCTGTGCCACAACGTCGTCAATAAATAAAGATAAGAAGTTAATTACATATTAATTTGCCAAACGGAAGTCCGGCCCTTCCCTATCTCCGCATTCGTTAATTATATTTTCACATAGCCTAAATGTGACTGCTCATGATTGGCGTCCAATATCCAGTATACAATTTTTTATTCTGTTGTATACTTCTACAACTTGCCAGTGTAAACCTTATTCGCATAAAAATAACGTTGGATTTTTAATGCTTCAACAAATCCAGCTGACATTTACTTTTTCATATTTTAGTAATTATCTCTAGCCAATAATTATGGAACAGATACTAAGTACTTTATGAGTTTGTCTGAGAAATAAATGTAATTAAAAAGTATAATTAACTTTCATAACTCCGGTCCTGAGGGAAACTTTGATCTTTGACCGGATATAGTACATTAAGATGTACTTACCACTTCTAAGATGTTTGTACACTTATATCTTAGACCGTTTAGCACCATTCGTGGTGGGCCCCTCCTCCGGTACAAGGATGTCCAAAATCCTCACGTGCCCTCAGTGTGCACGAAGTTTCGCCGCGAAGATAGGATACATAAGCCATCTTCGAACGCACCAGTGCGGCTCTCTCCGGCTAGGGGTCGAAGTGGTCGCCATGGCCGAAATCGGTCGGATCGATCAAACAATCAGTCAATCAATCAATCGATCAATCAATCAATCAATCAATCAATCAACCAATCAATCAACCAAACAATCAATCCATTTAACAACTATGTCTAAAATATATAGAGTACTGAGACTACGAGGGCTGAAAAATAGGACAGCCCCTCTGGGACCGTCTGCGAAACCAACAGAGCTTAGTGCCGTCAACGGAGGGTCGTTACTATCGGTCGCATATAGAAAAAAATAAAAAAATACATTTTACAAGGCGGCACTGTCACTCAAAGAATGGATCAAATGAAAAGTAGCAGTTCGACGACTTCTACTTCACGTGGGCATTCTAAAATGGTGGCCATCATTCATACCACTGTAAGTCCATAATACAATTACGTAAAATATTGTGGATTCGGTTTCTTCTAATAGCAGATGTTTTTATTGCTCTTACATATATTTATTTCGGCTTGTACGTTCTCCTCGTGGTTCACACCCCGGTGCCTCGGAGAATTAAGCTATTGGTTATCCTGATTAATTATTATCAAATTACATCTGATAAATAATTTGCTCTTATCTTTTTTAAAGAATATTTTTCAAGTCATTAATAATTTCTTTACTGCCCTCCAAATAAGGTCATAGCTTTCGCTAAGAGTGGGTACGACAACAACCCGAGGGAGTCAGGATCGAACCAATAACTCTCGCGTTAACGGATTCGGCTCGCTACCAATCTATCTGATGCGTTATTGGCGGTTAGGGTGCGGTGATCAGATGGCAATCGCTCTGTGTTTTTTACACAGATTGTAGGTACTTTTTTCCCCAGTGAGCACGTGAAGCTGTCACTCCCGGTTGTTATCATATAAACTCTGTCAATAACAGCTAACTCTTGTTAAGTAATTAGCCCTTATCTTTTAGGATTCTCCCTTAGGGTTGTCTAGCTTGTATTTTGTATAAGAGTAATAAGCAGGCCCTGAATGAAAATCAGGGAAAAATTCTTAAAAGAAGAGGATATTTTATACTTATTATCGACGTTGCCTTATATTACTATCGACAGATCGTGATATGTAGGTCAGAAATATTTTTATAGTGACGTTGATTAATTAACATGACAGTGAATTATAGCAGTGAAATCATTTGTCTTCTCTTTTCATATTACGTTTTAACATAGCTACTAAAAATTTGGTGGAAATTAAGTAAATTTATATTATATGGAACTGAACAGATGCTTAAAACATTTTCACTTATAAAATGCTCCTCTACACTTGTGTAACATATATTTTAATTCCGGAAAAAATATCGATCCACACGGGCGAAGCCCTCGCGAACTCCTTCGGCGAGATGACGGTCTCGCAGAAGCAGACCATGGCAGACCAGGACTCGTCACGGAGCATGGCACCTACCACACTCGGTAACGAGAAGTCTCCACCCAACTCTGCCATCAGTACATTCCGCAACAGTGTGACGCGCTGTGTCATCCTGGAACCGTGCCTGTGGGTACATTTAATAATAGTTAAAACAAAATTGCTTTGTTAATGATGTTGAACCCTATCGTTTAGATAATCTATACGTGCATTACTATGAAACTACGCTTACATTTTATAATATTAATAATTATTATACCCCCTATCGGAACTAAAACTAATACAGATACCATAATTTTAGTAATAGAAGACTTTTTAATAATTTGACCCGACCTAATCCTTATCAAAACGGTAACAATTAACGCCTTCACCAGGGTAATTATATAATGTGTCGAGATGCCCAAACCACACTCGCACAAGATCCAAATTGCAACAAGTCCTTATTGTTAATACCAACGTTTACTACATTGTTTCACTAATAATACAGACAGTAATTTTAATCACATGGTACAGTAAGTCTTATATAATGAACTGATTTATTTAAAATAAGCAAATAGTGTGTGTCGTTAGTTCATAATACAAAAATAAACGACGCGTATAATCTAGTTGACAGTAATTAATACAGAATGCCCATCAACCAAATCGCTTCATGTTATGCAAAGCGATTAGATTTGACACTTACCTTTATGTGCTAAAATCATGTCTTGCGTGTATAGATTTATTAACATAATTACGCATAAAATCGAAGGTAAATCTGCTTTGCATATTACCAAAACAAAACACGTCACCGGAGCTCTGTAGCGGAAAATCTTGAATAATAAAGAGATGATACAATATCATATAAATAAAATACATTATTGTATTATATTTTTTACTAAAAAATATCTTATTCAGTTGGGAAGCAATCATATGGCCGATCTGATGATAAGCGGTTGCCGTATCCTACGAGCGCTTACAACACCGTATCTTATCCGTATCATAAATCTCCGTATCCTAAATCTCCGTTGCCCACTAGCTACTGGAACTAAAATACTACTATTAGAGTTCTATGTTACGATTAAATAATATCTGGGCTCCTTCAGAAGACGCATTTTGCGGGTAGGCAGGGTGAAGGTAGCGAACGCGGTTGCATTTCGCAACTGTGTTAGCCACCTTCGCGTTTGGACTTTATTTCCACTTACCACTAGGTTGAGTAGATTCATCTAGCCTACTTTTAAAAATTAACTGAAATATATTGAAATAATTTTTATTACAAACATGTTAATATCGGTGCTGTGTCGCGTCGTTAGCTTTGTGCCGACCTTAAAATACTTTGAGCTGTCAAAGGATAAGGCAGTGACGCGAAATCAAAGCGAGAACTAACGTCGAAATGCTTATAGGTGAAACTATAGTAAACTTTTAATTATTAAAGCGGATAAAAGTACATATAAAGCCATTTTGAATAAAACTAACCAAAAGATAGCCTTGAGCCTTTATCAATTTTATCCAAGTGGGTTAACTTATAATAATCAACAATGCTTTTAAATAACTTCACTAGATACACAATAAATTGCACAGCACTTTAACAACTACGTCGGATTTCAAAGAATCTTCTTTTAAGTGGTACGACAATGATTATTAGATGGTACGCATGAAGTATTGAAGTAACCATCGCGCTACCATCAATGTGACGTTTCGTTAGAATGACAGCTTGTCAAATTCAATGTTTTAATCCTACATATTAAATAGGTTCCATAGCTGTAGTCACACGCCAACGCATATAATATTCCCAACTAAATGCGGCTTCAATACACAAGATACACAAGACAATATTCTTATTTTAATGATAGCTACTTTCTATGAATTTGTTTCTATGACATCTCGCTTCATTGTAGTATATGGGGTCACAATTTCATTAAGATAATTAAGAAATAATTTCGACATAATAATATATTATTACATAGTCTAATATTATACAATGGAGATTATAATGTTCATAATGAGATGAAAAATATTGCTAGTATTTTTTTTAAAGTAGAGGCAATGGTACATCCTTGTGATTCTTATAGTGAAGACAATATTAAAAATCTCAAGAAGTTCAACACGTTATGTGTGCAGTCAAACTAATATGCCTCATAGCGATATTTATTTAACTATTTCTACGCCTGTTATATGCCTACTGTGAGTCTGACAGTGAACGTGTTAAAAAATGGACAGTACCAACCTTTATATTGTTCATTCGTAAAATGTGATTTTTAGCCTTTTTATAATTCCACAAAGGGTTATATAAACATAAATTTACCTTGTTTTATTAATGAAAAATTAATTTTCGGTACATTATACGTCTCTGATATGATGGGCTTATACCTAATAGCTTTATAGCAATTGTTACATAAATTGGTCGGCTTTTGACAACTTGGCAATATGTGGTTGTCCAATGTCCAGCTTTTGGTTGTTAGTGAGATAAATAGTAATCGCTTCATTGTCATAGTTCAATCATCAAAGCTTATCTATCTTTTCATATAATGTGCTTACCGGTATACCGCAATTTCATATACCGAGTTGTTATACACGTGAGTGAAGCTACTGTCAAAAATCAGTGAGGTTATAAAGCTAGGATGTGTCGCCAGCCACTAATCTACATACAAATTTTCCTACAAACTAGGTTCTTGATGGATGACAGAATTATAAACGTTGCAAGTAATAATTGGTATACTTGTTGCCAACTTCATACAATCAAAGGCTAGCAAGTAAAAGTAGCTATCGTATAGAATGCGCTCGGAGCGCTGCCTCCATCTCGGATGACGTCCTTAGCCGTGGTTCGGCTTACCAGGAGGCAGCCTAAGGACGGAATCAAATTTGAGCCCCCGTGAGGGCTGCTCCCTTTTCACGGCTGAGTCTCTGTACTCGGTGCCCCTGCTCGGTGTATTAATACACATTCCGAAAAAAAAGTAAAAGTAACGTCAGCGTATTTCTGGAAACTCATAACAGAAAACAATGAAATATGTGATTTTATTGCCATATCTCCGATACTAATCGGAACAACGAAATTTTTTCTTATTATATATTTACATCATTATGTTACCGCAGTGAGTTTAATGAAAGGCATTTATAATTGCAGTATATCTTAATGATCCTTAAGCAAAAACTAAAACCGATAGTCGGTTCAGGCAATCTTAAATATAATTTTATTGTCCATTGGGAATACGTTTGTATCAATAGTTGTTCAGAAAATAGTTTATATAAAAGATATTTCAAAGAGTATAATGTTCTTCGCTACTGCTATAACAACTCTAGTCTAGTTATTCTATTATAGTTGAGAGATCCTCTTTCTTGCGTTGGCGAAGAAACAATTGAGATTTCACTTCACTTTTCTATTATATCAAATTAAAACAATTCAATGTTCTCAACTATTCATCTTCACAATAGTATAATAGAATTTAACTACTCTGTAAGATTTCACCCTTAACGAGAATTAGTTTCTGCAATAGTGCACAACATTTACTGAGTGCAATTGTATTTACCTAAAAGAATAAGATTTTTAGAGCTTCGTTAGAGATTTTAATTGAATTGATTTGAATTTGAGAATCAGTCATTCTTATTATCACTATTTATTTTATTATTGCGTGTTAGTTGTGAAACAAATTGCGGTCGGCCTGGTGACAATCAGTCGCTGGAACATTGGCACGCGCGATACTTCACGTGTCACACAGATATGTTGCCAATACAAGGGATTCGGGGGAAGGGATGAGATCAGAAGAAGAGAACTAGAACTATGGAGTAGCTTTAAAACTCAAAATTCAAACTAAGGAGTCTGATTTGAATCAGTGAATAGGCTAATTATACGGTTTTTATCTGTTTTTACCGATTCGTTATAACTAATATAAATATAAACTGCTTCTTTTTATTTTATTTTTTATAAACGTAGTAACATCTAACATAAAATAAATTCAAGGCACGAAATTAATGAAATAAATATTGTTATCTAAAAGGCAATGTAAGTTCGTTTTAAGGATGGCGGGTAAATGTGAAATTGTATTATTGATTAAGGCGAAGGGTAAAAGCTCTTAAACATTAACTCAGGTCTAAAGCCTTAGTCGCACGAAACTATTAATTTACGACAGAAAAAAATTCAAAATCGTTACGAGTAATTATTAAATAAAAACTGTGGCTGGATACAAATAACAATTACCTATTTTACGAATATGTGTAATTGACTCCCTGTGTGTCCTTTATAATTTATTTACATCTGATTTTGACCTGGATTTGACCTAGGTTCTGTTTTATCATAATAGCTGCTTAGCTTCCAAAAGGATTTAGATGGTTAGAGACACCTAAGAATTAATAAGCTACACATACGTCATTAAATTTTAAAACTACACACTGGACAGTATCGACTTTGTATCAAAAAAAAAGGTTTTGGATTTTATTGCTAGTAATAGTAATTAGTACACAGAGCAATGATATTCGACGGCCATTGTGACGTATTAGTAATGAGCCCGCTTTTAGCCTCGACGGTCGCGGGTAAGATTGCCGCTCGGAGCAGATGTTTGTATTGATCTTACAAATACAATTAGTCTGAGCGTTTGTCCTTGTTGAGAGGAGTCTTAATGTTTCAGAGAGCACGTAAAACTGTCGGTACCTGTTGCTATCATATAACTTCCGATAATAATCGTTAACTCTTGATAGGTAATTAACGCTTACCTGATGAGTTACTGTTGTGTATGTAGTGGTTACAGAGAGCTGTGTAGAATTAGTAACTTGTCAAATCCGGATAAAAGTAATAGGCAGACCCCGGAAAAAGTACTAGGAATAATGCTAGAAAGAAGGAAATATTCGTTGCGAATACTACTAATCTCTGTGTGACGGTACCTTTAGTAAATAATTGACAAATGGATCCGTAGAACAGTTTACATTCCAAATATCATATTACCAAACCGTTGTCAGATAACAATTAAGAGATCAGCCTACCAGAGAAAAGGGTAAACAATTGAAAGTGTGCCTTGATGAGTTCAAAATAATTAGTAAACAAGAATATTTGTATTAAAATTTATAAAGTCTGACTTTTTAATTAATTATGGTTTTTGTTTCATACTTGAGCAAGTAGACTTTGAAGTCATTATCATACATAACGAATTCATAAAGACATACAAAGTAGGTTCTGCTTTTGTAAAATATATAGTCAGTTTAATATTTATTGCATGATATTATTGCAATAGATAAAACAATTACGCCGTAATTACTATAATTTTTCTTATTATAATATCATCTTCATTCACTATACCTTACGTGATAAAAGTACAGTTTATTAAATATTTATTAAGCATATTCTACTCGATTGTATTTCTTAAATACTTAGTAGCTTAACTGTACATTCTCTTCTTAGTGTTTTATAAACTCCTTCGTGTGTGTCATGTCAATTAAGACATTTTAAGGGTATGTAGTCTTCGTGAGTAGAAGAGATAAAGCTGAACGCTTATATTCACATTGATACCAACGAAGACACACTTTCCAACATATCAACCTGAAGCAGTAAAAATACACATACGTGACATCGCCGATAAGATGCAGAAGTGTAGGCTGCGATGATATGGCCATGTGAAAAGGAGGCCCATCGCTAGTCAGAAAACCAGAGGCAGGCCCAAAACAAGGTGGAAAGATGTAGTATTAAAGGATACGAGGGAGTGCAAGCCTTCCGACGACGATGTGGAAGACAGGGCAAAATGGAGGGAAAGAGTAAGGAAGACTGATCCCGCCACCATACGGGAAGAAAGAGAGAGAGAGAGAGTATTTCTTCACATTTATATCACTTTGAATTACGCACTTATACGAGCTTATAACTAGCTAGAAACTAGAAAGAGAGAACGAGTAAATAGGGTTTTAGTAGACACTAACTTCTGCCAGCGGCTTCGCCCGCGTATATTAAAATTTTAACAAACCTTGAACCCCCATTTCAACTCCTCAGGAATGGAATTTTAGAAAATGCTTAAACGCGTTAATGACAAAGCCTCATACTTCTAGTTTCAAAAATGACAGACATCCCATACAAACTTCCAACTCCTTTATCACCCCCTAATTTAGTTGAATTTCGATAAATCCTTTCCTAGTGCTCGTTTAAGAGGTCCTCCCCTGATCCATAAAACCTATTTAAGCGAGAAACAGCAACACTCTACTGCCCTATAGTATCCTTCTAATATTATAAATGTGAAAGATGTATGTTTTGGTCTTTGATTGTTTAGTTGTTTAGATTTGGATGAAATCTGGCATACAGGTAGTTTAAAACCAAAATTAACACAAGGGGTATTTTTTTTCCCGAAAAATGTAAGGTTCCTGAGGGGTTATGTTTTAAAAACAACACTTTATAAAAAATCATCTTTCTAGGTCCAAGGTAAATATCATAGGTTAGGATGGGCGTTATTATCAGTCAAGGTCTTTTCCTATTCTTTATACATACAGAATTTATTCATAAACGGTACATTTCTTCAAAACAAAGTACTAGGTGTCAGCTTAAATGCTAGTTTCTTGGAAACGGTTGGTTGCATAACATTGAATTTTGCCTGATGTTTCGTAATAGCTGTTGCTTAAAAATTCATGTCGCAATAACGGGCATGGTTCATCACTAACAAGGTCTTAATACAGTTGTCAAGAAAATGATCCACTGTAATATATGAGGTCGTTTAAGGCAGGGCCGGATTTAGAGTTCTGGAGGGCTCGGGCAGCAAAGGAGTGAAGGCCCCCTGGCCCCAAATTAAGTGATCGATTTTTTTCAATCGCCGTTTTCAATAAATAATTTATTTAATGAAGTATATTGTTTTAGTATATTTAACAAACATATAATCGGAGACAAGAGTTATCTGAAAATAAATTATAATAGGTAAAGGTAAATAGCGAAAAAAAATATCGAAGGAAACTTAGTTAGTTAGGTTACTAGTGTTTACTTGTCGGAATTTGATTTTTTTTCTGTGGGGCTCTTATGTGAAGGCTCGAGGCTGTCACCCCGCTCGCCCTCCCTTGACTCCGGCCGTGGTTTAAGGTATAATTTGATTGTTTTAGAAAGATAACGGACGTCAACCATGTAATGTATGAGTACATAAGCATTTCGGGTACAGTGATCGATGTTATATAAAGTCTATTACTTTGGCGTTTTCTACAAGGCAATTTACCCAGAGTATTATATAAAATTATTAAGTATACTGTCTACGAATAAATCGTTTTTCAATTAGAGGATATCTTGGCAAAAAAAAACAGTCTTCTTCGTCTGTTTTGACTCTCAAGAATCCTATTCTCATTCCGAGAAATAATTGCCGGTTTGGGTCAATACAAACAATATTTTTAGTTTTTACGTTTCGGTTGTGCCTGTATGTAATTTGGGACCACGCACACTCTTGTGTGCGTGGTCCCAAATTCATTTCTATTGTAACTTTTGATCGTTTATCTTTCATTTATTTAGTTGAAGTAGAGCTATACTTCTCCCAGCATAAATTGGCCGGCTCGACCAAAGAATCTTATAGAACATCTTCGTAGATCGGCGGCGTACACTTGCATTTCGTGCAATGAGTGGGAGCTCTGGAGGCCTTTGCTCTCTTTCTATTTCTTTTCTTATCCCTCCCCTCATATCCCTTTGATTAGCAACGCGCATGTGATACTTCAAGCATCGCATTCATAAGTCGCGGTGACTGCTTACCTGATGGTGGACTTTATACTTGTTTATCAATCGTCATGAAAAAAAAATTATACCTACCAAGAATACTTGCATAAGTTTATTTTGTAGATACTGAAAACAGTTGATATAGAAATTCATATGCATACATTGTACAGTGTTAGATGTTCTGTAACTGAAATACTTATATTTGATTATATCTTGACGAAAGCTCGCAATGTTTTCTCATGGGTCTGATACTAAATTAATGATGACATTCAGAAATACAAAGATATTTGTAGCCTAAACACACATGAGAAATTTTCTTTTATCTTAAATTCGCTGGTCATTTTCGGCAATAGATAAAATATAAATTTGACACGAATTTATTACATGCTATTTTTGTGTTCTAGAAAAATTTGTGTATGAAGCTAAGTTATCGTTTTTATTCTTATCGTATGGAAGTGGAAAAACTATTAAAAGAGTGTACAGGTCATCCATATAGTCCGGACTTGAACTTTCGCCTATTATCAAGATACGTTCAATCATCTATTGACTGAGGACGCATGAAGTTGCTTAGCCCGCCGATCGTTGATCAATCAGTGAGTAAATCCGGCTGTGTGATGACAATTGAGGTATACAGGAATATCTGAATTAATACAAAAGGTTCATACCCTAACTGATTTGTCAATGTCTGAATGGACTAGTTCGTCTAGAGGCGTATTACTTTAATGGCTCACACAGAGTCCTATGAGATAGCAGCATAACTTTCTCTCTTTCTCTCAGTGAATGCCAAAGGCCTAAACCCAATCCCCACTGCGCCCTCCATTTCCTCTTGGTTAGAAATCCAAACGCCCAGTGTTTCTCGTGAAGATAATCTACGGTAAGTAACTTGTAAGATTCTATTAAGTCATCATTTTTTTTTTCATTGAATATCGAAGGCACAATTACGCGTAGGACGAACCAAATTTGATTTTAGACTAGCTGTCACGTCCCTTCCTGCCACTCGTTTGATATTTCCTTGCGATACAGAAACGTAATGAAACATCAAGAAAATTACTTTAATTTCCAATATTTTCCTCCATCGTCTTTCTACACATCTTCCAATACTCGTAACGATCATGCAAATTAATTTTACTCAATAATCACGTAACAAGGACAAACGATCGTTTCTAATAAAATTTATGACATAATATAATTCTGACTCGAGCCGATACTATAAAACAAGTTCTTTACATTCAATCAATCATTGCGTACTTCCCTCGGCTTAGGTGGGTGGTAACTTAATTTATCGTTATTATTGTGTTAGATATTGATTTTCTCTCAATTTTTCGGTAATTCTTTTGGCTTTACAAACCTTGGAAACACTTGAGATGGTAGGGATTAGACTAAGTCGTAAATAATTGGATATAGTATAATGTAAATTCAGTGATCGCGGGTAATAAGCCCTATACTTTAAGGATCTTTGATCGACATCTCCTGTGGCCTCAATAAGATCATCACAAGGTAATCAATACCGCAAAAGCCAAAAGCAAAAAAAAACATATAAATTTATAAATAATAAAAATTTCTCGTAACGTACAATAAAGATTAAATTGAATTAATAATCTCCTTTATAAACGTTAAGGTCTTTATTTAAGCTGTTGCGGGGTACAAGTTTAACTTCTTCGTGAGAGCACCTCTTGAGACGGTGAGCCATAGTTAAGAACGCTATTGAGTTTTATATAGTTCCAGTTTTATCTATAGTACACTAAAAGAATAAAGAGATAAGTTTAGTGGCTATATTATATATACATATTAGATTTACTTGAGACTTTTTAAATTCTTCTACTGATACTATCTACTTTGAAAGGCATAGGAAGTTTGTATTGGTCTAAATATATTGATAGCTTAGAATTTATATGTAACCAAAGAATATATACTCTGACGTGGATATTACGCAAATTAAAATTACTCAAAATGTTGAAAATAATTAAAAATAACTCTTCCATACATTTTTAATCATTATTAATTAGATCTATAAAAAGTCAGTGCTATAATACTAAACTAAGCCTTAATTTTTTGATCAAACTACTTCCCATCCAAATCCGATTAGACATGCTTGTATCTACACAGATCGATGTAACCAACCGACAAAAGTAAGGCGTCCTGAGCACGTCCTGCAAGACCCTGACGATAGGATTACATTAGAAAATGCCCCTTACACAGAGGACGAGGTCCTTTGTTTCGCACGTCGCGTCGCGCTCACACTGTCGGGTGTATCGTATAGAATGCGCTCGGAGCGCTGCCTCCATCTACGATGACGTCTTTAGCCGTGGTTCGGCTTCGCAGGAGCACCCTAAGGACGGAATCAAGTTTGAGCCTCCGTGAGGGCTGCCCCTTTATCACGGCTGAGTCTCTGTACTCCTCGGTGACGCTGTCAAGGGCAGTAGGGCCAACAGCAATACACATTCCGAAAAAAAAAAAGCCTTAATAAATTATGATGTAATAATTTATAATAATAAAGCTAAAATGATATATATTTTATAAAGTGAAATATGTACAATTTATACATCCCTATATATAATTTTATGATCTTGAAAATTCACTTATCGAAGGAAGTGCAACAGAATAGAATTGCTACTTCAGGTTATTATTCTGTTTGAGCGTAACTTCTCAGGGCAAGTCGGGAAAGCCTTTTTTATTTACAACTAAACTACAAAATATTTACAATTCAATACTTAATTTACTTACAAATAATTACTACCGTACAAATCTCCAAGGAATGGTGGCAAGAATGCTAGCTGCTAGCGAAAAATTAACCATCCCTACTTTCACCTGTACAATGAGTCTTTAAGAATTTTTTTAGCCCTAACCCATACGCCGCTTACAGAATTCAGTTTTTTCGCACCGGCTCCCACCCATACCAATGTCACAGCGCATGTTGCGTCCCACAAATTTTGTTATAAAAAAATCATTTGGAACCTACTCATCACTTTACAAATTTTACCGCTAGGCTAGGTAGGTACCACCGCAGTGTCAAAATATATTCTGCAGCCAAATAGTAGCGCTTAGGCATTACTGTGTTCCGGTTGAAGGGCACTGTAGACTAGTGAAATTACTGGGCAAAGAAGATTTAAGAACTAATGTCTCGAAGTCGGCAATTCGTGAGTGGCACCTACTAATGGTGATCTAAGCGCTCATAGGCTACGGCAACCACTTACCATCAGGTAGGCCGTTGATTGTCAACATGTAACATAAAAAAGAAAAAACAATGACGCTCCACATTCTTTAAATATGCATTAAACATTTATTACAACATACTCGTACAAGTATGTAGTTCGTCCCTTTATAATATTTCGCAATTTCACTACACCGTTGCAATTCATGAAATATTCATCATTGTGTCAATAATCTACATGTTACATTGATGTACTACACTGATTGACTGAAAGACGTGTAAAATCAAATTATAACGGTAAAAATCGTTTTCATCCGTATAACTGAAGCAGAGCGAAATTGGAACACAAGTACTTATATATGTCACCTGTCTGTTTGCTAGGAAATTATCCGTCGACTATTACATAGAAATAGATCCACCAACGTACTCTGATATCTAAAATATAATAATAATAACTCTTTATTGGACATACACATATGTGACAAATAAGAAGGATTACCCAGACTTCTGCACTAGCAGGGCTGTGTTGCAGAAGCCAGTTCCTTCACCTTAATATCATCACCATTACATTTTTTATGCCCTTAGGAATTAATAATTTTTACTAAATAATAATAAAACGTTAACAAAAAGAAAAAATAAATTAACCTTCGTAGAAAATAGTTGCTATTTATTTAATATTTATATGGTAAGAGTGTGTGTGTTGTGTGGGTTGCGTGGGTGTGTTTAGTGTGTGTAGTGTTAGTGTATGTATGTGTGAGGGTGAGTGTGTGTATTTGCATGTATACATATTTTTATTTAAGTATTATTAACAGATTTTCTGAATATGAGGGAGAATGAGGAAAAAGGAGTCTCTGTCTAGTATAGATTAGTCCTTGTGCTAACGGAACAGAACAGGACAAAACAGCTCTTTCGATACAAAAAACAGTAATATTCTTTACTTAATAAACAAGCATACGTACAGAAACTACATATTATCTTGCCTCCAAAGTTAAGCTGCGTCTTACCAGAAAGCAAATACAGTATTCATTGTTAATGTTAAGTGTCTCTTATCGATCAATGTTCATTTCGTCTCAATCTTTGATATTTGATAGGCTTTAATAAAACATACAAACTTTATATCGTACTTTGGGACTATTAGACATTGTATTCTCAAAAAGGTTGGTCACATTCAAATAATGCCAAGATGATACTAACCCTAGTAAGTCATGGCATCAGAAATAGATGATTATATATATTTTTAGGTATATTATGTAGTAGTTAGTTTGTTTTTGTTTTAATTAACTTAGTTATGATTATAAATTGTTGTAAATCTTAAATCATGTACGGAGCGGCATATTCGCTCAAGCGAAACAGCTCCTTAATAAAGAAAAAAAAAAGATTGGTAACAGTTTTTAACGAATAAAAAGATAAATATTGTACCTCATCAAATTAAATAAGTTAAACTATATATTAAGTAAATACAATAAATAATTCAGTTAAGGCTTTACCGTTACGGCTCTCTAAATGATACTATGGAAATATATCTTTCCACCGTCGGCATTTCGGCTCTTATTGAGCCATGTGAAATTGTTTGAGATGATGGCAACAGACCTGATGGTTTTAATCCCTAGTAAAGGGGACGGATCCGTTTGAGGAACGCCACTTTCGTTGGCACATAGGATCCGTCTCATGTCAGGAAGACGGTGTTACGAGTGGGAGCCGCTGGGGAAAAAGCTGAAATCTGTAAGCGGCGTAAGTATTCGTCACTTATTACAAATTTCATCGTTAGTGCAAAACGATTTCTAAAAGATATTATTCCCCGACTCACTGCCGCTACAGGTGATAGGAAGACTGGTTAATTATTTGTTTATATAGTTAGTACTGAACTGTAAATATGTTGTAATAAACTTATTTACATAGTAAATATAATTGTAAAATAATAATATCTATCAAAACTATCTAATATCATTTTTATCCCAACACTCCGTTACGTAGAGCAGCAAAACCTAGGCACCCTTTAATTCATTGGCACGTTTTGTCAATAGAAGGATATAACACCGCTCTTGTCTCTGTATCTTCATCCATTTTGTTTGTTTTCTGCTTTTCTAGACTTAGTCTGGCATTTAATATTTTCTCAATTTAAAAGGCTTTTAGTCCCTTGAATCGTAAAGGAGTACTTTTTATTTGTTTCCTTGAATAAACATCATTTTGATTTTAACTTTATATCGTATCTGCATAAATCAATTCAGCCTCAATTGCTCAACGATGAAAGGGTCAACTCCACTCCGTTAACGTGAGAGTTGCAGGTTCGATCCTTACCCCCCTATGCCAATGTTTTAGCCACTTCCAGTGTAAGCTACGAACTTATTTGGAGGAGAAATAGGAGTGCCAATAATGTCTTGAAAAAAGATTAGTAACATTCTGTAAAAAAAGTGCCTGTTTATAGACAGGGAATGGGGTTAAGACGATCCCGAATACGTTCATTACAAAATTTATCACTTGAAGGAACTTAAATTTTAAAGTTTATTAGAGTGCGACATTATTACATTTTATAGATCTTGTTTTAAGCATAAACGGTCGCAGGTTCGATTCCTAGTCGGAGCAGACGCCAAAAATCTGGTACGGTTTGAGCGTTTGTCTTTGTAAGTCAAGCTGTCGGTCCTGGTAGTTATAATAATATCTGATAACCATTGTTAACAGTTGATGGGTAATTTTCTCTTATCTAATCAGTTACTGGTTCGCCTTTCGGGTTGCAGAGGTCAAATGGCAATCACTCTGTGTAAAAACGTCAATTTGGGATAAGAGTATAAGCAGACCCTGGATAAATATACCGGGAATAAGACTTTCATTAAATAAGTACTGGACTTCATATTATTACAGTACGCTGGCCTTTAAACGCGATAGTTTCATTAACCTGAAGTGTCCTATAGATAACGCCCCAGTCAATGTTATAGAGAGCCATTACAAAGGAGGTTCGGAAATAACTTTGCCATATTGTCTTCCTAGTACAATGAAATCTGCATTTTGAGAGACAATGCAGCCTTTGCAATCCTTTTACTGAAAATTCGTTTAAAATCAGTTTTACGGTAGTAGAGCCATGCTTCTCGCACCACAAAACAGCCGGCTTGACTGGGAAGTACTACAAGTACACTTCTACTTGTAGTACTTCCCCACTGTTGCGTGGTGGCGAGGAGTGAGAGCCCGGGAGGCCTAACCTCCCACCCTTTCTTTTTTCCCGTGTCATCGCTTCCCTTCTGTTCCTCGGGTTGGCACCAAATTTAATAGGTTGCGGTGACTACTTACCATCAGGCGGACCGTATGGTTGTTTGCCAACCGGCATGAAATAAAAAATAAAGTTAAAATATTGCTTCAAGTTCATTTATAACACCTAATCTTAAATTATATATGCTTAAATTGAAATTATAGTTATGTGCACCAGGTGCAAAAAAGTTAGTCATGGCGAGATAAGAACAAAAATTATACACAATGCGGTCTTATCTCTAACAAGCCATGTCTTCCAGACAACCTTCATGGTTGAACAATAGATTAATAGAAAAATAGGTCGGTAAGAAGGTCTACATATAATAAGTACTAATATAAAAGTAAACGATACGTAGCGCAGCAAATATACACATATATACATTTTATAAATACATACTTTTATATAATTGTAAAATAAATATAAAAATGACAGATTGAAAGATTTGTTAATCCGGATAAATGTTTATAATCGTTTTTTACACTACGATGGTGGCAAAAACTCGTACCGCCCGAGGAATTATCATGAAGATTGAATATTATTTAGCGGTTTTGGATCAGCATTAACGAATGGGTTAGGATTTTATACACGCTATAAAAGATTAATAAAAATCAGAGGCGTTAACCGCTTTAGATAATTTATTTTGTTTATCATCTTGTTTTACTGATGAAATTTAATATAATAATATTTAATATTATGAATAATATATATTATGAATAATACAATATTAGGAATTTACGATAATATTTAATATTTTATCTATAGCTTTACGACTTAGGCTTGTATAGGTCTGTTATAAACAAATATATTATAAATTGTTAGAAGTATTTATTCTCATACAAAACGTTATTGCCTTATAAATCTCCTCAGTGAAAGCAACCTTGAAATTTATTAAGTCTAATTCCATCTCTTAAAATATAATAATACCCTTAATAAGAATATCAGTATAGTGTTTTATTGTAATCATTTTATAATGTCTTAAAAAGCTCCTCACGCTTTTTTAGAATATAATTCGTTTTTCTTATTTAAACTTTTGAGAGGCGTATTTTAATTTTTATGTATAGTTAATAATATTTATTTATAATTTTTTGTTGGATTTTTAATATCATTAAATTGTAATTGGCCCTTGATAAGGAGGTCAAAAACATGTTCAAAGTTTCCGTTACATACGCATTAAACTAAATGAAATTCTTAATTTTATCAGTCGTTTAAGATTATTATGTAATATATTGATATTACAAAAAAAAACTACCACACTATTGCGTGTGGTAGTTTTTTTTGTCTAACATTGAATAACTTTATTTTCAATTGGCAATACACCTACTAAATCAAAAAACTTACCTATTACAAAATATAAAAGACGCACTCTACTGCAGAGAAACGCCCTATGGTTATGAATATTAGATGCGATCTACCAGCTCTTTAGAACAATAATTTATATTTGAATACATTTTTTTTAACAAGTTGTATTTGTTTACAGTATGGATAATGTTCGCCGGGTGGACTGGCTCTCAATTCGCCGCAATAGTAGGGCGCTCTTCAGTAAGCTTATTAGGACCCGGGACCCCGCTGCCGGAGAAGGAGACGACCCGGCGTTACCGGCTAGACGACGTCTCTCTGTAAGTATCACATTTCTGTTATCAAAAAAAAATACTTAGTATATAAATTTCTACCCAAACCAAAAATATCACCTTGTGTCACTTAGAGCGTGCTGAATGAGGAATCTCTGCGTCCATGTCAAGCGGTGGTCTTAAAACGCGGCTATCAAGCTGGTACTGAATGGGAGCATTTCCATCACCCGTTACAACACCCCACCCCCTCCCCATTAATGTGCTCCGCCACAATACCACAGCGGTATGTTTAGCATCTGACCACAGAATTCCAAATAACCCAGGTCTCCTCCCCAAGATCGGATATCTAATAGCAAAGTTCCTCCACCTAATAAGAAAGGATTATAGGAACGTGATAAAGGGGATAGGGTTTAGGTTTTGGCGGTCACTTTGATAGTGTGTACATTACAGTACGAGGCGAATCATTAATGCCAAAAGTAGTAATAACCTTTTATTTCAGATTTAAAATCCATACATTTGATAGTTACAATTTTCTTTTACTTTAATGTTAGCATACATAAACATAAATTGATAAAACCATAAAAGCTCATATGCAACGTTTCTAAGAAACCAGCAAAGTGCAGGTGTATTCAGCAAAAGCGTGAAAGCATAAATACACTTAATATTTCATCAGTAAGATTTTTCAATTCAACGTTTAATGTTAGAAAAATATGTTGATATAAGAAATAACTTACAAATATTGTACAAATATTTACCATCAAAGATTCGATAAAAAAAATTCCCTACTACAATGGATTTTAGTACAACAGTTCTGACTGTTATAAAATATTCACAATATCGCTACGAGGTCAAAGAGCTTTTAAGTGACTTACAGATGTAGGTTAGGACAATTATAAATACATCTACAAACATTTATTTAAAACCATAGCCTATTATATATATAAATATATTAGAAAGGTATTTCTTATGATTTTAATACTTAAATAAATAGTAATAATTTGACAAAGTTGTAGCGAAACTGCCTTAACCGCCACAGATGTTTGTATTGGCCACACACACATGTGTTCCGATGTCAATGTGATTGTCTTTATCTTTGTGTGTGTTTCCGAACGACACGGGATACTATCCTAATGAGGCTATTGAGTGTGTTTCGTTTATTTATAATAAGAAAGTGCCGGAAGTACTATATAGGTAGGTTTTACATAATCATTTATTATAAGTAGGCAAAGGCAAAATAGGTCATCTTTACCTATTTTTCTCTCTTCGTCAACCAATTTTCTTTTCAGTTCTATATTCAAAGGGTGCACGGTCCGTCCATCTATCAGTATGTCATGTACTTACCGGGATAAAAAAAAAACAAAATAATTCTTACCGGTTCCTCAAACTGATACAACCGCGTTCTTATATCTTAGAATTTTAGGATAAGAATAATATTATGAAATATTTTTTTCTCAGTATTAAAATCTCATTTACTATGAAATAACAGAACATAAGATTTAAATTTTAATCCATATTTAAAATTAACTGACGCGACGTCTTGAAGATAATTATGCTAATTAGAACACTTACAAGCGACAAAGGCGAACGAAAATAGAATCGTATATTGTGGTGAATAACACAAAGAAAGTAATGATACAATAATAGGAATGTATCGAATACTTCCTTTGTAGCCTTATTATGGATCCCTCAGCGCAGGGATTATTGGAACTGTAGTTTTACTATTATTTTAAGCTGCAGGATGCCTATACTTTTTTTAATGATCGGACTCATCGATATTAAATACAAAATAATAAAGTCTTATTGAGGTTTTTTTTTATTTTATGACTCCCTTCATCCTTCTCTCTGTTCTTTTCTTTTTCGCTTCCCATCTTTCTTTCCCCTTCTATAACGTCCTCCAGTCCTATAGGTTGCCTATGCTTATGTGGTGCTTCAAGTATTACAAGTTTTCATAGGTTGCGGTGACTGGTTACTATCAGGCGGACCGTATGCCCATTTGCCAACCGCCATGATTTAAAATAGTGTACTAAATCCACATCGAAATATTCTTTTATTTTCACATATTAATATACTAGGTAGCATTTTATTTCTTTTATTGTAGTCATCATCTTAAAATATTATGCCTAACATGTTATTCACATACAATCTAAGTTCAGATTTCAGAACATACTTGCATGTTTTAGAAGTTTTAAACGTATGAGTATAACTTAGCTTTGACTTTGTACATTCCTTTACAAAGTCTGTACTTTAGTAGTGTTAAGTTGTGGGTCAAGTACGGAAAACTTAAACTTACAAGTAGGAACTAGAGGGTCGAGGAAACGTTAGAAAATGAAGTAGGCGTAAAATTGGTCCGTTATATACATATGTATGTACAAATTATAGTATTTCTCTAGTACTACTAGTCTGTTTAGGTTTACTATTTTATTTATTATAATTTATAATATACGTAAATTGGAGTTATATGTTATTTGGACAAAAATTATAACTGCTAAAAAAATATCATATAAATCGACCCAGTTAAAATTTACAACCGAACGGAGTCTGCTGTAAAGGAAGTTGAAAAGAAGTTAAAAAAGAAGTCACATAAATTAGCCAGTTTTTAGCTTGCCTTATAATTTTATTTCGTAGTTAATTTTCATAACATAAATGGAGTTCTATGAAAAATTAAACTAAAAAAAAAGAGATCATCAAATTCGTCAGCCCTTAGCGGACGTGCCTCAAACACAAAATGTCGTCTGTTGAGTACCCTTCTTTTTCAATCACGTTGTCGATCTTCTCCCGTCTATCCTTTCCCGGGAACGGCATCAAGCTTGTGACACTTTATGACGATGTGACTTCACTTTTCATTAGTCAGATCGGATGCTTGTTTGACACAATTTTAGTATAAAAAAAAAATTTGAGAGGTGTCTAGGGACACCCGGATGGAACGAAGTTCCTTTCGATTAATTAGTAAAGGAATTGTAATATATTTTTTTAAAAGTTATAATAATATTTTTTTAATTTATTATTTATTATGTACAAATAACAAATCAACAAAAATAATCGTCGCGACACCACACTGTTCAAAACAAATAGAAAGACGAAACGAAAATAACTGGCTTGCTTTCTATGAGAGAGAGAGAGACAGACAGAGAAACACGCGCACACCGGACGGCTTACAACTATAGCAAAAAGTGTCGTGACAACTTTTCGTAAGAATTTTTCCGTCTAGCCCCCTTTCACAACGCGCGATAAGGAACTTCGTTCCAATAAAAAGATTCCCTAATAACAACAAAAAGAAGAAACAGAGGGTATTTGTGAAAAAAAAGTAATAGAAAACGACATAAGACCGCCAACAAATAAATAGTGCTACACACTAAACGGCCTTCATTAGCATAGTTATATCCTGTGTCAGAAACATACACGATGACAAACAGACCCAAACCGAAAAACATGCATGTATGGTCAATACAAACAACATCTGCTCCGAGCCCCCACCTATGGCGCTTAAGGCAGGTTTGCCATGCGCCACGTCTAAATTAAATATTTACGCTAATACCGCTTACGCTATAGAGTAAGTAAGATATTTACCGTATAATCAAACGCGAACGGAGACAAAGAGAGGGGTTTATAGGGCCCTACGGATTTCTTGTCATTTTCTTTCCTTGAAGCTTTTGTAAGATCTTTCTCATTATCACTGAATATTTAAAGGTAAACTGAAAAAAACTATTTCTTATTTTAAACACTATTTATTCTTGTGTAATGTTGCTATGGATGTGAATGGTCCTTTGTCTGATTGTGTTTTGTTTGATATTACTGGCCATGGCGTCACCGGGTATGAATTGAGATCCGACTGGGACCGGGACTGCGCGACCTTTAAGTTGTTCATGTCCATACCTCCTGAACCACGTCATTCGTAATGAAATTTGTATGCTATGGTGTTCAATCGGGGAACTATCACTATGTATTGGCGGCATTATGCCTCACCAGAATCGAACCTGCTTTAAGCGCCACAGGTTACGGGTAAGGTAGTTCCCGCTCGGACCACATTTTTGTATTAACCATAGAGTCATGTTTTCTGTTCTAGGTGAGTTTGTCCTTGTTATATTTTTTCGGATTGGATACTAATGTAAGCCGTTGTGTGTAGCGTTTGTTCGCTTGTTTTTATTAGTCTATTGCGGACCGTTCTGCCCTACTTTAATTTGATTGACAGCATTCTTATGATGATTCAGGAGTTGCGAGCGTTTATAAACTACGGTGACAGCTTACATGTGGACGATATATTTGCTTGCCTTCTTTGTGCTATAAATGAATTATATTATATAGAAGAACTGTAAAAAAATGAGGCCTAACTCAGATTATCTAGGCCATTAAATATTTCAGCTTTTGAATTGTAAAGTAGGTCATTGATACCGATTTTCAATTTATATATATCATGAGTATTTGATTGAATGACTTTTTCAATAAAAGTTATAAAATAGTTGGATTTGGAGTCCCTAGATCTCCTACCGCCGAACAAAACCCAACAGTGTGGATCCGAACAAAACCCAACAGTGTGGATACTGCTGTGTCACATATGTATATTATTACTAGCTGTGACCGCGACTTCACTCGCTTTATTTGATGATCCCACGGGAATCCAAAACTTTTCCGGGATGAAAGTATCTTATTTGCTAATCCAGATAATAAGCTATGTGTTTTATCAAATTGCATTCAAATCTGTCCAGTAGTTTTTGCGTGAAAGAGTGACAAACATTCATCCATCTAAACTTTGACATTTTTAATAATATTAAGTTTAGATAAAGCAGACTTTAAACAAGCCGATTATCATACTTAAAACCGCAAGGCTGTACTCCAAAATGCTTGAGTGATAAATATTATTATAAGCTTAAAGAAAACACCTTATGTTAAAAACTTATATGATCGTATCATAAGTAAATATACGTTATAGTATAAATGATATCGTGATCAGAAGCACATCAGTCACAATAAAACTTTTACCAACATTAAATAATGAGATGTAACAGAGTCTCGGAGTTCGAGGGACTTTACGTCCGTCATAGTTAACTAAAAGTTGGTCTAATCGATCGTAGCGAAAGGGTAAAATAGATTTGAAAAGCTTCGACCCAAATAAACTAACTATACAACAAGAATAAGAGGCACTTACAGTTTTCTATAGATCTCACTGAAGCTCTTAAGATATTATCATCAAATCTTGCATTGTGTATGTAAATGGTACATCAAGAAGAGTCTTAAACTGACTTAGTATCGCCAAAATAGACTTTACAAATATTGTATGTTATAATACAAAAGCGCTTGAAGCGTTGAGTTAATTAATTTTCATTATAGAAAGCTAAGTTAGCTTAAATTTTATTATATAAAATAATACCAGTCGAGTGCGTCGTGGACCACGCACAGTCGAAACTTAGGTGTTCCGCAGCTCATAACCAGAATCTTAATTGGTAATTTCATAGTAATTATTAAAAGTGATATGAAAAACTAAGATATGGGTACAACTTATATATCTCTAAAATTTATAGACCTATCTTCTTCAAATCAAATTTGGTTGAAAGTTCATTTGATGTTTTACAAGCCCAAATTTTTCCATAATTTTAAATCCAATAGTTCAAAAGTTAGAAGGGAAGGGGGGAGACAATTTTTATGATTTCAAAATCTAAATCAAACCTTGTTTTCATTTTAAGAGACCAATCCAAAGATACTAACACGTTGCCATACTTTGTATTTTTTTTTTCAACTTTCAGATACATGAATGGACTGCCACTCTTAATCTTTGTATATTCTAGGAATTAGTAAATTTCTTATAGATTGAGCCAGTAGTCGCCGAGTAAAATGACTGTGACATACAGACGGACATACGGACAGACGGACGGACGGACAAACGGACATGACGACACTATACGGGTTCCGTTTTTGCCATTTGGCTACGAAGCCCTAAAAGAGTAAATTTAATTATTAAATTAAAAAAGCTTTGTATAGTTTAAAATAATATTCCGTGTCTACTTAATATAAGATTATAGTAAAAGCATGGCATATTACAAAACATTATGCATTTTCACGTTCATTAGGTAAAGCATAAGGCTGACCCTTGTTTACATAAAAATGTCTTTGTTTTATTAAGGTCAATCAATTTGCCTCGCGTATGTTTTAAAGTGTAACGCGCAACGCCACGTTGTTGGTAAGCCAAGTCAAGCCAAGCCAAGCCATGCCAGGCAGCTAACAATGCCAGCTAGCTAGCCAAGCCAAGCCAAGCCAAGCCAAGCCAAGCCATGCCATGCTAGGCAGCAGGCAAAGCCAGCTAGCTAGCCATCCAGCCAGTCACCCAGCTAGCAAGCCAGCCAGCTACCCAGTTACTTACAATGCCAGTTATTTTTATATTTAAAAAAAAACTTGTGGTGACATTCGATTGTCGCAATTGACATTATGTTATGCTTTTATGAAAAAGTGTGAAATAAAATTGATATAGAAGAATTATACTTTATTTTTCCCTTCTGTTTCTAAAGTTACTTAATACGAGGTAGCAACCATTTTATAAGTCAATTCAGAGGCGGACCTCAATGATTTCGTTTATTTATCCAATTACTTTGCTTAATCTTAATAAAGTTACTATAACTTATGATAAAAGATTCGGGCATACGCAAAGTGTTAAATAATGGATTTTATAGCAAATGCATTTACGAAGATATTGTTTTAATTCTATATATAATAAAGATGGATTTATGGCGCTTGTATATGGATTATATCAAGCTCTTACCCATAAAACCTCAGGGGACTCTTGCGGAACACTCCCACTTCACAAACACTCCGCTCGCCTCACCTCTAGGCTCTAATCTAACATGTACTTATTTGAAAAGCTAACAATATACCAATACAATCCCAAGCCTCTTATTAGAAAGGTGTGGTAAGATAATGAATTGTGTTCACTGTAGAATTTGAAAATAGGTTAACATCATTCACATACTCATAAGTGAAGGACTGTTGGAACATTATGTGTACTAGTCAAGATCGGTTGTCATCGGAAGCGGAAGTGAACGATAGGTATTAACGCATATCATCAACTAACTTGCGCCAGCGGTTTCGCGCGTAAAGAACGATTTTAATACAAAATTTAAAACTCTGAAGGGGTGAAATGGCGATTAAAAGTTGTGGAATTAAAGATTTTGTTAAAAAACGTGTTTCGTCATCTTTAATTGCTTGCCAAAAAATAAAGTTACATGATTTTAGTTATTGTAATATGGTAAAGATTATAATTAATCTGCCACTAATGCCACCTTAACTAACTTCTTTGCTTAATTTTCTCTTAGCTACCATAGTTCTCTCGTTCAAGTACTATCCGTGTAATGTAATGTGCTATGTAAAAAATATAATAAAATGTTTAAGAGTCAGTTCTTTCTTTTATACAAACCACTTTAACATTACTTTCAAAAATGACGGACTTCCATACAAATTTCCAACCCCTTTTTCACCCCCTTAAGGGTTGTGAGTTTACGTAACAGCTATTTATTTGAATTTACTGGGCGGACGAGATTTACGAACTAATATCTCGAGGTTGGCAACGCGTGAGTGGCACCTACTAATGGTGCTGCAAGCGCTCATAGGCTACGGCAACCACTTACCATCAGGTGGGCCGTACGCTTGTTTGCCAACTTCTAACATTAAAAAAAAAATTAGGTTTCTACGTCTAATGGTCTCCGCTTTTATACACATATGTATTTAGTGAAAAAAACCGATCAGATTCAAGGAGAAGTAAAACTTTTATGTTAATATGTAACCGGATAATACGATAAGGATATTCTTTTAATTTGTGTAGTTTTCGGCATAAAGAGCTGTATCGACGTGGAAGTAATATTCCTGTAAAAAACTTGAGTGTTTTGAGTCCTTGAGTCTTAACTATGTAGACTTGGTTTCACATGACTCTTTTAGCTCAAAAGACTCGTGTATGCGAAATACCTCGAAATAAGAACTCCAGTCTCAAACTGAACTTGACTTTTCAATATAAACTTAAATTCAAATATTCAGGTAGGAGATTTTGTTCTCTTTTGTTGAATATTGGAGTTCTAAGTTGTGAACTGTGCTCTAAGTTATATAAAAACTACATGAGGACACAATCGACTCAGTCTTTTTTATTTACTTGCTGGCAAATATTCTTAAAACTTTTAACAATACTATTTTGTATAAACGCTACGCTACAAATTCAACGGCCCCCATTAGGATATTTATATCCTATGTCGAAGGTCCGGAAAAATACACTTTGAAAAGAGCAAACATATCGGACCGGAAAACATGCCTGTATCGTCAATACAAACCTCTGCTCCGAGCGGGAAACGAGTCCCCGACCTGTGATGCTTAAGGCAGGTTAGCTATCGCTATGCCACAACGTCGTCGTTGTATAATTACTTATCAACAAATTTAACATACATTCAGTCTAAGTCTCATTACTGACATTAGAAGGACTCAGTACATCAATCAGGACTCAATACATTAAAAGGACTTTAGAGTTGAATTCTCTCAATTAACATCATAATCAGGACTCAATACATTAAAAGGACTTTAGAGTTGAATTCTCTCAATTAACATCATAATTTTCTATAATACTGTATCCCTATTTTCGAACTCTGAAATTTGACCCCTAATTTATTATAAAAAAATTCAAAAGACTCAAGTTTTTCACGAGACCAGTCAATACCACGCTTTCACAGAATACGAACGTTGAGTAACAATATCCGTTGTGATATCCGTTTAATTGATGAGTCCCAGTCATGAAGGGCTTTATTTCTTAAGCAGTCCGTCCATTACCTTTCCTATCTACCTTTCGATTCTCAACACACGATTATATAGAATACGTCTTTCGCATACCATCATGTGTTTGCTCGTCACTTTTCAAATTTTATTATTAAATATTAAGAAATATATTTTTTAAAAATAAATATATTTTACATATTTATTTTTGGCATGTCGAATATGGCATTGACTCCTTTGGTTGAGAATTATTATTGTTAGCATTTAAATTTTAAAGGCAATATATTTCTTAAATCAACCCTTATTCATTCCCACTTAAGGGTGTTTTAAAGTAAATTGTCCTAAACACATTTTTAAAATACTTGAGGTTATATGCCATAGAACCATGAGGTACATCGGAGTTTGGACTTAATTACTCTATAGTATATGTACATAGTTAATAGCACATCTGCAATTCTGAACACGAAAAATTTCCTGTATTGAATAATTTATAATAAGCCTCTGCAGTATTACTTGCTAGAGACTTTTCAAAAATACGCGATAAGAAACCGCGGGCAAAATGGTAGTATATATTAAGTTGGATGGATCTAGAATGTCCCGTATTCATCTTAATATACTAACGAACATAACCAAAAGATAGCGCGATTTAAAATACATACAGCGCCATCTATTATACTATTTAGGAACCCAGACGGTGTAAGGTAGGCAGTGTTATTTTTTTTAAATATCGGATTTTCCATGTATCATATTTAAATATATCGATTCGATATATCGGCTTTATTAAGCAATAACAGCTCGAAAATTGTTTACAAATTCATAATTGAGTATATTTACTAAACAAATTAAATTGTAAGGAAAAAGTTGAGAAGTCAGTCAGTGATGTAAGACCGTACAGCCACATTTGTGACTATTCCAAAATAATTGCAAATTTAAAATTTGTCGCTGAAAGACTATAATTGTTCTGGTCAAACTGTTAAACGAAGAGTTTTAAAATTATAAAAAATATATCGACCATCGATATAGTCTACGTTTCAATATCAAGCTATCGATTTATAGCTAAAGATTAGTAATTAGTATTGTTATTTTTAAATAATAACTTCAATATTTCGATATATTTATCGATATTTTAGCAACATTCCTTAGTCTGCGGTTTCGAATTTCATTGGTATATAGTCGTTATAAGCAAAGATATTTCTTCCTGTAATAATATTTCTTTAATACATGCCTATATATTTTTTTATTTAAGTAATTAATGTGTTATACAATAAATATATTATAACGCAAAGGGCGTTACGCAGTCAGGTATAAATAATTTGTTTATAAAGTCCTTATCACACTGGCGAATTGAAAGAGCCTCGTGCTCGCAACTACCTCGTGACATACTCGCTTCGCATTGAACTCACTTCCAATTCGCCAGTGTAAACTACCCACGAGTTTTTGTTAATTTCACGAAAACCGTATAACTTAGAAGTCAGTGTTATTATAATCTTTATATTATTGTAAAAGGTAAAATTATTATATTTCACAGTTCTTATAACAGTTCTTATAATCTTTTAATCCATCCTTATTTTTTATTGTTTTTTTATAAAAACTCTACCCAAGAATTCTTGAGTAATAAGATTATAAAAACACTCGCAGCTTAATTTTTACTCCTTTGAAGAAAAAAGATTCTCAGTAAAATAATTGAATTTTCTTTTGTTTGTAATATAGGAAGCTTTAAAAGGTCGCTTAATAAATCAAATTAATGGTTGTAACGTTTAAATTTTTTTTTTGTGATGGCTAGTTGTGCCCACGGTAATTTATGGCTTATTACCTACGAAGCACGTGTTGCCGTCTTAAAGAGCACAGACACGCACACAACACCGTCTTCGCCAGCGACGATGAGGTCCTTTGTTTCGCACGTCGCGACGCGCTCACACCGTCGGGTGAATCCATCGTGTAGAATGCTTCCTTCATCTCCGATGACGTCCTTAGCCTCGAAGGAGGCACATTTTTTCAAATTTCTAATTTGAGCCCCCGTGCGGGCTGTCCCTTTTTCACGGCGCGATCTCTTACATATAAAGAGGAAAATCATATATTTTTTTATGTTTAGTATACACATAGAATAATAACATATAACTTTCTCAATAGCTCAATGGTAGAAGGGCCGACTTCGCTCCGTTAACGCGAGAGTCGCAGGTTCGATCCTGACCCCCTTGGGCTATTGTCGTACCCACTCCTAGCGCAAGCTTCGAGCTTATTTGGAGGGGCAATAGGAATATTAGTAAAGCTATTTAAAAAAAACCATTGCTAGTATTCTTTATTTAAAAAAAATACTAACGCTTACTAATGAGGCTCCTTTATTACAATTTTTTTTTATAAACGCTGCACACTCAACGGCCCCCATTAGGATAGTAATATCCTGTGTCGGGGGTCCGGAAACATTCACAATGACAAGGACAAATACACCCAGACCGGAAAATATGCTTGCATGGTCAAATCAAACATATTATGCTCCGAGCGGGAATCGAACCCGCGACCTGTGGCGTTTAAGGCAGGTTCGCTACCGCTGCGCCACAACGTCGTCAAATGTCAACAATTGAAATGATTGGTATGCGATACTAACTTTATAGATAGGAGATCTATGGTCCTATGGCTCTATGGTCGTACCTATATCTACTTATACCAATTCAATAACAGGTATTAAATATATAATACTTCCCCGGACGATAGCGGGGTCCACTCCCGATCGTGGCAGAATTTGTATTGATCTTACTAATATTTCTTTCGGTCTTGGTGTTGCCCTCGGCCTCTACGTTGTGCCTCGTTTGTCAACAAGTTAAGCTGTCAGTTCTGCTTATTATCACATAGTAGATATTAATAATTTTTAACTATTTATAGGTAACTGTTCTTATTCTACATCTTAGGTGTAAAAACTTTAGTAACCCGACGAATCTAGATAAGTGTAGAAGGAGTGAAATTTACTGGGAATAATGAGAAGAGCAGAAATAATAATTCCCCGGTCGACTCAGTCCATTTGTGGCAAAAAACAGTAATGCTTTGTTACTATATTATCATTACTGTGCATTTAAAGAAATAAAAATAAATAAATGCTACACACTCAACGGCACCTATTACGATATTTATATCCTGTGTCGGAAACATAAATAATGACAAGGACCGGAAAACATACCTGTATGGTCAATACAAACATCTGCTCCGATCGGGAATCGAACCCGTGACATCTGGCGTTTAAGATAGGTTCGCTACTGTAAACTAAACTTACCATCACTAAAATACCCTTAGGGAAATTCTTAACAACTTCTGTGTACCATATTTCAGTAAGCGAAATTTGCGGTTGAAACTTAAATAACAAAGTTTTGATAGTTTAACCCGTCGAATCTTTAGTTGAAAGACCGAGAGAGAGAGAGAAAGAAAAAATTAGAGAGTTACATAAGAGTTGAATAATAAAATTGAAAGTATTTATTTTATGTATAATAATAGTTCTGTTATAATTTTATAATAATACTAGCTTCTGCCAGCGGCTTCCCCCGCGTGCGAAACATTCACATAAACCTTACATATTTCCATACAAACGTTTTATACCGATAAACTTTTACAAACTTTGGATGACCTGTTTGTATTTATAATATCAAAACCCTAAAAATAAGCTTAAAGCTTCCAGTTCTAAAAATGACGATACTTCCATGCAACTTTTCATCCCCCCTTTCAACCCTTTTTCACATTAAAAAGCCTATGTCAGGCTTAAGGCTATCTATGTATCAAAATTTTTTGCAATCGCTTCAGTAGTATTCGGCCCTCTCTTGACGCTGGTGTCAGGCTCCTGACTGTTGTTTCTCTGAACTATCAATTTCCAAAAGAGCCTTTAAATCAACCGGAAGCACCGAGGTCGATATGCTGAGAACCAGTATAATTTCAACATTTCCGCCCGTCCGTCTATCTGAAGATAATAATGTCACAGCCATTTTACTAGAAGACTATCCTTAAAAAAAAATTTAAAAATATGTGTATTCTACAAGCCGGTACACAAAGTGGTAAAATAATAAAAATTATAAAAATTAAGGGTACCCTAAAAATGCGGCTTCAAGGTGTTTGACGTGTTTATCGAAACGTAAAAAAATATTGTGTATAATTACGTAATAATATATGATAAATTTGACTTGGATATATTTTGAAATTTTAATGAGGAAATAGGATACCTACTCTTTGAATCTTCACAGGATAAAAGGATTTCGTAAATGAACTCGGAAAAATGTTATTGCAAACGTGAGAAGTAGCGGGAAAATGCTTGTCGTACTAACAAAAATATTTTAATTAGAGTGTTTACTTATTAAAATATCTTAAAGAAGATTCTCTTTTCCAAGTTTTATTTAAAAATTGCTTTAATAATTTCATGACATAAATATGAAGAGCCTTTCGCATGTAATGAGAAATCTTTACTCCGTCATCCGCAGACTCGCCTCTGATTATCAAGCTAAGATTGAATTTTTTTCTTTTTTATGTAGTAAATAATAAAAAAATAAAATGTTACTTGTAAAATCGATATAGGGCCTTCTCGTTCCTGTCGATCCACCACGAAAAGGTCAAGCCTCAAAACCAGCGTTGCTATAACCTATGGAACATAGCAGCATATTAAAGCTGAGGCTTTGACCTTTTTTTCTTAAGGACATTTTTTTTGTATGAGAATATATTTCTAGATTGTATTATTAAATTATTATATATAATAATTGTTGTACTTTTAATTAATTTTATAAAATTATTTTTTTCTTTTGTAGTTATTAAGTGTGTAATAGTTAGAGGTTTAGTAAGACAAAAAAAGATTATTATTATTATTAATAAAAGGGTTGGCAAACAAGCATACGGTCCGCCTAATGGTAAACAGTAAGCGCAACCTATAATCGCTTGTGACAATTGTAGTATCACATGCATGTTGCCATCCCATGGGATAGTAGGGAAGGGATGAGAAAGGAAATAAAGGGAATAGAGGGGGTGGAAGATTGGGCCTCCGGCGCTCTCTTGTCACTCGAAACCCAACAGTACTGATATGACTGACTCTTAATATTGCTGGATCTCATTCAAGAACCAAATTTTATATGAAAGAATACAATTGTAAAAACATATATTTGAAAAGAGTAACTGTCGAGTTTCTTGTCGGTTCTTCTCGATAGAATCAACCTTCCGAACCGTCGGTAGCGTTTGACTATTCAAAAGTACATACTTTTTAAAAGTCTACTTGAATAAAAATAATTTTGATTTTGATTTTTATTGCTACTTTGTACCAAACTGTTAAAAACAGTACTATAGTTTTCTTTGGTTCGTTAATACTTTTAACTGTTTTATAAAAAGGTCCCGTTTTTGCCTTTTGGCTATGGAACCCTAAACATGAGCTCCTCATTTATTTCAATATTAACTTAATTTGTGGGGAGGCTTATGAATATTTAAATGATAATAAATTATTAAATTGAGCGAGATGGTCCAAATAAATATGATTTTAAAACGTCAAAAAATAAAATACTGTTTTCTTTCTAAAATACTTTTACCGCCTATTTTTTCATACTCATAACAATAAAAATACTGAAACTAATTAATTCTTTATTCAAATAGGCCTTATAGGCACTTTTGAATCAAATAAACTGTCTGTGTCTCTCTCAGTGAAGCTACCACCGATTCGGAATGTAGATTCTGCAGAGAAGAATCGGCAAGAAATTCTACTCAACGTTATTCCTTTCAAATATTCAATTACATTTGTCAATTTTTACAACTAAGCCTGTTAAAATAATGGTCAAAAAGAGGAAACCATGAAGAGGAAATTAAAAGACACAGAGGAGTGGGAAGTGCAGGCAGCACGCTCGTACAACTAGTATGGTAGCGACCTAAAATATTACTAAACCCAACATGGTACTTAATATTCGATCACTTGTAGGTTGCCTTTTTATAACTTCTGTTATTGGAAGCCATATTGTTGTATTTTCGAGGAAATATTTATTACGAAGCGATATCCATTATTACAATTACCCACCGTTTACGTTCGTAGAAATACGTAGCAATAATAAGGGAAATATTATTGTCATTGTAATATTAATGTGCTACGACTTTAGCAATACACTTAAAATTCGTTGGGTTTCTTACGAAATAGAATGGTTTTTTTTTTTATTTTATTTATGACAGTTGGCAAACAAGCAGACGCTCCACCTGATGGTAATCAGTCACTGCGATAAAGAAAAAGAAAATATGGGCGGTAGACTGGGCCTACCACTCTCTTCTCGCACGAAACCCAACAATTCCTACTGATACTGTTAATGTAAGCCGATTTACTGTAAGGGTACCACTTCGATCGAGGCGACCCGTTTGTGCTGGGAGGAGCATGGCTCTACTAGCGTGGATGTGGACTAATTATATATTCTAGACAGACATTGGATAGTGTTTTTCTTTCATATTTCTTTCATTTCCTTCATATCGAGTCTTTGAACATTTTATCCGTATGGAAGGGCCTGTCTATAGTTTGTACATATAGATTACAATTAAAAAATACTATTCAATAAAGTGTTGTCTGATAATAATAATAGTAATATAATAATACTTCTTCTTATCTTCTCATCGAGTGGTTAGTGGCCAACCTAGTGTCAGAGTTGTTCAGGTCGCCCGTCGGCCTCTGACTTGACTTATCGACTATTGTCAAATTGTCAACAGCCGGGACCGACGTTTTACGTGCCCTCCGAAGCACGGAGACGCTCGGTTAACTATGCGATCCACTATATACCACTATGCGATCGCCCATCTAGGGACTGACCGCACCGAAAGTTGCTTAACCTACCGATCGTTTACTGATCAGTGGGTGCACTCGGCTATGAGCGTCTCATAATAATAATACTAATAATGGTATTCGGTGGTATAATATTCTTAATTATATTAACAAGTAAAGTATACATAAGTTGGTTTTCTTATAGACACTTCTACTTATAAATTGATATTAGAAGTATTATATTTTAACAAACTAATAGCTGGCATTTGTTTAGGGCTGTGGAAACGGAAAATTTCCATCAATTCCATTGAACCACTTACGGTTTATCAAATACATTTTAGTTTATTTATGTCACCATAGTGTGTAAACAATCACACGGTCTGCTGATAGAGAGCTGTGACGTATAATATTCACTATAGCATTAGAGGAATCAACGTGCTCTGCTATCTTGGATGTAGAGCAAGAGAATGGAGATCAGAAAAAAGAGGGTAAGGGGAGTAATAAATAATTCTTCTTGTTCTTATCGAGTGGTTAATGGCCAACCTAGTGACAGTTGTTCAAGTCGCCCATATAGGCCTACGATTTGACTTTTCGACTATTTATTTATAACCGGGTTCGAATTTTTCCGTGGATTAACACATAGCATACATTTCATCCCGAAATAATGTTGGGTTTCCCTGGAATCATCAGGAAAATAATAATAATGAGTCCAATTAAAATGTGCTCATTTGTATAAGTCGATTAAAACCATTTAAAGCCGAAACGGAATAATATTAACGAACCGTTATATACTATATTAATATAATATCAACCCTTCAAACCTATAATGAGAACTTATCATTCACACCATATGTTACATTTCGTATTCGATTTTTTTTAACTAGTTTCAGCCATTTTACCGCAGCCAATTAATTTTTTGAGACACTACACACTAAAATTGGGTTTTGAATTCTCACAATCCTTGAAGAACTTCATACTGTAAAAAAATTAATGGCTGTAGACCCATGCTCCTCTTGTGGTGGACAAATGGGGCGACCTCGACCTCGACCGGGGAAGTACTACCCTCTTACAGAAAATCAGCGTAATGTAATAGTATAAGTAGATACTGTTGCGTTTCGCGCCATAAGTGAGAGCGCTGGAGGTTTAATCTCCCACCCCCTCTCGTTCCTTCCTTTTTTCGCTTCTCATTCCTTCATTCCTACCCCTTGGGCTTGCAACACGTTTTACGATGACTGCTTACCATCAGGCGGGTGGGAAGACTTTAGCATCGATTTAAAAATTACGAATATAAATTAGGATAATGTATGGCTGTTTTATAGACCCAAGCCACCGCACGGCGAACCAGATTTATTGCGCTTTGCATATATTTCTTTAGCTGTTATATTGATTAAATTTTCCCTAGGAATGCCTAGGCTGTATATTCTTCGTCCAGCATAGCATTATTTACGGTTTTTTTTTACCCAGGGTCTGCTTATTACTCTTATCCGGATTTGACAAGTTACTAGTTTTTACACGGAGCGATTGCCATCTGACCTCCGCAACCCAAAGCTGAACCAGTAACTTTTTGGATAATAGCAATTTACTTTTCTATCGTTAACGATTATTATCAGGTGTTATGTAATAACAACCGGGACCGACAGCTTAACGTGCTCTCCAAGGCACGGTGGGGAGACCCACGGACAGCCGCCCAGACCGAGATAGAAATTTTAACAAACAGCTGCCCGAGCGGGAATCGAACCCGCAACCTAAGACTAAAGGCAGACTTGCTACCCACAACGCCACAACGGTGTCAAGGCTTTATATTATAGTATTTTTAAATTTTTTACATAAACAACAAACAAAATCAGTTCTATAAAGTTAGTATCGATTTATTTACGAGTAAGTCGAGGTCAAAAGGGACGGTGCTATTTTGATCGACGGCTTTATATCTTTTTATAATGATTCATTCTTATTATAAATTTATGGCATGCCTTTAGAATTAATATAAAATAAATAAATATAGTTATTATTCTATTAAATATATATTGAGCCTTTTTCGATATAATATTCGATATATTAAAAATGAAGAATTTTAAACGTTTAAGATCTATTTGCGGATGAAATGACGTCACAATTGATATATACGTCACATATAAAAAATCTGAATTGTTTTAATTACTAAATTGAATTGCGTCACAATATGATTGTTAGTAAAAGTTCATTGTAGATCCACACAAAGGATTAAATGGAGTTTTTACAAAAATATTAATACATACCGGGATACAATATATATAGTATACATAAAAAAAATTAATTAAAATTGTTCGATTCGAATAAAAAGAAAGGTTTCTAACATGTACTGGCTGCGAATTTTATTTAGAAAAGTTTTTAAGTTGCCGAAGCTAAAAATTCTCCTGGGATATCCTCGCATATACATAATAAATATTTTTTTATTCTTTGCACAGATTTTATACTACTATACATAAAGTGAAGGATTTTAGATTTTTATAAGAGGTTCTTTTTTACATAATATAATATGCAACACTACATTATCCACTTGTCTGCTCTTTAGTGGTTTCAAATCGTTATTGCCCAAACCATCAATACTTTTTTATATAAATTAGTACTTAGTACCTTGATGGCCGAGTTTGAGTCGGTTTTTGTTGGTAAATCGAAAAATATACTTTGATAAGAATTAGATGCGTTGATAAAGGACTCCCAGTAATAGTTTTTCTCACAAAAGAAGGATCTTAAAAAAGGGGAAAAAATAATCGGACTGGAGTAATTTGGACTCGAACTGTGAAAGACACAGATAAAATGACACTTTCTAAAAATGAATCCATATTTCATTCCGAGTCTGTTATGAATGGGCCAGTTTGATCCTGACCCACTTGAGGCATTATCGTACAATCCTACCTCAAACTAAGGTACTTAAAATTAAAGGGTTCAGGACACTGAGCATTATTCAATAATAATAATTCTTTTATACCTAATTTGTTTTGAACTTTAATAATACGGAAGGCAGCATTTCTCTTTTAAAATTTCCAATGGAACAATTGGAAAAGAACAAAGCATTATTATTACCTTAAGGTTAGTTTGAGTCTTATTAACATAACACTATAGCGTTTAAATTTAGCCCATGTACATTGATTTTTGATGACGCAGACTTTATAACAACGTACTGTATAACTATTTTCTTAATATCCCTCAACAAACTTCGTTTTTCCAGCAATTGACATTTGTACTTGGCGCATACCGGAAGCCTTCATTCGACTTGACGTCACAGGATCTCCTGTGAGGAGAGTTTTACAATTCTACAGTTCACAAGGAAATCAAAACAAACAAGATTAAAGTGCCTACTTATTTATTTCTGAATTTAATGATTATACATGATAAATCTTATAATACAGGAACTTAGAAATTACAAATTAGTATTTGATTGTATTCGGAACAAAGCCATTTTTAGGCTGCCTGTTGTTTCGCAAAAAAAATGTTTTTCTTAATTTTTCCGAGTTATAATAACTTGGAAAAAATAACTTACACTCAATTCAAATATTTTTATTATTATTCAACATAAAAAGCAGAGCACTTGATTGTTGAGAGTCAGACTCCACCATTGGCTCCAAAATTAAGCCTCTACCTGAGAAGAGCCGGCGAAACCAACTCAAGGGGTTATATCATTTTTAAATGTGATTTTTTAAAAATATGATGTTGCGGATACAACAAATCTTGTTACTGATATACCTTTATTCGCATTTTATCTAAAAATGAACATACAAGTGTCTAAATCCGATCACAATCCCTAAAATCCTATCAACATCAATCTGTTTTTTTTTTGTCCAGGATTCAATTCAAAACCAATAGAAAGATTTAGGTCGAGCTTTCGTTATCGCCTAAAGTAATTCCGCCTACACGTACAGTCAGCTATAATTATTAATTCCGATCCTTTCTTCAACAGAGATGCCTGTTCATTCCTAGACCTCACTTCGCTCGGTGTCGGATCATGTGTTGGGACAGGAATGTATTTGGTTACCGGAATGGTGGCCCATAATACTGCTGGGCCGGCTGTGGCACTCAGCTTCGTGATTGCTGCTGTAGCAAGCGTATTTTCTGGTAAGTAGAATTTAATTATGTATATTATGTTTTTTTTTTTTTTTTTTTTTTTATGTTAGAAGTTGGCAAACAAGCATACGGCCCACCTGATGGTAAGTGGCTGCCGCAGCCTATGAGCGCTTGCAGCACCATTAGTAGGTGCCACTCACGCGTTGCCAACCTCGAGATATTAGTTCTTAAATCTCGTTCGCCCAGTAATTTCACTAGCGTACAATGCCCTTCAAACCGGAACACAGTAGTGCCTAAGCACTACTATTTGGCGGCAGAATATTGGACATTGCGGTGGTACCTACCTAGCCGGCCTCTTGCAACAAAAGACCTACCACCAGTGTGACATGTTCAGATAAGTTTGAATCTATAGCAATAAGTATGCATGTCTATTTGCAGTGTTCTTGCTTGGTTTTCAGTCTTCAGTTGAGATTGTGTTTGTTTGGTTTCGAGACCTCCGACTGAAGATATTCCTATCCCAATACCATACTAGACACCTAGTATGGTATTGGGATATATTTAAGCTATATATTATATTTAAGCTTCTTTCTCTGAGTCTCCTTCCATTGGCTAGTCAACACGTTTCAATAATGCTGGCATTGTTAGTGATTATAGGTAAAACTTGCTTACCCTCAGGCAGGCCATACACATCGCTTAAAAGGTATCTCAGTTACTAAATCCTTCCCCTTGAACCTGTAGTATTCGTGTTGTTTAATATAGTAATATTCACAAAAGTCATTCAGGGGTTATTTAATTTGTATATCTTTTACCAATGATTTTATGTCTGTTCATTACGAGCAAAGGTCAGGGAGATGCTTCCGTTCTCTGACAGCTGTCAGTGTTACAAGACCTTTGACAGCCGCCAGTTATATTTCATGGAGCTTACTACAGAGCCGCCCTATTTATTAATCAAATAATGCATTATATATTTATCACTAGGAATTTAACAAATATATATTACTTACTAGCGGGCCCGGCAGAAGTTGTCTTGCCCCGAAAAAACGCTATAGCACTGCCCCCTAAGTCTGATTGTGAATAGAAATGGCACCGGTGAAAATTATTTAATTACTAATATCTCTATTAAAAAAGGGGTTGAAGGGAGAAGGGTGAAAATTTAAAATTGTATGTATTTTTAATGCCACATCATAAAAAATTAAAAAAATTATCCAAAAATTTTTGCGGTGGACCTACCCGTTATGCGCAAAAAATTTCATAAAAATCAGTCAAGCCGTTTCGGAGGAGTTTGGTAACAAACACCGCGATACGAGAATTTTATATATTAGAGTTAACAGACCTTTTAAAACATAAAGCCAGTTCTTCTTTGTACTCTTAAGTTTTCCCTGTCATTTCTACAATCGTCAAGTTTACCCGAAGATTGAATACAACAAAAGATAGAAGGCACTTGACGTCGGATGTAGGCATTCATGTTTTGTGTTCGATTTTTACTCATTTATTTTCTTAGAAGTCTTGATAAAATGTCAATAGAAGAAAACTTAAAGGCCGGGGCGACCGCTTTAGTACAATTATTGTCACGTGTTTCGTCCCCGTTACAAGCTAATTTTTTCACTTGTTTGTTTTGGCTCTTTATGATCTAACCTAATCTTTTTACCAACTTGAAAATAATTTCCTAAGATTTTCACTAAAATATCAAAATAAAAACAACGACTTCTTTAGAAAAGTCGTCCCGAATCAATCTTCGCCTTGGGCATATTCCAGCATTGACACTGTAAATCAACTTCCGTCTACGATCTAGAGCAGAAGCTACATTTAATAACGCTCGCTAACCGACTGCAAAAAGGATTATAAGCTTGTCTGTGTTTACTATCTTACTGGTAATATGAAAGAATTTCTTGAAATACATTTTATATTTAACAATTAAAATTTATATTGAATCTCTAATGCCTAATAAATAATAATGTATTGTTTAACTTAACTTGTCCTTTGTGTGGAGAAAATAAATAAAATTTATTATTATTATTATTTATTATTAATAAATAACTCTGTCATTCTTTCTGTCTGTCAATCTTTCATACAAACACCATTGCAGCGATTTGATGAAGTTTACAGATACATTTTGATGTACAGAGGATGACCATGGGAAAGGGCAGAGGCTAGTCCATGGTGCATTCAAAATCATTATGCACGCGGATGCAACCACGAGTACATGATAGTTGTATAATAAATTAAATTGTGAATCTTTCCTAGGCGCCTGCTACGCTGAGTTCGGCGTGAGAGTACCCAACACTACTGGATCGGCTTATACCTACTCTTATGTGACCGTTGGAGAATTCGTCGCTTTTGTAATCGGCTGGAATATGATCCTCGAGTATCTGGTAAGCTAATTTCAATTATATCTAGTTATTTTCCGATTACTTTTTTTAATGTGTTTTTCTGCTGGAGAAAGCGCTTCTACCGCATTCTAGTCGATCGACTTACCCGAGCATGTGAACGCGTCGTGATGTTTGAAACAAAGGACCTTGTCCTCTCCGGTGAAGACAGTGTTGTGCACGTGACTGTGCTGTATGGAGTATTGTCTAATGTAATTGTATCGACAGTGTATTGTACAACGGGCTAACAACGCCCTAATATAATTGGTTTATAAACATTTCCATACAATAATACATAATGTTAATTTACGCGGTCATATGTAATTTTTTTAATATGTAACTAGGTGTGCCATGATCATGATCTCCACACTTTTGCCTTACTTATTAAAACTAAAATAATTCGATTCTAGCTAATTTCGAGACAATTGTGGTTAATAATTTTATTTTAGTTCTTCTTGTATCTCCATTGCTATCGACTTTCACGAGATTACAGATAAAGTTGTAAAGAATATTATATAGAAGTACTATATAATTGGTCCTGAATTTATTAACTGAACTTTTAAAATTACAAAAATATGTGTATGCTTAGGGCTGTAATTATTGTTAAATTGTTTTTTTTTTTTATAAAAGTATCGTGATCTTCCTATGTAATTCCCGACAAAATTGGTCCAACATATGTTTCTCTTTATAGACGCATAAATAGTATTATATTAATATCTGTATAGTATATTTGAGTTGGGTAGGTTAGTTAGCTTTCGATCAATATCCAATCAAATCAAAATGTACTTTATTGAAATAGGCTTTACGGTAGGCTCTAGATTGGAGTCGTCACAAATTACATTTACAAAAGACTTTCAAGTCAACGACGTGACGCTACCAACGTTTCTGAATATAGATTCTACCTTTAGGAACCTAAATATGTACACAATATAATTAAATTCTATTCTCTCTATGAAGCAATATTTGTTTTTCATTAGTCCGTTAAAACGAAATATTTGCATTCTATTCATTGTCTGTTTTTGGGTGATGGGTGATTCGTTTCTTCATAGCCCTTTGATGTACAAAAACTATTGTAAATTGGATCAAAATATAACGAAACTAATTTTGTTGAAGAAAACTTGAACTGACTTTTATTAACTTTCCGGTCCTTTAATAATTTCCTTTCCTTTTATTAATTCTTCCTATTCCTTCCTTAGCCGTGGTTCGGCCTCGCGGGGGCCTGTCCTTTTCATCGACCGGGTATCTCTACTCACACTCCACTTCACAATCGTTTTGTGCCATGTGCGGGAACGCGGAAGGCCCAATCCCTTTCCACCCCCAACCTTTTGTTTTCTTCCTTTTTCCCCTTCTCATCCTCTTCGTAATCGTGCCACCATCAGGCGGACCGTATTCTTGTATATAGAATAACTTCATAAAATAAAAAAACCTGCTGCCCTTTAAATTTATACTAGACTTCGAATTGCTGTGATATAACCGGAACCAGCAGCTTATTTTTTCGAGGGACTGCTAAGAGAACAGCATTGATAATATACGTATATATATGGTTTATACAAAAATCTGTTCATAGCGGGAATCAGACACGAGGCCGTCATCGTTGAAAGCAGATTACCGTTAGGCCAGAACGTTAGTTATTTGTCTGTATCGGATTATTCGGTATTATTGTATACATGCCAAGTTACGTTTATATTCGACAATAATTCCAGTAATTTTAACGAAATGTTAGGACCTCCATGTGCTCACGGGCCTCTCGTTTCGGATGGGGCCCGTGGCATTTTGCCGTTTTGCCACGCTATTGTTACGCCACTGATGTTACAGATTCCCACCCGAGCCAGTTGTCTTGTTGCCATAAAAATATAACTATACTTAAGTCTTCATTATTGTATTTTTTTTTGTATATATTCGAATCCCCGACACAAGATATTACTTAACCTAATGTTGAGCGTTGAGTGATTAGCGTTCAATTACATCTCATGAAAAGAAATTAATAACGGCTCATTTAATTATTAATTTATTAAAAAAAGAAAACCTTTAACCTTAATTAGATTTTTTTAAATTAATAGAATATTTTTTAATCACCTGTTTTATTTAGATTGGGACGAGTGCTTGCGCCCGCGCATTGAGTGCCTGCATCGACTCCTTGGCCAACAGTGCTATTGGCAATTACTTTGCGGCGAAAGTTGGTACTTTTTTTGGTGAGTACTTAATATAGTTTGCAAATATTTAAATTAGAAAAAAAAAACTAAAAACGAGATAAATTGAGATAAGATATTGCGTATATATTATATATGAATATATTCATAAATACGGTAGTGAGAAGTCGAATATAGCACAACTGTCGAAGCAGCATCCTTTTCTCGGAGCGAGTCACAGCACTTTTAACAAACACACACATAATACACATATGTTAGACTGATTATTAAAATTATCATGACAGACACAAACATCAACCTCACATCAAAATGACGAGATTGTGGAGCAGCGGTAGCGAACCTGCCTTAAGCACCACAGGTTGCGGGTTCGATTCCCGCTCAGAGCAGATGTTTATGTTGACCATACAGGAACACCGACACAGGATATAACTATCCCAATGGGGGCCGTTGAGTGTGTTGCGCTTATTTATTAATATCAACCACACAGATTCTAATTTAGCGGATTCTGCGACATATATATACAAAATATTCTACAAATAAAACATACATAATTTCAGCGGGGAAATGCAGCTAGCATTCTTACAACCATTCCCCGTGGATATAATTTGTACAGTTTTAATTATTTGTAAATATAGTTAGTATTGAATTGTAAATATGTTGTAGTATTGGTTTCTAAATAGATAAAATAAAATGAAATATTCAATTGAATTGTATCATGCCATTGCTAAATTTCAGTAATGGTTTTACAAAATCTCAAAATATTTTGTAGGAGAAGAACTGCATTGCGTCTTATATTTTTCTTGATTTTCTATTTTTGATGGGATACAGTTTTCCATTTGTGAATATAAGTTTTATTCTTTGACGTACTTAAATATACAACTTATTATACCATATAACGGATGCTTAGATTGAAGCCTCAATAGCTCAACGGTAGAAGGACTTCGCTCCGTTAACGCGAGAGTCGAGGGTTCGATCCTGACCCCTTGGGCTATTGACGTACCCACTCCTAGCGCAAGCTTCGAGCTTATTTGGAGGGCAATAGGAATATTAGTAATGCCTTGAAAAAGCATTGCTAATATTCTTTTTAAAAAAAAGCACACACATACGCATACACTTGAAAAACGTTACAATCCTCCAGAGGTAATCGGATATAAAACTGCTGCAATAAATAATTTTAACATGCAGTTTTCCACATCGTAATAAACAGCGTACAATATTTATGAGTATTACCCGCCAGGAGCATTCTGTTGTAAAAAAGAATCAGGGATGAATTCAGGGCTGTGAATTTTAAATGGAAATTACTATAACATTAAACCTTAATACCACGTTTACAAGACCTTATTATACTAATTAATCTAGGAGCTGCCCAATTTAGTTGACTTTCCTAAGTAGGTATATCCACTTAGCTGAAACAAGAGTAAGGGCATTTTCAGACTAGCGCTTTTTGAGCCTATACACTATACATTCGCGCTAATTCGCGCTATAAAAAAACCGAACGCGCGTACACGCGCCTATTTCAGCGTGTGTTCCAGCTCTTGATTTATAAAAAAAAAATGGATCGATCCGGGTGTTTTACTCTAATGATTAAACTTATAAATACTATCGATTTCAATAATATGACCAGAGACAAAAATGGCTTTTATAAAACAGTGCGTTCTCTGGTATGAAGCCGCCCCAAGGGGTGTACCATTGCGCCTCATCCGCCCTTGTGCGACGTTTAACAAAACACCTTTAGCGTAATTATATTGACTTCATTGTATTACGGTGGTAATCAATAGTTTGATATGGAGTATTGAGAACGATTTTCTAGAACATTTACTTCCAATAAACATGTTTATAACTGGTCGAATATTTTTACGATAAAAATGCTTCGGGTTCGTAAATTGCTGAATTACACACAAGAATCAAATTTTGTAATATTTATAATACAATCTTTGTAAACCATCCATATTTGATAAGAGCAATTACTATTACTTGCCGGCTCTTCTAGTGGTAGCGCTTTATGGTTTCAAAGTCTACTTGGTTAAAAACAATTTTCATTTTATTTGTTTTTACATATTAATGTATACTATTATAAACTCATATATACATAAAATTTGGAATGATGAGTATACTCTTCAAAGCATTCTACGTACAAAATGTTTCGTATAAGTTTCCCTGAAAAATAATTTTATTTCACTGAAACAGACAGCCGATCGACGCGACCAATACATAATCAACCTCAAATATGATTTAACACTTTAACCATCCAGTGCAATTTATTTTTAATTTAACCAATACGGTATAAACCATTTTTTTTTTAAATATTAACATTACTTTTTCAAGGGGTTACTAATATTCCCATTGTCCCTCAAAATAAGCTTGTAGCTTGCGCTAAAAGAGGGTACGACAATAGCTCAAGGGGGTCAGGATCAACTCTCACGTTAACGGAGCGGAGTCGGCCCTTCTAGCGCTGAAATTTCGAATTTTTATGACTTTCAATTGTTTAACTATAATATCTATTGTATGTATGTCGGTATTGTAAATGTGTTAAAGAACCTTCAAGACAAAAAAGATTAGTAATCTTGCAAAACAAGCGTGCTCTAACCTAGACCTCATGTTTTTTTTACCGAATCAATAGGAAAGGATAAACGTTGTCGCATAGTAAAACGTGATTTATAAATAAAGCCTAGACCTCATCGTTGCTTTCCATAAAGCAAGATTGTCGTCAAACGCAAACCTATCTAGCAATAAAAAATTTAATTGATTGCCTTACCAAAATATGGTCGTTGACACGAAATTACGGCACGCGACGGACTTTTGGTACCCAACCATGTTGATTTTGGATTTGTTGACAAATGTTCCCTCATGCTACATTATTAATTGGGCTGATATGTCGATAGACTATAAAAATTGTACTAATTTTCTACCACCAATTCGTTCATTTTGTGGACGATTCTAAAGTCCCAAAGAATCATAAAGAAAGCTAAAAACAATGGCAAACATTCTTATAAAATAAATGAAACAAAACAGCCGACTGCATAAAATATACTAAAAAGAAAATAAAAATTTGAATGGAAGAAAATCAAACTTTAAACAACGATTTCTCGAAAACCCTTTTTTACGTTCAAATTATTTTTCGTCTTATTTTGTCAAATTTTACAAGAAACCATCATCAGATTTTGGTGCTATAAGAATTGTAAAATTTATTAGAGAATATTTTTCCCCACGGTCACTATAATAAAATAAAATATATTTCACTCTCACAGCTGAGACGAATTTAATAGCACCTCATATATTGAAATCCGTCGAAGAGTCTAGGCTGTAGAGCGTCACAAAAAAATAGACATCCATACATACGCTCGAACACCGTTGCGGCGTTGTGGGTAGCGTGTCTGCCTTAAGTCTCGACGGTTGCGGGTTCGATTCCCGCTCGGGCAGATGTTTGTTAAAATTTCTGTCTCGGTCTGGGCGTTTGTCTGTGGGTCTCCCACCGTGCCTCGGAGAGTACGTTAAGCTGTCGGTCCCGGTTGTTATCACATAACATCTGATAATAATCGTTAACTCTCGATAAGTAAATTGCTCTTATCCAATGAGTTACTGGTTCGCCCTTAGGGTTGCGGAGGTCAGATGGCAATCGCTCCGTGTAAAAACTAGTAACCTGTCAAATCCGGATAAGAGTAATAAGCAGACCCTGGGTAAAATAAAATACCGGGAATAATGCTAGGACGAAGAAGACATACGCTCAAAAAACATTACCCTCCGTCGTCATTCGGGTAATTAGTGGATGCTAACGAACCTTAAATGATTTAAGAGAACAGCTTACTAATAATATTGTTTTTTAGACCATTACCAATCAAACTATGCAAAGTATTTTAGTATTCTAATATTGTATTGCATTCCTAAAGTTAACAGTTTTGTTTTCCATTCTGTCACAATTTTGTTCTGCTAGTTAAATATTTAAGTACCCTAACTTTTTTATTACTACGCTATTTTTATTTTGTAGGGAAAGGATATCAGACCTTATGGAATAAGCCATTCACGTAAAGGCTTCATTCAAGGAGAATTTTTCCAGTATATGGTATAGGATTAAAGCCTTTCCAGTCTCAGACACGATACATACCGAAACTAACAAGCAATTCTAAAAAATATCATTATTTTCTAAATTTAATAAAGTAAAACCTACATTATTTTATATATATAGATAATTATTACGTTCCTTTTTGATATAATTTTAATTAAACATCCGGGTAGTATGTAATGCTTTGTAACTTGTACTCTTAGGAAAATGTTAATATTATAAGAATGTTTGAAATGAAAGATAATTAATGAGAAAATATCTTTCAAAGAAAATATGTTCTTATACGTTTTCGTAAAGAAAAACTTACATAAAAATATTAAAATTACGATTTGAGAGCTAGTCTTAATTAGAAAAAGTCCTACGTCCATAATTACAAAATACCAGTTTCTCTTCTTAATACTATTTTAAATTATAGTTATTAAAATGTTAAAATCCTCTTTTAAGATTTTACAGAGAGAATTTTACTGTTCAGTAGACTTTTTAGTTTGTTTGTATGTAAATAATTATCACACAAAATTCTATGCAAGCTTCAATAACATGGTAATAAAATATAAGAAGTGTTTTATGAGTATTTAAATTTATTTAATCCTTTTAAGGAGAAAAATAATTAGATTTTTGTTTCGTGACGGTTGGCAAAGAAACATACAATCCTAGTTATGGTAAGCAATCACCGTCACCGCGTTGCCAACTCAAGCTATATGATGAAAGGGATTAGAAGGCACAAAAGAAGGGGAATATAGGAGGTGGGAGATTGGGCCTCCGGCTATTGTTATTTTATGATTTCGTGTAAGACCGAAAACGATTTTATTAAAATAATCGCATATAATTATTCTTCTATCCTATCTGATAACTTTGAATTTGTTTTCATGACTGAAATCAGAACCTATATAATTAGAAAAACAAACAGTACAAGTCAATATTAAAGGAAGCATATAATTTAAAAAAGCATTTTATTTACAATGTGAGCTATAATAGTTATACAAATTACAATAGGACATTGAACTAATATTGAAAGCAATATTGAAATTATATTAACATTGATAAAAGACGATATTAGTAATAATAAGCTTTATAAATTAAGGTTTATTATAACTTAAACGTTTATTTCGTCATTTTGTTATTTTCAAAACTCTCTCTTCTCGGCTATGTATGTCATCGTGGCGGGATCAGCATTACTTTCCGACATCAGTCGTCAGACATCTTGCATTCCCTCATCTTCTTTAGCACTACATCTTTACAGCTTATTTCTCTGATCAGCGATGGAAAGCTGTTGTGCCAAATTCCCAACGTGGTTAGGGGGCCTCCTTTTCACATGGCCATACCATAGCAGCTTCTCACATCTTATCGGCGATGTCACGTACAAGAAGGCTCCCTCGCACGTATTCATTACGAACCATTTCCAGCATTACATCTTCATTTCGGTTATTTTCAAAATAAAATTCACAAGACACCATACGGCCATTCCAAAACGAGGTGTATAAAATGAGGAGGGCAGAGAAGGAAAATATTTATAATATAATAATAGTATTCGTCATTTATTCCAAATTACATTGTGGAGGCAACGACGTGTGGAATGTCCCTCCAACACGAGAGGAGGATCCTCCGACCAGGCTGGTGATATTGCCCGGCGACCCGAAGCCCGAGGCCGAAGCCCGACGACTTACGTTGGAAAGTTGTATATATAGGTTATGAGCGTAGGAAACTCTGATAGCGCGATTTAGGATCGTGACGCTCGTTGGTCGTCCAAATCATTGCGTAGTATGCCCTGTAGTTGTCGTTGTAGCTTGATGCGAGATGTGTCAATCTTGTTTTCTGTCGCGTAACTTCGTGCTGCGTGTAGATGTCGCTACAACATCTTTATGCATTGCAGTAGAAACAAGGAAATTGAGTGTTAGTGCAAATCAATTTCTAAAAGATATTACACCCCGACTCATTAAATTTAAATACGTTGTCATATTGATTGTTAATAAAATATAATACGAAAAAAAAACATTAAAATATAATATAATAATATATAAAGGTGATGGTAGTATTGATATTTATACAACGCAATCTAACATCACATCATTGAACACGTGAAATGTGTTGGAGAACAATGAAATTATATTGCCTCGATGCTATTATTGTATGTGAATTCATCCTATTCATAATCAAATGTTCTCGACACTTCCATCTGTCGATAACAATACTTGACTTACTCTTACAAGTGAATAGGTTCTGGTTGTCTGTCTATTTCTAACGTTGTTTTGTTAGCTGAAATAACACCATTTTATTTATTCCAGGAAAAAATGTTTAACATTGTATCGAGTGCGCCTATTAGTTGTGACAAACTCAATTGACTTAAATTAATAGTATTCTTACTGTTTAGTTTCTCTAAAAACTTAAACTTCGGTTACTGCTTTCGGCATGCCGTATGCTTTTTACCATTACAGATGGTTCAAGAAACATATTGATTAATTTTCGTTATATAAAGCCTCGGGATATTTTAACATTAATGAAAATGAAATATTGAAGCTAAAAATCTGTAACAATTCCATATAGTATAACTCTGTGAATATATAAACAATGTGATACATCAAATGGTATACCTAGAAAAGTTCTCCCGATAATCACTTTGACATGTGACACATGATTAGTGTGAATAAGACGGATCTTTTCAAATGTAAATGGAAAGAGTTTTCTCAAGAGGCTCTAAGCAAACAATTGTTCACGAGGCTTGGAAATACCACTTACAAGGCAACATAAAAAAAAACATTTAGCGTTGTAATTGGACACTTTTTCGATGGAAAAAATTTTTTACTTATAAAAAGTGAAAATTATTTGATATGAGTTTCCGAAATGACAAAGTCTTGAATTAAAAATATTAGTGCCTTATCACACGTGCCGGTTGTGTATCCGGCGTAGACTGCCCGGCAACTCATTTCACTTTCACACGACCCAATTTTGATTCAAGTAGCTCGTACGCACAGTGGTGAATCCGGCGTGTGCCCGGCAAAATTATGCCGGTACGTGTGAAAGCTGTCATACATTCCCATACACTTCACTACCGGAACGTGTAAAAAGGCACATAAAAGAGACAGATGTTGGATCAGTTTGAAAAGTGGTTACAATATAAAAAATATATCATATTTTCAGGAAACTAACTTTTTTTATGCGACTTAGTTGCCAATCAAGCATACGGCCAACCTAACGGTAAGCTGTTGTTATATCCTATGAGAGCTTGCAACACCATTCATTTTTAAGAATAATTACGCGTTGCCAATCTAGAGGTATTGATTCTAAGCATAATTTCATAAGTTCTTATCCCATTAATTTTGTTAGCGAAACACAGTTAATTACGTTATTGCTTTACAGAAGAATATCTGACAGTGCAGTTTTTTTGACAATCCACTCTTTGATATTAAAAGTTTGTAGAATTCATCGAAGTTTATTTTAAAATACAATAATGAAATACGTAAAATGCTCCAGATTCAAACTACCGTGTTACGGAAGGTATGCGGAAATGACTGTCTGCAGTAGCTGTCATTCGTTTAGAAGTAGTTCCTGGTATTTATTTATCGGCGATCTCATTGAATTTGCGTTTTTTATTAAGTTACGTTGCTTTTTTAAATAAAATATTGAATTTTAAGTATTGCAATCATTTATTTTCAGCTACATCAGCTGCATAGAAAAAAGAAATCTAGACTAACACAAATTCGAAATTAAAAAACCATTGCATCTTCTGCGTCCTAGCATTATTCCCTGTATTTTATTTACCCAGGGTCTGCTTATTACTCTTAACCGGATTTGACAGCTTACTAGTTTTTACACGAAGCGATTGTCATCTGACCTCCGCAACTCTAAGGGCGAACCAGTAATTCTTTGAATAAGAGCAATTTAATTATCAAGAGTTAACGATTATTATCAGATGTTATGTGATAACGGCCGGTACCGACAGCTTAACGTGCTCTCCGAGGCACGGTGGGGAAACCCACACGGACAAACGCCCAGACTGAAACAAATTCTAACAAACATCTGCCCGAGCGGGAATCGAATCCGCAACCGTCGAGACTAAAGGCAGACTCGCTTTCTACAACGCCAAAACAGTGGTAAAAAATTATTACACCAATTTTGATTAATTTTGTTATAGAAAAAAAACCGTGCAGAGTGCTATAAATAAGAAATACTTTTTGACGCGAAAACAAAACGTGAAGAAATTCGGGATATAATTTTGTACAGAGAACCAGAGAAGCTTGTTTCTTTAACAATAGATATTCACGCCTGCGAAGCCGGAAACATTTCAGCAATACAAATATACTTATATTAAAACTTGCATTTCTGTAGAGCTATAAAGGGAAGACCTAATAACTTGCTCTCTATAAAGACTTCGCAAAACGTTTGTCGATTGTTCAGTCTATTGTGTCTGTTGAAATGAAGCCCCGGGTACAAAAGTCAGTTCAACTGAGCAAAAGTAAATTATGTTTAATATTAAATTCGTATAAAATATTTCTATTCAAAGTAAAAACCATTACACTTATTTGTTGAACGTCAGATCAGTCCATCAGACCACCGGATCCAAAATTAAACCTCTTCATGAGAAGCAGCGAAACAGACTCAGTGCTTTTTTAATATATGTTTTTTTAATTGTCAAATTTGTTACTTTCATATATACTGAACTTTGAAAAGCCTGAATGGTTTCCATAAAAAAGAACACACACACAAGCATTCTTTTAATATATTTTTTTTTATTTACCAATAAAAAGTATCTGAACACTTTCTAGGATCCTATTTTAGGAACGTATACAATTACGTTCAAAGGAGTTATTAGTTTTATGAAATCTAGTCACTGAAATTTTTAGTTTATGTTTGTTCCTATTGTTAATAACCTATTATATTTGGAAAATTTATTATTATTTTTAAGTACACATATTACATTACACAGTATTATTCCATACGACGTGATGCTGTGGAAATAACTAAAATTTACAAGTCTAGCTGTATTAATATCGGTTACTTGCCTAATTTTGTGACTGCAAATGCTGCTGAACTAAGTATATTTATATAGCATCCTTCGTTCCTATAACATAGATCATAAAAATCTGTGTATAATATTCAATATTTTTCACACAACAATTAACTGTACGTCTAATAATAATAAATCTATGTTTATAATTTATTAATATCCCATGTCACGGTGTTAATTCGACGGCTTGACCGATTTTAATGATTTCTTTTGGATCGAAGCTCCTTAGCGTGGCTTACGAGTGCGATTTAGTTGAAATTGTCACGTAACGAGATGCCGTATGCCGTGTGTGTGTGCGTGTGTACAAGCAAAAGAACACACGAGCAAGTGAGTCCGGAGCCGGGTGCGGAACTCTCTTCCTCTGTCTCTTTTTACCATATAACCTAATGAAATATGCAGAGTTCATTTCGAATTACATTCGGAGTTGAAGAAAAAATGTAACGAACTTCGTTCCTGACGAGGGTTCACCCCATTCCCATTTTTAAATCGTGCTTTTAATATTTTTGTATGACCAAATACCCAAATAATTTAACTGTCGCTTGTTGACGTGACGTCATTTACATGAAATGTCGCGTCAGTTTTATATTTCATTTTGCATTTGTAATGTATCAGAATGAAGCTATTGCAATTTTTCACGATTTACATACGTTCGATTTCTTTTTAATTTTTTTTTTTTTTTTTTTATGTTAGAAGTTGGCAAACAAGCACATGGCCCACCTGATGGTAAGTGGCTGCCGCAGCCTATGATCGTTTGCAGCACCATTAGTAGGTGCCACTCACGCGTTGCCAACCTCGAGATATTAGTTCTTAAATCTCGTTCGCCCAGTAATTTCACTAGCGTACAATGCCCTTCAAACCGGAACACAGTAGTGCCTAAACACTACTATTTGGCGGCAGAATATTAGACACTGCGGTGGTACCTACCTAGCCGGCCTCTTGCAACAAAAGACCTACCACCAGTGTGACTGATTGCACTGGTGGAATAATCTCTGCTGTGACAGAGGTTATCCCAACAGCGGGCGATGGGGTCGTCACATCCCGACGCCTACAAAATTTATTATATATTGTACTATAAACTAATTCTATTATATTCCGATTTGCCAGAACAACGTTTGCCGGTCCAGCTAGTATATCATAATATTAAAAAAGTAGTCGTGCAGTATAAATAAAACTTTGCTGTCTGACTTTATGCGTAGGGAGCTTATTTAAGTCTACGGGATACAGTTTACTGAAGCTTAGAATTTAGTGCTATTTCTGGAAATTCTGCATTTTCATTATTAAATAAAATACTACACATTTTTTTCGTAAATATAAATAGAAAGTGAAATTTAGTCAAATTAATAATTGCCAATTCTGTGGAGAAGTATGAAGTTAGCTTAAACATTATATGGAGAAGAAATGTAGAAGGTTAAAATACTTGCTTTCATTGACACTATCGATGTCACAAACACGTGTCTGTCATTTGAATCAATTCGATTCAAAGTTAAACTTCTCAAAAGCAACTAGCAAGCATGAAAATAAATAAATAAACGCTATACCCTCAACGCTTTATTAGGACAGTTTTTTTCTATGTTATAAGTTGGCAAACAAGCATACGGCCCACCTGATGGTAAGTGGTTGCCGTAGCCTATGAGCGCTTCCAGCACCATAAGTAGGTGCCACTCACGCGTTGTCAACCTTTCTTAAATCTCCTCTGCCCAGTAATTTCACTAACGTACAGTGCCCTTCAAACCGGAACACAGTAATGCCTAATCAATGTTATTTGGTGGCAGAAGATTTGACACTGCGGTGGTACCTACCTAGCCGGCCTCTTGCAACAAAAGACCTACCACCAGTGTGACTGATTGCACTGGTGGCATAATCTCTGCTGTGACAAAGATTATCCCAACAGCAGGCGATGGGGTCGTCACATCCCGACGCCGAGGAAAAAAGTTATATCCCGTGCAGGGCTCCGGATACATTCACAACAATACGGACACAGCCAGATCAGAAAACATACCTGTATGGTCAATACAAATATTTGCTCCGAACTAGAATCAAACCCGCCACAACGTCACCTATATACAATAATACACATGGCAGAATGCATTAACCGTAAGCAGAAAGGGATTAGGTTAATTGGATACGTTATCAATAAACACGACTTATACGTGGTGCAGCAGGATTTACAAAAGGTCATAAAATATGAACGCTGATGCTCTCATCTGCTAATTATATTCCATTAAGATTATTCTCACTTAATTAATTAGTTTGCAATTCAAATATGGCTATATATAGAACCTGCTGTCTATGTATAGAATCTAATGTAAACATTATAGCTAATTTAAAACTTATCCTGAAATGCTCGTGATGAGCAAATCAATAGAGAACTTGCCTTGAAAAAACATTGCCAATATTCGCTTTAAAAAATTTTATAAAAAGTCTAATCGAAAGTCTAAAGTCTAGCCGAATACTTTGCTACCACAGCAACGCCTGGGTCTATTAGTAATAAATAGACTGTTCTTTATACCCTATACTCCGTCCACACTCACAAACATAAACGTATATCAACCAGGTTTCAAACCCCCGATCATTTGCGTTTCAGGCAGATTAACATTTAAGTCACAACGGTCATATTAAAAAAATATGCATACCTTAAAATTGAACCTTAAAAAGTAATTCATAAAATATCTAACTACGGTTACATGCTTAGTATATTTAAAAATGTATAAGTCTCACGTTTTAAATTGACTGTAGAAATTTAGGATCTACTAGGATTTACTAAGATATTATATGTTTATGATTAAAGTAAAATCTTTTTTTTGTTACAAAATTTTAACATTTTAGAGTGAGTTTTGTAATTCCTTTATAAATTAATTCTAACAAAATCCGTCAGATGCGTTGCACATATAATTATGGGAGAATAGTATATGACGCATCTAGTGAGAAAATTAGGACATTCTCACCCGCATTTCGATCCGACAATCGCTAGTGGCAATGTTCTGCTTTTCTCCTGTACGATACTATATTTTTTCCAATGATAAAAAGTTCGCTTTTAATCGCTGGTACGAGGGATAAATATACTGTGGCTAAGTTACTAAGTAAAGTGAGTTAATTAGTGTCTTCACGGCGGGAGAGAATTGGAATTTTCTCCCTCGTACAAGAGCCAAAAAGCGAGCTTTTCATTGAGGTAAGAAAAAAAGAATATAGGCGCGTATGACACGTCAAATTTATTATTACAATATTATTGAACATTTTAATTTCAAGATATTCAATATTATTGCACAATAATATTGGCCGCCTTATATGACATGCGCAACACATTAATTTAGTTCCTTAAACTGTTCCCCTCGCAATAACAATACGAATTGTTCACAGGTAAGCCACCGGACTTCGTAGCCTTCGGAATAGCGATCTTGATGACAATAGTTCTGGTCACCGGCGTTAAGAAATCACTCTTCTTCAACAACCTCTTGAATGCTATAAACTTTACCGCTTGGGTCTTCATTATGGCGGCTGGACTTTTCTACGTCGATTCTGGTAACTGGGCTGACCATGGCGGTTTCTTGCCGTACGGATGGAGTGGGGTACGTATTATATTGGTATCTAATGGGTACTCTTTTAAACCTTCCATATTAATGTTAGACCAAATAGAAAATTATTGTGTCTTTTGAACGGTTAACTGATTAACTGTTAATAACAAATACATTAAAATCAGTCCAATAGTAACGGACAGACATAGAAAACTAACTTTTTCCCTATTGTCCCTTTGTCCCTATTCTTACTCTATGATGGTGTTGTGAAGTAATTTTTCTGAAAATAGCTCAAAAGTAAAGATATAAATAACGAACTATTTTAAGTGACTTCCATATATAGTCGGTAGTCATTATTTTTAAGTGTCTTCAATGTACAATGACTTTATAGATGTAGATTCTACTATAACGTCATGATAAGATTAAATTCTTCTACGACGTTACCAAGAAAATATCTTAATTAATTAAGGCTAAGTACACTGCGAAATTGCTTTTAAAAGCCTCAAGTAGGCTTAGCTCAGACTAAATTAAAAATTATATAAATTAAGTTGCCGTCTACGTAAAAGTTAGTCTACGTAATAAAATATGAATTGACGATTATTCTGATGTGACGGTGGCTGACCTGTATTTAACTATGATACCTAGGTACATGACGTACTTAACTATTAAAAACTCAAATAAAAAAATAAAAACTACAATCCGTATGTAATTATGATGGAAATAGGCTGTATTTTTTTCCCGCAAAGGTACAACAGGTGACAATATTTTAGATAAATTTAATATGTAACAACCTTTACACACTACTTAGAATTGGAACATGGAAGTGAGGAGGGAGTATGAAAGGTAGGGGCAAAGTGCATAAGAGCTTGGCTCTCTTATACTTTGAAATTGCGCATAGATTTGTCTCATGAAACATTTTTTAATAAGTAATGATCCATTTCTCTCTGGAGCCAATTCTAATGTCACCACAGACGCAGTCGCGGGCATATGCTAGTTTCTTATATTCTGTAAATGTGAGTACCAGTGATCCTAGGGGAGGTCTTTATAGAAATTTCAAGTTTTTATTAATTTTTTACTTTGTCTTAGGTATTCTCTGGTGCGGCGACTTGCTTCTACGCTTTCATCGGATTTGACATTATCGCTACGACTGGGTTAGAGGCAGTCAACCCTAAGCGGTCCATCCCATTGGCTATTGTATCGAGCCTCGGCATCATCCTGTTCGCCTACGTTAGCACCTCTTTGATGCTTACATTAGTTGGTAAGTAATAATTGTGATACTATACAAAATTATGGACAGGAATATAGGCCACGGCTGAGTCTCGGTACACGCCCCGCTAGGTGACGCTGTCGAGGCCAGTAGGGCCACCAGCAATACACATTCCGAAAAAAAAGATAGGAATATAGTTTAACGCAATTTTTATTTTATTTATAATATGTCACTTGAAGCTATAAATTTTGAAAAGACACATGCAGGGTCTGGTAACATTTGAATAACTTACAATAATTAACAAAAACAACAATATTCTACTAATTTAAGAAATATAACCTCATCTGCGAAAACAACACAAACATGTTAGACAAAGACGCGAGCGTGAACTTACCCCAAAATGTCGGTCCAAATGTTTACGTGGCATGAGTTAGATGCACTTTATATCACTGGTGGTAGGTCTTTTGTTGCAAGAGGCCGGGTAGGTAGGTACCACCGCAGTGTCCAATATTCTGCCGCCAAATAGTAGTGCTTAGGCACTACTGTGTTCCGGTTTGAAGGGCATTGTACGCTAGTGAAATTACTGGGCGAACGAGATTTCAGAACTAATATCTCGAGGTTGGCAACGCGTGAGTGGCACCTACTAATGGTGCTGCAAGCGCTCATAGGTTACGGCAACCACTTACCATCAGGTGGGCCGTATGCTTGTTTGCCAACTTATAAAAAAAAAAAAAAACTAAAATATTACGAACAAGCAAAATTGCTAATTAGTTTCGTATTAATCTTATATTTCTATGAGTTGATTGAATTTGGGATTATTTGTTGTTGATTGTATTGTAAGTAACGCAGTAGAAGTTCTTTATTTACAAAATTTATAGCATCTCGTGAAGGCGACTGTAGTCCTAGTCTTCAGTGAAAATAACACTATGAAATGAATTTGCAAATGAATTCCCGTTGCTAAAATTGAAATCACGCGCTCGAACTTCACTTAAAATTTTTATTCGTTCGGCAACTGATCCTATTAAAACATAAAAAATATGAAAGTTTGGATGTTACTCAATCACGCAAAAACGGCTTTAAGCAATGGTGTAAAATTTGGCACGTACATAGATTATTGTCTGGCTTAAGACATAGGATACTTTGTATAACGGAAAAATGTTAAGTTACCGTGGGATAAACAAAAAACAGACTACAGGAGGGTGAGTTAAAGGATGAAAGTTTGTATCGGAAACCATTTAGTTGTATTTTAACACAGGTGCCTAAATTACAAAACATCATCTACGAAAGAAATTCCTCGGGCAGATACTAGTTTATAGTAAATTATTTGTGTATTTTTTATATAAAAAACGCAACACACGCAACGGACCCCATTAGGATAGTTATATCCTGTGTCTAGGATCCGGAAACATATACAAAGACAAGGCCAAACACACCCAGGCCGGAACACCATCCATCCAGCCATGCTCATTACAAACACCTGCCCGGAGCGGGAATCGAACCCGCGACCTGTAGTGCTTAAAGCAGGTTCACTACTGACACAACGTCGTCATTTTACCTTTTAATTAAGATTACAGAGATTTATTTAAAAAAGCGGTCAGTCAGGGTAACCGCAATCCGTCCCAGTTTAATAATTTCAATACTCCAGAGAGAACCCAAACGAGTTAGTACAAATAGCAAATCATTTTGACAACAGCTTAATCAGTTCACTTAAACATGAAATTGCCACTAATTACGATAACAATAAACACGTTTATTTAAATTATACATACACACTTATACACTATATACATTAACAGTAAATGTTAAAAGGTTTCTCGGGAATATAAATGGTGACAACTAGAATAGAGAAGTACAGGGGTATTTTTTTAAGAAATACATTCTTTTATAGGGTCGTTTTCAATTACGTTTCCTATATATAGTAAAAAACCATTCGAATAAAACTTACGATACCTTTATAAAAATATATTTTTATTTCGAGACAGGAATATAAATATACAGGTATACAATTTAAGCCCTCTTGATTTTACAATTATGGTATGTGTGTTTGTTACAAAACTCCTCCGAAACGGCTTGATCGATTTTTATGAAATTTTGTGTGCATATCGGGTAGGTCTAAGAATCGGTCAACATCTATTTTTAATTCCCCTAAAGGTTAAGGGTGGTTCACCCCCAAAAAAAAAATGTACTTTCCTCATTTTTTATGATTCAGCATTGAAACATATATACAACCCTAAATTTCAGGTTAAAGAGAATTTATTACTCATAAAGAACATTACAGTTCACTTTAAACATGAGCAATACAATAAAATTTTCACCCTTCTACCATCAAACCATTTTTTTTTTCAAATTAAAACATCTAGCGATATTAGTAATTAGTGACCGACCGAAATTTCGGTTTCGGTTTCGGCCAGTTTCGGCCAAAAATCTAGTTTCGGCTTTAGTTTCGGTTTCGGTCAAAATATAGCCGAAACTTTCGCCCCGCCGAAATTCGAGTGTTCGTCAATTTTCATGCATCGTTCGGGACACTATTAGTAATTCAATAATTTTCACTGCTTACTTGTGTTCACAATTAGACTTAGGAAGCGCTACCAGATTTTTTCGGGGCAGGACGACAACTGTCAGGCCCGCCAGTATTATATATAATTCAAATTCAAATATGTCCATTTAGATTCGTTATCATAATTGCATATTCAGAAAAGTAATTCCAGTTATTTTTCCCGTTTCAATGCATCTCAATGCCTGAATTGTATTTAGCGGCGTCGAACAGAATTTAGCTGGATGGTTGCGGATGCATTCGCATGCTTGCGCTTCAGCATATATTCACGTGCTTAAACATGTTTTCAGCAGATATGCGATGCTGTCGTATGCTATATTGGTAAATATACCGTGGTAGGAATTCGTATACGGTAACACAAAACACCGGACGCCGTGCACGGTCACGCGACGCATTTTAGCGGATTATGTTTGTTTTTTGACAACTAGCTTCGCCCGCGGATTCTCCCGCATCAATTACTTTTTGCTTTTATCCCCTTCTTCATCCCAGCATTATTCCCGGTATTTTACGTACTCAGTGTCTGCTTGTTACTCTTATCCGGATTTGACAGGTTACTAGTTTTTACATGGAGCGATTGCCATCTGACCTCCGCAACCCTAAGGGCGAACCAGTAACTCATTGGATAAGAGCAATTTTCTTAGCAAGAGTTAACGATTATTATCAGATGTTTTGATAATAACCGGGACCGACAGCTTAACGTGCTCTCCAAGGCACGGTGGGGAGACCCACACGGCCAAACCCCAAGACCGAGACAGAAATTTTAACAAACATCTGCCCGAGCGGGAATCGAACCCGCAACCGTCGCGACTAAAGGCATACTCGCTACCCCTTTTTTTGCTTTTATCCCCTATTCCCTAGTTACTTTGTTATTTTACATTGAGGGTAAAACTTTTACAAACTTTGACTGTCATATTTATCTATATCAGATCAACTGACTAAAAAATTAGTTTCAAGTTTCTAACTCTAAAAATGATGATACTTCCATAAAACTGTTTATCCGCGCCATTCAACCACTTACAACCCTTTGGAGCCTGTGTCCTTTCTCAGACACTAGCGCAACAGGCAGAAATATTTGGGTCTACATTTTCACTGCATTACACACTATACAGGAATATTAACCACCGCTATACACAGCATACTTTCGAGTCATACGCCACTGCTGTTTTACCACCCAACCCTTCTCCGGCACTGAAGCTAAACAAACTTATATCTACCGTGTGCACAACGTTGACGGCCTCTGCTGAATGGTTGACATTTGTATTTGAGCAAGCCACGTGTCTTGCAATGACGTCATTAACCTCGTATTTGTGCGTAGCGAGTTCGCGAGTATCGGGTGCTGTCTTAGAAAAACGAAACCATGTGCGTAAACTCTACGTGCGCAGCAGTGGGACTGCGCCCTTAATTAACGTTCGCTGACATAAGTCTAATGAGAATATTTTATTATTCAGAGCGGATTCGTTTTGTTGGAAGATTGATTGTCTAATATTGAATATGATACCAGCGGCTTTGCCTATGTAATAACCGCGACACACTCAACGGCTCCCATTAGGATATTAGTATTCTGTGTCGGAGGTCAAGAAACATACTCAAGAACAAGGACAAAAACACCCAGACCGGAACACATGCTTGTATAGTTAATACAAACCTGTACCGAGCGGGAATCGAAGCCGCGACCTACGGCGCTTAAAGCAGGCTCGCTAACGCTACTCCACAAGGCGTTGTGTAAATAACTATTAAAATTGAACTGGAATTCCGTTTCCGTGGAATTACCGAAAAAACATTGTAGCACATTTTTTTATCTCTAATTGCTAGCCCAAAGTCAACATTTTTAGTCAACTTTCTAGGTCTAAGGTTTTAGGCTGGAGTTTAATAAGACAGGGAACCCTAACTTTATATGTATTTATATATAGATTTCAATTAGAATAAAGAAATAGATAAGCCGTCACTTAGAGATATATTAAGTTCTTTGTGTACCGGTGTTGACGAGAATGTTAATTACTTTGTAATTTGACACATTTCTAAGTGGAAAGTGACGCATTTCTTAATTAAGACGTGATCCACGTAAACGTTCAAGTAAACGAATATTGGATAATATATGTTAGTATTTTAATCAGAAACACGTTCTCGGTTTTCATCTATTGTTATTTAACGTAACAATTTCATGAGTAGGACTAGACACTTTTTAATGTGTATTTCTGTTGGTCTTACTGGCCTTGATAGCAAGTGCCGCGGTTCTTGTCTCAGTAACTATGTCCTCTTTTGTTGTATCGTCATTATATTAGGTATTGTATTGACTTTTTCCGGTGATAAATTTGTGTGGGTATTCTCACATAAAACGATACCGGGAATTATATAAGTCGACTCGAAAAACGATGAAGGTTTCTGACGCATAAATTAGTTGTGTGGAAAATATTACCATTCTGAGAAATGATTTTTATTACTTTCCTATCTATTTTTGACAGCACGCTTATAATACGTGAACGAAACGTAGAAATTTATACTTAGCAATGTAGATATTAAAACTTTTACTCGAACAGAAATCATAATGTATGGCCTAGGTATGTAATGCTATCAAACGCTACTTAGTTATTATTAAAAAAATAAAAATATAATTATTAATTAACTAGCTTCTGCCCGCGTGAATTACGGTGGTTACGGAATAAGTGGTTACAAACTTTCATCATCTGTTAAACTATCCTTATTTCACATAAAATAAACGGTTTATTTTATACCCAATATTGAATATTATTTAACATATTTTAAACTAAACTAAAGCTAAAATTCCGTAATATTACGCGCGCAAAGCGAAATTGTACCTCAGACCTTATAACTGCATTTTCATTAGCATCACTGAACTTTATGCTGAGGTTAGTTTAAAATGAGTTTTACCTGTTATTAAAATAACTGTCTGTATTAGAAAACTATTTAAAACCTCATCGAAACTCGCCTCGCTCTTAAACGTGCTTCGCGTATTCGAACAAATTTTCCCGATAAAGCGTGAAAACATTTTGTATTCCTGTTTCAAAATGGCGACCGACCCACAGGGGTTGTGACTTCACCAACTTGTGGGTTAAGTGACACACTAATTACAAATAAACAATCTTAAAATTTCAATATTTTTTTTGGAGAAGTTTGAAGCGTTGAAATTTGGAGAATATTAAACGCAATATAAAAATATTCCATACACAGTGGTCCTGTCAAACATTTCACGTTATCGATATCGATACGGTAAACTCAAGTCATTTCAAATTACAGAACGTAGTAATTATTTATTAACAACTTAAATATTAATAAAAAAAAGTTGAACATAGGTACCTCAGCTAATAACTTAACACTACATCTATACATATAATAAAATTGGAGTATCGGTTTGTGATATTGAAGTAACCGCTTTTTACTATATGTATATGAATATATACGGTACATACACCAAAATAACATTAGGTATAATTTTTGTCTGTCTGCCTGTTTGTCCGGCTAATCTATGAAATGGCTGGACCGATTTTGACGGTACTGTTATTGGCAGGTAGCTGATGTAATAAGGAGTAACTTAGACTACTTTTATTTTTGAAAAACAATAAAGAAAAAATGGTACATCATGCGAGCAGAGCCGCGGGCGCAACCAGTTATTAATATATAATGTTGTAAATTCTAACCACGGTACGAAGTTCGAAGTACATTATATAATACTCCTGAGGCCCAATTTTTCTGATTAAAAACTTCAATGGAGTTTCAATACAATGTCAATTGACTCTCTCTTAAGACATTTCAGACGTTGAAGTTTAATTTTGAATATACTCAGTGGATTAATAATGTACAGCATTTTCTGATAGATTATGTCAAGGACAAGAAAGAACAAGAAAGAGCGAGAATTTTTTTTTATGTTAGAAGTTGGCAAACAAGCATACGGCCCACCTGATGGTAAGTGGCTGCCGCTTCAAACCGGAACACAGTAGTGCCTAAGCACTACTATTTAGCGGCAGAACATTGGACACTGCGGTGGTACCTACCTAGCCGGCCTCTTGCAACAAAAGGCCTACCACCAGTGTGACTGATTGCACTGGTGGAATAATCTCTGTTGTGACAGAGGTTATCCCAACAGCGGGCGATGGGGTCGTCACATCCTGACGCCTGAAACTTTGACTAGCATGCTTAGTGGACCAAGTCGAAATTGTTTTAACATGTGGTGTAAAATAATAGTAGCTCGTTTCCGCTTAAACGTTTCCAATTATTATTATCAGTATCCTTAAAAATGTTTTAAATACAGAATACGTAAAAGTTCACTAGCAGTGGAGAATTCAAACTAGCTATTAAACTCCATTGCGTTGTTAATTAATGGGATTTGGCCGCTGGTGTTACGAACAACCGTAGTGTACAATAATTACTTGCAATCAAACGGACTATACACTTGTTTCCTAACATCATGGTAGAAACTAATTTGACGTTCTTGTGCCGGACGGTAGCGACTCTGCCTTAAGCACCACAGGGCGCGGGTTCGATTCGCGCTCGGAGCATAATATGATTGTATTGACATATTTTCCGGTCTGTACTAAATATATAAATAAATAAATAAACGCTACATACTCAACGGCCCCCACTAGGATAGTGATATCCTGTTTCGGGGTCCAGAAACACATACAAGTGCAAGGTTAAATACACCCAGACCGGAAAATATGCTTGCATGGTCATTACAACCGTATTATGCACCGAGCGGGAATCGAACCCGCGACCTGTGTCGTTTAAGGCAGGTTCACTAACGCTTTTTTTTTTGATTATTCATATAATCGACCTATGATATTTTAATGGTAATATGTTGTACTATAAACATTTCTTTATTACAGTCACAAAACTTAGCCAAACTTCCTTCATATATTTATCAAAATTATTTCATTACCAGTGCCCTACAACAATTTGGACCCCAACTCAGCCCTGGTGCAGATGTTCGGATACGTGAATGCCCCCACTTGCAAGTACATCGTCGCCCTGGGAGCTCTTGCTGGTCTTACTGTGTCGATGTTTGGATCAATGTTCCCGATGCCTCGAGTGGTCTATGCCATGGCTCAAGATGGACTTATTTTCCGGTACGTAATCGAATTATTATGCTTAAACTTCATTTGCATTACATTAATTTCTCGAACTTTTTGTATTTACAAAGATTCAAAATTTATCACGAATTGGAACGAAGTTCCTTATCGCGCGTTGTGAAAGGGGGCTAGACGGAAAAATTCTTACGAAAAGTTGTCACGACACTTTTGCTATAGTAAGCTATTGTAAGCTGTGCGGCGTCGCATGTTTCTCTGTCTGTCTCTCTCTCTCTCTTATAGAAAGCAAGCCAGATATTTTCATTTCTATTTCGCATTGAACAGTGTGGTGTCGCGACGATTATTTTTGTTGAGTGTATACAGGTTTTTTGTAAATAATAAATAATGTTAATAATAAAAAAATATTATTATAACTTAAAAAAAAAAAATTTTTATTACAATTCCTTCACTAATTAATCGAAAGGAACTTCGTTCCATCCGGGTGTCCCTTGACACCTCTCAAGTTTTTTTTATTACACAATATAATAGTACACTACGCGCCTAAAGTAAAAAGTATGACATTCTCACCTCTTATTGAATATCGCGACTCGCGGGTGACAAACAGAATGCTACTTTTTTCCTGGTACGAGGGATAAATATACAGTTGCTAGGTTGCTAGGTTACTAGGTTAGGAAATTTGGCACTTTTCTCCCTCGTACCAGGGACTAAGCGCGAAGTTTTCGTCAAGGAAGAAAAAAAATTCATTGGTGCTGCACATCGCTTTCCACTTCGTATGTAGCGAAAGGACAGAAAGCGAAGATTACGATTAACTTAAGGAAATTATGAAGGTTCTTAAAACAGTTTTATCCGTATCGACAAAACTAATCGAAATTAACGGTACTCGCTAAAAATCAGTGTAGTGGCGGCCATGTCACAACTTATACTGAGCGAGCAACCGATTGATAGATGACCATTTTACTTATTTTATAATCATTATTTTTAAACTTTGTTTGCATTAAGTTAATATTAAGTTGTGACAGTAGTGTATTTTATAATCTATCAATAAAATTATTCTTATTCTTAATAATGACGTTGTTAAGGCTCTGCTACGAAAATTTACCAACAAGTGAAGTAAAGTGAAATCTATACCACGTAACTATCGGTTTCGTCACTTTTATTTAAACAGCCTCTATCGCAATTTTATCTTCTAAGCTTAGAGCGGAATCAGTTACCAATTGGTACGCCTTTAAAGAACGATTCGTGAGGGTAGATGTACGCATCCATTCTTTGCCATCGCCGCCAACGATTTTTTTGTTTTCCAGAATAATCTCAATAATTTTACACAAGTGCAGTTAATATTACCTAGTTTCAAAATAACTTAGTTAGTTTCTAATATATGCTGTAACATTAATTGTGCTCAGAGGCATAGATGACGGAATTTTGAATACGCATTCATCATTTTCGATTTTCGTCAGTGTATCGTGTCCAATCCATCCATCCACGGCTAAATAATTACCTTTGATGCTGGCCTTACTAATTACATTTGTGTGGGGTATACTGACCAATGATTGGAATTCACCTTTACCCGTCAACACTAATTTCTAGAATACCGACATAGGGCTTTGTGTGTTAAAATTTCGTCAAAGCAAACGTTCAATGCAACATCGTATCTACTTCATGATGATTGGCAAACAATTATACGGTCCATCTGATGATAAACAGTAGGATGGGAGGGAAGAAGGGAGAAAGGTAGAGAACAGATGGGAAATAATACTACTAATACTTTAAACCGATTTTCTGTGAGTACTTTCCCGATCGAGCCGGCTCATTTGTGGTTAGAAATGCGTGGATCTACTACTAATATATAGTCAAAGCATATTTATTTTATCTCGTGTTACAACTCGTAATTAAAACGAAACTCATTTAGTTACAGGTTTATGCAAGTTGAGGTGGTTTTGATATCCTATACAGTGGCTGAACTTTTGTTTATCTTGTTTATATTCTAGTTAATAAAATATACTTTATTATATTTATTATTTCATGTTAAATAAAATAAATCTACTCATATTAAAATACGTATATGTATATGTTGGCGCATGACGAAGTGTCACACTGGTGGTAGGTCTTTTGTTGCAAGAGGCCGGCTAGGTAGGTACCACCGCAGTGTCCAATATTCTGCCGCCAAATAGTAGTGTTTAGGCACTACTGTGTTCCGGTTTGAAGGGCATTGTACGCTAGTGAAATTACTGGGCGAACGAGATTTAAGAACTAATATCTCGAGGTTGGCAACGCGTGAGTGGCACCTACTAATGGTGCTGCAAGCGCTCATAGGCTGCGGCAGCCACTTACCATCAGGTGGGCCGTATGCTTGTTTGCCAACTTCTAACATAAAAAAAAAAAAGTATAGAACCTATTTAATACTTTGGATTAGACAGACGATGTTTGAAAAATCTGTCATTCTAGCGAAGCGTCACGAACTACGAATCCATGACGATAAGTTGAAATACCACGTAGTCGTTGCAGTGCTGTGCAATTTATTGTGTTACCTAGAAAAGGGATTAAAAGCATTGTTGGTTACAATAAGTTGTTGATAATGTTAACCAAGTAGGATGAAATTGATAAAGGCTCGAGGCTATCCTTAGCTTAGTTTGCTTCTAAATTAATACTGATAAAACCTGGTTTTATATTAATTTTATATAAATTTTATATTTATTTCAAAACGATGTTGTTTATTATTATTTACCGATGGTTCGCTCTTCAATCTTATAAAAATTATTTGTATGAAAAGCTTTAGCCCGATATGCGGTCAGCGAAGCACAATATAAGCTATCTCAGCGCAGCCAGACTAATACGGCTTCCACTTCGATATTCTGTGAGAGGGTACTCCATTTCTCATTGGACCGGAAACGGATGAGCTTTAGTCATGTAAATTATCAATAACCTTACTAATATCATAATTGTAAAAGTTTCCATAAATTGACGTTTGAACCCACTTAAGATTTACTATGGATGAGTTTTTAAAGAGTTTTGCTCACTAAAAATAAGAATCGGTCAAGTGTGTGGTGGACCACGTATAGCGGAAGCTTAAGGGTTCCGCAGCTTGATGGATTGAAAATATTTTATTAAATTTAGAACTTTGAATCCTCAAAAGCTCAATTGTAGAGGGGCCGACTTCGTTCCGTTAATTCGAGAGTCGCGGGTTTGATCCTGAACCTGGCGTACTCACTCCTAACACCTCCTTGTACCTTTGAGCTCATTTGAAAGGGCAATAGGAATATTAGTAATGCCTCGAAAAATCAAGTTCAATAAATATATAAACGCAATACACTCAACGGCCCCCATTACGATAATTATATCCTGTGTTGGGGGTCCGGAAACATTCACAATGACAAGGACAAACACAGACCGGAAAACATGCGTGTACGATTAATACAAACATCTGCTCCGAGCGGGAATCGAACCCGCAACCGTCGAGGTCAAAGGCAGACTGGCTAACCACAACGCACCGACGGTGTCATGAGAAAAAATTCTATACTTCTACAATTTTTAAACGTAAGGTTCTTGAAAGTAATTTTCGCTGAAAGTTCACATGATTTTCTATTATCTCAATTTGTTCAGAATTTGAAATCCCATTTGGTTAAGAAACCCATAAACTAAATTACAATAATTGCGTAGATAACTTGAGTTGATCTACGGCCAAAGATAATATAAGCAAATATTCGTATTATAGATATTGGTCGTATTCTTTGTAATGAGTTCAAATGAGCCGTTGAAGTGTTATTAACGTAGGTATGTTCGGTTATTTTTTTAAGTAAAAATTGATTATGTAATACTTTAACAGTAAATTGGCCGCACTGTCCGAAACCTCTGGAGTACCAGCGCTCGCTACTATAACTGGAGGTATCATTACGGCTCTGGTAGCCCTCTTCGTCCAACTTGAAGTGCTTGTTGAAATGATGAGTATTGGTAAGTACGACATTTATTTATTGCTGATTTACAAAAATATTGTTTCTTTTTTTTTCATATAAGCATATAAAAAAGGAAGCCAACTTCGCTCCGTCAACGGAAGAGTCGCGGATTCGATCCGGACCCCCTTGCGTTATAGTAAACGGCCACTATCGCTCATCAATACCAAAGGGGTTGCTGGAGTTTTTCATATCATTCATAGTGCGCAAGGAACTCGAGAGGCTGATTATTTCAGAGCGTGGTGAAAAGAGTTTAAAGAAAGACCTGTGGTAGGCCTTTTATTGTAAGAGCCCGCTTTGGTGGGGACTCTGGTAAGCTGTAGAATACGGCAAAGCTGTAATGTGTTTTGCATTGCTATGTTTCGGTTTGAAGGACATTGTAGTGAAATTACAAAACAACGGATGGCGGTGGACTTGGATTTGGCGTGAGATACCTTTTGTGACCTTTCCATTTTTAATTAAAGAAATTTTCAAACAAAATTGATTAAGTACGTAATATTTGTTGCTTGAAGCGTTATTTTAAAAGCGTGTGAAAGGAGAATTTTTATATTATTAAAATTAAAACGTTTAACAAAATATTTTACACCAAAGAGAATTGAAAATGATATTGTTTTTATGACTACGATATTTATTCTCTTCTTTTTCAACAAAAAGTTATAAGGAGTAACTTAGCATCTTATCGCAATTTATCTTATTCATTAAAAATATGTTAAATAAAGAACAGTTCCCAAAGCATTTTGCATGACTGTCCCTTTAAACAATTGCTTCACTTTTAACGCAAATAATACCGTGCCACGTTAAGCTATCAGTCACGGTTGTTATCACATAACATCTGATAGGTAATAATCGTTAACTCTTGATAAGTAAATTGTTCTCATCCAATGAGTTCGCCCTTAGGGTTATGGAGGTCAGATGGCAATCACTCTATGTAGAAACTAGTAACCTCTCAAATCCCCTGGACAATACTCTTGTAGTACCGGGAACAACCTTTACTTTACCTTTATTTTTATTTATAAATTTTATCATTCTTGTAAATCAGCCCATCGGCGGTACGGCTGGGCAGAGGTGTTGATGTTTTTTTAATGCGTTTACGCATTAAAAAAACCTCTTCTATATAGAGGTATATTAGGATCTGTATCCACCATGCTTATCCAGTTTATTGGAGTGTATTATATGTATAATTTTTGATAATATACATTAAGTCCTCAGTATATTTTCATCGTAAATAAGGATATAAATTAGAATGCAAATGATTGAAAACACAGAGATACTTGCCCTGAATTTGAAACCGCGACCTTCGCTTAACTAAACGTTTTGTACCCACTGACGGGGAACGGAAACTTATGAATTTGTAGAGAATATCAAAAGGTAGTTCGTGTTTAATTATTGTTCCTTACTCCGGTGACAATGTTAACCGAATTTTGGTTAGTGATTATAATATATATAAATCTTTAAAATCTTCTCGTAAATTAACATGTAAGAAACGTATATTATATAACTCGACAGCACAATAATAGATTGTACCTGGATTACCGAACTTTGCTTAGTAAATGTAAAATAACGTACTTTGCCGGTATTTTTACATTAAAGAGTCCTTTGGGAGTCCCCAATAATAGTTTTCACTCACAAAAGGAAATTGAAAAAGGAAAAAAAAAATGATCGCACGAAAAAAGGAATAAAGGAACTCCCTGCATACTAAAAATATCATGAAAATGGTTGGGGCCGTTTCCGAAAACCGAGAGTAGGACCCGCGATCAGTGGCGCTTAAGACAGGTTCAATACCGCTGCGCGACAATGTCGACAGATTGTTGTACTTCGTTATTGATTAAAGACCCATTCTTGTCAAAAATAACAAGGCTCAACTACTAATCGACTTTGTTTTAAGTTAAAAATTAACTTTTAGTACACGTTAAATTTTCATTTAATTTCGAATTCACTTTGTTCACGGTTACAATGTTCTTTGAGAGACTTTTCACTTCAACTGTAGTGTTTACCCGAAATGCTACTGAAATTTTAAAAGACTTAAATGTCACTTTCCCGTAACTTGAATTGGTTGAACTTTTTCTCCGAACGTGTACTGCCCTACTGGCCTTGACAGTTTCAGCGGGCGGGCATGTTAGTAGGCATACAATATTAGTTCCATAAACGTTTCTACGTCTTTCCATTCCCTAAGACCTAGCAGTTAGACCTCAAGAGATAGGATCAACTTTTAGCCCTAAAAATAACAGTAATAAGCTGTCTAATTTGGATTGACGGTATAAGATACCCTGACTAAATTCCAGGAAAAAAAGGCTGAAATTGAAATTATATTTCATATCCTACAAGCTCAAATTTTTCCAGAATTTTAAATTCCATAGTTGAAAAGATAGAGGTGGCTTTAAGTCACAATTTTTATAACTTTAAGAGCTAATATCTCAACAACTACTTAATGATATACGTTAAAAATTTTTTTCAACACTCAGTTGGACATGTGTGGACTGCTACCCTTAATTCTTATATATTTTAAGATTTCATTAGTCGTATCTAGTAAATTTCGTATGGATAGGGCCAATGGTGTCCGAGTAAAATGACTGTATACAGACGGACAGACGAACAGACGGACATGGCGAATTTTTGAGCCATTTGGCTACGGAACCCTAAAAACCATGATATTTTAATTTGACTAGTTATATTACAAATCGTCGTTCTATTTCAGTCTAATTGTAATTACTTTTCTTTAATTTTAACCTATATTATATCTATTTAAAAATGTATTATGTACACGAATTGTATTGAATCTTAATTGATATTATAGATTATTTTAATGTTTCTTCGACTAGGCACTCTCTTGGCGTACACCTTGGTGTCGACGTGCGTTCTGGTCCTGCGCTATCAACCGCACACTGACAACCTGATCGAGCTGCTCCCGCAGCGTCTCCGCACCCCCATGGACCCCACCGGAACTACCGGTCAATGCGATGCTGGATTCGTAAGTTTCTTTGAAATTTATTTTAAAATTTGCTTTTATTGCAAGAGAGCAGCTCGAGATTGGCAACGCTTGAGTGACACATACAAATGTATGGTGTTGCAAGCACTCATAGGCTACGACAACCGCTTACCATCAGGTAGGTCGTATGCTTGCTTGCCAACTTAGTCAGGTAATAAGATTTAAAAAAATAATTATTCCTTCCTTTGAAATAAATAAATTCCTTTGCTTCCTATGAAATAAGTAAATAAATTTTTTATTATAAAATTTTAACGTTGTAGGTATGGTATCATGCTTTCTATCCAGAGTTCTGAATTTGAAGACATTTATCGAAGCTTCCGGAGTTATGATAGAAATCAATTCTTTATATGCCATTTGACAATAAAACCCTATAAACAATACTATTACAATCAATTTTGAATTAAAAAATATTGTATGTCTTTTTATACTCTTTGGTTTTTAGTTTTCTAAATAATATAATTTAAATAAATAAAACTTTTGTCATTTTGTGACCCACAAGTTTATTGACACTCGAGGTGTATATAGTTGGTTTCTTTACTAATCTACACATAAAGCGGTTCGTGGAATACACCTACTTAACAAATCACCTATTTAGAGATAGTAGTCTTTTATTTTAAAAATACGAATAGACCCACGAATGTAAAATTGTTGAAAACACTAATAGATAACTAAATAATAATTTCAATTTCTTCATAAGTCACTGATGAAATATCCCATTTACAATCTTTTTTATCTTTATGTCCTATTCGTCCGCTGGTCCGGTTCTGGTTCTGAAGCCAAAAAAATAATAATGCTCCCTTCCACTTCCCGACCTCAGATCCCCCTTAAATTATTTTTCCTTACATTTTTGTTACATTCTCTTCATTTTTCAACGGGTTTCATCCTACTATTTTTTTTTTCACTATTTACAATTTTCAAACGCTTCAGCCGTGATCTATTTTGCCAATCTGCTTATTTATAACGAATCGATCTTCAATTGACCCGTGCAAAATAGTAACACGTTAGATAGAATAGACAGCGTGTTCAGATTTTTCTATTATTATAAACATTGTTGTGATAATAACAGACACTAACAGTTTTACAGTTCTTCCCGAGACTATGAGAAGATAGACAAAGACAACTCACAAACCAATAAGGCAACTACAATTCCCGTCACTAGAATCTATACATTTTGTAAATAAAGAACTTCTACTACGTTACTAAGTGACTATGAAATCAACAACAAATAATCCCAAATTCAATCAACTCAAAGTAACATAAGAGTAATACGAAACTAATTAGCAATTTTACTTAGTTGGGTAATATTTTAGCGATATAAAGTGCTGTCATCTAAATTGATTCATGGCACTTAAACCTTTAGGCCGACATTTTGGAGTAAGTTCACCCTCTTGTGTTCATCTTAGATTGTTTGTGTTTTCGCAGATTATATTTTTTGTTATTAGAATACTTTTAATTAGTAGAATATTGTTGTTTTTGTTAATTACTGTAAGTATTATTTAAGCATTTGAACCGTGAGGAAATGATTATATAACATAGTGTGACGAAATTCCTTTTTACATATTTCATAATTATATCTGTCCTTATCTGTTTTAAATATTTATTTTTATTTTGAAGTCTGTTTTTTTTTAAATTATTTTATTTATTTATTAGAAACACTATCGGCATATTCACAAAAGCAAAGCGGAATAAAATACACAGGCTTGCAGTTTCAGTGTGATACACCACTACAGGTATTTACAGCACTTTTGAATAAAAAGAAAGACACACTCTTAAAATGAAATATTAAAACCATAAACTAGTATAAACGTTAAATATGATGTAAAATAAAGTAATTATAATAAAAATAACATTGATCGATTTTATTTTGATTTTATTTGATACGAATGATAGGTAGACTTATTTATAGTTTATAGTTTTTTTTATGGATGCCATGGAATTGGTCAGAAGTTGACCAACTTGAATTAAAAATACACGAGAAAAAGCTTTCAAATAAAAAGAATCATCCAAAATCGGTTGACCGAGTCGAAACTTATGAGGTATCAAACATACATACAGTGAAATAGAGAACCTCCTCTCCTGTTTTGAAGTCGGTTAAAAATAGATAACGTAAAGGTTCTTTATCTTCTTATCGAGTGGTTAGTGGCCAACCTAGTGTCAGAATACGCTGTGTTGAAAAAACACTATGTGATTACCCATCAAGAGACAGACCTTGCATAAAGTTCTTTTACCCACCGATCGCTTACCAGTGAACGCACCCGGCTCTGAACGTCTCGTAACATGTAGAAATGGGGGAAGAAGGTTTGTATCGGGAAACATTTAGTTGTATTACAATAAATTCTTATTACAAAAACTTATCCACGCGGGCATATGCTAGTACCAGATAATTATACCAGAATAATACCATTATATTTTATAATAAATCCTCTTTCGTGAATGCTAATCCCGATATTTAAATAAGCAGCAAATTTTGTTTATCGTTGCTCTTGCTCCAATATTGGTAAAGGCTATTGTAATATTGGTATTTGTTCTGCCAACGACTGTGACTAATCACCAATGTGTAAACGTTGCAATCAGGAATATAACAACGTATATATAAATAATGGTTAAAAATTAACTAAAAAACACCCTTTTATAGAAAATCGATCTAAAAAATTAAACATTAAAATATAAAATTATACACCTAAAAGGTAGGCAAATGGTGACACACGGAGCGACAAACGGAGAAGAAAGTGATCTTATAAGGGTTCCCTTTTTATATTTGTATATACGGAACCTTAAAAACACCGACTTTAAAACTAAAAAGCAAAAAGTAAATATTTTCTGCCTTTGGTGCAGAGTAAAAAGTAACAAATAAATATTTTCTAAAAAATCTTTAGAAAATATTTATTTCATACTTCTCAGTTTTGAAGTCAGTATTATTTTTTCACATTTTGAAAAAAGTTCATTCTTAACAAAGTTTTTATAATAATATTTAAGATCCGAAAATGTGAAAGTATAAATTACATTGACTTGGACAGAAAATTGATTCAATAAACGTAAAAAATATATATATTGCAAAGCGTCTTCATTGTTATAGAATCGCGGGCCGACCCAGATGGGACGAAGCCAGCGCGTTATGATTCGACGTGTCACCCGCAGGTACATATATTATAATAATGCGATGCGAAAAGCGTTTGCCACCGTTTGCTGTAGCGAAAGGCCGGCCGATACTTTCTGTATCTTTACATCTATATTATAAGCTATGCATGTGCACCGCTAAGCGTATTAGTATGTTCACAGCTCACCGGACTCCGACGAATCGGTTCAAGGCGACAGCGAGGAATATGATCGTGAGGATGCTTTCCTTGTCAATTCCAACAACGAGAACAACTTCTACTGTAAGTCATGAATCAATTATATTTTCTGTTATATCTTCATTTCCGTCGTAACATTTTTCCCTGTATTTTATTTACCCTACTTCTTTCTCTTATCCGGATTTGACAGGTTACTAGTTTTTACACGAAGCGATTGCCATCTGACCTCCGTAACCTTAAGGGTGAACCAGTAATTCATTGGATAAGAGCAATTTACTTGTTAAGAGTTAACGAATATTATCAGTTGTTATGTGATAACAACCGGAACCGACAGCTTAACGTGCTCTCCGAGGCACCGGACCGCAACAGAAATTTTAACAAACATCTGCGCGAGTGAGAATCGAACCTGCAAGTATGTGAAACCACTAGAAGTACCTTAAAATTTTGTTGCTATGTGGGTGAGTTGTGAGTTATTTTTTTTTTCAATTTTTGTTTTTTTTCCGCACCTGATACACTAAATGATTTGAAGAATAAAAATTCGAAGTTTTTGAGACTGCTACAAATTTTGATGATCATGAGTAAATAACAAAATTAAAGAACTTTGACAGTCGATAATTCGTAAACTATAAGATCTGATTATTAACTTTAGTGGCAATATAGCTCATTTTAGTGAGTTCTCTTGATCACTAAAAATAGGAACTTCTTGCTATAGCCACAACTAAGTTACAGTTGAGAACATTTGGATTTACAAATGCATGTAAACTATAAAAATGCTATGGTCGTAAATTGTTCGTCACTACAAAGCCACATCGACCGTTCAATCTTAAAGTGTCAGAAACACATTTCTTCCCCGACTAGATTATAATCAAGTACTCAGCATATACAGAACGGAGCTCCGCAATCCAACTGCTCTCAATGATATTTGATTTACCACAATCACTTCAATTCAGTTTGCTTGCATGTGTGTGTAACTTTTGTAGGTATTCCTTTGTTTTTCGAAATGTAACTTCTATAAAATGGTTGTAATTTGCAAAAGGATTTAGCGTGCGAGAGAATGAGACAAAATATATTGGTATTTGGTACGTGTGAGTGCGCTCGGTTATTTTTCAAATAACTAGTGGATAAATAACCAGTTAAGTCACTTCAGGTGGTCACTTCAGTGTATAACTGGCAACTCATTCATATACTAACAGCACCTAATATCGCTTAACCCACTCATCGTTTAACAATAGTGAGCGAACTCGGCTATGAACGTCTCTTAACTTAATTAACTATATGAAAATTCACTTTCATTCTCTTACAAATTAATATTATCACATTATCTTGTTGGTGTAGTAAATATATAAAATAAACACGAATTCAAAGGTTCACAATCGGTTTCAAAGGGTTTAAAATCGTTTTTTGATTGTGTGCAGTTACTGGTGGCTGCTCTGTGGGGACTACGCGTTGCGCTCGCTTCTTCGGGTCCATCTACCGCTGGCTACAGACCATGTCTTACGTATGCCCTGGCATCTTCCCGTGGGTGGACTGCGGTCCTCCAACCCATGCGTCAGGTAATCTTGTATGGTATCTTTATCTGTAGATTTTTTTATAATGAACAATTTTATACTTATAAATAGATTTATTAAACTATTTTATATTATATAGTGTCTTAGGCCTGCATTACATATAGCAGCATCGATCATCATTCTCTGTGTAGAAAATAGCTACTTTGTATGAAGATACATACCCATCAATTCTCATTTCAGCATCGATTCGGATTTCGCATTTTTCTGTTTTAAATCCTTATAAGTGTAACACGCGATATAACACGTTATAGTATTAAACAGCCGTCAAAATGTGGTGAAAGATGCATGCGTACGCATGTTTACGGATGCTGAAGCGTGCTTAAGCATACGATGGTCATAAGTGTCCAAAACCATCTAGCTAAATGCTGGGCGATGCTGTTAAATGTTATTCAGGGCTTAATCTTATTCCAATGTAAATTCAATTAACACATTCACAGTCACGGTTTTATATTAGTTAAACAATTAGTTTACACACATATTAGTTAAACAATTGCTATGAAGCTCTTTGGAGTTTCAGGATTGATATTTAACGTGTTAAATAATTCCGTATTTTCTAGGCATGTTCGTTATAAAGGCTGTTGGCATCATGTACGTCCTCATCATCCTGTTCGATATCGTTGCGGCCTACGCCAGCCCAAACGAGTCAACCTGCACCACTGTCATCATGGTTCTTTTGATCGTCGCCATTTTATTCATCCTGCTTGCAATCTCTCGGAAGCCGCAAAATCGGTATGATATAATTACCGTCACAGAAATTATTTTATCTTATTTTATCTTTTATTGAAAGAGGCCGGCTAGGTAGCTGCCATCCCCCGTCAGATATTCTACCGCAAAGCAGTAAAGTATATTCCATTACTGTGTTTCGGTTTGAAGGACACTGTAGCTACTCAATTTATATTAGTGGGCAAAGGAGATTTCAGAAAAATATCTCCGGCAACGCGTGAGTGACATCTACAAATGAGTCGTGTTGCGCTTACAGGCTCCGCAACCTCTTACGATCAGGTCGGCCATATGCTTGCTTTGTATTTATATATCGAAAATTGCATTAAGCACCACGGAGTTTAATTTGATATACAATGATGTAAACGATTTGATAACTGTATCGTATCATGCAAAAGAAGGAACAGTGAGAAGGGTTAGGACGGAAAACACACACACACGCAACGATACATATTGTTTCGTAACGCCGATTTTCTGTGAGAAGTTAGTGCTTCCCCTGTCGGGCCGGCTCATTTGTGCTGTGAAGAACAGGGCTTAGATACTACTAAACATACTCTTGTGCTTAAATAATTGAATGTAAGTTTTGTACGTCGATAGTGATGCAAATTTATCGAGCTGTTTTTACAGTAGTCTGTTTTTGTTTACAAATACAGGTCATCACTGATTTACGCAACGCCCTGCCTGCCGTTCGTGCCCACCATTGCCATCATGGTCAACATTTACTTGATTCTGAACCTCTCCATTTTGACTCTGCTTCGCTTCGCCGTTTGGATGACTATTGGTAACTAAAATTACGATTAATAATTACTATACACGCGCTGCTGCGAAAGATTGTAATGTATTAATGTGCTTAAAAATATTTGTATAATGCTAATTCTGATATAATAATTTATATGCAAATGAATTTAGTATATATATTAGTTGTTGATACAGGCAGCAGTTAGATTTTATCTTTGATTTTCCTTTCCTCACAGGCATGGTTATGTATTTCAAATACGGCATTAAGAACTCGACTTTGGAGACTAATCCGGCACGACCCCGGCCACCGACACCACCCACTCCAAGCCCTCTGGATCGCACCACTCTGCCACCTGCCACTCAAGCTCCGCCCACCGGTGATCGCAACATCTTCGAAGGTGATGGACTCTACAGTAGCCACGAGTAAGTACTTTACACGGATTTTCGTAAATCACATATTGCTAAGCCTATGTCTTAAGATAAGATTATAAAATGTATGTCTAATTGTAGTTATTCGGACCCGTCGCGAGCATGGCGCGTTGCTGAGTTGGAGACTGTGCCATTGACGACCCGCGGAGAAGGATACGCACAGGTGGAAACTAGGTAAATTTCTCTAAGTTTTATGTATATTCTTTTCAGAAAATAATATTCACACGTTTACAAAAATTTGTTTCAAGGTACAACGAGAGCACTAATAGGACATCTTCTCACACTTCAAGCCGCCCACCATGGGCCTACCCCGACGTGACATACGAGGCCTGGAACAATTAAATTTCTCACTTACTTACTTCATTATAACCCTGGCTTTATTTATAACATTAATTGATTCGTACTGTCTTTTTAAAACTACTATGATTATTTTAGGGCTGAAGATAAAGTTTACTAACTTTATCTTCCAAATGTTGGCATCCAAGTATAATCTTCTTTTTTTTTGCTATAATTTTCGTATGAACTCTTTTTATTTCTGTGAGAAGATACTATCCAAAACGACTAGGCGCTGACTTACGGACAACCGATTTAAAATTGAAGTATGAATGTTAGTTATTAGTTTATTATTGGAATACGATTTGCCAAACCAATACTATTAACTGTTCTCATTGATTTAAATTTATTTCGTAACATTCTACTGCGTATAAATTACATTTATTTTTATAAAATATGATCTACAAGAACAGATTTATTTAGCTTGAAATTAAATTTTATTTATTTATACATTATTATAATAAACCTTTACAGATTTAAAAACACTATTTACTGTAGAAAATGACTTGTTTCCTCTAAACTACGAATTAATTGAATTAAAAAATATTCTTTGACAAATGTTATAATATAACAATTATTACTATCTATAAATCTTTTTCAGTCATTTATATTATAAAAAAATCTTTTCTAAAATCCTATTTTGAGTCCAAAACATATCAAACGAATTTTTACACACCACATATATTATTTAATCTCAGTGTCATTAAATCTTGCACTATGTACTAAGCACTTGAATCATCTATCTTAAAATAACCTGATTTTTTTACAAAATTTATGAAACAATCTCGGAGTTGTGAAATTTTATGTACAACCTAAACTATTTTTAACAGTAATATAAAAAAGTCTTTAAGGACCGTGTTATCAAGTGTAAACGACATCTATATACTGGTCTGTAATATGCTGAAATATCAAATGAAAATGAAATAATAAAAAAGTCAGACGCATTGCTTGAACTTCACTTCAATATTCGAATTATAAAAATCTGACACAAGTATTTTTTGAGTTAATTTTGAAAATCAGGATTTTTACGTAAAATAAATTCAATAATAATATAAAAAGATTTGGTACCCCTGAGTAGGTAACCCCCGGAGTAGGTAACATGCCTCAGCATGTTAAGATATTTTATTGTTTGTATAATAATTTTATAAAACTAAATTGAAGAATGTTGTTGATTGATACATACCTAGTAATGTTTAAAAAAAATCGGTGAGAGTATACAATCGTTAAAATAACGTCTCCAAATCTTTGATTATTAACTATATTTTAAAAATCAACCTACTTGACTACAATGAAGGGTCGTGAATATTTAGAGAATATCCAATGAAAATGGAAATCCTATACTACTTTACTTTTACTCGTATTTGAACTTCAAATTAATTACAATAACGATCAAATTTTTCGCAGAAAAATTAGAAATATCATCTGAAAATATTGAAATATCATCTGATATATTCGATATAATAACATAATTTAACACTCAGGTTTCTGTTGTCATACGCTATCAAAAGATTCTGAGCGTGAAAAGAAACCACTTTTACGTTAAAACATTTTATATTCATTTATTAGTCGATATATTCAATACACTATCTACTTAATGTATACTCTATAGTCAGTATGAATGTTAGATGTCATAATGTAGGACCCTGCTATTTTCCATAGACGAGAGTAACCGTAACTTCATTGTGTCGCTTAAATCCTATCGTATCTAGTCTGTTGATCTCTTTCCCAGTCTGTGACAATATGCTCAAACTGTTTTTATTTTATGCTAAGGAAATTATATTTTATTTTGCTATTGTTTTTCTTTATAACAAAATCACTATTTACATCCTAACGCTAATGTGTAGTTACCCTTTGACGTAACGATATATTAATCATTGTTGTTGTCTATATATAACGTAATTTTAAGACTATTTAATCCATTGATGTTTATATTAGTCATAAATTAGTAAACAGCGTTTTAGTTAATGGCCATAAATTATTTTACGATTTTATTTTATATATAACAATGATATACGACTGTTAATTATTAGGAAAAACAGGTTTGAGTTGTATTTGTAATAATGGACAATAATGAAATTTATGGACAAAATATTATTTAATTAAATATGCGAAAAAAAACTGAAAATATTTTATTTATTTTTTTAATATTTGTAGGTACACTTTAGTATATGGCCATTATTAACTTTCCTATAACTATACTTGTAACAGACAGAACTTTTTTGTAATTTTTGTTTTGTTTAGGTTTTAAATTAAAATTAAAACGATTATAAAAAATATTATTTTATTGAAATAAAATGACTACCCTGCCGTACTTTAGTATCACGGCCGTCGACTTTCAAAGTCGATATCAGGTTTGATCGATCGTTCTGTAAGAACCGATACAACTAAAGAAACCATCTGTTGTTCTTGTGGTAGATATTTGGTAAAATATAGATTTGTTTCGGTCTAAGTGTTTTCCACGAGGTTCAAGTTTTAATTACGTACATTTTTGAGTCAATTTAATTTAATACTCTTTCGCCCTTAAAATCAAGAGACCAGTACCTTTGTTTGTAAGAGGGGCAAACGGGTAGGGGCTCACTGAAGCGATCACCGCCGCCCTTAAACATTTGGAACACCAGACGAAAGAATAGGCTCTTCTCTTGATGGTTCTTATTTCTTATCGGTTCGGAAAGACTGCCAGCGGAACTTTGTTCTACAGAGTTGTGTGTGTGCTTTTTAACGCTACTATCGTAGTTGCTTTTGGGAAAATTGTATGGCGAAGAACTCAAATTACCGTCAACCTACAGTTGATGTTCTTTCTCCATATAAACTGTGTCAAAACAACGCAGATAGCTTCGTTAAAAAAAGCTCACACAGGAGAATACTAAAGAAATGAACTGTGTTGCAACGGCAAACGCTTACCATAAGGTGGGTCGTATCCTTGCTTGCCAACTTAGTCGCATATAAAGAATTACAAAAGAGTCCAGTCTGTCTTAGATAATGATAAATGTGTTAGTCTAAGTCACTTCATTGCTAATCTAGTCAAACGGCAGTCCCATTTATTTATTTAATACTGTTATTATTTTATGATACACCGAATCACAGCAGCATTGAAAAGGTGTATTAGATTAAATATTGGCAATAAAAAAATTACCCATAACTTATATATGCTATAGAACGGCCCTTCTATACACAAAATGTCATAGACTTTGTGCCCCTACATTTCAACAACAACGTGCTCTAACTTCATTTGATTGGGTTGTAAAAATCATCACCGAATTTCGAATGAAGTTGCGAATGATGAATAACTTCGTTCTATTACGTTGGTGTTACATTTACGAAGGGGCACCAACGAATCTATGACAAGTTATCACTATGAAAGGGTAAATAAAGTATAAAGAAAGTCTGTAATGAAATTTTTAAATTAAACAACTTTGATGACATTTTCGGTACGTTTACAATAATGTAATGGGTAAAGTATTCATTACTTTTTTCCGCTCTTACGGAAGAGATACTGAAATCTGATAACAAATTGTATGCGCTGATCATCTTGATCGTATATTGTCATACATTTTTTATTGCCAACTTTTGGTCTTCGAATGTTTGATGTGCTAGGATTGTTAAGATCTTGTTGGTAATGTAGGTGTAAGGGTTAATAAATTTTAATAATATATTTCAATTTTAAAATACCACTTCAAGGAAATGGAATATGTTATATTGGCTAAGATGGTAAAATAAAATTTTGGATTCATTTGTATTTTACGACGCTTGTTGTATTTTGGCATATATTTCGGACCAATGTATGTATTATACAAAATTGGGAAATTGGGAATTGTATGTATAATAGCTGCTATGATTCGGAACTCATTTTTGTGATATATATTAATAAATGTTTTAAGTGTAAGTTTATCGAACTGATATAAAATGTTTAATAAATAAAATGATGTTTTATTTACATACCCATACACATACCTATATATATAAATAGTATCAGTAAATATTACTCTAAATCAGCAGAGAAGTAATTAAAAAACAAATCCAAATTGTTAAGACAATTAATATTCATATTTTGACCAATAAAAACAATAATTATCTTTTACTTATTTTTATACAAGTAGACTTTAAAAAAGTACTTTTGAATAACTGATTCTACCGAGTAGAATCGACGTGAAACACGATAGTATTTTCAAAGAAATTTCACAATCGCTACTAATATTATAAACTAGCGGCCCGCTCCGGCTTCGCACGGGTATAAAATATATAGACATTCACTGAAAAAAATGATTAAAATCAATCCAGTAGTTTAGATGTATTCATTACTGCCCGTGGCCCGCACATGTTAAATGTAATTATTTACGACATCACATTAGAAACCTCAAAAATAACAATATTTCTCCACTATTTAATGGATGTTATTATACATATAAACCTTCCTCTTCAATCACTCTATCTATAAAAACCGCATCAAAATCCGTTGCGTAGTTTTAAAGATTTAAGCATACATAGGGACATAGAAAGGGACTTTGTTTTATACTATGTAGTGATAAGCAAGTAAGTCTGTTGGTCTGTCCCTGTCTGAGTTGTGATACCCTTTCACGGCTAAACCAATAATGTTTTTGAAGAAATTTGGTTCCGAGATAGACTAGAGTTTGCGAAAAGACAAGGTTACCTTTTTTGCGAAAAAGAGGCTGGAAGGAAAACATAACCATTTCCATTGCATTAAAAGTCTAATAAAAATCGTAATTCATGAGGGTCAAGCCGCGGGCATAACGAGTTGTATTATAGTAAAAATTACGAAATTTTGAGAATAAAGACTATTGAACTTTAAATTTAGTTGCTGAATATGATTCAGGAAATTTAAAAGCCCCAGACATTTTTAAAGGAAAAATATACCTCTAACGAGTGCATCGACATAATAACGACCTGGATGTCCAATTGTTGCATAAAACAATTTTTAACTGGATTGCATGCAGTTTTTTTTCTCTTTTCTTATCTTAATGATTTGCATCTCTTTTATTCAAAATCAATACTTTCCAGTCAAATAATTGACGAACAAATATGGAAACTGACCATTGGAGTCACACAGACTGAACTTTATTTAAAAATATTGGCATGAGATAAATTATTATTTTTTAAATACTGACTTCAAAGTCAAAAAGCAAGAAGCAAATATTTCCTACAGAATTTATGCCTTCTGTGACCATATTTTATTTAGCTGCTGATATATTTTTAGCATAATTATACTTTTAGTTACGAATAATAGTAGGGCAACCATATTCTTCTTCTTCGTCCTAGCATTGTTCCCGGTATTTTATTTTAACCAGGGTCTGCTTATTACTCTTATCCGGATTTGACAGGTTACTAGTTTTTACACGGAGCGATTGCCATCTGACCTCCGCAACCCTAAGGGCGAACCAGTAACTCATTGGATAAGAGCAATTTACTTATCAAGAGTTAACGATTATTATCAGATGTTATGTGATAACAACCGGGACCGACAGCTTAACGTGCTCTCCGAGGCACGGTGGGGAGACCAACAGACAAACGCCCAGACCGAGACAGAAATTTTAACAAACATCTGCCCGAGCGGGATTCGAACCCGCAACCGTCGAGACTTAAGGCAGACACGCTACCCACAACGCCACAACGGTGTCAGTAGGGCAACCATATTAAAGTACCAAAATGTATCACAACCCGTGAAATATTTATATGTAATATGCAGTTTCCTGGCCACTTGTGATCATCAACAGAAATTGTTCCCCCCAGCACAATTCCAGGTTAAATCTACCCAGGTTATGACTCTTATTCGGATTTGAAAAATTACTAGTTTTTACACAACGAATGCCATCTGAATCCCGTAACACTAAGGGCGAACCAGTAACTCATTGGATAAGAGCCAATTTCCTATTAAGATTTGACGATTATTATTGGATGTTACGTGATAACAACCGGGACCGACAGCTTAACACGCTCTCCAAGGCACGGTAGGGAGACCCACAAGAACAAACGCCTAGACGGAAACAGATATTTGTAAGATCAACACAAATACCCATAGAAGCTAAAGGCAGACTAATAATAACACGCCACGACGGTGTCGCCATACAACATCAGAAGTTCAACATCACCAAATGTTACTATTCCGAAGCTAGCGGACGGCCAGTACGATTAAATAAAAATCAATTCAGTTTTTATTTTTATAACGAAACGTAAAAAAGGGAATCTTAGACAAGTATATTGTTTTCTTTTGTCTAAAATAAACTTCGAGCAACATAAAGCTGAAACCCATTTGAAGAACTTTTCTAAGAAGAAGCCTTAACTACCGTAATATAAATATACCCTTACCCTAAAACTAATATTGTGAGGAAAAGGGAAAAACCAATTTCCTTGCAAAAATAGTGAGATCTGCAAACGTTGGATACCTAATACATTCCATGACTACAGTAAATAATTACCGGCCAAGTACGTGGTGGACGACGCAGAGTGGAAGCTATAGGGTTCCGCAGCTTGGTGAAGGAGAACCTTAAGGATTTTAAATATTAACGAATTATAACGAATTAAAATCGTCCGCATAAATTCTTTTGTAATTTCTTAGTAATTATTAAAATGCAAATATACAAAGAAATCAATAGTCACTGAATAAATTGACGGACGTGAAGAAATTGTATAGGTTCCTTTATTGCAATTTGGGTAAATATGAGTAAATGATAAATTAGAAATGATTTGATTTTAATATTGATTCTGATAATAAATTAAAATAGTAATTAAAAATTGTATAGGTAATATATATGAGCTTGGGGCAACGACACAGCCTATTTCTCAAAAAGACAGGAAGACTGAATAATAAATAAACCTCTCTTTCTTCCTACCAATATTCCCGGTTCCCAGGGTCTGCTTATTACTTTTATTCGGATTTGACAAGTTACTAGTTCTTACACAGAGCGGTTGCTATCTGAGCAGATATTTGTTATAAATATTCGTTTGTAGACTTCCCACAGTACCTCGGAAAGCACGTTAAGCTTTCGGTACCAATTGGTATCATAGCGTCTGATAATAATCGTTAACTCTTGATAGGTAATTTGCTCCGAGTATTAATCCAACGAGTAATGGTTGAGCCTTCGCGTAAAATGATAACGGAAATAATGCTAGGAAGAAGGAGATACTGGCGTATATAGATCTCCTTAGGCGCTGAGACGTAGACATTTATTGTTAACGGACAGAATTGGCGGTTGCCCGTTGCCGACACGGCAGACCGCAGCAAACCGTAGTAGCTCTGTCCGAGTGCTATACAATTATTTGGAAATTCGTTATTATTATCATATACAATTATTTGGAAATTCGTTATTATATCATATATATCATTGCTCGTGACTCCAAATGATAATTATTATTAGTTTTCAGTTATCGACACCGAGCACTTTTTGATTGGCAATTATTTTTGATTGGCGAATATTATGATAATCATAATATGCTTAGGAGTTTGACACCATTGTGGCGTTGTGGGTAGCGAGTCTGCCTTAAGCCTCGACGGTTGCGCGTTCGATTCCCGCTCGGAGCAGATGTTTGTATTAATCGTACAGGCATGTTTTCCGGTCTGGTTGTGTTTGTCCTTGTCATTGTGAATGTTTCCGGACCCCGACAGAGGATATAATTATCCTAATGGGGGCCGTTGAGTGTGTAGCGTTTATTTATTTAGGAGTAGCGAAAAATCCAAGTCAATATAATCCTATAATGTATAAAAATTAAGGAGCGGTTCATACATGTAACTGAGGGTTGAAATTAAAATTCAATGTACCATACATTGTGACAACATGTCAATTATTTTTCATTAGGCCTTTCAAAATTATAAAAAGTATGATTCTTACTTTTTTAACTAAGTCAGTAGTTGTTGTGGTATTAACTACTAAAGTAATAAAAATTGTGTCCCCTCTTATTTTTGAACTATGGGATTTAAAATTCTGGAAAAATTTTAGATTGTAGAACATCGAAAGAACTTTCAACCACATTTATTAATACACGTTTTTAGAGTTTTTTTTAAATTAATATAGTATTTTTTTTTTATATTAATTTAGTTTTTGCAAATTAAATTGATTTCTAATAAAAGAACATCGAGGTATTTATGGTAATTTTAGATTTTTTCGAAAACTCTTTGGCGGTTAAATATTTTGCTTTTAGCTTTAGAAAACCTAATAATTTATAACAACTTGCATTGACTGACACATACATTAGAAAACTGTCTTCAACAGAAATTTAATCTAATATTTAATATAAAATTGAAGGAACATAAATTTTTTAATCGCTTTGCCGTAATAATTTTAAAAATGTCGCTTCTAAGTTACCTATTAACTATCAACTACCTTTGATGTCTTTGCACACAGGATATTTTATGTCTGACTCGATGTACCTAGACGCTCCAATATTTCACGACTGGGTCTGGCTGGCCGCAATACATTTACAAAAAAAAACTACGGAGTTATAACAAAACTGGCTTCTTCAGTATCAAGCAGCTATTTACATTCAAGATGTCTGTGTGTGTCTTTTAGTTAAATAAAATAAGCACAAAAGACATTCATAATACTAGACAAATACTATATTTGAAATATCTACATAATATATCACTATATTATTTTTTTTTACATAGTGTGCATGCTTCCAAGACTCGGGTCCTTTAATTGTTTAGTATTTTGTTTTTTATGTTTTCTCAATTTCAATCTCATTTTCAATGAATTGTAAATTCTTATGAGAACACAACATCAAGAGACCACATCGATGACTAGAGATGCACTAATTTTGCTTCCTCTATTCCCAATGCAACAAATACACGCAAACAATTGAGATGAACACATTACATAAATAGAAAATAGGCGGTGGAGTGTTACATCCCACATTTACAGTAGTATGAGTAATACACTTCAATATTTTTAAAATAAAATACATTTTACTAGTATTTATTACATCGTGGCGTTAACATTCCAAATAAAACCGCAGGCCGTAATTACATTATAATATTAATTTGTAATTGATGGTATCAACAAGACCACACAACACTTCGTTTTATTGTTAACTAGGTTTTACCCGCGGTTTTACCATGAATTTTTAATAATAATAATTACTACATAAACGCTAAACAATCAACGGTCTCCATTAGAATTTTGATATCTCGTTTCGGGTGTCCGGAAACATAATACGACGACAATTAATCTAAATTAAGGTAGTACCGTTAATGCTTGTAATAACGGTGGCTTATATAATTTCTTTTATCTTTCTTATATCTTTTTTGGTATGAAGAAAACCTGTAAGGGAATATCTTACGTTATATTGACGTGAAGTAGCAATGTATGACGTATGATATGACTTAAATTCTTTCCGATGACATCCTTAGTCGTGGTTCGGCCAAGCAAGAGGCACCCTAGGACGGAATAAATTTTGACCCCCGTGAGGGCTGTCCTCTTCCACGGCCGGGTTTCTGTATTCGGCCCAACGCCCAGTGACGGTTTTAAGGCCAGTAGGGCCAACAGCAATACAAAATCCGAAAGAAATATTCGTATTGATTACATTCCTACTATTATATTGTTATTTACTTTTATTAAAACTTACTGACAATTTTCTACTTAATAGGGTCTACCTTACTCAATGAGTGAGCGAGGTGTCTGTTTTGGACACTGTTCTGTGAACTAAATTAGTTTCATTGTTAAATATTTCCGAGTAGGCATGGCAAGAGACAGCCTCTCAATTATTTAAACCTAATACTCGACCCGACGAATATAAATTTATTTTAACGTATCTGTTATAAAGCATATACATATATCGACGCAAATAAGCAAAACTGAGTTATATATACAGAAGTGTTGGTAAATGGCTGAAGAACATTTTTCTTTAATATTTGTAGGGTTTTAAGCTTTAAAACTTCTAAAAAGCCATTTTTTAACCATGCAATGTATGTATTATGTTAAGTTTTGGGTTATATTATATACGAAATATGCAGTTTGTATACTTATTTTTTGTGAAAATCAGTAAAATAACTTACATAAATCTGAAATTGCCAAAAACTTGACCAATACATAAAAAAAATCATATAAGGCAAGTTGTTCAAAATCTTCAAACGCGTTTTTTTCGAAATTACTTTCGTGTGGGTTGACATGGTATTGCTTATTTGCGTCCATATATGCAACACCGAAAACTATTTAGTTTGGTTAAACCTACAACCCGCTGCTCCCCCTTGGCCTTTAAAATATTACTGGCATGGTAAAAGTTGCTTTACAAAACCGGTTTATTACTTTATAGTGGAAAATTAATCAAAATATTTCGATTTACCGGCGTCGGGATGTGACGACCCCATCGCCCGCTGTTGGGATAATCTCTGTCAAAGCAGAGATTATTCCACCAGTGCAATCAGTCACACTGGTGGTAGGTCTTTTGTTGCATGTTATTTATTAATTATATTTTTGCAGTAGCTTGTTGTAAGTAATTGTATGCGTTCGACACGCCAGATAAATGCTGTTTAAAAGTGTGTAAAATTTATATGCGATATGTATATGGATTAAAACACCTTTATTCGAATTTCATCTGCGTTATTAATATTTTCCACACGCGTGAATTTGTTATTCACGCGTCGTTAACAATCTATGCCTATCATTTTTAATATATTTTCTTTTTTCACTCCCCATCTTTTTATATTGAAATCCCACACGTATTTATTACTAAACACGTAATAGAATGACAGGTAAAGGAGTCCGTGATATACGAAGATGACGGTCGCGTCTAGGAAGAAAGTCGAAATCCTTTGTTATAATTAGGGTACACAAAATTTGAATGTCAGGGTCTATTTTTAGAAGAAATGTTCTGTAAACAAAATAATGGTATTTAATCATTTTTGCAGAGATATTTTGGTAAGATACAATAATAATTATAATATAAGACATCTTTTTCTTTTTCTTCTTTTAACCTTTTAAACCTTAAAATAATTGCATTTAATTTATGTATATAAACATGTGTTATAAACATAATGTTATAAACATATTAAATTAAATAAACCTTCAATTGCTTACATTCAAACTACTAATGTTAAACACATGTCTATCAATTAATTTTTTAAATTAATTTAAATAAATTCTCTATCAAATTGTTATAGGTCAACGCTAGTATCTTTAAGTTTATCATATGATGTATCCTATAATTTCAAATCACATAACTCAATCGAAACAAATGTTATATTTTCCCGATATCAAAATTATTTTATGAAAAAGTCGAGAAAGGAAAAGTGGAGGAGAGAAGGAGAGTATAAAAACTTTTAAATTTACTTTATTTTTCTATTTTTTCTGATTATGTTTTGCTGTTGGTGATACTGGCGTAAACAGCGTCAGCGGAAGCCGAGTACTGAGACCCAGCCCTCGCGGGGGCTTAAATTGATTCCGTCCTTACGCTGCTTCCTGCGAGGCCGAACCACGATTAACTTTTAGGGTTCCGTAGCCAAATGGCAAAAACGGAACCCTTATAGTTTCGTCATGTCCGTCTGTCCGTCTGTCGGTCTGTCCGTCCGTCCGTCCGTATGTCATAGTTATTTTACTCGGAGACCATTAGCTCTATCTATACAAAACTTACTAAATAGGTGTATTCTATGAACCGCACAACGATTCTGTAATGAAATTTTAAAATATATAAGAATTAAGGGTAGGAGTCCATACATGTAACTGAGTGTTGAAAACAAAAAATGTCAACGTATGTCAACGTGTAAGATATCTTTGGATAGGTCTTTTAAAATGATAAGGAGGTTTGATTCTGACTTTTTTCATTAAGTCAATAGTTGTTGAGATATTAGCCCCTAAAGTCATAAAAGTTGTATCCCCCCTCTAACTTTTCAACTATGGGATTTCAAATTCAGGAAAAATTTGAGCTTGTAGGACATCAAATAAAATTTTATCCACATTTGGTTTGAAGAAGATAGATCTACAAATTTAAGAGATTTTCACTTTTATTAATTACTATGAAATTACCAACTTATATTTGCAGTCGATTTTAATTCGTTATCATTTTTGAAGGCCTTAAGATTCTTCATAACCAAGCTGCGGAACGCTTCAGTTTCAACGTTGCGTGGTCCACAACGCACTTGACTGCTAATTATTTTAATTTAATGTTATAATATGTTAATTATAATAAGAAGGATGAGTGATTCTGGTGTTTTAAAAATATGGAAGTGCCACTTACCACAAAAACACTTCCTCGCAAATGTGTCTACGATTTCTGGGTATGGTTGGTCGTGTCTCTGTATTTTATTAAGTTATTTCCTGGTATATATTTACTATTTTGCACATTACATACATTGATAGTAAATAGACCAAAACGCTATTATAAATATATAAATAAATAAATAAATAAACGCTACACACTCAACGGCCCCCATTAGGATAATTATATCCTGTGTCGGGGGTCCGGAAACATTCACAATGACAAGGACAAACACAACCAGACCGGAAAACATGCCTGTACGATTAATACAAACATCTGCTCCGAGCGGGAATCGAACCCGCAACCGTCGAGGCTTAAGGCAGACTCGCTACCCACAACGCCACAACGGTGTCGAATTTTATTTATTTCTTTCTTTACATAAATAAAACAATAAGAACATGAATGTTTATATTAGCATATAGTTCTTCTTCTTAGCGAGTGGCCTCTTAGTTAGTGACCAATCTAATGTCAGAATTGTTCAGGTCGCCCGTATAGGTCTCTGACTTGGCTTATCGACTGTCATCAAATTGATAACAACCGGGACCGACTTTTAACATGCCCTCCGAAGCACTGAGACGCTCAGTTGAAATACCACTATGCGATCACCCATCTAGTGACTGACCGCGCCTAAATTTGCTTCACCCACCGATCGTTTACCGATCAGTAAGCGCACCCGGCTATGAGGGTCTAAAATAAATATTGTTAAGACTCATAATGTAGCATAGAGCTGTGGTCCATCATGGACATAACAGTATTGTTATCAGTCCGCGAATTTCAGAAAAGTCACGTCCGCTATAACATTGTGTATTTACAGGCTTAGGAAGAATCGTAATATTTATTCATCAAAATGTACTTATTAATATTATACAAATTTGACATTGCTAGTTTTCACGCATTGATTGCTTTTTATCATAAGGAACGACCAATTTTTATATAAATTTAAATTCATTAAAAATAATTTATAGACGTCGGAACGTGACGACCCCATAGCTCGCTGTTGGGATAATCTCTCCCACAGCAGAACTTATTCTACCAGTGCAATCAGACACACTGGTGATAGGTCTTATGTTGCAAGAGGCCGGCTAGGTAGGTACCACCACAGTGTCAAATATTCTACCGCAAAGCAGTAGTATCTTTAGCTAAAGGCTAATGAAATTACTGCGCAAAGGAGATTTCACAACCAATATCTCGAGGTTGGCAACGCGTGAATTGGGACCCAGTAATGGTGTTGCAAGACCTCTACGGTAGCCGCTTACTATCAGTTGGGCAGTATGTTTGCTTCCCATCTCAGTAACATAAAAAGATTTAACAATTTTTATTCAAGAATATTGGCAATTCGATATGTCATTACTGAATAATACTTCTATTACCCCTCCATATAAGCTCTTAGCTTGCGCTAGGAGTGGGTACGACAATAGCCCAAGGGGATTCGAAACTCTCGCGTGAACTCAGTCGGCCCTTCTATCCCATAATTATTATTATCAGATGAGTTGTAATAGCAACCTGGCTCGACACCTTTCGGTGCTATGATTAGATAATATAGATACCGGCCCAGCGTTAGCGAACCTGCCCTAAGTTCGAATCCCGCTCGGTGCAGATGTTTGTACCAAACATACATGCATGGTTTCCAGTCTGGGTGTGTTTGGCTTTGTCATTGTGTATGTTTCCGGACCCACGACACAGGATATAACTAGTTATCCTAATAATAATAACGACCCAGTTACCCCCTTAAGTGTGTAGTGTTTGAACGAAAAGTAATAGTCTCAGTACTGTTGCGTCTCGTGCGATTCGTGAGAGCACCGTAGGCTCAATCGCCCGCCCCTCTGTTCCCCTCTCTTTTTCCATTACGAATTGTGAGGATAATGATAATTCTCTCCTTTCCCATGGGTGGAGGCGCGTATGGAATATTGTGTCGCGTTCATAGGGGAAAATATTCATAATACGTGACCCATTCTTTACGGTTTTGTAGCTTCCTACGCCAAACGTTTATAGGACTCCCGCTAGTGTAAGCCTTACAAAGTTTTTCTTCTTATATTCATAAATAATAAATATAATGTTGGCATGTGTGAATTCGATCAAAGATATTTTTTCTATGAATCGATGGATGGATAAATGACTTTACTTCGATATATTTGTCCTAGAAAAGACGCTCGAGTATGAAGTCTTAAACAAGCGAAAGTTTGTTATGAAATGTTACTAAAGTAACAAATACATTTTACTTCAAACGAACAGTTCTACGAAAGGCTTCCTATTAGCCACCTTGTATTTTCTTGATTTACATAATTCTGCGAAACATTCATTTGACGGTCGAAATGGTAAAGACCAATACATTTTCAAAGCAATGAAAAAAAAGAGAATAATACAATGCTAGACAGGGAAAGACTTCGACATAGAAGTGTGAGTAAGCGTCAACAACAGAGGCCCATGCTTTGTGATGGTTAGGTTGGTAGTTATTATAATATACGTATCTCGTTCCACGGTGTTTGTGGTCGCACTCTTCCGAAACGGCTCGACCGATTTTAATGGTTTTTTTAGGGTAGTTTTGTAGTTAAGAGAAAAAGTCGTTAAGTACTTCTCACCTTTCTATGCCAACCCCAATTTTTTTATTCTGATTTCACCATTTTTGTGTGAACAAATAACGAAATAATTTAACAGTCGTAGGTACATTTTGAGTCACTTTGACATTTCATTCTGCAATTGTTATGTGGACGCAAATAAGCAATACCATGTCAACCCACAAAATTGAAAAAACTGAGTTATATATGCAGAAGTGTTGTTAAATGGCTGATGAACATTTTTCTTTAATATTTGTAGGGTTTTTAAGCTTTAAAACTTCTAAAAAGCCATTTTTTAATCATGCACTTTATGCATTATGTTAAACATTTTGGGTTACATTATTATATACGAAATATGCAGTTGGTATACTTATTTTTTGTGAAAATAAGTAAAATAACTTACATACATCTTGAAATTGCCAAAAACTTGACCAATACATAAAAAAATCATATAAAGCACAAGTTGTTCAAAATTTTCTAACGCGTTTTTCTCGAAATGACATTCGTGTGGGTTGACATGGTATTGCTTATTTTCATCCATATATAACAAGATAGCACCTGGATGACCGAGCTTTGCTCGGTATTGTTTTGTTTTTGAATCAAATATCAAAATTATATTATTATTTACCAAAGAAAATGGCGAGCAAAACTCAGTCGAGTCGGTTGCTTTTATAATAAAGCATACATCTTTGTTGCACCGAAACCAGGGAATCACATATGAAAAGAAGCTGAAATTGAATTTAAGTAAGTATACAAGAGAGGCATACTACCAATATTATGTAGTGCACCGAAAGACCGGCATACAAACATAAAATCCACCACTAAAAAAATAATGCTAACAAATAAAAACATACTTAAAATTGTCAAGACGAAAACACAGCATCATACCATTGCAAGTTCGATGTTATCGATTTTGAATACAATTTTAGATCATCACTACGATAGTATAAATTTTTCCTACCTATTATACTATTTTTCCTGTCTGGCATCTGGTACGATCGCACAAAACCTATAAGAAATATGCAGTTTGTATCCTTATTTTTTCTGGAAATAAGTAAAAATAACTTACATAAATCTGAAATTGCCAAAAACTTGGCAAATACATTAAAAAAATCATATAAAGCAAGTGGTTCAAAACTTTCAAACGCGTTTTTCTCGAAATGACATTCGTGTGGGTTGACATGGTATTTCTTATTTGTGTCCATGTATCACAACCTTATCTTAACTTACATAGAAGTGCGTGCAAATTATTTCCTTTTATTAATTATTTATTACTTAATCCGATTAGTATTACATTGGCCCCATCTCATGTCAACGACACGGTGTTACGGGTGGGAGCCGCTGCGGAAAAAGCTGAATTCTGTAAGTAAAATTCCTCACTGATTCCAAATTACACCTTTGTTCCGTTTGCACTAGAAACACTTGGGCCATAGAGCGTTAGTGCAAAACAATATCTAAAAGATATTAAACCCCGACTCGTTGCCTCCACAGGTGACACGAGGGTTGGTTAATTTTTTGCCCTTAGAATCGGGATTGCGATTCAGCGGGGAAATGCAGCTAGCATTCTCGCCTTCATTCCCCGTATACATGATTTGTACAGTTTTAATTATTTGTAAATATAGTTAGTTATTGAATTGTGAATATTTGTTGTAAATAAAAATTTGTAAATAGTCCGATTTCTTTGGTAATATATATGAGAGAATGTTAACGTATATAGTACAAGAAAATTTGACAGGTTCGAAAATTTCGCTAAAATTATCATTTATTTTACGATACTACCACTACGAAAGCCAAGAAGCAAAACCAGTTTCTCACTCCGATCTGGAATTAATATCTTTGCAAAAGTTCGAAAAGCTCGTCCAAAGTATTTACCTCAGAAGTCTCTCTACCTCGGATTTCAATCTTTGAAAACTAATGCTGAGTTCGTATCGATTGATTCAGCTTTTGAATCAGAATTTAATTATACTTTGGCCAGAACTGATATGTACAGTGGCTATAAAAATATTGAAAAGAATTGATAACCAACTCTTTTTCTTGCTATATAAAAACTCAGAATATTTTATAAAAATGTATTAATCAAAGTTTTGACAAGGCAATAAATGAGTAAAAGGATCTTCATTCATATAAAATTGACATATTGACAATTATATTTTATACAATTTTGTAAAACAAATTACACTTATTATTAGGTATTATTAATATGTAGAAGGCCTAAAAATAATCTATAATTTTCTTCTCGTCATCTCTCACAGAAACTCGAATGTACAAATGTATGTAAAAATCGTTCATGAGTAGATAACATCAAACCCATGACTGTTGAGGCAATAATGAAATCAAACAAAAACTTATATAAAGTGTTAGCGAACGAGACTTGTGGTCATCATGTACCGTTTCATTAATTTAATCTATCTAATACCTTTAAACGAGAAATTCTTGTATATATATGTACATATCATAATTTTTATGAAAATTAATATTTTTTTGGATAAATCGATCTAGCCAGGATTCCTTTTTGCAAAATGTCGTTTTATCCATGTTTTCAGGCAATGAAGCAAATTCCTTCTTTTGTGAGAAAAACAATTATTTTCTAAAGAACACAATTTACCAAAAAAAATACTGGGAAAATCCAGGTACTATCTTTTGAAAAAAAAAACACAAAAATATTTTGTAGTAGGTAATAATTTATTTATATGTTTTAGGGTTACTTAGTTTAGATGTAGTCCATATTATTTTTTTATTATAATAATTAAGTTAACTTTTTTAATATCGACTTAATATTACTATTTACGGCACTAAAGTATTTGAATGAGTAGAATATGTTGTTAACTGCCAAGTTTCAGGCGTTATACATGAGATCTCACCACTTTTTGTAGTAGAGGAACTGCTTTGAGAGACTTGGACTTTTTTACATTTTATGTTTTTGATTGGATTTAACAGTATTCACCCTTCGATTCTTACAAAAAAGTTCAATATAAGATCTTATTCTATCATAGTATAAGTATGTGTAAATTGGAAGGAAATTTAATCATTTATCGTGCTCAGTTGCTCGTTCGCGCGAAAATTTAGTGTCAACGCGATTTCAGTTCGTGTGGTTACTTGCTCCGTGAATACATGAATATCTTAAAAATGACAAGGTGGAAACACTTAACAGACGTGTTTTCCATGGCGCTATAGGAAAATTACAGTATTTAATTTGTTAAGCCACGTACACCTTGTAAGTGGATGATGTCATCTCCAAAATAAATTATTTTTATTGAATCATTTTTAGGGAAAGAGTTAGGATATCTTTTCTTGTGTAGAAACCATTGACTAAGGACCGGCTCTTCGCGGTCCATAGGTATAATTTAATTTCGGCCACTTGACGAAAACTAGTATTATAATTAAAAATCTGTGGTTAAAACAATGCTGGGCGCATACATACGATTTTCTACATAGTCAGCTCTGTGATAGATAATTCTCTTATAAGATTTGGGAAAATATTTATTATAAAAATTTGGAACACACTCAACGACCCCCATTAGGAAAGTTATATCTTGTGCCGGGGGTCCGGAAACATACACATGGACAAGGACACATGAACACCGAGACCGAAATACATCCAGGGATGTATTTATTGATTATGGTCAATACAAAACATCTGCTCCGAGCGGGAATCGAACCCGTGACCTATGGCGCTTAAGGCAGGTTCACTACCGCTCCCAGGGCTCCCTTGGTTGGGTTTGACAGGGCCTTGCGGTCCCGGTCGGAGGGGCGCGAAAGCGCCGTGGAGTCGCCCAAGGTGGAGGCCGAAAGGCCTGGCGCGTTCGCGCGTGGCGGTATGCGCGTGGTGGTGGGCGCCCGGGGCAAGCGCCGGGGCGTCGCGGTTGTATGCTTCAGCGACCCCGCGACGTCCCACTATGGCGCTAGGTCCCATACCTTGGAGTTTTAGTGGGTAGGGGAGCTCGCCTCCGAGTCCACACACCATTGCACCCGTCCGAAAAAAAAAAAAAGGTTCGCTACTGCTGCGCCACAACGTCGTCGATATTATATTTATATGTGATACCTTTTCACGAGCCTTACACATTCACACAAAATTTATAGATTTCTTTGTCATGTAAAGAGTATTTTGTCTTTTCATACGCCGATTGGAACCTTTTCATTGCCGATTTGCTCGACATATAAAATACTATATAAGATTAAAAATATCACATAGAGATAGAGATAATGATATTAAAATATTAGAACCTTTTCTGATGAAAAATCTATGTGAGCCCTTATTTCGATTTCCTTTCATCTTTATATTAGTACGAGCATTATAAAATTTGACTTGTATATATTATACAAGTCAAATTTTATAATGCTCGTGCTCTTATTATTTCTATGGTATCTTAAGAGTGGAATTTGTTAAAATCTTTTATGGATTTTGCCTAATTGACGACTATTATTTGTTTTTCTTATCCTGTGACTAAGTCGGCAAGCAAACATTCGACCCAACTTATGATAAGACTATGAGCGCTTTCAACACCATACATTTATTGTTGTCACTCAACCGTTGCTAACCTCGAGATATTGGTTCTTAAATCTCTTTTGCCCAGTAATTTCACTAGCTAGTGTCCTTCAAACCGAAACACAGTATACTGCTTTAGGGTACAACAACTTGCTCTGCGGTGGTACGTACCTAGCCAGTCCCGTGCAATAAAAGACCTATCACTAGTATATAGTTTTTGTTTATTCTTATACAATTCTGAAGAATTCATATATAAAAAATAGGTACTTACATAGATACAGCCTCATACAGTTTTTGCCCTATATATGGCCAAATCCGTAGATCTATATAAGGGCTTTGTCATCAAAAACAGCATGAAAAAATAAATGAATTGACTCCTAATGTGTCAAGTAAGTAATCTATTTTCCATGCCGTAAGCAAACTTTGAGACCCTAAGGAGTTCTTTGCTCAAAATTTCTGGAAAAAGCTGCTGTGGGTTAGTTTGTCTCAGTTTCATCATTGTCATCGTCGTCAACCAATAGACTTTCTTTGCTAGATATAATATTTTGCAGGCTTAAATGATGCCACCGGGAAAGGTTTTGCACCCCTTGCACGTAGCGACTCCTACCGACTCATTTTATGTCCACCTATTATTATAATTATATTGACAGGCCAATTGATGCTGCTTCGTCTGGTGTATGGTCTCCATGATAACGCCTTTGAGCTCTAGCGTCCATCGGTACGTCGAGCTATAATGCTCCGTTAGGAAGTTATAATTTAACATTTTAAAAGGGCTGGCGCGTAGACAAAATTTCAATTTGTCATGCACGCCATCTGTCCGACGAGGTTTTAAGTGCTACACACTCTAGAGTGTCTGATACAAGGTAATTCAGTTTCAAATCTATGGATGGCATTAACATTACATTACACTACATGTATGGTCCTTAGCTTATAATTGTAATGTCCAAGAGAACATTGAAACATATTATTGAAAGACAAAAACTGTGTGATTACCTAAAAATGTGCGAAGCCCCGCGGGACCGTGCTATTTTCGCTCCGAGCTCGAATATCATATCGTTATTTATCGTACTTGTGAGTCTCCCCACGGTGCCTCGGATAGCACTGCTGTTGGTCCAGGTTTTTATAACATTTTACACTGGTGGTAGGACTTTTGTTGCAAGAGGCCGGCTAGGTAGGTACCACCACAGTGTCCAATATTCTGCCGCCAAATAGTAGTGTTTAGGCACTACTGTATTCCGGTTTGAAGGGCACTGTACGCTAGTGAAATTACTGGACGAACGAGATTTAAGAACTAATATCTCGAGGTTGGCAACGCGTGAGTGGCGCCTACTAATGGTGCTGCAAGCGCTCATAGGCTGCGACAGCCACTTACCATCAGGTGGGCCGTATGCTTGTTTGCCAACTTAATAATTTAGTGTTTTCAGGTTTTCTAAGTTATAATCTATATCTTAGCTATTGGTCATTTTATTTTGGTGCTTATGTACATAAACTGCATATTTCGTATATAATATAATCCAAAACGTTTAATATAATACATAAAAATCAAGTAAAAGTCTCAGACAATTTAATTAAAGTCTTTCCTTGCATTGCAAACGAATTTTATGGTTATAATTATTGCTATACTTCAGAATCCACTAGTAACTTAAAAAAATATCAGTGTTTTCAAAATAAAATTAGTTTTTTTAGTAAACGTCAGTGAATTAAAAATAAAATTCTTAATCTTATCGTCAATTTTGCAATAATGTGTTAGCCCTCTCAAATTTCTATTGAAAAATTAAAAATGCCGCTAAGAGTTTCAAAATGCAAACTAAGCTATATAACATATCATTACAAATTAATCTATCGCTTATAACGCGTTTTGTATGATTATAAAAATGACTTTTTTAGTAGATTTCAAGCTTAAAACCCTACACATATTAAAGAAAAATGTTCATCAGCCATTTACCAACACTACTCCATATATACCTCAGTTTTTTCAATTTTGTGGGTTAACATGGTATTGCTTATTTGATAACAACAAAACTAGGTGATTTAGTGATCGCTATTTCTGTTGAAGCTGCCTCATTTTATACAATCCATTTACAAAATGTTTTAAAAATAATTATATTTCTTATTTATATTTCTGTATAATAGTCAAATAGATCTTACCGGTATTATAAATATTATCCCCCCACACCGTGACCCTGTCAAGGCCAATAGAGCCACTAACGCCAATGCACATAGAATAAAAAAAAATTCTCTGTCCCAAAACCTAATTTAAAAACGAACCTTTCTGTTGTATAATATAGTTATTATTGCATTGTAAAAATGTTGAAATATTGGTGGTAAATAAAAAAAAATAAGATCAAAAACTTACCATTACAAAGTATATATTATTTAATATCTATTAGATCTAACATACCCCTTTTAATAGCTAAGGTTACAGGGAACAGAAGGCTTACTCTTTTCGTGATTCAAATGACGACTTCGAGGACATATAATAAAAAATCATTTTTTTAATACGACGGGGGCAAAAAAGCATAAAATCTTGTTACCATAGACTCATCGTGCACCCTTGTAAAATCAGGAGTCTCACATGCCGTTAAATTTATATTTATGTGACAATAACTGGTATTAATAAAATCAAACATATTTTATTTCAATTTAGTCTGTCTAGTAATGATTAATGTTAAAAAATAAAGGAAAGATATATATAAAAATAAAAGCGCCCAATATTGAGACAATGTTAGAGATTTTAGCGCCCCAAAATTATCAACGACAGTACACAACATTTTCATAGCACCGCACTCGATTTTAAACGGAAAAACGCCGGAATACATGGATATTACATACCTATTCATTCATCTGTTTGAAGATGAATAGCTGGAGTATTCAAGCATAAATCTCCTTCAGTAAGACATTTGGTAAACATAGTCTATTGATAAATTTGATCTTAAATCCTAGCTTGAGAGCATCATTGTTTAATAAAGTTAAAATTGGTTTCTGCAGACTAGACAGTGAAAGCGTCACCGAATTAATTCCTGGGGAGTTCTATCGTTTCGACCACATTGAACAGCAGAGGGGTTTGAAATTCCAATTTATTGACTAAGATGATAAAATTATTCGACTGAATTTGACATTATTTTTTGTACAATTAAAGCATATCAAGATCTAACATTAATTAGTGCATTGGTTAATATTGTAAGCCTCGGAGAAAAAAATTGTCCTGAAAAACTTTGAAAAGTTAGAAATTTTAGTGATATGGCAATTGCATTATGATGCACATGTATATAAACAGGTTATTCGCCTCCAGTGAGTAATTTCTAGACAATAAAATGTAAATACACTGCAAATCACCACGCATGCTTCTTATGGGTAGCATATACATCTAAAATAAAGAGCTCTGTATCACCGTAGATTCAAAATATGTTTTTGTATGTGGACTTAAATTTTAAAATTATATTGTTTTAATTACAGCACCGATACACATTCTACTATATATAATATTTAAGTAGATAATTCCAAATCCTATCAAAAAAATCAAATGTAAAAAGTTCCAAGTCTCGCAAAGCAGTTCTTCCACTAGAAAAAGTGGTTAGATCTCAAGTTTACTGTCGATACTTATGTGTTACAGTTCATAAGATACAGAAAAAAATCAACAATATAATCTTCTGTGTATGAGAGCCCCTTTATTTTTCGTGTTTTTTTGGAGCTGCAACAGAAAAACACGTACTGTGAATATTCGAACCGTCTACGTATTACGGTTCGTGAGATTCAGTCCGCTGACAAATGGGCGGAAGGACAGTGGATTCCATTAGTAACCTTCGAGTACGGACCCAAAGAAAAACGCAAGAGTAAGCAAAACGTGCTAATTATTTGTCAATGTGTATTTGATAAACACAATAAGATTCTACATCAAACCTCTTTGTAAATTAAAAAAAATAAACTTTATAAGGTTTTATGGAGGCGCATTTTGTTTTATTCATAGAGTAAAAATAAAAATCATTTTAGAGAGTGCATAACGCGTTTTTATATATCCATAGATTTTCATGGAATTTAGTATGCAGGGGATTTCGGGGGCGACAAATCGACATAACTAGGATTTTATCCGTGTTTTCAGGCAATGAATCAAGTGCCTTATTTGGTGAGAAAAACTATTTTCTAAAAACACAATTTACCAAAAAAATACCAGGAAAACCTGTGGTACCTGGAGGTACTATCTATTGAAAAAAAAAAATAAAAATATTTTGTAGTAGGTAATAATTTATTTATTTGTTTTGTGGTTACTTAGTTTAGATGTAGTCATATTATTTTTGTATTAAAATAATTAAGTTTATTTTTGTAAATATTTAACTTTATTCACCCTTCGATTCTTAAAAAAGAGGTTAAAATATAAATATATGTCGGAGAAAGGAGATTCTCATAGATATCGTCATCAGTGGTTACAACTCTTGTGGGCTTCGTGTGGGTAAAATGCAAGCACAAAACAAGCTGTACAATATTTATTGTGCATTTTTAATCCTTTTAACAAATCATAGTATCAGTTATATTCGAGCAGTGGGTTCGGCGCACCGATCTGACTTCACCTCCCAACAATCTAAGAGTGATCCAACTCGATCTAATCACAATCTTACAATATATCTCATTCCCGTAAAACAACATAACTTTTGTATCTTTTTTCATTCTCATTGACAGCGTCAAGATGGTGTCTCGACCCCACTAGAGGTTTCCCTCTACTCGAGATAAAAACTTACACAATATTAAAAGGTGATAACAAATCAAATTAAATTAATTTATGATTTAAAATACACAAATATCAGTAAAATTATTAAAAAAAAGCTCGTTTAACATCCAACTCCACCAACTCCAACGTTTAACATTTAATATATATGATATTAAATAAATAAACACAATCAACGGCCCCCATTAGGATAGTTATATCATGTGTCGGGGTCCTGAAACAGACATGGACAAACACCTAGACCGAAAACATGCCTGTATGGTCAATACCAACATCTGCTCCGAGCGGGAATCAAACCCGCGACCTATGGCACTTAAGGCAGGTTCGCTACCGCTGCGCCACAAAGTCGTCAATATCATATTTATATGTGATACCTATTCAAGAGCCTTACACATTCATACAAAATTTATAGATTTCTTTGTCATGTAAAGAGTATTTTGTCTTTTGATACGTCGATTGGAACCTTTTCATTGCCGATTTGCTCGACATATTAAATACTATATAAGATTAAAATTATCATAAAAGCAAAGAATACATGTTCCTTATATTATAATACAGATAGAGATAATTATGTTAAAATATTACAAACTTTTCCGATGAAAAATCTATGTGAGCCCTTATTTCGATTTCCTTTAAGCTATATATTATACAAGTCAAATTTTATAATGCTCGTGCACTTATTATTTCTATGGTATCTTAAGAGTGGAATTTGTTAAAATCTTTTATGGATTTTGCCTAATTGACGAATATTATTTATTTTTCTTATCCTGTGACTAAGTCGGCAAGCAAACATTCGACCCAACTTATGATAAGACTATGAGCGCTTTCAACACCATACATTTGGTGTTGTCACTCAACCGTTGCTAACCTCGAGATATTGGTTCTTTAATGTCTTTTGCCCAGTAATTTCACTAGCTAGTGTCCTTCAAACCGAAACAAAGTTTACTGCTTTAGGGTACAACAACTTGCTCTGCGGTGGTACGTACCTAGCCAGTCCCGTGCAATAAAAGACCTATCACTAGTATATAGTTTTTGTTTATTCTTATACAATTCTGAAGAATTAATATATAAAAAATAGGTATTTACATAGATACAGCCTCATACAGTTTTTGCCATATATATGGCCAAATCCGTAGATCTAAGGGCTTTGTCATCAAAAACAGCATGAAACATAAATTAATAAATGAACGGACTCCTAATGTGTCAAGTAAGTAATAATCTATTTTCCATGCCGTAAGCAAACTTTGAGACCCTAAGGAGTTCTTTACTCAAAATTTCTGGAAAAAGCTGCTGTGTGTTAGTTTGTCTCAGTTTCATCATTGTCATCGTCGTCAACAAATAGACTTTCTTTGCTAGATATAATATTGTGCAGGCTTAAATGATGCCACCGGGAAAGGTTTTGCACCCCTAGCACGTAGCGACTCATTTTATGTCCACCTATTACTATATATTGACAGGCCATTGATGCTGCGTCGTCTGGTGTATGGTCTCCATGATAACGCCTTTGAGCTCTAGCGTCCATCGGTACGCTGAGCTATAATGCTCCGTTAGGAAGTTATAATTTAACATTTTAATAGGGCTTGTGCGTAGACAAAATTTCAATTTGTCCTGCACGCCATCTATCCGACGAGGTTTTAAGTGCTACACACTGTAGACTGTCTGATACAAGGTAATTCAGTTTCAAATCCATGGATGGCATTAAAATTACATTATACTACATGTATGGTCTAATAATTGTAATGTCCGAGAGCGCAAACTTTTCTATGGATTTAGATGTTTTTGTAAAATATAATGAATATATAAAATATATTTTTAATAATCAAGTTTTTTGCGTTACGTCGTAATTTCATTTGAGACAGATTGTAGGGATATAAAACAGCGCAATCTCGCGAGTGACATATTTAAGAGGTACTGAAAAGTTTAAACGAGTAGATGATACTTTATATACGAAATTTTACTATTTATATATGACATTACTGTGTATTCACTTATATAATTTATACATGAATAAAAAAGGATCATATTATTTAAAAAACATATTATTTTTTTATTTAAGACATATATTGTTAAGCCTGTACAATTACGGCGTCAGTATCTGGTTGGGCAATGGGGTGGAGCGTCAATGTATGGAGAAAAAAAAAGTCATCGATTTCATTTTGAATATCTGTATTTAGTTGCATTTGGTTAAATTATGCATAAGTATATTTTTGTTTAATTTTTTGGATACATTTCATTAAATTAGGTGCAGTATGTTACAAAGTTTAAAATCCTATTATATTTTTGGATACAAGAATGAAAATACTCATTTTGGGTGGGTCTCCCCACTGTGCCTCGGATAGCACAGTGAGCTGTCGGTCCAGGTTTTTATAACATAACCTCTGATAATAAATGTTAACTTTTCTTGATAAGTAACTTACTCTTATCCAATGAGTTACTGGATCGCCCATAGGGTTGCAGAGGTCAAATGTCGTCGTTGATACCTAATTTGTCGTATAAGGATTAGTGGTAGAAATATATATAATTCGTCAATTAACGTTGTCTTTGCATAGATAACTGAAGTATAGATATTTTTGGTACTATGTATAGAGTAATGAGTTAAGAAAAAATAAGTATATGAACAAAATTCGTAGATTTACAAAATATGAGAGCTATGACATAACAACAAAAATAGGTGATTTAGGAATCGCTATTTGTGTTGAGGCTACCTCATTTTATACATTTACAAAATGTTTTAAAAATAATGTATTTATATTTCTGTATAATCGTTAAATAGATCTTACCGGTATAATAAATATCATCCCCCAACCGGTGACCCTGTCAAGGCCAATAGAGCCAACGCCAATACCATAAAACGCCAACACATAGAACACACACGACAAAATTCTTTTTTCTATGCAAAAATCTTATTAAATAATAAACCTAATTAATATAAAAATAAAATTAATAAAAGTGCTTTTTTTTCTTTATCCTTGACAAAACGTGAGGAGTGACGATGACGTTGTTATTTCAATTTAAAATATTTACCGGTCATTTTAATGGATAATTTATTTATTTATTTATTTTAATTTATTTAAATGGTCATATTAATGTAATTTTTTAATGGACTGCATTTTCAGGTGCAGCAAATATATATTTCACACAACCAGATAAAATTGCCTTATCGGTTTAAATTCTTACTTTCTTCGAACTTTACAAAACGTGGAGAGTGACAATGAAATTGATGAGTTCAATTTAAAAAAAAATCACGGTAATTTTTTAAGGTAATTGAACTGCATTTTTGGGTGCAACAAAGTGCATCTTAGTACTAGGATAGCATGAACCCAAAAGAGGCATATATATCTCACCACCAGACAAACTTAAGATATTCATCGAATTCACGATCAAATACCGATGAGTGTGTGAGTGCAATGTTCACAAGCAAGGCATGCACGTGCGTTACAATATCAATTGATGATACAAGATCCCGTGTTGCCACTTCCATCAGAAGTTGATTTTTAATTATTTTTTTCGGAATGTGTCTCAAATTTGATTCCGTCCTTAGGGTGCCTCCTGCAAAGCCGAACCACGACTAAGGACGTCATCGGAGATGGAGGCAGCGCTCCGAGCGCATTCTATACGATAGACTCACCCGACGGTGTGGGCGCGGCGTGACGTGCGAAACAAAGGACCTCGTCTGCGCCGGCGAGGACGGTGTTGTATGCATGTCTGTGCTGTGTAAGCGGCATTTTCTAATGTAATCCTATCGTCAGGGTCTTGCAGGACGTGCTTAGGACGCCTTAGTTTTGTCGGTTGGCTACATCGGTCTATGTCAAGCATTTCTAATCAAAGGATTTGGATGGAAAGTAGTTTCATCGAAATAGTTTTGCGCTTCAAATAATTGGGGATCTAATCGATTTCAAAGTCTCTGTTGCGAACGTACCACGGACAGCCCGAGGCCATGCGTAATAAACGGTTCTGAATTATTTATTACTGATTAATTTTTCTGGCGTGGACGTGCGAAAAAACAGGCCTCACGTAGGTCAGTATGGGACGTATACAAGCTTTGTATAATGTCACCTTATTTCTAAGGGACAGTTTACTCCGCTTGCCCAACATCGCAAACAATCTTCCCAAAACGAACGCCACTTTACCGCGTGCCCTGCGGATATGAGCTTCAAAGGTGAGTCTGTTGTCGAGTGTGACACCTAGATATTTGGTTTTATCTTTCCATGGGATGATCGAACAAGGTTGACCAGATCGCCAGTAAGTCCTAATGCGGGTTTATTAAAAAGGACACCTATGCTTTTCTCGGGATCGACTTCAATCCTCCAAGATTTAAACCATTTGTTTAAGGCATCGGCTGCAGATTGGAGACGCCTGGTTAGGGCGGAAGCTGATACAGAGGTCGTGTAAAGGGCGGTGTCATCCGCGAAAAGTGCTAGATGAACAGTTTTGGCCGGTCTCGGCATGTCATTTCTATAAAGAGAGAATAGAATGTGCGCAGCCCTGAGGGACTCCAGCCCTGATGGGACGAGGGGATGACAAGGTGCTCTACTCGAAAACGGAACGTGCGATTCGACAAGTAGTCCCGTATGATAAGCACGAATCTGTCTGGCAATCCTAGACGTTACAGCTTGTAAATTAAACCGTTATACCAAACTTCGTCGAAGGCCTTAGTGACGTCGAAGAAAAGGGCTCCAGTGGTGTTGATTCGCGCTAGAGTTAAGCCCTTTAGAATGTGCTCCGTTGTACGGTGCACCAAGTTGACGCAACAGTGGATTTTACGAAAGCCAAACTGCTCGTCTATAATTATGTTTTTGGCCTCAATGATACTGCTAATTTAATAAAATAAATTATTACATGAAACAAAAAACTCAACTGCATTAATAATAATACTTAAAAAGCTAAAAACAAGTTCTATAATGACTACTATAATATAAATATTACTTTAATGTTAGTAAAGGTACTGCAGAGGGGTACATACATACAGACAGACATACGCTCGAAAAACATTACCCTCCGGCAGTCGGGTAAAAACGAATATTTTTTTCTCTATCCCAAAATCTAATTCAATAATAAACCTTGACAAAACGTAGAGTGATGATGACGTTGGTTATTTAAATTAAAAAAATATACTTTCATTTTAGGTTAATGGACCCGCATTTTCGGGTGCAGCAAAGTCCATTATAGTACTAGGATAGCATAAAAATAAAAGAGATATATATTTAGCATCACCAGACTGAACTTAAGATATTCATCAAATTCACGAAAAAACCGATCAGTGTGTGAGTGCAATATATACAAATTCAAGTGTTGCAATTTGCATCAGTAGTTGATTTTTAATGTACTGCGAATTTAAAAACGAACCTTTCTGTTATATGCTATAATTATTATTGCCTTATAAATAATATGTTGCAATATTGGTGGTAAATAAAAAAAAAATTAAGATAAAAAACTTACCATTACATAGTATATATTGGAACGAAGTTCCTTATCGCGCGTTGTGAAAGGGGGCTAGACGGAAAAAATTCTTACGAAAAGGTTTTTTGTAAATAATAAATAATGTTAATAATAAAAAAATATTATTATAACTTTAAAAAAATAAAATTTTATTACAATTCCTTCACTAATTAATCGAAAGGAACTTCGTTCCATCCGGGTGTCCCTTGACACCTCTCAAGTTTTATGTTTTATTGTCTATTATATCTAGTATACCTTTTTAATAGCTAAGGTTGAAGGGAACAGGAGGCCTACCATAAACTGTTTTCGCGATTCAAATGACGACCTCAACTGAGTTGCATCGTTATTTTGTAATTATTTTATACACAAATATTTACCATCTAAAATCTCAAGAGTTTTATTTACTACTTGAATTGAATAACATCGCCGTCGAATTGGTACTAAAAGTTCATGGAAGACCCGGTAGCTGTTGATAACCCATACGCATAAAATTGGACTGCCATCGATACCTATTTTTTCATATAAGGAAACGAAAATTAGTAGTAGCAATGTATATATTTCGTCAATTAACGTTGTCTTTGAAGAGTTAACCGAAGTTCCTATACGAGCCCCGAGAACGTATTTTTGGTACTCTGTAAAAAGTAATGAATTTAAATATCCTCGAAATCTGAAGGATTTTCATTTATGCAGTGGTGGCAAAAATTTCGCTAAGTTATTCGGAAACGTTAATAAAAACTGATAAATAGCAAAAAATAAGATATCGACAAAATCCGTAGATTTAGTCGATATCTAAAGCTATGACTTAATAACAAAAATAGGTTTATTTATAACGATCGCTAGTTGTTCGGAAGCTGCCTAATTTTATAAATTTCTTTTATTATTAAAAATAGCACGGGTAATAGTTATATTTGTGTATAATCATTAAATAGATCGTAGCGGTTAAATAGATCCCGGAGACGTTGTCAAGACCAATAGACCTAGCACCAATACACACTGAATATAAAAATGTGTGCGTGTACTAGTGTACACAAGTAAGAAGTGAAACTTCTTTATGACCTTATTTTTCGAAAAATGATCTATTATATGCAAATGTAAAGAAATTGGTTAAATAAAGTTAAATTAGATAAAGTTTAACAAAAGGCTATTTTTATCATAGACATGAATACAAATAATACAATTATTTAATTTTACCTCATTACTACTAAGACTATTACAAGCATTTCATTAATTGTAATAGAATTTATTACATGCTATCCCTACTCCGCTGGAGAAAGTACTCTTCGAGTCAACCGTCGTAGGGATAAGAAAAAGTTGGTGCGTAACGGAAAAATGTGACGGTAATTTTTTTTCCAACGCCGATAAAGAAGTTTCACTTTAAAAATTATTTTTTTCTCTATTGCAAAACCTAATAAATATTTAAGAAAAAAAAACAATCAAAGTGCACCTTTTTTTCTTCACACTTGACAAAACGTGAGGAGTGACGATGATGTTAAAAAATTACGGCCATTATAGGTTTAATGGACTGCATTTTCGGGTGCAGCAAAGTGCATTATAGTACTAGAAAAGCATAAAAAGAAAAGAGCTATATATCTCGCATCACCAGATTGCATTTATCGGTTTAATTTTTTTTCTTCAAACTTGAGAAAACGTGAGTAGTGACGATGATGTTGGTTATTTTCTATTTCAAAATTTACGTTCATTTTAGGTTAATGTACTGCATTTTCGGGTGCAGCGAAGTGCATTATAGTACTAGGATAGCATAAAACTAACAGAGCTATATATTTCGCACCGCCAGACTAAAATTAAGATATTCATCGAATTCACGACAAAACCGATCAATCAGTGTGTGAGTGCAATGTATACAAACTCCCGTGTTTCAACTTGCATCAGTAGTTGATTTTTTATATACTGCGAATTTGAAAATAAACCTAACTGTTTTTTAATATAGTTAGTATTGCATTGTAAAAATGCCGTAATATTGGTGGTAAATAAAAAAAAAATAAGATGAAAGATCGATGACCTTCAGGTTGAGAATAGTGCTGGTTATATCTTACTTACTGGGTCTGTCTGCTTTAGGATTCAGTTTTTGAAGGTTTTATTTCAGTAACTTTAGAGGTCCAAACGGTAGAACATTATTATTGAACAGCTTCCTCGTATGGTACTGAATTGATGCTCATGTTCTTGTCAATTTGAAGATAGTAGTTATGTGTAATACACTTACACTTTAACAGGATATATGACCTGGCCGGATTCTTGCATCATTGTGAAGTTCTTAATACAGTAGTAGTAAACCTTCGGGCTTCGTCCTCTATGTACATGTAAAATCATCATTGTGTGTTGCTAAAAAAGGTTGGGAAGGAATAAGAATTCCTATATTCCTGGTGGGTATAAATATCTCTTTAATTATAAAAACCATTTATCTTTTAAAAAATTAAATTATATCAAATTCTAAAGTTTTAATTATTCTTTATAAATTGTATGTAATACTGAGTCAATCATTAATATCAAAATAAAATGCCTTTTTTCTTGGAATCGAATTTTAAGAACATTAGACTAAATACTAAATACTAAAAAGTCTAAATTATTAATAATATAAAGTATGACTAAATTATAACAATAAAGGCGCATCTTTTTTTCTTCGAACTTGATGAAACGTGAATGATTGACGATGACGTTGGTTATTTAAATTTAAAAAAATTACGTTCATTTTATTAGAGGTCCATGAACTGCATTTTCGGGTGCAGCAAAGTGCATTATAGTACTAGGATAGCATGAAACTGAAAGAGCTATATCTTTTGCACCACCGGAAAAACTTAAAATATTCATCGAATTCACGACAAAACGGATCAGTGTGTGAGTGCAACGTTTACAATCACCACGTGCTGATATTGATGATACGAAATTAAAAACAAGGGATTGTAGTAACTTGCACCAGAAGTTGATTTTTAATATACTGTGAATTTGAAACGAACCTAACTGTTATATAATTAGTATTGAATTGTAAATATATTGTAATATTGGTGGAAAAAAAAAATTAAGATGAAAAAATTTACTAATTAAAAGTATACATTATTATTATCTGTGAGATCTAATATATATTTTTTAATAGATAAGGTTACAAGGAACGGGAGCCACCATAAACTCTTATTGCGATTCAAATGACGCATCGATAAATCGTAATTATTTTATACACAAATGTTACTGTGTACAGAAATATTTACCATACATGGACGCAAATAAGCAATACCATGTCAACCCACACGAATGTCATTTCGAGAAAAACACGTTTGAAGATTTTGAACAACTCGCTTCATATGCTTTTTTTTATGTATTGGTCAAATTTTTGCCAATTTCAGATTTATGTAAGCTATGTATACTTATTTTCACAAAAAATAAGTATACAAACTGCATATTTCGTATATTATATAACCCAAAACGTTTAAAATAATTCATAAATTGCATGATTAAAAAATGGCTTTTTAGAAGTTCTAAAGCTTAAAACCTTACAAATATTAAAGAAAAATGTTCTTCAGCCATTTGCCATCATATATAAACTCAGTTTGGGTTGACATGGTATTGCTTATTTGCGTCCACATATCTGTAGTGTTTAACTACTTGAGTTGAATCGTATTGCAATAGAATTGTTACTAAACGTTCATGGAAGACCCGGTAGCTTTTGATACCGATACGCTTAAAATTGGACTGTCGTCGATACCTAATTACTCTATTACGAAAATTAGAGGTAGAAATGTATATATTTTGTCAATTAACATAGTCTTTGAAGAATTAACCGAAATTCTGACACGAGCTCCGAGATCATAATTTTGGACATATTATTATTTACTCTGTAAAGAGTGAATGAGTCGGTGTCAAAAAAGTTCACAAAGTTATTCGGAAACGTTAAGGAAAAATGAAAAATAATCAAAAATAAGATATGCACAAAATCTGTTGATTTACAAAATATAATTTATATATAATAAAAGCTATGACTTAGCAACAAAAATAGGTGATTTAGTTGATCGCTATTTGTGTTGAGGCTGCCTAATTTTATACAAATCATTTACAAAATGTATTAAAAATAACACGGCTATTAATTATATTTCTGAATAATCGTCAAATTGAAGATCTATTCGACGATTATATTATAAATATCATCCCCCACCCGGTGACGCTGTCAAGACCAATAGAACCAGTACCAATACATATTTATATATATTTTCTCCATCCCAAAACCTAATTAAATAATAAATCTAATTAATCTAAGAATAAATAAAACCAATAAGAGTGCATCTTTTTCTTAAACTTAACAAAACGTGAGCGGTAACGATGACGTTGGTTATTACAATTTAAAAATTAAATTTAAATTTACGTTCATGGTCAATGGACTGCATTTTCGGGTGCAGCAAAGTGCATCTTAGTACTAGGATAGCATAAAGACAAAAGAGGTATATATCTCGCATCACCAGACTAAACTTAAGATATTCATCGAATTCACGATAAAACCGATCAGTGTGTGAATGCAATGTATACATACAAACTCCCGTGTTGCAACTTGCAGAAGAAACGAACCTAACTGTTATATAATATAGTTAGTATTGCATTGTCAATATGTTGTAATATTGGTGGTAAATAAAAAATAAAGGCTTAAAGGCGTCGGGATGTGACGACCCCATCGCCCGCTGTTGGGATAACCTCTGTCACAACAGAGATTATTCCACCAGTGCAATCAGTCACACTGGTGGTAGGTCTTTTGTTGCAAGAGGCCGGCTAGGTAGGTACCACCGCAGTGTCAAATATTCTGCCGCCAAATAGTAGTGCTTAGGCACTACTGTGTTCCAGTTTGAAGGGCACTGTACGCTAGTGAAATTACTGGGCGAACGAGATTTAAGAACTAATATCTCGAGGTTGGCAACGCGTGAGTGGCACCTACTAATGGTGCTACAAGCGCTCATAGGCTACGGCAACCACTTACCATCAGGTGGGCCGTATGCTTGTTTGCCAACTTCTAACATAAAAAAAAAAAATAATAATAATAATAATAAGATCGATGACCTTTTTCTCTTTCTGCTTTAGGTTTCAGTTTTTGAAGGTCTTATTTTCGAAATGTTAGAGGTCCAAATGGTAGAATATTATTACTGAACAGCTTCCTCGTATGGTACTGAATTGATGCTGATTTCTGCATCATTTTGTTCTTATCAATTTGAAGATAGTAGTTATGTGTAAGTGTAGTTTTAACTGGATATATTGACTTGGCAGGAGTCTTGCATCATTGTGAAGTTTAAGAACTTCAAATTACCATGTCAACCCACACGAATGTCATTTCCAGAAATACGCATTTGAAAATTTTTAACCACTTGCTTTATATGATTTTTTTATGTATTGGTCAAGTTTTTGGCAATTTCAGATTTATGTAAGTTATTTTACTTATTTTCACAAAAAATATGTATACAAGTTGCATATTTGGTATATAATATAACCCAAAAAGTTTAACATAATACATAAATTGCATGATTTAAAAAAATGGCTTTTTTAGAAGTTTTAAAGCTTAACTCTACAAATATTAAGGAAAAATTTTCTTCAGCCATCTACCAACACTTTTGCAAATACAACTCAGTTTTTTCAATTTTGTGGGTTGACATGGTATTGCTTATTTGCGTCCATTTATACCTACATTCTGTTAATAAATATTGGCCTTACAAATATTAAAGAAAAATGTTCTTCAGCTACCAACTATTTAACTCAGTTTTTTTTTATTTTGTGGGTTGACATGGTATTGCTTATTTGCGTCCATATATCTATAGTGTTTTGCTACTTGAATTCAATAGTATTGCAATAGTTATTTTTTTTATTATATTTATTTAATTTTTTTTTTCTTGTAACAACTCAAGCAACAGAATGTTATTTTTACTTCTCCCAATTTAAATTTAATTTTAAAATATTTGTTATTAATTAAGTTATTTATAAGAAATACTAACTGTGTAAAATATACTGTGTAATTAAATAAGTAGTAGTTTTCACAAATACCTATGCACTCCGCATAGGTATTTGTGAAAATGTTGTGTTCATTGGTTTAAATCTTTATTTCATTCTCAACCCTTTATTAAAATACAGTAATTATATTAAAAAAAAGTATTCAAACTTTTTTTTTGTTAAATATTTTGAACCAAGACTAGAGCTCTTAAACAGCAGTATATAACACTTCGATTTTTGTTTTGCTTAAACTTCTATTCTATTTCCAAATTATTTAATTGTAAAAATGATGACCCGTGGTAATATGGAACGCCAGACTGAGGAACAACTTAATCTAACGTTACAGGAATTAAAAATAATAAATCGTTATTCACGCGGGCGAAGCCGCTGGCAGAAGCTTGTATTATTATATATTGAAAGTTAAATGTGCTATATCTATAACTTGTGAAATCCTTCAACAAAGTTTATTCATCTCAGGGGGAACAATGTCTTCTAAAGTTCTGAGATAATCGGAAATAGAGGTATTTCTTGTACGATGTCTTTATAATGAGTACGCCTCAAGTTTGTCACCTAAAGTATAAGCTTGTTTTAACTAATGAGAGGATTATCTGATGTGAGATAGTTTAATCGACGTAGTTTTATATAATGGAGCCTCAATAGGTCAATGGTAGAAGGGCCGACTCCGCTCCGTTAACGCGAGAGTTGTGGCCTTGTGGGTTCAATCTTGACACCCTTGGCTTAATGTCGTACCCTCCCCTAGCGCAAACTACGAAATTTTTAGGAGTGGCAATAGGTATATCAGTAATATCTTAAAAAAGCATCAAAATTTCGGAAATCTCTGTTACAAAATAAGCAAAAAAATTGCCTCAAAACAGTAAAAGACACTACAGCTTTAAACGCTACACACTCATAGGCCGTCATTAGGATTGTGATATCCTGTGTCGGAGTTCAGAAAACATACACAAGGACAAGGACAAAAACACCTTGACACATGTCTTTAGGGTCAATATCAACATCTGCTCCGAGCGGGAAGCGACCCCGCGGTCTGTCACGCTTACGGCAAATTCACGCCAAACTTGCGCCACAGCAGTGTCATATATCTGTAAAGCTTTTGACAAATGAAAAGCTTTACAGATATATGGTGGTTGTCGGAAACATATCCGATTGAAACTTCGAGCGCATTCACTACAGTGTTGCGTATATTGAAAGTGAAAGTTATCAGTTGCATTGTACTGCGCATCCAAGCACGTGTCGTAGTGTTGTGACAACTTTTCACGTAACTCCATCATATTTCTGTGATCCTAGTAGCAGAAAGGAAACTTCGCTTCATATATTTATATATTTATGATATCTAGTTAGTTAGTTGCCCACACGAAGAAGAAGTAGACTTCTTCTTCTTCTTAGCATTGTTCCCGGTAAAAAACCTACCTTCGAGGCTAAAGGCAGACTCGCTACCCACAACGCCACAGCGGTATCAATTTAATTGCCTTACAATAAAGATATTTTTCGATTTAATTTTTTTAAAGATTTATTTTTAATTTAATTAGTTCATCTAATAAATATATATTAAAATTGAAGTATCCGTTTTTAAATCCAAATTAAACAGCTTTTCACTGAATGTAAACGAAAGGCTTCTCTGAAACGGCTGGAAAATGAAAAATATTAAAACGGACTACCGTTATTTTTAACAACGCAAAAAAGAAATATATATAAAAAATAAACGCTACACACTCAACGGGCCCCATTAGGATAGGTATATCCTGTGTAGGGGGTCCGGAAACATACAAGGACAAGGACAAATACACCCAGGAAAATATGCTTGCGTCGTCAATACAAACATATTATGCTCCGAGCGGGAATCGAACCCGCGACCTGTTGCGTTTAAGGCAGGTTCGCTACCGCTGCGCCACAACGTCGTAAAAAAAGTATTCGCGTTGTTTACGTGAGTTGTTTATGATTTTGCTGGTTTATTTATCTATATTATACCTGAATAGTTCCGTTAACAATCTCTTATGCCACGAATACAATCTTAACTATCGATAAGAGTATAATTATATTCTTTGACTTATAAACGCTTAGCTCAAATATAGCTCTTGAACCTAGAAAACTGAGACCTTAAGGGGTGAAAAAGGCTCGAAAGTTTGAATGGAAGTCCATATTTAAAATTATAAATTTGAAACTTTGTTTTAACGATAGCAATTATAGATTAGGAAACATACATATATTAAAAACTTTTTCGAAAAATCGACCCCTGATACTAATGTTAATTGAACCTGACGAAATGTTAATTTATTATTCATACCATATTTTCATTCCAAAATATAAAGTTTTGACCTCTACTGCCAGACGCCATGACCGCCTATTTTTTTTTTTTTCAAGTAATGACACTGTCTAGTGCAGTCAGTCGTGAATACGAAATAAAAACATAGGTCTAAATACTACAATGTATATTACATTGTAGTATTTTACGTTAAATTACCATACGTGTTCACTCCTCAGTAATTTTATCCCGAATGAGAAAATTTATGCGGCGTAAGACGCACATTTTCTTTGTCAGCCTATGAAACTTATCATTGATCTCGCCTAACTTCAAGATTATTGACTAGGGCTGGGCGATTAAGTATAAATGCCATTTATTTCCTTCAGTATTATGTTCTCCTGGTAGCCATGCATTTTATTTTGCAAAATGCATTGCTGGTTGTTGCACTTTTCCATTACAACTATGCAACCCTACCACGTGATATGCGCAAAATGACGCAGATGTGTATTTTCACTATCAACAAAATACAACTTCATTGATGTCGCCCACAATCCAGTTCATTCATGGAACTGGAGGAATGAAGTATTGATGCATTTTATTGCCTTCAGTTTTATGTTCTCCTAGTAAAGTGCAGCGAGTTATTTGACAAAATGCATTTTGCATCTGCATGTTTTTGTGGGCATGTTTTTTTATTTATTCATTGTAAATTAAAAAAAAATTAAAAATATATTATTTTAATAATATGTTATTATTATATGCTTTGGGCTATTTATATGCAATTCCAAATCAACTAAAGTCCTGGAAGCTCTTCCCAACTGCGTAGTCATCAGGGCTAGTTGCATTACATTGGCTTTTTCGGAATTAAATTTTTTCAATAGACTACAAAAAATCTACCAAATGTTTTTTTTTGCATAGAGTAGAGTAATAGTATAAATGTTTTAGCAGACAATGTTAATAACATAAATATACAGTTAAATAAAAAAATAATTATCGGTCAAGTGCGTTGTGGACCACGACCATGCACAGTCGAAACTAAAACAAAAAGGGTTCTGCAGCTTGATTATGAAGAATATTAATTAATGACTTAAAAATAATAACGAATTAAAATCGACCGCAAAATGATGTTGGTAATTTCATAGTAATTATTAAAAGTAATATGAAAAACAAAGTTATGGGAACAACTTGTATATCTCTAAAATTTGTTGACGTATCATCTTCAAACCAAATGTGGTTGAAAGTTCATTTGAGGTTCTACGACTTAAATTTTTCTATAATTTTAAATCCAATATATTTATTTATATAGAATTTAGAGGGGGGACATAATTTTTATAACTTTAGGAGCTTATATCTCATCAACCACTGACTTAATGAATAAGGGCAAAATAAAACCTCCTTATTATTTTTAAGTACCTATGAAAAGATATCTCACACGCTACCATACATTTAATTTTTTTTTTGCAACTCTCAGTTACATGTATGGACCCACCCTTAATTTTTATATATTTTAGGATTTAATTATAAAATCGTGGTGTGGTTCATAGAATTCACCTATTTACTAAATTTCGTAACGAGCCAACAGTCTCCGACTAAAAAGACTGTGACATACGGACGGACAGGCGGACGGACGGACAGACGGACATGACGAAACTATAAGGGTTTCGTTTTTGCCATTTGGCTACGGAATCCTAAAAAGGTAGGAAGTATTTCTGTTGCAATATTTTTAATGTTACTTATATGTTAATAAATAATAAATAATAAACGCAAAATATCATCGAATTCATATTAAAATATTTTTGAATAATTTAACTTCATTTCGCTGCAAAATCTGTAAAATTTAAAATTACGTGAAATAATTCCGTTTTCCACAATTTTAGATAATGAAATTAATATTTTTTTAATGGATAAGAAGATCCCATACAAATGAGGTTTAGTCATATTTTACCAGGTTTGTACCAGGAGACCATAACTACAAAGAAATGCTCAGTGAGCTATTCAAAACGTCTTATGAATAAATACAATATATTCTGAACAATACATCAATACTAAACATTGCGATCGTTGACGAAGATATACTCAATGAAAATATAAAGGCATCGTCTGACTGAAGGAACTTATGTGATATTTAGAAATCTATTGCATTTGTTTAAAAATATATATATCGCAAACATGGAAAAACGACGTATACTGACAATTTAAGTGTTATCATAGCCTAGCCTATCTTCCCGGCGTCGGGATGTGACGACCCCACCACCCACTATTGGGATAACCTCTGTCACAACAGAGATTATTCCAATTAATCAGTGGTACTGGTAGGTCTTTTGTTGGAAGAGGCCGGCTAGGTAGGTACCACCGCAGTGTCAAATATTCTGCCGCCAAATAGTAAAGCCAAGGCATTACTGTGTTGCGGTTATATTATATTACTAATATCTCGAGGTTGGCAACTTGTGAGTGACACCTACTAATGGTGTTGCGCGCGCTCATAAGCTACGGCAACTACTTACCATCAGGTATGCTTGTTTGCCAACTTGTGACATAAAAAAATAGGACTACACTACTATGATGAGACTGTGATACAATCTTGTTCAAAGACTCAACTGACGCTACAGTACAGAAACCACTTAGATCTCGTAGCTCTTCTGTGTGAAGCTAATACTTCGTCTGTTATAAGGTTCAGGTTTGTAAAGACTTAGGTACTAGAAACTTGAACACTTCATCCGCGGTGACCTTAGAATTGGCCTCAGAGAGAAATGAATCACTTCTAATTTGATAATATATACAATATTATCATAATACATACATGCATGTGTTAATGTTGAAATGCGATAAATAGTCGTCTATCAGTTACCCTAACTCGGAGTGAATTTTGCACAGACATATTGCAAATAAAAAGAGAATATTATAATGACAACCTAAAATCTTGTTGCACCGACATGAATCACATATGTTAAGAACGTAAAATTGCATATAAGTAAGTACCCAACAGAGCCAATTGACCTACCGAAATTATGCAGTGCAGCGAAAAAGTTGATATGTAAATATCTGCTGCAGATGTCGCTAGAAAAAATTTAATACCTTTAAATGAGCAATTCTTGATTATCTCGAAAAAGGCTCCACCGAAAGGTGTATGTGCGTTTCACAAACGATAGAAGTGATACTTTAGTAAATCGACAAAAGAATGAGATGAATATAATGGACGCAAATAAGCAATACCATGTCAACCCACAAAATTGAAAAAAGAAGAACATTTTTCTTTAATATTTGTAGGGTTGTATAAGCTTTAAAACTTCTAAAAAAGCCATTTTTAATCATGCAATTTATGTATTATTTTAAACGTTTTGGGTTACATTATTATATACGAAATATGCAGCTCGTATACTTATTTTTGTGAAAATAAGTAAAATAACTTACATACATCTTGAAATTGCCAAAAACTTGACCAATACAAAAAAAATCATATAAAGCACAAGTTGTTCAAAATTTTCTAACGCGTTTTTCTCGAAATGACATTCGTGTGGGTTGACATGGTATTGCTTATTTTCGTCCATATATAACAAGATAGCACCTGGATGACCGAGCTTTGCTCGGTAATGTTTTGTTTTTGGTAAATCAAATATCAAAATTATATTATTATTTACCAAAGAAAATGGCGAGCAAAACTCAGTCAAGTCGGTTGCTTTTATAATAAAGCATACATCTTTGTTGCACCGAAACCAGGGAATCACATATGAAAAGAAGCTGGAATTGAATTTAAGTAAGTATAAAAGAGAGGCAATGACCTACCAAAGTTATGCATTGCACGGAAACCTGAGATGCAAAGATATTGCTAGGAAAAATTATAATAAATTATGCAATCTTGTTGCACCGACACCAGGCAATCACATGTGAAAAAAGCTGAAATTACATTTAAGTAAGCATACAAGAGAGGCAAACTACCAATATTATGTAGTGCACCGAAAGACCGGCATACAAAGATAAAATCCACCACTAAAAAAATAATGCTAACAAATAAAAAAATACTTAAAATTGTCAAGACGAAAACACAGCATTATACCTTTGCAAGTTCGATGTTATCGATTTTGAATACAATTTTAGATCATCACTACGATAGTATAAATTTTTCCTACAGTGACGTCACTGTCAACACGGTCTGGCATCTGGTACGATCGCACAAAACCACTTTTTTTGATCTCCTTCAAAATTATGAATTCCTAGTTTTGTTAGTTATTGATTATAGGTTAGGTTGACTAAATTTAACTATTTATATACCTTGCATTATTGCTGGTTAGACGGACTATTTAAAGTCAGTATGATTTAAGACCTAGATAGTCTAACCGGATTTTAATCTAAAAAAAAAAACAACATCGTATTGTATTCTATAAAATCAGTCGTTTTAATTAATAAAAAACTGATGTCTGGTCTCGTCTTCTGTATTTATTTTCGGTAAAGATACACGGTACATGTGCCAATTAAATAATTGTCTTGCCAAAAACACTGACAAATTATGCTAAAAATAATATCATTTATTACGTTTTAAAAATAACATATGTAAAAATGCAGCTTTCTAGGTCAAAAGGTATTTTAGGGTCGGCGTTTACATATTAGTCTGCTCTTCTCTTTATATATTTAATGGAAGGACTACAACTATGTAAAAATTCATCAACCTATCAGTATAAACATGTTGAGACATTTTAAATCTAGACTACCCAAATTATGTAATTGAAAAAACATCTCAAGTTTTTCTTCTTCTTAACACATTTTTTTGCCGTATTTTTATTACTCATATCCGGATAAGACAGGTAGAAAATCTCTAATACTTAGACTTACGATATCTATCTAATACCTATTTTTAAAAATATCAACGAATGATGCACTATGACGGAGGAAAAAATAAATATAGAAACAGAACAACAATGAAAGAGGCCCGCAATAATTATACAAGCAACTTATATTATATACGTACCAGGGACACATGAACACGAAAGAGCTCTTCTAATCAGCAATTTGTAACAGTACTATATAAAAAATAAACAAAAGTCTATAACAACATTTTTATATTTAGATAAACGACATTTTCTCAGATTACACTATGACGTGAAAAGTGAAAGTTCTGATTTTTAAGTGACTTTACTAATTAGCGGAAGTCGTGCATATATATATTTTTTTTTTTAATCGAGTCAATAACATCATCGCATTACATTAGCGAAAAATGATTTCTAGTGCGTTTAGTAATAAATTAATTCAAGTCAAATGGAATAAGCATCAAAATGCTTATCGACGCATTATTTTAACCGCGCGTAGTTAGTTATTGTTTTTATATAAATAAAAATAATATGATAAAATAAATAATATGGTAAATAATATGATAAAATAATAAAATAGTATGTATTAGTGAAAAAAACCTTCTCCACAAGAAAGGAAATAAAAACATATTCGTTGTTCTCTCTCTACTAGACAGTATTAAATCATTGTAAAATAATTATTAAAATTAACAAAAAAAAAGTGGAATGTCCCTAAAACTACAATGAAACGAATTGTCGCCAGTGAACGGACCCTATACAGTTAACAAACAAAAAAAAATATCCCATCAATTTACATATACGCCTAAAAATTTCGATACAATATTACCAGGAGCGCATAAGCGTTGAGTAGTTGTGACGGTACTATGAGAGCTAGGTCCGCAAGGAACGCGGGAGGCAGGGAAGCTTTAAGATTATAAAGGCGGTAATATTGGTTAGTTATTTGAAGCGCGTATAACGTAATTGTAAAATATTAAAGAATTATACTTAAATATATTATATATACAGTTTCATAATATTTATACGTATATATTATACTACTTTATGTTTGCTCGACTTAGGATTTATTCGAGTCTAAATTCTAATAATATCTATCTATAAATCACTAACAACTTGTAAAATAATTTTGAAAATCTTTACAATATCAGTCAGCATTTACTATATCATATTATGCTGATTACTCTTTGGTTTAAAATGAATGAGGTGGGGAGGTTATATCACCGCGTCAAACACATTAAACGAAATACAAGAATATCAAAACAACTACTACACAATATTCTGGGAAACGGTATATTTATTCATACCGGTATTTACAAGGGATCAACCCTTAGCTCAAACATTATGTCCTATCTATTAAAGGGCGATGATCTGACTGATTTATAAACTCTCAGCATAAACCCTTGGATCTAGAAAGCTGAATTTTTTCATAGGTGTTGGTTTTAAAATGTAAAGGCACACTAGGAAAATAAATCCAAAGAAATCCAACCCTTAAAGGGCTGAAAGTTTTTATAGACGAAAGACATTTTTCAAACTACGAGCATGAAAATTTTGTTTTTAGTTTAAAAATTAAAGATGAATAAACATGTATTTTATAGTATTTTACTGTTTTCTAACATTCCACCCCCGAAGGTGTAAAAAGGGGCTGAAAGTTTCGATAGGAGGTCAATCATTTTTGAAACTAGGAAGATGAAACTATGCTATTCGGTAAACAATTAAACACGTGTTTTAACATATTCTAAAATTCCACCCCTGAAGGGGTGAGGTAGGGGTCAAAAATTTGTATGGAAATCCGTCATTTTTGAAACTAGAAGCACGAAATTTTGTTATTCGTCTAACAATTAAATATAAAGTAATAAGTGTTTAAGCATAGCCTAAAATTCCATTCCGGGAGGGGTCAAAATGTGTGTATAGAAGTCCCTAATTTTTGGAACTAGAAGTCTGAAACTCTGAGAAAAAATACATGTATTAAATTTTTCTAAAATTCGACGTGAGAAGGGCTTCGAGTGGAAAAGGGCTTCAACTTTTTTTGCAACTCAGTCTTTTTTTAAAATAGAAGTATGTAAATTTACTATTTTGGCGAATTAAATATAACGAAAACAACAAAGAATAACACTCATGAAGATGTAAAACGTTTATATAAAAAGGATGAAAATGTTATCAGAAATTTAACGCGTGGCCGTATTATAATTATAGGCTTTCATCGCAAAATCATGGGTCTTGAAAAGGGAAAAAATAAGTAATGAAAATAGGAAATTTAAGTTTATATGGTTTACCAAATATTTATATATTTCTATTACTTTTAGAATTCAACATAGAATGTTATAAACGAAGAAAAATGTGTGTATTATGGGTAAAAAAAAAATTTGCGATAATGCGACATACTGTCTCATCATCTGGAAGTATATGAGACACAGTCTGATCTAGACCTTGCAACAATATATCTATAAAACAAAATTCAAATGTAAATTGTCTCTGATATTTTATTCATATACCTGAATCTGCTTCGGTTGTTTACATAATTTTTGACTGTTTCGGATTTAGCGTATTGTGGTAGCAATATGCTAAAACAAACTCAAAACTGAAAAACTACATATATGATAGTACCTGGATGACCGAACATTGCTCGGTACTTTTTTTAATTTTCTTTTTAGAAAATAATAATTTTTCTACAAAAAACGACATCTGGACTTAAACCGAGGTTTTAATTGCCTGAAAACATAGATAAAACGACATTTTTAAAAACAAATCCTAGTTAAATCGGTTTATCGCCCCGAAACCCGCTGGGTATTAAATTTCGTGAAAACCATCAAGCCGGCTTCAAGCATCAAGATTCAGATTATATACATATACAAGAATTGCTCGGTTAAAGATATATAAGATACAAGGTGAAGAAGACACTGACATATCAACACCCATCCTAAGCCCTTGGTGTAAAAGGGACAGGAAGATTGTATGGAAGTACACCATTTTTGAAAGATAATCATATTCATCCATAAGGGGTGAAATAACGATTCAAAGATTGTATTAAAATCGTTATTCACATGATGTTAATCTTTATATTGTAATTAATTATTTTAAAACTATACTATTATGCAGCTCGACCGGGACCTGAACTACTCTTACACAGACTACCCACGAGAAGTATCCGTAGACCGTACTGCTACGTTTTGTTTGATATACCAGTATATGTGCTAGCCTTCCTCCTTGGGATGGCAACGCGCTTGTGTCGTGTTGAAATTGTATATAGGTGAGTATACGAGTATGTAGAAGTTATTTGTAGATATCTTTTATCTCTGTCATACACCTGGGTCCTGTACGACCATCTCTCCAGAGTGACAACACATGCTAAGCAAATGTTTACGCGTGTGTGCAGAAAAAAGGTAATTTAAACTATCTTTCATCTCTGTCATACACGTGTACTAGCAAATGTTTATCTCCCTCTAATGCACTTCGAATTGCAGAGTCAATATTATGCGCATACTGAAAATGAAACCTGAATTACTAATAGTCTGCGCACTGTCTGACTGAAACAGATATACGAGCACGTGGAAACTTTATAACCAACTCCTATGCTTTACTGAGAGCCTGGTACTGTATCCTAAACTTTCATACCTACAATGTATTTTTTATTTTCAGCTAAGGCAATTTTTTCTCATTCATATTTTTCGGTCGGAATATGTAAACATTTAGACACTCAACTACCGCCATAATATCATGTGCCCAGGGGTCCAGAAAAACAAAAATTGTAATTGCAAATTATTAAGTTTCTTTTATATGAACTTTGTATAATAAAATTTTATATATTTTGAACCAATAATTGAATATATCTTTACAATTATGTTTATTTCCCTTTCATTATATTATTAGAAGTCGCTATATCCATGAATGGTATAATTATTATAATTATTTATCAGATGTTATGATAAAAACCGGGACCGACTGATTAATGTGCTCTCCGAAGTGGCAACAACCTTAAGAAAAAACGCCCTGATCGAAACGGATTTTTATAAGATCAATACAAAAATCTGCTCCAAGCGGGAATCGAACCCATGACCGCCGAGACTCAAAGCTACTCACTACTGCACGTTACTATACTAAATGCACGTTGATGATTACTCATCGTACGTAGAGCAACTACGACGTAGTCAGAGCGGTGATTTCAATATCTCGGATTGAAAGATCTTAGCTCCTTAGTCTTCATGCGTTCCTAGTACATTGCACCCTAATTTTGGGAATTTACCCCAAAAATATCCACCAAATAAAAAAAAAATATATTTTTATTAATTCTTTTTCCTTGCCACTTTTATATACTACTATATTATATATATATATATATATAAATATTATTAGTCCATTGAAAAGTTACATTTGGGGTTGCGTTTTTATTAAGATGGCGCAATTTTATTTTTTTTATGTGTAAAGCTAAAACCAAGTTTGTGGGGTCGCCACCGTTGTCCCACGGCCGCTATCTGGTTTTTAAGATATATCTCTTAAACTCTTTATCTGATAAAAAAAAATTCTTAACATTTTTTGTTGCAAATTAAATTTTCTACAATTTTGCTTTAGTAACTTTTTGTCGTCGAACTATAAACAAAAGAGTTATAAGCGAAAATGTTCAGAAATTCGAGAAAAATATTTTCAATACAACTTTTTTTTTTATCATTTTAAGAAAAAATGATTAAAAAAAGTTTGTTTAATGTTTTGTTATGGAGTTGGATGTTAAACGAGCTTTTCTTTAATAATTTTACTGATATTTGTTCATTTTAAATCATAAATTAACTTAATTTGATTTGTTATCACCTTTTAATATTGTATAAGTTTTTATTAAGTTGTTATAATACTGGCCATATCGAGTAGAGGGAAACCTCTAGTGGGGTCGAGACACCATCTGACATATATAATATTATATTACTTATTTTTAATATTATATATTAACTATAATAATAAAGAAATAGCAGTAAGGACCCTTAGACTTGGTACGACTTTGTCTAGATTTCATCACTTTTTAGAGATAAACAATCAGCTCCATCGAGAAGTTTTTTACAGAATGTTTTTGGTGGGATATATGTACATACTATAATGGTTGGTAAAAATACAAATTTTATACGTGCTGATGTTGACGCGCAGTACCTAATGGCCGCGGGGTACATAATAATTGTGTTATTATATTATTATTAAGAATTTTACTTAATCGGTTCTCTATAATTTAGTGACATATTATATGAAATCTTCGTTACGTATATTTTATTTATATTTTTATTTACTTATTATTGTTTAATTTTTATTATTATAAGCACCACCTTCCGCTTTTTTATTTAAAATTTTCTTTCTTTGCTCATATAAGGTTGTCTAGAAGAGATCGCTAACCAGCGATAAGACCGCCTTATTGTGCCTGCATTAGTCATGTAACATTCTTTCTTGTAAGTTCTCTGCTTGTGTGGTGTACAATAAAAGAATTATTATTATTATATTATTTTTTCTAATTATATTATTAAATTATTTCTGAAGTTTTAAAAATTATTTTATTGAATTGACTTTTAATAATTATTTAGTAGTCAGTATTTTATGTTATAATAAATGTTTATATATGTTATAATAATATTTATGTTATTATGCAAATTAAGAAAAATTAGCAACATTCGTTCAATTCATGTTACCTACTTCAGGTATCGAGTAAAAATGAATTCAACTCATTTCGCATTCATTATTTCGCTTCATTATGCCAACCTTTATACTGTTGAATTACACTGAAAAGTTTATAGTTAGGTCCATGACATGGATAATTAGCGAAATGAGGTTAATCACAAAAAATATATATATATATGCATATATATGAAATGTCATAATCATTTTTAAAATATTTTTGGTTTACGTTTTAAATTTGTTTATATAAATAAATTACAGGATGAAAAAGTGCTCATGCGAAATTGTTTAAAAGCAACTTTATCAAGAAAAACACATGTCTATTGTATTTTGCATTCAAGGTATCTTCAATAAAATGCATCAGACGCTGTCAGCAATGTTAAAAGGTCACCTGGAATTCATCCTGTCGTCACCGACTAAACTATGCGTTGCAGTCGTAGCTCCAATGCTACGTCACAATAAAGTACGTCACTAACGCGGTTATTACGTTCTACGCCCGCTGTTACTATGATCCTACTGTAACCACGTGTTTACAGATATTTATTCCTTGAGCGTTATGTGCTCCTTACATGGTTGCCTCGAAGTTTCAGCAACCGTGTATGTATTTTTAATGAATTTTTAAAATACCACAATTTTTTTAGATAAATTATTAATAATAAGAAGAAATTAATTGTATTTTTAAAAATATTCAGATACTGAAAATATTATTAGTATTATTAGTAAGATGTTTTACAACTAATTCCAAACATATTATTTACTTTATATATTCTGTAAAGGTTTTTTATTAATTTTGCAAAAATATATATAAGTAAATATATTCCTTTCCTTATTCTAAACAAGTCTCATTGATTCCACTGATATATAGGAGACGCATGTCGTGAATAGTTGCTTCGTTTTTCACCCAAACAATACTATTTAAGGGAAAAATTCTTGCCAAGAAGCCATAAAATTCATGATTCATAATTATTATATTTACATATAAATATTATTTTTTGAATTAGAATTATATTCTATTATTTAAAAGTATAACAAATTGTTACGTGCTATATTCTAGAGTTATATTTATAATAAATTCAAATCAAAACAAATATATTTATTAAAAATAAAAAAATACACTTATATGTTGAAAGTCAGATTCTACCACCGGGTCAAACATTAAATCTCATCTTTTATGTATTTTTTAATGTAAATTTTCATTTATGTTCACTGAAGAGCCTGGAGTAACTATCTCATTATCTGATTTGTTCTCAAGGTATTGACTAATTTTATAATGGTATTTTACAAAAAAAATATCTTTGATAATTTTTTACATTTATAAGATTCTGAATACTTTCTGGGATCGTATTGTAAAACCGTACCTTATAAAGAGTTACTAATTTTATAAGCAGTGTAACTGGCATTGTTAATTTATTCCTAGTATTAACGTATTTACAGTTGATAAAATAAATACCATATATAGAAACACATAGACGGAGCCATAGGACGAAGCCCTACAAAGTAGTATCTATTCCAATCTGGATATTGATATATTCTAAGCCGGTACTTTGTGGAGCCGGTAAAATTTCAAAGTTAGTTTAAGAGTTACTTACTTATAACTAATATTTTTTACATTTTAGATTAATTTTTGGAAGTATTTTCAGATTTATTTATTTATTTATTTATTTATGTATTATTTATTTTATTTAATAAATTATAATCTCCTTTGGAGAACCGTTCATAAGGTAATTTCGTTTTACTAAAGAATATAAGATACATTTTATATCAGACGCAAGGAAAAGGACAGTGGATCAAAAATCTCTTTTTCTTTTTCGACGAAATCGTTTTAATTTTTTGTGCTCACTGATTTACCTTTTAGATAAAAACGAAAATGTTTGAAATGTTTTAAAAGAAAAAAATAGAACACTTAAAGTACTAATTAGTATATTATTATAATGAAAAAAAAGTCTGGACTGTGTGGACTAATATGGGCAAGTGTAAAAAAGATGAATTTGTCTACGATATCATAGAACACCATCGTTTTTTTTGTTGTATAACATTATTGTACAAATGTAACAAATATTACAAAATGTGTCCTAGCAATATTATTTGTACAAAGGCGGGCTTATAACAATAAGGAATCTCTTCCATTAAATTATTAGTGAATTTTCGAGTATTTTGAATTCAGGGTTTCTTATGTTAAATATTCAAATATGAATTTAACAGTCTATATACATTTTATTCAAACTATGAAATATAGTTTAACTATGAATTATAGTTTTAGTTTAGAGAAGATATTTGTGATACACTGTAAAAAGTGATAAATTTAAATGTCCTCGAAATCTAACGGATTTTCATTTATGTGGCGGTGGCAAAAAATCACAAAGTTATTCGGAAACGTTAAGAAGTGATGACAAATAGCAAAGCAAGATATCAATAAAACCGTAGATTTAGAAAATATTAGAGCTATGACTTAGCAATAAAAAGAGGTGATATAATAATGTATTTGTGTGGAAGCTGCCTAATTTTATACATTCGGTAATAGTTATATTTGTGTATAATCATAAAATAGATCGTAGCGGTATTATAAATACTGTCCCGTAACTGATGACGTTCTCAAGTCCAATAGAGCTAACACCAATACACATTGAATAAAAAAAAATCTCTATTCCAAAACCTAATAACCATCTAAGAAAAAAGATTAAAAGTATACAATAAAAGTGTGTATTTTTTTTCTTTAAACTTGAGAAAACGTGAGGACTGACGTTAAAAAATTTGCGGCCATTTTAGGTTAATGGACTGTATTTTCGGGTGCTACAAAGTGCATCTTAATACTAGGATAGCATAAAAGAAAAGAGCTATATATCTCGCATCACAAGATTGCATTTATCGGCTTAATTTTTTTTTTTCTTCAAACTTGACAAAACGTAGAGTAGTGTTGACGTTGGTAATTTAAATTTAAAAAATATACGTTCAATTTAGGTTAATGGACGGCATTTTCGGGTGCAGCAAAGTGCATCTTAGTACTAGGATAGCATAATAAGAGAAGAGCTATATATCTCGTCACCAGATTGCATTTATCGACTTAATTTTTTTTTCTTCGAACTTGACAAATCGCAGAGTGATGATGACGTTGGTAATTTTAATTTAGAAAAATTATACGTTAATTTTAGTTTAATGGACTACATTTTCGGGTGCTACAAAGTGCATTATAGTATTAGGATAACATGAAACTGAAAGAGCTATATCTTTTGCACCACCGGAAAAAACTTAAAATATTCATCGAATTCACGACAAAACAGATCAGTGTGTGATAGAGTGGAGCGTCAATGTATGGAGAAAAAAAGTCATCGAATCGATTTTGAATACTTGCATTTCGTTGCATTTGGTTCATCGTAAAAATGCCGGTAATTATTAATTTTTTTTTCGGTAGTTTTAATTTGTTTTTAAATTCTTATTTGTCTCAAAATATCACATAATTTCATTCAATTCATAAACAAATAAATCCATCTCTGGCTTTCTCAAAAATCCAAGCATCACAACCCATATATATATATATATCACTCTCCTTGGAATACAATAATCCGGCAACTCTATCTGTCTTCGAATTCGTTGCTGATATCTTTTAGCATTGGAGGCGACGTAACATTTGGTTTACAGAAGATGTAGAAGACGAGGGAGCTTTCGTCTTGGCCTGTCACCGCTAGATTGCAGCTGTGCAAAATTCATGGTTTTTTGGCTCTGTGTGATCTAGACTAATACCATTTTTCTCTCGTCTTTAGTCATGTAGACAGGCCCTTTCTATTGCAGGTGCTATCATTGCAATTACCCGAAGACAACCATAGTTAATTAGATCTATACATTTGCAGCTACAATTGGCAAACAATTGTGTGACGCTTTTTTTGTTACCATTCGTGTAACTTCACTATAAAGTTTTCTGTTTGCTTAGATTTCGGATAAAGCAAAAAATGTAAGTTCCCTATAACGTAATAGTTTTTTAAAATTTGTTTCATACTTTGTATGCTATGAGATCGATTGCTAATGCTTCGAAGATAGCTGTTAGAAAATGTCTTTTGTTATTATTTTTTAAATTAATTACAAAAGTATTACGCTTCAATATTTAACTTCATGTTAAATTTTACGGCTAAAACTCACGTTCAATCGGTTTAGTTACTAACTAGTTTCGGACCCATCGGAGGTGCTTTATCAGGGTGAGTGCTTCGCGTTTTCAACGTTAAATTTACATTAAATTAAAAAATATATCACGATAGCTTTAGTAATTTAAATGCTTCAATATATCAGCTGTTATTGGAAGTACTGATTTATTTATTTATGATCCTTAAAGGGCACAGTCTGTTTCGTTTCGTGTATTTTTTTAATTTTCTTGATAAGTAGAATTTATATTGAACAAGTAATTGTAATCCACTACCTAAATATAAGGCAAATGTGAATGTAGGTTTTAAATTAATACAAGTAAATAAAACTTATATAATTCTTCGCGATTTTTGTTTATTTTTTTCACTTTGATGTCATAATAAATAATAATAATAATAATAAACGTTGCACACTCAACGGCCCCCATTAGAATACTAATATCCTGTGTCGGGGGTCCGGAAACATTCACAATGACAAGGACAAATACACCCAGACCGGAAAATATGCTTGCATGGTCAATACAAACATATTATGCTCCGAGAGGGAATCGAACCCGCGACCTGTGGCGTTTAAGGCAGGTTCGCTACCGCTGCGCCACAAAGTCGTCAAACTATTATAGCTTCGTGTTACGTTTATCAGTAAATTAAACTTTAATGTATAAAATTGTGATATTTAGAGTATAATGAGTAACATAAACAATAAAATAAATATTTATCTTTTTTTATATGAAGTTCTTCAAGCTTGATTTCAAAATCTTTTTATTTAATTGATAATACAATACAACATTCTAATGATATTTAATATTGAAAATAGAAAAAAAAATAATGACACTCCACCCTAGTGTGTGAGTGCAATGTTTACAATCACCACGTGCTGATATTGATGACACGAAAACCCTTGTCGTAACTTGCACCAGAAGTTCATTTTTAATATACTGCGAATTTACAAACGAACCTAACTGTTATAATAGTTAGTTTTGTATTGTAAATATATTGTAATAGTGGTGGTAAAAAAGTTAAGATGAAAAACTTACCATTAAAATGTATACACTATTATCTCTGAGATTTAATATACTTTTTTTAATAGCTAAGGTTACAAGGAACGTGGGCCCACCATAAACTCTTATTGCGATTGAAATTATGACCTCACTGAGTCACATCGTTACATCGTAATTATTTTATACACATTTGTTAATGTGCACAGAAATATTTACCATACATATCTGTAGTGTTTAACTACTTGAATTCAATAGTATTGCAATAAAATTGTTACTAAAAGTTTAAACAAGACCCGGTAGCTATTGATAACCTATACGATTAAAATTGGACATCTGTCAATACCTAAGGAGACGAGAATTAGTGGCAGAAATGTATTTTGTCAATTAACGTTGTCTCTGAAGAATTAACTGAAGTTCTTACACGACCTCCGAGAACATATTTTCGGTACTATGTAAAGAGTAATGAATGTGTATCAAAAAAGTTCACAAAGTTATTCGGAAACGTTAAGAAAAAATGATAAATAAGCAAAAAATAAGATACGGACAAAATCTGTAGATTTACAAAATATTATATAAGAGTTATGACATAGTAACAAAAATAGGTGATTTAGTGATCACTATTTGTGTTGAGGCTGCCTAATTTTATACAACCCATTTACAAAGTTTTTTAAAAATAACACGGCTAATAGTTATATTTCTGTATAGTCATGAAATAGATTCTACCGGTATTATAAATATTATCCCCCACCCGGTGACGCCGTCGAGGCCAATAAATAGAGCCAGCACCAATTCAGATTGAATTAAAAAAATATTTTCTCTATCCCAAAACGTAATTAAATAATAAACCTAATAATTAAGAATAAAAGCAATAAAAGTGCATCTTTTTTATTCAAAATTGACAAGACGTGAGCGGTGACGATGACGTTGGTTATTTCAATTTAAAAATTTACGTTCATTTTAGGTTAATGGACTGCATTTTCGGGTGCAGCAAAGTGCATTATAGTACTAGGATAGCATGAAATTAAAAGAGCTATATCTTTTGTACCACCAGTAAAACATAAAATATTCATCGTATTCACGACAAAACTGATCAGTGTGTGAGTGCAATTTATTCAAACTCCCGTGTTACAACTTGCATCAGTAGTTTATTTTTAAAATAGTCTGTCTGTCGTCTGTCTGCTTTAGGTTTCAGTTTTTGAAGATTTTATTTCCGCAATTTTAGAGGTCCAAATGGTAGAACATTACTAAATACTTAAGTAGCTTCCTCGCATGGTACTGAATTGATGCTGATTTCTGGATCATTTTGTTCTTGTCAATTTAAAGATAGTAGTTATGTGTAATACACTTACACTTTAACTGGATATATGACCTGGCCGGATTCTTGCATCATTGTGAAGTTCTTAATGCAGTAGTAGTAAACCTTCGGGCATTCGTCCTCCATGTACATGTAAAATCATCATTGTGTATTGCTTTAATCATAGAAAAAAAATCATTCAAAGAGTAGTAACATTTGTCCAATAACCATTTGAATAATTCTTTTCTCAACAAATTAAGACGTTTGTTATACAATCTTATGACCATACAGTTACAAATTTTGCTATATAATTTCAGTCTTTGTTTAGGAATGATTAGTTTATTATCTTTTTTAATGTAATTCACATTATCTCGGACAAAAACACAGCTCTTAAATATGACTGAACAACAAAAATAGGTGATTTAATGATCGCTATTTGTGTTGCGGCTGCCTTATTTTATTCAATCCATTTACTAAATGTATTAAATATAACGATAGTTTTATTTCTGTATAATCGTCAAATATATCATACCGGTAACATATTATTACCCATCTGGTGACGCTGTCAAGAACTGTAGAGTTAAAACCAATACACATTGCATAAGAAAAATATTACTTTTTCTCTATCGCAAAACCTAAGAGAAATATCTAAGCATAAAACCGATTAAAGTGCATCTTTTTTTTTCAAACTTGACAAATGGTGAGGGGTGACGATGATGTTGGTCATTATTTCAAATTAAAAAATCACAGTAATTTGAGGTAAATAATGGACAGCATTTTCATGTGCAGCAAAGAGCATATTACTACATCATAGCACAAGTCGCCCCACTAGACTAAACTTAAGATATTCATCGATTTCACGACAAAACGGATCAGTGTGTGTACAATGTTTACAAACAACGCATCATAAAAAATCCCGTGTTACAACTCGCATCAGAAGTTGATTTTTAATATAATGCGAATTTAAAAACGAACCTGTTATGTAAAATAGTTGGTGTTGTATTGTAAATACATGTTGTGATATTGGTAGTAAAAAAAATGAGAAGAAAAAACATGCAATTACAAAGTATATATTAAAATCTATCAGATCTAATATACTTTCTTAAATAGCTAAGATTACAGGGAGCAAGAGGTCTAAAGGAGGATAATTATTTTATACACAAATGTTATTGCGTAAAGAAATATTTACCATATATTTGAATTCAATAGTATTGCAATAGAATTGTTACTTGAAGTTCCTAGAAGACCCGGCAGCTGTTGATACGGTATAATACGGTTAAAATAGGACTGCCTTCAATACCTAATTACTCGTATAAGAAAAAGAATTAGGGGTAGAAATATATACTTCGTCAATAAACGTTGTCTTTAAAGAGTAAACCGAAGTTCTTATACGAGCTCCGAGAACATATTTGTGGTACTCTGTAAAGAGTAATGAATGCGCCGGTCAAAAAAGTTCACAATGTTATTCGGAAACGTTAAGAAAAAAATGAAAAATTAGTCAAAAAATAAGATAAGACTAAATCCGTAGATTTATAAAATATTAGAGCTATGTCTTAACAACAAAAATAGGTGATTTAGTTGGTCGCTATTTGTGTTGAGTCTGTCTAATTTTATACAATCCATTTACAAAACGTATTAAAAATAACGTGGCTAATTATATTTCTGTATTATCGTCAAATAGACCCCACCCAGTGACGCTGTCAAGGCCAATTGAGCCAGCACCGACCAATACACATTAAATAAAAAAAGAATATAAAAATTATAATGTTCCAAAACCTAATTATTTTTAGAATAAAACCAATCTTGCATCTTTTTTTCTTCAAGTTTGACAAAACGTGAGGAATGACGATGACATTGGGTTATATTTAATTAATTAAATTATTTAATTTTCATTTTCGGGTGCAGCAAAGTGCACCTTAGTACAAGGATAACATATAATGAAAAGAACTATATATATCGCACCACCAGATAAAAAGTATTATTTTATCGGTTTAATTTTTTTTTCTTTAAACTTTACAAAAGTGACGAAAAATCACTGTAATTTAAGGTTAATTATTAATTAATTAACTGCATTTTTGAGTGCAGCAAAGTGCAATTTAGTACCAGGATAGCATGAAACCAAAAGAGCTTCATATTTCGCACCACCAGACTAAACTTAAGATATTCATCGAATTCACGACAAAACCGATCAGTGTGTGAGTGCAATGTTTACAAATTCCGTGTTCCGTGTTAAACTTGCATCAGAAATTGTATTTTATTATACTGCTAATTTATAAACGAACAAACTGTTATATAATATAGTTATTATTTATTTGTAGCTATGTTATAATATTGGTGGTAAATAAAAAAAAAGATGAAAAAACTTAGATGGAATATGCCTCCGATGACGTCCTTAGCTGTGGTTCGGATTCGCAGGAGGCACCCTAAGGACGGAATCAAATTTGAGCCCCCGTTAGGGCTGCCCCTTTATCACGGCTGAGTGTCTGTACTCCAGGTGACGCTGTCAAGGCCAGTAGGGCCAACAGGAATACACATTCCGAAAAAAAATATTGAATATACCTTTTTTAATAGCTAACGTTACAAGGAACATAAACTGCTTTCGCGATTTTAATGCGGACCTCAACTGAGTTGCATCGTTATTTTGTAATTATTTTATACACAAATATTTACCAAATAAAATACTACTTAAATTGAATAGCATCGCCATTGAATTGGTATTAAAAGTTCATGGAAGGCCCGGTAGCTGTTGATGTATGGGTTATACGCTGAAAATTGGACTGCCGTCAATACCTAATTACCTCGGATAATGAAAATGAAACGAAAATTAGTAGTCGAAATATATATTTCGTCAATTTATGTTGTCTTTGAAGAGTTATTATACGATATTCTTAAACGAGCTCCGAATACTCATTTGTACTCTGTACAAAGTAACGAATTTAAATAACCTCGAAATCTAACAGATTTTTATTTATTCGGCGGTGGCAAAAAGGGTGGCTACGTTATTCGGAAACGTTAAGGAAAAATGAAAAATAAGATATTTACAAAATATTATATTATTTATAGCTATGACTTAACAACCAAAATAGGCGATTTAGGGATCGCTATTTCTATTGAAGCTGCCTAATTTTATACAATACATTTATGAAATGTATTATATATAACACGGCTAATAGTTACATTTCTGTATAATCGTCAAATAGATCTTACGGGTAACATAAAAAATCTTATTAGCTGCCCAGTGAAGCAGTCTAGACCAGTAGTCAAAACCATCACAAAATCACATTGAATAAAAAAGTAATTTTTTCTTCTATTCTTTGGGATAAGAGAAATAATATCTAAGAATAAAACCGATAAAAGTGCATCTTCTTTTTTTTCAATATTGACAAAACGTGGTGACGATGACGTTCGTATTTCAATTTTATAAAAAAACGATAATTTTAGGTTAATGGACTGCATTTTCGGGTGCAACAAAGTGCATCTTACTACTAGGATAGCATAAAAAGAAAAGAGCTAAATATTTCGCACTACCAGACAAAACTTAAAATATTCATCGAATTCACGACAAAACGGATCAGTGTGTGAGTGCAATGTTCACAAACAACGCATGCACGTGCGTTACAATATCAATTTATGATATAAAATCCCGTGTTAAAACTTGCATCAGAAGTTGGTTTTTATTATAATGGGAATTAAAAAAACGAACATAACTATTATTTTAAATAGTTGGTATTGTATTCTCAATATTAGTGCTGTACATTTTGACCATATATTTAATCATTCGTTAAAACTTCAGGCACGGTCAGTACATAGATGGGCGACTTCGTTTGCAACACACATAACATCTACAACAGAGGGCACGCAGATGCGTTGCAAACTTTTAAGTAAAGAATAGGCTCTTCTCTTGAAGGTTTCCATGTTGCATCGGTTCGGAAAGACCGTTTGTTCGAGAGTAGTTGTCCGAAGAACAAAATGTCTTCTTAATCTCGCAGTTGTAGATTTCCAGACATAGAGGTGGTGAGGGTGGAATTTAACAATTTAATTTAAAATGTTCTTTTAAATGAAACCAACTTTACACGGAACCATGTTTTATTTCAAAGTCTATAGTAACTAAAAATGTGCGTTTTATTTTTTTATTTTTTTCACAAACATCAAAGACAATTTTTTTTTTAAATTTTAATTCCTAAACATTCAGATGATATAAACTGCCGATTCCATCGACGTTACAGAACTCCATACAATGTTAATAATACAACATATTTTTATGTTATTCGTAGAGTTATTACTAAACTATACTACACATAAATTAATAACACAATACTTAATACTTTTAGTGCACGCTTACATCGGATCGACATGCGTATTTTAAATCGTTTGGCAAAAGACTTAGGAACGATCACTAATTAGAAACAGATATGATAGAATGTACCAAATTACTTAAGATTTTTAATGATTCTATTATAATAATGATATTTTTTCTATTTCATGCCTGATGATAAGTCGACGCAACCTATGGACGCTTAGGGTTGGCGCGCATGTGATACTTCAAGTATCATGGGAAGGGATTACGAATCGCACGAAACGCAACGCCTTGATGTGGAATTAATTAAGGGTACCAATGAGACTGACGTTTTGTCTCTATATAGTGCTGGTCTATATACAATATTACTGTAATAATAATTATCTGTCCCAGAGCACCGGAGATTTTCAGTTACATTGCGAGAATGAATAGGCACGACCTAGAACAGCAGGTCGACGGCAAACGCCCGAAAGGTCGAAGCCCATCCCCTGGTCAGATCAAAAACGCTCCGTTGAACTCTAAATTCCACGTGGTCAAAGATCACCACCTTCAACAATAAGGAATACGATATGAGGAGAATGATAGTAATAATATATGCTCCATTTATGTTAAAAGTTTCGATGCATATTATCGAAATTAATAGAATGTAATTTGGTACAATATCTCATAACTGTGTACAATTTCAAATGAACCCGGATACCATTTCTGCTAATTAAAACAATTTATTTAAGTTTACTAGAATGACCATTAAATTGTCAACTATAGTGCGTTTCAAATAAGAATAGGACTGGACTTGTGAGTAACTTCATACTATTGAGTTGAGTAAAAGTAGCGTTAGCACAGTAAATCATAAACTCCAAGACAAACAATGAATAGATCAATTAATTGAATATAAAATCAGAAATATGAAGATACATCCATTACATTGTCTCTGTTGACTATTTTAAAAATGAATAATATCAATACTCTTTTGCTGAAACTGCGAATTACGATTATTAACAATAACGATTTCCGTCGATCGTTTAGATTAATTACTACACATTATTGGAATATTACAGGGCACCGGGCACAGCTAGTATTTCATATAATATTTAGGTAAAATGTTTCTAATTAGCAAAATTGGGTTCCTGGTAATACAAAATATTTTATAATTTTCTGTGATTAATCGTAACTGTATATATAATGAGTACGCTGTGATGTACACTCGTGTTTTTCGAATCGGATAAAAAAAATTTACGATAATAATTTACCGTTAATTGTATTCTTTACGATATCTAATTACGCAATTGATAAACACGCGTGTTCATCCCATTTAATTGTGATTTTTTTTTTCAAACATCAATAAGTCAATTCACTTAAGATTTTACTTGACAATGTTTATTTGTAAAAAATATGAAAGTTTTGTAGCAAATTTTCACTAATGTGTGATAAATTATTGTAAATAAAAATAACCTTAAATCTAAATGTTAAAACGTCAATTAGAGCTAGTTATTTGTTGCGTTTTTAATCATTGCTGTTAAAACTGAACAGAAAGTCATTCTTGTACAATACATTTTATTTATTTTATGTTTATTTTTCAAAATAGATAGAAATAAAAAAGAATTCCCAATTAACGCCTATTTCATAATCGCTGCGTAGCATTTGTATACACCAAATCTTTTTATACAAATACGTTAGTAAGATCACTTAAATTATTTAAAAAAAACGACGTAATAAAGAACGAAGATATAAAACAAATACGGACTTCCCAAAATATACAACTCATCAAAACTACAGTAAAAAAATTATTATGAAATAAAAAAAAAACATTACCATTGAGTTGCGTTCTCGATGTGTATATTGCAATTTTTTGTGATAAAATAAAAAGAAATTATGCGTATAAATATAATATTAAAAATGGAATATTGCCTGCGCATAAAAGGGCAATAGAATTTTCAAACGTGTTCAATCAGATTTCGTTAAAATTGTGAAATATTCACTTACTCTAAAACAATTCTTATTCTATGTTCAAAGGGATTTCCAGATTTCCAGATTTCTCTGCAAACACCCGAACGATTTTTGTTAAATGTTTTATCTTTAGTAATAAATTCTAATCACCTAAGCGTACTTGTTAAATAGGTCATTTGAAATCCGCTTACGCGCAAAAACCCGCTAACAAATCCTAACAGTAATATTATGTGAAAGTTTATTACTCTTCAACGTCAAAACTACTAAACGGATTTGAGTAAAATTTCGCACAAGGACAGCAGATTTTAGTTACTTTTCATGAATGTCAAAAAACTAGACAACCCCGAGCGGAGTCGCGAGCACAGCTAGTATATATACAACCCTCGCGTAGACAGATCAGTTTTCGTCCTCCGTCTGAGGGTTGTCCTCAGAGGTCGGGGTCTCGTCCTTTTCCTCGATGGGGCCGTGTTCGTTCCTGAGGCTTGTGCCCTCGCAGTCGCCGGTGGGACGGAGTACGAGGTACATTAGCAGGTCGGACAGCGATATTATACCGATCACTTTATCATCCTCGTCCACGACCACGAGGCGATGCACCTACAAGTGAAAATAGTTTTTATTAATATACCGGTTTTTTTTTTATTTACATCACAATACAAATATTTAAATAATAATAACAACTAAATACCACTGAGTTTTAACATGTGCTGTTATGGGTCTAACTACAATACTAAAATAAATAAACGCTACACACTCAACGGCCCCATGACGATAGTTATAACCTCTGTTGGGGGTCCGGAAACATACACAATGACAAGAACAAATACCCAGACCAGAAACATGCCTGATGGTCAAATCAAACAGCGGCTCTGAGCGGGAATCGAACCCGCGACCTGTGGCGCTTAAGGCAGGTTCGCTACCGATGCGTCACAACGTCCTCATAGAAATAAACTAAAGTTTATAAACAGAAACTGGTCGTCAAAGTAGTATATAACAAAAAATACACTTTAAGACACTATAAGCACTATTAATAATTTAAAAATAATTTAAAATTTTACATGCATCTATATATAAAGACACTCACTACAGATCTAACTGTGTGTCAATAATTTATAATAAGTTTAAAGTTAAGGCTAGGTTTCCCTTTACATGAGCTACGGAACCAATTTGTGCCGGCAATTTTTTGAACGAGTACGACCTGGGAACCTTCAAGTGAAGAGCCTATTCCTTCCTTAAAGGATGAGCCCTAAATAGGACAAAGGCCGTGGGAATCGTGGAAAATTGCGAAAGCGTACCCAAAATTCCGACAAAAGATTACCCGTAAAACAAAGTAGGGTTTTAGTCGGTAGGAATCCGACAACCATTGGTTGCCCCTGTAACCAGGCATCCGGGATATTTTTATGTTACTAAGTTGGCAAGCAAGTATACGGCCCACCTGATGGTAAGCGGTTGTCGTAGCCTATGTGCGCGCGCAACACCATTAGTAGGTGTCACTCACGCGTTGCCGACGAGGGATATTGGTTCTTAAATCTCCTCTGCCCAGTAATTTCACTAGCCTACAGTGCCCTTCAAACCGGAACACAGTAATGCCATAGACACTACTGCTTGGCGGTAGAATATTTGATTCGGTCGTACCTATGTAGCCGGCCTCTTGCAACAAATGACCTACCACCAGTGTGACCGACTGCACTGGTGCAATAATCTCTGCTGTGACTATCCCAACAGCGTGCGATGGGGTCGTCACGTCCCGACGTTAATAAACCACGACAAAAAAATATAATAATTTACCTCAGCACGGACGATTCTCTCCATGACTTCGAATAGAGTTTCATCGAGATTGCACTTCTGAACGCCTTCGAACCATTCGTTGCGATGTTCGTTCGCTTTCTTGAGCGACACGTCCAGGTTATTATAGGTCTTCTCGGCGGCTAAATTCTGAAAAAAAAGACAATTTAGTTTACGTAATTTACATCAGAAAGGTTTGACTGTAGAATGTTAAAAATTAACATCAAAGAAACTTTTTTTTTTATATTATGACGGTTGGCAAACAAGGATACGGTCCGCCTGATGGTAAACAGTCACCGCAACCGCAAACGCGCTTGTGATACTCCAAATATCGCAAGCGTTCATAAACGCTTGCGATATTTGGAGTATTACAAGCGCGTTGCCAACCCGAGGAATGTTGCTGTTCCGAGGGACGGGATGAGAAGGGGAAAAAAGAAAGGAACAGAGGGGGTGGGAGATTGGGTCTCCGGCGCCCTCACTCATCGCACGAAACGCAACAATACCTACTGATACTGTTACTTGACGCCGATTTTCTGTGAGAGGGTAATACTTCCCCGTTCGAACCGGCCCTTTTGTGCTGAGAGAAGCATGGCTCTACTACCGTATTAAACTATAACAGTTTTTTTGTATTGGTGCCACATTTCTTTTTATATTTTATTTTATTTTAAGTGTTTGTTGTTGTAACAGCAACAGAAATATACATTTTGTGAATTTCAAATCTCTGTCAATAGGCAGGTTCCGTTAACACCCTTTGGGTATGTAACCCTAAAACACAAGAGGAGAGAAGGTTGTCAACTCAGCTATTTTTTTTTTGTTAAATTATACTTGATAGGCTGTAATTATGAAATGTTATTTTCCTTCATTTGCAATATAACATAGCTAAAACATTCCTGTGAAGAATCTTGGAAAAATAAAAATTTATTGTTATGCAGCGAGACTGCTCTAAGCGCCATTGCTTGCGAATTATACTCCCACTCGGATTATATGTTTAAGCCATATAGACATGTTCCGGTCTCGATGTGTTTGCTATTGGATACAAATATAGTATTGTCCTACCCTTAGTAAAAAATAAATTTAAAAACATATTCTAAGACGTAAACAATATATTGTTACGGAGAACCTTATCACCGGGTCATAAGGTTCAAAATCGCTTGCTACTCTCTCTGTTTATTTCCTTAACGTCGAGCGGCTTCTAGAAAGATGTATTCTCGAAATATCTAAGTATAGCGTTCCGCGGACGGAACTTTCTCGAACCCGTATTCCGCGGTATATAAGCGGCCCGGCGCATCGACCGAGTCATTCACAAGCGAAGAAACTACAAGTGATACCAGTGAACAAGTGCGATAATTAGTGACCTCGGCTATTCCTTTGGACTGTGATTGACCTGTGATTTGTAAAATTCAATAAAGTCTTATTTATTTAGAGATCAGGTGTTTGTTTCCAAATACTCGAACCCCAGCCCGTAACAATATATACTACATAAATAAATAAACTACAAACTATATTTATAAACAACAATCCGATTGTGGTTTTCCTTTCAGACTTACGATGACGTCAAATTTAGCGTAGATATCCTTGAGCCGACCCTCAGGGTCGATCAGGGGCAGGGCCGACACACGCCTGTTGACGAACTTCTTCAGGGCCTCGATTATAGAGGTTTCTTCGGTGGCCGTCTCTATATCGTTCAAAGTACCGATGCGAAGATCCCGAAGCTTGCACTGGAGGTAAGATGGCTTTGGCAATTCGTTTATCTGAAATTGAAAATTAATATATCATATACCTACAGCAATGTTATGAAGCTGAAGAGTTTGTTTGGTTGAACGCGAAACTACTGAACGAAGTTGAAAAAATTCTGTTTTCTTTTGATAAGGTCACGATACGATACTGAGCGAAATGCTACACACCGACCCCTATTAGTGACTACATGGAACTGTGTTGGGCGTCCGGAAACACCAGCACAACCATATGCCTGTATGGCCAATACAAAGATCCACCTCGAGTGGGAATCGAACCCACGAATACCGTTGTTTAATTCAGATTCACTACTACTGATAAACATCAAACGAGTCAAAACCAAACAAAATCAAAAAATTGAATATTAATATTCTGTGAAAATACAAGCAGTGAAGTCCATTTTTTTAAATTAATTCACTCGTGTTAATATAGTTTATTTTTTAAAACCCCACGAACCCCTTACATTTTCGGTGATAAGCGTACTAAATTTCATCCTTACTTAATACATACTTTGACGTTAATTATAATACAAAGAAAATAAAAAAGACGAAAAGAAGGAGATCCCATTAAAAACATAAAATGTAAAAAAATTCTAAGTCTCGCAGAGCAGTTCTTTTGCTACAAAAAGTGGTGAGATCTCATGTATAACTGCACCTGAAACTTGGCAGTTTTACGACAGTAAAGTATTTGTATGAGTAGAATAAGTTGACGTACAACTGCCAGGTTCCACGCGTAGGCTTAAAATTCAGGCTTTTAGTTTTATCCACAACGAAGTTATAGGGCGTCGAAAATAGCCTGAAGTGCTTCGAGAAAAGGATAGTACGGCCGTGCCGCTTTTTTGCTCGACTTGGCGGTAGGTAGGTATAATAAATTTTCAAGGAAAAAATGACCAATAATTATAAGAAAAACTCACGTATAAGAATAGAAAACGGAGTATTCTCTTGTGTGTGAGTATGTAGAGGACATTGCCAGTGTCTGGGTCGATGACGGGCAATCGATGTATTCTGTTCGTGATGAGCATCTTTATAGCATCGAACAGGGAACAGTCGGGCCCGATGGAGACTAGCGGCATCACGGACCCTTTCAGCACCTCTGCGGACAAATAAAATCAATAAACATTAAAAGGCAAACTAAAGCAAACGAACCAATTACTTTCGTAAATTTCATTGCGTCATTTTATGAGGCTACTTAGACGTCTTACTGAGCACTCTGCTCGCGTATTACCACAATAGTTATGACGTCATCGAATGAAAGTACTAGGGTAGCATGTCACTGATAGAGGCTACCTTCTGACTGAGCATTGCTAGCGGATAATGATGACGTCATCATTTTGATATGAATCCAGGTAATAGGGTAGTATGTTACTAACAGAGGCTACAAGACATCTGATGATGACGTCATCATTTTTATACGGATCAAGGTACTAGAATAGTATGTCATTGACAGAGGCTACTAGACCTTTGACTGAACACTGTTCACAGATAATGATGACGTCATTATTTTTATATGGATTCAGGTACTAGGGTAGTATGTCACTGACAGAGGCTACTAGACCTTTGACTGAACACTGTTCACAGATAATGATGACGTCACTATTTTTATATGGATTCAGGTACTAGGGTAGTATGTCACTGACAGAGGCTACTAGACCTTTGACTGAACACTGTTCACAGATAATGATGACGTCATTATTTTTATACGGATCCAGGTACTAGGATAGTATGTCAATGACAGAGGCTACTAGACCTTTGACTGAACACTGTTCACAGATAATAATGACGTCATTATTTTTATATGGATTCAGGTACTAGGGTAGTATGTCACTGACAGAGGCTATTAGACATCTGACTGAAAACTGATCGCGGATAATGATTATTTGGATGCAGATTTAGGTACTAGGGTAACATATCACGGACTCAAATAGTATAAATATTACATGTCGTGTGCGGGGTACTTCATTGTGTGCTTGCATAATGGGACTTTAAGGGAAATGGTAAGATAATCTAACATTAACAGGGTTGCATTCCGCAATTCTATTAGCCGCCTTCGCGTTTGGACTTTATTTCCAATTACTATCAGGTGGAGTAGTCATCTACCCCACTTTCCAAATAAAAAAAAAAGTAAATTTACAGTGGCAGTAAGTGTTCAGCACTGCTAAAGGCGGTTGCGAACAGTTGGCTAGCCAAATGATGGTGGTGTAGCGAAAACTGATTATATTTATATTAACATGAAAGAAAGACGCCCGCTCGCCAGGTAAAATTTATTTGGTGATGCTAATTGATGAGTGAATATTCTAAATTCTACGTAAAATCATGTAATATAGATTTCGATATTCAACCGTTTCAACGAGAGATTTTATCAATTATAAAATATCGAAAGTAGAAATGGGACTGTTTTCTATATTAATTTCAGTTTTCATCAGATCTTTTATTAATAAATAAGACACGTCTTTGTCCTAAAATATAACGCGATCAATTAATTCTCGGGAAAACACTGAAAGGACTCCCATTTCCGTTTCGCTGATCACACCTGCTCACAATTAGGCCATAGACTGAGGCTTAAATTTGTTTATAAATAGCTGTTTCGATCGATCGTTCAACATTCTATTCGTTTATTTGTACATTAATTCATTTATTAGTAAAAAGAATGTTTTTCTACATTAAACGCGTAATTTTTTGAGAGCCGTTTCTATCCATCTTATTTTTTCCTGTCCCAGTTACCCATAGAAATATTAATACAAAGAGATGCTAGAAGTCTCATATTCGCGTGACCTTGTCGCTCCAATTGTGACTTATGAGCCATTACTGTACTTTGCTTACCATTACTGTATTAGCTAGTCAATATTTGGACCGGTACAAGCCAATGCAATGTCAAATTTACGATATCATCGTGGTCTGCATATGTAGCAATTTACGAGCGGCCGACCGAGTTAATCTACCAATATGAACATGGCTGGCCACTAAATTACTTAAATTGATATACAATAGTTTATTTCAACATTACTCTTATCGTAAATAAAGTTACGTCAGTTTAAAATGTTGTACATATTTTTTGCTTTTAAATATAATGACACCGCATTTTATTTGTCGTTTTTAGCGGTATTGTCCTCGGTTTTCTGACATTCCATAAGTGTTTATTTAAGGTAGGTTATACGATATAATTCTTATTCTTGAAGTCTAATGATATTGCAGATAGGTAGTTCATAAATAGGGTTAAAACTCTCGGACAAGATTAACGGAATAAAAATTTACTATGGAGGGAGGGGCCTTTAGTAAGTTAATTAAAGAAATGCAGATTTAATAATTAAATAAAGAAAATAGCAATGAAGAATACAATTAATTGAATCATACGCATATAGCTTGTTGTCATATTTATACATACGTCTCCACGTCTCGAGGCGGTGCTCCTCGAGCTCGTCCATGGTCACGTTGGGGCTGGTGTAGTACATCTGCAGTATCTTGATGAAGTCCGTGATGGTGAGCATACCCACGAACCTCTGCCTGTGGGAGTCCCATAGTGGCGCTGCGCGGACCCCTGACAAATAAATATTGGAGAACTTCAAATGTATTTCACAAACTTTAATCATCAATGTTATTGCAATATCTCAATAACTCAGTTGTTATAAAGACGAATGTCGCTGATTCGATACAGACCCTTGAACTATAGTCGTAAACAATAAACTTCACGCTGTTTTATTCAGTTGGCTTAAACGATATTAGTTAGTAAATTACCGGATTTAAATGAGTTCTTTTAATGGGTCATTAAATTTTATGTCAATTAAATGAAAATTAAAACTAACAAGCCAAGAATAATTTAACATAATATATTTTTTTTAAATATAACAGAGTAAAATAGAAGTGCCTATATATTTAAGATTAAAATAATTTGATTCCCAGCCTTGGATATTTTTATCAATCGTTATCGCGCTAAACATAGCACATTTTGTCACATATAAGATCATAATATCCATAGATACTAAATTCCATAAACTTAAACGTAATTTAATAGTTAAATTGTAGGCAAATTTATATAATTTATATTTATAAGTTTTTTCTCAAATCTGAGTGAAAAGAAGCCGAAACAAAGAGATATCTGGTTTTGAATGAAATTGAAATGACATAAAAGGTGCGCACGTAGCCCGCTGGTTACGTTTCCGGCCTCGGACGAGATGCTCAAATTACGAGTGGAAATAATAAAAAACTGAGCTTTCGAGCCCAGTATAAAACAATATGACTGATTATTTTATTTCAAGCCTCGCGATTTAATAGCTGACTTATTATTACAATTTTACATTGTACATTATAGTTGTTAATGATTTTTAATAAATAGTAGTAAAGTGAATAAATTGGTTTTTAAAACGAGCGATCTCAGTAATTGTAAAAAAAATGCTCAAAGTCAAAAGAGAGCCGCTCAAATTTAAGTTGTTGCACCAAGAAAAAGCAGGAACAAGTAATCTACTACGACGGTTGTCTCCACAGACTAGATACTAAGTATCACATAAGGCTGATACTGTAAGTGCGAGTACCAATATACAACAATAGTAACCCGCCCTAGGTTTGATGTTGTTACTATTACATATTATATAAACTTTCCGTAAAAAAAATTATCCACCTGAAGCGGAAAGCCACTTTGTTTTAAATTATGCAGCGATTATACTAGAGTTTGATCTTTAGAGAAATTACAAAAATACATGACTTAATTTTTTCCGATATCACTAAACTCTCATCTATTTTAAATGTAGTTGGCGAAAGTGTGATGTCTCTTTATATCATCCACTCAGTGGATGTATGAATCTTCTAAAATATTTTCGGATAGAAAATCAAAGAAAAACATGAGTTATTTTAAGAATAATTATCTCAGCAAGATATTGTTTCTGTTATTCTCAGAAACATAGGTTACAACGGAACAGTGGATTTATCGAAGCAATGTGACAAATTGAAATTCATCACTCGACAAACCGACAATCAAGCTCCTAAGACCACAATAATAGATTCGCTCATCGAATGTAAGACGCCATCAGCTGCTTTCTCAGGAAAACGTACAACAAATTCAAATTCCGTTCTCAAGTGTTCTCTTCGTCGAAGTCACAAAAAAAAACAACAAGGATTTTATAAAGAAAGTGCGTCTAAACTAAATAAAGAAAAATGTTGAATAATGGTTACCCACAAAATAATCGTCGTAACGACTTTTGAGTTTATTTTTATGTTAAAAAAATTAGCAACCGTGACATACTAATGTAAAAAAACTTGAGAGGTGTCAAGGGACACCCGGATGGAACGAAGTTCCTTTCGATTATAAATATCTGGCTTGCTTTCTATAAGAGAGAGAGGCAGACAGAGAAACATGCGACGCCGCACAGCTTACAATAGCTTACTATAGCAAAAAGTGTCGTGACAACTTTTCGTAAGAATTTTTCCGTCTAGCCCCCTTTCACAACGCGCGATAAGGAACTTCGTTCCAACAGTATTCGATTTTGAACAACTGTCAACATTATTAAATTAAAAATTTTATTGTTTCAGCAATTTGTAAAAGATATTACACTCCGACTAATTGCCTCCACAGGGAGCTGGTTCATTTTACACCCAAAGAAAGAAAGAATTTATTTATTTATTTTTATTATTTATTAAAGAAAGAATCGGGATTGCGATTCAGCGGGGAAATGCAGCTAGCATTCTTGCCACCATTCCCCGCGGACATGATTTGTACAGTTGTCATTATTTATAAACATAGTTTGTATTGAATTGTAAATATGTTGTAATATTGGTTGTATTTAAACTTCTGCTAGATTTAACAAAAATATAATTGTTCCATTATCACATGTATCTCATAATAGATAATTCTTCAGAGAGCTTTCAACGAATGATTGTTGACGACCAACGTTATTCCCAAGTCTGCATACCAATTTTATTAAACAAGAATGCTGTTGATCCTTTTGGCCTTGTCATCATGCAGATGCCTTTTCAACCGACTTAAAAAAAAAGAGAAGGATCTCAATTCGTCTGTATTTTTTTGTTAGTTACATCATAACTTTCGACTGAGTGAACAGATTTTGATGATTCTTTTTTTATTTGAAAACTTGGGCTTCCTGTGTGGTCTCATTTCAATTTGTTCCAGTCCTTAAGAAAACCATATAAGTCTTAAATTTGCGTTAATCATTAAGTACTATCATGCGTAAGTAAAAATATTTAAAAAAATACCGACGTCAAAACTAAAAAGAAATAAGTATTTTCTACAACAGAAATCGGTGCCATATGTGGCGAGGTTTTACTTAGCATAGTAGTGAAATATAACTTCGTCTTAAGGATTCTTGTGAGGATTAACTACGGCTTAAGACGTCATCAGGATTGAGGAAGCGTTTCGACCGCATGCCAACCGATGTATCTATAACAGCATTATTATTCTGTTATTTGCGGTTTGCTATGCGGAATGCTAAACTAACGAAACGAAAATAAAACATCGAACTTCATTAAAATCATTAATAGTTATTTATTTCGTATCGCATACTAAAAGGCTAAATAAACAACCTACTTATATAATAAATGTGAAAATTTGTATGGTTGGATGTTTGTTACTCAAACACATAGCTTTAAGAGAAAGCATTTTTTTTTTAAACTAGCGAGTGTCACACTTTACTTCACATTCATAGGGATTTAAAATAGCTACGAAATGTTTTATAAAACGAAAAATAACTGTTACCAGAACCAATTTTTATCTGTTTCCATTGCGCCGTTCACAATCTCTAATACTTATATAAAATTCTCCGGTCGTTGTGTTTGTTACCAAGTTCCTCAAACTCAAACGGCTTGACATATTTTTATGCAATTTCGTATGCATATTAGGTAGGTCTAAGAATCGGTCAACATCTATTTTTCATACGCCTAAATGTTAAGGAGGTCCACAGAACATTTATTTATTTATTATATATATTTATTTACACATACATTTATTTTATGGAATTTTTTTTTATGATTCAGCATTAAAATATACATACAACCCTAAATTTACCCCCCCGCTACCATCAACCCCTATTTTTAATAGCGATATTAGTAAATCAATAATTTTTACCGGTGTCACTTCTGTTCACAAACAGACTTAGTGAGGGGGCGCTGCTATCGGATCCCAATTTTTTTTTGGGCTAATGTATGGAGGCCCGCTCGTATTATGATATAATGTGCTATATTAAATAGCCGTCAATTAATAATAAGAGATACAGCTACACTATTACGTAAATGCTAATAAATATGCTTATGTATATTTTTTGTGTAAAGATAATTAATATGTATATAAAAACCTATGACATTTAAATAATTATGATTATAACATAAAATATAATTAATGTTGATAACATTGTCTATATTAAGCGCACTAAATTCAGTATGACGTTGGTAACATCTGTCTGCCCGCCAAGTCGAGCAAAAAAGCGGCACGGCCGTACTATTCTTTTCTCGAAGAACTTGAGACCATTTTCGACGCTCTATAACTTCATTGTGGATAAAACTACAAGCCTGAATTTTCAGTAAACGAGCAGGCGTTGTATAAAAACGGTATATTTCCAATTTCATTCAATTTGAACCAGTAGTTTTAGAATTATACCTAGTCATTTCTTAATTTTGTCACGCACTGACTGACCCATCATCAAAACTCTAAGGCACTTCTAGCAGACATGGAAGCTTCAAATTTTGAATATAATTAGTCTTTAGTGTATTAATAAAGGCGAAATTAAAATATTTTGTAATTTCAGTCCACATTTCTAAATACATCAAGTGCATAAATAACTTTGTAATCTCATTTAAATGTATAGGATTACAAAGTTATATTTACAGTTAATCAATCAGTGTACCTTTATAGTATATGTATAATATAATAGAATAATAGGTGTAGGTGGATACCTAGATAATATACGATTAAATAAGAGAAAGGGAGTAGAAAAAAGTAGGACTTTGTACAAAAAGATATGAGATCCCATTAAAAACATAAAATGTAAACATACAAATAAAACACTATATATATATACTTACTTTAGTGTCGTAAAACTGCCAAGTTTAAGCACTAAAGTATTTGTATGAGTAGAATCAGTTTCCAATCATAAGATCAAAAGACCACTTTTTGTAGTAGAAGAAGTGCTTTGCGAGACTTGGGAAAACTTCCCAGATCAGTGGAAGGAATCGATAGTCATAGGGATCCCGAAGCCCGGAAAACCTAAAAACCTTCCCACTAGCTACCGACCTATATCTTTGATCAACTCTCTCGGTAAGATCTACGAGAGGATCTTATTCAGTAGGATAAAGGCCGTCGTCAAGGCCAAAAACATAATGCTCAACGAACAGTTTGCTTTTCGAGCCCGTCACTCATGAACCGACCAAGTGTACCGCCTAACGGAACACATCCTCGCGGCCTTAACCCAATCGCGCCCCACCACAACAGTAGCTCTCTTCTTCGACGTCGCAAAGGCGTTCAGCAAAGTTTGGCACAACGGCTTGATTTACAAGCTGTTTGATTACAACCTGCCAGACAGACTCTTGCTCATCATACGAGACTACTTGTCGAATCGCTCCTTCCGCTGCCAAGTCGAAGGCACGCTGTTCTCCCAACGAACCTTACGCACCGGAGTCCCCCAGACCTCCGTGCTCTCACCCGTTCTGTACAATCAGTACACCAACAAAATACCAAAGTCGGATCCCAACGATCGCGTAGGCTTAGCTCTCTTCGCTGACGACACAGCTCTCTACACGACATCTAGCAGACCCCACTTTCTAACTAGCCGCCTCTAAACCGCGTTCAACGCCTTAGGCGAATGGTTTAGGAAATGGAGGATCGAGGTTAACCCCGACAAAAGTGCAGCGGTGCACTTCACCAGATACGCCTTCAAAAACTACTGGAGGCTCGGTCAACCGGGAGACATCTTGCTCTTCGACCAACCCATTCACTGGAAGAAGGAGGCCAAATACCTAGGCGTCACGCTCGACAATAAGCTCCAGTCCCACATCTCCAGTTAGGAATAGAGCCACCTTCGTGATCGGAAGGCTGTACATGATGATAAGCGGACCGAATAAAATGTCGTTTAGAAATAAGCGAACACTTTACAAACCCGTCGTTCGTCCTATATTAAAGTACACGAGTCCGTCTTGGCTCACGTCAGTTCTTCGCAATTAGCAAAATTTCAAGTAATCCAGAATAGGTCCGCGTATGGCCATGGACTATCCGTGGTACACGCGCAAAGTGGATATCCACAGAGACTTCTATCCCGATTCTATCGCTAAGCACATGATAAAGCTCTCCAAGAGCTTTTTCGAGAAAGCCTTATCCCACCCGTTCCATTTCGCCAATAGACACTCCGAAAAAGTTACCGCATCGTTCGTATTCGAGCCGTCGTAAAGCTGCCCGTTGAAATAAATAAAGCTTACACAATAGTTAAGTTTTCTTTGAGGACCCAAATAGAGCCGTCACAATGCAGTAAACGAATGTAACGTTATCAATGCTGACATCACACATTTTAAAAAGGCCATTTCCTCCTTCATATATATAACAGTTACATGCTCTGACCCTCGAAGTAATGTAATATCTAATATTTATACTAATGTTTTCACCAAAATAGGTCTCGATAGATTTGAGTAGCGCACTCAAAAAACAAATAGAAATGAATGTTTTAGAAATCAGAGAAACCAAAAACATTTGTTATATTTTTATAGATATATTTGATGTATATAATCTCACAACATCGGCATTTTTTTACGTTTAGTATGCATATTGTGAACATGGTATGGTCAAGTTGTGCAAAGAGAAGAAAGTAATGTGGCCAAAAGAACAATGGACATGAAAGTAAGCCGTAATAAGAAGAAAGGACGCCTGAAAAACTCTTGGCTGCAATGCGTGGGAGAAGATATCCGTGAGAAGAGAGTGAGTGTAGAGATGCCTGATGATAGAACATAGAAGAAGATATGCTGTGCCGACCCCACACACGGCAGGAAGGATATTGTGAACATATTAAACAATAATATACGCTACACACTCAACGGCCTCCATTAGGATAGTTACATCCTGTGTCGGGGGTCCGAGAACATACACAATGACAAGGACAAACGTAATACTGTATTTTAGTAGCTTAATTCTTCAGTGTTAACTCAAATTACGGATATAGTAATATCTAGTCTAGAAAATGAAGAGTTCTTTGAAAAATTATGTTTATATATGGGATAAGGGAAGGCAAAATTGTGAACATAATAATTATACATCTGTATTAGAAGCTTACTCTTTCATTGTTAACTTAAATCACGGTAATTACTGTCTGGTCTCGAAAGTGAAGTTTCTTGATAAATTATACAGTAAATTATTATATAATTCTAGTTTGAATAAGCATAAAATAATCAATACAGCGAAGCGGTGTGGGCGTATTTTTGTTATATATAGTTGTTCTAGCCGTGGTTAACTAATTAACATTAAATTCAATGCTATATTCTTTCCCAATGTTTATGAGGCCTTCGATCAATGATCTCTATATATACGAGTTTTACTTCCTCTGTCAATCGAATCCGGTTTGTTGACACAAATATTTATTTTGTTTTTTATAAAATAACTAAATCGTTTTCGGCCATTGCTAATCTCCACTGTAAAAAAAAACTATTTATAAAATATACACGGACTCGATTTTGCACTTAACATAATGTACAAAATTTGCGACATTGCAATTCATATATGTACTTCTTAGGGCGGTATCAGACTAGCATTTTATGCAAGCATACATGTTTGTTTTCCAAAGAGCATATATTATATAGGTACGTATTTTACCAAACCCCTTACTCATACGGACGTTGACGCGCTTATAAGCCAGTATAAGCGCGTAATATTTCGAACATACACGCCGGATGTTCGGGTTTTGTCGCTCGAAATGAACCACGCGTGTAAGGTGCCGAAACGACCGTATACTCTCGAAAAACAAAAAAACAGTAGTCTGAAACCGTCACTAAAGCATAAAAAAAACATGCAACATAAAAATCATTGAGCTGCGACACCGTAAGAAACAATAGAAACCTCAAGCAGTGGAGAATGCAATTTAAATTATAAAATGCTTTTTAAATAATCGTTTTAGGTATAATTAAAAGTAATTCTGGAAACGTAACAAAATTCAAGTTTAATGTACGTTTCCGTTTCCAAACATCGAACTGAAAACATACCTCAGTACTTGATACTTAGCCTATGAAAGTATTTGTTACAAGTAATATAAACACCTTAAATTCCACTGGAACTGGCGTATTGTTTCTTACGGAGACGGCGTACGATGAGAACGAATGAGAGCTGTGACAACATAAACAATTTAACTAATTCTTTTTACCTTTCGCTTAGCCATCGAGATCGGTTGATGTCAAAACGAATTCGCTTTGAGCTGAGAACAATAACGTAGCTAAAAAAATTTCGCACGCATATTAGCTATAATAATACATGACAGCGTGTAAAATTAACAAACCCATCGCTAGCATTTATGTAAATTATATAGGAACAGCTTAGCTTTTTGTGTTAAAACTATAATTATAGTAATTTTTAAGAGATTATCAATTCGCCTAAATTTATTTTGTTATTTTTCGATATATTTTGCAGCCTTTTGCAAACCAATTATTATGATTATTTTTTAAAGATAAGTATACTTCTGCGATAAATTCGTTATGCGATAAAGTCGACGTTGTGGCGCAGCGGTAGCGAACCTTAAGCCTTAGCTTTAAACGCCACGGGTCGCGGGTTCGATTCCCGCTCGGAGCACAATATGTTTATAATTGTCCTTATCATTGTATATGTTTCCGCATACAGGATACCACTATCCTATGGGGGTCGTTGAGTGTGTAGCTTATAAAAACAAAATCATAATTATCAAGAAGGCCTATGATAAATAATCAAACTCCTCTAAAATATTTAAGCTAAATTACCTATATTAACCTACTATTACTCCTATAGGGCCACAAGCGATTACTTTTATAGAAGAAATGTACATAGAAAGTTAAATAACAATTTTAAAATAGTTTATACCTAAGTAACCGTTGTCGACACCGTTGCAGCGTTGTGGCGAGCCTGCCTTTAGTCACGACGGTTGCGAGTTCGATTCCCGCTCGGGCAGATGTTTGTTAAAATTTCTGTATCGGTCTGGGCGTTTGTCCGTCGGTCTCCTCACCGTGCCTCGGAGAGCACGTTAAGCTGTCGTTAACTCTTGATAAGTAAATTGCCTTTATCCATGGAGTTACTGGTTCGCCCTTAGGGTTTCGGAAGCCAGATGGCAATCGCTCCGTGTAAAAACTAGTAACCTGTCAAATCCGGATAAGAGTAATAAGCAGACCCTGGGTAAAATAAAATACCGGGAATAATGCTAGGACGAAGAAGTTTATATAGTATGTACGCAACGGAGTACGGTACAATTTTCTACCACTTCCAATAGCCTTGTCGAACGGTATTTTCATCTTATAATTGAGTGGAAACTGCCGGTGTAGTCGACGAGATAAACGAAGATTACTACGCTAATAACTAACCATTTGTCTGCTACTTCGTCTGCGTTTTATTATCACTGATAAATACGTTTCTCTATTTGTATAAAACGCAGTACATCATTTTTATTGGTACAATCGTTTTAGCATGATGTTATTACTAACAGACACACATAAAATACATCGCAAAAATAATTATTTTAGACTTAAATACCCAATGCCAATTAGTTACTCAAACAAAATGGTGTAACAATTTTATATTAGTATCGAAAGACAACATGATTAATAGTATAGCTTATCTTCATACTTTTATAAAGGAATAAATAAGCGAGAAATAATTAAATGAAAAAAACAAGAAAATCTATCCCAAGGCAAGGTATTAAAGGCTCATGAAATAATTAATAATCCTTTTCCCCCGTTTCCAATTACGAAAGATATTTATAAACAATTCCCTTAGTCGAGTTAACTTTATATTTTTAATGAATATTGTTACGTAATATGACCTCGTTTGAATTATATATTTAATAGCTTAGGTATATATAAATAATTATGAACTTGGATTCGCTATTATTGTCATAACACTTAAACTTAGTCAGCTAGTTTATCTTGTGTCTTATGAAAATAATTATACAGCATTTTTGCGATGCTTACGAACAAAAGAAATAATAAAGTGCGAATTACATTATTACATATTCTTTTCGTAAAATTATATAATATCTCATTTCAATTGAAAAAAAAACCTGCGGGTATAGGGATATAATAATTGGGATGCTAAATCTTTACGTCAGGACTACAATAAAAAAGAAACTCGGACAGTTTTATATTGAACTCAATTTAAATAATAAAGTTATTTCTATTGTGCCCAAATTAAAACACGTTACATGAATTTGTATAGAAAACAACACAATAGTCCACGTCATCGAAATAAACAAACTCATAACCGAATTTCTCAATAAAATTGTGACGTCACACTTGACTTATTTCAATAAACGCGTTAAGCTCGTCATAATTATTTTATGTAATACAAATAATATTTATTTAATACATAAATTTATTGCAACAGTTGTGGCGTTTTGGTAACGAGCCTGCATTAAGTCTCGATGGTCGAGTATTCGATTTCCGCTCGATATTTGTATCGATACATATTTGTATCTTATAGATATTTGTCTTGGTCAAACGCCCGTTCTTTTGGTCTTCCCACCAGGCCTCGGATAGCACGTTAAGCTGTCGGTCCCGTTTGTTATCATAACATCTCTTAATAACCGTTAACCTTTGATAGGACATTTGCTCTTATATAATGAGTTACTGGTAAGTGGTTAGAATTCCGGAGATCAGATTGCAATCGTTTTGGGTAAAAACTAGGTACCTTTCAAGTCCGCGTAATGTAATTAGCAGACCCTGAGCCAAAAACACAAGTATTAATACTAAGAACAAGAAGATAGTTATTGCAATACGTTTATATTTATATTACAATGGATACATAAGCGATATGACTGAACAAAGTCAATGAGCTTTACTAAAACTAGGTCGTGCTAACATTGTTACAATACGACGTGCATACTCGATCAATTTGTCGTTAAATAATGAGTTAGGCGTTTATCTGCTAACCTAAGGACCTATCGAATTGATACTAATAAGGAGATGCCATAAATATTTGTTTAATATACGGTATACCGATCAATTTCAAGATAGAAATTTAGCGAATTATAAAATATTATTTTTTTAATATACTTTCTTCATACAACATTCCTAATAATGCTTATTGTGCCCGCGGCTCGCTCGCGTTGTCTTTTTATAATCCCAAAGGAATCGAACATTTTTCTGTAATCATCTGCAATCATTTTTCTGTATCAAAAAAAAGTAGCCTATATGTTAATCGAGGTAATAAGCAATTTGTAAAAAAAAATTCATCTAAATCTGTCGAGTAGTTTTTGCGTGAAAGAGTAACAAACATCCATTCATCCATCCAAACTTTCTCATTTATAATGTTAGTTAGAAGTTTAAAGACAGTTGAACCGCTAACCCCGTACCATAGTAATTAAAACACGCTTTCCCAAGAAATACACGCAATATCTTTCAGCGAATATTCGGCGCTTCGGCGTACCACATAGCCACATTTCCGTTATTCAGACATACTACTATTTGTCTCTCTATAATTATTAATTAAATAACTATCATCCTGTTAATTTTATCACTAACCATTGTAAACGAGTGCGAAGAAAGCCTTCTTCACTAGCAGCTGAGTGTCGAAAACCACAAGTTTAGCGGACGTTGGGATGAGATCGTAGCATTTGTGGAACTTGAAGAACTTCACGAAGATCTGCGACTCATCTTCCTCTGAAAGAAAAATCAATAATTAGAGCGAAAAAATTGGGGTTTTTGTTTAGATTTCTCGAATAATAGTTGTTGAATATTTATTTAATTCATTTTGGCTAGTTAGCATGTTTATAGATCTTAAATATTACAAGCGAACTATTGTTTAATGTATAGTAAATATTAAATCGTATCCTTTACATATTATATGTACTTTTATATACATAATATGTAATGTATGTGCCAATATTCACAGGATTTACAGCTGTACGAGAATAATACAAAAAATATATATTTTTCTTATGATCAGTGACCTGAGAGATTCGAACGAAAGAAAATGTCGTCATAATATTCAATAACATTGAACATTTACAAGGAAAGATAAGATAAAATTATCTTTGCCAATAAATACGAAACGATATTAACGTTTTATCACAATTGAAAATAAATGGGTGTTGCGCAATAATAAATAAGCATCGTTTATGTTCATCTTGATAATGTCCTTATCGTAATGAAACTGTAGTCAATACTAATAATATCATATAAAAGTTAATAAGTAAAGGTAATAAGTTAGTTTTACTACTAATGTTCAAAAACTATCTCTGCCAAATTTAATTATTATAGGAAATCTTTGGACGGACATGGGTGTTTTATTTCATAGAGTAACATGGTATTTAAGGGAGAAATGTTTCTAAACCAAAGCGGACGAACCACCGAGTGAAATTTATTCAACCATAAGTCAAAGTATTTAAATGTAAACTAAATATTCCGACCATAAATTCCTTTACATCAAATTTTACATTCATAATAGTTTGATAAGCTCTAATTTGATTTCATACATAACCGCCGCACGAAATTAAATTATTAATACACTACATATTTTAGCGTTAAAATTTAATATTATAAATTTATTATCAAATAATTCCAATGAATGAATCTGACATTTACACTTATGTATATATACTTAACATCAAAGCAACATTTATTTTTAATGCTACAGGGAACGACAGTGTGATGATCAATAAACACTTGATGTTCATTCAGACAACTGAACATCGAGTTACGTATTAATAAATACATAAGTTGTTTAAGAAGAAAAGCTGGTGACAATGAATTGTGGCTCCGGAATCACAGCATTACAGCTGTAGACCTAAATTAAGGAGATATGTTTGATTAAATTAGGAAGTGATTCTTTGATGTGAATCACATCACACAGATTACTTACGGCCCGTTTCAATATCAAATCTTCGGATTGAGAGCGGTATCAATCGATCGGTAGATTTTTTCGCTACTTGTATAGGGTATTGAAACCCTTTTCTCTTGTTTTTATATAAAGAAATAAACGTTGCACACTCAACGGCCCCCATTAGGATAGTGATATCTTATGTCGAGGGTCCGAAAACACATACAAAGACAAGGACAACAACACCCAGACCCGAAAATATGATTGCATGGTCAATACAAACATAAGTTTTACATCGCAAATACAATATTCTAATTCTCTGGTAAAATGGATTGATATTACTTATTGGAAACGGTTTTTAGCTAAGATCACGAATCTATTATTCGCTTTAGGCGACGACAAAGCTAACCTTAGCCTTTGATATCATAGACTTCATTCAAACTATATTCTAGCTATCTATAGTAATACAAAATTGTTACGGGGTCGTGTATTACGTTGAATTTATTTTCGGATAAGTGATAGATTTATGGTTAGAAGAATTGTGTATGTTTGTTTGAGTGTTGAGCCATATAGATGATTCAGGTCAGTGTCGCAACTAAACTCATGAATGTCCAGGGATCGTCAAAATTCGGCCCCAAATTGTACGTAATTACAGCTAACTTGAAAGAAAAAAGCGCAGGATTTCCATTCCATATATTTTTTGTAATAACTGCTAATGCTAGATGACTTGTGCCTCTTTATGCAACTTGGTTCGTAATTTTTGGTAGTCTTTTAACGGCCCTAGCGGTGTGAAGGCGTCGGTTCTACGCTCCCTCGAGGACATTCCCTCGATTGCGGGCAAAAAATAGACTTGTCTAAGGCGTGTAATCAAGTCGTAAATAGGATTAGGAAAGCTTCCCGATCAAGCTTTCTGATGTAGGTAACAACATTTCATTACATAACATTTCATTTGTATTATCTGTGAGGTGACCAGAGGGTTCGCCGGGGAAAAGCTACTTGATAATAAATAAAGTTTAAACAGCGAGTTACTACTATTGTAACGAAATAGTATTGTGCATAGGCGTCGGGATGTGACGACCCCATCGCCCGCTGTTGGGATAACCTCTGTCACAACAGAGATTATTCCACCAGTGCAATCAGTCACACTGGTGGTAGGTCTTTTGTTGCAAGAGGCCGGCTAGGTAGGAACCACCGCAGTGTCCAATATTCTGCCGCCAAATAGTAGTGTTTAGGCACTACTGTGTTCCGGTTTGAAGGGCATTGTACGCTAGTGAAATTACTGGGCGAACGAGATTTAAGAACTAATATCTCGAGGTTGGCAACGCGTGAGTGGCACCTACTAATGGTGCTGCAAGCGCTCATAGGCTGCGGCAGCCACTTATCATCAGGTGGGCCGTATGCTTGTTTGCCAACTTCTAACATAAAAAAAAAAAAAAAAGAAATGTCAACACAACATTTTATAAATAAGGGCTTGTTTGCATTCGTCGGTTGTTTGTACGGGTCTCGCTAAATGACAAGGTCGCTGCCTTATAAACTGGGAACTTTATTGTGTGGATTAAGTTTTCAACTGCCTTCTAAGAATATTTGCAATGCTTTTTCATTGTCATTGTGGATTATGTCTTTATGGTTCTCCCCAGTGCCTCTACAAATAACATGTATTTTGTTGATCCCGGTTGTTATCATAAAATCTGAAAATAATCGTTAACTCTTTGTTTCTTACGAACTGGCCCAAAAGAGTTAGAGATCGAACCAGCAACTATTGCGTCAACGAAGCCCTATATAGACCCTCTAATCGTTGAGCTATTGAGGCATTGATGAAGGTTGCAAAAAAAAATATTTATATTTTGCCTATCTATATATATCATAGAACAATCTAGTGATTGATTTGTAAAAGAATATTCCAAATAGTTTTAACTAAGGTAAATATCGAAGTTTAAAAGTAACTGATATAAAAAATAATACCTTCATTTTTATTAAAACAGAAAAAAAATTGTTACAATTCTAGTACTAGTATAAAAAATTATAAATAAATCAAATCTACTGCTATCGGTTTATAAGTTTTAAAAGTGTGTCACTTTAGTTTGTTGTCTTAAAATGGCGTAACAAAACAAAATATAATTAAATTAGCACATACCGCGGGTACAGTTCAAATTTCTGATTGTTCAGCGTAACAATGTTGTGCAATAGACATAATAGATAGAGATATTGAGACAAGGATAGAGATATTGGGGTTATTCGGCCTAAACAAATTATACAATTACTATGAGTATAATTTTAATAATATTAGCAATTAGACGTATCGATTAATTTGATGATTTATCAGCATTTGTAAGAAGCAAGTTTTAGTAGTATTAGAGAACGCTATGCATGCTTGTATTAGTAGAAAATCGGCGGAACTAACAGTGTAAGTACTGTTGAGTTTCGAGCGATGAGGGAGAGCCGCATTCTTAATCTCCTATCACCTCAGTTCCGTCCCTTTTTTGCCTTCTCATCCCTTGCCTTCTATATCCCTTGGGTTGGCAAGGCGGATGGGATACTTCACGTGTAGCAAGGGTATGCTTCTTTGCCAATCTTCATAAAATAACAAAAAAGCAAACGCTTGCTGATTAAAAATTAAAAACAACAACTTCAGGTATTTCGCAAGCTTGTAACTAACTTCGTTTCGTCAACGCAATGTTGACGTTGATTATACGTAGGAGCACCAAGTCTGACATTTTGTCCCTATGAAAGTGCCTGTCCATAGAATACACGCTATTAACTGATTTTTATCTGAACTGACTTTATAATTATTTCTGACAAAAATAAAAAATACTCCTGACAGTAACAGCCAAACTTGTGTTAATTTGTTGATGACATAATATTAAATGACAAGAAATAATTAACATAAAGATATGTGTGATGCTACAGTATTCCTATTAAAACTTTGTACTTGAAACTTTAATAGGATCCGAAACTGCAGGAGCACTATGCTGTACGCTCGGCTTACGTGATCAAGAAAGTTAGACAAGTTTAATCAATATTGTTTTCAATTAGTAGTTCAGTTACACTATTTATTATAAACGTTGAGGCTTGTGAGAATAGATGTTTGGTTGAATCGATAGATGTTTGTTACTCTTTCATGACAAAACTACTGAACGGATTTGGATGATACTTCGCACACAAATAGCTTAATACATGGATTAAGAAATATGATAATTTAATTCCGGTCAAATGTTATGTTGACATGAGAAGTTACGGGCACAACTAGTTTATTATAATTCTTTGTGGTAACGACTTCTTCTTACTAGTATTATTCCCAGTATTTACCTAGAGTCTGCAGTCAACAATCACACAGCAATTGCCATCTGACCTCCGCATCCCAACGGTAGAAGGGCCAACTACGCTCCTTTAACGTGAGAGTTGCGGGTTCGATCCTGACCCCCTTAGGCTATCGTCGTACCCATTCCTAGCGCAAGCTTCGAGCCTATTTGGAGGGGCAATAGGAATCTTAGTAATAACTTGAAAAAGGCATTGCTCGTATTCTTTACAAAGACAAAAAAAAACTTATTGGGTCAGAGACACTTGCCTATCACGAGTTAATCATTACCGAATGTTATAATAACAACCGGACCCGACAGCTTAACGTGCGCTACGAGGCACGATGGGGAGACCCCCAAGGACGAATGAACAGATATTTATAACCGACATCTGCTTCGAGCGAGAATCGAACCTGCGACCGCCGTGGCTCAACATAGCACCACGCCACAACGGTCGTCGCTTTGAGGTAACGGCTCACTCGTCGTTATGGATTATATAGAATCCGAATTTCGACATATTTAGAATTAGTCAGAAATAATATCTACATCATTATTAATCCGAAGGGAATCAATAGAATTAATTCACCATTCATTTTTGCTGCTATAAAAAAGTATCTAATTTCACGAAATGAATATCTTTAGAGAAATTTATATAAGATTTATAAAGTTAGAGAATTGGATAAACATATCTTCCGGAACTTTCTTCATCATAAATACTTTTCATTTAATGTTTAACATAATATTTATAGTATAAAGTCTTCTTCATCCTAGCATTATTCCCGGTATTTTATGTACCCAGGGTCTGGGTCCATCGTATCCGGATTTGACAGGTTACTAGTTTTTACACGGAGCGATTGCCATCTGACCTCGGCAACACTAAGGACGAACCAGTAACTCATTGGATAAAAGCAATTTACTTTTGATAAGAGTTAACGATTATTATCAGATGATAACCGGGACCGACAGCTTAACGTGCTCTCAGAAGCACAGTGGGGAGACCCACACGAACAAACGCCCAGACCGAGACAAATTTTAACAAACATCTTCCCGAGAGGGAATCGAACCCGCAATCGAGACTAAAGGCAGACTCACTACCCACAACGCCACAACGGGACTAGTATAATTTTCGCATCTCAAGCATTTAGGTATACAACCAATAAACATTCTTCTCGTTATTGGAATTGCTTTACCGATAATATCCATACCACTTATATTTCTATGTATAGATATTGGTTTAATTAGGTACAACGTTGGATTGAATAATTTCTGACATTTCATTGGCAATTAGCATACATTTCTGCGATAGGTAAAGCTGAATTACTGTTGAAATATCTAAATGCTAGTACGGCAGCTATGTGTACTGAAATTGAAAACCATCCTCGAATTAAAATGCAATCCTAACCTTAAATATTTAAACTGATTAGTTAACTGTCTCTTATGAAACGTTTTATGCGCCTTTTACAACACGTGCAATTCAAAGAAGCGTCAACGCATTTATAAGCTCATATACGCGCGTAATATTTAAATAATATGCTACTGAAACTCACCGGTGCATGGCTGCATACACACCAGAATAAGCCGGTGTACGCGCGTTCGGCTTTTTGAAGCGGGCAATGAATGAAGTGCGCGTGTAAAAGCGAGTAATCCGAAAAGACCGCATATGCTCGAAAAAAAACACAGCTCTGAAGACGCCTTAAATATAAACTTCGATGTATATAGAATAATTATTATTTATGCTATATATCACTATTGCTTGGCCATAGTAGAATAGTTTATAATAAATAGAAAATGCCTTTCGATTGTAACCAGTAGCGAAAATTTTCATTTCGTTTCTTTACATGTTTTTAAAATTTTCAATTCTTCTTAAAATATTATAATTATTTCTTTTATTAGCCTAACATAAGATTTTATGACTCCTTAATGTTACCAAAAGATATCCAATACGCTCTAGGTATACTTTGGCCTGCTGTCAACAGCTAGACAGATCAGCTAGTTAATTATCTTAAAAGACTTTATAATGAGGACATTGGCATCCCTTGTTGTAGAATAGCCGTATAAATTGCAATAATTCAAATCAACACTCCATAAATTATAGCCCACGAGTCCAGGCTTTTAACAAAAATTTAAGTTATAGAGACTATATCAAACTATAAGCCGCGTTCGATTGAAATTTGTTGCCTAGATATTGTAATTCATTTTTATCGTTTATACGAGTGTATACGCTCGCTTTTTGAAACGCTTATAGGCGCGTATAGGCGCACTTTTTACAACGCGCGCAACTCGTACGAGCGTTGACGTCTCACACGACTTATATTAGTAGAAGAACTGCGTTGCGAAACTTGAAATTCGGCTTCGCAGAAAGCACCGTAAGGACGTAATTAATTTTGAGCCTCTTTAAAAATCGATATTCCTACGGGTGCATGCCACACGCAGAAGTTAGTATTCGTAAATAATAATTGGGACGATGTTTACCGTTTGGCAGACATTTGCTGCTTTTGACATGCGTTTAAACGCGAACCGACAGATGCGACCTGCATTGCTCGGAGACATTTTAACAATTCGCTGGCCGACGAAATCTTAACAAATTAATAGCTTCATGTGCGAGATCATGTTGCATAATTAAGATTTTCTGTTCATGTCTACAAATAAATAATTGCTGTCTTGCCCGTCATATTTCTTTGATATTTCTTAATGTACCATTAAATATAATTAAACTACACTCGTGGACATACTTAGAAGAACGCGAAAAAAAACGAGTCAAATTAATACGATAGCACATATATTTGTAGAATAGAAGGTTTTAAATTTATTGAAAAAAATCAAAATAACACTTTTGAACATAAAAATACACGAAAAAAGGGTTTTAGAAATTATTTGAGAATCGCGGGTAAATGGAGATAGGACTCTTGAATGGGGAGTTTTGTTACGTGTCTCCGAAGCCTGTGGTATATATATTTTTTTATCGAACTTTAAAAGGGACTACCACGACAGAGTACCTATCTAACTAATACTAATAATTTTGCGACTAGTGTCTATGTATATAGTTTAGTTACTTTCTATGTATTGCAGCTAGACTGATAATAGGACATAGTTAAACCTAAGTGGTTTTTAGTTGTTATTATTGTTTAAGTATTTGTACTGTTATGTTAAAAAAAAAACATATTTATTGAGTCAGCAGTCACAAAATTATCTATAGTTAACTTTTTACAAAAATAGACATAACCGACGCCGGGATGTGCCACCACTTACCATCAGATAGACCGTATGCTTCTTTGGCAACTTGTTACATAAAAGAAAATATATTAAAAAAATCGAGAAAAATCCAAAAAACCGAAAATATTGAACTGAATAATTGTCTAAGCAGCCACGGAATAAATGAAGACTTATGGTATTTTAATTCCACTGATGCACCTAAGGTCTCTCTACCAAAGCTCTGCTAGCTCTTTATCTCTGTCGGAATTTTAGTTATTTGATTACTATTTTATGATTTTTTTGGTGTGTATTTTATTAATTGACAAGAATTTAAAATCATCTGTGCATAGCTATTTATTATTAGTTATTTTCTTGCGTAACAAGTTATTGATAAAATTTATAGGTAGTGTTGTAACCTAAAAATTTAAGTATCGATAGCCTGTCGCTATTATCGTGTCCTTGGCAATTAGTAACAATATCGATAGGTCTATGAATTATATCGATACGAACGCAAGGATACGATCGATTTCTGAGTTTTACTAATACTATACATATTTGGCAATAATAATATAAATATTATCGATACTCTTAAATCTTAATATCTATAATATTGATACTTAATAGTATCAATATTATCCATATTAAATTAGTAATATAATTCAATTTACTAACGTTACTATTGATCGTACATATACAATACTTTTCTGTTATTATATATAAAAAAATTATCGATAGTGAAACTCTCGATACCTTCTCAATACTAGTAACACGTAAGAAATGACAAGTAAAATAAAAATTAAATAAAAATTAGAAAACGTATTTTAATTGAATTCAATTCATATAAAACAGATATTTTCTTTAAATATCATACTTGAAAGAAAATATTTTAGACGAAATGTGAATCCGATACTTCGAATTGAATCCGATATTGCAATTAATGCAATTCAGACCAGAAAAAATTTAGGTATGTCTTCATTTTTTTAATGATAAATTGTTCATGGTTTAATTTTTAGCTCCCATGTTTTTGTGAAGTTATTTTTTTTATTAAAGTCGACTGAAACAGGAAAATACTTTTCTATATTTGCGTTTTAATATTAAATTAAATCTATCCTTGTCAAGAAAGTTTTCTGAACCAAACGACAAGTGTCACTCAAAAGATTACTTCCTTCGTTTCGAACAACAATTAGGTACGTAATTTTTTTCACTACATACTTTTTCTATTTTAAATATTTTCCTTCTTTTAATTTAGGTATATATCCCCAAGCATATTTTCGCATCATCTGAACACTGAGAGTGAAAATTTTGTAAACAGAAAACATTGGCAACGTTTGTATAGTAAATAGATGATTGATTACATTATAATTGGCGCGAACGAAGCATAATATGATGTTTACTATTTGTGTATAATATTTATGTTTACATTCCACAAAAATAATATGTATAATATATCCGCCGATGCTAAGGACGTCCTGTGACGTCATAAGCCTCGTACAAACGTAGAATTACATCGAGGTGATACACATCCGAGAGGAAACGTACGGCTAAAATTATTTATAGTTTGTTGGCTCCTGATTTCATACAATTGTACACAACGATACCCTCATTTCAGATAAATATGTTTTAAAAATATATTTTACGTGTTGTCAACGTTATTTCTTTTGTAACATAATAACATCAAAGACTATAAAAATCTTCAAAAAATACAAACTAATAATTCAATAACGTTTACCTGGCTCTGTTTAACAGTATGCCGACTCAGAGCCTGATAATGAATTAATTATATTAATTCTATACATAAATGTTAAAAACGTCGGAACGAAGAAACGTCAACCCGCGCGTGTAAATGACAAGACGCAGACACAGCGTGGGAGATATAAACAAGCCGACACCTTTTAGTAGCCAGTCGGCGAGAAACGCTTTCCACGCTCGGCCGACGGCCTCGAACTCTTTGATGAGTTCGATAGAGTAGACGGACTCTTCTTCGTCTTCGACGGCAAGAGCAGGATTGTCCGAAAAGTAGTGTAGGCGCAGCATGCGCGGGTCCCGGGCGGCGCATCGCCCGCCGCCACTCGGTGCGGCCCGCCGCGCCTCCCACGGCTCACTGCTAATTATAATACAAGGGCGCTCGGGCAGCCGCTGCGCTTCGTCGCGACCGGTACACGGTTGCCGCGAGTCGTGACGAACTTGACACCGGCTGCGCTCGTCTCTCGCCGCGCGCCCGCATCGGCGTCCGCGCACTGCCACCGTTTGGCGATCCGCACCGATCGGCCTACGCCCACCCCGCTGTACTGGGGAGACACGACTACACCGCTACATCGCACACGATACTCTACTCTAATACTCTTATGTGTATATTTTGCTAAGCTAAATATAGTCTACACCTGATCCAATTATATCACAAACTCAGTGTCAGTAACTTTATTTATAATAGTAAATATCGAACATTATTGTGAATGCAGTGATCATCGAACATTATTGTGCATCCAACAAAGATGGTGTTATTAAAAAATATTTAAATTTGTTTTATAGACCTACTTCCATTTTTAATTTAAATTTATTCTTTGAAATGTATTGTACTGTAACCATACTGCCTAAGTGTTATTGTTTAGACGTAAATATGTTATGAAAACTGAAATAATGAGTTGTAACTTGTAACAGTGGCCGCTAAACGCATATCTGTTAAGGTTAGCGCTCTGATATATTATTTGATAGATCAACTTGTTATGAAAAATTTATATTATCCGTCTTAACTCTGAGTGACAAAGTTGATATTCTAATAACTGCTCTCTATAACACAGAACGCACAATCAAATAATGAACGAGACACACGAAGTGTTAGTTTAAGCATACCAACAAGGATTGTATGACCATTCCTACTTACCACTTAGACAGCATTTCAAATTATATCATATTAAATAATTACCACTCTATGCTACTTGTACATGTGTACCTGCATTTTAATGTAAATAGCGAAAATTTATAAGCACACCTTTACAAAAATGTAAACCTTTTTGAAGCACAATATGATAGCGCATTCTAGCGTATAGTCAGTATAAGATCAAAACTTTTAACACTACAAGTAAAAAATTGTAATTAAAGTTAACTTAACGATACGCGAGTGGCAGAGTGAGCAATATCGTTTATCCGTATCACTATGGTCATAAACATTGTACTACAATCAAACTGTCAACATGACATTTTAAAACAGATAATAAATAAACGCCACAAAATTTAGATTTGAAGTGAAGAGATAAAAAAAAGATAAAGCAGGATTTTTCCTTTAAAGTACCAAAAAAAACCACTACAATGTTATGATAATATTTTATAAACACGCTCCTATTTACTTTATATAGTAAATAATAAACGCTACACGGTCAAGGACCCCCATTAGGATAGTTATATACAGTACCAGGGGTCCGGAAACTGAACAAGCACAAGCACTATGAGACCGGAACACATATCATTTTTTGGCCTATGGTCGATACCAACATCTGCCCCAAATGTGTATATCAACACCCCGACCCGTGACGCTTAAGGCAACTTCGCTACCGCGACTGCTTAGAGGTTAGTGCTTACATTACTTCGAAACACAAACTAAGCTCTAGAAAATTCAGAAGTGCTTCCTCTCGAATTAGCCTTCGACCTTTAGATATGGTCTAGGTTTTGTTTCGAGTGGGGCGTCGTTGCGTTTTAATATTTTTTTTAATTCTTTCAATAGCCAATTTATGATAGGTTTGATCACGTAAATATTTTAAGCGAACTAAAGTATAAACTAAATATTGCAGAACGCGAATGTAAGTGTGCATCAAAATGAATCTACAAAGTTACCGTTCGCAGTAAAAATTTATCAGCATATAGTACCTATTCTGTTTAAATATTTGTTACCTATAAATATAGACGAAATATTCAATTTTGAAATGGTCAGTCACTCTGACGTCAAGATGATCATCGACCATTTATAATTACAAAATATGAGCGCCGTGTTATTTATTTATTTTTGAATAATCATTGAGTAACTATTTGTTACAAAGATATACTTCGTATTTGTTTCAAAAGATGATTACGTCTTTGCCCTTCAACTGAAGATTATCAAATTACTAAAAACTTTTACATTACTTGTTCAACAAGATCAAATTATCAAAAGTCTGACACTAGCTTATAGTTACACCTTCCACTAATCTTTATTTTGAAACAATTCCAGAATAATTTTTTCATCTATTCATAGTAATTTTTTAGCAGCAAAGCAGGTCCACCTGATGGTAAAGACTGCTTACCATCAGGTGGACCGTGTGGTTCCCCTGATGGTAAGCAGTCCCAATAACCTATGAACGCTTGCGATACTTGAAGTATAATTTTTTGTTGCCAACCCAGAAATAGGAAGGAAGCAATGAAAAGGAAAAAAAAGGAAGGGGTCTCCGGCGCTCTCACTTATCGCACGAAACACAACAGTACAGTACAGTACAGCGATACTGTTACGTTACGCCGATTTTTTTATGGGAAGGTAGTATTTTCCCGGTCGAGCCAGAGCCAGTGCCATCACTGCAAAATAATACTATATCAATATTTTCTACTTCGTATTGTCGAATTTGCTGACGTCCGCTACCTTAAAGCATTTGACAAACTCGCTACATTTCAGAAAATGTCAATGTTTTTGGTATTTGGTCTGTTCAAATTTTATCACACCTTAAGGGTTTCACAATCAAATAAAACAGCTGTCTATACTTTCCGAATCTTATTCCTATATATATACTATCCTATATTCTATTCTGAATCAAAAACTGACCCCTTGTAGTTACGTCATAACCGTTTATCAGCCTATTTACTTGTAAACTACATACATAGGTGGAATGAAAATAAAATAGGGTTGTATTACATAATATATGAAACTGAGGGTTACACAAAGCTTGAGGCCAAAGGGTGAAGCGGTGTTCAAAAATAATAACGAGGTTTCACAATTCCTTTTTATTTAAGTCAGCTTGGCGAACTATTCCCTGTAAAGTCACTAACTTTTCGAACATGGATAATTATGGATAATTCTAAAAACTCAATTTAGTAAAACTTAAGAAAAATTTTCAAAGAAAATTAGTTTCACCAATAAGTTGTGTTATATTTACTAGATACGAAAGAAATTACTATAAAATTATATATTTAATTTTCATTTACTTACGTAGTCAGAAGTTATGATTAATTTATTACATAATAATGAAATATATTAGTTAATAATAAGCATTTAGGACAAACCTTTGTGGTTTTTAATGCTTTGTTATAATATTTCCCTTTAATTAAAAATATTGTACTTAGTTAAATAAATAAATAAATAAAAATAAAATACATACGTACTTATTATTGTATTTAGCTTTAATGTTAATATTTTATTGACTTTCTTTGTTTTAATTTTCTTAGAAATCTTATCTACCTCTGAATCCGCCCACTTTATTTAAAGCTTTTTTTTTAAAGATTCAGTAATAAGCTATAAAAAATATTTAATACCTGTTTGGCTTAGGGTTGATATTACGGAACATATTTCAAGTATTACTAAGACACATTCGACAAACAATAGGAGTCGAAAACGTGCATCAGCATAAAAGCCAAGACCTTGAAAACGAGTTCAAGAGATGAAGGTCGTCCAAAGACCACATTCTATTATGCAATAAAGTATAACACGTTATAAATTATTTTTTTAGATTATACACATGTTGAATTTATGAGCTTGATTTATAATAATTATCCGCCAAGGTTATAATAGTTATATAGAGGTTGTAATTGGTAGTTTACCTCGTGATGTATCTTTTTTTAAAAATCCGGCCAAGTGCGAGTAGGATTAGCGTACGAGGGGTTCCGTACTACTATATCTATAACTGGGTCAACATGGTAGTCCATGTAGGTTTTCGAACCAAAATCTATAGAGTACTTCCGGTTGACCTAGAATTGTCAATTTTGGATAAAAGCAAGTTCTTTACTAAAATTTACCAGAATTTTAATTTTTTTTATTTTTCGCAATTTTTTGAACTTGTGCTGTAAGACAATTTTTTTTGTAAAACAATTTTTTGTGAAAATCTAAATATACCCATATATTTTTTTATCGAGTTCACAGGATATTTTCATACACCTAGTAGGGACTATAGACCTCAGTATCTGTTATAAATTTCAACTTGCAAAGTACACAGACAAACAGACGGACAAGAGATTGATCTTATAAGATTTCTTTCCTACCTGTTGACATACTGGACCCTAATAAAATGCCTTTTTTTAACTTTACAGTTATAGCTATCCTAACTTCTCTACATAGTATAAAACAAAGTCGCTTTCTCTGTCCCTATATTCCTATGTATGCCTAAATCTTTAAAACTACGCAATGGATTTTGATCCGTTTTTTTAATAGATATAGTGATTGAAGAGAAAGGTTTATATGTATAATAACATCCATTAAATAGTGGACAAATAATGTTATTTTTAAGGTTTCTAATGTGATATCGTAAATAATTACATTTAACGCGTGCGGGCCACAGGCAATAATGAATAAATCAAAACTACTGGATTTTAATCATTTTTTCAGTAAATGACATAGGCTATATATATTATACCCGTGCGAAGCCGGAGCGGGCCGCTAGTATATCATAAATGCAAATGTGAATTTGTTGCGCTTTCACGCCTAACTATTGTACAGAAAAAGACCTTCAATACAAAAAATACTATTCCCAAAAGAAAGAAAATTAGCTTTTAGTTAATAAAAAATCATTACTCACACATTTGTCACTCTAAAGTCAGAACATAATAATTCTAAAGTTAACGCAGACGAAATCGTAACCAGATACTAGTATTCTATATGCGACAAACATTGTGTTATCACGAGAAGAAATGATAGACTTACGACACCAAGTTATGGCATCTATAAATTTGATGGGTCTTCTCTGGGACAAACGAATAGCTTTTGTGGCAACATCTCGCGAACAATTTTACATTTGCGACTTCTGCCTTTGAATAAAATAAATTTACAAAACAAGGTTTTATAGATATATTTATTTTTATTAAATAAAATTAAAGAAAATACAGCTTCGTATTAACAAACGGTTATTTTCTCACGAGATGTGCGAAAATGAAAATGCCCAAAATAATAATAATAATAATGGCTACACACTCAACGGCCCCCATTAGAATTGTCGGGGATTCGAAAACATACGCAATGACAAGGACAAACACACCCAGATCGGAAAAAATGCCTGTATGCTCAATACTATAAAAAAAATGGTATTAAATTGTTTTTAAGAGTAACTACGAAGTTTTATGACGGTTTCACTTGAAGCGCAGACTATACAGCTATTACTTATTAGATGTTTACTAAAGGAAAACTTGGTGAATGTATATTAGCTATATCTACAGGCTTTATATATATAATTTGAAATAATTTTAATTTATTTAAAACTATTAATTTTAAATAGTATTTATTATTTATATTTTAATTTTACTTTGTACTTAAAAATAATTTTAGACACCGTTGTGGCGTTGTGGGTAGCGAGTCTGCCTTTAGTCTCGACGGTTGCGGGTTCGATTCCCGCTCGGGCAGATGTTTGTTAAAATTTCTGTCTCGGTCTGGGCGTTTGTCCGTGTGGGTCTCCCCACCGTGCCTCGGAGAGCACGTTAAGCTGTCGGTCCCGGTTATTATCAATAACATCTGATAATAATCGTTAACTCTTGATAAGTAAATTGCTCTTATCCAATGAGTTACTGGTTCGCCCTTAGGGTTGCGGAGGTCAGAGGGCAATCGCTCTGTGTAAAAACTAGTAACCTGTCAAATCCGGATAAGAGTAATAAGCAGACCCTGGGTACATAAAAATACCGGGAATAATGCTGGGACGAAGAAGACTTAATAATAATTTTAATTTGATGCTTGTTTCTTCTTCCTGTTTTTTGTGTTTTTTATACTGAATAATAGTTTAAGTTATTTTAAAATTTAAAAATATGTTTTAATTTTAATATAGGGATAAAAAGCTGGTGGTTGTAACAAAGGGGTCTCCAAAATACCTACCATAGCCACCAGCGATTCACTACTAAATTTTTTTACTAATAAAGTTATTATTATTATATTATCTATGAATAACAAAAACTTTATTTTTTCATTCTATAATTTATTCGGGATGCTTCGCTTCTTCTTCCTAGCATTATTTCCGGTACTTTTAATACTCTTGTCCGGATTGCCACACAGCGATTGCCATCTGACCTCCGCAACCCTAAGGGTCAACCAGTAACTCATTTGACGACCAATTACTTATCAAGAGTTAACGATTATTATGATGTTATGTGATAACAACCGGGACCAACAGCTTAACATGCTCTCACGGCATGGTGGGGAGACCCACGAGAACAAACGCCCAGACCAAAACAGATATATGTAAGATCAATGCAAACATCTGCCCGAGCGGGAATAGAACAAAAAGCAACCGATAAATAATCTTATTCTATTAAAACAGAAAAATAAACGAAATCAATTGGTTTTTCAAAAATATATTCGGTAGAAATATTTCGGTTTCGAGTTTCAGTAAGAAAAATTTACATTTCGTAGATATATTAGTTTGTTACTAACGTCTAAATTCCTTTATATCATAACTTTAATACACAAATGTTATTTATACAGTTGAATTGATAACAAAAATTGTTACGTCAATATCTCATTAATAACGTTACGCCTCGCCTTTTTAATGTCACCGCTCTTCATCGAAGAACTGATGACCGACCTTCTACTGGCATCATTCCAATTATCGGCACCTACGCCCTTCAAATATATAAAATATAATAATCGAATCACCAGTGTAATCGTAATTTCCTTTTCAATTAATTACTGATTAGACATTTTAATTTTAGTAAATCACTACATTGTATAAAACAAAGTCGCTTTCTCTGTCCCTATGTATGCTTAAATCTTTAAAACTACGCAACGGATTTTGATGCGATTTTTTTAATAGATACAGTGATTGAAGATGATGGTGAGGTTTATATGTATAATAACATCCATTAAATAGTGGAAAGAAAAAAAAATAGTTTTTGAGGTTTCTAATGTGATATCGTAAATAATTACTATGAATGACATAGGCTATATATTTTATACCCGTGCGAAGCAGGAGCGGAACGCTAGTTCATCATAAACGTAATTTTAAAGCCATAGAAACAGCGGAACTTGGGTTAAATTTTAGCACAGAGATAGCTTTTTATCTGGATTAACCACATATAATACTTTTTACCCATGAAAAATGGTAGGTTCTTGTGGGTTTATCAAAAACAGTACTGGAAAGAGTATTCACCTGAAATTTGGTATTATAGACATATGACATATATATATATTCTAAAACCAAAAAGAAGTAAAATACTTATCACTACATGGATACAACGTGTGAGATATCTTTGGATAGGTCTTTCAAAATGATAAGGTTGATTTAAAATTGTAGAAAAATTTAAAGAGAAGATAAGAATCGTACTTTCAACCACATCTGGTTTGAAGAAGATAGGTCCCAAATTTTAGAGATATATAAGTTGTTCCCATAACTTTGTTTTTCATATTACTTTTAATAATAACTATAAAATTATCAACTTATTTTACGGTCACATTTAATTCGTTATTATTTTTAAAGTCCCAAGATTCTTCATTATCAAGCTGTAGAACCGTTTAGTTTCGACTGTGTGTGGTCCACAATGCACTTAACTGATTAAATATTTATATATGCAGTTAATTATTATATGATAATATCCGTAATTAGTTTATAAGGAAGTTTTCCGTTGAATCTACAATTTACGCTAGTCATAGGAAAATATAAAATTTTTATTTATTCTACAATTTTTCAAGAGCGTTTTTTCTTCCTGAGATTTTATAATTAGACGTCTTAAACAATTCGGATTTTGTGGTTGCGGTAAACTAGCTTTTGCTTCAATAAGGTTGGTTACTACCGCCAATTAGAAAATAGTGTTGGCAGTGACAAGATGTCGTGGGTTCCGATCAGGCCTTCAATGTACTGATTGACTGCGTAGAATTGGATCTTTATCTATAGGTATAGATAAAATTGTAAACTTTATATGTGGGAGTTTTTTTTATTTACTTACCAGGTTACAATATAGACTAAAGAGGTTGTAGTGTTAATATAAAGTAGAGCTGGTTGCTATTGACATCTGTCGTATCTGTCATGGTGCGTTTTTATTCAAGGGATCATGGGATGACGTATTTAGAGGCAGCGCCTATGGCGACAGAAGCACTAATTGATAAAAAATTTAATTTATTAAACCCTAACATCTAGAAAATATCTGATAATCTTCAAACAGCTGGGTAGATATCTTGAATCATATCTAAGAATACTCTATATCAAGTCAAATAATAAAAAAAAAGATTTAAATGAGAACAGCCGCTTGGGAGCTACGATGCCAAAGACAACTTTAACTCATAACACCTCTCTAGTAATAGCGGTTGCATTTAAAAATATCCTCCTTTTTGATGTCAGTTAAAGTGTACTAATAGACGAGTTCACAGCTATTTTTGTATCTTAGCTTGCGGGCACGAGACCAGCGACGGCCGAACTAGAGCCGACGCGGAAAAAGCGGTCGCGAATTTTTTTTTAAATAATGATAGGCTTGCGCTACTAACAACAATCGTCGTAGAAAGCAGTGAGGAGGTCTAAGTTGGTGCGCGCTTACCTAGAAGATGCCTATATAAAGTCACGCCTAAGTACTGAGGGCTTACCATGAATAATAAGAGTATTATGATTAATATGACGACCTAACCTGAACTGACATATATATTTATACGTCATGCTCATATCAAATCTGGATCGGTTTCCTGTCGGAATTGAAAAGGATCTAAATAGAATTGTTACTAATAGTTAAGCTTCCTTTTGTGACGAAAGCAACGAACATAAACGGGTTTGTTGTTTCGCACGTTTAGTGCGCGTTGCCTACATACTTTGCACTCAAAAGCAATTTTTAGGAATCAACAATATAAGTTTAACAATATTGACACCTGCACAATCCAAAATTTTCTTGTTTTTTATGCCAGTTATTTACGTTCAAATATGGCTAAAATTTATAATAAACTATTAACTGGTGTTTGGACTATTGTTACATTGAGAATTTTGTTTCAAGTCATTTTACGCTTATAACTTTTTTCAATTGTGGCATTTACGTTCTAAAGGTGCGATATATATATATATATATATATAGAGAGAGAGAGAGAGCTGTTTGTTTACATCGCTGCCATATCGCCGCCGCCCTCGCTTCTCTGTCGCCGGTCTCGTGCCCACGGGCTTAGACAGTTCGGTGACCGATAGTTATTCTCATTTTTACACGCTTCCGCTAAAGTTTTGTAATATCGGATGTTACCTTCTATCGATCCACCCGTTACTTTCTCAATTGTATCTTGAACCATCATATTAGATTTAAATTGATTTCTCAAGTATTGAGGTCAGACAACCACTTCGTGATTTCTCGTGACTGTATTATAAAGCACTTTAAGGGCACTATTGTGAACTTATTAAGCACATTCAGCACAGCTGAACAGCGTGAGATGGAATTTATAACTATTTCATAATTGCAGTTCAGTTTCCTTTTTCTTCAGCCTTACGGTAATCCAATAATTATTTTATTTTTCTATGAACCAACTTCAACATGGCCCAATGATTTACACCCACTATTAACAAGCTTAAAAAATAATAACAAATTTGTGTGGAGGAACGAAGTTCCTTACGATTTTTCTTCAACCGCGAATGTAATTCGAAATGAAATCTTTATATTTAAATAGGTTATATATTAAAACACACACACAGCAACTCATGTGCTCATTTGCTTATACCTAGTAGGATCAATGCACACACATAAACACACAGCATATAGCATTTCGTTACGTGACGATTTCTACAAATCGCACTACTACTCGCGTCAAGGAACTTCGTTCCAATAATCAGATGAGGCAATGGACAGAAACAAAAAATACCGCAATTAATTTTCAGACCTAAGAGCACGGGTAAGGTTAATAACATTTGAGTATTTTTATTCAGTCTTTTCGTGTATTTTCGAATAAAGGTTCACAAAGCAACATATATGTTGCCTAATTTGCCTTACGAGTACTTTATATTTATTATTAAAACGTAATACGAATTTGCTAATGTAGCTTAAGAATGATGATGCACACTTCAAAAGCCTATTCGCTTTCACGTAATACGGTGGCCTTATCATATTACACTAAGAGGTTCACGTTTTTATTTTCATAGTATATTCCGACAGCTGAGTCAAATATTGTCTTATAATCGATTTTACGAGGCATAAGGAAAACTTGACATAAAAAATTCTTATAAATATCTTCAAGTTAACAAGTTTTCAAAGCGTGTTTTCCTTACTTCTTTTAAAAATTGTAATGTAAGAATGCTGTTACTTAATTTATGCAAAAATAATAGTTAGAATTTACCATATTTGTAGAATTATTTAACAAGTTCATAATTGGAAGCAAATAAGCAATACCATGTCAACCAACAAAATTGAAAAAACTGAGTTATATATGCAGAAGTGTTGGTAAATGGCTGAATAACAATTTTCTTTAATATTTGTAGGGTTTTAAGCTTTAAAACTTCTAAAAAGCCATTTTTTAATCATGCAATTTATGTATTATGTTAAACGTTTTGGGTTATATTATATACGAAATATGCAGTTTGTATACTTATTTTTGTGAAAAAAGTAAAAATAACTTACATAAATCTAAAATTGCCAAAAACTTGACCAATACATAATAAATTCATATAAAGCAAGTTGTTCAAAATTTTCAAACGCGTTTTTCTCGAAATGACATTCGTGTGGATTGACATGGTATTGCTTATTTTCGTCTAATTATGACAACGTTGTTGCGAGCGGAGCGTGTTTGTAATGACCTGCCTGTATGTGTGTTTCGGTCTGGGTGTCTTTGTCCTAGTCGTTGTGTATTTTTCCGGATCCCCGACACAGGATATAATTATCCTAATAGGGGTCGATTAATGTGTATCGTTTATTTATTTATTTATGCCTTCCTTATTTCGACATTCATAGGCAGGCTAAACGGGAAATTAATACCTTCCCGCAGACTATCGATGTAAAGTAGCAGCATATAATTTTTGTATTGCATGTATTTCAATGAGAGAGAGTCGAAGGCCCAAACTCCCACCCCATCAATCCTCTTCATTACTGATTTTGCACGCATCTTAATATAAATTAGGTACCTTCTAGCGTACGTCTATTTACCATCATAGTTGAGATTTAAAAAAACTCTCGAAATATTTTTTCGTTACGTTCAAAGCGTTAGACAAGCCTTTGTAAATATAAAACAACTTTATGAACGCTCTAACCACTGACATGCAAGGCTTTTGTTGCAATTGATTCTGTTTTTTACTACAAAATACTCTAGAGTCAGTATGTTATAAAGCCAGTAACAAGTTATGACATCATTGCTAACGGCCATATGTCGTTTGGCATTGTTTACAAAATGTGCATAACTTCTTTCAACCAATCGTATAACAGAATATATGAAATATACTAATTTTTTTTCCGAATGGGTATTGCTGTTGGCCCTACTGGCCTTGACAGCGTCACTGAGCGAGGGCCGAGTACGTAGACCCGGCTGTAAAAAAGAGGCAGCCCTCACGAAGGCTCAAATTTGATACTTTCAGCTACTCTGAGTAGGAAGGCGTTCCTTGAAATTAATGATAGCAACGCGCCCCATTCACCACCACCAATCGTGTTTAGGCTCTTTGGAATGGTTATAACTACTATTCTCATAGATGACATTTAAGTTCTCATTATGATGACAGGTAGCTATTAAAAAAAAAATAAGTGTGATTTTAGTTAGTTTCTTTTCTTCATTTTTTTTAAAAAGGGCCAGTCTTTAAAATATTTTTTTACTATTACTTTATTAGCTCAAGTAACGCAACTCTATTTTTGTTTCAAAGTATCCAATGACACAAGTTGCTTCATAATCATAATAATATAATATGAAGATGTTATCTTAATGATAATAATTAAGTATAAATATTTTAAAAAAATTATATATTTCCTAAGATCCACAAATTAAAATGTTTGTCAGAATATAGACGGATTAATGAAACGTAAACCATATTTTTATTAAAACATCAATCTATCGTACGCAAGAAATAACTGCACAATTGTTTTTGTATTAATAAATTATCAAAACAAAATCTTTTAATAATATTTGTTTCGCGTTGAGATGTTAAATTATTCGATACATAATACACTTTTTTAAATTCTTAATAATATAATATTATAAATGCGAAAGTAACTCTGTCTGTTTGTCGCACTTTCACGCCAAAACTACTGAACCGATTTAAATGAAATTTGGTTCACAGATAGTCTAGAGCCTGAGAAAAGACATACTATTTTTAATGTGAAAAAGGAGTTTAAAGGAAGGGATGAAAAGTTGTATGGAAGTATCGTAATTTTTAGAGCTAGAAGCTTCGTATGTGTCTTATTAATTAAAAGTTAAAAGCTTTAATTAACTTCGTAATATTTGTATGTATGTTAAGAGCAAATCTTACAAGCCTTAAATTAAGCTTGCACTTTTACTTATTCCCGCGTTCAATTCCCGCGAGATTATGTAGATAAACAAGAATACAATTTACAGACTTCATCTTGATATAAATGCGGAAAAACCATGTATTTTATAAATACATCCTGCGACACAAAGGTAAATCTTGCGACAAGCTTTTATATTTTAGTAAGTAATAAATTGATGGGTTGATATAATTTAATTTTTTTTTCTTTTTAGAGCATTTAAATAAAAGCTTGTTTTCAAAAATGTTTTCAACTATAAATTTAAAATAATTAGAAATAAACATTTAAAAAAGCTACCCAAAGACACTATTCCACGCGGACAAAGTCGCAGGCACAGTCAGTAAAATATACAAAAGCCCGTCACTTAATAGTTTTATTAGTTATCAATTCTTTAATGCCGCTATTTGAACCAGTTTGTTAAGTTCAAAGTCTAGTTTTTTTTTAGTCTGTCTCAGACGAGGACAAAGTGCTTTTAACGTTCGTAAAGTATTTTAATTTTCGGCATGAATGAACTAAACTGACCGAAGAATTACTATTTACTATACAATCTAGAAGTAAAGTAACAGACTGATTATGTCCCACAGCTGGGAATTGAGCACGCTTAATCCAACATGCTGCTCTACTGTGAATTGGCGGATAAACATCCATAATTTTTTTATCATAATTATCTTAGTTCCTCGACAACGTGTACATTTCCTCACGATGTTTTCCTTTAGCATTTGAAAACTTGGAGGTTGCTCTGAAAGATCCCCGACCTTCGCTTAGAGTCTAAATACAATATAAATATAACTAAATTGCCTTTTAATAGAACAACAAGACGCTCATAGCCGAGTGCACCCGCTGATCGGTAAACGATCGGTAGGTTAAGCAACTTTAGGCGCGGTCAGTCACTAGATGGGTGATCGCATAGTGGTACTTCAACCGAGCGTCTCCGTGCTTCGGAGGGCACGTAAAAAGTCGGTCCCGGCTGTTGACAATTAGACATCAGTCGATAAGTCAAGTCAGAGGCCTACGGGCGACCTGAACAACTCTGACACTAGGTTGACCACTAACCAATCGATAAGAAGAAGAATAGAACAATCCTAATTAATTACTGTTACGTATTTACGTATCGTTTGATGAATGACGGCGTCAGAGGCTCAAATACTACGTGCCTCTGGAATGGTATTCTATTACTCACACTGCTTCTGTTGTATCTTTTGTTGCAAGAGGCCGGCTAGGTAGATACCACCGCAGTGTCAAATATTCTGCCGCCAAATAGTAGGCAAGGCAATACTGTGTTCCGGTTTGAAGGTCACTGTAGGCTAGTGAAATTACTGGGTAGAGGATATTTAAGAACTAATATCTCGATGTTGCACCTACTAATGGTGCTGTAAACGCTCATAGACTACGGCAACCACCTACCATCAGATGGGACGTATGCTTGTTTGCCAACTTGTAACATAAAAAAAAACCTTATGGTCTATACAGTGATATATCTTTCCATCTAGATACATAAAAAAAGTGTCAAGAAAAACAAAAGTAGGTACAACACGTAAATTGTAGGAAAAATGTATTCATAATTTAATAACTCACCTAAATCTGATAGGCTAACTTTCTCCAAAAACGGATCAGCTACCGGCAACTGAAACAAATAATGATTTTAGTACTGACGATTCAATATTGCTCGGAGATCGTATTTTAAAAACCGGGCAAGTGCGTGTCCGAATTGCCCATAAAAGTTTCCGTACCACTTTAGATGAAATATATATATATAGTTTCTTGTAAATAGAAGGCCCCCATTCTATTTTTAGAATAAATTTTATTTTATTATTTGTTATTTTAATTAAGACGACGATATCATAAAAACATATCAATCAAACAAACGTCCGATACTTAATAATAATAATTAATTAGTATTATCTAATAACGACTTCTTTTATTAAAAGCATAAATAATACATATTTTTAAAATATTTGATACAATATATTTAGTATTAAATACGAAAAAATGACAAGCTGACGTTACATTCAATACAAAATTTTAACATTTAAAACCATCTAAAAAGCCGAATGTAGTTTTATTCAGAATTATATTTAATCTTAGTATTAAATGACGTGAACCTGAACTTGAAATAGTAATATTAGTAATACTGGTGGCTTTCGTTTAATGCGTGAACCATCTCTACCACCCCTACCCCTATGAGAACAGGGGTCTACCATGAACTCTTATTGCGATTTAAATGACAACATAAACTGAGCTACATCGCTATATCATACATGACATAAATATTTATACATCATGCTTATTTACATTCAGAATCTTTTTACTATCTGAATTGAATTAATTTGGTCGTCATTTTAATAGCAATGAGAGTTCATAGTAGGCCCCCTGTTCACTACTTATTTCAATTAGCAATGCACGATGACGCGTTTGATGCCACTATTAAATGCTTCGATAATGAATCCATCAATTACTTTGTATGCGTATTTGTCTTGCAACCTTGTGACGATATATAAAAGTTTTTGTGATTATTTTTCAAAAGAATTTCTCCGAAACCCCCAACAACTGCAGTTCTGCAGTAACTAATTTCAATTTTAGTTTGTAACCAAATGAATCCCATATAAATATTATAATGTATCGCAAAAGTTGTATAAAACATCTTATTAAATAATATAAGTAGTAACTATAATATATACAAAAAATAATTAAAGATTACTTTTCCCAAACAATTTTGAAGCCTCAATAGCTCAACGGTTGAAGGGCCGACTCTACTCGGTAAGCGAGAGTTGGAGGTTTGATTCGGACCCACATGGGCTATTGTCGTACCCACTCCCAGCATAAGCTGAGAGCTTATTTGGACAGGGCAACAGGAGTATAGAAGTAGTAATCACTTGAAAGAGCATTACTAATATTCTACAAAAATTCATCAAGCAAAAGGGACAGTCTAATCCTTCAGCATTCATACCTATGGAACTAAATTTAGATCATTCGTAACATTATCAGTCACATACATGGATACTTTATGAAAAACTCTGGATGTACTAACATGTTTATGTCGTAAACAGCACTCAACTCTAAGCCACCGTGAAAAATGCGAAATATGGTCATCTGTCTAGACGGACGGGCAGGAAATCAATTACATGTATTTAGCTGTAAGCCTAAAACAAAATCGACTAGGTATATTATATATATATTCGTAATTTCTATTCGAAGCAGTTCTTAGATAGTCATTCTGGTTCTATTAAATTATTTCAGGAAATAGACAGCGAAATAGAATTTCATTTTTCGTATGGATATAGTTCGAATATTACAGGAAGACATATACGAGACTTTTAACAGCTTTTGAATGAAATGAATACTCTTCAGACTATATAATTTTCAATGGTGGTAGGTCTTTGTTGCAAGAGGCCGGCTGGGTAGGTACCACCGCAGTGTCAAATATTCTGCCGCCAAATAGTAGTGCTTAGGCATTACTGTGTTCCGGTTTGAAGGGCACTGTACGCTAGTGAAATTACTGGGCAGACGAGATTTAAGAACTAATATCTCGAGGTTGGCAACGCGTGAGTGGCACCTACTAATGGTGCTGCAAGCGCTCATAGACTACGGCAACCACTTACCATCAGGTGAGCCGTATGCTTGTTTGCCAACTTTTAACATAAAAAAAAAAAAAAAAACTTATAAATTTGAAAGTATGTACCTATGTCTGTCTAAACCTCACAAGCCTAACGCCTAACCCACTAAAACGATTTTGAAGAGTTTTTGTCGCGAAAAAAAAAAACGTGAAAAGAAGGAAACATAGGATGAAAGTTTGTATAAGGAGCCTTTTGTTTTTATTACCATCAAAGTGATTCATTGAAAATCGCATACACGCGGACGTAGCCGCTAGCAATATATACCTATTGATGACTATCAGTAGATCGGACTACGACAGAACACTTGCTAGCGAGGAATGTAGTCGATTTTTACGACCATCGACATTTATTATGTACATTAATAGGTATTTGTGACAGTATATTGCACTACATAAAAAACATTACAGACATACACTATATTATACCAGCTTTTGCCAGCGGCTTCACCCGCGTGGATAACGATTTTAATACAAACTTTGTAACCCCATTTTAAACCTTGATAGGTGAATTATCTTTAATTGTTAGCCGAAAAGCCAAATTTCTTCTTCAATAATTCAATTATTATAATTCAACCCTCTCACCCCCCTATTTTCTATGGGTTGAATTTCGAAAAATCCTTAGTGCGCGATTACGTTTTAAAAACAACATCATTGAAACAATTCAGCTTTCTAGTTCAAAGGGTTTAAGCTGGGCGTCGATTAGTCATTCAGTTCTTTGCCGTTTAAATGTATAGATTACAATGATTCATCGACACTCGACACTGAAAAAATATATCAACATATTTGTCTTTCAAATGTTTACTTATCCTTTAACCTTTTGATTTGTAATTACGAATGATTTATAATATTTAATTATGTTAACACCACTAATAATAATGACATATTACGCTTCATATCTCAGCGATTAAATGGAATTGCAATTTTTATATGATAGCAAAAAAAAATATTACGAGTTACGATGTCGAACGCGGATAGCTGTGGGTGGGAGTTGACTGGTAGATATGGTCACAATAAGGAAAATGCGTTATGCCCCCTCCCCTGCATGTGACGATTATATACGATTGTTTGCGGGTAACAAGAGTCGAACAGACGAGCATTCAGGGCGTGTGGGTATGTTCATATGTTTTTTAGAAGTTCGTGAAATAGATCTTTGTTCCTGACGGATATAACCGGACAGCACACGTTATTATTACTATTTAATTTGATGTGTCCTGTTGTATTCAATGTGATATACTTCCGGTGTCATCACATGTCATCCCATCCGAAGGGATAATACTTTTCAAAGTGTAAGAGCTACAGCGATCAAAGTGCCAATGTGACAAATAAATTTTTATCGGTTGACCGCAATCGTTTGAAAAACTTTTTAAAATGTGATTTATAAAAAATTTTGAAATGAAATGTGATCGACCCCAATATATAAATATAAGAACCATAATAAAACTCGAAAATTATCATTTAAACTTATAGTAAGTATTTGCTATATTTCTGGAATTTAAAACACATAAGCATTATAAACCAATAGTGTTTCAAATAATGCTTTATTTCAAAAACATTTCATTATCAAACCAGAACTTCAAAAAGGAGAAGTATTGTACGATTGTACCCTTGCAATTAGGGAATCTACATAATTACCTACGCCGTATGGAAAGTGTGCTAGCTATATATCATATGATGTTATAGAAATGTATGGCGCGGAGGGTAACTCACCCCTCTCGAATCTCGAAATAATATGGCCGCGTGATGGGGATCAAGGAAGGCGTCGGATGCTCGATGCCGTGCAGCTGGGACGTTACCGAGAGATGAACGACGTTTCTCCGCTTCCTGTGACGCCACACGACGTAGATAGGCACCTATTAACAGAAAAAAAACCTATTACAATACATAATATAAAAGTATTAAAATAACAATGTATCGTTTTCGCTGAAAGTGTTACTAAAAAAAATAACCACAATTTTTACTTTTATGACTCTCTCCAATAAATTTTGTCTTAAAAATAACTTTTATAAAGAATTATGTAAACAAATTATACCTATATAGTTAGATCAAGCGTGAACACGAGTATCAAAAGTCATTACTTTGCTTTTAAAGAAATGTTCGAAAGTAGATCTAATCTAATAAACTCGTCGGTAAGTTCATTTTCGAATAGGACTTTGAAATAAGTTATAATGAGAAAGTTATTATTACTTCCGAAACTTATTATCAGTATATGAAAACGTATTATAAATGTACTTAAAAATTCTTGTAACTTATAATGTCTTAACGTAATATAAGTGGAAAACCGATTTGGACCGCTCTTTACATACACACGGTTTTGGTCTCTACAGGAGGCTTACCACTAACTCTTATAGCGATTCAAATTACGACCAAATTAATCCAATTCAATACTGTCATTCAAATTTTATATGGATATGATGTATAAATATTTGTACATTTGAATCGCAACGACATGAAATTTAATAATAGTACCTGGATGACCGAGCTTTGTTCAGTTTTTTTTTTGGGAAATCGTGTTTTTTGTATGATATATGTAATTTATAAATTATAATATTTTTTTCACAGAAAAAAAGGGAAAATATAGGTCTGGAGATATCTGGACTCGAATCGGGGTTTTCATTGCTTGAAAACACAGATCAAACGTTTTCTAAAAACTAATCCTAGCTAGATCAATTTGTCGCCTCCAAAATCCCATGCTAAATTTCACTAAAATAATTGGGAGCCGTTTCCGAGCTTCAGTATACATACATATATATACAAGAATTGCTCGTTTAAAGGTAGTAGATAGATAGATAGACAGAATACAGTATGATTAGGCATTATGGAAGCTTTGACACGTTACTGCAAATATACCGCTGTCAAAAACCGGCTACGGTAACCGGCAACTTCGCCATTTATACGAAGTGAACTTTTAACACGAACATTTTGTCACAAGTTCGCGGTACTGTCCTTTCGCGCGCTATGCTATATGTTTTCTTGAACGAGCCTAAGAGTGCTTTTCCACCAGAGATGTGCTATGATACGTTGCTATAGATGCGTTTGATATCCACCAATCATTTTCATTGGTGCACATAGCTTAGCACTGGTGAAAACGGATTCAACTAAGATATGTTTTTTATATGGAAGGATGCGTGCTATGGCTGCCTGCTATGAGCCGTCGCGAATGTTGTAGCTATGTGCAGAGCAGAGTACCTACAGTATTCAATTATTATTATTTATTAGTAAATTATTATCCCAAAAGCAGGGGTACTTTTTGACCGCGTCTCGTACAGCTACATTGCTTAGTATCGGTGGAAACGGTCACATATTTTCGTAGCGTAGATTTCACATTTTTTTATGTTAGAAGTTGGCAAACAAGCATACGGCCCACCTGATGGTAAGTGGCTGCCGTAGCCTATGAGCGCTTGCAGCACCATTAGTAGGTGCCACTCGCGCGTTGCCAACCTCGAGATATTAGTTCTTAAATCTCGTTCGCCCAGTAATTTCACTAGCGTACAATGCCCTTCAAACCGGAACACAGTAGTACCTAAGCACTACTATTTGGCGGCAGAATATTGGACACTGCGGTGGTGCCTACCTAGCCGGCCTCTTGCAACAAAAGACCTACCACCAGTGAAACAACACGATTTTTGCAACATAGCTGCAAAGCACATCTCTGGTGGAAAGGCACCCTAAACCGCCCATCGTGTACATCAAATAACTCTTCAGCTTTGTAAAATTTCGTCGTATAAAAGGGAACTTAAGGTGTGTGTGTCTTATTCTTTTTCTTGATTATGGTGGTTTTATTCAGTCTAGAAAAATATATGTTAACTTTAAATCTGAAAATAATCAAATAAAAACACACAAAGTGTATTTTAAAAATAATGGTGTTGTCAAGTTACCAACAATTTTCTGTCAAAAACATGTCCGAAAATGTCAACCTCATTACAGTTTTGAACTGTTTACTAATGTTATTAAAATAACAAGAAAAAATATTTCTTTTCATATTAAAATAATTAAATACCCTAAGATAATAAGTTTATTACTAGAAAATTAATATTTACAATATCATTCACACTATGTGTGATTTTCGTGTGTATACTTTTAGAATGATATTTTAGAATTAATGTCTAAACAAGACTACGAATATGTACACGGTTTTAAGTAGTTTAATAGACACAGTAGATGACGCACGTCCTAATTGGATCAAGGTGTAATTAAATTACTACCATGCTGTATTTTCGTGGACAAATGCTAAGACTAATGTTAAAAAAGCAAGAATATATCAGAAATACTTCGTTCTATAAGTAAGCGGTGCCCCTGTGCCGTGAAGGCGACGTTAAAGGGTCAAAGCTAATTGGGCGTTCAGGCGTTATGAGTGATCTACTTACAAATATTTCGATAACAAAGCAAGAGTATAGTCCGTATTTATACGTGAAAAGGAACTACAATATATATAGGTATATGTAGGATTTGGTCCTTCAACGGCTGACCAAGGAAGAACGTCGACAATCAACACACACACAGAGTATTCTTTAACGATTATTTTCTCTCTTTCTCTTTATCAATCTTTAATTCTCTTTTTTCTCTTAGTTTACATTCCCTTCCTACTATTTGTCATCTCGGTAGACAGCGTGAGTATAACATGACATTAGGGTTAAAGACCAGCGTTTTGTTTCGAGAATATACGATCGTTACGACGTACGCTTCAAAAAGCCGAACGCGCGTACACTGGCTTATTCTGGCGTGTACGCCAGATCTGTAATACGCGCTTATATGAGCTTATAAGCGCTTCAAGTTTCGCGTGTGGTAAAGCGATTCTATGTAGGTGAGTACACCTATGCACTTTGAAAAACGAGCTTAAAATTTCTTATACAACGCTGGTGTTTAGCCACCCTTACTAACTGTTGGTTGCAAGAGTACAATTACCGTATACTGTTATGTGAATCGTACGGTTACTTGTCACCAAAGTGATATAAAAAATGATTAACGGCGTAAATAATAAATAATTACTAATTATACTTTTAAATTTATTATACTATAGGATTAGTCATTACATTTTTACTTTGTTCAATACAATACGTCTCAAAACGTGAACATATGTTCGACATGACGGCAAGCACGTATTCTACGATAATAAACACTACAAGGATATACGTATAAGCCAATAAGGTTAGTTACATTATTTTAACATTTATTATAAAATCTCAAGGTCGAATATGCCTCCGTCCCACGGTAATTTTAATAAAAACTTGCATATTAGCTAAGCTAAGCTAGTTAGGTTAGATGGCTTAGCGGACAGCTAATGAGCCAAGCTTATCTAGCTAACCAGTTAAAATAGCTAGGCTGATCACCTAAAGAGCTAAATAATGTGAATAAAATTACAAAAGTGATATCATACAGTGTAACTTGTCGAAAGAATATTCAATTCACATATTTCCCTAAGGGCCGTGGAGTATCTTTACATATGTAAGTAAGTCTTTGCAAATTGATAAGAAAGTTTCCAAACTTTTTTATTACTTCCTATGACGAAATATAGACTCAAAAAAAGTTAATGAAACTCCATTTTCCCCTTCAAATTTAACACCTGCAAACATTACGAGAACCTCTTTTATTTTTCTTAGTTTTTTGGAAGACCTTTTTTTTGTTAATGGAGAGGAAATCTGCTACCAGATACCTGGGTTCGGCTTCCTGGGTAAGAGAACCGGGTTATAGGGGGTTCCATGACAAGGTGGTAACGTCATGGGGACTCACTAAAACCTCCTCGATGGCCAAACTGTGTGTAAGCCCCAAGTCCAGCAAGGGTTTTCTTTGGGTACTCCGCTTTTAGCGTTTACTCCGTTTGGGAAGCCTAACCTACACACATATGCTCGAAAAACATTACCCTACTTCGACATTGGAGTCCAAAGGCGTTAGGGTTATTAGGATTATTAGGGACCAAGGACCATAGAGAAGAATTAGCGTCCACTTTCTTCATCGCGTTCAATCATTCTCTTGGGTCTTGGTAGGTTGACTAAAAAGTTTTTTTATCGCAAGATTTCGAAGTTAATTTAATTAGATTAGAGTAAAACTTTTTTCATGGTAAAATACAGAAAACAAAATAAATAAAAAATTCAGTGACTTTTTATTTAAATTGTTGAATTTAATTATATTCATCAATTGCTTCAACAACCTTCATAGTTAAGGAAACGGTCGAAGTACAGAAAAATATAACAGGCTTGGTTTATAACATGGCTTTGTATTACACTAGGTGTGCCCGCGGATTCAACTGCGTGAATTATACCGATTTTTATTGAGGCACCTTCATTGCAATACCAACTTGCAACCTTTATTTAACACTCTTTCTCAAAATCAAAATTCATCATAATCGATTTAGCGTCTTAAGCGTACTAAAAAACCAAGCAAACTCACTTTCGTGTTTAATATAATATTAGAACTTAGGATGCCATATTTCCTATAAAACGTGTATTGTTTATAATAGATATATTTTTAATTGTGTTCTACTACATTGTATAACTGAAGTGAAAAAAGAGAATGCACTGATCGAAGATGATCAAGACTTTCTATTAAGAAATACCTTTCTTAATCTCAATAGAGTAGAGTACCTCGGCCACGTGCTTAGGCACGATAGATACTCGTTGTTGCAACTGATTATGATGGGCAAAGTTGAGGGAAAAAGGCGCGCTGGACGTAGGAAAAAATCCTGGTTAAGGAACATTCGAGAATGGACCGGAATCACCTCTGTAGAACAGCTGTTTCACTTGGCAACAGACAGAGAGGCTTTCAAGATGCTAACGGCCAACCTTCAGGATTGAAGAGGCACATAAAGAAGAAGAAGAATCTCAATAGCAGTTATTTATTAATAAAAGAGCACTAAATAAGTTTACAAAAACATCAAACTAGATTTTCTGGGGTTTCACTCGTATCGGATACCAATCATTTCTATTGTAATAAAGATGATTTATGAACAATCAAATAAATGTAAATATTAAAAAAAAACGTTTATTTATTACATTCCGTTATGACTTTTAATAAAATTATAGTATAAGACGCCACTAGGAAATGAAGTAGCATAAAAGGAAACGGTATTATTAAAAAGTTTCCTACGGATCCTGAATGAATTTACTAGTTAAATATATAATATCAATAATTTGTATATAAGATTTTATTAGGGTATCCGTAGTCAATTAATGGCGAAAACGGAACTCTTATAATTTCGTTATGTTATTTCAATGGCATCAAGACGCAGAATTCATTTACATAGAACACAATGCTTAGCCTAAACTGATTTGACCTTTGGTGTTAAAATAGGAAATAGCAGATTAGATATCATTTATTCTATTTATCTCTCCTTACATCAAGGCTGAAGTTGTTAACTGAATCCTTACATAAATCATTGAATAAATTAACGATCAGATTACCAAAGAACTAAAACACATTCACTGATGGGTTGTTATTGCAAGCAGAAACCAGTACTTTTTTTGGCATTACTGTGTTTTGATTTGAAGGACACACTCGAGGTTGGCAACGCGTGATTGACACCTACAAATCGTGACGACCGCGCTCATAGGCTACGACAACCGCTTACCATCAGATGGGTCGTATGTTTGCTTGCCAACTTGGTTAAATAAAAATAAAAAACATATAAGTTATTTAATACCTTCTTGAAGTATTGTCTCGAAGATTTGGTACGTCGATTCGCAATCATCAAGAACAGATCTCCTTAAGCCCTGTTGTATATGATCACCATCTAATGACTTTGAACGTGAACGAAATTCTTCTTTTTGAACAACGCGATCGACATTATTTGTAGGGACGGCGCATGACCCTCGTCGACCTTCATTGGATTCATGACGCCAGTGACCTACTTTTTTACTAAATGTTCGGATCAACTCCTGTATAGAATGGTGTTTGTGCCGGTGACCACTTGCACTAGATCCAGAACCGCGCCTTTCAGTGGAATACGGCGGTTCTTTGGCAGGGTTCATGCTTTCTGTTAACTTCTGAGCAAAACTTTTATTATCAAAGCGACTTTTAAACGGTGTATGTGATAGCTTGGTGCTACTTATTTCCCCGTACCTATCGCATTTACTGTATTCGTTCTCCTGTATATCATCCATAACGTCATTGTAAAGAGGCGATACAAATTGTCGATAATCCTGTCTTGGAGTTTGGTAGGAGTTAGTACACGTCTGGTATCTCTCCTCATCACTTCGTCTAATTTTGGGGTCAAGATGTGAATGGTAATTATGAGGCGAAGGTGATCCATGCCCCTCCATAACATCTCGGAAATAACTCGAGAAATTCGGATATCTATCTCGAGGACTGGACGCCGAATCTAACGGGCTGCCACGAAGACTGCGATGAGTGCAACTTCCACGTCGATTGATATTAATCGCCTTCGACGCATTATCATTATTAACAGACGAACGAGAATCCGTCGAACTTAACGTCGAGCACCAACTCTCGAAACTGTCGTCCTTTTTCATCGGAGGAGTGGTTTCCCTCGACTGATGTTTGTGTAAAAAATGCGATATGCCGTGCATTTTTATAACTTATACACTTTTTATCACTTAAGTTATAGCTTTATCCAGGATATATATACATTTTAATTTTAAATTAAGACGGTTGCGCTGTTCTAATCGTATGCTGCTTTTATTAAAATGCTAAGAATAAATTTATTGGCAAACTTATTTCTGTGTTATATTATAGATGCTATGAATCAGAGACAAGACGATTCTCGCGAAAAGCATTTATTTTATGCCAATTGTATCTAAAATAAAATACACAGCATTTTAATTTAAATAAATATAAATATATAAATAAACACTACACACTCAACGGCCCCCATTAGAATAGTAATATCCTGTGTCGGGGGTCCGGAAACATACACAATGACAAGGACAAACACACCCAGACCGGAAAATATGCTTGCATGGTCAATACAAACATATTATGCTCCGAGCAGGAATCGAACCCGCGACCTGTGGCGTTTAAGGCAGGTTCCCTACCGCTGCGCCACAACGTCGTCAATTTTTAACATATAAAACATCGTAGGGCGAATAACATCGACTATTGTTATTCTAATATCGTCCTATTTTTTCCGTAATCGTTTATAGTATAGGAAAAGATTACTCAACAAGAATAATATATAGAAAATTGGTTTTTGATCGCCTGGAAATCAAGACCAAATATTATTTTATGTTTGCGAAAACACATCACATCACATTATCTTCTAAAAATAATATAATAGGCGTTAGACAATGTTAAATAAAATTGTAAATTCCCGTATTCCCAAGTTCTTCAAACTTTGGAGCTGAATTAATTTTTAGAGGCATCCTAAGGATGGATTTAATTTTGAGTGAAGGCTGTCTCTTCGCGGCCGGGCTTCGGGCCACCCCAGTAGGACTAGCATCATTGCATTGCAAGAGCTATGGAAAATAAAAGGATTTATACAAAATCTAGCCATTTAAGCCACAACAGAGCTCGATAACGGTTGGGGTAGCATTGAATGGGAACCCGTCCGGTCTTAATCTACAGGAATATCGAGACCAGTTTATTTTATTTAGGAAGTGCACTCACGCGACAAGGGAAGAGATGTGTGGCCTTGAAGTAACCGCATATAGACTAAAAGACAAGTAACGAACCCGGTCACCTTCAGAAAATCTGACTGAATCAAGTTTACCGACCCATTTATACTTTTATTTCATTTGTTTTTAGGGTTCCGTACCCTAAAAACAAATACTAAAAGTAAAATAAAACAAAATTTATAAATAATTTTTAGGTTTTTTGCTGTATTTCATGAACCGTAATAGATAAATAGTTAGAATTTTATAGATTATGTATTTCTATGGCTATTATATCATATTTAAAAAAAAAAAAAAATAACAACAAATTTAATTTAAAAATGATCTATTTGAGTTCGATACGCACTTGCTCGCGCTTTAATTTGATATGATATTTCATTTGTCGTCTAAAGGCGTCGGGACGTGACGACCCCATCGCCCGCTGTTGGGAAGCTCAGTTATAGCAGAGATTATGCCAACAGTACATTTAGTCATACTAGTGGTAGGCCTTTTGTTGCAAAAGGCCAGCTAGGTAGGTACCACCTCAGTGTCAGTTCTACCGCAAAGTAGTACTGTGTTTCGTTTCGAAGGGCACTGTAGGCTAGAGAAATTACTGGGCAAAAGAGATTTAGGAACCAATATCTCGAGGTTGGCAACGCGTGAGTGGGAACCTTATAACAATGTTGCAAGCGCTCATAGTCTACGGCAACCGCTTACCAACAGTTGGACCGTACGCTTGCTTGCCAACTTAGTAACATAAAAAATGTGTGATTATGTTATACTACAAAAATTTAATTAAAACTAAGATTAAAAAGATAAGGCGAGAGTATTTTTAGCTAATACCTACATAATGACAAGACACAGTAAATGTGCAACATTGACAAGACGCAATAAATATACGCGTAATTCCTGATATCCTTTTAAGGTAATCGAAGAATTAAAGGTAATTAGAAAGATGATTTTATTATTGAATGAATGAAACGATTATTAAATAACACATCACCGCATTTCTTAGCATTTAGCTTGAAAAATTACTACTGTAAGCTGAGCTGTTATTATGGAATGCACAAGTGATAGTCATGTGACGTTAAGTCACACGACCTGTGTATTTACGCATTCCCATATGGGATAGTAATCGTTAATAGTTTGTTCTTTTGTAACACCATAAAAATGAATATATTATATTTTATTTCAACCAGCTATTAAAGTGGATAACTCTTTGTTTTTTTTTTTTCAGAATTCATAAATAAATGTAGCCTGAGTTACACCACATAACATCAGCTATCAGTCATTAAAAGTCAAGTCAAAAACCTATGAAAAATAAAACATAAAAAAATAGTTCTTTTTCTTATTAGTATTATTACCTAACGTATATACGAGTACTTTCAAAACATTTAAGTTATTTTTAAATAAAAAACAGAACCTTATTTTTTTATTTGTACGTATAATATATATAGATTATTAATATACCCTAACTGAGTATAAAAACCTCAGATATAGTTCATAAACAACCTTTATAATAAAGTACGAAACGAAGACGATGTATCATTCAAATCCCTCAGCCTAAAGGCTAAAATGTATTTTCTTTTATGTTTATTTTACTTGTCCAGTTTTTATTACTTTGTTTTGCTTAGACTTTGTACCATAATCACGCTAGCTTTAAGAAGAAAAGCTTTAAAAGAAAAGCTTATAATTATGTAACAAAATATTGAAAAACTCGGACGACCAAAAAACTGAAGAGGAATATATACATTTTATACAAGTAAACAACTACAATGACAACACCCCGACCTAAAAATATTATTTCAATATGAACCCGCGTTTTAAAATCATTGTAATGAACATTCTTAGTTTTTACTTTCATTGTTTGTTTTATTATTAACTAGCTTCGGCTCCGCTCCGGCTTCGCACGGGTATAAAATATATAGCCTATGTCATTCTGAAAAAATGATTAAAATCGATCCAGTAGTTTTGATGTATTCATTACTGGCCGTGGCCCGCACGCGTTAAATGTAATTGTATGTAAATCTATGTATTAAAAAAAACCGCATCAAAATCCGTTGTGCAGTTTTAAAGATTTAAGCAGACATAGGGACAGAGAAAGCGACTTTGTTTTATACTATGTAGTGACTTTATGAATGATCTAATGAAAAAATTGAATGAAAGTACTCAACAGAAAATAATTATCATTCATATATATTAGTGTCATATATGTGCGATCAATACAAATCTCTCTCTCAAAACAAAAACCAAACCCATGACTGTCGACGGTATAAGCAGCTACCACTAATTACCGATAGCATTAGTGCTAAAGTGCTTACAGGGATTACATAAAGGTCGTTTATGAAATAAATTTGTTTAATAAAACAATTACAAAGTGAACTAAAATACAAATTTAATTCTTATTTTTATCACATCAAGGTACAAATTACGTGTTTCAATTTATACTCGAAAGATTTAAATTTTCCTATATCAAAAACAGAAAACAAGGGAATTTTCATAATGACGTCACCTTGTTGCTCCAAAAAATACTTATTATTCAAATTTCATGTATTCACTGTTGTTCGTCATTTACGGATCGAATAAGGAACTTTTGCATATAATATATACGTGTGTACATTTACAAACATCTTTATTGATATAACCATGAACTATCAGCTGTTATTCAATATGATTTGTGGCTTTATCTACGGACGGACACAGGGGAGCATCTGTTAGTAGATAAACCGAAATCAATGCAAGGTCATGACCAAAACATTTTATTTACTAAGACTGAATAGTGTGATCTCTTTACTTGGCTACTTTAAGAAAACATATTCTACGTATTGACTACACTTATTATTAGAAAGTCAGATTCTACCACAGGCTCCAAAACTAAATCTCTCCCTGAGAAGAATAGGCGAAACAAACTCGGGGTTTATATATTTTTTAATTCCATTTGAAAAAAAAAGCCTGAAGCTGATATAGAGACCGTCTCATTTCAAAGGTGTGGTGCCTGGAAGGTTTTCACTAATATTACAAAAGCATGTCCAATACAAACGTTCTTTGATATTTTATTAAAACATATTAATAGAAAGTTTCTCAAACGCTTACTGGGATAATATTTTTGACCTTTAAAAGAATTACTAATTTTATGCAGTCGTGTAACTGGCATTAGTAATTTCTTTTTTGTTCCTACATACCCACGTAAACTTTGTAAAATAAATTAACTTTTTTTTACTAGGATATATTTAAAAATGTACATTTGAATAACAAATGATTTTATATTTTAACTGAAGTAGTAAATGTACTAATTTATTTTAAGCTACCCACGGTATTCAGGAGGAAAATAAAACATAATACCTCAACCGATATATATATTGTAAATATTTACAGTTTAAACTTATAACATAAATTTTGTTCAATACTACGGTGCTTATTACTATTATCCGGATTTGACTGCTTACTAGTTTTTACACTTAAGAAATTGTTATGTGACATCTGCAACCATAAAGGTGAACCAGTAACAATTAAGAGGTAACGATTATTATCAGATGCGACGTGATAACTAGAACGACCGACAGCTTCACGTGCTTTCCGAGACACGGTCGGGAGACCCACAAGGAGAAAGACCGAAACTAATACTTGTAAGATCAATACACACATCTCGCGAGCGGGAATCGAACCTGTGACAGCCAAGGCTAAAGACTACCAGCACGCCACAAGCGACCTAATGTATATTATAGATGAAAAATAAGGTCTTAAATTTATTTTTGGGAAAAAAATTTACTTGTAACTTTTCAAAAACATATTTTTTAAATTGAAATTAAGAAACTTGAATTTTATTTCAGTTCAGTATGTTCTTTCTATGTCAGTTTTCACTAGTTGTCTCGCTTTAATATAATAATTTTGTAATTGTAAAACTAACGTTTACATTTTCTTATTATTTGTTTATCTACATAAAAATATGCGATAGGATATGTAAAGCATCTAGAAATATATCACAGTGTAATACCTTATTAGGTATGTCATTTGTCTCGCTCTTAGCTTAGCATAATACGATTCTTATAGAAGTTTACCTTTAGTATTTTAATATGAATGCAAATAACAATGCATTAAAGTTGCATTTGTTTACTACGGCATTGCGCCAAATGATCACAAAACGTTACACATGTGCTTTATGCCAAAACATAAACAGAATACGATCAAAGAACGACCGAACAGCGCATCCGTAATTTTAACACTAAAATGTTACTTAGCGTGACACACAGCACTGTTTTAGCGATGTTGATAAATATGTACGTTTCATTTTATATATTATTTTAAAGTTTACACAATGTTCGCGACACGTCACGCTCACGCGACGTCCGTGGTAATACTAACTTAGCGAGTTAACAAATAAGCAAAGAACCGCGCATCGGATCGCATTGGAGAGGCGGTAAGCAACTTTGTCCGCGTGGCGTACAATTATACCTGTTACACAAAAAATTAGTTAATTCATACAATTCAATACTGACTAAATAATGATACGGTCAAATGATTGAATTTAGGTTATTGACCTATTATGAATAAATTACCTTCTATAACAATCCTAATTGAATAATCAATGACAGTACAGTGAGTATATTGATTGCATTGTTTTCATTCGATACTTTCGCAATGATTACTCAGTAAACACTTCCTTTATCAAGAATTAAGTACAATTAACGTACGCTTTTTACAAAATGTTTTTTTCGAATACTGTTAACTTTGAGGGGAAAAGGCAATGTTCATAATAACTAATATTCTTTAAATAGACGTTTGGTAAAGTCGTCGCACGCAGTTGTTGCGGAAGCGAACCTGCCTTAAGCGCCTCAGGTCGCGGGTTCGATTTACACTCGGAGCAGATGTTTGTATTGACCATACAAGCATGTCAGGCCGTTGAGTATGTAGCGTTTATTATTATTAAAACACTTGCAACATATAGTATTAATGTGTATGTCACAGCAGTTAAAGTTTCGGCTTCACAGGAGGCACCCTAAGGACAGAATCAAATTTGAGCCCCCGTGAGGGCCGGGTGACGCTGTCAAGGCCAGTAGGGCCAACAATAACACACATTCCGAAAAATAATCTATAAACATTCAACATCTTATTTATTTAAACGTTGTGGTCTAAGATCGGCAAAGAGAATAATAATTGCGCTGCAACCAACTACTCACCAGATAAGAAGTATGTGTTATCAAATATTATTAATAAAACAGCAAATCGCGATTGTTTGTATTTAAATGTGTTTATGGTTAGCTTTAATTTAAAACGAGTTGCCAATCGGTGGAAACGTAAAGGATCCGCAGCTTGATGGTGGCGAATCTTTAGGCCCGTCTGTCGGTTTTCGTGCGTTACCTGCTGAATCGATTTTAAGGAATATTTGTCGCTAAAAATAAATTTGAAGAGGGTGAATTAGGGGAAAGTTTGTACCTATATATTTCTATTTCAATAAAGACGTCTTATTTATTACTCAATTATTTTTACTCAAGTATTAGTTATTAGAGTAATAAACAGGCCCTGGATAAATTATTATTATCAGATGTAACGTGATAACAACCGAAACCGGTAGCTTAATGAGTCCACGGTCCACTCCGAGGCACAGTGGGCAGAACCACAAGACCAAGAACCACAAGCAGTCGAGGTTAGAGGTACACTCACTACCAACACTCGACAACAATGTCAACATAAACCATTGACTAACTGACCGACCAACAACAACAACCGACAAACTGAGTTTGATACTTATGTATATATGAACTTATGTATATATCTCTAAAATTTGTAGGCCTATCTTCAGGAAACCAAATATGGTTGAAAGTTCATTTGATGATCTACAACCTCGAATTTGTCTAAAATTTTAAATTCCATAATTTTTATATATTTTAGGATTTCATTACAAAATCATGGAGCGGTTAATAGCCTACACCTATTTACTAAATTTCGTATAGATAGGGCCAACAGTCTCCGAGTAAAATGACTGTGACATACGGATGGACAGACGAACATGACGAAATTATAAGGGTTCCGTTTTTGCCATTTGGCTACGGAACCCTAAAAAGCGGGCTCTACCAATTTAACGGAAAATGTCGAGATTCCGAAAAAAAAACGAAGCTAAAAAGCATTGGAAAATAATTGTAAATTATTCTTTGATAAATTCTGACTAAATATACTAAGGTAATACTACCTTAAAAACACAAAAGAAAAATAAGAATTTAAGGTACTTAACTACTTTTCGTAGAAAACGTAATTGGCCTTTTTACCTCTTAGAAATGCTTGAGCCCGAACATCAGTGCTTTATTAAAATAATTGGAAAAATAAAATTAAAATTATGTAAAAAATAAACCTTTCAAAATACGACCAGCCAAATAAGAAAGACCCTTTTTTATCACTACATAGTATAAAACAAATTCGCTTTCTCTGTCCTATGTATGATTAAATGTTTAAAACTACGTAACGGATTTTGATGCGGTTTTTTTAATAGATAGAGTGATTGAAGAGGAAGGTTTATATGTATAATAACATCCATTAAATAGTGGAGAAAAAATAATAATTTTTGAGGTTTCTAATTTGATGTCGTAAATAATTACATTTAACGCGTTCGAGCCACGGGCAGTAATGAATAAGTCAAAACTACTGGATCGATTTTAATCATTTTTTCAGTGAATGACTTAGGCTATATATTTTAGTATATTATAATTGTATTCTAGATTTATTAATGACTTATACTCGTATATATGTATATTTACATATATATTTTTATGTTACAAGTTGGCAAGCAAGCATACGGCCTACCTGATGGTAAGCGGTTTTCGAAGCCTATGAGAGCGCCCAACACCATGGTGTCACTCACGCGTTGCCAACCCTGAGATATTGGTTTCTCAATATCCTTTGCCCAGAATTTTCACTACAGTGCCCTTCAAACCGGAATACAGTAATGCCTAAGCACTACTTTGGCGGTAGCATATTTGACACTGGGGTGGTACCTACCTAGCCGGCCTCTTGCAACAAAAGACCTACCAGTGCGACTAATTTCACTGGTGGAATAATTTTCTGCTGAGAAAGAGATTATCCCAACAGCAGCAATATATAATTTTTAATGAAGTAATAATTATAAAAGTGTAGAGCCATTCTCCCACAGCACACCGTACCGGTTCGACCGGGGAACTAGGTACCAACATCTCACAGAAAATCAGCTTAAGTATCGCTACTGTTGCGTTTCGTGTGATGACTGAGAGCGTCACAAGAGCCGAGAGAGGCACAATCTCCCACCTCCTCTGTTCCCTTCTTTTTTCCCTTCTCATATCTCATGGATTTACAACGCGAACACGATACCTCAACCGTTCATAGCGTACGGTATCTGCTTACCATCAGACGGCCCAACTGTACACCATATACTTGTTTGTCAACCGACATGACATGAAAATGAACAAGCTTATGAGTATAATAGGCGTTCTATTTGTAGATCTACAGACACTAACTGAAGACGCCATAGCCGTGGAAAATTTCTAAGCCTAAAACACTTGAGGATAACGAAAATAAATGATAGGACTTGATTAGTTGAAGCTTTGAAAAACAAGAGGAAGGTATTGATGTAAGAATGTATTTTTATACCAAACAAACAAATTTACGGCATGCATAATGGAAACCAGTTACCATTCTGACTTCGGCTTCAATACTTTAAAAGCCATAAGTTCTAATCGGAGATTGAAGCTCCGCGGTTGATAAATAATTGTTAAGGAAAATACTACACTTAGTATTATTCTTTAAAACTGAAATTAAAAAGCAGAATAATGTTTGTATAATTTAGTTTTATTGAACCCGCCCCAAATATGGCCTCTGCCTTCAACTCCGTCTCAGATTTCGATTCCTGTTACGTATCCGACACAAATAAAAACTTCATAACAACGTACGTCTCCGATGAGATGAGACTAGAAGAGAAGTGGTGAAGTCATAAAGTATGAGGTGAGGGTGACTGAATTTTCGGCAGTGTCAGTTATCGAACGCAACGAAACCCATCCTTCCTAAAGTGAAATATTCCTATCTATCATATTACAAGTCAATGGTACATAGAGTAGTTTTTAGTTTGGCAAAATAAAAAGAATTGCGCGTAATTCGCTCCGAACAGGCACAAACAGGAAGAGAGTTTAGTATCAGTTAGCCATAATCAAATATGGAAATAACGTACGTTTACGTGCGAATTTGATACTGAAAACAACAACAGCCGACTTCAACCGCCTTACACAACTGCAGATATTATAGAGAATTAGTTTAACTTACTTTTTATTTATTTTTATTAAAATGATAATTTTATAACAAAGCATTGTAGAAACTACAACGGTTTATAGTTAATACTTATTATTATACTAGCGGGCCCGGAAGACATTGTCCTTCCCCGAAAAATCTGGGACCTGATAGCAGCGCCCCTTAAGTCTAATTGTGAACAGAAATGACACTGGTAAAAATTATTGAATTACTCATATCGCTATAAAAATATTTTGGGTATATAATATAGGGTTTGATGGTAGAAGAGTAAAAATTTAGGGTTTAATGTATTTTCTATGCTGAATCGTAAAAAAATTGTCCAAAAAAATATTGTGATGTTGTCCAAAAAAAATATTTTTCATACCCCTTAACATTCAGGGGTATGAAAAATAGATGTTGACCGAGACCAATTCTCAGACCTACCCGATATGCAAAGTTTCATAAAAATCCGAAGAGCCGTTTCGGAGATTATATAACAATACAAATATAGTAAATTTAATGACTTTTATGAACTACCTATAAGTAGATGAGAGTGAAGCTTAAATAAATTTCAATTATTTATGAATCAGAAAAGTCTTTTTGCTTCTTTTATATTCTGTACGTATTTTTAAATTTATTAAATTTAATAGGTTTATTAACCACGGAATGTGGTCTGTTATATTTCGCCTTAAGTAGCACTGCTTAAAGTGGGTTTCTTCAAGGGAAGGTTGAAAAAGTTTTTAAGGGGTCGGCAACACGCATGCGATACCTCTGGGGTTGCAGGCGTCCATAGGCTACGGTGACCGCTTACCATCAGGCGGGCCGTACGCTTGTTTGCCACCATCGTGGTATAAAAAAAAAAAAAAACTGCTTAAAGTGAGATTAACAGAAACAGAAGAATAGAAGTTGTTCTATGGTTTGCCGTTTAATTATTCAACGAGCGACAATTTTTTAATAATGAATTGTATTCACTCTCGTGAAACGACAGCTCTTCCATTAAAGTTGAAACCTACAGAACACACATTCACAGAATTTCATTTTCATCTCCTGGTCGATTTGGCAAATTCGGGTATAATAACAGTAAACATAAGTTTTATATAACTATGAAGAATAATTTATATCGAAAATAGATTTTATAAATAGAACTCATTACTCGTTAAAAGTATATTTATTTCATAAAAAAACTTGGGACTAATTGATTATTAGATCATAAAGGAATCTATTAATAGCACAATAAAGTACATCTTATTCTCGTATTGGAAAAGAATTATATCGAGTTTCGCTCTTCTCGATGTAATAAGCCTTACGAACGTTTCTCGACTAGAGTAAAAATAGCTTTCAACTTTAACTTTTTATATTGAGTAATTGGATGTGTGCTGTATGAGTTATGCTATTTAAGTATCTTTTATCTTTACAAATGTTATAAATGCGAAATACGGCGCAACATACACTCGAGGAGTGCCCAGCCTGGACTAATGAACGTCGCAGACTCGTCGCGATAGTTGGGAACGACGTTTCACTTCCAGCACTAATCAGATCTATTTTCCGTTGTAAGAGGTCATGGGGGAAGACATTTCTCTTCTGTGAAACAGTAATATCACAGATCCTTCTGGGCTAGGAGGGAGAGAGAAGTGTCTACTCCGGCGCTTCGTAACGGGAGAGCAAGGCGACGGAGGAGGTGTCTCATGCATTAACCTTAACGAGGGTTTATATGGCGGCTTCCGGGGAATCCGTCATATAAAACACAATAGCTCGAGATGCCACCTATTAAGTAAGTACCCTTGAATGGAGGCTTGCGCTGTCGGAACCGTGGAAGAATGCAAAAGCGCACCCATAGGTGCAACAAAACGCGCCGCGCAAAGACGGTGGTGTTTTAGTCGGTACGAGTCCGACACGGCGTCCTGTTGCCCCCGTAATAGAGGCATCCATAAGGATTTCCCCACGAGGAGGGGATGAAAAGGTGTACGGAAGTATCGACATTTTTAGAGCCATAAGCTTGAAATTTATTTTTTAGGTTGTTAATTCGATAAAAATAAATATGAAATTCAGAGGGGGTTTTAGTTCAGAGTTTTTATTGAAATCGTTATTCGCGCGGGCGAAGCCGCTAGCATAAGCTAATTTATAATAATCTTTAATAGGGTCGTAGTTTCAGTGTACCGCGACCTTAAAGTTTAAGGAGTCAGTAATCTTGTTTTTCTGATTACGTCCAAAGGTATTTATAATTGCAGTTAGCTGGAAAGAAACAGCGCTCTTTCTTAGGGAAGATAGAGGAACGGCAGTTACAAATTACCTTTGATATAAGAAGCCATTTGGTTTTGAAAACCTCGTAATTACGTAATTACGTCTATTATAATTTTTAACTAAAATATTATGTAACTCATTATAAATGTTATTTGTAATTGTTTGCATATATATGCTTTTATAAGCAGTATTTGTGTCAACATATCAAGTTGCAATTTACGATGACGATGTTATGTACCTGACATACCGCTACTTAATTATTATTTTCACCTGACAGTTTTTAAATTTAATAAAATTATTTTCGGTATTATTAAAAAATTCAAAATTAAAATTTTCATTTTGAAAGATCTATCCAACTTTTTCATAGCTTGAAAAAAGTAACCTAGATGCAAGAAACAAGACAAAAAAGTGAGAATACGATTTTATATAGAAAAATAGTATCAATTAACCAGATCGAGTGAAGATCCATCTCAGAATATCACAAATAATTCCTAAAATTTTTCTTTATATTTTGTAGAAAAAATAAGATTCAAAACTGTTACGACCTAAACACAATACGTACGAAAAAAATTATATTTTCTTGCCTGTAAAGGGAAAATAGCAAGTGAAGGTCGATCTTACTTCAGATGTTAGACTCCTGAATTTTTTTTACTAAAATTAAGATTGATCGTGTCAAAAACTTTTACGAACTAAAAACAATACTAATAAAAAAATCTTATTAAGAGAGCTGCCTTCAGGCAAAACAGCTAAGAACTTTAAGCGATCAATCCATTAATTTAAAGTTAGAACAGTTAGAACGACGTTGTGGCGCAGCGGTAGCGAACCTGCCTTAAGCGCCACAGGTCGAGGGTTCGATTTCCGGTCTGGGTGTCTTTGTCCTTGTCATTGTGAATGTTTCCGGACCTCCGACACAGGATATAACTACCTTAATGTGGGCCATTGAGTGTGTAGCGTTTCTAACAATACAATATATAATAGAAAGTCTATAATTTTTTTTTTTTTTTTTGTTAGAAGTTGGCAAACAAGCATACGGCCCACCTGATGGTAAGTGGCTGCCGCAGCCTATGAGCGCTTGCAGCACCATTAGTAGGTGCCACTCACGCGTTGCCAACCTCGAGATATTAGTTCTTAAATCTCGTTCGCCCAGTAATTTCACTAGCGTACAATGCCCTTCAAACCGGAACACAGTAGTGCCTAAGCACTACTATTTGGCGGCAGAATATTGGACACTGCGGTGGTACCTACCTAGCCGGCCTCTTGCAACAAAAGACCTACCACCAGTGATCAAAATTGTCCAAAGGTGTCAGCAAGGCGACCATACACCGCAAATCGCAGCTTCGGCGAGCCTACAACTAGGTAAGACAGTTGGTGGGAGCAGTTTGATGCAAACCTCAATAGCTCAAGGGTAGAAGAGCCGACTTCGTTCGGTTAACGCGAGAGTCGAGGTTTCGATCCTGACCCCTTGGGCTATTGTCGTACCCACTCCTAGCGCAAGCTTCGAGCTTATTTGGAATGGCAATAGGGATATTAGTAATGCCTTGAAAAAGTATTGCTAATATTCTTTTAAACACAAAAAAAAATATCGTTCCAGGTGGTATCATTTAAAAGGTAGCCCAGCAGTGGACGTCTACAGGTTGCTACAGGTTGACGACGACGACGATGAGACGATACGAGTACAATACAACTCAGGCACGTTAACAAGTCACGTGGCTTGTGGTTACTCTTCGCACATTCCCTGCGTCCATCCCCGCTCAGACAGTAGCGTTAGCATAAATATTATAAATGTTCTAAATGTTATCGAATAATACAAGTTATTACTATTTCTTTATACCGATCACAATATTATATTGATAATCGTAAACTATTGAACTGCGAAATATAGTCTCAGCACATGAATACTACAGAACCTCGAAAAGAACATGAATAATATTTTACAGCGCCATCTACTGAAATAGCTTTAGTTAAGCTTGCTAATTTAGTTGCTGGGTCGTTAAAAGCAATAATAGTATTATTAGTCGCCAATAGATGTCAGGCAGAGTCATAATATATTTTTGAACTGGAGTTTTCAAAAACGGGTAAAACGACATTTTCTAAAAATGAATCCTAGCCAGATCGATTTATCACCCCCGAAACCCTCAGCATATAATTTCATGAAAATCGTAAGATCCCAATTATATACAAAAAATCCTCGTTTAATGGTATCATAATATTGTTACGGTGAACCTTATTACCGGTGTATAATGTTCATAATCACTTGCTACCCTTTGTGTCTATTTGCTTCGTTCGAGAGGTTCTAGGAAGATGTGTTTTCGAAAAGAGCCGTATAACATTCCGTGGACGGAACTTTCTCGAACCCGTGTTCCGCACTATAAAAGCGGCCCGGCGCGTCGACTAGTCATTCAGTTCTGAGCAACGAGCGAAGAAACTACAAGCGATACAAGTGAATAAGTGCGATAATAAGTGACCTCGGCTATTTTTTGGACTACGATTGACCTGTTATTTGTGAAGTTCTGTTGTTTGTTCTAGAACTTATTATACTTATTAAAGTCTTATTTAGAGCCATCAGGCGTTTATTTCCAAATCCAAGAACGACAGCCCGTAACAATATAATAATCTCCTAAAAGACATAAGTATAAATATAGCTCATTTTCCAAATTCCACGTATTTACCAAATTCCATAAAAATATACAAACACATATAGATAGCTGAATATACATAAGCTTCTATTATACACACATACTCATAACTAACACGCATAACAGTTCAAGTATCCTTTTTTTCGGAATGTATATTGCTGTTGGCCCTACTGGCCTTGACAGCGTCACCTGGAGTACAGACACTCAGCCGTGATAAAGGGACAGCCCTCACGGGGGCTCAAATTTGATTCCGTCCTTAGGGTGCCTCCTGCGAAACATTTGAAGTATCCTGTATGACTTTCTTCCAATGTCGTTTCAATCATCATTTTCCTTTCTAATGTTAGCGATGTCTTTGTTATATTTTTATGTTTGCAACACTAATAAATATAATTATATATCTAATGTCTGTTAGTGATAAATATAATTATATATCTAATGTGGGTACTTAAATAAATTTAAAACTAAAATGAATTGATTGGGGGTATTATGATACAAGATGTCAAAAAGGCAGAATAAATGTAATGTCTGTACTAGAAAGTGTAATTGTGAAATTAATATACGAATGTGTGATAGTGAAGGCTATATTATTTGAAAGATCCCGTGACGTTAACACTAAGAAGCAAAATTTTGTTTCCGAAACCTACGCATGCAAATTATGACGACATATGCCTGTTTCATAGCACCATTACACCACACCCTTGTGACTTTGCAATAAAATTTCGGTATTTATTCACGTTTACCCTCACTTCTTCGTTCGTATAAAGGTTCCGTAACGTATTGTTTTCGTGTGCAACAATATTAAAATACATTAGCGATAAACTGAACTGATAGTTCATAAGAAAGAAGAACCTCTTAGAAGAAAACGATTAAATCGATTGTTTTATTTTTTAACTTACGGTGCCAACGTAAGGTGCCAAAAATCTATATAAATAAATAAAATTAAGGTCTCCGTTTATTCCACATCAACAGCTTTTCCATAAACGCATATGAAAGTATACACGGTGTGTTACATATAAAAATATTTTTTTGTAAATTTTCTGGGTCTATTTACTCTAAATAATCGCTGAAACAGTTGGACCGATTTTCACGGCATTTTCACTGGCAGATAGCTGATGTTATAAAGAAATACCTTTTTTTTAGAAAAATAATTAGGATTCCGTATAAAAAAAACTGGTACACCACACGAGATGAGCCGCGGGCGCAGGTACTTTTAAAAATATAAAATAAATAAATGTAAGTACTATTTAATATTTAGGTATATATATTTTTTTACTGAAGCTGAACATTACGTTCAATATTTTCGTACAACAAATATGTTCAGTCATAATAGAAAGTTTAATCACTTTACACCTAATAAATCTGTTCATTAAGTAGCCGAATTTAGTTAGTTTTCAACGAGTTCGTTAAATCTCCTTGTAAACTTGTAACATTTTTGTATAATTCTTTATGTTGATTGTAGCATCGATAGATGTTTCATCCTAATTCCATATTTGTATTTTTTTTATGTTAGAAGTTGGCAAACAAGCATACGGCCGACCTGATGGTAAGTGGCTGCCGCAGCCTATGAGCGCTTGCAGCACCATTAGTAGAGGCCATTCACGCGTTGCCAACCTCGAGATATTAGTTTTTAAATCTCGTCCGCCCAGTAATTTCACTAGCGTACAGTGCCCTTCAAACCGGAACACAAAATTGGACATATAATAAAAATTTGGCGGCAGAATATTTGACACTGCGGTGGTACCTACCTAGCCGGCCTCTTGCAACAAAAGACCTACCAGAAGTGTGACTGATTGCACTGGTGCAATAATCTCTGCTGTGACAGAGGATATCCCAACAGCGGGCGATGGGGTCGTCACATTTCGACGCCGAAAAATTGTAGTTAAATTAGCAACGCAAGAACAGAGAGAATAGAAATTATGTGTCTGTCAAGGTATCAGCTAAGAGACATTTAAAGGCTAACATTACTAAAGAAACTAAAATGACATCTTAAGTAATACGTCAATGAAAAACAGAAAAAGAAGCGTAATGGCACTAACCTGAGGCATAGTGATGTTGCTGAGCTATCACCCTCTGAAATGATATAAAATAATAAAATAAATAAAAAGAAAAAAAACAAAAAGTGCAGAGATCGACAAGGTTTTGATAAAAATAATAACAATCATTCTAAAAGAAGAAATGGTAAATAGCTTGTTCTTACAATGTTGTGAGCGTAAAATTAACTATATGATCATGAATAGCTAATAATTTTATTTAAAAAATAACAATAACCGACTTCAATCGCCAGAAGAATAGTTAGTTACATAACAACAGCGAAAAATGTAACCCCGAATTATGCCATTATCACTAACTATTAAGAGTTGAGATGCATATTCATGTTTAAAGACATTACAATTTAATTTTCCTCGTCTTTGAAGTCGGTTAGATAGTAATAGTAACATGCAAAGTAAAAAGCAGTTTAAAATAGATTTTTTTTAATGGAAACTTCTTTAGCCACGTTCAGCCTTTTTTGATAATGAATAAACGTATGTATTCGCGTCACCGACATGTTACGTGTGACATGCTAGGTCAGACTGGCGAGGCACGTGCATGTTAGACTCTTCCTATGTTACTAGATGGTAAGGCTAATATTTAAACTTTAATTTACAAATTATTTAATTTAAAGAATGTGTTTATATTCTAAAGTTTACAAGTTTTACTTCTCTTCTTCGTCCTAGCATTATTCCCGGTATTTTATTTACCCAGGGTCTTATCCGTATCCGGATTTGACAGGATTTGACTAGTTTTTACACAGAGCGATTGCCATCTGACCTCCGCAACCCTAAGCGCGAACCAGTAACTCATTGGATAAGAGCAATTTACTTATCAAGATTTAACGATTATTACCAGATGTTATGTGATAACAACCGAGACCGACAGCTTAACGTGATCTCCGAGGCACGGTGGGGAGACCCACACGGACCAACGCCCAGACCGAAACAGAAATTTTAACAAACATCTGCCCGAGCGGGAATCAAAGCAGCAACCGTCGAGACTAAAGGAAGACTCGCTACCCACAACGCCAACGTTGTCAGCGGTGTCAACCAGTTTTCATTTCTATCGTTGTTAAATAATCTAAATTTCTATCGGACCTCTCCATGACTGCCTTATATAAAAGAAGTTCATTTTTTTTCAATAAAGAGTTCGATGTATATTATGTGTAAGACGTAGCACGCAAAAAAGCTATTTTTATGACGGTCACAGGGAAATGACCAAGAAATAAATAAATTCTTAGTGATTTGCGAACTGTTTTCTCTTTTATTACTAGCCATAAATTATTTTAGCAGGAAATTTTATAAATTTAAGTTATGTAAAACGATATCATTGAATTTATGATCTGTTTTCAGTACTCACTTTTAATTTTTTTATTCAAAATACCTCGTGATTTCTGGACATTTAGATATATCTCGATCAGTATTGCTATCATGGTCATATCCCTGCGACATTTCGATAAATTGCTAATGATTCTACACATAGAAATAGTCAATTCAACTGAAATAAGTGTGAAGGTTAGAGAAAGATATCAAAAGTCAAGTAAGTAAAGCAATGGATATGATACAACTACACAATACATTATATAGAATATCTACCAGCCTATATGATTAGGTATGGTATACAAGGATGAACGTAATTTACTGCTTGACAAACAAGCGTACGGCCCGCCTGATGGCAAGCGATCACCGTAGGCTATGGACACATGTTTGCCACAATAATTTTGTAAAAACAATTTAGGTATATTTATTTTATGCTAGCATACGATCAATGTAACGATAATAAATAATATGAAATAAAAACTAGTAAAAAAAGAAATACATAACTACTGAAATCGTTATTGTATTAAAACTTATGAAATACTTACTCTTAATAATTTAATTAATAATATTTTAATTTATTTAATCTTTGATAACGAAAAACAGAACTTATACTAATATTATAAAGCTGAAGAGTTGTTTGTTTGTTTATTTGGTTAAATGCTAATCTCAAGCATCTGCTGGTCGGATTTGAAAATTTCTTTCTAGCACATTTGTACAGGAAAGCTATAGGCTATACAGCATCACGACACCATACTTGGAAGCCGAGCAATAAAAAAGAAAGTGCTGGCAATAAGATGTAGTAAGCTGGTAAAACAGGGCGACGTGCGAAGCCGCGGGCAAAAGCTAGTACATTATATTCTTAGATTGTTGTTTCCTTTATTTACCAAGACAAATTTCAAATACAAGTCCGAATTATGAAGTTTCATTGAATAACATATTATCACATTTTCACAATCCATACAGTTAGCAACACCTTTGATGTCTGGCGAAGCCGCCGCCCGTATACAATATACATATATAATAAAATTCCGCAGACAATTTTGAATCTACCACTTATGAAATTTAAATCTTATATGAAGCGGTGTTTACTAACTAAAGCTTATTATTCCGTTAATGAATATATTGCAGATAATGTGGCATGGAATTAATATACGTTGAGTTTCATGCGGGATATATATCTTAATTGTACATTTGACAAATGTAATGTGATTATTTTTGAAAAGAGTAACTATAGAGTTTCTTGCCGTTTCTTCTCTGCAGAATCTACCTTCCGAATCGGCGGTAGCTTCACTTAGGCGGACATAACAGACTGTATATTTGACGATTCAAAAGCGCTTAAAAGCCTATTTGAATAAAGAATATTTTGAGTTTGAGTTTGAGTTTATTTTTGCTGTCCAATGCAAATATGTAGTGGCTGTTAAAAAAAATTGGCAATATTTTAAGCACCAAGGGTGAAAAGTAAGTAGTAGTAAGTAATCTTTAACCGTTGAGCTATTACGTCTGTGAAAGGGGAAAATTTGTTGCACACAAAACAATATTACGCTTTTTTATCGCGTAAAATTGTTTTTTTTGCCAGTTGCAGGATAGGCCTTAGGCCTGTCAGTAAATATATGACTAAACTTAACTAATTAAATTCTTCCTAGATACAATTTTGAACCTATTTTAAACAACAGCTTTGAAATGTGACCTATCTGTCATTTCAAGGCTGTTATTAGTATTTTCGTAATACAAGTTACTTATAAATTTCATTGCAAGAATATTGACAATAATTATTTATTTATTGATATTGTATATTTCGTTAAATTAACTTTATCGATAATTAGAGTTATCTAATTCCGATAAAAGCAACTAGGCATTGTTTTGTTTCTAAAATATGAAAACCAAACAATCAAATATGATTAATTACTTGACACACATTTAACTGCGTATTATATTTATACGTAATCTAAAACCACTATTTACAGACTGTCTAGAAGAAAATAAAATGGCTATCTACTAATTTTATATTGTTAGTTTATAACAAAACGTCGATTCTAGATAAGATCAATTTCTAAACATATTTCATTGACAATAATTAATTTGTCTCATATATTTATCGTCGAGGCCATTGTATTGTCTTATGCTAAATATTGATATAGCAATGTTGGCTGAGTTCTAAATGGAAGCAAATAAGCAATACCATGTCAACCCACAAAATTGAAAAACTGAGTTATATATGCAGAACTGTTGGTAAATGGCTGAAGAACATTTTTCTTTAATATTTGTAGGGTTTTAAGCTTTAAAACTTCAAAAAAGCCATTATTTAATCATGCAATTTATGTATTATTTTAAACGTTTTGGGTTATAGTATATACGAAATATGCAGTTTGTATAGGTACTTATTTTATGTGAAAATAAGTAAAATAACTTACATACATCTTGGAATTTGCCAAAAACTTTACCAATGCATAAAAATCATATAAAGCAAGTTGTTCAAAATTTTCAAACGCATTTTTCTCGAAATGACATTCGTGTGGGTTGACATGGTATTGCTTATTTGCGTCCAATTCTGATACTGTAATTTACATCTTGGTGAACATATAGACGCCCTACTGACACTTTTAAAATCGTTTGACGACCTAATGGCGGCCTTCCGAATCTGCGTCTTCCGGTGAGTAGTCGGTATTCCGACACCTTTGAACCCCAGCGTCTGATTCATGTTTGGATCTTGGCATTTTTTAAATGTAAGCATATATTTTAAAAAGATGCAAAATTTTAACAAATTATTAAATTTGCTACCTTACTAATATTATAAATGCGAAAGTAACTCTGTCTGTCTGTCGCGTTTTCACGCCAAAACTACTAAACCGATTTAAGTTAAATTTGGTACACAGATAGTCTACAGCCTGAGAAAGGACATAGGTTACTTTTAAATAGGAAAAAAGAAGTTATAAGTGTTTTAAAGGGGCGGATGCACAGCTGTAAGGAAGCAACGTCAATTTTAGAGCTAGAAGCTTGAAACTTATTTCTTAGGCTGTTGATTCGATATAAATAAATATGCCATTTGGACAGTTTGTAAGGAGGAGGGTTTAAGAGTTTGTAATAAAATCGTTAAATACGCGGGCGAAGCCCCTGGCAGAAGCTAGTTCTCTTATAAATATCAATTTTCATAAAAATTATACGCAGTAAGACGCAATACGTTAAAATATGTTTATAACTTACTAATATTGTTTTAAAACAGACATTTTATACAATCACCGTTCCTTTGCATATTTAACTTAAACATTGGCTTACTTATTTTGAATCAGCGAAAAATATTTAGCATAATAATAATGACCTAGCATGATATTGCCAATGATTATATACACACACTCCCGTCATCTTAATAAACATATATATATATATATATATATATAGCCCTAGACACACACACTCACATAGTCTGGATTGTGGATGTTACTTGTCAGAACGTCTGGTCATACCCGCTGCTCCCCTATTTACCGTATAAATGATCACGGATAACCGGCCACGCATTCGCGTCGAGCACTTAGCATCGAGCGCGCATATTTATACCGACAAATGGTTGAATATCCATTGTCAGGAGGTAAACGCGTAATGCGCATATTAGCGATGAGTAGCATAAGGATCAAATATCAATTTTCCGCCACTTAAACCATGTACAACGCTAATTTTCACATATTTCTAAAGCGTGCTTACTCAATGGGTGACGAATTTACTAATAAACATGGCCTTAAGAATTATTTAGACGTTATTCGTTGTGATTATTCTTGGTTTTATATAATTTTTTGTCAGCGGCTTCGCCACCGTGAATAACGATATTAATACAAACTCTAAAATTCGCAACCCTAATAATAGTTCTAAAAATGATGATACTTCTTACACTTATACAACTTTCTATTCTCCCCTTCCAACCCCTTATAACCCTTTTTTCGCATTAAAAGTAGCCTGTATTTTCCCATACTCTAGACTATCTTTGTACCAAATTTCATTTAAATCGGTTCAGTCGTTTTGGATTGAAAGCGCGACACACAAACGAGACGACGACAGACAGAGTTACTTTCGCATTTATAATAATAGTAAGGATTAATACTAAACTTTTTAATACTTATTAACGTTCATAAAAATCATCCATTTTTGGACGCAAATAAGAAATACCATGTCAACCCACAAAATTGAAAAAACTGAGTTATATATGCAGAAGTGTTGGTAAATGGCTGAAGAACGTTTTTCTTTAATATTTGTAGGCTTTAAAACTTCTAAAAAGCTATTTTTAACCATGCAATTTATGTATTACGTTAAACGTTTTGGGCTATATTATATACGAAATATGCAGTTTGTATACTTATTTTTCTTGAAAATAAGTAAAATAACTTACATACATCTGAAATTCCCAAAAACTTCACCAGTACATTAAAAAAATCATATAAAGCAAGTTGTTCAACATTTTCAAACGCATTTTTGTCGAAATGACATTCGTGTGGGTTGACATGGTATTGCTTATTTGCGTCCTTTTAATAAATTAAGAGATTAAAAGGTTCAGAAATTATAAAGATTACAATTTACCTACGAAACCATTAAAATAAAAACAAAATCATCTCGAATACGCATTCCATTCTTGTAAAGAATTAAACACGCCTATTATATAAATGCAAGTAAATATAAATATAAACGCTATTACAGGCATAAGAAAACCATTGTTGTGCATTAGTTTACTATATTTTAAACGCACGCTGTTACCTTGCATAAAGTAAACAGTTTTAACATTCATAACAAAGATGCAGACATCGATAGCGGCTCACTTACAATATAAATACGTTTAAAATGAATATAGTCTCATAGAATTATAATACATAGAAGGATAGTAGACGCCCTAAATATGTACCATTCAATAGGAGCCCAGCTTCATTTCCTTATCGAGTAGTCGTAGTTGTCCAGGTGGTCCATAAAGTAAGCCCCATGACTTTACTTTTCGACTATTGTTAAATTGATAACAGTCGGGCCCGGCTTTTTACGTGCCCTCCGAAGCACGGAGACGCTTACTTGAAATACCACTATGCGGTCACCCATCTAGTGACTGACCGCGCTTAAAGTTGCTAAACTCGCCTATCTTTTACAGATCAGTGAAGGCGTCCGGCTATGAGCGTCTTATCATAGCTTGCTCCAATTAGCTGTCAGCTGTCACTGTACTGAGTGACAGCTCTCAGAAAAATAATAAATAACGGTTGTAGTAGGCGAAATCGGAATCGTTTCGCGAGGAAATTTATTAGAAGCTGCAGTTCTGTGTTATAATTCTATGTGTAGTGTTTTGCTTGTAGCAGTCGTAGTAAATCCTTACTATTTTCGACATGAATGGGACGGCACGATTGCGATCTATACGATACTATATATTGATAGAATAACCACGTAAAATAGTGGTATCATAAAAAAAAACAATTTTTAAAATTTTTGTCTGTCTGTCTATTTGTTGCGGCTAATCTCTAAAACGGCTTTAAGGGGATTTTTACTTGCAGACAGCTGAAAAAGAATTAGGATTCCGTGCAATAAAGAACAATTCGGTACACAACGCGAGCGCAGCTAGCCAGTGATAAGTCTATAATTATTTCACGATGTTTTACAAGTGATAACAGATTTAAGTTAATCAGCAATTATCGATTTTAGAAATTGTAATATATCTTTTATTAAGCTCCATGCGTATTCGTTATTGTTAAGATAGCGTCGCTGTATTATCTTATCTACGTCTGACTCGATCTAAAATAAATATTTTTAATGCTTATTTATATTTGTCTATTTTAGTAATAATTATTACGAGTTAACATTACGAAGAATCCATAACACTCATGAAGAAAGAATATGGAGTTTTATAGATATTTTATTTTTATTTTTATAGTTTAAAATAACTTTTATCTTAGTCTAACTTATCACTACATAGTATAAAACAAAGTCGCTTTCTCTGTCCCTATGTATGCTTAAATCTTTAAAACTACGCAACGGATTTTAATGCGGTTTTTTAATAGATAGAGTGATTGAAGAGGAAGGTTTATATGTATAATTACATCCATTAAATGGTGAGGAAAAAATTGAGGTTTCTAATGTGATGTCGTAAATAATTACATTTAACGCGTGCGAGCAACGGGCAGTAATGAATAAATCAAAACTACTGGATCGTTTTAATCTTTTTTTTTTCAGTGAATGATATAGGCTATATATTTTATACCCGTGCGAAGCCGAAGCGAGCCGCTAGTGGAACTATATTTTAAAATCAATTACCATGTCTTAGTCTGTCAACACTGGTAAAAGAAAAAAGAGGATTTTGAAAAATTCAAATCGTAAAATTCTAAATTTCTAAATTTGTAAATGATAAGGCACTATAGCAGCGTCAATAATTCAATTTTTTATCAAAATTACATTGATACGTATAGAGACATTTTTGTACCCCTTTTTAAGCATATTCCGCTCACGGAGGAGTGTGAGCTTTTCTTTGTGAAGTGTCTGTTTGTATATAGATCACAAGAATATCTTTGACATATGACAAAAATGATTTTTTTTGTTTGTCTGTCAGTTTGGTACGGCTTAGCTCCAAAACGGCTAAATCGATTTGACTGACTACGCAAGCACATTTGCAGGACATTAAATGTAATAAAACTATAGAAGGGGCATTTGAACAGGCTACTTTTGTCACTTCATTAAAATTCAACAACGTAACCTTGTTATGGAGGGCACCCAATATTATTATTTCTCTATTCAAAGTAAGAAGTCCACAATATTTTACTTTTATCCGTTAAAAATACATAATGAAAAAAGAAGGCAATTTTAGGATTCACTTTCACTAACTATTTTAAACGTAATATTTATTATTTATTCAGTAATTATTGTTATAAAATTTTGAACATCGTTACAAAGTTATGTCGGTATACCATTTTAAACACTAGGGATGTTACTACTTGTAGCTATTGGCTCCTATATTGTAAGAAGTACCGCTCTACGTTATATTATATCCGCAGTGTTATGATGATATGATCTGGAAATACCACCAGTAAAAAAAAAGATTTTAGAATCGGTTTATAAAAGACGTAGTTCCGTGGACGTAGCAAGCATTATAACATACAACCGAACCGAAAACATCCTCTTTAAAAATATATTAAAAAAAGAGACTAAAAATTTTTTAGTTTTGGAAAAAAATAATTAGTAGTAGGTAGTTTGAGAAGTTCTGTTTGCCATTTACGGTCATTATCAACAGTTTTACTTCATCAAATTTGCCTTTCCAGAGCAAATGACAAACCTACTTAAAAAATACTCAAACCACAATAGAATGGCATATAAATTTCAGTTCCCTCGATTTGTCCAGGACCCCACCATCAGAGCCGGACCAAATTACAATGTGACTTCGGGAGATTACTCTTTTAAATAACAAAAAAAGACACAAATTAGACTAGCCGTCTTCGAGTAGCGTAATAAAAAACATACCATCTAATTAATTTTTTTTTTCATGTAGGTTATTAACTAAAGGACGAAAAATCCTAAATCAATTTATATAACGAATAGGCGACGAACGTGACATACGCTAATCATTAACGAAGGCCTTGCTTTAAGTATACTCAACCTATTAATACAATGTGTATAGTATGACAAATATGCACTATGACTACCATTGTAACACAATGGCTGCATCCATTGTTGCAGTGGAAAACTAGACGAGAGAAGGCGGCTTTGAATGTACATACAAATACAATACTTTGTAAACAATTGAATAAAATAACAAACATGTTTTAATATATTATAGAATTATTTAGATAACAATAATAGAAAATAATAAAAAAAATATAAATTGTATGTAAGTATTGCAACTATCCGATACTAAGAGAAACTACCATTACATAAACGTATTCATGAAAACGGCTCTATCGATTTATGTAGTTTTTTGTGTTGTGGTTTTATTTCACAATAATCGCCACCGGCGTCGAAAACAAAGGACGATCAAAGTGATTATTGTAATTGACGGGAGTACACTACGACCATATGTATACCCTTTATTTATTTCCGACATACTTATCATTACGGTTTTATATGTATAAACATAACTAGGACGGTCACTCCAGCTATTTGGTCGAAATAAATCATTATATTGAAAATACGACAAATATTATTTTGGTTTAATTGGTTTTTCTACTTTATTGAACTAACTAATTTATGTTTATTTTTTTTTTATTTGTCATTAAAAATTACAAAATCATGTTACAATATATCAAAGATACCATTAAACCTAACCTAAACCTAACATTATTGAATACTTTTTTATTACATGATGGTTGGCAAAAAAAGCTAACGGTCCGCCTGATGTTAAGCAGTCACCGTGACCTATGGACGCTTGCGATACTTGAAGTATCACATGCGCGTTACCAACCCAAAGAACAGGAGGGAAGGGATGAGAAGGGCGAAAAGGAAGGGAACAGAGTGGGTGGGAGATTAGGCTTCCCCCTTCTCAAAGGACTTACTAATTGGGTTCCGTTATTTTAGCCGTATAAATCTCTTCAATAGGTTTAGCATCGGGATATCATACATTTTAACCCAAGATAATATGGACACTAGCATGCACCCAATATTGCAATATACACAAATCTTGCGTAAAATTTTATTATATACCTACTTTTTATATTCTTCTCAAAACGCGTGATGATATACGATCGCGTCATTTATTCTTTCCGCGCGATAAATTCTTAATTCATGGTTTATATTTAATAGCTACCTTCAGATAATTCGGTAAATAGCACTCCAAAGGTACCTATTACAATGTAACAAAAGCCATACAATATTGTTAAGGAAACAATACTCTAACCAATAAATTTAATGTTTGAGGAAAAATCAAAGCATCATACATATATACACAGTGCGTGCTTCCTTTATAAAATCGGGTTAACAAAGTTATAAATGTATAAAATTTTAAATGATCTCATTTCTTCATCACGTTTTGGTTCAGTTTATAAATTCTTGTATTTGTATTCCACAGTAAAGATGAGAACAAAAGAACTTGCGATATGATATTCGGGTGTCCCTGACTCCTGACCGTTTTTGTTTGTTCGAACACGCAAAATATTCACAGGACCGATTTAGATGCGAATGTTCTAGTGAACATTTTTAAACGTATCACACTACGATAAAAGAAAATATATTCACAAGAAATTATAACAATCATATTGATACCACGCAGATTAAACTGCTGTAACTTTTCACGTAAAATTAAAAAAATAACTTAGAGACTCCAGTTAAATTATTAAAGAATAATAATTAATGATCAACTTGATGGTAAATCTGAATGACAATTCTAAAAGCAACGCAAGCGGAACCGCGGGTAAAGCTAGTTAGTGATATATAAAGTGATTATTTCGTGAGTCGTCTGAAAATATTCCTACATATAACAATCAGTTACAACGTAACAAAATCCAGGACGCAAAAGCATTCATCCATCAAGATAATTTATAAACAAGATAAAGCATGTATTACGTATATATATCTTTCTTTGTCCCTACGTTTTTTACTGATAACATGAGTAACAACAATATCTATTATTTTTATTCATATGAAAATCTAATAGGTAATTAAAGTTTTATTATATTTTACAATACTGTAAGTTATTGCGTTGCAGACGTAGAAATAAAATTAAAAAAGGTATTAAATAGTAGTTCTCATGAATGTGTAATTTTATGTGTAAATTTTATCATATTGCGAGTCATATCAATATTATTATCGATCGTTAGCAATGATTTTACACGATACCAATTATTTAAGTACCGTGATTCGGTAAGTACTGATAATTACATACATCAACACACAACGTATTTTTAATAATAAGTCTTCCTAAACGTCATTTTTAGACGTTTTTTTTTATTATTATGTTATGATCCTGTCATGATAAATACGACAAATTTTCATTTATACCTGTTGCGAATGTTGGGGCTGTTGTTGTGTTTGTTGTTGGTGATGAAGTTGAGCAACGAGACTGAGGCCGCTTAACTCCAACGATCGTGGATCCAGGGAACGACTTCGCGGTTTTTCTGAATAAAACACATCCTCATCTCGTTTGCCTTTCTTCCATCTAAAATAATTTGACATCGCGACCCATTCGCTAACTCACTTCATGTTATTGCATTTATAATAATAACTAAATGTCCTTACTCGAAACAAACATTTTCGGTAATGTAAGCAGGTTATACCGCGAAGGCATCTCTTTTAGTACTGAGCGATAACGTCGTATGTCACGAGACGATCTTCATTATGCAACAAGACGTCGCACACGCTCAGACATCAGATCTCAGGTTCCGAAGCGGAACCGATGAGTAAGCTGCGTGCCCGCTTATCAGATCACCCTCAACAAAGAGCCCCCGCCACCAGACGTTACCGAACAATGAAATTTCATAACAAATCGAAACACTTTGAGCAATCATCGTTGCCGAAATGTTCTTTTATGCGTCTCAAGATTTTTAGAATACGTTATCACTGTCCTTCTAACTTTACTATGAGTATTCAAAATCGTTGGATTACAATTGAAAATTTATCCGATTCTGTTTCCATAAAAGTATTTCTTTTTCTTTTCTCGTATGGCTAGAGGTCAACATAGAGTCATGTTTATTGTTCGAAGAGCCCATATACGTCCCTAGCAGGAGCGTGTGAAGCCAAGTTCCAGAAAAGAGAACTGTCTAGCAGCATCGTGTGTAATATTACACGAACTATTTGGAGACACTTTTCAAACGTACATAGTTCAAAAATACTTAGTATAAACACAGGAAATTTTATTTGAAGCAAGTATAAAAACTAGATTGCAATTTATAAACATAGCTTAAACGGTTATATTGCTATAGAATACCAAAAATCGGCATTTTAAAAATAAACAACAATGTTTATTACAATGTTTAAAGTATTATTAGTAAAGTGGCACACAAAAAAGAAAAAGTGTTTTAAATTTCTTTTAGATGGAAGCGATATTATAATTTTAGGTTAGTCTACAGAACTTGGCACCCTTTTAGATATGAAGATTTTTATCGCCGAAGACGATAACCATAATTATCATAACAATGAACTTGACTCCCATTTTCACACTGATGTCTTTGTAGGGATCTATTCTGAAATTTGTAACAGTCGGGAACGTATTCTTATTAAGCACGAAACTAATCGCGTTGAGCTACTTAACGCGGTCTTAATTTAATTTAATAAATTGGACTCATTGTCACTAGAAGGAAGTTTTTGGTAAGAAATTTAAAATAATGAATAAAAGCAACTCCGGACACAAGATCTATTTACGCTTTATCACGTCCATAATTTCGTTCTAAAATTTAATTTAATAAAGTTTGCACAGAAAGAAACACAAATCTATCGGCGTATTTACCGGCGTCGGGATGTGACGACTCCATCGCCCGCTGTTGGGATAACCTCTGTCACAGCAGAGATTATTCCACCAGTGCAATCAGTCACACTGGTGGTAGGTCTTTTGTTGCAAGAGGCCGGCTAGGTAGGTACCACCGCAGTGTCCAATATTCTGCCGCTAAATAGTAGTGCTTAGGCACTACTGTGTTCCAGTTTGAAGGGCATTGTACGCTTGTGAAATTACTGGGCGAACGAGATTTAAGAACTAATATCTCGAGGTTGGCAACGCGCGAGTGGCTCCTACTAATGGTGCTGCAAGCGCTCATAGGCTGCGGCAGCCACTTACCATCAGGTGGGCCGTATGCTTGTTTGCCAACTTCTAACATAAAAAAAAAAAAATATCAAAATTACTTCACTGAATAGAAATCACACGCCGAGAAGAAAAAGGTTTATACATTGTTTGAAATAAATCTTTAACGATTTATTGTAACGAACAAAACAATACGAAATGCTATTTGAATTCGTCTCGTTCGAAAAATCAAATCATGCATCAAGTATTTTCCATAGGTCCCTATGTAAACTTTTTAATAAAAATATGACGCCATGCTTTCGAGCGTAAACGCTAGACACTCAACGGCCCCCATTGGGATAGTTATATAACATGTCGGTCCTGAAAACACATAAACACAAGGACATCCACTCAAACCAGAACATACACATACAAACTCTACCATGAGCGAGAACGGAACCCACGATCTCTGGAATTTGAAGGCAGGTTAGGTTATCGTAATGTTAGATATTTCGACCCCTGAGACCGAGCTCTGCCAATTGATTACTCGAGATGCCCCGGTATTGAGTTCTCCAAGAGATCCCGGAGCCTTTTTTGTGTTTGCCCCATGACCGATCACCAGTCATGGAACTCTACATAAGCCGATTCTCCTCATCACTGACTGGTACCTGCGAGCAGATTTCCTCCCAGACCGCAAAAAAAAATGGTAATGGTAGGTTCCACTGCGCCACGCCACAACGGTCGACATGTGTAAACATTGCTCAATGATATAAGGGCCGAATATTATGTTAACACGAAGGGAAATAGGAAATATTAGTAATATGCATATACATATTTGGACGCAAATAAGCAATACCATGTCAACCCATACGAATCTCATTTCGAGAAAAACGCGTTTGAAAATTTTGACCAACTTGCTTTGTATGAATTTTTTTTATGTATAGGTCAAGTTTTTGGCAATTTCAGATTTATGTTAAGTTATTTTACTAATTTCCACAAAAAATAAGTATACAAACTGCATATTTTGTATATAATATAACCCAAAACGTTTAACATAATACATAAATTGCATGATTAAAAATAGCTTTTTAGAAGTTTTAAAGCTTAAAACTCTACAAATATTAAAGAAAAATGTTCTTCAGCCATTTACCAACACTTCTGCAAATATAACTCAGTTTTTTTAATTTTGTGGGTTGACATAGTATTGCTTATTTGCGTCCATTTTTACCTACATTCTGTTAATAAATATTGGCCTTACATATTGTAACATAACAATAAAGGTTTTCCTTATGAGTAATGCTTCTTCCATTACTAGTTAAATATTATTATAATTTGATTGGTTAACATAATAACCGACTTAAAAACAAAAGACCCATTTGACCAATTTGACACATTTTTGGAATAGACTCTGGGCAGATGGAAGCGAGAACCTGAAAGCTTTTTAGTTTTCCGTACCTATAAATAAGGTAAAAAAGAAACCTTATAAGATGTCTCCCTTGTCCATCTGTCTGTCCGTGTGTCACCACCGATTTTCTCAGGTTTCAATCGTTAGTGTACCTAGCAAGTTGAAATTTATACCAGATACTGAGGTCTATAGTCTCTCTTAGTCAATATTCTAAATCAACAACGATAAAATGATATTGGCAAAATTAGATTTTCGCAAAAACTTGTAAGTACAAAATTTACCTTAATTTTCAACTTTCTTTATTATTCGCAATTTACTGAACTTGTGCTATATATTTTTGGGTCGAACACATGGTAATTCCCGTTGACCTACAATTAAGAAATTTGGCAAAAAACAAGGTTTTACAAGATAAATAATGGAAAATTCCAAAAAATATAAAAAAATATTATAGATAATAAGTACGGAACGCTTCGTGCACGAGTTCGACACGCACTTGCTCGATATTATTATTAATAAAAGTAATTATGTCAATACATGTACTAATAGGACTTTATAAAATAGTATCAATCAGCTTAAGTTTAAACTCTCAGTTTAAGTTGACCTGTAGTAGAAAAAACGTCACGTCACAGGTACTTATGGAAGTATATCTTAGCAAAAGAAACTCCGTTCTATGAACACCCGGGTCATAAGATACCTCAAATTGTTTGTGTAATTGATGGGTTAAGGAGAAAAGAATATCTTCACAACATTATGGTGATGATACCTTCAGCCTTGGTCCGCCCTCACAAGTGGCATCCAAAGGATGAAACCATTTTTGAGGGCCGTGAGGGCTGCTAATTCGCAGCCGAATCGTAGTACTCCGGGCCGCCCGAATCACGGCCCATCGTACAAGCCATTTACTTATTTTTCCGAAGCGTAATGAAAAAAAATTCATACGTAAAAAAATTAAACTTAAGAAGTTGAAATAAATCTCATAAGTCGTCTAGATTTTAATAAAAATTTCAAGCTAGAATTTTTTTCAGATTTTATATTTCATTTGAAATATAAAAACATATTTCAAATGACATTTTTCACGTTAATCGTGAAATAGAAGCTGTAGTATATAAAATATAGATACAATAAACACGAGTCGATTGCACATAGCAATTTTTTTATTGTTCATTGTAAACATTATCCAATTTATAAAGTATCAAAACGTCGTACATAAGTAGATCACTCGTCCTGGTAGTGCCAATAATTGTACAATTGTACCAACGTAGCAGTACCACAACAGACAAACGGTCAACAACCAGTATTGAGGCAATTGCCTGAGGCCCGTCTCCTAAAATATAACTACGAGTCTCATTGGTTAAGGATATTCTATATACAATATTATGTTTACATTTTTAACAAACCAGATCACTAAACCGTTGTTAACGCCATCTATACATACAATATAGAACTACGATTCAATGTCATAGATATCACCTTAACATAAATAAAATAGAAGAATATAGTATTTAGTATCAATTTAAAAAGCAATTAAATCATTTTGTTTATAATTTCTTAAATCTGATTCGAGTTTTATGTCTCGTCATAACCTATTTAACCCATCGTAGTTCAAAGTGATTGTAATAGATGGCACTAATTTATCTACTACATTTTTAAGTACAGTAACTTACCATAGAAAATAATAATCCACCAGTAACGCCATCTATAGACAGCGTTAAAAAGCTTATCAAAGATATGAAAACAAAAATACTCACCGCTCTTCGCTTTTCAGCGCTCTCCATCTGCACGGTTTGTCCCGGTAAAGAGGACCGCCCTCGAAATATATCCATCACCTTGGCCATAGCACTGGGACGGCGTGACGTCGACGCAGTTACCGTGTGATAATACTATGGGACATAAATTTGTACTTAATTACTGACATATTATAGTGGCATTTTAATGATAAAGTGGAATGTTATGTTGTATGACAATTGAGGATATTTTTTTATAACTAAATATTTAAAAATCTTTTCTTTTTACATCATGACAATTACACAAGCATACGGTCCGCCTGATGGTAAGCAGTCACCCTAACCTATGAACGCTTGCGTTAATCACATGCGCGTTGCCAACTCAAGGAACAGGAGGGAAATGATTAGAAGGGAAAAGGAAGGGAACAGAGGGGGTGGGAGATTGGGCATCCGGCGCTTTCACTCATCGCACGAAACGCAATAGTACCTACTGATACTGTTATTTTACGCCGATTTTCTGTGAGAGGGTAGTACATCCCCGGTCGAGCCGGGACTTTTGTGCTGAGAGAAGCATGGGTCTACTAACGTTAAGAAAAAAAAGCCCCTTTACCCGCGGGTTTGTTACCGTATTTACAAATCCACGAAACGTTTTGTCTTTGTTGTTTTGTCAAACTAAGTTATAGTGTGGCAAAATTTGAAACTATCAAAAAGCAAAAGCCGACTCAAAATTCCATTTGAATGAGCGCCAATGAATAATGAATGTCAATTGACTAATGTTCCTGTATAATTACCGCTTATAGGAAAGTCTGCCACGTGTGTGCTTATCATATCAAAATTTAACATCTTCTTCATTTTTTTAGAACGTGATGAATTTATTTATTTTTAGGAGATTAGGTAATGTAAGATGCACAAAGAAATATTTTAGCTATGTATTATTACTGACAATGGTCATTACATGATGTCATACAATGATATCATATAATACGTTTTTTTCTTACTCTGATGATCAAGACGATTTTAATACCTAAGACATTAACAGAATTTTATTTTTTTTCTGTACAATTAACAACAAATTGATTACAATTATATCTGTTTCGATGTGGCAATTGTCCTTGTCTCCCCCACCGTACTTCGTAGAGCACGTTAAGCTATCGGTCCCGGTTGTTATTATAACATCTGATAATAATTGTTAACTCTTGATATATAATTTGCTTTTATCCAATGAGTTACTGGTACTCCTTTAGGATTGCAGAGGTCAGATGGCAATCGCTGTTTAAAAACTGACACTGGGTAAAATACTGAGAATAGATATGAGTATAAGAGAGAATCGTTTTAATGTTTTTCGCATTCTTATGCCTTCGTGTGTAATTGCGTTATTTATCTTTTACGATATGTCCATTACTTTACGAAGTGCTATTCAACGTAAAATCCTAATCAATCACAGCATTGTACATTAAAATAACGATTAACAACATATTAAGTTTTTCTGCTTACATGACTTCTGTTTTTTTTAAATAATAAATGTTACTATATTCACCCTTGTGTCACTGCCAGGGTGCGGATGCGCAGAGCCATCCTTTGTCTTAACAGCCGGAGTAGCGGACGTTGTCGTTGAGACTTCGACCTTAGTTAATTCCTTGACTGATTCTTTGCTTGTAGCCCCTGATTTTGTCATACTCTGAAACAAGGAAAAAATATTAGTCGCTTTAGACCAAGTACCTGGGCCTAACCGTGGACCATGCTTCGCTCATTCCCGATGACGTCCCAAACCTAAGCTCAACCTCGTACTGACGGATTCAAATTGATACCCGCGTGGACTATTTAAAATATTGATTTGTAAATAAATACTGTCTTTTACCGGCCGCCCAAAAGTGACGCTGTCGAGTCCACTAGAACCCCCAACAGTAATACACACTCCGAATTTTGAGGTTCCAATATGTAATGATCTATTGGCAGCCACAAAACAAGAAAATACCCTGGCGAGAATGCAAGTACTAAAAAATAAAAATGGCGCTCTAGGACTAATTAGTTACATTTTTGTGAAAAGTTTTATTTTATAAAGACACTCATATAGATAAACATAAAATGCAATACCTTATCTAAATTCCAAATCGATCTAAATCGTTCGCGGCATTTTTGAGATACGTAAACGAAATATATTTCTAAGATATAATAAATGAATTGCTCGTTTAAAGTATTAAGACAGATAAGATTTCAATGTATGCAAAAGGCTTCCGTATGCAGTGGTGGTTTTACAAATTTTCAAGGTATAGACTGTAACGTTTTGCAGCCCCCTTTGGTTGGTAGTGAGAAGAAGAAAATACATTTTCTACAATTTCGCTCTTTTCACTCATACAAAGTGTGGGCAGGCGGTACAAAGGCCGATTACTGGTTTAATACAGCATTCAAATACAACTAACATAAATAATACTTTTTGATTGCCATTAGTTTAAAAAAACGTCATCATAAAATTAAATTGCGTGTTTAAAAGAGTTCGAAAATTTAATATATAATTTACGGAGAGCAGACTAATAATGTCACACATTTAAACAATTTTTAGAAGGATCTCAATTCAATTGAAATGTCTTTACGTTTTGAATATAACCGATTTCGTAAACACTCCGATTATTATATATATGATATATTATAAATCTTTATATATCAACTTTGGATATAGTGATTGAAGAGTTTTTACGCGGATCATCGTTAAAAATGCTAACAAAATACGAAATAATGGAATGATCAAGTACGACCCTTACAGCGATGACTTACAGCGATTGGGCTCAACGGATATCCGGTACGCGATATCAGGCCCAACACTATCTCTTCTATATCTATTTTTATTACGTAAAAAAAGTAAAAATGAAACATATTAAATCAATCTATAAATACTTATATGTGTATTTAATTTTGATTATCATTAATTAGCCTCTAAATAGACATAGATAAACAAATTATCGCGAATATCTTCCATTAACATTAACAGAAAATACACACTTTCAACACTAGCTTCAGCTCGCGGATTCGTTCACGACAGTCAGAACAATAACTCTTGTTTTATTTCCGGAATCCGTCATCGTAACACAATATGGTTTAGACAAAATTAAACCAGTATTTTTGTCTGATATTTGAACAAACAAAAAAATTATATTTATGAGTTACTATATTCAAATTTTGCCGGCCCAGTTCGTGTCAAACCGGCACATAAAATAAAGAGTTCCGTTGGTACCGTAACTACCACCGTAGATTAAAAATATCAAGAATCTTGACGAGATTTGTTATTATAGTAGCCACAGAAATACATAATCTATAATAATTTCAACTCTTATTCGTTGCAATTCATGAATTAAATTATCAAATGTATTGTATGATGCCCTCCCCCTTTCTTTTTTAATTTAAAGTTATATTTTCTATGTATGGTCGCAGCAGTAACAAAAATACATATTATAAAAAAAAACCTGTGGCACTCGGGGACTGCCGCGGTAAGGCTATTGCATACATAAAATCTTGGCTGTTTTAAAAAAATTAAAACACAAATGAAATCATTCACAACATTAATTTCAAGCCAAAAAGATACAATTTCGTCTATAATTCAAAATTTCATTGAAATAAAGTAAGAAACTTCGTAACTAATTCAAAATATTTGAATTTGGAACGTAAATACATCATCAATAGATACATTTTATATGGAATTTTAACTTTATATAATAATCGCCTTAATTCAATTTGAGTTCAAGACGAAAATCCTTTGCATATATAAGAATTATGTATAAAGGATATATATTACTTTTTTTTAATTGAACATTATAATAGATACGCTATTATAAAGATCAGTTTCCAATACATTTATTGAGGTATTTGCTATAATTTTCTTGTGTTAGGTTTTATTTTCGTTACGGAATTTCTTGATTCGCCGCGCTCAAAGCCCGCGATAAAAACTATACATTAGCTTAAAAAAATAAACTCTCTAACCCTTACGCATCGTGAGATACAGTCCGACGGACAGATGGACGGACGGACGGACAGCGGAAGCTTTTGGGTACATTGTGTATTATATCATTATAATGTTTACCATTATTAAAACAATAAAATTCAGTAATCAATTTTCTTGGCTCCGAAGCGGAAGATGGCGTTGCGCGTTGCTAACTACGCAGGTGTTTATTGGCAAGCGATCTGTTCAAATCGCACATAGTAAACCAAATGTACGCTTTTGTTACAATAATAACACGCTCTCCTGATTTACAGTTGTTTTTCATTTCAAGAAAACAAACGCTTATACGAAGTATTGAATCTGAATATAAAAACTGTTTTCAGATTCAATAAAACGAGTTCAATACGTAAACATTGTCTTTCGGGTAAAAAAAACTATTGCGATATGCGTCATATCTGTTTTTCTTACTGTGTTTTATTTAAACAACCGTTTTCCCGCGACTACGCTCGCTTTAATAGATTTGTTATTTTTCTATTGCTCGGGAACAATACTTTTGAACTAAGCCGCCGCTGTCAGTAAGTCTGTCAGCGGGGTATATCTCACAAATCGTTATAGAAGAGAGTAGAAATTTTCACAGTATGTGTAATACTGTTGTCGTTACAATAACAAATAATAAACAAAAATTTATTTAAAAAATTTAAGATATCGTACAAGAAATAATACTTTTTTAATATAGTACGGTGGTACGACCCTTTATTTGCGACACTCACTTGACCGGGTTTTTTTGTATGAAAGATTTGTATGACCTTTTCTATACTCCTGACAACATATATGCAATTAGGTGATAAGAAGAATAAGAAATGGTGATCGATTGAGCAGCTATAGCGTGAAACCGTACGCTACAACACATTCAACGGCCTCTTATTTAGACATGCCGGTATGGTCAATAAAAACATATGTCCCGAGCGGGAATCGAAACCGCGACCTGTGACGCTTAAGGTTAACTACCGCTCAACGTTTCCAGGAATAACATTGAATTTAAATACAAAATGTATTCAAATGATATTCAGGATACGTGATGATTATTCTATAGTACAAATCTTTATGCAATGATGTTGTTCCGCGTTCGGCCGTGACATTCATTTGCTGAATGTACATAAATAAACAATATGTACGTTGTCTATTTTTAGGGGCCGTACCTCAAAAGGTAAAAAAGGAACCCTTATAAGATCACTCTCTCGTCAATCGGTCTGTTCGTGTGCCACCATTGTTTTTCTCAGGAACGGGTGGACCTAGCAAGTTGAAATTTATACCAGATACTGAGGTCTGTAGTCCCTATTAACTGTATAAAAATCAAGGCTCTGAGTCCACATGATGAAAGACAATGATGATAGGAATTGGCAATTCTAAGTCAACCAGAAGTACCCTAAAGGTTTTGGGTCGAAACCTATATTTTAGTTCCCGTTGACCTAGTGATATGTAGATAATGGTAGGGAACCTTTTTTGCGCCAGTCCGACTTGCACTTGGACGGGTTTTTGGCCAAGAATAGACTTGCTTGATCTTGGAAATACAACCCTCATACAGATCAGATCAGATAATACAGATCAGATAAATTATCATCTGATCGCATCCTCTTACTAATCTACCTTCCTTCTGTCTTAGCCATCTCAAGCAAAGGCTGAAGTATCCGTGAGGTGGTGTAGGCAACTGGCAAGGGATTCCGCATCGACTAGAAAGCCTACGCCACGAAATCTTTTTTAGTTTCGATATCGTCGAGTGTAAATTAAATTCTAAAAATAATATATGTCTATCATGTAACTCTCATTGAAAATATTACTGGCTTGATATTATACCCAAAATCCGATCGATCCGATGTCATGAATACCTACGTAATATAGTGAAAACAACATAATATGAATCAAATCACGTTATCATAGAAAAAAACACTTCAAGCATTGTCCTGACATGGTTAATCTGGACCTGTCGCAAATTGTAAGTAGTTGTTGTTGTGTCGCATAATATTCCTAATAAACACTACAATAACTTCTCCAAACGAGGAAGTCGAAGAGAGAGAAGTTGTTTGTCATCTTATTTATAATACAAAATCAGCTTAAATTAATTTATAATGAATATAGCTATAAATATTACCTGTACAGCAGCTTTGACTTGTTGCATGATCGATGGTTGTTTCTTAGTATCCCCTCGTGGACGAGATTTGAACATATCAAACAGGGCTGGTCTACGGCTAACTCCGGAGGTTCCTATGAACATCAAACCATAATAATTTACGTTCCGAAACCAACTTTCAGTACTCGAGTCCAGATTTCCCTCGGTTTCCCAGATTTTATTACTGTTTAACATATACCGACTTGAAGGTGGAAGTGAGTCCATCTAAAACTACTCTCATTTATAAAAACAATATCATCCAAATCCGTTAAGAAACAAATTTCAACCTAGGAGTCGGTCGAAAATACATTGAGGAATTTCAATACCCATGTAAATATTAATATATACAAAATCAAAATAAAAAGAAATGTGGTGTACATTGTGATGTGATGTGATTAAAGTAACTCACCATGAATGGTCTGTTGGTACATAGGATGGGCCTGACCATCGTCGGCGGAACTACGTCGCTTTCGTTCTCCGACGGATTGCGTACTCCTGGTGATCGCAGCATCCAATCTTTGTTCTACAAAAAAGTTTACTTATTTTAATATCAAAATGATCTGGCGGAGAGAGAACATTGCCAGACCTAACCCTTACGCAATGATAGAAGATATTTTTACTCAAAATTAAGATTTTTATACTTTTTTATTTGAATCTGTTTTTTGTTTATGTGTAGTAGAGCCTTGATGTTTCTGCCAGAATGGTTTTTTTTGTAACCTTCATATAGAATATAAGCGGCAGGTGGTAGATGTTTGTGTTGATCATACAGATCTGTGTTCCGGTCTGGATGTTTGTATTGATGCTTGTGTTTGTGTATTTTAGGAACTCCTAGACCGGATATAGTCATCTTAAAGGGGGCCTGTGAGTTACACACCCACGGGCTTATTATTTATACTAGCTTAAACCTTCGTAGACGACAATTTGTGGTAAGGCAACTTTAATGCAATATAGAAATAATTGATTGTCGCTCTCATCGCACGAAACGCAACAGAACCAACTTATACTGTTACTTTACGCCGATTTTCTGTTAGAGGGTAGTACTTCCCCAGTCAAGCCCACCCATTTGTGTTGGGAGCAGCATGGCTAATACTGATGTAAGTTTTGTTTTCTCGACAAAATGTAACCTATAACAGTCTTCATGGGCTCTCTATCTATATCCTAAAATCCCGCATAGTTGGTTTAAATTTATGAGAAAGCATCACAAAGAAACAACTTTCGCATAATAATATTAGTTAAGATTATATACAGGATGCGTACTATTGCGTTTTGTTCCATGAGCGTCGAGGGATATAGGCCCAACCCACACTCTTAGCCCATCTTTCCCATCCATATTCTCCCTTTAAGGAGGGAGAGCCTCCTTAACTAGGGTTGGTAACGTGCCTGTAATGATTCTGATGCATGATGTTACGAACTTACCCTGCTTAAAATGTACGTCTGCCTGTTTGTTTTTTAAAATGTATGTATTATATAATATAATATATTTTAATACAAAATATTTTATAACTTAAAGTCGCTAGAACTAAGAGATATATCGATATGAAAATACGGTTTTCAAGGTAATTTATAATCGAAGTGATTTATATAATTGATTATTGATTGATTTTGTTATTAGATCTTATAAGGTCGTATTATTACAATTAAATTATGGTCTTTATTCAATGAATTATATGCTAATAATTACAGTTTTCATTTGAATGAGAAAATAATAGTACTTTAAATTTTAAACCTCCAATTTATATTTAGAATTGCTTTAAGTGTTTTCCTTATTTTTGTTTTTGAATAAAACAACGAAGCCCCTAAAGTAATTTGTAAGAGTCCAAGTTACGAAGGGCGAGCGTGGGTTCCCCACTTTTATACGCAAGAGCTATAATATATTTATGTATTTCATTACAAAATTCTGTAACTATTCTTAGAACTCAACATTTGTTGTTTGTTGTTGTGCCCGAGTAAAATGACTGTGACATTCAGACGTACAGGCGGACAGTAGGAAATTATAAGGGTTTCTTACTTCCTATAGGTCATTTCGACGGCTGTTAAATTATTGTTAACAGTTTCAGTGAGTAACCGGTAAGTAGCATATCAGTAAGTACGGTTGCGTTTCCTTCCTTTTTTCCCTCCTCAATTCTTCCCTTTCTATCTCTTAGTTTGGTATCAAGCATATGATATTTCAAGTATAGCGTTCATAGGTTGCGGCGACTGCTTGCCATCGTATGCTTGTTTGCCCACCATCATAAAAAAAGTTAATGGAAGTGTCACTAGACTATGTGGACCGCTTACCAAAAGGCTCGTACTCTTAGAGCCTTATTATTTGGTAATCTTTGGGCATTTATTTAGTAAGATATCAGCAAATATTGTGATTACATAATCAAACAATAATAATTATATAGTGTAGCGTTTAATTGCATATGATTTTAAAACCATCTTTAAAGAGGAACTATAGGTGTTATATAATAAACTTTATAATCTTTGAAATAAATAAACGCTGCAAACTCAACGGCTCCCATTAGGATTGTTATATCCTGTGTCGGAGTCCGGAAACATTCGCAATGACAAGGACAAACACACCCAGACTTGCATGCCTATGGTCAATAAAAACATTTGCTCCGATTGAGAATCGAACTGTGACGATTAAGACAGGTACCCTGCCGCTGCGCCACAACGTCGTCTATAATACATTAAATATTCTCAAGTTATATATCGATAAAAAATAATTAACACAAAACAATACGACGAATACTAAAATAAACGCGGTGATGCTGATGTAATGGCAAGAAATGGCAGAAACGATATGCATTATGCATTTACATCGCGATTTGTCAAGGCAAATTCCAATCTTATTTAAGTACAAAGTGTATTATTAACTAATCTGGAAATGTTTTTTTCTTTAAAATTACCATGGATTTGTGTCATTGTAATTTGTGTAAAGAGCAGTAAATTTCTCAATCTTACTTTCAGCCTCGTATATTATAGTATATAAAGGTCATTTTTTTGTGTCTTGATGTTAGACGTACTAGCTTTAACAGCGTCACCGCGTGGGGATCTACCCTGAAATAGGGACAGCACTCGCTGAGGCTGAAATTTGACTGACTTCATCAAAAATTGCGACAGCGCACGCTCACTCAAGCAGCCAATGGACAAGAGACATTTATTTATATAATTATCATTAATTCTTATTTGTTAAGGTAAATAATAAAAAATATAGATATAAACCTCTTTTTTGTCGCCTATCATCACTACTCATTCGAATATCTCGATCCTTGATGATCTTTTTCGGTGTTTCTTTCTCTTTACGTGCCATTTGTGAGCCCCACGTTCCGGAGCGTTCACGAATCTGTACTGTTTCTGGACTATTATCTTCTCCTTTCTTAGTAGGTTCTTCCTTAATAATTAATTTCTCTTGTTTAAGTAACTGAAATTATCAACAACATATCAATTAATTAATAATGTTGACTGTACACGTATGTATAATGTCTTGTTTCATCTGTTATTTTTACCTGTTTTTCATCTTCTCTCTTGACCCAAATGTCCGGTGTATCGGAACTGGTGAGGACGTCATCTACTGTAGATCTTATTTCAATTAAGCTACTATCAAAATAATTTTTGTCTCGGTGGAGATTCTGCCCTGTGAAAATATTCCTAACACTAGGTCTTTGCTCTTCTGGTCCTTTTGTCCCAAAATGTACAGTATGCGCATTACTAACATGGCTTCGCAGAACGTTCCTAACAGAGGGCACCTGCTCTGTTTTTGTAACCAGGAATTTATGTTTAGCCCCCATAACTGTCCGTTTCGGAGAATCCTTCGATTCAGAAACATTGAGCGCTTCATCCGATAGTATTCTACCATGATCTTTTAGAAATTTTTCTGTTTGGTCAGTTGAAAGAGGGTCAATTGGTTGTAAACATACAGTCTGTGAATTCGAACGAAAAGACCCATTAGATTTTTTAACACAGTCTTTTCGTTCATCGTCTTCGTCCTCTTCTCGACATTGTGATAGTCTACGTCTTTCGGTGAATGGGAATGGTGATGTTGAATTTGAGTTATGACTAGAGAGATTGTTACAATGATTCATGAAATAGTGTTGGAAAAAACTATCAGTTTCCGGTGTGTCATTGTCACCTTGAATAATATCTTTTAAAGCAGCTAAAGAAGTTATTGTATTGTAATTAAGTGCATTCACTAATTCCTCGCTGTCCGTCGAACTTCCAGAATCAATTATCATCTCTTTATCATTTGCGTTTTCACTGTCTTCGTCTGGTATAATCTCGGGGTCTACTGGCGCCACTTTTTTCTCCTCCTCATTTTTCCGGTCTCGCTTTTTTACCTTCTTCTTGGAATCCATTGAATAGAACCAAACTTAATATCGGCGAACTATTTCAACATTCGAAGTCAATCACAATACAGTCACATGTTAATTCTTCATTTACTAAACAACTTATGTGATGTCGTAATAATTTTCACAGATTCCGTCACCGAACTGATGACATAATGTGCAAATGGAAACACAAATAACTTTTATAAATCATTTTAAAAATTCCAAAAATTATTTATTAATTAATAATCGTCATCAATCTCCAAAACTGAAGTAAAAAAAGAAACAATGTATGTACTCTTGCGTAGTCTTACAATAGCTAATACTCTCTGATAACAATAAAAAGGAAAATCGACATCGACTTTACAATGTTTAATATTTAATTATAACCAAACAACTTCAAGTATTTTTTGCTTATATAACGTAAATAATAAAGTCTACAATCGAAAATAATACCCAAAGGTCGAAATAACATCACATGATACGACATTCGTGACCCATAACAACTGAAATATATAATATGCATATGTGTGGATAAATTATAAATATTAATGAGATAACGCCAACGGAATCAACGAGATTGTCCAACAATATAAGTCCTACTTTAATAACTACTAAACGCAAAATGTAATGTATTCTGCGGTATCACGATAAAAAATGTATTCGCATACCATCTGAATATGCGAGATCAAAGCTTATCCTGCTTTGTTTTTTTACCCAACTGCCGAAAGAGGGTAATGCTTTTCGAGTGTATGTATGTCTTTTTCTTTGAGACACTCTACAGTCTAGACCCTTTGACGGATTTCAACGTATGAGGCGACATTACATTCGTCTCAATTGTGACAATGATATAAGGTTTTTTTTTAATATGGTGCCCGTGAGAAAAAATACTCCCTAATAAATATTGCAATTCTTATAGCGCCAAAATCTAATGATGTTTCCTTATAGAACTTGACAAAATAAGAATAAATTTTTAAATATTGCTTGGTATTCAATTTTTTTTTCTTTTAGTATTTTTAATGCAGTCGGGTTTTTGTGTCTTTTAATAATTTAATTAGTACTACCCTACAGGCCTATACTCGTATATCACGTAAGAATAAGGATTTCGAAACGTCTATGAATGCATAATAATCGCCTATTGACTATTGATTCTGGTGATCAGAATAAGTGTACTTGAGAATAATGAATGGTAAATGAACAAGGACGGTTTTATCGGTAATGGTACGCTTTAATTACTAACTAGTAACAAACATCTGCATTATATACCAACACTTAATGAGAATAGTTCAATATATCAAGTATACATTGTAATGATTTACATAAACAAGAATTCACTATTATATCATTTAGAATATTTACATTTATGTGTAGCGTCGAGTTGTGGTTAATTCGACTATACAATACTTGTTTTTCAATTTTTTTTTTGTCTATGCTTCGTTATTATACTAAACAAAAAATAAAATAATAAAATCGGTTGACTGAGGAGAAAGAAATACTGTTGTGTTTTGTATTCGCCTATTAATAAAACATCCATTATATATTTTTTTAAAGTAATTTTTTTAAAAATTATATATAATTTTGAACATTTACTGTTGGTTTTTGGTTCAAAAGTTTTTAAACATAATATATTTATATTATTATAGATATTTTATACAAAAAAAAAAAAATTTTTGAAAAGACATGAGGAAAATCTACCGAAAACTCTTTTGATGATTGAAAAAGGTTACGGAAATAATCTAAGATAAATTATCAGCAATTGAAATAAATTTAAAATTGTACGTATATTAATGCAGTAGCAGGAAGATTCTTAGTTAAGTTAATCGTAATAATTAACTAAACATACTCAACGGCCCCCATAAGGATACAGATATCCTGTGTCGAGAGTCCGGAACCATACACAACGACTAGAACAAACACACCCAGACCGTAACACATGCCTGTAAGTTCAATACATTTATTTGCTCAGAGCGAGAATCGAACTTGTGACATGTTAAACTAGCAATCCATCTTTGCAATACTCAAATTACTATTTCGTAAAGCTTTTAACTTTTGCTTTGGTACAAATACAACGGGTGTCTTACTTGTCAGACAAAGTGAATTCGGAAAGTGATTCGGACATGATTTTGACTTTGATGCAAAAAAAATACGTTCATATACATTTTCCCAATAACTATCAATTTTGCGAATATTCGTATACTCGAAATATTTTTATCTTTGCCGTATTCTTTAGATAGTTCAAATAACAAAAAGGAAGTTGATTCTTATCTAAAACGTCAAAATCTACAACAGATTTAATTTGAAATTGTCTCCGAAATATTTCTTGATAAAAAATTTCATGCTGGCCTCAGAAAAACTATTTTTAACAGCTGAGAGGAAAGTTACCGTGTTCGCCGCTATTTTGCAAATGGTATACTTTTCAAATCAAAATGACCAAACGTAAATATTTATTATTAAAGTTATTATATTAATTAACGTATTTGATTGCCTTTAACTTATTATGTATTATTTAACCATCTATTCGTATTAGTAAGTATACATATTTGAAAGAAGAAAGAATCGGTATTTCAAAAACTTCAAGTAGCAAATCCAATTACATTTTAATAAAATATAATGTAGTACAAGTTATTCATATGAATAAAAATTAAAAATTCTTGCGGTTTTTTTTCGTCAGTAGTCTTTCGTCGTAGTAAAAGTCTTTCGTTTTTTCCGACAGTAGGTCAACAATTTTTTTTCATTATCAACATGTATTACAACAATTTTCATTCAGTAACTACTTAGATGTTGTTTACGCAAAGAAATACGTAGTGATTTGAGTAAATTCTTAATGTCGGCAGCACATAGAAACACACTGCCAAAACATCAATGACATCACTTTCCATAAATACATGTAACACTCGTAAATAGATTATACGAGCCCAATATCAATTATTAATAATAACACAATAACAACATTAGACAAGAAAGTGTTATATTATTATTTTTTTATTAATTTTGTAGTAAGTATTTATTACTATTTTTTTTTGCTTGTGTTTTTATACTCACTAATAGTTGTAATTTCTTTGAAAAATGAAAAGTATGATATAACGAGAATTAATATAGAGGTGGAAAACTGGTGGCCCTAATACAGGCTTTTCCTCCATCACAATAGCCACCAGCGATTCACAACGAAATAATAACCAGTCAAAGGTATTATTTTATATATCACATATTTATAAACCGATTTGAATTATATTATATATGTTAGCCTTATTTGAATATTTCACTGACCTCACGATAGCAATTACGATAAAAATTTTCGATAACTTTGCCGAATCGTCTTTAAACGACTTTGCGGCCTATATGGACCGGAACATGTTTTTATACTGTATTATTAAGACAGCTGGACTGCAGCTACGCAATTGTATGTTTTGGATGTTATTATTATTTTATTAATAAGCAAATGCAAATGATAATAAAATGTTCTTTGTGAATGATTTAATCTTTAAACCTTAACATGGAATATTTACTTATCTCATAAGATAAATACGAGAATATTTTTTATTATTATACCAAAAGTAAACAAACCATATCTCTTAAAATAAAATATAAAATATGTACTTTTTTTTGTCTTTGCCTTAAAATAAAAATTTATTGACGCTAGTCATTTAAAATATGTAAAGCTTGTCCTATCATATATTAATTCACATTAACAAAGAGATGGTATAGAATATATACATGTATGTAAAGCAAAAATTACTTTTAAAAGTCAGTGAGTTGGCATGCCCTGTGGTTAAATAACATTGTTGGATAAACTAAAATACTAATGTATAAAACCATTTCAAGTAGTCTGTGGTGAACGAATGGAGGAAACAAACAGCTTATCAGTTGTAGTGTAACATAATTAATTGAGTATATGATAAGAATATGTAATGCCGGTTATCAAAAATTCTAATATTTTATCTTATACCCATTTCTGTCACAAACCTGTATGTACAGTTAATAGAAATTAAAAATGTGAGATGAAAACATGTACGAGAATCTCGCTTAGTCTAAGATACCGACTCCTTTCAGATATGAAAAATAAAATTTTTATTTTAATAATAAAGTATTAATTTATTATATGTATGTTTTATATTAGATAGTCTTTCAAAAATATTACTCTTCCAGAATTTAGAATTATAAGTGTTTTTTCTGACATTGAATAAGTGAAATATAAAGAAATGACTTTAAATAGTGAATTAACTTCCCATTAAATATAATAATACCAACTTAATTCAGACATAATATTGCTTGATATATTCTACTTAGACTAAATATTATCTTGGTTGGTCTTTACATAAAACAATGAAACTGTTTATTTGACCCTTGTTCCTTGACAAAAATTCTACACTGATTCTATATCATCTCGTGACCGATGACTTTGTTTTTACAGTTTTTTATTCTTTAAATAACCAATATATTAACACATTCACTGTCCTCACAGTAGACATAATAACTGAACAATTATTATGTACCATATTTGGTTCACTGGATAGTTAAAGAGCTTAAATATTGAAATTGATATTCATAAAAAATTAAAAGCTATTTCATATGTATGGCTTTATTATGTATTGTTAATATATAAATAATATATGCATAATGTTAAGATGCCATTCTATTAAAAAAGTTAAAGTATATTATGGCTGCTGGCCCTGCCACAACAACAGCCCATCATTTCTGCGAAACAAGAAAATAATTGTGAAAGAAACTATTCATGAAATTTATCATTGCTAAAGCAGAAATCAAAAAATCTAAATCAATCAATTTCAAACCATATGATTTCTAAATTATAGATGAAGGTAGTTTTAGATAAATTTATATTTGTAGTGATAATTTTGTATCCATTTTACATGAATGATTTCATTTTATTCATTTGTTTATTTATGCAAATACCATATTTTAGGTTAGTGGACTGAATATAATGTAAATATAAAACTAGAAGTTGATTTATTATAATAAATGAGATAATTCTGAAGGCAACCGATGTGTATATTACTAAAAAAGTGTTGAAAAAATATATAATTATAAAATAGTACAAATTACTACATTATAATAATTTCAAAACAAAATAAGTTTTAACGCAAAGAAGTTCAGGATAACTCCAATAAAAATGACGTAACATTTTAACTAGCAAATAAATTAACATATGTAGTTAATAAACTTCATTATGAGACTACGGAAGAGTACATATACGGGATTAAAATATTAACGGAGGAGTCATGACCATTCTATTACAAACCGTAATAAACGTAAACATAAAGCACAAAATTAAATATACAGGCGCACATTAACAGTCCACATTTTCACTTGCTATTTTAAATTATTTCAAGCATGTGTAGCACTTTTAAATGTAAAACGTGAAAATTAAATTTTAGAAAAAACAGTCACTACCTCAAAACGATTCATTTCACTTGACAATTGTGATTATTTGTGATTATGACTTGACTAGTGCGTTGATCTTGACGTTTGATTTAACTCAAAGTGACGTAATATTTTATATTTCTATTTCTTCGTCGTTTAGTGACTATTTACAATTTATTTATTTAAATACACTTTTTTATTAAAGTTTTTAATAAATTATAGTATAACAAAGAAGCATCTTAATATCGACAGTCCGTTAATCACTTGACGATTTAACAGTTGTTAGTACCAATTATAGTTTACTAAAAATGTAATTTACGAACGTAAAGAAATATATTCATTTTTTTACATAAATAATTATATCATTTTAACCTTGATTTCAATATTTAATGCATTTTAATAAAAACAAAATTAGAAAATAATCTTATAATAGTGATTGTGTTATGCGTTGAATGGATTGTGATAATTCGTCATGTTTTACCTACCTACCTACTAATATTCGAAGAAAAACTACTAACTAAATACGAGTACAACCTAAATGTATAAATAAAACGAATTTTCAGCCTGTACTCGGTTCTTTGTAATTTGTTTCAATAAATTGGTATTGAACAAACTTTGAATTTTGAACATTCCACATTTACCTATTTATTTTTTATTTATGATTATTGTATCTTATAATTATATAATTAATATAATTGAACGAACGACTAACGAGTATAACGTTAAGGTATATTTCTATGTATAGAATAAAATAATTGAAATAAAACAATGGCAAAAACTAAAAAGAATATTATTAAATATATTTAAAAAAATATATAGATTATATTAAATATATTTTTAAAAAAAACTTGATCTCAAAAAAGTTCAGATCAAGGTATAAAATAAAACAATTGAAAACTATAGAATTATAACACATAATTATAATTCTATGATGAAAACATTGAATGCTGTAAGACCTTTTTTAATAAAAATTTCACAAAATGTACAATAAGCCATTGACCAACAACAAATCATTGAATAGGTAGCTAGAATGCGAAAAAATATGCTAAAGAACATATTATTATGCGAACGTAAAATCGTACATACCTGAATTTTGAATAACTGAATAAATAGTCCTTTTTTATATTACGACGGTAGCCGATTTGTTGATAAACATTCTAAATATACCTACGTGTATAAATTTCCTAGTCCGAGGTGAACTCAGAACCTACATATTCGATTTTTTAAATGTTCTATTTGTAGATAGTTTTTATCACAATTGTTTATCTTGTCATTGTAAAATTAATATTAGTTCCAGAAGGATTCATACCAAAATTTCTTCAGTATTGTTTTAATTCTATTATAACATTATAAATGTAAAGTTTGTATGTTTGTTACTCAATCAAGCAAAAACGGCTCAACAGATTTGAATGAAATTTGGGCTTCGGCACACAGATACACATGTGACGTTAATCCAGGTAGGATTAACATATTATAGTATACATTTTATCCCGGAAAAGTTTAAACCAATTGGAAATAATGAACAAAATTAAGAAATATCAGTTCATTAAAATTTTTGTAGAAATTTTGTTATAAATCAACTATTTTATTTAATGTAAAAGTATTAAGTACACTTATTTCGAAAGTCAGATTCTACGCATAAAAATATAATGTACCATAGTCAGAACTACACTTTTGGCTGTTTAAAGAATGTATCATTCAACAAATAGGCCGGAAACATTTTTGAAAGCAATTTTTACTGCCTCCTGCCTGTGTACTTTCAAAATTTTTAAATATTGCGCTACATTATAGTGGAATACTTCTACTACGAAACTAGTGTTTAAAGAAAAATTGCTATCGCCTTAAAAATAACTGAAAACATACTAGATATTTGTGTAATAATGTCTAAATAAATAAAAAAATTTATTCAGCCTATATGAGTCTGTCTACTTTTGGTAAATGAATTCAGATATATTTATTAAGGTTAACAAAGACGTTATATGAAATAAAATACATTAAGTATATATTTTAATATAATTTTATTGAGCAACTTACAAAAGATAATCACCAATCATATATTCTCATCTCTACCAGTGTACTAATCACATGTTTTCACTAAAGAAAAAATTCTTTAAATTTTAATTACTTTTCCAATACATTTTTGGCAACTTTAAATTTTAATCAGTCTTAATTATAATAAAATTTGATAGATAATTTTAATTCACAATACAAAAATATATTTTAATATCTATGTAAATTGGTACAAAATAAATGACTTAGTCTTTACAAATTAATACTTACCATTATAAAACTCTTCGTCTTTATATCGCTCATCAATTTTAATGTCATATTTTTAACTATTTTATATAGTCTGTTAAATGTAAGTTGAACCATGTGCAGTAACACGTTTTTGTGAAGGTTTAGTACACTCGCTCACAGTTGTTTTAGTTCTTTAATAATAAATTATTAAAAATTAAAATAAAATATAAATTAGTTTTGTCAAGTGTGTTAACATTTATTTCAAGATAATGCCTCGACCACAATCAACTTTAAGGCGACGGGAGAGAAGGATAGTATTTGACGTTTATAGTTATTTTTTAAAATAAAATAATATAACTAATTCTCTGAATAATACTGCGGAAGATACGAAGAAGTCTGTCTCACTATTAATAATGTACCTTACTACTACTGTATATAATGTACCTTTTTCTATACTATTTATTTGTTTTATTCTATTTAAGTAATTAATAACGATAATAAATAAATAATTAATTGAATTTAGAAGAAATAATAACTATATTATATACTTAATTCCATTTTCCCACTCTATAAAGAATCGATTTAAATAAGACGAAAGCAATATTTTTTTTCACACTAACATTTTTGTCCATTATTGTACCTGCGCAGAAGCGGCCATTTTGGTTCAAGTTACATTTAAGGAACTATACCTAAATTTTATTTTAAAATATCAAACATAATCTATGTTCACTTCAGAAAATACCAAAATTAAGTACAATGACAAAAACCAAACAAAAAAAAAGAATACAAATTGAATAGCCTGTTTTCATATTTCATTATTTTTCTCCGGTAAAGCTGTAGGGTTGTAAACACTCGTATAGGCAAATTGAACCCTGTAAAACAAGTACAGATACATATTATTACAGGCAATTAATCATATCCTATATAAGGGTATATCTTGCTTTTTATTTGAATATGAACAGTTTAAACAAAGTGATATTTTATATAGATTTACACATATTATAATTGATCTAGCAAGCCTTACACCAATGACATGGCTGCAAATTGCGTGCTTATTTGTATACCAAGCACATAGTCTTACTATATACTGTCGACAGGCCCTTCAAAGAAGTCATAAATGTCAAAAACACCGGCTTCTTCGTAAATTATAAAACGTAACGAAGTTAATCATACTAATTCATTTATTCGGTTACGTTGCAAGTTCGAGACTTACTTCGTTTCATTGCACGGGTGTTAAATATACGAAGAAGCACCAGCAATTCTTTGACATTTTGTTTCACTAGGGAATCTGTTTATATAAACATTTTCCCGGCGTTGGGATGTGACGACTCCATCGCCCGCTGTTGGGATAACCTCTGTCTAAGCAGAGATTATTCCACTAGTGCAATCAGTCACACTGGTGGTAAGTCTTTTGTTGCAAAAGGCCAGCTAGGTAGGTACCACCGCAGTGTCAAATATTCTGCCGCCAAATAGTAGTGCTTAAGCATTACTGTGTTCCGGTTTGAAGGGCACTGTAGGCTAGTTAAATTACTGAGCAGAGGAGATATAAGAACCAATATCTCGAGGTTGGCAACGCGTGAGTGGCACCTACTAATGGTGCTGCAACCGTTCATAGGCTACGGCAACCACTTACCATCAGGTTGGCCGTATGCTTGTTTGCCAACTTGTAACATAAAAAAAGGCAATATATAGCAAGTCTATGACCAAAAAGCAATGATTTGACAGAAAACTGGGTATGACATCAATGACGTGATGAGGACAATACAGGTTGCGACGTTACCAAGCTTTTAAAAATGTATGATCTTTCTTTTATTCTCGCTAGTTTTAAATAGACTTATAAAACAATATACCATAAGAAATATGGTTACAAGAGTGGCAGGTTAATATATTTTTTCTATGAGAGAATCAAGGGACATAATTAAGATACTAACCAATATTATGTGTAAAATATAAATCTTGAATATCAAGATTACTACAATATTAAACTAAATAATTTTAGTATATTTAATTTTACTCACCTTCGTTTTTTGGCAATTCTTGCAAAATGTACTCTATGAACTATGTACATCAGTACAAATAATCCTAAAAAGAAACCCGCACCCAGCAAGGGGGATATCTGAAAAATAAATTATTATTAAATATCACCATTCAGTCCATCTGGAGACAAAAGCCAAAAAAAATATCTATAATAAAAAGTTATTTAAAAAAAATCATGTAAGGTGCAGGTACATTTTTGTTATAAAGTTCACAATTCACAATCAATTCTAGAATAGTTAAAGCACTCTGCTGTGTGAAACCTACAAAATATTATATTGTTAGAAATTTTCTAACTACTTTTACAATTTGTGTCATGATAAAGAATTAAAAGATTTTCCATTCAAAATAATAATACAAAAAAACTATTAATTATTTTTTCCAAAAATTTTATTTGGACTAAATTATACAATTTCCGAAAAGACTTACTGTATGAGTGTATATTTTAGTTACAATATTCATTGTTTTCACTGTAATAATAATAGTATGTAATCAATTTTAATTATATTTGGTTTTTAAAACTGGCTATAATCACTTGCATGCTAAGTTAATCCCTGAAATATTTTATACTTACTGAAACATGTCTCATGTTGCCAAATTATGTAATGTGAAGCTAATATTAATAGAGCCTTATTAATAGAGATTTTGAAGACTAAACAGCTAGGGCCTAAGCTGGCATTTTGCGCTCTCATGGGCCAAATGCTGTCTATGCACATGCATGTCTGCCACTCAGAATGATTGTCAAGCATTGACGTACTATCTTATTACAGAATATCAGCATGATGTCATACTACCCCTGCTAGTTAATACATTTTGTGTGATAGCAGAAGCACCAGACCAGCCCTTCACCCATTATTTTTTATCCCGCTCTTGGTTCGGCAACAGGCATATGACACAAGTGTCTCGATGGAGACAGTTTACTATCAGGTAGACCGACCACACACTTGTTGTCATAGTTGTATATAAAAAAACAAAACTAGCCTTAGTTGTTGTTGAATTATGATGTGTAACATCTGATATCTCATCATCACCATCAAAGCTAACTCGGCTCACCAATCATTAAGACATTGGTTCGGAGGTACATAAAAATCGCTGGGAGCTGTCATCAATTTGATAATATTCAAAAAATTAGGACAGACGCCTATACAGAGAACTCAACAAAACTGACACTATGTTGATGACTAACAACTCTATAAGAACACCATGTTGGCATCGTTAAAACATTAAAACACTATAATATGTAACTAGCACTGGTTGTTGCCTTTTTTATAACCTGTAACCGCCCATCCCTTTTTACAAAATCACAATCACAGATTGCAGAAAGGTGAGACAACAGATATTACACCAAAAATAATTTAAAACTTAAGATTCGAAAAGGAGAAAATATATAGAGTGAATTACCTGTTTAGTACACTCATAATTCCAATCAACAGTGACTAGATTCTCATGTAATTTAATAAATTTTTCAAATGGGCAAATGTCTCCGCAGTGCGGTATGTTCATGACAATTGGTTCCACAATTTCAGTTGAATTCCTATACAACATTTTTATGAAATATTCCATTGTAGAGTTATCTGAAAACATAAAATATACCATTGAAAATTATTTGAAGATATTGCTTAATTTATATTTATATACATAATTATTTTTGACACAATATATATAAAATAATATGGTTCCAACACACACTAAAATTCACTTGGTTATGCTGTACAAATCATAGCCAAATGAAATTACCATGTGTTGGTGTTGAATTTACAAAAAAGCACCAACGGGAATGTAGCCTTTTGGTGGTATGAATGTGCTGGTCCATAGTGTATAGTATAGTTTCTGTTACCTTCGACAAGTGGTTAAGGTTTTTGATACTTTTAATTTTTTCTCTTTAAAAAATATGGTTTTCTCTCATAAAAGTGTAAACTATTTATGTCTATGTGATAAATAAATTTCAAATAACTGTACCTTGTATAAGCTCAAAAAATATTGTAGAAGTGTATACAGGACAGTTTCCATCAAACACCCCAAGGGCAGACAACAGATTGCCAATTTGAAAGTCATGTGCACTATACACAGAGAGCTTAAGCGGATTGGGTTTCTTTTTTAGTATAATAGTATTCATTTTAATAACAATTTCTTTAATTAAAGGTCCAACCATAAGACGTGCCATTAGCGGTGTGGCCGTTGCAGTCGAAAAACTGGAAAAAATACATTTGAAAAGTTATTATAATTAAAAAAAGAATTAAAATTCACAATTATTTTAAGACAAAAATTTTAACTTGTAAAACTTATTAATATAAGTTTTACAAGTTAAAATTTTTGTCTTAAAATAATTGTGAATTTTAATTCTTTTTTTAATTATAATAACTTTTCATTAAAACAGGCATTCTAAATTAAAAAAAATATATATAATAGTATTGTATTGGCCAATGAATTAATTTGACCAGGTCACTCTTAAACAGATATTTTAACTAGCTAGGATGTCCATCAAACTTATCGTCATAAGTTAAATTAGTTCAATATTTTAAAGAATAATGAAGTATTTTTTATAGTAACATCCTCCCACCACAAATGGGCCGGCTCGACCAGAGAAGTACTACCCTTTCACAATTAAGGTACTGTTGTTTCGTGCGATGAGTGAGAGCTTCAGTGGCCCAATCTCCCTACCCTTCTCTGTTGCCTTCTTCTTTTCTCTTCCCTCCTATCCCAAGGAATAAACCCAACCCAACCCAAGGGTTGGCAAGGCACATGTGATACTTCAAGTATCATATATATGTATACATCATAAAACAAAAAAGGGAGTTACCTGTAGCAGGCTGGCTCTCGCATTTTATTAGGATACACCGACTGAGTCCAGTTAGGAAGAGTGAAATTGTACAGACTTTCTATATAAAGTACATTATAAACATCGTTGATATCTAAATAATCTTTTATTTTCTTACCGGTGTAAGCTGTCAAATAACTGTAAAATAAAAATGATTAAATGTGAATGTTGAAGGAACATTGATTTTCAAAATTACATTATTACATGACTTATCCATACACTTTTTTGTACATTTTATAATGGTTCAACTGGTAATTTAATACAAAGAAGTGCTAACAAAGCCATAGGTACTAGTATAGCAGTATTATACACTTTTTATATACATAAATTATGTCAATACTTACTCCATAAGCCCTTGATATTTCTTAAGTCTTTCTTTATATGGTGTTGAGTGTATATATTTATTTTGCTCTTTATTGTAGGGAATGCACTTTTTTTTCATAGCCAAGACTTCATCCTCTTTTTCAGCCCTTGTGTGAACAGGTATAGGTTGCCACATTAAATCTGTGTCCCACACAGAATCACCGGATGGTGGATACATACCTGAATAAACAAAATATAGTAATATAATATAGTATTGTTATTTTATAAAAGTATAAAAATAAGTTTCATTTTATTTTAAAATTTAAGCTTGTTTTTCAAAAGCTGACCTGTGACCAAGTGGAAAGGCAACTCTTGGACGAGGTTATGTCCACAGAGGGCAACCTGACTTATAAATACATATTTTTTTCTTTGTTATAATGTTGTTGATGTCAGAGAAATAAAGACTATTTTTATTTGTTTTTATATTATTTTTGTTTATCAGAGATAAAAATAATGAAAAATATTTACATTCTATATTCATTTATGTAGAGTTTTTTTTTATCTTAAATTCACTATTATAGTACAATGTACTCTTGTTCAATACAAAACTATCTTGTTAATGGGCTGATAACATTATTATCTCATTAATGTTTCTATAAAAATCTTAACACAAAAATGGATACTTAGATCAGTAATTTTAATTACATTTCATATCTTTTGAGTAAATTAACTTTTGAATTTGCCCACTCAAACTTTTGCCCAGACTTAATAATAATTGTATGAGCCAGTGTTATCAAAAAATGTATGTTAAATGGAGTAACAACTGTGTGAACATAAAATGTTAATCTTAACACCTCACAGTCTATAAACTTGTTTAATACCACATGCTATTAAATAATCATTATAATTATATGGTTTGTGCTGATAGTAGAGATAATATTATCTCACCTGCTAAATTAGCTTGTGCTGACATAAGCGTCCGGTCAACATCTGTTGACCTAATGTACACCTCTGAAGGGTCGTATTTTTCTGAGATTAAAGCCTGAAATTTAAAAATAACCAATACATATAAAACTATCATAAAATTCATAAGATATACATAATTAAAAAAAAAATATCTTACCGAATACCGTTTTCTTAGCCATTTTCCAAGTTCAAAATGTTGTCTCTTGCCTGTATTTGTCAGTTGACCGAATTTCACTGGCCAAAACGACTCATTTCTCCAGGGATCATTCGGATACAGATCAACAGGGGTCCTATCACCGTGTCTATATATCACAGCAGCAAATTTTACAGTCTTTTCGCCATAAGTAGCAGTCAAAGAAAATATAAAAAATGCTAACATAAGCATTTTAATTATCTAAATATACTCTAAGACATAGACATAATACAGTAACAAACAAAATTATAATAAAAATGCCCTACTCTGTTAGTAAATAAATACTCGGTTAGGAAAATATGGAACTCATGGAAGTGTAAAAACTGAACTAAATAAAAAAGTACAGAAATAAGAACTCATTATATAGATATTCCGTTAGTGATAATCTTGAAAAGTCAGTGACACTGACAAAGATGACAGAAGTACAGAACAATAAACTACAACTTCCGAATTAAAAACCTTCATATACCATAATCGATTTCTTTTAATAAAAATAAAATAAAAACAACGTGAAACTCAAAACATTGTGTGAAACTTTTTTTTTATTTTCTTTAGTTTAAAATTTATATATTCTATGCCTAGCTTTGACTTTAACTCATATGAAATCTTCAATTCTAGAAATACTTTTTTCTTTGACACAAACCGAGGAGTTTGATGATCGATTTATAATAGAAGTAGTCGAATGTCTATTCGACTACTTCTATTATATCTTCATCAGTACACAAAGATAATAACATTATCTGTACCTAACTTAACTGTAAATCATAGAATTACTATAAGAACAAGAACGATCACTTGTAATTTAATGTTAAATAAACTCACAATTTATATCTAAATATTTAATTTCAATTTTCAATACTTCATACTAAAACGAAAATGTTCGAGAACGAGACACACAAAATGGTAGCCGTGTCCCTTTCCCACAGGTGGTAGTTACATAACTTCCGAATATATTTATAAATTTTGTGGTTTAACGAAAGTATTTTATAATTAATAACAATTGTTACTAAATTATTAGTTTTTATTGTAATATAGTAAGCCTTTAAATACACCATTTTCGGTTAAATGACTTCATATAAACTAAATATTAATACTATTCTGACAACACAGTTTTAAATTTACCAACAAATTGGCGTTATTTTGGTTACTATAGTAATGTCACATTTTCAAAACATAGATTGGGCTCTCCAAAGCTTTTTTAATTGATTTTTCTTAGAAAAATGGTGAACAAATGCGTTATACCTGGTGTAAGAACGAATCTTATCCAGGTTGTGGTAAATCTTTCCCCCTGTAAGTAATCTTGTTTTATAAGAACTAGGTTGACTCGGCTGTATTAAGTTCAAAGACGATTCTTGAATTTTTTATCAATTGTAATTAATTTAAAATTTAAAAATATTTTTAGTTTTCCTCGTGACGAGGAAAAAAAAAGAATGGATAAAAATAAATATAATTTTATTATATTTTCAGACTTACATGCCACTTGTTTACGCCTCTCGTTCTCTTATAAGCTAATGTTGACGATAACGTTATTGCAATTTAAAATAATCAGGCGTTTGCCTACTCAACTGTAATTTGCTAAGTTCATTGTCACTTTTTCCAATAAAACTTGGTACTTAAAAGTTGTGCATTCATTTCATTTAATTAAAGTCACACGTGAATTATAAATCGATTTAACACAATCACCTCTGACCCTTTCCATGGTCCATTACGAGCCGAATAAGAAAATATTAAATATTATTTAAAATATATTAAAAAGTGACCACGCCTTACGGAGTACTTACAGAGGTGAAGATTTTTAAGTGGAGTTATGGACATTATTAAAATAAAACTCAGGATAGTGTTTTAATTGTATTTATTAAAATAAAACCCAGCACTCTACAGATAAATGTTAAATCAGGTAAAAATAAAAAGAACTTTAAGCACGTGTGACATTCACGAAGGTCAGTAAGTTAAATTTTGAAATATTTTGTTATAAATATCTACAATCGTTATTTAAATCGTTGTTTAACATTTCATTTGATAAAATATAATAAAATTAGGTATAGTTTATCAGTACTTCAAAAATACAGTACAGTAACGTAAATGTTACATTAGATAACTGTTCCTAGTATAAGTATTTTTACAAAATACATTTAATATTATATTATATAAACATCAAATACATATGTTATATTCTTAACGTAGATATGTACATTTTATAGTTTAAAATTAACTTAAAATTACAAAATATAATAATTTATTTGTGACCTTTAGAAATACCTTATTTACAACTTAAAATTATTGTTAATTTTCAAATTAACTATTTTGTATCAAGTTATAATTTATTGTGGCTATTTATTGTATCAGTTAAACATAAGTATAATATTATATCGCTAAAGCTTTTGTTCTTAACATTTCAGATCGACATACAACTCTGTTTCCCAATATGACCGACATTAAGGAGCTTAAAAAGAAGCGTGGCAGCTACAAATGCAGAATAACAGTATTTGGAACTTATTTAAATACTTTGAGTGTTTCCGAATTGACCGCTTGTCAGGTGATGGAGTTACAATTACGAATAGATAAGTTAGAGAGTTTATACAATGAGTTTAATGAAGTTCAGACACAATTAGAATGCTTAACTGAAAATATTGATACTGAATTAGTTGAACGAACCACTGTAGAATCTCAATATTACTCATTATTGGCTCAGGCTAAGAATCTAATCAAAATCTATTCAAATTTAGAGCAAGATGAGGTAAAATCAACATCTAGTAATTCTAAGCACCAGCTAGTCAAGTTGCCTACTATTAAATTACCTAAATTCTCAGGTTCTTATGATAACTGGCTAGAGTTTCGTGATACCTTTTCTAGTCTCATTCACAACAATGACGGCATCGAGGAAATTAATAAATTTCACTACCTGAGGTCGTCACTTGAGGGTTCTGCTGCTGTCGTAATACAGTCTATCGAATTTTCTGCTCAAAATTATATCATAGCTTGGGAACTTCTTTGTGAGAGATTCGACAATAAACGGTTACTCATTCACAATCATGTTTCGGCCTTGTTCAAGCTCGAACCAATAACCAAGGAGTCCTCAGTCTCATTGAAAAGTATGATTGATAAAGTAAATAAAAATATTAGATCTCTAAAAACGATAGGTGAATCGGTTCATAGTTGGTTGGCTGATACATTATTAATATACATAATAAGTTCAAAATTGGATTCAAAAACATTTAGACAATGGGAGGAATATAAAGGCCATTTAGATAAAAACAAATTAATATCTTTTGAATTTTTTATGGAATTCTTGAGGAATCGTGCTGATTTAATAGAAACTTTAGAAATATCACATCAGTCTCACACAAATAAAGAAATTACAAATAAAAACTTAAAATTTAAAACTTTAGTTTCCACGTCGAATTACACTAATAACGTCAATAACACAATCTCACATAATTGTCCTAAGTGTAATGGCGATCATAACCTCAACGTTTGTCCACAATTTTTATCACTCACTGTCTCTGAACGAATTTTATTAATGCCGAATTATAAGATATGTTATAATTGTTTTCGTCGCGGTCACTACCCTAGTCAATGTAGGAAGTCAGGATGTAAAATCTGTAAGCGTAAACACCATACGCTAATACACAATCCAGATTTTATTAAAAAATTCAACATAAACAAATCTTGCACGGCCGATGCGAATAGCATTAATAGTACTACCGATGCTGATAACGATCGCGCGACGCTGTCGGGTTGTTTACCTGCGCATACGCATTGTGCGACTGCGAGTACTTCATCAGAAGTCCTTTTATCCACTGCATTAGTTAAGGTCAGCGACATAAATAATAAAATACATATCGTACGCGCTCTTCTTGATTCCGGCAGTTCTTCATGTTTAATGACAGAAAGTTTATTCAAAAAATTACAACTCCCTTATCATAAGACTAATAATTATATACAGGGTATTAACAATTCGTTGTCTCTTGTGAACAAATGTTGTCGTTTGAATATTCAGTCTTTAAATGAAAAATATACGAACAATTTAATATGTTTTATTTTGCCTACAATCACTAGTAAAGTGCCCAGTAAACTGATACAACTAGATATACCGTCAAACATAAGCTTAGCCGATCCTTATTTTCACACACCGGCTTCCATTGATTTAATCATCGGAGCGGATGTCTTTTGGAGTCTGTTAGGATCCGAAAGGATTATATTAGGTGATAGATTACCGATACTTTATCAAACTAGCCTTGGATGGTTAGTAACTGGCCCAATTAACGGCGGCTATAACAATAATAATTATTTTAAAACTCGGTCTTCACCTATAAAATGCAATTTTAATAAACAAGGTTCCACACAGGTAGAAAAGCTAGATGACATTCGAAACCAATTAACGCGTTTCTGGCAGCTCGAGGAGGTATGCCATGAGTCATCTACTTATTCATTAGAAGAAAAGATGTGTGAAGAACATTTTATTAAAAATACTTCACGTTTATCAGACGGGCGTTTTTGCGTTAAAATCCCGTTAAAAGAATCACCCGACATTTTAGGTGAATCATTTAATCATGCTAAATGCTGCTTTCTGTCACTTGAGCACAGAAATAAAAATCATCCTCATTAGATAGGATATATAAAGATTTCATATCTGAGTATAGTTCATTATTACATATGTCAGAGAGTCAATATACTGGCAATAATCCATATTTTATTCCTACCACAAAACTAGTTTGTGTACATGGAGACACATACCGAGTAATAAAAATCCAGCCGATTTAATTTCTCGTGGCGTAGAATATTCTTGTCTGCAGGACTTGGACCTGTGGTGGTTTGGTCCATCTTTTTTACATAAAAATGTTGATGAATGGCCTAGCAGTCTCAATGAAACAGATTTAACGCTACCTGAAATAAAAACAAACATTAACCTTCATGTCGTTACCCATGAAAATACTTTACAAAACGGATTAATCAAATTTGAACGTTTTTCTAATATTTTAAGATTACAACGTACCTTTTGTTATGTATTTCGCTTTATTGATTTTGCTTGTAAGCGACGGGATATAAAAAACACTGCTTATTTTTCTAAAAACGAACTGCAAAGGTCTCTAAATTTTATAATCACCCAGTCACAAAGAGAATGTTTTCCAGAATATGACTTATTAATTAATAATAAAAATCTACCCTACAAAAATCGTCTGTTAAAGTTAAATGTATTTCTTGATGATAATAAAATTATACGTGTAGGTGGTAGGCTACATAATTCTGAATACGCTTTTGAGAAAAAGCATCCGATTCTTTTACAGTCCACTCATCATTTTGTTAAACTTTTATTTCGATATGAGCACATTCGATTGATGCATGCAGGTCCTCAATTATTACTATCTACTATAAGAGAGACATATTGGCCATTAGGGGGGCGTAGCTTAGTTAGAGCTTGTTACCGTCAGTGTGTTCGATGCCGACGTTTGAAAGGACAGACAGTAACACCACAAATGGGCAACCTGCCATCAAGTAGACTTTCACCAACTGATTTTCCCTTTCAAAACGTAGGTGTTGATTACGCAGGGCCCTTAGCCTCAGTTAGTCGTCAGGGTCGTGGATGTAGACAGGTAAAGGTCTACATCGTTATTTTTGTTTGTTTCACGACTAAGGCCATACATTTAGAATTAGTGAGCGACTTGACTAGCCACAACTACATGCAGGCATTATCTAGGTTTATTTCTAGGAGAGGTAAACCTCTAAATATTTATTCTGACCGTGGAACGTCATTTACAGGAGCTTGTAACGAAATTACAGCATTTTTAAAACAAAATTGTGACACATTATCTGACAGCGCAGCTCGTGATGGAATTAACTTCCATTTTATCCCTGCCTATGCTCCACATTTTGGCGGTCTTTGGGAGGCAGGTGTTAAGTCGACAAAATTTCATTTAATAAGAGTGCTGGGCAATTGTCACCTAACTTACGAGGAATTTAACTCTGTGTTAGTTCAAATTGAATGTATATTGAACTCTAGGCCTCTCACTCCATTGTCGTCGAATCCTGAAGATTTGTTGCCTCTTACTCCTGGTCACTTTTTAGTAGGAAGACCGCTGACATCTCTGCCAGTGAAAGATCTTCGTGATTGCTCTAGTCATATTCTATCTCGCTATCACCGCATAGAACAACTTCGACAACACTTCTGGTCCAGGTGGAGTAAGGAATATATATCAGAGTTGCAATTACGAGTGAAGTGGAAATCTTCAAAAGATACGCTACAATTAAACTCCTTAGTTGTAGTCAAGGACGACAGCTTACCGCCTTTGAAATGGAAACTTGGTCGAATTGTAGCTGTTCATCCTGGCACCGACGGAATCTCCAGGGTGGCTGATGTGAGGACTTCGACTGGCATCATAAGGCGGGCGTTTTCTAAAATCTGTCCGTTGTTAGAAGAAGACTCTTGAAGTTGTTGAATGCAAGCTTTCAACGGCCGGGGGCATGTTTACGCCTCTCGTTCTCTTATAAGCTAATGTTGACGATAACGTTATTGCAATTTAAAATAATCAGGCGTTTGCCTACTCAACTGTAATTTGCTAAGTTCATTGTCACTTTTTCCAATAAAACTTGGTACTTAAAAGTTGTGCATTCATTTCATTTAATTAAAGTCACACGTGAATTATAAATCGATTTAACACAATCACCTCTGACCCTTTCCACCACTACTATAATACCACTGGCTAATTCTAATAAAAATAATAATATTCCAATAAAATAATATATTGGTTCTAATTTAAATATATCAATAGTATGCAAAAATCAAGATGATTCTAAGTTTATATTCTGTCCTCAATTATAAAAAATTATGGTGTTTCGATCAGATAGGGACAATGCTACCTTTTGGAACCTCTCTTTTGGCACAGAAATGTTGCTGCAGTGAGCTTTTTTGTTCTTATATTAATTCTATGCTGTAAATCTATTTTATCTTTTTAAATTTATTATTATGAAGCAAACGCATTACGCCAAAGTACACTATCAATAGTTGTTAAAGCCAGATCTAGCTAAGGTAACATTCTGATCTTTTCTACGATTACAATTTACTAATAAAATCGATAATTACTAAAAAAAATTATTACATTAAAAATATATACAAAAAAGTTGCTGCATCCTACTCATGTGGTAGGTATATAGGCATATACTTTAGGGTTTTTCAGATTAAATATAATTAATTAAAGATTAAGGCTCCAATATCAGGAGTAGTCAACCAATGCCTACTTTAGTCTATTATTTTATTTAGACTTTCATCAATCAACCAAATCAATGTAAAAAAGATATTTCTGTGTAATGTCTTATGTATTTGATTCTGATTTGCGCTAATCTTGAATATAATATAAAAATATGGGATTTTTACTGTTTAAAAATTTAACAACATAGGCTTTGGATTTCTCTTTTTTAGCTTAGTATGTATTAGGAGAAAAACCTAAGTCTATCTACCACAAAACTACTCTTGAACTACTCTTACTACCACAAAATTCCCAGAACAAGGTCAAGAAAACAAGGTTTAGACCAAGATATCGTGGTCCGCACTCTTCGGTCGATCCTTACGCACAAAATATATACTAATTATTTACACTTATTACTAATAATGCAAAATTCACCAGCTGTTGGACACCACTTATAGAGAAAAGAATTGTAAAATATGACGTATGGGTATTTATATATATTCGATATCCTTTGGAATGCCTACGCATGCCTAAGGTTGACGAATTACTCAATCTGCGCTGCCGAACTCTGTATAGATACAGACAGATGTAGTCTACCGACTAAAGTCAGGCGTTCTGAATTCGTCTTCTAATTTGTTTGTTCCTTTGTTACAGACAAAATGTCCAAAGACTCGCTGGTGCTCCTTTGTAAATTCTATATCGACGCAACAAAACGAAGTTAGTAACACGCTGTACACATTCTGTGAAAATGTCAACTCTCTAATCTCTGCCTGATCTGAGGTCGGATAGACGAATAACGACGGTTGACGGATTTAAAATAATCTCATAATAATTTAAAATACATTTGGTGTAATATTCCATGAGTCGTTTAAATTTTAAAATATACATTTTAAATACTTGTTATGATTTTCAGAATTTCAGAATTTTAGAAAATCATTTTAAAGAGCCTAAAGACGTTTACTCACGACCAAACAAGAACACTAATGCTATTAAATATTAAGTAATATGATTTGTTGCTTAAATTATCAAAAATAATTATGCAATGTGAATGCCTATCTCACTTACGAATATTTAAAATGTCAACGTGGTCACCGTTACTCATCGTCAAAGAATGTAATAATATATTGCCAATAAATTTTATAATGTTCTTACATAATTATATTTAAAATTATGTAATAGGGGGTCTATATTTGTACTATTATTCCCAATGAAATAATTTAAAAATTAGTAGAAAAAAGTGGAAGTTATTATCGACACACGTGTCTCCTCCTACTTATAATCCCGAAGTGGTTCTTAAGAAACAAATTTTAAAAAAGGGAGAAAATCTTGCTGGTAGGCTGGGAGTGGGAGCACACCTTCTGCAACTGTACGACGCGCCGCAACGTCGCGTTGTTAAGTGGCAGTAATTTGGCAACTGGGGTACTTAAATAAAAAAATCAAAGTAATCGGAGGAAGGAAGATTGGAATTGGTAATAATGATCAACCAAGCAAATAGAGAATGTTGCCTTCTTGAATAAATTAAAGGTTATTTTTTATAAATTATTCAACGATATAGGTACCTACCGTTATATTAGTTTAAACTACTGAACCCAGGCAAAAAAGACGACGTTACAGTTGTGGGACAGTGGTAGCGAATCTGCCTTAAGCGCCGGAGGTTGTGAGTTGTATTCCTGTTCGGAGCAGATATTTGTAGAGGCCATATAGGCAGGCAGGCATATAACCAGTTGCATCCTGAAGGCCGGCAACGCACCTGCCCTCTGGTGTTGCGGGTGTTCATGTGCGGCGATAATCGCTTAACATTGAGCCTCCTGCCCGTTTACCCCACCTAATATAAAAATAAAAACTCTAACGTAAAAAGAAAAAATCTTTAGAAAACCCTCAGTCTTCTAGATTGTTGCATCTCACATTCGCTAAGTCGCTTTCCAGATTAGGCAGGATCCTTTCAAAGTCTCTGTACATAAAAATATTAATACCACGTTGACATAAGTATGAAATTCGGTAAATTTTCATTTCTAAAGACAAAAACAACGATCTCACTTTGATTATAATTCTACTGTAGGTACGTGTGTATGTCACTGAAATCCTAATTGGCTGGACCGGTTCTGGTGATATTTGGCTGTGTATTCCGGTGGATTTGAGAATGGTTTAGATTAACAATTAGAACCAGTAGGGGCGCCGCTATCGGGTCTCACTTTTTTTTTTCGATTTTCGTGGCAGGACAACGTCTGCCGGGCGCGCTAGTGTTATATAAAGTTAGTCATGAATACAGCGAGTATTACCTCTGTTTTCTTATCAGTAGTCTTGCAATTGTTTCATCTTATAACCTGTCTATAATAGAGACATCTTTAACATTAAAAATTATGGTAAGGTTTATAGAAAAAAAATACCTGTAGTACCTACTAAAGTTATTAAATCTTGTCCGTCCGTAGTCCTTAAATATGTATCGGTGATATTATGTTACAGGCATTGCGAGAGATTTCTAGCATTCAATAATGCCGTGCTCGTCCGTGACGCGCAATGCGAAAAGCGAAAGTAATATATACATACATACATAACACACTAGTTTTATAGCACACGACAGACAGTCCGTGACCGATTTATTGTCGGAGATGCATAACGTTATTAATTTAAAATATCAATTTACCTTTTACCTTTTAAAAACCCAAATTTATTTTTTCCGAATATCATCACCGATCAAAGAAACTAAGTTAGACGAAACAGTATTCATCTGAACCAATTATTAGAACAAAAGACTTATCGTGTGTAAATTCACTTAACAGAATGTTAAATCCACTCAAGTGCTTACAGTCATCAAACCTTTGATGAAGTAACAAATCATATTACCCATGTAGAATGTACATCATTTTTGAATCGAACCTATTTATTATATTATAATATCAGTAACTGTACATGCTTAATATGAACGTTATTATTAACAAAAAATCTAGACGCATGCGATGTATAATATGTTGCGTTCAAGGGTTGGAATATTAAATGAAATTGGTGGTGAAAAATGATAGAGGCAATTTTCCGTATCATAACGTTTGGCGAACAATCACACAGTCCGTCTGATGATGGCAACGCGCGCGTTTCTTGAAGTATCGCATGCGCGTTACCAACTCAAAGGATAGGAGAAGAAAAGAAATGCAACAGTATTCTGAAACTTATGCTGATTTTGTGTGAGAGGGTAGTACTTCGCCGGTCGAGCCAGCCTATTTGTCCTTTGAGGAACATGGCTCTGCTACTACTAAGTATACTATAGCGCTGAAGTTAAGCTTTAAGCTTCCTTTAATATTTTAAATAATATTTTCTCAAATTATATGATATGAAATTTAATAATTTATTAGCGAACCGAATGTAATTTTTGGTATTTAAGTTTTTTTCAACATTATTAAAAGCACATAAATAAAAAAATATCTTCAGCTCTTTTAACAATGGTTACAGACTAAAATATAATCGTTAAAAAATAACTGAAAAACCTCGTTGCTGTATCATTCTGCTTCAAATCGTTTACATCACAACCTTCCTCTTTCTTTTCTTTCCTTGCTTTTTTTAACATAGTATTTACTCAAACCTGTCGCCTCCACCCTATCATATATTTTCAATATTGTTAAGAATATATAAACGATATACAAGCCGCTCCCTCGCTCCTCCACCGGTGACGCTGTCAAGGCCACTAGAACAGTAATAGACTCTCCGAAAAAAAAAACTCCCTCGCTCACACACTCGTCACTAGAACTCTGAAAGTATAATATGCCCCGTTGACACGAAATAGTTAAAAAAATGGAAAAATGTTATTAATTAAGAATTACTATTAATATAACAGCCACCATTGTTGGACAATGGTTGCTATGAAAACCACAGGTATAACACGGGTGAACCCGAGCTAATAATGAATCTCTACATTCCTATTCGGACGAATATTTAGAGTGAAACTATTTTTTGACATATTTAGCTCCTTCAAAAGAAAGGACGTATAGGCAAGCCTAGTTCTTGTTATATTATTTCGCATTTCAGGCAATATATTTTCAAGAACTTCATTCACCACAAAATATAATAATATGAGATGATAAAAATAAAAGATCAAAAAAGAAGATAAGAATGCTAGCTTCATTAAAATTACTAGAGCTGGCTAGAAATTTATAAGTTTTAGACGAACATAATATTATGTATATTACATGTAAAATTAGCTATAAATTATTTTAGTTTAACATCTTCTTAGCATTTAATGCCATATACTTTAATTTCAAGCTAATTTAATTATTAACATTTAAAATGCTTATATAACATTTAAATAATTTAGAAACAGGTTAATTCAATAAAATTATTTAATCAGTCTTGTGGTAATTTTTTATTTTATCATTTTAGTTACTAATGATTTTGATATTAAAATTAAGATATTTTTTATTTGCCTCCCTATTATACACGCATTATGAGGGAAATAAAAGGACTTTATTTGACACACTTACCTAATTCAGATCAACTTTTTAAAAGTCGGAATAATAATTATTGTTTGAATTTTTAATTTTTTTTCCCGCTCTATGCAGTTTTCGTTTAAGGTTAAAATATAAATTAAAGTTTAAGCTATGTAAGCTAAAGTTATATCCAACCAGTAAACAATCGTTTTACTTTGATAGAGCCACTGACTAGATAAAATAATGACATATATTTTGGCGATTTGAATTACTTAATATACACGCATAAAATTATTTTACACAACGTTCTAAGTAACAACACGTTATTTTTGAGCAATATCATCTTCATTAAGCAATCATAAGCTCGAACTTAACGAAAGTTGTCACTTGAACGAGCGTGGCTGCAATCGCGGCTCATCGCTTCGCTCATTCTATCATTCACGTATTGCCTAAACTTGTAAATGCACATACATATTGACACATTAATTTTCAGACATTATAAATCTATACAGTCTTACATCACGCCCGTCTAATGTATGTACTCAGATAATATTTATTTACATTTTACAAAAGAAAAAGTATACATACTTGTAAATATTTGATAAGCAAAAAAATTCTAGAAAAGTCGTTTTTTAAGAACTACTCTTAAAGTTTTAACCATAAATTAATTTAGTGCGAATAAAATGTGTTCGTTAGCAATCGAAACTAGTTTAAAATTCACCTTTGATGGCATTTAAAACTAGAATAACCGTGAAAATGTGACAACAGGATTTGTCTATTTTCGAGCTTGTGCTTCAATAGCGGTATGTGGTTAATGCTCGGCATGCGTCACGGCGTGTACAATACTCGGAATATAAATGAAGCTAGTGGTCTTGGGGCGGCGGGCGGACGCTGCACCGACTCTGAAAGCCGGAGTGTACCGGAGGTGTCGCTGTTGGAACGGCAGATCAAGCGTGGCCTCCGACTGTTATAGACCTGTTCACAATCGCTCCACAGAGAAAGGATCGACCTGAGTGCTTCTTGCAACATCCGTGACCGACAAAATAAAGATGAGGATACTACCCCTGTGAGTACATTTTAATTATATTATAATTTAATTTAATTACTACAATAAAATAGTATTTGCATAATCCGCTATGCGATTGCACTTGCGATATCATTATATTTTTACCCACTGTTATAATCAACTAGCCGGAAAAAGTCAGGTACGCCGGGAATAAAGTTAGGAAGAAAGGTGAGAGGGTCGTTATAATTTGCATTGTGTCAGGTTTTAACCGTTAAACCTTCCCTACAGCTAGCGATTAAATGTTCTGACTCGTAAGTTTTATACTTATAGTGAGCGGTCTGCAAACGAAGGTCTGTTTATCATAGGTAACAAAATAACGTGTTATAGTAGGTATTGTTATAGAGCGAATACAATTGACATGTTAAGGTATATAAGTGTTGAGCCTTTCTAACGACTAGACTAAGGCATAAAGGTGCCATGACTAAATTACTTAAGTTGACCGTTGACTTTTGGCCTTTATTTTCATGGACCTCGATAAAGATTTAAGGTAATTCCGAATCAATATTATTATTTCAAATAATGAAATACAAAAAAATATGATCAAATATTAAATTTGACAGTTTTCGTATGCTAAAACTGTCACATCCGCATATTTGTACTAAATTAAATAACAAAACTGTATGCGTCGAATGTACCTAAATCAGATTTTTTGCAGTCATAATTCTTCTCCGTTGGGTTCGAGATCAAGTTAGTTTGAATAATTTAGTCACGATCGTAATGCTAATGCAAGAATAGAAAAATATTTCTGATTCTACGTTTCATAATACGTGACTTATAAACCTCATTATATAGTATGGGTTGACCTAGTGTACAAAACCAATTTATTTTCAATTTAATTGGGCGAAACCACGAACCGGTTGCCGAATGTTTCGGTCTTGCCGAAATTTAGGCTCTTGACCTATGACTAGGAAACATAAGATAATATTATATAAATACACATCTATAATGACCTTATAAATATACATTGTAACCACCAACGATCACGAAATTGATTACGCTTTTTTTGTCATAGTGAACTCGGTGCTAACCTTTAAACCGGTGTCCTCATTAATATACTCCTAAAGATCAACACATAAGCTTTCTCATGTTATAAATGATTTGAATATTATATAATAAATCGAAGTTTTATTTGAATGATAAGGTATTCATGTGTGTTTTAAAATGTGTGAAGATAGCAGACTTTCATTCCGCACAAAGGCTAGATAAAGGCTTATAAAATGCAGGGTATCCGAGTTCAAGCGCGAGCTTATGTAAATGCGCTTGATTTGTTCGAAAGTACGCCTTTTAAATTGTTTAGATCTAACGCAACAGATTATTATCTTCGAGTCTTGAGAAATATAAGAAAACTTTTTTATTTTTTTTTTCTTTTAATCTTTCACAGTATGCTTTCATTGCTACGTCGATTATAAAAATCGATAAGTACATAATAATGTACACTGTACATAGGTATTTTATAACTGTGTTATTGTATAAATTAATTTGTTTTTTCTTATTACTAATAAAATTATATTTTTAAACAGGTACCTAGGTACAGAACGTAGGCAACTAAAAGCAATGAATGTGGTTACTTCCAGTTGTTGGCCTCAATTAATAAAGATTATGTATTAAAATTCCATACAGTTTACTTCTTGTTACTTTTCGAGGACTTTTAAAATAATAGTAATTTTTATACGTTCTCTACAAAAAAAATCACGATTGTATCTTGTAATATCTAGAGATGATATTTGGCATTTCAATTATGTTATATAGACAATGAAGTTTGATGTTTATTTGCAGTAATTTTAGGCTTATAAGAAACAGCTGATCAAACGATCTACCCCAACATTATATAGGTACATTGCAGTTTTAGAACTACTATTCAGCAGTAATATATGTGCACAAATATCTCTTATCAAGACCATATCTTGTGAAAGCGCGATACTGTGGGAAGGTTCACGTGCATTACACACGGATGTCTCAATATATTTGATATTATCATCATGTTGCAGTGGATTTCATAAAAGACTATGATTCAATGAGCTTGAGAAAGTTTTTTGAGATCCTTGGAGTTTGACAATAGATGTATTTCGTAAATATATTTACGTTTATTATTATTTGTTTGACAAGGTGACATTTATTCGAAGGTGCGTAACGCAGCTAGATCGAAACACGAAGGTACCTACTGCAGCGAGTCGGCTGCCGCATTGCACCGCGATCGCGAGGTCACCCAATTCTTACCGTTTCTGGTTTTGCAAATGACCTTGACTCGGATTTTGGGTTGCCACTACATATTCGTAGAACTTGCACACCCACGGTCCATATACATATATAACTTAGGTAGAAAGCTGCACCTTTTCCTATGTGACTCGAATATATAACAATACGATTTCCAAATTTTAAAATGCGTATTGTTAGAAACACATTGTTTATAATGAGTACGATTTCAAACTTGATGAATAAAACAGTGGACGTTGTGAGCTAGATTCTATATAGATATTTCAAGATGGCTTCGACATCCGTTTATTTATCGATGATCTTTCTAAATCTCGTTTGTTATATAAACACGAGAAAGTTAAGGGAGACGCGATAACACAATCGGAAGCGGATGCGGAAATAACTAAGTCTATCAGATCCGACCCTGCCGGGGGACCTGTTGCTCAACTATCATATAGTAACAAGTTGACCTTTAGCTGTCAAAGTCTGGAGGCTCTTACGCACTGATTCCACGCGCGGGCTCGAAGCGCCGACATACCAAACCACCTCCATACGCCATTCACTCAAAATCGTAACTCGTGGTACTATTTGACATTTAAAACGATTCCGCCATTTAGCATACATCATTACTGTTCGCTATCTAGGAAGAAAAAAAGCCGTGGTAATTAATTAAATTTATTCTTAAATTCATCAATATCCTTGACCTTATCGTTCAATTAAAAATCACGTTCTTTCAATATGTATGACACGTTTCCTTAATTTGCAATTTAGGTATTATTTTCTATTTACGTAACGGATATTAGCGTATGTATATGTTGTATAACTGATGAACAATTTTATTTCGCAATGCAATTGTGTATACCCTTACGTTATTAATGTTTAGTCGTCTACATGAAAAGGTTGTGCATACAAGGACAAAATTGCAAAACTCAAATCAAGTTTTATCTTTAATCTATCGACGTACAGGTATAGCTTTGTAATGTATAAGTCCGTATATAATAATAAACAAACTAACTGTTTTTAAATAAAAGAAGGTTATAATATGAAAAGATGTATATGGGGCTTCCACATCTAAACCGCTAAACCGGATATGATGATTATCGCAAAAACATAAGTCTAAATACTATTTTATGGGAAATCAATGATTTCTGTATTGCATTAATGTACATTTTGTCATTAAAAATTCTAATGTAGCCTATGAAGTCGCATGCTAAAGGTACTAATAAATAATCAAATTTTTCTTTATTAAATGCAAATTTAGAGTCATCACTTCTAGGGCATTTACAAAAAAATTGCGGATTCAAAGATGGTGGATAATTAGTTCGTATATTTAAAATAATAGTTTAAAGACTGTGTAGAAATACGGTACTGAGAAAGGTTACCTTTTCCACTAAAATAATCGATAATCTTCACATTAATAACGCCATCTATCTCTAAACGATCTTACATCTTTAGCTAATTGCAATAATCACTTTTACTTTCGTGTTATTATCGAAATTTAACAATCATTTGAAGAAACACTTTCCATTCGTAACATTCGAGAAGCATTCCAAAATTATAGTTGCTTATCATCATGATAATTGGACAATTATTTTTCATCAAAATAATCTTAGTTTTTAGTCATATAATTATACAAAAAAAAATATTAAAGTTGTTGTTGTTGATTTATAAATTAATTAGCTTATACCTACAGCTTTGTATGATAAAAAATAATAAACAGTTCTACATATGTTTACTTCAGACTTCTTTTATCGCGTCTACTTGAAATATGTACATAAATACCAATTCTAACACACATCCCAAAGAAGCTAACAAACAGAGGCAGAATAAAATAAAATCAGTGCTTAGTTAAATTAAATTTTAACAATATTATAAAACAAAATGATTTTGAGTGTAAAAGGCTTATGCATCTCCTGATAGCTCTCTCCTATCAGGAGTCGGACGCTTTATTTTATAACTTAGTCATATTTTTATTACGATTTTATAAATCAGTAATTGACAAACTGATTATAATCAAACTAATTATAAAAAAAGAGAAAGAGCATCTCAAAAGATTACTAGAATTACCTAATATTGTTAGCCACTGCAATAATTGTAGAGAAAAATGAAATATTAATAAAAAAACGTCAAAACTCAACTCTATTATGAATGCTTTTTATTAATATTTATTTTGTGTTTATTTGCAGGATTGTGTTTATTGCATGCTTGATGCACACAACAACCGCGCGGCCGCAGGACGACAATGAACCGCGTTCTGCACCCAACAGAGGCTTGCTGAAGCGAGGCCTCGCAGGAAAGTCGAAAACCACAACCACCACACCAGCCCCACAGGTACAATTTATTCCAATATTAAGTTTACAAATTTACAATTTAAAAGCGTTACAAATATTTACAATCAATCATGAATACATATAATGTCTAGAATTATGGAAAGAATGCTAGCTGCATTTCTACGCTGAATCGCTGTAAGGGCAATGACTGGTATATGGGTAATTAAAAATTGTTTAGCTTAGAACTAATATCACATAGTTCATTTTTGATAAGTAAACTAGAGTCTAGAGAATTAATTGTAGTAGTTAATCCTTTAGATTCAATTTGAAAGCCGATGATAGGGATTTTGACTTCAACTTATTATATTTTATTTTATTTTTATTTTATTTATTTTATCACTGTAATGTCTTACAAATATTTAACTTAAATTCTAATTAAAAACTAAATAGTAAGCTTATTATATAATAACTAATTCTATTTTATAAAAAAAAAAATATAAAGTAAAGTATAAAGAAAAAATATAGACCAACTTTTACCAAACTTGAAACAAATATTTCTATTAGCATTACCTATACCCTCCAAATAACCTAATAAGCCTGTATAACAATAGCAAAAGGTCTGGCTCGAACTTGTAACTATCGCGTTATAAATCAAGTATCCTACTGTGGCATTGAGACTTAACTAATATTTATACTCTTCGTTGTGTTTGTGTCTTTCCGAACCCTCGACACCTATCCCATTTGACCCCATTATTATTAAAAAATTATAAAAATAAACATATCCGAAATACGACAAAACTTTGATTTCCCGAAATCTAAAACTGTATTACTTGTACCCACAGATTCCATATTTCCCTAAACCGTATAAGGATATTAAATTGCAGTACTATTGTGAATGTTATATCAAATATTACATGTGGTTTTAGAACGTCATTGTTCAAGAAAATTTCTCAAGCTGATACTGTCAAAATATTAGCACACTGTGGTGGTAAGAATTAAGACCATGATATCAAAGATCGGTTGCAGGCTTTGTAATAATAATTTTTGACTACTTTAAAGATATTTTCCTAAAACATTGAAATGGCCTCAAGCTTCAAACAATTTACTTTTTTAAATTTTTGTCTCTCTGTTTATTCGTTGTGGTATTACGTATCACACTATCGAAAGTATTATGATGAGGCTTTCATTTCTACATAAAAATCTAATACGCGTTTGATGCAAGTTAAAAGGAAAATGTTTATTTTCTTTGTATACGCAGACGGTGTTGCTGAAAACATACTAATTAAAAGTAGTTAAAGCATTCAAAGTTCTTTTTAAAAACATTGTAAACAAAATAAAAAAAAACTAGTTTGCGGGTTTTACCATATTAATGCAATAACTTGACATTGGTAAGTAAAAGGCGTAAAGATAGGCCAGAAGGTACTTGTTATCATTAATTTTATAACTTTCCGTATAGCAATGTTTTTAATCCATTACGTAAATAGAAAAAAATGAAAAAAAGAATTTACATTTTAAAAGGGAAAATAATAAGAAAAGACTACTATAATACATTTTAAATTCCAATTATATGTTCCAATAATACAATTATATGTAATATTCGTATGATATCAGTCACGGATTTTCCTTGTTGGTCAATACAACTTTTTATTATTTCTGATGATTTAATACCAAGGCTTTCAATTAATTTTATTGTTATAAACGTTTTTTCTTTGTAAAAACACATGAAAATTTTAGACAAAAAATATCAATCTGTATGCACGAATGACGAACGTATTTAATAATTTGGCGAGACGAATAATTAACGAGTGAAGTCCGAGATGATCTTCCACATTCATGGTAATCATTTTCATAAGTTGTCACTCAAAAATCATTTGGTTCAAGGCAAGTATGATTGGTGACCGATGAACGAACGAACCTTCGTCGCGACCTCAACATGGGTTCCCTTTCCTCGGTGGCATTTCTACGTGCGCATTATTAATGTACTTGTGCCGATTGAACTGGTTCTTGATGGATATTGCGACCGATATTGGAATGTATGCAACCTCTTTGTGGGCCGTGACGTATTCTACGCGAAACGAAGGCATGCGCCGAACAATAATAACTTATAACGTTTGAAGGTCTCGCAGGCGTATCCTTATATTTCGATATGGTTTAAATATCACTTGGATTTATTAACAATATTTCTACATTAGTTCTGAATACGGGAAGATATGTTTAAAAACTGTTCTAGAACATTTAATCGTTCAAGTGCAAAGTGAAATGTAAAAGTAAAATAAGTAAAATAGAACATTATTATTCCTATGCATTTTACATATTATTCATTCATTTTCATATATTATATTGATATATTATATTGATATTTTAATATTAGCGATTGTATTTATCAATCACTATAAGTTTTAGAATATTGCATAATATTAGGCTTTATTGTATGCTTCTTATTAAAAAACAGCAACGCGACGTTTTATTTACAAAAAAGTAAATGGAACTTCTTAAAATACAATTTATATTAAACATATGTAAATCGAAAACAATAAATTCATCAGTGAAAAAAGACTACACACGTGAATACGAAATGCTTTAGGTACATTTATTATAAGTCGGTTTAATGTTAGGCATCGCTATATTCATACAAAACATTATTTTAATTAAAAAAGAGACATTCATAGCTAGTTGCGTTCCCTTGTCGGTAAATGAATAATTGGTTAGGCAACTATAGGCGTGGCCAGTCAATAGATGGGTGAACGCATAGTGTTATTTCAACTGAGCGTCACCATGCTTTGGAAGGGCCGTAGAAAGTCGGTACCGGCTGTTATTAATTTGATAATACTTGATAAGTCAAGTCATATACAGATGCCCTAAACAACACTGAAATTAAGCCAGCCACTAAAAAGAAGAAGAAGATTTAAAAAATTAAAAGAAACCACTACTACTAACTACCGTACATAATTATGGGTAATTACAATTTAATGTCAATAAATTATCATCAATTAAAATCTTAACAATGTATATTTATTTTCAGGAGGAAGTAGAATACGAAGATGAAGGAGATTACCCCGCGGAGGGCGAGGCACAGGAGCCATCCACGGAGGCGCCACCATCATCCACGGAGGGTAAGAAGCTAGTCGGCAGTGGCGTACGACCATTCAGAAGTAATACCGACTTGCTAGAAGCCTTGAAGAGACGGCGTGCGCAGGCCGCTGAAGGTAATTTTCCCAATTGTTACAATTATAATTATGTTAGGTAACTACAGGATTGCTGTCTAATGAAAAAGAAAAAAAGAAGTCATAAAGTTGACACAATCGCGAGCGAAGCCGCGGGCAATATCATTTATAAAATATAATGTAAAGTCGTTATTGGGAATCGGCCAAGCTTCATTCTGTCTATGCCTATTTCTTCTAATCGAACCGTGCATAAGAATGAACATGTCTGCCTTGCAACGCGCCTTGAGGCGTAAACTAATGCAACGGAAGTCTCGTCAAAGGTTTCAATTAAATTACTTTTTATCTCGATTTCTCAAACACGCATTCGATACTATGTTTGTTTATAAGATATCATTAATATTTTCAGCCAAAAATCAAGGTAACTCCGCTCCTTCCGCGACGCAGCAACTGTCTGACGGTCAGGCGGAAGCCCCAGCTAAGGCTAGTTACAGTAAGTAGTACGCACTATTTTAAATTCGTTTCCTCCAAAGAATACTAATTAAACTAAATTTTAGGTATTTTCTATTTTTAAGGTTGAACCGTTCATTTTTGTCTTAATATTATGTGTCTAAAATTTCATAAAAAAATATTAAGAATCTTAAAGATTTTTGGATTAACATAACGCCAACTCAACGTACTTTTGAAAATCGTAAAACTTATACGCCGAATAGGAATAGCCCTTTATATGCCGTATTTAGAGTTGGCGTACTATTCCTTGGAAGAAATGTTATTTTAAACCATATTATTTTGCGTTACAAAATAAAATTTTACTTATTCTCCATTATTCTTATACCATTTATGTTGTATATTAGGTAAAAAGCGCTTCAACACTGCCACCAGGGAAACAAAGAACGAAGATGCACCAGCGCCACCTCCGTCCAAGCCCAGTAGAGGACGTTTTGGAAGACGTGCGTATTAAAACAAGGCTGTACATTTTATAGGATAGGATTGTTTTAAAAAACCGACTTAAACAGAAGAAAGTAGTGTTTAAACTTTGAGTTTCTTGTATCTAGGATCACCAGACAACAATTGGTTTATTATATACTATGGGCAGGCTTTTCCATACAGACAAAATGTCAAAGACTAGCGGTGCTCCTTTCTAAATTCAATATGAACGCAATGAAACGAAGTCAACTTACGAATTTACGAAGGAGCGCCAGCGAGCCTTTGTTATTTGTCTATATGCATCTATAGTATGTCTATGTCTATGTATATAACCCAATTACTTGTATAAAAGCTTTATGTGCTGATCAAAAATTACCTACTTTATAAAGGTGATTATAACGATGTATTAAATAGTTGCTTAAGAACAGCCTTAGCGCCGGTTATTATGTAAATATTTCCTTCATGGTCCCCTGCGTGTTAAATAAAAATGTTCGAAATATTTTATTGCATTATTTAGGTTAAAAACCGTTATAAAGGTAAATGAATTGGCACATTGACCGTGGCGAGTCTTAGTAACATGTGTGTTTAGTAATAGGTAATAAAACACTGACTATTTTTAACTATTGACATTTATAAGCCATTCAAATTTATGTCGACTGGAAATACAGTTATTCTTAGTTATGTACCTTAGACTTATACTTGTAATATAACTTGTAATAGACAGAGATTTATCTTCTAAAAACCCTGTGCAGTTCCATCCTTACTTTAGTGATTAAAGATGATTTATATAATATGTTACAATAATAAATACATTTAGTAGTAGAGCAGTGCTCCATCCGGCACGCATGGGACGGCTCGACCGAAGAAGTACTACCCTCGTTCGGAAAATCGACGTAAAGTAACAGTTCTGTTGTGTTTCGTGCGATGAGTGAGAGCGCCGGAAGCCCAATCGCCCAACACCTCTGTAAACTGTACCCTTCCTTTTTCCTTTATCATCCTTTCCTCTATCCCTTGGCTTGGCAACGCGTACCTTATCATATCATCACGTATCGCACGCGTTTATAGGTTGAGGTGACTCCTGAGGCAGATCGTATGCTTGTTTACCAACCGTCATGGTCAACCTAACTTTAATGTTGTAAATGTGATAGTATGTTTGCTTGTTTGTTGGTTTGTGATGCTTTAATGCCTAAATCACTCAACCGATTATGATGAATTTGTGTATAGACAAAGTGGGAGAGATGAGACCTAGAGATGAGATTGGCGTTTTTTTTGCGAAAACAAATCTAGAAAGGGATGAAGTAGAGATTTTCATTGAAAATAGTTGTTCATTTGGGCCATGCCGCGGTCAGAAGCTAGTGTGAAATTAAAAAAAAAAAGAATATATGCCATGCCTTTTCAAGTCATTAGTAAATCTCTATTGCCACTATATGACAATAGTCCAATGGTGTCAGAAATGCAAGTGCAACTTTTAAATTCAGTAATTTTATTTTAATGCATTAATAAGGCATTCATCGATATAAACTTTTCCATTTATTATACTTAAGTATAATGAAAATTTTTAGCATCATCGAGGTCTGTCCAGGAAGCTGAACCAGAAGAACAAAGCGACAGCACCACTCCAGCGAGGACCGGCAGGAATTTCAGAAGGGGTGGCAATTAGATCTTTCATATATTTTCACTACCCCTTCAATTTCCTACCCCAATCCGTCCAAATCTCCCCATATAGTGATATCACTGCCATCCGATATTCTGGTCTGATTAATCAGCTTCGGTAAATTAGAAATGATTTTATATCTACTATTTGTAAATTATGTATAAGTAATTTTAATAAATAATTTTAATTTTTACATATAATTTTCTTTTCATTCATTTTGAACTCGTTTGAATCATTGAATCAAAAAATTTATTGTTTTGAAAACACATTATAACTTTCCTGATAATTTTTTGTATTTATAATGTTAATAAAATCAAAAATCAAGACAAGATAAACTAAAATTATATCAATAATAATCTTAGTTAGCACTATTTCCGGTATTTACCCAGCTTATACTCTAATCCTGAATTGACGGGTTACTATTTTTTATATAGAACGATTATTACAGAAACTCATTACATAAGAATAAATTACCTATCAAGTTTAAACGGCTATTATCAAATAATGATAATAACCCGGACCAACAGCTTAATAAGGAGCTCTCACAGGCACGATGGGGAAACAAATAAGAGTGAACTCGGACACTGAAACAGATACGTATTTACAACAAATATCTGCTCCGAGCGGGAATGGAACTCACGACCGTTGAGGCTCAAACAAGGCTTCCTACCAGCACGCCACAGCGCCCGTCAATATAATATATTGTTAATAATATAATACATAATGATTTATATCTCCTTTAAGTTGGTTGCATCATCAAACTACAACCCTTAAATGAATTTGGATGAATTTTTGGCAAACGCATAAATCATTAAACCCTCGACCTCGACCTCTTGATGATATTCTTTGATTCAAATATAAATGCATAAACAAGTGTGTTTTTTAAATTATTTAATTATAAAAAATATAAAGAGAAATACATTTTTTTGAAATAACAACTATATCTTGGATGTAGAAATTTACTTCGACAGTACTCTTGTAACTTCAGCGAGGGGTGTGGAATAAGTACCAGGTTTGACCAAGTTGACGAATTGTTCGGCGATCTCTTGACCTACACGAACTTGAGCTTCTTTTGTAGACGCACCTGCAACAAATGGTTATGTTTATAATTTGAAAAATATATAGAATTCGATTAAGAATGTGGCGTTAATATTGACATCACCAATTCGGTTCCGGCTTGTTGCAGTATTACAAGAAAATTTTATTTAGCCTCGATAGTGTTGTTGCTCTTTTGGTGCGATGAAAAAGCAATCTGTTTTCGTTAAAAATTCAACGACTCTTACAACAGCAAAATGTTTCGTGGAAGACATAAATTTAGGTAGTTAATTTGCTTTAACATTAAAAGTCCCTTACAAAGGGAAAACTACCTCAAGGATATTAATGTAGGTGGTTAACTTTGCTTTATAAAATACATAAAGCTATCGTCGTCGTCAAATGTTAAGATCCGACAGATGACAGCTCTTCCAGTAGATAATACATACATGGGACAAGCTCCACGAATATTTGGTGTGTGCAAATATGGCTGATATTACCTATTATCAAAAACAAATATTCTCTGATACAGTATTCGGTGACAAGTAAAATCGACAAAAAGAATTATTTAAGTGTTTGAAGTCGGTATTTTCTTTTGAGTTTTTATATTTTATTTTTATTTTTTAGTCAACGTAAACACCTCTGATACGCTTATACACAAAACTTCCTGAAAGGAATAATACTCAATTTCTTTCACTTGTACGACATTTTTTTATCTAGTTATTTACAGTTACCAAACTACTGAAGCGGTTTTGATAAAATTTCTTTTGAGCTGATTGAAAGACATCAAAAAATATTCAAATCCATCTGTAAATGACGGATACCCGACAATAAATATAAAAATATGAACTTCCAAATTGAGTTTTGAGAAGGTAAAATGTATGTTAATGTTTTAAAATTATTGTAACATAATATACCAAGATGAGGAGATGCAATCACAGCTGGATGCTGAATAATTTCTAAAGTGAGCGGATCTGTGGGTGGTTCTTGCTCAAACACGTCGAGCGCTGCGCCACCAACCTACAAAACAAATAAAAACAGACTTTAATATTCAGCTATATTATATCATAATGAAATTCAAATATATGCATAGACAATCGTCGTCTCATGTCGGTTAAAGACAGACCACTCCCTTTTCTGAAACCACGATGGTCACGGATTCCTTACCCGCTCGAAACAGATGTTTGCATTGAACTTGCAAACATTATGTTCCAGTATGGGCGTTTTCCTTGTGCCTTATGAGTTCACTTGTCCATACGTGAGATTATAATTATGTTATGTAGGAAAAGGACTTACAACTTTCATTAATTCAAAAAGCAATGGATACTTAAAAACATGGTAAAGCATACAGGGAGCTTACCATTAGCTCTTATTGCGATTAAAATGACGGCCAAAAACATACCAAAAACTTAGTTACATCGTTATTATGTATCATTACATATACATATTTTTATAGGTTATGCTCGTTTATAATTTAAATCGATTTATTGTCAAATTGAGTAGAATTTTTACTAAAAGTTAATGGTAAGCCCGCTGGTCATAAGACTTTTGGTAATAGAAATAAACTTTGTTAGGTATTGGTTTATATTTCAAAGTAATTAATGTAATTGTTACCTGTCCTGATTTAAGTGCTTCGTAGAAATCACGCTCATTTATTAAGCCACCTCGACCTACATTTATGATTTTAACGCCTTTCTTGCATCGATTCAAAACGCCTGCGTTGATAAAATCTGTAAAGTTATAGACATATTGATAATAGTTCTTTTAACCAATAACGTATATTTATATAAAAATTACGCTGTTTTTATCCCACGTAAGTACTGTTTTTGTAACAATAAAAGATTTTTTTCACAATAATCATTGCTACTACCATACTGACCCTACTGGCTTTGACAGCGACAATAGCCGCGATAAAAAACTAATAAAGGATGCAATATATGAAGAACCTAAGAAGAAAAGAGTTAAAGAAGTCTTATAAGCATTTTTTAATTAAGTTTAAGTTTTTTTCGAACCTCAATGAAAAGTTCACTTTTTGTCACTTTTACGAGGGAGAAATGTTATCCTCTCGCTAACCTACCTTATTTTTATCGGTCGTACCAGCGACTAAAAGTGAAAGTTTTCATCGTTGGAAAAAAACATATACGCACCTAGGGAGAAAAGTAAAACATTGCCACCCGCAACCATCGCGATTTTCACAATAATTGGGATCGAATCGCGGGTGAGAATATCCTACTTTTCTGCCTAGTTGTTATATGCGTAATGTACTTTTTAGTATATAATATGAATACAATATAAATACAATTTTAATAAAATCCAATGTCATTGAATGAATATAATAATTATAATATAGCGGTGATAATCTTAAAAATTTAGTTGTAGCAAAGACAACTCATTTATATCTCGTCGAACATCACTTGTATAGTAATGGAGACATTCTCATGAAACTCGGCGTAGTCACGATTTATATTATGTATTAACATTTAAGATATTTTTTATTTCAAAACCATTAGCGCTGCTGTGAAATAGAGGAGAAAGTCATGTTAAGCATGAAAGTAACGTATGATTTGAACATGTAGTATGTACACTTGTAAAGCCTAACTAGATGTTATAAGGTAGGAAGGAACATAAAAAGTAATTTCTTCTCTTGAACGCGTCTGTCTGCTACAGGTGATTTGAATTTTGTACGGTTTTGCATCAGTTTGTTCCGTAGATATATAGATAGGTGTCTTAATATTATATTGTATTTATTATAATAAAAATGAAAGTATTTTCATTTGTTTATTTATTAGTTACTGGTTTGTTTTCACGATGCTGCGAAATTCAACATGGGCAGAACATACACACTGCTTCCCTTTAAGTAATTAAAATATAAACCATAACACTCCAAATTGTTATGTATAAAAACGCAGTTTCACGAGGGATTTTATTAAAAACGATTCGGACGGGTCGAATAAACGACTGAATTACTATTAATTTGTCTATCTGTATTTTCATATATAAAACCGTATAAAACATAGTTGTTCAAAAAACAAGAAATATTTCTCAACTCGTTACTAGCGAAATTCAAAAAAATCCATAGTGAACCCTTAAACGAATACACAAGGTATACATTTCAAACTAACTAGCTTCAGCCAATTATGTTACTAAACCGGACTATTACTATTACTAGACTAGACTATTTCACTAAACCGGACCATTCAGTAGTGGAAGTTAGTAAATGTTATTATTTAAAAAAAATCTTTAAAATAATCCATTGATTTCGAGTCAGTACAACTAATATGACAAATAATAATAACAACACTAAATAAATTTCACTTAACGACAAGGAAATCGTTTAAGAAATGATAAGAACGAAGTATCTAACAAACATCGATATATTATCGTTCCTCGATAAGAATAAAGCAACAACAATATTATTTAGGTATGTTTATAAAATAGTAATATAATTTTAATAAATAGTAGTTGTTATTAATATTAAAATTCCCATCAATGTTAGTTTTCATAAATGTATCTAAATACGAAATTATTTCTTACTATCTACTAATCTACTTTTACTTTAAATAAAATTTATTTTTATTTTATTTTATAAACCGGACTTATTTTGGCGTAAGCCTATCACTACAACGCAGTAGTCAATTTGAATGAACTTTGTGCATAGACACTGTATGGACATATTAATATTTTATTTATTTATTTAAAATCAGGCGCCTAGGCCCATACATATATACCTTACAGACTAACACACATATTTCATATTATAAAAAACTTAACCCTAACACCGTAACATAGTAACATAGCACCGGTAATCTTTATATTCACTATTATATACTTTCCTGAGTATCCCTACTAATTACCTTATTTCTGTAAGATATTATTGGATACTTTTAAAAGTTTTAGCCATTCTATTCGGAGGTGGCATGTACTACTAATATGGCTGGCGAATGAACACGTGCTTAATATTTCTATATAATTATGGAGGTAGGTCCACGTAAATATTAATATATAATTTCGAGTGTTTGTTTTTTAAATAGTTTTAACTATACGTCATTCAAGAAGCCCTAATGCTTGTAAATAAATATTAAAAATCTGATGAAATCTGAGTATCGTCACAGAGTTCCTTAATTCCTTGGCTTATTTATATATTTACATAAATACAATAACTAGATCTTATGCAATATTTACTTTAAATAGTGTTGCATTACTTATTTTCTATTATCTCATGACTAAAAAAACAACGTACTTTTAGTAGATTCAATAAGAGGCGTGTGAAGTGTAATGTAGTCTGCTAGAGGCCAGATCTCGTCCAACTCCATCTTGGTAGCGTTGAATTGAGCACACTGTTCCCCTGTCACGAATGGGTCGAATCCAATTATCTAAAACATACAAATTTTCATTGCTTATATTCCACCCCCATATACATATTTGAGACGCTCATAGCCGAGTGCACCCGCTGATCGGTAAACGATCGGTAGGTTAAGCAACTTTAGGCGCGGTCAGTCACTAGATGGGTGATCGCATAGTGGTACTTCAACCGAGCGTCTCCGTGCTTCGGAGGGCACGTAAAAGTCGGTCCCGGCTGTTGACAATTAGACATCAGTCGATAAGTCAAGTCAGAGGCCTACGGGCGACCTGAACAACTCTGACACTAGGTTGACCACTAACCAATCGATAACAAGAAGACCCCCATATATCCATGTTCAATTTCCATTTTTTTTACTACAAGATCGCCGGATGGTAAGCTGTCACCCCACCCAAAGGAAAGGAAGGAAAGGATGACGCTCGCTCTCACGCATCGCACGGACCGCAACAGTACCTACTGATACTATACTAAGATACTTTTTCTGTGGGAGGGTAGTACTTCTCCGGTCGAGCCGGCTCATTTGTGGATTTGGTAGGTGGCTCTACTACAACTACTAGCTTTGCCAGGGAATTCATATACATTAAATACATGGCCTCTTCTGCCTAAGGAGTTAGGCTTTACCACCCGGACTCTTAAAATGAATTCTGGTGTTGCAGATGTTCATGGGCGGCGGTGATCGCTTAACATCAGGTGAGCCTCCTGCCCGTTTGCCCACTCTCACATAAAAAAAAGTATCAAAATTGCCATAATTGATTTTCTTGCTCTTACTGAGCCATGTGAAATTAGTCGAGATGATGAAGAGACCTGATGGTTTGAGGCTGGGAAAGGGGACGGCAACTTTTGTAGGATACCAGGTGCTTTGACACGTTGGCCCCATCTCATGTCCGGGAGACGGTGTCACAGGTCGGAGTAAATAGAACGCTGACGTAACTATTCGTCACTTAATCCAAATTACACCTAAGTGCCGTTTGCGGTAAAAAAACTTGGGCGATGGAGCTAAGCAATTTTTAAATGATCTTAGACCCCGTCTCATCCATCATCATCCACACATCATCATCATCTCCACAGGTGACAAGAAGGCTGGTTAATTAATTTCGCCTATATGAGTGGCAAATGCAGCCCGCATCTTTCTACCATTTGTATTTATAAGTAATATTGATTAAATGCAGTCATGCCATCAAATCATCATCAAATCCATGCCATCAAACCGTTGACTATTTATCTATTGTTTTGCGTACTCGACTACTGTTTACCGTATTCATTAATGTTTCATTCATCGATAGTATAAACGCATAAACCTTACTCAAAAATATCTAACCTAAAACAATTTCTTAAACATCTGACTAGTAGAAAGTAGTAATAATGGACTACCGCGATCAAGAACAGAAACAAATATTTATGTTACACAAGAGTATGCTCTTGTATCAATATTGTTAAGTTTTGCGTTTGTAAAAGTAGCTAGCACTACATAATAAAGCAAAAAGTGGTATACCTTCATTCCAAAAGCATGCATCCGTATTGCAACCTCCCGGCCAACTCTTCCAAGACCAAGTATAGCCAAAGTCTTTCCGTTCAGCTCAGTGCCAGTGTGCTGTGTGCGTTCCCAGCGACCAGCTCTGAGAGCCGCGGCCGCGGGGACAATATGCCGAGCTAGTGCCAAAGTCAGGCCACATGTCAACTCGCACGCACTCATAGCGTTCGCACCCGGCGCACTACAATATATTTACATGTTATCTCACTTTTATTTTAAAGTATTAAAATAATGGTTATGTAAAATAGACAAGTAGACGAACCGAGAGACAGTGTAATTATATGGTCTCTGTTCTTGCCATTTGGCTACGGAACCCTAAAATCCATATTGAAAATGCTACTCCTACTATTTATTTATATGTGTATCACGCAGAAAAGTAGTAAAATCAGAGAAATTATAATTTCACTAGTGATTTAATACGTTCGCTGACTTATTAGAAATCGTCTATTTTTAATGTAGTACAAAATATCAGGGGCTTATTCATTCAGTTATATTGTAACTTTACTGGATAGTGTACATAATCACAATTATTATGCAATGTATATTGTTGATAATTGTTTCACATGACTGTGTAGCTAAGAATAGTATTTAAAATGAAATTAAAACATATATCGGCATTGCTTCAAATTATAATAACATGTATCTTATGTAATAATTACTAGGAATATCTTATAAGGAAAACCTTTTCATGCATATATAATATGAACAGAAACATAGACTTCGTTCTACAACAACGATAACTAGTAGTGTAATACATAATGTTTCTTTATAATTTAATGAGTTTCGATTGAAACCATACAAACTTGATAAGAGTGCAATGACTGCAGCGCTAAAAGGTTATCACGATACACTTCAAATTAATAGATTACGTATATCCGTTTATATCTAAATAAAAAAATGTATAGATGTAAATAAGCTTGAATAAACAAAAATTTAATCTTATTATCATTATAAGATGAAAGTTGTCAATAGATGTTTGTTACTCAATCACACATAAACAGCTAAACGGATTGGGATGAAATTTAGCACAAAGATAGCTTATTATATACATTATCTCATAGGGTACCTTTATCCCGGAAAATGTTCAGTTCCTATGGGATTATCAAAAAACGTGGTACCGGACGTATTGAATGAAGTTTAGTTTCTCTTTGGAGTCAATAATAAGTTCACCGTGGTCGAATTCGCAGGCAGATGTTAGTTTTAAATAAAAAAAACTACCGGCTTCAATTGACTAGAATTTTTTTTCACCGCTAACGCTTGATTGTTTTAAAACATCTGATGCAGATTGACACAACCCAAGACAGAACAGTCTGTACTAGAAGATGCCTATTCACTCTTGATTTGAAGGCATTCATATGTTGTTTTGTTTTGTTACATATTTGCCCGATTAGGCGTTAGTTAAAAAGTCGCTTTGCGTAAAAAATAATAAAATCGACATATTGCCTAAATTACTAAATTATATAATTGAAATAAAACAAATATGTTTAAAAACCAAGCAATATAGGGAGTAAAATGAAAACCTTACTTAATAACTCCAATCCCTTTCTGACCAGCGGCTTCAACGTCGATGTTATCGACGCCTGCACCAGCGCGACCAACCACCTTCAGTTTAGAACCTGCATCTAAGACCTCTTTAGTCACTTGTGTTGCTGAGCGCACGACCAACGCCTCATGATTCTATAGAAAATTTCCTTATGATAATATACTGCAACTTCAATACTCATAACCATACGTTCTCGATCGGCAAACTATAGTAGTACCGGGGAAGTACTACCCTCTCACAAAAAATGGCATAAAATAACAGTGGGCTGTTGCGTTTCGTGCGATGAGTAAGAACGCAGATGGTCCAATCTCCTACCCCCTCTATACATTATTTTCCCTTCTCATCCCTTCTCTCTAGTTCCTTGGGTTGGCAACACGCATAGCAACACGCATAGTGATACTTCAAGTGCCGCGCGTTCATAGGTTGCCGGGACTGATTACCTTCAAGCAGATCGTATACTTGTTTGCCAACCGTCATGAAATAAAAAAAAATGATCAGTGATTTAAGGATTGGTAAATAGGTATTTGAATCGGATTTGACTGCACCCTGGATGCACTGGATGCTGGATGCAATCATGGCTACGTGGTCATTTCTCACACTAAGTTGTTTACTTGCCACACGATCATACGAAGAAGTCAAAGTATTCCCTAATAGTATTCAAGAGTCTCAAATGGAATTCAAATTGTATTTAAAAACATGTACATTATATTACTATTTGACGAAAGAGAAGTTCTTATGTCTCTGTCTAGCAGGCAAGGTACCAGAATTATTTCAGTATACCCAGTGAAGTAGAAAACCTAGAGTTCGAGATGTTTGACCAAATGTATTTTCATTACTTACAGGTATTTCCTTTAAAAGTTCATCTTTTGTAATCTTCGCTTTTGTTGTTACTTTAATATTGTGTGAGTTGAGGATTTCGGCACAATTAGCGCCAACTCCGTCAACTATCAAAACAGACTTAATATCCAGACCCATCTTTGAACTGAACTGTAGCGGTAAAAAAATACTGAAAATGACAAAAACAACTTTGATCTATTTGTCTTAAAAAGTAAAAGCATTTGCTTTGAAGTCAATGGCTTTGCTCGCTTGGATTCTACACGTATATAATTATAGAAGGGTCCACATATACAAAACAGGTTTTTCCTGTGTCTTATAAATGATGAAAGCATTTTTTTTTCTTAATTCAAATTACTTCTTATATGCATATATTAAAACACATTATCTACCTATATTTTAAATGTGACTAAAATATTTATAAACTACCCGAATTATTAAAACAATAGAAACGTGATAATTTTCAAATCTAGGATAATTTTATACACCAATTATTAAATCGTAAACCGCATTGTAACTTTGAATACAGAGAAGGAATCTTTAATTCGATCAATTGAACGGTATTTGTGACAATTTATTCATGTACAAACACATCGATAACATTAATTATCGTTAGTACCTACTAAATATTATCTTAACGTTATCAAACTTATTGAAAGAATTCTAAATATAGATGAGGAAAATAAATATTGTGATAAAAATGTACTCACAGAACGGCTAGTAAATATATGTCGCGACGTGGTGTTTTCACGACTAACGGCTGACGTCTGTTCTCTGTTGTGAACTGTGGGACTTTTTGGATGTGACCGAGCGAAGTTGCCTGACTACTTCAATTATCTCGCACAGAGTACAGACTTCGCGAGTGAACCCGTCTCTAATTACAAATAATTATATTGCGTCATATATTTTGATTGTTTATTGTTTTGACAAACGAATGAATTTGTATTTTATAGATAACTGCAGAAAGTCACGTCGAAGTTCGAACATAATAAAGTGCGTATGAATATTAAATACGTAAATAGTTTTTTTTTTTTTATTTGTATATGTAAGAATAAATTTGCTACATTTATTTAAATTGATTCAGACACTTTGATCCCTTGGAAACAATGAAAATGTCATTTGCCTCATCTTTAATTAAGTGGATATTCGTATTTCAATATTGAGGTTCATACTAAATAACGGAAATCAATATTTAATAGTAACAGCAAAACCCAATATTGGGTAAATAGAAAATAATATTTTGACTACCGATAGGTAGTACTGGATACTAACGCGCTGACTTCACAGGTTGCATTCGCTCATAATCAATATTCAAATCACATTCGTATCGTCATCGGAGAGCACGTTAAGCTGTCGGTCCTGGTTTACATCACATAACATTTGATAATAATCGGTAGCTCTGGACAAGTAATTTGCTCTTATCCAATGAGTTACTGGTTCGCCCTTAGGGTTGCGCAGATGGCAATCGCTCTGTGTAAAAATTAGTAGCCTGTCAAATCCTGACAATAGTATCTAATAAGTAAACCCTGGGTAAAATACTCGTATAATACCGGGAATAATGCTAAGAAGAAGAAGAATCAACATTCAAATCAATATTATTCAATCAAAATAAATAATCTGATACATAATCGGAGTTTATTTACATTAATAATAATAATAAACGCTACACACTCAACGGCCCCCATTAGGATAATTATATCCTGTGTCGGGGGTCCGGAAACATTCACAATGACAAGGACAAACACAACCAGACCGGAAAACATGCCTGTACGAATAATACAAACATCTGCTCCGAGCGGGAATCGAACCCGCAACCGTCGAGGCTTAAGGCAGACTCGCTACCCACAACGCCACAACGGTGTCAAACATTATTATTGTTAAACTAATTCGAATATTTTTTCACTTTTTTAAGTGTAAAATTAATTAAATATAGTTAGTTTTATCTATGAAAAAATACTCAATGTCTTAATTATTTTAATCCAGCAGTGATATTCTTTAATTTGGGCGATTTCTTATTTTGTTTTCTAATGAATTTTGGAGTAACTGACTAAATAAATATCACTATGACCATTATAAAACTTACAAAGAATATAAATTACGGATTTGCTGGCAGAGGTGTTGCTGCATGATGACATCGTGTTTTATAGATAGTAGCCGACACATGGAAATTTCCTTAAAAAAATACCTAACCCCGTCACATTATCAGCGATGTTATTTTTTAAGGTCTCAAACAATATTTTACGTAGTGGAATATGATCAAGGTATCTAAGGATAAAATTAGAAATTCCTCAAATTGTATCAGTAACAATCACTACTGTATTACTCTTTTATTTGAAGTTGGTATTATTAAAAATGTTCGATTATTTTTGTAAGCAATTTCAAATGAATAATTAAATAAGAATCAAGAGTCGAAATAAATTCTTTGGACAGTGAATTTAAAATAAATTAGACATTAAATTAGTTTATCATCAAAATCAACTAAACAAAAATAACAACACAATTGAAAAGATAAGTTGGTCCTTGGAAAAATGAAAATTTTCAATAGTATTAAAACTGCATTTTGTTTCACACTGAACCATGATTTCACGAATAAAATTGATACATACAGATATAAAAAAATATATGATAACAAAATAATATTTACAATTTGTTTATTTGACCCGTCCAACCCGTCTGTTGTAATTTGCTTATGTCACAGTGAGTAAGTTAAGAAAATATGCAATAAACAACGTGGTGCCATAATATTGGCGTAGTTAATATAAAGTTGCATAAGGCCTATAATTATATTGAAAAATATATTATAATTTTTGTTGGCTATCGATATTTTGATAACAGCCCAAGACAAATACAGTAAATACTATTAGTTAGCTGTTTTTATTTGTCATAATTATTACGATTGAGAAATATCGGAGGCAGAAAAAAAATACAAAAAATACTAAAAAGAAATATTGGATACTTTTTGTAGTTTGTAGTAACCTACTTCTTTCAGCAAAATTGAGAAATGTTTGAACCATTTTCTAAGCATATGAAATATTACGAAAATTCCTATTATCAAATACCCCTGCAACATATACGAATCTTTATTAAGTTACTAGCGGGCCCGGCAGACGTTGTCCTGCCCCGAAAAAATCTGGGACTCGATAGCAGCGCCCTCTACCCGGTGAAAGTTTTTGATTGACTAATAAGGCTATTAAAAAGCAGGGGTTGGTGATAAAAAGTGAAAATTTAGGGTCGTATGTATTTTTCAATGCCACATAATAAAAAAATAAGCAATAAAAATTTTATCCAAAAAATAAAAATAAAAATTTTGGGGTGGACACCCCTTATCACTGAGGGGTTTGAAAAATATATCTATTTTTAGCCGATTCTCAGACTTACTGAATATGCATAAAATTCATAAAGATCGGTCATACCGTTTCGGAGGAGTATGAGAACGAACATTGTCACACAAGAATTTTATATATTAAAAAGTGAAGCCTCAATAGCTCAACGGTAGAAGGGCCGACTTCGCTCCGTTAACGCGAGAGTCGAGGGTTCGATCCTGACTCCCTTGGGCTATTTTCGTACCCACTCCTAGCGCAAGCTTCGAGCTTATTTGGAGGGGCAATAGGAATATTAGTAATACCTTGAAAAAGCACTGCTAATATTCTTTTTAAAAAAAAAAAAAAAAAAAGAAGAGATTCTGTTACAAGCGACTCTTCCTCGCCTCGCTTCGATTTCATGGATATTTTATTTTAATACAAAGAATGCTTTACGCCAACATAGTTTCAACTCCATCATCAGATTTTGTTGAAATATATCCCACATAGCATCATTAATTAAATATTGTAAGAACATTTGAGCATATACGTATGATTAATTTTATCAAAACGATGTAAACAGTTACTAGGAAAGGGTTATAAATAAATCAATAAGAAGAATATCTTAATATTTAGTTTATTATCACACTTACGACAGATACAAAACATATCACGATGGCACTAACTATCAGTGCTTTAGCAGACGTTTCTAGTCAAATCGATGAGTGTTGACGGAACGATTATTTAACAACTTTCTTACTTAATTCCTATAACATTTTGAAAACTAAATATAATAAATAAATAAAGATACGCATATATATTTTATATATCGTTATGTTACAATCAAATAAGTACATAACGAAATAAGATATATCTACAAAATCTATAAAAAGAATTAATGTTGTTCATGTAAATATTGTTATTATTTAAAAATATATCAAATATATAAATATCATCAATGTTTTTATATTATATAATTAAACGAAAATAAAACATGTATAGTAATAGTTGCGTATGAAATAAAATTGTTTTCCAATCTATGTATTATTGCAATTATTTTTTATGCAATTTACTTGCGAGATGGCTGGTGATCAAACTAGCGCCGATGCTCGTCATCAGATATTTAATTAATATTCGTAGTTGTATACGTAAGTAATTATGTTGAGTAAATAAAATAAAAGGTTTTAGAAAAACGTAAGGAATTCTAAAGGAAATCAGTATCCCTAATCTTATGGATACCTACTTTGGCTATAAAGGTACAGTCCACGTGAAATGGATTTCGTTGGTTACTAATTTGGTCTGTGAATCGAAAAAAATGCGACTTGCTTAAGAAATCAAGCCCTGGATTTAATGTCAAACCTACACGTTTTAATATTAATCTATATTATGTACATAATGCAAATATTCAAGGACACGGAAAGAAAGTTCTTAATCAAACGGTTAGGTGTCGAAAACACTATAAAACAATTTAAAATTATAAACTATACATCTAATTATACATAATCATAAAACTATTACTGAAAAAAAAACTGAGAAATAAGAGTAATATCTAGGCAGTTTGGAGAGTAATTTGACTAAATGACAGGCTCTAAATATTTCACCGAGGAATCAATAAACTTTAATATTCAGCAATTAAAATGATAGTGTTTAATAGCTAACGAAGGAAAGGCCACGCAAGATGACATTCAGATCGAGTATCAAAATGACGTAGGCTTAGATCAAACAATGTTGAGGTTAATCAGAGAAATCTGATATTGGAGTATTGTTCCACGGTGACCGCCGTCTTAGAATAGCAATTATATTGGACAGGAAGTTAGTTATGGAACTTCGCTCCCCGCACTGGACGGACGGGCCGTGTGCCGATGCCAGCTGCTCGTCGTCTGGCAATGAGAGCATCCAGACCACGAAGGGGTGGAGCGGCCGTGCTCTCGACGGGCTGCGCCTCAGTCTCCGCCTCTGCTTCACTTTTCTCCGCGCTAGTACTCTCCTCTGTCGTCTCTGTTGACTTCTTCGGTGCCTCCGTTGTAGCCTACCGTGTTAATTGTAAACAAATATATGTAGTGAAATAAGTGTACAACATTTCTCATTTCCATAATTGCATTTTATATTTTAATTTCAGTTTCAATTAATTCAAAAAAATTTATTGGTCACAACATATACATAATGAAATTGTACTTTTAAATCTTTAATAATTACATAGCTCTATTAAATATTACCTCTGTGGAAGGCAGTCTCTTCTTCAGAAGTGGGTTGGGGCGACGGGGTGGAGGAGTGACAGCAACTCGGGGTTTCGGGGAAGGCGAGACTTGTAAGCGATTGCGCAATTTTAGCACACCGCGCGATTGCTCAGGTGCCGGTGTTGGGGAAGAGTTCTGTAATAAGCAACACTTACAATTCATCTATAATGATTATCTATTATTTCGAAATCCGAATCCGAAGCACGGAGACGCTCATAGCCAAGTGCACCCGCTGATCGGTAAACGATCGGTAGCTTAAGCAACTTTAGGCGCGGTCAGTCATTAGATGGGTGATTGCATAGTGGTATTTCAACCGAGCGTCTCCGTGCTTCGGAGGGCACGTAAAAAGTCGGTCCCGGCTGTTGACAATTAGACAACAGTCGATAAGTCAATTCAGAGGCCTACGGGCGACCTGAACAACTCTGACACTAGGTTGACCACTAACCAATCGATAAGAAGAAGATTTCGAAATAAATATAATTTTAAAACCCAAAAAGTCATGTTGATAATAGACGCAATCTTATACAGACGTTTTGTAGCCCCGGATATTTTTAAGACTCCAGCTCAAGTATAAAAACCATACTGAATTGGACTCAAATTATATTATGTAACTAAAAATACTAACAGCGATAACGAAACAGAAAGCCTTAGCCAACAGAGGTTGAGGTAGATCGAGTTATGCAAATATTGCAAACGTTACAAGGTATTCGTAGAATCAATAAAATAATAATATTCTTAAAGGATAACAGCGAAAATAATTTATTTTAATATTCGCATAAAATTACAATATATCGATGTGAATTTTTGCATAATATCTAAAAAACAGTTTTAAAGATTCATTTTATTATTTCAACATTCCGTAAGACTGGTTAATCGGCCGAATTTATTTGACATAATAACTTTAAAAGTAGGTAACCTTGATTTACTTTCAATTATTGCTATGAAGCCTGTGTTATATGTATATAAATATATTGGAAAACCATTTAAGTTAATCTTTCACAATAATGTGACGTAGCTAAACCTTATCAACCTCTGACATATGATTTGTTAAATTATATAACATCACGAACGTTTATATTAACAGGTTTTACCCAACTGCAACAAAAAAAAGAAACGTTATGATTTTAGCAACTTACGAATGTATTTACGTATGTTCAACATTGGCGCCTAAATTATTCTACTCGACTATGATTAACGAGAAGTCAATCGATTCGTCATAGAGCACTACAGGCTTTTTTCTAGTATATAGGTGTGATGCAAAAATAAACATGAAAAAGTTTGAAATAGAAGATGAGGTTTCTGTAGTTGGGTTACAGCCTTTTTTATCCCAAGAGCGCAAAATTGTACAAGGCGCCACAGACTCCTACATAACTTCACCAATAAATTTAAGTATATATCTCTATTGATTTGCAGAAAAAATAATTTTAATGTTTTAATTTTTATGAATTTATCTTCCCCTGGATAATGAAGAAAAACGGGCAAAAGGACATAAATGTGCGCAAAAAAAATGTATGACTCGCCCGGGTCGTCTAGATGCTTGATGCTAACTATGAACTTATAAGAATTGACATAATAAACGACCGTTTTTCGAGAACGGTTGAGTACAAAAGGTTGCCTTGCCTCAGTATCAGCTTCAGTTGCAGCGGCCTCTGGTGCTGAAGTTTCAGCGGGAGCTTCTGAAGCTGCTTCTGTTGGAGCGGCACTAGATAGCCCAGGCCTCAAACGAGGATTCGGTCTGATGTTAAGCCTAGGTCCAGGCCGGAGGGAGACTGGCCTTACGCCAGGTTTGCGTCTATAAAGAAAACGTGAATCTGTATTGAATTTTCTGTCATAAAAAAGCAATTGCATGTATCATTCGACTAGGCGTTACTTTATTCTTAATTTCATACAAGTAAATAATAGATATATAATATCAATAAATAAATCTATACACTGAAGACTTACCCTATGGTTCTTGAAGGAGTTGGAGTCGTATCCACAACTTCGCCAGACGATGTACTTTGGCTACCAGCGGGTGCAGTGGTATCTGTGACCTCAGAGGATGAAGGCGCTACGGTTGTTGATGAAGCAACTCGTCTCAGACCAGGGCGAAGACGTGCCCTATACATAGTTTTTGATGAATACAGGAAATCCATCTTAATGCAATAGAAGAATACGTCCAGCAACTTAATATATTTGTAATTTATGGTTTTTTATATTCTCAAATGATATATATTTAAAACATCGTATATCTAAGATACTTCCAAAGAAATAAAGCTTCAGTGGCGAATTTACAAGTTTCCAAGATTTGGTAGGGCTTTAAGGTTTTTGCCGCCCTTGCCAGACTTTCCTTGGCGAACTAGCTGTTTTACTCTAGAATACTGAATATAGAAGTTTGCTACTCGGACAAGTGAGAGGGGAAAATCTCTTACAGATTTTTCTACCTGTAAAACACTAGAATACCGTCATGTAAAAATCGTTTTGACTTTTATGAGGTAGCAAAAAAAACAAATCGGTCTCCAAATTTGCCACCCCAAAAATCTGTCGCCCTAGGCTCAAGCCTACTCAGCCTGCTGGTAAAACCGCCACTGTAAAGCTTTATTCAAGATTTTTATCTATGTAACTAACCTCGGGGTTGACGATTCACTGGGCGCACTGCCGGCTTCTTGCACTGGGGCAGCAGTGGAGCTCGGTCGTGAGCGACCAGCGAATAGACCGCGGCGACCGAACGCCTGCTAAAAAAATACATCAATTGAACACCACTCTACATATTATAATACATATATCTCCAACTCAATGCATATAGTAAAAATCGATGTAGAATACAATACAATAATCTAGGTTTGTGTGCAAAACAAGCTAGCTTGTATGACATTATAAATAAATAAAAAAATAGCTTCGTTTACGTATAACATCCGTTCAGGGACTATTAGCACTATATGACAGTTACGAATAGAAACCACCGCAGTCATAACCAGGACTTTTTTGCTAGTACATCCTTAGCACATCCTAGCCCTATGAATGTACTCCAGTGCAATAAACTTACATGGAAATAAGAATATGACCATAGTCTTAAGATAAGTATTCAAAAACGATATATTTTCGTGAGATGATAATGAGACGAGATATGAGACTTTTTTATGTATAAAAATTGGTGAAAGCAGTAAGATGAATAATTCTGAAAATATTCAAAATATATGTTTTTCGTGACAATGAAACCCGTGGCTTGGTCAAAAATGCATCGAGTTTCAAATTTTACTTTAAGAACTTTTTGAGGTATCCAATGAATATACAGAAAACATTATATTGAACGTGCTTTAACACCGAACGCAGTAATGCTAATATGAACTACAAATAGCTTCGACAAGTTCAGAAGAAGACGAAAATATTTAGAAATCATCAATGTCATTACATGTTACTTTTTAACTGACTTCAAAAAATGAGGAAGTTCTATGTTCGAAAAAACGCTTTATATTTATATATCGCCTTTTACAATTAGGTCTTCCTATCTTCTTACTTATCAAGTGGTTAGTGGCCAACCTAGTGTTAGAGTTATTCAGGTCGCCCGTAGGCCTCTGACTTGACTTATAGACTGTTGTCAAATTGTCAACAGCCGGGACCGACTTTTTACGTGCCCTCCGAAGCAGACACTCAGTTGAAATACCACTATGCGATCACCCATCTAGTGACTGACCGTGCCTAAAGTTTCTTAACCTACCGATCGTTTACCGATCAGTGGGTGCACTCGGCTATGAGCGTCTCTATTAGTACAATTAGGTGAAATGTGATAAAATTTATGGTTTGATCGTTAACAAGGCGCTTAATGTGACGAAACTAAATGCGTAACTAGATCTTCGGACGTGGACTACTAAAATTAGGTTATAATATATGTAACACAATTTGGTCACATGGACTTATTCTGTAAATGAACAGCAATAATACCTATCCGTGCTTTGATACATGTTCAAATAGTTCAAGAACCACAACAAACTTCACGGTTAATAAACCGAAAAAAGTTTCACGGATTACATTATTCAACGGAACAGAGTAACTCTTCACGTGTTCAAATTTCAAATTCTGGTATTATTTTGGTTTTATTCACGATTTTATAAATGATGACTGCGAAATATTAATTAATTTGCATTCGTTAAAGTCGTGGTATTTGGAAAAATGTTTTTTTTTTAAAAATATTTCTTCATATTAAACATTAACTGTTCTTGTATATAGATTGAAACTTATCGTTACCGTTATTTTGAAAACATATTGTTTCATATTTTCGCATAATTTGTGATGAAATGTAAAATAAATAATACTTTATTGTATATATTATTCTCGGGGATTTGGATAAAGGTGACGTTAAACTTTTATTTCAAATAACTATTTCATGGTTTCGTCGGTTTATTTCCCAAATTCATCAAGCAATGTTTCTAGGTTAGCCAAATGTTATATCCATTACTCTTTTTTCTCACTAATAAAAGTAATATAATAATAAAATAAATAATAGTAATGTGGGAACATTAATTATAAAATGTACGTAATTATACTGTGATTTCAAGGAATAATATTGTAGAAATATGTAATAAAACACTAGCTCTATCTCCCGAAGAGCCTCATGTACAAGTTACAAAACATATAGTTCAGTATTTCACAGAAAACAAAAAATAAGAACAATAACGTTATATCTATAAAAAAGATACGATTAATGAAGAGAAACAATAGTACATTGTTATGAAAAATAAGTCTATAATTAATATGATGGTTATTGCGTTAATGTTGACAGTATGATCTATCATCTGTTCAGTATTAAAAAAGGGAGTTAATAGATAATAATCACATTCGCATTGCGGGCGATCGCTCGAGCATGTCGCTTTACATCATTATAACAAATTGCTTAATCGAAGCGCTTAGAAAAAAAAAATTGATGCAAACCTTCGGTTGCGCTGGTTTCTCAACTGGTGCGGAAGAAGTGGCAGTGTCAACGGCAGCAGCTGTTGTTTTCCGGATTCCGTTGGGCTTACCGAACCGACCTGACAACAAACGCTCACTTACTTTATGTACTGCGATACTTACTATAATCGACAATGTTTACGTACAAGTGCCGACACATTGACGCGATTGACTTAATAATCGTTTTATTAATTAAAATAATAAACAAAATGTAACATTTCTCTTTCAATACGTTGTCGATCACCTCAATGTGTATACACCGTTGCAACTGCTTGCATAAAATATTAACTGGCAGTATAGTAGTAGAATGACATTCCTAAATACCTTTGCAACTAACTTATATAATTAAATATAAAATATATTTCGCAAACGTCGCATAGCAATGATAATAAAATATAAATACAAAAGTCGCTTTTGCTTTAAATCTTAACAATAATTTGATACACAGACGAGAACACCTATCGAAATTAAAACAATAAAATACATTTGTCTTGAATTGATTCTTTACAGTAAAAAGTTAAATAGCCAGCAGTAACTATTGGTTTACCTCGGACTCTCGTAGAGGTTTCCTGTGGTGCCTCAGTTGCAGCACTCGTAGAAACGGACGCACGTGATCTCGCTCCCGGGCGGCCCTTAAATCTTGAAGGACGAGTGGGCGCAGCTGTAGTCGTCGTTGTAGTTGGGGCGGGAGTTGTCGTGGTTGTAGTAGTTGTTGTTGTGGTTGTTGTTGTTGTTGTCGTTACTACTGGAGTTGTCTCTTCCTCTGTTGTACTGACAACTTCTGTTGTCCAGACTTCATCGTCTAATGAAGTCGATGCATCAATGCTCATAATGTCACTGGCCGGACTTATTTCATTATTTAAATTTTCACCAGCCAAATAAGCATATAAATCTAATGCAACCTTCTCCATTGCGGTCATAGTTGTGTACTCAGTGGTTTCTTGATCGTATGTAGTAGTATGCTTATAGTCAGTAGGTAGTTTGGAATCATCTTGTATTTCTTGGAACTTAATTCCGCTCGCAAGGCTATGACCCTCTCTTTGTGTTTCCTTTGAGTTCGTTTGTTCCTTCGCAACTGATAAGCCCTCTGATGTCTCTGTGGTAGTTTTGCTTTCTGATGAATACCGAGTCGGTTGTTCTTTATATTGTGCAGGAATATCACCTGAATGAGTTTTAAAGCTGTCAAGATCTACTAGTTCAGAACTTGGCCGCCTGAAATATTAAACGATTTTTATTAATTTTAAAATACTTTAAAAATATAAAAATTTTACCATATTTAGTTTTTATACTTTTTTTAAAAAGGAAAAATAATAGAGGTATGTTAAATTAATAAGAAATAATAAGAGGAAAAAATGATAAACAAATACCCAATCTATTGAATTCCCCAGGATTTGTTAATATTTTTTTATAATTACTACATTTCGCTTTGGATAAATTAATACGCTCATGAGCAAGGAACGGGGAACAAGTAGGGACAGCGGTCTCAAACCTAAAAACTTAATATCAAAATATTTTTCTTGTAAATATTTCTAAACAATATCTTTTTTTTGTAAAATTTAATTATAATTTTAATATACTATAGTATCCGCTTCCATTATATATCAATTAATAACATGCCAAACACCATAATAATGTAAATACCTATACCAGACTTAATATAAAACTTATAAACATATTGTAATTGGGCATGCACCATAATACCACCACATAGTATTATCAGAGAAGGGTATGGAATTTTATGAATAATCTTAATTTTAGTTGTTTAGGTACTATACCTGATATGAGCGCGTGTTCTACTCCTAGTTTGACCAATTGACTCATCTGCTACATTGTCAACCTGTGAGCGACCACGATGCCTTATTGTTTCAGTGGATACCTCAGGAGCTAAGGTTGTCGAGCTCGCAGTCGCCAAGTTGCGACCACGAGGAGGAAATCGTGTGCTCGATGGTAGCCTGATAAGAAAAATTATTGTATTTGTACGTACACTTTCTTTTTTATCCGAGTGCTTTCTTCATATTGCAGTGGATCCACATGGACTCGTGCGCCAAAAGCTTGTGATGTCGAGTTAATGAGGTATGAACTAAATGATTGTTATCTATTGTGCTACTACTATAGCCATTCATACTGTTGTGCTATTACTACATACTAGTACTACTTTTACTGCGCCCTTAAGCTATACTCATATTATTACTTACGACTAGATAATTAAAAAATACTAACCTTTCTTCTCGTGATTCCTCTTCAACAGGTGCAGGTGTAATATTTCTACCACGAGACCGAGTTCTGGCTGGTGTTGAGTAAACTTCATTGAGAACTTCAGATGCTGTGGTTGTCGTTGGACTTGACCTATCAATAGTACTATACTTGCTCTTTGGCTTAATTTCTTTAGCAATGCGATTTTCAGTTTCAACTTTTTGGGGTCCGTCATGAGAGTTGAAAACTGCTTCCGTGGTAGATGAAGCCTTGTCCTTATTTTCTTTTTTACTTTCTTCGTCCTCATCATAATAGTAATAAATGTATTCGTATTCATAATCTTGACCATTCGGACCCTTCTTCACTTGAATTCGTGAATGTTGTTTTTGTTCGGAACCAGCTGTTTCTAGCTTAACATTAGACGACAGTAGGCCACTATTTATATCATCAATGGTATCAAAATTGATTGGAATGTAATCGTAAGCTTTTGAAGCACCTGGTACTGAAGTTGTCAGTACTGGTTTTTGAGTTGTAGTACCATCTTTATTACTTAGCTTTCCAGATTCTGACATAGCTTCTAAAGCGACGGCCAATTTTGGATTTGTATCGGTTTCTTTAACATTTTCTTTAATTTTAATATCTTCTATTTTGGAAATAGGAATATCGACTTCAATAGATTCTGAACCTTTAACTTTTTGACTTTTTTCAGGGATGCTTTTTGTCTTCTTCAATAGACACAATACCTTCAGAAGGATGCTTAATTTTACCACTATGTAACTTTTTGAATATTTTCTCACCATCATCCGTTTTCGTTAATCTATGATTAGGATGTTTCTCGGGTATTTTATGTGATGTTTCAAAATTTCTAAGAGGTGTTTGTTGTCCAGAACTAACTAAAACATATTCTTCTCCTGGTCGTGGTTCGGTAATAATATCAACTTCACTACAAGTTACATAGAAGGCACAAAGTAGGAAACATCTGTAACAAAGAAAATAAATTTTATGAGATTTTATCATAGAAGTATTTCCGCAAACACGTTTTACAAAAGCTTTATGTGCATAAATATACAGCACTAAGTTAAACTTCTATTGCTGGTGAGTCAACAGGACAACATCTGTCTATTGCAACTATCTACTAAATCAGTGCATGTTAAACAATGCCAGCCCACTATGAGTCATCTACACATTTCATCATTTCAATATCAAAGGCATTCAGAGATTTTTAATATAACTAATATTAAAAATTTGGTCCTTCATAATAAATAAACAAAGTCATCAATCACGACTTCGTAATTCGAAAATTGTGTGAAAATTTGCATTGTTCTCATTACATCAAGAGCAAATCGTTGGGAAAATTCATATAATCAGAGCGTGGGTTGCGTATTGCGTATATTGATTCCATGCAAGTGTTTATCGATGAAGTAACATTGAAATTACTTTCGCTACCAACTCACTCTCACGCGGCATGTTATCCGTGGTTATGAAAAATCATGTTCCCACTCGTCTCTACTATTTTTAATGAAAAAATTTAATCGCTTTTGAAATTAATACTATGCGTCACATAAAGAACATTCACTCCCGGTAGCTTACGATTAAATAAAGGTAATGATTCATATCGCGTCGCCTGCTAATAACATTAACCGGAAAGCCACCGTTTCCTTAATTCAATTTCTTGTTTGAATTCACAATGAAAAATCCTTTAAAAGTCAGCTACATAAATTTGAATCCGCATATTACTGTGCCTTTGTATAAAACGAAATTAGCTATTATAATACATAATTTAGCCTCAATAACTCCGTACAAGAGTGCCGCGAGACCGGTATACGGTACGTACCGGTTCAATTTCACTAGATGTAAGGTCGTACTGAGCGCAAGGCTATGTGAGCGTATCCATTTAAAGTACTCACTAGACCACATTTAGAAGACCTATATAGGTATCGTCTGGTATTGAATAAACAAACATCGTTAAAAGAAACAGTTGCTAATCTTTTAGTATCAATTAATAATCACAAATGCTAGGACATTACTAATAAATTATATATTGGCCATGAAAGCCTCCATTAGAGTGTCACGTCGTTTCAATGTGATACATTTGATAACTATTTTTTCATAACGTGCAAAATTTTCTACGCCATGAGAAACAAATAACAGTGTAGGATTAATAACGAAAGTGAATTATGGAAATGTAAAGTGATTAACAAACAAAATTGCACCAAAATAAATAATTATCACAAAGTTACAGAGATTTAGTTTTGTGTCAGAGTTTTGTGAAACTGCTATAAATGTTGTAACAATTTCATCATGCTTAATGTAGGGACAAATTTAATTCCTTAGCAACAGCAAGGCGTACGAGAAATTAAAATGGTCATTTGTAATTATTATAATATAGAAATTACTAAGAGTATTATGAATCTCTTTAAATAATAAATAATTTCAATATAGTTTATATTTTATTTAACATTTAAATGTTTAACTTAAGACATCGTCGTCTTTAGTATAACATTAAATCAATACACTGAAACATATCTAAAAAATAATTTTAGTAATTATTCCTCGTAGTCATCACCCAATCTATTGTAAATATTTTCACCAGTCCTCTTATTAATCCTGAGGTACTTGTTATAAGCGGGCCGGAAGTAGTAAGCCTTGTAATCTCGTCTTTCCTTCATCAAATTAATGACGGCCGCTTCCAATCCACGTATTTTGGCTTTTTGTTGTTCCTCGTCTATAAAATGCATGAATTTCTCGTATTCTTGTTGAGGGTTGTTATGTATGTAACGAGCGATGAATCTCGTTATTGGATGACTAAAATATTCCCAATGTTGTGGATTATAATTAGGTGGTATTGGAGTTAGTTGTGCGGGTCCGATGAAAACATTAGTATAAAATATTATCAAGCCCACTGGAATTAGGCCTACCATGAAATAATAATGCAACATATCTTTGCATTTATGCCACTGCCATCTCGAAGGTTGCAAAGCCATTCTACTATAGACATTAGAAGCTAATCTTATAGTCTGACTAAACATTTCGTTATTCAATCTACATAATATTTTTTTGTCCACAATCAACTTAATAACACTCCACGATGCCATTTTTGAGGAAATGATAATAAATAGTAATACTTTGACATTTAAAATGTCTCGCTGTAAATTGGCACAAACAGATTTTTTTATTGTTTGAATAATGTTAAAGTGAAACTTCTTTGAACGAAATAGTTAATAATAAAAGAGTTTCTAGTTCAAGAGGTAAGAGTAAAAACCCTAAATATTTTTGTTTCTATTTATCTATAATATATATAATATCTGTGTTAAATATAATTTAAGGTTTATGTCATACAGGTGAAACAAGTGTTAATACCAACTGATATTCGGACTTTAACCAAGTGATCCGTAACCTATATTCTCGTGTAAAACTAATTGCATCCATATGCGTTAAGTGAAAATTCAATACTCTCGCTTATACAATGAAACCCGAAAGTAGTGTCTTAAAATACAAAAATAATAGAAAAGCGTTTTTATTTTTTCTTATATTTTGTATACTTGAGATTTCTAAAAGTCCTCGCCTAATAAAATGAAGAACCATACCTGAAAAACCCATATCGACGCACATATTACAATCATTACACATAAGTAATACAATAGAAAAACTATTACTAACAAGTCGATTCAAAAGCTGTTAATATCTAGACTGAAGTTAAATATGAAAAGTAAAATCTATTAGTAAAGTTGTTTGGCAAGAATCAATAAAAAGTTTTATTAAATAATAATTTTTAGCAGCGGCTGCCGCTACGCTTTCGTTAATGTAGTTATTATGCCAGACGATCGTCGTATACCTAAACCTAATATTTTTACAAACAAAAAATAAGATAAGATAAAATAAGATAAGACAAAAAATAAGATGATAAGTATTTCTAGGTATCTAAGTATTATTCCATCAGCTCACCCCGGGAAGGGCTCAGTTTAGAGATGTGCTTGAGAGACCTCGGAGTGCGTTCCACAGTAGTTCCTGGAGCCTGTCGCCCGCACTGAAGTCGCCCATCGAGAAGGTTTTATTGTGACATATTCGGACATGGAACCCCACCTAACCTAGCTCTCTTCCCCAGGAGGCCATGTATCTAGTTGCAGATTTACTCCCCGTCAAAAAAAGGTATCTGAGTATTAAATTTATCCAAATCCGGTCGGCTGTTTGAACGTGGTTGAGTAACATATGTAAATATCCAAATATACAAAACTTTCACATTTATTATATTAATAAGGTAAGGTAAGTGATAGATATGAATGTATTATGGCTTTATGTACATACAATATCATCACTTACACCCTAACCATGTCCAACGTTGAATAACACTGTTGATGAAACAAACACTCATATCTTGCATCAAACACATATTCTTCATTGCACTAACAATGTTTGAAACACGCTATTCTTTTCAACCGAAAATGTTCAGCCTTGACGAATTTCATCCCACGACCTAATTTCTAAACGATTTACTGAATTTCAACAATTCTGTAGGCTTATTATATACACTTAACCTAAACTCAGTTACAGAACAAAGTCTTTATTGCTAAGTTCAAAGGCTTAAATAAGAATTGTCATTAGCTCGCTACATTATAACTGTAGTTAGTGTATAATAAAACAAAATTACAAACGCCAAAGAACGTTAGTGGTTATATCATTGTTACAAACGCCATCGACCATGAAACGGCCGATTTTAGATATGAAAATCTCAAACAAATGATAACATTGAATAAGAGACAATATAAAGCCTTAAACTTATTTGAATTCAATATTGTTCATTCACATTGTTAAAATTATATAATAAGGAATTTAAATTAAATATTATATAAATTAATTCTTGTTCATTTGATACTATTTAAATAACCGTGTTTAATTCTGCCTCAATGGGTTAACAATAAGGGTTGAGGTCTTATAACGCGAAAGATTCAATCCTGAACAATGAACCTCTTGGTATTCGTCAGTATAGCACAAATTACAGGCTTATTAGAACCTAAGTATATAAATAAAAATAAATCTTCGAAGAGTATGTACGCACGTCGTACATTACCCGATTGTTCAAAATTATACTCTTACATAAGTTTTTTTTTGTGTGTAATTGACAGGACAATTTCAGGGACAAAGGCGTCGGGATGTGACGACCCCATCGCCCGCTGTTGGGATATCCTCTGCCACAATAGAGATTATTCCACCAGTGCAATCAGTCACACTGGTGGTAGGTCTTTTGTTGCAAGAGGCCGGCTAGGTAGGTACCACCGCAGTGTCCAATATTCTGCCGCCAAATAGTAGTGCTTAGGCACTACTGTGTTCCGGTTTGAAGGGCATTGTACGCTAGTGAAATTACTGGGCGAATGAGATTTAAGAACTAATATCTCGAGGTTGGCAACGCGCGAGTGGCACCTACTAATAGTGCTGCAAGCGCTCATAGGCTGCGGCAGCCACTTACCATCAGGTGGGCCGTATGCTTGTTTGCCAACTTCTAACATAAAAAAAAAAAAAAAAAAAAAGGGACGGGATCGAAATTCTCACGGGAACGAGAAAGAAAACGACTGCACAAAATAGGATGTTTTTGATTTGTTTGTAATTGTTAGAGGAGTTTCAGGCACGGAATCAAAATTCCTACGGGAACGGGGACGGGAAGTTAGCGTAAACAAATTGTTTTACCTAATGTTTCTAAACATGTAGGTAGGAGACCCGAGGACGGGATTAAAACTCCAACAGTAATGAGATCAACGAAATAAAAATTTACTATGTACCCGAACGAGGTTTGGGCGGACAGTTAATACAAAATATAAATCATCATCGTAGGCCTTACAGCCCTAAGTGGGCTTTATCCTGATCCATTTTTGTATTGAGTCTCATATAAATAATAATCAAAAAAGCATAACTAGTTTTTATATGGAAAACATATTTCTTTAAACATCGATTTTGTCATTAGCAATAAGTTACGTGTTAGCACATCTTTGCTATTTGTAGATATGTGTGTTATAACAAGTTATGAAATCGTTAAAATAACCTTTAACTGAATATAGAAACTTTAAAATTGTATGCAAAGTTGACATTTCATTCTGTGACTAAACGTAAAAACAGGTTTGACGGCTACATCATCAGAATGTTGATGGTGTGTTTGTATTTTGTCGAAAACTTCAATTGTTTCTCGTGAGACTCCAGTCTCGTTTGTCAGGGAGTCGGTCAAGATCATTGCTCCTTCCCACACTGTAGGTATATTGTGTTTTTATAACTAACATAAGTGGATAATAAATCCCAATATGGAAAATTTTTATACTTTTTAAATTCAAGCCTCAGCTGCCGAACCGGCTAATAATGGAATTTTAGCTTATTATCATAAATGATATATAAAAAGGTTAATAATACGTGAGTCGTGTAGCGAAAAAGATATATTTTAATTTGTATTCTATAAAAGGAAACCCGGAATACAACAGAATTCAGTGGTCTTCGAAATATACTTTACGAGCTTCTGCCGGCGGCTTCGCCCTCGTGAACAACGATTTTAATACAAACTTTAAACCTTCATTTCACTTCTTCAGTTGAGGAATTTCAGAAAATGAATCGTTCGCCAAACTCAAGTTTAGTTGAATATACTATAATATAATATATTATCAAAATTATATCTATATTATATAATCTACGAAAACATAAGCTATAACAACATGCGAAAGCACTATAATATTTATTTGTTCATATAGTCTAAGTTCGAGTACGAAAATGATTGCATATGACATCAACATTTGGATTAACGATAACCGTAAAACCGTTGTCTAAAAAACCATTATTTTAATAATAGTATTATCACTTATCACGTTTTTTATATCAATGCGTATAGTACAACGATTTTCTTACCACGTTTTTCTGATATTAATGTAATTAAGTAGGGCATCGCATTTCCAATTACAAATGAAAACTAATTTTCATATGCATCAATATCTACTAGATTTATAATACTCTGAATTCAGAAACAAGTACTTGTTGCTGTTTCGTTTTGATATCCTGAACTGTATAGAGCTGTAAAACTATTTTTCTTTGTAACCGACATCAAAACACGAGGTTTTGTATTCATAATAATATTTACTCCTCCATGGAAAATAATAAAAATATAAAATACTTCGTCAACCGACTTCCAAAAGGAAGGAGGTTACTAAGTTTTACATACAGTTATGTAATTAAAATAAAAAATGATAAATATAACACCGATAAATATAAACTTTTCTGTCTGCGACTTTTGCAGCACGTTTCCTTCCATTTATAAAATAAATTTACATTAAGTTAAAAGAGTATTGACAACTCTGTCAAGTCGATGTAGAGCATCCGGTCTGCACAAAAGGCAAACGGAAACTGATAGAAATCCGACGAGTGATGAAATACGAAGTTTTCCGAGGGACATTAAAAAAAAAGTTGTACACTTAGCTAAGTTTATATTAGAAACGAATTTCTGCTTAACACAACTAAGTCTTAAAACGCAATTCAAAGCGTGAAGATCATCAAATCAAATCTTATCTTCTTAAATTTTAATATTAGTGTATTACTTAGTAGAGTCAAGCTTATCCCAGCACAAATGGGAGAAGTCTCACAGAAAATCGGCGTAAACTAATTTTTGCATTTTATAATTTATAATTAGACTTTTTTAAAATAAATAAATAAACGCTACACACTCAACAAGACAATGACAAATACAACCAGACCGGAAAATATGCTTGCATGGTCAATACAAACATATTATGCTCCGAGCGGGAATCGAACCCGCGACCTGGGGCGTTTAAGGCAGGTTCGCTACCGCTGCGCCACAGCACTGCGTCGTCAAGCGTCGTTTTGTGCGATGAGTGAGAGCACCGAAGGCCCAATATCCTACTCCTCATGAAATAAAAAAAAAAAACATTCGGTCGTTCCTTTCCGCATAGAACCATTCAATTCAACAAAGCCAAGTCGCCAAGAAAGTATCGAATGAAATCTGGTAAGAAAAATAGATAGAAATAGATACGCGATAGAGTTATAAATAATATAATTTACCCCGTCTACATGTTACATAATAATCTCGGAGCCTGTTATGTAATAGTATAATGCTCATCGCGTCAACATTTTGTATTGTCGTTGCCAAATTACACCAACGCTTTATTTGCAAATCTATTGTTGCTTTGTCATGCCAACGTTTCATTAGAAGTGTACTTGACTTTTAAAAGTATTGATTTTTAAGACACACATATGAACTGTACCGTACCGTACGTTTTATAACGAAATTACAATTCGTAAAGGGCTCGTAAAGTTGTGTTAATTTTGTATAATTTCAGTCTACATTATGAAGTTCCTGTCCATGAAAGTCTGGATATCACATTCTCACAGCCAACCTTTTTTTCCCGGTAACTACGTCCGTATTTAATATTTGTCGTTACTGCTACGTAATAGAGGTCGAAGCGTGATTTTTTAAAAATCAAACTTATAATCCCTCTGATTATGATTACTGACAAAAAACTATTGAAGAAAAAAGTTATAATAAAAAACAAGAAATAGGTTTGAAAATTATAATACTCGTATAATATAACTGTTTTGAAGATAGGTATAAAAAATAATGCTTTTTTCGCTAAGATTTTATTCGCCTTATACATAGTACATTATTTCCTAAATTCAACATTTGGACAATCACTCCGCAAACAATAAAGACGTGTCATTGAAGCCTTAACGAGTTCCTTACAAGTGCATGATAAAGCCTTAAACAATTTTATCACGGCTACAAAAACAGAATAAATGTGAGTCAGAGAAACCCGGACACGCGTTTATTTAATCTATCCGGATGTCAACCTTACATAAGCAAGCTTGTGCTGAATACAGCATCTTTAAAAAAAACATATTATAAATCTTGCCTCTTCATTTGCTTTCGCTAAAAATAGCTTTAGATTCTTACTAACGTCATCGTTTCTTTATGGAAAAAGACTCCTGTATAATTTCTGCTAATAGTAAATAAAGTAATTGACATTGACTTGGTTTAAGTTTTACGTCCAAAATTACCAAGAGTATCAAAACTTTACTACTATCGAAAGTATTTATAAATAAATTCATTTAAGATACGATTAAAAACGTATAAACGTATTCATATACATATAATACAGATTTTCTATTTACTTCTTTTATTTTAGTTTAAAAAAATAAATAAAAAGCAGACAAGAAGGCGATGTAATAATAACTTGCAAAACTTCTGGCGTATAAGCTTTTAACGTTAGCCATGCAATCGTTTTACGCCAGATAGCGCTACGTTGTATGTTAATTGACACATGTAAAAACAAACTCATGTAATAATACAATGCCTACTTTATGTAGTGTTTCTTAATTCTCGTGTGTTATTAAATAGCACGCAGCAATAATTATTAACTAGAAAACATCCGCTTTCAATACACTGGAGTTTGGTACAAAAGTGATCGTATTCAATTACAATTACCGTGACTTACGACTTAATACGTACTAGAAAGTTTTATTGTAAAATAATATTTAGCGACCGCTCGAAATAACTGTTAACAAACTATCATATCGTGAAACAAAGTGCTTTATAATTTTATTGAGTGGTACATTCTCAGGGGCGAATTATTGAAATATTGCTTGCGACATTTTTGTATTAAAACTTTATTCAATTATGACATTAAATATGGATTTTTTTTAGAATATCATAGCTAAAAGATTTTTTTTTTAAATGAAAGGTAAGAAGTACCCAGTACCTTCTTAGATCGTTGCGTAATGACAACGTACTTAATTTTATAATAAAAAAAAAACAAGAATTATACTTCCGCACGCAACCGGATCTACATTAATTGTATCGTGTTTTAAATGTAGTCAACATATATTTCGAATGACCAGTTCTTAAGGTCGGTCGATAGTCCCTTTGCTTTCGTGTCGCTGACGACAATACGAGCTAGTCATGAAAGAGCAATTCCGCTATTACAATAACTTCCTGCATCATCTATTCACGTGATTTGAACGTGGAGTGCAGTGGCGCAGGCGACAGTAAATGTACATATTGTAAATCTGTATCGTGAGACAAGGTCTGGTCTGTCATACCTCGAGTTCCGAGGTCGCCGGTGAACGTACGGGGGCAAATATGTAAGCGTAGCCATTTGCCCGATTGTTTTTGTCTCTTTCAGTCATACATGCGTGAGAAAAAGATAGATTAATGGAGATAGTAGTTTCTTAAGAAATTACATTTATCTCTTAAAGTCATGCTATTTTAATTCTAACAAGCATATTGTGTAAATTGTGACCTGAAATAAATATATTATCAAAAAGACTTAGTTGGCTGAAGTGTTATGAAAACAACTGTTGGTACTAAACCAACATTCGTGATTACCATTTCTATTTCGTATTGTAGTCTAAGACCGACCTCCAATTGTATTTATAGATTTAGCAGAAAATTAGATAAGAGCGTGTCCGAATTGATTTAACTTATACCTTGGCTAGTACTGGTAGTACTAGTTATTCTATCAGCCATTGTTTTACTACATAGTATAAGTAGTTTTCATTGTGAATTACATTTCTTTATTTCTACTGACTTAAAAGAAAGATACTATTTGATAGTTTGTTGAATTAAGTTACTCTTTCTTAGCCTCATGTCAGTCTCAACTTAGTAAAATCAGTGACATTAAGTTTTCAAATCGGATGTTGTAACATTATTTTATTAATAAATCTTTGTTCAAATGCATTTAGAAACATAACTTTATAAGGATAAACTATAAAAATAAATACTATTTCCAATCCTCATTACTTTTCTTTTACTTTAATACCTCGATTGAAGAGATTTTCACATATTTTTATTTAAAAAAATCATGGCTGTTTTTATGGAAGAGCGCGCTAACGGGTTGGAGGCTCATCTAAAAGCTATCATCACCACCCGTAGGTAGACAGTTAGTTGCGTTGCCAGCCTTTAAGTAAAACGTAAGCTCTTTTTTTCATTTCCATGTCGTATCGGTTCGCAAAGACCTCCGGCGACAGCTGATTCCACAAGAGATTGATTATATAAAGCAGAAAGTGCCTTCAGAATCGCATTGTTGTTAATTTCCAAATATCGATGTGGTGTAAAATTTAGAATTTTGGCGACATTCATGATGTTAGACTTCTTGATACATACACACATAATTATTAATACATAACACACGATCATGGTAGATGCGATAGAAGATGTATATGGAGTGATCCAATAACTCTACGCAAAGCCAAAGGATCAAGACGATCGGTAATATAAAAGAAGAAACTTTTAGCTGAATAATCTTATATTTGAAATCAAAAAAGTATAATAATATATTCTACGTGCTCACAAATTTTCATTATGACGTTATGAATGGTTCAGCCCAATCATCCACCCAAACCATCCTAATCAATAAAATAGTACGAAAATTTTCCGTCCACTTTAAAAAAAATCGCTGTCCATTTTGTCTCTTCAAAAAAAATAATAATAGAACGATGACAATACAGTAGGTTCGATTCGTCAAGCATTACGGTATCGAAGTTCATCAACCCTGAGGCTCAACTAAATTCTAGTCACGTAGTAATTAACACGTTGATCGTGATCCGAAACAAAAATTTCTTTCAATAACAATTCCATATAATAATAATAATAATGTAATAATAATAATAACAACTTTTGTTTTGTTTGTTTATTATTAAAATTTCTTAGTGGAAAATTAAAATTTGTTTCTAGCGCTGGAGGCTATGTTAGGTTTCGGAAAAACCTGTATTAAAGTTTTCCACCTCTTTATTAATTCATACTTTTAAATTATCAAATCACTTAAAACTATCAGTGAATATAAAAACAAACTCAGAAAAACCTAAAATAAACACCGTCATCAAATTAAAGTTAGTTAATAGAAAATAAATAGAAAATAAAAATAAATAATAAAAAATATTACGTGTTCAAATTATAAATAGGATTTCAGGAGACAAAAAACTATTCGTGGCGTTTCGTGTAACAATGTGTTTCGTGTAAACAAACAACAATGGCAGGCAGTAACGATAGTGGATTCATTTCCTGATTATTCTAAACTGGTCATAAAGATATTTATTCAGATCCGGATGCTTGTGCTTCCGGAACTCTAGCAGGTATATATTATCATTTGAAAATCTTGAATGCATAAAGCGATTTCACTTAAAAATGACCACCTCAACCTATGTAGGTACAGTTGCATTGCCGGGCTTTAAGAAAAAAGTAAACTTATATAATTTTATTTCGATTATTCCAAACCGGGTATAAAGTTATTTATTGAGGTCTGGATGTTTTTGTTTCCAGAACTCAAGCAGGAATTATTATTACAATCATTAAGATATGCAATAAAAATTCTTGACTACCACCTACTTCTAAAGTACAACAGAGCTCCTCGAAGTATAGATTAAGTGATTCGTCAAATTGTGGCTGACGAACTAGCTAGCAATAAATCAGATAAAAAACACTGTTAAAGTAAAATAAAATTAAATAACGCCTAAAATCGATTGAAATTCAAGAAGTCAACTAGACAACACACAAGCTTGAGCCATCGAGGAAAAGGAAGGCAACAGAGAGGGTGGGAAATTGGGTCTCCGTCATTCAATGCATGAAACGCAACAGTACCAACTGATACTGTTACTTTGCGTCGATTTACTGTGAGAGTTGTACCGAGTACTTCCCGATCGACCGTCCTATTTGTGTTCTTTAATTTAAGGCTCTACTGCTAATGTATTTCAAATAAAGAATACTTAATGGCTTATGTAGTTACGGAATGATTTAAGCGTCTTTGGCATTTGTGTAAGCCTAACGAAGAATGGAGTGCCGAGCAGGCAACCTTGTACCGATATCATTTACATAGTGGTATTTTAAACGTCAATACTGAATAAATCCAAATAAAATGTCAGAAGAATTATCATTATTTTAAACCTTAAAAATTGAAAAATTTAATATTCGAATTCAAAATTCGTCGGCATTTTTTGTATCATCATAACTTTGTCATTTTTCAAACGATGGCCTCGTATCTATTTAATTCTTAAAAGTAAATATATATTCAATTTGCCGTGATTTGATGAACTTATTTTTTCAATAATCCATTTCATATAGCATATGTATATTTATAAAAAAAAAAATTAAATAAATTAAGTTAATCCTTCAAATATGAGTGCGAGGAACTCATTTTATAGTACCTAGGCACTAAAGAATGACAGCGCCGCGATCTGCGCATGCGCAGAATGTCAACACGCGGTGTGTATCCACAGCACGCACTCCGTGTCTACGCCTGACACAAAAATATTGCTGGTAGACTACCTTTGAATATTTAAATAAAATGTTTAAATTATTTATACGATCAAACATAATAAACAGTTACCGACTCGCTCCGACTTCGTACATGTTGGCAGATATTTTTCACTTATTTTTTTAAATATTTGTTTATGTATGCGTAAATATTTATTTATGCGTCAAAATTTGTTCACGTGCATTATGGAATTGACTTTATTAAAGATAATTTATCTTAATATAAAATTTAACGGCTAAAACTCACGTTCTATCGGTTTCGGTACCGACAAGTTTCGGGCCCTTCATCAGGGTGAGTGTCTATCATTCACGGTCTTGACCCGTCTCGCCTTGATTATTAATTTATTTTCAATAGTTTATTTTTAATACACTCAGTTCAATTATTCAACTATTGTGTCTACTGTCTGAACATTGAATGGGTTAATAAAGCGAAAACTTTTTTAATTGAATACTATATATCAAAACAATAGATTTACCAAAATTCTGTTTCCAAGAGTCGAAATGAAAGATAATTGTCAATTAATCGAGGCAATTGAGAAACAGCTGTGGGTAGTGAAGTGTGTCTTCTTCATTTTCAATTGTTTGGTTTATTTGCTCTACGTTTGTTGAGAAATTTTATTACTCTAATTTTACATAAAAAGAACTGACTCATAGATGCGGATCGGAAACCGTTGTAGCCGCAATCACGACTCTTGGAGAGGCTTATGCTGTTAAGAACTCGTAAACAAGTAACAAATATGGAACCTTCCAAGATAAGATTTACATTATTTTGTCTAGTATAACTCTTTATATTAGCCACTACACAAAACTACCAGTTTAACTATCTACATTAGTAAATATAAAATAAAACGTAACTAGGGACGAAGTTCCTTCATTTCGTTTCATATCCAACCTTTCTCACTGCGCCTATTGCCACCTCACCTCATACCACCGCTTGCAACCTTTAAACCACATGAATAATAAAGAATACTCAATTATTATTACAATAACTGTTTTCCTAACTGTCATAAATTGATTCTTCGTTTATTTATAATAAATTCTTTATTATAAAAATGAAGGCACTCGTGAAATTGTGTAACTGTGAAACGAAATATGCATACGGGCTTTATTTTAAAAACCCGCTTCCCGTTTTTAACCACGAAATAGTTACTTTTAGATTTGTTTTCTTGTTAAATACTTATGCTTCCCTGAGCAGAAATTCAACTTTTACCACAATGCCGACATAAAACATGTTTCGTAAACAGGAACTGTTCATGCGTAAGAACCGCGACAATATGCCGCACCCTTGTAAAACTTCATCGAATATGGCTAGAAATATGGCGCTTCGAAACAATAAACTACCCAAGTTACTCATCATGAAAAGAAATTACAAATATTATCGCTATATACGAAATTCAAACATGTTACCAATATGCTTCAGTTACCAAAAGGTACACATTGCCTTACGTAATGGACATACATAATAATTAATTATATAAATTTAATTTTAAAAAAACGTTATCGCTAACATAACGGAACGCCAAAGATATCATAGTGGCGAAACCGGTAATCCAAAGCCGAACTACATCATAGCTAAATTTAATTAAAATAATATTAGTATAAAAAAGCTGTTTTGTATTGGAATCTTCGTTTACGAAATAATTACGTAACAATTACAGCGGACCATGGACGTTGAAAGAGCCAAGGTCGTAAAACGGGACCACTCACGCCTGTTCGAGCTTTCAGTTTACACAAAGATTTATGATATAATAATATTATCGAACTCAAAGTGAACTAGACTTCATGAAAAACATATTAAAAATATAATTACTTTTTTTATTTTGAAGTTTTTATAATTTAGTTGCGAATAATAGTTAGGCCATACTATATTAAAGGATTTAATTGTATCGCCACCCCGTGAAATATTTATTAGTATTGTCTACTTTCAATAGCATCAAGAGAAGACAAGTTACCTAAAAAATATCCAAATCGCAATATATGTGCCTATGAAATTCGAAGAGTTATCAAGATTCAATCATCAGGTACAGAAGAAATTGACAAACGCTGACAGTAGGATTAGAACCTTTTCTATAAAAAAAGAAGAACTGTTTTAAATAAAAAAATAATTTTCAAAATCGATTCACAATTGACGGAGAAATCGATGAACATACAAAAAACTTACATGCTGTCAAAAAAAGAGTATCCACGTTTTCCTTCCTTCATTGAAACTCAAACTCAAACTCAACTCAAACTCAAAATATTCTTTAATCAAATAGGCTTTCAAGCGCTTTTGAATCGTCAAATATACAATCTGTTATGTCCGAAAGGTATGCGAGTCTTCAATTGTATTCCAGAAAGTGTAAAACAGTTAAAGACACTGCATTTCCGCGTTCAGTCTAAATGAATTTAAACCAATTTCAACATTTAAATAAAAATAATTACGATAAAAACACACCTAAAGAGGTTTTAAACGCTGGCGGGATGTGACTTTTAACAAGTAAGTACAATGTTTTTTAATAATAATATAAATATATATATTTTTAATAATAATATTTCATTTTCATTTACAAAGAAAACATGTCGTATTTTCTTCAGGGATACAGATTATTTATTAAATAACAAAAAACACAGAGAAATAACAGAATTGATACAACGAAATAAATACATTTATTCATCTGTTATCTCATCAACACATTCTTCGAAAGGTCATCGTCTCGAAAGTGAAACTTGTCGATGCCGAAAGTGATGCTTATAAAACGTGATGAGTGATGATACACGCATAGCAATATACACAATCATTCCGACCCGGGGATGAACCCGGACCTGTTTCACGTCAATGATGCAACACGATTAAACCAATGTCAGTTTTATTACAATCTTCTTCTTTCTAGCATTATTGTATTATACATGTATTTACCCAGGATCTGCATATTACTGTTGTTCGGATTTGACAGGTTACTAGTTTTTACACACAACTATTTTATTTATTTATTTTATTTTATGTTAGAAGTTGGCAAACAAGCATACGGCCCACCTGATGGTAAGTGGCTGCCGCAGCCTATGAGCGCTTGCAGCACCATTAGTAGGTGCCACTCGCGCGTTGCCAACCTAATAATATAATATTAGTTCTTAAATCTCGTTCGCCCAGTAATTTCACTAGCGTACAGTGCCCTTCAAACCGGAACACAGTAGTGCCTAAGCACTACTATTTGGCGGCAGAATATTGGACACTGCGGTGGTACCTACCTAGCTGGCCTCTTGCAACAAAAGACCTACCACCAATGTGACTGATTGCACTTTAGGAATAATCTCTGTTGTGACAGAGGTTATCCCAACAGCGGGCGATGGGGTCGTCACATCCCGACGACTCAAATGACCTCCGTAACCCTAAGGGCGTACCAGTAACAAATTGGATAAGTGCAATTTACTTATTAAGTGTTAACGATTATATCATCAAATGTTATGTGGAAACAATAGGGACCGACAGCTTAAAGTGCTCTCCCAGACAGGGTTGGTGCTAGGCACAAGGAAAAACGCCCAGACCGAAACAGATATCACCGAGGCTAAAGGCAGACTCTATTATGACTTTACTATGGGCAGGTACATACAGACAAAATGTCACATACTACCTGGTGCCCCTTCCTAAACGCAATAAAAAATAAGCTTGGAATATAACCGAAAGAAGCGTGTGACTAACATCGTTTTGTTGCGTTTGGAAAGAAGCACCAGTAAGTCTACGACATTTTGTTTGTATAAAAGGACTTGTCTGTAGTTTATAGTATCTCAATGATTATTTATGAGACGATTTCATCTCCTCTCTAAAGAGAGTTTTCTTTTTAACCATTGCGCTTACAGGAGACGGCTCATCGTCCAGACAAAGAGAATTGGCTATTAAACAATTACGAAGCCAATTGAAACCAAATAAACTTGATAAAAGCTCTTGAGGAAAACTAAAATAAAACATTTTATTATATCCTACTAGTGTATTAAAATGTGAGCCGTTCGTGTTTCATGAATATTAACTAAAACCAATGTTTGCTACCGGCCGTGTTAGAAACTATCAAAACAACTATATAGACGTGATTTGTAATTTAATGTAATATATCAAACGACCTCAGGAATTTGCCAAATAAAGAGCACTGTAGGTATTCTAAGCTTGCGGAAGGTCATTCAGGTTGTTATTAAGTTGATTCCAGTTTCTGACTAGCTGATATATAAATTGCCTACAAACGGATACAACTAACAAGAAATAATAATTTAATAATACATTTTATCGTTTAGTACAATGTTTTAACATGACAAAAAATCTGTAAATTCTGAGATATATATTGGATCTTAGAGAATTCTCAAATATTTAATGAGTCATTAATGACATTTAACATTTTAAAATGTTAAATTTACTTGTATTTGCTAAAGAGAATTAACCCGTCGAATCTTTAGTTGAAATACTGAAAGAGAGAGAGAGAGAGTTATATTATGCGACTAAAGAATTATATACTACTAATTTTAATTAATTATTAAATATTAATCAATAATAATTGAAAATATTTATTTTAAACAAACCCTATTTCAAGCTTCGTTGATTTTTAAAACTTGTTTTGTGATCTTATAGTAATTGACTTAAAAATAACGATCACTTGAATATGTACAGCTTGTTTATTTTTAAATCGATATGGGAAATAATTAAATTTTCTTCGACGTAATTACAAGCCGTGTACCGGAGGTCCAATCAAGAATGCTAGGTCAAGCCTTCTGCGATTCAAGCAATAAAAAGTATCAACCAGTATGAAGTTTAAATATAAATAAACATATAAAAACGTATAAGTTATTAAAAACGGCATATTTTACCGCTACAAGCGCGAACTTGCTGAAACTAGTGAATTGCGAAAATATAACTTGAAAACCAGCAGACCATTATAGTCTTAAAACAGGTTCGATGATTCTAGTTGTGGCGGATTGGTGAATAGGTCATAATAATCAAGGTGGAGTCGTCAACAAGTTTGGTAGTTGCGTAAGTATGGAAGGATTAGCGGGTGCCGATGGGTCGTGACCTGCCGCGCTGTCGCCGCCACCAGCTGTCCTTGACATATCGCTCCACTAGATGTAGAAAGTGCAAAGAATCAAACTCGCCTGTATTCTAAATATCAATCTGGACATTACCGAAATCAATGTCTTAATTGTCTCTTATTCAATTATTGTAGTATAATTTTAAGATAAAAATAAATATCATGACATAATTAATTATTCATTAACCATTACGAAACTAATGAGCATAACATTATAGAAGATTATTTATTTTAGTAAATAAATAGTTGCGCAAGACAAAGTTAGTCATAGTATTGTGTGTGATCTGTGGTATGCGATGACTTCATGTTTATAGCTTTGCAAGAGGCGAAAGCGCTTGTGGGCAGGAAGGCTATGTCGTGAAGCATCTGTGAGCCCAGGGTCCCGCCACCACGCCAGCTGAGGCCCTAGACATATATGTTGAAGATCCTACAGCTAATATCATTTACACAATATCAAGTAGAAATTTAATTTATACGCGACAAAATGTAATCATTATTGCTTTTTAAAACAATTGTCAAACAATAAAACTGGACAGGCATGAAGTTCCGTGTAACAAATGGAAATAAAATTTAGAAAAGGTTAAATATAATTTATTGTAATATATACGAATTCACGATAAAACCGTATATCGATGCTTATTTTCAATAATTTAACATAATATTATTAGAAAATGAAGATGGCGAGTGTTTCACGTGCGCTCGCGCAAATACGTGTTAAAAGCGAAAGTGAAGGTCAGATGAAGTGGAGATGCGATGATGCGAGAGCGGACGAGACCGGTCCGAGCCCGGCTCGAGACGAACGAGGCTTGCGACATCGCCGTGATCCGGGGAAACTTACGTGACTATGGGATATCCGTAAATAGACTGGAAATTAATCCTCAAAAGGCATCATCATCATCTTTAAACTTTAAAATTGACTACATATTAGCTTAAGAAATACTAAATAATCATTTATTCATTCACAAACACTTCGTCAAATTATTATATTTGCTATTAGAATCCAACAAAATATGTAATTAATAAAAAAAATATATATATATGAAGTCTCATTTTTAGCAATTTGTTAAAATAAATGCCATTTAGTGATGAATAAAAATATTTAAACGTTAACAGCATCATAGTAAATTGAAAATAGATTTAACTTCAAAGACATTTCACCTTTCCAATGATACAAATTTCTAATATATTATAGTACTTATTAATTAGAGATACAAGCGCGTGCAATCACTTTTAAAATGCGGAGACATTTTACTTTGATCGTAAACGTGGTACAAATATCTATTACAACTTTCTTTTTACTTAATAACGTTACATACGCCCGAATCTGTATCGCAGTGAATTTCCAATACACAAAACAGTATTTTGTATTCAGAATGAGAAGCTCCGAAACACGCATAAGCGATGACAAAATGTTAAAAGTAAGTTTCCTTTTAACAGCGAAAGTGAAACAATAGAAATGTTGACGTGTGTCCGTAAGTGCGAATTGACTATTATGTCTATTCTATGGAAATTATTACGATATAATTATTTTGTACAACTGAATAGCTTTCAACCGGATAATTTATTGGACTTTGCCGTTTTAAGTTGTAATTTAACAGTTTACGTGTATGTCGATGTAAAAAATACGGAGAGATTGTTTTTATATTCAAGGTCTTGGAAATATTAATATCGATATATCAAATTGACTTTTACAATTTTTTAAAATAAAATTTACTTTCCTCGAAAGCGGAGGATTTATATCTTAATGAAAAATAACAATTTTTATTTCTTTATTTTTAGTATTTATATTAATTGCAATTTGAGAGATAGATCTTAGAGAGTCATGGTTCAGAAACATCCTTATCAACGAAACTTTACTTGGTTGTATAGATGGTTGTTTGTTACCCTTTCACGCAAAAACTACTGCACAAATTTTGATGAAATTTAGTACACACATAGCTTTTTACCTGGGTTAACATATTGGATACTTTTAATCCACGAAAATTGTTGGGTTTTTGTGGGATCATCAAGAATACTACACAGTGCGAGCGAAGCCCTTGGTACAGTTAGTATCACGTAATTTATACGGATATAAATTATGGATCGAATTTGAAAAATATTTATCTCCAGCGATAAACAAACTTAGGTTGATATCCCGCTAATATTTTACTAATTATGAAAGTTGTGAGAATGTATGTGTTTGGATGTGTGTTGAAAGGATGTTTGTATGGATGGATGATGGTGTTTGTTGCTCTTTCACACAAAAACTATTAAATGGATTTTGATAAAGTTTGGCATATAAATAGCTCATTACCTGGGTTACTCATCATATTTTTCCCGGAAAAAGGTAGGTGCTCGTGGGATTATAAAAATAACTACTTTAGTGGCTAGTATATTATATATTTAACATGATATACAATTTAAAAAATTTCTGAAATATTATTTGTGGAACATCAAAAAAATCACAAATATCATTTATTACATGATATTATTATATATTTCAGTAATTTACTGCTTTGTGATTTTGAGTGATCGCATCCACACAGGAACTGTAGTTTGTTCGATGAATACTAATGCTCATAGTGGGATCTTAGCCGGAAAACGCGCCGCGTGGTTAAAATATTTAGCGGGAAACAATTACATTACGTTCGTTATTAACTAACAATTTAAATTCCATTAAAACAATAATTGTGATTATTAAAGTGTAAAAAAACCTGTAAACAAATTTTCTTGATTGATCAAATAATATTCCAAAGAGAATGTATTCAGTAATCGCTTGGGTCACTGTTATCGAATACTTCGCAAATACTCAATAAATGAAAACAAGAAAGTATTCAAACTAGCTTGATATTTTATATTCGTCAATTCTTAGTCATAAATAATATTTCTATATTTATTTAAATATTGTTTAAATACAAATAAAGTACAAAGTTTCCGTGAAGGTTAATGTGTCGCGATTATAGAATATTAATTAATGTTCTCAAGAATGTCAATTGCGACGAAGGATGAATATTTTACCACCACTCACCGCATTCCAATGCTGTATTAATTTAATTCATTTAAAGAAATATGCTTACCATTGAAAGCATACAAGGTATATTATATGGTTTACAACAAGTTTCTAAGCTTGTGTGAATAAGTGAATGAATTGAAAGCATTTAGGTCGCCTGTTAATTCGCTACGGAAAAACGAGTCTCGTAGACGAAGAAGTTTCCCCGTTCGAAGAAAGTATATAGTTCCAAGTACGGGACCGCAAAGTTGCGGTGACATAAACAGTGTTATTACATATATTAATAAAAAAAAACAATATGGTTATGATGTTTTCATAAAGTCTTCGAGCAGGAAAGCGCGCCTGGGCGGTTGCGGGAGACAATGTGCGCGCTTAGTCGTGCATATTTTAAAAGCAATATTTCGCAGCCTTCATTGAGAAACACGCGCCCTCATTCGTGATGTCAGTTGCCAGACGTTAAGCAACAACACCTGATTTCCACACAAGAAATCAGATCATATTATTTTCGCCATATCACCTATACGAGATGCCTCGCATCCCGGCGACTACAGCTACGTTACGTAAAGCTCTACGCGATGTCCGCGCGTTTCACCTATGCTAACATTCGATGAAACTCACTGCGCGCCGACGAGTTTTGATCCGCTATTTTTAACATAATATTTTCTGTTAGAAAGTTATCGCGTAAAAATTACGACATGCCATTATGAAATAGTCGCATAATAACGGTAAATTATAAATTATTATCAATGTAATTTTAATTATTTTTTTAAATGATAACGATTTGCATTGACGTTTTGAACTTAATTCTAAAATAATATAAATTATTTATATTTTTGTACTTACAGCGCTATCCTGGAGTCCATGACGAATATCAGCTGCTATGAGCTGGGAGCGCGAGTTGCGTGCGAAAAGCGTGTGCGAAGCGCACGGCCCGGCTCACTCGGGTTGCTGGCTGCAACAGAAACCTCACGTCAGCACACGCGCCTTTCCCAAACGACACACAGTTGCGACAGTGAAGCTCAACGAGGAAGCTGCATCGCACATTTAAATGCAACGTTAATGTCAGAGAGCGTTTAAATGCCAATAGCGGCGACCTTTCGGTTTTGAACTAGGTTGTGCAAGCGAGGATCGCCGGTCGTGTGAGAAAGGCGAGTGCGTACGGGGACTATAACGGAGGGAGTCGGAACGCACCGGGGATCAGGCGGGGGTGTAACACCGATGGCGACGCGCTGCCGAACGGCGACTAACCTCGCCGCCGCGCGCGCGCCTCTTACTTATAGCTGCGCGCCCACACGCTCCGCGCCGGCGTCCGTGCCACCGCACCACCGCACCACCGTACAACATCACCACCAGCTCACCCTCCATATAGTACATCCTTTAATCTTTACCATTTTACATAATTTAAGTGACATCATCATTCTGAGTCCTTAGTAAGGTATCAAAACTTGAAAACGGTTTTATAACTTACCATTCCAGTCCTTTTTCGTATTTTAGCAAATAAAAATATTTTCCTAGTTTAACTGCACATTTATCAGTCACCTTTGCCTTCCTTGCATTTACCCAGAGTCTGCTTATACTCTTATCCTGTTTTCACGGATTACTAGTTTTTACACAGAGCAATAGCCATCCGCAACCCAAAGGGCGAACCAGTAACTCATTGGATAAAAGCAAATTATCCATCAGGAGTTAACGATTATCATCAAATGCTATGATAACCACTGGGACCAAAGGCTTAGCGTGCTCTGCGAGGATGTCATAGGAGACCCGCAATGACAAACGCGCAGACCGAAACAGACATTTAATCTAATTTAAACGAGAAGTAGCTAGAAGTTTAAAACATTTTTCTAAATGTATTATGGACTTATTAACAACTATGTAGAAAATATCGAATTAAAGCAAAACAAGATAAATATAAAGCTATAGATATAGATATATTATATGACATTAGATATCACAATACATCCTCAGCAACGCCCGTGGCCCACTGCGCCACTTGCGCCAGGCTTTGACCCGCAAACTAAGATCATATTATAGGTCATTTAAATCAATTACCAACTGCGGCTTTCGCTAAACATTCATTTATCGCTTCTTAATAATAATTTTAAAAACCTTAAATTATAAATCGCTGTTAAACAATTCTACGTATATCGAAACAAAAGAATACCTGTTATATTAATTGCAGACGCATTTTACATTAAGAATATGATGAGGCAATATATTAGAAAGATTTAAAATATGCTAAAATAATGATGTTTGATATAATGTCAGTAGCTGGCTTAGGCAATACATCTCTACGAAAGACATCAACGCGTGACGCAAAGCTGACACGCAGAGATGTAAATATTGTAACAGCTCGTCAAACAAAACATATAGGTATAATTGTGAGATTCAATCGAAGTTAAAAGATTTATTGCATATAGTGAATTAAAAATAGCTTCGTTGATAGAGTGTACCATTAATACAAAATTATTTATTTGTTGATGTTGTAGAAGCGTTAGGGTAAAATCATTAAGTTAAATCATTTTACAAGTTTTACAGTTAACTTCATGGTTAATATTCCATCTGTGAGTTTCGGCGGCGTTACCATCTTGGCATGGTACCCGTCTTAACCCGGTTCTCCTCCTAAGCAATCCGGGTATCTAGAAGCAGATAAGAAATTGAAGAAATCTCGTCATGGTGTGCCCAGAATAACAATACCTTCATTCAGGGTTAAATTGCAGATGACATCAAAAATTGGTAGAGGAAGATTACACATCGGTCGTTCTCAATACTTCTCTGAGCAGCAGAGTTGAGTACGGCCGGGACCTTTTGGAGAGTAGTAGTATTCTTCATACAAAATTGCACACATCTTCGTCAGAAACAATGGGACCTGCCATGACAGTGATTATCTGGTCTTATCGAAGTTGAAAAAGGAATATGAAAAAACAGAGCGATTAGGTGGTAACCCTGTGATTTTCGCTTTTTAATAGCCTTTGGCCGATGGGTGATGCAATATCCTTCCAATGACCATAAAAGCAGGTGCGATGCTTAGCGTCTTTAATGGGGACAATGTTGTGTCCACCGAAACTAATTTTCGTTCCAGTCCTAAATATTCGGAGTATATAAGTAGGCCCTTGTTGCAGGGGTGAAAAATGGAAAGCCCGTGTACTTTAGAGAAAGAAAGGAGCTGGATTGATATAGCTATTAAAATTTTATAACCCGAAAAATAGCACATTACGTTATTCAAATAAATTTTTGGTAAACGTTTCTTTAAGTTCTAGATACTTTATTTTTCATAAGCTACTGCCTCATTTTGCTGCTTCGTTATAATCTAGAGTAACTTTACCAACTTGCTTTTTCTTTAACTCTCACTAACATTTATAGAGTACACACTTAATAATGTATCCCCATTTCCCTCATGAATGAGTGCGCAAACTAAATAAACAAATCAATGCAAATGTGCACAAACGCACCAACACACGACAAGAATATAACAGATAAGAAGATTCAGATAACTTTGGGTTAATTATTTATTAATCTACAACAATAAATAAATATAAAAAAACCCAACAACTTGTGCCGACACAGATTTTCTTTAGTAAGTTTCTTAGTAATGACCCTGGTCTCTTTTTTTAGTACCTAAAAACACAAAAAGCTGCTGTTTTTAACTTTTTATTCATTTTATTGATTGCCAGCTATACTATAAAAATATCACTTATACGTGGACGCAAATAAGCAATACCAAGTCAACCCACACGAATGTCATTTCGAGAAAAACCCGTTTGAAAACAAACGCGTTTTTCTAAAACTTCTAAAAAGCCATTTTTAATCATGCAATTTATGTATTATTTTAAACGTTTTGGGTTATATTATATACGAAATATGCACTTTGTATGATTATTTTATGTGAAAATAAGTAAAATAACTTATATACATCTTAAAATTGGCAAAAACTTGACCAATACATTTAAAAAAACCATATAAAGCAAGTTGTTCAAAATTTTCAAACGCGTTTTTCTCTAAATGACATTCGTGTGGGTTTACATGGTATTGCTCATTTGCGTCCATGTAACCTGTAAAATTATTTGGCCTCTAATAGCATTCGATTACAAAACAAGTGTTAAGTCCTTTCAGCAATAAGATTAGTGAACATGACTTTAGCATTGATGGACGTGGTTGATGAAGGCGGTTCGCCTTCAACACAACAAATATTTTTGTCAGTCATACAGTAATTATTTAGTATCAGTAGTAATGGTGTAGTAAAGACAGTAAACATCCACGCCTGCTTGATATATCAACATATTTTTTTTAATATTTTTATACGGTTGACAATCAAGGTAAACCTGAAGGTAACCAGATGGGAAGCAGTCACCGTAACCTATGAACGCTTGCAATACCTACAGTCCTACCTAAAGTATCAAATGCGCTTTGCCAACCCATGCCAACCCGTGCCAAAAGAAGGTGCACTGTGAAAGGAAGGGATGAGAAGTGAAAAAAGGATGGGAACAGAGGTGGTGACACATTGGGCCTCCGGCACCAGACTCATCGCACGAAACGCAACCGTTCTCTGTTACTTTACGCCGATTTTCTGTGAAAGGGTAGTACGACGTGACGGCTTATTTGTGCTGGGAGTTTTAGTTTTAGTTTACTTTAGTTTAATATTTAGTCATTTATATAATGAGCTATTGAAGCAAACTTTTACTATAATTCACATAACAATGATAAAATCTACAAAATATTATTTAGTGCTCATTTTAATAACCTAACGCTACACACTCAACGGCCCCCATTAGGATAGTTATATCCTGTGTCGGGGGTCTGGAAATATATACAATGACAAGGACAAATAAACCTAAGCAAGAAATCATCCCTGTATGGTCAATACAAACATCCAGTCCGAGCGGGAATCGAACTCGCGATTTGTGGCACTTAAGGCAGGTTCGCTACCGCTGCACCACAACGTCGTCTCATTTTTTAATGCTTAATCGTAATAAATAATCAAGTAAACATATTTTAGCCAATTGGTGGTCATACTTGTATAATGAGCAATTTTTTTTTAAAAGACCCTATTGCTCCTTTAAATAAGCTTGAAGCTTGCGCTAGGAGTAGGTATGACAATAATAGCACAAGATGGTCAGGATCGCAGCCTTGACCTTCGCGTTAATGGAGTGAAGTCGGCCCTTCTACCGTTGGTCTATTGCGGTTTCGGCTGTTGATTATTAGCGGCCTAACTAAATTAAACTAGTTTTTATTTAAAAAAATTAAGTGTATAAACATTTGAGTAATTAGAAAGGCTTTCTTGGATTTAAATAATCCGGTCCCAAATCGCCCTAATACAAAGAACAAATTCCATTTATCGTACGACTTATAAATTCTCAATGTCAAATGGGCAATTTTGCGAAAATTCCATCCGTGTTTTATTTCTTTTGAATTCACCTGACTCATACAAACAATTTATCCTCAAATCTGTGAAAAACCCATTGTAACAGAAATATGAAAGTATGTATACACATTAATAAAGATTGAATTAAGCTTTTGAGCTTGCTATCGATTATGACGACATCTTTATACTCTGATAGTCTCTAATATACCCCAGATTAACACAGAAATAATACTAGAGTGACTAAAAAATGTTAAAATAGATCCGGAAGTAAAGTCGGCTAAGTGCTCCCGGCGTCAAGATGTGACGACCCCATCGCCCGCTGTTGAGATAACCTCTATCACAGAGATTATTCCACCAGTGCAATCAGTCACACTGGTGGTAGGTCTTTTGTTGCAAGAGGCCGGCTATGTAGTTACCACCGCAGTATCAAATATTCTGCCTCCAAATAGTAGTGCTTAGGCATTACTGTGTTCCGGTTTGAAGGGCACTGTACGCTAGTGAAATTACTGGGCAGAGGAGATTTAAGAACCAATATCTCGAGGTTGGCAAAGCGTGAGTGGCACCTACTTAATGTGCTGCAAGCGCTCGTAGGTTACGACAACCACTTACCATCAGGTGGGCCGTGTGCTTGTTTGCCAACTTATAACATTAAAAAATGTGCGTGTCGGACTTGCATATAAAGCTACCACCGTAGAATAAAAATATCAAATTTCTTGTATGGAAAACCCTTTGATTTGGGAATTTATTTAGATTATATTTGTTTTTATAGCAGCCATAGATATTGCTGGTCGTAGATTCAGAGGTAGACCCAAATTAAAGTGGAAAGATGTAGTGTTAAAGGACATGAGAGAGTGGCTGACGCCACCACCTTGTGGGATATATAGCCGGGAAGAGAGAGAGAGTGAGAGCCATACAAATTCTGTGAAAATTTTAACTCTCTATCTATTACGGTTCATGAGATACAGCCGGTTGAGACTAGAAATAGGGTTCCAATGGCACTCTTTGGGTACGGAACCTTATTAAATGTAAATTATATTACTAGGTATAGCGAAATGGAAACTAAGTCAATCTATATCCAGAGTAATTACATTTTAGAAATCTATAAACAATAACTAAAGGATACAAAACCATATAAAGAGAATGAACAACAACATAATTAAGGAATCCGATGTAAACACAAATAACACAAGCGAACGCACGCGATTTTACTCTAATCCTACTTTAAATCGAACGTTACATTTACCGCCTCATGCATATATTTGCTGGTGGTAAGGCGTAGCGAGGTAGAAGCAAGGGGGGGAGGCAGCTGCCCTACCCTGGACCTTGTAAAATACTAATAAATGGAGGAATATAACACATTTTGAACTGTTGGTGAGAATGGTCAATTAAGATTTTTTACTCCCCTGTGCCAAATCCTGGCTACGCCCATGCGTAAGGCTTAAAAAGACCTAAATAATGTATATCGGGTGGGTCGTATGCTTACTTCCCATCTTATTCAAATAAAAAAAACTGTTTCTCTTGGAATTATTGGCGATAGCAATGTATTGTTGCATAGGTATTTTGTATTGACAGTGAGGTGTAGTTAGACGTCCGTTGCGGCGTGCTGGTAGTGCTTTGAGCCATGACGGTCGCGGGTTCAATTCCCGCTTGGAGCACATGTTTGTTATAAATATCTGTTTCAGTCTAGGTGTTTGTCTTCGTCGGTTTCACCACCGTGCCTCGGAGAATACGTTAAGCTGGCCGTCCCGGTTATCATAACATCCAATAATAATCGTTAACTCTTGATAGGTAATGTTGCTCTTATCCAATGAGTTACTGGTTCGCCCTTTGAGTTGCGGAGTTCAGATAGCAATTTCTCTGTGCCAAATCTATTAATCTACCAAATCGAGATAAGAGTATATAGCAGACCCTTAAATACGGGAAATAATGCTTACAAGAAGAAGAATGAAGTGTCGTTAGACCCTTCTTCATCGGAGAAGTCACTTTTATAGATTATTAATTACATTTAATAACCTATTTAATTTAATTTATTTATTTATGTAGTGCAATAAGTTATTCGTCCGTGATTTTTTTTCTCTCGTCTCGTGATATTTGATCGATTAAATTACCTTCTGCAAATCAGGCAATAACCAGCATCGGTTTATTCAAATAATAGAAATAAAAGATTCAAGGACATAAATATATCGAGTTCGACAAGTTTCTTTAGTATTCATTTAAATGAAATTCTTCGAATATATAATATTATATGAATTTAGTATTTTAAACTATTTACAAGGTTTTATTACAAATCGAATTGTCTATTTGCGTATTGGTTTTTCTCAATTAGGTAATATTATGAAACTAGTGGGACATATTTCTTTAATTTGTTTTTATCATTTGATGTATAAATACATTGGCATTTCAACTATTTACGGTGGCATATTTTAAGCAACTATATATAATAGGTAGATGTTTATATCGATGATTAAATGGACGCAAATAAGCAATACTATATCAACCCATAAAATTGAAAAAACTGAGTTATATATGCAGAAGTGTTGGTACATGGCTGAAGAACATTTTTCTTTAATTTTTTGGTGGGTTTTAAGCTTTAAAACTTCTAAAAAAGCCATTTTCTCATCATGCGATTTATGTATTATTTTAAACGTTTTGGGTTATGTATATACGAAATATGCAGTTTGTATGCTTATTTTATGTGAAAATAAGTAAAATAACTTACATACATTTTGAAATTCCCAAAAACTTGACCAATACATAAAATATTTAATTTTCTCGAAATAACATTCGTGTGGGTTGATATGGTATTGCTTATTTGCGTCCAAATACATAAGTCCTAAAATTATAGAAAAAATATATAAATAAATAAATAAACGCACACTCAATTCATTAGGATAGTTATATCCTGTGTCGGGGGTCCGGAAACACATACAAGGACAAGGACAAATACGCCCAGACCGGAAAATATGGTTGCATGGTCAATATAAATATGTTATGCTTCGACCGGGAATCGAACCCGCGACCTGTGGCGTTTAAGGCAGGTTCGCTACCGCTGCGCCAAATGTATATACACAAAATTCATGATCAGGGTACATGAGCCCACTTCTGTTAGAATAGATAAAAATAGGGTTGTGAATATTAATAGAGCCTCATATAAATATTTTAATTTTAATTCCTTTTTACTAGAATTTTTGTTCATTCAGAATATTATATTCAATAATTGACCAGAGAATAAGGTACATTAAAAATTTAAAACTCCATTGAACTGTTTGACGAGCAAAATTAGGCCTCAGGTAAATTGTATCATAATAAGTAACACTACACACTCAACGGCCCCCTGTAGGATAGATACCCTGACACACAAGGACAAGGACCAACACACCTAGACCGGAACACAGTTATGTATGGTTAATACAAACATCTGATCTGAGCGGGAATCGAACTCGCAACCTGTGGCGCTTAAGGCGGGTTCCCTTCCCGCTGCGACGCAACTTCGTCAAGCTTAATAGTAAAATCAGTTTAGTTTGCATATTATTGGCCATAAATCAAAAGCGATCAATGAAGTAATAACATTTTATAGAATTGATATTCTAGAAGAAAAGATATTCTAGAATAGTTGTATCCATATTTTTGAATTACAATTAATTACATGTATCCCTTATTGCTGACTCCTCTCCCTTACCGCCTACTCATCATTTCCTCCTCCTATTCCGCCTCAGTCGCCTATCCAACTCAGTCAGTCTCCATCCATCATCCACCAGCGACGGTCGTTTCAATATTCAATCTCTGCGTTTTATTCACCGAATCCTTTTTTTTTAAAGACTAAATCCGAGACTCCCGTAACAGTTCGATAAGTGAAAGTGTCTGAGTGCAAAACTCCCATTCACTCTGTCCTCTCTTCTGCTTAAACCCGTCGATAACAACGCGACATACTAACAATAATGCATAATTTGTTTTTAATTTGATAGGCTAGCGCTTGACTGTTATCACACCTGATGTGAAGTTATGATACAGCCTAAGGTGGAGCGCGCTTGCCCATTCAGATTTGAAGGTACCTACGTTGTAGGTGGTGGGGAAGAGGTCGGCGGGGTATGCAAGACCTTTGCGGTGCGTGTCAAGAACGAGGAAGCAAAGCGTTTCGTACTAGCGTACGTATGGATAAGTAAGTCTACTGTGTAGGGGTGCAGACTGGCTTGCAATGGCTCGCATTTCTGTAGTAAAAGGATGACGGGGGAACTAGATTAAATAGTTCCTGACTCTCCGAAATATGTTATGTAGAATACCGACAGGCAATCTTGCCAATCACGAATTAGGACAGGGATATTGAATACTTACAATAAAAAAGCAATTGTATTTTAAAAGTTTTATTTCATTTACATTAAATTAGAATATATGTAGCTATTACTGATAATGAAATTTTCGAAAAAAATATGTATTACCTTCTTATAATATATTATAATGGATTAAAAAACTGTTTACATTTTATATCGCTTATATCTAGATTGAAAAAAGGAACTAAAATATAATTATTTTCGTCATACACTTACATACAAGAACCTAATATAATAAATCAATTGAACTAAATATTTACAAAATTTGGTTATATCAGTAGTGTTAGGGATTGTTCCTTTAAAGACTGAACAAAGATTCACTAAAAAATTCAAATGACATCCGGAGACTCGTACATAATATACGAATACAGTTCGCCAGTCTTTTAATTTTAAGACTGTTTATAAGTAAGTGAACACATTATTTATCATTAAAACGCTTCATTCTAAACCCATAGAATCGTCGATATTGACAAGTAACCTATATAATTAATATAGCATAACATTATTGTTAATGATCGCCTACGATTGAAGATAAAAATATCACTTTAATTGCTCATTGTCACTGTTATTTTGTATCATACTTGTATCTTTTCAAAGAGGTAATAGGAGAGTAGGATTTAAACTTGTTTAAATAATCCCAAGACCCGTAACTATATAATGAAAATCATAGGAAATCAATGCAGTTTCGTTTATGTTTTCGTTTTATAACTATTACTATACGTATGAAGCTACGGATTATACACAGTTGAAGGGTTATAAACATCTTCCTAAGCTTGTGCCCTAATCATGCTAATTAAAAAACGCAATGGAGTACCGATAGAATGTCAATTGAATGTTATTTGACAATTTGGATTAGTCTATTATTACGACTCACTAGCCAACAAACGACCATTCAACTGTTTATGAAGTACTACTTCGTATTGGATATGTAATGTCGACAATTTTGTACATAAATATCAGACATCATTTGAAGGTTTAGAGCAAAACGAAATATGTTTTTAATCGGTTATAAGATATTGCAATGTTGGCATTACGATTCCATAATCGAATTGCCCTTAAATTGAGACAAAATTATTATCAAAACTATTATGAACATCTGTCATAAAGTTGTAAGAGAATAGCTACTTTATATTTTAATGGTATCGAATGGGCGTGGCATGTCAGAATCACGTATATACATTATACTCATATATTTTATAAGGGTAATGTAAAACAATGAAACCTATATCTTTCATTGTTTTACATTACCCTAAATAAAACATTCAATATTGAATACAAATTCAATTGGTACTCTATTACTATCATATTGTATGTAAATTCAAAGAGCAGACAAGCGACATTATATTAATATAGCATTTAGTTTATGATTGGTGAGTTAGTAATAAAATAGTATTATTAATAAAAATATTGACGATTGTATATAAATGTAATTTAATTCAATTTGTAGATACATATTGCTTGATTTTTTCATTATATTTAGTGTCATTCAAAAATTATTTGTTAATTTAAATATTATAAAAAATAGTCTATATATCTTACTTATGTTATTATATGTAAAAAACATTTAAAAACATTATCGCAGAATATATAAAACTGTCAACGGTGAAATTGGAAGCCAATCAATACATTCTGTCGTTGGACTTTGTCAATGACTTATGATCAAGTTATATCCAAATGAAAAAAGTTATGAAAAAATTAAATACCTACTAAAAAAACTAACCCAAAATATAATATAACTACGTTTCTATAATATGATGAGTAAGCGTTTTGCTGTACTTGTACTTTGGAAGTAAGAAATTTTAATAATAAAAAATAAATGATTACGGTTGGTCACTAAAAGTTATTGTAAGCAAAATGTTAAAATTTAAACACGACTAATTCATAACTAGACATCACTCGATTATCGACTTTTTTACATTTATTGTAACCATGATTTTAACTCGTATATGAATCGCACATCATTATTCAAATTTAAAATTGGAAAATCATGAAAACCGGATTAAGTAAATAATGATTCTACATTTTAATTTAATTATCTGTCATATTATTCTTTAATAAATTATAAGAGTTATCCAAACCTGATCTTTGGATCCACATTGTTTTGAAAACCCGAATTATTAATTGTACAGTTGTATAAAACTCGAAAAACGACTTCAGTGTTTTAAGATGATTTGTTCTTTATCTCAAGAGACCCTTATCATAGTGATGTACTATACAACTGAAGTCGATTAAAACCGTTTTCGATATCTATAAATAAAATGTAATGGAATTGCGAATCTCCTTCGTTTCGAAATTTTTAAACATAACTTTCACTTATAATTTAGTCTCCTGTGACTACGTATTTTCAAAAAAGTAGTAGGCGTATATTTTTTCCTTTTTGTTTTTTTTTTTTTAAATCGAGATCATTTTTATTGACATCATCGCATATCTTACATGTCCTAACAACTACACTATCCGCACACTAGTATTAGTCTAATACAGAACACTACGTTACTAATCACACTAACTCTCACTATTGTATCGATTATAAAAGCGAATTACATAAAAAATAATGTGTCGTTAATATTATTTAAAAAATATTATTAGTGAACTATACTTAATATTTAATGTTACCATAATATTTTCAGCACCTTAGTAATTAAGTATGAAATTGTAAGAGTTGAGATTCTGAAGAATGTATGGATTTATATCGCTTTATGTAGTCATTTTATTATTACAAAACAAAAGCACATATTTTTGAAGCCTACAAATTTAGTGGCTTAAGGGCTTAAAATCATTAGCAAAGCAGTAATGATGCTTGAATGATTATATTTTTTAATTAAGCCATGTTAAAAAATTTAAACTAAACCTTTTTATTACTTTGGCCGAGTACAGTTTATATTTTAAAAAATATGCCCATTGTTTTTGTTCAGATAAGATATTGATAACTATCTTTTGACATTCTGGAGGAGAAATATTCTGAAAGGAATTGAATAATATAAAAATACCCGATTTCATTATAAATGTGTAAGATGGAAAACTTATTTTGATATGTAATAAAACACCAGGGGGTATTAAGCGAAACCCCCAAATCCCACGATTGTGAGGCGATCGAACTTCCCAGTATCGAAATTATTCTTGCCCAGTAAGCTTAGAAAGATTCGAGAGTTTAAAATGGAAGCCATCGAAATACAGATTACGTAACTTGACCTACGAGTGTAAATATTGCTGCCTTAAATAACTATATGTTAACTACATAATAATATGTTCTTCAATTCCTTAGATTATTAATCGTGGCCAAATAATATTATTATAACTATAATAATTAAGTTTATCATCGTCAAATCTATATCTAGCTATGTGCAAAAATATACTTTCGAGATATTAGAGTACATAGCATATGTGATACAGTAGTGATGATTCGTTGTACGATGTTTAGACGCGCATAGCCTTGACATTATGGTCAAAATATTGAAATTACATAATGGCCCATTAAATTGTACAAACACATAAAATATATAGAAGTAATGGAGTTAAGGGGCCGAGAAAGTAACTATTTATTTGAACCATTTGTATGCTTTATTTTTATGCAAATAACTTTTCGATAAAAGTAATAGTTAAAGAGATACAAGTGAAAAACTAAAAAAATTTCTTCTCTCGACCCATTAGGACATTATTTTTTCTAGAAACTTAGATATCGGAACAACTATACTAGTTTTCTAAATTCCGGTACTTTTTTCCTTGATTTATCTTATATCACTGAGCTATATTATATAATTGAACAATAAGTATACAATTGAATATTTGACACAGCGTATCATAAGGCGTTATATAAGGCCCAATATTAATTGGGTAAAGAGCAGGTCCTCTTGGTAGCTAGCCTCAATAATTTTTATGCCTACAAAATTTAGTACATTCTTTTAATTACGATATTCAACTCATACATGTATATAATTATAGTATTAGATTTAAGTACTGATCAGTTTTTTTTTAATATAAAAATTTGCGAATATAAAAATTTCATACGATTCTTTCGTTCAGACCCGATGAACTTTTAGTTACAATTCTATTGCGATCCAATACAATTTAAGTTAGTTAAACGATTCAGATTTTATATGAGCATGACGTATAAATATATATTATGTCATGGTTCGAAATAGCGATCCAGCTCAGTTTAGGTCGTCATTTGAATCGCAACAAGATTTCATGGTAGGCCCCCATATATTTAAATTTTCAAATGACGAATTTTGTCAACGACAAATGTCAAGAAATATTTAACAAGGGCAAATTAATGCAAAAACGATTTCCATCAACCCCACAAAATATTTTATATCGGCAACAACGAAATCGCACCCTTAACAATGTAAACAAATTGAAAAATTATTAATATTCCACATATTCTTATATTCACCGTTCCTGTAATAGACGATGCTACTAATTATATTTAGTCATTGACGAATCTGTGATCGAACATACATTTTAAGGGTGCGTTCAATTACAAATTATTTATTTGGTTCTGAACAGTACCTCAAATTTTTACACATTTTTGGAAGCCGATTATTACGTAAGCAAAAATTTTATTTTATACATCATAATTTTAATATTATATTAGCCAATTTTTAAAAGACGGAACTGTTAATTTATATCTCACTAGAATATAAAATAAGTAAATTAGCTTAATCCATAGATTTGTGACAAAAATCTTATATAATTGGTAGCCTAATATTATAACTTAAAATATACATTTTTGCATTACTAACCATACATTATTAAGTTAAAAACGTGGTATAATATAAAAATCCATAAAAATTACAACGCACAATTTTTTACAGCCACAAAGATGTATTTAATTATTTTTACAACATTTAAAATAGTATAATATGGATAACATGTATAATATTGCTTTCGTTATATATATTCAAAAAAAAAAAAATTCCACTCTAAATTTTTATATTTCAAAGATTGATTCGAAAATGCATTCTTAATTGTAACAATCGTCAATCATATAATTCCGAAGCGATAAAATATTTATTCTCTTAGTCTGCACTTTTAAAATGCAAATGCTTGTCTGTGGTGACATTAAAAATATTTATGATAAACTAATTGACATCGATAATTTAAAAGTTTTTGTACAAAAAAAATAACTATGAGACTTTTTGCCCATCTGTCTGTTACTTATGATAAGACGAAAAAAACACTCAACGGATTTTAATGACATTATCAGTTACATTATTTAACATTAAACTAAAAATATAGAAAACAGTTTATCTTTAAAGCCATAATTTTTATTATAATTAAACGGCGTCAAATTCATGTACTAAAGGCTAGTCCTGCGGTTTATTACGTTCCAAATCATTATATTAATTTGACATTTCAAAAGGTCAAAATATGTATCACAAGGATGACCGGATCGTTATTATACATGTCATCCATATAGCTAACTTAAGATATGCGAATATACTTTAATTATTACATAAGTGTCGGTCAAAAATTGTTTGAAAACTGTAGGTGCTATATAAGGCTGAAGAATCTGTTCGTTTTAACAGACAAAGTGACTATTTTGAATTATACAAAAAATAGTCTGTGATGTAGCAGAATGTTTTTGATTTATTTTATACATACAAAATGTTATAGACTCACTGGTGCTCCTCTGTAAATTCAACACCAACCCGCTAATGTCGTTTCGCTTCATTATCAAATGAAGTTAGCGTATGAATAACTTCGTTCCATTATGTTAGTGTTGTATTTAGAAGAAGCACCAATGTATCTATGAAATGTTGTCTGTAATTTTGAAAATTTGTATGGAAGAGCCAGTCCGTAGTATACAGTAATCTGTGATTATAAAGCTTCAAGTTAAGGACCCCTTTTAAACGGAGAATTAGATGGGGTGTAGGCACTTACGCAGGTGAGCGATACACCTGTGAGGCGCGACTGCGCGACAGTTTCGGTAAATATATTAGTAGATATGACAGTTTTTTCATATTTAAAAAACTTACGTGAACTATTGGAATTTATTATTTATTAAAGTTTTATAGTTATTAATCACACGAGAATTCTTAATCTAATTAAATCAAGTTTCTATTATCAATAAGGCAATTGTTTGAATGCTCTTACTTAATTAATATATTGCTATACAAGCGGTATTCCATACGGTCGTTACTTATTCCGTTACAAAATACAAGTTTTATTCGATAGATATTATACTATCTATTGTTCGAAATAAAGTTGACGGTAGATGAAAAAAAAAAACAGAAACTATAAAACACCGTGCGACGAGTTCTACGTTCTCTTTTCATTTGTAAGCCTCGTGCGGAGCAGTTGTATTTTAGATGTAGAGTAATCATAATAATGTTTATTGATCCAAGAAAAGGTTTACATTTCTGTATATACATAGCAAAGTAATTAAAAAAACAAGTGATTTAAGGTACATTTCAAATCCCTGAACTAGGTATATAACGATGTAGACTATTTATGAGACTGTTTTAAATAATCATCTGTTGTGTTTTAAAATATTTAAACTATCTTGAGACAATATTTAACTTAATGTCAAAGTTATTTTCAATCCGTTTATGATCTGCAAGTTGGCGTCAAGAAGTTGGCGCAATCTACGCATTTAAACCTATGACTAAAGTCAGACCAATCCACTTAGATTATGCATATTATATACGATTAATGTTTTAACAAAAGAAAAAGGATGAAGAATTTATGATAATTTTTTTTTCGACCAATTAAAACAATGAAGCAACGCAACTGAAATACCAAAACCGAACTTTACTACTAAATATTTACGTATGTACGTTATTAATTTTATCGATCGCAAAAATAAAAGACAAAAAAAGAAAATAAGAAATTTTATTGATTATGATCGTAATGCTTCAGTAATAAGTTGTTAATAAATTGTTCACATCGACAGCTTGGGGAGATATTACGGCAGCAACAGGGATGCTCGGGACGAACATCTCCAAGAAGGAGGCAGTGTTACGGAGAACCTTATCACAGGGGAATAAGGTTCAAAATCGCTTGCTACTCCTTCTGTTTATTTCTACTACCGCCGCGCGGGTTCGAGAAAGATGTATTCTCGAAACATGTAGAACAGCGTTCCGCGGACGGAGCTCTCTCGAACCCGTGTCCGCGTATATAAGCGGCCCGGCGTGTCGACTGATTCATTCAGTTTTGAGCAACAAGCGAAGACACTACAAGTGATACCAGTGAACAAGTGCGATAATTAGTGACCTCTGCTATTCTTTTGGACTGTGATTAACCTGTGATTTGGACCTGTTGTTTGTGAAGTTCTGTTGTTTAATCTAGACCTCAATAAAGTCTTATTTAGAGCCATCAGGTGTTTGTTTCCAAATCACCAAACCCCAGCCCGTAACAATGTTATATTTCTTAGTATTTCACAGCTCAACCTATAATCATTGAAATTTCAAACCTATTAACATAGTTTTAAGTATTCCTACTTGACACATAAATATGTCAGGCCGGGCTTTAGTGTAGTCACTTGTAACGTGAACACTGTATACAGTCATAGGTGTAACTTTGACTCTGATTTTATACGCATCGTGTTTTTGTACGTCACGTCCCATCACTATGACCTCGAGAGATCAGAGAAAATACATTGCTTTGCGGTTCCAAACATTTGAACCATGCCTGAATTAAATAAATAATTAGTCTTTATATTTATAAAGGTAAATAATATATTCTTTAATATCATTATTTATCGTATATAAGGTTTTAAAGTAAAATATATTCTTGTTGTTTTTTAGTGCGTCGCTATCTTCGAATAAAACTTGTATTATTTTTAAAATACATATAAAATATATTTAGTTCTATACACACTAAAATTTATTGCCACGCAGTTACTGATATATTTAACTTTAAATATAAAACATTTGGTTTTTTGTAGTGTTTATCGATCAGAAATATCTCACTTTACATAGAGGCGTATGTTGTGTTGCATAATATAGCGCAAACGAGGTTTAAAATTTGAATTTTTAATTTTTTTGCACGTGAATTTTACACTTTGGTGGCACGACAAGGTATTTTGGGTTACAAATATAAATAGAACTTGAAAGCATGCACAATAGCCTATCATCGACAAAATTTCGAATTTATTGTCATAGTTTTAAGTTTTGTTTCTATTTGTCAAATTAAAATCCCTGCCGTGATGAAGCCACCACATGATGATGATGATGACGTATGTTGAAGTAATTTACGATAACGTACAACACAAAAACGTGTCTAAAGTAATCACGGCCCAAGGCGTATGGACACAAAATTTTGAAAGCTTTAATAAGCTTAAAAAAGTATATGCTTTTTGACAAAGAAAAACATCAAAATCGACACAAAATTACATCAAAATTCATAAAATATCGAGTCGAATACACGAAAAAAATACACCCAAATTAACAACTTATATATAAATCACGATAGATATGCCAAAGTTAATATTTTCATTACTAGTTTAACAATTGCTTCTCTCATATAGACTATCACCAAGTTTACAATGCAAGTAGCGCTAAGCGTGCTGTTAGGCTTCTATACTAGTACGAGCATCAAACTTGAATCTCCTATGACAGTTATCAATCTGCTTTTACTGTGGAGTAATAATTATTAATAATTCTCTTTAACCTTATATAATACATCAATTAACTGAAGCTGGCGCGCACAAAACATTATGACAGTCCCTGTGAATGAAGCGCATCACATGACGACAATTCTCTCTGGCTCTTTCGCACGCGGTCAGTCTTATGGGCGTGACAGAGATAGTTTTGCAAAAATTGTTTTTGTACACCCACCAAATTAATCAAAGATTTAAAAACTGATAGTTTTTATTAAAATTTAAATGTGACTTTATTTTTTATTATATATAGTAGGACTTTTTTAAACATTCTGTATAATGAAATTTTGTTAGTGCGAGTACATGCCAGCTTTGATTAACAGAGATTCAGGAGAATTTTGGATGAACCAATCATAGGAGAAACAACAGCTTAAAGACTCGACCGTTTAGCTCATATTGATGCAAGTCTTCTATTTGAGTCCGAGTTGGGCAAAATGGCGCCGCCCAGATAACACTTTTGAAATTCGATATGCTGATTATTCGGAAGCTTATGTTAAAAATTTGCAAAAAAGTGCCAAAAATAATAGGACACATTTACTTTATATAAATAAATGCATCCTTATTTTAACGTAATATAATACGTAAATACATGTGCATACAATGCCTATACTAAACAATTTGGTGGCTTTTCCTCTTCGTACTTAAAGACTAAATATTGCTTATGATGAAAAATATTGGTGTCTATCGCAAAATTCAAGCCCAAAATTTTTAAATATATCTTACATTACTTTTTTTAATAATGATATAAAACTTGAAATTTTTCTTACAAAATAATCACAATATATTAAGTAAGCTACCTGGTAAAGGTAATGAAAATGGTAAGAAAAATTTAAAGAATCTTTTTTTTCCTTTTTTGTACAATTACACATTTAATTTATTATATGACAAAGCAGACTATTTAAATTTAAGTAATGAATATATACAACATACAAAGTTTATATATAAGCTAAAATTTGCCATTTGTGTGTGCGTTTATGTCTGTCATAGATATGGCGTTCGATAATATCGATTTTTATTAACGATTTTTAATTTATGAGAGTTCTCGATAATAATATATATAAATAAAAAAGCACTATTAATTTAAAAAGTTTTTAAATTTACACTTAAACTTTTGGAAAAAAAAAATCAAGAGCACAAACATAAATTAAAAATTATTAATAATTGACATCAAGGCATTTTCAAGTTCTCGTATTACAATAAGTTATCTTCTCATTAGTTTGAGCGTATTAAAATAAACTTGAAATTTATGAAACTGAAAGTATGAACGTATTACTTATTATTTAGAACAAATAATAATAAAAACCGTAACTGTAGTACGGGACCTTTAAGCCAGATATCGACACACAATTTACCGGTTTTTATACATTACTGATCACCACTGTCAGTACTAGCGACTATTATAAGCGAGACATTATTATAAAAAATCACAAATATCTCACCTTGTATACCCCCTAGAGATAAAAAGATTATTATTGCTGATAATTTTCAGAGTCGTAAAAAATTTAACACAGTGTATAAGTGGTTCAGTTTTTTTTTTAAACTAAGATCACATACGAATGTCCCGCTAGAGCCAAACAGGTTCGGTGCGGTTCTTGAATGGCCAATGTTAGGGTCGATGGAGCAGTGGCGTGTTCTCGCCGGACTCCCAACGGGTGACGGGGTTCCTTTCACTACAATTATTCGTACAGCACGCCGAAACATTTGGTCCGGTCTGAAAGAAATATACATACAATTAATTCTTATTCATATATGGACGCAAATAAACAATGCCATGTCAACCCACACGAATGTCATTTCGAGAAAAACGCGTTTGAACATTTTGAACAACTTGCTTTATATGATTTTTTTATGTATTGGTCAAGTTTTTGGGAATTTCAGATTTATGTAAGTTATTTTACTTATTTTCAAACTGCATATTTCGTATATAATATAACCCAAAACGTCTAACATATTAAATAAATTGCATGATTAAAAAATGGCATTTTTAGAAGTTTTAAAGCTTAAAACCCTATAAATATTAAAGAAAATATTAAAGAAAATGTTCTTCAGCCATTTACCAACACTTCTGCATATATAACTCACTTTCTTAATTTTGTGGGTTGACATGGTATTGCTTATTTGCGTCCATATGTATCTCCTCTTTTTGCATTAATCCCGATGTTTTGACCAGGATCTGGTCAGGTCTGGTGGGTCAGGGTATTAATCCTATCCAGATTTTACAGTTTACTTTTATACAGAGCGATTGCCATCTGACCTCCACAAGCCTAGGCCGAACCAGTATCTCATTGGGTAAAATAATTACCCATCAAGAGTTAACGATTATTATCAGATGCCATGAAAACAACCGGGGCCAAAACATGGTTGAGAGACCCACAAGGACGAACTAAGACATACCAAGACGGATATTTATAAGATCTATACAAATATCCGCTCCCAGCGGGAAACGAACCCGCGACCATCGAGACTTAATTCAGGCTCGCTACCAACACGTAACAATGGTTGTCACAAATGTATCTGGTATAACAAATGATAAATAAATCAAAAACATTAAAATAATACAATTAAAAATATAAATATATACATATACAAATACTAATAATAATGTCAGTCTTCCTCTCTCCTACTTTGCTGTGCCCAACAGGGTCCACAATGCATATCTGTATCTATCGTCATATAACAACTACTATATATTGTGGAATGCAACTAAATAAATAAATAAATACGACGACGACGACGACGTTGTGGCGCAGCGGTAGCGAACCTGCCTTAAACGCCACAGGTCGCGGGTTCGACTCCGCTCGGAGCATAATATGTTTGTATTGACCATGCAAGCATATTTTCCGGTCTGGGTGTATTTGTCCTTGTCATTGAATGTTTGCGGACCCCCGACACAGGATATTACTATCCTAATGGGGGCCGTTGAGTGTGCAGCGTTTATAAAAAAAAAAATAATAATAATAATAAAAAAAAAAAAAAAATGGTATAGCCATACTCCTCCCAAATGGACCGAATCGACCAGGGAACTTTTACCCTGTCACAGAAAATCGGCGTAAAGTAGCATGTACTGTTGTTTCGTACGATGAGTGAAAGCGTCTGGGACACAGTGTCCCATCCCTTCTGTTCCCTTCCTTTTTTTTCCTTTTCATCTTTCCCCTCCTATCCCTTGGGTCGGCAACGCGTGTGTAATACTACAAGTATCGCGCGCGTTTATAGGTTGCCGTGACTGCTTACCACCCGGCGGACCGGATGCTTGCCAACCGTGATGTAATAAAAAGAAAATATAAAAAAACATTTTTGGGTCAATCGATTTTGGTGATTCTTTTGTCGGATAAGTTTCCACGTTGCTTATTGTTGGAAAAATCTTAGATAATGACCCTATACTAATTTTTTTTTATAAATAATATTAGCAATGCTTTTTTCAAAACATTACTAATATTCCTATTGCCCCTTCAAGCTTCTCCTAAACTCGAAGCCTGCACCAGGAGTGGGTGTGGATACAATAGCCCAAGGGGAAAGGGATCGAATCAGCGGCTCTCGCGTTAACGGAGCGCAGTCCGGTCCCCTTGAATCATTGAGGCTTCAGTTGCACTACACATGGCGTAAAATTATAGAAAATGTTTAAAAATTCAAGCGCCATCTAGCAGGTGGCTGGGAACTAAATAATACCATGGTACGCATGAACTACAAAAAACCTTAAATTTTGTTGGCCGCTAACAACTTCATAGGTGATGCTATTTCATTTGTCAATTTCTGTAATTATATTATATGGGATACACTATCGATTATCTATATCTATGGAAAATATTGCCATAAACTGCTTGCTACCGGCAAGGTATTCATCATATTGGAACCTACATCTTCACGCACAGCGAGATTTTCTACCAAAAGTTAAAAAGATTTTTAAGGGGTCAGCAACACGCATGCGATACCTCTGGGGTTGCAGTCGCTTGTCTCCATCATTGTATAAAAAAATTAGTATGTGAACACTTCACCTGAGATAGATGCAGGTCGTAGAGGTGGAGCGTGCTGACGGACATGTCGCGAGCCTCGTCGGGGGGTACGGGTCCGGCGGCTGGAGGGGGCATGCCTAGCGCGCTCGCGCCGAGAACGCTGCTCGCACCCGCGAGGCCAGCAACGCCGTCTTCCTCGTCACTCGTCTCGTCCATGTCCTGAAGCACACGAGAAATAACACGTTATGTAACCACTAACCACGTGATGCTTTTAGCAATATAATTAATTCACTTACACGTGATAAGATTACAATTAAAGGCACCCCTATCCTATGTCCTATAGTATCAATTTTTAAATCCAGTTTAAATATAATTCTGGAAAATCCGACACTTAGCAAAATCAATCGTGTTTAAAATGTTCAGACGTTTTTTGACGAAAGACCTGTTATGTTCCTACAATCGAATTGAAAATTAGGATTGAAGGGTTTTATTATATATTGTTATTTTATGTTCACTAAATTGAAAAGCCCGGTAAGCTATTCTACTATAAGACTGTTTTCTTTATTTCATTTTGAAGAGTATAAAATCCTAGTCATATTAAAAATTTAATTATTAATGAAAATTTTTATGTTTGGACTTTTGTTAATAAATAGGATATTTTTTATTCTACAAGAATGTTAGATCCCTGTGATTAACAAATAAAGATATATAAATAAAATAAATAAACGCTACACAGTCAAGGCATACCCACTTTATGTTAGTAAATTGACTGTGTCTGCGCCTCAATATCTTACTTTACTTTCTGCGGGGCTACAACCTTTTGTGGGTCTTGGCCACCTCAACAATGTTTTGCCATTCGTTCCGATCCTTGGCTTTTCTTGGCGCCTCAACATCGTTACACTTTTATTGACTAATAGAGCTAAGACTAGACTAGACTAGACTATTAAAGAATTAAATTCTGGATGAGTTTAATTAATATCGGTAAAATTAATGTTTTATTAAAATCATACCTACGATAATTAATTAGTTTAGTACTGTTTACTGTTAATTGTAATCTCCATGAACCCGAAGAGGGGTCGCTCGGGCACTCATGTTGTGACGAATCTTTCGATATCTCGTAATATAAACAATGTTGCATTCTCGACCCATATATGAATAATATTATGTCGTTTATCGTTCAAGATGGATTTGTGAGATCAGCTTCCTCGGATCTTATGTTTGCCTAGTACATTTGGCCTTACTTTGTAACATTGAAAAGAATGAAATCAATTCATATGTATTTTATGCGGCGGTTTCATCGAGTTCAATATATTTTCTTGAATATGTTTGTTTTAGGGTTCATGACCTTAATAGCCGTGTATAATTTTGTCATATAAGTCAGTCAGTATAAAAATCCCTTCATTCGAAATTTATAATACAAATAATTTAGAAAAAAGTATTTAATGTTCATTGATTATTAGTAAAATAAGGTTATTGTCGTTACGAGGGTTGGAAAAACGGTTATAACTCATCAAGGGATAGCTGTTATGATAATGTCTGTCACAGCGAGATTATTCCACCAGTGCAATCAGTCACACTGGTGATAGGTCTTTTGTTACAAGAGGCCGGCTAGGTAGGTAGGTACCACCGCAGTATCAAATATTCTGCCGCCAAATAGTAGTGCTTTGGCATTACTGCGTTCCCGTGTGAAGGGCACTGTAGGCACTAGCCTAGACTTGTAATTTCACTAGAAATTACTGGGCAGAAGATATTTAAGAACTAATATCTCGAGGTTGGCAGCGCGTGAGTTGCATATAGTAATGGTTCTGCAAGCGCTCATAGGCTACGGCAACCACTTACCATCAGGTGGGCCGTATGCTTGTTTGACAACTTAAAACATTAAAAAAAGTAATAGAAAATGAATAGGTCTTTTTAAATAATTTATTGTATTCTCAGTGTTTAAATTTAAAAGTTTTAAAGTAATGCGTCTAATTCTTCATTTATATACGATGGCAAAGTTTGATTGTATAAGCTATGTATTATTTGATTCAATTCAGAATTAGGAATTATTAAAAAAATATATTATTTATATTTTTTAAATTTAAGAACCTTGTTTTTAACTATAAAAATAGATTCCAGAACAGGATACAGATAGCTTTTAAGCTAATTTAGGGTGTGTTACGTGAAAATCTTCAGAGTTTTTGAATTAGTTTTAATTATTCTTGCTCCTTTTGTTTGTTAGAAATCAATTTTGTTATAATAAGAGCAAGAACTCTTAAGATAGAAAACGCAACTCTTTAAAGCAATACCATTTTTTCACAAGTATTTTTTTACACAAATATTACATAAAAGCGCCTAGAAATTAGGCGGTAGAGCCTATTTGTTTTTTTAAATGCTCTAATAACTATTTTTTTATGTTAGAAGTTGGCAAACAAGCATACGGCCCACCTGATGGTAAGTACTAATATGTCTTAAACGCCACAGGTCGCGGGTTCGATTCCAGCTCCATTTTTTCCGGTCTGGGTGTGTTTGTCCTTATCATTGTGTATGTTTCCGAACGCGTGACACAGATTATAATTTTCGTAATGGGTGAGTGTTTATTAAAAAAAAATTAAAACACATGATTCTTGATGTTTAATTGTTTGAACAACAAAATGTCATGCTTTTACGTTCAAAAATGACGGATATCTCATACAAACCTTAAACCCCTTTTCACCTACTCACAGGTAGTATTTCAGAAAACATAAAACAGTCTTTTTGTGTCTTTCTTTAATCGTTGGCCTAATAAATCTTTCATTTTCAAAAAGTTTAATCTTTCATTTTCAAAAGAGATGGACTTCCATACAAACTTTCTTTCACTCAACCCCTTTTTCGTTTCCTTTAAGGGTTGAATTTCAAAAATCCTTAATTACAAAATTTTAAAATTTACCTCTTATAATTTAACTAAACTTTGTAGGTCCGTTTATAAGTCAGTCATATCTTCTCATCTCACATATATGTATGTAGATTTGTAGATACATGACCAGTCCCGATAAAAAAAATTAAAACGGCGACTACAATGTTGCACACATCTGCTACAAAGTACCAGGCGAACATAAAATTACAGATAGTGTCCCGATATCTCTTTTACTGGCGTTCCGGCAACTACGGTCTGCTCGACTTCTATACGCTTATATTAAAGGTTATAGAGTTCATGTTCCCCGGCTGTAATGTATTGGTAATTATTAATTAAACAGCTTGTGAATATTATAAAAAGTTAATGTTATATAAATATACGATACAAGTGTAATACAATGTTTTATAAAATGTCAACATAGGAGTTGTAACTTTTAGATCTATTTACTATAAAACATTTATATAATTAATATTATTCCGACAGTCGGGTAACTACTGAGTCGATTTTAATCATTTTTTTCAGTGAATGACATCGACTATATATTTTATACCCGTGCGAAGCATGATAGGGCGGCAAGTACATTTATATTACCGATAAGATCTATTTGATGATTTTACAGAAATATAACTATTACCCGTGGTTATTTATAATGCATTTCCTAAATGTATTGTATAAAATTAGGCAGCTTCAATAGAAATAGCGCTCACAACAATATCATCTATTTTTGTTGTTAAGTCATAGCTCTAATATTTTGTAAATCTACGGATCTTATTTTCTGCTTATTTTTCATTTCTTATTAACGTTTCCGAATAACTTTGCAACCTTTTTTGCCACCGCCGCATAAATGAAAATCCGTAAGATTTCGAGGATGCAACTCAGTTGAGGTCCTCATTTGAATCGCGAAAGAAGTTTATAGGCTTTCTGTTCCCTGTAACCTTAGCTATTGAAAAAAGATTTTAGAGAAGAATTTTTAGATTAGATCTAATAGATAAAAATATATACATTGTAATGGTAAGCTCTTTTATTTTATTTACCACCCATATTACAACATATTTACAATGCAATAATAACATTGTTAAATAACAGAAAGGTTCGTTTATAAATTCGCAGTATATTAAATATCAACTTCTGATGCAAGTTGCAACACGGGATTTTGTAAACAGCACTCACACACTGATCGGTTTTGTCGTGAATTCGATGAATACCTTAAGTTTTTTCTGGTGGTGGGATATATATAGCTCTTTTCTTTTTATGCTATCCTAGTACTAAGAAGCACTTTGCAGCAGCCGAAAATGCAGTCCATTAACCTAAAACGGCCGTTAAATTTTTAACGTTTTCGTCACTCCTTACGTATCGTCAAGTTTGAAGAAAAAAAGTTGCACTTTTATCGGTTTTCTTCTTAGATATTTTTTATATTTTTTTCATTGTGTTGGGTGTCGGCTCCATTGGCCGTGACAGCATCACCGGGTTTGATAATAATATTTAATGTACACGATTATACGGAAATATAGCTATTAGCCGTGTTATTTTAATACATTTTGTAAATGGATTGTATAAAATTAAACAAAATAAATAGCGATCACTAAATAACCTATTGTTGTTGTTAAGTTATAATATCTATTATAATATTTTGTAAATCTACAGATTTTGTTACTTTATGCTTATTTTTCATTTTTTCTGAACGTTTCTGAATAACTTCGCAACCTCTTTTGACACCGCCGCATAAATGAAAATCTGTTTGATATCAAGGATATTTGAATTCATTTCCTTTTTTACAGTGTACCAAAATTATGTTCTCGGAGCTCGTATAAGAACTTCGGTTAGTTCTTCGAAGACAACGTTGATTGACGTTATTTGAGGAAATATATACATTTCTACCATTAATTTTCGTTTCCTTATACAAGTCATTAGGTTTCGACGACAGTTCGTATCGGTATCAACAGCTACCGGGTCTTCCATGAACTTTTAGTAACAATCCTATTGCAATACGATTCAATTCAAGTAGTTTAACACTACAGATATGTATGGTAAATATTTCTGGTTGCGATGCGACTCAGTGAGGTCGTCATTTAAATCGCAATAAGAGTTTATGGTGAGCTCCCTGTTCCTTGTAACCTTAGCTATAAAAAAAGTATATTAGTTCTGAAAGATAATAATGTATACTTTTTAATGGAAAGTTTTTCATCTTCATTTTGTTTTGCCACCAATCTTACAATATATTCACAATGCAGTGCTAACTATATAACAATTAGGTTCGTTTTTAAATTCGCAGTATATTAAAAATCAACTTCTGGTGCAAGTTACATCACGGGATTTCGTATCATCACTATCAGCACGTGGTGATTGTAAACATTTCACTCACACACTCATCCGTTTTGTCGTGAATTCGTCGTGAATATCAATATCAGCACCTGTTGATTTTATACGTTACATTCACACACTGATCGGTTTTTTTCGTGAATTCGATGAATATCTTAAGTTTTGTCTGGTGTTGCAAAAGACATAACTCTTTTAGTTTCATGCTATCCTAATACCACAATGCACTTTGCTGCACCCGAAATTGCAGTTCATTAACCTAAAATGAACGTAATTTTTTTAATTAAAATAACCAACATCATCATCGTTATACGTTTTGCCAAGTTCCAAGAAAAAATTAAACTGATAAAATGCACTTTTATCAGGTGGTGCGATATATATAGATCTTTTCTTTTTATGCTGTCTATGTACTAAAATGCACTTTGCTTCACCCGAAAATGCAGTCACAGTAAGAAAATGTAGTTCACCTAAAATTACCGTAAATTTTTAAAATTGAAAGAACAAACGTCATCGTCGTCACTCCTCACGTTTTTTTCAAATTTGAAAAAAAAAAAGAAGAATGAAGATGCACTTTTAACGGTTTTATTCTTCGATATTTATAATTAGGTTTTGGGATAGAGAATTTTTTGTTCAATGTGTATTGGTGCTGGCTCTATTGCCCTTGATAGGGTCACCGGGTGGGGGATAATATTTATAATCATAATAATCAATATATAACGTCTATTTGACGATTATACAGAATTATAACCATTAGCCTTGTTGTATTTAATACATTTTGTGAATGCATTTTATAAAATTAGACAGCCTCAACAGAAATAGCGATGAACTAAATCACCTATTTTTGTTGTATAGCTCTAATACTTTCTAAATCTACGGATTTTGTCGACATCTTGTTTTTGCTTATTATTGCTTCAACACACAAATGGCTGAGTTTCAGAAGGAACTCGAAAACTTTGACCCACTGCAAGTCAAACATCAAACATTAACTCACAGTAAGTCCTTTAGAAGCTTTCCAGCTGCAAGTGTAGTTATTGTCAAAGCAGTGTGATGTGTTGGAGATACGTTCAAGACGGAAAATATTATTAATCCACGGGATCCCAGAACGCAGTACAGAAGATATTCCCACTTCTGTCACAAAACACTTGTCCGAACAACTCAATGTGCCACTGACACCTAAAGATATAAGCCGCTGTCATCGTTTTGGTCACTTGGATTCTAATAAGGCTCGTTCTCTTTTTAATTGTCGTTGTTATATTGATTTTTTTTGTGTACATTAAAGTATTAAAATAAATAAAAATATATACTTTGTAATGGTAAGTTTATTCATCTTAATTTTTTTATTACTACAAATATTACAACGTATTTACAATGCAATACCAACTATTTTAAATAACAGTTACGTTCGTTTTTAAATTCGCATTATATTCTTCTGAAGCAAGTTGTAACATGGGATGTTGTATAATAAATTGATATTGGAGCGCACGTGCGTGTGTTGTTTGTAAAAATTGCACTCACACATTGATACATTTTGTCGTGAATTCGATGAATATCTTAAGTTTCGCTTTGTGGGGCGAAATATATAGCTCTTATATTTTTATGCTATCCTAGTAGTAAGATGCACTTTGTTGCACCTGAAAATGCAGTCCATTAACCTAAATAAAATACCTTGATTTTTTTAAATTGACATATCCGACGGTCATCGTCACTCTCCACGTCTTATCAAGTTCGAAGAAAAAAGTAAACCGATAACTAACTGCACTTTTACCTGGTTGTACGAAATATATAGCTCTTATTTCTTATGATATCCTAGTACTAAGATGCACTTTGCTGCACCTGAAAATGCAGCCATTAACCTCAAATTACCGTATTTTTTTAAATTGAAATAACCCACGTCATCGTTCCTCCTCGAGTTTTGTTAGTTTAAAAAAAAAGATGCACAAGATTTTATCGGGTTTATTCTTAGTTATTTCTCTTAGGTTTTTGGATAGAGAAAAATAATATTGTTTATACTACTAAATCACTTATTTTTGTTGTTAACTCATTACATTTATTATATAATATATGTATATTTGAGAGCTGTGTTTTTGTCCGAAATAATCTGGATTACCTTAAAACATACATCAATGAAGAATACAATAGTAAACGACATAATAAACTAATGATTCCTAAACAAAGACTGAAATTAAATTTAGCAAAAATTATTACTTTATGGTCATAAGATTGTATATGTATAACAAACTGCCAAAAGAATTTAGGGAGTTACGTCTGAATTTGTTTAAAAAAGACTAAAAATGCTTATTGGACAAATGTTACTACTCTGTAAATGATTTCTTCAATGATTGTCAATTGATGATTGAATTTTTTCTTTTCCATTAAACATTTGAGATTTAAGAATACAATTATTATTCGTAGATAATTTTAATAATAATTTTTCACAATCCTTCTTATGAAACTTTTATTTATTCATTAACGAAATTATTAATTAAATTATTAATTCTATTCTTTTACTTTTATTCTTCAATGTAATCGATTTTATTACTTATTTCCGAATTAAAATTTAAATAACTACTTATTTTATACTATTTGAAATATACATATGATTAAAATTTATGCTGTGATTCTTATTTTTACATAATTATTTCAGTGAATTAAAAAAATATATTAAGCTAAAAAAGGTAATCATGGTATATGTATTTGTTAGATAAAATATGTTGTACTTATGAAATGTAGATATAAGACCTTGTATGACCATATTGCCATCAAATAAATCATATTATTATTATTATATTTTGTAAGCCTACAGATTTTGTTAATATTTTATTTTTTGCTTATTTATAATTTTTTTTAACGTTTCCGAATAATTTCGCCACGTTTTTTGACACCACCGCGTAAATGAAAATCCGAAAATGTTAGATTTCGAGGATATTTGAATTCATTACTTTTTACAGAGTACCAAAATTATGTTGTCGGCTCGTATAAGAACTTCGGATAGCTCTTCAAAGACAACGGTTATTGACTGAGTACATATATTTTTCTACGACTAATTTTCGTTTTCTTATACGCGAGTAATTACGTATTGACGGAAGTCCAATTTTAAGCGTATGGGTTATCAAAAGCTACCGGATCTTCTATGAACTTTTAGTAACAATTCTATTGCGATGCTATTTAATTCAAGTAGTAAAACGCTTGAGATTTTATATGGTAAATATTTGTGTAACTTAGTTGAGGTCGTCATCTGAATCGCGAAAGAAATTTATGGTAGGCCTTTCCTATAAAATTAGCTATTAAAAAAGTAGATAAGATGTAATAAATAATAATATATACTTTGTAACTTACGATTGCAATTTTTCATCTTAATTTTTTTTATTTACCACCAATATTACAATGCAATAATAACTATATTAAATAAGACTTAAGTTCGTTTTTAAATTCACAGTATATTAAAAATCAATTTCTGATGTGTTTTGCAACACGGGAGTTTGTAAGCATTGCACTCACACACTGATCGGTTTTTTCGTGAATTCGATGAATATCTTAAGAAAGCCTGGTGGTGCGAAATATGTAGCTCTTTTGGTTTCATGCTATCCTGGTACTAAATTGCACTTTACTGCACTCAAAAATGCAGTTAATTAATTAATAATGAACCTTAAAATTACCGTGATTTTTTTTGACTTTTGTAAAGTTCAAAAAAAAAAAATAATGCACTTTTTTATCTTGTGGTGCGATATATATACCTCTTTTCTTTTTATGCTATCCTATTACTAAGATGCACTTTGCTGCACCCGAAAATGCATTTCAATTAACCTAAAATGACCGTAATTTTTTAAAAATTAATTAACCGACGACATCGTCACTCCTCACGTTTTGTCAAGTTTGAAGAAACAAAAGATGCACTTTTATTGGTTTTATTATTAGATATCCATAATAGGTTTTGGGATAGAGAATTTTTTTTTAATTCAATTTGTACTTTAGAATTTGATTTAAATTAATTTTTTAAAAGATGAATGGATTTCATAATTATAGGGATATTAAATTTTAATTTTTCAATTCACGATTGTTCTCCCTAAATCCTTAATTTTTTTTATCATTTATACCTAGCAAGAATATAGGAATCCTTATTTCCTTCCCAACCTTTTCTAGCAATACACAATGATGATTTTACATGTACATGGAAGACGAATGCCCGAAGGTTTACTACTACTGTATTAAGAACTTCACAATGATGCAAGAATCCGGCCAGGTCATATATCCCGTTAAAGTTTAAGTGTATTTACACATAACTACTATCTTCAAATTGACAAGAACAAAATGATCCAGAAATCAGCATCAATTCAGTACCATACGAGGAAGCTGTTCAGTTGTAATGTTCTAAAATTTGGACCTCTAAAATTACGGAAATAAAACCTTCAAAAACTGAAACCTAATGCAGAAAACCCAGTAAATAAGAGATATTACTAGCACTATTCTCAACCTGAAGGTCATCGAGCTTTCATCTTCTTTTTTTATTTACGACCAATATTACAACATTTACAATGCAATACTAACTATATTATATAACAGTTAGGTTCGTTTTTAAACTCGCACACGGGAGTTTGTATGTATACATTGGATTCACACACTGATCGGTTTTGTCGTGAATTCGATGAATATCTTAAGTTTAGTCTGGTGATGCGAGATATATACCTCTTTTGTTTTTATGCTATCCTAATACTATAATGCACTTCGCTGCACCCGAAAATGTAGTCCATTAACCTAAAATGAACGTATATTTTTTAAATTTAAATAACCAACGTCATCATCACTCTACGTTTTGTCAAGTTTGAAGAAAAAAAAAATTAAACCGATAAATGCAATCTGGTGATGCGAGATATATATCTCTTCTCTTTTTATGCTATCCTAGTACTAAGATGCACTTTGCTGCACCCGAAAATGTAGTCTATTAACCTCTAAATTGGACGTATATATTTTTTTAATTTAAATAATCAACGTCATCGTCACTCCTCACGTTTTGTCAAGTTTGAAGAAAAAAAAGATGCACTTTTATTGGTTTTATTTTTAGATTAATTAAATTTATTATTTAATTAGGTTTTGGGATAAAGAAAAAAAATTTTTTTTATTCAATGTGAATTGGTGCTGGCTCTATTGGCCTTAACAGCGTCACCGGGTGGGGGTTTTTATAATACCGGTAGGATCTATTTGACGACTATACAGAAATATAACTATTAGCCGTATTATTTAAAAAAAACTTTGTAAATGGATTGTATAAAATTAGGCAGCCTCAACACAAATAGTGATCACTAAATCACCTATTTTTGTTACTATGTCATAACTCTTATATAATATTTTGTAAATCTACAGATTTTGTCCATATCTTATTTTTTGCTTATTTTTCATTTTTTCTTAACTTTTCCGAATAACTTTGTGAAATTTTTTGATACACATTCATTACTCTTTACATAGTACCGAAAATATATTCTCGGAGGTCGTGTAAGAACTTCAGTTAATTTTTCAAAGACAACGTTAATTGACAAAATACATTTCTGTCACTAATTTTCGTTTTCTTATACGAGTAAATTAGGTATCGACGACAGTCCAATTGTAAGCGTATCGGTATCAACAGCTACCGGGTCTTCCATGGACTTTTAGTAACAATTCTATTGTAATACGATTCTTAAACACTACAGATATGTATGGTAAATATTTCTGGTAGCGATGCGACTGAGTGAGGTCGTCACTTGAATCGCAATAAGAGTTTATGGTGAGCCCCCTGTTCCTTGTAACCTTAGCTATAAAAAAGTATATTAGTTCTCAAAGATAATAATGTATAATTTTAATGGAAAGTTTTTCATCTTCATTTTGTTTTACCACCAATCTTACAATATATTTACAATGCAGTGCTAACTATATTACAATTAGGTTCGTTTTTAAATTCGCAGTATATTAAAAAACAACTTCTGGTGCAAGTTACAGCACGGGATTTCGTATCATCAATATCAGCACGTGGTGATTGTAAACATTTCACTCACACACTCATTCGTTTTGTCGTGAATTCGATGAATATTTTAAGTTTTTTCCAGTGGTGCAAAAGATATAGCTCTTTCAGTTTCATGTTATCCTAATACTATAATGCACTTTGTAGCACCCGAAAATGCAGTCCATTCGCTTAAAAGGAACGTATATTTTTAAATTTAAATAAACCAACCAACGTCATCATCACTCTACGTCTTGTCAAGTTCAAAGAAAAAAAATTATACCGATAAATGCAATCTGGTGATGCGAGATAAATAACTCTTTTCTTTTTATGCTATCCTAGTACGAAGATGCACTTTGCTGCACCCGAAAATGCAGTCCATTAACCTAAAACGGCCGTAAATTTTTTAACGTTTTCGTCACCACGAAAAAAAGGTGCCATCAATTGGTTTTTTTTCTTAAATATTTATAAAGTTTTGGAATAGAGAACATTTTTTTTTTTCAATGTACTATTTGGTTTTGACAACGTCACCGGGTAAGGGACAATATTTATAATACTGTTACGATCTATTTAATGATTATACAACTATTACCCGTAAACTAATATAACTATTACCCGTGCTATTTTTAATAATGAAAGGAATTTATAAAATTAGGCAGCTTCTACACAAATAGCGATCATTAAATCACCTATTTTTGTTGTTAAGTCGTAGATTTAATATAATATTTTGTAAGTTTTTTGCAGATTTTGGGAATATCTTATTTTTTGTTTATTTTTCCAGATTTATGTAAGTTATTTTACTCATTTTCACAAAAAATGAGCATACAAACTGCATATTTCGTATATAATATAACCCAAAACGTTTAACATAATACATAAATTGCATGATTAAAAATGGCTTTTTTAGAAGTTTTAAAACCTCACAAATATTAAAGAAAAATGTTCTTCAGCCATTTACCAACACTTCTGCATATATAACTCAGTTTTTTCAACTTTGTGGGTTGACATGGTATTGCTTATTTGCGTCCATTATTGAAGTTATGTGTATACTATAAATATTGCAATGAGAATAATATAATAATATATCACTTACTAAGTTAAATCGATAAATTGAATCGATATGCAACTTACCGATTTTCATTCAGGCCATTTCTTTTTTACAACCAATATTACAAATTTAAAAATTAACAATTCAAAACTAACCAATTAACATATTATTTACAAAGTAACTACAATTGTACTATTTAAATTTTTATTTTTTGTTATTTTTAGTAGACTATTAATATTGTGGATCATTTATAGATTAGGCATCTCTATACGTCTTACTCTGTGATTCACACACTCACACACTTAAAACTCAGTTATCGATTCGATGAATATCGTATTAATCTGGCGATGCGAAATAACTCTTTTAGTTTCATGTTATCCTGGTACTCAAATGAACTTTGCTGTTCCCAAAATTCAGTCAAATAACCTTAGATGACCGGGAATTTTATTTAAATAACAAAATGGATGGATGACGTTAAATTTTGACCAAAAATTACGTGTTGCAAAAAAGATGCATTTATATCGGTTTAGTCTAAATCAATGTATAGTGGAGTTTGGTTAAACTTATAATTAAAATAATATATATTTTACAATTGATTTTATTAAAAAAAAAAAAAAAAAAATTTTAACTTTTTTTATCCCGCTCGATATATCGTTACAAAGTTGCATCCGTTATACTAGGAGAGAATAAGTTGCAAGAAGTTCATTATTCCAATGACGTGGTCGAGGGAATGCATTGACGCACGTGCAAGACGACTCGCGACGTAATTTATTTATCAAACCCAATAGTATTTTGATATTGTTTATATAAAAATAATTACCGTTATCTTTTAACCAGATTTTATTAGATTCATATGTATAAATATTTGATTTTTACCTCTTTCAAAACTACGGATTTCATATATATAAAAATTTAATTTAAAATGAAAAATAAATAATATTAACAAAAAAACTCGCTTTTATAGAAAACCTAAATATAAAATGAAATATAAATAATTGTTTCAAAAATTAAGAATAGTAAATAAAATATTTGTTTTAATTGTAAAAAATACTTTTGGAAAAATAAAAACTTTCGGTCCTTGTGGAATTATCGAAAGACATACTTTAAGACAATAGTCAATTGAAGTTCGGTATATCACTTTTTCACCCCCTTTAAGGTTGAATTTCGATAAATTCTTATTGCTCGTTTACGTTTTTAAAACAGCCCCTTTAAAAAGTCAGCTTTTTAGATACAAGGTTTTAGGCTGGGCGTTGCTGTCAGTCAGGGCTTTTAATGTATACAGATTATTTACTTACAAATGACGGACAAAGTCACGGGTTAGTGCTAGTAGTGTAGTATTTGTACTCACAGGTAGTTTGTAATGTTGCTTCTGTTGTTGGTAACAGGACAGTACAGCGGGCAGGGGCGTGTTTGTACCAAATATACTCTGCTGTATATAAGAACCCAGCATTGTCTTGTTCTGGAAATATTTGATATAAGTTTAATACAAAAATGCATTTAATTTAAAAAATGCATTAAATTTATGTATGTATATACGGATTTCATCTCATATAAAGTTTTTGTTATTTGATAATATTGACGACCGTCGTGACCTGTTTATAGCGAGTCTGATTTTAGCCTTGACGGTCGCGGGTTCGATTCCCGCTCGAGACAGATGTTTCAATAACTTTACAAATATCTGTTCGAAGCTGAAACTCTTGCACTAACAACGTATACTTCTACTATATCGAATATAATAATCAAGACATTGTAGCTTTTGTAGTTCATATAGATAAACGACGCTAATGTGGCGCACCCTTCCAAAAATCAAAACATTTGAATATTTTGCAAGTCTCACTATTACCTAGCACTTACCCCTGTATTTTGGCCAGGGTCTCTTAGCAGAATTTGACGGGTTACAAGTTTTTACACAGAGCGATTGCCATCTGATCTCCTCAACCTTAAGGGCAAGTCAGTAACTCATCTTCCCCCTTCTTGCAATAAAAGACCTACCACTAGTAAATCATTCAATTTGAATACAACTCACCAGTCCATTCTGGGCCGGTATGGCGTGGTGCATGCTCTGTCTCAAGGAGCGGAGAAACTGTCTCTGGGCCAGCTCGGTGGGCTGCCAGCAAGGGTGGCGACACGAGAACGCCACCAACGACAGCTCCGTCTTACCACCCTCGCCTTGGTTGTATTGAGTATTGCCACCTGGAAAAATCACATACATACCCTGACGACATTGTGGCGCAGCGGTAGCGAACCTGCCTTAAGCACCACAGGTCGCGGGTTCGATTCCCGCTCGGAGCAGATGTTTGTATTGACCATACAGCCATGTTTTCCGGTCTGGGTGTGTTTGTCCTTGTCTGTGTTTCCGGACCCACGACACAGAATATAACTATTTCAATAGGCGGTTTAGTATGTAGCGTTAATTGTTTTCTTATTATAAACTATCCTATTTATTTATTTTTTAGCATAAAAAAAACAATATCCCAACTATACTGTCTATAATATAGATTTTTCTTATTCCAAGCATTATTCCCCAAATTTAAAGTTGATTTAACCGGAAGCCCAAACTCCCACCCCCCTGTTCCCTTCCTCCTTTCGGGCGCGTTCATAGGTAGCAGTGAATGCCTACCATCAGGCGAACTGTATGCTTGTTTGTCAACCGACAATGAAAAAAAAGAAATGATTATTATATTACTAATTACTAACTGTACCCGAATTTCTGCCCTCTGTAGTGTAGCATGTTGATAAACCCGCGGGAACCCAAATTTTTGCCATGTAATAAGCTATATGTGTATCAAATTTCATCCAAATGTTTTTGAGTAGTTTTTCCGTGAAAGAGCGACAAATATCAATTTATACATCCAAAAATACATCCATTTTCACAAAATTTTACATTTATTATATAACAACGATACCTCTTTCGTGTTTCAAGAAGATTAATTATAAAAACAAATAAACCGCCATTTTGGTCGAATGGCGCTACGCATTTGTTTTACCTTTCCACCGTCGATATAATAATTTCATCAGATTAGTGATCAATATATTATATTATTTTACCTGCGTTTTTGGCGTGCATCTGCCAGTCGGGGTGGCCGTGACGACGAATGTCCAACTGAAAATAATAATACTAAAATAAATATATTGTCAACATAGCTAGGGTTTAGTGTAGTATTATAATAATAATAATAATTCTTTTATTGTACACCACACAAGCAGAGAACTTACAAGAAAGAATGTTACATAACTAATGCAGGCACAATAAGGCGGTCTTATCGCTGCTTAGCGATCTCTTCCAGACAACCTTATATGAGCGAAGAAAGAAAATTTTAAATAAAAAAGCGGAAGGTGGTGCTTATAATAATAAAAATTAAACAATAATAAGTAAATAAAAATATAAATAAAATATACGTAACGAAGATTTCATATAATATGTCACTAAATTACAGAGAACCGACTAAGTAAAATTCTTTTAGTAGGATTATGAATTGGGTAGATTCAATTTAACAATTAATGTGAACCTAAAAATAGTCCTTCCTCCATCCCGATTATTTTTCCGGTGTCTGCTTATTACTCGTATCCGGATTTGACTGGGTACTAGTTTTTACACAAAGCGATTGCTATCTCACCTCCGTAACCCTAAGGGCGAATCAGTAGCTCATTGAATATTGATTGATATTGATAACAACCGGGCCCGGAACCGAGATGTTTGTAAGATCCAACCGACGACCGCCGAGACTAAAGATTAAAGCCGTTGCGGCGTGTTGGCAAAATGTATAAAAACGTGTTTCTTTATCTGTATTTTTCGATCAAAGACAAATTTTTATTTCTAATTTAAAAAATGACGCTCATTCCATACGAACTTTCAACCCCTTTTTCACAACCTTAAGGATTGATTTCGAAAAAAAAACACCACATGTGAAAAACTAGGATGCTACGAGATGTCTGTTAGAAAGTATAAACTTGACAATATATATTTCATTATATATAGTTCATTATTAATCTGTACCAGGTTTATGACTTCTAGTCACCTCTGTAGTTAACTTACTCTGTGTGTATCTCTCTCTGTTCCGGTATGGCAGTAATGTCAAGTTGTTGCAATAGTGTGTATAATAAAACAATCCGAATATATCAAAATATTGCTTTCATTTTCCACCATAATCCATCCATCCATCCGTTTAGGCCTTTATCAAATATCCCTCAAGGAGGCGAAAGAAGTTTTCACTTAAAAAAATGTTTAAACTAAAATCGTTCAATTCAGATATTCTAGAGTGTTCTAGAAATGATCATGAGGCATATGTATGTAACGTTACCTGTGCAAACGAACAGACGTCACCGATACCGAGTACGCTCACAGTAAAATTTCTATAGAAGTCAACGATGTCCAACGCACGCATCCTCAGAGACAGAAGCACCAACGGACACAGCAGCGGGCTCAACAACTCGAACACTATGTAAACCTGTAATTAGAAAACATGAAATAAATATACTAAAACATGGAAGATATGTGTATTTTTAAAATCGATTAATCTTTTATACTAATCCTAACATCTGCCCGCGACTTCGTTTTTTTATGTGTGGTGTGTGGATTTGTGGGTGTGTGTGTGTGTGTCAGGTTACCGCTCTGAACTGGAAGAGATGCTGGAAGTGTGCGGCGACGTCTCTCGTGTGCGCTCGACCTCGCCAGGCGGCGGGCAGGTAGTGCACGTGACCTAGCACTTGCACCAGAAGTTCCTCCCCAAGCGCGGGTCCCGTGCATGCTCCCCCCAGCCGCTCCTCCTCGCCGATCAACGCCCTGCGGCAACACCACCATGATTACGACTCTTATTAAATACGTGAACTCAAAACTAATCGTTTGTATTACAGGGTTATATTATCAGTCAGTCAGTCAGGGTCATCAACGGTCTTAAAAGGATGCAGGTACGGAAATCGAGGAGTCCCTGATAACCCGTACATCTTTTTAGGGAGCTCTACTCCCCAATCGGAAAAATTGCTAAACAATTTTAGCAGGTGAATGTGTTCATAAAGAAAACTAGTGTCTGTCGTCGTACGTTTGTACATCTGAATCTGAAAATTTTTTGACGTAGTTTAAGGAAAAAATAAAAATTCTTATTTATAAAGAAAGAGCTATGTTCAACGTACATATATTAACAAAAAACTCTTTAAATAAAATTTTATAGAAAATTGGATTAGTTAATGATGAAACGGACTCAAGAGGGTAAACTTACCTCGCTCCAGCTAGAACACAGCCGAGTATGGTGATGATGGTGAGCACGTGCTCCACTGTGAGCACGTCCTCGTCGTACACCGACAGCACCACAAGCACGCCCAACACGCTCGCAGATAGAAATACAATATTCCTGTAAGTTTTATACAATACTTTCAAAACTTTTTCCTTTTGACGTCGGAAAGTTTCGGTGAAAAAAAACGAAGACCCTTTTAAAAACTTACTCCCGGTTTATCAAACGTTGATAAAACTCATGTCCACTTAACATAACAAATATTAAACGCTCCTTGGTTGCCTGTTGATCATCGATCATCTTTAAACAATGAGCGTTCTATATTTGGTATGTTAAATACGAGAAACCGGGGGTTAGTCTCTTTAACTGTTTAATATTTAGTCTCGTAAACGAAATTCAAAGGTACAAAGACAATAATTTGAGTTGCGTTGCTGGATTCCATAATTAACTAACTAGATATAGTGATAGCTTCAGGGTATGTGAACCAATTTTTGCTTCTGAGGTAATCCTTTATAATTTTATAATAATCAAGGGCTCTTATATGATCAAGGATTAAGAACTCTTAGATGATCAAGGATCAAGGACTCTTAGAGATCAAGGACTCTTAAATATAGAACGGAAATCCTCAATATGTAAGAGATAATTGCCTTCGACCATTTGCATTCGATCGTTGAAATCATATTTTTAAGTAATTTTTATTTCGAAAATATTTGCTCATTATTTGATCACCATTACTTCATATAAGATGTCCTATTTTTGTCACCCTTCAATAGATGTTTATTTAGAAAAAATCTACGACTGGCACCATTCCCAAACCTAATTTTAGCAAAACGTGAGACAAGTTAAAAATTCGATGCGAGAGTTGAAAATATATAGATTGCCAGCGAGATATTATCTAATATAGTGACAGTTCGTCATAACAGAAGCTTTTAGATTTAAAAGTTTGAAGAGCTATTTTTCTTTGGCAAAGTCCCACCATTTTTTCAGATCGAGCTATTGGCCTTACTAGCCTTGACATCATAACGAGGCGTTAATAGATATTTGAAATATGGAAAATTGGAATTATTGCATTTTTTATATCATGACGGTTGACAAACAAGCACATCGTCCGCATGCGCGTTGCCAACCCAAGGGATAGGAGGGAAGGGATGAGAAGGAAAAAGGAAAGGAACATAAGGGGGTGGGCGATCGGGGCTCAGGCACTCTCACTCGTGGCACGAAACGCACCAGTACTGTTACTTTATGCCTCTTTTCTGAAAGGATAGTACTCCAATCGAGCCGGCCCATTTGTGCCGGGACATTTATAAAGCAATCAAAAGTAAAAACGTAATATTACACAAAAGATGTCACATACTAAATTAAACAGGGTTTCGGTGGGCCATATAAATGTTTAGCGATAAAGCTTATATTCGCTTATAATTCGTATTTTCTATTAACCTGCCATATTAAATCAACAAAACACACATCTAAATAGACCCGTCAAATATTTACTCACTTGCAAGAGCACGTGTCACTAACAAAAGACCTAAGACGCATATTTAAACAAGGTGACAGACTAGACTACATTTAAATTTAGATTCGGCTTCATGTAAATAATATTTAAGGAAGATATTTTCAAGGAGACGCTACAACATGGCTCCACAAATGAAAAAGTATTACGTATATTTTGTCTCAAAATCTAGTACAATATTTTTACGAGTTTACTATCGAATAGTTGTTAAGGAAGAATTAACATAGAGCTTGACCTATAAGCTAGTAATTCAAAAGCAACTAATTTATATATGATTTTTTTTTGGGGTTCTTCAGTGATGTAGTAGAGGTTTTTAAACAGTCGGCAACACGAATGTAGCACTCTCAGTTTTGCAAACGTACATATTTTTGTTGTCGGGGAGGACAACAGTAACCAGATACCCGACGTCCGGGGATGAGAACCGCCTTATATGGGCTTTCGTGTCCGACTACTGTCCCATTAAAACCTTTTCGGTGGGAGAACTGATGATGTTCATTTGGCAACAATACCGCGTAAGTCAAAATTTGAAAAATTTTCGCGAGAGACAAAAAACTGAATACAATCTCTTTTGAAATATTTATACTATATCAGACTCTATAATAATGTCACAATATGAAATATGTATATTTAATATCGTACGCGACAATACAAGTAACAAGGCCAATTATTATCTTATGCCACCGCTTAGCAAATACTTACCCCTTACCATGGTCCTTATGCATTTTTTTTAATAATGATGGTGGCTTGCTTGCAACCGTTGCAGTAGTTAAAAAAAAACAACTTACTTAGCCAGTACCGTGGTGATGGGCGATGTGAAGCTGGCGAGGTACTTGGTGGCCGGTTTGTGTGCTCGGTTGAGTCGGTCCCGTAGTTCGTGTTCCAGCTCGTTGAAGTGCCGGAGAGTGATCCGTGCGTACAGCGACCATGTCCGGAGACCGAGCGATCCCGGCGATCTCTTTATTAACTGACGAAATAATATATTCATTATTAAAAAGAAAATTTGCGGTATTTGAATGGTAAGCACAAGGTATGGCCTATGGTAAGCAGTCACCAAAATCTGTGAAGATAGGAAGGAAGGATTACAGTACAGTAACTGTATGCCGATTCTCTGTAAGAGAGTAAGTACCCCCGTAAGTTGTCCCGGGTCCGGTTATCATTTGACGTATTTACGGCTTTTGATTAAGCAGTAAAATGAATAAGAAAAAATATCATAAAAAAATAAACAGATGTAACATTTTTTTTACTTTAACTTTTTTTTAAAGACTAAGATTAAAAGACTAACGATTCAATATACAACCTATAATATCTATGTTAGCTTGGCTATATGGTACTAAACAGAACTCAAAAAATAAGATTTAGACTCACTAACCTCAGCGTAATTAAAGAAGAAGTATAGGATCTGCCAGGCCTGTATCAGTGGTGCGAGGATCAAGTTCACAAGAGCTAGAAGCATTATCTGCCTCTCCAGCTGCTTAGCTAGAATCATTCGCTTCGTGTGATCCTTGTACGCTGAACGTAGCTGCCAACAATTCTCCCAAGGACTCCATGGACTATCTATTACAATATTATACACAATATTATAGTTTATCGCCAGTGCCGAACAGAGGCGTATGAGAGCTAACACCATATTGCACTTTGGTAAAGATTTGCTAGCGTCGGGACGTGACGATCCCATCGCCCGTTGGGATAATCTCTATCACAGCAGAGATTATTTCAGTGCAATCAGTCACACTGGTGGTAGGTCTCTTGTTGCATGAGGCCGGCTAGGTAGGTACCGCAGTGTCAAATATTCTGCCGTAAAGCAGAAGTATCTTTGGCATTCGTGTGTTCCGGTTCGAAGGGCACTGTAGGCTAGTGAAATACTGGGCAAAGGAGATTTAAGAACCATTATCTCGAGGTTGACAACGCGAGAGTGGCACCAACTAATGGCGTTGCGTGTGGTAGGCTATGGCCACCACTTAGCATAAGGTGGGCCGTATGCTTGTTTGCCACCCTAACATAAAAAAGCAAAATGTATCATGTAGGGCATTTTTTCCCTACGTTAATGAAAAGTTCGCTTTTAATCTCTGGGTCGAGGAATAAACATACGCTTGATAGATCTTACTGGGAGAGAATCGGTCATTTCTGCCCTTGTACCACGAACTAAAAGCAAACTTTTCATCGAGGCAGGACAAATTATTGAATATAATATACTAGTATTAATGAACAATCGCACAGCTGATGGTAACAATACACTGTAGCCTATAAAAGTAACAACAATACCAAAGGTTTGATTGTGTCTGAGGATACCCTGGATAATGCATACAGACAAATGATCAGACAGATCTAAGTGAACAGAATTCTATACAAATATATACATAAATATCTGTCTGGCTGCCTGTGACACTTTTACGTATATGGCACTGAACCGATTTTACTGAAATTTAGCACAGAGATTGGATCTTGGACTACTTTTTATTGCGAAAAAAATCTATAAGGGTTATAGGAGATAAAAAAATGTATGGGGAAATTATTTGTATGTATTGCATTGATTGCAAGATATGCAAAATAATATAGATATCTTTATAACTTACAAAATAAAAGAAACTCCAAATTCCACTTTAATCCTCTGCTTAAATAATGGAAATCTCCAACGCAGGGCACGTGCACTTGCAGGGGAAGTAAGTTCTTGTTCACCATTGCCACCATGTAATTGTTAAACCTATAAAATGGTACAAAATAATTTATTTCTTTTTTTTATTCACATGACGGACGATGGAAAAACTTTCTATTCGTATTTAAAAAATTAAATAGCGCCGATTGAAGAATTGTTTTATCATTATTCGAGGCAAAGCTTTAAAACAATAGTAATTCGCAAATTTAATATTAATTCGATTGACCTGTTTTATTGTGTTTTAGATCTAGTATAGTTCATGACGACTTTGAGTCTTTAGTCTCAAAGGTCGCGGGTTCGATTCCCGCTCGGGACGGATATTTTTATCTTACAATTAGTGTCAGTCAAGGCGTTTCTTTTTGTGGGTCTCCCCACTTTGCTTAAGAGAGGACGTTAAGCTGTCGATCCCGGTTGATATCATAACTGATAATAATCGTTAAGCCTTGATAGGTAATTTGCTCTTATCCAACGAGTTACTGGTTCGCCCTTAGGGTTGCGGAGATCAAACGGCAATCGCTCTATGTAAAAGCTAGTTGCCTTACAAATCCGAATAAGAGTAATAAGCCGATCCTGGGTAAAAAAACGAGCAAAAACTTCGTCATAATCGAATAAAAACTCTTCTTAAGAAATTGTCAGCATAATAATTACCTTTGGTAAAGAAATAAATTGTAGTAGTAATACCAAATTATGAAAAAAAAAAAGTAATTTGAAAGCTTTTGAGAGGTCATTTAATAACCAGTAATTTCCGTAATTTAGAATGTTCTATTTATATATTACATTTAAAAGCATTTAAAGAAAAACCCTGGTACAACAACAACAACATGTCAAATTAAAAAAGCATCTAAGTCTTTTTAGTCTAAGAATTACTATCTCCATTGCACCTCCAAATAAGCTCGTTAGCTTGCTCTAGAAGTGGGTACGACAACAGCCCAAGGGGGTCAAGATCGAACCGACAACTCTTGCGTTAATGGCGCGGAGTCGGCCCTTTTAACGTTGAGCTATTGAGGCTAATAGCCTAAATAGCTAATAATATTGAGTTAGACGTAATTTTTAGGATTAAGTTTTTATTATTGTTATACAGTTTTGTCTCTTTTTAACTATAATGTTTTTTAATGTTTTAGTTTAGTTTATTTCTGTTGTGTCCTAATAAATAAATTATTTCTTTCTTTCTTTCTTTCTTTCTTTCTTTCTTTCTTTATTTCTTTCTTTCTTTTTTTCTTTCTTTTTCTTTCTTTCTTTCTTTCTTTCTTTCTTTCTTTCTTTCTCTCTCTCTTTCTTTCTTTCTTTCTTTCTTTCTTTCTTTCTTTAATATGTTCGTTTAAATTTCGTTCATCATTGATTAAAACCGCATAGCTTAAATTCTTGTCAATAAATATATGATACTTCAACATACAAAAACATGCATGGAGCATTATAACTAAGCAATTATTGCATTCGCTTAGCTTCATCTACAAGTATGCAAATTCCGAGGCGACATGAGCCAACGAGATGTTTAAATGGATAGATAAGACTTAACCAAAGGTCACGGGTTCAATTGCCAAAACGCAAGTGTAAATTATTCAAGAGTTTAATTTGGGATTCGAATTAATGTCGTATTTTCCAGTGAAGGAAAAACATCGTGAGTAATATGCATATCTAAAAATAAATTCGGCGACATTTACATCCGTCGGTGGCGTGTTGATAGCGAGTCTAATTTTAGTCTCGACGGTCGCGGGTTCGATTCCCGCTATATCTGTTACGATCTGGGCGTTTGTCGTTGTGGGTCTCCCAACCGTGCTACGGAGAGCAAATTAACCTGCCGGTTTCGGTTGTTTTCAATAACATCTGAATCGTAAGGTCTTGATAGGTAATTTGCTTTTATCGAATGAGATATTGGTTCACCCTTTGGGTTGCAAAGGTCAGATAGCGATCTCTGTGGGTAAAAACTAGCAACCATCAATTCAGAATAAGTGCATAAGCAGCCCCTGGGCATAATGCTAGGAAGAAGAAGTATATCATTCAATCTAGACTAAGCTTTTTTTTTTTAAAGAATATTAGCAATGCTTTTTCAAGGCATTACTAATATTCCTATTGCCCTCCAAATAAGCTCGAAGCTTGCGCTAGGAGTGGGTACGACAATAGCCCAAGGGGTCAGGATCGAACCCTCGACTCTCACGTTAACGGAGCGAAGTCGGCCCTTCTACCGTTGAGCTATTGAGGCTTCAATGATTTGAAATTCAATTAATGAGGAATGAAAGCCAAACAAACACTTATGACATGACAATATTATAAGACTATAAGCAGATAAAAAATTAGCTTTGTATGTAATTTAATTCATAACATAGCATTAGCAACCAAATTTCATAAGTTATCTAAATATTTTTACTAACTTTTAATTTACTGTAGTTTAAGTAAGTCTCTTGTATTACACTTAAATATAAAATAAACAATTGTACAATTCAATACTAACGATATTAACAAATTACAACTATATAGAGCATGTCCACATGAAATGGTGGCAAGAAGGCTCACTACATTTCCCCTCTCGAAATCACGATTCTTTGTACGAAAATTTAAACAGAAAAATAAATAAGCTAATTGTCTTAGCTTAATAATATCCTTTATATTTTAACGGCACAGAGAGTTAATATATAACTTGTCCAAAAGGAATTTTGTCAAAAATATAATGGGTAAGCTTTGAAATGTATAGTAATAAATTTGAAAGGATTTAATATAGGTAAAGCGGCTATGCTTAGTTACATTTTGAAATTATTATTACACATTCTAGTGTTAGTAAATTGCATATATAAATGTATATAAGCTGCTTAGCATATTAAATCTTTATTTAAAAAAAACATATAATGTCCTTTTTGTATAATACTAATAAATTAAGCTGTTGGTAAAATATTATAATGATTCATTATTCGTTAAATACCTGAGTATCCTATGATAAATATCAAGTTCATTTATTTCTTGTTTGTGAACACACATGTGGTGTTCTGGTTGGGCTTCCCTCACTCTATCCTGTATTGTCGACCAGTTCACCCAAGCTAAGTCGCACTAAACAAAGAAAAAGAAATATTAAGTTTTTTTTAATTAATAAATAATCCCAGATGAACCTTAAAAATTTCTACTTACATCTCTAATTTTCAAAGCATTATTATAAAATAATTTTGTGTCGTAAGCATAATATAAATGATATATTGATATGAGTAATCTCATTAACCATATTACTGAACATAATGCAACAAGGCACCACCTGAAAATACGACAGTCTTTGTAGAAAAACTCCATATCATTGAATTCTATTGTATAGAATTAACTTAATTCGTAAATAGTTCTTACCAGGTCCACGATACACGACTAACACATTCTTGTGTAGAAAGTATCACATCATTTAAGCTAAGTTTCTCACTTCTATTTGCTTTAGGATCATTTCTAAATAGTCTAGGATAATCAACGCAGTGCACCAAAAATGTTGAGAACCACACAATAAATATAAACTGTAGCAAGTAAAATAAGTCTGACATTATCATGGGATAAAAACCACCCCTTACATAGTATCTATACATTCTTGTAAAAAATGAATCGAGATCATCTATATGAGTCCAGCCCCCTGAAAAGAAAAAGTAGTTCAAATATATTAACTAAATATAACAAGAAATATACAATCAAGCAAACAACCTTTAAACTTAGATAATATAAGTAATAAAGATTATAAGCAATAACATTAGTCCATTTCTAATAATAATTTAAAATTAAGCGCACAATGATATTGCATTTTCAACTATGACCTTGCAATTACATTATCCACAAAAATCTCTAAATATTTAATTCTTAAATTAAAGTTACGTTATTTTAACTTTTTCTTTTCTAATATCATATTTTAAGCATTTGTTATATAAAAACAAAAGCATGACAGAAATTTTATTGTTCATAACACAAAAACCAATATTTACTTTTAGTTTGTGGTACTTTGTGAATGATAACGTTTGTGGCATCGTCATGTTCCTGATCCAGGGTAATCATCGTTGGAGTGTTTTCTGCAGATCTCGCTAGTGGTGGAGTTAATTCATTGTCTAAAGCACAATAGGTAATGTCACGTCTATAATGTGCCATTTTAAAATATTATTATTATCACTTTGCGATGTTTCTACGTCTTACTATTAATCTATAAAGACTATTTAACGTCTACACATTCTTGACTTTGGCCCAGAAACGCAAAAATATTGAGAAATGACTTTGTAAGTTTATACAAAGGATTTTGATTTCGTTGTGATTAAGAATAGTTGAAATCATTTGTAATACATTAGACCAGTTATTTAGAATTTAATTAAACAAAAATTGGTTCAAGGATACAAAGAATTTTGAAAGAAAAAAAACTCAATAATATCTGTATTGATGATTACACTTCACAAACCAAATGTCGAAAATAAACGAACAAGAAATGACAATTGACATCTACCTACGTGATTTAAATACAAACAATGAAAATTTCGTTTCACGCAATTTGATACTAATGCTATACTTACTAATACTTATACTGATTCATTAAAGAAGGTTAGAAGAAGGAAAGAAAGAAATTAAGACCATCCTACTAATATAATGAATAAGAAAGTTTGTATGTTTGGAATTTTTTTAAAGCATAAGCTATCTAGGACCATAGGACATCTAATGCAAGGTTACAATACAGCCTGAAGTGGAGAATGCTTAATTTTTTTTAGTAGGTTAGGCATAAGCTTTGTGGTTGTATTAAAATACTGGGAACACTTACTAATTTTGGATTTTTAAAGACATTTTAAACATTTGTTTATTCCAAAAGATATTTATTTTTGTCATAGCTATCAGTTACTTAGTTCCAGGTCAATTCATAGTGGTGCTTCAATTTTAGCCATGGCTGTCACTTTATGTCACTGTCACTTTATGTCTATGATCGTAACCCAGTAAATCGACTCACAATCTGAATCGTATGTATGGAAGCCGATCTTTCAAAGATCGCATAATTATAAGCATAATAATATTATTATGTCTTCTTGTGATGTTAATTTAGATGATTTGTAAGTTTTTTGTATTTTTTTAATGCAATTTTATTTGCTTTTCCTTAGAAAAATAATTCCCACCATTTATTTTTATAGCTAAAACGTTAAAAAATTTTTCATTGTGTAACAAGAGAGATCCAAACGGAATTATAGAAAAAGGTTGACAACTATGGTGGTCATAATTTTATTGAGGTGTTTATGAATAACACACGCACACGATAGAAAAAGGTCTATCTAGTTTTATCTAGTTTGATTGGTTTATAAAATAGGATTTGACAATTTTAATAGGAATGATACTTATTTCTAAACATATTCTAGGTTAAATACAGTCGGTTAGGTTGTAATACAGTCATGTATTTTTTTATTTAATTTTTATTTTTTATTTTAACCACTATTTCACAATCGAGTATCATCCACGACTTAACGTCAAAGCATCCACTATATTACAATTGTGTTAGTTCATTTTTTTCATTCGAATATAACGAGAAAGTGATCGAATTTAGACCAAGTCTCGAGATCCTATTGACGGAAATCGATTCAAAAAATCGAAGTGTGTATTGTAAAAGATCGATTCCATTCGGACATACCTAACATATCAGAAATTTATAAATGTCAAAAATATAACTTTTTCTCTGTTCTGTAATCTGTAAATACTAAGAATCTAAAAAATAAATAAATCATAAATATTATAATCAGACAGGAGACAAAATCTTCATAAGCTTCTTATGTTTTTTGTCTTTTATTTGTAATGTAAAAATAAGTAAATAATCTATGAATGAATTTGATATAGAAATCATTTCTCTACTTTAACAATATTAGCCTGGTATTAAACTAAATAATATAATATCAATGTTAAAATATTAGCTAACAGCAGAACAGAACAGCAGATAACACTCGAAGTAAATTTGTGCTCAATGAATAATAATTTATGTGATATATATTTAAAATAATAATGTTTATAGTTGGTCTCACTGGTGGGTTAGCAACTGGAAAAAGTACAGTCCTTGCAATATTTCGTGAAAACGGAATAGCTGTTATAGATGCTGATGAAGTAGCAAGAAAAGGTATGGGTGGTTTTGCTTTAAGGGCACAAAGTGGTCAATGGATTCCAGAAACTATTCAATTTTTAAATTATTTATTTTCTATACTTTATATTCCTTCAGTGCTAGAACCTGGTACGAAAGCATGGAGGGAGGTTAAGAATTATTTTGGTGACAATGTTCTTAATCCAGATGGAAAAGTGAATAGGCTGAAACTGGGAGAGTTGATCTTTGACGACATAGAAAAACGTAGGAAGCTGAATGCAATCACTCACCCAAGAATACAGAGAGCTATGATATTAATGGCATTCAAATATTTTTTTTCTGGCCATAAATATGTAGTTATGGAGGTACCATTGCTTTTTGAAACTGGTAAAATGTTGACATTCATGCATAAAATTATCACTGTTATTTGGTGAGTTCTTGAAGAAACAATTTATTATAGTATTTTATTATTTTAAGATTTTATATAAAAATAAAATATAAATGCTATTATATAATATAATGCTTGTTCTGAAGTGCCTGCACTGATCAGTTTGCTAAGTGAAGTCAGAAAATTGAATCCCTTTATTTTTTTAATTGTGTGAGGCCAACCAGTAGGTGATTGGTCCTGTGGTCTTTTGCTCTCGATCTGTCCTACTTCGAAATGTGTCAATTAAAAGACTATGGGGAACCCATTATTTTTATTTATTCCATTAAAGTGGCTGCATTATAAATGTTGTTTATAGTGAAGACCACCAACAGTTAGAACGGCTGTGCAAACGGAATGACTTCTCAGAAAAAGTGGCCATAAAAAGGATTAACACTCAAATGCCATTGGAGCAGAAAGTTGCAAATTCTCACTTTGTTATAAACAACTCTGGTAATATTAACAATACAAGAAATCAAACTCTAAGTATAATAAAGGTATTGAGCCGATCTAAATTCACTTGGTAAGTTGCAAATTAATTACACCCACACTCCTACACAATTATATAGTTCTCACAAGCCAATTTTATTTGATTATGTTCTGAGCTTGTGATGCTAACTTCATTTGATTATGTAACAACCATATGACTAACTTGGTTTTGTTCCATTTATGTTGAACTAACGAAAGAGCACCAGGGAGTGTGATATTTTATCTGTATGGTGGGAACTGTGTATAGTACATAGTAAGTCTATAGTAAAAAGGAATATTTTTCTAACTTAGCTTATAAATAATATATCGAAGAATGAACATGTGTTTGATAATTAATGTTAGTCATAAGATTGCAAAATAAAAAATAAATTTTCGAGACGTTTATCATTAGAAATATTCAATAGATAAAATGTTATCACTTGACATAGGATAGTGCACAATTAGCAACTGCTAAAACAAGACATATATCACGAGTTTGCCTTAACAATTATTTTATCTTAATATAACATATTATGTTAACAAATGTAAGCATTGAAATATTTTTTTTTTATTTCAGGTACTTTCGAGCAATTTTTGTGATCGCCTTTCTCTCTATTTTGTTTGGATTAACTCATTTAGTGGCGAAAGTTTTCGATGATGAAACTTAGAATACATAATATATTATGTGATTAAAATTGTATTGTGGTATCATTTAAAACCTTAATAGTTTAAAACATTCTGTAATTATCACATTTAATATCAAATAACTTTTATATTTAACCCTTAATTCTAAAAAATGGTGTATCTCAAAAATTCACTAATTTCAATTATAGAAAATATTATATAGGTAAATAAAAGTTTGAATACAAATTAGGTACAGCTTCAAAATTGTACAAAACAGACATCCTTTTAATTATTATAACCAAGCTTTTGAATCGATTTTAATGACATTTAAATGGTACCTACCTAATAACCTTTTCGAAAGAACTTTTTCGAAAAAAGAGGATTTTCAAAATCCGTTTATAGTTAAATTACGGAGTTTTGCCCGAATACAGACAAAAAATAAACATACGAGTTGAGAACCTTCTTTTTTCTTCTTAAAATGTAATAATAGTTTTAATATAATCTCAAATAAATTTATATTGAGTGTGTGTTTCTATTAAGTGAACATTTTTAACACAAATGGAAATGAAATGAAATATTGAATTTTTTTAAATAAATTTTTCGGGCGGTAGAAATACATAAGTACTCTTTGTACAAAATTTCAAATCAATCAGGCCTAGGGACAGTTGGACACCCAAAGAATATGAATATATAGCTACTTGGATAAAAAAGTGCAATTTTTCGATTGTCATAAAACTAAAAAGTTTGTGGTTTCTTATTTAAATCACATATTTATATATTTATATTGAAAAAAACATTTATTAACATTAACTTTATGAAAAAGCTATTGAAGCTTCAATAGCTCAACGGCAGATTTGCCGAGTTTGTTTCGCCGGTTCTTCTCGGGTAGAGGTTTAATTTTGGACCCGGTAGTAGAATCTTGACTTTCAACAAATAAGTTATATGCTTTTTACGTGGAATAAAAATATTTGACTTGATTTGCAGAAGGGACTTCGCTTCGTTAAGGCGAGGGTGGCGGGTTAGCTTGTAACCCCCTTGGGCTATTGTTGTACCCAAGGCTAGCGCAAGCTTCGAGCCTATCTGGAGGGGCAATAGGAATGTTAGTAATGCCTTGGAAAAGCATTGCTTTAAAGCATTTTATTTTTTTTGTTTTATTTAAATGTTTGAATTTTCTTAGGATTTCTTCTAATGTAATAATTTTAAGTTATGGTGGTTTTCTTCCCAAATAGCGATATAAATATGTACATTGTTCACCATAGCTTACCTTAATTTATTCTAGCAGAACCGGCGCCTCTGAATACAATGTTACAAGTGTAGTCCAAATAATAGGTTTCGTTTGTGACGTATTAGCTAAGGCATACTATATACAAATGTCCCTATAAATTTTTTTTATTACAACCTTTTTTAAAACGTGAAATATTCTCTTAAGATAAAGTTGATTTATTTTAAAATTGTATGGGATAATTTTTATACCTGGAGCTGTCAATGAAAATTGATATTTAGTTTGGTACGAAATCAAAAAAATTGTGTTGTTTTAAAAAATCACACAAAATCGATGTAGATTAGTGTGATGGTCATAATGATAATTTGTCAATTTTGTTAGTAAAAAAAGATATCAAAAAGCTGAAAATTAATATTTCCTACAACAGAAATCGGTGTATATTTTGTCGATATTTTACTTAGCACTTACTGGTTTTGTTTTTTAAAACTATTATTATTTTCCAATTTTAAGTAACGGACATGTGTAAACATAGTGATTCAGTATTGCAAATATCATTCACTATATTTTGTGACTTGATTTTCTGGTGTTCCCTTGTATATCTTTGAAGTCCAGGGTCTTATATCAATGAAACTGATATGGAATAACTTTGAAACTGTACCTTCCGAACTCAACCCAATTTCTTCCTTTTTATGAAGTCGGTAAAAAACATTTATTACGAAGAAAGCTTAAGCGTGAAGTTTCCATTAAGGTAGGCGGGGTAAGCAGGACACATGACACAGCATAGAATATATAGTCCACCTCTATGATTATGATAAAACGGCATTTGCAATTTTAATATTTTAATACAGACTACTACCACTCGTTATCCTATGTTATGTTAGCTAAATAACAAGTAAACACATACATCACAAACTAAAAGATTTGCGATTGGACAGCACGTTTTACGTGTTCTTGCATTTACGATGTAACGATTTCTAGTCGACTCAAGATTTCTGATTTTGTTTTTTCAATTGTTTATATCAAATTTTCAAAATAATTTCCAAAAATGCAAAGTGTAAGAGAAATTATTATAATCCAAGAGTCCCAAGAGATCCCAGAGCTATTGTTTATAGCTAATAAAATATTATTGATAACAGGTAATATTTATAATTTTACACATAAAAAAACTACTACTACTAAAGGTTTTTATATAACTAGCAGCTTCCCTGCAGCATATCCTTTGCACATAATTTATTTTGGGTTGTGTTTTAAGGTTCATATTCTTGAAATTGAGTTTTGTATGTCGCGTAGAGTGTAGAACGTAGAGTCATATTCCACTACTCTACGCTACGCTTCCCATGGAAGTGACACCTCAAGTGTGCTGGTGCGCTAAATCTACAGCAGCATTTTGAAGACTGCCCGCGCTACTGTCGATTCGATTATGAAAAAGCTTGTCCTTCCCTTACCATTTTTTTGTTTCACCTGTCGATATCTGTGCTAAGAAGCTTCAGAGACCCGTCTACGATACCAAATATGTAGATAGCTTTGATTATGATCATGTTAAGTATATGCTCAGGAGCCTTAGAATTACTAAATGTGTTTTGTGGTTGCTCGTGTTGCCGTGGAATAAAATTAAATGAAAATTGCATTATCGAAAGTATTGCTACATTGCTCCGTTCTTTTTTTTAAAGAATATTAGCAATGCTTTTTTACAAGGCATTACAAATATTCCTATTGCCCCTCCAAATAAGCTCGAAGCTTGCCCTAGGAGTGGGTACGACAACAGCCCAAGGGGGTCAGGAGCGAACCCTAGACTCTCGCGTTAACGGAGCGAAGTCGGCCCTTCTACCGTTGAGCTATTGAGGCTCTTTGCATTGTTATTTTAAATATTTCTGATTAAAAGCTAGTAGAAGGCTTATTCTTTATGTATAGTATAAATGTTAATTTTCAATATTTGTAAAGAGTAAATTAACTTTAAATTAACTATTGAGTTGCTTGACTTGAATAAGCGCTGATTGTTCTCAGTAGAATCCATCTTCCAAACAAGTACTTTTTAATTGAATAAAAATATTTTTAACTTTAATTTGAACTATTAACTTACAACATTAGTATGTTAAATTATAATAAATATCATAATTGAGTTCTATAATTTAAGATTTAACTACCACCGAAAGCAAGTAAACGAAGTATTTAAGATAAATAACTATACTCAAAAATAATTTATTTAAAAACATAAAACAGTCCAAATAATTGTTGTTATATAGAAAACGAAGTCGTGGCTTGGCTTTGTCTGGATTGAAATTTTAACGTGGAATTTTTCGATAGTAATTTTGCACGTTTCCACCAACTAAAAGTCGTAAACTCTAACGTATTTTCGCCACGCATCCTCAACATGTCTCCAGGGGCAGTTGTTGGCGATGAAACACTTCTAGTATTATTAAAAATGATATCGGTGATGTTAATTTCAGTTGTCGTGGTTTGATTATTCTTTAAGACAAAAATTCCTTTCACCATATCATAACTATAAGACCCAAAAATTGGCCTGAAAAATATTTTTTTATCGAGAAAGCTATAAATAGTAAATTAAATTAAGAAATAAAAACTATTCTTATTTTTATGTAGGCGACGCAATTATTCATAAATTTTTAAAACTAGGTATATACATAATTATAGTTGTGGCATGGTTTAAGGTTCGCCAGTACGATTCCCGCTCGGAGCGGATGTGATACATTATCTTACAAACATCTATTTAGATCTGGGTGTTAGTCTTCCCCACCGTGCTTCGAAGAGCACGTGAAGCTATCGGTCCCGGGTGTTATCACATTATATTTGCTAAGAATGGATAACGCTAGATAGTTAATTTTCTCTAATCCAATGAGTTACTGATACGCTCTGTATAGAAACTAGTAGCCCAGTCAAATCCGGATAAGAGTTTAAGAAACAGACCCTATGTAAATACCGGGAATAATGCTAAGAAGAAGACATGTTATAGCCATTTGAAAGATCTTACAGCCAAGAAGTGCAAAATCTTAAATTATTCATTTATTGATTTATTTATTTATCCACCAAGTACATATACAGTATAAGTACATAGGAATACACAAAGCAGAGGCCAGTAATTTAGGGCCTATAGGATTGATTTGACATGGTTTGCATCTACAAACCGATGTAACCAATCGAAAAAAGTGAGGCGTCCGAAGCACGTCCTGCAAGACCCTGACGATAGGATTACATTAGAAAATGCCCTTACACAGCACAGACACGCACACAACACCGTCCTCGCCGGCGAGGACGAGGTCCTATGTTTCGCACATCGCGGCGCACCGTCGGGTGAGTCTATCGTATAGAATGCGCTCCGAGCGCTGCATCCATCTATGATGATGTCCTTAGCCGTGGTTCGGCTTCGCAGGAAGCTCTCTAAGGTCGGAATCAAATTTGAGCTCCCGCCCCTCTGTCACGGCTGAGTCTCTCTACTCGGCCCCCCCGCCTAGTAACGCTGTCAAGGGCAGTAGGGCCAACAGAAATACACATTCCGAAAAAAAAAACAAACAAGAAAAGGGGTCAAGATTACCATTCTCACCAACAGTTATTGGTTCGAAACAAAATATATTATATTCATCCATTTCGTAGTATTTTTACAAGATCCAGGGTGGTGCAACTGCCCCCTTTGCTCCTCACTACGCCCGTGGGTGTTTTCATAAAGAAATAAGTAGGTATAAGTCGATACTTACGGTTTTACGCCTGACTCGATCACAAAACGAGGAAGTTTTACTCTGTCGGCGCTAATTGAGCAACAAAATTTTACACATACTTTAAACTTAATCACTATTATATTTAAATACTTGGAAATGCCGCGACTTCGCTCGCGAGTTCTACAAGATTATTGTCTGGGATTTCTTTTATTATTTGTGTACCACAAATATTTTTATTAAATAATTGTAGCCTAAGTTACTCGGTATGACATCAAATCCCTTCAAAATCCGCTAACAATTTTAAAGATTAGCCGGAACAAATAGACAAACTGAAGGACGTACAAAAATTTTAAAAATTGTTTGTTTTTAATACGGGCACACGGGTACACTTCTAAAGCATTACAAAACTAGTCGATCCCTTTTCCATATAACAAGGGATTAATTTCATTATATCTTAGGTTAGCGAATCAAAATTAAAAAATAATATAAGCAACTAAATGAAATTTAAATTTTCCTTATAATACTTACTGAAATAAATAAACACAAGAATAAATTACAACACTATACAGCAGCATTGTGGTCTTGGTGAAAATAAATAAGTTATATGTATATTTATAGGTATGAAGGTAATAAAAATAACAATTTTTTATTATACAAGTAATTTAAAACGGAGTAACGTAATATCACGGAGAGAGCACGATTTTGATCAGGAAACTAACAAAACGTTTCCGTTCATTACATTATTCTAAAACGAGAAAATATATATATTGGATAGCTGAAATAATAAAAACTCCAAAGTTTAAATGCAGTTTATATATTATATACTGTAAACAAATATAAAATTTCTATGTTATAGCCGCAGAACATACCACACAGCTGTTTAAGAAAGACTACGCAAAGTAAGTTTATAAATAATAAATACATACTAAAATTAAAAATAGTTATTATGTAGTTGTGTGTCTGTAAAAAAAATCTATGGCAAAGATCTCCATTAAATGTGTAAGGCGAGTGGGCGGGATACAGGGGGTGGGCGGGTCTAGCTATCGTTACCTCAACCCTCCACAAAGGCCCTCAAAACGTCAAAAACGCTCAGGAGTGTTCAACCATCAACGTAGCAGTGATGACCGGAGTGCAATAATGAGTAATAAAAAGAGCGAATAGAAAGCTATATTAATTTTTAAAAAATGGATAGTGGTCATGAAAACCAGTGCCTTCCATTGGAAGCGAGCACCGTCACATTAACATTAAATGGATCTCCAACTTCCGGGAATAGTTCTGATATCTTCATGTACGACGACTCTTCAATGTCTGATGGTAGCCTATACGCTAGTGATCAGGAAAACCATTCTGTGCCGAGGAAAAGGTGGGTTTGTGTTAAAAATTTCCAAAGATTCACCTTTTTTGTAATTTTATGTAATAATTGTTTCTTTAGATTTTTTGTTCCTATAGATTTTTGGTACTATAAAATATTAATTATAATGTGCGGAAGCTTGCAGTGTTATTTTTTTATACACATTTACACAATTCTTTAAGTGTAGGATCGCAATAAGCAAACTGTGGTCCGAAATATTGACATTTAATATGTTGCGAAAGTCAAATATCAAATAAAATGATGTCATGTACAATTATTCCTGTTTTTTTTTGGTATACATTTATATATATCATTTAATTTTGTTTTTATATTTTTGTAAATATAAAGTTTATTTTTTAATTATTTGATATACTTATTAGTGCATTGCGAAACTATTGTCAAGTTTCATATTCAATACATATTTTAATGATTTACCTATACTTTTTTCAAAATATATAAAAAGCTTTTTTTTAACAAATTAAACGCTTAAATTTTATTTAAAATAGGAATGATTAGTTTATTTTTCTTTAAGAATTGAACATCGTCGTCTGCATAAGCGTCGATTGCGCTGCCCACAACAACAGATCCAGCAGCGTCAAGCTGCTAATCTCCGCGAGCGACGCCGCATGCAGTCAATCAACGATGCTTTCGAAGGCCTAAGGGCGCACATACCTACGCTTCCCTATGAGAAACGACTCTCTAAAGTCGACACCCTTAAATTGGCCATCGGATACATAAGTTTTCTTGCGGAACTGGTAAGTCAATATATAAAATCATCTGCACATCGCAAAATATAAGTAGAATTAAAATTTGTGTGTAAGGTTCAACCGGTAAAGCACTAATCTTGCACAGAATTGACGTCAAGTAATGGTACGCAAATTATTGCCTTTCGTTCTGTGAGTGTTTAGTCCAATTCCTCTTTTCAGTTTGCCTATTTTCTTTTCTTCATCAACTCTTCCAACCATGTGACACCTTAGTTCTGGAAAAATCCATCATAATGTTGTCCAGTATTCTTCAATTTAAAATAATTAGACGGAGGTCCTTCGTTCGATCAGCGTTACTTTTACTTATTCATAATTAAATAAGATAAAATCAATCAATGAAAAATAATTCCTTATGTATAATTCTTGCTTTCTGTACCGATGTTTTATAGCACCGACGTCTGAAGAAAATATCTATGATTAGGTATTTTTATTTTAACCATTCATAAATAATAGTTAGGTAAACAGTTCCTTCGATTTCTCCAAGATTCCTTAATGATATCCCTGCCAAATTACAACCCAATAAATTACTCCAACTAGTAAGTATAAGCTTTAAAAATATAAAAAGCAAAAAAAAAAAGTAACGAAACATAGAACCTTCTCCTTTTTTGAAGTCGGTAAAAAGCATAATCATTTGTATGTTATTAAAACAGGTAAAAGCGGATAGAAATGGACCAGAAACAATGCTAACTGGCGTCACAAACAACCAGAACACAAGTCACGAACAAAAGAAAGTTATCATAAGAGGTAACAATACATTATTTTCTTTTTTACGTCGTATTAAAAATAATAAATATATCCCGTTGCATAATAAGTGCTGGACGAATACCAGCAACTCGTTACCATATTCTTGAGTGCCAGTGGGCCTAAAAAAAATTATTTTTATTAATCCTGACTAAATTAAAGAGGAGGTTCAGATCTCAAAAATAGACATATTTTTCTAGATTTGACTGTAAATTGCATTCGCCTTGACTCTAAAATGTTCTTATACCTTTAAATGTTTACTGAAAAAAGCGAGAACATAATTTATATATGCTTAGATCAGATCTTTTGGACATATTTTTTGACCAGTCACACCGGCTAGGTAGGTACCACCGCAGTGTCCAATATTCTGCCGCCAAATAGTAGTGGTTAGGCACTACTGTGTTCCGGTTTGAAGGGCATTGTACGCTAGTGAAATTACTGGGCGATCGAGATTTAAGAACTAATATCTCGAGGTTGGCAACGCGCGAGTGGCACCTACTAATGGTGCTGCAAGCGCTCATAGGCTGCGGCAGCCACTTACCATCAGGTGGGCCGTATGCTTGTTTGCCAACTTCTAAAATAAAAAAAGGCCATAAAATTTTAAGTTAAAAAGGAAACATACTCAAACATACCTTTACCAGGCTTATTATTGTAAATCTATGACCATTTTTAAGTATTTTCGCTATTAAATTTAACTCCTCATTTTTTTATCTTATACAGTACCTACATTACTACTACCCTGACTGGTGTCCCTCCAAAGAAGCAAATAAAATAGTTTAGTATATGAATACCAAACATAATATATAAACAATATTCTACCTAAGTACTTGAAACTTACCAAAACTACGGAGTTAAAAATTTATTGATTATATGTAATAGTACTTATAATTATAACTAGCGACCCACTCTCACTATTACGTAGGTATATAAAATTATAAACCTTCCGGGAAAATGATCTATCTGATGGTGAAAGCCACTTCAGAAAAAATAATTAATTGCTGCCCATATGGAATATCCACTTCAAAATATTTAGGCAATAAATATTTTGGCCACATATCAAGGCGATTTAAACTTCGCGTACGCAAGATCAAATATTGATAAATAGCATACTGTCAGGAAGAAAGTAATTTTGTATATGAATTTTCCTACCCAATATTGACTTCAATTGGGTCTCGGCACTCCCACACATTGAACTTAATGCAATGAGGTTTCGTGACAAGATAATACATCCCCGATCGGCTCATTAATAAAAACGGCAAATCTCTTTTACGAAATACAATATCTTACGACGAAAAAAAGATTAAACTTAAAAGTAAAGTACAAATTGATAATAATTATTATGAAATTTCCAAGAATATACGGCGACCGTCAAAAAATACGTTACATTCATATTTACATATAATATTACAAGCATTAACGACGAAAACAACAAATCTCTACTGGACAATCATGAATGGGCTGACTACAATCAAACTCATACATCCTTGTGATGGTCCGTATAATTGGTTAAATCGTTCTTATTGTTGGAAAAATTCTATTATTCGATAGATGTTACAACTTTCTGCCCTAACCATCTCACGGGCTAGGATCTCTGTATAATTTTTATACATACTAATACTATTCATACTCTGAAGCTGCCAGTTCTTAGGCACCTGTATCGTTGAATGTCATCTTCATTGCTTAGTAAAAATCTAATAATTATATATACATATGCTAAAATGGATAATATATGATGCGAAAATTACCGAGTTTTCAATAAAAATATTGAACCCTTAAAAATGAACTAAATGAATGCCGGAGACCCAAATTCTACCCCTGTATAAGCTCTTTATTTTTTCCCCTCCTCCCTTTTCGTATCCCTCACCTCAGGTGCAACGCATCGTTATATCACATTTTAAATGTATAAATTATTTTAATCTAAAGTGTACAACTCGTATGAAATCTTAAGTGGTAATTATCGTCGGGTCAAGCAGTGTCAGGGTACGAACACCCTGGTTCAATTTTTTCCACCTTTCGACGATCGATACAATTGTATAGCTAACACTTGTTTTATAACCATACAGTGACTGATACATTATAATAAAAAAAATGTCCGCTGAAAATAAAAGATCTAAATAATATTGCAAACTGCCCGTGATTTTTCCGTACTTTTATTTTTTGTACGTAATGAAAATTTCAATGCAATGATCGCGCGCTCTTATACTTTGTAAAGTTTCATCTTATGTCTTTGATAAGATTACCAAAACTACTCATAATTTTTGTACCCCGTAACGAACACTTATAAACAGACGTTTTATTTTTATATATTTTTTGTTATCTCAATCATATTTTCATAACAAAACTTCATTAAATATTTTCTCCAACAAAAATATAACGTGATATCGCCTTTATTGATATTTGACACAATTTTGCACATGTATTATATTTATAAGTTGATGTGAACAACGTTACGTGTTTTAGTTGTTATCGTTCAATCGATGGACCAGTCCAGGTGTCATCACGGCGAGTTTCCCACGATGCATCGCGTGACGATTGAATCCCTTTGCCAGCGAGCACAGTATGGAATTGGCATAAATTTACATTATATCGTTCAACCTAATGATGCGTCTTTTAAGCGTCAGTCACAACAAAATTATTATTATTTTACAAAACGGATTTGATATTATTTATACACGAGAATCGATTAAATGTGTGATAAAATGTCACTAACTCTGGCCTCTGTATTTTAAGTACGTTAATAGAAATATAAACAAGGGTGTATATCGAGTTGCATTTCGAATCACACCATAGCAAATTGGAGAGTTGGCACATTGTAAAAAGGGAGGCGGAGTGTATTAGAAAACCATTAAAGCTCTCTCTCCCCTAATTCATGCACTTATAATTGTAATAGTATTATATGAACACTGATGCGACTATAAAAATAATGTTAAGTAAACTATTAACCCCCAAATTTTAACGAAGTAACAGAGTAATAAGTACATAATATAATGTATGTAAAAAAAATGTTTTTATAAAATCAAAGGCATTATTTACAAAGTTATTTTATATATTTCGTTTTTATTTACGTAGTCGATAGTAAATATAAAAATAATTATATAATTCGACTTAAAAGAAAGCAGTTTTTTTCGTTCCGTAATCTCTTTTTCAATTATTAAAACACCTTATCGAAATGTAATATAGAATAATTTACATATGGATTATCGCGCACGTGCGCCGGCCCCTGTTCGGCCACTTCATCTATTGTTTGCTATGTGTTTATTGCTGAGTACGAAAAAAAAAACAATAATATTGTTTGATAAAAAATAGACAGGCTGAAAATTATAACAATAGATATTTAAAATTAGAAGATGTTCTGGTTCTGACAACATTGCCAATTGGTAATAATTTATTATAAATTTTATTTTGTAATATTTACTTTTATAAACATATATTTTAATTTATTGTTTATTTAAAATTATTATATAATACATTAAGATGCCTATTAAGATATTATTAGCTCGACAAATATTTGACGTAATGGGTGTGCCTACCGTTGAAGTGGATATGGTGACTGAATTGGGCTTATTTCGAATCGGCGTACCGTCTACTGATTTTAAGAAAAATGCTGAATCAGTACAACTACGCGATAACAATCCTGAATATTTTGGAATGGGAGTTTCAAGTGCTGTTAAGAATATCAATACAATTATTGCACCGGAACTCATCAAGCAAAACCTTGAAGTAACTATGCAAAAAGAAATCGATCAGTTTATGATTGCTCTCGACGGAACAGAAAACAAGTCCCGACTCGGTGCTAATTCGATCATGTGTGTATCTCTTGTTATAGCCAAAGCTGGTGCAGCAAAAAAGGGCGTGCCTTTATACCGACATATATCGGACATGGCTGGCGTTGCTAGTATCATATTACCTGTACCGCACTTCACAATACTTACTGGTGGTATTTTGAGCAGTAATGGACTCCCTTTCCAAGAATATCTAATCATGCCTACTGGGGCGTCTTCCTTCGCTGAAGCAATGCGAATTGGATGTGAAATATATAAATATGTTAAAAATAGTATCACGGCAAAATATGGCGTGGAAGCATCTTATGTAAGTGCAATGGGAGGATTTTCTATACCTTTAGAAAGTCATAGGGACGCTTTAGTATTTTTAACAGATGTCATAAAGCAATGCGGGTATATGGGTAAAGCTGAAATTGCTATAAACGCTTCTGCCACTGACTTATTTAAAGATGGAGCATACGATGTGGAATTTAAAAATCCTAATTCAAATCCTCAAGACTATATGTCGTCAGATAAACTTGCCGAAGTATATTTGGATAACATGAAAGAGTTTCCTGTTTGTTCCATAGAAGACGCTTTTGAATTTGACGACTGGGCAGCGTGGTCTACACTTGCAGGACGAACTCAAAATCAGCTTTTCGGAAACGATTTAACGCAGACCAGCCTCCGTAGAATTGGATTAGCGGTAGAAAAAAAGGCTGGTAATACTGTTGCTCTTAGAATCAATCAAGCCGGTACACTCACTGAAGTAATTGACGCTTATAAGATACTGAAAACCAATGGATTTGGTATTGTCGTTTGCGACAGATGGGGAGACACCGATGATTTGTTTTTAGCAGATCTGGTTGTAGGCCTATCGGCAGGGCAGTTGAAATGCGGTGCTCCAGCTCGTGGCGAACGCGTAGGAAAATACAATCATATCCTTAGAATTGAAGAAGAGTTAGGTGCACTGTCAAAGTATGCGGGTAAAAATTATCGCGGCCAGATGTAAACTCGTGTGTCCAATAATATAAAATAAAGAGTAAGAATTTTAAAAATACAACAATGTGTTATTTTCTCGTAGTAATATTTCATCAGCAATACATAAAAACCGACTAATAGTTGCAAGCGTGACAAGTGGTCAAATTACCGGAAATAGCTACCTACGTATAATTAGCTATAATTAATGTATCTGTGTTTTTGAAATGAGTGAACTATTGTTACCGGCATTTTTTAAAATATTTTGCTAGTATGTATTCGTTCATTTATTTTCTATAGATGAAATTGACGCCTCTGTATAAAATTAGGGCTCAACTTTTATTGTAGTAGCAGACTGATAAAGCCGTATTGAAGTGTATACTGTGTACATAACAAGAAATTCTTAGACTTAGATTGGAACTTTTTAAAAATTTTTACTAACAGTTTTGTCAAGAATTAATTTTACTTTCCATAATAAATACCTTAAAAAAAATAATTATCTGAGTAATGAAGATTTTTGTAATAATAAAAAACGGATAATGCGCTGATAATTTAATGCACCTTGTACAATGTGTAAAAACGGATGTTATCATAAAATAATCGAGTCGAACAGGTCAGCTCTATCGATGGCTGTAAACTCCGGGGCTAAGGCCTATAACAGCTCGCACGTGCACCACCCTCGCTCAATCGCACCCTATTTTACCACATTCGCGAAGTTTGGTTAGCCCCCCGGGGATTGTATTCACTATCTTCGACATAATTGCAGATAAATAAAACTTAAGTTTACGCTCGCTTAGGGCTCGTAAGCGTTGAGCTTTGAGTTTTTAATTAACGCCATGAGTGGAACGGCTTTAAAATAAACTTAAATTATTCCATTTTATATACTTTTATTAATATTATTATTGTTTAAATTGTTTTAGTTCTAGTATATATTCGCTCTTAAATAAAAGTAATCAAAACTTAGTTTTTGATAAACACTGTACTTGTTAGTAAACAAAGTTATATAAATTTATGTATGCCGTATCAATATCAAACACACACATATAGTTAGTTATAAGATACACGGTTTTAAAGGTACATTATAAACCTTCATAAAAATGAAATATACATAATATAGAATGGCTGGGTACCTACATATTATATTAATTGAATGCGGAAAATTTTAGAGAATCAAATACGAGTTATTTATTAAAAATATTAGAATAAAGTACTTACAAACTATCTAACCGAGCTGGCCCAATAGATAAAAAATGTAGACTTTAACTTATTAACTTCAGAGGGCTTATAGTTAACTCTTATTGCGATTCAAATGACGACCGAACTGAGCTACATCGCTATTTCGTAACCTAGCATATATATTTATACGTCATGCTCATATAAAATCGGTATCAATTTTCTGTCAGAATTGAATTGGATTGATTTTTTCGTCATTTAAAAAATAGTTAATGGTAAGCCCCCTGAGGTAACGGTTTAAAATCGGAGTAAGCATCTCTGAATTTTAAGTGCTAATATAATTTGTGTTTCTTTATCTCAAGCTTAACGGTGAAAACATCGTGGGAAACCTAATACGAAATACGATGAAACAATTTTTTTTATGTGACTTAATTGGCAAGCAAGCATACCACCCACCTGATGATGATAAGCGGTTCTCGTACCCTAGAGCGATCGCAACACCATTAGTAGGTACCACTCATGGGCTCCCAACATCGAGATATGGGTTCTTAAATCTCCTTTGCCTAGTAATTTCACTAGCCTACAGTGCCCTTCAAACCGGAACACAGGAATGCCGAAGACTCTACTGCTTTGCGGTAGGATATTTCACTCTACGGTGCTACCTATCTAACCGGTCTCTTGCAACAAAAGATTGCACTGGTGGAATAATCTCTGCTGTGATAGAGATTATTCGAACAGCGGGCGGTAGAGTCGTAACATCCCGACGCCGGTAGTACAAATATTTGTGCGTAGTGTGTTTATATATCTGTATTTAATCGCCATTTTCGTCAAAAACCCTTATAAAGATTAACTGCGCATTACATATACAAACCTGCGATATTAAGTTCATAAGTATGTTTATCATTAATAACATTCCGTGCAGTGCTTTGTTAGTTGTTTTTATGCGCATCATACTCTGAATATAAGACTTTCCCCCTGAATTACTAGGTGAGTTGTAAGGACTATTCTTGAAAAAAAATGTACATTTAGGAATAAATTTAATTTAATTTCAGTTATAATCTTTTTTATGTTACTAAGTTGGCAAGAAAATTTACAGACCACCTGATGACAAGCGGTTGCCGTAGCCTATTTGCGCTTGCAGCTTGCAACCGCGAGATATTGGTTCTTAAATTTCCTATGCTCTATAATTTTACTATGCTTATGCTATGCACTACTGCTTGGCGGTAGCATATCTAACACTGCGTTGGTACTTATCTAACCGGCCTCTTAATAAAGCCTACCACCACTAATATATATTCGTTCGATGTGATTGCGGCTCGGTTATGGAAAGATTTACATACTTTTAACTTAATACAATTTACCCTAAATAACAGTAATTGTATTTATATTACACTTTTTCCTGAACATCGTAAGGTAGAGAACGTAATAGCCGTAAGCATGTACACATACAATAAATAAGTTTATAAAAACCGACAATGGAAATTAAATTTAAAAATTATATTTATTGTATACAAACTAATAAACACCTGTATACTAAAATTATCAATTAAAAATTTCAAATAAATTTAATCGAAATCAGGATGTACTGTTTTTTTTTTTATTTTAAAACTCAAATAAATTTCTCCAAAAATACAAGTAAGACAAGATAATCGTATTATTACTTCCAGGCAGCAACTTCCAAACTCATTCTTTGTCCTGGTTCCGCCGAGGAGACCGACCGCCGGGCAGCACACTGCACGCTAAAATATGGATGCCTGAAGATCCTAGAACAGTTAATAATACCACCAAAATTCTAGATAAGGAAGAACTTAGATAAAAGTATAGAAATTATACGCAATTTTTAAGTAACGATCTCATTGTAGAAATATATATATAGTGTATTTTTATTATTTTTGTTCCTAGTCAGCATACGTGGACGTTTCAACTTAAGTATATAACACTTAGGTATATTATAGTCAATTTATCAACGTCACTCGTGAGCCCGTGTTTGTTTTGTATCTGTAAAAATATAATTGATTTTCTATAGAAGTACATATGCTATGGTGAAATTATAAATACACATAGATCGTTAAATGTTATTAATGTATATCTGAAATAGGATGAATAAATTCTTTTTTATACTGAATAACTATTTTTTTATTTTGTCGTAGTAAAATCGAAGCGCTCAGAACATTGTTTTGTATAAGCATATATTTTGTACAAGCATAATAGGTACATCAAACACATGACGAAATTCCCAAAGTCCCCCACAGGATAACTCCTAAGCCGTACGTATGTATAAAAAGAATTACCTACAGACAGTATATTAAAACAAAATATATGTATCTATTTTCTGTAATTGAACGACCGATGTATGTTCTGAGAGCCAAGTGATGATTAAAAAAGATTAATAAGTTAAGGTGTTATACGTGATCGATTTAATGAACAAATTAGATAATTAGGTCAGTAGGATTTCAAATAAATTGATTATCTGTAGAAATACACATTTTTATCATGTCGTTAATATTATATTACCTACACATATTGCGACGCTCATAGTCGGGTGCGCTCACTGACCGGTCAATAGCGGTCAATCAATAGATGGATGACCGCATAGTGGTATTTCAATTGAACGTCTCAGTGCTTCGGAGGGCAAGTAAAAATTCGGTCCCGGGTGTTATCAATTTAACACTAGTCGAAAAGTCGAGTCAGAGGCGAACGCTTGTAGGATGAACATCTGCCCCGAACAACAGCGACACAACACGATGGCCACGGTTGCTTTGACAGGAGTGCTCTGGCTTAAGATTTTGTACTTGATCTTAAAGCTATAAGAGTATCTTTGGACAGTCCAAGACTCCCAGGGTTTGTATGTGTTGGTATTTTTAAGCGATAATTATTATTATATTAGATATTTAAAGATTTCTTAAGTTCGTAATATCAACAGCATATTTTTAAGGTATAGAGTATGACATTTTTTTATTATTATTATAATAAACAACTAATATCTAAAAATTCTAACTTATATCTGAAATACAATATCCCCACCGGTGACGTTATCAAGGCCATTAGGGTCAACACCTGCAGGAATAGACCAAAAGTTTCGTCCAAAAAGGTCAAAGTATCTTAAAACAGATTTCAATAATTTTCATTAAAAGTCCAATAAATGTTGACTATTTACTATAATAGTCAACATTTATTGGACTTTTAATGTAAATAGGATAAATATTTTTTCTTTTACTGCAATTTAATTTATTCATGCGAAAATTTATTTGCTTACGGATCCCCAAAGAGCATGAGTGAATGGAAAATTTGAGGCTTTGGGCGGTACTGGATCAATATATGAAAAACCTGCCCATTGGTTGCAGATGTTCGTTCCCACCGCCCATTGCGTACAAATACTAGCAGCTCCATAGAATATTATATATTATAACGTTGTATCGCAGTAATTATTGCCCGACAACGCAACATACAACGCGTATAATTTTGCGACCATGGCCAGACTTTAATTGCGATTTAAAGCCTACAATTATACGTCTATATTACCCTAATATCGATTGAGAAAAGGCATAAAAAAAATTAATATGTTAGTAGGGAAATAGTGGACATGTTTTATTTAAAACTACCATGTGCCCACGATTTTGTCTACGTTACCATAAGAATTTGGAATAGAAAATAATATCTATACCAATATTTTATACCATAAAAAGCTAATACAGGTGTTGTGGTAATAAACTATCTGTGTGCAAAATTTTACTCAAATCAATTCAGCAGTTTTTGTGTGATTGGATAACGAACATCCAAACATACAAGCTAATATTAGTAGAATGTAATTTTATTGTTAAAATATGGAATACAATTTGTCTGAGAGGTCGAATTTGAAACGAAGTAAACCCAAGTCATCAATCCGAATCCGAAGAACCAACAATCGTTGGAGTAAACCGGTTCTTGAATGTAGACTGCGTTCTAGGTGGAGCAATGGTCTTCCGAAGATGCCTGGTAAGAGCTGGATGAGTTATCGAGACGTGTTTAGTGTCGTACAGCTGGAGAGAACTATCTTCAGCAACATAGACTGACGATAATAATTTTATTTTAATTGTCAGATTATTAATTGGTAACAAAAAATTATACATATTAATAAAAAGTTTTAGAATGTATATATTTTTATATCATGGTAGCCAGTACACTTGTAGTGACAGTACAGGAGCCTTAGTTAATTAAACAAGAACTTTAATTATTTATAATTTAAAAAATAATTTGTAATTAAAAGCAAGCTAAGTATTCTCGTACTCAGTTTTAAGTAAATAGGCAATTGACGACGTAATATAAGGAGAAAACCCATAGACGTAATAGTAGTGCTAGTCTGTATGGCGTAAAGAGAACTTAGCTAAAACTGAGTGCCACATCGAATTTACCGGGAAAAAAATAGCACGTACGCATGCGCTATAAAAACCTTAACGGCACCAAAATAGCGGTTATTTTAACTAAGGCAGAGATAACCAAAAGAACTGTTATTTTCGCAACACTAGGAATAATGGATAGTTGTAAAAAATCAGGATCCTTTTAAAAATCCTGTGTAATATTTAGAAATCCAAAAGGCTTAAAGAATAGTTCACAAATTTGCAATATTATTTTATAAACCCAGTCTTTTAATGTAATAAAACTTATGCACATATAAACCAACAAAAAAAAACTTAGTATCTTTCGCTTTACAGAACATTCAAGTGCTTACGTGCAATTTTCGCTTTCTGTTTTAAGTTTTTAACATTGATATAGAGCTGTTATTTTTTTATAATTAAAAATATATCACTGAACAGATAGATACAAATCTTGGTAATGTCCTTAATGTAAAATTTCTAGAAATAATCCATATCATCTATAAATTTTTCTAAAATTATGTTAGTTTAATACAGAAAAATTGTCGTGTGGTGTTCTTTTCTACATGTGTTTTTCTCATCCCTATTCCCGCACATGCGCAATTTCAAACTACTTACTGAGGCCGCCAGTTCATCCTTCAATTTATACAAATTTCAATGTATGGGATTCACCATCTATTATGTAGATCTATGGGGAAAAGTAAAAAGAAATTTATAAAAGTAATTTACATTTTATTTATTTACTTTAGGTAGTATATTGGCATGAATTAAAAACAATGTAACTTATATATATTTTAAACTAGTTATGTGCCAGTTATTATCTAACTATCTAAATATAACTCCAAAGTACATTATTACACATTTTTAGTGAAGCTTTATTTCATGCAAGAATTTAATTACATGATCTATTTAGTGTTTTTAGATTGACTACATTAAAGTAAATAACAATTTATTAATTATTATTAAATATAACTTTATTTTTTAATATCAATTTCTTGACATTTTTTTGAATTAAATATAACTTTTATATTCACATAATTATATTTTTTTATAACATTTTTTAACAACAATCTGTCTGATAGAAATTTATTTTCATAAAATTAGGTACCTACAAAATTATATTACGCAAAAATGGTTAATTGCAAATGTACCTAAATTTAAGGTTAAAGTAACTGTAGCATGAATCATTATTATATTATTTGGACTCCGATCCGATACTAAATATCATTATATAAATATTTGATAAATTATCTATGTGTAAAATATTATATGTAATAGATTACAAGCTGCTCGAGTAATCAAACAATATTTATTATAGTATATTCTTTCTAACATTATAAAGCTAATTTGATTCAAGCCATGCCTACAAAAAAAAATAGACCTTAAACCTACAGTTGTTTTGAAGCGAAGCTTTTATATGCCATTTGTCCATCGTGAAGACAGTCGCCTCTGATGTGTCCTAATAGAAGTCAATGGACTTAATTTGAACTACAATCCTCCAAGGAGTTACGATTATAGCTCACGAGTATTCCTTCTTATCTCGAGTAGTCATAGTCCTGCTAGAGTCTTAATAGTAATATACATCTTTGTTTAATACGAAAAATTAAAAAAATATATATATATCAGATTTAGCTGAGAAATAAAAAGAAAGAAAGATATAAATAAGTCTACCAATAAATAAAAGAATTCAACTATGTCCTGGACATAGGTCTTCAAAATAGTTTTATAGTAATATAATAAATGTAATGTTTTTAGATGGTGAACTATTGTAAGTGGTGAAAATAAAAATGTAAAAGTAAAAATGTGAAACTGAATAAAATTTTATAACATTTACAACGTTTCGTTTTTAAAATCAAATATTTTTGAATTTTTGCTAAGAATTTTGATAATGATTTATTTCATAAAATCTTTGTCCATTGACTCTATGCACGAAAAGTTACTTGCATTAATTAGAAGTAAATAAAAGCTTCGCTTCTTTTGGACGCTCACATTTTTCATTTGGTAAACATTAATTTTAAAAGAAACAATCCGATTTATTATTGACTACACACCTATACTTAAAAATATTTAACAAAAAACCTACATTTAATTTTTTTAAGCATCATGAGTACTAAGGTAATTTGTATTAAGTGATTGTGGACTTTATTAAAATTTATTCATATGAAAGTTCCAAATATTTGTTCATGAGTATGAGAATGAGTATTATACTTAATATGAAAGCGGCCAAATTATAAGAATCGACTACACATTAAACAACAAATATTTTTATATTTTTTTGGATTTACACATAAAAATACACGATTAAAAATACTAAACAACCAAAACCCAAAAAATTCACTATTACACATTATTCATCTCACCTATCTACAATACAACCAATTACTAAACACTTCTATCTACTGAGGTGATGATATCATTTTTACACCTTTTATTACAGCTGGCTTATAAACAAATGCCCACGGTAAGAATATCAGAAATCCAGAGAAATATAAACTAGAATAAAGTTGCCACCACTTTGAAAATACTTTCAAGTCAAAAGGTATCAGACTCCACCCCATGAAGACAATGGTATATGTTTTAAGAATGACATATAGCAAGTATTTAGCATTTGACGCCCAGAGCTTGTTGTAAATTTCCGTTTTAGATAGAATACTCTCAAGTTCTTTTTCCATGTATATTATTATGAATTCATTGAAGAATGTCATGTAGTAGCCAGAACGAGTACCGTGCCATAGAGCGAGGAACAGCAAAGTAAAAAATTGACTCAGATTTCGATTACCCAAGAACTTGAGACGCTTATAGATGTACTCTGCGGCAAAATGATTGGTATTGCAATTGAAGCTGTCAATATAGTGTTGGAATTTAGTTGCACCCTCAAATCTCATAAGCTTTATGTTGCTGCAGCCATCCCACTGTGACACTTCACCACTTTCTGTCTTCTTTTTACCATTATAAGATAAACCAAAACGAATGCATGATGCTGAAAAAATAAAACAAAGTTGATAAGTATTTATAATTTGAAACCTATAATTTGTGTGTATATATAAAAGTTTAAATAATTCTGTAATGGTTTGAATGTTTTACCTTCAGTTAACAGCCAGCAAGAGATATATTTATAAAGAGCGAAATGTGCCCACAAGCCACTATAGAAGTGTCTATACACGATTGACGTTTCCCAGAACTCATCAGAAAGCATGTACTTCATATCAAACACCGATACTAGAACATAATAAAAACAATAATTAATACTACAATAATATCATTTAAATGGAGTTTTGTTCTTTGAAACCTTTCTGATATTAAAGAGAATCAATAATAACAAATATAAAAGACATAATAACATTTATCACATTAGTTTTATATACTTATCCATGGCATAGATGATAAGAATAAAAGACGGACATGTTATCTTTGCTGACAAGATTTTATATAAATTTATAGTTTAAAAATATTCTCAAATGTACTTACAAATACTTTGACTATAGCATATCACAGCATTAAATTAACATAGAATATGTTCAATAACGTTGACATAAGCAAAATGAGCATTCTAAATGTGACTGTCTTAACCTATAGTTTGGATAATTGTTAACTTATTATATATGCACAAGCTTGGAAGAGCAAATAAAATATCAAAATCTCGCTAGTGCTCCTACGTAAATTCAATATCTATGAAGTTACTAAATGAAGTTAGTCACAAGCTTGCAATATAATCTAATAAAGTTAGCATGTAACTAACTTTGCTTTTTTGAGTTAGCGTTGAATTTACAAAGGAGCACCAGTAAGTCTATGTAATGTTCTAAGCTACATCTAAGCTCATGGTATTCAAGCATAAGCTTTATGATTTATATATCTATTAAACAGTAGACAAGAACAAATAAAGGTTTTTAAGAAATACATTGAAGACTCAATAGCTGAAGAGCTATTGAGTCTTCAATGTATTTCTTAAAAACCTTTATTTGTTCTGAACCTTTATTTGTTTACTGAAGAGTAAAAGGGCAAATTTCACTCCATTTTGCAGGTTCAACCCTGACCCCTTGAGCTATTGTTCCATTCACTCCTAGCACAAGCTTTGATCTTATTTGGAGGAGCAATAGGAATATTAGTAATGCCTTAAAAAGCACTGCTAATACTCTTTTTTAAAAAATATATACAGTTCTCCATTTCAACACCAAATCAGGTTACTAAATAAAAAATCAAATGGTCACTATGTAAAAATTTGAAATTGGAAATGAATTATATCTGTTTAGTTCCAAAGATTTTTTACAAAACAAAAATTTAATGTTACGTATTTATTTTAACTAACTCTGACTTAAAATGATATGAAATGTATGAATGCTTACTTCCGACTTGAAAAGCCACTAAATAGCTTAAGCCTTGGATGAGTCTTTTCATTGCTTGATCTTGTAAAGTTGGTGCCTCTTTATCCACAGGAAATTCATCAGATATAAAGTCACAGTAGCGTCTAAATGAGAATATAGGACCCACAAGGAAACATGCAGGGAAATAAACGAATCCAATAAGTTCTAAAAACTGCGGTTGAGACACTATCGCTGTTTTCTTATTGTTATCAGAAATTTTCTCCCCTTTTAACAACTTGTTACCATCCCATAGATCAAAGGAGAGTGCAATCAATTTCAAAGTCAGGACACAGTGAGGCATTGTCCAAGTGATATCATATTCTTCTGACTCGGTCTTTGCATATCCAACCAATAGATATGTCATGTTAAAAATGAATGTAAATATAGCATTGATTTTACCAGGTCCCAATAGCTTTGTACTTAAATAAATAGTAATAGCCGGTATTATATTGTGATAGAGTGAAAAACCAAAATTGTACAAAGCTATATCAAATCCGGTCAAAATGAAGTAAATATTTCGGTATTCCTTGTACTCCTTCACATATTTATTATATATGAAGCCAAGAGGATATCCAGCTAGGATTGATATTAAAAGTTTCAATGCTGGTTCTGTTGTTCCGATTAAGTAGGCTATTAATGGTACTGGACTGAGTCCTATCCAGCTCAGGAGCGATAAGAATATCCCAAGCATGATGATCCCTGTTAAAAAATATTATATAATATAGTAGTTATTTGAGTGATATTATTGAATATGTAAAATCTCAAGAAGAATGACCTACACTATCGAAAGCTATTGATTTAACTAGCCAATATTCAATGTGATCCGAAAGTAAATTTATATTTTTAGTTCTAAATAAATATTATAAATTATATAGGACAACTTCTATCGATTGTTTTAAAAAATTACAATACAGCTACATTTAAATGTTTTTAAATTTATGTTAAAATACATTTAAAGCTACCTGAAATTCAATTTGAAGTAGCTTCTTGGTTTGTTCTCTATTTGTAAATTTGTATTAACTCATGTATCTTGAAAAGTACATACCTTTAGAAAACAATACCAACTGCAAAAGACAATAATAACCGTCACAGTTAAAAATTTGTTAATAAAGAGATGATTTAATGAAATGTAAAAGTAGGACACTACCCTCCGTCTTGATTCTTGAATATGCTTGAAATAAGTAATTAGTAATTTATAAAGTAGGTAACTTTACATTTCAGAAATTAAAAAATACTAATCATTACTAGTATTTAGTGTTGCCAGTTCACCAAATGTCACAATTCCTGAATTCACATTAGATTAGGCACCGTTACTGTAATAAATAATGTATAGTTCCTTAAATGTAACTTGAACCAAAATGGCCGCTTCTGCGGAGGTACAATAATGGACAAAAATGTTAGACAAAAATATTGGTTTCGTCTTATATAAATCGATTCTTTATAAAGTGGGAAAATGGAATTAAATATATAAGATATAGTTATTATTTCTTCTAAATTCAATTAATTATTTATTTATTGTCGTTATTACTTACTTAAGATTAAGATAAGGATAAGGGCAAGAAGAAGAAGAAGAAAAAAGATTAATGTACATTTTTAATCACTGTCACTTATGGAATGACACCTTATCTTCTCAAATAAAATTAAATGTTGACACATCTGACAAAAATAAATTATTTTAAAATTTAATACTTAATGATTTATATTTAGAGAACTAAAACAATCGCCAGCGAGTGTACTAATCGGGTGTAGCGTCGCCGCGTTGCTATAGTTACGCGGCCCCCTTCATACCGCATACGGTTGAGACCCAAAAACGTGTTACTGCGCAGAGTTCAACTTACATTTAATAGACTATATGACCAATTTTTCGATCCATAGATATATAAGGATAGATCGCGGGAGTGGCATACGTTGATCAGTACAAGGAAACAGATTTATAACGCTTCTTCTTTCCCTTTTTAGCGCTGTGGTGGTTTCGTATCCACTCTCTAAGGCTCATCGACATTAGAACAGACAGGAATTGTCTGATTATCTATCTTCCAATTTTTGTCGAATTATAACGTTCATTTCCGTAGAGAGATTTAGAGGACAATAAATAGATAGCGCATGTAATATGTTGAAAATTAAAATTTTTAAAAATAGAAAATGAACTAGTATCACCCAAGAAGTCACTATAATTAAAAATAAATAAATATCAGTCAAGTGCGTTGTCGGCCACGTATAGTCAAAAGTAACGGGTTCCTTAACTTGAAAATGAACAATCTTAAGAACTTTAATACCACCAGAGTTCAAAACTTGAGAGAGAGTCAATTTTTAGGAGGATTTCAAGATGTATTGACTTAATCAAAAAAGTCAAAATAATTTTTTCACCCTAAGATACATTATGGACTGGATTTTTATATATTTTAGAATTTCATTACAAAATCGTTTAGCGGTTAGTAGAATACACCTATATACGGCTTATCAAATTTCGAATAGAGCCGGACGAAAGTTTATAACAGTTCCGTTTTTCCATTTGGTTTCGCAACCCTAAAAAACGGTGCACATGTGAAGGCAAGAGTAAGAATGGGGATACGAAATTGACAAATTATTCAGTTTTTTACATAGAATTACTATTAGAACAAGAACAATCACTTGTAATTTAATGTTAAATAAACTCATACTTTATAGTTAGATATTTAAGTTCAATTTTCAATACTTCACACAAAAACGAAAATATGTTTGTGGCTTAACGAAAGTCTTTTATAATTAATAACAATTGTTACTAAATTATTAGTTTTGATTGTAATATAATAAACCTTTAAATACACTATTTTCGGTTAAATGACTTTAAATAAAGGAAATATTAATACTATTCTGACAACACAGTTTAAAATTTACCAACAAATTTGCGTTATTTTGGTTACTATATTAACGTAAATTTCCAAATCATAGATTGGGTTCTTCAAAGCCTTTTTAATTGATTTTTCTTAGAAAAATGGTGAACAAATGCGTTATACCTGGTTGTAAGAATGAATCTTATCCAGGTTGTGGCAAATCTTTCCACCTGCAAGTAATTTTGTTTTATAAGAACTAGGGTGACTCTGCTATGTTAAGTTCAAAGACGATTCTTGAATTGTTTATCAATTGTAAATAATTTAAAATTTAAAAATAAAGTTATATTATCTTTAGTTTAGTAACAAAATGTTATTTTCTGTTTTCCTCGTGACGAGGAAAGAAAAAGAATGGATAAAAATAAATATAATTTTATTATATTTTCCGACTTACATGCCACTATTATAATACCACTGGCTTATTTTAATAAAAATAATAATATTCCAATAGAATAATATATTTGTTCTAATTTAAATATATTAATAGTATGCAGGAATCAAGATGATTCTAAGTTTATATTTTGTCCTCAATTATTAAAAATTATGGTGTTTCAATTAGATAGGGGCAAAACTACCATTCGGAACCTCTCTTTTGTCACAGAAATGTTGCTTCAGTGAGCTTTCTTGTTTTTATATTAATTCTATGGGTTTTTGTAGCGCATGTGTTTTATGGTATTATCTAGTTCCAATTCAGACAATTAGTCGCCCGAGTGCTAGATTGTCCAATCCTGTGGTCGTACTGTACGCCAGTCCATATTCATATTACACCTTGTTAATCTACTTCATACATTTGGTTCCATAAACCGGACGGCGTAATATTATATTCTTTGCGGACGGCGGACCAAGAATACTCTGTATTGTACATAGACTAAAACAGTTCTATACTCTAAATCTGAAATTATTGATTTGAAATTTGGGTTTTGTCTGTGATTACAATGAGAATACAGTATTGAACAGTGAGTACAATATTTGAATATTATTAATTAATGTAAATTAAAGGCAAGTTAAATAATTTTGAACTCCTTTTTATAAATAATTCGGAAAAATAGTATTAAAATGTTAAAAAATGTAAACAACTCTTCGTAGTTTTACAGGTATATCTAAACTTGCCTCCCAATGTACCCAAATTTCTATACTATACTATTTTTGATATAATATACTATTTTTGCTACTTTTGTTTGTTCCTTCTTTGGGATTTGGAATCAGTACTTCACTATTCATTTTAGTTTTTATCTACCGGCACCCGCACCGCTAGAGGACATTTTAGCTACCGTATACTACTTAGGTAGAAAAAAATGATGGCAAACACTATAATGTCACTTTAAACTTGAAATCAATATGAATAAATATAATATACGATGGAAACTAGCACAATAAGATACTTGTAACCTGTTATTCTTAAAGTAAAGGGATGTTCAATCGGGTAATTTATAGCCATGTGTTTTTTGTAATATTTTACGATTGTTTTCATACCACAACTATTCTGCCATACAACCACATGAAAGCTTACGATTATTATTACAGTCATCTTTAATTTTTAGTAGTCATCACGTAGTATTATGATAGGCGTAACCGGTGACGGTGGCGGGTGGGGGTACGGTCGTGTATTTTTCTGTGTAAGCAGTTGTCCTCACGAACCTTGTTAAATACTGAGAAATAACAAATATAATACATCTACGTACTATTTAACTACAAGAAAATTGTATTTTGACGAAGCTAGTTGGCCAAAATTATGATTTTGTCATCCTCTGGGTTATATGTTGTTTCCATTTATGCTTAGTATCTTTACAATAATACACCTAACGGATTTTTAGCCAACATTTCCATTTATAGTAAGCAATCAGTATTTTCTATATAACTTACTAATACTTTAAGTCAAAGCCATAATGCTATATTATATGTTCCAATTTGATGTGCTTTTTTCATAAATTAGTAAATTTGCAATTATTTGTATTCAAAAATGGAGAAGCAAATAGTAACAGACTTGTCTGTTAAGTATCTCAAAATATTAAGATTTAAAAAAAATGTAAAGGTTAGGTTAAGTAATCATTTGTGAAATGATAATATTTTGTTACTGAAATGGTTTCACAACTCGATAAGTCATGAAAGTCATGACTAACAGAGTGAATAAATTATATAATAAAAATAACTAAATATGTAGGCTTTTTTCTGTCTATTAAACCTAATAACATCATTCTTACTTTACTTACTTTCTGTGGCGCTACAACCTCTTGTGGGTCTTGGCCACCTCAACAATGTTTTGCCATTCGTTCCGATCCTTGGCTTTTCTTCTCCAGGCGGTAAACTTTCCCATGGCTCTGAGATCTTCCTCGATGCTGTCGCACCATCTCAGCTTCGGCCTCCCCCTTGGTTTTTTCTGTTGTGGCTGCCACTGACTCATCACCTTGGGTACCCTATTTTCCTCCATCCTCTCAACGTGTCCTGCCCACCTGATCCTGCCTCTGCCTCTGCCTGTCCTGCCTCTGATCTAAGAGTCATGGCGTGCCTGATCATACTATATTGGGATCTGCTGGATATAACAATGTCGTCCGCATAGGCTGCTAGCTGACTGGAGTTAAAGTCAATTAGACTGTTCACACCAAGTTTCCGGATAGCCGCTTCCAGTGTCAGGTTAAACACTATCGTAGATAAGGCATCTCCTTGCCTTACGCCTGATCGTATTTCGAAGGGCTCGGAGATCTCGTTTTGAACGGCGACTACAGACTTAGAGTTTACCATTGTAGTTTTTACTAGTCGTACCAGTTTGCTTGGCACTCCTAGTAGCTTCATGGCCTCGAGGATCTTCTCCCTGTTCACACTATCGAATGCCTGCTTGAAATCTATGAAAATGTGATGTAAATTAATATCGTATTCATAGGCTTTCTCTAACATCTGACGCATAAGATGGATTTGGTCAGTGGTGGATCGATTTGGTCTAAAACCACATTGACATTCGCTTAGTATTTCTTCGGCGTATTCCTTTAATTTAAGATATATCACCCCCGAAAATACTTTGTATACAGTAGATAGAACAGAGATTCCTCGATAGTTGTTGCATACAGTCTTATCTCCTTTCTTGTGGATGGGAATTATTATACCTAGAAGCCATTCTTCAGGTAGTTTTTCCTCAGTCCATATTTGCTTTACTAAGCTATGCAGACGACTTACCCACTCCGAGCTAGCACATTTAAGCATTTCCGCAGTAATTGTATCCAGCCCTGGTGCCTTATTATTTTGTAGGTGTTTAATAGTGGTCCGGACGTCCTGTATTGTTGGTGCGGGTAGTTCTTGTTCCACATCATAATATGTAGTGCTATCTGATGCTGCATTGTTTACGTTCAGAAGTTCGTCGAAGTGCTGGCGCCATCTTTCTACTACCTTTGCCTTTTCTGTGAGTACATTACCCTCTTTATCACGACAGGTGTTAGTTCTGGGCTGATATCCCTTACCTTAGATAGACCACTGTTCTTCCATTCATTCGCCTCTTGAATCAGTCTTTTCATATGTCTTCTCTTCTTTTGCTTCAGAACGTTGCGTGTCTTCCTTCTTTCCTCCCTATATCGCTCCGAGTTCTGGACTGAGTTATTTTGCAAATATGCTTGCCTCGCTTTGTTTTTTTCGTCAAGGGCTGCTTTGCACTCTTCGTCATACCATTCTACCGGTCGAGTACGCTGTTTTTCTCCTATCACTTCCCTCGTTGCTTCTATTAGTCCTTCTTTGATGTTTTTCCATTCTTTCTCTATGTTTTCACTCACAGGCCGTATACTTAGCTGCTTTGTTACTTCGTCCATGTATCTTATTTTAGTTTTTCTATCTTTGAGCCTATCGATTTCCCATCTTACTCGTTTCTCTCCTTTGCACTGTACTACAGACGTTCTATATTTTACTTTGGCAACGACCAGAAAGTGATCAGAATCACAGTTTGCGCCACGATAAGATCTTACATCAAGAATATTTGACATTCTGCGTTTACAACTTATAATGTGATCTATTTGATTAACATGATCTCTTCCCGGCATTTTCCACGTGCCTTTGTGCACAGTTTTGTGAGGAAATTTGGTGCTGCAGATAAAGAGGTTGTTGGCAGCTGCAGAGAAGCACAATCGTTCCCCGTTATCATTAGAAACATCGTGGAGAGTGTGCTTACCGGCTACATCCGAAAATACCTCCTCCTTACCTACTTTAGCGTTGAGGTCCCCAAGAATTAGCAGAGCATCGTACTTTGGCACCTTGTCACAGGCATTTTGAAGGTCGTTATAGAATTGCTCTTTCACATTATCAGTGGCTTCATTCGTAGGGGCATAGCAGCAGATGAACGTAAAGTTATACAAGCGTCCTTTGGCTCTAATGCTGCATAGTCGGTCGTTTATAGGCTCAAATCCAAGAATATTTTTGCTAAGTTTACGACTTATCATAAAACCGGTTCCATACATACCCTGCATGTTGGCACAGCTATAGTAAACGGTAAAGTATTGATTGTCGATTTGCCCCGAACCACTCCATCTCACTTCTTGTAGCGCGATCAGGTCCAGTTTATACTGGCAAAGTACATCACCAATCTCCTGCATCTTGCCGGTCTGCAACATAGTCTGTACGTTCCATGTTCCAATCCGCATGTCAAATCGGTTATCCTTTGTCCGTAGCCAAGGTCGTAGTTTATTAAGCGATCCGGTATTCTCTCTTGTTGAAGTTTTCGTAACCAGGTTTTTACCATGTGGGGTGGTTAGCCCTACGACGAACCCTCCTCTTTTATCCGGGCTTGGGACCGGCAGCACAATGAGTTCCCCCATTGCACCGGCAGAGTTTAACATCATTCTTAAAGATTTTAAATTAATTCATAAATATTATTTTATATATTTACTTGCTTTTGATACAATTCAAGTAATTTTTGCTATACATATGTTCTAATTCTGAAGTAATATTAAAATTTCCTTTTAAATTTTTTTTTTAAGATGCTTTGTTTTTCTAGATTTTTAATTATTTAAAAACTAATGTGTTAATAAAATAACAACTTTAGATTTCAATAAGTTGAAAACAGTAATTTTCTGTATGAATATGGTTATATTATATTTATTTGGCACAGTTTGAGGTAAAACCGTAGCTGGTACAACATGGACTCTGCAGGTGATTGGTGTCTCATTGAGAGCGATCCAGGTGTATTTACACAGTTAATTAAGACATTTGGTAAGTTTTAAAAACTTAAATTCTTTTGTTATTATTTTATGTAAAGAAATTAGCAGTGTATCAATAGAATAGAAGGAGCTAGCTGGGATTATTTATTCAACAGAGTGATCTGTGATTTTGTGTTCTTTTCTCATCTATGATATTCTGAGATTATTAGCCACACATAGATATACACTTACACAAACATAAGAATAATTGGTGAGAAATGAAGGCTTGTAGTCCATAATATGACTGTAACTTGGCACCTTAGATAAAAGATATATATTTTTTTAAAAGAAAGAAAATTGAAATTTGGTTTGTATTTTTAAAATAACAGTGTTTTAAAAGGTCAAAAATAGTTTTTGATATATTAACTATTTTTTTTTTAAATTTTTGTGTCTGTTTTTCCAGACATGGTTGATGTAACCAATTTTAACAAGAGTTTCATTGAATCTTAATAACATCAACACCTTTCAAAATTAATAAAGATTTCTTATCATCTTTATAACAATAGTGTCATGACACTTAAAGTTGGAAAACTCTTTTGTTGTATGGCCACGCCCTAAACAGTGTCATTTACAAGAAATAATTTACCAAATTTTGATATGAATACTCACACAATCACTAATTATTGAATTATTATTTTTCACTGACTGACAATTTATTGACAGAAGCCTCAAAAGCTCAACGGTAGAAGGGCCGATTTAGCTCCGTTAACGCGAGAGTTGAGGGTTCGATCCTGGCCCCCTTGGGCTATTGTCGTACCCACTCCTATATTTCATATTCGCGCTTATTTGGAGGGCAATAGGAATATTAGTAATGCCTTGAAAAAGCATTGCTAATATTCTTAAAAAAAAAAGTTTATTTTTGGGAATTGGCATATAGTAGAATAATATTAGGAGAGCAATTGTGTGAACAGGAATGTCATTTATTTAAATTTGCCAACAATAGGACCAAGAAGCTAGGCAGTTTGCAGTTTGTGTTGTACATCACCTGAAGCCCTTATGCTGTTGCTCTTCAAAAGAAAATTTGTTGCCTATTTCTTATGTATTGTAAATCTGTGATCATTAAACCTAAATTTGGTATGGATATTTCTATCTGATGTTTTTTAAATAGAATAACTATGTTTCGCTGCAGGTGTGAAAGGAGTACAAGTTGAGGAATTATGGTCAATGGATGAGGGGATATTTGACAATTTAAGGTACATACAAATTTTATTTTATTTGATGAGATTCAGAATATAATTACCTAACTTATTTTTATTTTTTTATAAGAAATTAAATAAATGTTTTAAATATCTTTTAGGCCTGTTCATGGACTCATTTTTCTTTTCAAATATTTACAACACGATGAACCACCTCTCCCTGTGGTGACAGACAAACGCCTTGAGAAGATATTTTTTGCAAAACAGGTTTAGTACTGTTAAAATTATTATTAATGTTTTTTTTTTAAATAAATAATACGATAGTTTTAAGTTGCTATACAGAACTGATAATAGAGTTCTGATATTTCTTAAGTATTTTTGACTAAATCCTTTTATATTTCTATTTTTCACTTGTAACAATAATTAATCAATTTTATTACATTTTCAGGTAATAAATAATGCATGCGCTACACAGGCTGTTGTTAGCTTGTTACTGAACTGCAATCATCCTGATATTGACTTGGGACCTGAATTGACAAAGCTGAAAGAGTTTACTATGTCGTTTGACCCAAAAATGCGAGGTCTAACGCTAAGCAACTCTCAAACCATACGCAGCGCACATAACTCTATGTCAAATCAATCGCTTTTTGAATTTGAACAAAAACCACCTTCAAAAGTGAGTTATTTAAACTTGTATAAAAGATATTTAAAAAAATTATTACCATATCAATTAGAATCAATCAATCAATCAATCAAACATCAGAAATTGTTAATGTTATTAATGGGGCGCAAAAAAAGGATGTAAATAAAAATTTATTAATCGCCTTTTTTTTAACCTCAAAATCTTTTTATATTCAATAAAAATATCTATATTAATAGAGAATAAGTTTTAAAATTTTTTTGTTTTTTTTCGTTATTATACTCTTAAGTCACTTTTAAGATGATGCTGGTGATAAATTGTTTGAATATTTTTTTATAACCCACTAAAAATTACTTCATATACAATTTCATAATTTTAGGATGAAGATGCTTTCCATTTCGTTGGCTACATGCCAATAGATGGTCGTCTATACGAGTTGGATGGTTTACGTGAGGGACCTGTAGACCATGGAGCTGTTGCTCCCGAACAGGATTGGCTTGAAGTTGTTCGTCCCATTATAATGAAACGCATTAATGTGTACGTATAACATTTGTTAATCTATGAAATAAGCATATTTATGTATCGCCTTGATATGGGAAAAAGCAATTATAAATATTTAATTTTACAGGTATACCGAAGGTGAGATTCATTTTAATTTGATGGCGATTGTGTCTGACAGAAAGATGATATACGAAAGACAGATAGAAGATTTGTTGCGTGAAACACAACGGCTCGGTATGGAGACTAGCGAGACCGAAAGCGAAATTCGTTCATTGAGATTTCTGATAGAATACGAAGAAGGGAAAATGCTCAGATACCGCCAGGAGATGGCGCGTAGGAGACACAACTACTTGCCGTTTATAATAACACTGCTGAAGATATTAGCAGAGGAGAAGAAGCTGTTGCCACTGTATGAGAAGGCTAAGGAGCGTGCCCTTAAGAAGGGCCACAAGAAGCTAAAAGTATAACAGGAAGCCTCGGGAGGACGCAGGGCAGGAAGGTCTCGAACCTCCCGCCGCGTCTCCCACTCCAGCCCGTCGCGAGTGCTACCCGCCTCGGAGCATATGCAATATTCTTTAGGTGATTTAGACTCTATATTTGCAGACCCACAGGAATCGGCCAATATCGCTACCACATCACAGGTCGGACATCGAACTGGTGCGAAAGTCAAACAATCCTCCAGTGCTCCAATGGAAACGCTTCCTAGCACCGAATTTTTATTGGATCCGAATTTAGATATGAATTTGGATTTAAATCTGGATTTGAACATTGATATGGATATGTTACCGTCTGTTGACTTCGTGAAGGATGTAACTCTAGAACCCACTTTGGATCAAGATATTATAGAACTGAACAATATGTTTGATAACAATATGTTTTCTACAGAGGAGACGCCACAGAACAGTGCACTGGAACCGGACGACATGCTCGTTAATAGCTTTTTCCTTAAGCCCGACGAGAGCGACAATGTAGATTAATATTGATTCTTATATTCTGCGTTGGTGCGATATATTTCTGCACATACGCCATTTCTAAAATGTAGATAAGATTTTGCTTCATTGTTATATATCTAAAATTGACACAGTCAAATTGGCAATTAGTCATTGCTATATTTCTAAAATTAATAAATTATAAAACAAATTGTGCGGTCTGGGGACCCCTGTAGGAACGAAGCTCCTTACGATTTATGTTCAACTCCGAATGTAATTCGAAACGAAATCTGTATATTTCAATAGTTTCTATGTTAAAAAGAGACAGGACAGAGAGAGAGAGAGAGAGAATTGCGCTCCCGACTGCGCACACACTTCCTCGTGTGCTCATTTGCTTGAAGTAGGCTCGATAGACACACGCACACATACACAGCATACGGCATTTCGTTACGTGACGATTTCTACTAAATCGAACTACCCGTTAGCCGCGTTAAGGAACTTCGTTCCAATTACGGCTTTATGCTTTTATAGAAAAGTATGGATAACTATATTTAACATAATATTATACATTATATCAAACTACTGATGACAATTGATTTATTGGTATAGTGTTAGTAGTGGTTGTTACGATAGTGGCCACAATTCATGAATTATTCAGTTGGGCTTTAGCATGAATATATCTATTATAAATATATTGCTACATTAGAGTACATATATGTACTTCATATTCTGAAATCAATTATATATTTCTATATGTAATAAAATATATGCTATATCAATTTGTATAACTTTAATCGTACATAGAGTTCTATTCATGTTAGTGAAGATATCTCTTCACTGTAATAAATTCAATGTAAATTACTATAAAATTTCATATAAACAAATATTTGTCTCTTATATTAATGGACGCAAATAAGCAATACCATGTCAACCCACAAAATGGAAAAAACTGAGTTATATATGCAGAAGTGTTGGTAAATGGCTGAAGAACATTTTTCTTTAACATTTGTAGGATTTTAAAGCTTTAAAACTTCTAAAAAGCCATTTTTTCAATCATGCAATTTATGTATTTTTAAACGTTTCGGGTTATATTATATATGAAATATGCAGTTTGTATACTTATTTTTTGTGAAAATAAGTAAAATAACTTACATAAATCTGAAATTGCCAAATACTTGACCAATAAATTTAAAAAAATCATATAGAGCAAGTTTTTCAAAATTTTCAAACACGTTTTTCTCGAAATGACATTCGTGTGGGTTGACATGGTATTGCTTATTTGCGTCCATTTAATGAGTATTTATAAGTAAAGTTTATACTAAGTCTACCAGGTTATTCGTCGTTATAAGTGTAATCCAATAAAAGTAAAATTTCTTTGCATTAAATGGATATAATTTCTTAGATGTTAGTATAAAATTGTTTTAACAATTTTGATATGAGGTTTCTAAAACGAATAGCCTAGGAGGATTATAATATATTATCGTGTAAAATAATTTGGTATCAAGATAGACATAATATTATAATATAATATCTTAATAATTTTTTCCATATTATAATATTTATAGAAAATCATTTATACCAATATGTAGCTAGCTTTATTTGATTTTCCATTTGATTGATTCAGAATGTAAATAAAGTTTAAATTAGGCGGAGGACACATGAGATAGTTTACATGTTTGGCGCATTATTAGCAAACTAAAGTACGTTAAACGAAAGCGGTAATAAGACTTACGTTTCTTTTAATGATCGATTGCAATAAACACGCGTAGTTCTCTAGCTGATGAAGAATTATCGAATGTTACCCCTGTGTTGCGTTATCCTGTTGAATGTATAATGTTTTTGTCGGCGTTCCATGTGGCCTTATTGAAGTAGTTATAGTATTAATTACTAGTCTTTTTGTGCTGGTTCGATTTGCAATGTAAGCATTTCAAGCAGATTATATAAAAAATACACGCTTTCTTCACCTTTAAAACAATTGTTCTTGCGGTAATTGTGAACCTGACTTCCCTATGTAAATGTTTAATGTGGATATAGAAGTTGTATTTTAGACTCCCCTGAAAACTTTGAAACATTAGGTTTCGCATCGCATAGTATATATCCGTAAAGATGAAATATGATATTTTCTTCTTATAGCTCTCTGTAATTAATAATTAAATTATCAATTATGTGTTAGATATTATGTAGATATAATATTCATTATTCTGCACTTCTATTGAACAAGTTTAATCGCCTATTTTGACTAATTAAATTAATAATAAATAACTACTCAAGAGTAATTGTCTTACCAAATATATATTAGGTAAGTTACTTGTAAACATTAAGCATTCGATCAGGTCACATTGTCAAACTTTCAAAGGCAGTGAAGTAATAGTAGTATTGCTATTATTATGCTACTATTTCTTACCTTAAGCAGTGTATAGAAATACTTAAACTGTATGTATCCTCACTACTTTCATAAAATATTGAAGTAAATTTTTAATAATTGTATATATACATATCCTTGAGTGAATTGAATATTTTTCAAATTTTAAAGTCACGCTAGTCCCTTCGTGGTGACGATTTTTATTCTCTTAGAAATATAGTACTTATGTCTGTAATTGTCTATTTTTAAAATAATGTATGCCCTTTCCTTTGTGTCAATAAATATAGTGTTGCTGAATTAATGTTTTATTGCTGCGTCACGTAATTAAAAACCAACCAATTAATGTGCAATATGCGTGTGATTCAATTATCGTTTGATAAATTTTATTCGTAAAAGATTCTCTTTTTAAATACCTACTTAATTTCTTAATACTAATCTTGATATATATAATGCTACTGTACGTGTGTATGTCGCTGAACTTCTAAACGGATAGATTTTGATGATTTTTTGTGTGTACTCCGGTAGATTTGAAAATGTTTTAGATTAACAATTGAACCCAGTAGGGGTGCGCTGCTATCGGGTTTCTCTTTTTTCATTTTCGTGGCAGGACAACGTCTGCCAGGCCCGCTTGTTATTTATAAAAATAAGTTATACTGAAATATTAAAATGACTAAAGACAAGAGAAAACCGCTAAAGACACTCGTTGATCCATGGTTAGCCTACAACAAATGAACCAAAATGGCCGCTTCTGCGCAGGTACAATAATGAACAAAAATGTTAGACAAAAATATTGATTTCGTCTTATTTAAATAGATTTTTATAAAGTGGGAAAACGGAATGAAGTATATAATATTGTTATTGTTTCTTATAAATCCAATTAATTATTTATTCGGATTATTTAATTACTTAAATAGAATAAAACAAATAGATAGTATAGAGAAAAGGTAAATAAAAAATAATAATAGTTAATGTACGTTTTTAATCACTGTCACTTATTGGGATGACACCATTTCTTCTCAAATAAAATTAAATGTTTACATATCTGACAAAAATAAATTATAGTTTAATATTTAATAATTTATTTTTAAAGAATTAAAAGAACAGTGAGCGAGTGTACTGAGCGGGTCTAGCGCCGCCGCGTTGCTATAGTTACGCGGCCTCCTTCATACCGCATACGGTTGAGACCCAAAAACGTGTTACTGCGCATGGTTCTACTTAAATTTAACACACTATACACTATTAAAAAAAAACTTAAATCTTGGGAGATCACTATCACCGTGTGGATAAGAATGGAGATTGTTAATGAAAGAAGATGAATGATGAATTAATGTTCATTAACGTCGCAGTTATCACTTTTTACTGTTATCTCAATAACTCAAACACAAGTCTCGAAAGGCGCAGCGTGGGTGGACCACCCTCAATGTGGACTGACGACCTAGTAAAGGTAACAGGAGTCCGCTGGATGCTCATGGCGCAGGACCGGTTAGAAGCCAGTGGGCTTAGGGGAGGCCTATGTTAAGCATTGGACCTCGGCGGATATGACGATGATGAACTCAATCACATAATATGTTGTTCACCGTTGAATTAGACAATTTTACTAGTGCGTACAGTATTTTGCCATAGTCATAAAAAAAAAAGTAATTATAAACAAACATCATAAGAGTTATTTTAGTGACTTGTAGCACACTAATAAAATAGGATATAAAGAATCCTATAAAAGCAGGCAACGAAAGAAAATATTCTACAGATCTTTTTTGTCTATTACACTAGAAGTCTTTTTTTTTTGTAAAAATAATAAAAATCACAGGCGTGCCTATAAAATTTGAAGAGTTCCCTAGATTTCTCTAAGATCCCACCATCAAATCTTGACCAAATTATAATGAGACCAACCTATATAGAAAGTACTACCGACTGTATCGCGGCGAGTGTTCAGAAGAATTATTCTCTCTCTTACCCTCCTCTTCGACTAACTGTGGCATCAATTCCTTCGCGAACAAAGAAGTTTGCTAATTCTTTTCTTTGTCGTACTTCTAAAAAGTTGAACTCATTGCCGGCTCACTTGTTCCCAGTCCTATAATCTGGGCTCCTTCAAACGAGGCGTGAAGAGGCATCTTGCGGGTGGGCAGGGTGAGGGTGGCTAGCGCGATTGCATTCCGAAACTGTTTTAGCCGTCTTCGCGTTTGAATTTTACTTCCACTTACCATCAGGTGGAGTACAGCCATCTGTCCTACTTTTCAAATAAAAGAAAAGTATACCCTTTCATATATTTTTTAAAATGTTCTCACAATTGGACAAATTGGTGAATATACAAAAAAAATACAGTCGAACATAAAATTTCTTCTCCTAACTTTGAAGTTGGTAAAAATGTTCAGGCTCTTGCTTAAATCTATATAAAAGTATGTTATTATCTGATCAGCTAGTTGTTAGGAGTAAATTTAAGGTATTCTTATTCAATATGAAGTAAAGGTCTGTTATAAATGTAATAACATTCACTACAATAGATTGAATAAAACTCTTTGTTTTAAGCTAGTAGTAACTTACCTGATTCATACAATTATTAAGTGTTTTACAAGAATTATTATTAAAAAATGATATTCCTAATTGAAATCAAACAGTACAAGAATAATATTGATGTGGGAAAACCCACTATACCTGTTATTAATTGTAGTAAAATTGCTTTTCTGAAGGTGATAGGCGAAAAAACTGTGGAATAAATTGTTAAGGGTATTTAAAAAAAGCCTGGTACTTATTTAAAATTGTATTTTTAGATCTGATTCTGATTTATTTTGTCTACATCAATGTAAAGTCAAATATTTCACTCATATAAGGTACTTTTTATTATTAAAAATCGATTTTCTCCCATTCACAATATTAGAAGTTACGAAACTTATATATAAAATGTTGTGAACAACTTATTCTAATGTAAATAGCTAATTATGACTAACGTCGAATTATATAAACAGTTATCATGACAAAAACTACTTTGGAAATGTTTTTTTATAAAATGAATAAAAATTGGGCAAAAGCTATACATATAAAAATATAACCAATTGTTTTAAATTATGAACGTTTTATTTATAATTCATTTTATATATTCTTCATTCATATCAAAACAGGAAATGTTTTAAAAGAGTCAGTCATCAAAAAACTAACTTCCTTTACAGAATTAAGCAGTTTACATATCTTTGGCTATTTATATAGTTTAAAAAGATGTTTCAATATATAATTAATGACTTAAAATATATTACGATCCTCTAAATCATAGTTCAAAATTAGCAGAGTAATCATACAATACCTTAAATAAAAAAATCAACAAGTAAATGAGTTTATAATTCAAATATTTAAAAATAGTCTTAGGTCTGTTCCTATGAAATTGCCGTTCTACAAAACTGCTCATTTTAACCAAAATAAAATTTGTTTAGAAAATAAATTGTTGTTTTAAAATTAGTCATTTGTTTAATAATAGTGTTATGTTTTTATCGCATTTGATTAACTAAACGTGGCATGATGACGATAAGCCGGTTCAATTAGTTGACCAGCGAAGCTTACACATACAAACTAACATTCATAAGAATGTAACTACACACATTGCAACAGTAATTTGGGAAGCGCACCATGTTATCTTAGTGTCTGTATCGTGGTGAAGGTAACGCATAAGTGAATTATCATCTATGCCTCCGCGCTCGATGGAGGTCAAGAGTCAAGAGCGTGTCATGATGACAAGTGTACCAGAGACAGAATAACTACTTGTAGGGGGGGAATTCTAATGGGCATGTGGAGCAATGAGTAAGAGATGTGAAAAACTGCATGGTGGTTGGGGATTAGATGGTTAGGTTATTTTGAAAAATTAACGAATGAAGAGGATGATTGAAGCGGAGCATTTGACAACATAATTATTAATGAATTGCACAGGGCATCAATAAACTGCCACTGCCATTCTATGTTGCCATTCAATTGCATGGGTATTAATAGAAATAAAAAACTACTTATTTCTTAAAACGGCAATTTCATACGTCATACATCCCTAATATGTCATTCATAAAATAGCGATATAAAATGATTACGGCGAGGCAATGATTAATTAAATCGTTTGGTTTTAAATGAATTATAATAGAGGTTTGCAATTACAGCGGAGTTAATTAATCGTTGGCCAAGCGATATTACACAATAAGTACACAATTACAAACACTAAAAAAGAAGATAACGGATGCTACATATACGAAATTGTATCTTTTATTGTGGTATGTAGTACCTTAATTCATAAACACTAATTATTAATCTTAAATACAGTAGAGTCAAAATTACCAACCAGGTAACAGTTAAGGTGAAATTAACGCTCAAATTCTCCATATGTATATAACGTAATCAAGGCTTAGATAATAGTGACACTACTGTGCTTTTAAAATATCTTATAATATAAAATTTAAACCTAATAAAAAACTAAAAACACACTAATCCGACTGCCATTTATTCTGAACAGTGATAATTAACTTGTTAAAGCACTTCCACGATGAAGATATAATCTCATTTGGTGAATTACAAAGCAGTTAAAGTTCCAGGCAGTCGGTTTAGAAATTATTTGTTCGAAATTACATACAGTGGCGGATTTACAAATTTTCAAGGTATAGGCTAAATTTGGCTGCCTTTGCCTAATATTGTCATGTCCTAAATTTACCACAATTTCGCTTTTTTTACTATTACAAAGTGTAGGCAGAGGGCGCAGAGGCCGACTACTGATTGTGGAGAGGAAAGTCATCGGCAAATTCGTTACAGACTTCTACCTGTGACACATCAGGAAACCGTGGTGGAGAAATCTTTTTGATTTCTATGAGGTAGCAAAAAAAAAAGAATCTGCCGCCCTAGGCTTAAGCCTATTCAGCCTGCTGGTAAATCCACCACTGATTACATACAGATATTTATTTTAGATAGACAACGCCCTATAACTATTGATGAAATGAGACAGACTATAAATAATGATGTATTAAGCAGAGAAAATGTTTGTACAATAAATTACCAGTGAAAATTATTAGGTGGTGATGTATATTGAAATGTTCGCGCACATTAGTCCACATACATTATAAACGCTACATACTCAACGGATATAAGGATAGTTATATCCTGTGTCGGGGGTCCGGACAAATACACCCAGACCGGAAAACATGCCTGTATGGTCAATACAAACATATGTTCCGAGCAGGAATCGAACCCGCGACCTGTGGCGCTAAGGCAGGTTCACTACCACTGCGCCACAACGTCGTCAAACATCTCTTTGTGCGATGGCTTTTATAATCTATTATAGTAAATAAGGTCTTTTTTTTTATTTGCCTTGAGGATCTAATGTTCGCGATTGCTTAAGAGATCATCTTATTTAATTACTTAAAAACTTTACATTTCTCTTATTGTATCATAAGTATTTACACGTAAGTAAATATTTAGCTTATGTACATAATATGCATTAATTCTAATGATAGAATTATATTAAAACTTAAATTTACATAAAATGAATTTGGAGATGTTCTAAAAATTTTTAAAAGAGATTTTCGGTTGATATACGTGGAAGTTTGTCTTGTTTTACATCAAACAATAATTATTTGTCTTGTCAAAAAAAAACAATTTCACCAGTTTTTTCATTTAATTTTCTCTGCTCAGACAATATTTAAATTAATATTAATGAGGAAAATGTGGTTTATTAGAAAATATCACCACTGTCAAATTATACCAAAACACACAATTATACCAAAAAAAAAAATTAAACTAGTTTTTATTTTTCTACTTTCAGTCAACATCAGGGGCCCGTCAAATCAGGATAAGAGTAAAAGCAGACCTTGGGTAGATATCGAGAATAATGCCAGGACGAAAATTCATATTATTAAACTATTATATAATCTAATTATATTTTTTAGAAAAGAACGACCTAATATATAACATACCATCAAAGGAGTATAAGATAATTGGAAAGTAATAGTATATTATACATTAATCTGTCGCCAACTTATTACTTTTTAATTAATGAGGTTACTTGTTTATTTTAAAATGCTTTACAAAACACGGAGAGTGGTGCTATAGAGGCCGCTAGTGGTGTGGAAGAGCGGAGTTAGTTTAGTTATACTTAAGATATTTTTATACTGCGAACGTCCGTTACAATAAAATATCTTTAGCCATAGTACAAGTGTAGGTAAACACCTTCAATTAGGTTTTTGAATCAACGATATTTAACATAGAAGCCCATTGAAATCCAAGGATATTTTAAGTAAAAAATTCACAAGTTTTATTTTTAAATATTAAATGTTGCGCAAAAATAATTAAAGCAGCAATGTAAATCAAGAATTAAGCATCCAATACAGTTATTTTCAGAACATCTCAAACTATGATCTTTTACTTTACTTAATCTACATATGGCCCTTAAGTAAAACTTACGGAATTTACTATATTCAATTATCCTGATGTCACGAGCTCAACTAATTCTTTAATACTAATCGCCAGTCACATTTCACTTCACACCTCGTTGTATAGTCTACAGCGTCGTATATGGTGTGTGGTGATGTGTATTCTGTAATAGAAAACTTAAATTTAGTTATTGAGAATAAATGATTAGTTACTTAGATGTTAATTAGAAATGTTTATTATATATAATTCTACTGTACGTGTGTATGTCACTGAACTCCTCTTAAACGGCTGAACCGATTTTGATGATTTTTTTTGAGTGTATTCCTGTGGATTGGAGAATGGTTTAGATTAACAACCTGGTCATTGGACCCAGTAGAGGGCGCTGCGATCGGGTCTCACTTTTTTTTTCATTGTCCGGGCAAGACAACGTCTGCCAGGCCCTCTAGTATATTAGTAATATGTGACTTGATGAATACCGCTATTGATGGCGCTGGTAGAAAGGCGGCGGGTACCTCCCCGAGCTGTAGGGGAGGCAGGCCTGAGCGGGGAGCGGCGCCGTTGGCGGTGCGGGCGGGGAGGGCGCGCATACACTGACCCGCGCTCACCGGTGCTGGAAACATACAACAACAGATATCAGCTTAGGCCTTGTCCAGAAGAGGCGATTAAACCGCCAATGCGTACACGCGGTTAAAACACGTCACTTTTTTTTTTTTAATTCATAAATGGGTACGAGAAACTATAGTCCCCGTCACGAGACGCTACGATTTTTTTAAATAAATAACTTCTACTACGTTACTTTGTGACAATGCAATCAACAACAAATAATCCCATATTCAATCAACTCAAAGTAACTGGAGTAATATGAAACTAATTAGCAATTTAACTTGGTCGAGTAATATTTTAGCCATTAAAGTGCTGCCAACTAATTAGACTCATGGCACGTAAACATTTGGACCGAAATTTTAGGGTAAGTTCACGGTGCTTAGTTCGTCTCAGATTGTTTGCTGTTCTCGCAGATGAGGTTATATTTGTTTATTATTGTTAATTTTGATTAGTATAATATTTAATATAGTTATTTTTACTAATTATTGTAAGTAATTATTAATTTTATTTGGTACGACTTTTTTTATCCAAATATGACCAGCTCCTGAACGTGTGTTTACAAAATTTATAGCTCATGACGGGAACTATAAAGATGTCATGTTGCGTTCCGATAACGCACGAACTTCTAATAAAAACGTGACCGCTTCGTTAGACTCAATGTTGTCTAAACTGAAACCATCACCAAATAAATGCTCGCATATTTATTCGCTCCTTTTGGACGCAACATTCGCGCTAATATGTAATGCATCCTTTCTGGACAAAGTTTTAAAGATCTTGAGCGTGACGTCAGCGCCACCTAGTCAATTAGGCAGTGCCTAGAAAACTTCTACATACCTTAATAAAGACAATTACAACTGAATTTTTGTTAGGTAGGCTCTGACTGAATTTCCTATATGTTTCACCAATGACATTACAGAAACGTTGAAGAAATATCATTCCTTAAGTTTCCCATAGACTATAACCGACTTTTTATAATTTTCACTCATCATAAATCTACGTCGTGCTTTCTATCGCACGTCACTATGTGAGGTTGGAACAATTTCTTTATCCTACGGTACTAAAACCATTTTAGTTAGATGTTATTTCGTTTTTTTTTTTAACTTACTCTTACCGGTAGATGGCGCCGGGAAAGGCGGAGGGTAGTAGAGTCTCGGGGCGCGGCTGGGGAGGCCCTGAGGGCGTATAGGGGTGATATATCGGTGGTGGGGGGGCGGCCTGTATTGCAGGAGGCGGTCCTCTGCTTCCCTGGGAATCTCCCGGGCCTAATAGCAAATAGTAAACATTTTAAAAATTAAATATTAAGTTATTATGTAAGTATTACTTTTTAACTTTCGAAAATTTTAATCAACAAAAGAAAATTTAATGTAAAAATAAAATCTTTCTTTTTTGTATATTATATTATTTCGAAGTGATACTTCTATGCCAATATTTTTTTATAGAGTAACTAGCGGCCCGCTCCGGCTTCGCACGGGTATAAAATATATATCCTATTTCATTCACTGAAAAAATGATTAAAATCGATCCAGTAGTTTTGATTTATTTATTACTGCCCGTAGCCCGCACGCGTTAAATGTAATTATTTACGACATCAAAACACACACATTACAAACCTCAAAAATAACAGTATTTCTCCACTATTTAATGTATGTTATTATACATATAAACCTTCCTCTTCAATCACTCTATTTATTAAATAAAACCGCATCAAAATCCGTTGCGTAGTTTTAAAGATTTAAGCATACATAGGGACAGAGAAAGCGACTTTGTTTTATACTATGTAGTGATAATCCCGCTATAAGAATCGTGACGTCATACCGCGAATACTGTCAACAATCATGTTTTGAATAATATCCGAAAATTAATTATCAATGTAATCTTTGAAAACGTGATTTATAAACGTACATATAACATTGTGTATATTCTTCGGCTTTCTTTCATTTTTTTATTGAATTCATTATTGTCATCAAGGTCATTCAATTCAATTGGTTATATTGGTTCAATTATGATATTAATAAAAACTCTTCAATTGGTTAACAGTTTAATAATTTTTTAATGATTTAGTACCTAGACATTGACTTTCTTAATTCACTGCATTTTATTTTGATTCCAAACAAATTTATAACTTTTAATCCTATAACTTTTCCTGAATTTTTTAAATCTTCTTCTACACTACAAAAAACGAAAACTAAACACATATTTCTGAGGAGCACATAGTTCGTCTATACATAACCTATAATAGTTTGTAACAAAAAAACTATAATATGTACCCTAGTTCACTGGATTCTGAACCAGTTACAAATAATAAAATTCTGCGAAATTTCAAAATTCCAAAATTAATTAATAACTTACTTTTCTTTATCAGTTCCATTATTTTCTGATACACATCATTAGAAGGCGAGAGTCCAACATTAGTCGGTCTTCTTATCTGTGTAGATATAGTTTGAAGTATAGAATCATCTACACGTAGAGAAGGTGAAGATACCTAGAACAAAAAAGAAATTTGACAACAGTGCACAATAAGTTTATTTTTTTTTATATTAAGCTATTCAGATTTTCGATTATCCAAATATCTTATTAAATCAAACGATCAGTCCCTTTAATAATAATAATCTTTATTTCCTAAAACATGAGTAGGTCACAAGGATTCACAAGAAATTATTAATTATTAGATTGTAATATTTTGCCTCCTTGGTGTGCAAAAATTTCATTCAATTTCAAAAAATTCCTTTAATATTGTTGTTGTAGTCTTTGTTAACATTAATTATAATCTCAGTTGTCATATTTAGATGTTGCTAATAAATGTACTGAATATGAGAAACTTTTTTTTAGATACTTCTACTAATGTAAATGTGAAATGTTGATGTTGGTTACTTAAGCACGCAGAAACTTCTGACGGATTTGGATACAATTTGGCACAGATATAGATTGCTATTACCTGGATTATGGATTAATACATACAATACTTTTATTAATCAGAAGTTGCAGGCAAATGCTAATTTTTAATTAAAGCTACATTGTCAAAATTTTATACAGCTGTACTGTGCTGAGTGCCCTCGCCCCTGCACCTATACGTCACATAGAATAGTCCAATAGAGACTAAGTGAAAAGCGGGCCCACCATAAAAAAAGTACTATACAATATTAGTAATATCCTGTATCAACCAGTCCGGAAACACAAGCACAATGACCGGAAAACATATTTGTGCGATCAATACAAACATCTATTCCGGGTAGAAATCAACCTTCATACAATATATTTTGTACTGTTAAATTTAAAGTTTTGTAACATTATTATGTACTTGTGTTGTGTTTATGAAGAATTATTGGCTTGTTTGTACTAACCGTTCCCATCCTCGAGCTTTCCATAAGCCATTGAAGAATCTTTATAATAACATTTTTTGCAGTATGAGATGTTTCCTAAAAGAATAAAATTATATATAAGTAATGCTTTACTTGTCTAGGATAAACATATACAACATATAATTATGTTTAATCTATTTATTATTTATTCAAAGGGAAGAGATCCTTAGGTAAGAATGGTGGCATCTTTGACAATTCTACCATGCAAGAAAATGCTCATAATAATTGAACTTAAATAGAAAATACATTTATTTGTAAGAATTCCTTTTTTATATATGTATATTTTTTACTTTCTTTAATAAAAAAATCTTAGAGAGAACGGTAAGATGTCAGTCCTGGTTGTCATCATAACAGCTGATGACAATCGTTAACTCTTGATAGGTAATTTGCTCTTAACCAATGAGTTACTGATTCGCCCTTAGGGTAGCGGAGATTAGATGGTAATCTCTCTATGTAAAACTAGTAACCTGTCAATTCTGAGTAGTAATAAGCAGAATTTGGGCAAAATACCGGGTTAAATGCTAGACAGAAGTATTTTAATACTCAGAAAGTCAGTTTAAGGGGTTTACAATTGTTTTCAAATTTCATAGTGATATGTAGAGCTGAAGATTTAGAAACTCTAGATTCGAATAATATAAGTACTTACGGTAACGAAGGACGCCTGGCTAAGCTGAGTGAATACGTCGTTCACTTCAAACTGATGTGGGGTTTCCTGAAGTAAAAAAATTGTCATGAAATAATTGTCACGGTAATGAAAAGTATATTTCTGGCGTTCATATTCTTTAAGGCGGTTCCAGACTAGTGTTCTTTTTTTCGGGCGAGGTCTTTTCGGTGTACACTATAATACGCACACTTCAAGAAACCGAACACTATGAGCCATTGGCTTCATACGCGTGTACGATCAAAACTGGTCAGAAACCGCCCTTGTAAGAGAAAAAAACAGCCATAGAACAATCATTCTAATTTTGGAATAACTCAATATTAAACCTATAGCCTCCTGCCTGTCCCTTTGAAAGAAGATTTTAGTTCACTTTTCAAAAAGAAACGATCACAAGTCCACCCGTTTTCATTTATAACCACGTTTGATAGGTAGGAGAAACCGAAAAGGGGTTAACAAGATCACATGATTGTGATTAAAAGACAGTTGTTTCAGTAATATTTAAGACCCAGTCTTTTTTCAATATAATTTTACCGAGACAGTTTCAGTACTTGAAATAAATATACCGACCACAGTAAACGAGCATCAAGTTATAAACAGCAGACCCTGTATATTATTTCAATCTTAGGCAACAATTTATACGAAATTTTTAACAAAAAAAGTGTTTATACTTTCGATCCACATTAATAGTCAATCTACTTGAACTGCTGTAAAAAAATACGATGAAAATAAACTCAACACAGAATACAATGCGTACATTGTGTGTGTACACTGGCAGGTGTTAGATTCATTAAAAACTAATAACCAAATCCTAAATTAAAATATTGCAGAGACAAATTTTAAGTCTCAGAAATCTCTTAGCATGATTGCTGATCAGCAGTTAAGCAGGGAGATGGATTTAGCCGTTAATCATACTTTTTAATCTATGAATCGTAAAACGTTTCATTTTTATTCAATAAGTAGTGGGCCCGGCAGACATTGTCCTGCCATGAAAATTAAATATAATGAAAAAAAAGTGAGACTCCATAGCAGTGCCCACTACTGGGTCCAATTGTTAATCTAAGCCATTCTTGAATACACCGGAATACACACAAAATCATCAAAATCGGTACGTGGAAGTAGACTGAGATATCGCTTTGGATATATATTCTTCGAATTTATATACGAATTAATGGCCTAAAACCTTCTGCAATTAATTTCGCGTCGAAAGGTCATGGTCTCATGCCGATCAGTCCAGTATTTTTCTAGTTTATCGGGTACAAAAAAAAAGAAAGTTGCTTATATAGATCTCTTAGTTGTGTAAACATGATATCTAATTATAATAATAAAAGATTACTTTGTGTGAAAATCTAATGCTTCCGTATCCCCTGAGTCAAACGAGACGTGAATAGGCATCTTGCGGGTAGCCAGGGCAAGGGTGGCTAACGCAGTTGCTTTCCGCAACCATATTGCCTGGACTTTACTACCACTTACCATCACGTACAGTGGAGTCATTTGCCCTTCGTATTAAATTAAAAAAAGCAATGTTTAAAACTATTGTTCATGCATATTATACCGACGGACACCGATTTGTTTTGTATTTTAAATGCCCATAAAAACAATTTTCGGTGTTTCCGGTAAGGGTCCGGGTCTGGGTATACCTAGGGTATAGGATACTAATCGCTGTGTATTATTGAACAAAGGAACGCCTTTTATTTAAAAAAAGGGCATTCTTTTGTTATATCTATATATCATTTATAACGAAAAACTTTAGAGCATACCTAAATAAATTTATGAAAAAAAACCTTTGTCTCCGGACCCAGGGTTCGGGATACTAATCCCATTGCAAATCATTGAACAAAAGAGAACCTTTTAAGGGATAGTAGAAAGCTATTGAACAGAAGAGACCTTTAAAAAAAAAGGTATGCTTTTGGATATATAAATACCGAGATAATATATAACAAAAACCTTTATTAGGTCATAAACATTGGTATACAGTTAATGATACAATACCCATATACATATAAAGTTGGTTAGGTATCTCCCTAATCTACCTGGAGAATCACCCTACCTGTACGATAACCGCTACCTGTGCGATAAAAGCTTCTCGATACTGAGAAGGTTGAATAATATTTTAAGCTGGCAGTTGGTGAATTATTATTAATAAGTGAAACGTTTATATCATGGGCTGGCAGATGGGGAATTATTAATAAGGACAGATGTTTAAGCATAATCTTTCTGTGACGGAACAATACGTCATCGTGTAGACATAATAGTCACCTGTATTGTTAGGTTTGTTGATTGATGTTGGATATACAGAAATTATGTAATTAATAAATATATATAAACCAAAAATTGGCTGTTTAAAACTTAAAGCCAAAATAATTAACTATATTTGTGTATTTATGCCCGTATACCAAATATTTTATTCAAATTGTTCTTTTAATGAAGACAATAAATATTGTTATAGATAAATATATAATAGAATTTAAAAATATGATTACTTCGACAGATTCTTCGATAAGCTTGAAGACCTCGCTCCCGACTAGAGATCGCAATATTTCTTTCAAATTTTGGTACTCCTGTAACTTTTTACGATGAATTAAAGTTTGATATTCCTCGTCGCTAGACAATTTGTCCATTTCTTGTTTTAAAGATTTGATCCTGAAATTATAAATTTGCTTTACAACTGTTATATCTGCATAGCAAGGTTTTTCTTTGTTTACTCATTTGTGAACAGTTTTAAAGCATTTAAAGAGGAAGGATAAGACATTGAAATCGCCGCGCAATACCGATTACTTTTTTAATTAAAATCATGTTTTTTTATAGGCTATAGGCGACCGGCTCAGGCTTTATGTAGGGGAGTTATTCAATTCATATTTCTAAATATAATTACAAGCAGTTTTGTCATAAGACTAACGCTGCGCTAAGCGTGTACCATCGCGTCTCGTCCCTATCTGAGCTATGTAATATAATTTTTTAGACGTTTAAATTGCTCGGATTAATGTTTAATATATTATTTTGAGATATATTTCCGTAAATATTAAATAAAAATCCCTGAATACCAATATACCGTAGTACTGATCTGTTGTACGAATGTATTTTGTTTATATAGTTTTTAATTCATTAAATGTAACAGTGTCTTTGTCTGTCCGTTTGTCAGTTAAAAAAAAAACACCTAATATAATTGTAAAAAGTAAATGTGTATTATGGAATAGGCAATAAATACCCGAAAATAAATGAAAAAGTTTATTTCAAAATATTTTTATAATCGTAAGAAATTTAAAATTAATACCACGTTACATATTATTAGCAAACTATGAATAATCGTCAAACTAAGCCGTTAAATTATAAATTTCATGTAAAAGAACAGTTTTTATTGTTTTAAAAATAATAATAATAACTATGAAATATTATACGTCGTTATATAAATAATAATAGGTAAGATCGTCTTATCGTCATTATGATGTTCGATGATATTTCAGACTTGACTATTTATAACATGAAAGGCTTACCGATGTTCTGCGTTTATCCCACGATAATAATGTAACAGCAACCTATTTTATTCGTTAATATTCTGCTTATTGTTATTTTACTAAAAAGCATTTTATTAATTGTGTTCGGACAAATAAAACCTTACCACTAAAATATTGTAGCTGTATTCATTAATTATCAATGACAATGTTTGTGTTAAAAAAATTGTATATTTTTTATCGATATGAAGTATGAAATGAAACCTTTGCGCACAGCTTGCAGAATATTTTTTTTTACAAAAGAACCCGCGACAAATGTGTTATTTAGGGTGAAGCTTTATGTTTCTCACTGTCAAGTATTTAACTTATATCGACAAAAGCTAAAGCAGATTATATTGGTATTTTGATAATATTAATTTCTAAAAATTCGCTATAGATGTTCTTTAACGTGACGCGCTTTGCATAATAGAAAAACTCCCGCTGATATATACACCAAACAAATAAGTCAAAATGCATTCGACTAATAAACTAAAAGTGTACTTTTAGTGTACTAGCATCACTTAACGTACCCTATAATGTACGAATAACACATTATAAAGTACAACTAAACAGACAATATTAAATAATTTCGATATTTAATTTTGTGCAAACCTGTTTTGTCGCTGTATGCACTGTTCGCAGTAAGCGTCTGCTTTCTCCTTCTCCATCTTCTTGACCTTCTTCGGTTGGGCTGAGAACAAAATCAATGATCGCCAAGCCATGAGCAGCCAATAGTTAGTGACTTATTACACATTATACAATCAACAATTTACCAACATGCTGTCTTTGCATGCCAGTAAATAATTTTCATTATAAATAAGCCTCAATCACATTTGTTTGTGAATCATCTTTTGGCAATTCAATCTATGATCAATTTTTGATTCAAATGATATTATATATTTTTACCAGACTGATAACTTTAGTTTTTTGTTTTTAAATTATTAATTACTGTAACCGTATTTTAAAAGCACCAGATTAAATACTAATACTACACAAATTTGCTATTTTCATTAATATCACACATGAAGTTCTATTTATCTATGCAAGCTAAATGATCCTAACTATACACTCACTCAGTTTTCTAATTATATAAAACGATACATAGAATTTTTAAGAATCAATAAAATATATCCTAATACCATGAATGTCCAAGATATATCTGAATTTTTCTTGTTAAATAGCAAATGCATACAAACTTATGTAATGTCAAAATTATGTAAATTTAATTTAAAAGTACGCAATGAATCAACTCTGTATTTGCAAACTAATTTAATTGGTTAGAAAATTTAGGTATTTAATGTTCGCTAAGGCTTTATTTCATTAACTGCATATTCCTTAACTTATATTTTTTTATAGCGCTGAGCATATCAGTGTGATAATGCAGATATTATTGCTAGGGAAGTGTGACTATATTTTTAGAATTCTATATTTGGCACATAAATGTGAGTGTTGTCCAGTGTTAGCTTACCTTCAAATTGATTTTGAGGCAATCTCTTAAGTGAATTATTCGTTGTCTGTCCGTGAGGTATTGGTGGTGGAGGCCTGCTAGCATCGAAACTAAAAAACAATAAGACAAATAATAAATTTTACAACTTATTCAAATAACTTACATAATATTCTTAGGACAAAGTATAAAAATACATGAAAATTTTAAACACTCGTCTAAATAAACTCATTTCTTAACTCTACTTTTTTCACTAGATTTATATAATTCGAAATATTTAATAATACTTTCAGTCATACTCATAATACTGATATTTTAAATCAAATTGCATGAATCAATATTACAGAAAACAACTTACATTGGCATTGTCGGTGGTGGTGGTTGATTCATCGGAAACACCATGGAAGGCTGTGAAGCTGGTGCTGTAAATAAGAATAAAACTAAAGCAGTTGCCCAACAATACATAATACACGCATGCCTCCCCGGCCTCGGGGATAGATAGAAGTAAATACATTTAATGCATGGCACGGACTGTCTATGCACTAAATTTAATTAAAACTATGTTTTTTTAAATAAAGAATACTTTTTCAAGATATTACTAATATTCCTATAGGATTGGGTATAATAGCCCAAGGGGGTCGAGATCGAACCCGCGACTAACGCGATAACGGAGCGTTGTCGGGCCTTCAACCGTTGAGCTATTGAGGCTTCAATTGATGAGCTATTGAGGTTTGTTATTGCAGAGGTTATTTAAAACAATTCCGGCTTGTGATTTTTTGCTGCTTATGTTAAGGTTCAAGGGTTAATAGCAATCAAGTATTTTAGTACTCTTTTTACAATTCTGATTAAACTAGCTTCTACACCCTACTTCACCTGTGAATCGCCACATAAAGCTTGATATCATAATATCGCATCTAAATGCATGGCGCTGCATGTACCACTCCATAATGTGTACTGTGAATGTAGAGACTAAGCACAAATATCTAACTTCGCCTTGCAAGAAAATGTATTTTATCACTTCCACTGCACGATTAAACGCCCGAATACGACATTATTGACGTAATTTAATCAAATATGGCGGCAACGTAGTTCAGGCTGTCAACGCAAAAGCACGCAATACACGAAAACTTGTTTATCTGTTTATCTTCAGGAATATGGGATGGGCAGTAAATACGGAAAAATTATCATAAGGAATTATGGGATATCAGGAGCAAGAGCACACATTGTTGAGGTAAATTTGAACTGGATTAATTAAATCATGTGCCAATCTTGTGGACTCTTAATTTTAGACATGTTCTTTTTATGACTTTCAACAACAAAAGATTTTGAATTGCTCATCTATGATTAGGGGATATAGGGTATCATGTAAAGGGCACTGTATTCTACCTAGCAAAGAATGCTATCAACATCGGGATAATTAAACATTTATAAAAGTATTTAAGTCTGGTCTTATGACAATTCATGTTCGAACAAATAAACTAACTTTGCAGTGGCATAGCTACACTTCCTACAAATATAATAAAGATGATATTTTGTGACGAAGGATTGATATGTCTTTTTCTTTTATGGTAAATTAATAATAATAATAATAATATTGTTAAAATTCTTTATTGTAAGCCATAAAATTTACAAAAACATATTAGATAATCAAAACATTTGTACAATCAGGCGAGCTTATTACTAAAAATCAATCTCTACCAGACAACATTTGGGTATAGGAGAATTATTTTGTGGAAAAAGGTATGTGGCATACAGCTGTGTAGAATATAATTAGTTATATATTAAATAAAATATTAGGTGTTTATATTAAAGTAGGTAAATAGACAAAATAGAATAAATTAATTCAATTACTGAACATATTTGATAGCTAGAGATACCATATTAACCTTAGACTACCACGGGATATGGGATTTATTACGGAAAAATGTTAGGTTCACATGGGGATAGGGTTATCACCTTTTTTTTTCTTGGAATTAAAGTACATTGGTGAATGAATAAGCAACTATAAAATTAAAGATACATTACGAAATTACATCATCTGCTGTATTATTTTAGAAGTTTAATTCACAATGCATTCAAACATAGGATTACCTTTCTCTATGAATAATTATATTTATTTATGATTTATAAATATTGTTAAATTTCTTACTATAAGAAACAAAGGATGTTTACAATACACACATACACATATTATATTTTACATGAGAATAATAATAATAATAATCATCAAATATCATATATCATAAGAAATAAACTAAAATTGTTGTCAGTTTCGCATAGCGCAATTGCTTTATTTATTTATTGTTATTCTAACTCTATAAGTAACATTACAATTATACATTTTACATTTTAGGATAAACACATACCTGTAAATATTGGAGAGTGCTGATGTATTGTTGTTGAGGAGACCGTAGGAGGTGGTGGAGGAGGAGGTAATTGTTGCAAAGGCAATATAGGCGGAGCTGGTCTTGGACCATGTGCCGACAATATGGGCATGGCAGCCACAGGGAGAGGCGGCGGTGGAGGAGGCGGAGGACCACCAAAAGATTCCTTTATGAATAAAGCAATTTGTGGTATAGTTTCTGCTGCTATGGCAGACATATTCTCATGTCTTTCCGCAAGAACGCGAGGGAGTTTGCCTGTTGTATAGAATAAACTTTCTTCTTCTTTAGTTGCGTGAAGATAAGTGCATAGCTCACGAATGCATCCGGGAGGATTTTGGAAGTCATGGCAAAATTTTAAAATTTTTTTCATCTCTTCGAAATCGAGTTCATGACGAAATTTACATTGTATTCCTTTATTACAACTGCCCCAAACAAAGTTACGGCATATCTCTTTTTTTTCGGTAGTAACAGCATTTTCATGACTGGGATCGCCATCTAGCGAATGCGCTGCCTGTCCTGGAAGAGGCGGCTGGCGGCCATTTTGTTCATTTCTATTGCTCATGATGCTATTTGCTTTGTAAGCTGCAGCAAAAAACACTTATTAAAACAAAATACCAAATATACCGAGACACTGAAATAAAAAGAAAAATATTACTTACCGTTTTTTATTATCTCTTGAATAACCAAGAACCAACTATTTTTAACAAAGCCTTTCGTTAAAAAAACTTTCTGAAGACACTTCTACTAAAAATGTATTAGCAATACATTTTAAATGCTCATTGAAAAATTTCAAACACAATCAGCAGTCAACTAGCCATGTTGTTATTTTCTGTCTCCGGCCATGTTTAATCTCGTCAAGCTAGAGACGTTTGATCTTGAAGTAGAAGTTCAGTACTACTGACACTGATTACTAAACTACAACTCTACAACTCTAGAACTCTACAACCTTTGTCTACAACTACAGAATTTATGGTTGCAATCAGTGTTGCCAAGCAAATAAATCTTGTTTATGGTCTTTTTAAAATTTTTTCATTGTAGAACGAGAATAATGGATGACCCATTTCAAGAAGTCCCTAAGTCCACTTAGGGACTTTATGCACTAATAACACCAAAATGAACAGAATCTCATTATCTATCGTTCAGTCTAATCGGTTAATTTCTAACTAATTTCTAAGTCGTACTTTTAAAGATGTTTTGTGCTCAAGTTTAAAGAAGTACCTAAGTCCACAAGTCTTTTTTTTTTTTTTTGTTGTCGGGGAGGAAATCTGCTTCACAGATACCCGACTCCTGGGGAGGAGAATCGGGTTATGTGGGGTTCCATGACAGGTGGTGGTTCATGGGTACCCACTAAAACCTCCTCGGTGGCCGACATCAATGACAGAGAGAGGCTCCGGGATCTCTTATAGAACTCAAAACCGGAGCATCTCGAGCACTGTGCTGGTAGAGCTCGGTCCCAGGGGGCAAGATGGAATGCCTCCCTACGCTTCTAAAGGAAGAGTGTACGGCATTCGGGCCACACCGACTGCCATACTCCTCAGGGCCGCTCAACACGTACGCACAGGTTCCCCACCCTGTGCGTCCACGGCCCGAGGGCACACCCTATTTATATAGCCCCGGGTAAAGGGGCTAATGGGCCGGGACGGCTAGCGGCATCAGGTGGTCGACGCCGCCGCCGTCGTTGGCGTCTAGCAGGATCGGCCCTCTCCCGATCCCGCTCGGCCGTCTCCTTCCGGACCATGACGGTCTCGCAGAAGGAGACAACGGCCCTCCACGCCGATTTCCTCTCTAACATTGCCGACACGACTGCCGGCAGGGAGAGGTCTCGCCCAATCAGGTTGACCAAGACTTGGCGTTCCCCGTTCCACGCAGGGCACACCTCGAGAGTATGCTGCGCAGAGTCCTGGTCTCCACCACAGTGATGGCATCTCGCCGTCAACTCTCGTCCGATCTTGAATAGGTACTCACCGAAGCACCCGTGTCCGGTGAGTATCTGCGCAAGACGGAAGGTGACTTGCAGTCTCCTCGCCATCCAGGCTCCGAAGACCGGCAGAATGGCCCCTACGACGCGTTTGCGCGCGTACCGCTCCTCGCGGAGGCGGGCGTGCCACGTCTCAAGGATGCGAAGCCTCTCCTGCCGTCTGACTCTTCCGAGCACATTTGGAGGTACGTTTTTCCCGCTTTGACGCAGGACACGGTTTCGGTCATAGACCCTCGCGTCCATTTGCGCCAGCAAGTCTAGCGGCGGGAAGCGCGCTAAAACTGTCGCCGCCTCGTACGATATCGTGCGATATCCTCGCACGATCCTGATGGCCACTCTTCGCTGCAGACTAAAGAGCTTAGTTCTGCAGCGTCGGATGCCCAACCTGTGCGACCACACGGGCGACGCATAGAGGGCCATGGACCGTACGACCCCGCATAGAGGCGGCGGACTTCCTCCTGGGTCCCCGAGATTAGGCAGCAGTCTGTGCATTGCACCCACTACCTTCTCGATCCGGGGGACTAAGTCCACAAGTCTAGTCTAGCCTCATCGGTCTCATAAGTCATAAGTCAAATCCATTGTCGCCATCAAAGAGTATAAAAGATATGGAGATGCTATATTCGTCTACAGAAAATTTTAGTCAACAAATATTACATAAAAAGAAGAAGAAGTAATAAACATAGAGTTGCATTATTCATCGTGTGGTTGTAGGAGAAACTCCAAGCATTTCCCAGGTCTTGCGACCCGGTTGTAGGTTTAAGGAGACCTCCTTTCTGATATGCGTCAACGCTCACCTTGCACTGCCTGCATTCCTCCTCTTCTCTAGCCAAATTTAAAAAGAGCCCGTCAGAGCTGCTTTAGATGCTCATTCTAAAATAGAACTCACTGCAGCTTACTTAACTATTTCATTTTATTTTCTTTACTTGAGCTATTTACTGGGCAACACTAACAATATAAATAAGTCATTTAATAAACATTAAAAACATATGAAGGAAAATATAATAAAATATTTTGTTTGGAATTAGTAATAATGATTATATTTTAAATTATTTTATAAATATATAAGACTCGATTAATAGAAACTATATGCATTTAACCGATTTTCAGAACATTTTTCATTTCTTGGCAGCCATTTCGAGTTGCATTTTGGCATTGACCTTGATACCCATTATTTCGAGTTAGTTATCATTTCCGTAGTTTTAATCTCTATGATCCCCATAGTTTTATACAACATAGAATTATGAATTCAATCAAAGAATAGAATTGATTAGAACTCGTCAACTCTCACAACCGTCATGAACGTCTTTCTCAAAAATCGCAGTCTGTCAGCACGTTTCAGTCGGTGGTTGTCTCCGTTAAAATATTTTTATAAAGTAATATCTATATGTATCTATATACACGTATAATGAATTGAGTAGGCTATCCTGTAGCTATTATTATTTCATGTAAGCATTATAATATTTAGGTACTCTTTTTAATATGTATGAATAATTATAATTAATTTATCATATCATAATAAATATTGTACAATATTTATTATGATAGTTGAAACTTAAAAACAAGCTATGCACTCTCTAGGTACAGCGGACTTAATTACTTTATAGCTCTATGTAGTTCAAAATGTTAAATCAATGTTCAAAAACCAGTGTTCTAACTCAGGTGTTTTCTCCTAAATTTAGGATGAAAATAAGTGAGTTCGGATTTTATATTTTTATATTTTTCCATCAAATTAAATCAAATATTTTTATTCAACATAAAAAGCATAACACTTACTTGTAGAAAGTCAGATAATACCAAGTAAGGAATATACATATAAAGCCTTATGGTCTGAATTATATTTATCAGCATTGATAAGTAATTATCTGGATGATTCTGGAGACACTTATAGACATCGTATGTTAAAAGACGCTTTCGTATTATTTCAGCAGCTTTATATTGTTATAATATATGCCTAATTGTTGTATTTTGTTTGAGGTGTTTCCAAATAGTTGAGCGGTTTCAAGGGGTTTTGACAGCAGTTTAAGAGTAAATATTTTTTTCCGAGTTGGTATCATCATATCTGTCATTTTTACCTCCCGACGCAAAAAACGTTGCATGTGTGTACAATCCATGTCTATGTAGTTGTGCCTACCTGTTTTGCAAAAAAAGCCTATAAAGTCCCTAAGTCCATCTATTTTTTTAAGAAAGTCCCTAAGTCCATCATAAAGTCCTTAAGTCCACGTTTTTTCCGCAACATTTTTCCGATTTTCTTCAACAAATTTGAAAAAGACATTTTTATTTTAAGCCTATGGGAAAAAGACTTTAGGACCTACATTTGGATATCACAAATTTATTTCAAAGGCAAAAAAGGCGAAGTAAAACATATTAATGCACTTTTCTCAAAAGCGAAAAAACGGACTTAGGGACTTCTTGAACTGGACCATTGAATTATTTATAAGTTATAATATTTAATAAAAATGAAAGCTATATATTGGGTAGTATTTTAAATTTACTTAAATAATATTTCACAATTCACATTTTTACGACGATAGATATTATGATATTGCAATTCACTATTAAAAAATATTTAAAATATATTTATTTATAACATACATACCTACCTTTCTAATATACATTTCTCGTGTCGTGTGTTTGTTACCAAATCCTTCGTAAGAGCTCAACCGATTTTTATGAAATTTGATGTGTATCGGGTAGGTCTGAGAGTCGGTCAACATTTATTTTTCCAGCCGTACACGTTAAGGGTTGTCCACCCCAATTTTTTTATTTTATGAGCAAAATCTTTTATTTTTATTTTTTTATGATGTAGCATTAGAAATATATACAACCCTATCATCCTTTACCATCAATCTCTATTTTTTAATAGCGATATTAGTAATTCAATAATTTTTGCCGGTATCACGTCTGTTCACAATTAGACTTAGTTAGGAGGCGCTGCTATTGGGTTCCAGATGTTTTTTTGGGGTAAGAAAATATCTGCCAGGCCCGCTAGTATTTATATATTATTGTACTATAAAATATTTATGCTATCGAATATAAAAATAATAACATATTATCAATATCCCTTTATGCCGGATTGCAATATCATATTAATAGTCATAAGCATTTGAATTGCAAAATATTATGTTAGTACATCAATACTACTTAAAATTTAAGATAGCTGTTATAAAATGTAATGAGTTAAGTATAAAATATTTTATGTAGAAAGCTAAGAATATAAACAGAAACTGTTTTTGCATGCAGTATGTTTTAAACGTCATCCAAGCCAAGCTTCATGATAACTCGTCGGAGTTATATGTATCATCATACGTATTGACATCATAGAAGTAAAATAAGAACAAATAATAATAATAATATAATGTAATAAACCCCAGGCGAGGACAATATCACGAATGAGATCTTAAAAGCTTTACTAGAATGTCTAAAAGCTCCAATCCAGTGTCTCTTTGACAATATAATTAATGAAGGCTTAACTCCTAAACAGTGGTCTAAGTCAACGATAATATTAATTCATAAAAAAGGCGATAAGAATGACCTAAACAACTACCGTCCTATCAGCCTGATATAAAGTCTTTTCAAAAATAATACTAAAACAGAATCACAAGAACATTGGACGAACAGCAACCTCGAGAGCAGGCAGGGTTCCGTAGAGGCTTCTCGACAATAGATCATATCCACGTGGTGACGCAAATAATAAAAAAATACCATGAATATGGAAAAACTCTTCACTTGTGCTTTATAGACTACACAAAAGCTTTTGATTCCTTAGAACATGAAGCAATATGGAAATCCCTTATACAACAAGGCGTTGAACAAAAATATATCGATATACTACGAAGCATATATTCTAACATTAGTGCGAAGGTCAAACTAGAAAGAGAAGGAGTGGAATTTCCCATTATGAGAGGCGTCGTCAAGGGGACCCCATTTCACCAAAAATTTTTTCAACAGTATTAGAGTCGGCCTTCAGAAATCTCAACTGGGAGACGAAAGGTGTTAGAATAGATGGAGAATGCCTGAGCCATCTTAGGTTCGCCGACGATATAATCATTTTCGCAGAAGACTCTACACAGCTAAATGGTATGATTATAGAATTAGCTAATGAAAGTAAGAAAGTGGGACTGCAATTAAATCCGAATAAAGCAAAAATATTAACAAACGGAAAAATAGAAAATGTATTGGTGGATAATAAATTAATAGATTATGTGAGTTCTTATATATACCTTGGACAAATGGTTTCTTTTGATAATTGTACAAGAAACGAAGTTCATAGAAGAATAGCTATAGCCTGGAAAAAATACTGGAGCTTAAAAGAAATCATGAAAAATAAACAGATAAATATAAAAATCAAGAAAAAACTCTACGATGTAGCTATTCTTCCGTGTCTGACGTACGGTTGTCAAACCTGGTCCCTAAATAAAGAAGAGGAAAATAAATTTGAAATTTGTCAGAGGAAGATGGAAAGAAGTATGCTGGGAATAAAACAAAAAGAAAAAATAAGAAATAGTACAATCCGACAGAAAACGGGTATAACAAATGTAATTAAAATAATAAAATCTTTAAAATGGAAGTGGGCGGGTCACGTATATAGGATGGAGAAATCTCGATGGACAAGGAAAATAACCGAATGGTTACCAAGAGACGGAAGCAGGAAAAGAGGTTGGCCGAGGAAACGGTGGGAAGATGTTTTCCGGAAAACAGTGGGCCCACATTGGAGTACCACTTCTAAAAATAGAAAACTGTGGCAACATATGGGGGAGGCCTACGCTGGAGAGGCGACTACTACAAAATAGATATTTATTAAATTTAGTATAGAGTATATTCATTTTATTTAAAATATAGATATAAGTTAGCAGATATAAAACTATATAAATTAGTAAATAAGGAAAATATGTAAAATAACTTTGTAGTAGAATAAAGGCTTTATTTATTTAATGTAATAAACTTTGCTTAAACACGCACGCAAACAGCTGGCAACACTAAATAACTGAGTGACACTCAGCTATTATTAATATCTGAGTCACTCAGTTATTTAGTAAGGTGACAGTTGACAATGCTGACAGTTCATTGGAGTTCAACTGTCATCACTATGACAGTTGGACTCCGATTGAATGATCTATATTTTGGGCGTCTACCATCTATAATAATGTTATAATTGTATGCACTAAACATTTTTGAAGTGAAACTTCTTTAAAATCTTTGTGATTACTACTGCAACGGAAAAAATTACATGTAAGATAAACAAATACAAAAATGTGTAGGAAGAATGAGACAGAAATAAACATACTATTTTGTATTATCGGTCTCTCCTCTTTGCGCCAAGCTTTAGTGAGCCAGAGCGAGAGAGCAAATGTCGGTGTATGCGGCTGCGTATTATAGCTTTTTAGTAAGAAGTCAGCGTGGTGTGTTATTATTTAACAGTGTTTGTGAATATTTTTATATCTTGTTACATAGATTCATCTCATTATTTTGTCAATTTACTAAAGTTTCACTTTAATCATGTGTGAATTGCTCACACACCTTTTTTTTAAATTTCTATTTCAGCCTACAAATTAATAGATGTTTTAAAAAAGGTGCTTTATTTTTGAGGTCTTATAAAACGTACATGTTATGGCCAGATTCTCATACAAAAATGAAATGTCTCCTACATAGACGAGCCATAATTCGAAAACTAAAGTATAATATGACAATTTAGCTAAGTTGAGTGTTTCTCAAATCTAGACATGGGGTAACTAAACAAGCGGCAACAAAATGAAAACACGCCGACGTACGCCGCACTCACAGGTTCTTAGAATAAATAGCGCACTAACTGCGTTGACGCCTCGTTCACGAGTTATGTAACTGTTTTTGTAGAAGTAATCTTGTATCAAAATAAATGGTCATATATAATATTTTTAATTCTATGTTTTGGATCCTGTGAAGACTACTTATCCAGCGCCCCATAACTGAGTCTATGGCCCGAAAAAAATCTTTGACCCGACAGCAGCGCCGACTGAGTCTAATTGTGAACAGAAGTGATACCGGTGAAAATTAATGAATTAATAATTAAACATATATAAAATATAATATATAAAAAATGAAAAAAATGAAATTTGGGGTAGACCATTCTTAACATTTACGGGGTATGAAAAATAGATGTTGTTGTTAGACTTACCCGATATGCACACAAAACTTTATAAAAATCGGTGGAGCCGTTTCAGAGGAGTTTGTTAAAAAACACCGCGAGATGAGAATTTTATATATTACATAGCATTATTGTTTCTACGGTATATATTATAGATAATATAAGTGTATAATCTGTCTTTCGTTTGAACTTTGAGGAGACCAGGAAATAGTTTAAAATTTGAAAATTTGTCAGCTGGTACAGGATTTTTCTGTCTCTTTTATACCACAGGCAGCAGGTAAGCTTATTGAAAGCAGTAACAGACTTTGAACTTTGAATGTATTGTTACGTCGTAAGCCTGATGGCTCATCAGGTGTTTTAATCCATATTTTTGAAGTAAGTAAGACTTTAATGAGATTTTCAAGGTTACAGAACAGAACTTGAAAATCACAGGTAAATCGTAGTCCAGAATGATAGTCGAAGTCACTAGGTTTTACACTTGATCACTTGTATCACTTGTAGTATCTTCGCTCGTCACTCAGAACGGAACGTCTCAGTCGATGCACTGTAACATGGGTTCGAAAAAGTTCCATCCACGGAATGTTATACGGCAGTTTAGGAGAACACATCTTTCTAGAAGAGAAGAGCGTTACGAAGAAAAGAGGCAGGGAGAGTCGCGAGTGATTTCAAACCTTATACGCTCGGTAATACGGTTCTCCATAACAATATTATACGTATCGCGGATGTCTATCCGATACAAAGGGTCAGATCGCAGGTTTAGCTTTACCACGACCAGACGATGTACGATTTCATCGATGTTGGCAGTTGATAGGCGATGACAGATTAGGCAATATGCAGTACATAGCTGGTCTACACTGATCGGCCTCGATGATATTCCAACTTCCATTTTCTTCACGAGATTATCTACCGATGAGAACTTCGGTGACCCGCTAGAATCACTTGAACACTCGCGAATTAGGGTTTTTTGATTTTGAATGGATTGTAAAGTTTTACAATTAGCAGTGTGTGTACGGCCTGGTACTGCCGATAGCATTCGATATGTGTCGGCAAAACTGATTTAAAAATCTGTCCGTCACTGTCATAGTAATAACAAATGAGAACATCAATATGAATTTATTAATTTACTATAACTAAATATGCCGCCCGCCAATAGATCTATGGTATTTTCTGGCTAAAAGAAAAAGTTATAACTAAATACTAAGACCACGTTAAAGATATCTACATAAATAAATGATAAACGATTGATATACACTAAGTTCTTAACTTAACTTACGAGATAAACGATTTAAACTAATCTTCTACATAAAGGTCATAGTTTAACTAACGGTCTATGAATAAGATGATGATTGTTTGCTGTTCTAGACACAGCACTTCGAGTTATTCCATACGAGCACGAAGCTCCACTACTCTAGCTAAGGCCCATTGCAATGGCGTACGATGGTCGTTCTTAATTATCACCACTTTTGATTTTTCGTCATGATTGTTTGGTTCATTTTTAATATTAGTTATATGAAATTACAAACTTATATTTGCGGCCACTTTTAATTCGCTAATATATTATTCTTCATCATCAAGATGCGGAACCCTTTACATTCCACTGCCTGTGGTCCACCACGCACTTGACTGCTTACTTTTTCGATTAGTTACGATAGCAGGACATCACTATTGAAAAAACAAAAGCCTAGCAACACTGTAAATATCAATATTATTTTCGGGCTTTAAAAAAATAGACCATAGATAATATTTAAGTTTTTGGTAAGTTAAATTATTGACAGTATTCTAGTTATATGTTTCCTCGGCGCATTTTTGCCATATTTAATTATTTATCTGTAAAATATTTGCGTCAAAGCTTGATGACGCTCATATTAAGTTCCTTAAATGTAACTTGAACCAAAATGGCCGCTTCTGCGCAGGTACAATAATGGACAAAAATGTTAGACAAAAATATTGGTTTCGTCTTATTAAAATCGATTCTTTATAAAGTGAGCAAACGGAATTAAGTATATTACATATAATATACTTATTATTTCTTCTAAATTCAATTATTTATTTATTTATTATCGTTATTAATTACTTGAATAGAATAAAACAAATAAATATTATAGAAAAAAGATACCTATATATAAAAAAAAACGTTAATGTACGTTATTAAGAGTGAGACAGACATTATTCAGAGAATTAGTTATATTATTTTCTTTTAAAAATAACTATAAACGTCATATACCATACTTCTCACCCGTCTCCTTAAAGTTAATTGTGGTCGAGGTGTATATTGAAATAAATGTTAACACACTTGACAAAACTAACTAGAACTAAAACAACCGTGAGCGAGTGTACTAAACCCGGCCCCCTTCATACCGTATACGGTTGAGACCCAAAAACGTGTTGATGCGCAGGGTTCAAGTTACATTTAACAGACTATACAGCGCATGGTTCCACTTACATTAAAGACTATAACTAATTCAAAATATTTGAATTTGGAACGTAAGTACATCATCAGATACATTTTATATAAAAACCCGGCAGACCCCGAAAAAAATCTGGGTCTAGAAGTGATACTGGTGAAAGTTGTTGATTTACTAATATGGCTGTTAAAAAAATAGGGGCTGATGGTGTGAAAATTTTGGGTCGTATGTATTTTTCAATGCCACGTAATAAAAAATATTTAAACAAATAATCCAAAATTAAAAAAATAATTAGGTAGACACCCTTATAACTTAGAGGTTTGAAAAATAGATAGTAGCCGATTCTCAGACTTACTGAATATGCATAAAAAATTCATAAGAATCGGTCAAGCCGTTTCTGAGGAGTATGGGAACGAACATTGTCACACGAGAATTTTATATATTAGAAAATATATGGAACTTATAGAATAATCGCTATAATTCTCTTTGAGTTAAAGACGAAAAACCTTTGCATATATCAGAATTATGTATGAAGGTTATAATTTTTTTTTGAAAATTGAACCTTAGTCTTTATAACGTATTATAAAGATCATTTTCCAATACATTTATTGAGGTATTTGCTATAATTTTTCTCGATTCGGTCGCCGCGATCACTCACATAAAATTTGAATTGATGTAGTATCACAAATAAATAGAATTGTTACTAAAAGTTACTTGTAGGCTCGCAGAACGTTTAGCTAGAAGCTACATTGTTTATTGAAAATAAAAACATTCGTTGCAATATTTAATGAACAATAATATTTAATGAAATAATACAAATTTTCTTTAGTATATCCGATAAACTAAAGTAAATCTTAAACAGTACTAGCACGGTCGTGTATCGGTTGCTTCCCTTCTTACTATAAGTGGTCTTATAAAAAAATTATCACTTAAGTGCGTTGTGGACCACGTACAGTTGAAACTAAAGAGTTCCGCAGCTTGGTGATGAAGAATCTTAAGGACTTAAAAAAAAGTAACGAATTAAATTCGACCGCAGAAATAAATTGGTAATTTCATAGTACTTAATTATTAAAAGTAATATGAAAAACAAAGTTATGGGAACAATGGGAGTTGTAAATCTCTAAAATTTGAAGACCTTCTTCAAAACAAATATGCTTGAAAGTTCATTTGATATTCTACAAGCTCAATTTTTTCCAGAATTTTAAATCCCATAATTCAAAATTTAGAGGGTAGACACAATTTTTACAAGTTTCACAATTATTATGACTTTAGGGGCTAATATCTCAACAACTACTGACATAATGAAAAAGTCAAAATCTAACTTCCTTAAAATTTTGAAAGGTCTCACTCGTTGCCATACGTTGAAATTTTTTTTCAACCTTCAGTTACATGTATGAACTACTACCCTTAATTGAATTATATATTAAGATTTCATTACAAAATCGTGTAGCGGTTCATAAAATACACCTATTTACTAAATTTCGTATAGATAGAGCCAATAGTCTTCGAGTAAAATGACTGTGACATTCGGACGGACGGACGGACAGACGCACAGATGGACACGACGAAATTATAAGGATCTCGTTTTTGGCATTTGGTTACGGAACTCTAATAAGATTTGTCTCAAAGTCAAAGCTTTGACCGTGAAAATTCAACGACATAAATAACCATTTAACATAGAACTCCGGTCTGATAAGAATGCGTTTTAAAGATAGGTCTATTTAAACTGGTCATATCATACAAAAGTGCGTTTGTACAATGTTCCTATCAAGTTAACCTTACTGTATGTACGTGTTATATATTATAGGAATTAACGATACTTGAGGGTTAGACTGTTATTGCACTGAATACGTAACAAATAAATGAGATTTGTACTATACAAACGAAGCCCGCTAGTCCCGCTTATGCGAGCCGCGCCCATTGACTTTCTTTTTCAACTACCCGACACTTATGAACAAAATTGCGATATTTTACCAATTATTGATTTTGTATTTTAACAAGTAATTTATGAGTCTAAATGAGTTCGAAATGATGTAAATATGATAATAAAAAGATGGAAGTAAATACGATTGGTTATAATGTGCATGTTCGGATGGTAAAATTGTCGTAAACCGTGTAGAACTGAGCACCGATTTGATGTAAAGAGATTGCTTAATTAGATCCCACAACAATTTTACGATAAATACGATCGTGACGATTATCTCGTGAACTAGTTTAATAGTCAAATAAACCGCTAAGTAATTCTGATTGGATAAAATAACTCTGAATTCGATGGTTCACTGTTTTATGATAAAACGATGGATCGATGAAGACATTGTCACTAAATAACCATTTTAACCATAAATACACAGGTAAATTGATTTTATATATTAATAGGTTTTCTGATGCAAAAGACAAGTCGCAGGTTTAGATTTACCACGACCAGTCAGTCGATCTACGATTTTAATGATTTTCCCATATGATAGGCCACGACAGATAGGAAATGCATGACACATACCTGGTCAGCGTGGCTCGGCCTCGATGATAATCCACCTTTGATTGTTCACGAGATGATATAGGGATGATCGGTCTCGGGACTCGATTGATTGTTTAGATCACGTGAACACTCGCGAATAAGCTCTTTACTAATAAAAAATTGTAACTTACGATAAGCGGTGTACGCGCTGTTTCGCCACCTCGCGGGCTCGCACCGCCGATGGCGCCGGTTGCCTTCCATATTATGACTGTGTTGGGAAGACAGATTAAAAAATCTGTCATCCGTGACCGTCGTTGTAATAACGAATCATGACATAAAATGTAATATGAATGTAAAATTTTATGTTTATGGATTCATGGGATGGGATTTAATATCTTTTTGTAGGTCATACTCTTTTTAATTTTTTTTTTAATATAAAGGCTAAATGCTACATAAATTGATAATTTAAAATTCGTAAGACTACTAGAATGATCTTCTGTGAGTGACTACTTTTTTCTCAATTTTTTCCGTTTCCTTATAAATTAAATACAACGTAAATTCAAAATTTGAAGTATAAATTTAATTTTAATGATCATGACCATGCCATTAATAAACTTTAAGTTCTAATTATTAATATTATTGGAAATAAGGCTAGTTTTACTGAGTTATCTTGATCACTAAAAATTCAAACTGCTTGCTTCATCTGTAGAACAACAGAGTTAGGTTGTATACAGTTTTTTTTTTTTAATTTTGTATTTTTTCGTTTCTTTATGTTACATCATAACTAAATTAAAAAGGTGGACAGACGGACAGACGAACAGACCGACAGGCGGACAGACGGATGTGACGAAAATAAAAGGGTTCCGTTTTTGCCATTTGGCTACGGAGCTCTAATGAAGCAAACGTGACAAGCTGGCAACCATCACTACATAGTATAAAACAAAGTCGCTTTCTCTGTCCCTATATCCCTATGTATGCTTAAATCTTTATAACTACGCAATGGATTTTGATGCGGTTTTTAAATAGATAGAGTGATTGAAGAGGAAGGTTTATATGTATAATAACATCCATTAAATAGTGGAGAAATACCGTTATTTTTGAGATTTCTAATGTGATGTCGTAAATAATGACATTTAACGCGTGCGGGCTACGAGCAGTAATAAATAAATCAAAACTACTGGATCGATTTTAATCATTTTTTCAGTGAATGAAATAGGCTATATATTTTATACCCGTGCGAAGCCGGAGCGGACCGCTAGTATTTAATAAAATTAGTGCATGACTAACTTCGTCTCGTGGCGTTGGTGTTGAATTCCCGAAGGAGCACCAGCGTGTCTGTACATTTTGTCTTTATGAAAGTGTCTTTCTATGGTACATAGAAATAGTCTATGTTTTAATGTAAGTAAATTTATTACAGCTGGAAACAAGCTAATCGTTTAATTGGTAAAATTACGTACAGATATAAATATTTTCCGTTGTTTCTTTGCTTGATTAATAAATTAAAAAAGAAAATTATTTATTCGACCAAGCTTCACAAACTTATTGGGAATCCTGCTGAGATGGATACAATTATTTAAGGGATTAAAACAACTAATTAAAATACGCAAATATATTATAACTTAGAATATTAGGTACATGTGTACAATCAGAGTTGCAAACTTCTTCAAAATATTTTCATTTATAAAAATAAAAAAATAAATAGGTATTAATTATGTATATTGTAGAGTGGCTTCAATGTTTGTAGAGTATAATAATAATTTACGAAATAAATTCTGGACATTCTTTTACGTGCCTTTTTTTAATTTCGTCATTTCAAAAAATACAATTTTTAAGATTAGTATAGGGTATATGTTTAGGGTATCGGAATAGTAATAGGACAATAATTTCAAAAAGTTCAAGGATTATTATTTAATGAATAACATTATCCCCGATTACTACATATTTAATAATGTTTTGTTTTGAATATCCCTTTATTATAATAAATATATCAGATCAAAGAGACGATAAGAAAAATCTCCCCCTCATTTCATTTACATCTTATTAATCAATTTATAGATTATACATATTTATTTACAACTTAATTATATCCTATAATCTAAATTACAAAGCTAATTAAGGAAAGTTTAATGTATCAAATTATGAATAATAAATTAATGAATTTGGGTTTTCGTGGCACGACGTTTGGAATTTTTTATGAATTGGTACAATCTGTTATATACAAATACAAATTATTTTTATGATAACGAAGACAATACGGTGAGTTCGTGACGTGATGATATTTAGTGGGAATTATTTACAAAGACAGCAATATAAGAGGACGGAATCATTTACCGAATTGAGCTTCAAGCCGTCTGCTGTTTTCTCGGTCATTACGTGGATTCAGTAACTAACGTTTGTAACAAAACAAAAAAATATTTGATGATAATTCATTATGATTGGTAAATTTATGAGTTTATTTTTGATAGATCTAAATTTTATCAGAGGATTTCATTAATTCACGAAACGGTACAACCATAACTCACTGCTAAATGAATAAATACATCAAATATAATGTAAACTTTTACAAAGGTTCTGAATCCAAGTAACAATTGAACAGAGACCTAATAAAATAAAATCGCGAATTTGTATCCGGTGCTTCATGTGTTGGGCTGGAGGCCTTTGGGCTTGATCATCATAGATGCTCTCTTAAGAGTATAGTCCCAACCTCGCCAACGGAACCAGACGATGCCTGAAAAATATATATAACATTAATTCGGTTAATTTCTTCTTTCAATTCTGATTCTTGGTCCATATAGTGTTCGTTGGAAGTGCAGGTTCTGTATGCCAGATAACCATGATGCTATTGGTTTATGTCTAGGCTGCATTGTGGCCTACAAGTGAGTAGTCTTTTTCAAAGAGATTTTTCTATCCTCCGGTAAGAGTACCATTTTTCTGGATTTTTATTGCCCCAAAAATGATTATTTCCCCATACAAACTTTTATTCCCTTCAATTGAAGTTTTCGGGACAAAGAGTAGGTTTTTTCCTCTATTTCACACAAATAATTTGAATTGAACACGTAATTTACTTAATTTACGTAATTAATTTAATTTATTTTGTTTACGAACAGATGCAGTTACTTTCGCATGTATAATATCAAACAGTATTTATGTACTGTTGAAAGTTCACTTACTAAGTCGCAGTCATACTGCGTTTTGTGCAACAACAATAAATGTTTTACTATGGAAGCTAAGAAGAATAAGAAGTAATAACAACCTTGTCGTGCAGTGAGATCTTGTGGGTCGTGAAGATATAGACCGTTAAGACCGCGCCCGCAAGATTTCCACCACCAGCCGCCTTTCAACATCGATGCACAGTTCAGCGAAGATCTGTCATTGTCTCTGCAATCAAATATATGTATATTAATTACCTTTTAGAGAACAATAAAGGAGTTGAATAATAAATTATATAATTTACTTTGTTATCTGATATTACGTTACACTCGTCATCTAAATTGGTTTAGTTTAAGACCCTAGGGGTATTGCGTAAACACTTAGCGTAGTTTTTAATGCATAGTAGCAAGGGAAAGGTGCCTGGGGACACCATTATAATATAATAAAGTGAAATCGTTCCATAATCCTACCAAAACTATATTTATGCAGAAATTACTATTTAATAGGATAGACTGGTTGATAGTAGTAATGTAAATAACATATAATAACCGCCAACGGCATAGCTATCAGAAAACTAATCATTATCAGTTGATAGTTGGCGAATTACTCCTATTATAATATTTTCTGTTTCAACGAATTCCGTTTTCTATTCGTGATAGTTAGATCATCATAAAATTCATATGAAACCATCTTGGGGTCGATGGGAAATTTGTTAGTACACAAAAATTACTTCACGATTTTTTATAGCAGTATACAATGATGACAGAAGAATTTCTGTTACGTTTTTATGATAGCTATCTCTTTTACTCGTATCTTTTATACTATTCATTACTGCAACTTCTCAACATTATGCACTATATCGGTATGTATCAGCGAGACCAGATTTTAAACATCGGTTACTATCAACGTGAGATATCTTTGTATTTAAAATCATTGGCAGGACATTAAGCTAGTGTAAACCCGCTTGATGTTAGGCGGTCACCTCAGCCTATATATTTGACAAATACGGAAGGATATATTCAGTTTTACTTTTAATGGTAGAACCTGCGGCCAGGTGATGGGTGCCTGCATTAACCTATCATTTGCTACAGTATTCTGATTTTTATATTATGACGGTTGGCAAACAAACATACGGCCCGAGCATAATGCTGGTCGATGCTGACAAATGTAATTCAGGTCTAAATGTATTTAAAATCAATTACCTGTTATAAGTAGAGAAGGGGCTGTTATTGGATCCGTACCAAGGATCGTTCAATGAGTCTCCTGCATTTCCTTCGTAGCCGTCTATCTCAAGCTTGTAGTATTCCCCTTCTGAATATATTTTGAAGTGAGAATACTGAGCGTATCTATTATAAGAAAAAAGAAGAAAAAATAAGTACAATTCTTTATTTTGAAGATAACTTTAGATTGGTTAGGTATTTCAACCTTTAGTACGTAGTAGGGGCATAGACTTACTGTATAATTCAGACAAGCTCTTCCATAAAAATAAAATGTCAAAGAGTCGCTGGTACAATGGAATGCCAATAAAAACTATTAACATTTTAAAAGCAATATTGATAATGTAAAATTAATAATAAAGCCCATCACAAAAGTCTCGGTACATAGTTCTTCTACTACAAAAATTTGTGCGTTCTCATGTATAACCATTACTAAAAAATGGCAGTTGCGAGACACTAAAGTGTTTTAATGAGTAGAATGTGTTGCCTGATTCCTTTTAATTTTGTTCATCTATGAGTGAGTGAGAAAATCAAAGACATTTGACTAGCGATAATTCGTAAACTATAAGGTACAACTATTAGGTATATAGCTAGTTTTAGTAAATTCTTTTGATCACTAAATTGCTTTACGTATCTATAACAAAGTTACAGGGGGATCAAAAGTGCTTAGAGTCGCTTGGAGAGAAGATGTTACGGCTGTGTTTTTTGCTTGACTTGGCGGTACTGGCACGCCTTGAAACTTTAAACAATTAAAACGCAACACACTCAACGGCCCCCATCAGGATAGTTAGTCAGGAGTCCGGAAACATACACATGGACAAGGACAAACACACCCAGACCGGAAATCATGCCTGTATGGTCAATACAAATATCTGGTCCGAGCGAGAATCGACCCCCGACACAGGATATAAATATCCTAATGGTGGCTGTTGAGTGTGTAACATTTTTTTTAAAACTCAAACTAGTTGCAATATAAAACAGATATTAAGCTTACCTTTTATTACCATCGAAGTCTTCAAGTTCGACTCTAAGCATGTAGTCATCGTTGTTTGTCAACATGTATATATTTTCGTTGCCCAACCAGAACTCCTTGCTGGGATCGCCGAAACCATTCTTGTAATCGCTCCAATCTCGGTTGAAATTTTCAGCAGGAATACCGTAGTCGTCACGACGATGGATCACCTAGAAATTCATCAGAACATTATTTGGTGGGTTAGGAAGTAACTTTTTTTATTTTTATCATTGACTAGATGTGACCGCGATTCCGCTCATGTGGTCTACAGATTTTTATTCCGCGGAATCTTGATTCTCTTTCTTAAATAAAAGTTAACTAACTCAGGCTAAGCTAACACCTTATGGACATTTATGGCATGGGACAGTGAAAGTCCTGTTAAAATCGGCCCAGCCGGAACAAGCGGATATACAAATATTTTAAAAATCTTGTTTCGTATTATTTCAGTAAGAGCAGTTATTTTGACATTACCAAATTTTACTTTTATATAAGTACAATATGTATAGAAGTAATTAATAAAAAACTTTATTTCCTATTGGAAACATTATAAGCCCGTAAACTAAATAAACACCGCTGATTATGTGCTTATCGAAAATATTAACCCTTCCCCTGTCTTTAAAATAGAATTGTTAAACAATTGAAATGTTTATATATGATCAGACAGGGAGCTTGTTAATTAAGATCGTTCTAAATTTTACCTTTCATGATATTACGTCACAGAACAAGAAAATACCCTCATTGTTCTGTGTATTACGTCTCACTTAATTTAACAAGTGACCTTCCTGGGCTTCGCTCGTATAATCCGTCATTACAAATCACATAGTTATATGCCTAACCTTCGTCGTTTATTGCTCTTTATATTAGTAAAAATCGTATCAAAACCCGTTACTGGCTTAGAACAAGTAAGCGGAGAAATAGACAGACGCAGAAAGCGAGTTTGGCTTTATACTACTTAGACTGAGAAATGTTTATATTTAGTTTCCTTGGTGATAATCTTACCGTCCATCCGCCGTCAGCGACATTTTGTTCACAAAACACCTTCAAGAACCAGTAAGTGGTGCCTCTAATCTGTAGGTAGTACACTCCCGACTCTCTCATCCCAGCGTTCAAAAGATCCACGCACGAGTAGCCCTGAAAATCGTTTCAAAACATTGTAGAACAACCTCTTGCAGATGTTGATAATGCTTTAATATTATATAACTAATTATTTCACACGCAAAGCCTATTCATTATTTAAACATTAATCGCAAGGCATCAAGATAAAGATAATAAAATATATTTTTTCATACATAAATTATTAGTGGTAGCGGATGTAGACACACCTTAGACATAATAAGCGATTAACTATTTTAATGACTACATTACAATTTCTTTCTTAACTTTCTTTTCCGCCATGAGAAGGAACAGAGTAGATAATTAAAACTAGAAAATTTACTATGCAGTATAATATTATCAAATTGTTTCGAAAAATGAATCGATTAATGATTTATTAACATAATTAATAAAAATAAATTAAACTTAACACACCCAACGTATTCCGTTAGGATAGTAATATCATATATATGACGAGGGTTAGAGAACATACACAAGTACAGCCATCCAGACCGAAACACATGTGGGTTTGTTCAGTAAAAACATGTGTCAACAACACCCCGAGTGTGAAGTGTTGCGAAACCGCAACCAATAGCAGTATCGCCAGTGCACCATAACGGTCGTCATATAGAAAAGAACGTAACCTCGATAGAAGTCGATTGTGGGCTATTTATGAGCTTTATATATTCCCTTCAATGTATTAACTTAAGTAGATATTCCCGCCATTGTTTAAAAAATGGTTTCCCAACTTTTTATTGACCAGAGAACACTTTGATTTAGTTTTATTAGCAGGGACACAAAATATGTTAAAAACAGGAATTTGCAAAAATGTTTGTTGCCTCAGAACTTCGACATTTTAAATGAACCGATTTGGTAAATTATTTTTCGAACCAGTTTTGATCAACTTTAGTTTTTTTTTAGTCGGAATATTCAGGGAAGTAGCGATTGGATTCGTCAATTAATGTTTGTAGATGACTTATCAGGTTTTCTTGTATGTTTATCCTACTAATACTGTACTGTTAATGTCTGGAAATTTGTAATAGATTACGGACCATATTTTGTCTTTGGTCTAACAGCTATTTTTTTTAAAGATTTATACCTATATACCAAATTTCAAAAGGATAGGTCTTGCAGTTAGCTTAATCCCACAGGAACCACACTTTTTTCTCGGGATAAAAATGTCTTATGATTTCTCGAGTTAATCTTTGTAATAGGCTACCTGTGTGTCATCTAAACCAATACAGCCATTTTTTTGTGTTATTTAAAAACATTCAAACACAAACAATAAACCTACAAATCTTCATATTTAAAATACTAAGCAGAAGTATAGTATAGGCGTAATTCCGTTATAATATAGGTCGTCGTACCGGCAGGGTATACTGTTCATTATTTTTATCTAGTAATCGTTATAAAAATATCACCATAATAATAACTCTAAAGTCACATAATTTCTAAAGATAAATCTTAATTATTTTAAGAAGAAGTTTCACATAACTTTGATGTGAGTTCAAATATATATTTGTTCAACACACACACACACACAATAAATATAGTAAACTATTCCGTTTACATCATAAGTTAAATATAAATTAAACGAAACAATTTTCACGCTATTCAATTACAATTACATATTAAACTACGTACGTAATACGACGTAACCGCATGCGTTCGCGTTTGTTGGAAACGATAATAATGCTCTAATCATTTGTATTATTACGGTGGGAAATGTATGTTTTTATCGATAAATCAGGGAAAATCACTACAGCGAATGATATGAACCAGATTTACGTAACTATATCAACTTTCCTTGCGCGTTCTCGGCAGACAACTTTAAGTCCCATTTCAGCTTGTATTGAAATCGGTCTGGCCTAGTTATATCCACACTCGTTGATGATATAACAACTGTAATGACATATTATTGATAGGTATCAATTGTACGTTCTTACAAAACGTATAGGTGAAATTTTGATACTATAAATAGTTTTAGTTTACTTTATATGCTAGCTACATTTTCAAGGTTTGTTCTGACTAATTTGGTCTTTAACAATTATATGGTCAGTTTTTATATATCTAAAATAATTAATCAAATTCCTATTCATTTCCTACTCCCGTGTGAAATAATTATTTCAAAAAGACCTGATTAATTCTTTTTTTTACCTTCTACTACCTTCTAGACCCCCATAGCATACTACCTACCTACAAAGTTCCATAATGATTGTAGGTAACAATTCGCAGTTACCGTTGAACAACCTTGAGTAATACAATGGTTATTTTTCATGGCATATGGGTAGTGGCCATACTAGTATCAGAGTTCAACAGGTTACCCATAACCTTTAACTGGACTTATCTACTATTATCAAATTGATGACGGGACATGTTTTACTTGCTCCACAAATAATGGTGATGCTTAAAATACAAGTATGCGGTCACTCATCTTTATTGACCGACCGTGATTATTTATCGACTAGTGAGCGCAATTGGCTATGAACGTCTACGATATAATAAAATAACGATTTTTTTTATGTATTGGTCAAGTTTTTGGCAATCTCAGATTTATGTAAGTTATTTTACATATTTTCACAAAAAATAAGTATACAAACTGCATATTTCGTATATAATATAACCCAAAACATTTAAAAATACATAAATTGCATGATTGAAAAAATGGCTTTTTAGAAGTTTTAAAGCTTAAAACCCTACAAATATTAAAGAAAAATGTTCTTCAGCCATTTACCAACACTTCTGCATATATAACTCAGTTTTTTCAATTTTGTGGGTTGACATGGTATTGCTTATTTGCGTCCATATAACAAACATCTGCCCCAAGCGCGTCACGTCGCAACGGTTGTCGTACGTATATATACATAATAATTATTATAATATATTATAGGCGATATTTCGTATAAATTTTAATACCTACAGAAACGCTTTCTTAACTTTGAGCCGTTCGCTCTGTACTTAGAGCAACAAGTAAAATTACGTGAAAACCAGTTATTACTGTAACATTGTCGGCGGTACTTGCCTTTCGATCGAGCTATAATTGTGTTCAGTCCTCGACATTTTAACATTAAAATGTAATATACATTTGTATCATATTTTTTAAAAAGTATTCTTAAAGTACATTTTTTTATGTTAATGTTTACATAACTTAAAATCATGTAAACGTGAAATTTAAAACGTGTAGTAGGTTTCGAAATCATAACCATCAATGTCTTCATATAATTTATATCACTCAAGCTTAGCATTTGATTAGCAAGTATTTCTTAAAAATACATATTTCTCTAAAAAGTTGCAGTGTAAATTTAAAGAAAAAAAGTAGCTTAGTAATTGTTTTTAATTATTTATGCACACGTTTATTTAAATAGTTTCAGTCATTAATTTTAAATTGAATTGATAGTAAATTAAATAGTAAATAAATGTAATACAGTGGGTATTACAGTCGAGGGTCTTGGGGGAGGGAATTAGATCAATCGACAAGTGTATCAATGTAACTATACACTTCGGTTTTAATTATATCTTTCGTAGCGGTTGCAGGATGTGGTCAAGTGAATGGATATCTTTGAACAGAATATTGCGTCGTGTTCCTTATTGCTAAACTAGAGGACTTAAATGGTACTATATCATAATAAGTAGATTTAGTACATGAATTCTACCGTCGCCGTTCGACAAACTGGAAAGGGATTTCATTAAAATTCCTACAGTTTATGTGAAACACCTTATTCCACAAATAAATGATTGAGTTTTCGATACATTTAAATTATTTATTTATGTAGATAAACATTTGAATATCCAAATAGTATTTCCACATGCATACAAAACATACTCTTAAACAAATGTAAAATTGTAGTAGTTAGTAAGGAACGCATGAAATTAATATTTAATTTTATACAAAATAATTATAAGGCAAAAACTAAACAGGTAAAAGAATTCGCATAGCATAATACAACGATAGATTTTTTACATTACGTATAGTAATTATTATATTTTTAAACTTCAATTTATTTAACTCACTTTAACGTCTTTGTAGTTGGCAACAATTTCTGAAGCAAATGTGTTGTTCCCGATGATCGGCTTGTTCTTCACACTAGGAAAGATGATGCCGCCTTTGCGGCTCGTAGGTCGGGGACTGGTAGGGCCACTACTGGGTGCACTGCTGCCTGTGCTTGTCGGAGTTACTGTTACTGTTGCACTCGTAGGACTTGCGCTCGTATTGCTCGGACTGCTCGGGCTGTATGCGACATTACTATTAGACACTAAACATGACATAATTTACTTGCGCCTTATACTTTAACACGACCATCGCCAACATGCCTTAAGAAAAAACATACATCGATAATCGCTAGCTGGCAATTCGCTATGCAATAAACAATCGCAATATAGCTACTCGTAACTAAAATATAAAATGAATATTTAGAAAGATTTCACCTGTTGTTAACAGTGGAGGTCGCAGGGGTAGTATAAACAACCGTCGTGATTGGATCTGTGGAAGGTTCTTCAACTCTGTATCTATTAGGTGCATATTCTACTAATCTATCTATTGTTGGATCCAAAAGTAATTCTGCTGGTACTGGCCGTTGTGCTAATGTTGCAACATCATCCTCCTGCTTTTTAAGTCGTTTTTCAACCATATCCAAATTTTCTATAATGAGATTTGTTTTCACGCGTAAGTCATTATGAATCTGACCAATAGCGCGCTCCTGTCTTTGTGTTTGCGTGAGAAGTTCGTCTGACTTCGGTACCAAATCATCTACTGAACTCTTTGTACCAACGACGACATCCCATACTTCATCCATTTTTTCAGAAACACTCATCATAGGAATGATTTTGTTTACGAGGGTATCAATTTTGCTAGATTTCATAACTGGAGATGGGGTACTAGTTACCGTGCGATTTTTAAATATGTTATTGACATTTATGGAAGCAGATTCGGGTTCAACTATAGCTGCATGGACATCGGCCATCATATATAATACTTTTCCTAGATTTTCTGAAACAAGATTTATGTGGAACTGCAATTTACGATCTACTGTTGACATTGATGATCTTAATTGATCAACCTCTTTTGTAATTTCATTAATTACTTCTGAATTGAGACTTTTGGCTATTTCTATCACATTGAGGTTGATGGGTTTCTTTTCGCTTGCTTCAGCGTTGATATCATCAACGGGTAAAAAGTTATTATCTATTTGAGTTTTCAATCCAACTAATTTAGAATCTATGTCAGAAACTTTTTGATCTAATGATTCCAGCTTCTTGTCAAGTAATTGTGCATTGTTCACTTTATTTTCACTCGGTTTTTTGTTTGAATTTTCAGTACCGGTTTCGAATTCTTCCCTTGATAACTGGCTGAACAGTTTTAGGTCTAAATTTCCTAGTTTAGATATAATGGCATCTGTTTTGTGAATGTTGTCGTTTACTCTTGAATCAAGTGCTTCGACTCTTCTCATTAAGTGCTCCACTGCCTTGTCAAGATTCTCAATTCTTTGCAATTTCGTTTCCAGAGTACTAACGATTACTTCAAATACATTAAAAATGTACTGCTCCCTGAAACAAAAAAAGATATAATTTAAAAGAGCTTCTTAAGATTAAGGATTGAAATAATTACATATAAAGAAGTAGAATCATTATAAAAATCAATTTACTATTGATATTACTTGAAGTTATTTAATTTAAAATGCAGTAGTCTTATGCAATACTATTATTAAGTACGATATATTATTTAATTGAGAGTATTTTTTATCGAAGATCTTGCACAATTTGTAAAAATGTATGATGATTAAATCATGACCTAGTTTATTTATATCTAAACATGGACATACTTTAATACATGTTTTATTAAAGTAAAACAATTTAAATGTTTATATGGCGTGAAACACGATTAAGTATTAATTCGTATTTTAATGAATATATATTATAATCAGAATACATCTAAAGTTTATGTATTTAATAAATATTTAGAAACGCAAGCTATGGATATATAGTTATATTTAATTGAAAATATTTAAGTTAAACCTTTTTATAACTATCAACTATATTAAAAAAAGCTTACCTCAGACATACTACCTGAGCATACAACAAGTCCATGAAGTTAGTTCTTGACGAGTGTGAATGATAAAAGATTAAAGTGTAATATTACATTATACTCGTAGATATATGGGAAAGGAATTCAATAAACAATTTTATTACATTATTATCAAAGAAATAGGTACACAATACAATTACTAAAAGCCGTTTGTATCAATTGTAATTGTCACCTGTTCTTTGTAGTCTGTAACCTGTACAAGTGCATTTAACAGTTAGGTATCTCTAGAAGGCGCAGATTATTTCGCAAATCTCCTTTAAAGTTATGGTTGCTGTCGACAAAGTGGAGTGGCTTGAAATATTTAATCGACCATTACCTGGAACTAGTCCTTACCGATTATATTAAACACTAGTCTCTACTTTAATCCAGCGATTTTTGCTGTGTGAAATGAAAATGTAATTCACACATTTTGATACGCATTTTAAATTTAAGTTTTTATGGGTTATGTCGTTTATTATTAATGCAAGTGATTGCGCGTAATTAGCATATCTGTCTGGACCCTCGGTAGGCTTTCTTAGGCCTCGGTCGTCCAAAAATGACGACATATTTACCTACATTAATAAAAAGGGAAGCTCATTTTTAATCTATATTTTTGAAGAGCCTCATTGAGTGCCTTTGCGAGTTTGCATGGCTAAGGACAATCCCTATCTCCAGGGTATATGATCAGATTATGCCAATATTTACCTTTTAATCTGTGATGAATATGAAAATCAGTATCACTTAACGAAAGAAGTATAAAAACAGTTTTTAGCAATTTCTGAAAATATTTATATCTAAACAAAAACAGCTATCTTTTTTTCGTATGTTCACCTTCACGACATGGGCATTTCAATGATATGAATAAATTATTTGCATATTTTCTTCTCGAAATCATAATACTCCGTCTCGCAGGTGGTACATTCGTTTATTGTGCAATCGTAGATACACATTACACAACTTTCTACACTTTATTACTATAGGCATCTAATATTAGGAAAGTAAAATTTAAAATATTGTTTTAAAAAAAAAAACATTACTGGACAATACTTATAAAAACATTTATCAAATTTATTTATTTCAAATTATCGATACAACTACACTTTAATATGAATTGTAATCTAAATATTATAATATAGTAGTAAAAACCTGGTCCTCCCAGCGCAAATGGGCCGACTCGACTGGGAAAATACTACCCTCCCACAGAAAATTGGTGTAAGTAACAGTAGTCTTGCGTTTCGTGGGATGTTTGAGATCGCCCATCCCCTCTTTTCACTTCCATTTCTCCCTTCTCATCCCTTCCCTCCTATCCTTTGGGTTCACAACGTACATGAGCCTAGTTCATAGAACCTTGCGGTGACTGCTAACCATCAGGCAGACGTATGCTTGTTTGCCAACCATCATAAAAATAATAAAAATATCCGACATATAGTAATATGTCGGATTATACTCAGGTTATGATAATTCCTTTCCTGTGAAATGTAAATAAAAGACCTTGTCATGTCCTAAGTCACATTCGAAATACATAGCAAAGTGTTCACATGTCTAAATGATTAATTTATAAACAACAACAAATTAATACATAAAACAACACACATAGACATTTCTTTACTCTACCGGACCCGTTATAAATGTTTTAATAATAACCTCTACGAAACTTGTGTAGCGATGTCAGGTTAACGACCTTAGAGATTAATAAACACAAGTGTATCGCATCATCACTTAAAATTTTAAATATGACTTACATATTTATTGAGATTTACATATAAAACTGTAAACATTAAATTGGGTTATATTATTACAAACAGTACATGGTATGGTATGTCTAAACTATGTTTATTGTAGCCTGTCGGAAGGGATTTAAAATTGGGACTCATTACTTAGATGAGGGTGGCATAACTTTTCAAATCACACCAATTCTATTGAAATATGTTTTTATCCCTCAAGGAGGAAAGCTCTGTACAACTCTTAGTACCAACCTGGCATGATTTTATAACCTATCACATAATTACCTCATCATCGGTAAATATGTAAGTTAGATCGATTGATTTACTATAAACTAAGAACCGGCCCTACACTACAGAAACAAATTTCAAAAGATTCGCTAATGCTCTGTCCTAAATTCAACGAAACGAAGTGAGTTAAACGTTAGCTTTATTCGATTACGTTGCAAGCTTGTGACGCTAACTTCATCCGAGCTTGTACCTAACTTCGTTCCGTTGTGTCGATGCTTAATCTATGAAGGAGCACCAGCGAGCCATTGACATTTTGCTAGTATGGAAGGGCCTGCCCATATATGTCCGTATATATTAAGTCCATGGTTAGATCACTCTGGTTTCGACTAAGATACTTAGTCGTTTCTCGAGTGGTCTCATATCGCGAGTTGCGACTTGATTTTATAACGTCGGCGCGGTGCTGCTCGTGCGTTAACGATTCGAATGTGGCTCAGGGTCTCCGCATTGTATCGCCATCACTCTGATTGCGACCGCGCAATCCGACCCAAACATTATTATCCAGCCTCCTTTGGATAATATCACACTCGTTTTACTATCTTAACTGATACTATAAATGTGATTGTGGTCACGCTTTCACGTTTTAACAACTCAACCTATCATTAGATTTGCGATGATTTGATCTTTAAACTTTTACCCTACCTTTGCTGTACATTAAAGAACATAAGGACTAGGGAAAATTTTAATCTATTAACCATTTTGACTATAACTTTTTATTATATAACTTTTAAGTAATCCAGAAGTCGAGCATTACAACTATATTAACGCGAGTGAAATCGCAGTAAAAAGCTGGTAATTTACATTTTTTTTTTCAACGAAATATTCAAATTTTCTTATAAAAACAAGATAAAGACATGAAAAATGTTGTATATTATTAACAATATTAAATAATTAATAAGTTCAAAAAGTTTTAAAATCTAAGATCTTACATTCGATAAAGCAGCAATTCAAAGAGACCTTGAGCGAGTAACTTGGATTGATCGTAATAAGCTCACAGAGTGTGCATGAGATTATTCATAATAAACAGAACGTATTCCCAATACCCAAAGTAGGTATGCAATTAAACTCTGAAAACTAAACTATTGCGAAAATATTTCAACGAGTTATCTATAATACTTCCATTATTATATTGAAAGGCGTACCTGCGGGTGTCCATACGAATAGTACTAAGTTGTTCTTACGCAAGGAGATTGCTTAATGAAAACTAGAACACAGAAATTATCCTGCCTACCAAATAAATTAAGTCGTTTTAATTATCTTGTAAATATAGGCGATAAAACGCAAATTTGATCGACCGGATACTATTTGGTAATTCGTAATTAATTGACATATAGAAAAAATATCCGTGTTATTATATATACGTGTTATATAAAATATATCAACATAATTACGAATAGTTCTTGAAATTGTAAAATATGTTACGAATCCGATGTACCTGATGAAGTAATTCAAAGCATATTCACAATAGGGTATGTAAAAATTTCTAAGTATATGAATAAATTTGCTAAGACATTGCTTAAGTTTATTTTTTATTTAATTCTTCTTACAAAATATGAAACTACTCCGTTGTTTCAAGATAATGCGTAATCCCATAATAATATACATACATCGCAGATTGAATAGGCAATAGCGTCCACGGAGCGAATATTACATTATATTTAATAAAATAAGGTATTTATATTATCATATATATATATATATATATTAATGTAATTATATTATTTAGATGTCCGACGATACTTTTCTGGACGTGGGAGGCTGATTTGAGTGTAAACTTTATTAGCTTCGAAGTTTGATACGTTCACATTATGTTTCACAATTATATAATATCGCTACTTCTGTCCGCGGCTTCGCTCGCGTGAATAACTTTTTGCTTCCATCCCCTATTTCTTATTGTTATTTTACACCCTTTACAAACTTTGAATGGCATATTAATTTACATCGAATAAAACGCATAAAAATCAGTTTCAAGCTTCTAGCTCTAAAAATGACGATACTTCCATACGATTTATTTATTTACTTATTATTATGTTTTAAAATAATTTTTATCATTAATTATTTAATTATAATTATGTTTTCAAACATAATAAATATTTGATTTCCGTTCAGAATTAGTCGAGATTTAATTGATTATTATCTGTATTTAATAGACATAATAATATTTCTGAGGTCGCTGTAAATAATTAATAAAATTATTACTAAATTAGTTTATGTTTATATAAATTATATGAAACCTTTTCTAATATTCGTGTGCCAACTGTTAGCAATCGTATGCAGATGTGCTACAAACGAAACTATTATTTAACAACTTTAACAATTACTTGTTAAGATTTCACTGTTATAGTAACCCATGTAAATGTATGTCTGCAGCATGTAATGTAGGAGTATATGTATGTATATGGCATGTAAATGGCCCAGTGGAATCCTTAACCGAGTTCAAATCTACAGCACTTCTACTTTACAGCAGGGGAAAGCACCACAATGTTAAAGTTTGGAGGGCCAATAGGAATATTAGTAACGCATTGAAAAAGCATTGCTAATATTTTTTTATTTTTTTAATTGTCAATTAATAATTAGATCAACGTGGTCATAGTCAGGGAGTAAAGCTGACGTCTCTGAACCTTGAATAACTTGGTCATTGGGCTCTTACTGTCAGTAGAATACACTTTAAAATCAAAATATGTCTAACAAAGTGAGCATTTCGCCTGTACCTGGGTCAAATTTAGGATATTACCTCATCTTAAGTGAAATTCTGAGTACGATCTTGAATGTGGTAAGCAAACTTGCTCGTCTTAACTCAAGATGGCGTTTGTCCAGCCATGAGAAATAAAAATACTATTCTTTTGTTTATCTGTAAAATGGCAATGAACATGATATACATTTATACCAATCAATCAATTAAACTTGCCTAGTTTTCTTAATACCCTTAACAAACGATTAAGAAATAATGAAAGTTAATACGATAGAAAGTCTTATCAAGCCCTACGACAGAATTAATTAGACACGTGATTTGATGATTTCATAAATATTCAAGCGAAGTTGAGTTAAAACAACGTGCTAGGCATTTAGCAATTGGCACAATCTTCCGTCACAATTGCGTTTAACAATAATCGTATAGTAGAAGAAAAATGGCTGCAATTGATTTTATCTTTAATTCATATGCATAGAATATTTCTTACATAATATTCATCATGATACTCAATTCTTCTTTGTATGTGTCCCTTTGTAAAATTACAACCACAAAGCCTTTCTTTCAATTGATAGGGGTTTATTTTTATTAAGGCAATATGTTATTTGGCTGGTTTTCAAGTAGTTCAAAAGTAAAGACTATCTAGACGTTAAGCTTTATGCGTAATGTAAAACCAATAGCTATAAATAAATCTACGCGATCTTTATCCGTTATTTCAGATCTAGTGTATTTTTTTTCTATATCTCGATGTTTGTTAATAGAATTGATTTTCGTATTCTTTATTTGTTATTTTAGTAGTATTAATATTTATTTATGGATTTATTTGCAAAGTATTACCACAGTGCGTAGTTTTATTGCTCATTATTGGTCCATTGTGTGTAAGTATTTCGTTTTAATGTCAAGTACGGTAGTTCGAAACACAAATCGGTACAGGAGTTATTGATAGACACCAGCGAGATTAGTTTGGACTAACGTTTGTTTGAAAATCAAAAAGTGCTTTATAATTTCTAAGAATTTTCAGCATAAGAGAATCAATATAAAGCTCTTTTAAGCAAGAACTTGACATTATGACGCTATCCCATCGTTTGTACCTAATGGTTATTATAGATTATGTTATATATATGCTTTGTCTGATCCAATATAAATTATTACAAATCAATGTCCGGGTGGGCTCGGACCTCTGCGTGTCATGATGGTATCGCATTTAACTTTTATCAGGTGGGCTGTCCGGATCGCGCCCGCGACGCTGCGGGCGTCCGCCACCTCGCCCGGGGAAAGGCTTTTGCGTAACTCGTCATTAATGACATGCAACTTAAAACATCAAGCAGCGACCAATACAAAAGTAAAGTAGGATAAATGGAACGCTCTAGAATTATATTTCAATTATTATATTACGTTAAATTAAATTTAGCTAGATAGACTTATTATTAAATTACAATACTAAGCACAGATTAAGCAATGTGATTTATTAATTTGAAATAAGTGAGAGTGATTGTTAAAAAAATAAAAAAATGGCGAGACATTGCGAAATTACAAGGCAACGAAAATGCCGCAACGGTACCAGTATATTTTTCTGAAACTAAAGTAATGAAGGCGTGAATTTCGAATAGGTTTATTTTTTTTTAAATTTTGTAATATTAAGTGACATATTCAACGGCCGTTACGGTCGTAAGTCGCAACGTGCTCAATTAATTTTATATCAAAGCTGGCAATTACATAATACCAACGACCTTGGAAGAGGCCTCTTTGAAAATTGTTTGCAGCGTTATCCGGCAAGCGATACAACCACAATGGGGAAGCGTATCAACAGCATCAGAGTTATTAATCACTTTATGTTTATTACCCGCTACCGACCTCTACCATATCTGAAAAGGCGATTCATCATCCAACAAAGAGTTTCAACCGTCGTTTGTACGTTATCAATATATTTTAGCTATTGTTAAAAACCATATTGCCTAACTCAATTTTTTCACTTCGTCCTTCGTATAAAGTAACAGTAAGAACGGAACAGTACTCTTTAATTACCTTAAAGCTTTATATAAGATTAATGCTTATATTTTTTTTATCGATCAACATTAAGACTTTAACGTTTACGAACTAGCATTAATCGATTTACGTCACGTCTTTCGAAAGTAAAAAAATATATTAAGGACAGACTTATCACTTATATCAAACGGAAGTCCAAAGATTTTGTGAACACGTACGATTTCCGTTTTCTTTTTTTTCACATAATTTATAAAATTAATATATTAGACGTAATTTCAATAGCCTCCTTATGATTGCGTAAAACTATGTTAATTGAAATTTAGAAATTAATAAGTATTTCTGTGTTACTATCCAAAAGTACTAGCTACTACAAATAATTTACTACAAATAGTTTTCCCACCAATATTGTGATACTTAGTTAATCCTCAGATTCTAAAGTCTAAGTTTTTAACTTACTTTATACCTCATTTATTTATTTTCTATTCTAAGGATTAGCCTCCTCATCAAATCTTCGAGGTTTTTTCGTAAATTATTTCTTGAAAATAATTTATTTTTAATTCATAATGAACTCGATTTCATTCCCAGATATTTAAATCTAAAAGTTAATGTTAGATAAATATAGCTTGAAAAGAAAACGGATTCACACTTCACACGTCTTAAGTTAACAACTTTCTTTTTTTAAGAAGTTAAAATACATTTAAATATGGTATATCGACTAACTATAATCGGTCAAAATAAATTGACGACGTTATGGCGCAACGGCAGCGAACCTGCCTTAAGCACCACAGGTCGCGTTTTCGATTCCCGCTCGGAGCATGATATGTTTGTATTGACCATGCAAGCATATTTTCCTGTCTTGGTGTATTTGTCTTTGCATGTGTTACCGGAACAGGACACAGGATATCACTATCCTACTGGGGGCTGGTGAGCGTAATGACACTAGCGCTTACCTATATTATTAAATAAAAATATAGTGATTAAAGACACTAAAATTTAGTTTTTATTTTTTTATTTTAGAAGTTGGCAAACAAGCATACGGCCCACCTGATGCTAAGTGGCTGCCGCAGCCTATGAGCGCTTGCAGCACCATTAGTAGGTGCCACTCACGCGTTGCCAACCTCGAAATATTAGTTCTTAAATCTCGTTCGCCCAGTAATTTCACTAGCGTACAATGCCCTTCAAACCGGAACACAGTAGTGCCTAAGCACTACTATTTGGCGGCAGAATATTGGACACTGCGGTGGTACCTACCTAGCCGGCCTCTTGCAACAAAAGACCTACCACCAGTGTATATATAGTTTAATGACACCAAAAGAGTAATATCTACGAATGTTTTATTTATGTTGCGACTGTTTAGTAAAGCGTATGTGATCTTTGATTAAGAATTTACTAGCAGTAATGTTAACCAATAGATGTAATTTATACCCGTACTGTGCAGGGCCTAGCGAGTAGCGAATGGATTACTTCGCTTTTGTGGAATGTAGATTACACGAACAGATAACAAGTGGTCTAATAGTTTGAATGTATTAGCACTGCAATTTCAGACAAACCGTATAAATATTTCACAATACTAAATACTTGTTCAAGCATTTACGTGATACTTTATTCAAATTTATTTAAATTAAGTATATAAAATTAATTTCGGATTGATAGAAATTAGTTTTTAGTTTTTATACGTTTTATGTTATTAAAAATCGGGATATCATTTTATTTAGTCAGCTTATAAACAATAACTTTACGAGACACTTGGTTTTATTTTGTTTATTGTTCTTTGAAATATGAAATTGTGAATTACTTAATCATGTAAGATATAAAATATTTAGGAATTAAGCAAAATTCTATTAAGTATCTTTCAAGTTACCTATTTAGAGTTATCCTATGAAATTTTTAGCACTACCATTGTTTAAGAATATTAGCATTGCTGTTTCAATGCATTACTAATTTTCCTATTTCCTCAAAATAAGCTCGAAGCTTGCACTAGGAGTGCGTATGTCAATAGCCCACGAGGATCAGCAGCGAAGCCGAGACTCTGGGCTTGCGGAGCGCAGTCGGTTCTTCTACCGTTGAGCTATTGAGGCTTCAAAATGTATTAGCACAAGTTTATATTTAATAAAGACTGAGATTGTTAGACATCGATACTTACACAGAATAATACGAAGAGAAAGACTCTTTAAGTATACCAATGTTTAAAAAAAGATTAAGAGAATTTATACTTAATAGCTAAAAACTCTACTTTCTTTTGTTAAATATTTAAAAATCATATGTAAAAATGTAACTTATCAATAAGTAGTACGAATGTCTTACAAGCTAATGTTTAAATTAAGTGTAAATTAGTTAAGTTTCTCTTTAAGTGAACAATGTAATGTTCTTTGAGAAATAAATAATCTTTAACCCGAACCATAAGATCTAAGAAAATAGACAATATGAAGACCAGCCTATCCCGACTTCTCAACGATATTTATATTATTTGCATTTGCAATTATGGCAAGACAGTCATTATTATACATGTCGTATTCATAAAACTATTAGATTAGCGACAGCATTTACATTTTCAAATTCCACCATTATTTATTACATACATTTACGATTGCCTTAGGCGAAGACCTGTCAAATAATAATTAAAGCATATATAAAGATCATTAAATCTGATCATGTTAATATAAACATCGTAGTGTGTAAGTAGGTCAGGCGTTCGTTATAGAAACAAGATGATCACGGTGTAATATATTTAAGAAAGAGCTAGATTAACCTGTATTTATGGCTTTTAATCTATTCTAAGTGTCAGCATATGAGTATATATAGGCATGAGACGCTCATAGCCGAGTGCACCCACTGATCGGTAAACGATCGGTAGGTTAAGCAACTTTAGGCGCGGTCAGTCACTGGGTGATCGCATATTGGTTTTTCATATTGGTCTCCGTACTTCGGAGGGCACGCAATAAGTCGGTCCCGGCTGTTGCCAATTTGACAACAGTCGATAAGTCAAGTTAGAGGCCTATACGGGCGACATGAACAACTCTAAATAGATTGGCCACTAACCACTCGATAAGAAGAAGAAGTATATATATCAGATATTGACGACGTTGTGATGCAGTGGTAGGGTCCCGCTCGGAGCAGATGTTTCTATTGACCATACAGGTATTTGTATCGGTCTGTGTGTGTTTGTCCTTGTCTTTGTTTATGTCTCCGAACCCCCGACAAAGGATATATGTATCCTAATAGAGGCCGTTGCTTTTATTTAATTATTATGAGCTGATTTACTTTTCAAATTTAATATTCTTTATAGATGTTTTAATCAATTGAACACGAAGTTCATTCACATAAAATATTATTATGTTTCGTTTCTTAAGATCTTTTTGGTTCTTATGTTTCCCTTTCAAATAAGCTCGTAGCTTGCACTAAAAGAGAGTACGACGAATATGGGGGTCAGGATCGAACCCGCATTTCTCGCGTTAATGGAGCGGAGTCGGTCCTTTAATCGTTAAGCTATTAAGGCTTTGAATTTATTAAAGACAAAAACTGTGGAATATTTCGGTGAATTTAGAATATCAGACGTTGAAAAAAAAAATTACAGTAAAATAAAATTAAAACGGCATGTATTTAATACACATGAGAGATACAAATAAACTCAAAATAATTATATAACACTTGCAATAACGAGATCATTAAAATAAAGATGCCAGTTTTATGATACAATTAAGCTATTATGATGTATATTAGGCAAAAAATAGCAAATTAAGTAATGTGAGAAAACTTCGTGCGAATCAGGCTTCGAGTCTAGTCTGTTACGTTGTATCACGTAACATGCCAACTTCAGAGTTACGCTTTTTCATGAAACTATAAGCCCTTCAAAGCTGTAGATACACCATCCTAGCCTAGACTTATTATATACTAGTATCAGGCCGCGGTTTCGCTCGCGTTAGTAATGTTTTTAATACGCCAATTGATTACAATGAGTAACAAACATCTAAACATATTTCTTAATGGATACGCTCTGTAATATGTTTTTTGATAATCCAACGAACTTAACATTTTTCCGGTACAAAAGCATCCTATGTGTTCATTTAGATAATAAGGTATCTGTGTGCTAAATTTCACCCAGATCCATTCAGCCGTTCTGGCGTGATGGGGTAACAAATATCTATCCATCCATCCAAACTTTCACATTTATATTTATTGGATGGACAGGAGTTTCCATATAAACAAAATGTCAATGATATATCAGACTTGCTGGTGCTTCTTCGTAAATTCAACATCGACGCAACGAAACGATGTTAGTCACAAGCTTGGAATATAATCGAATGAAGTTGGATTGCGACTAATTTCGTTACGTTGCACCAGTGTTGAATTTACGAAGGTAAATCTTTGGAAACTTGTCTATTTGGAAAATCCGGTCCTTAATTTTTAGTACATCAATGTAGCCTAGGCACTTTTTAAAATATTAGTTTGCGGAAGATAGGTAAAACTTTTAGGGTGGAGAGTTGGCAAAAAGTAGCCATATACCATAAAATATCATCATGTCCACTTGTCGTTTTATTAGTCCTACGGTGTGGTGTTTAAATAATTATTATAGACTAGCAAAGCCAAAAGCCTATGTGTTAATGTTAGTAATAAACTGTAGCGACATCTACACACAACACGACGTAACGTGATAGAAAAGACAAGATTGTCACATCTCACATCAAGCTACAACGACACCTACAGGGCTTCGGTCCGCCAGGCAATATCTAGTTCTGGTCGGAGGATCCTCTCTTCGTGTTGGATACATTTCTCTCACGTCGTACCCTCCACAAAATTATTTCTATGCTAAAATTGATCCCGATCCGTTCAACCGTTTTTTTCCTAATTGAGCTACAATCCTCCAAACATTTAAACATCTTGTATCCAAACATACAAACTTTCACATTTACAATATTACTAGGAATAGGATTAGGATTCAATTAGATACGAAAATAAAAAAAAATATAAGGTTAGTACTACATATTAGTGATTAATAAATATTTTACCGGTGTAGGTTATTAGGGATTTATTGAACACTATAAAATCTACAAAAAGTAAGGTGAAACTATAAAAATATTTATAACTTAAACTGTTTTGAATAAAAATATATAAATATATTTCTGCTGCCGTTTTCGATAGCATAAATTGTATTGTGATGTAATTATTATTTTATCATAAACATACCTTCGCGAATAAGGACCGTTGTTCGTGGTCAGACTGGACTGGACTCTTGCGGAGTCAGATTAGACTGATCCCGTCGGTAGAATTTCACAATCGCACATCGCTAGACTAAGCTCTTTTTCTATTTTTTCTCAGTATGTCCCCGTACTACTATACTGTTGCATATAATTATGAATCCGTTCTTAAAGCACGTGTTCGACCCTGGATATAATGAGTGTCATGATAAAATCTCACAATAATATTTAACAGTAGGTAGAACAAATATTGTGATATCTCGTGTAAAATCTTACAACCTGTCAATTGTTAATTATCATAATGTTAATATTATAATCATGTTAAAAAAAAATTGTGAATATTTTTATTTAAGTACTACACATAGATGTATTGAAACCACGTCAAAGGCGTCGGGATGTGACGACCCCATCGCCCGCTGTTGGGATAACCTCTGTCACAACAGAGATTATTCCACCAGTGCAATCAGTCACACTGGTGGTAGGTCTTTTGTTGCAAGAGGCCAGCTAGGTAGGTACCACCGCAGTATCCAATATTCTGCCGCCAAATAGTAGTGCTTAGGCACTACTGTGTTCCGGTTTGAAGGGCATTGTACGCTAGTGAAATTACTGGGCGAACGAGATTTAAGAACTAATATCTCGAGGTTGGCAACGCGTGAGCGGCACCTACTAATGGTGCTGCAAGCGCTCATAGGCTGCGGCAGTCACTTACCATCAGGTGGGCCGTATGCTTGTTTGCCAACTTCTAACATAAAAAAAAAAAAACCTCCAGAAAAATATTTATCTTACTAATATAAATGGAATAATCTCTATTGTGACAGAGGTTATCCCAACAGTATGATAACTAAATTACTTTTATTTCATCGTTTCGATACATTTCATAAAAAGTTACATATTCATTGATTTGTAGGGGAACTATGAAGGAGGACAAATATGGACTACCAACGGCCGCAAGTACTAATTGTAGATTTTGTGAATTATTTCATATACAATTATAATTATAATTTACACAAAGCACGCAATCTGACACACATATACGGACACACTCTTAGACACACACATGCGTGCTCAAATATATTTATATATAGGCTACTTTAAATCATAGCTTTTTAGTAAGTACTTATAAAACATTTTTCTTTGCTTGTTTAATTTATGCAACTATTATTATTGTAACAACAATCTGGGGATGATCTTAATTCCAAAACACAGAAAAAGGGAATCTCAGGGCTTGTGTAAAGATTTGTAAACAAATCTTTTGCTTATTACATTAATAGTGATACATACTTTAATAAAAAAATAAAAATCTATTAAATTAGTTTTTCCAATACTGGTGCAATTTAGTGATATGTGAAACAACATATTGTCTGAAACTATATACGTTATGACATTGCTTCTACGTTTTGACACCGTTGTGGCGTTGTGGGTAGCGTGTCTGCCTTAAGTCTCGACGGTTGCGGGTTCGATTCCCGCTGTGTTGTTAAAATTTCTGTCTCGGTCTGGGCGTTTGTCTGTGGGTCTCCCCACCGTGCCTCGGAGAGCACATTAAGCTGTCGGTCCCGGTTGTTATCACATAACATCTGATAATAATCGTTAACTCTTGATAAGTAAATTGCTCTTATCCAATGAGTTACTGGTTCGCCCTTAGGGTTGCGGAGGTCAGATGGCAATCGCTCTGTGTAAAAACTAGTAACCCGTCAAATCCGGATAAGAGCAATAAAAGCAGACCCTGGGTAAAATAAAAATACCGGGAATAATGCTAGGATGAAGATTGCTTCTACGTTTTGGCAACGATGTTGATGATTATTATATATAGTCTGTGTATATAGGATATAGCATTACTCTTTAAATTTAGATCAAAAACTCCTGGGTATAGAACGGTAATCTTCAAAGTATAAGAGCTGTTAACTCACGATAACTGCATTAATAATATTAATTATGTATGCCGTTGACTTTGAGGTTGATGAAGGTTTGTTTTTTTTTTTATTTTAGTCTAAATACTTTCTAACATAACATTGAATTAATATACTTAAGTAAAACGAGTACAGTAACAGTAGCAATATTAACTTACTGTACCGTGCTGCAAATACTTATAAAATAAGTCCTGCCTGCTGGCCTCATTGAACTATCCTAATAAATATGAGACCTAATGTAAAATCATAAACGAAATTGATGTCTGACCATGACGGCCATGACGGCCATGCCACGGGCCATCTGGTATGAGTGCATCAATGGAAGGGCGATGTGCGAGTGAGACAGCACTATGACAGATATAAAAGAAAGAAAAGGAAGACAGTGTTGCCCTCTATAATATGTAATATTATTAGACAACATAATATGATACTGAGGAAATCTATTTTTATATACTTAAACATATAATATCATATATATGTATAAATAATTAAGAAACCGATATTTCCATTTTAATACTAATTTAAAAACATTTAATAAGGTTTGACCTATAAAACGTATTCTTTACGGTCTCTGTTGTTCCGGCTTCGAAGTTATAATATATCGATATCAATCACGTTTATAGCATTTTTTAAATTATGTTTTTACAAAGATGAAGATGAAACTTAATTAGCCTATTAAATTAGATGCGTAGAATAATAACAAGAATACATTTATATGATGATACACGAAATAGCGTAACGTCAATGCGTAGATTATAGCTTTTGGAACGCTGTTGATGTTTTATCGTCGTCGAGACGTGACGAGTTGACGACCCCATCGCCCTCTGTTGGGATAATATCTGTCACAGCAGACATTATTCCACCAGTGCAATCAGTCACACTGGTGATAGGTCTTTTGTGCCAAGAGGCCGGCTAGGGTAGGCACCACCGCAGTGTCAAATATTCTACCCCCAAATAGTGCTTAGGCTGTGTTCCGGTTTGAAGGGTATTGTAGGCTATTGAAATTACTGGGCAAAGGAGATTCAAGAACCAATATCTCGAGGTTAGCAACTCCTCAGTGGCACCTACTATTATGGTACTATTGTAATGGTACTGCGCGCGCTCATAACCAATAATAGTAAATAGCAATCGCTTACCCTCAGGTGGGTCATATGCTTGCTTGCCAATTTGTAACATAAAAAAGGTTCCTTGTCGATAGGAGACCGATGCAGAAAAAATAAGACATTATGGTGTAAGAGACGTTGAAGATCGACCTTCACGAATCTGATAACCAGATGAGATGCTTTTTTATTGTATTTTATTTAATTGTAAAAGATAGTTTCCCAATCGAAGAGTGTTGATCTTTAAGCTTGCTTATCAAATTTTTGCAAGCAATCCTTTGCCATTATTTTCGTAATTAAATTATCTTTCTTTTGATCATCTGATTATCAGATGGGATGAGGTCGTTTTTCCAAGTTTCGTAATATCGTAATTCGTTATCGGGAAACGTTATCGGAATGCGTGAACTAGCGTTTGTTGTTTTTTTTTTGTAATTGCATTTCTCAAAATATTATTATCAATATTTATTTTTAAAATTACTTTTTAATTGATTGTTAGCCTAGTCTGTAGATATAGTTTTTTTTGTAAAACGTAAAAGGGGCAAACATGTGTAAGGCCCCTCTGATGGTAAGCAGTCGCCATAGCCTAAAAATGCTTGCAACATTAAAAGTGTCACAGGGGAGAAAACGAACAAACACAACACTCCAACTCGTCGAACGAAACGCAGCAGTACGAATACTGCTACTTCTTAACTTTACAACAATAAGGCCCAACCATACAAAAAGTAACAAGAATTTAAATTAATGTTATACCTACTGATAGTTATATCTCAATAGATTATAAAATTATATCGTGTTATGAGTAGTTAATGATTATGGTTCTATTGGTTGCAATATAAATTCTCAAAACGGTAATGCTATGCCCCACTTAGGGAGATGAATTCAAAGATTTATCGTATTTAGTCAATTTGTGTTTAGATATTTAAGTCTTTGGGTCATTTATGGTGTCGCGGAAAATTATTATGGTATCTACGAAGGCATCATGCCTTATTTAAAAAAATGCTTTGTGCTTCTTATGTATGACACATATATTGTATCAATTCAATATTGGTAATGCGGAACATTTCTTTTATCACTGAGATACATTCAGATTATTCATTATCAATTAACTATTAACCGAAAGATCCGTTTTGTTCTTAAAGTTATTGTTTATACTGTAAATGTACCTACTGTAATAACTTGAAATAGTTTTGTCCAAGTGGCCCAAGTGTTTCTACTGCAAACGGAACAAAGATGTAATTTGGAATGAGTGACGAATTTTTCAGGTTTTTCCGTATCACCGGCGCCTTGACATGAGACGGGCCCAATGTGTCAACGCAAGTGGCGTCCTACAAAAGTGCCTCTCCCCTTGCCTAATAAACCAGCGTTAAACCATTAGGTGTTTTGCCATCATCTTGACTAATTTCAATATGAGCATGATTGTTGATGGTGGCAAGAGCTCCTTTGATAGTATCATTTAGAGAGCCGTGGCGGTAAAGCCTACGTGAACTTCTTGGACAAGAGAACCCACGGAATAATAATTTAATTGAATGTACTTTTAATGATCACATCATAAGATACTTTGGAGATATAGAACGGTTCACTTCATAACATAAAAACTAATTATCTTTATATATATAATTCTACTGTACGTGTGTATGTCACTGAACTCCACCTAAACGGTTGGGACCGATCATGATGATGAAATTTTTTCGTTGAGTTCCAGTTGATTCGAGAATAGTTTAGATTCACAAGTGGGCCCAGAAGTCTATATATATATGTCGGAGAATCCGCTAAATTAGGATATACGTGGTTGATGTTCGTGTCTGCCTTAATAATTTTATCAATCAGTGCCTCAAAAATACGTCCATCCATGATTCCCTTTGAATAAAAGTGCACCACGACAGAGATCAATAGCAACCAGCTCTATTTTATATTAAAACTACAACCTCTTTCGTCTATATTTTAATATGATAAATAAATTAAACTCCGACATATAAATGTTTACAGCTTTCAATAAATTCTCGCTTGCCTACCCTCTAAGACCTAAATAATATTTATAGTTAATTTGGTATTTATTATTATATATAATTATTATGAATGCAACCAAATGACCAATGAGTGAAAACAAAGTTTGCAGCGAATTGCATAATACTTTTGGATAAAAAGTTCAACGTCCTATTTAATAAGAAAACCACTTTTTAAAACCAGTTCCAGTAACTTGATCTTTGAACAAGCAAAATATAAAATTAACGTACATATGCTAGTTCTTATTAACATTACTGTTATGTATATTTAAGCTTTGACGCTTGTAATGTAGTAGGTCAGTACATCAGCTTCCGTTATATGTATAACATAACGATTCATTAACCACAAAATGATTGTGATAACGAATCAATAGTTTTATCACACAATTACTAATTATGTACTTATTTGTGTTTAGAATTTATATCCCTCCAGATGACGTCCTAAACCTAGGAATGACCTCGAAGGAGAGGCCTTTGGGACGGATTCTACTTGAGCCCTGCGCGGGCTGTCAATCTTCCCCGCCGATGTATAAACGGTGACGCTGTCGAGGCCACTAGGGTAGCAAAAGACACTACGAAAAAAAAATTCAATATAATTATTTATAAGAAGACTTAGCCTTTTGTATAATATATTGTATAGTACTTTTTCCATATTGTACTTGACGAGTTATGGCATTGAGGCATCGACTTAAAATTCTTTTGTTACCAATTAGTCACGTTTACCATAACTTCGTTCCATTACTCATTTAAATAACTGAAGTGTAAGTGAAATTCATTACGTAACACATGAATCGAGCGGCTGCTTGTAGGCTCCGAAACCTCTTTGACAATCTTTGTACGAAAGCGTGTTTAATGATTGAGATTGATTAATTGTGGGTGTTACTGGTCTATGATGAATGATAGTTCGATTTTTTCATTAGCATAGTTCATTAAACTTCGGGCCGCACTGCCATTTATTAGCGGTAAATATGAACACTGCCTTTCCACGCGACTCGCCGCGGTGTATCATTATTTCTATATTCTAATAGAAAAGTAATTAAAACAAGGACGTGAATATTTTTTAAATATTCTATAATAACTGTAATGTATAAAATTATAGTTGTACTAGTTGCATTGTATTGCCACGAATAGAAAAAAAAATGAAAATATAATTTTTTTGAACCAGGAATTTTCGTGGGTCTATGATGTTGAAATTTTTGACCATGTTTCAAAAATTTCAAAATAATTGGATCAATGGTTTAGAAACGCATAGGACACACACACAAAAAACTTGTCTTTATAGATAGAGATATAAAACGAAATAATTATGATATCAAAACAACTTACGTTATATTTTTCGATATCATCTGTAACAGTGCTTATATGTATAACCTTAAGTAACTAATGTTAAGAAATAGTTAAGTGTTTTTGAACGTATAGAGAGCGTAATATGTATCTAATTATCAAGAAGAAATACGTAAACCCGGATATAACATTTTTGGAGCAGTTGAGTAAGAACAATAACTAAACTATGCATGAGTACAATTAAAAAGCTCTTGCCACAATCAGAGTCACTGCTCTCATCGAGCCGTGAGGAATCGCGCAAACACGTTGTGTTGACATATTTGTTCCGTTCCGCATCAGGAAATAATATGACCGAAAGCCACATATTTATCTTCACGTCCAAATAATCTCTTTTCCCCATTTACAGTAGAAACAAAAAGCGAAAAATATTTTCTACAACTGAAATCGGTGCTAAGTAAAACATCAGAACATAAATCAGTTTTGTAAGTTTGAAGACGGTTTTGATTTAAAAAAAAATACTTTAAAGTTAGAAATAACAGTCGTGAAGCATAATAAAAAGCCTAATTTTATTACAAAACGTTAGATAATTATTAGTTTTGAGTAGTTCTGGTCCCTATTTGTCATTATCATTATCAGTAATATCATTTTATGAAATAGTGCTTTTTCAAAGCAAATGCACAAAATACTTAAAAAAAAAACCAAATTGCCTATAAGATTTGACGAGTTCCTTGATTTTTCAATTATCCCACCAAAACATCCAGATCAGATTATAATGGAACCACCTCGAGAGTACATCCTTTCAAACAAAAACTGAACTATCCAAATCGGTCTTCAATCCAGCCGTTTTCGAGTAAACGAGTTACAAACAAAAAACACAGTCGAATTGACATTCTTCTCCTTTTTTACGTTGTATATGAAAACACACAAGTGTAAGAAGATATCGCTACAAAGGGAATAAAAGTTTAACCGCTAAGCGTTTATGAACGCTTTACTAAACCGAACGCTATTGTGATTTAAATGATATAAAAAAGACAAAAGAATACCTCTAACTTTTTACAATGACTTGCGTAATCGAGTTATCTATTGTAAGTACATAAAGCGGTATTAATATTGTATTGCAGTCTTTCTGTTCGTCATTAATAGTCTGGATCGACTGTGGTATTCGTTTAATATATATATATAAATCCCGCGTCTCGGGTATTTGGTCTCCCGTCCCATTCCCGATAACGTCCTTACCCGCAGCTCGGACTCGCAGGAGGCACCGTAAAGACAGAATCAAATTTGAGGCCCTGCAGGGCTGTGTCTTTTCAGGGCTGGGTCTCAGTACTGGACTCCCACACCCGGTGACGGTGTCAAGGTCAGTACGGCCAATCAGAAAAAAAACGGGTATTAGTGATCGCTCTCCTAAACGGCGTGATTCACTTTAATATTTTTTTTCATTTGGTAGGTACGAGAATTTATCATATTTTCCACCCTACTACAACCGACTTCCCATCGCGAAAATACCCCCCTCTAAATATGAAGTCAAATACATGCAGTATATAGGTCGCTTAGTCGCGCGTTCTGGACTGGGTGGAATATTACCATCATGTTAGGGGCCTGTTGAGTGTGTTACGTTTATTACTTTTATTTATATTCATTTACACCTAGGAAACAGACGAAGTTTATTTTTAGTCTATTATAAAGGGGCCCCAATGTTTTATGTGCCCCAGGCTTATACGGCCCTGATTACTATGAACATACGCTATGATACGCTTTCCATTAGGCAGGCGGTCTGTATGCAAGTTTGCCAAATATGGTGGTATAGCAATAATAAATATTTATAGTATCATAAACTGTAACTAGGCCGTGTCAAAGTATGAAGATATTTATGAAGTTGGATTATTTAAAGTTATAAGATCGGAACCTCATTTAATACTATATATGATAAGTTTTAGGTTACATAATATTTAAGTGTGTTTATGCCATATTAGAATAGAAATCTTTCGTCAATGGTCCGAAAATGCGCACTAAATATATCTGTATTGTCAATTACCATATCCGCCCTGTGCGAGACTCGAACTCGCAAACGCGACTGTTGGTGTTCAAGGCAGTTTCGTTTGAAAAGTCGCGTTGCACCAAAACTGCTGTTAAATACACACTTTCTTTTGGTTCTCTTAATTGTAAATGTCAAAATTCCAAAAATACTACTCATAAGCTGTAACAAAAAAAAACTACTTTTGACATTTTTTTTGCATTCTGTGTGTTTGTTCCAGCTAATTTTTAAAACCCGTGGACCGATTGACGTAACTTAGGCTTTTTTATTTTATAAAAAGAATTAAAGTTTTGTGCAATAAAACAAAAAGTATTCAATCATTATGTCGACCTCCGAGCGAAGGCGGGGCTCGGCTAGTTGTTTTACAAAACTTACAAACTACAATTGGTTAACTTTAATAAAGAGAACGTATCGAATGTTGTTAATTAGATATTATCGATTGCGAAGTTCCATTCTCGATCTCCGCTGTGTTTTATCAGATCATACTAATAAACAACGCAATAAAAACAGGTAACTATTTAAATCTGTGGATTATTGATCAGAGCCAAAATATAATAGGAAATAAAAATCTTTTAACAAAATTTTCTATTAATAAAAATATCGTAATTGCAACACAGGACTACTAATAACCACGAAAAATGTGTTTATAATGATGTAAATGATTTCCACGTGGTGAAAGTGTTAAATTTCAAGGAAACGCCCAGTATTGTACAATAATTGTGGCGCATTACTCTCCTTGCCTTTCGTCATAAATACTTCACAAGACATTTGTTAAATATAAACTTGTGATAAATATTTAATCATACCCGAATGTTGTAATTTATATTTCACGTACATTTTAATTTTGCGAAAACCATTACGCCAGCATTCCCTCAAGTGCATAATTTTTTAAATGTATTTTAATGAAAGCTTTAGTATCTCAATTATGTTAATCAGTGTGTAAAAAAATCATATTACCATATGAATACCGTTTAATTCAATTCGTGAAATCTAAATGGTGATGCTAAGTGAAATTTTTTTGTTTCTTACGAATTATTATCACAGATCTCTATCGTATGAATTATAGTTCTATATGTCGTAAAATACATTAAGTGTTAAATAATGAAGTAACGCAAAGTGATTGGCTGGGTACTAAATATATCGTCTAGTGCTACAAAATTTTAATCAATAATTTACCATCCCCATTCTTAAGGCCAAGGTTCTCACATGCACTATTTTTTTAGTTCTAGCCACTTATTTGCTAGCAGTTTATCCTTTGATTTTTAACAATACAGGATCTATAAAATAGAAATCAGTGATAATGATACACGGGACTACGTCGACGGTAACTTCGGTTTAACGTCTTCCTTGACCGCATAAGCACCGCGACCCTGCACGCCGTGACGGCGTTATCTCGGATAAGATAACAATAGGTACCTCCTCTATTGTTCGCATTTTTTTCACAGAACAAGGGCGGAAGGTACATATATGTAATTAAAAATAAGTTAGCGAACGATAACAGAACCGTTAATTGCATTGTTGTAATATTTACTGCCAAGGTCTATGTACGGCTATGTCTATAGATAACATAGGATAAGATTTATTTTTTCTCACCAAATTTTAGCTATGTACCTTTTATGTAACTTACACAATTCGAAAATATTTTAATTAGTTTATCGAGATATATGGTTACATTTTTGTATAACCGAAGAGATGAAAAAAAATGAAAAATCCGCATGATAGTAAGCGGTTCGGTTACCATAACCAATGGGTTATGACAGTTCACATTAACAACCAGATGCAGAACATGCCCCTACACCTGCAGTCAGTAGTAGGTGAGGCAAGAGAAGTTTCCTACTCATAGACCAAGAAGTGAACACACGAGATGAAAAATGCGGCTTTCACGCTTACATTCGAATGAACGCGCAATAGAAACTAGGATTTTACGTCCATAGATATTCTGTTATAATTGTATATGCATTTACCCGACGTAGTGCGGCCAATGAATTCTATTTAGAGTAATAATAATTATAATTATTTGATTATAATTTGATTATGTATTTTTTATAATCATCTCGTCATTGTCCGGTGGGCTGATGACGTTAAGAAGGTAGGTGTGGTGGTCGGATAAGAACAGCAGAGGAAAGAATGCTATGGCATACCATGGGAGAGACCTATGTCCAGCGGTGGATAGGTAGAGGTTGTGATGATGATGATGATGATAATCATCTACTTTCATAATATATGCTGTTAATATATTTTAATATAGATAATAAAATTCAATTAAGAAAACGTCAAAGAACTAAGCCTGTACGATAATGGTGTTAAACGTCGTTGGTCATTTATAACCACGTAATTGAACCAGTTGCTATAATAATAAATAAACAAATGCACGCAATGGGCACAACAGGCAATTTGATTGACATCAAAATACAGATTATGTGAGTACACTCAGCGACACATTCATGATTATTTATTCGGTTGTTCCGATTTAATGATCTGTGCGTGACGGCGCGCTCCGAAAATAGATAGATTAGAGAGACGGCCGACCACCTTGTTACAGTTAAAGCAACAGCCTCGAGCTTCGAGCTTCGTTATCGGTTGACGTTGTTTTAAGTACATTAATTACATATTCCATAAAACAAATGTACAAATCAAAACTAGCACACGGACTTTTTAAATGACATGAATATAATATCACGTCGGTCTTTTATCGATGAAAATTATAAACAAGAATGTTAAAATATTCATGTTTCGTGTACTGAGTATTTTATTAAAAAATAAATGTAAATTATAAATAAAATTGCATATATCGATAATACATATTAGATCGCGCGTTCGAATTTTGCTCGCGTGGACTCCGTTTTATCGCCATAAAAGATCGAAATGACGGTTGTAGCCTAAATACGTAGCTTGATGAATTCGATGACATGACTTACACTTAAATGACATAACATGATATACACCAAGGGTTGTGGTCTTCAGGCAATCAATAATTTTACGATGATATCTAAAGCGCCACATTAGCATGCGAATAGTGATGTCACATAGCACTCGCTTATTATCTAGCAGCGCTTCTCTGCTAGATAATAATTTTCGAAAGAACACTATCTTTTCCTCACTCTTTTAGTCTGGATTATTAGTCCCGACATTAAATTTACGTTATTTTTTTTATTTTATTTTTTTATGTTAGAAGTTGGCAAACAAGCCTACGGCCCACATGATGGTAAGCGGCTGCCGCAGCCTATGAGCGCTTGCAGTACCATTAGTAGGTGCCACTCACGCGTTGCCAACCTCGAGATATTAGTTCTTAAATCTCGTTCGCCCAGTAATTTCACTAGCGTACAATGCCCTTCAAACCGGAACACAGTAGTGCCTAAACACTACTATTTGGCGGCAGAATATTGGACACTGCGGTGGTACCTACCTAGCCGGCCTCTTGCAACAAAGACCTACCACCAGTGTCACTGATTGCACTGGTGGAATAATCTCTGTTGTGACAGAGGTTATCCCAACAGCGGGCAATGGGGTCGTCACATCCCGACGCCTATAAATATTTATTATTATTCGTTTTATTATTATTATTTTGTTATTCTGAGTATCGGTCATTAAGGTGACGGAATTTCAATCAAAGTTTCAACTACATTGCTCTCGGCTTTTCTATGCCATTAATGTCAAGTATATAAGAGAAACACAAATACAAAAAGAAACACAATTTTATTTTAAATTTAACAGTAAAAAACACAACGAAAGCAGTCTTAAAAGATTTTTTTGCATTACGGATAGCTAGAAAGAGAATCGTTTTTGACGACTCATATATCATAAACAGTGTATTTATTACGAACGTTCTTTTTGATGTTACACAGTTATTGCGTTGGCTAAATTTTCCGCTATCATTAGCACTAGCAGAGCTTCGAGTCCGCATGTAGTGGACCTGCATCCAACTTGACTTAAAGAGCAAAAAATATTCACAAGAATTGAAAGGCACGTCCTTTTTAAGTAGGTTAGAAAGTTTTACTTTTCAAATGTATTGTCATAAGTAACTTTTAAAAATGTTAAACTTTTCAATAATGTATGAAAACAATAACGCCATAAATATTAATAATTTAACTATTAAATGAATTCTAAATTTTTAGAGCCCACAGTTATAATATAGCACGATGGTAACAGGCGCGTAATGCATCAAACTACGGAACTCTACAAATATATTGTAATGAACCGAATCAATCGAACTAAATTTATAAGGAATGAGGTTGTCTTTTTAGTAATGAATTGATGAACAGAGAGTAGTGACATATTCACTACTACTACTACTATTAGGCTTATTTCCCACAACAGGCTAAAGGCCTCTTTCAGTATCCATAATACTACTGCTTTGTCAGATGTTCTAACATCTGATGATCTGATACTTCTATGGCACCTACTCTTACAATAAAAAGCCTACCACAGTATACCACATAGCCTAAGAGTAGAAGTCACGTCTAAGCCACTGTTATATACAAAAGATAATCTATACATTATGTTACTTATTATAATTCTATAGACGAAAGTATGTCACTTTCCTTTTCAATGGTTACAGCTATTATGAATGGAGTCATAAAAGTCATTTAGAATGCAACTTATCAAACTGGGGGTCTACCATGAACTTTTATCAACAATTCTATTGCGCTTATATTTTATATGGTACCATGACGTATATAAATTATGTATGTCATAGTACGAAATAGCGACACAGTTCAGTTTAACTCGTCAATTGAAACGCAATAAAAGTTCATAGTAGACCCTCTGAATTTATCTACATTTATTTTATCGCTATTTTGAATTCTAACTTACATATCACTCATTTGACAAAAAGAAAAACCAAAGAAAAATAGCGGGAAAAACATTTAACTGATTTGTTCCTTTTTTGAAATGTAACTTTTTAATGTCATCAAAACCAGCTAGATACAAATAATATAGCCAAAAATATTTTATTACGAGTTTATACATATTAGCCATATGCGAACAGATATTTTTACCGACCTTTTATGTTTTGATTTACTAACACTGATGCTATATTCCTAAATATTACCCTTTTTTTGCTATATATACCATTTAATCTATATGTAACTTAGATCATTCTTAGATATATTATATTAATATTCGCTACAGACACGAGAAGTACGCGCACTTTCAAGTTTTTTGTCCAAACCTTACGAGAATAAGGATTGACATGCTTTTAACTGTGATGTAATGAAATTTTATTCTTCATTGCATAAAAGATAATTTGATTTCAGATTTTGTAAGCTTTATATTTTATTTTATGATAATCTCGATGATAATTTGTCATAAAATATAATTCAATACTCATAACTATCGAATTTCATTAATTAAAACAATCGTAACAGATAAATAAAGGAAAAGCGAAACTATCCAATATAATTCGAAAGTATTATGTAAAAACTATACAGTATAACAGTGAATTCTCCTTCGAAACTTTTTTTATAACATGAGACAAAGGCCCAAACTTGAATTCCTTCTGTGCTATCATTTTCATCCCTTCTTTTTTCCTCTAACCTTGGGTCTGCGACGCGTTTGTTAATATTTCTGGTGTCGAAAGCGTCTATAGGCTACGGTGGTCGCTCAACATCAGGCGGGCCGTACGCTTGTTTGTTAAATAAGCAATATAAAAAAAGGAATTCCGAAGGTATATTTTGAAAACAATAACACACAGTTTAAGATTACATATACACATTAGAAACAGGAACAAAATATCATTAAAATCACTGCTAGCTACTAATTATAGTAAAAACAGTTATTATTTTGAGTACTGCTATACAATCAACTTAAGGGGGTGAAAAAGGGATTAAACGTTTGTATGGAAGTCCGTGATTTTTGAAACTAGGAGCATGAAATTTTGTTTTCTAGCGAACAATAGAAAGATTGAAACATGTATTTTAAAATTTTCTGTAATTTCACCCCCGAAGGTGTGAAGTGAGGTTTCAAAAGATTGACTTAAAATAGTTATTCACGCTAGCGAAGTCGCTGGCATTTGAAATAAGTGACCCATGGTTTTTACAAGAAATCAATTATTTAACCGCAACATAAAACAAAGACGCTTATACGCCTTCTTCTTTTAAAATAATGTATGCATAAAACTATTACAGGGAATAAATATACAAAAATACACATTCATAATTATATATTCCGTCACCAAAGCAGACATCAATTAATAAGATTTCGCAAATCACAAGAATGTGCTTGAAACTACAACGCAAATGTAAGTTTTATTAATATGAAAGAAGAGTGCAGAAAGTAAAAATGTACATATTTTTTTATAATTGTCGTAATCTAATATATAAAATTCTCGTGTCACAATGTTCGTTCCCATACTCCTCCGAAACGGCTCCACCGATTCTTATGAATTTCTTTATACATATTCAGTAAATCTGAGAATCGGCTACTATCTATTTTTCAAACCCCTCAGTGATATGGGGTATCCACTCCAAAATTTTTATTTTTATTTTTTGGGTAAAATTTTTATTTTTTATTTTTCTATTATGTGGCATTGAAAAATACATAGGACCCTAAATTTTCAGTTTTGTATCACCAATCCCTGCTTTTTAATAGCTTTATTAGTCAATCAAAAACTTTCACCGGGTAGAGGGCGCTGCTGTCGGGTCCCAGATTTTTTCGGGGCAGGACAACGTCTGCCGGGCCCGCTAGTATTAAAATAAATAAAACATTGAATGTATACATTCATAATGTCAAACACGTGTTTGGCATTATTATTATCAATTCAGTACTAAAAGTATAATTAAGAGGACTCATAAAGTCAAATAACAACATTTATTTCAATGCTAATTAATCTCTTTTTAAAGTTCCTCTAAGGCCTAACTAAGCATGATATATGCTCAATTGCTCACGTGTGTTCAGTGTAGTAAGCCGAAGTTCTCGCAAGATCGGTTTCATCGGGTTACGAATACAACCATCGATGACGTAACCGAGCATGTATTATCAAAACAGTTGTCAATTTGGAAATAACCGACATCTAGTCACTTCGTATTTCGATACGAAGTTGAATGATCATAACTTGAACGAACTGCAATGAAACGGATGTTTTTTTTTATCTCACACAAATTTTACACAGCTTTCTATATAATCGCACGCATGATGGTGACGATGATAATGATGATGATCAAGATGATGATAATGGTGGTGGTGATAATGAATATTAAATAAATCAATAATAATACAAAAATTGTATAGGCAACAATTTTATCTAGCGGCTATAACGACTTTAAATATGTTTTATAACACTAGTCAATAATTGAGGCCCGAATTATTTATAAAAATAATCTTACCGCCTACATGACTGCTACCATTGCCTTATTAAGAAATTTATAATTTATTTGTTACGTTGAGCAATTTAATGGTATATTAAAACAAAGCATAAAACTTGTAAGTAATTACAACCTATTAAATGTATTAACACTCTCTTGTTCAAATTCAATTATATTTCGAGTTTTGGTTATGTAACTAAAGTCCAAATAGATTATTGAGGCAAGACGCGAAGCCGACTTCGACGATTCAACAGTCCGACTGCACTTTTAACGGCAATTACAATCAATTGCAGCAATTATTACATATAATAAAACGTACAAGGTTCCATTCTGCGAATACTTTATAGTAGTTAATAAATCTGTATCAGATTCAAAGAGACCTCGAACCAAAAACTAGCTGTTCGTTTGGTACATGATTAATTTTACACACTCGAATTTGTTAATGTCGAAGAATTATTTGAATATTGTTTATATTTTAGAAACTTAAATAAATATTACTGCGTCAATAGGATAGCATAATTTGCCTATAGAAAAATTATTCGATTATAAATATGAACTTTTTAGAAGGAAATTTGATATTTTTAACGAATTACGCAATACACTACTGCGGTCAGTCCGACACCGTAATAAGATATAATATACATGTCGAACAAATAACAATTATATCTTCTTCGTAATAATGCTATTGCTGGTTTTTTCCCAGGGTCTTTTTTCGGAATGTGTATTGCTGTTGGCCCTACTGGCCTTGACAGCGTCACCGGGCAGGGGGCCGAGTACAGAGACTCAGCCGTGACAAAGGGGCAGCCCTCACTGAGGCTCCCAGGGTCTGCTTATACTCTTATCCTTTAAAGAGTTAATACTTTTTACATAGTGCGTTTGGCAACTGATCTGCGCAACCCTAAGGGCGAACCAGTAAATTACCTACCAATAGTAACGTTATCTTAACGTGCTCTCCAACGCACAGAAGCAAACATCTGCCCCGAGCGGGTACCGAACCCGCGAATGTCGAGGCTCAGAGCAGGCTCGCTACCGAGACGCCATACCGGTCGTCAACAATTACATCACAAATATATTTAAATGAGTAAGAAGGGGCAAAAACTCGTTGACATAATCGTAAAACGCTCTTAATTTTATTAGTTTACCATTAACCTTATTGAACTGTTCATATAACTAAACCTTAGGTTTTCGAAAGTAAACATTTTTCATCATACTCATTCAATTATTTATCAATGTGCCTGCGGCTTCATTCCCGTCGGGTGAGACCGCACTGTTCCACCGACTAAGCGTATCCTATCGCCCACCCGCACCTTTCTTTCTTATTGCTCAGCATCTATCGTATCGTATCGTTATGTTATATAGCCTGTAGCCTCAATAAATGGACGCAAATAAGCAATACCATGTCAACCCACACGAAACGTCATTTCGAGAAAAACGCGTTTGAAAATTTTGAACAACTTGCTTTATATGATTTTTTTATGTATTGGTAAATTTTTGGCAATTTCAGATTTATATAAGTTATTTTACTTATTTTCACAAAAAATAATGATACAAACTGCATATTTCGTATATAATATAACCCAAAATGTTTAAAAATACATAAATTGCATGATTGAAAAAATGGCTTTTTAGAAGTTTTAAAGCTTAAAACCCTACAAATATTAAAGAAAAATGTTCTTCAGCCATTTACCAACACTTCTGCATATATAACTCAGTTTTTCAATTTTGTGGGTTGATATGGTATTGCTTATTTGCGTCCATTATAGCCTATAGCCTAACTCAATAAATGTGCTATCAGTTGCAAAAAAAATAATCAAATCCGTTTAGTAGTTTATTACATTTCCCAGCTGAATAGCAATCCCGATTCTTTAGACGAATTCCCAAAAATGAACCAACCCTTTTGTCATCGGCGGGGGCAATGAGTATGGTATTTTAAAGACTGCTTCATTACTCTCCATGGCTCAAGATTTTCCACTTCAAACAGTATATATCGTTATATAAGAAAAAAAAATGAAATTACTTTAATTACAAAATTACTTACTACTTATTTTGAATTGTGTCGGTTTCCTTCCCAACTAATTATATACTAACGGTACTATAAGAAATCGAGTTTTAAGTATGTAAATAAATATAAAATAAGACCAATAATACACACGTGACTGTTATGTCCATTACTACTGTCGAGGCAGAAGTGACGTCGTGGGTAGTTGACACGACCGAGAGATTTGAAAAGGTCATGAGGTCATACGCGCCACAAACGACCTTCCAGCGTACGTTCTACGTTATGAAAACAATGTAAAACATATATATAAAATATTAGTTACAAAGTCGCATTCAATGGTAATAAATATGTAGGCCACATCTAGAAACTTCTACAACTCTATATTATAGTTAAAAATCTGTTTGTTTGAAGGACATATATATATTTTTAGTGATATAGGTAATTAGAAATAATGTTTAATTCTACCTACAATTTAAAAAAATCTGTGTTTGTTTGTCATAATGTCATAATTATAAACAATTTTTTTTATTTCATTCTGACGGTTTCTTCCGGTTAGCCTTCGAAACGATTTGACCTAATTTAACAGGACCATCACTGGCAGATAGCGAATGTTATAGAAAGTAATTTTGGCTACTTTTATAAGGCTACTATTTAGAATTAAGGTTCCACGCAATAAAAAATCCAAACAATAAAAATCTAATATGAAATAGATAATACCATGGCACTTAACTTAAGAGCACTAGAAGTTGATTTAGACTAGACACGTAATACATTTTTCATTAAGTACCACCTGTTCTTGCATTAGCACGCAAGCATTAATCTGTAACATTGCAAATGACGTTTCCTTCGAATGTAATTTAAGCTTATTTATTAATTTATAAACAGGCTGACTAATACTCTATTTGGAGTCGGCAAAGCATAATTCTAAGCTTTAGTTGCAAATCATAATTTATAAATAAATTATCAAACATATTTTGTCTCGTTTTGGTATCTCGTTGCTATATAAAACATAACATTCGGATATGTTATAAATATTAATAATTTATGTACATTTTATTTAATACTTCATTCTAAACTAGGTCTTAAAGACATGGTACTATACGTATAGGTACGTAAATATATATGTTTCGCAATTATCTTTTGCACATTAGGCTCAGATTACTAGAACTTGAGTTTAGCTGCTATATTTGAAAAGTAAGATAAATCGACCGTAAGAAACGGTTATCATTATCAATCGATTTATTCTAAAAAAGACATATAAATAATAAATATAAACTAAGTCATGTAGGTCGCTGATTGTGACCATTAAATAGGGAAAAATATCAACCAAAACTATCATACAGTATACGATCCATTATACATATGTTGTTATATAAATTTACTATAAATCGTTTTGTAAGAAACTTTAACAATACGCAATCGGATATCGGAATCTAGATCTAAAAAACTAAAAATCAAATCAGATTCACGTATGCTATTATTTTATATTTCAAGTTTATCTATACTAATACTATAATACTGACGTAGCGTAGATTTGTCAATTTTCTTCACGTCGAATAGTTTCAAGTTCGATCGATGTTGATAAAATTAGTTACAATGTTGAGAAAGTTTGACCCATGGAGAAGGATAAAGGATATTAGGATATCTCTTATGGCTAAATTGCAGTCCAATGGACGAAGTCGCGGTTGAAATCTAGTTGTTATATAAAACACCCATATCAAATTGATTGCTTTGTATCTATAAATGATAAAGGTTATATTTTATTGTTATATGTTTAATAACATTAATTGAATAAATATAAAATCGTTTATTTACAACAATTATTATAAATAACGCTAACGGAAATAACAATACGACATTTCAAACGATCAATTAATGCATATAATTCTATCTGATTTGGTTTCGTAATAGCACTAAATATATATAATGAATTTGCATTAAATATTTGGCCATAATTCTAGAATCGCGCCGTTGATATCTCTAACATTATCATATCATATACATAATATGTCCGGTCGAATTGCACATAAGTACCACATACATACTTAAAATAATCGTAAAAGATATTATTTACGTATTGATAGAAAAAAAACATGTCACCAACATTCACTTTTGTATCCTTGATTCGAAAAATAATTTATCTGGCGTTTGCAACTTGCGCAACAATCAAAAGCTATTTCTTGCGAACCTAAAAAAATCAGGTCTCATTATTTTTTTATGCGCGAACCGACCACCAATTATACCAATCTTATAAATATATACTGATAAGTATTAAATTTTATAAAAAAAATATACTTTGGATTGTGGGACGGGAAAAGGGGAAAACAGTGCAAATAGATATTTAGTAAATTTTTACACAACTCTTGACATCCGTAACAATTACATTTGAAATCGTTAATGGTCCAACGGTTGAAGGGCCTACTCTGTTTGACCTCTGTCTTCAGTCTATTAATTGTCACACTCACTCCTAGCACAAGTTAGTTGTAGGGGCAACGGGAATATTAGTAACGACTTGAAAGTTTTGCTATGTTATAGCGGGCTTATTGAGGTTAAGTAATTTTTTAATAAAATTAGCTAAATTTTATAAACCTGTTTAAGTTTTGGAAAATAGAATGACTTAGAATTAAAGGCTACCTTTTTTTAGACTTTTGATTAGTGACCACTTTAGTGTCAGAGATGTTTAGGTCGTCAATATAGGCCATTCAATTATTGGCTAATATAATAACCAATGGGGCTGTCAACAACTGGGATCGACTATTTTCGACATCCAGCACACGAAACAATCGAGTAACAGACATCCAAACATACAAACATTCTTACGCTACTAGAGCCATGATTTTCTCAGCACAAAAGAACCGGCTTCATCGAGGAACTCACAGAGAATCGGCGTAAAGTAACAGTATCAATAGGTACTGTTGCGTTTCGTGCGCAGAGCACCAGAGGCCCAATCTCCCACTCCCTCTGTTCCCTTCCGTTTTTCCCTTCTCACCCCATATCATACTTCAAGTATCGCAAGTGTTCATAGGTTTCGGTGACTGCTTACCATCAGGGGGGACAAAAATACAAATTTTCACATTTAGTACATTAGTAGGACTAGTTATTAGACTGTCCGCGCCCGCGACGATGCTGATCTTTCAACGAGAAGTGAGTATTTTAATTACACTTACAGTATCATATTTGACCTAACTATGAAATTGAAACCAGCCTTTCACGCAGAACGCGATTTGCTCAATCCAAGATTATTATGACATTAGTGATTATGACAACGGACTCGACGCTAATAAACTTCACGGCTGAACAGACCCCGCCAGTATAAGTCATAAGATAACAATATAATGAGTAGAAAATTGCGAGCATTATTAAGAAACAATTTTTAAAGGTTTACCTGAAGGAATTTTTAACCGACTTCAAAAAAGGAGTTCGATTGTTTTTATTTGATTTATTTTTAGGTGACTTGTCCCATTATTTCGGTGAAGCACGATTTGGGAATTGCTGATGACTATCACAGATACTACTCAATACCAAATACCAAAACTACTCAAAATAATAAATCTTTTATGGTTTACTAGCTAGAAATATATAGCCTATGTCATTTTGATTTATTCATTAATGCCCGTGGCCCGCACGCGTTAAATCTAATTATTTACGACATCACATTAAAAACCTCAAAAATAACAGTTTTTTTTTTCTCCACTATATAATGGATGTTATTATACATATAAACATTCCTCTTCAATCACTTTATCTATTAAAAAAACCTCATCAAATTCCATTGCGTAGTTTTAAAGATTTAAGCATACATAGGGACAGAGAAAGCGACTTTGTTTTATACCATGTAGTGACGATTCAATTAGGTACTATAATATGGTTGCATACAGGCATGTTTTTGGTCTGGGTGTGTTTGTCCTTGTAATTGTGTATTTTTCCGGACCCCTAACACAGGATATAACTATCCTAATGGGGGAGTGTGTAGCTTTTAATTATTGATATGAATTTTTATTCATAGCAATAATGTATACAAGTACTCGGTGGCATCATATTTGTATCAGCGAAATAGTTAATAGAAAATTTAACATCATTTGACTTATTTGTCTATTCCAAGGTCAAATGCCTATAAAGAATCATCACATCCTCCCTATTATGGAAGCTTGTATCTCTTAAAGCATAGCTTTTGAATTGCTTCGGTAAAAAATAGACATGTTTAATGTATAAATGGATAATCGATGGTATAACTCCATCGCCTACCTGTATTTTTGTTTACGCGAAAAGGATCCAAACCTGATGATAAAAAAAACCGTAAAAATATACCGATGACAAATAATTGACTCATACTATGTATGTGCTACTTGTACAGACTTTGTTCTTTCCGGGAAAATTCGACAGGGGAAGCACTTCCTCCATTTAGAATATCAACGAAATAGCAATAGTGGTATAGTGTACAGTTATGTCCAGTCAGTAGCAGTGTCTGAGGCCAAACCGCCAGCCTATCTTAAAATAAGCATTTTACCTCCCTTCTTCTATCCTGACAGGTAGGTCACACATATATACAAGGTGAAACCATTGTTATAATTGTAAACCTTATATACATTGGCAAACAGTGGTAATACCTGTGGTAACCCTTGACCGTTGCCTATGAACGCCTGCAATGCATGCATGTTGCTAACCCCTGAAGCTTATTCAAACCTCTCTTGCTTGAGCTTGAAGAGCCCCATTTATACTGTTGGGTCTATATCGGCAGGCTTCATTCCACAACCGGAGTGTTCGCGATTGGAAAGGTCCAAAGATATTAGAAAACAACAACACATCGAAAGTGATCACGTGATGGAAACTTATAAAATTAAAAAAATATATGCATTCTTTAAATTAATTAATTAAACCAATCGCGAGTTGTATTTCTTTTTTTGGATTTAAATTTTAAAGGCTTATTAGAACTGAGTAAATATAAAACAAAAATATTAAAAAGATAAAATCGGTAGGTATATGTAATTTTGGTTGCTTTTATAATCAGTTGGGTTGGGATCCTAATGCGATTCATTCGTAGATCGTAAAATCTTAATATTAAATTCAGATAAATACTGCTCATATATATAATTTTTATATTTGACGACGTTGTGGGGCGCTCGGGGTACATGTTTGAGTATTGCTCAATAAAGCATGTCTCAGCTATAGAACGAAAACGCCACAATTCCAAAAATATCGAAAATTTAGTTATCAGCGTAAAATTACTTAATACGAAATTCTCAATGTAACAATAGTCCAAACATAGTCCATATTCGAAGTAAATAACTGACGTAAATAACCAAGAAAATATAATATACGAAAGATTGTGTAGGTGTCAATATTTTAAAACTTATTTTGTTTGTTTTCGAAAAAATTGCTTTTTGAGTTACGTCGTTTTCCTTCTAAAGGTGCGATGTGTTCCGGTCTGGGTGTGTTTGTTTTTGTCATTGTGTGTGTTGCCGCACCCTCGACACAGGATATTACGGGGGCCATTGAGTGTATTGTGTTTATTTATTTATATATTCAATGATATTATATTTATAAATGATATAAATAATTTGAATGGAAATATATCGATTTGACCTTCCAAGGAAAATTTAAATGTATGAATTAGAGTCATAAGTCACCAAGAGGTAGGTACATTGTTATCGCAACAAGTCTTGACGGCCACAAGGTCAGGTACAGTCGTAGCGAGAAACTTGGCCGATCAAAGAAATATAAATTGTCTATTGATATAGAAATATTATCTATACAAGTAATTGCTATATTCTTCGCGGGTAGATAACAAGATATAATGTTGCATGGTAATGTTTAAACTAGCTTCTGCCATCGGCCTTGCCCGCGTAAATAACGATTTAATTACAAACTTTTAACCCCCATTTCACAACTTCATGGTTGTAGTTTAAGAAAATGTTATAATATGTGTTTTTTATTATCTTAAATTGTTAACGAAAAAACAAAGTTTCGTTTTTCTAGTGTGAATAATGACAATCATACCGCATAAACTTAGAAACCCTCTTTCATCCCCTTATGGGTTGAATTACGAAAAATTCTGTGTGCTCGTTAACGTTTTAAAACCAACCTGTGAAAACAATCTTTTTAGACACTGTGGCCATATATGTATGTATCTCAGTCAGGTCTTCTCCTTTTATATATAACCTTAATTAAATTTATAATTATATAAAGTGAAGAATAATCATGGTAATCTTATTAAGATAGTGAAATATAATTTTCATAATAAACCAATGGTATTGGAGCATCGTTGAAAACAAGTCGTCAAAGGTAGGAACTGAACATCTTTTCGGAATTCTTTTGTTTTTTGTTTTGTGGATGAAGTTGGTTTTCTTTTCTAAGTAACTCGAAAATTTTTTTAATGATACGAGTATATAACAATATAATTTCCACATTCTACCTTTAAGTCTCTTACTTACTTTATTTTATTTTTCATTGTATTGTTAAAATTATGTTTAATATTATTTCAGTTAAATTGTACTAATGATTTAAAGTTAATGTATATTATTTACGTATATTGTGATAAACTACTTATTAGATACTTATTAGTTATACATATTTCTAATCCGTATTTTATGATTATGTTCTTTCATTCTTTAATTAAATGTTATTATGCACATGTGCTGTTGGTTATCCGAATAAAATAAATTCTAATTATGGTATTTTATTGTCATTATAACTCTACCTTTGGATGCTTAAAAAGAGGAGAACAAAAGGTTAAGATTGAAATAAGACGCCCAATAAATGCCGCTCTGGAGTTTTATAGGTTCGAAGATAATTAGTTTCGAATTGGAATTTAAATAAATCTTTTTAGATATACAATTATTTTTTATAATAAATAGAAAATATTACGTGATAGAATTCTAGGAATCAAGTTAGATGAGTTTAAGCAAAGTTCTATATTGCCCTATAAATTTAATTTCCCTGAGCATGATCTAAATGTTATGTAAGTATATATTATATATAGTTGTGTTTGAAATAAAAATAGTTCGATATGCACCGACACAAATATAACCGGACGTAGTTAATGTTACACTTGTAATGTGTATTATAATTTGTGAATGTTGTCTACCAGCAGGGGCAACCTTAGCAAGGTCAAATATTATCTCCGTCTTTAATATACACGAATCAGATGTAGTTAGAAATTAGCGTTTTTAAAATTATCATGATAACTTTATTAAAATCATATTTTAATGAACATAGCCAACGGTTCCAGCGACGAGCGATTCGAATAATTGGCGACGGAGAGGTCTCCGGCACCCTCAAGCCTCTTCAACTGCGTCGTGAGATTGCCGCCCTAAGCGCATTCTACCGACTGTATACCGGCGAGTGTTCAGAGGAATTATTCTCCCTCATACCTCCCTCCCTTTCCATACAAGAACTATGCGTGCCGGTCTCCGATGTCGCTGTGGCATGAATGCGTACGCGAACAAAGAAGTTAACCAAGTTCTATGTCGTAGGTACTTTTAAAAAGTGAAACTCAATGCGGGCACACGTGCTTTCTCCTTCCTATAATCGAGGCGTGAAGAGGCATCTTGTGGGTAGGCAGGGCAGGGGTGGCTAACGCAGTTGCCAACGCGTTTGGACTTTACTGCCTTTTATTATCAGGTGGAGTAAAGTAATTATCCTCCTTTGCAAATAAAGAAAAAACCATCCATGCAGTGATTTGCGTGTGGTTCTATAAGACCATAGATATCTATAAAGCCCTTTTATACAAACATAAAACGTAAATTAAACATTAACCCAACGAAATGATGTTAGTCACAAGCTTGCAACATAATCGAATAAACTTAACGTGTGACTTCGTTGAATTTACGAAGGAGCACCAGCGAGTCTTTGGACTTTTTTCTGTATCCAAGAGCAGGATTAGTTATAGTAAGTCAGTGTAGGAAGCAGACAAAATTGTAAGCACTGTTGTGTTTCGAATTTATTATTAAAAATGTATGCACACAAAAAACTCAACAGTATCTACTGATACTATTACTTTACGCAGATTTTCTGAGAGTCCCGGTCCCGGTTGAGTCCCAACTCATTTGTACTGGGATGAGCATGGCGCTACTACTACTAAAATATATTCTTACTTATCATCTCGTTTTAATTTTGTTATTCTATCCCTAATAGTATTTGAAATATGAGAACTTTAATATTGTGCAAAACATATCATTAATTTCTACAGAAGTTACGACGAGAAATCTTACTTCGTGGCGAACTACTAGTTTACAGAATTCATTTCTTTTAATTAACACTAAAAAACAACTATAAAAACATTTCGTAGAAGCGAAAGATGAGTCGGATCGTGATAACGTGTGGTTATCTAAAAGTGTGTGATTATCAAAGTCTTGTCGCATCGCAACAAAATATTAGACAATGTTTCAATGCGAACAGAAATTGGTCTTGAACGTTGGGTCAAGGGTAAAAAAACGTATTTTGTGTTTATTACTACGACAAATTATTATAAAATAATTTTGGTACTTTAAGCTCGTTATTTAATGCAAACATAACTATGTATTAACATTATTGCTTATCGGGCATACATTTCTAGATATAAAATTTAAAAGGCAATTTTTTAGTTACAACGACTAGTTAAAAAGTTTTTTTTTTTCAAATAAAATATTGTTAAAATTAAAACAATTTTTGTGTTATGTTTTAGTCACGGGAATCTAAAAATCCATTTAAAACTATAATAACAGAATATAAATAACATTTTTATTTCATCAAAATTCTCAAGTCTAAAATTTTTTACAAAAATGTACAGTTATTTTTTTTATTTCATTAAATAAAAACGAATAATAAAATTAATGGTTTTACCTCTGCTATGGACAGCCACTAAACGCTAATTAATGAGTTCACAAAATGTGGTCTCAGACACTGAAGTGCTAACAACCTCATTTTATTACCAAGTATAAATCATATTTCCCAATATAGATTTTATCTACAGAACTGTTGCGGTCGATGGACTTTTAATATAATAGATATAAACGAGCTTATCGTCGGGAATTCCGAGAAAAATCTAGATACATTAGACAAAAGACATTCCTAATTTACTTTTGTAATCGCATCGATAAAATTACAATGTCGCAACCACTAAATTAGTACCATATTGTTTGTTTTAACTAATAACGCTAATTGCGGCCACAATAATAATTGTCTTCGTATTTTGATTAATGTTATGATATTGGAGATAAAATAACGAAGTTTGCATTTTATTGTCAAATGATCGCATGACCCTTGACTTACGCCATTACCCATCGCAGCATTTGAACAAAACTCTAAGTTTAAATACTCCAGGTGAAATGAAATGTAGAACTAGTCCCGGTATTTATCCAGTGTCTGCTTAGTATAAACTCATTCCGATTTGACACATTACTAGTTTTTACACAGAGCAATTGCCATCTGATCTCCGCAATCTTAAGGGCGAACCAGTAACTTATTAGATACGAGTAAATTACCTATCAAGAGTCAGATATTATCATAAGAACAGGGACTGACAGCTTAACGTGCCCTCTGAGACACCACGGGGAGACACAAGGACAAAATGTGAAATAAATTTCACAGTACGATCATCACAAACATTATTAAATTCAGTCAACATTAAAATTCTTCTAAAAGATTCTGCCTGCTTGGTCTGGTACAAGAACTAGTAACCTGTCAAATCCGGATAAGAGTAATAAGCAGACCCTGGGTACATAAAATACCGGGAATAATGCTAGGATGAAGAAGAAGAAGAAGGTCTGGTACACGAACTCACGATGACAAAAAAACGAAATTTCGTTCCCAACCAAACCAAGCCAAAGTACTGAACCGATTTTGATAAAATATGGGATATTCTATAATCAATCAATCTGAAAACGTATTGTTTCTAATAAAAAAAACAAAATCTAAGTTAAGAGACAAAAAAGATAGAACTAAATTGAGCACTTCCCTCTTTTGAAATTGAACGCAAGTCTATGTAGGTATGTATTATATACATAATATGTTTAAATATTTACGATGACACTAGATTTCTTGAAAAAAACATCTAAATACTAGTTATAGAAAATTATGTAGATGAGTCATAAAAAATAGTATGAGATAACAAATTAATGAGAAAAAAATATAGCAGGTATTGCTACAATATTTATATAAATTTTATGCTAACTATAAAAACAAATATAAATCCTGTTTGATACATTCATTATTTTATAATGCTTATAACGGTGATATTTTTATACTTATATGAAGCGATCATTGATCTCTAAAAAGCTTCGGTGGAAGAAAAATAAAAATTATCAAGCCTGTCAAACTTGTTAAACACACAATGTCAACTTAATTTACCTTAGCTGCCGCCATTCAGCCTGCCACCAGCTTGTTTATTCAGATTGTAAAAGTTAAGATAATCTGATGTTTGAAGGTCTTGTATTTTGAAATTTAATCCTCGGTTTGCTTTATGCTACTCGTCTATCGATCAAATTTTACACCGCTATTCATTGTTGCGACTGTACCGGTACCGATAACATATCAGAATTTAAATAAGTTTCATAACTCATTATAATCAAATTTGTTTTTTTTAATTTATCAAAGGTGACTATTTGTAGTTAATTATGTTGCCAGTTATACACATACAATACTTATATAAATATTTATATGCCTTTAAAGCTAATTAAAATATTATATAGTACATATCAGGGCATATATCGTATTTAATATTTATTCTGAGCACTATCTTGTGTCGAAATAACCTTTCATCGGACGCAATTTTAAAATATACTTGATGTCGTGTCGTTTCAACAGCGGACTATGGACTCGTAACTTCCAATTTTTTTTCATGGAATTATACATAAATCAAATATATATATATATATATATATATATATTTGATTTTATATACTTGATTTTATAAGTTATAAGCTATATATAAATAAGTTTTATATAAGCTATAAATAAACTCCAGAGTTATGAAATTGCTTAGTATTATCAAATATCTCTTTTATATAAAATTCGGTCACAGTTATTGATTATAATATTATATTTTATGAATGGTATAAATATAACGTAATTCGTTCTAGGTACGTGACAAGTTTATACGTAACAAAAGGTAGACTGGACAGTTTTGTATCTATTACATGATATGAGTTACTGAAATACACTAATAACTTGATTTCCAGTCATAATTACATTGTAGGTTGAAATAAATGGTCAAGTTCAGGTTTGGCAGGCATTCCGGTTTTAAAGGTATGGACTCCCTGCGGCAACATAGGAGTAGAAGCCTCCTAGCCCCTAATTATTAAAAATTAAAGTCAAAGAATGGAACTGAATAGAAAGATTTCTTTCAATGTGGGCCACTCTTTTGTGAAGGCTAGATTCGGGCCTGTTTGGCAGTCTCACATGTGTGTACCTCGAAAACAAGATTTTCTACGCTGTATGTTTTTAATAATTTTATTATCATAACAAAAAATGTATAATAAATCTTTTGAGTCATCGTAAAAAAATAATAGAAAAGGACATTAACGAATGTTTTTAGAAGGTTAAAAGGATGTTAAATGACTCATTTGTTAATGTTTCCGTTTCCTTTGAACGCAGAAAACAGTTTTATTATAATAAGTACCTAATATGAATGGTAGACAGCCTGGTAACTGAACTGGACACCGTTGTGGCGTTGTGGGTAGCGAGTCTGCCTTTAGTCTCGGCGGGTTGCGGGTTTGATTCCCGCTCGGGCAGGTGTTTGCATTGATCTTACAAAATATCTGTTTTATCACATAACATCTGGTAACAATCGTTAACTCTTGATAAGTAAAATGCTCTTATCCAATGAGTTACCGGTTCGCCCTTAGGATTACGGAGCTCAGAGGGTAATCGCTCTGTGTAAAAACTAGTAATCCGTCAAATCCGAGCATGAGTAATAAGCAGACTCGTATAATACCGGGAGTAATGCTAGGTAGTACAAAGCCTGGTAAGGTTATATATATCCACCTCTGAAATATATATTAGACTATATAATTTTACATCAAACTTATCCTCTAAATAATAGTCAATCGGCGTTGGGATGTGATGACCCCATCGCCCGCTGTTGGGATAATCTCTGTCACAACAGAGATTATTCCACCAGTACAGTCAGTCACTAGGTAAGTAGGAAGATCCGTTGTTGCGAGAAGTCGGCTAGGTAAGTACCAACGCACTGTCAAATATTCTGCCGCCAAATAGTACTGCTTAGGCATTACTGTGTTCCGGTTTGAAGGGAACTAGGCTAGTGAAATTACTGGGTAGAGGAGATTTAAGAACCAATATCTCGAGGTTGGCAATGCGTGAGTGGCACCTACTAATGGTGCTGCAAGTGCTCATAGGCTACGGGAACCACTTACCATCAGGTGGGCCGTATGTTTGCTTGCCAACTTGTAACATCAAAAAAGTCTAATTCAAAGTAGCTGTAGAGAGCTCAAAGAAGAATGTATAATTATGAATTGAAACTAAAAAAATATATACATTAGAAAGTAAACTCGCGGGAAATAGAAAAAGTAAAACAATAGCATTTAGTAAAATAAGTTCTCAACTATAAACCGTTGAAACAAAGGTGATATCAATTTTTATAACAAATAATAACTGTATAAGATGGGCGACGGCTTCAATCCTTGTTAGGTTTTACACGCATGCAAAATTCCAGTGTTATAATGATTTGAGTATAATTTGAGTTAAATAATGACTGTAAATGAGCCACCTCTAATCATCCTATATGTAGCGAGTCTATCTGGGTAGCGAGTCTGCCTGAAGCCTCGACGGTTGCGGGTTCGATTCCCGCTCGGAGCAGATGTTTGTATTAATCGTACAGGCATGTTTTCCGGTCTGGTTGTGTTTATCCTTGTCATTGTGAATGTTTCCGGACCCCGACACAGGATATAATTATCCTAATGGGGGCCGTTGAGTGTGTAGTGTTTATTTATTTATTATTTATTATTTATTTATTATTATGTTATGTTTTCCCGAAAAAAGTCTCCTTCCAGGATTGGACTCGGTGACTTCCACATTTAAAAATATATAATGAACTAGCGGGCCCGGCAGACGTTGTCCTGCCCCGAAAAAAATATGGGTCCCGATAGCAGCGCCCTCTACCCAGTGAAAGTTTTTGATTGACTAATAAGGCTATTAAACAGCAGGGGTTGGTGATAAAAAAGTGAAAATTTAGGGTCGTATGTATTTTTCAATGCCATATAATAAACAAATAAAAATTCTATCCAAAAAATAAAAATAAAAAATTTGGGAGCGACACCCCTTATCACTGAGGGATTTGAAAAATAGATAGTAGCCGATTCTCAGACTTACTGAATATGCATAAAAGAATTCATAAGAATCGGTCAAGCCGTTTCGGAGGAGTATGGGAACGAACATTGTGACACGAGAATTTTATATATTAGAAGATATATTAGTATCGAAGCGTCAATAGCTCGACGGTAGAAGGGTCGACTCCGCTCCGTTATCGCAAGAGTTGCGGGTTCGGTCCTGACCCCTTGAGCTAAACTTCGAGCTTATTTGGAGGGACAATAGAAATATTAGTAATACCTTGAAAAAGGCATTGCTAATATTCTTTAAAAAATATATGAAAAATATTAATATTAGTAAAAATATTAATATTAGTTAATATAAATAAGTTTATTTTTTTGAGAACGTACATCGTCCAAAAAAAATTAGCTACAAATACCACGTATAACGTTTTCGCTTTTTATTACTTCTTAATACTTGAACAAATTCCTTTTTTTATCCGCAGTCCGTCGCCAATTCCTTAGCGATATTTTTAGGGTTCCGTAGCCAAATGGCTAAAACGGAACCCTTATAGTTTCGTCATGTCCGTCTGTCCGTCCGTCCGTCTGTCCGTCCGTATGTCACAGTCATTTTACTCGGAGACCATTGACTCTATCTATACGAAATTTACTAATTAGGTGTATTCCATGAACCGCACAAGGATTTTGTAATAAAATCTTAATATATATATGAATTAAGGGTAGCAGTCCATACATGTAACTGACGATTGAAAAAAAAATTTCAACGTATGGCAACGTGTGCGATATCTTTGGATAGTTCTTTTAAAATGGTAAGGAGGTTTGATTTTGAGTTTTTCATTAAGCCAGTAGTTGTTGAGATATTAGCTCCTAAAGTCGTAAAAATCGTGTCCCCCTCTAACTTTTGAACTATGGGATTTAAAATTCTGGAAAAATTGGAGCTTGTAGAATACCACATGAACTTTCATCCACATTTAGTTTAAAGAAGATAGGTCTATAAATTTAAGAGATATATAAGTTTTTGCCATAACTTTGTTTTTCATATTACTTTTAATAATTACTATGAAATTACCAACTTATTTTTGCGGTCGGTTTTAATTCGTTATTATTTTTAAAACCGATAAGATTCTTCATAACCTTGCCATCACCCATTTACGCCTGTTTTCTCGATTTATCCAAGGCATTTTAATTACGATATCTTATGGCAGAAATTAAAACTCACTGGCATGCCTGAAGAGATCAACAGGATTTTTAAGTTTTGGTATAAAACTCAGGTTACTGTTGTGCAATGGTCAGAGAGCTACTCAAGGTCTTACAGGTTGGAATGTGGGGTGAGGCAGGGTGGCCTGACCTCACCCAAGTTGTTTAATCTGTATGTGAATGCCCTAATACAGACGCTCAGTAGCACTCGTGTCGGATGTCATATTGACGGAGTCTGTCTTAATAACATTAGTTACGCAAACGACATGGTTCTGCTGAGTGCATCTGTCTGTGGGTTAGCAAAACTGCTAAGTCTTTGTGAGAACTATTTCAAACGTCATGGCTTAGTCTATAACTGTAAGAAAAGCGAATGCATGGTCTTTCAGGCCAGGAGAAAATCGATTCCATCTATTGTACCTGCTATCAAGTTACACGGGGTTTCACTAAAGAGAGTTGAATGCTTTAAATATCTTGGCCAGGTAGTATTCTATGACTTGAAAGACAATGCAGATATTGAGAGAGAACGCAGGGCTTTGTCTATTAGGGCAAATATGATTGTTCGCAGGTTTGCTCGTTGCTCAATGCCAGTCAAAATAACGCTTTTCAGAGCTTACTGCACCACATTTTACCCTAGCAGCCTGTGGGCAGACTATACGCGGAAACAGTACAACGCCCTGCGTGTACAATATAACAATGCTTTCAGGATGCTAATGGGTATGCGTCGTTTTTGTAGTGCATCGGGGATGTTTGCCGAGGCGTATGTGGACTGTTTTTATACCATTATGCGAAAGCGGTGCACATGTTGTTGCGCAGAATTCTTTCCAGCTCAAGTGGCGTCCTGAGAGCATTTGTTAATAGAAGTTGTTTGTATGTGAACCACTGCTATCGGATTTACGTGCTGACAAATTAATCCTGTCTTAGGTTAAATAAGTTTTAGAAATTACTAACAAATAGGCGTAAGATACTTGTATTACTAACAACATATGATCCATTGTTGGTCGAAATAAAGTTATTATAATATATATTATTATATAACCATGCTGCGGAACCCTTTAGATTCAACTGTGCGTGGTCCACAACGCACTTGACTGGTAATTTTTTTAATCTCAAGCTGCAATATAAATAAATCATACAAACGCTTAAAACCGTATTATCTCCACTATTTTGATGCCGGTTCGAACACTAAAAACAATGAGTACCTGTAAACATAAACGCAACACTGGAACATACTATTTGCTTTCACCAAGCTCTACTTATGTCGCAAACGGTCCCACTACAGGTACACCCGCTGACTGCACCCAACAGGTTACGTTCATTGGAAACAGCAGTTAGCTATATATCACCATAAATATGCTTCCGCCCTACAATCGGGTTAAGTTACGTAAAACGAACATTGCTTAAATACAAATTAAGGCAGGAATTCATGAAATACAGCAACATAAATTGTTAGACCATTTAAGTTTAGCTACAATGAGAACGTTATTCTAAGAATCAATGTTTCATAAAATAAATTATACTGATTAATATTTTCTGGCTAGCCAACTTTACAAAAACGGTTGGAATTTTTTTCGATTTTTTACTTGTAACATTTCTTACCTTCTTAAATGTCAATAGGCCCCATTTTTCTGTTTTTACAATGTTCTAATTTGTCTGTTTCTATGTCTAAAGGTAGTTGCATCAAGTTTTAGATCAAAGATAAATTAATATAAGAATTTCATACAGCATAAAATTAAAGTAAATAATCTACCGTAAGCGCCCTATTTTTTTATAGAATTTAATGAATAATCTTAGTAAATATGTATCGACTTAAAGAACGATTTAAGCACACTCGCGTTACTTATACTCTAATTATTTTATAACGTATAGAATTACGCGACCAATATGAAAATTAATAACAAAACCTGCGGTTTAGCCGTAACTGTCTAAGGTACCTTATTAAAGCTAGCACAAGTGTTGACCAATACTTTGGTTAAGTACAAAACGACCGCTGCACGTTTTATGTGTAATAATGTTTCGAATTTTCGAAAATTTTACTTATATTTTTGGGAGAATACAGTTCCTTCAGTTTTTAACGAATTATATTAGCAATTAACAGACATGAGAGCTCTGGACAGACACACTAAAATTGTAGACGGTTTAAATCCCTATTCTATTACAAATGCAAGTCCCTAAACTTCCGACATGAAAAATCAAAAATATTATTGTGGTTTTTCTGAATTTCAAAGATCCTTTTTTACTTAGACGCAAAATAATATATACATAATAACTTCTAAGTTCCAATAAAGGTGTTTTCAAGTGTTTTATTAGTCATTTTAATTAGTTTAAAGCTTTGCTATTATATTGAATTTACTTATTAAAGGTTAACCGCAGGGCTGTCACTCACTGGCAAATAATATTGTTATGTATTCAATATAACATATTTAAAAAATGAAAAGAAAATTATACTCATATTTGTACACCTATCACTAATTTACTTAGAAAGAATATAAGAAATGTTTTATAAATAATAAAATATAATTAATGTATAAAATATATAATTTATATAGGCGACCCTAATCAATTATTGTAAATGATACGTTTCATGTAATACAAACACATTTTCTCGTTTACAACATATATCATAAATCTTTATTAATTTAATTCCAAATTTATAAACTCAATTATCGACATCCTTGCACCAGCAGCTGTCCTTGTTACAGATACGTATGTAAAAACTAAACGACAAGTGCCCAGTGCAAGCGACATCGAATTACGCCCAGAAACTCTTCCTGTCCAGCGTAGGTCGACATTGACATTTAGGCGGAACAGTGCGAATGAAATGCATAGCTTTTATTAAACAAGTGCGAAGGGGAAGCCACTATTCAAAAGGCCGCTTGTATTAAATGTATCGTTGTTCTCTATATTTAACCAAAATGCCGAGTCATACATTCGCCTACGAGCTTAGTGTCCTTGGCCGATCAAGCTAAGCTTCCCTTCGAAATCATAGATGAGCATAGAATACGTCCTTTTTAATGAACTGCGCATGATACCTGTATTGCTATCACAGGAAACGACACTACTATTACTTTTATAACGGCACAGTGGCATGGTGTATAAGGTGGCAAGCACTAAGATAGATATTTACACGACTGTTTAGTACTTTGTAGAGCAGTAACAATAACGCTTGACCTTGCTCTCATTACAGCCTATACTGCTAGTATTGAAACACGCGTACACCTGTACCTCTGCTAATTTTCCGTAATTTCGCAAGCTTCTCTTATCTTTCTTCAAGTCTCCATTGTTATAAAAAAGACGAATACATATGTCATTCATTTAATTTCAAAATATGCAGTTTATGAATTTATGCTCTTGGAGTCGACGTGAATCCCACACAATCACATTTTATAATATACTAGCGGCCCGCTCCGGCTTCGCACGGGTATAAAATATATAGTCTATGGCATTCACTGAAAAAATGATTTAAATCGATCCAGTAGTTTTGATTTATTCATTACTGCCCGTGGCCCACAGGCGTTAAATGTAATTATTTACGACATCACATTAGAAACCTAAAAATAACAGTATTTCTCCACTATTTAATGGATGTTATTATATACATAAACTTTCCTCTTCAACCACTCTATCTATTAAAAGAAACCGCATCAAAATCCGTTGCGTAGTTTTAAAGATTTAAGCATACATAGGGATAAAGGGACAGAGAAAGCGACTTTGTTTTAAACTATGTAGTGATAGTGAAGTAGCGGACTCAGCCAAACGTTGCTATGACAAAGGATTCGGCTTTCAGACATTTCAGCAATTATTGTCAATCAATTTACACAAGAAAAATTAACAAACGCCTTAACCTTCCCTACAAATAACTCTGTCTTCTTGCGAAAACTGCACGACAGTCTGTTCAATACTTTTAGAATTTATCGACGATAAAAAAGACAAAACACATTGTTTTATAATATTACGAGTATGTAGTGACAGATGGGTATCAGCAATTCCATTACCGTCCCCACGTCTACCTAAACCGCTCTATCTAAAATATAACTAAATATGTTGGTATACTTATAACATACTATTTTTGATACTTTTGCTAGTTACATATTGGGATTGGGAGTCAGTCTCCGTCTCTTTTTTTGACAAGTCTGTGATCGTCCCAATCCGATGACACCCTTCATTAAATTTTTAATATTAAACTTTGATATTAACTATCGTCACGGCAAAAAAACGATAAACTGCCACAGACAGTTCTACTTATGCATTTTTCAAAAATATACAGACTGTATTTCTTTTTTTTTATGTTTCTTACCACAGAACTGTTGACTGGGTGAACTGAATTTATAATTCTTTTTTATTTGAAAGCTGGTTCTTACCGTGTGGTCCCATTTCGATTTGGTTCTGACAAATGGCATCCATAAGAAAACCATATACGTCTTAAATTTGCATTAATTAAGTACTATCATTCGTAATTAAAAGTATAGAATAAAATAATTTTTAGAAAAAAAAAAATACTGACTTCAAAACTAATAAAAAGAAGGTTTTCTACAACAGAAGTCGATGCTAAGTAAAACATCGCCATACGTGGCCAATTATTGTAGTTTGTTTTCATTGCAAAGATTCTGTATAATTTTTATAAACGTAGAGTTAAGTATCGCTATGTATATTAAATTACAGATTGATAAGTATCATGTTCATTCGGGCGGAGCCGGAGCGGTGTATAATAATATTATTTTTAATCAACTATTGATTATTTCGGCTACAGCAGTTTGTATATAGGAAGTGAATGTGGCCATGATTATTTCCCTATCATGTCTAATCGTAATATATCATATAAAAATTGACTTACTGTAAACTAAGGACCGGTGCTTCCATGCAGAAATAATAACCAATCGTTGTGAACCACGCACAGTGGAAACTAAAGGGTTCCTCAGCTTAATGATGAGGAATCTTAAGGACTTTACATAATAACGAATTAAAATCGACCGCAAAAATAAGTTGGTAATTTCATTTTTTTTTTTTATGTTAGAAGTTGGCAAACAAGCATACGGCCCACCTGATGGTAAGTGGCTGCCGCAGCCTATGAGCGCTTTCAGCACCATTAGTAGGTGCCACTCGCGCGTTGCCAACCTCGAGATATTAGTTCTTAAATCTCGTTCGCCCAGTAATTTCACTAGCGTACAGTGCCCTTCAAACCGGAACACAGTAGTGCCTAAGCACTACTATTTGGCGGCAGAATATTGGACACTGCGGTGGTACCTACCTAGCCGGCCTCTTGCAATAAAGACCTACCACCAGTGTGACTGATTGCACTGGTGGAATAATCTCTGTTGTGACAGAGGTTATCCCAACAGCGGGCGATGGGCTCGTCACATCCCGACGCCTTAAAAAAAAAAATTTCATTTCAAAAAATTTCATAGTACTTATTAAAAATTATATGCAAAACAAAGTTATGGGAAAACCTATCTTCGTCAAAATAAATGTTTTTGAAAATTTTTTCGATGTTCTACAACCTCAATTTTTTTCAGAATTGAAAATCCCATAGTTTAAAAGCTAGAGCTATTTTTAAAGACCTATCTAAAACTACCTCGTTGCCATAACCCTCAGTTACATATATGGATACACAATATTGTATAGCGGTTCATAGAATACACCTGTTTACTAAATTTCTAAATTATAGATAGGACGAGTAGTGTCATAAAATGACTGTGACATACCGACGGACAGACGGAGATAACGAAATTATAAGGGTTCCATTTTAGCCACTTGGCTACGGAACCATAAAAATGTCAAAAGATTCGGTAGTGCTAACGCAACGAAACTAAGTTAGTTAAACACTAAAATTATTCAATTATGTTACAATCTTGTGACTAACTCGTTTCGATGCGTCGATGTTGAATTAAAAAAATATATTATTTACGTCTATGGGCCTACCATGAACTCTTATTGCGATTGAAAAGATAACCTAAACTAAGCTACACCGCTATTTCGTGTATATACGTTATGCTGATAAAAAATCTAATTCGTGTCTAATCTACCTGAATTGAATTACATTTGCAATAGAATTGTTACTAAAAGTTCATGGTAGACCCCCATATATTTTACGTACGTTACGTTCATATATAATACGTCTATGCATATAAATAATCATGAACATTGACTACGTCAATCTGTCAGTACACTCTTGTAATAACACTAATGTAACTAATATTACAAATGTGAAAGTTTGGATGGAACGATGGACGGGTAGTTGTGACTTTTTCACGCAAAAACTACTGGACAGATTTCGATGGAATTTGGTACTTACATAGCTTATTAGTTGTATTAACATATAGGATACTTTTTATGCCGAAAATGTTGGATACTCGTGATCAAAAAACTACATAACGCGAGCGGAGCCATGGGCGTAACTACTACCTACAACAATATCAAAAGAATTTATCGTTGTAGAATGGAAAGCGATGAGATGTACGTGGTATGCGGCTAAGAAAACTGATCTTGATTACACACAACACGCAATCATAATCACGACAATAAAATAAGGAAACCAAAAAAAGTGATATTTCTCTCCTATAAACATATCCTACTATTAATCAGTACATAGTATAAAACAAAATCGCTTTCTCTGTCCCTATATCTCTATGTATGCTTAAATCTTTAAAACTACGCAACGGATTTTGATGCAGTTTTTTTAAAAGATAGAGTGATTGAAGAGGAAGGTTTATATGTATAATAACATCCATTAAATAGTGGAGAAATACTGTTATTTTTGAGGTTTCTAATGTGATGTCGTAAATAATAACGCGTGCGGGCCACGGGCAGTGATGAATAACTCAAAAGTATTGGATCGATTTTAATCATTTTTTCAGTGAATGACATAGCTATATATTTTATACCCGTGCGAAGCCGGAGCGGGCCGCTAGTATTATATAAGTGTGAAAGTTTGTATCTTTAGATGTACAAAATTACGCAGAAATGGCTGAATGATTTTGATGAAATTTTTTATCCCGGAAAAATTTTAATTTCCCGTGGGATGGGATAGACTATGATGGGTCTTATGGAAATACTTTCCAGAGTGATTATTATTATTACTATTAAATTTAATATTATACCTTAAAACATACAAATGCCTTTTCACGCTCAAATCGCTGATACGATTTTAATGAATTTTTGTAAAGAAATAGATGACACTGTGGACAGCATCATTAGCCACTTATCGTGAAAAAAGAGGCGAAGATGGTGAAATGGAAAATGTACCTTTGTATGGGGAACCACTTTGTTGAATTGCAATAAAGGTGACTGATTAGAAAACGTTATAGACGGAGACGAAGTCACGGGCATATGCTATATCTGAATATTCCTGCTTGCAGAAACAGTTACGTTTAGAATGCTAAGTTCTAATTGGACGCAAATAAGCAATACCATGTCAACCCACAAAATTGAAAAAACTGAGTTATATATGTAGAAGTGTTGGTTAATGGCTGAAGAACATTTTTCTTTAATTTTTGTAGGGTTTTAAGATTTAAAACTTCTTCATCATTCATCATAAGCTTTAAAATATCTTCAGCATACTTATTTTTTGTGAAAATGAGTAAAATAACTTACATAAATCTGAAATTGCCAAAAACTTGACCTGAAAAAACTCTTATATGAGTTTTTTGAGCAAGTTGTTCAAATTTTCAAACACGTTTTTCTTGTAAATGACATTCGTGTGGGTTAACATGGTATTGCTTATTTGCGTCCAATTCGAGTTTTGGGTTAAAAGCATCACGATTTTACAATTTTTTTTAATTGATTTTACTCTTACTGTCCTTAAGAATAAGAAATCAAAACATTTCAATAAAATATCATTTTGTTTCTGGCGATTCTAAAATTCGTGATAAAATTTCGAGTATTTCATTTAGCAATGCTCTGTGCAGTACTACTTGACCTATAAAATTATATAAGAGCACGCAATTCATTGAAACCGCGAAGTCAGGAATAAATTTTTTTATTACTGCACTGTATTATTTTTTTTACAAATATTTATCTATTTTGAATATCAGTACATACAATCTGACACCGTTGTGGCGTTGAGGGTAGCGAGTCTGCCTTTAGCCTCGACGGTTGCGGGTTCGATCCCCGCTCGGGCAGATGTATTGATTTTACAAATATCTGTTTCGGTCTTGGCGTTTGTCGTTGTGGGTCTCCCCACCGTGACTCGGAGAGCACGTTATGCTTTCGGTTCCGGTTGTTATCACATAGCATTAGATACTCTTATCCAATGAGTTACTGGTACGTCTTTAGGGTTACGGAGGACAGATGGCAATCACTCTGTAAAAACTAGTAACTTGTCAAACCCGGACAAGAGTAATAAGTAGACCCTGGGTAAATAATGCTAAGAAGAGTAATGTATGTACTCAATGGAGTAATTCAATTATAGCTTATCTTATCTATCAGTATTATATATAATTTTTAAACCGATTGCAATAAGTTTTTGTATAATTATGTTCACAATTCTTAGAAAGAGATTGAGATAGTAGACTGTATTCTGTTACCGAGATTGTTATGTATTCATAAAAGATTGGTAAAAATGACTCCAACATATAAAAAAAGTCATCAATTAACCAGAGACTTAACCGTTTTCTTTTTAATAAACTGTAATAAATTAAACACTACACGCTTAACAATCGTAATATACAACATAGTCCCATACACAGACCAGAGCACTTGCCTGTTTGGACAACATAAGCATCTGCCCTAAGCGGGAGTCGTACCCGAGAGTAATGGTTTTAAGCCTCGCTGCCGCGGCACGACAAAGGTCGCGTCACATAATTACATATTAAATAAATTGACGCCTTTACTGGCAGAATACTTAAAAGGATTCAGGTGCTCAATCTGCCTTCTGATTTGATTCAAATTTGACAAATTGATTGAGCATGATAATTGATAATTAAATGTAATATATCTATAATTACTGGCCACTTCAGACACAACAATTATATTTTCGAAAGGGAAAAAAAAATATATATCCAATTACATTTAAAAATTAATACCTACGCCCAAAGTGAATGGTCTACATCCACACGCCACGGTTCACCTTTATTACGTACATTTTGTAAGAGATGACGATTTATATAATTTTTTAATATCATTATCCACTTATAATATAGGGCTTGATTTCGATACATATATTCTAATATTCGAAACATAATTCGAACTTTACAAGGGTATTATCATGATGTGTCAATAACATATAAAATCTCATATCTATGTTGAAAGCTCTTAAACCGAAATGAAGGAAAGAACACTACGTTAAAATAGAAGCGGTCTCTCTAAACAAATGTCAAATGTTGATCAACGATGAACTTAAACGAGCTAACGCTGTGACACCACTGTATAATCTTAGTGTGAACATTTACAAGCTTAGTCTCATTACTTATCATTACATATTTTATTCAAATCAATATTTTATGAATATAATAATACACTAAAATATGCTATATTAGATCTACGAACCGCAAACGACGCTTAAGACGAATAACTATGCAAAAAATGTAACGTTTACAAAGTATTGTCAAAAAAAAGCATATGCAAATATTTGTAAGACCTTATATTTTGTCCCTTGTTGTTTTACGTTGGTTAAAAAACTGAATAATACATATTCATGTAAGGAATGTATTGTTATAATTTATGTGTACATGAAATACAACTGACCTGTTTCGAACGGAGGAACGGGAAGAAATAGTAAAGTTCCTCTGGGGCAAGCGAGTTGCCGCCGAGGGCGCAGGAGCAGGCGCGGGCGGCGATGTCCGCGGCAGACGGGTTCCCGCCGCCGCCGCGCCTGCAGCCAGCACCACCACCAACCACCACCTGTACATCACGGGACCGGGCACGAACGCGACACAACCTGCAGTCACGCTAGCGAATTGCCGACTCGCTGCGAGCTACTCGCTCTTAACCACCTTCACTTTTGTTGTGCCTCGTTCTACAACGCCACCGGCGGCCGTACGCCCCACTACGATGAAAGCGAAGGCTTTCACTACTATTCGCCTGCACTACTGAGTGGACTGCCACGGGCCGCTATGACAAATCCTTAAACTAGATAAAGTCCTTTCATAATAATTCTCTCACTGGGGTTGTCTATGCACTTAATGTAATTGTACTGTGCAATCTCGAAAACCGAACGCAGCGATCACGATAACGGCGGTAGGTGCGAATGCTTCAACTTTAAAACGCAGACTCCGAAACCTTACGAGATGTGTTCGATCTCAATTGCCTTGACGAAAACATTTTACGAGACCGGACAAGTTTTATTTGGGTTCTTTATGTATAGCGTAGGCATCGTTTTTTTTTGTGACGTTGATTTATTAACATTTAATTTTATTGTACCAGTGTCTGCGGTTCTTATCCCGTGATCAAAGAATTATTGATTTTTTTTATTTCACGGAACCCTAATTCTTTTTCTAACATAATCCACAGTTTTCATTATAACATCAGCTATCTACAAAGTCCGGTTAAAGTCGTTTTAGCCGTTTACTAAGACTAACCGAAACTAACAAAGACAAACATTTTAAAATGATTTTTGTAATAAGTACCTACCTACCTACATAATTTTATACGAGTTTAGTAACAAGCATCTATTTTGACATTACTTTAAACTAGCGGCCCGCTCCGGCTTCGCACGGCCTATGTCATTCACTGAAAAAATTATTAAAATCGATCCAGTAGTTTTGATTTATTCATTACTGCCCGTGGCCCGCACGCGTTTAATGTAATTATTTACGACATCGCATTTAATGGATGTTATTATACATATAAACCTTCCTCTTCAATCACTATCTATTAAAAACCACATCAAAATCGGTTGCATAGTTTTAAAGATTTAAGCATATATAGGGACAGAGAAAGCGACTGTTTTATACTATGTAGCGATTATATGTGGAATACAAGGGTTGATAATATTCAAATCTTTAGTAGGTACAATTTTACAAAAGAACAATAAAAGGCAAAATAAAATTTACGCATTTATTTTTAAAAAAGAACAGTAGCACAACTATTTATACAAGGAATTTATAACAAAACTTTAGTGTAATTCCGAATAATTAAGGCCTCATTCTCTATTCAATATTTGGACACGGAGTCTTCCTGAGGTAATTCTTGCCCGAAGGCAGGGAAACCACCGTGACGCCCTGCGGGTACATCTTTTCTATCTGGTCGTCGGGAACAGTGGGCAAGACCATGCAATCGTCACCTTTCTAGAAATAGTAAACATATAAACGCCTCAGGTTATTACGCAACGTATATATTAGAACCTGCAATGAAAAGGACACATTCTTTTATAAATATGTCACGGCAAGTAGCATTAATAATTACTATGCATTTCCTTTAATACTGTTTTGATAAAAATATGATGCTTGGTAATGATCAATTAAAAGTAAGCAAAGAAATATGTTTCCCGCGACGGGAAATACTTTTGTATCCGAACGCATAGAAGGTGAAGCCTTGTACTGCAATATTTACGAGTCACGGGAAACAGAATTTCTAAATATTATTCAAAGTAATAAAATCAGGCCTGTTGTAATATATCTTTGTAGATGCACGTCCTGCCATTTAATTATGAAATTAAGGAACTATATAGATGAAATTTGAAAGGTAGGTTTCCTTTATAAGCAGTTACTCAAAGATAGACATAAAAAATTACAGTTTCACTACATTATATTGTTACGGAGAACCTTTATTACTAGGAACATAAGGCTCGATATCTCTCTCTCCACTCTCTCTACCTCTTTCCTTCGTAACATGTACGTTCTGGGTTCTAGAAAAATATCTTATAACATCCTTTCCGTAGATGAAACTTTCTCGAACCCGTCATCACGCTATATAAGCGGGCCGGCTAGTAGACTGAGCCATTCAGTTCACAGCGACTAGCGAAGAAACTAAAGCGATAGAAGGATGAAACCTTGTGAACTCGGCTATCCTTCAATGTTATTTGGAAGTTCTGTTCTGTAACTTTGAAGATCTCACTAAAATCTCACTTAGAGCGTTTCAATCTAAATCTTCGAACCCCAGCACGTAACAATATTATTCTATACAAAGTTATTATGTGAGTATAAAATAATGCACGCGAAGCCGCGGGAAGAAGCAAGTATGTTAATATAATATATATATATTTTCTAACCATCCAATTAACAGGAGTTGCCACTTTCGCCTTATCAGTCAACTGTAGGGAATCTATCACACGCAGAATCTCACTGAAACAATGTTTTTAAACGATTATATTCATATTTTGTATCAGTTGCATTTCATGCATTGAGTGAGAGTGCCAGAGACCCAATCTCCCAGCCTTCCTTTTTTTCCCCTCTCATCCCTTCCCTCCTATCCCTTGAGTTAGCAATGCACATGTGATACTTTGCTATTTGAGTATCGCTCGTTCATCATAGGTTGCGGTGACTGCTTACCATCAGGCAGACCATATGTTTGTTTGCCAACCGCCCCAACCTACACATTCTACCAGAAAGCAGGAGTGTATTTTATTATTATTTATATATTTATAAAACCTGCTTTTAACATGCTCTTTTAGATTATATGAAATAGTTAACTAATCAAGGTATTTGACTAGTGATTATTCCACTTACTCAAAATTTCTTCCAGTCGTAGCTGGATATAATAATGACAATCTAAACTTCTTATTGAAGTCAATAATGAAGACAGCTCGAGCAGTTAACGGCATACCAGCACCGTCCAACTCATCCTTGTCCAACATGCCAAGTTTATAAGCAATATTTCTCTCTGTGTCCTCGATTATAGGATATGGAAATTTCTCATCTTCTTGACATCCTGTGGTAAATTTAGGGTTGAAAGATTATTATTATGGAAGTCTGTCACTTTTGAAACTAGAATCATGAAACTTTATGTAGGTTAAAATTTAGAGACAAATAAACATATATTTTATTGTTTTGTAAAATTTAACATGAAGTGAAAAAGGATTCAAAGTTTATACTTGAAGTCTGTAATTTTTGGAACTAGAGGTATAAAACTTTGTTTTTAGGCGAATAAATAAGATAAAGAAAATTGTGTAATAATAAATCTCACACCAGAAGGTGTAAAATATTTCAAACTTTAAATAAAAATAAAGTATAATTTACCCCAAATTTAACACAGTGGAAGCTGGCATCAAATAAGGTTAAAGTAAATACACCAATCATACAGCAAGTAGAAAATCTTTGATAAATGTTCCAATCTAATTTTTGGTTCTTTCTTGGTTTTTTCTTGGTCTTTCAAAACTAATACTTTTAATAATTGTTACCAGTTTTCAAGAATATTTTTGTGCTTACCAGCATAGCTTTTGATATCTTTGCACCACTCCTTATGAGAAGCAATGGTATCACAAGACAAACCAATTGCTTTAACATTGCGTTTTTCAAATTCTGGCATCAACTCTATCACTTTTGACAATTCTGTTGTACACACAGGAGTGAAGTCGGATGGATGAGAAAACAGTATACCCCATCTGTAAATATATTAATTTCTATTGAAAAGATTGCCTCATTTACTCCAGAGATGAATAGGTAGACTGGTAGGCTAGTTAACTTTTCACCAAAAGAGTAAAAATAATAAGGCAACCATTCAACGAAAAATAAACCTAGCATTTTTCCCACTATTTGTCGACATGATTTGTACAATCGTAATTATATAGTTTTTATTTAAATGTGATAACCTTTGCGGCATGCTGGTAGTGGGCCTGCTTTAAGCTTCGACAAGGGGTGGATGGATGGTTTGTCATATAAGCTTTAGTCTGGGCATTTGCCCTTTTGGGTTTCCCCAATGTGCCTCTCGGAGAGCATGTTAAGCTGTCTGTCCCAGCTGTTATCGTAACATCTGACAATAATTGCTACCTCTTGATAGGTAATTTGCTCTTATCAAATGTGTGACTGGTCACCCTTTGTGTTATGGGGTCACATGGCAATGAGACAGCATATGGTCTAAAAATTTAGTATCCCGTCAAATGATGAGAGAAAGAGATATGAGCAGACCCAAAGTAAATACTGACAATAGTGCTAGGAATATAAAATTTGTATTGAATAGTAAAATATTATAATAAGAGTTGTAAATAAGTTCTTAAAAAAAGATTAGGTTATTTCAACTTACTACAACCACCAACTTAATATATATACTGGATCAACAGAAGAATAAGGTTTATTGATTGACGACAATGAGTGGCAATAAAAACATAAAAAAGGTTAAGTTACTTATCTTTGGACTTAATGGTCAGATTGATAACATTAATGTACTTACGATTCACCGAGCCATTCATGAAAATCTATTTCTCCATCAGTAGTATTAGCAGAAAAGTTAGGAAAAACATCCCCCAGAAGCAACATTATTACATTGATATTAATAATTTGTAATTATAAAACAGTTAGTAGAGTATGAAACCAGGCGTAAAGACTAAAGAATCGAGACTGAAAGTTCTGTGATTAAAAAATTGAGACTTCTTAATTTGAATTTGACTTTTTTCTATTTTCTCATATTTACATAGAGTTTTCTCAACCATAAGCAGTTTAAACTTTATAAAAGTCAAAATTATTTTTCTTTTCTGCACAGTGTGCACTGCACAGATTAGGTATTATTATATTCTAGTAGGCTGAGCAGAAAATAAATCTAAAAATGAAATCGTCGATATTGTTGATATCCATCACACATCGATACTCGATTTTTTTTCGAGTTTTGAGTTTAGCACCAAATGCAAATACTTGAACTAGTTAAGCGAAGTTTGATTTGTAAAAAAGAGTCCACAAATATGCCAATATCCAATAAACTAAAATATCTTATAGAAAGTAAGATAAGAAGTAAGTAGAAAAAGCCCAGCCTTGATCTTTGATATCTTGAAATATTGGCACGAGGTTTTATGATACTTTTGAGACACTTTTTTAAATCTTCCCTTAAAATACTATCAGTACTTGCTCTGCTTTAAAAAAATGTTAAGAGACAAGCTTATACCAAAAATAACGATATATCGATATTTTTTAATCGATAATGTTCGATATGTTTCAAAAAATATATCGATTATCGATAATTTTACATGCCTTTTAAATGTACTTTCGGATTTGCATTGCGATTTTTTCCACTTTCATGAAATGCTTGTAGAAAATTCCTTTTACCAATTTTGATCGACATGCAAGCTAAAGCTTTAAGCAGAGGTAAACATTATTATTAATTACTTATTATGTACATGAAGTCACACAATGAACACGATGGCAAATTATTAAATCATTTTCTAACGTGTATTAATTATACTTATATAATTAGATAGTGTTGTAGCCTGGGTGTCTTGGTACAACTAAAACTCTTTCCGGTGTTTTGCTCTTTTATTTTGGTAATAATAATATAAAAGATCTTCAGTACTAGCAGCTATTTATTATCTGACTGTGCTATAAGAATCTAATGATCTTCGAAATTATTTACTTTTAGGTTATTGTACTTATTAAGTAACTGTATAATTACTGATATTAAGTCTTTATAATGTGCTATAAGAATAAACCACGATAGCGCAGTATATAATTATTTATTATATATATATAAGCTAAAGTTTATAATATTATTTATATATCACAATATATTTTTTGTTGTATATTGTGACCTTAGATACGAACTGTGTAGGAGAACGTTTAAGTTCAATAAAAAGAGAGCAATACCCTTCTTTGTTCTAGCGTAGATGATCTATGTAAGGCTACTATAGAACATCCACGCAGACAAACACAAAAACACCCATATACTACTTCTATAACAGATAGAAACCACCGAGCTCAGGCGTGAAGTGCTTGGTCGTGGTTATACTTTGTTTACTTTGTCTAATTTAGGATTTTAGGATGATAATTTTGGCAATTGACGACTATGAAGTTTCGTTTTTTTTTTCTCGGAAAAATGCCTTTAAAGATAATTTAATACTTCGTTGGCGGTTACCGCCCACTTAATGCTTGCTATGCATAACAAACATCCTCAGATTATGTAAATTCGATTTTGAAAGAATTAGAATCTATAAAAATTAACGTAAATGTTACAAAATTAAATAATAATGTCAGTCCTTTATGGCAAAATAATTACTATATATTATTATAAAAAAAATCATAACTATATTGTCAGCTGCTATATTGAAAAAAAAAGGAAAATAAAAAGGCTATGTTGCTTCTCTCTTTTATTTAAATAAAAACAGTTATTTCGAATATTCATGGCGAAAAACTGAATACAGATGAAATATGAGTTTAAACATTGTCGACAAAAATAAGTAATTAAAAAAGTTATAATTAAAAATGGCTAAAATACATTTACAAATAAAATATCCCTTCATCACCCAGCCATTATATAATCAGTACGAGTTTTTACTCCACGCATACATACCATACAGTTATATTTACACAAACATTACACAAACCTATATGTTAGATTTATAGCTTCACCATGTAAGGTTGTTTTGAGATCTTTGTTTTGTATTTATTAATTCATTAAAAAATGTATAAAAATATAACTTAATTAGGTACTTGATACAATGTCATGAATTTTTTCTGACACGTATTGTCAAATAGTATGCAAAGATATTTTAAAATTTCCAAGACTATGCTCGCAGCCGCCGCTGAAGGCCGGCGGCTCTGTCTGTCTGGATGTCCGGAGTCCGGAATCGGCCTTGTGCCCCAACCGATCTTCCTAAAACATGTACGCGTGGCCGCCGCGGTGTGAATATAATAATTTTTATAACATTGTACTTTCCTCAACGAATACTAGCCCAGTGATAAATTAAAATGATCTAAATTTATTGAAAATTTTATAATTTTAATAAAAAAATTATGTAAAAAAGCCATTGTAATAACTGTTTCCGAAAGAGTGGCCTTATACCTACTTGTTCGAAAAAATTAGTGGTATTATTCTAAGGCTGAGTGAGTTTTCAAAGTTAGTTTTTATTAAAGTAAAGCTTAAAATACAGAAAACTAACAGGATTTAAACATTTCTAACAAAAACATTTAAAACTCTGTGGTTTTATAAAACTACGGCACAAGTGAAGCTTAAACTTATTATTCGATTTAGGGTATTAACAAAACAGACCGGCGGACATGAAAAATAGATAAAAAGTTATAATGATAAAAAAATAAAATAAAAATGCGAACAAACAAACAAACAAACATTTCATTTGAATAAATGAAGTTCCTGCGGCCGGCTGCTAAATACAAACGAAAAACTTGAGACAATGTAAATAGTATGTTAGGAAAATTTCACTTTAAAAAACGTTTGACAATTGTTTTAGAAATTATTTAAAAAATACTTAAACCTTTTTTATATATTTAGTTAAGAACCAAGTTCTGGTTCAGTATGTAGCACTTCAGTTTTAGCATCTTCTGCGGCTAGGTGTGGCGGTAAAGAAGGCAAGGGAGCAACCACACCTTCCTGTATTACAATAGGACTTGTTTCTTTCGCAGCCGCCATGCGAGCATAACTTTCAGAAAGAACACGAGGAAGTTGCCCTACAGTATAGAATAAATTTTCTTCTTCTTTTGTCGTATGTAGATATTTGCATTTATTTCTCGTGCATCCGTAGCGGTTTTGAAAGTCCCGACAGAACTTCAGCACTTCTCTCATACGTTGGAAGTCGAGCTCATGTCTAAATTTACATTTGGGACCTTTAATACATCGTCCCCAAATAAAATTTCTACATATTTCTGTTTCAGGAGTTTCATTAGCATTTTCATCGGCCGGCTGGACCGGCAATAGTGGATTTAAATCATTTGGAGTATCCATTTAAAATGAATTCTGTATAAATAGGAAAATATATTGTTGTAATACTATTCTTTTATATTATTAGTGTTAGCTTAATATCCCCACACTTTTTTTTACGTAATTAAAGTATTATCTTATTGCAAGATTTGAACAACGACGTGGGTAGATAACAAAAAAATTAAAATGAATATTGCAAAAATCATTACTTAATTGAAAATGAATTGGCTCACCTGTTTGGACTTTCTGGAGTAAGTTTGTAATTTTTTAGAATATCGGTTCCTGCTCTGCTTTTTGAAATATGAAGTAACGATTTCCGAGGAGCGCCCAGCCGAGAAGTGAGGAAGCCAGTACTGCCATATCTTACTTCCTGTTATACCAAAAGCTAAAACGGAGAAAAATATAAATGCCATAGATATGGAAAAAAATATAGATAGTTAAGATCTTAATTTCTATGTATTGAAATTGGTAAAAATTTAACTCAGACCATTTAACAACTGGACGCGCTTTGCTGATCGCTCCCCTCTTGAGATTAAATGGATCAAAAATCTAAAGCGTTTATAAAACAGTTTTAGGATCGATTTTATCTTTGTCAGTATCGCCCTGATTGTGCACGGAGCTCCGTTAAAAATGCCGGAACTACGTGTTAAACTTTAAAAAAAAAGTAAGATAGCTACCTTATTTTTATAAAAATATGAAATAATGGTTCATATTCTATTATTTTCACCTTCTTCTTTTTTATCTATATCTTCTTTCTATTAAACGTTTTCAAAAAGACAAATGCGCCGCGTTCACACCGTCGGGTGAGTCTATCGTATAGAATGTACTCGGAGCGCTGCCTTCATCTCCGATGACCTTAGCCGTGATTCGGCTTCGCAGGAGGCACTCTAAGGACGGAATCAAATTTGAGCCCCCGCGAGGGCTGCTCCTTTATCACGGCTGAGTCTTTGTACTTGCCCCCCTCTTCCCCGCTCGGTGACGCTGCCAAGGTCAGTATGGCAAACAGCAATACACATTCCGAAAAAAAAATAAAAAATAAATTGATCGAGAACAAAACCAATTGAAAAATGAAGTTGGTGCAGCGGTAGCGAACCCGCCTTAAGTGCCACAGGTCACGGGTTCGATTCCCGAACGGAATAGATGTTTGTATTCACCATACAGACATGTTCCGGTCTGGGTGTATTGTCATCCATCCATTGTTCTTGTCCATGTGTATGTTTCCAGACCACCGAAACAGGATATAGCTTTCTTAATGGGGGGCGTTGAGTGTGTAACGTTTATTTATTTATTTAAATTAAATAATGATATTTTGTTCTATAGTAAATAATATGTGTATTTACTATTTATATGTATTTTATATAGGTATTAAATATGTGTATATAATTATAATATATTTGGTAGGTATATCGTTATGGTGGTCAGAGATTTTATAATATTGATTTATATTTAATCTGTGTAAGCTATTTTTTATCTGTGACATAAATCCTAATCAATGGCGTCACCGTCAAGGACCCAACCCGCTGCGTAAAATTTGTAGTTTCTTCGTGTAATTCGCTTATTTGAGTTCATTGGTTGGATTTATTAAGTTATTGTGCTAAATAACGTAAGTGATTTCTATTATATTAGAATGAAAAATAGACATTTAGCTTACTTCCATACATGGGTGGCTTGATCCGACACAAAATGGACGTCAAATTGTTTTGTGACGTGATTATGTAAAATAACATTTTATTACTGCATGTTATTCGTATTGTATATGTTTGATGTATAAGTTTTGTTGTATGTTTATTTTTCAATCGCGCTTTAGCTCCCAAGTATGTCACACTTTCGTTTAAAATCACTTTAATTTATCTAAAACTTTGCATAGTTAATGTTCCTGAGATAGTCGAAGGGCAATCGTTACAGCCATATCTGAATCAACATCGACGCTGTGATGACGTTATTGCACGGGTGGTTTTAATATTTTAAATGTGTTTAAATATATCTCGAGAATCACATCGTCCTATTTACATGTCATAAAATAAGGTCATTGTCCTCTTTTACTTTGTGCTCAATCTATCCAAAAGCTAGATATTCGGAATTGTGCCGTACTTTGTAGCATCGTATTGATCTGCTATGCGCTATTATTAATGTTTCATATATCTTAATATGTTTTAATATAACTAATAAATAGATTGAATATGACCACCAGTACTTGTGATAATACATCCAGAAAATTTACATTTATTACTTCTAAGTTCAGATTTTCAACAATTTTAATTATATTTTTCATTGCATTCATTAATTATTCAAATGGTCTTCTAGAAGATTGACCAATCAAAAAGGAAAAGAAAAGTGATTAGTTGTCTTGGAATTAAATAATTAACTATTTATTATTAAACATATTTTAATTCAGTATGAAAAGAAATAGCAACTACAAAACAGATTATTTCAATTAATTCTGTAAAACAACACATTATGGCTTCATATTTACTATTTTCTCCTTATTCTGCTACTTTTGAATCATCATCATCCTAGCATAAGTCCTCGTTGCACAGGGGCGTTCACTTCAAAGCCAGGTGTTCTAGCCTTTCTACATATAGGTCCTCACTACCATAGGTCTTTGGCATCTCTAATAAAAAGGCCATTGGCACACATCATCCCGAACAATGTTAAGCCAGTACTTCTGGGCTTACTTCTTCTAGCATGACCTGGCGGGGGAGGCTTGGCAATACATTTCTTACCAAGTGGGTAAAAAATGCCACTTTTAAATATATGAAATATTATAATCCAATCAGAAACATTGTTAATAGCTGCAGTTATACTAAAGACTGGCTTCTACTTGGCATTAATATTTTTCACCAAATATATATTTTATTTCTGATAATATTTGAGATAATCATTAGAAGCACTGGCTGATAGCTTGGCTGAGAATTCTTTTATGTTAATAAATATATTTGTCATATGGAATGTTTGTTTATTATTTTTATTGTTTGACTGTTCCAAATATTTTCAGATGCGAATTAATAACTTATAATATTTTGTTGCACAATGGAATGTATATTATTATTGCATTGCTTATTTATGTTTCAGTAGTTGTTGTGAGATAAAACTTTTTTTTTTTATCTATTTTATATGTCAGCTTTATTTATTTTTGTATGGTCTAATGCTAAGCGATGTAAAATAATTAAGCATTTAAAAGTTTTCTGACAATTTAAAACAGTTAAATCTAATTTCAGGTTATTTAGAGCTCAGTGTGAGGTGGTATGTACAAATTACATAAATAGTAGGAGTGAATATTAAAGAAAAGAAAGCTTTGAATAATAAATAACTAACAAGATGCAAACAATAAAATGTGTTGTTGTTGGCGACGGTGCTGTGGGTAAAACATGCCTGTTAATCAGTTATACAACCAATAAGTTTCCTTCTGAGTATGTGCCCACTGTGTTTGACAATTATGCAGTGACTGTTATGATTGGGGGTGAGCCGTACACACTGGGACTTTTTGACACTGCAGGTATGTCTATTTTGCCATTAGAATTATATTAGCTGAAGTTTTGATAAGCTTTTAAATCAAAATTCATATCTTTATAAAGTGTTTAAATATGCTATTGTTGAAATTTTCAGGTCAAGAAGATTATGACAGACTGAGACCACTGAGCTATCCTCAAACTGATGTTTTCCTTGTGTGCTTCAGTGTGGTCAGTCCCAGTTCATTTGAAAATGTTAAGGAAAAGGTAATAAAATTGTTTTTAATATAAACATATAAATAATCAGTTGCTCCAGATGGAAGGTTTTCTTGTCTTTCTGACAACTTTATACATTATTTTATATATATGGCTTTTAAAAATTGATCTTCTGAATTAAAAAAAAAATGTAAATACTCATTGTGGTAAATATCCATAGCAACTGCTATCATGAATAACGAACTAACCTCTGCTATCTGCTAAAGCAACTTGACTTCTATCATACAGTCAAAATTAATTAAGACTCAAAAATTTTAAGTTAATAATCAAAAAAAATTATGTCCACTAGCCCACAAGCTATAGCAGTCCACAAGCTCTTAGATAAATCGAAATTAGTAACAAAATTTTTGTAGGGAAAAAAAAATTTATCCAGATTGAGATAAAAAAATTTATGGTGTTGCATTTTGTGGCTAAAAGTAGTAAATTGCTAATGTAAAATAATGAAAGTGAACAAATGAACACAAGTGTGCATTACTCACAGATACATTACCACTGAGTCATGATCTGTGTTCACTGCCTAATCTTGCTATATTCTATTTGATCAGTTTTATGCTTAATACTTAACACATTTTTATTACATTTTGTCATTACTTGTAATTTTTTTTATTAACTATTTTGTGATTGCATTTGTGCTTACAGTGGGTACCAGAAATAACCCATCATCAACAAAAAACACCTTTTCTTCTGGTGGGAACCCAAATTGATTTACGGGATGATCCAGCTACTATGGAGAAATTGGCTAAGATAAAACAAAAGCCAGTGTCGCTTGAGCAGGGCGAGAAGCTTGCAAAGGAGTTGAAAGCTGTCAAATATGTTGAATGCTCTGCTCTAACTCAGGTAAATAATATTTGCTACCATTTATTATTGATATAAAAAGATAAGGCTTATTATAATTATATTAAATATATTTCGTATAATATTGTAATTGCAGAAAGGGTTAAAGAATGTATTCGATGAAGCAATACTAGCTGCCCTGGAGCCTGGAACCTGTGAAGAGAAGGAGATGTGTTTTGCTGTAAAGGGCTGATAACAATTCACGCGGCTTACTGCCCAGATGATCCTTGCGACTATGCAACCTGCATAAGATAACTATGTAATGTTTATCTTATTTTTATAATCATTACTATTAAATATGCCATAACAACAACAAAAAAAAAATAGCAACTTAGAATTTTAGTCTGGAACTAAAGTATCCTATTTGGGCTTTTAATATTTTCCACATACCTGCTATGACTAATATTTTAAGGAAATTTAATACCATGTCATTTGTTAGTTGAACACTATTAACATTTTTAAGTCATTTGTACCTATATTAATAGTATTACATATATAAAACGATTTTGATACTTTATAATCTATATCAAGTTAATCAGTTTTCTTATGCGAAACAATGTTACGAAATGGTTATATGCTTTTAATCACAAGACTTATTGTAATTTTATATTATTTATTTTTCTTATGTGTTGTTTGCATATTTGTTATTTAGGCATTCTTCTGAGGTGGAGGTATTAAAAGAGACTTGACATTTTCATTGCTCATTACTCATTGCTCCATTGTAAGATATTACATAACCGTCATGATTATTTAACTTTGAATAACCATATGTATACAGTTTCAACAGATATAAAGTGCTGCAATATCATGTCTTCTCAACATTCAGAAATTAACATGTCAGTTTTAATCTTTTTATAATAGTTTTAAAATTTAATATCACATATTACCTTTTATTAAAAATACTTTCAATTTTGGTCACATGAAAGCAGACAATGCACAAAATAAATCATAACAAAAACATGTGTTGTATGCACATAGTTCTAGCTTTTCTTTTGAAATTTCAAATTTGTATAAGCTTTAAGAATTTCATGGCTTTTTAATTTTCCACCTCTTTATAATTATTTAATCGATTATTTGATTTAATGAATAAAACACTGCGGTGTATTATTAGATTTAACCATATTAATTTCTCTAAACATTCACTAACTTATAATAATGAATAGAGTCGATGAGATTATTGATATGTGGTGCTCGACACGTACCGGTAATGTCATCGCGGAGTTAAACTATACAGAGTATATTATGGTGTGAATATCAATTATTAGTGTATAATCTTTAGTAAATGTAGCATTTTTATCACAATAATCCGCTAAGTGAACTTTGACTGAATTAAATTTATTCATTCCTTAGAATGTTTGCATTTTTTCATATATGCGTGACAATTTTATAAAGTGGCAGTAATCGCTTGCGCTATACCATTCTGCATATAGCCTTGGTCCCTGTTTTATACTCTGTATACGCGCTACCTCGACACAAAGAAACGCACAGGGACATCACAGTATTGTATCATCGCACGATTATAGTGGCACTAGTGTATGTAATGTGTAACTCGTGCCGAGAAAGATGTTTATACAAAGTAAAATGCAGTGCATTTGACTCGCTAATTTTGTATTATCTTATACTTGTTTGAAGGTTTTGTAACCGCTATAATAATGTATTATCATATGCATTTGGTTTATATTAATATTTCATGTAAATATGAATGATTATCACGATTGAAAAGAAATTTTAAATTAATAAATGAGATTGAAGGAACACTATCGACTTTCATGAAATTAATTAATAAAATACATGCGTGAATTATTTTCTTTGACAATAATTATCATTTATATTTGGTTCATAATTATTTTCTTTGTGTCAGTAATTAGAATTAGGTGTATATTGAATTAATAAATGTAAGATTAAACAGTGTGTTTTATTTTGAACTGCGACGAAATTTTAAAAAACGAGTAAATTATAGAAATACCAACTTATAATAAATTCGGTCAGGAAATTCTTTTTTTGTTTTCAAAAGTAAGCTTTTACATTTATGTTTCAAGAAAATAAAAGGATGATAAATTAAGGAATGATATTTATACTCTCATTGATTATTTTTTATTTGATAGGATCGACGTTCAGCATAGTCTGTTAGTAAGTTCATTAAAATTGGTTCACAAATTTGTTTTTAAAATAAAAACAGATGGATGAATGTCATCCAAGAAAACGAAACAGCGTATTTTGTTTTCTGTGATTGTGATAATTACGTTCACTTAAAAGTTATTTTTTTTCCATTTTTCTTTTCGTTCTGATTTCAAAACTAAAAAGCAAATGATTTTTTTTCTCTACAAAAGGAGTGGGTGCCATATATGCAGATGTTTAGCTTTACTATTTTTTTTTATTTTTGATGTCGGTTTTTTTTAAACATTTTTATTTACCAAATGGATGGAAGAAGAGCACAGAGCCTTCCTGATGGAGAGGAATGTTTAATTTTTGTTACGTAATATTTTGTTTTTGTAATATGTTTATTTCGAATAACGCGTCACTATGAATTTGTCTGATATGTTCCCGTTGCCGTGGGATCTTGGCGAAGCAGAACATTTTTAAGCACTCATAAGCAAAAATGCAACGACATGTCAAAATTTAAAGTCGATTCTAGTTGACCTTAAATATACAGAAAAAGTTAATTATTAAATAAATATCACAAAGTATATGATTAAGTTATGAATGATATACTACTAAGTGACTTTCCTGATAAATTAAAGTCGTGACGTCGCCATTCTTAAACACAAAACACAGGTTTTTAGGCACAAAAACCTGTGTGTAAAAAAAATATATAATAATTAATCGATCCCTTTACACCTACAGAACTTAACCTATCAGCGGTGCGGTCGAAGCTGCAGATCCCGCATTAGTCTTTTTAGCCACGAACAGATGTTACTCATACACATGACGCTACTTGCACCATCTGACAAAGATGTTAATAATAAATAAATAAACGCTACACACTCAACGGCCCCCATTAGGATAGTGATATCCTGTGTCGGGGGTCCGGAAACATTCACAGTGACAAGGACAAATACACCCAGACCGGAAAATATGCTTGCATGGTCAATACAAACATATTATGCTCCGAGCGGGAATCGAACCCGCGACCTGTGGCGTTTAAGGAAGGTTCGCTACCGCTGCGCCGCAACGTCGTTAAAAGGTCTATGATGATAAAGAAATAAACAAACGCTACATACAGATCGGCCCCCATTAGGATATCTTGTGTCGTGGGTCCGGCATCACATACAATGACAAACACATCCAGAAACTTGTTGTCTATATGGTTAATAAAAGCATCTGCCCCGAGCCGGAATCGAACCCGTGACGGCAGGACGGTGAAGGCAGGTTCGCTACCGCTGCGCTGTTCTTTTTTGAAGTCAGTTACAAAGAGACAAAGATGTACGTTATTCGATTACTCAGAGGCGGCTGCATCGATTTGAATAAAACTTTTTTGTTTGATAGTTTGGTATACGTTCCAGTTGGTGTAGTTGTAATTTGGTTAAGATCTGATGATGGGATCTTGGAAAAATCAAGTGATCTCTTCACTGTTAATGATGTGGAACTTCATATGATGATCACAGGTGGCCACCGAAAATAGGTATAATCCACGAATTCATTCATTCATTGGTGCGATATAATTAGGTAGGTACTTTAATATGGTATCTTAAATATTATACGTAGCGTAAAAGTATACTATTAAATTATTTTTACCAAAGAAAAACAGTGACTTCAAAATTGAAAACAAAAAAAATAAAGTTAAATAAAAATTGTCTTTTGTATTGATATTATAATTACTTCGCATTGATTTCCGTTTTAAACTGTTGTAAGAATATTTATTTAATTTTTCAAATTTTGGGCCATGAAAGTTTTGTGTTCAAATATAATAGGTGATAATAGTTTTTATATGAAAAGTAATAATTTTTCATTTTTAGGTATTCTTATGTATAATCTTTTAATAATATTATATAAGTATACACATATAATATCTATGAGTGGTACTGTATCTCTGTTGTTTCAGTCTGTGGTGTGTATAGATTTAGAGGAAAATATTGAATTTATTTTTCAGGTTTTATTTGGAATTAATAACATTAAAATCTTTTTTCTAGTTTTCGTTTAGTACATTTTCATGTATATATATAAAAATCCCAAAAGTTCTCTGAAATAATTGAAAATTAGCTTATTAAGCAATTAATTTATTCAAAAAATGTATGCGTGATGCAAATTTCTGTAAAGCTGCCAGACGAGTATATAAATAGTAAAAAACAAATAGTCATGTTCATAGATTTTTGTAGGGGCCGATTTTATCTTGTTTTTAAATGGCATTATTTTGACAATTTTGACGTAATGGTTTTTAGTGTTTTTATAAAAACATCCTTTTTATATTTAGCAATTTGTATTTCAAATTGTTACGGAGCTTGTGATATGAAAATTTTAAGTTAAAAAATGGGCGACGGTCTCAAGATTACTAATGGTTAGTGGTCATTAACGCGTTGTTATTACTTGTATCAAGAGATAAGACAAAATGACGGCACTTTTGATAACAAAAAAATAAACTAGACTAATATGCACTGATAAGTAGTTTTTTTATAAGTACTCTAAGTAGTTTTTAATTGTCAAACAATTAAACTTTTAGGTACATGATCATAATTATTAAACATTGTGCACGAGGTCACGAGCATAAAAATACTTTTTTTATAAACGCTGCACATTGAACGGCCCCCATTAGGATAGTGATATCCTGTGTCGGGTGTCCGGAAACACATACAAAGACAAGGACAAATACACCCAGACCGGAAAATAGGCTTGCATGGTCAATACAAGCATAAACATGAGCTACTTACCCTCAAATAACACGTTCGCTTCTGTATATTACAGAAAAACGTCACAGAAGTTCTAGCAGCCTGGCGGGAGTTTTAGAATGCCGAACGCCTTCAGAAAAAAAAATAGATTTAAGAGGTATGATTTTATTTTCCTCTCCTTTTCCTTGTCCAATCAGGGCCGAAGTTCCTCGGGGGATTACTGTTCACAAATGATATGTCGAGACATGTAGCACTTGTCGCGGATAATAACGCTCTTTACTCATAGCTGTGCCTTTCATCACATTTTGCAGCATTCAAAATAACTTTTCGCTCAACTACAAACCAAAAATGGAATACTTTAATTTTGCAGTTTAAAAAGGATATATTAATCTATAGCTGATAAACGGGACAGTCTATAAAATACAGGACATTTGGTTACCCCAAAATAGCAACATATTATTATTTGTATATAATTTTCATTTCTAGCTTCTATACCAGAAGTTGATGATCAATTCGCTTTAGCAGAAGCGCGATGCGACAGTTTGCAAGAAAAAATCGATTTAGTCAAAATTCTTAAACGTAAAAAGAAATTAAAAAAGAGGAGGTATGTTATATAATAATATGCATTTTAAGTTCACATTTTGGTTACGTTAATAATAATTTGTAAATAATTCTTGATATTTTAGTATGACCACGATTGCGGAACCAATATCGACTGTGGAAAACGTACCAATGATTACAATACGAACTCGACCGAAGAAAAGTAAGCTATGAAGTCCCTTGCTATAGTCCTAGAGAATATTACAAATGATGATAATTAAAAAATATTATTTTTACGAAACTTTGTCGCGAGCATCGAGCTTTTCAACATACCTAATTAAGACGATTCGAGTGAGGTTTCTAAAACCGCAAATACAATACACGCCTCCATGGATACAAAAAAAAGACTTTAAATTCAGAAAAAAGTAATTTTGTCACGCGATGGAAAATTAACTTTGTCCGGCATAACAATAACACAAACACGAGCGAAACTACTATCCAAAACTGTACATCACTAACATAATTAATAATGATAATTGTTTCAAAAACTTTTGTTTTTCATTTCTTTATATTTTAATATTGACGATCGTTTCGTCGTGCTGGTAGTGAGTCTGTTTTGAGCATCGACGTTCGCGGGTTCGATTCCCGGTCGAAGCAGATATTTGTTATAAATATCTTTTTCGGTTTGGGAGTTCTTGTGGCTCTCATTAACGTGCCTCGGAGAGCATGTTAAGCTGTCGGTTCCGGTATTTATCATAACATGTGATAATAATTGTTAACTCTTGATAGGTAATTTGCTTTTATCCAATGGGTTACTGGTTCGCCCTTTAGATTGCGGACGTCGGGTGGCAATCGCTCTATTTAGAAACTAGTAACCCGTTAAGACGGAGTAAGAGTAAAAGCTGACACTGGGTTAAATAATGCTAGGAAAATGAAGAGTATTTTATATTTAAATATTCACTTAATAATTAGTACTATTTAAAAAACGGTGGTAGCGTTACTGGTTACAGAGATGTCGCAGCAGGCTGCGAGGATTAGAAGCCTCGAAGTACCTGCCATGGGTTCAAACCCTACTCGTGGATATATCGACCCAGACTTGATTGAGCAACACCAGATGTTAGATCGTTTTCAGAGTCACAAACAGATGAATCCAAAATCGCAAAAATCGCCTATGGCAAGTTACTGATAATTTATTTGTCACCTAAATCTAGTTTTAAAGAACATACCTTTAAATTACTAGCTATATAAACTGACTACTGTAACATATAGTCCACAGAGTAATTTTGTTGAGTATAACAGAACAGATACGTTGACTTCTAAAAATCCGAAACCCTTTGCTTATCGCTTTCACATTTTCCGGTCTGGGTGTTTTTGTACTTGTTCTTGTATGTGTTTCCGGACCCCCGACATAGGATATCACTACCCTTATGTGAGTGTGTAGCGTTTATTATTACTATATGAGCACCAAAAACAATTGATATCGATGACAATTAATACGGAAACAGCAATGGTGGTTCGAAAGTTGGTAATATCATTGGTGCCTTTTTGAGCAAATTGGTTCACCCCCGAGGGAGGATCATCAACATCGTCTCGTACATTTGATAGTATCAGATTAAGGTAATTGACGATAGATATTTATTTCAAAAATAATTTTAAAGATCGATCATCAATCTATTATATAAACTTTCATTCATTTAAAATTTTCATACAGGTAAAACGAAACAGGGACGCGGAAAACGCGACGCGACCTCGGTTCGATTTAGGTATGTGTGTGCTAAATTTTCGTCTCCTTCCACCGTCTTTAGCATCTTTATAAACTCTCGGGACTCTTTACAAAGTGAAGTGCTTTGTCGACGGACGTTGTGGCGCATTGGTAGTGACGCTGATCTAAATGCTGATAGTCATGGGACCTGACAGTTCTAGTGTAGAATACAATATGTATAAGATAACAACGCCCAGCCCGCGTGATCTGATCGAAAACATAGAATTAAAAAAATCAACAAAGCTCGCAATCGCCGGGCTTTGGAGTCTATAGAAAACATACACCCATAGCTATATAAAAACATCGATATTTATATCGCTACATATTTATATGCTTAGTATAAAATCTTTATTTTATACTAAGTTTAGGTACTCGTTTTCCGCGTCTGTTTGTATTTCCGCTCCTATATTTTGATTCTGTTTTCACCATCAGTTAGATAATTATTTTTGACTAAAGGTTTATATATAAAATATATAGATAAGTGTCAGTTTAATTGGTTTATGCAATGTTGTGCTTTAATTATATAATTATGATTAACGATGATTTCTATTAATTTTATATATCATAAAATATAATGAAAATAGGAAAACTTGGGCTAGGCGAGCACGGAAACCTCTCTCATGACATGGCTTGTGGTGATGATGAATCTTCTGAAGACAAGGCGTTGGATCGATCTAGTTTTAATTACCTTCAGTAAGTACTTTTAAATTTTTCATTATTTTTTTCGACATAAAACCTATTTTTTTGTTAGTATAATTCAAGACTCTTTATTATATATTTTAGCGTAAAATAACTTTTTTTATTTATTAGATATTCCCATTGCCCCTCCAAACAAGCTCAAAGCTGTCGCTAGGAGTCGGTTCGACAATAGCTCAAGGGGGTCAGGTTCGAAGCTGCTGCTCTCGCGCTAACGGAGCGGAGTCTGATCTTCTACCATTGAGCTAATGAGGCTTCCTTTTAATTTAACAATGATTGTTTTAGGGATAAAGGTAATAGCGGCAAGAAATCGGGTGACAGCCGACCCCAATCCAAAAAAAAGTCCGGTAACCGCCCGAGGCATGCTCCGAAAGAAGGTTTGCCACAGACAGGTAAAGCAAAGATTTTGTTTCGATTCGATAATAAAAATTAGTGACCGACCGAAATTTCGGTTTCGGTTTCGGTTTCGGCCAGTTTCGGCCAAAAATCTAGTTTCGGCTTTAGTTTCGGTTTCGGCCAAAATATAGCCGAAACTTTCGGCTTCGCCGAAACTCGAGTGTTCGTGGGTTTTCGTGCGTTGTTCGGTAAACTTCGCGGCCAACTTAGACCGCTCGCTGACGCGGCCAAAAAACTTCCAGAAATAAGTTTAAGATTGATCTTTAAAATATTGTGAACACAACGTATTACTAGTTAGTTATGTATCTATTATATCTAACTACAAGTGTTTCTTTTTTTAAGAGTACTCCCAATAATAAGTTCTGTATATTCATAACAAAAAATATGGTTATGACTTTAATGAATTTTTAGTTTTTATTTTATTTAACTCTATTTAACTGTCTATATTATATACAGTGGTGGTCAACTAATTAGGAACATTGGTATAATAAGAGTCACATTTATTTATATTATCCGTAATTTCAATTTACATGAAGTCTTCATTACGTTTTTTTAATGTTGATCTGTTCTTGATCAGTTAACCAATGTTTTCTTAATAGAATTATTAAATTTTGGAATGGATTGTAATTAAAAATAACATTAAAATTCAACTTTACTTCTCCTTCGGTCTAATATAACTCTGGACAAGTAATTAACATTACACTTAAGAAAACATTAGAAATAATGAACGCAGAATGTAATGGAAGAGAAAAATGTACATAAATTCATCTAAAAGGAAACGTTTCCTATTAAAAATTTATATTAAATGTGATTGCCATTATTAGCTATAGTCATATCGACATCGGCACGGCATCGACTCTATCAAATAATGACAAGTTTCGTTAGTGAAGTTCTTCCAGGCGTCTTTGGAACTACTACAGTTGTTTTAAATTTCCAGTTTGTTGTTTGGCAGGCCAATCTAAAACTGATAGTAGTTCACCGGCTAGAAATCATTTAATAAACAGTGAAGTATATTTTGGATCGTTTTCGTGTTAAAGCGCCCATGTAACTTCGCCACTAAGTTCTAGTCCAAATATTTTTCTTTTATCTTTTAATAATTACAGAGCCCACAAAGGGAACTTTTAATAAAGGTATTACCAGTCTGCGATCTAAATTTCTTTCTAGGTACACAGTTTCAGTAGTTTTATAGGTTTGAAAATATTGCACAGCGTTGAAAACCATACTTTTGGAGAAAATCAAATGATAAGCTATTTTAGGGTATGGCTATTTACGTTAAATTGTTTTCGCTTGGTCGTTTCACAACTTAAATAAGTGACCCATGTTTAAGTAATTAATTTTGACATTCATTTTAGAAATTAAAACTATAAACTAAAGAATGACGCCAAATAAAAACACGAAGGCTTTCCACCTTTGTATTTCAGGTTTATTTTTTAAAAATCGAAAATAAAACACTAACTCTGGCTGTCCCTAATTAGATGGTCAATTTCGATGCGAGAGATTTCTTTTTAAATAAACTACCATAAAATATTCTTAGCTTCGAAAAAGTACACACCATTGAACAGTATACTTTATAACGAACATTATCTCATAAAATTAAACTTTTAAAATATTTAACCAAATTATTTTCCGTTCCTAATTAGTTGACTACGTATATATGCAAATAAATGTTAAAAAAACTTGAAATTCAAATTTCATTGTAAAAAACGTAATTTTAAATATTTTTTAAAAAGTTTCGGTTTCGGTTTCGGTTTCGGCCGAAACTGAGAAGGAGGCCGAAAGTTCGGTTTCGGTTTCGGTTTCGGCTGAAAAACCAGTTTCGGTCGGACCCTAATAAAAATAGAGAACCTCACTAAACTTCATTTTTTGCATATTATAATTTTTGTAAATTGTTTGAATTAATAACTTCTCCCAGTTATTATAGATTATGTTAATTTTTATTTTTTTCACTGTGTATTTTGTAGCTTTAGCAAAGTGGTAAAAACGTGGCGTCCGTCCTTCTGTCCGTCCGTGGATGGCCACGATTGCGTCCCACATTTTCGCCACAATGTCACAATTGTTCTTCTCGGAGACCAATGGCTTTATTCATACGAAATATATATATTTGAGTAGGTGTTTAGAAATAATAAGGAGACATGTTTTTAACTTTTTTTAGTCAGTAGTTGTTGTGATATATTATATATTTAAATTCGAAAACTTAAAATCAAAGAACAACTCAACTCGTCAAAAGAACTTTCCATTTATTTTAAAGAAAATAGGTCTACAAATTTTAGTGATGTACAAGGTTTCTTCATAACCTTCTTCATATTATTTTTAACTTCTGCATATGAATAATGTTTTGTAATGAGGCACCTTTATTGCAATACAACTAAACGGTTCGCGCTTTAAACTTTCATACCTTATTTCACGGTTTTTTTTCACGACAAATGTGGGCCACGTTGTTGTCCAAAGTGGCATCTATTTCTACACCAAAATCCATCAAAATTGTTTCTTTGTTGTATATTTTTATATATTTAAAGGTATAATTCTTATTGAATAGTAACTATAATTTATTACTCTGAAATCAAATCAATCTTGTAAATCTTCTGTCCGTTTTTAGTCCACGGGAACTCAGCATTTTTCTGGGTTAAAAATTATTCTATGTGTCAATTCAGGTAACGCGCAATCTATATGTGTGCTAAATTATATAAATCCGTTTAGCCGTTTTTGCATGATGTTACTCAAACATCCAAAGTTTCAAATATATTTAAAGTTATATAGAGTCCTCATCATCAAGCTTCGGATCCTTTTAGTTTTCACTGTATTATTTTAAATTGGATTCGGAGTGCGGAAAAAACGTAAGAAAGTTCGTTTTTGACGGATTTTCTACGACGCATAATTGTAACAATAGGCTTGAAAATTGCAAGTTTCACCAGTAAAGGAACTTAGCTTGTTACCAATCTATAATAAGTGTTATAATCATTGAAAAATTAAATACAGGTGGGAACGTCAAAGATCCAGAACGAAGACAAGTTGTGGAGTTGTTTAGTAAAAATCGTCAACACTACGAGCCTCGTCACCTTAACATTAATATCGCGGGGATGATGAATAAGCAGAAAAGTAATTCATGTCAATAGTACTTAGAATAGATTACGATCGTTGTAACGTGCCGGTAGCGAGCCTGCTTTGAGCCTCGACGGTCGCGGGTTCGACTCCCGCAAAGTGGATGTTTCGGTCCAGACGTTTGTCCTTGTGGGTCTCGCTACCGTCATTAAGCTGTCGATCCCGTCTCTTATTATAAGATCTGGTAATAATCGTTAACTTCTTCATAAGTAATTTGCTTTTATAAAAACTAGTAAGATTCCCATTAAAACCGTCCAATCAGGATAGGTGTAATAAGCAGACCCGGGGCTAAATATCGGGAATAACGCTACGAAGAAGTACATAGAATAGATATAAGTAAACTTTTAATTTACATATATAATTATTTGGTGATATGGCCTTGTTGTATAACCACACACCTACAGAATATCACCGTGAAGTAATAGTATTCGTACTTTTGCGTTTCCTTTTATGAATGTGTGCCAACCCGAGCCTCTTATATTACGCTTGTTTGCCCTCTCCTACCCCTGTGTAGGCAAAGTTTGTAATGCTACTGATATTACAAAGCGTCTATAGAGTTCGATAACTGCATTTGGCCAGGCGGATCGCAAACTTTTTATAATCTATTTCAATGATCTTGGTGTTATTAATTTGTTTTATTGTATTTTAGCTGGCGACTGCCCTTACGAAGAAGAAACAGTCACAGGACCAATAGAGAACGTTTCAAAAACAAAAGTAAAAAAATTATCAAAGGTACGTTTGTAACAACTATTTTAAAAATACAATATAAGCAATTTTTTTATCAACTTACTTGAGGAACTTTACGTAATAAGAAAGTGTTAAAATTTAAAAAAATGGACGGACATGACGTAACTATAACGGTTCCGTTTTTGCCATTTGGCTACGGAATCCTAAAAATGATGCGACGTATCGTTGATTTGTATAGTAAAAGTTAGTCACACCCTAACTTCTTCTAAGTTTTTAAGCGGTCAGTATATGTGAATGTAACAAATTTGATAGTTAGAGAAAATACAAAAATGGAAAAATGTACACCCCTGAGTTTGTGAATCTAGTGGAGAAAATTACATTTTGGAGCTGGTGGTAAACTCCGACGTTCAACTAATAAGTGTAATGCTTTTTATGTTCAATAAAAATATTTGTTTTTTTTTTTCATTCGGTTATGTCGCAAGCGTTCGGTGGCGTTGGCATTGCATTTACGATGGGGCACCAGCGAGCCTTGGACATTTTGTTTGTATGTAAGCGCTGCACACTCAACAGACCCCATTAGGATAGTGATATCCTGTGTCGGGGGTCCGGAAACACATACAAAGACAAGGACAAATACACCCAGACCGGAAAATATGCTTGCATGGTCAATGCAAACATATTATACCCAGTGCGGGAATCAAACCCGCGACCTGTGACGCGACATGTAAAGGCCTGTTCAGTATTTAGTAAGTCCATGGTTATTTCTCTACGTTCAAGCTTTGTAATATCATTAAACCAATAGCGTTGGGAAATGTCATAGACTACCTTTAGTGTGTATCAAATAATCGAGAATTTTTATGACAAAATATTTTATTTCCTGAAGTTTATAGGCTTACAACTAATGATATATCCTAATTAGGGCTGGAGGGGTCTAAAGTATCGTAGCCGGCACTACGAGATGCCGACCGTGTCCTCTAAGATGAAGCGAACTAGCCTCCGCTGCTACTATGACAACACAAATAACACCAACATTCCTTTCATCATCGGCAAGAGCACCTCGCCCTCGCACAACGTTGGCGTGAATCTACAACAGGTAAAAACTGTTATTATTTTATATAATAACTTCTATGACCCATCGTGCACTCGACAGTAGACGTGTTAAAAGAAACTAAATATAGTATTTTTTTCCATAATAATTATTTATAATTAAATAATAACTATAACATTAACAAGTAATTACAATTGTACAAAATATACCAATGGGGAGAGATGGCAAGTTTCAAGAAAGCTAGCTGCATTTCTCCCTCTCGTAAGCATGATTACGAAACATTTACTTAATAAGCTTTTTATTCATCGGTCAACGGCATCCCCTCTTCTTTACTTCTTTCCTAGCCCATGGTGGTCTGGAAGAGATCGCTATTAAGGCCGCCAATTGTACATGTGATTTTTATTTATAGTTTGTATTACTTTTCTTGTGGTGTACAATAAAGTATGAAAATAAATAAATAATATAAACGTTTTGCATTTTCAGGAATTTGTACCTTGTATATTGTAATTAACTTTTAAGAAAAATTTATTCTCATCAATGCATAGATTTTGATGGAACTTTTTACCTTGCCACGACATCAGTAACCGGAGTAATAAACACAATATGGTTATAAAAATGAATTGAAATTAAATTACTACAATTTTTTTTTCGATGAACTTCCTAAACACAATTTTACTTGATTGTGATTTTACTAACCTATTTTTGATACTCATATTTAGATAGCATTTAGAAATCATAAATGTATTTACATATTGCATTGAGTATCCTTATAATTGGGAATAATTTTTTTCTTCACCAGGTACTAAACGGATTGAAAATACAACAGCCGCTTTCGAAAATACCACTAACTATCGCCCACCACATGGGTTAGTTTCGATAATTGTCTAGTTGTCTACGTTTTCTTTTTTTTTCCAAGTAATGTGTCTAGGAAGAGCTATGGCAGATTATAAATAGATTACCATTATTAATGTTGGTTATTTGAAAAAAATTTAATTCGAAGTAGTGTAGCGATTATATAAAAAAAGAAACAACCACGATCGTTTGTATTTTGGTTATTTTTGAAGATTAATAGTATACATACCATATACATATATAATACTGAAATAAATATATTTTTGAGACAATCACATTAATAAATATATAATATTAAATAGCGTAATAATCGTTTGAAATATTTTTATTCAAACATGCTACATAAAGAATCACCTTACAGGACTACGTCACATACCAACGATTGGAACAAACAGCGCTACAACGGTAAGCGTCTTATTAATTACAAGTTTATTTACACGCATAAAACCCACCTTGCGAAAACCTTGGACCTTGCGAAATACTAAAAAAATACACGAATATAATGCATTTTGGAACTATTTAACTAATAAATTTTGAAGAATATAGTCATTTTACCCTCTAGGGACCCTAAATTAACATTTAGCCTCTTCTATCCTCTTGGCCAAATGCTGACTACGCTCAGTGATAAAATACTATAATTAATTTCTTTGCCCATCAATTATTACATTAATCGTGTATAATAATTTGAATTCAGAACTAAGTATTTTTTGTAGTTTTGTTTTGTTTTCGGTGTCAAACTATTTTCCTTTTAATCAACTTCAAAAAGAAGAGTATATCAACATTTACTTTTTCAATATTATGTATAGCATACAGCGAAACATAATAAAAATACTTCTTCAAGGGACTTCCAAAAAGGCTCTTATGTTGACATGTAGGTATGCAATTTAAATAAACGGTTTTTAATGTTTTCAATTCGTTTTTTTGAATTTATACTTGTTTTGGCGCGTTAGGGAAAAATGATGAGTGTAATTTACGATGCGCGCGCACACCGTCACAAAAAACCGACACACTGAAGTTAGCTATAGTCAACATTTTTTAAATAAACTTTATTTAACAAGACAATGCGTTATAATAAAACTTTCAATGTATTAAATACCTTTTTTTATTGTTAGTGTCGTTTTTTCTACAAACGTAGAATAAGGTGAAAGATAAAATTTTTGTAAAACATTTTTATCTTGTTACGCCAAAGAAGTATAACTTCTAACGCGTGTAAATAAGTACACACACACTTTTTTATTATATTTTTAGTTCAATCAATGTTTATTTTTTTTTGTATTCAGCAACCGACGTTGCACAGCAGCCAGATAAACGTGATCAAGCTCGGTCAGAAGATAGTTCGCCTGCCGTCGCAGAAATCATTCATGTCGTTCAGACGCATGCTGTCGCTCTATCGCGAGAGGAACGACATCGTGTCGAGGTTCCTACGCGCAACAACGAAACCGCATTATTTTTACACATCGATGTATGAGTAAGTTACGTATTATATATTAACCTTTTTAATTCTGATGAAAAACGACAATTATTTTTCTCGCTGTCCGCAACGTATTATACACAAACGTAGAAGGAGAAAGAAGGTAGAAGAAACATTAGCTAAAAACCGCGTGCCAATATTTTACGAACTTTGTGTGCGTAATGTCAAATCACTACATAGTATAAAACAAAGTCGTTTTCTCTGTCCCTATTTATGCTTAAATCTTTAAAACTACGCAACGGATTTTGATGCGGTTTTTTAATAGATAGAGCGATTGAAGAGGAAGGTTTATATGTATAATAACATCCATTCAATCGTGGTGAAAAAAAACTTTTGAGGTTTCTAATGTGATGTCGCTAATAACTACATTTAACGCGTGCGGGCCACGGGCAGTAATGGATCGATTTTAATCATTTTCTCAGTGAATGACATAGGCTATATATTTTATACCCGTGCGAAGCCGGAGCGGGCCGCTAGTTTTTATTTTTTTATTTACACACTCAACGGCCCCCATTTGGATATTGATATCCTGTGTCGGGGGTCCGGAAACATACACAATGACAAGGACAAATACACCCAGACCGGAAAATATGCTTGCATGGTCAATACAAACATATTATGCTCCGAGCGGGAATCGAACCCGCGACCTATGGCGTTTAAGGCAGGTTCGCTACCGCTGCGCCACAACGTCGTCAACGTTAACTATATAATTGACAAATGCACCTATATAATTGACAGTGTTGACCGGGTATAACATGACGGGTATATACCTATTTTTTTACTCGTATTAGTGCTCCGAGCAACAGACTAAGATAACAATATCTCTTTGAAATAATGTTACAAGAGCGGCAACATGGTTTGACTCCGTCCATGAGATTCTTAGTCTAAGGTATAAAAGATGTAACGATAGAGATTACTTAATGATGGCGATCATTCGAAAAAGTTTATACATAAAATTTTCATACAAGATAACATTAGCTGTTAAAAATTGTATCCTATTATTTCCTTTAATATGTTTTAAATGTTTCTTTTATGTGATTTATTTACCCCTATATAGCCCCTTTTTCATTTCTTTGTAGTGCTATGTATAAATAGAAAATGTATGTATATGTAATTTTTAAAACTCCCTCTCGATATTACACAGTTTTATCAGGTTCCCCGTTCCGTGAGTCATATATAAAAGCAAAGGAAGATCTATGTTCCTACTATGTGCACATGCGATACTTTAAATATCATAAGCGTTCATAGGTTGCGGTGACTGTTTACCATGAGGCAAACTTGTTTGCCAACATTTTCCGCGATAAAAAAGTGTATACTAATGTGTATACTAAATTTCATCTAAATCCGTTCAGTAGTTATGCTTGAAAAAGCTAAGTTTATTTATACATTTCACTGTCACGTTTATAATATTACAGAAACACAAGAAGCATCCCAAATTTCTTGCACAAGTACAAATTCAATCTAAAAAGATAGTGACTAGTTTGTTTTTGACCACTAGTTATAAAACTTCCTATTATTTTAAGCAGCTGGCAATTCATCAACTAGTTTGGAATGTTATGTGGTGATATTTTTTTTATATTTTATTCAGCTAAACTTAACATATTTTTAAACATACATTTTTTTATTATAGAAATTGTTTTCCTTGCAGATAAAACAACAACTAAGTGAGACTGATAATATTTCGAAAAATTAAAAAAAAAATGTAAATGTGCTGTAAAAAATAATTAAATGTTTCTAAAATGTCTCTTTTCGTTACATTTTTTTTACTAAGAATTCCTCTAGTCGTTTGTCGCATGTCGAAAACAAAGTATGAATTAAAATACAGTAATATTTAAAATTTTAGCAGCATTAAGTGAAATAAAAAATAAATAAACTTTTCATAGCCTACAGCAAAGTAGTCTATAATCAAGTTTAAAAATATGTATATATATAATGAATTAAATTGCATTATTGGCAAAAATTTGTCTAGTACATAAAATTTAAAGTCCTGAGCTGTTTTATAGTCACGGGCGGTCCTCACGATTTTTGGAAATCTCAAAGTTTGCAATAAATATCTGCGAAAAAATTAATACATTGGAAATTTCAAGATTTTACAAAAATCTCTAAAACGAAATTACCGCGGTAGAACCAAATAAACAATAAATGAGATGTTTTTAACTATGATTTATGTATATACCTGTACTCCTAAAAATCTTTGTGTTAATATTTTATAAAAAAAATATTAACTACAAAACCCCCTTTTTTATTAATAGCTTTATTGAAACTTATATTTATTAAGCAGCCTATCGACGAATCTCGAGGACTTTGATGCGGCGACGTCGAAAGGGCAGGGAGGCAGTCAGGCGGCGAGGCAGAGTCTTATAGAGTACGCCAATCTGTTCCGAGAGTACGAACAGATCGAAAAGTGTCTAAATGAGAATTACGATTCCGAATTAGAGGCTCGCAAAGATGAACTGGCTAGGAAACTTGATGAACGCGAAAAAGTTGTTCGAAAGGTACAGTTATATATGCTTATGTGAGAGTGTTTGATTTATTTATTTTTAATACCATATTATAATATGGACGAAAGAGGTTGTAGTCTGTGCTATAAAGTTGTCGGCTTTTGACGTCTGTCGTATCTTGACGTCTGTCGTATCCGTCATGGTGTGTTTTTATTCGAGGGATCATGGATAGGTGTTTTTCGAGGCAGCGCCTCTAGCGACCGACCGATAAAATGATTATGACAGACACAAACGTGGTTGATACGCAGATCCTAATTTAGTGAATTCTGTGACATATATCACTACAAGGAAATAGAAGCAAAGTGGGACGTTACTACTTAAACATTTACGTTATGTTAATTGGAATTAAAATTTTTATGTATACGTTAGTATTGACTATACAGTTTCAATTAAACATCGCGAAAATGAAACGATGTCAGTCACAAGCTTGCAACATAATCCAGAAGCTAGTCACTGCAACGACAACTATTGGGTTAATGAAAAAAAAAAAATTGATTTTTCTTATGTATTTTAAAACTTTATTATTAATAATATTGACACTTATTGCAAAAAACTTAAAAAAGAATTCAATTATATGCAATTAAAAATTGATGAAATTTAATAAAAATTACGTGACCATAAAAGCGCCATGATCGGTTACCATAGTTGTGACGTCATAATGTTTAATTTAATAACAGTACAGCGTTTACGGCTGAAATTGAAAATATATTGAAAATTTAATAAATATAAATTTGAATATTTAACAATGACAACAAAATTAAATAAATCAAACCATTGTATTTGTTATTTCTCTATCAACTGCAATGAGTGAAAACTAGAATTATGACGTCACCCGCGCTCGGGTTTGGTCGGCGTGTCTTCGGTACTGGATTCAAAAATTAATATTATATTATATTAATATAATATTATATTTTGAAATAACTTTTGAATTATTTGCGAAAAACAAAAAAATAAATATTTTTCTTATAATACTTATGTATGATCTTTCCATTTATCACAAAAAATAAAAATTCAAAAACCCGATTGAATAAAGTTAGCGTATGACCAACTTAGTTTCGTTGAATTTACGAAGGAGTACCAGTGGATGCTAGGACAGTTTTTTCTCTATGGAAAGGTCGGTTTTAGTTTATAGAAAGTCCATGGAATTAATGTAGTTTTATTTAAATAGTTAGTTGCAGACTCCCAACTTGTAGCTGGGATTGATGCCCCAACGCTGCGCGCTACGGCTTCAGCGGCGGAGGACGGTTGCCGCCGACATTCAACTTATAAACTGCATTCGGGGGGCCCCTAACAAATGTACATACATGTATTAACTAGTTTTGAAACTTGTGACATTTAAATCCATTGTATTAATTTTAATGATGATACTTTTTGTATTAGACTGAAATATTTTTCAGAAAAATGAATCTATGTCGTATTAAATTTGTAAATGGATATTATTTATATCGGGAGATCAATGTTGGAATGATGCAAAAAAAAAACATTTTCGTATTTATTTTCATACTACTAAAATTTAGACGTTTATTCCTTTTAATCTTCTATATTCTATCTTCTATGTCCTCTTGCAACTCGCCTCCAGGCAGTTTAAGTAGAATGTTAATAGTGTCATATTCACTGGCTAGGCTAAGCTTAGTAAGGAAACGTAGTTTAGTATTTTGTTTATTATTTGAACTATTTGTAATAAATTTCAGCAAATTGAAACCTATCGGCGAAATTAAATATAATATCGTGTTCATGTGTTTAATTGATTTTAATAAAGTTTTTAAATACATTGGCGTCTTATTTTTCCACAATAATTATAATAAACACTGATTATTAATAAGTGTAATAAGATGTATGTACAGGATTTATGTTATTACCATAGACTAAATATATACTGTGGACAGGTACCATACCGGCAAAGTCGAAGGCTCGCTGGTGCTCCTTTGTAATTGTTAAATTTATACATAGATTTATTGTGTAACTCGCACCAATGTTCAAGACCAACGCAACGGAACCAAGTTAGTTAACCGCAAACTTCATTCGGTTATATTGCTAGTTTGTGACTTACTTCGTTCCGTTGCGTTGGTGTTGCATCTAAAAGAAGCACGAGCGATTGGACATATTTATATGGAAGGCCCTGTCCATTGTAAATAGTAAGTCTATGGTTATTACACACAAATTACATGCCTGTTTGTTTTTAAGGTATTTCAATATTTTTTCTATATTCTAGACATCGAGAAGACAACACTTTCAGAATACGAATAACATCAATCAAATATAGAAATATTTACACAAATATCGTAATTCAACAATAACGTTTCTTCAATTATCCAATTTATAAAAAATCTTTTTGTAATTTTTCTGAAAAAATTACATTAAATAATATATATTTTTAATATTTACAAAAACTATACGCAAGCAAGCACAGAAATAAAATTTTCAATTGACGAAATAAGTAGTGAAGAAGATTTTTTCATTGACCGACACGATAACAGAAGCCGCTACACTGATACGACATCGATATTACTTAGTTATATTAGTCAACGGCATAGTACCATATGGCAATAATGTAGAATTTTATAATAACCACTACACACTCAATGGATGTTCTTAGGATAGTAATATCCTGTGTCGGAGGTCCAAAAGCACACACAATAATAAGAACAAACACACCTAGATTAGAACACAGCATGTATGTTGTAAGATATATTTTTTTTAAATAAATATCTTAATTACTATATAAAACAGGTTCAGGGGTCTAGACAAAGTCTAATTTATTATAATTTATCGATAACGAAATACCACGTGATGGTTCGTTTTTGATTGACATCGGACAAGCTGATACGATTTTCGAAATGAAATCGACACAAACGTGCGTTTGCCGCTTGTCTAGGTCTTCAACACACCCTCACTCCAACTCATGACAGATTTATATTTGTAGTTTTAATTAAAATAATCTTATTTTTTACCACGTGGAGATCCATTGGTAAGCAAATTTTCTTTAAATCATGAAATTAATGTAGTAATTGTATATAATTGCAAAAAAAATTATCAGACATTGTTTGAATAACATAGTATTGGACCAATAATGGCGGAACACATTGTAATAACTCTTCTACACGTCCTTAATTTTATCGGGATGATTACAGCCAACAGCTGTCGTCACCAGAGTACCGTAATAAATATCGTGCGTCGATAACGATATTTGCGTATCGTGTCGGTCAGTGAAAAAGGTATCGCTCCATATATTGCAGAGCTTCGATACAGATCATTTTGAATTAGGCGATATATCGTTATTGGTCAGTTAATTAAAAAACGCACACGAAATGTTACATTTATCATTATTGTAAATATGAATAGCCTTATGGAAATAGCGTTTGACTAAATATTTTAAATACTGGACATTGGAGTCTACTGAAGGTAGGATAATAGATACAAAAATAATTCAAAAAGTCAAAAAATCATTTTAACAGAATATTTTTTTTGAAAGAGTCATTTAACAATATATTGCTTGAATAACAAGATTTACAGATGATTTATTTTTGAAACTATAACCGTATATAAACATAACAATAAGATATTGTCTATTAAACTATTTTCACTCTAACAATTTTTTTTTGTCATCATACATGTTTTATTTATAACTTAAGTAATAATTAATAAACAATTTTTCCCTTTTAATCACACGAAGCAAATTAGCTTAATGTATTAATGCGAAGACAAGTGTTATATCATAGATAATCTAAGCTAAGGTTTTAATATGTTGAACTACTTTTAACGATTTATTCCTCAATGTATTTCAGTTAAACAATCAGTGCTCAAAAATGTTTACTAAAATTACAAGAATTACAATTGCATTAAATATATTATTAAATGCTACTATAATACTTTTAATGATTTTTAGATTCATTTTTTTTTTCAATTCAATTTTAATTGTTAAGATTATACACAGCTATATACATTACTCTTAATTTAATTAATCGTTAAAACCTTAACTCAATTAAATAACATAAATTAATAAAAAGATAAGTTATTATCTTAAATAAACTTTACTATATTAGTTTTAATTACCGCGTTTAAGTGTGAAATAAAATGACAGTACATTTATTATTAATTTTTGTTAAGTGGTTGGGATTTTTTAATTTTATTTCCATAATTAAACCCATTGTAAAAATAAAAAAAAAGACTTGAAAATGCATCTGCTACTACATACATACTACATATAACTAATACGACAACACCACAGGACATGTTGGATAAATTTTTGGATATAAAATATACACGGAAATATCCAATTCCTTTTAAACTTGAAAGGAAAAACAAACCAATTTTTATTTGAATGAAGTTTCTTTTAGAAAAACTTAATTGCAAAAATGGTATCAATCCTTCATACATATTTCATTCCATTGTAATTTGGCCTCTAGTAGAAAGACCGTCGTTATTAATTACGGAAATATGTCGATCTGTTTTTCTATCCACATAGTTTTTCAAAATGTTAATTATTAAAAAATATTAATTAATATTAATTATAATTAATTATTAATATTTGGTAGATAACGAAAAGAATTTCGTTCCTACAGCATGTTTCGAGACACGTTTCTTTTCTACTAGAAATAATGATTTTGCTAAATATACTAATAAAAAAAGTAGCTTAGTGCATATGCACTTTATTTACAGGCATGTTTTTGTTTGTATTTATATCTCAGACTCCGACGTCACTGGTAACTAGTTCTTTAATCTTTTCACCACGAAGTTTTTGTTGCGTCATTTCTTAACTTTTTCATTGTTTTTTTTTTGTTTAAATACTTTATAACGAAAGCGAATAGAATAAATTTTAAAAGTGTAACTTTTTTAATTACGCAACTTATTTTTGTAAGTCACAATTTGTATTATAAATATTTCTGGTATGGTAATTACGTAAGATCGTAAAGTAAGTCTGTGGGTAACAGACTTACTTTACGATCTTGAATGGAACTTAGGTGTAAAATCGATCTAAGATATTAAAATTTCATAAGTTTGGATGTGGAGATACAGGAAAATGTTAAAATTATTTAGAACTAGAACTGGAACTGAAATTCTTGAATATTCTCGGAGAAACTTGATCTTCACTTGGTTCTTAAGACAAGTCGAGTTTGAAAGTTATAATCATTTTTATAAAAATTTTCAAAATTCCTAAAAGAAGAGATAATAGAACCTATTTACTCGATATCCGTGTTTTGATTTGCGACAGGAATGTTATAAACATGATGAAATTATAATATATATATTTTTTTGGATTAGACTTAAATACCAATCTTTGAAAGTTTTAAACATTTGATAGTATAGAGAGGTACATATTAATTAACTAAGGCTTGTTAATTATAGATGATAGGGGAGAAAATATGTGCTTAGTTGCGCGAGTCCGTGGAGGAAGGCATTTCGCCGTCGATCTTATGGCGAGCGTGAGCGTAAGCGTCAGCGAGCGTGGGCCACGAGTCCGTCCCGGCGGTCCACTCGGACGTACTCACTTCAGCTGGTCTGTCCACGTTCTCCGTCTTGGTGCACTCGAGTGACAGTGGTTTGGGAGTCTCAATCCTATTACAGAAAATCGTTTAGTCTTAATACTACCACCACCGCTCAATTGGTATATCAAAATATCAAAGAAAAGCTGTGAGTTTTGGCCGTGATATACATAGAAAATACCTCACGCGCTCAGGCGACTGCATAGTGTCGTTCGTGCTCGATATTTCAAGATCCTCGGTGTAGCTTAGGTGTATTTTTTCACCTTCGTTGCGTTGGTCTTTTTCTGAAATAATAAAGTATTTCAGACATATATAATTATAATAAAAAAAAAAATATTGAAAGATTGCCATAGTATTTAAATACCATCGACATTTATGGCTGCTTCGGGCCAACCGAGTGAATCACCCTCTACGTCGACCGGTTCGTCCTCAGCGTCGTAAGTGCGGGACTCGCGGGGACGCTCCTCGCGTCTCTCATCCTCTAAGTCATACCCTAGCATGCTCTCTACAGTGTGATGACGTTTTCGTGTACGCAACTTCAGTCGTCTTTGTCGGTTGGCACGGATGCGCTGATAGGTCTATTTAGAAATACATAAAATATAAAATATAAATATTATTAAGTTTTTAATTATAATGTCTCAATTATTTAAGGTAATGTTACCTCCCAGCGCGCGTCTTCATCTTGGTGATGTAGCGAATGCGACGGAGCCGTAGCTTCGCGGGGTATAGCAGTCAGACTATACAGATGCTGAAGTTCTTGTAAGAAATGTGCCTGCGCAACACCTGGACCCAGCCTTGCACCGCACACTCCGCAAGCTGACTTACGTTCACCGTCCGCTTTTTATAAAAGTTTACAGATATAAATCGATTTCGATCTTCGAATCCGATAGTTATTTAAAAAAATGAAAAAACACTAATTTATTTTGTGTTATCTTTATACGTAGTTATTGTAGCATTTAATGACGACTTACGTGAAAATAGTTCGTGGGAATCGGAACAAGTAGCCGTTGCGGACGGGTCCTCGTCTTTACATGGTCGGGGCGAGGCCGACGCTGCGGATCCCGGCGAGCTTGTATCATCCCGTACTGCGTACCCGTGCCGGTATAGTGGCGGAGTACTGTTGTCGTCGCGAACACCCTAAAAAGTTTTACTTTTATGCAAGCGACTGATGCGGTCACTGTAGCCAATAGATAGACGCTTGCAATAGCATTAGCAGTACAAGCATGTTGCTGACCAAGGAAGGAAGATAAGAAGAAAAGAAAATAGAAAATGTTGGCTTGAGTTTCTGGTGCTCCAACATTATGGACACTGTTACTTCACGTTGATATTCTGTGAGAGGAACGTGATATTCGGATTGGAATATTCCTCCCGTGACGGACACAGGAATGCTTTAACACTACGATATAATAATATCAATATAATTGAAATTATATTTATAATGTCTCGGTCTGGGCGTTTGTTTTTCTGGGTCTTTCCACCATGCCGTCGGAGAGCACGTTAAGCTTTCGGCCCCGGTTTTTATAATAACATTTGTTAATGTTCGTTAACTCTGGATAGGTCATTTGCTTTTATCCAATGAGTCATTAGTTCGCTTTTAGGGCTGCGGAGGTCAGATGGCAATCGCTTTGTGTAACCTGTCAAATCTGGATAAGAGTAATAAGCAAAAATATTGGGCTTATATTCTTATAAATAATAATATGAAGAGAACTTTAAGTGACTTATTCACCCGTTTCAAGTTTTATTTTCAGGACAAAAAGTAGTCTGTTGCCGTCGCGAAGGTCCCATGTCTATACCAAAATTTATCACGGTTCTGCAGTTTAAGCGTGAAAACGTCATGAACAAAGAAACTCACTTTCACATTTATAATAATAGTTAGATAAGGATTATTGATAAAATATTTTTGTTGAAATCTATCATTTGATTAGGCAAAATAGTAATAGTAATAGTAATAGTAATAGTAGATAAAAAGTAAAAGTAATAATAAGTAATATAATACATACCCGTAATGCCTGCCCGACGCTTTGTCCGAGAGCATATTGCTCACCTAAATGTCTGGCGAATGCTTTTCCGGGATATAGAGGATGAAACGCGCCGCCTATAGGGCGAAATGCACCACAGCCGAAACTCTGCAGCGCGGGATGCAGGAATTGTGGAGCCATATGGTGAAGGAAACCCTCCATGGTGATAGCAGCCTTCTAGAAATAATGTCGTCGTTAGTAAATTTAACTACATATAATTTGTTATACGCTAAGCCAGGTATCTATGTCTTTAATTCGAAGACGATTGTATATAGAGGCTTGCAGCACTTGTATTACCACAAGTATGTTGCCAATTACTACTAATTGAGGGTAAAAGCCTTCGGCGTCTATGTTAATTAAATGGATATGGAAATCATAAATACTTTAGTAAATTATCATTTGGATTAAGACGCGTTGTTTGCCATAACAGAGTACGCTTCCGTAGTAGCGTATTCATGTGAAGAAACCTTTTTTTTTCCTTTTTTCCATCTCCGCTCGAGGAAAACCTTTTCGAGGGACAGCCTTCGCGGAGGCTTATAGTCCATTTCGTCCATAAGGTGCCGCTGAGGCGACGCTCTGAGCTCATTCTAATAGATGGACCCGACGGAAAAACCATATTTCGGGCAATTTCGTACTTGACCTGCCGTTCAATTGGGTACGACTTGATAATTTAGCAATAAAAACGAAAACAAAAATTTCACCTTTTTTCTTTGTTGCGACATTGTAAAGCATACCAGTTGTAAAATAACAAAAATTTTTTTGTTCTACCAATTTTGTATGGAAAAAAAATCTTACAGTATACGAAAAACGGTTTTCATTAAATCGTCGCTATTTCTGAAAACGTTTCAACAAAAGTGGACTTTTAAAATCACCAAAGAGAAATAAACAAAAAAAAGATTTACAGCCGTTAAAGAATAAAACCACAAGAATAGTTATAATTGTTTATTTTGGAAACAATCGTATTACATGTTCGCCGTCAGCGAGGCCGGTAACTCGGGAGGGCTTCCTCCTTGAAACAATAAACGTCTACTGGAACACATACGTGATGCTGGACACCGGTTCTTGGATAACGTAATATTTACTTTCGTTTTATACAATCCTCATTGTAATGTAATATATTTGGTGTTAGATATGTGATATATACAAACAATGAATTAATATTTTCTTAGAGTTCTATATGCTTGGTATCGAAATAAACTGAATATCTACTACATAGTAACATTAAAGTAAGTAAATTTGAAAGTATTATTTATCTTAAAACCTATTATCATAAAAGTATAACCTAAAGAACCCTATCTTCGAACAAGTTTCCTCGCGAAACGTAGACCAAATGACAACCAATATGTACGTGCGTACATTCGCTAACATGCGCAATAGCGCACTATTAATGTTGCCAACGAAACGAAATCCGTTAATTTTGGGAAATTTATTAATTCATAAAATATTAACTAAAATTATATATTAATAAATTAATTTCGCCTAGTAGACTGAAGTTAGAAATTAGTATTTATATTACTAATGAAATAAATAATTAATTAAACAGTAACAGTCCAAAGGGTATCGAACCTGCGACCTGTGGCACTTTAGTTACGCTACTACTGCGCCACAGCGTCATAAACTTATGTCGGGTGCTTTAAAACAACCACACCAATATTCAGAACTATGCAGGTAATTAATAGTCATTTAATTTATTTATTCATACTTTCTTATTTGTTTAACTCGTTCTGCCAGGTTATCTTATATTTTATGAACATTACAAAAGGATATAAAATCTAGGCGATTTAGTACATAAACACCTGGCAACACTTCATTCGAAATATGAGTGACATATGTCACTCATTCAGTACTGAGACAGCTGACACTGCTGATAGGAGCCCAACTGTCATAATTGGGTGTATATTTTGTACGTCTACTATACTTCTTATATGTTATATTTCTATGCCTATTATTAAAATTTTCAAAATTGTGTTCCAATTCCGCTGCAGATTGGAAAATACACCTTCCCAAATTTTCAAGGGCCCGGTTATATCAACGCTGTTTTAGTTTCCGACGACAATATACAATGGTGCTATGTTGTACAGTTTCTATGACCGTGTTTCATGTACGACTTCAGGTTAATATTTCATAGGTAGTGAAAAAAAAAGATTTGATTGTTTGTTTGTTTGTATTGAATAGTCTCTGAAACTACTGAACCGATTTTAAAATCCGGGTGACATCCTAAAACTCCAATAATATTGCAATAAGGGTGCCTCATTATAAAAAGGCACGATGACAGATACAACGGATGTCAACAGCCAACAGCTTTAATTTTAAATTACAGATTACAACCTCTTTTGACTATATTGTAACTTGGTATTAAATAAATAAATCAAACAAGCTCTCACACGGCCATTCTGTAAAACATATAACATAATGGTAAGAATGGTAGCATAATGAACAGGTAAAGCATTTTAGATAGCTTTCAACAGAGACTATTTACAATACCGAAGTAATCGCAAATCATAAAAGCTTTCAGAATCAGTTTAGGGTTTTAGTTTAATTTAGATTTCAATTCTGAAAAAAAGGTTTTGCTTAAAATAAAAATTAAAATTGTGTTATTAAAACAATTTCATCTTACGTAGAGACCTGTAAGCATCTAAAAACAATTCACTCCAGACTTTATTAATGGAAGATAAAAAAGCATATATCAAAACAGGATTCACCTTATAGTAATATCATTGTCTCATGGATACGTTAACTAATATCTACTACAGCATTAAAATAAGGTCATGAATATATATGTTAATAAGCCATTGTCCATTTACCTATACAGGTATACATTTCTAATAGAAACGTCTGTGGCTGTTGATGACAGCCCCTACAGTGTTGGCATCCAATTAGCCCTTAGGTATTAGATGAAATGGCTACGTCGTAATCAATTGGGCAGTAAACATTGATCTCCTTTGAGTCAGGTCCGAGGGTGTATTAGCCTTTGCTTTAATACACATGCCACGTGTGACAAGCTTTGATTTGTCTTATATATTAAAGGGAGACATCGTGTAGATTGTAGCAGCGCCATTCTCGAAATAAACACAATCTTACTTTAATATGTATTATAAATTCCGACGTTGTGGCGCAGTAGTAGCGAACCTGCCTTAACCCCAGGTCACGGGTTTGGTTCCTGCTCGGAGTAGATGTTTGTATTGATCATAAAATCAAGTTTTCCGGTCTGGGTGTGTTTGTCCTTGTCATTGTAAATGTTTCCGGACACATGATATAAATACATGTATGAATGACAGATTTGGATAAAACTTGGAACACATATAGTTTGTAACATGAATTAACACATAGGATACTCATTATCCCATAAAAGTGTTAGGTTCCCGTTGGATTAGCACTACAGGAGTTGATTATTAATGTGAATGGGAACTGTAGCTTCCTATATCAATAAAGATGCCTTTTTAAAAATCACGCTAGCATGCACGTCTTTAGTCACATATTGACTTTAGTCAATTTAAGTTGTAGATTTTACCACACCCTTTGACCCCTTTGGGCTATAGTCACATGCAGTCCCAGCGCAAGCTACAAGCTTATTTGGAGGGGCAATATGAGTTTTAATAATTACTTGACTTTTTCAAGTAATTACTAATATTTTTATAACAAAAAATAATAATAAATATATTGTTCACAATGCATAATTTCATCATGATGGTTAAGCAGTTTTATCTCATAGTCATTAATATAAAGTTTATTTTCAAAATACCGAATTGTAGCTAAGCTCCTATAATAAAAATTTGTTCGTATAAGTCTTAGTACATAATGGTAATGCTATTTCTCAATATTTTGATATATAATTTTTAATAAAAATCATTTAAAAAATTGTGTTATATTTTATACCAATAACCATCAAATAAGTCAGAGTACTATTAGGTATTGAGTGTACAATTAAATTTTAAACCTAATTACTTCAATACCTAATACAAGCTTTAGAGAAACAAGATAGTTTTGTAATGAAATCTACTACAATCTTACCTTAATAGTACTCGGTAACGTTTGCCGCACTTTAGATTGATAGGTGTTATGCAAATGACCACTTACGGGTTCCGTTGATCCAGATACAAAACGATCTTCCTCCTTGAAGCCCTTTCATATAATCGCCTATGGTATTTTAAGGACGGAATAGCTTTCGTGCCGTTTATAGAAGTAAAGACGACGTTGTGGCGCAGCGGTAGCACACCTGCCTTAAACGCCACAGGTCGCGGGTTCGATTCCCGCTTGGAGCATAATCTGTCTGTATTGACCATGCAAGCATATTTTCCGATTTGGGTGTATTTGTCCTTGTCATTGTGTATGTTTCCGGACCCCGACACAGGATATAACTATCCTAATGGGGCCCGTTGAGTGTGTAGCGTTTATTATTATAATTAAAAGTATGTTCTCTTTATTAAAAAAATCTAACTAATACCTTTAAAAGAGCAATTTTTGTATGTAATTAATCTCAATCAATCAATAGGAAACGACTTCAACCATTTTCATAAAATTTAGTATGCAGGGGGTTCCGCGGACGGTACCTACATCGAAATAGCTAGGATTCATTTTTAGACAATGTCGTCCATGTTTTCAGTTGTCTCCAGTCCGATTGTTTTCCTCCATTTTTTCATGTTCCTTCTTTTATTATTTTCCAAAAAAAATACGATTTACCAAAAAAGAAAATACATCAGTCATTCATTCATCACGTCATCTAGGTGCTTTAGTTAAAGTCCAATAAGTAGCTATTTCTAATAATGTTGATTGTACTCAGAAATGAATCTACTGAAACGTTAGCGTAGAACAGTTGGAACTCATTGTATGCCGCGATTATTTCAACCGTTGTTACTTGCAAACCTAAACAATTTAGAAAAGAATATGGCCGTCGAGTAATAAACACACCTACTAACGTAAACTTTATGAAATGATACATTTGGTGCACTCGCCTTCGTCCGTTACCGTTTGTCTATTTTTAAACAATAGGAGTTCTAGTTTATGCTAAGCACGTACCGGTATTGTTCGATTATTGCCTCTACAACGATGCTCTAAGCGATTCATGTTGTAAGGTACTGAAACTTAACAATTATTTTATTTAACGGTTAAAATTATTTACGTAATGTAAATAATAGAATATGAATAAATATTTTAAATATCTATATTCTATATAGAATCGAAAGTTAGAAAATACTTGGCATATATGGCACAATAAGTATGGTATGAATATAAAATATAATATTAAAATCAACATAATATTTTTACTTTTGTTAATTTTACTTATTTATAATATGTTAGAGTTGAATTTTAATTGTAAAAATAATTAAATTGAAGCTGAAATTGAACCTGCGTGTTTTTGGTTGTCGTACCGATGACCGCTCTTCAGCAATTTCAAATATTCAATTTCTATTGTTATAATTTTTCAAAAATAATTTTCAGATTTCAAGCGTTTTCTTTTTACACTACAAAAATGGTAAACGTACTGAGGCCGCCCGCCCGCCTTATGTAAACGGTCACCGTAGCCTATGCACGCATACAACATCAGAAGCGTGTAACCCGAACGGCAGATAGAACGAGGAAGTGCCGAAGGAGGTGGGACGTTCACTTTTATCGAACAAAGTGCAACAGTACGAATACTGCAAGTTTATATCGATATTCTGTGTGGGGGTAGTACTTCCCCGGTCGAGTAGCCATTCATGCTGATAACAATTACTCTTATACTCATACTACTCACTACTACAAATGTAATGTCTCTTTGTTACCTCTTAAAAACGTAATATATCGTGGAATAGTTTGGGCCGTATAATATTAAAGTAGAACCCATTTGATTTCATTGTAATATCCCTACATGAATTACATTTATAGCGTAATAATATATACAATGAAAAGTAAGGGTTTAAAATATCTCCATTCTCCGATTTTTTCTATGACGAAAGCTATTATTAAGAGCCTCTAATCCTTAATGAATAATGTAGCCCTTTAAGACAGCGACACCGACAGCGGAAAACAATCGTCAAAATCGTGGACCAATTTCGTTGCGGAAAAAAATTAGGGCTGACAGTACGCATCTGAATTTTGTATGAATCTAAGAAAAAAAACATAATTTAGAGATATTTTTAATTAAATGATATAATAGTAAAATTGGCAATTTGTAGGCAACTAGGCATTATTATTTATTGTGAAGAACAACTCACTAAGTACGAGATAATCAACGAAATAATTAAGCCTAAAATAAGTATTTACCATTATTTAAAATATTTTCATTACAGACTTAAAAACCAAACGGATCTATATTAAAAATTAACCATTTTTATTGTAGCTTATTCACTTGATATTACTAAAGTAAGTTTTTTAAAATATCCTTTGAGATTCAGTTTCTAAAAAACCGGAATAAGAAACGAAAGGAAACCCTATTTAAAGCGTATTATGTAAGTAAGGCATTGTAAAGTCTATAACTTAAAATCGTTTTCCTCAACTTGAGATTTTTACAAATAATAATTAAAAGAAAACACATTACTGGGTTTATTATTGTGTCATTTTTTAACTGAAATTGATTTTTGTTTACGTCTAAACTTTAATGTATACTTTTCTGAAAACACAAACATTTATATTTATTTATGTTTTTAGGTAGTTTTAATGTACTGGTTTTTGTAAACTCAAGCAAACTATCGGAAAATTGAAGCTAAATACTAATATTTCAATGAATAAGTACTAAAATAGCTTTTTTTTATAATAATGAAGGAATTCTATAATTGCATAATATATATTATGGTGATCGGCTAATAAGTGGGCAATAAAATCGAGAGTATAGCGGTGAAAGAAGTACTGCTGGTCCTGATTTATGCGTGATAGGAATGCGCCCCTTTTTCAATAAGCCACGCGATAAGAATCATTGCCTAGAGCCGCGGAATGGCGGGCCGAACATGCAATTAAGTTTTTTTGCTAAAAAGATTTTCTTAATCTTGGTTACAAGTGTTTTTGTTTTTTAGTTGCAGTCTTCATTTTTATTTTTACAGTGAGTAGGGTTTTAGAGCTAAGGTACGAGTAGCTACATCACCTAAATATAATGCGATGATATAATGTATAAAATAATTACTTTAGTAATACTGTTAAACTTTAAATCAAGTGATGTGAACTTGTCTGTTACGGATAATATTAGGAAGAACATTATTTTTTAAATACCATTAGATATTTTTTTAAATATCTTCAACACGATAAATTTTCTATTAGAACATGCTACCTAACAGTTAAAAAAATTGTGTTTAATTTTGATTACTTTTCTTTTACAACATTATTGTCTTTATCGATAAAAAAAAATTTTAATGGCACTAATAGTAACAACTTTCGTTAAAACTTCACGAAAAAAATTCGCATAGCGTAATTTTATCTTTGAAAGTCATACCATTCATTCATTTTAACATTGCGTTACTTCCGCAACACTAGCTCTCGATGCTGAGGGTCCTCTGAAAATAATGACCTCGAGACAATCATCACTGTCGGCTACTTATCGTACCTATTTTTTGGTTAATTTGTGACTTTCTCAAAAAGTATATTTTACATTTTAAAATCTGAAAATACAAGTATTGAATTACAAGCTTGGTTAGATGTTTTATTAAACTATAAAAGAAAATGAAATATTTTATTCAACGTTAAAAATATTACACATTTTTGTTAAATGTTAGGTTGTACCACGGATTTCGCCTTTACCTGAGAAGAACCGGCGAAACAAACTCAGGATTATAAAATCTGAATTTTTTTTTAAATGTGAAAACTTTAAAGCGAAAAGTATGTTAGTCGAGATTTTTAATTAAAAATTATGAAGAAAAAGATAAGACTTTAATTTTTTATTCGGATATTAATTTCTACAGCGATAATTTTCTTATTGTATTTAAAACTTTAAATAATATTAAAATTAAAATATGTACTTAAAAATACATTTTAATTATTATTTTTAAGTTCTTAAGTGAAATTTTCATGAAATCGGCATTTTGACTTTTATTCACAACGTAAAATGATTTTTTTTTTTGGAGAAATCAATGTTATTAATATATTATTTATATATACACTGAACTGAAAGACACTGAACTTAAATAACTACCTACTTCAAAATATAATTATATCTGTTACTAACCTTCTTTCAGGAGCTTCCAAAGAAAATCACGCAACACGAGTTTTATCACGCGCGAACGTGCTTTCAACGTGAAAAGCTACCGAGGACTGCCGGGCGGCAGACGCTGGGCGGGCCCGTTCCCGACACGCCCCCTCACACCACGAAAAAAAATAAGAACACTCAAAAATTATTGCATTTCTACGAAACAGCTCTATACTCTCGTTGTAACAATTTATATCGCAAAATGTTCATTTGATTAACGTCACAATTATCCTTAGACGTTGAGAAACTAGATGAGAAATGTTTTTATATATATATGAAATTATATTATATTTCCTCAAGACAAAATCCTTCCATTTTACGTTTTAATTTTAAATTAATACACGATTTAACAAAAACAAAATCAAGTTCGATGACAAAAAAATTGAACTTTTTGGAATAGCAGGGCGGAACGCGTGACTGCTCCCTGGCGCAGAGGTATAGAAAGAGAAAACAAATTTATGTATCAGGAATTTGCATTTTTAGCCACAGGCTGTAATTGTTTGTTTCATAATAATGTGATTAAATAAATTTAAATAAAGTTTAGTTAAAGTTAAGATAAGGTCATTCAGAAAATTAATGCATTACTTAATTTAATTAAATTTAATTCGGCTTTGCAGATATTTTTAGGGAGTTTTGATTAAAAGGCAAAACAGTCAAATTAAATAATAATTTAAACGCGCCTGCATGCCTTCTGGTATTACAGATGTTCATGGGCTACGGTGATCGCTTAACATCAGGTGAGCCTCCTGCCCGTTTGCCCCCTCTTACATAAAAAAAAGTTAAACGAAATATAGTTCTAATATAGTTTGCAATAAAAAAAATTGTTTGTAATGAAAAAATAAAATAATAATTATAAAGTAAAAATAGCTTGCTACAGAAGAACTACGCAAGTGCTACGCGCTGATACAACGCCTTGTGGAAAGATTTTTTGTGTGAAATTATTTTCACTGAACCACTGAAAATCGAAGCTTGAAGCGATTGTGGACATGATGTTGCGGATCCCAAGATATTGTGTTTTCCACATATTTACTTATTACGTAAAAACCTTTAAAACACACAAATTCCCTGACTTTTATTGTTAATTTATTAATAGAACGTTTCTCAATGATTCCAAGGATTATTGTAAGAACGTACACCATTCACACACACAAGTCATATAAATAGCATTATTAGTTACTGATATACACTTGGAGTGTTTAAAATCTTTATATTTCGTAAAACCATTAATATTCTTATGTATATAAGCAACAAATTGAAAACTGAATTATAAAGCCCCAAGCCACACATTAATTTCTCTAATTTTTTTCTTCAAGGAAACTTTACAAACTACAGCTTCGATTTCATTTATAATATATCATCAGATGGCAGATTGACATAGAGCCATCGAGAGGTGAGCAATTAAAAGAAATGATTTTTTAAGAATATCAATATTATACCATATTGTTAAATAAAAAAGAAATATAACAATATTTAAACGCCGAAAGAAAACGCAATGTATAAAAAAACATTTGAAAAAATGTTTCAAAAATGTGCTCTATTTTATACAAAACGCTCAGTTTTTTTAATATCAATTTAATTACGTAAAAATTCCTATAAAAATAAAAACTATGTTAATTATATTTACAGTATGCCCTTTGCACCTGCTGTGCATATTGTATTATGCTTTGTAAGTCGTAACTAGAGGCGGTTGTATCTAAGTAGGACTAACTTAATTTTGGGTCTCCCAAAGGACTAATCTATAGTTCTTTGGAAAGGTTGGGAATAATATTTGATTTCATCGTCAGTGTTTGACCAACCGAGTCTCCAATGTTTCTTTTGTTCCAATGTTTTTGCGAGACCTATATGTCAGTCCCATAGATACACGCTAAATTTAATCAAAAAACTATATTTAAGAACTTAAAACTATGTTAGAGAGAATCATTAAGTAATTCTTATATTTTTATTGCGGACTGCTTTAAGGTTTGCTAAGAATGTCAATATCTACAAAATTTAAATTTTGTATATATTTTAGTGCTTAAACCTCCAATTTTAGTGTAGCTAATTAATATTCAGGACAAGCTGCAGAAACATCTACGGCACCGGTAGCCCTATGTCTTGCCGTAAATGTTAAAGGCTGCTAGTTTTATTTAAAGAAGGATTTAGAGATTAAAAAAAATTTGTAATTTATTTTTTGTCAATATTAATTTCGTAACATGCCGGCGAAGGTGAAGTTTTATAATTACAAAAAAATGGCGACTTTACGTCTCACCAAAAGAATCTAGTAAACGAACTTTTTAATACCTCTAAAACTTTTTTCAATTTATAGTTTTATAAAATCAAAAAGAGTTTACTATATAATAAAAAAGTAAACAAGTTGTAAATGTTTTATACCTATAATTTTGTACATACACCGTGACAACTATAATAACGTAATTATTTATTGCAGCCACTCAAGCTATGGAGGGCAATAAAAATGAGAAATTATTTTTAATAATATTATCGGAGCAGGGTACGGGGCGGGTGACACCACAATATTTTGGTGACGGTAATACCGACCCTTATTACCGGGAATTCCTCTCTAGCAAGTAGTGGGTAATAATAATAATCCCTCGACTTACTTTATGACCTCGTCGAAGTTTTATGTGAGAATAAACCTTAACCTGATGAGTTTTATATATACGTGAATTCTATGTAGTAAAATGTTCCCCTTTACAATTATGAAATTCGTTCTGTGGTTCTATACAAACATTTAATTATCGATGGCTAAATTAGATAATTGCGAAAAGTATAAAATTGACATAAGATTTCGAAATACCACATCGCACAAGCATAAATGATTTTTGAAATGAATCGACACCAAGGGATTGCTGCTTGTCTCGACCCTCTGATCAAAATTACTTTTAAAGATTTTAATTATTATAAACTAATCGTTTCAAGTGTAATAATTTTAGTAACTATTGTAAATTCATAATATTATAAACATAATCATTCGCTGACAATGTTAATATAATGCAACAATACATAACAATATTAACTATCACAACACAGGCAGACACATAATGTTAACCGCATAATAACCGCATTGTTACCGGGCCTATATTAATTGAAAGCTAATACAAACATAAGTAGCCAATGATAATTGCCTTAGATATTACAGATAGAAGTCAGGTTGAGTTTGGCGCGATTGCGGTCACGTCAAAGGCTAATTTCTAGCGAGTCGTGATAGGATGTCACCACACAATGTAATTTTGGAATAGCGGACGTATTTTCCGAGGAAGGACAAAAGGTAAGCCGGTGACGAGATTCGGTATGCGACGCGATTATGAAACGCCATTTGTCAAGTTTTTATTGGGCACCCTAAAGCAAGTCCATTGTTGTACACCCGTGGAGTCCGCGCCCGCGCACCCTCCGACCCTCGTCTGGATGACATTAATTCATAATTTTTATATCTTTGTACTATTTTTATGTTATTCATGTTTACTTGAGAAAAATACTAGACTTGGTTAAATATATTTTATAATTTATTATTTTATAAAAATGATATTCTTGTAAGACTTGTAATATGTGAATTTATTAGAAATGATAAAAAGTCTTCCCTTGTATTTGATAGCACCAGAGTGACAATCTACAAAATTATTATAAAAATAAAAAACTAGACAAGTGTTTGTCGGGCTTGCACATAAAAGATCTTTCCCACCGAAGAATAAAAATATCGAGTTTCTTGCTTGGAAATAGGAACCCCGTTTTAAAATAAAATACACAATCTTTGATAATTGTAGATATTTATCTATTACAGTCCATGTGATACAATAAAAACGTTAAAAATTTCGAGTGATGTTTCACTTTATTTTATTTTTGCTATTTGTTGTTGTACTAGAAACTGAAATACACATTCTGTGAGCATATCGATTATCATGAATTACGAATCGTGAGATACAGCCTACTGACAGACTGAAGGACGGACAGCAGAGGCTTTGTAAAAAGGTTCGAAAAGGACAAATCACTTCATAAAATTGTACTCTAATTAAAATGCAAATTGTTTTACTGGGAGTTACCATTAACAATTTTTGACGATCAAAAACATGCCAAAAACTGAGTTACATTGTTATTTCGGATCATGAACATATATTTATACGTCATGCGTATAAAGTTTGAATCTATTTACTGTCAAAATTAAATACAAGTTTTACTAAAATGTTAACGGTAAGGCTGCTGAGCTGAATGCGTCAATCAGATATAAATCCATCAATTCATCTAGATATGCAATATTAAACGGTATTTATGCCAATATTAAAACCGAGCGCATCGCAAGGGTAGCAGGTTTAAGTTCCGTCGGTGCATCCATATTTCGCGCTTCGCTAGTCAAAGCGTTGCTCGGGCAGGCAAGTCAAATCACTTTCATATCTCTTGCACCCCAACATTAAAAGCTTCCTATAGTCCTTATGAGAGTAAATACCCTTGTCTCTTTACAAGTGGTTTAGACTAAGTTCGTAATAAATATATGCAAACGTTTGTTTCTTCAATCCTACAGGTTAATTTGAAGTATGATAAAAATTAAAATAATATGTTTTTTATAAAGAATGCAAAATATTGAGTAAAGTTGACACCGTTGTGGCGTTGTGGGTAGCGAGTCTGCCTTTAGTCTCGACGGTTGCGGGTTCGATTCCCGCTCGGGTAGATGGTTGTTAAAATTTCTGTCTCGGTCTGGGCGTTTGTCCGTGTGGGTCTCCCCACCGTGCCTCGGAGAGCACGTTCAGTTGTCGGTCCCGGTTATTATCAATAACATCTGATAATAATCGTTAACTCTTAATAAGTAAATTGCTCTTATCCAATGAGTTACTGGTTCGCCCTTAGGGTTGCGGAGGTCAGATGGCAATCGCTCCGTGTAAAAAGTAGTAACCTGCCAAATCCGGATAAGAGTAATAAGCAGACCCTGGGTACATAAAAATACCGGGAATAATGCTAGGATGAAGAAGAAGACAAAATATTGAGTAAAAACCTGAAGATTATATAAGATTACTCCAGAAGCAAACTCTATTTAACAAAATAACTATTATGAAAATTGGTTCATACACGTCGAAGTTGTAGCATAACATACATACACACGAAGAATGCTTCTTCTTGAATATAGTTACGAAATCTAAGAGAAATATATAACAATATAAATAGTGATATTTCTTACATATTTAAAAAATAATAACGTTATTCGACAGGTTCGATGCCCATTTATTTTGCGAATGCGTCTTTAATAAGTTTCAAGATATTTGAAGCAATTAGAAAGCTTGGTAGTTATCGATCAACATAAATCTCTACATAATAGAAAACAAAGTCGTTTTTTTCGTCTGTCTGTATTTCTGCTGTCTTCTTGCTAATATCCTAAAACATGGAATTTGATTCGGTTTAACTATCCGTTAGATAAATTTTTAAAGTAAGTTTATGATTATAGTAAAAAAGTGAGGGCAGATCGGTACTTACATAAAAAAGTCTGGCGGTAATCGGGGTTTAAGTCTAGCGTATTTTTAGCGTATACGTACACGTACACACTACACAGGCTTGTACAGTGTGTACGTGCGCTCGAAGCTGTGTGTGCGGCGACCGTAGTATATGTATAGCGCTTTATATTACACGCTTTTTCTAGCTTATAAGCGCGTTAACGCTCGTATGAGTTACACGTTTGGTAAAAGACGCGCTTCGGCAAACGACCTCATACGCTCACATAAAACGCTAGTCTGCAATCGCCCTACATGTCTATACACTACCATAAAAAATGTAAATTCTAAATAAAATCAGGACTGTTTTTGACAGCTAATAAAAAACATTAACCTAGTATTCCAGTAATACATCCAATCGGAGATAGGACATAAAAGGGAAAAGTTGTTTATTATTCAGTTTGCATGAAATATAATAGTAATTTTACATTAAATTAAAATAAAATAAAAAACCATATAATTGAACTTATAAAATATATTTGAGTACTCCTTGGAGATATAAAAATTACACTTCTTATAATATAATTAACCTCCTTTGATTCTAGTAATTAAATTATGTCAATAGCTCATAATAAATAACACTTGAGATAAGTTATTACACAAATATTATTTAAAAAAAAAATCATAAATATTGTATTACGAATGTGTTTTTGCCTTTTTAAAACTTTTTACCAAAAATAATTCAAAATAAATTCACTTCCTGCTCTGTTTACAATTTTTTTACTTAACACCGTGCAGATCAACTTAATATATTATAAACTACTTCATTAAGTAGTTTTTCCATAGTGAATGTTACAATCATCAATCTAAGAATACAATCCTACTAAATATTCATCTTTTCCTCTTAAGTATAGCTGGTTTGTGCGGTGTGTGGGGTGTGTGCAATGCTTGTGGTGTTTCCGTTGTGAGTGGCTTAGGGTTGGACATGACTTCCTTTAAGATGATGTCACGCAGGCACTCGATGTAGGCACGAGGCAGCTGTAAGAGTTGTGAGAGCGCGGGCGCGGTGGTCGTCGCGTGTGGGGAAAGTCGCACCCCGGCCGCCGCCGCCGCGACCGATCCAGCCGCTAGGTGTAAAGACCTAAGCCCGCTTCCGTCTGGACGACACAATTTTTTTCTTTTTTTAAACATACTATTTTAATTAATTTCCTACATACTTTACAAACGCTACGGGGGTCCGGAAACATACACAATGACAAATACACCCAGACGGAAAAACATGCCTGTATGATAAATACGATTCCCGTTCAGAGCAGATGTTTATCTGATGATTATGAATTGTATTCATATCACCAGACACCAGTAGCGCATAAGGCTACCACTACCGTTGCGCAACAACTTCCTCAATCACAACACAAGCTTAACATCACCACCACCTATTAAGAGGCACTCAAGCTTAGGGTGAGCAGACGATCAATGTGCTTTGTAGGTTTGCAAGCGGTCAGTCTGGTCGATAGAAGCGGCTCTGGTAACCTTCGAATGGTAAAAAGATGATCCCGGCTGTTATAATTTGATAGCAGTTGACGCTAAAGACAGGTTCACCAACATTTATTACAAACTAAAATCAATATTTCATGATAGTATTATAACTATTTACTTACTTTGAGATGAAGACGTCAAATTAGCGGTCCATCGAACTTTCGTTTCGATCTGCTCTCGATAATATTCTGCGAGGTCGACGATCAGTGCTACTGCTTTAACCATTTCGCGTGGGAGCTTCAGCTCTGTGGCCAGCAATTGCCCTATATCCACGCTTGTCCATAGCGGTATCGAAAAACCTGTATATAAAAATGGAGAATTCAAATCTACATAAACAATAAACTTATCAATAAAGTTTTTTTATGTTAGAAGTTGGCAAACAAGCATACGGCCCACCTGATGGTAAGTGGTTGCCGTAGCCTATGAGCGCTCGCAGCACCATTAGTAGGTACCACTCACGCGTTGCCAACCTCGAGATATTAGTTCTTAAATCTCGTTCGGCCAGTAATTTCACTAGCGTACAATGCCCTTCAAACTGGAACACATTAGTGCCTAAGCACTACTATTTGGCGGCAGAATATTGGACACTGTGGTGGTACGACGTGGACGCCTTTAATATATTATTTGTTAGAGGATATTTTTCCGATAAAAATGCATGGGACTCTTAATATTGCTGGATCTCATTCAAGAACCAAATTTTATAATAAATAAACGCTACACACTCAATGGCTCCCATTAGGATAGTTATATCCTGTGTTGGGGGTCCGGAAACATACACAACGACATGGACAAATACACCCAGACCGGAAAGCATGCCTGGATAATATTTTTCGTAACGTCCCGGAAGTTGCTATCACGGACCATCGAATAGAATGCGCTCGAAGGACGGAATCACATTTGAGACCCCGAGAGGGCTGTCTCTTTTTCACGGCTTGGTCTCAGTACTCGGCTTCCCCACCCGGAGATGCTGTCAAGGCCAGTAAAGCCAACAGCAATACGCAGTAAAAAATCTATTACGTAACGTCACGTTTGTTAAATATATTCATATTTAATTTTTTGATTTGTAACATCTTTCCACTCCCTTTTAGGCCTCAGCCCGCGTACGGGATTCAAACATTTTTTATTGGAACGAAATTCCTTAACGCTGCTTACGAGTAGTGCGATTTAGTAGAAATCGTCACGTAACGAAATGCCGTATACTGTGTGTGTGTGTATCGAGTCTACAGCTACTCTCTCATTTTATCATTAAACATATTAAAATATACAGATTTCATTTCATTCGGAGTTGAATGAAATTATTATTCTATTCTCCGTTTATTAAATACTAGCGGCCCGCTCCGGCTTCGCACGGGTATAAAATATATAGCCTATGTCATTCACTGAAAAAATTATTAAAATCGATCCAGTAGTTTTGATTTATTCATTAGTGCCCGTGCCCCGCACGTGTTAAATGTAATTATTTACGACATCACATGAGAGACCTCAAAAAAAATTTTTTTCTCCACTATTTAATGGATGTTATTATTAGGGTCCGACCGAAACTGGTTTTTCAGCCGAAACCGAAACCGAAACCGAACTTTCGGCCTGTCTCTCAGTTTCGGCCGAAACCGAAACCGAAACCGAAACTTTTAAAAAATATTTAAAATTACGATTTTTTTACGGAAATTTGAATTTCAAGTTTTTTTTAACATTTATTGTATACATACATTCGTAGTCATCAGTCAGTCAGTCAGTATTCTAGAAAATAATTTGGTTAAAAATTTTAAAAGTTTAATTTTATGAGATACTGTTTGTTATAAAGTATATGTTCAATGGTGTGTACTTTTTCGAAGCTAAGAATATTTAATAGTGGTTTATTTAAAAAGAAATCCCTCACATCGAAATTGCTCATTTACTGGCTGACCATCTAATTAGGGACAGCAAGAGTTAGTGTTTTATTTTCGATTTTTAAAAATAAACCTGAAATACAAAGGCTGCAATTTATATATAATATATAGTAGTTCCAAAGACACCTGGAAGAACTTCACTAACGAAACTTGTACTGACCTACGCGAGCCCTGTTTTTTCGCACGTCCACGCCAGAAGAATTAATCAATTACAAATAATTCAGAACCGTTTCTTACGCATGGCCTCGGGCTGTCCGTGGTACGTTCGCAACGTAGATCTCCATAGAGACTTTGAAATCGATTCGATCCCTTAACATTTGAAGCGCATCGCAAAACTATTTTGATCAAAGTACTTTCCATCCAAATCCTTTGATTAGACATGCTTGTATCTACACAGACCGATGTAACCAACCGCCAAAAGTAAGACCTCCTAAGTACGTCCTGCAAGACCCTGACGATAGGATTACATTAGAAAATGCCCCTTACACAGCACAGACACGCACACAAGGACAGACACGCACACGAGGACGGTGCCTCGCCGGCGAGGACGAGGTCCTTTGTTTCGCACGTCGCGTCGTGCTCACACCGTCGGGTGAGTCTATCGTATAGAATGCGCTCGGAGTGCTGCCTCCATCTCCGATGAGGTCCTTAGCCGTGATTCGGCTTCGCAAGAGGCACCCTAAGGACGGAATCAAATTTGAGCCCCGTGAGGGCTGCCCCTTTATCACGGCTGAGTCTCTGTACTCGGCCACCCGGTGATGCTGTCAAGGCCAGTAGGGCCAACAGCAATACACATTCCGAAAAAAAATTTTCATTATTTGATCATTTAATGTTAATTTTTAATAAAAAACGTTGCTTTTGAGTTGAATTTAATATATTTAGTACATTTTTCTCTTCCATTAAATTCTGCGTTCATTGTTTCTAATGTTTTCTTAAGTGTTTAATTTTTGTTATTTTTAATTACAATCCATTCCAAAATGTATTAATTCTATTAAGAAAACATTGGTTAAATGATCAAGGTCAGATTAACATAAAAAAACGTAATGATGACTTCATGTAAACTGAAATTATGGAAAATATAAATAAATGTTACTCTTATTATACCAATGTCCCTAATTAGTTGACCACCACTCTATATAATATAGACAGTTAAATAGAGTTAAATAAAATAAAAACTAAAAAGTCATAACCATTTTTTTGTCATGAATATACAGGACTTACTATTGGAAGTAAACTTCAAAAAAGAAACAACTTGTAGTTAGATATACTAGGTACATAACTAACTAGTAATACGTTGAGTTCACAATATTTTAAAGATCAATCTAATACTTATTTCTGGAGATTTTTGGCCGCGTCAGCGAGCGGTCACGAGTTGGCTGCGAAGTTTACCGAATAACGCACGAAAACTTACGAATAATCTAGTTTCGGCGGGGCCGAAAGTTTCGGCTATATTTTGGCCGAAACCGAAACTAAAGCCGAAACTAGAATTTTTGGCCGAAACTGGCCGAAACCGAAACCGAAACCGAAATTTCGGTCGGTCACTAGTTATTATACATATAAACCTTCATCTTCAATCACTCTATCTATTAAAAACGCATCAAAATCCGTTGCGTAGTTTTAAAGATTTAAGCATACATAGGGACAGAGAAAGCGACTTTGTTTTATACTATGTAGTGATAGTGATTATTGAAATCAATATTTGCTTAGTATGTGCTCGTTTTATTTATTTATGCATGAATGTTTGTTTGCATTTTTAAACTATTTTTTCTTAACAATATTTGTATAGCCACGGAGTTACTATTGTTTAGCTACGACGTGAAGTGCAGTTTTTTATAGGAAGAAAAGCCGCGGACAAAAGTTAGTGAATATTACTATTATGATTTTATAGGGTTCCGTAGCCAAATGGCAAAAACGGAATTTCGTCATGTCCGTCTGTCCGTCCGTCGGTATGTCACAGTCATTTTACTCGGAGACCATTGGCTCAATCTATACGAAATTTAGTAAACAAGTGTATTCTATGAAATTTTGTAATGAAATCTCAAAATATGTAAATGTGTAAATGTGTTAAGGGCAGTCCATGCATGTAACTGAGTGTTGAAAAACAAAAATTTCAATTTATGTCAACGTGTGAAATATTTTTGGATAGGTCTTTCAAAATGATAAGGAGGTTTGATTTTGACTTTTTCATTAAGTCAGTAGTTGTTAAGATATTAGCTCCTAAAGTCATAAAAATCGTGTCCCCCCCTAACTTTTGATATATGGGATATAAAATTCAGAAAAAAATTGAGCTTGTAGGACGTCAAATAAAATTTCAACAACATTTGGTTTGAAGATTAGGTCTACAAATTTTAGAGATATGTAAGCTGTTCCCATATCTTTGTTTTTCATATTACTTTTAGTAAGTACTTTGATATTACCAATTATCTTTGCGGTCGATTTACGTTATTATTTTTAAAGGCCTTAAGATTCTTCATAACCAAGCTGCGGAACCGTTTAGTTTTAACTGTGCGTGGTCCACAACGCACTTGACTGGTAATTATTAATTGTTAACATGTTTTCGTGATGTTTTCTACTAGCTTTCGCAACTTATCTTGTTGGAATTATTTAAAAAAAAACTACTAGTTAAAATTTATTTTTAATGTTCGTTTAGTTAACATTCGCACTAACATCGTACCGTAGTTGATTTATATATAACTTTTGTTGACTTCAAAAAGGATTTTTTTATCTGAGTTAATTTTTTTTGTGTGCCACGCAAAACCTTGCAATGCTTTCAATGCTTTTTCTAAGCATTATTAATAGACATAACAAGCTCGTAGATTGCGCTAGAAGTGGATACGACAATAGCAAAAGGTGGTAAAGATTGAACCCGCAACTCTCTCATTACTCTTGAGCTATTAATGCTTAAACCAGCTTTTCATGATGATTACGTTTAACATGACGATATTGTATAAGTTAAGATTCCATATTTTCGTAAAAAAAACTATTAATAAAGATTTATAAAAAACTATTAATAATAACTGCGACACACTCAATGGCTCCGATTAGGTTAGTTATATACTGTGTCGGGGGTCAAGAAACATACACATTGACAAGGACATAGACACGCACACGAGAAAACATGCCTGTATAATCAATACAAACATCTGCTCCGAGCGGAAATCGGTTCCGCGACCTATGGCACTTAAGGTAACTCCGATACCACTGCGCTACAACTTCGTCCAATGGTTTGAATGTTTATCTATATATAGAAGTTTGACACCATTGTGGCGTTGTGGGTAGCTTGTCTGCCTTTAGTCTCGACGGTTGCGAGTTCGATTACCGCTCGGGCTGAGATGTTTCCCCACCGTGCCTCGGAGAGCACGTTAAGCTGTCGGTCCCGGTTGTTATCACATCTGATAGTAATCGTTAACTCTCGATAAGTAAATTGCTCTTATCCAATGAGTTACTGGTTCGCCCTTAGGGTTGCGGAGATCAGATGGCAATCGCTCTGTGTAAAAACTAGTAACCCGTCAAATCCGGATAAGAGTAATAAGCAGACCCGGGGTAAAATAAAATACCGGGAATAATGCTAGGACGAAGAAGAAGATCTTCTATATATAGAAGTTTCTCACCCAGTGCTTTAAATATATTGGCTTCAGTTGATATGATCTCTTGGTTTGTATGTGATGTTCCCATTCTCAGCAGGGTCATTCTTACGAAGGAGGCATTGTTGTGCGTGTCTACGGAACACATTTTAGCCGATAGTTGAATGCAACAGGCCATCAGAAGGAGAAAGCGTTGCATTACGTTTCGTACGAGTTCATCTCGTACGGTAGAATCTGTAAGTTAATGACATTTTAATAGGCAAGTATTTGAAGCACTCATCCGAAAAAGACCCTATCTTGTGGTAGAGCAGATTTGTGTTTATTTAAGTAAAGAAGACCAGCCGGCTATGGCGCCTTAAGAACGCACCGCAAAACCTTTACGATAAAATCACACAAAATCTTTTCTTCTTCTTCCTAGCATTAACCCTGGGTAAATATCCCGGTATTATACCCTGGGTAAAACCCAGTGTCTGCTCCGCGTTTGCCATCTGACCTCCGCAACTCTAATGGCGAACCTCACTGACTAAGAGCAAATTACCTATCAAGAGTTACACAAGATTATTATCACATGTTATGGCAACAACCGGGACCTCCGAAGTTATTAACGTGCTCTCGATCTAACGACAAAGGCAGATATTTTAACATCAATAAAAATATCTACCACGAGCAGGAATCGAACCCGCGACCGTCGAGGATTAAGGCAGGATCGCTACCAACACGACATAACCGCAAGCCGCAACACGATAAAGTGGGTCAATATTCTTGTCAAATCAGTAGAGACACTTTCGATTTTTGAATATAAAAACCAGCTAGACCGATTTGAAAATATCTTTTGTATGAGAATTAGGAAAAGAAAAAAAATCGTATTTTTATGGAAATTGTCACTTTCAAAGGAGTCCACGTTTTTTTAGAGAAAAACAATCAATCAAATAAGAATGCATTTAAGAAATAATGTGACCTGTGTTAAAATTGTCCCGATTGCATATCAAGGTGTACAAGTAACGCTCGAAGAGATGGCAGGCTTGGCCCGGCACGCCGTACTCTAGGCAGCCGAGCTTGTGGCACAGGTTCCATATGACACAGCGACCGTCTAGCTTTAGAAGTTTTACGTTTCGTGAATTTACAGCTAGATAGAAATAAAAATCACAAACGTTTAAATAACTGCAAAATAAGTTATAAACAAACATTATAATATAATGTTTTTATTGCTTAGTAACATGATAATATATAATTTACTTGACACTGTAATACTAGCTTTGCCCGCGGCTTAGCTCGCTATGTATTTTTTTATATTGTAGGTAAGTAATAATAATAAATACAGGTATTAAGCTATGTGTATACCAAATTTCATTCATGTCCGACAGTTTTTGCGTGAAAGAATAATTAACATCCATCCATACATCCAAACAAACTTTTAAATTTATGACACCTAATAAATAGAGTATTCTACAACATTTTAGAAATATCACAGTGATAAAATTTAAATTATATCCTAAGATAACTGTATAGTACGTTTTTGATATACCTTCCCGGGCACAGTCCTCCAGAACTCGTTCAAGCCAGTACGGTTTAAAAAACGTTGATGCAATGATATCTTGCCAATTATTAGACATCTTAAAATATTATATAGAATGAAATAAATATTCGCAAAAAATTTATAACACACGCTTCTAATAATTTTATTCTTAATCTTAAGGGTTTAACTGACATTGAACACAACAGAATAAATAATACGTCAATTGGCGCCAAAGACTATTGTAATTAATTTTTTTTATGGCACTAAGTTATTGATCGCAATGTATTCTTCCTAAGTATTTATAAATTACTTAAAAATAAATTATAAATATTTTTTATAAATATTTTTTTATTAGAAAAGCATATCTTTTTTATATTTTTCAACATGATTAATTTTTTTACATATAAAAAAATACATATGTGTTATCTTTTCACCTATTACAAAAAGAATAGGGTATTAATTGGAATCTATTTTATGTTTACGAGGTTTTAAAAAAAAAATTGGTTATATACACAACCTTCGATCATTTCTATGCTTCCAAATTTTTGAAATTAAAAAAAAAGTTAAGCCTCAATAGCTCAATTGTAGAAGGACCGACTCCACTTCGTTAACGCGAGAGTCATAGGTTCGATCCTGACCCCCTTTGGATATTGGTACCCACACCTAGCTCTCAGAGCTTCGGCGTTTACAAACGAATATCTTTATAATAATCATACTATGTTCTATATGTAAGCCTATTTTCTATATTGTGAATAATACCTATTTTCGTTAATGTGCTGCTTTCAAATTCGTTATAAAAATCGCTGCGAAAATTAAATTTATTGTACGATTTTCATAAAGAATTTTTTATGTAAAGCCATGCTCCTAATTCGATAATCCGCAGACATACGTAATAAAGGCAGAACAGTAAAATGGTTGAAGAGGAAAAGCGAGACGGTGTGGGCGTGGCAGCGGCAAGGCGTTGATTTTTCTCTTTCGCTCCGCCCAGTTGAAAATATCGAGGACCCGCCCTCGCGCCATTTATACACATCATTTGAAAAAAAAACATTCACATAGACATATTGAGCTATAGAGATATTATATAAAATATCGCGTGCTCTTTCAAACATCAGCGCGGCAAGAAAACACATTTCATAGTACATTATGAAAATAGCCTCCGTGATTTGTTTGTCATTGCAAATTTTATTACATTATTAAAAAAGTTTTTATATTATTTTACTCTATGGATCATATTTTTTAAAAATCTTTCATCAGTAACTTAACCGCTGACATTCTCTTATTTGTTATTACATGTAAACATTAAACGGCAGTAGGAATATCTGATTCAGCAATCACATTTCAAATAATTGAAAAGCCAATAAATTAACCGTTATAATTACGGCTGAAGTGCGGATGGGTACAAATGACCCCGGACATCCATCACACAATCGAACACCGATCAACCGGCGGCTTTGCCGGCTTGCGGCTAGACAGCTCAATTTCACCGACGGCTACGTCCCACATGCTGCTACGCTCCACTCTGAATTGTATGTTATGAGATTATATTGCCTACGTTTATAAATCTTGTTTATTAATTAGAACTTGGAGTGATTTAAAAATAGCAATCTATTATATAATTTTAAATTTCCAAATATTTAAAAAAAAATACAGACCTATGTTTTATAAAACTATCTATCATAATATTTCAATTATCGGGTATTTTTTCCCGTCAGATATAGCTAATACAAACTGATGTTTAAGTTAAAAAGTAAGTTACTCAAAAGTAACATTATAATTGGGTAATTTCTATTATAGCAAGTGATTTACATAAGTTGAAATATAGGATCATGATTTTAATCTTAAATAAGTAACGTAAAAAAGCATAATCAATAAATCTAAAAATTAATTATTACATTTTTTTAAATAATGGGTGGATGAAGTGAAACCGATTATATCGGCGTGAGTATAAGCATTGAGACCATGAGTTTGCCGCCAACGATTTGTAAAAAAAGGATGGCAGGGCATACCATAACCATAAAAAAAAAAAATAGTATATTGTGCATATTATTCAGTTTTTATCTTTTAAGATAAATACACGATTTATCATAAAATACTATGAAATAAACAACACTTATTTTCATCAACATTATAAAATAATATAGTACTTACTAGCTTAAAAATTATATTATTTAAAAATTAACGACAGCAGATGAGTAAAACATAATGAAAACGGTTTTTGCAAAAGAATAATTCTGTTAGTAGTTTAATTAGAGAAATATTGGTTCAAATACCTGGTACAAACGGGGGAGGTCACTAGTATTATACATTTAACTTCGCGAAATTGATATTTTCCACCCCTAAACTAGTAAAACCGTCTGAGGGATTTTACTGTCAACAACTGATATGTAAATTCTACAGGAGTTAAAGGTTCGGAAAACGCTCATATTTATATTATCGTTGTTATTTATTTTCTCTCGCGAAGGATAAAATATAGCCGTATGGAAATGTGGGGATTTGCTGGGTGCGGTACAGTTTGACAAGATGACAGTTATAGAAGCGGGCACAGGCGGAGGGTTATGAAAATGTAGGGACGAGGTGAATATGTCCTGTTAACTTGTTTATTGCGATTTCCTTTTACGTCTTGATGTTTTTGATCTCTTGAACATCATAAACTATGTTCATTCATATTAAAAAGGACATAGCCATAAAAATACCTTTTAAAATGTTTTTACAATTCCACTTACCAAAAACTCAAAATAGGAAACCTTATAGTTTCGACATGTCCATCTGTCCGTCCGTATGTCACAGTCATTTTTCTCGGAGACCATTAACTCTATATATAAGAAATTTAGTAAATAGGTGTATTCTATAAACCGCTAAACGATTTTATAATGATCTTCTAAAATATGTAAAAATTAAGGGTTACTGAAGATATTCAACCTATGCCTATAAGATATAACATGTGAGATATTTTTGGATAGGTCTTTCAGAATGATAATGAGGTTTGATTTTGACTTTTTTCATTATGTCAGTAGTTGTTTACATATTAGCTCCTACAGTCATAAAAATGGTGCCCTCCCTCTAACTTTTGAACTATAGGTTTTAACATTGTTGTAAAAATTGATTGTAGAATATTAAATGAACTTTCAAACACATTTGTTTTAAAAAAGATAGCTCTACAAGTTTTAGAGGTATACAAGTTGTTCCCATAACTTCGTTTTTCATATTACTTTTAATAATTACTATGAAATTACCAACTTATTTTTGCAGTAAAATTTAATTCGCTATTATTTTAAAAGTCCTTAAGATTTTTCATTCATTATCAAGCTGCGGCACCCTTTAGATTCGACTGTGCGTGGTCCACAACGCACTTGACAGATAATATTATTTATAGTTTACAAAGCTTGTGATAATATTTCAGTTCTTTAACGATGTAGTGTTAAAATATTTAGTTGAATCCAATTTGATAGGTATACTTTATACATATATTATGCCAGGCTTGTTCAGTATGTTCAAGTATTTCATTTGTCTAACATCGGTGAAGGAATGCGGCATGCAGTCGAATCGTTTTCTTTGTTCACTCGTGCATATAATCGTATGGAAACTGATATTAAGAAATTCAAAGGTAACAACACAATATATATAGTGTGCCTATACTTTTTGGCTCTGGCGACCGGTGACTATGACCATATTAATTAAAAGACGGTCTAAATAAATGGGTGTCTAAGGTGGGTCATATTATAAATTTTGCATTAATTATTTTGCTAAATTTTTCAACATTTTGTTGTTAGTTCAAAAATTAGTCAAGTAAGGTATAGTACCAAGTGAAAAGTTGGCATGGTCGCTCTTCATAATAGTTGTATGATCCAAAATATTGCTTAAAATATTAGTATCGTATGAGCCTATATTCGATTTTGTACATGGCAATATTTTTTTTCATAACGAAAATAAGTAAACTCTAAGATAAATTTAAAAATGTATTACCAATTTGTAAGCCACTAATAACGTCGACTCCTCGCGTGTTGTCCAACCTCATCTGATAAGATTTAATATCGACAATGATATATGCTAAAATTGTTAGAACAATCAAAAATCGTCCATAAATTCTAGTATACAAAGTGCATTATCCTACACCCGTTTCATATTTACACACGTATGAATTGCACATTTACTTGCGAGGGTGCGAAAACTTGTTGTTATCGCGAACGGGCCAATTTCGGCAAATGGATACTAAGTCCTAACTCTCCTATCTCTTTTATGTCGTGTGAAGCTCCGTTTCTTTTAAAATATCGACACACGGCATCGAGGCAACGTGTGAGTGCCAAAGAGGCAATTTAGAAAGGATTTGCTTTACTGCCGCAGGGTTAAGTAGATCGTACAAGGTAGGATCAAATGGTAACTTTAAACATTATCCACACTTATGGACAAATATCTGGATAATCTATATCCTGAGCATGGTTGAGAGTTTTTGTTATAAAACAATAGTTTTGATTTTCATAGAAAATCTGAACCAACAGATAGAAATAAAATTGTTTTGTAATTAGTTTCAGTAGCGATATACGATATAGTTTAACAAGCTTTATTGTATGTCTACCGTTTGACTGTCGATCGTCGGGTGTCGAGAGGGCGAGTTCGCGCCTCAGTGACCGCCCTTTGAGGGCAAACCATGCGAGAAGTCATCCACTTATCGTCAGTGTGATCTCATAGCGACGTTTTTCTCGTTTTTCCCCATCTTTTCGCCTCGACGACTGTAGTCCAAACGTTTCATAATTGAATTAGTCAACTGAGTTTGCCAGATTGCTATAGATTAATCATGACACATGTTAGGTTATATTAGCTTAAAATTAATGAGACGTCCTTATATATAATCGGTAGAAAATATTTAAATGTTTTTTTTTTTAAGAATATCTAGTTGTTTTATAATTATGTTCTACATATATCAAGTGTTCTGCTCGGTCATCTGTAGTTACGAAGATAATAATAAATAAATAATATAAATAAACGCTACACACTCAACGGCCCCATTAGGATATAAGTATCCTGTGTCTGGGGTATGCAAATATATAGGATAGAACAATCACTCTCTGGTCAATACAAATATCTGTCCCGAGCGTGAATCGAACCTGCGACCTGTAGCGCTTAAGGCAGACTACCGCTGCGTCACAATGTCGTTTAATAATACAGTAGTTTTACAGATGTACTGAAATGTAAATACCTTTGTACTGCTATAAAATAAAAATCTATTGTCTTGGACGAAAGAATTGAACGTTCGTTTTAGTGTAACTTTAATAAAATTTCATTTTAAAAATACAGTTTTAAAACTTTCATAGTTTTTAAAAGCGCGCGATCTGCTAAAACGTTTCTGTGAATAAGCTTTTCATACACGAGGTTATAGATAAAATTGAGAAATCCGCTACACAATTTACTTTTATTTATCTCGAAAGGTAGTTAGATAAGAAAAAATACATGAAGATTACTTTGAGTCATAATAAAAATAATTAAAATTAGAAACGTATACTTGTAAAATATATTGTGGTTTTAACAGAATAAAAAGTAATTTATTATATCAACGCAGCGAGGTCCGCTATCAACCACACTGACAATCCACTTTTGTTTAACACACCCTGAAAATATGGAACTGAAAAATATTTCTGTCTATCTGCCGCAACTAATTGCGTAGTGGGTGCGATGGCGTCGAGTGCAGTTTGCGGTCAACTAGTGTAGCGGAGAGCTGACCGACGTTGCCTGATGCCTGACATTTTGTTGGAGTTTTTGCAGCAGTGACGTCAGCGGACACCCCCCGACAACCACGCTGTCCACTCGTTGCGTTGTCCCGCGCTATGCTAATATATTGCATTACAAAACGTGCAAACCACTATTTCGTCGTGTTTAATTATTCTATGAATAGCAGGAGGTGCTGAATAGAGATGTGCTTTACAGTTTTACTTGTATTATAAATTTTTTTTCGCTACAAAATAACATAAGAAGAGGAGAAAGAAAGGGAAAGTAATTGTTAAGTAATAGTACAGAATAACCAAGGAGATGATAGTTTGTGGCTGCGCTCACAGTCTTCGAACGAAACAAAAGACTGTGAAGTCAGGGCCTAATCATTTTTGAAATCAACAAGGCTACGACAGCTAAGGCTATTATGCAATATATAGCTTTGATTGGTTGGAATATTATATTTAAATTTTGTTCAAAGAAAAGTAATCTTGTGTTTAACTACAAAAGCTACTAAGGTCATAGGTAAGGTTTTATTTAATTTAGAAATTATTTTTCTTTACTTTGTATAAACAAAATAACGTTATTGTTTTTGCGGTTTTTGATCCTGAAACGCCTAAACTCTAAACTATTTAAAATTAATTAGCGTATCGACAAAGTTTGACCAGTGTCAGATCGTGCCTGGTCCAGTGGTGACGACGTGTTTTGCGCCGGTGACACGTGACGGCGTAATTAGTGCGTGACCGCCGCCGCCCGTCGCCCGCCGCCCACCGTCATGTCGACACATCGCGCAAATGTTTACAATTTGACTCTCGAAACGTTACTTATACACAACTAGCTAAGCCCGGCTAAACTTCGATGCGTAATTATTAATGAACCCAATAAAATAATTCTAATGAACTTAGAAAACCAATAGAAATTTTTTAATTTTGATTTAGGATAAAAACTGTATGCAACTTCGTGTAAAAATTGAATCCAAATCTATATAAGCAAAACTTATGGAAGCTTCTTCTTCTTCTTATCAAGTGGTTAGTGGCCAACCTAGTGTCAGAGTTGTTAAGGTCGCCGTAGTCCCCTGACGTGACTTTTCGGCTATTATCAAATTGATAAAAGCCGGGGCCGACTTGTTACGTGCCCTCCAAAGCACGGAGACGCTCAGATGTAATACCACTATGCGATCACCCATCTGGTGACTGACCACGCTCAAAGTTGCTTAACCCACCGATCGTTTACCGATTAGTGAGCACATCTGGCTACGAGCGTCTCTATGGAATTACATTTCTCAAACATAATTTTTTACCTTAAAAATGAGAGCATATTCAAAAATTCACATTAATATACGGTCTTAATAAGAAAGAAATAATATAAAGAATTTCTTATTGTAACCGTAAAGGTATCAGATGCGCTTCCTACAATCAATCCGCGGTAAATTATATAAAAAATACATTTCAAGGTTGAGCAGGCTGCGAGATGGTTTCTTTATTAGTTTTCCGGAAGGCAGCCGCGCTCGCGGGGGACGTGTGAAAAAATCTGGGGATTAAGCCCCGTTTATCGGGCTCCAAGGCGGACTTATTGCTGTAATACAATCTCTGTTATGTCGCGCTCGGATTATCCGTATCAGCGTGTTTTACACGAAAATGTTTTTGGCGGACCCCCGTGTGTGAGTGCGATTCATATGTAATATAATTTATATTTTATGCGCTTCATGAAACATTGTAAGTAAATTTAATTATAACATGAAATTTCTCGGCAATAATTGAGCAAACCATTTAAGTAGAATAATAACTTGACTAATAACTAAATATTTTTAACCTTTTTTCACAAAATAGTTCTCCTATACCCACAGATTGTCTGGTATAGATTGCTTTTTACTACAATTGTTTTGATTTTCTAATATGTTTTGTCATTTTAATGGCTTACAATAACGAATTTTATTATTATTATTATATTTAATTGTAAAATTTACATCTGCAGTCCGTCTAAATCGTGTCGCAAATCCTTGCAAATTGAAAAGGCCATTATCGAGTGTAAGCAATTTGCCCGCAGCTGGTGTGGTTTTGAGCTACCGCTGTGTCGGAGCTTGCCTGCCACGTATTTGAACAAAAACGCGTCTGTTTGAATATTAATCTTTCTAGTAAAATTTGTTTTAATTTATCGTCATCAATTCAAGAAAAGTTTGTAAATGTCTTAAATCTTATAAATTATTATATTCACAATAAAATATTTTACGACATATTTGTATAGGTGGATCGTAAGCTATCAACCCACATTAGCTTCGTTTCGATTTCGATAGCTTATACAGCCATAAATATAGTAACAGTAGAGATTATTTGACGACGTTGTGGCGCAGCGGTAGCGAACCTGCCTTAAACACCACAGGTCGCGGGTTCGATTTCCGCTCGGAGCATAATATGTTTGTATTGACCATGCAAACATATTTTCCGGTTTGGGTGTATTTGTCCTTGTCATTGTGAATGTTTCCGGACCCCGACACAGGATATTACTATCCTAATGGGGACCGTTGAGTGTGCAGCGTTTATTTATTTATTTTATTTATGAATGAGCTCGCTAATCCGGGCAAGTACAGAGAATATTTTTTTTTTTTTTTTTTTATGTTAGAAGTTGGCAAACAAGCATACGGCCCACCTGATGGTAAGTGGTTGCCGTAGCCTATGAGCGCATGCAGCACCATTACTAGGTGTCACTCACGCGTTGCCAACCTCGAGATGTTAGTTCTTATATCTCGTCCGCCCAGTAATTTCACTAGCGTACAGTGCCCTTCAAACTGGAACACAGTAGTGCCTAAGCACTACTATTTGGCGGCAGAATATTTGACACTGCGGTGGTACCTACCTAGCCGGCCTCTTGCAACAAAAGACCTACCACCAGTGTGACTGATTGCACTGTTGGAATAATCTCTGCTGTGACAGAGGTTATTCCAACAGCGGGCGATGGCGTCGTCACATCCCGACGCCGGTAAAATATATACCGGAATATCAACGTGAAGTCCCTGTATTAATGTTCTTCATTAGATAAGTGTGATTGTAGGAAAAGACGTTTCCCTCCGCACCCTCCCATTCCTCAATTTAGGTTTCCGTAGCCCAATAACAAAAACAAAATCCTTATAATTTCATCATGTCCGTATGCCCAGTTCATATGTCATAGGCATTTTACTTGGAGATATCATTACATATCCCTGAAATAAAAAGAAATATTTTAAGTATTCGTTTATTGGTTTTGAGTTGTAGAATATTTATTAAAAGTTTTTGATATTGTTTTCAAAAATACTTTGAAAAACCAAATTATGTTTCTGGTCGACTTAATTAGTAAATATCTTACAAACCATACATACAACAGAGAACTTAAGCGACAACCACGTTGCGGAACCCTTCAGTCTCGATCGTGCGTGGTCCACCACGCTCTTAGCCGATTTATTATTTTTCTCCTAACCTATCTAAGGTTGCAACGCAAGATCAAGCCAGGCATCTGTTGATGCCTCTGACTGACTATATCAAATCAAATCAAATATTTTTATTCAACGCAAAAAGCATATAACTTATTTGTTGGAAGTCAAGATTCTACTACCGGCTCCAAAATTAAACCTCTACCCGAGAAGAACCGGCGAAACAAACTCGGGGGCTATATCCTTTTAAATATATTATTTTTTTAAATGTCCAAGTAATTTACATATTATGTTCACTGAAAAGCCTGGAGTGACTGTCTCATCCCCAAGGTGTGGTGTCTTCAAGCCTCCTATAGGCTTTCTAGTAGTTATTCTGAGTGAACGTAGTTCCCAATGAGAAAGATATAATAAAATCAATTTCACATTATACTGAAATCTACAACATTAAAAAAATACACATTGTAATATGTACAAAAATAAATATAAAAAAATGCTCGATAAGATTTTATTAAAACTATATTTTCAAACCATTATATTACCACCAGCTGAAGTCGTTAGGGAGCGATTCTCGTAAATAAGTGAGATGTTGACGAGCAAGGAACGAGAAGAATTGAAAGTAGGGACTGACGAAACTTATAGCGATCCCAATTTTCACTTACGTAGTAGTCGGAAATATAAAAACTTCCTACGATTTTTTCAGATTTGTGGAACAATAACGTATTCCTTGGGCTGAGCTTAAAAAAATAAAGGTTTTTAAAAGTAACCTTATTGAAAATAGTGGTTTTTTTTATATCTATAAGTATAATAAATTAATAGTTAAAATAAACATTTTTAAAAATAAGCTTTTATTTAAATGCTCTAAAAAGAAAAAAAATAATTTTAAATAGTATCAACCCATTAAATTATTACTAAAATATAAAAGCTTGACGCAAGAGTATGTAGATAAACAAGAATAGAATTTAGAAACTTTATCTTGACATAAGAAAATCGCCAAAAAGCATGCATCTTATAAATACATTCACATAGGTAAATCTGTGTCGCGAGATATATGTCTGTAAAATGATAAGGATGGGTAGTTCATATTTATTTTTAAAAATGAATGATAAAGAAACATGAGGGCTAAAATTTTCAAAAATTATAACCCTGAAGAGGTGAAAATGGGATTGAAAGTGTCTATGAGAGGCCTTTCATTTTTCAAACTAGCAGCATGAAATTTTACCATTCGGTAAACAATTAAATATAAAGAAATACATATTTTAACATTTTTTCCGTAGCCAAATGGCTAAAACGGAACCCTTATAGTTTCGTCATGTCCGTCTGTCCGTCCGTCCGTCCGTATGTCACAGTCATTTTACTCGGAGACCATTGACTCTATATTATTATTATATTAGCTGTATTCCATGAACCGCACAAGGATTTTGTAATAAAATTTTAATATATATATGAATTAAGGGTAGCAGTCCATACAGACACGAACCATAAACGTGATGAGATAAAATATAACTAGTCTAAAACATTAGTTATTTGGTTATTAATAAATCAAAATATCGTTTAATAAATCTCTCCGTGTGTTAAAATTAATAATATGATTATATATTTCAGTTTTCATACTTACTGTAGTCTACTTGTGGTTTTTGTATTCATCAACAGATGTCGCTGTAACGTTTTATTCCATTATTGAATCGCGGTGGCGTTGTGACGGGGCTCGGCTATATAGTGTCAATGAATTTTCGTCTCGAACTGCCTTCGGTCTACAGGCCGTACCCAGCCATTGCGGTACCCTGTAGATCCGGCGGCATCTAAACAAAATATATCAAAAACATTAATGTCTACGTCTTTAGAATGTCGAACGATTTTTAACCGACTTCAAAAAATGAGTACGTTATGAATTCGTCAAAATTAAGAAAAATGTGTATTTAAATTTCGATGTAATTTTTTTTCTATGATACGCTTCGAAAAATACAACTGTTGTTCGAAGATGTTACGCAATCTTAACGTGGGCGGATGTCCATGAATTGTTAAATAGCTCCCTACCGGGTTATTTTATCTATATTTAGTATTGACCTTGTTAGCAGTTAGCGAACGAGGGTATTATTAATAGCTTTTATTTAACTTGCAATCTATATATATATAATAGACCTGACTGACTTATCTTGATAGTGATCTATTTTACATGCATTGTTTTTGACCTGTAACGCGCACTAAGAAAAGATTTTTCGAAATTTAACCCTTTATGGGTTGAAAAAGGGGTTGAATTTGTGTATGAAAGTCCGGCAATACTGAACCTATAAGCATGAAATTTTGTTATTCCGCGTACAGTTAAAGATAAAGTAACACGTATTTTAATATTTTCTAACGTTCAACCTCCAAAGATGAGAAAAAAGGTTTGAAAGTATGTGTGGAAGTCTGTCATTTTTAAAACTAGAAGCAAGTAATTTTTTTATTCAGCGAATAGTTAAAGAAAAAGAAACACGTGTTTTAACATTTTCTAAAATTCCACCCCGGAAGAAGTAAAAAAGGATTTCAAAGTCACGTCATGTCGAATTTTACATTTTTTTATTATAATAATAAATGGCTTATTTTAAAATACGATTTCCTTTAGTTTCCTACATTTACGCGATATTAATTTATATAACTATAATGTCTGTAAAACGAGCACATTGACTTAATGTTGTTTGGAAAGTTCTGCGTAGATGTTGGAGGAAAATTTCAGCTCGCCGGGAACTGAAGCCGGAACGATTAGTAACATCTGTCATATCTCAGGAACGCGATATTTTGTCGGTTGAACGATTATCGCAACGATTCTTATTAACGAAAACTTTTCAATTTAATTATTATATCTGCTTTTTGGTTACACATAATATTATATTCTACTAGCTTATGCTCGCGGCTTCGCCCACGTGAATTAATTTTTTATGAGGCACTTTTATTGCTATAGAAATAAATGCTTCCTAACACTAATTGTCATTACTTATTTCAACCTCTTGCTTTCAACCTCTTCACGACAAAAATGTATCTAAATTGGTTCACCGGGTTAGGCGTGAAAATAGAGACAAAACGTTACTTTTGCATTTATAATTTTAAATCTGCATTACATAAGACCCATCCTTTTTTTATAACCACAGGAAGGTTCCTGGAAGCTTTTTCCGGGACGAAAAAGTAGCATATGTGCTAATCCAAGTAACAATCTATCTGTATCCCAAATTTCATTGGAATCGCTTCCGGCGTATTTGCGTGAATGAGTGACTAACATCAAAACATTTAAGCATCCGAACATACAAGCATACAAACTTTCATTTTTATCGTATTAATAATAATAATTAATAGTAGGTAGAAGGATTTATATAAAATAAAGCTGATTACTACTAATAGATTTTCACTTGATTAAATTCGATATATTATAATACATTTAATTATATATATTTAGTAAGTAAGTAGATATTGTTAGTTTAAATTAATCGAAACATTAAAATACATACCATGGAATAAGTTATGTATTTTAATTATTATTTTTGTGCATTTTTAATTATGTATTGTGTACATAATATATTACTAATTAAGATGTCAAACTACGAACGGTCGGTAACATTTGTAGCAGTCGTGGCACTGAGCAAAACGAGCGGTGGCGCTCGCGGCTACACCTGTCAGAATATTGAATCGACGACATTAATCTGTGGCCGCTACCGGCACTGGCAGCCTGCCTCTGCTAGACAAACAATCAAAAAGCCCATTCTGGAGCAAAGTCGCGGTTTACCATGGTTTTCATATCCGATCTCCGGCCGTAGACTAACATCCGGCGTCCATGGGTTTATGAAGCAAGTTTCATTCGTAATGCCTATTTCATAGTGACTTACGGTTATAAAATTTCAATGCAATCTAGAAGTTGCTTTATTTGGCGACGTTGTTGCGCAGCGGTATTGAACCTGCCTTAAGCGACACAGGTCGCGTGTTCGATTCCCGCTCGGAGCAGACGTTTGTAATGACCATGCAGGCATATTTTCCGGTCTTGGTGTGTTTGTCCTTATCAATGTCAATCCGGAAACATATTCCGGACCCCGACACAGGATATAACTATCCTAATGGGGGTCTTTGAGTGTGTTACGTTTATTTATTTTATTTATCTGTAGATATCAACGTAAGGTCTTTAATTTTATTTAACTAACGAAAAGTGTGAAAGATGAATAATGTAATGACCTCTCATATTTTTGGTTTTATTACCTATCGTGTTACAAAGAGAAGAATTTTGCAAACGGCCTTATAAAACTCGTAACGCGCAATATAAGATCTCTTTGTTATTTTCTGGGGTCGAAACTTATTCATCCCGCAAATCCGCTCATGTATGAACCAAATCCCGCCCGGTCACCGCTGATTGCATTGTCATGTCTAGTGGACGGCGTGTGGCCGATCAATTTGAATCTTTTTGTCGATATATATAAGTGCTATATTGGATAATCAAATTCGTTCAGTTACCGGAACCCACGTCGTATCGGTTTGTAAAACAAGCGAGCCAACGTGATTGGAATGTTTTATTTGACCCTTGGAACATATGAGACTAGTATGATGTATGTTTTTCTTTTGACATAAAATTTATAGTAATATGGATTTGATGAAACGATTATAATTAGGATTTATGATTTTACTATTTAGGAATATTTTATTGATGGCCTATGCGTGTATAATCCCTAGGCTAATGTATGCCTCAATTTAAAGATAATTCTATATAGAAACAATTTTTTTTTTACAGTAATAAATAAATATTGTTATTAATAAGACATTACCTTATGCCATATAAAGAAAAGAAGATTATGACTGATTGGTTGTTGTAATATTGTATATTTTTTAAGTTTAGTAATGTGATTTTATTGCTTGTCTCAAGAGGTATGCTTTAGACGTTTACAACCTGATGCGCCGTCGCAAAGAAACAAGAGAAGGAGAACTAAACTTTGTATTTTATTGCTTAAAATTGAAGTTTTAAAAAGTAAAATAACAAGATGAAATTATTAAATACTTAAATAGCATGCGTGTTGACCTAGATATGACTTTCAAAGTTAGTTATGGTTTATCAGGATATATTAACATGCATATTGTAAATAGCTTATTAAAGGTTTTTTTTGGGCCAAACCATCACCGTCATCCATTAACATCTGCAACACCAGAGCGTGAGCATCTACAACTCGTATTTATTATATGAATTTAGTTGTAACAATTATACTAGTCTTATGAAAAAAGGGTCTTTACTGCATTTACTTATTAAGTTATTACAAACTAAGGACTGGCCCTTCCTTTGGCCAAAAAATGTTCAAAAACTCGCTGGTACTCTTTCGTAAATTCAACGAAACTAAGTCGCACGCTTACTTTATTCGAATAAGTTGCAGAGGTACTTTCGCTAGTACTTTTTCGTAATTTGTTAATATGGAAGGGTCTGACCATTTATCTCCATGGTTTAATGTAATATTTTTAGTAGCATATTATTGTGGTTAATTTTATTTAAGTTATTAATATTTTACCAGTATTTATTATAATGTTTCTTACCCGCTTCCGCTATACACGTAATAGCTTGTTTTTCATGACGCCTGAGTGTAACGCGTCACGTCGTCAAACTTGTACAATAATGGAACTCTTCCCGTCACGCCTCGCGACATCTGCTACCTGTTACAAAGTAATATATCATACAATGTTTATGGGCTTGCATAGAAGGATAGTATGAGTTATAATAATATGACAAATTTTTATTTAAATAAAATTAAATGTTAACAACTTTTACTTCATTATATCATACTACTTACTTACTACTTCATACTACTTGCTTATTCGGGAACCAAATAATATTATAATAATTAATATTGTAAGCGCTATAAATATGTGTTAAAAGAGTCATATCGAGTTTCTTCTTCCCGGTAGAATCCACTTTTCGAACATCTGAAATGTTTGGCGATTCCAAATTACCGTTTAAAAATCTAAGAATAAAAATAATTCTGATATTCGATTTTACAAGTGTTTGTGATGTATGTTCGAAATATTCTTATAGAAATTAATGATTTTTAGTTTAATTCATGAAATTTTATAGTGTAATTAGTAAATAAATACCTTAAAATTAAAGTCACAGAAGGCTATTAACAAAGCGAAGTCTTGTTTTAAGAGGCGTGGACGTGTTAACCCCATTATCAGCGGTCGGCTTAGCGCTTAGCACGCACTAAGCCTCGACGCGGGCTCGATTTATGCCTCGGTGTAATTTGCTATCGCCCATCCCCGCCCGATGCCCGATCACTTATTGACCGGCTGTGTTTCTGTTAAAGTGTCTAATTAGTTAAAATAACTAACTTATAGTATAATCCTATTTTTGTATTGGATTCAAAAATAAAAACCATTAAGTCATGACATATTATATTATCAGAATAGAGTTTCATATTTTAACAATATAATTTATATAATTATGAAGTATTAAAAAAAGGTTTTTATATTGGAACATTTTTTGTTGATTTACAAAAAGTACAAAAACCTTTGTGCTACACTGTAGCAAGTCATCCTCTACGCGCTACGAACCGCTACGCTAATCCACGCGAAAGCCATGCATTTCACGCCTCTTTATTACATTAATTTAAATGTTTGCCCGGCGGATTGCCGCTGATCCTCTCCCTTCAGCGACATAAATAAATCTCAATATTGTAACTGTGCAGCTATAGGATATTACGCGTATCAATGTCTGCGATAAACATTTATACGTGTTATACATAATCGTTAATTTACTTTAGAGAAGATAATAATGTGTGTTACAATTCTACATTATTACATACTTGGATACTTACATTAGAGTATTTCATAGTAACACTTTTGTTAAAGTAGATTTTTAATATGTTTTTACAATTGACAAAATTTAGATTTCACAATATACATACCATAAAATCATTATTTGAATTATTATTACTTAGGTTAAACATAGATTCTATAAATGAAATACGAATTTCGTTCAGTTAATTTGATTATAGTTGAACAGAAGAGCATGTTGCTACATAGGGCTCTCGTGCGGATTACGTCTGTCAACGCACCTGTATTCGCAACAAACGGCCCTAATTAGTCAAGCTAAGCCATCGGGATTCAAGAGAAAATATTTACTAGATTCGCAAGCGATAAGTTATTGCTCTATAATCCGATAAACCGAGATCACTCGCTCCAAAATTGTGTTATTGTCGCTCTAAAGCGTTCACAAGTCGCCGCTTTACGAGGGCAGGCGCCGGGGGCATGCAAACATAAAAATTCTCTATCGGGACTAATAGGAACGAAACAAATAAAAGGATACGTAAATAGAAGCGTTGGATAAATTCCAGTGGGGCTCGAGTGCGCGTAAATCCGCGCGATTTGTATCTGTGACGGGGGTGTGCGGGCCCCGACGCCCGCCACCCGCGCTGTCCCCACTTTAACAATTAATTTGACAGATAATATTTCTACCGCAAATACAATAAGTGGACCTGACTCACATTTTCATCCCTTCTATATTTTTTTAAATAAAAGTTCCAAGAATTAATGTTATTACACAAGTTTTATTAAAAATTTTAAAATTACATTTAAGGACCTAAGCCTTTTATATTTTTAATAGTTTAAATTAATTTTAAATGTGTCCAATTTCATGATATATTAAAGAATATTTATGATTCTTTATATATTTTTTTATTTATAAAATATTTATTAAATGATTCCACAGATAACCGCAGATTTACCCGAAAGCCGCAGCGGGTCACGTGTAGTATGCAAATGATATTAAATTAGAAACGCTTAATAACAACTGTGCCGGCTCGGTTCCTGTAAAGAGGTGCAATTACACCAATCAAATTGAAATTTTGCCGCACTAATTGCGCTCGACGTGTTTTATGGCTACGATTCCTAATCCCGAGACAGGCTGACATTTGTGAGGGCAAACAACCATTTTACCCCATCATTCATTAAGCGTTCAATATTGTGTATGATAGAGATTTAAACGTTACCGTTATCATTTAAAGATGATAAGATTTATAATCTGAACAAAATCTTTTTATTTAGATACAATAGGTGCTTAACTATTCGTTATGATTATAGGTTTAGTTCAAAAATTATCTACAGGTGCTTTTAAGAACTATTACATGATTGAAACAGTGTTATAAGCGTTTATATAAGCATCACAAACACAATTGGAAGCGTAAATCCTGCTAAAGATTTATATCAATAGCAGGGCTAAGTCGAACGCGCACCTGCGGCCGCAACCCGCACGCCTGAGCTCGGCAGTCATACCCCTCACTAGTGCACATTAGCGAACATGATATGGCACAAAAAATGTATTACACTATTAGTAATTATTTGTTATTATATGATAATGTATAACATTCTCCTATATAAACAATGTGATTTTTTTTGCTATTGATGTTTATTACTCAACCTCACAAAACACAAATACTTACGTTATTGTCCCGAAAAAAATATTAAATTTCGGTTCAGATATTTTAAAATCAAACTACATGTATCTACATAAAATTTTATATGGATGTGTCTTAAACTAAAATAACTTTAGACCACAGATTTCTTACTCCAAATCTGTGCTTTCGATTGGCATTCAGTATAAGAACCCAGGTACATAACCACAGTTTCTGCTTTGTAAAAGTGCTTTGATCTATATATACAACAACTCTTTATAACAACGTTCAATATTTAACATTAAAATATAAGTAAGGTGGGACATTAGAAACGAGAGTACGATTGAATCTTAGCGAAAGCAATTTGGAGCCAAAATAAAATTGTATCATAGAATTTTTCTTAAAGAAATCTCAAGAAACTGTATTAAAATGATTTAACTTCCCCCAGATAGCGTTCCTGTCGGATCCTATTGAGCCCGCTGGCCCGGGGCCGCGAGCTAATAAACGCTTATCAACGCCCTCATTATCACACCCTTAACATCGCTTTAATGTCTTGGTCTTGAACAAAACATATTTAATCACATTTTTTCCCGGGGAACAAGAACTTTTTAAATTTCATAATTTCCTCGTGGGGGAAAGTGCCAAGCCATTGTCATAGAACTGCGAGGGTAACAACTCGATTATGATTGTGCACAAATTATGAAAAAAAGTTTTAAAGTGCCTAAGACTACTGTTATTCATAAATTCATTTTTATCTAACAATTTAAATAGCTTTGACGATCTTTGTCGCGGGTTCGTTTCCCGCTCGGAAATATTGTTTGTATTGACCATACAGGCATGTATTCCGGCCTGGGTGGGTTGGTGAATGTTTTCGGACCTCCGACACAGGATATAACTAAACTAATGGGGCCGTTGAATGTGTAGCGTTTATTTAGTTATTATTTATTTAGATTGGCTATACATTCTTATGCGATTAAAATAGCTCATTAGATGTTTATTAGGTGTATTTATTCTATGTAACTTTGATAAGTGTGTCAGTTTATTAGTTAAAAAATAAACATTTCTAAATATGATCATAAAACCTGATCGAGCATTAGAAATACTCCACAAGGTGGGCAGCGACTCCCTTTATTTAACGAGCCGCTCTAGTACGGGCGCTATCTCTCATCGTCCTGATCTTTTAAGCCTTGTTTCACGGCTCGCGATACTAAATTATAATATAACACGTCGTAAATTTCGCAAACTATCCCAAATGACATCCGCTACTTAAAAGCCTTTGGATTCCTACCGATATTAATAAAGCCACTTGGGATCCGGTTTTTTAAAAATACTTGAAAATAGTATCGTATCAAATATCTTGGATAATTAATGTTTCCTGCCTTAAAAATGACTCGTATGAACAAATATTGAGTACTCTATAAAATTTAATACATACTGATCAAGTACTCTAAAATGTATTCTTCCGTGATTTTATATGTGTACACTGTGTATACTTGATACTAGGATTTGTAAAGTATTCTTTTGAGCACATCTCTCCCCTATGTTTAAAAAGAAAATTAAGAGGCTACAGGCAAACAGTATCGTTGCTACAACGAAAAAAAGGGTGTCGCTGTTAAAGTGTCTACTTGTTACCCGTAATATTTGAAGCAACGGCGAAAGAACGAAATTGAATATTAAATGAAATAATTTATGGCATATTTATCATTTTGCAAATGAACAGGCTTACCTTAATGAAAACGTTTCAACAAATACCTTTTTTATCATAAAAAGTTAAAACACTTTTTTACGATAAGTTTTTCAAGATAACGGGGATGCTTGTGAAATGTTGTAAGAGTTTTTTCAGATTTGCATACAGAAACAGCTAATCTCTGTGAATTTGTGCATATAGTTAGTATTAAATTGTAAATATGTTGTAATATTCGTTGTATATTAGTACTGTATTGTGTTCTTAGACCATTTATTGGTCTCAGCTTATGTTTCATTACATTAAGGGCGCGTTTACGTATTTGACGAAAAATAGATGTATTTCGATCTAATTTCCGACAAAAGCAAAGTAAATTAAATGGAACTTTTAATTACTATGAATAGATTAGGCCTTTATCTTTAATAACGCTGTAAAAATATGAAATTTTCTTATTATTTTTTATAGTAAAACCGATTTTCCGGAGCCTCTTCACACCAAATTAACGATATCGAGCTGAGTTTAGGTAGCCTTTTAAACTATTTCTTACGTGATATCAATTTAAAAAAATACCTCTAATAGTAAGACATGTTCAACTCAAACCCTAGGAAGAGATATTTATAATAATACGACACATTAACTCAGAAAAAAATAAATATCAAATGTATCTTTTTCACGTATTTTGCTTCTAAAGTTGTACCTTAAGCTGTTGCATTAAGGCCTATTTTGTTTGATGACTGCCATGATTTATTGTTCAAAATTTTCTAGTAAAATATTAGTCGGCGCTGAGACGCCTTCGTGAGTGGACGCTATGTCGCTTGTAAGCAGGAGGTTATATTAAATAAGATCGCTAAAATATAATATTATATAGAAAAATTGACTATAACTACAACTCTTGATACTTTATTTTAAGGATAATTTGATAAATATTTTCTTTTTTTAGAGATTAAAAATTCTAATTCGTCTTATACTTATTGCTCAGACCTTAAGGTATACATCCCTGACTGCTAGTGGAAGTCTCGGATGATTGTAGTTGTTTTTTGCCGTGTTTGGGCTCGTTACTATGAGACCTTAACACCGAACTTGTTGGAGTAACCTGAAGGTGTACTCCGATGACTGATACAGGATCTGCAGCACGAGTAGGGTTATGTGTGCCGTGTTTGGGCTCTATTTGTTAGGTACGGTGAGACCTTACGTCCGAACTTGTTGGAGTGATCTGAAGGTCTACTTCGATGACTGCTACAGGATCTGCACCATGAGTAGGGTTATGTGTGCCGTGTTTGGGCTCTATTTGTTAGGTACGGTGAGACCTTACCTCCGAACTTGTTGGAGGGACCTGAAGGTGTACTCCGATGGCTGATACAGGATCTGCAGCACGAGTAGGGTTATGTGTGCCGTGTTTGGGCTCTATTTGTTAGGTATGGTGAGACCTTACCTCCGAACTTGTTGGAGTGACCTGAAGGTGTACTCCGATGGCTGATACAGGATCTGCAGCACGAGTAGGGTTATGTGTGCCGTGTTTGGGCTCTATTTGTTAGGTATGGTGAGACCTTACGTCCGAACTGGTTGGAGTGATCTGAAGGTCTACTTCGATGACTGATACAGGATCTGCAGCACGAGTAGGGTTATGTGTGCCGTGTTTGGGCTCTATTTGTTAGGTACGGTGAGATCTAACGTCCGAACTTGTTGGAGTGATCTGAAGGTCTACTTCGATGACTGCTACAGGATCTGCAGCATGAGTAGGGTTATGTGTACCGTGTTTGGGCTCTATTTGTTAGGTACAGTGAGACCTTACCTCCGAACTTGTTGGAGTGACCTGAAGGTCTACTTCGATGACTGCTACAGGATCTGCAGCATGAGTAGGGTTGTGTACCGTGCTTGGGCTCTATTTGTTAGGTACGGTGAGACCTTACCTCCGAACTTGTTGGAGTGACCTGAAGGTCTACTTCGATGACTGCTACAGGATCTGCAGCATGAGTAGGGTTGTGTACCGTGCTTGGGCTCTATTTGTTAGGTACGGTGAGACCTTACCTCCGAACTTGTTGGAGTGACCTGAAGGTGTACTCCGATGACTGATACAGGATCTGTAGCACAAGTAGGGTTATGTGTGTCGTGTTTGGGCTTGTTTTGTTAGATATGATGAGACCTTACCTTCGAACATGATGAGTAGACCTTCAGATCACTCCAACAAGTTCGGACGTAAGGTCTCACCGTACCTAACAAATAGAGCCCAAACACGGTACACAAAACCCTGCTCATACTGCAGATCCTGTAGCAGTCATCGAAGTAGACCTTCAGATCACTCGAACAAGTTCGGAGGTAAGGTCTCACCGTACCTAACAAATAGAGCCCAAACACGGTACACATAACCCTACTCATACAGCAGATCCTGTAGCAGTCATCAAAGTAGACCTTCAGATCACTCCAACAAGTTCGGACGTAAGTTCTCACCGTACCTAACAAATAGAGCCCAAACACGGCACACATAACCCTACTCATACTGCAGATCCTGTATCAGTCATCAAAGTAGACCTTCAGATCACTCCAACAAGTTCGGACGTAAGGTCTCACCGTACCTAACAAATAGAGCCCAAACACGGTACACATAACCCTACTCATACAGCAGATCCTGTAGCAGTCATCAAAGTAGACCTTCAGATCACTCCAACAAGTTCGGACGTAAGTTCTCACCGTACCTAACAAATAGAGCCCAAACACGGCACACATAACCCTACTCATACTGCAGATCCTGTAGCAGTCATCGAAGTAGACCTTCAGATCACTCGAACAAGTTCGGACGTAAGGTCTCACCGTACCTAACAAATAGAGCCCAAGCACGGCACACATAACCCTTCTCATACTGCAGATCCTGTAGCAGTCATCGAAGTAGACCTTCAGATCACTCCAACAAGTTCGGACGTAAGGTCTCACCGTACCTAACAAATAGATTCCAAACACGGCACACATAACCCTACTCATGCTGCAGATCCTGTATCAGTCATCGAAGTAGACCTTCAGATCACTCCAATAATTCGGATGGTAAGGTCTCATTGTAACTTCCTAAACGATTACAAGCACGGCACACATAGCCCTACTCATCTTGCAGTTACAGTAGCAGTCGTCGAAAAACATCATCAGGTAACTCCATCATGCTCAGGGGTAGTATCTTATTAATTTTTTTTATTGACGACAATAAAAAAATATTCATATAAAACATTTTTATTACCTATAAATAACCTTTAAATAAAAATAATACAAATAAGGAAAAAAAACAGTTTTTACAATATTTATGTACACAAAGTATACAAAACTAATATGACTATTTATTACTTACTACCATTACAACGTATAAAATATACCCACAAAAAAATTAAACATTTAAAGTCTCAAAATTAGTTTACCGTTCATTATTCCCGCCGATCACAGTCGTGCGCTTGTGTGATCGTTTCGTGTGAATGTAGTGGTGCGATTCGCTACCTATCTATTTTGCAAACGCGTCCTTAAAAGAGCGCGGGAGGCCTAAATTCACATAGTATCTGTATTCATAATTATATGATTTCCTATCGACAAGCGGACCGCATGCTTATTTCATAGCATAGCAGCATCAATTAATTAATTTTAATATGCAATCTTCGTCTTCTTCCTAACATTAATATTCCTAACATAATTCGTTATTTTGCCCAGTCTGATTCTTACTCTTGTCCAGATTTGACAGGTTATTAGTTTTAACACCGAGCGATAGCCATGACCTCCGCAACCCTAACGGCGAACCAGTAACTCAATGTATAAGAGTAAACAACCTATCAAGAGTTAGCGATTATAATCAGATGTTAATGATAACAACCGACAGCTTAATGTGCTCTCCGTGGAACGGTGGTGGGTACCACGAGACCAAACGCCCACACTTAGACAGGTATAAAAATTATGCTGTTCTTATAAATAAGAGTTAGTTAAGAATCCGTGACCGTCATGACTAATATGTGCAAAAACTACATTGAATTGTAAAAGATAATCGCATGTTTACGAATAAATTTAGACTCATATATCAGACAATGAAAAGTAGAGAACTAAAATCTAGATTTTAAGCAAATAAAAACATATTTTTTTATATTTACTTGGCATTTAAATAAATTATTCCTTCTTATTGAAATTATATATTTAATAATAATTATTATAAATTAATTTACAATACAGGCGCAGCGGTAGCGAACCTGCTTTAAGCGCTAGAGGTCGAGGATTCGGTTACTGCTGGGAGCAGAAGTTTATATTGACCATACAGGCATGTTTTCAGGTGTGGGTGTGTTTGTCCTTGTCAATGTATCCTCAATAGCTCAACGGTAGAAGGGCCGACTTCACTCCGTTAACGTGAGAATAGCGAGTTTGATCCTGGCCCACTTGGGCTATTGTTGTACCTACTCCTAGCGCAAGCTTCGAGCTTATTTGGAGGAGTAATAGGAATACTAGTAATGCCTTGAAACAGCATTGCTAATATTCTTTGTATTAAAAAAAATATATGTTTCCGGACACAGGATATAACTATACTAATGGGGGTTGTTACATTTGTAGCGTTTATTTATTTATGTTTTAACCATTTTGGTGATATAATTTAAAGGGTGATACCCTTTAAATTATTAGAGTCAACTAGCCGTGTCTAGGCGTAGCTATGCCGTGATCACATTAACACAAGTGGATCGTAAATCAAGCAGGATCAACCGCAAGTTATCAGTGACGCGGACCCGCGTCACCTACGTCCAGTGAAACGTCAGGCAGAGATAAGTGGAGGGAATGATTAACAAATACAATTATTATAATTGCATAATTGCATAATTCTTATTTATAAATAAATTAATTAATAAAAAAACACTGCACACTCACAGCCTCATTAGGATAGTAATATCCAGTGTCGGGGGTCCGGAAACATTCACAATGATACCGACAAATACAGCCAGACCGGAAAATATGCTTGCATGGTCAATACAAACATATTATGCTCCGAGCGAGAATCGAACCCGCGACCTGTGGCGTTTAAGGCAGGTTTCCTATCGCTGCGCCACAACGTCGTCATAATTCTTATTTATATTTCTGGATTATCATAAAAACTATACATTTATTCGCAAGTAGCATGAAAATTAAAAATTATTCTTACAAGTTCCTACGGATAATGCGATTTCTTAGAAATAGTCACGTAGCGAAATGCCGTCTGCTGTGTATGTGTGTTTATATGAGTACACGAGTCTCTTTTTATAATATAACCTACTGAAATATAGTTAGATTTGTAGAGTGTAGAGTTTTCATTTCACAGATTTCATTTAACATTCGGAGTTTAAGAAAAACATAATGTTCCTATCGGGGGTTCCCAGACCGCACAATTTTTTTGATGTATAATCCAAGACAAAAAAAATGAATGTAAGTAATTTATTCTTCATTTTCTTCCTCCTAAACGATTTCATGGATTTTATAATTATTTTTTTTACTTATCCCCAGCATAGGTGGTATCCGGAAAAAAAATATTTTCCAGTTTTTCGAACAATTTTAAAAAAATATTTCAATAAATTGGTTACATGAAAAGCTTCCTTTCGTGCTACAGATCAGTTCCTGCATTCTAATTTAACGTAATCCACAACACAACACGACGATGGTAATTATATTTATTCCATTAAATAGAATTTTGCATACTGATTTTAGTATACTGAGCGTAGTGCGGTTACGTTTTGATCACATTAACGCATAGGCGTCGTAAATCACGTAGGATCAAGCACGGGCTATCGGTGACGCGGACCGACGACAATGTCCCGTGGTACGAAACAGTTTAATGAATCATTGTTTATTTACACAAACAACCGTGTATACAATGATAAAATAAAATGCAGGGAACTGACAACGGTGGGGCGTTGTGAGTTGCAAGTCAGATGTTTGTTATATATCTGTTTCGGTCTGGGCGTGTGTCCTTGCGGGTCTCCCCACCGTGCCTCGGAGAGCACGTTAAGCTGTCGGGCCCGGTTGTTATCACATAACATCTGATAATAATCATTAATTCTTGATAGGTAATTTGCTGTTATCCAATAAGTTACTCGTTGGCCGTTAGGGTTGCAGAGGTCAGAGATGGCGATCGCTCTGTGTAAAAACTAGTAACCTACCAAACCCGGATAAGAGTAGTAACAAGCGGGGTCTGCTTATTACTCTTATGCTTAGCTTGGGTAAAAAAAAATATCGGGAATAATGCTAGAACAAAGAAGTTAAAATTAGAGAACTGCTGTTGAATGCATTCGTACTGCTAGCATAATATAGGTATAGGTGCTTATCTTATCGAGTGGTTAGTGGCCAACCTAGTGTCAGAGTTGTCCAAGTCGGCCTCTGACTTGACTTTTCGACTATTATCAATTTGATAACAGCTGAGACCGACTTTTTAAGTGTCATCTAGTGACTGACCACGCCTAAAGTTGTTTAATCCGACGATCATTTACCGACCGGTAAGCGCACCCGTGCTAATTCAGGTATATTCTTACACCGGTCTCATGTATGTAACTATTATGGCAATTATCTTACAAATAAATAAATGAACGCTGCACACTCAACGGCCCCCATTAAGATAGGTATATCCTGTGTCCAGAAACATTCAGAATGACAAGGAAAAATACACCCAGACCGGAAAATATGCTTGCATGGTCAATACAAATATATTATGCTCCGAGCGGGAATCGAACCCGTGACCTGTGGCGTTTAAGGCAGGTTCGCTACCGCGGCGCCACAAAGTCCTCTAAATAAGAAGTACTACATACTGTAAGCAAGGTAATATTGTTTTCTATATTTACTCATGAAAGTGATTATCATTAAACCTTCCAAACAAAAAATAATTTGAATTTTGAAGATCCTCCATTTTCAATGTGGTTATTTGTGATTTCATAAACAATAAGGTTAAGAAAATGATAAACCTTCTTAAATCATTTTCATCATGTGAAGCTTGTTTTAAATACAATTCTATAAGATACGCACAAACTGTAAACAGTCAAATGTTATTTTTTTTTCAAACATTCTTCATTAAGAGAGATTAAAAAAAAATTAAATAAAACATCAGGCAGGTAAAAGTGCGGGGCGGGGATCTTCGTTAAGGTTTAATTAAATCGTCCTCAACGGCCTCTCGCGTTTTAATTCCACCGTTATTAACGCTGTTAAAAAGTGAGCAGATGGAACATAGACGTACGTGGAGACTCAAATAATTTGTATAATTATTTTAACCAAAGTACACATACATTGTAGCATTAAAAACACAACTAATAAACCTTTTGTCTAAAATAAATATAAAATCGAATAGTGTGACAGTTATTATAAAAAAGTGTCCTAAATTACATAATTATGTATTGCGTAAATAAAAAAATATTTAAGCGCATAAATGAAAATGTTAACTAAGATATTACTTTTTTATTGTTTAGTGTATTACTAAACAAATTATAATAATTAAAAACTTACAAAGCGGATCCATAGACAACATGCCATGATAGAACAGACGAGTGGCCGCGGCGTTTCCGCAGAGGAACACTCGCGATAAGACGACCTCCTCCCCTTCTCGCGATCTCCACTGCATCCCAACTGTTTGGATTTTAATATTACACTTAAGTGTTGTTTCTAAAGACGTCCCCGGTTAAGTACTAATTTGTCCAAACTTGAAACGAAGCTATTTCTACGTTTCCGTAACTTCTTTACTTGAAATGTTTTCATTACCGGTTCTAAGAGGGAAATGGATTATCGTCATCATGATTATTCAATTATAAAGATAATTGAATATAAACTTTTATTATAAATGTATTTTATTATAGAAAAATGTATGTAGTGTTGCTGTATGTTAGTTGTGACCCTGACATTGAGGGCTGTCTTAAGTTAGATTCCCGCTCGGGGTAGAAATTTAATATTGATGTCACAGACATGTTTCTGTCAGTATGGTTGTGCCTGTATTTGTGTATGTGTCTGAACCCCTGACACAGTATAACTATTCTTATGGAGGCCGTTGCATGTGTAGCGTTTGTTTGTTTATTATATAATTTTTTATATGTCGATATATACGAAATGTTTTTAATTCCAAACACCTCGGTAAGCAGGAACATCGATTTTTGGCAAAGGCTCTTTTGTTTGTATCTTCAAAGACCTACAGCGGAGAATGTAACCTAATCGCCTTGGACGTACAATTACTTATTAGAAAAAATAATGTCTTCAAAGAAACAAAAAAAAACAAGAAATGGAAAATTTTTATTTTTTCTTTTTAATGTTGAAGTATTTTTCTATTTTTTTTATACTTCTTAGTTAGCAATAATAGTCAGACAACGTTATAATTCCCAATTGTATCTCAACCCGTAAAAAAATTAATAGTATTGTGAGGTTTTGGTAGTCATCTGTGAATGTGATGAACCAAACGCTTTTCCGAAGCAAATGGACGAGTTATTTTAAAAAAACTATATCAAAATCGTAATAGGTGTACCTACCTGTAAAATTTTAAATGTTCCCTCGATTTCTTTAAGATACCATCATTAGATGGCGACAAAATTACAACGAAATCAACTGAAAGTGAAAAGAATAAATACCCTTTCCATATACTTTTACCTTTTCTCTGACATATTACATTTTTCTGAAGTCTGTGACTCTTTTAAACAAAAAATAATCTTCGAAATTGTTCCAGCCGCCTCGGAGTAATCGAGTAACATACATAAAGAAAAAAAACGAATTATTTATCTAGAACCTTCTTCTTTTTGAAGTCGAAAAAGGTCATTTGGATCGTCAGCTTTCACTATCTAAAATATCTGACAGTCTATATAATTATTAATGTTTCGAAATAGAAAAGTTCCTTTCAGTCTGGTCCATCCGGTACTTTTTTTTGTGTATTTTAATAAACAACCACCCAGCATTGAAAGGTTCAAAATTTAATATTAAAATTTTCATTCATTTCGATTTCGATTATTTTACGTGTTATTATAATTATTAATTCAATTACACATTTAATATTGCAGATACATTAATAAAATAATAATATTATATTTTATAATCGCGACTCACGGTACATATGCCATCTAGTGAGCATTTTATGAAAACAGTCACAGTATTAGCTCGTTTCGCGTTAGTTTTAGATATATTAAAAATGAGAAGTGAAAAAAATATATTTTCTTATAAAAAAAAAAACAAACTTGTGACTTAAATTTTTAGAAAGTATATTCCTATAAATAAAACTAAGTTTTATCTGTTTTACGTTTCTTAGCATGTTTCATTTCATTTTAGTCTTTATATCTTTAGCATAGGGATTACATTTGTAGTGAAACTGTTTTATCATTTTATAAAATGTCAACAGTTCGCTGTCAAAATTGCGTGGTCGGCGATGACTGATGTAATAGTGAATACAGTGGATGTACGGTGTAGCGGTATGTCGATCCATGATACACAGTTTAAAGTAATCTTTCTTATTAATAGTGGAAATGCAATCATCCGTGGAATCTACCACTTTTTTAACTTAATTAAGTACGAACGTTACCTGTACTTATTTGTGATGTAAATTAATGTGCAATGGGTTCGTAAATTCTTGAATTGAATCACGCAATTTCGTAGATTCGATATCAACAATGGCAGGGAGCACCTTACCCGAAAGGGTTGCTCAGATATATTATACGTATGGTCTTTTCTGTTCATCATATCCTGCTCTGGCAATAACCTTCGCCCTCTCAGTTATCCTTGTATGTTGGTAAGTGGTTCCATCAATATTTTCACGCTGCAGTTGTGATACTTGATTTTGATTATTTTTCTATATAATATGATTTTGAAATAATTACTAATATATATATATAAGAGTCACTATATTATCTTGTTACAGTTTTCCACTCTTAAATGTGCCTCTACCAGGAAACATACCCACTGTTGTAAACGTTCATCTAAGTAATGAACATCACAAGGCAAATGACTGCAGTGAAAATAATTGCCCTTTAACAGGCTAGTACATATTTGTGCATATTTTTTGGAAAAATACAGTCATGATAAACAACGGTTTCATAACAGACATATAGCATGGAGATAATTAGTATATTAAATAACATAGCAATATGGCCTTGTCAAAAGCTATTTGTCAAATAAGTAAACTATGATGCAAAATCAAATTTGCAGCTATAATAATAATAATAATAATAATAATAATAATAATATCTTTATTTTACATAGTCTTTACAACATTTTCACATGATTTTAGTACAGCATAATTAGCTTAAACTGGGGTAATTTTATCTATGGACCCCACACTAGGTGACCTGTGTCGTGGGGCCGGAGAAGGATTTACAATTTAGACACGGTTAAGCTATCAGTTTTGAGTTGCGGGCATATGTAATAAAGATTGAAATCAGTAATATTCGTATTTTTTTAGTGATAAAATCAGTAAAACATAAAATAAAATAAAAAAGGTAAGTAATAAATATATATGTAAACAATAAATATATATGTAAATATCCAGATACACACATATATATATATATATATATATATATATATACATTCAAAGATAATTTAATGATACACGTATATAATAACTCAGCATTTTTATGTCATTATTATTTCCTCTGTTTCATGATATGATAGCTTTTGAATCCAGTTCTTGATACGAATTTTGGCTTGCCGTGTAGTGCATATTTTAAGATCACAAAATTTTAATATATTGTTATAAACGAGAGCATCTATGAATGGTGGAAATCGTTTAGCAAAACTTGTTTTAATGGTCGGTAATATCGCTTTGTATACTCGCTTTCTTTGGATGTCTTTTAAGTTGGATGCACGTAACATTGATTTGTGTTTATCTAAAGATAGTTTGAGAATGAATAGTTGACGAACCGTTAATAGCTTGCACTCTTGGTATAACTTTGAGGTGGGATATCTATACGGTTTATGTAGCATCACCTTCAATACAGACCTTTGTGCTCTCTCTACTTCTAGAATTATCGTTTTAGCTGCGCTGCCCCAAGCCATTATCCCATAATTAATTAATGACTGACACATTGACATATAGATTGACCTCAGAAGAAGCGGATCAGCTATATTGCGAAGTTTTTTCATAATACCAATAGTTCTGCGTACTCTCGATGAAAGACAAGATATGTGTGCTCTGAAGGAAAGATTGTGGTCCACTTGTACCCCAAGATACTTGCTGACATTAGCATTCTTTACTTCTTCACATTTGCAATTTTGATATGTTGCTAAAGTATGTGTGTTGCACGTGTGATACTTTAAACTGGGCCGTGAATTTGGAGCTGATGCACCGGTTTTATGAAAGCATAAGTAACTTGTCTTTTCTTTATTTAGGGTTAAAAGATTTTGCCGTAGCCATGTTGACACTAGTGAGATACCATTTTGAGTATTGAGAAAGGTTTCGTTCCATGTATCTCCATGAAAGAGAATAGCAGTATCATCGGCATAGCAAATAACATTTGCTTTGGGTAGCTGAAGACAATGTATGTCGTTTATATATAATATAAATAAGGTGGGGCCGAGGATACTGCCCTGTGGTACACCGAAATTTATTTCTATCATTTCACTTTTAGTGGTTCCCACTTTTGTACATTGCCTTCTGTGCGTTAAATAGCTCTTAAACCATTTTAATGGTATTCCTCTGATTCCCAAGTATTCAAGTTTTTTAAGCAGTATTGGTATTGAAACAGTATCGAACGCCCGAGCTAGATCTAGAAATAGTCCTATGCAATTTCTCTGCTTGTCTAAAAGAGATGAAACAGTCGAGGTTAAAAGTAAGACTGCGTCTTCCGCTGATTTATTTCGTCTAAATCCAAATTGCTTATCTTAGCTGGAGTTGTTGTCATTAGATACTGACTAATCATTCTCTGAAAGTTGTATTTTTTGGTAAACAAATGTTTGAAATGCATTCATTAGTATTATCTTTTACAGTAGTGTGATTCTGTGCAACTAAAAATAAATAAATAAACGTTCCACACTCAATGGCCCCCATTACGATGGTTACATCCTGTGTAGGGGGCAAACCCACGTAGACTGGAAATGTGCCTCTATTTTTAATACAAACATCTGAGTGGGAATTCAACCTGTGGTATGAACCAACGCAATCTGTGGCCCTTAAAGCAAGTTCAGTACTGCTGCAGTACAACATCAAAAAAATATTCTTTTAATATAAATAATTACCAGACCTGTTTCTCGAAGTTGTTATTTCCTATTTATTGCAGATTTTTTATTGGAAAATGAGTTGGAAAGTTAGAGATAATTTATTAAATAGTTACCATATCTCAACCCTCATTTTGTAGTATCATTTCATAAATTGAAATCAAAAAGCAAAATGGTTTGATAGCAGTGGAAAATTTAATGATTACAATTATATTTTTTAGGTTCATTCAAATTAGATCTATTACAAAATGAGACACAAAAACTGCCATATGTATGGGTAAAGGACAAACCACTACTATATATACATCAAGTAATAATGAGAATAGGTAAGTTTGTGTGTTTTAGTATCAAGATATTTTTACAATATAAAAGATATGAGTAGTTGAGTCTTGTTGTTTTGAGCATGAACGGCTGAACAGGGGAAGTACTACTCTGTTACAAAATATATTGTCGAGTATCATGCTGTTCTTTTGTTTTACGAGTGTGAGTGCGGGATCTGCACACTGCCTGAAGATTATTGTAATAGAGTCATGAAAGGGTTTTAAACCGTCTGCTATGTGTAAAGAGTATAATGCTATTTACAAAGAGTACTTTGGACTCTACTTCCGATTACCATCAGGTGGAGTAGTCGTCTGCCCCCTCTGCTGGATAAATAAAAATGTGTGTGTGGTTGAGGAGATCAGATATAGAAACTCAACTAAGCCTCAATAACAATTAATAATAAGCAATAGAAGATTATAAAAAAAGAATCTGCTCTGAATTCACGATGTAATTTGGATTAAAATAGTCCATTTATATAGTTGATTTATGAGTCTAAAAATCTAAATTTTATTATTTATGCTAAAGTATGTAACTTTCAAAAAAAAGTGAATAAGTGCGTGATACCCCCTTGGATTACGTCTTGTTGCCTAGTCTTTTCGAGGACTATGCATATAAACATATTTCGTTTTAATAACCGGAATGGTGAATTATTTTGGTATATGATAGCAAGATTTCACTATAATTATGTTGAGTACTAATTTTAAGGAAAATGTATACTATTATTACTAAATTATACCAGTACTTTGTTTGATATAACATTAAAGGCGATAAGTACATTTACCAAAAATAGCGTAAATGTTTTTTGCTGTAATGATATTTAAATAACATATTACTAGACAAATACGAATCATAAAAAAATTTGCTTTTCGTATTACTTCCTATTCTTAGCACGCTTAGCAAGGATTCTAAAGTTTTATAAAATATTTATATGTAGTCTCATAGTAATGCTGTTAAAATAAAATTGAAGTGTATGTTTGCTGTGTCAAAATAATTGCTTTCTACTGAATGCATATGAAAATACGATACTTATAACGAAAAACTTTCTTTTTTCATTTTTGTCTGTTCCGACTAATCTTCGAAACGTTGTGATCGATTTTAATTGGATTTATACGTGCAGATAAGCTATTTTAATAGACTACCTTTGTTTTAATATATAATAAAAACTAAACAATAATTCTGCAGAGCACGCAAACGTATGTAAAAACGATATGTGTTTGATCCCTATAGACTCTAAAACGGCTAAATCGATTTATCGAAATTTTCAGCAATCTTCTGATAAACCAAGTGAAAGAACACACTAACAAAACGCAAGAACACGAAGCTAGTATGCTATAAAGAATAAAAATCATTTGTAAAATAATATTTATTTTGTACCTTCTTTTTCTATATGTGTACCTTTTAAATTTTATTTTCGTAGGAGTGTCGCCATGGAATAATAATCTTAAAATGTGGGATGCGTTCAGAGCACCACTTCAAGAAGTATTTCGCATAATTGAAGCTGTACGGAATCACGAAGACCCTGAAACGTAAGTTTGATGTCAATGTATTCTACTCATTGATATTCAGTTTCAAAATAGGTTGGACGTAGGAATAACAAATAGATGCTTGTGAAACCAATCTGAATTATGCATCATCAAACTAAATTTTGATACTATTGGCATTGTTAGTATTATTTGGCCCCTTGAAGGTGATAATCGGCACGAGGCGGTCCATACAGACATTTAGTATCTTTTTTCCGGAATGTGTACTGCTGTTAGCCCTACTGGCCTTGACAGCGTCACCAGGGCAGGGGCCGAGTACAGAGACTCAGCCGTGATAAAGGGGCAGCCCTCACGGGGGCTCAAATTTGAGATTTAGTATCTACTTAGCAGTAAACGTATGAACGCACGCGAAGAGAGAAGGGATGAGAAAATAAACAAGAAGGGAACAGGTGTGGGGGATATTAAATTCTTTCACTAATATCTCGAAACGAACCAGTACATACTGATACAGTTACTTTACGCCGATTTTCTGTGAGAAAGTAGTATTTCCCCGGTGGAGGCCCATTTGTGCTGGTAGGACGGATCTACTACTTCTTAAACAGAGCTTGCGGTTTGAGAGCCATCCTGAGATCTTGCCAGATACAGAATCTTATGTAATCAATCCGTAACTCCGCTATGAAGCAGCGTCCTGAATTTAGCTTTCTATACGTTTCTTTAACAGGAAAAGACGTTTGACTCAATTCTATACATTATTATTCTTTTTTATATCTAGATTATTCGTATTCAATATGTATTTGAATGTTATTATAATGTGTATCTTGAAGGTTGCTTGTATAAATGCTTATTTAAATGGCAATAGCGAAGAATATATACAATGCGGCGTTCTAAGTTATTACTTTCGGTTACAAGTGGTTACAGTTGGTAATAAGAAGTGTAAAATTACACTGACTACACCCGGCAGGGTTAATATACATACAAATTATTTTTTTAAAATATATCTAATTTAGAAATAAACGCTGCACACTTAACGGCCATATTAGGATAATAGGGGAAAATACACAAGGACAAGCCGGAATCGAACCCGCGAGATGTGGTGCTTAAGGCAGTTTCGCTAATGATGCGCGCTAACCTCTTAATAAATATTAAAATTATTAATCTAATATATGTCAATGTTATATAATTTTAATGTATTTATAAAAGCTTTGCTATTTTTTTTTATAGTTACAGTTTTTATGGTATGTGTTTGAATATTGTGTAAATCAAATTCAATTAAAAAAAAGCTATGCATTTGTTATATTTAAATAGTGTTAAACAGTGTGCTATAGCGTCATAAAAGGAGCAGTCAATGTTACGAAGTCGTCACATATAATTGTACAAAGGAGGTCATAAACCTTAACCGTCGCGTTTCGTTGCTGCCACTGGTATTGTGCTCTGCGCTATCTGGACTACATCGAACATTGATAATAAGACATTTGGTCGCTTGCGTCAAGGCTCTTGCGAAAATATTAATGTGCTCTCCACGTAATTTCCGGCTACGATAGCTTTGTCTTCCGATTCATTATTATTTAAAATTAAAAAAAAAACACAAACCTACGTCCGTGTCTTTAATAGCGGCATAATTCATTATCTATAAACGATTGTGTTGATACTTTTAATAGCTGAAAAAATTGTAATTGTATGTTTACTTTGTTTTATATAAGGAAGCTCTTCAATTGTTTTAAACATAAACATCAATCAACCATCTATGTTAATTTTATTATTATGCAAGATAGTGTAAGAATCTGTAACTAAACCATTCTTCCATCTTTTATTATCCATTTAATCTTTTAGCCGATAGCCTTTTAGGCGGTAATTCAGTCTATGTGTTACGTATGTTGTATATTTGATAATTTATTTAATTGCAGATTAAAGTATACTATATGTTACTATGATTTTATAGTGCAACAATCAGCCTCGTTGCGTGCAAAATTTCTTTCAACTAGTAAATGTTAAGCCACCACAATCTGACTTCAAATTTAAATATTTATCAATTAAATGCAACCAACAATGAAATTAGTATAATACATTTTAGTTATTAATTATTATTATTGCGTGTCATGCTGCTCAAATATTATAGTGTATCCGTATAGAGCTTGTATTGAGTAATGATATTAATACTTATAAAAGATATTATAGTATGCATGCAAGAATAAAATTCTTAAAAGTGTAAGAGCTGGGTATCAGCTCTACGGTTACAGTATCGAGATTGTTTTTGTATGCACGCGATTTAATGGTTAAAGATGGCTGTCGTTTTTCAAAGTAAATGATGATTATTACTTTTTGACAATAACGATGACGCAGTTGGTCATTATGAATTATGGTTACGTACGCGATACATATAAAACTTTGTAACTCTGTCATGCTTTAGGTGTATCCTAGGTATATTTGAGTGTACAGTTGTATTTTTAAGCCTTAAATATAAGGCATAACATATATGTATTTTTGGCAGAAAGGAAACGCTATTGCAGCACTGTTATCAAATCGAAGGGATTAGACAGCGGTACAGCAAAGCGAGTATCGATCTCGTTCTACCAGAGTACAGCTGTCTTCTTCTCTCTCCAGCGAATCTATGGCAACAAAATCCACAATCGTTCTCCCTTGATGCGAACATTGTCAACACGATTTACATGTATCAGGTTAGTCTTAATTAATTATAATACATTATAGCTCGCGTATACTACTTCGCAGTAGTCACTGTTAGTTGTGGCGTTGTGGGTAGCGAGTCTGCCTTAAGCCTCGACGGTTGCGGGTTCGATTCCCGCTCGGAGCAGATGTTTGTATTAATCGTACAGGCATGTTTTCCGGTCTGGTTGTGTTTGTCCTTGTCATTGTGAATGTTTCCGGACCTCCGACACAGGATATAATTATCCTAATGGGGGCTGTTGAGTGTGTAGCGTTTATTTATTATTTATTATTTACTGTTAGTTAAACAAACAGTCACCGTAGTTTTCCTCTGCGTTGTCTCTGACTGATCAGAAGTAGAAAGAGAGAAGAGAGGAGCCCGAAAAAATACATTGAGGGATTAGGGTTTCTTTTTTATTTTATACCATAAAGGTGGCAATTGGATGTACTGCCCGTCTGATGGTATGGAGTCACCATAGTCTATAGAGGCTTAAAAGCGTGTGGCCAGTTCTAAGGGGAAAAATTGAGAGGGTAGAAAAAAGTTGTGGTTTTGGCCTCTGGTGCTCCCACTCGTCGAACGAAATGCAATAGTACTTCCCCGATCGAGCATCGATCTAACACGCTAAAAACAGTAAGGTTGCACTACTGCGACTCTTGTGTTCAAACATCTACTGAAACGCAACAGTACAAACACTTCGAGTCGATATTGTGTGTAAAGATATAATTTCTCCTCTTATACCGGTCCATTTGACAGTTGTATGTAAATATTGGTCCAAGTGATTCAAAATGATTGTTGTGATGAAAAAAAACCGAAAATGTATTCTTTAGTGTGATGCCACAACTGTCCTTAGATCACTAGCTCTTTTAAGGATTTCAAGAGTACTACACATTTATTGTGAATATATAAATATTTCTTACCAATTAATAACTATCAATTGTTTTGAAGATTTAAATTTGTTGTAAAGCTCGTAGTGGCAATACTATAGGGCCGTTCCAAGATTTTCGTATATTAACAGCATTTAACTATATTTACGAATATTAAATAGTAACATGTTATTATATATTATGTGAACAGAATCTACAAAAGGACAAGACATCTATAGCAGAAATGGCGTTTGGTATGCACATGCGTGACGCGGGCATCAAGCGGTATCCGTTGCGCGTGCGGCCGCGAGTCCTGCAATACGCCGTCACTATATTCTATGAGCAGGCTGACCAACGGTAACTATCAATAGCTAAATTTATACTTATTATAGCGATAAAAAGTTTCCCTTGTCCTAGAGAAGAATAGGGGAAGTACTACCCTCTCACAGATCTGTGTAAAGAACAATAGAATACTGTTAGTAATCTTATTGTCGTGTCTCGTGAGGTGAGGATGCCGGAAGCCCAATCTTCTATCACCATTGTCCTCTTCTTGTTTCTCCTTCTCACCTCTTCCCACCTATCCTTTGGGGTTGTCAATACTGGGTTCATGTGTTACGGTGACTGCTTACCGTCAGGTGGACGGTATGCTTGTTTGCCAACCGTCATGAAATTAAGGAAATATATCAAGATACTCTAACCGGTTTCTCGAACGTTGATCATGTCAACTTAACATAGCAAGTACAAAACGCTCATTGGTTGGCTGTTGATCATCGATTATCTTTAACCAATGAGCGTTCTATATTTAGTATGTTAAGTTGACATGAATTTGAGCAATGTTCGAGAAACCGGGGGTTAGTCGCTTAGACAAGAAAGTAACAAACAAAAATTTGCGCATTTGTAAAATTTTTGTTTGCGTGTGTATATTAAATAATCTAAATAAATAGTAGTATCATGTGTCGCATATTCGAAAACACACAATGATAATCAGAACACATGTCTGTATAGTCAATACAAACATCTGCCTCGAACGGGAATAGAACCTGTGACCCGTGGAGTTTAAGACGCATTTTCAAGTTTTCCTAGTCCACTTCTTGTCGAGTGGTTAGGTTAGGCCAACCTAGTGTCAGGGTTGTTCAGGTCGCCCGTGGGCCTCTGACTTGACTTATAGACTGTTGTTAAATTGTCAACTGCCGGAACCGACTTTTTATGTGCCCTCCGAAGCACGGAGACGCTCGGTTGAAATACCACTATGCGATCACCCATCTAGTGACTGACCGCGCCTAAAGTTGTTTAACTTACCGATCGCTTACCGACGGTTGCACTCGGCTATGAGCGTCTCCTAGTCTACTAATATTTCTATTTGTACAGTAATAACCCAAGGTCGATCGGGTCAGAAACGAACCAGCAACTTTCTCGTTAAGAGTCGGTGCCTGTACTGTTGAGAAATGACGGCTTGTAATGTCTGAGCATAGTTTGTATCGGTAATAACCAGCTCGTAATAATTCCTTTACTAGCGACATCCGCGTCTTAACGTATTGCTGGTTTTCATAAAAGATATCGTTACCCATGTTTAAATGAAAGTCTAAGTAATTTAAAGTATAAAAATTATATTGATGCAATTTTATTACAAGCATAATATAAGCGCATTTAGTTATAAAAATTAAAGAGTTTCTTTTAAATAAATTTGCAATTGGTATTGGTGGTGGTGGAAATTCCTGAGTTGCCACTAAAATTACTAGTGTGTATAATAATTTAAAAAAAAATACATTTTTAAATAAAGAAAATTTTAAGTACATACATTTACGTATAATACACTGCTTCGATTAAATTTTTGACACATAATAATATCGATAAACAGGGTATAGATTAAAATGTAACAAATAAAACGAATCTATTTTATTGATAATGTGATTTATACCAATATTATTATATTTTATTTCAGATTCATCGACTCCCTTACGAAAAAACTTCGAGAAATGTATCCGTTGTACCAGGACACGCCTCAAACACACTCGGAAGAGACGACGCTTATTTATTATCCGGGACAATTTAATTATCACGAATTAGTACCATTGACGATCACTTTCGTAGGAATATTTCTCTACGTTTACTTCTCGGTGCGAAAGATTGAATTTATAAAATCGAAGTTCGGTCTAGCCGCCTGCGCCGTACTCACTATAGCAGGCAGCCTATCGATGTCCATGGGAATATGTTTCTACTTCGGTTTCTCTTTGAGTTTACAAGGAAAGGAAATATTTCCATATCTAGTGATTATCGTCGGTCTCGAGAACGTGCTCGTTCTGACTAAAAGTGTAACCTCAACTGACTCGAGGTTGGACGTCAAGATCCGACTCGCACAAGGTCTGAGCAAAGAAGGGTGGTCGATAACGAAAAATCTATTAACAGAGATAACAATACTAACAGTCAGTTTCTTCACATTCGTACCGTTTATACAGGAATTTTCAATATTCATGATAGTGAGTCTGATATCAGATTATTTCATACAAATGGTATTTTTCGCAACGATACTAGGTATCGATGTGAGACGTATGGAATATTATCCCGAACAGAATTCTAAATTGCAATTAAAGGAGTATTTCATAGCGAATAATGGTCTCAATTGGCGTTATGATAAGAGCTACAACGATGAATGTAATATATCACCGCAGCGAATGACAAAATCTAAATCGCACCCGAGACTGAATGGCTTAGCACAGAACAGTCCTACGGATGTTGTTGCTAAGAGAAATTCCAGTCCCGGCGGACAAGACAACAGAGTTCCCAAAAGGATAAGACTAGTCAATATGTGGGCGAGAACGAGGTTCTTCCAAAGAGCCTTCATGGTATGGATGCTGGTTTGGATATCTATGATAGTTTATAACTCTGGAATCGTTGATTACTTCATTGCTAATGTAGAGAAACCTAATAACAGAGCTGAACATCAGAGACAATATAACGAAAGAAAGGAGGCGAATCAGCAGAATTATAGTATATATAATAACAGCGGGCATCCTTTGGTGTTCTCACCGCTTTTAGAAACGTCTGACACGGATAAAGGAGCCACGGCGGCTAATGACACTATAGTGTTGAAGCATTCGTCCCATTACCTTCCACTGTCTAGGTGAGTGTCATCACTATCTAATCTAATGATAAGTAATATAATTTTATCAATGAAGTGCAATAAATGATCATAAAACGTTATTAGATAACAGCCATAATAAAATGACTAATCCAAGCGTTATAACTGAAGTCACTAAAACGAATCGATTATTAGATCGTCTTGTAAAAGTCGTTGGAGTTTTTGAAACTTTAAACCGAAGTGCTATGATTTATATATTTATAAAATTATTGGAACAAAATTCCGTTACGCGGCTTACGGGCAGTGCGATTTAGTAGAAATCGTCACGTAACGAAATACCGTATGCTGTGTGTGTGCGTGTGTGTATCGAGCCTACTACAAGCAATGAGCTCACGAGCGATCGAGTGCGCAGCCGGATGCGCAACTCTCTCGCTCTCTATCGCTGTCTCTTTTTATCATATTACCTTTTGAAATGTACAGATTTCATTTCGGATTACATTCGAAGTTGAAGAAGAAACGTAAGAAATTTCGTTTCTGACGGCGGTCCACCGACCGCAACATTTGTTTAATTGGACGCAAATAAGCAATACCATGTCAACCCACACGAATGTCATTTCGAGAAAAACGAGTTCTTTTTTTGTGTATTGGTCAAGTTTTTGGCAATTTCAGATTTATGTAAGCTATTTTACTTATTTTCACAAAAAATAAGTACACAAACTGCATATGTCGTATATAATATCACCCAAAACGTTTTACATATTATATAAATTGCATGATTACAAAATGGCTTTTTTAGAAGTTTTAAAGCTTAAAACCCTACAAATTTAAAGAAAAATGTTCTTCAGCCATGTGCAAACACTTCTGCATATATAACTCAGTTTTTTCAATTTTGTGCGTTGACATGGTGTTGCTTATTTGCGTCCATATATGTCTCAGAATTTTTATTAAGATTTGTAGATTTCCGGACAGTGTTTACCTTCACTTTTAAGCACGACACAAATTCGAAACACAAATTAAACATTTGAAAGATCAAAAGTCCTTGCCCGGATTTGAACCGGTAATCTTTGGTTATAGTCTGTTTTGTATCCACTGGGCCATCTCGGTTTTAAGAAATAAACTCATATAAACGTAATTAATCACGCTGCTCTATTGCAGAATGGTGGGTTTTTGGTTTACGGTAATATGGTCTCCGATTTTGTTTCACCACTCACGAGTTGCTTTACGATTTTTTCCTTCATCTAAAACATCACATGAAAAGCTAAGGTGCTTGCTTTGGATTTGACTCTGCAACCACTAATGTAGTATCAATGAATATTGTCTATCTAATTTTATTATTGCAGTAAAAGACATTCTTTACTTACAGACTGTCACCGTACCACTGGTCGTCGATACTGTCGCAGTACAACGAGTCGGTGGCGGGACGGTACGTGGTGGTGCTGCCGCCGGTGCTGGTCAGTCACCGCGTCGGCCCCGAGCTGGCCGCCGGGCTCCGGCACCCCGACGAGCGGGACCCTCCGCCTCTGCGCTGGCAGGCACTAGCAGCGGCTCTTGACCCCATCGATACATTACCCGGTGAGAACATCATCTAATACCTTTATAATGTCAATCTCGGAAACGACTCTAACGACTGTCATGACATTTGGACGCAAATAAGCAATACCATATCAACCCACAAAATTGAAAAAACTGAGTTATATATGCAGAAGGGTTGGTAAATGGCTAAAAAACATTTCCTTTAATATTTGTAGGGTTTTAAACTTCTAAAAAAAACATTTTTTAATCATGCAATTTATATATTATTTTAAACGTTTTGGGTTATATTATATACGAAGAAAGCAGTTTGTATACTTATTCTTTGTGAAAATAAGTAAAATAACTTACATAAATCTGCAATTCCAAAAAACTTGATCAACACATAAAAAAAAACATATAAAGCAAGTTGTTCAGAATTTTCAAACGCGTTTTTCTCGAAATGACATTCTTGTGGGTTGACATGGTATTGCTTATTTGCGTCCATTTAATATGCAGGAGGTTCAGAGGGCGATATATGGATCTAGCTAGGATTCATTTTTAGAAATTGTTATTTTATCCGTGTTTTTCCCGGTTCGAGTCCTGATGTCTCCAGTCCATATTATGCTTTTTTTTCAAGTTCCTACTTTTGTGAGAAAAACTATTATTGGGAACCTTTTCTCAACGCGTCTAATTCGTATCTAAGTATATTTTTTGATTTACCAAAAAAATACCAAGCAAAGCTCGGTCATCCAGGTACTACACCTTAAGGGGCCACGTCAAGAACAAGTTGAACGTTGTTAGTACATCAATAAATGCAACTTGTACTTATGAGCATGAATTGCCCTGTCCATTTCTTCGGAAAAGTACACAGTTTCTACCGCGCGTCACGTGAAACGTTATAATTTTTTTTAATGTATCTCGATAACGGTTTGGACTGATTTGAATTCCTTTTATTTCTTTGTCTCTCCTGTTCTTCCCTCGACTTGTTATTTTCTCGTGTATAATACTAACACAAATTTAAATAATTAAATACTCAAATAGAAATGACAAGTATTTCTCAGCTAGATTCATGATACATACAATAGAAAAAAATTTAGGATTCAAATGTTAGAAAGCCTACTAGTAATGCGAAACTTGCAGTTTTTTTTTGTTATATTTGTATACCTTAATTACTTTACCGATCAATATTAAATTTGGCATAAACATTGCCAGGAGTACAGTTAAGGACTTGGTAACCCCAATTCCTTTACATGTCCTTTTATGTAGAAGTGAAAGTACAAAAAATATAAATATACTTTTACATGGTCGTCACGCAAAAAACTCAGCTTACTAAATAATTGCGACATGAAGGCTTGACTACAGAAACTTCCAGACGTCCGCCAGGGACGCAGCAATATAAAATAATATTTTACGTATTTTTTACAGAGTTTGACTTAATCGATGGAAAAAGCCCACCACGGCCGTGGGGAAAGGGTGCAGATCTGCCAATATACCCGACAACTCCAATGGAAATACTCCTCTTGGCTATACTATGCACCATAAGTGTTGCAGTCATCGCCTATATGATGGTTGTACTGTACAGGTAATGTTCCCATTGCGGTTAATATAATTTTTATGGCGTTGTATGCGAAAAGTAAAATCTCAAACCATATAAAATTGTTCGTTGGTCTATAGTAGATAAGCTTGCTGTGAACTCCTGAAGACGAGAGAACTTTTCAGAACAGAACATGATTTCTAATTATAGTATTGGTTACAGTTCCTTAAATTAATTTGTATTTAAAGCACCATAAATACGTCTTATCTAAATTGTCTTATCAAATAATAAAAATGTAAACATATTATTTGTATATTAGTAAAAATCCTTCAGGTGCAAGTCCCTTTATATATTTATTATACTTGATAAGTTATCAAACTCCAATTTTCAATATCCGCAATTATAAAGTCGTTATATACCTTACGACACTTATTATTGTAACTCTTACGTTAGACACCGATTTCAGTTGACACAATTAAACTTAGTAGGCCCAAAAAGCTATGTTATTTTATCAACAATGAAATATTCGAGTAAAATATTAGATAATAAAAACAAATTTATTAGTTTTGGAATTTTCATACAATATTTTAACTTATTATTGGTATCATAAAATATAAAATAAAATGTTTGCCATTAATAAAGGATTGGTAGACATACTGCATATAATTAAGATTATTTATATTGAAGCCAAGCAAAACTTAATTTTATAACGAAATACACACATGGTAACAATATTTAAATAAAGTCGTTTTATGTTTTTATTCTCCAAAAGATAAGATCGAAAGATACAAAATAGTACAACATACATATAAATTAATAGATAACGTCGCATTGCATCAACTATACACAATTTTTGTTTTATATCTTAGAAGATAAGAATTTAACCTTTGCAGTTATTGCTAAAAATTCTTGATATAAAAATTAAAAATTTACTTGGACTGATTCAGTAGATTGGAGATTTTAGCAAAACTAATTAGAATAGACTTTTTAGAATTATGGCGACATCAAGTATTTAAACGACTAGAGACCTTATTGAGAGTTTCAGCTATATATATATAGTTCATTAATATTTAACATTTCACTAAAAATTTTAATTTCACTTTTTTAAAATTCATTGTCTATTTGCAAATAGACGCGGACGGAATCGCGGTCAAAATACTAGTTACTTATATATTTTTATAGCATTTAATTTATCACCAGATGCGTGTGCTCCCGCCACTACGCGGAGTGGCGCGCTTCGTGGAACGATGACGATGAGTACAAAAAGATCATAGCTAAGCAACCGGCAGTACAGGTGAGAATATTAATATTGGTTAAACATATATCGGTTTGAGATAATTTATTTCCCATAAGAAATATAATTTCACTTATATGAGAAAGAATTATATATATATATATATATATATATATATATATATTCTTTTGAAAATTATTTTAAAATAGTTTTGATTGAACACGATGAAATTCCCAATTTGCTAAATGTAATGCTATTGTGAAGATTCTTTAAAAGTAAAATTTAAAGAACAATAACTTGATTATATACTTAATTCCGTTTTCCCACCTTTTAAAAAATCTATTTAAATAAGACGAAATCAATATTTTTCGCTAAAAATTTTATCCATCACCGCACACATGCACAGAGCATTTTGGTTTATTTTAAATTGTGAGAACTATAATGTATTCACGGTTGCTTCTCAATAAATTTTTGAGAATGGTTCGATTCCCGGGCAGACCAGATGTTCGTATTGACAATATGGGCATGTTTTCCGGTCTGGGTATGTTTGCCCTTGTCATTGTGTATATTTCCGGACACAGGATATTTAGTTAAAAATAATTGTCTTGCAGGGCGGGTTTTTATAAAATTAGTGAATACAATACCATGAGAATGAGACGGTCGCACCAGGCCTTTCAGTGACTTACTTTCAGAACTTAATGCACTAAAACAACTACATGTGAACATGATTTAATGTACTTTTATAATTATGTGAATAAAATATTTTAAAAAAAATTTCAGTTGGTAATGGAAGCGGTGCCCCTTGTCGTAGCCGGTCACAGTCAAGAGGTCGAGTGTCTTGTGACTGATGGCGAGAAGGTGGTCAGTTCGTGTCTACAAGGGAATGTCAAAGTTTGGGACTCGCTGAACGGTGAAATCATAACGAATATAGACCGTTGTGCGTAAGTATTATTACAGCTTTAGAATCTGTATTTCCGAACGCATACAACCTGAACCTCTACAAGGTCCGAGCGAGTACACAGACCTCTGATGAGTAAGCTCGCTCGCACTGTAGACATCATCTATGCCTTTGCGCTCGATGGAGGTCAAGAGCTTATCCATTTTAGAATTTAAAAAAAATACAATGTCTTTTATATAAACTATGATTATTACAGACTTACTAAAAACAACAGAATCGATTTTGATAAAATTGTAAAGAAAGATATTTATACTTTTGTAATATTATGCAAAAAAAATTGTAGAAGAGAGATAAGAAAGCGTGTGTTTGTCAGCTCCCTCGCACGACTTCAGTTTACTCCCTTACTTTAAGTAGGGTTGTAAAAAAATGAAGACAAAAACGCACATACGCAAACATACTTGCGAACAAACATACATACATACATAAAGCTAGTCAAAAGTAAAATAATAAAATTTAAAAAAATCTCTTTCGAGTTAGTTATCTCTTTCGTGATGCTTTTTGTTTTACCCCTGAATAAGCTTCACTCCTCATAAGCTTCATTCCATACCGGTGGCCTTATATGAAAATCGATTCTGAAGGAGTAAATTCCATAAAATTGTCAAGGAAGTCAGAAGAACGGACGAAACCGCGGGTATAATGTAGTGTTAATGGTAATAAATAGCTAATTGATTAATTTTTCAAAAAAATTACAGTTTTTTCAAACTTCAAACGGAGCTTGTTGAAAAAGTGAACTCCAAAAGAAACTCATCAAATGACCAAGAACTTACAGTAGAATGTAAGTTTATATGTTAAAATATTCTCAATTAGACTAATCTCAAAAATATGAAACAGTTTCAATGAAATCATGCTATAACATTGTTTTCAGCTTGTCAATGTCCCGGTGTAACTGGTCTGCCGTCAACTGATGTAAGTCAATAAAATAACATTTATCAATATCATTTTATAAAAGTCATTTCGAACATAAGCATATCCTTTAAAAGTTACAAAATATCATCAAATAAATGGAAATCTTTACCTTTTACTATTATTGCGATTCACCAGGGAAATGCAGCTAGCATTTTTGCCACCATTCTCTGTAGACATGATTTATATAGTTTTAATTATTTGTAACTATAGTTAATATTGAATTGTAAATATGTTGTAATATTGGTTATTACGCCATTTGCCTGAAGGATCAATCGTATGCATAAACAAAAAAATGTAAAAAAGAGTATGATGTTAGTTATACGTATTATATCTGGAAAAATTATTCCAGAATGTTCCTAGACTCAGGCGAGGATTACGCAATCACTTGGGCAGCCTACGATTTCGTGCTAGTAACAATCACAGCGACATCTCGTACCTCTCTGCTGCAGAGAATACCAAATACGAGTTTGCTAAAGCTTACAGGTAACTAAACAAATAAATATAATTGAATTCAGATCGATTTTAACAGGACATTTACTGGCATATCTGATGCTATAATGAGAAAATTGGGCTACTTCTATTTTTGGAAAAAAAAAAGGTTTTATACTGGGCACAACTATATATAAGCCTTTATATATATACAATATACATAATTTAACATTTCATATTTCATTATCTAACCATGCAATGAAATGTATTTACATAACATATAATATTAGATTTAAATTAACATTGAATTCATTATTTTAATACTATAATTTTTTTTAAATATAATTGTTATCATTGATTTTAGTCAATATTATTAGATGTGTCATAGTTATTGGGCGTCAGGGTATCTTTTGCAACACAAAGGCCTCCTCTAGCTCTTTCCATTCTGCTTTAGACTGAGTTATTCTGTGCCACCTCGGACCTGCTTGCTTTTTTATCTCATCAGACCAACGTTTTCTTGTTCTTCCCCGTTTTCTTTTTGCATGAAATCCAGGGGTTCATTCTGTTATGTCTTCGGTCCATTTATTTCTCTATATTCCTCCATTTGAGTTTTTTAGTTTTGACTATGACATCTTGATTGTTTGTTATTTGTCTTAAATGTATAGCTTTGTTTCTAACTCTTTTTGTGTAACCCAGTTCTTCTATGGCTCTCTACTCCTTTCCATGGCTCTTTGGCATTTAATCAGTTTTTGGTTTTGCTTTTGTGTGTTTGCCCAGGTCTGGTACCCATAGGTTAGAATTGGTAATATGCATGCTTTTTCATTGAGACATTATATTGATTACCTTTTAGCACTTCTTTGAGGGACCAAAATCTCTTCCAAGCATTGGCAACCCGTCTTTCTATCTCTGAGTCCATTTAATTGTTGAAGGCAAACGACTGGCAGGGAAAGAATACGCAAGGGGGGAAGGGATTGCGTCAGGGGTGTTCTACTACTTGAGTCGCCTCTGGTACTCCTCTGATTAGCAGAGTGCACTGTGACAGTGGCTCGGTGGCTAGGGGTGGGCACTTGCCTGCAGATGCGATGAGGAAGACAACCTCATAAAAAAAATTACCCCAATCTCAAGGTCTCCCGTGCCGAAGGGATAAATGGCCGGAGGGAATCCGGTCGCTAGCGGAGGAGGGACCTCACACTTTTAAAAGGAAAAGAAAATCATGGCAAGCGACAATCAAAGTTATATACTACCCCAGGAGGGTACCAGCTGCAATGCAGGTGGAGAATCCCTCCCGGAACCCACTGTCTGTCTCAGTGGCAGAATTGGGTTCCGGCCGCCCGTCGAATTCTGGGGGGGCAATCGAATGCCATCCGACCATCCTACGGGGTGCATCGAGCCGAGAAGGCTCCCGTTCCCAAGCTGTGGAGTTGAAATCTGCCCAGACCGCACTGGTAGAACCATCTTCCGATAAAAAATCGGCAAATGCTCGCGAAAAGCGAAAGCGCGGTGTCGCTTTGGCTCCAGTCATCGGAGAGGAGCCACCACTATAAGTGGCGACAGCGGATAGAGGGGGGATGCGACCACAGATACCTCGGGGTCGACGAGGACACTACAAGCTTCGATATTTTCCCCGATCTGCAGAGAAGACCAGAGATTCAGAAGATCCTGGTGAAACTGATGGTTCCATCATATCTATGGCGAGTTCTCACCTCACAGTTTCAAATGCTGAAGTTGAATCCGAGGAGGCAGCCTTTGGCCCTGGTACAGCTCCATCCAACACAAAAGCGAAGAAGAATCTCCCCTCGGTGGAAACTTTGAGCAAAGACATGCAGGTGCAACCGATAGAAGATCTGGGCGCCTGCATTAAGTCTGGGCTCTTGGAAATGGAAATGGTTGCAGACCATTCCAAGAATTTGAAGGAAACTTTCGTCCGCAGCCTTCGTCAACACTGATGTGTCAAGGGTGGAAAAAATTGAACTGCTTGCACAGGTCTCCAGCCTACGCACAGAGATGACTGCTATGCGCGAAGAAATGAGGGTTCTTCGCACAGAACATGCAAAACTCTCACAGTCAACAGCAGCACCCTCACGCACTATGACCCAAAAGTCCGCGGTAGCTACGCCGCCAGTCACCATAGCTGAGATAGCCAACCTCATAAATGAGCGACTGGCTGCGTTTAAAAAGAGATTTTTCCCGCGAGAGTAGAAACATCCGCAGTAACGGAAAACCAGCTCAGACCTCCACCACCTGCAAAATCACCAGCAATCGGAGTAGTACCTGTTGTGATAGAGCCGAAACAAAAGAGGAAGGCGAGGAAGAAAAAGAAACTGCCAGCACAACTGCCCGTCACAGAGCTCCCAGCCGTTCCTGCTGCAGGTCCACCGACCCAACCAATAGAGCGGCCACCTGGGCCATCGTTTCAAAGAAGGCGCCTAGGCCTAAAGCCACAAAAGCGGACAGGCCTCTATCTAGACCCAACAAAGCGAAGACAAAACAAAAGGTGGTCAGGGTGCCCACGACTGCTGCAATCACGATAACAGCAGAGTCTGGCGGCTGTGAGGATTATAGCAGAGTCATGGCAGCGGCGAAAAATCGCTTTCGTTTAGCAGATCTCGGCATTGAGACGGTTGGAATGAAACGTGCTACGACAGGCGCACTTCTTCTAACCGTCCACGGTGAAGACAACAATGCGAAGGCAGATCGATTGGCGCATCGGATGCGCGAGGTTCTTGCTGATTTCCGGATTCGCATTGCTCGCCCCGTTAAACGGGGGCAGCTGAGGTTACTCGGACTGGATGATGCCGTCACGTCGCATGAAGTAGCGGCTGCGGTTGCAGAGGCGGGGGGCTGCACAACAGAGAGCATCAAAGTTGGTGAAATCCGTCGTTCGACCACATATCTGGGCACCGTGTGGGTCCAGTGCCCTCTGGAGAGCGTCCGGAAGCTAGCATCAGCAAAGCGTCCGAATCGGCTGGGAAGACGCGAGAGTGGAAGTCCTAGAGGATCGTCCACTCCAGTGCTACCGCTGCCTAGAGAGAGGACACGTGGGTCAAAAATGTCCCAACGGTGTTGATCGCAGTAGGCGGTGTTATGCCTGTGGCGAACTCGGTCACAGAGCGAATCAGTGCACCGCCCGAGTCTGAAATGTCCGCTTTGTGCATACCTCGGGCTCAAAGCCGATCATCGGTTAGGAACTAAGCGGTGTTGCCCCCCTAAAAGTAGGAGGAGCTGAAACCGTATCCTTCCCTCTGTCCCCAGCAATACAGCTGCCGAGGCTTCAGCCTGCAGTCAGTCGAGTGCCGAGGCTCCCGCCCCGACACCGGGCCCTAGCCCGCCAGAGGATATGGAGACGTCCTTTTCTTGCCCGTGAGAACTCTCCAGGCCAATTTGAACCACTGCCGTAATGCTCAGCATCTTTTAATGCAGACCATTGCGGAGTGGTCCATTGGCCTCGCCGTGGTAGCGGAACCTTATGTCATCCCGGATCACCCGCGCTGGTTTGGAGATGAAGAAGGCACTGTGGCCATATTTTGGGCAGGTGGAGTAGGCGTCCCTTGCTGTTCTCTTTTGGAGAGAGGGCCAGGTTATGTAGCAGTGCAGTGTGGCCGTTGTAGGATGCTACGTCTCTCCCAATAGGTCCCTTGCCGATTACGAGGAGTACCTGGACGGGTTAGCGAACTGCATCCGCAGATGCCTACCCCGTCCACTGATCGTCCTGGGGGACTTCAATGCCAACGCCAGGGTGTGGCGGTAACACTAGAGACGATCCAAGGGGAGAGACGCTACTAGAGTGGGTGGCTGTTTTGGACCTCCGGCTCATAAACCGGGGGTCGGAGAGCACTTGTGTACGGTGGCAGGGTCAGTCTATTGTAGACTTGACGTGGGCTACGCCTGCAGCATTGCGCATGTTGTCAGGGTGGCGGGTGGCGGCGGAGATCGTCACACATATCGGACCACCGTCACATTGTCTTCAATGTGGCCCTTCGCCGCCCCCCCTATCGCTCCGATCGAGCAGCCCACCGCGTCGATGAATCGAGCTAAATCGCGACCTTCTCGAAGCCGCTGCCAGCGTCGCGTCCTGGTCCGAAAACGCTGATGCCATGGCGTTAGATCCAGAAGAGGAAGCGGTGTGGTTTCGTCGCACGATGACATCAATTTGTGATGTCGCGATGCCCCGAGCCCACCGCCCCGAGCGTCAGATTGAGTACTGGTGGACGGAAGAAATCGCGCAACTACGCACTTCCTGCTTGCGTGCCCGCCGCTGGTTTACTCGCACACGAAGAAGGAGACGAGTGACTCCTGAGGAGATAGCCGTAGCTTATAGGGAAGTACCGAGTGGCCACAATGACACTCCAACACGCTATAAAGGTCGCTAAGTCTCGGTCCTGGAGTGAACTGCTGGAGGGACTCGACAGGGATCCGTGGGGTCGTCCTTACCGACCGACCGAGCAGGCCGCGCCTGGGTGCTGGCTTTGACTACTCTGGGAGACAGGTCCGACCTGGCTAATAGCCAATTTGGCTTCCGGCACGTTCGACAGTGGACGCAATCATGTGCGTCCGTTCCCTGTCGGAACAAATCGTATCACGGGGTGGAGTGGCACTGGCGATAAGCTTGGATATCGTTAATGCCTTTAACTCCATCCCGTGGAATGCGATAATGAGGGTGCTTTTGCACCATCATGTGCCCCTATACTTGCAGGCGATCGTATGGAGCTACTTGCGCCACAGGTATATCGTTTACGTGAACCGAAATGGCGATAAAATTCGAAGGGAAATATAATGCGGGATTCCACAAGGGACCGTTTTGGGACCGATACTGTGGAATCTCGCGTATGATGCAGTCCTGCGTGTTGGTCTCCCCGACGGTGTCAGTGTCGTCTGCAGACACGACACAGTCACGTCTGAGACGACATCTTAGTGCTATCTGCTGGGGGAAGCTTTGACGAGACAAGAGAACTCGCACAACTCGGTACAGCTATCGTCGTCGACAAAATCTGCGAGTTGGGCCTTCGGATAGCGCCTCACAAGACCGAGGCGCTATGGTTCCACGGATTGCCGAGGAGCAGGGAGCCGCCCATCTCGCATGTCAGAGTTGGTGACACTGAGGTCCAGGTGGGCCGGTACCTTAAGTACCTTGGCCTCACCTTAGATGGTCGCTGGGGCTTCGAGGAACACTTCGAGCGCCTAGTCCCCCGGATCGAGAAGGTAGTGGGTATTCAAGATCGGACGAGAGTTGCCATCACTGTGGTGGAGACCAGGACTCTGCGCAGCATACTATCGAGGTGTGCCCTGCGTGGAACGGGGAACACCAAGTCTTGGGCAACCTGATTGGGCGAGACCTCTCCCTGACGGCAGTCGTGTCGGCAATGTTAGAGAAGGAATCGGCGTGGAGGGCCGTTGTCTCCTTCTGTGAGACCGTCATGGTCCGGAAGGAGACGGCCGAGCGGGATCGGGAGAGGGCCGATCCTGCTAGACGCCAACGACGGCGGCGGCGTCGAATGCCGTACACTCTTCCTTGAGAAGCGTAGGGAGGCATTCCATCTTGCCCCCTGGGACCGAGCTCTACCAGCACAGTGCTCGAGATGCTCCGGTTTTGAGTTCTGTAAGAGATCCCGGAGTCTCTCTGTCATTGAGGTCGGCCACCGAGGAGGTTTTAGTGGGTACCCATGAACGACCACCTGTCATGGAACCCCACATAACCCGGTTCTCCTCCCCAGGAGGTCGGGTATATGTGAAGCAGATTTCCTCCCCGACAACAAAAAAAAAAAGGTATATATAGGAATTTACATATTATATTCTTTCCTCATCCATTGAGATGCTTATTTGGGATCTTTTTGTTATTATCTTGGTCTTTGTTTTGTTTATTCTTAGCTCCACCTTTTTGGAGGGGGGTTAGTCCACAAATGCCATATATAATAGATAATCATATTCTTGACATTTCTCAATGAGCTGTTTTACCATAGTCATGTATGTGATCTATTGAATCCAAATCCTGATCGAAATCCAGCCTGTTCTCTTTATTGTTGTTCGTCAAGTTTTTTGGTGATGCGTTTTAGCATTATTTTTGAAAACAACTTGTATATGTTGGACATGAGACTTAGTTTCCTATTTCTGCTCTATCTCTTTTCTTATATCTCATCAATCTCATTGGTTATATGATCAGGTCCAGGAGCTTTATTATTTTTCTGGGTTTCTATTGCATGCTGGACTTCCCTTTCAAGAATCTGAGGGATGTCTTCTGTTTCGTCTTCAAGATTTAAGTTGTTGTTTAAGATGTTTCCTGAAAAGTATAATTTCCTACAATAGTCTGTTACTATCTTCAAAATTGACTGTCTCTTTGTTTCTTCCTTGTTGTTTTTGTTTTTCATTTTCGGGACCCATAACCTCGCTTCTTTTAACTCTTTGAATGCTTTTAGATTTTTTAGACACATTTGATTTTATTATTCGACTTGTCTTCGTTTTATTTTGGCTTATTTCTTTGGTTAGTTTAGTGATTTCATGTAATATAGCTTTATTTCTCTATTTTTAAGCAGTTCTTTCTTTTTTGGAATAAGGTCTATTGTCTTTGAGCTTAAAGAATTTTTGCTCGTTCCTAGCTTGTTCGACTTTCTGTTAATATCGTTTATTTCCATGTATAATTTGTTATACTGTTTTGAGTTGTTGTATCAGTCGTGCAGGTGTGATCCCTCTGATCACGCTGTTTGTTTTGTTCCTTATGAGATATTACTGCTCTGACCTTACGATGGTTGCTGTGAAAGTTGAGATTATTTATTACTAACATCTTCCAAAAACTTGGGTTGATTGATAGTTATAATGTTTATTTCATTGGAGTTGGTTCCATCAGGTGATATCCAAGTCCACTTCTTGGCATGACTTTTCTTGAATATACTATTTCATATGGTTAAGTTATTCTCGAAAACCAGATTTACAATTCCCTTTCCATTTTTGCTTCTTTTTCTTATGCCATATTTTCCAACTGTGTCTCTGTTTTGTTTACCAATTTTTCCATTGAAGTCTCCCATGACAATAATGTTTTATGAGCAGTCTCTAGTCAAATTTTATGTTGGCTGTAGAAGTCATCTTTTGTTGTTTCGTCCGCTGCTTCTGTTGGTGGATATATTTGTACTATAGTCCATTTGTTCTCATAGCCGTGTAGCTGTATATTTAGTAAAACTATTCTTTCGGATATACCTTTGAACTCTATGATCTGTTTCTTTAAATGTTTTTTTTTATCATAAATCCAACTCCGTATTGACAAAGCAAAGCTATCTCTAATTTGAAAAGTTTTTTTTGTTGTTTCTATTCCTGTAGGGTAGTGGTCATTTTCCCCACGGTGACCAATCGACTTGGGGTGCATTTTTCAGTTTATGTATGTGTAGTTTTAATAATAATGGTTCCTGTTTGATTGCGTGTACCGGTGGTTATTACAGGTTTTTTGGGATCTCTGACAGTGAAGCAGTTTTGCCAAATTCAATATAGTTTGGGTTGTACAATTTCTTTTCCCTTGGTTGATGTAGCAACTGAAGTGCCTTTTAAGTCGATTTTTTTCTGAGATGCCGAGTTGGGTGAGTCATTGCCTTCTCTTTTTCTTTTATCTCTATTTATTCCCAATTGTTTCTTTACTATTATTTTGTCATGCTTTAAAAAAGCCGTTTCTCTTCTTTCTCTCTTCTTCCACTTGTCTTTATAATTGCTTCGCTTTCCTAACATTTCTTTAGGGTAATCTTCTTTTACATATACACCTGACGATAACTTTGACTTGTTTTTCAAAATCATGTGTTTTTTCCATAACGATGTGACGGGGATTATAACAGGGTGGTTTTTAACATTTTTATTCTTGTCAATTCTATATATATTGCTAATGATTATGCTATGCATGTGTCCTTGAGGTAGTCAATTAGTTCCGCTTCTGATTTTCCAATCTCTTAAATGCCAAAAAAGACTAAGTAGGCACAACTACTTGTACTATTAAATAACTAAATTTCTATATAAAATAATTATATCCTGTGTCTGGGGGTCTGGAAACAAAACCCCCAGCATGTCTGTTTGATCAATACAAACTCAATTTACGCAAAGACTTTTTAATGCTTCTAATATTAAAATAATTGTAAATTATTTGTCTGTTTTATAGACCCATAATGCATATATTTTTAAATTTACCTTAAATTAGTAGCATGTAAAGGTCTTTTTAAGTTATATGTTAACAATTTATAAGGGTAATAATATAGATTCTTAAAATTTATTAACTTTTTATACGATATATAATATACAACGGTATATCATTTTTTTTTAACAAAAGGAAAAATGTAAACTGTTGAATGAATGAACACAGTAGTAGTGCTGTTTGTATTGACCATACAAGCATATGTTCTGGTCAAGGGGGTTGTATTTGTGTGTTTCTAAACCCCTAACACAGATATTATCATCCTAATAGGGGCCGACAAGTCTGTAGCATTTTATTATAAAATTCACTAGAAGATAAAAGTAGTATGATTTATCTTTACTTTTAGAAAACCTATTAAGCCAATTATTTTGATTTTTTTTACAATCCTTGCGTAAAATGTGAAAAACAATAGTCTTTTAATGTAATGGAAGGGAATTAAAAATATATTTATTGTTTACAGAGACCTGTATTACACCGATAATAGTGAAATGTATGTGGTGAATAAGAAGACGAAAACAGACTTAAATAATGTAATAACAAACAAGCAGGACTTGAGTTACAAAGACAATGACGCTAGTGATGAAAGTGTTTTCATATTCGATAGAAGTGATTCTATAAATAGTTTAAGAAATAGAGGTGGTAATAAAATAAATTCTAGAACTAGTGATAATATTGAAAGTGCTAATACGAATTGGAGAGGAAGAGCGCTAAGCGATTCTCCCGTTTGGTGTATGGATTTTTGTAATGACCTCATTATATTGGGTTGTGCCGATGGAAGATTGGAGTTCTGGGAAGCTAGTACCGGAAAATTAATGGTGAGCTCTGTCATTATTATTTAAACTGAAAACATGTTTAAAAATTATAAATACTAATTCTATTTACAAAAGGTAATGTTTTGTTTTCAAAATTGATACACAATTTCCCATGTGACAGTATGAAACAGCCTTATATAATTATAAATGTTCACAGTAATGCATCAATCATCTTTTGGTGGTTGTTTTTCTATACTGATATTTTACATTTTTTAGTTAATTAGATTATATCGGTATTTAAAGATTATATTGTGTAAATTCTGAGATAATTTGTATGTAACGAAGTGCAGTCGACCCTTCCGTTGAGGGCTCAAATTTCTTTAAATAAAAAACATCTGTGACGTTATATTGCATCGAATGTAGGACGTCTTATGTTGAATTTTATAATACAGAATGTATGGTGGTTCAACGAGTGCCGGTTGGGCAGTAGGGGGGTTACGCACGTGCGCGCGCTGTCGGGTGCGAGGCGCGTGTGCGCGGCCTCCCTCTCCGGACACCTCGCGCTGCTGCGCCTAGACGCTTACAACGCGCAGTCCGGCGCGCATGTCGACTGGCGTTTCAGCACCGCACATAGGAGAAGTACGTGCTGGTATTTTATAAAAAAAAAAATAATAATAATATGTAATTTATTGTATTTTGTTTTTTTTTTATTTTAATCGCGTTATACTTTTATTAAATTAAGTTTACTCTTGATAAACATATTATGGTCTGGATCCGCAAGCCTTGCTTTTATAAATCATCCAGTAACACTAAATTGCTTGAATCGTTTGAGATTCAGTTTACAATTTGCAATTACGATATAAATTTGTATTGTTACATACAACTTTTAATTATGAAAAAATATTTTCAGCTCACAAACGGACTGGTTCCGCGGAGACACTGCGGAGCGCTTCCAGCTTAGAAGAGCATACGGGCCGTATGAGTTTTTCTTACAATGGTGAACATAGCGACAGTGACGGTATTGAATTTTTGTAATTTTTTTACCATAATTATTAATACTATAAATAATTGAAATAAAATAAATTTATTCCAAAGTTTTTTTTTTTTTAAATGTGTCTTACTATTGACCCTGCTTGTGTCACCGAGTGGGAATAATAATACATTTTTAATCTCCCACAGAGGTCGTATGTTTTCGGATCGCACAAAACAGGCCGCACCAGCAACCAATCACGGAGCTACATTCAGAGGGCGGTCGCATCCTCACCGGTGGCCAGGATCATGTACTCAAGGTACTAATAAAAGGTATTAGTAGGTAGGTTACAAAATAACTTATCAAGAAATACGTAAACATCATTTGTTTCAGATTTGGCCAAATTTTTGTACGGATTTGGATGAAATTTATCACACAGATAGCTTATTAAACGTACGATTTATAACCTAAAAATGTTAGGTTTCCGGAGACTCAAATTTGAGTCCATCCTTAGGGTGATCAGGAATAGAGAAAATGCTCCGAGCGCTTACTAGTCGATGGAGTGATGATATATACATCATGTTATTTAGCTAAATGGTAGTTTTTTCTTTTAGGTGTTTTCAAGTCTGGAACTGACACCATTACTGACTCTGCACGGCCACTGCGGTCCCATCACAAGTTGTTTCATCGACCACGCAACGCCCACCATCGCGGGTAGCGGCTCCCAGGACGGGCTGTTATGTGTGTGGGATTTACACACTGGTAATTTCACATTTATTGATATTCTAATATATAAAATTTCGGCTGTCACAATGTTGGTCCGAAATGAACTACTTATCCGATATTAAGGTTTTTTTATTTTCAAAAGGTTATATTAACTTTAAGGAGAGTTCTCGAGCTTAAGGCTGGTTTGCTACCGCTACGCCATAACGTCGTCAAAATGCCCTAATAATTTTTCCTGAAAGACTTACTATTCGGTTTGCAATAATAAATATCAGCTATGCCGTTTCCAGGAATATAGATTATTTTTCGAAGCTAATTTAAAATATAGTGTATTCTTGATTGTCAGGTGCTTGCGTGTACAGTATGCAGGCGCACGACGGCGCGGTGACGTCACTCGCGTACACAGCCTCGTACGTAATCTCAGCGGGATCGGATGAGCGCCTCTGCATCTGGGACCGCTTCCAAGGGCACATGTTAAACTCTATACACATTGTGAGTTTTATATTATATATTTGGACGCAAATAAGCAATACAATGTCAACCCACAAAGTTGAAAAAACTTAGTTATATATGCAGAAGTGTTGGTAAATGAGTGGAAATTTTATCTTTAATATTTGTAAGGTTTTAAGCTTTAAGACTTCTAAAAAGCCTTTTTAATCATGCAATTTATGTATTATATTAAACGTTTTGGGCTATATTATATACGAAATATGCAGTTTGTATACTTATTTTTTGTGAAAATAAGTTAAATAACTTACATAAATCTGAAATTGGCAAAAACTTGGCCAATACATAAAAAAATTCATATAAAGCAAGTTGTTCAAAATTTTCAAACGCGTTTTTCTCGAAATTACATTCGTGTGGGTTGAAATGGTATTGCTTATTTGCGTCCATTTGTTTTCACATAAAACCTATAATCCTATCTATATTTACTAATAACTAGTGGCTTTAAAAATTTAGCTTAAAACTTGAAGTTTTTCTAAAAGTTGTTTATTGGTACGCTTAGTACCAAAAAGTTTTGATTTATTTTTGATTTTTTTAATGGCTGAAATACGATTTTAGAAAGAAGTTTTTTATTTTTACTTTTTCTCGACATACCTATGTAGAGAAAAATAGCCGAACTTCCACTGGATATACATATTTAAGCACATAACCATAGACTTACTACTTGCCATGTAGTATGGGCAGACCTTCCTCTTTCATACAGACATAATGTCGAAAGCTGGTAATCTTTTTTTTTTTATACCACGATGGTGGTAAACAAGCGTACGGCCCGCCTGATGGTAAGCGGTCACCGTAGCCTATGGACGCCTGCAACCCCAGAGGTATCGCATGCGTGTTGCCGACCCCTTAAAAACTTTTTCAACCTTCCCTTGAAGAAACCCATACTGTAGCGTGTTGGGAAAACCTCAGCAGGGAGCTCATTCTACAGCCGGAGGGTTCGCGGAAGGAAATTCTTTTGGAACCGCACTGCACGCGACTTTATGGGTACCAGTGTGTGTGGATAAATACCCTGCCGATGGCGAGCGGTGCGGTGGTGGAAAGTTGCTGTAGGCATCATATCAAACAATTCTTCGGAACACATCCCCTTGTACAAGCGGTAGAATACGCATAAAGAAGCAAAGTCTCTCCTTAGACTTAAAGGTTCTATACCGCTTGTTAGTTTAGGATCATCGACAATCCGCATTGCACACTTTTGAACCGAGTCAAGAGGCCCAAGCTGGTATCCCGGCGCTCCTGCCCAGAGATGACAGCAGTACTCCATATGGGCCCGAACTTGGGACTTATATAATAGAAGTCGTTGCTCTGAAGTGAAGTACTGCTTTGCTTTATTGAGCACCCCGAGCTTTTTGGACGCCAGCTTGGTTTTGTCCTCTAGATAACTTCGGAACTGGACGTCACTGGAAATGTCGATGCCTAAGATTCCAATATTCTTGGAGATGGTAAGAGGATGGTTCCGGAATTGTGGCGCTACAGTAAACGGGCTTTTTTTTGCGGTGAACGCGCATGCTTGTGTCTTTGTGGGATTAAAATTAACTAGATTATCCCGACCCCAATCTGAGACTCTGGATAAAGTACTCTCAATTTGAGACACAAGTTGCTTGCGATTTTCTTCCAAAATGGGACGGGGGATATTTGCACGGCCCGTATAAAATGCGTCGCCAGTACTGTTGTCTGCATAGCAATGAATGCCATCAAAAGATAGCATGTCATTGATGTGCAGCAAAAACAGCGTTGGCGAAAGTACGGAGCCTTGTGGGACACCAGCATTTATATCCTTGTTTTCGGAGCAACTACCATCTACTACCGCTCTGATGCTTCTGCCGGATAGAAAGCTGGCAACCCATTTGCACAGTCCCTCGGGTAGTCCGTATGATGGCAATTTCCATAGAAGACCTCGGTGCCACACCCGATCGAATGCCTTTGCTATATCTAGGCTAACTGCCAATGCCTCACCTTGACTCTCAATGGATGGAGCCCAACGGTGAGTGAGATACACTAGAAGATCACCAGTCGAGCGACCGTCCCGAAAGCCGTATTGGCGGTCACTGATCGAATCGTGCTCTTCTAGGTATCTGAGAAGCTTTGTGTTGATAATCCGCTCCATCACCTTAGAGAGAAGGGAGGTAATAGCAATAGGCCTGTAATTCGACAGATTTGACCGATCGCCCTTTTTGGGTATTGGGTGGATATGGGCAGTCTTCTACGAAAACGGAACTACCCTAGTATGGTAAGAAAGCGCAAAGAGGCGCGTTAGGACAGGACACAACTCGGGAGCGCACTGTTTAAGTACCGCTGCTGATATGCCATCTGGCCCACTCGACTTATGAACATTCAAAAGGAGTAACTCTCGCCGGACATCTCTTTGTGAGATGTTAATTTCTGGCATAGAGTGTCCACACCACGGGATGGTAGGCGGTTCTCTACTTCCATCATCCCAATAGATCGGCTTTCTCTTTAGCACTGTAGGCCAAGTTACCATTAGCATATCGCAGTGGTGGCAAAGACGACTGACAAAAGTTACCTTCGGCGGCTTTGGCGAGTGACCAAAAGGTACGACTTCCAGAAGGATAGCCTGCAAGCTGTTCACCAATTTTGCCAACGAATTCAAATTTAGCTTTGGCAATAGTTCTTTTACTGGACCTCGAGGCAGCAATAAAATTGCGTTTCGCATCAGATATTTTTGGGTCCTTATTTATTCAGGCCATGGTCCATGCTTTGAACGCGGCTTGCTTATGATTTACAGCTTCCTTGTAGGATCGATTAAACCACGGCCGTTTTTTGCCCCGACAGCTACCAGTGAGTTTGGAATAAAGTATTCCATACCCACCAGTATCGTTTCAGTGACAGAAGCTGCACAGGAGTCAGGATCTTCTGATGCGAAACAGAGCTGCCTCCATGGGTATGATGCGTAAAATTCACGTAGTCTATCCCAATCTGCAGACTTATATTGCCACATCTGACGTAAACCAGTAGGCCGAGGTGGATCTGGCCGCAAACGCGATACTTTAGTCCGGACGAGGCAGTGGTCAGATGAGCCTAGTGGTGCATCCACTGATATGTTATATTCGTCAGGACATGTGGTTAGCTGAAGGTCCAGTATGGAACTGGTATGGGTCTCAATGTCAGGTATTCTCGTAGGAGAATGTACGAGCTGTGAGAATCCATAGGCCGATGTGAATTCATGAGCACATCTCCCTGCGTAGTCGGTAGACCGAGAACCAAGTCACTCAACATGGTGAGCATTGAAATCTCCTAAAACCACCAACTCAGCAGAGGGATACTGTTAAAAAACTTCATCAGTCGTCAATTGCAGGTGGTCAAAGAGCCGGGTCGTGTCCATGTTACCGCTGTGAGACCTGTATAGGCACGCGTAGATTCGAGTGCGGCTGCCGTAGTCAATACGTACCCACATTACTGACAGGTCCCTGTCTTCATATAAATTAAGGTGGCGGAAACAGACATCCTGTCGAGCGTACATACATACACCGGCACGTCTAAAAAATTTATGTTCAAGTTTATAGCCAGGGTAGGCCAGGTATGATGTATCTGACGGACAAGAAATTTGTGTTTCTGTGAGAAATAGTAGGGTCGGCTGTGCAGTCTCCAGATATTGGTGGACGGCTTTCAGATTTGAATGAATACCCCTGATGTTGCAAAAGTCCACTGATGTGGAATGGGATGCCGCTGAAAAAAAACTATTTCTTTTCTTTTTAACCTTCATTATTTTTTGAGGATGATTAGGTTGATTAGGATTTGCTTTGTTGACAGCTTAGAGAACAAAAGCACGGTGCAAACCTAACAGAGAGAATTATAGGTAATGCGGCTGGTCGATGCGGCGTACGGAAGGGCTTCCGATCCCCCCCTGTTGTAGCAGTCGGGTCCACTCCGGTCTCCTCCTCCGGCACGACTAATACTTCAAGGATTTTGCGCAGGCTGGCAGTTCAGCCTCCCAGGGCGGAGATTAAGTGATCCCTGGGTTCGGGAACTCAACTATCCTACGGGCGGCCAGCGGCAAGCCGTTTCATCGGGTCTCCCTGATCGCCGCATCGACATTCCGCGCCTACAATGCTCAATGGCCGTGTTTTACGCACCGTAGGTCCTCCGCTGACGACAAAACAAATTCTTGAGAGCTCTGGCGACCTTACTCACTTTTTTTTTTTGGTGTCGGGGAGGAAATCTACTACTAGATACCCGGCGTCTTGGGAGGACAACCGGGTTATGTGGGGTTCCACGACAAGGTGGAAACGTCATGGGGACCCACTAAAACCTCCTCGGTGGCCTACCTCAGTGTGTTTGTCAGGTTACGGGAACTCTCGCAGAACATAGCAACGTGACCTGACAATCACGGTGCTCCGATTGGCAGAAGAGCTCAGTCCCGGGGGGTCGAGTTGGCAAAGCCCCCCAGCGCTTCCCACGCAAGCGTACGGCAGTCGGGACCACACCAGCTGCCTTCCTCCTCAGGGCCACCCATCACGGACGCTCAGGCACCCCACTCTGCGCGTCCACGACCCGAGGGCATGTGCTACTTATACAGCCCCTGGCACAGGGGCTGGCGGGCCAGAACGGCCTGCGGCATCAGGTGGTCGACGCCGCCGCCTTCTTTGTCGATCAGGATCGGCCCTCTCTCGATCTTTCCCAGTCGCCTCCTTCTGGATCATAACGGTCTCACAGAAGGAGACAACGGCCTCCCATGCCGATTCCCTGCCTAGCATCGCCGATACGACTGCTGGCAGGGACCTTACTCACTTGCAGGAACACAACACTTTTGGTATTATTTGGCTGCAGTCTTCTGTAAGGTGGAGGTACTTCCCCAGTCGGGCTGCTCTTAATTTGAGCGAAACATTTTCCGCTATGCCCTACCTCACATAAAATCTTTTGTAAATTCAACACCAAGGCAACTATGTTAGCGTCGAGCACATGCGAGTCATTGACATTTTGTCTGCCTAATTTGGGACAGTATAGAAAGGCCTGCCAATAGTACTAATTTCATTACTTCTTTGGTCGACCAAAGAAGTAATGAAACTGTCGCTTATTATAACTCCCTCAATATAAGTTGAACTATGCGCAGTAATATATTTTTGGGTCTCAACCGAATGCGAAATGAAGGGGGCCGCGTAACTATAGCAACGCGGCGACGCTCGACCTGTTTGGTACACTCGCTCACGGTTGTTTTAATTCTATAAAAATAAATTAATTTATAATAATAATTAAAGAATTTATAATACGAGTTGGAGATTCTGACAATAGTGATTCTGGATTGAATTCCTCAACTGACTTAAAAGATCTCCACTCCTGGCCCAAGTTCTGGTGCCATACCACTTGAAAATTATGTAGAAGGTCCCAATAAGTGACAGTGATTAAAAATGTACATTAACTAATATTATTTTTTGTATTTACCTTTTTTCAATACTATTTATTTGTTCTTCTACTTCTATGTAATTAATTAATAACGATAATGAATAAATAGGGAATTGAATTTAGAAGATACAATAATTATGTTATATACTTAATTCCGCTTTCCCACTTTATAAAAAAAATATTAAAATAAGACGAAATCAACATTTTTGTCCATGATTGTACCTGCGCAGAAGCCGCTATTTTGGTTCAACTTAAATTGAGAGAACGAAACATTTGTATACAAAGGTGAAATGTCAAATTTTGCTTTTGCCTCGCTTAGTTTATTTTTCAATTCTCAGGGTCTCAACTACATGAGTCGCATGTTGCCTCTAACTCACACTCTGCTTGTGATCGGCGACCGCAGCGGTCTTACGGCCTACGACCTCAGTAGTGGAGACGTTATAAGGAGGGTTCTTTTTGGTAAGTTTAGAATAACAGTTCAAATACATTTCAACGCCCCTTTCTTATAACTTCATTTACCTAAGATAAATTCCTTAAGCTTAAAATATGACGTAACAGACTTCTTATTATAATATATAGCTTTTTTAGGGTTCCGTACCGAAAGGGAGTGTCAGAGGGGTGTATCTCAAAAATTGTAATAGCTACTACAACACATACTAAAAATAAATAAAATTTAAAAATTTGACGTCTTTGCGGTATCTCATGAACTTATATTATATGTTTTATTAATAATAGAAACAAAGAAAATATTTCACGACGGTATGGAACCTTAATGTGCGAGCCCGAGACACGCGCTTGGGCAGTTTTAATAAATTTATTTTCTTTTAAAATAAATTTTAAATATAACAGGTCAAAGCGACGGTTGTATCTTCGTACGGCAGATATTACCACTGAAGGACGCGATTGTCTGCGATTATGCGAATCAGCTGAGGATCGTCCGGTTCCCGCTCGTTTCCAAACTCGAAGCGAAAAACGAATAACAGTGGCTTCAGTCGTGACAATCATTAAAGACACGAATGTTTTAAATTTCACAACGATAGACTTCTTAAGTGTCTTATTAAAAAAATATATCTGAATATATTCGCAACGTTGATAGTGTACATACACAAAGATAAAATAATAATGGACATATCTACATAGTGAAATAAGAATAATATTGTCATAATAAAAATTATATCATTAGTTTTGTAACAGTTTTTACGTACATGACATACGATTTACAGTCAAAAATTAGTTTTGAATTTCGACTGTTATTTTTTGTGTTACACGTCTATGCAGTTTCTTCACTGTTCTATCATAATTTATAAAGGCTGGGGTAGTAGCATTATTCATCCTTAGGGCACTTAGTATAATATTTATATCCTTAGTTTAGATTTTATGACAATTTTTTTTACATCGATTATTATTATTATTTATTGTTTATAGATATATAAGGCACTGACAAGAAACACAATTGACAATTTATTATAACTAGTATAGCAGCAATAGTAATTTATATAGTAGTTAGTTTTTAATTAACAAGTGTTTTTTGTAAATATTTTATAATTCGTCATCTTTTCACAACATGTCATATTATTTTGTGAATGTCATAGTAGACTATTTTGTATAATTATTTATTAAGTAAATATAATTTTATAAAAACTAATGTAAAAAGTATATATAGCTTATATTTTATTTAAATCTTAATAGGCGGCGGTCGAGAAAACCTGAGTATTTTATAAAGCAGGTTACCTTAGGACGGCATTTTATACGAGCGTAAGCTCCTTTCTTGAAGCGCGTAATACTGCGTATAGCCGCGCCTTTTGTCACTCGCAGAACTCGTAAAAGTGTTAACGCACTTATAAATTCTTATAAAAGTATTGTATAACGTGTTATAAATACGCTACTGACACTCGTCACTACCGGTACACGGTACAGGTAATCAGGAAATATATATATATATATTCTTGAAATCAATTTACAAGATCAACGTCAAAAAATGGTTCAAACAGCAAACTAACATTTTGAGAATGAATTAAAACAACCTTGGCATATATTGCTATTACTACTACTTCATAAATTTGACGAGCCCAGCTACATTGAAGCAAGCAAGTATACCACCTTCCTGATGGTAATCAGCTGCCGAAGCCTATGAACCTTTGCAAAACCATTCGTTAAGGTGGCACTCACAAGTTGCCAACCTCGAGATATTAGTTCTTACACCTCTTATACACCAGCTACAGTGTCGTTCAAACCGAAACACAGTATACTGCTTTATGGTAGAATAACCGACACTGCGGTGGTACATACCTAGCAGGCTTCTTGTAATAAAAGGCCGATCAGAGGTTCGCTAATTTACACAGATAAATATAAGTCTGCTTGTTAAACAGAGTATTGAAGATTTTATGCACATTACGTGAACAAATCCCCCTCTGTTGTTTAGGAGAGCATTTGATAGCGAGATTCTGATGATCGATAACTTTCTTATAGGGACTTATGCAATATTTAATTGTAGATATATTTATAAGTCGTTTGTGATGTGTGATCGAAAAGAAATACTTGGATATAAAATATATGTATTATGTATATTAAGTATTATATATTCGAAATTAATAGATTAGTTTGGCAGTAAAACGAAGAATCATCATTGTGAAGACTTTGTGTTGATATGAAAAGACTTGTATGTATACATATACTTTCTTCAATATCTGTACTAATGAATTAGCTAATCATTATTATATTGACAACAGCACTTTTATAACTGAAATGTAATATATACAATATATGAAATTATTGGTATATATAGGGACAGTGCGATTGTTCTATAACATAATAATTATAGTCAATAATAAGTCGTCGAGCAATTTCACAGTTGAGTAACAATTCAAATAATTTAAATATATTTTCCAAACATTGTTACAATCTATATATATTTTAGTCAAAAGCGTAAGAATTTTCGTTAGTTTTTATTCTAAAAAACTTATACTCTACGAGATCCATGAATAGTAACAAAGTCTGCCTTCAACTAGTCATGAATTTGACTTTATAATTTTATATGGCTTGACTTGTCAGCGGTCAAGGATGATTGATTATTTTCTCAACTCGGATATAGTGCGCTACATTGTTTGTCGAATAACTAATACTTCTATCATTTTCTGTAATAGTTTGTTTATGCGTTTCAAATAAAACATATATTGAACCGCCGTTTTACTTCACGTTTAGCGTGCAACTTCAATATAATGTATGGTCGGAAACAAAACGTGCAAATTATCTAGTATAATAAATTAAATATAAATATTTATATTATTTTACGTTACCAATCGTAAGAGTAACTATAGTTTACATTAGTATTAAAATTTTTAATGCTCATAATTTATTTCATATCCCTACTATACAAGGCATGTTAAAATATTAAATAGTAAATTATTATTTTTTGGATTTTGAAGTGGATACGGCGTGGATGGGATTGTACTTGTAATTTGTAACGCATAAATATACATGTAATATTAAAATTTTATTTTAAGTAAATTTGCAATATGAGGCGTCATGTACTCGTCGTCTTAATATCTCAGTTTCACACTATAAAATCACAAAGTAATTTTAAGTTTCGCTAATTATTTCTCTTATATATAATCTCAAAATTAAAAGGGGTTTTTCCCTTTTTTGTCGTAATGATTTAGTTTCTTACAAAATATAAAATCATTGAATGTTTACGCCGAATCGTGAAGTATTACATAACTTATGACTTTTTCGTCTTATGTAAAATAGATATATATTCTAAATTATCTGTATTATATATTTATATTAGCGGCTCCGGCTTCGCACGGGTATAAAATATATAGCCTATGTCATTCACTGAAAAAATTATTAAAATCGATGCAGTAGTTTTGATTTATTCATTACTGCCCGTGGCCCGCACGCGTTAAATGTCATTATTTACGACATCACATTAGAACCCTCAAAAATAACAATTTATTTTCTCCACTATTTAATGGATGTTATTATACTTATAAACCTTCCTCTTCCATCACTCTATCTAATAAAAAAACCCGCAACAAAATCCGTTGCGTAGTTTAAAAGATTTAAGCATACATAGGGACAGAGAAGGCAACTTTGTTTTATACTATGTAGTGGTACAACGATGGTTAAAGAATTAAAAATATTTTTTTACCTACAAGACATTTTTAATTTTTAAATGTCTCACAACAAAGAATACTTTATTCCATATGATTGACCAAACAGTTATTCTACTACATTTTCAAAATTAATATATTTGAACATGAAAATGGAAAATACCATTTAAATATGTATTAGTAATAAAACGAATGATACACATTCAACTCATTAAATTTTGTCATCATTTCATTAGCAGGCGGGTGAGCCCCCTGGCCTTGGTTCTGTGATTTAATAAATAAATAAGTAGGTAGATTTGTACAGAATTAATGTTAATTACGTCAGACATCACAATATTGCAAATTTATTATTTAAAAACAAGTAGTACCTGCATTTATTTCGATGTATTTTTTCGGCTTCACTGGTTTTCTATGGCAAAACTATATCAAATGTTCGTATTATTCATTGTTAATTCAATGACCACAATATATATATAATAAATTGTATATAATATCATTATTTTAATTACTTTATGACACATTTTTTACGTTCATTCAAAGCTAGACTTAAGACGAAAGAATGTGCTGTGCTGTATGTCCATTGTATATTTTTATTTACTATGAAATATAATTTTATACATTCAAAATATTGGTGTTTTATATTAAGTTGAAAATGAAATTCGTAAAAATATTCATAAACCCCAATTTAATTCATAAACCTCAATATGAAATTTCCTTACCGCCTTTTTAATAATAATATTTTGTAGTGGTAGTAACATAAGGTACAGTGTGGCGGCCTCCACGGCTTCCCTAATTTGGTTTTAACTTAGTATTCGGACTAGAGGTTAGAGAAGTTTGACGATGAAGTTTTAGTCTATTTTTACTGGCCTTTGTCCAGTAATTTCACTAGCCTACAGGCCCCTTCAAACCGAAACACAGTCATGCCAAAGACACAACTGCTTTGCGGTAGAATATTTGCGGTGGCAACTACCTGGCCGGACTGATGGCACTGTTGCAATAATCTGTACTGTACCAGAGATTATCCTAACAGTGGGCGATGAAATGATTACAATTAAATAGAATACAAATAAATTGATTAAAAAAAATGTACTTTAATTCTACTGTCGTATAACGTGTCCATTTTTCTTGTAGGTAGCTAAGGTAATCTTAAGATGATTTACATAATAAAAATCTAAAATTTTAACGTTATTAAATGCAGAATGGAGAGAAAAACCTTACGCTTTTATTTTTAACTCGCCGTAGGAAGTTTGACAAAAACTATTCTCTAATCGCTTTGCAATTCCCAGACTCTATATATATTTTTTATTTATTCATAAATAAACTATTATTAGTGAATTATTATCATCGAACGAAAAATCAAACCAATGCATCGGTTTGACATATGAACTTTAAATAAATTATAGACTTAGTTTACCTTTTAAAAACAATACTTGTGAGAAATATCAGCTTTTCAGGTCCAAGGGTTTAAGCTGGGGGTTTATATGTGAGTCAGCTCTTCTCCTTTTATATAAATTGGTCAGCTCGTACCGTCACCTACTATACTTTAGAGTTCAGTTCTATTTTTTTAAATATATATACTAATATATTGATTTTTGTCTACTTTCGTAAGCCTGTTTCTGTATGTATTTATTACGAAGTACCCAAAAAATATTTTGAAAATAATTAATTATTCAAAAGCGAAGACTCCCAATTCCATATTTACTAACAAAGATTTTTTTTTACTAATCACAAATTGCCACAATATCAAGGAAACATTTTTTTTAATCTAATATATTCTAGCAATAATTATTTAATATTACTTGCTGGTCTTAAAATTGTTTGTATCTGACATTAGCAAAGAACAAAATAAATATATTTTAATTTCATATCTTTATAAAAATTTAATTTAGGGTTTCATAAAATAAAAGAATAATTTGCGTGTATCACACGTTTATTTAAGGAAACAATTTCTTTCTAGATTAGTACAGTGAATTCTAAACTACTCATAATATTAGATTATAATATAAGATTATTAAGTTATAAATGTACTTAACAATTCACAGAGTACATTCAGATTTGACATAATAAGTGATAGTGTCATTTCTTAAAGGTTTTTTTTTTCGTTAACTAGGAAAGGTTTACATATTTAATCATTATAGTTTAAAAAAATTTATACTGTGTTATAGACATAAAATATGGTATCAACCTTTTTATCTATATTAATTCTATACAAGGGAACGTGAGGAAAGAAGGGGTAGGTTAATACATGCTGGCCCATGAATCATAATATGAGCATTTCAATTGTTTTACAATTGTGTCTATTTCAAGGAGAGGAAATGGCTTAAGATACTGATGCAAATGTCCTGATACAAATTAGTTCTTTTATAGAGAGAGCTAAAATAATCATTCATCATAATTATATTAGCAGTCAATTTCATCGTCATCATATAAGGGGTGGAAAAATTATGGGAATTATTCTTCGGCATCATCTTTCACCGGCAAAGCTGCCGCCTCGTTACCGAATTCTTCCAAAGGTGTTATCTTAACAGTATTCGGACATTCAAACTCATGGCCATGCTTTATTATTGTGATATCAAATTCAAATCCACGATTCAAAAAAGGGTTTAACCCAGTATACCAAGCTTGATCTTCATCGGCTTTGCAATATATTGCGAATACAGGTGTCCTCAAACATCCCTCTGTCATATATTTCATTTTTTCCACAGTAAATTCTTCATCAATTCCCGAATCCACAAGCTGTAAAATCGCCCTTTGATACGGCACCGTTACTCTTTTAATAAAAGCCCTTTCATAATCATTGTATCCGTGTCGGACACAGACTAGCGTACCTTCAATCAAGTGCCTCGGGAGAAGCGTATATTCTCGCCTAGCGTAAAAGGATATGATCTCAAGTTCGTTCATGTGTTTTTCGTAGTCTGATACTTTAGCGACGTAAAACTCTGATAGTGAACTGCCAGATAGAACTCTCACGTGAATTTTTGTATTCAGCTTCGGTATATTAAAATTAAAGAACATCTTCGTACGTCCGGCAACGGGACACCATGATATAGCATAATTATGGTCGCCTATCATCGCGTACCCGCTATAAACAAGCATTGTTGCAATGCTCTCCGGGATTGCATTTACCAATTCAACGAGATATTTATGAGGTTTCCTGCCTAACACTGTTAACTTGAGAGGCGTAACAGAAACAAAGTATTTAAAAGCGTGGATTCCATTAGATGTAAAACCATTAGGCCCCGTAGGGTAACAGTTTGCAAGCTGGCAATCAAAAGCCAATGCAGGTATATTTGCCATTTCTTCTGAGCAATCCCATAAGTTTTCTAATGGGACGGCTTTCACGGTAAAACCGTAATCTATTGCAAAGATGTCACAATCAAAAAACAAGCCTTCCATTTTGTCTATTTTAGTGACGCGTCCCCGTATAAATTGGCGATATCCATCCGATTGACCCACGTTAAATATGACCAGGTCTTGTATATTTACAGATACCAATTTATTTCTGGGTTCGGTGGATTCAAATCTTCTTATCAACGCTTGGTATTTCAGAGGGCGAACATAAAATTCGTTTGGGTCTTCAACGTGCGTTACTTCGACCCAATGTATTGGTTCCAACTTAAAAGAATGAAGAGATGGATTCCAATAGATATTTTCGACTTCCGCCATTACGCTAGTAACAAAAGAATACAAGATAATATATCAAAGTATTAAAAACACCAATAATATATTTTGTTACCGCATCACAGTAAGCTACCATTTCTTATGACAGAATATTTTATATAAATGTTCCCTAAAAAACAAAACAAAGACTGGAACAAACATTTGGTTGATAATTGTGACAGTAACTTTAGTAGCTGATTGCAATGCAGAAAACATTTACTTACTTATAACACCAACAGGCCAGACAATAAAAAAATAATAAGAAACTTACATAACATACAATATACAGTAATATTTCGACGTTTAGAAAAAAGTTACATGATACGGACAGTTCACTTGAACATAAATATATAATTATATGTTATTTAAGATTTTTATAGTCGAATTTATGTAGTTTGTTAAAAACAATGCATGCGTGAAATTTAAATTATTACATTTAAAAACATCATACCAGAAATAATAACCAGAAAAAGACACACTAGCCTTAGACATTATAGTTTAGGAAAGTTATTAAAACAAATAACATAAATACAGAAGAGAAAAGAAAATAATAAAGCTCACATAAATACACACAGATATTTGCAGTGTACAAATTTGCAAACTATGTCGCCGCGGCGATTTTTTAAATTTAAAGAATGATTTATTACAGTAAAATGCTCGATCTCTGAATTACAGCGTTTCCTAACAGTAACTGAAAAAACAACAAAAACAAATTACTTTTAAATATACAGTCTTGAATAATTATGAATTTCAGCGATTAGCGAACACACCTCTCTCACGAAACTCACTGAGACTAATAAATCAATATCAAGGAGATGATGAGATGGTTTTCAGAGACTCGATCAATACATGATTCGAAGTGTTGCTAGCAGACAGCTGCGCCAAATATGCGCATACATTTAATTATATATGTACATAATTATGTATAAGCTAAAGATAACTTCAGTGATTCTGTCTAAAACATGCCACTAAATTTAAGTTTTGAGTAGCAATATTTCTCTTTGAATTATTTGTGTCCTTTTAACGACCCAGGTCCTTGTATATTTCACCTAATCTTAAAACGTGGTATCTTGTTAAATTTCTTAGTCTTGCTAATAGCTACAGCTCGAAATAATATTTTAAAAGTAATAAATATAATATATATGAACATTTTAAAATTAAAATTTAAAAATACATTACGATTATATAGTACCTATAGTCTTTGGAAAAAGGTATATTTAATACATTATACTCTATATGAGTAAGTGTTATGTATAAGTAAGTATATGTAACCATAGATCTTGCAAGTATGTCTATTAATAACTTTCAATAATGGACCCTGAGCACCCATACAAACAAAATATTTCAGACGTCAATAAGAACTTTACTATGAAGGCTGATTTAAGCTGACCAAGCATTATGAAAAGTTTTCAGTCCACATACGAATTTATTTTACTTGGACCAAAATACTAGCGCAAAAGGTGGCACTCCATAAACAATTTTTGTGTCGATAAATAATCATTATATCGATCACCTGCTGAACTTAAAACTGGCAATCCTTCATACATTCTTTGATAATGTAGTTAACCGTAAAACGACGGTCCTGCGGTTGCTAATTCAACTGCGGTTGTTGACGATCATTGATTAATGGACCGGACCCTATTTAGTTATTTGTAAGGAACACTCTGCTATTTTACTTATTATTTGGATTAGATTTCTAAATTAAGTATATAATATAACTTTTACTATAATCGAGAAATGGTAACGCTAACGTAATTAGTGTACCTACCTTTGTTATTAGAATAATAAGCGCCCTGCCTGCTTCGCTAGCATGCTGAGAAAATCGATCAATCCGTTAACGTGATTAACTGAAACAAACAGATCGAGAGACATACAAATATTTTTAAGGTCGGTTTTGTTATCAGCTTACAACCATGTGTACTTCCATATTATTCATTTAGTTGCTGACCCAACCGTGGAACCTACTTCTTTGTTTTCATTTTGGAGATTTTATCTGAATTTCTTTTTGATTCGGCTCGTCTTTTATGGGTCTTACTGTGACGTTAATTAGCCTATAGCCTTCCTCAAGAAATGGACTATCAAATGCAAAAATATTTGTACAAATCCGAAAGGTAGTTCCAGAAATTAGAGTTTATTAATTGTACTTAAATATTTTGCGCTCTGATATTCTTGATATCTCATGATATTCTTTTTGAAAAGGCTCGATATGCTTTTCCATAATTTTTAGTGGTAGGAAAAAATTACAAATCGTACTAAATAAAATAAATTATTAAATGAAACAAAAAACCCAACTGCATTAATAATAATTCCTAAAAAGCTAAAAACAAGCTATAATGACTACTATAATATAAATATTTCTTTAATATTAGTAAAGGTACTGCAGACGGGGACAAGCATTGAAATAAAACATAATTATTATATTTTTCCGTATTTAAGCACTTCCCTTTAAACTCCATCATCAATTTACAAATTGATTGATCAGCTTGTCCCCGTCTGCAGTACCTTTACTAATATTAAAGAAATATTTATATTATAGTAGTCATTATAGCTTGTTTTTAGCTTTTTAGGAATTATTATTAATGCAGTTGGGTTTTTGTTTCATTTAATAATTTATTTTATTTCAAACTTTTTAGTTATATAATTAATAATTGATTAGGTATATATATATATACAAGGAGAAGACCTGAATTACTTATAAACGCGAAGCCTAAGCCCTTCATCCTAAAAAGCTATTTTTTTGGTGTTGTTTTTAAAACGTAAGCGGGCACTAAGAAAGTATTTTTTTGAAATTCAACCCTCTAGGAGTTAAAAAGGAGTTAAAAGTTTTATTGGAAGTTCATAATTTTTGAAATTAAAATCATGTAACATTGTTTTTTGGGGAACTATTAACACATTTCCTTCAATGCCGCCCCTGAAGGTGTAAAGCTTTATATGAAAAAGAAAGGATTTGTTCCTCCAAATTTAACGCAGCGAAGCCGTGGGCAGAAGCTAGTTATAAGTAATACAACTTAGCTCTCTGCATTATGCGGGTCTAACTAGAATGTCAATTATATTTTTGGCAAGTTCTATCCCACAAGCTTGTAACTTATTTCGAGCTGGCATCTGTCCGCGACTTCGTCCGCGGTGACTTTAGAATTGGCTCTAGAGACAAATGAACCATTTGTAAGTAAATAATCTAAAACTACATAGTATAAAACAAAGTCGCTCTCTCTGTCCCTATGTATGCTTAAGTCTTTAAAACTACCCAACGGATTTTGTTGCGTTTTTTTAATATATAGAGTGATTGAAGAGGAAGGTTTATATGTATTATAACATCCATTAAATAGTGGAGAAAAAACTGTTATTTTTGAGGTTTCTAATGTGATGTCGTAAGTAATTACATTTAACGCGTGCGAGCCACGGACAGTCATGAATAAATCAAAACTACTGGATCGATTTTAATCATTTTTTAGTGAATGACATAGGCTATATATTTTATACCCATGCGAAACCGGAGCGGGCCGCTAATATTTCATAAGACAAAGATAAAAAAAGTTCTGTAGAGTGTTTTTTGATAATCCCATGAGAACCTAACATTTTTAGGAATAAAAAGTATTTTATGTCTTAATCCAGGTTACAATCTTTGTATGTGCTAAGTTACATTCGAATCGGTTAAATCTTTAATGTGATGTGTGATTGAGTAACAAGCATCTAAACATTTTTGCAATACGTTTTTTGATAATGCCGAGGGAACCTAACATTTTTTCTTGTATCAAATGTGTTAATTCAGGGTGTGTTAATTCAATATAAGCTGTCTGTGTGCTAAATTTCATCCAAATTCGATCAGCAGCTGTTGCGTGAAAAGGCTAAACTACTTTCTTACTATTCTCTCGTACTTGGCTCACGTTGTCATCAAGATTGCAATAACTATTGATGGAGAGAACGCATTTTTACGAAACAAAACTGAATGTTACTCGAAAATACGCTTTATCATTTCTTTGCTAACTTTGAAGTTGAAAATTGCAGTTTTGCAGTTTTGCGTCAGAGGATAAGGAGTGCGGAGAGCCGACAAACAGGCAGACATTTGCAAAAAATATAAATATATGAAATTTCATCATTTAGTTTTTAGTTCCGGGTAACATTTTTTATAAGAATCAGAGATGTAGGTACAGACACTTAAAATTTATATTTTTCTTACATTAAACAAATTACATGACTAGAAATCGAAAAATACTTTTATTATAATATATTATGCTTATTCCTATAATTTATTACTTAATTATTTATTAATTGTACAATACATTGAATAACATAATATATTATAATAGTTTGCGTTTTAGAAGTTTAATTATTTTATTAATCTACCTATTTATATAACTATGCCATATTTTTTATTTATAGAAAAATAAAAAATACTTACTTGCTTTAATTAATTATTGTAGACATTGGGAGTGGAATTGGCAATCAATGGCCAAAAAAAAAAAACAAACTTCAATCATCGATATCTCGAAAACTAAGCAATATATCGAAAAATTTTATATTTACTTTTCGTCTTATTTTATCGAGTTCTACAAGAAAACATCATCAGATTTTAGCTCTGAGCGAACTGTGATATTCCGCTTTGAATATCTTTGCTTCTGCGGAACCCATGTTAAAATAATGTAGCCTATGTCACTCTCACAACTGAGACGAATCTAATGATACCCTATAAGTCGATGTACGTCCAAGGGTTTAGCCTGTAGAGCGTCACAAAGAAATAGACATACATACATACATACATACATACATACATACATACATACATACGCTCGAAAAACATTACCCTCCGGCAGTCGGGTAAAAGCTGTTTTTATTTTCATAATTATATACACACTGATTGATTTCGCTGTTTAGCCGTAGGTATAATTTAATTATGTCCGTCGGTCCGTCATTATGTAACAGCTATTTTACTCGTACACTATTTGCTCTATATAATCTAAATTAAGTAAATAATTGTATTCTATGAATAGCTTACTTAATTTTACATTTTTCATTTACATCAAACTTCAAAAATATTTTCTTTCGAGTAAGTTCCGTTTTTTAGCTTTTCATATTTATTTATATATGTAAATATTTTACTAAATCACATATTGTGCATTGTACAAATAATGAACCTGGCTGGTAACTTATAAAAATATTGTTTATACGGAGAAAGTGTGTGTGTTAAAATTAAAATGCTTAAATAATTGACAAATATGTTTTAATAATTACGTATTATTATTATTATTATTATATATATATATAAGAAAAAAAAAGTTCCTGAGTTTATCCAGACCCTAAAAGTACACAGTACAGTAATAGACAAGCGTTGCATTATTTTTTTTGGAACAGTAGAAAATAATTTGGTACAAATTCGAGACAGCATTTAAAATTTGCAAAATTATCACCTGAACAATGACAGCAAGATGTAATTGTTCTTTTCCACAACCTCTACGAATAAAATGGTTTTTGAATGACTAACGCGGCAGCCACTATTGTAGAATTAGATAGTAGGATATAATATGTACATTTTTACCGTAGCCAAATGGCAAAAACGGAACCCTTATAGTTTCGTCATGTCCGTCTGTCCGTCCGTCCATCTGTATGTCGCAGTCCATTTACTCAGAGACCATTGGCTCCATCAACACGAAATTTACTAAATAGGTGTATTTTATGAACCGCACAACGATTTTGTAATGAAATCTTAAAATATATAAGAATTAATGGTAGCAGTCCATACATGTAACTGAGTGTTGAAAAAAAAAATTAATATGCCAACGTGTGACATAAGTTTGGATAGGTCTTTTAAAATGATAAGGTGGTTTGATTTTGACATTTTTCATTAAGTCAGTAGTTGTTGAGATATTAGCTCCTAAAGTCGTAAACATCGTGTCCGGGGGGAACTCTAACTTTTGAACTATAAGATTTAAAATTCTGGAAAAATTTGAGCTTGTAGAATACCACATGAATTTTCATCCACGTTTGGTTTGAAGAAGATAGGTCAACAAAATTTTTAGATATATAAGTTGTTCCCATAACTTTGTTTTTCATATTACTTTTACTACTTACTATGAATTTACCAACTTATTTTGCGGTCAATTTTACATCGTTATTATTTTTAAAGTCCTTAAGTTTCTTCATAACCAAGCTGCGGAACCCTTTAATTTCAACTGTGCTTGGTCCACAACGCACTTGACTGATAATTATTGTTAGTTCGAGCACGCCAATTTGGACGATCGTTAATACCATAGTAGCAAAAAACTTACCAAATCAGGAAAACTACACTTAAAAATATAATAAATATTAAAAATATAAACACTAAAATTCTCTTGATCCCTAATAATACTTCGAAGTTTCCCGCGCTTCCAATGTCACAGATGTCAGATAACCATAAACTAGTCCAATGTAAAACAATCACTGATCTCTGTAAAAATAGATTGACGATCATATATATTAAAATTTATAAAAAATTAAGCATAATAATTAGTGGCTAGACCGCTAAAAACACAATTTTATAGGGGTATGTGTGAGGGTAAGAATAAGAATGGGGATGGGAAATTCACTGACATTATTATCAAGTGACATATGATAATTTAAAAGATGAAATTCTGCATATCAATGACATGTTTGAAAACGTCATTAAGTGCCGGAACAAACTTGTGTCTGAAGTCGAGACTACATTGACCAAAGTCTTGGACTGAGGCCGACTAAATTTAGTCCAATTCAACCCCAAGAAAATACAAGTTTGCGCGTTAAACGCTAAAAATTCTCCATTTGTCGTATCTCCTCGTTTTGAGAACACTCCCCTGGCTGCCACAGCTAGTATTGTAATACTTGGTGTCGACATTTCGAGCGTCGTTCAGTTCCGCGGTCAGTTGGAAGGAAAGTTAAAATTAGCCTCAAAAAAGCTTGGTGTGCTCAACAAGGCGAGGCACTACTTCACGTCGGCTCATCGCTTAAAGCTTTACAAGGCGCAAATTCGACCGCACATGGAGTACTGCTCTCACCTCTGGGCGGGAGCTCTCCAGTACCAGCTACTTCCAATTGACCGCATCCAACGTAGAGCGGCCCCTCGGCCCGAGCCCTTTCCGATCGGCTTGATCCTTTGGCATTGCGTAGAGATGTCGGATCACTCTGCATCTTCTATCGCATATATCACGGGGAATGCTCTGAGGAATTGTTTGGATGGATCCCGCCGGTAAAATTTCACCATCGGACATCGCGACAAAACTGTAAATTCCATCGATACCACCTCGATGTCTGGAAATCTACAACAGCGCGATTTGGAAGACATTATCTCCTCGCACAACCACTTTGTGGAATCAACTTCCGCCGGCGGTCTTTCCGAACTGATACGACTTGGGAACCTTCAAGAGAAGAGCGTATTCTTTCCTTAAAGGTCGGCATGCATGCCTTCTGGTGTTGCAGATGTTCATGGGCGGCGGTGATCGTTTAACATCAGGTGAGCCTCCAGCCCGGTGGCCCCTCTTACATAAAAAAATAACCTTATAAGAAGTTATTTTAATACCTGTTGTATACATGTTACATGCATAGACATGCATATGCATAGACATGCCTATGCATGTAACATGTTATAAGCTTAGAAGTATTTGATTTATTATTATTTTTTGTAACTGTAGACAGAGAAAGAAAACAGACGGAACCTTAGCAACAAAATGCGTGGCGATCTTTTATGACACGCTTGTGTTCAGCTGTCACTTTAACATTGTGCAAATTACCGTATACATACATCTAGAGCTGAGAACAACAAATTTAGCTGTGCATGCATTTAATTACTTCTCAATGTTCACCCTTACTTATGTTATAATTATTGTGAAAGTAACTTTATCTATCTGTAGCGCTTTCACGCTTAAATCTCTGAACTGATTGCGATGATTTCATACAGAAATAGCTGGTCCACCTTGGGAATTCGCTACGACAATCGCTTAGCATCAGGTAGGCCCTAAGATAAAGTATACGATGACATGCTTTTAAACAACGTAATTTTAAGCATATAGATGTGCAATCCAGTTAGTATAGAGATTGAATTACTGACATCAGTCAACGGGATAGTGACAGCTCTTCTGTATCTATAGTTACAACTTACAAGTGGCCGCCAATAAGCAATACCATGTCAACCCACAAAATTGAAAAAACCGAGGCTGAAGAACATTTTTCTTCAATAATTGTAGGGCTTTAAGCTTTAAAACTTCTAAAAAGCCATTTTTAATCATGCAATGTATGTATTATATTAAACGTTTTGGGTTATATTGCATACGAAATATGCAGTTTGTATACTTATTTTTTGTGAAAATAAGTAAAATAACTTACATAAATCTGAAATTGCCAAAACCTTGACCTATACATAAAAAAGTTCATATAAAGCAAGTTGTCCAAAATTTTCAAACCCGTTTTTCTCGAAATGACATTCGTGTGGGTTGACATGGTATTGCTTATTTGCGTCCAAGTTACATGTCACACGACAATTATAAAATTCGAGTCCTACATGAATCTTACACATAGAGACACTGTGTATAGATAGACATAGTATTTCTTGCGGTTTAAATACATACATTAAGTAATTGAGCTATCAGTGAATGCTGAACATTTGCAATTTTATTAACTTTATACTTGAGTATTCAAAATTATTTGTGATTACTTTCACTAATTATTGACTTGTTTTAAAACATAACTTTTGTTTTTCTAACAAATAAGTTCTTGCTACTGGCATAGACCTATCGGTTTCAGTGACTTTAAGGAAATTAAGCGACAAAACTTCATTTATCATTATGGCACAGTAAGTTAATCGTAGTATTTATATTTTAAATATATTTTTAGTAGACTTAAAATTTCTTTAATATTTTTAAAACTTTAAAAATAACAGGGTTGCGATACTTCGAGTTTTATCCGTACAAAACTATAACAAATTAAATTTTTTTTTTCAATTAAAAAATGTAGAGAATAAATATATCTAAACATCCATTCTGGCTATACCTTTTAAGTATACTTATAGCATTCCAAGAATTGGCTTTTCATACACAACAAACTATTGTTATTTAATTGATGTAATAGTAGTTAATTACAATGCTTTGACTCATATTTATTCACTTTAATATTTTATTAAGTGTTTTTAATGCATGAAAATGTTTTTAATACCTTTTAAAGGCAACTTGGCGGCAAGGTTATTTGAAGGTTACATTTCATGCTTCTAGTGCATTGCAAGTACAATGTATGTAATGAAACTGTACTTCTTAATAATTTAATAATTTTAGTTGCTTTTATAGTAATTTAGTTTTATATGAGTAATTTTACAAAATTTGGCAAAGACAGATAATGTAATAAAAAATAAAATACAATCATTCAGAGCAAAGTTGACCCAATAATGTTACATTAAAAATGAAAGGTTAAACTCTAGACTGGACACAAAGCTTACCTCCTCCCTCATATATAGGGAGTATAGGTTAGTTTTCGAGGAAATTTAGTTGTCGGAGCAGTTTAGGTAATACAGATATGTATAAAATAAAATAATAAAGTGTTTTTGTTGATAAAAAATATGTACACAAGTAATATTTGCTGATTATATCACTTAATATACAACTTTTTTGATGATAAAATGATAGTACAACATGCATCTCCCAGCACAAATTGATTGGCTTGAGAGGCTACCCTCTCACAGAACATGAACGTAAAGTACCAGACTGTACTGTGATGTTTTGAACCATGAGTGAGAACAGTTGAGGCCTAATCTCCCCCAAGAGAGGGGCTCTGTACTCTTCTTTTTTTCTCTCTCTATCCCTTACCGGCTATCTCTTGGATTTGCAATGTACATGTGATACTTCATGTGACTGCTTACAGGCAGACCATATGCTTTCTTGACAACCATCATGACATACTAATAAAAATTATTTGAAAACTAACAAAATGAATTTCATATATAATTTTGGTTTTTAAGTGGTACTGTAAAAAAATCATTAACTAGTAAAATGAAGTTAATACATATTTTTAATAACAAATACTTAATAGAGATTACTTAATTACTGATATTTTCCTTTTTTTAGGCCTAAAGCAGATATTGCCCTGATTGGCTTAGCCGTGATGGGTCAAAATTTGATCTTAAATATGGATTCAAAGGGATTTGTTGTATGCGCCTTCAATAGAACAGTTGAAAAGGTAATGCATAACCGTAGACATATAAGAATAGGCCATAGAAGTGAGTGTGATATGAGTGAAATTAGAATGATTTTCAATGCACCTTCTTTCTTATGAGCTTCAACCAAGCACTTCAAGCTTGGAGAGAGAAGAGTGTGCCTCATCCACACCAGAACAGAAAAGGATTATCATTCACTCTCTTTTTATTCTTAGTTATATCAAATTGCATAATAGTCCCATTAATAATAAACAATAATAATAAACGCTGCACACTCAACGGCCCCCATTAGGATACTAATATCCTGTGTCGGGGTCCGGAAACATTCACAATGACAAAGACAAATATACCCAGACCGGAAAATATGCTTGCATGGTTAATACAAACATACATGCTCCGAGCGGGAATCGAACCCGCGACCTGTGGCGTTTAAGGCAGGTTCGCTACCGCTGCGCCACAACGTCGTCTAAGTCGTTAAGAGTGATATATTCTTATGACATAATAAATAATATATATGTGTATAACACATATTTAGTAATATTTTTCAAATTGATTACATATTTAAAACAAACTCTTAATATACAGGTTGACCAATTCCTTGCTAATGAAGCGAAAGGGACAAAAATAATTGGTGCAAAATCATTAGAAGATATGGTAGCAAAACTAAAAAAACCTAGAAAGGTTATGTTATTAGTTAAAGGTATGTATCTTTTTTTTTAGAAATATTGACCGACCGTGAATAATTATTCAACTAAATAAGCAAGCAAGCATGACTTTTTCCATTCAAGGCATTCCAATGTTCTTGAATTTTTACATGTAAAAATGTGCATTGATATTTAATCAAATTGGGTGTTATTTAGAATGATTTGTAATAATTATTGCATTTTGAACTTTTATAGCTGGGTTTGCTGTTGATGAGTTTGTAAAGAAGTTGGTGCCATTACTTGAAAAGGGAGACATTATTATTGATGGAGGTAACTCGCAGTACATGGACACTCAGCGGTGGTGTAAAGAACTTGTACCCACTGGGATCCATTACATTGGCATGGGAGTAAGTATATAAAGTTTTAAATATTTTTACAAATAAATTATATTCGAGAACTATGGTATATGTAAATTTAAGTTAAGTGTTTAAATTTCAACGATTTGCATTAATAAATATGTATCGGTATGTGTGGAACTATTTGTACATGTTACTATTGTGTGGTAAATGGACAACAATAAGGATGTTTAGTAATAAACAATCTTTATATAAGACTGATAAATTTAAGGACAATATTTTTAATTATTATAGTATAGTATGGTTGGAAACCACAACCAACATACCACTACATGAACCTGCCTATTTTAATATCTCCCATCGGAATCGAATTTACAACCTTTGGCTGTTAAGGCATATTCAGTACTGCATTATCACAATTTTAACGATTATTTCAATTATTATTATTATCTTGACATCGTCGTGGCGTTGTGGGTAGCGAGTCTGCCTTTAGCCTCGACGGTTGCGGGTTCGATTCCCGCTCGGAGCAGATGTTTGTATTAATCGTACAGGCATGTTTTCCGGTCTGGGTGTGTTTGTCCTTTTCATTGTGAATGTTTCCGGACCCCCAACACAGGATATAATTATCCTAATGGGGCCGTTGAGTGTGTAGCGTTTATTTATTTATTTAATATCATTTATTAAGTGTTCTACATTTTCCGTATTTTATGTTGCTTTCGATCTTGCTGGCCTTGACAATATTACGCATGAAGGGGTTCAATTGTGTTAGAACTCACAATGGTTTTCGTGTTATTTTTAGGTAAGTGGTGGAGAGGATGGCGCACGTTATGGTCCTTCCCTCATGCCTGGAGGCCACCCTGCTGCTTGGCCTCATGTGAAACCTATTTTCCAAGTAAGTAAACTTCGCTCGTATATTAGGTTATTTAAAATTACTTTGGTACTAAAGACTATACCCCAGTTTCTATCAAATACATAACATTCATTAGTTGCCTGTTGATCATCGGCTGTCATTAATCAATGAGCATTCCGTATTTAGTGGAAACTGGGGGAAGACTAAATAATAAAACTTATATACAATGTTTATTTGTATATTGTATGTTTATTGCCTCATGTATAAGGAAGGAATAACTATTTAATTACAAATCGAGATGATTTAATAAAAGAGTCAATTTTATTTTTGTAGCACATAGTATTATAACCTTTTACATATTATAGAATTTTCTTCCTAGTAATTTTATTTAACCAGGGTCTGCGTATTACTCTTATCGGATTTTTTTTAATTTTTTTTTTTTTATGTTAGTGTTTGAAGTTGGCAAACAAGCATACGGCCCACCTGATGGTAAGTGGTTGCCGCAGCCTATGAGCGCTTGCAGCACCATTAGTAGGTGCCACTCACGCGTTGCAAACCTCGAGATATAAGTTCTTAAAACTCGTTCGCCCAGTAATTTCTTCTACAATGCCCTTCAAACAGGAACACAGTAATGCCTAAGCACTACTATTTGGCGGCAGAATATTGGACACTGCGGATTTGCCCAGTTACTAGTCTATACTCAGAGAGATTGCCATCTGATCTCCGCAATCCTAAGTTACTAATTTGATATGAGCAAATGACTAGATCAACATCTTCCCGAGCGGGAATCGAACCTGCAACCCTCGAGGCTAAACGAGGCGGACTCGCTACGCTACAACGGTTGTGTATATTTTAGCATATATTTCAAATTTTTTTACAAAAATATTATTTCAGGCCATAAGCGCTAAAGCAAACGGTGAACCCTGTTGTGATTGGGTTGGCGAGGATGGTGCTGGTCACTTCGTTAAGATGGTACATAATGGTATAGAATATGGTGACATGCAGCTCATCTGTGAAGCATATCACCTGATGAAGGATGTGCTCGGTAAGGAGTTAGACAGTGACTTAAATTTATACATGAAATAATAAACTATATATTTTTTTATGTTATTAAGTTGGCAAGCAAACCCACCTGATGGTAGGTGGATGCATCAGCCTCTGTGCGCGCGCAGCACTATCAGTAGGTGGCACTCACGCGTTGCCAACCTCGAAATAATGGTTGTTAAATCTCCTTTTCCCAGTAATTTCACTAGCTTACAGGGCCCTTTAAACTGGAACACAGTACTGCCTAAGACACTATTGCTTGGGGGTAGAATATTTGACACTGCAGTGGTACCTACCTAGCCGGCCTCTTACAACAAAAGACTTACCACCGGTATGACTGATTGCACTGGTGGAATAATTTCTGCTGTGACAGAGATTATCCCAACAGCCATTGATGTATTACAAACTATATATTGAAACTTGTGACTTTACGAAGTTAGAAGTAAATCTTTGGACATTTTATTAGTATAGAAAGACATGTCTATGTATAATAAGTGTATCAAGGCTTCAAGTATGTAATTTTTTTTGCAGGTATGGAACAAGACGAGATGGCTGAAGTATTTGACGAATGGAACAAAGGCGAATTGGATTCATTCCTTATCGAGATAACTCGAGACATTTTGAAATTCAAAGATTCCAACGGTTGGTTTAAATTTAAGCTCTATTATGAGTATTTAAAAAGCTCCAAAATATTATTTATTTCTTTTATTTGTGTTACAAACGCATTTTTATTTAAATCTGCAACTTTATAGAGAAACACACACCCAGACAGAAACTATTAGCTCTATGCTCAATACAAAAACCTGCTCTGAGCGGGAATCAAACCCGTGACCTGTGGTACGTAAAATTTTTATTCTAATGATAGAGTTCAAAATCTGTAGTTTTAAACATAGTAAGTAAAAAATATTTATAATGAAAATATTTTATATTTATATGTATGAATGTAAGTGTGGAATGGCTCTGCATCATACAAAATTTAACCCTCCCCAGGACAATATCTTCTGCCGAAGATTCGTGACGCTGCCGGTCAGAAGGGCACAGGTAAATGGACCGGCATCAGTGCTTTGGAGTATGGAGTTCCCGTCACACTAATTGGCGAAGCCGTCTTTGCACGCTGTCTCTCTGCTTTGAAAGGTAGCTTGTCCAACATTTTTTTTTACATTTTTTTTTTTGCAGTGACTTTTGTCGTATTCTTAACAAGAGAATTATAAGGCTGTTTACTTACAGTTCTATGGAATATTCTGAAATTTTGTTAAAGATGCGTATACCTAGCCCTTTAATCACCTTATTATTTTATTTATGTGTAACTTTCTGTAGCGTATTTTAATATAACCTTTTAATGTGCTATAGATAAACTAAGATAAGATAACGGACCACTCCAGCTTACTGATTCAATGTGTTAAGGAATATTTTATAACCGACCGGGGAGTACTACCCTCTCAAAGAAAATCGCCGTAAAGTATCAGTAGGTACTGTTGCGTTTCGTGCGACGAGTGAGAGTGCCGGAGGCCCAATCACCCACCGCCTCTTTTTCTTCCTTTTTCCCTTTTCATCCCTTCCTTCCTATCCTTTGGATTGGCAAAGCCCATTTGACACTTCAAGTATCGCGCGCGTTTATAATCTGTAGTGATTGCCTACCACCAGGCGGACCATAGGCTTGCTTGCGAAACATCATGAAAAAAAAAATGCATACTTCACTAGAAATTGTCTTAAGTGATTAATTTGCAAGAAATAATATTTGAATATGAGGTGTTTTATTATTGTATTTTTAGATGAAAGAGTGACGGCCAATAAGAGTCTGCCTGGATCCAGTGTCAAGTTTACTGGTAACAAGAAGGAGTTCCTCGAGCACTTACGTATGGCCCTATTCGCTAGCAAGGTCATTTCCTACGCTCAAGGCTTCATGCTTCTAAGGGAAGCTGCTAAGGTAAACAATTTTTATCCGAACTTATTAAAATTAAAACCCATTAATATTTCGTATCAAATTAAATCAATCTGAGACAAATATCAAATCAATCAAATTAAATCAATGCGAGACAAATATCAATGCAATCAAATTAAATCAATGCGAGACAAATATCAATGCAATCAAATTAAATCAATGCGAGACACATATCAATTCAATCAAATTAAATCAATGCGAGACAAATATCAATGCAATCAAATTAAATCAATGCGAGACAAATATCAATTCAATCAAATTAAATCAATGCGAGACAAATATCAATTCAATCAAATTAAATCAATGCAAGACAAATATCAATTCAATCAAATTAAATCAATGCGAGACAAATATCAATGCAATCAAATTAAATCAATGCGAGACAAATATCAATTCAATCAAATTAAATCAATGCGAGACAAATATCAATTCAATCAAATTAAATCAATGCGAGACAAATATCAATGCAATCAAATTAAATCAATGCGAGACAAATATCAATTCAATCAAATTAAATCAATGTGAGAATGCAAGACAAATATCAATTCAATCAAATTAAATCAATGCAAGACAAATATCAATTCAATCAAATTAAATCAATGCGAGACGAATATCAATTCAATCAAATTAAATTAATGCGAGACAAATATCAATTCAATCAAATCAATTAAATGCGAGACAAATAGAGAGTTTTCCTATAATTTTCATAGCTAATATCAGTAACTATTGTACATTTTATGTATTTATATGTTAAATTGAATTTTTTTTTTCAAGTGCAACTTCATTCGGGCTAATGTCAATTGTACCTGTATAATTATCGTATATGTCTGTCTCTCTTTCTCGATCTTTATATATACATCCCTCCCTCTATCTCTCTCTTTCATTTTCTTATAAATTAATCAAAATACAAAGTTTTACTATTGCCGCGTCTCATCTTACACTGGTTTTTTAAGGTTAACAACTGGAATTTGAACTATGGAAGCATAGCGCTCATGTGGCGTGGAGGATGCATTATCAGAAGCGTTTTCCTTGGTAATATAAAGGTAAATGATTGTATTAATTTACATCTAACTAGCAAGTCCCTAACTTTGCTCGCGCTGTAGTTGTTATGCCGGACGAGGAAGCTATTTTTCCATTATATAAGACACAATTTTAACAATTTTGGAGGATACCTACTCTGGTTGATTTTTAGTATCCCAAAAACCTAATCTTTTATAGGATAAATAGTATCCTTTGTGTTTTTCAATTTGAGGACCATGGGTGTGCAGCGGGAGTGAACCTGCTGTTTGCGCCACAGGTCACAGGTTTGAAGCAGTCGTACGATCGTGTGTTCGTCGTCGTCGATCGTGTGTTTGTGCTTGTCCTTGTGTATTTCCGGACCCCGTCACTAATTATCCTAATTGGGTCCATTGAGTGTGTAGCGTTTAGTTTGTGTTAGACTCAAACTCAAACTTAAAATATTCTTTATTCAAATAGGCTTTTAAGCGCTTTTGAATCGTCAAATATACAGTCTGTTATGTCCGCCTAAGTGAAGCTACCGCCAATTCGGAAGGTAGATTCTGCAGGGAAGAAACGGCAAGATACTCTACAGTTACTCTTTTCAAAAATAATCACATTACATTTGTCAAATGTACTATGAAGCTATATATCCCGCATGAATTATTTATTATTACCTGATGGGGGGCGACCATTTATTTATTCTAAATATAATAAGTAATAAACTATTTCTTCTACATTATTTGCGTGGCCTATGCTGAAGGATATAGGCTACAATTATAAACTTTTCGTCGAGAATTCGATGGGGTTGAAGATAGGTGGGAAATAGACTATCCCCTGAGTTTGTTTCGCGGATTCTTCTCAGGTAAAAGTTTAATTTTGGAGCAAGAAATAAGCTATATGCTTTTTTATGATGAATAAAAATATTTGATTTTAATTTGAAAAGTTTCTTCAGCATTTTTCTTCAAACGCTACACAATCTACGGCATCCATTAGGATACTTATATCCGGAAACATACACAATGAAAAGGATAAACACGCGAAGACCGGAAAACATGCCTGTATGGTCAACACAAACATCTGCATCGAGCGGGAATCGAACCTGCGGCCTGTGTCGCTTAAGGCATGTTCACTAACGCTGCGCTACAACAATCCATAAATGTCATTATTCTCCTGGCAGGATGCGTACACAAAGAACCCGCAGCTACTGAACCTGCTCCTGGACCCGTACTTCAGGGACCGTATCAGCGCTTGCCAGCCTTCATTACGTCAAGTAGTCGCTCAGGCCGCTCTGCTCGGTGTACCAGTTCCTGTATTCAGCGCTGCACTCGCATTCTACGACGGCTATCGCGCTGGCGTCCTGCCGGCTAATCTCTTACAGGTGAATATAATTATAGTCTTCGCCGGCGAGGACGAGGTTCTTTGTTTCGCACCGTCGGGTGAGTTTATCGTATAGAATGCGCTCGGAGCGCTGCCTCCATCTCCGGTGACGTCCTTAGCCGTGGTTCGGCTTCGCAGGAGGCACCCTAAGGACGGAATCAAATTTGAGCCCCCGTGAGGGCTGCCCCTTTATCACGGCTGAGTCTCTGTAGACGAAGCTAGGTGACGTTGTCAAGCCCAGTAGGGCCAACAGCAATACGAAAAAAAATATATAATCAATCTATATAAATAAAAATGAGTCGTCGAAATGTATGCATACTTTCAGAAGACCGAATCAAATTTGTTTTTTTTTTTAAATTAATTTATTTATCAATTTACATAATAATACGAACACTTAAATAATAATAACAACTAAAAACAACTTAGGTTTAAGCATATATCAGTCAGAGAGTATAATCACTATCGTACCTCTGTTGTTTTTGTAATTGTCAGTACGTTTTTTACGATATCAATCATTACTGCCTGACTGGCTAAGGAAAAAGTGATCCATGTTTATTTCCCAAAAAATACCAATGTCATAGCAAAAAAATAATATTTTCTACAACAATCGGTGGTAATTAACTTGTGACTTTTTGATGTTGGCTCATAATAATTGACGATATTGCTTTATTTTTCATGTTTCAGGCTCAAAGGGATTACTTTGGCGCCCATACATACGAGCTTCTGTCCAAACCAGGCGACTTTATCCACACCAACTGGACCGGCCACGGTGGAAATGTCTCTGCCTCCACATATAACAAATAAAAATACTCTTTCAAGTGCTATTTATTTCAAAAGATTGAAATGACTCATACGTTCCATATAAAAGCATTTTAAAATATATTAAACTATTATTTTTCTAATTATTTATTATTTTATAAAATGTATTGAAAATGTAATTGTTTTCTACAAATGAACTTTAGAAAGAAAATTATTTTTTAAATATAATTTTTTTAAAATTTTAGATACAGCAAATTATGTCTTCCCATTTGATATATTTGGTTTCCTATGTTATATAAGTAATGTAGTAAAAAGTAAGTTTAATATGACTATGTAATTGACGATCTTATTAAAGATATTTTTATTTTATGAGGTACTAAGTATAATATTTAAATTGCTTGTTTTTAACACACTGATAATCATTATGCAGTTGCTATTTAGGTGGTTGGGTTTTAGAGAAACGAAATTGACAATATGCGTGATATTTGTTACATTTATAAGGGTCCAATTTTATTTTTATAATTAATAATTGTTTGTTTGTGACATGAGAGAATAAATAGGTGCTTTATAATGTGTTTTTAATTTATTTCTAAATATATCAATACAGTCAAGTCCAGTCTAACAAATCTGCAGAGATCTCTTAGAAAATCTGATTTAGTCCTGTTTAGGAAAACCTGATACCCACCCACACGAATGTCATTTCGAGAAAAACGCGTTTGAAGATTTTGAACAACTTGCTTTATATGATTTTTTTAAGTATTGGTCAAGTTTTTGGCAATTTCAGATTTATGTAAGTTATATATACTTATTTTCACAAAAAATAAATATACAAACTGCATATTTCGTATATAATATAACCCAAAACGATTAAAATAATGCATGATTAAAAAATGGCTATTTTAGAAGTTTTAAAGCTTATAACCCTACGATTATTAAAGAAAAATGTTCTTCAGCCATTTACCAACACTTCTGCATATATAACTCAGTTTTTTAATTTTGTGGGTTGATATGGCATTGCTTATTTGCGTCCATGATTTGCATTTATAAATCAATAAAGCTGAAAAATAGTTTTAGTATTTTTTTAATACCATATCTGTTATACACAGACTCCCTACATAGGCCCATTCATACAGACAAAATGTCACAAAACCGTTGGTGCTTTTGGTAAATTCAATACCAACGCAGGCCTATTTCATTCGTTGTGCAAATCATAACTCAGTCTAGGCATTTTCCTTGTGTTGTTTTTATTCCCTACACTCACCTACCTACTTAAGTTCGCATCGAAATCAGTTTGCCGCGTAGACAGAGAAAGAGGTAGTACATATATTTTTTTAATTCTATACCGTAGAAAGAGAAAATACGCATTTAGACCATTTCGAAAGAGAATCTTATACGTTATTGTTACGCATGACAGTGATGATTCTTATCATAGGAAATAGATTTTGTCAAAAAATTATTAAGTGTCAGTTGCATCACATTATTTACACTATGTGATTTGTATAGCGATACTTAAAAATAAATAATTTTAATTTATAATGCATGTGGAATTTTAGTTTAAAGTATGTATATACATTTTATGTGTTCTTATCATCTATGAATTAAATACAGTTAAAAAAATTCGCTGATTTTTACCAGTTAAGGATGATATATGGACTTCTCTTAACATCACTGTTAATAATTCTATGGGGGCCATGCTTGAAGAAAGGTTTGTGGGCTGAAAAAGGCCCGGTGTATGCAAAAGATCGGAAGAATCGAGTATTTCGAATTACACCCACTGGTGAATGTTGTAGAGAACAACCTAAAAATTTAAACAAAATATAAGTTTCCTTCTTTAAACCAAATACATGCTGAGCATACATGGCTCGCCATCGTTTATAAAAGAGAGCGGACCAAGAAAAAGTGCTGGCTAATTAATGCCTACTGTATAAGAAAAACTGTTTTGTTTTTTAATATTATTATATAATAATATGATTTATTAAAATTTGTTGTTTTAAATAATTCGTTATTTATTCGTACTGTTCATACTAAAAGAGTAAAAAGTTTCTAGCCGAATGCTTAGGTGATGATCAAAGTATTAGTTAAATTGTTAGGAATTAGAATGAATACTAACATATAATACTAAAAAATAGATAATTTCTATACTAATAAATTAAGTGTATGATACTTCAATAAAATATATTTATATACCACCCTGCCACGAAGAGTCCTGCTTCTTGATCTGACCTAGATAAAACAGAATCTTATCTCGTTCAGAGCTTCATAAGATCGGCAGAGCTACTAGCGTTATTCGGATCTTAATTAATCGTGATCGTGAGCGTTTCTGACAATTTCATATCGCATTTTGTTAGTTTAAGCTTTATCGCATCTTTCGGATTGGTAAATATTCCGTTTTTTAAATCAGATTCTGTAAATTAATTAATTAGCTTCCTTTAATTTTTGGTTTATCTGTTTAGTATTTTAATAATGATAGCGGAATCTCTCTATATATGTGAGGGTGAGGGTGATTAAAAATAATATTTTTTCTTCTTCCAAACAGACTCAAGAGGTGTAAAGAATTACTATAAAAAGATGAGCCATTAATATTAAGATTGTCCGCATCGCATTTTTTTAATTCCCATAAGAATAACATGGGAAAAATTATTTTTGCTTCTGATTTTTCTTGCTAGCCCGTCGTGAGTCATAAAGCAAATTCTTCACTCATTTTTGTAGAGAATTGAACGCTCTACAAAAAAGGTCTTTTATGATTTTCTCGAAACCTAACAAATTGAAAGTTATTCGAGGTTAAAGTTCAATTAAAGTTAATTTAATGATCTTTAGTGGGAATAGTTATCAAAAATTTCGTGTTTTTCTCGAATTTAGTCCTTTAGAAAATGTTTATCAATAATTTTACGCAATAAAAAGGCCATTGAAACTCTTTGAGGAAATTTTTAGCATCAGTGAACTTCCAAATCATGGTTCATATTTTTTTTTAACCCAAATGCACAATATTTTTTTATAAACATCACTTTATTTTTACCTCACGTACGTATTTCAAAGGACTAAAAGAAAATATTGTGCTTGTAGTTTAAAAAAATAGATATGAACGACGATTGGAGTGCACTGATGCTAAAAATATATGAATGTTATTTGCTTAATATATTGTATTACTTAGTCAGATTATTGCTAAAATTCATTAATGTCTTTGCTCTTTTGCTACTTATTTGCAGAGGAGGAATTTGTTTAAATTGAAGTATTTAGAAAATAAGTTATTACGAAAAAATATAGTAAGGGTGAGGGGACTGCAAATAAAGGTACTTTTTTAGTAATGACACGTCTTTAATTAAATGTTATAATCTGATATTTATTTTATAAACATTAATTTGCTTAAGCTAACAATGGTTTTTCGAAATTAATAACTAAATATTGCTAAAATAATATATTTATATATATATATATATATATATATGAATAATAAGCTTGTTACACTTGCTGATTTTTAACGTTATGATTTATTCAATCTATATTTAGTATAACCTTAAACTAGTTGCCCCCTCCACGGTTCCCCTCGTGTGGTGTACATTTTTTAAAATAAAAGTAGCCTAAGTTACTCCTTATGACATTAGCTATCTTCTAATGAAAGTCCCGTTAAAAATGAAATGAAATTTATATGTTACTTACATAATAAAATACTTTCATATGCATTAAGTGAAATTGAAAAGCTGTTAATTTGGAAATACTAACAGACGCTACAACATTAATTATTTATATAGATTTGTAATATAGTACTATAATAATTATATTTAGATACTATTCTAGTTATGTCATTATACATCTATATCATTAAGATCTAATGTCAATACATTTTAACCAAGATAATTAATAAATATAAATTTTATTTATTAATTACCTTAGTTAAAATAGTTATATATTTTAATACACAGCCTTACACAGCTTTAATTTAAGCAATATATGACATGATGATTATGAAATATGAGCAATGAAATAATATTATGATTATGATAATTAAAATGCAATGTATTAAAAAGATTTCCTCCAATTTTCACTAAAATAACTGTACTAAGCACTAATTTAATACAGTTGAACCAGTAAATAATTTTCACTCCCACAGGATTTATTCTATAAGAGAAAGAAGACACAAAATTATTTGCACCAGCTGTAGACCCACTGGTATCGTCTTTTTTTTCGTTTCCCATATTCATCTTAAACCATCTTCTTCGTTATAATCATTTTTCGTCTGTACTGCTTGTGGCCGTAATGTCGTCACATTTAAAACCCGCGTCCGATCCTTGATAAGTTTGCTTCATGCTAGGACTAGAGCTTGTACTGTCACGAGAGCATCTCGGTTTAACAATTTCATCTTTAGAGATGGTTTTTCAGCTTTTTAGGATGTTTCTCTCTTAGGCTTCAACCTGGGTCTTCGTTAGGACTAGAGTTAAAACTATTTAACCTCTGATAGTGATCAGTTTATACTACTATCACAGTTATGTGCGTATCGTCAGCGTCGGCTTTGCATATAACCCTAGAATTTCAGTATCGTCTTCTTTTAATTAAAGTGCCCCCTCCAAGTGAGTCCAAATCTCCAAGTATTTATTTTAAATAGTAATAATAAACATATATATTTTTGTATGAATAATCGCTTCCACCGTATTATGTCCGGAATTACAATTTGCACCAGGATAAGTTGTAGTAGGTTTAAAATTATTCTTTTACGTTATACGTTTGTTATTAACAAACATGAAGTCGAATTGATTGTATTAGCCATAATGATTGCCCTGAGAAAAAATAATGTGGTGGGTTTCTTTTTGCCTTTCACGTCGCTGTTTGTTAAATAGCAACAATGACAACTATCAACTTTACTGAGTTACTGGATCTCCATTTGTTGGCCTACTGTACCCGCAGCTGGCCAGGCACAGGGAGTGCTTATTTAGTGGCGGCACTTACTCGCCACGTCGCAGAATTTATCATTGGGTCTTTTGTAGCATTTTGTAGAGTATTCTCTCCCAAGCAATACCCACTACACCCTCCAAAATCTGCCGCTGAATGGTCGGGGACTGCCAAAGCAGCTAGCGATAATATCTTACCGCCATTCCATTATCCGCCACCTATGGACCCCGGTAGTAGCTCCCAGCACAGCCCTACCTGTCTTTGCAGACACGACTTTCTTTATGGTCCGAGCTAGAGGTTTCATCCTTGTGACTAAGACTCAGATTTCCATCTCTAGTACTAGAATCATATCTGTCATTCTTAAAACTTAAACTAAGACTTTTTCTTCCTGATAAGAATCTGAGATTTGACTTTTCCGACTAGGGCGTTACTGATCTTTGGCGTAAGTCTTTAATACACTGCCTCAAAGCTCCAATTAGAGTAATATAAAATATAGTGTTTTTAGGTTAATTATTTTATATATTTTTGTGTTACTTATAGTGCAATATATTTATATATTTTTATGTTAATTATAGTGCAATATTTATAGATTTCATCAAAGCTTGACATGTAATTAATATCTACAAAATATTCTTTGAGATGAGATTGTCTTTTTCACTAAAATTACTTTATTAAGCACTAATTTAGTAGAGTCCACATAGTATATTTTCACTCACACATGATCTGTCTCAATAGTAGAAGAACGACACAAAATTATTTGCACCAGCTGTAGACCCATTGGCATCTTGATTTTTGTCGTTTTTCTATTCGTTTTCCTCATAAACCATCCTCTTTGTCATGAACATTTTTCGTCTCCACTGCTGGTGCTCGTATTGTCGTCAAATTCAAAATTGACGACCGATCGTTGATGAATTTCTTTCGAACTAAGACTACTCCTTTGACTTTCGTGGGAGCAGCTCGGTTTAGAATTTTCTTCAGTAAAGACTGGCTCTTCAGCTTTGCTGGTCGTCTCTGGACTTTTCAATCTTAGGCTTTGACCTGGCTCGTCGCTCGGACTGGAGCTAGAGCTTTTGAGTCTTTCATAGGCATCTGGCATTTTTTTACCATCAATCGTATCTTCAGGATCGGGTTTGCATATAATACTAGAAATTTCAATATCATTAAAAATGTCATAAATGTCTTGATCTCTCTCATTGTCACTTGAATCATCGTCGCTTGAATCATGACTTTCAATACTCGATGATTCTTGTCTGAAATAACATTCACTTTTCTTGTCTTTGGAGACATGACTTTCTTTATGGTCCGAGCTAGAGGCATCGTCCTTGTGACTGAGACTCAGACTTCCATCTCTATGGCTAGAATCATAGCTCTCGTCCTTTAAACTCAAACTAAGACTTTTTTCTTTCTGATAAGAATCTGAGCTTTTGCTTTGCCGACTAGTGCGGTACTGATCTTTGGTATCAGTCTTAGTATTTTCAACATCGACTCCGTGGCTGTCAGATCTTGGTAAAGAATCGTTGCTCCTTTTAATGGGGCCTGGAGTTGAACTTACTTCTACACTACTTCGGTCGAAGCTTCCTTCAACGTTACTCGGAACAGGACTTTCGTAGTGACTACTAGCGTTAGGACTGATCTCTCTATAACTCGGTTCAGGACTTTCACTTTTGTAGCTGGTACCGGGACTGTCAGCTCTATGACTAAAGCTAGTACTTTGGGCTCTGAAGCAAATATCAATACTTCCACCTTTGTAGCTTGTACCTGGACTCTCATATTTATAGTCAGAACAAGAGCTTTTGGCTTTACGACTTGGCTGTTGAGATTCTTTTTGGCTAGGGCTTAGACTTCCATGTTTTTTAGTATCACCGGGTTCAGATCGTCTGTCTTCACTTATATCCCTTTTCTTTTTCCTGTAAACACATAACTTAATCAAGAAAAAGGTAACGAAAGTAATTATTCTAAAGAATGTGTAAGGAATAAATTATATTCACTGTCATTGACACTCGTGTTATATAAAATGCGCAGCAGTGTAGTAGTGCTGTTTTTACTGCAATACTTTCACCTTACCTTGGGAATTTCATGAACCGCCAGCCCATTCTTTGTCATCCATCCCGTTTCGAGTGCCATCCGCCCGACCCGAAGAAGGAACTAATAAAAACAAAATTCAATTCAAATTATTTATTATATAAAAGATGTTGGTCCAGAGATTTATTGAAATTTCTTGTTCATTGAATATATGGTGTGATATTAAAAAAAATAGTATATTGTATTGTGTATAAAAATCACCTGCTGCTGCTCAATTTTGATTTCTTGTCTCCTTTTTCCAAACTAGATGACGATTTCGGACTGACACTTCGCTCCTCCTATGGACATTTCATATCATTAGTGTCACCGAATTATATTATATAAAGTTTACTGTAACAGTGATATTAAAAAATATACTAATATGTTTCTTATTATTTACCTGACTGTGCTGAACACTATCTAAGTGCCCTTGCGACTGACTATTCACATGGCCCATTTTAGAGAGCGGCGGATTTTTGATAGAGTACGAGAACGCAAGACTACGTTTCAGCGAAGCCCTGAAATATTACAAAAGAGTGAGATTCAATTGGTTGGCTTACAATAATTCAATGTCTCTAACATTTTTGTGCCATTTCATTAAATCATTCGTAATACAAACCTGGTAGGACTAGGTGGCGGATAGCTAGAACCTCGGGTGTCCGGTGAGAGGTATTGTTGAGTTTGAGACATAAGTCGGTTACGTTGAAGCCGTTCTTGGTGGATTTGGTACATCTTTTCGGATGCTGAAGGCTGAGTGAGACTGAAATTTTTTTGGCTTTTAAAATGTAATTCTTAAAGATCATACTGATTCACAAAATATTTAAAACAAACCTACATATGTTTTTTATAAATTACTTATGTTATTAATAAAGAACTAAAATATACTTTATTTATAACTTTAATACAAACTATATTTACAAAAAATTAAAACCGTACAAATCATGCATTTAGCCGCTGAATCGCAACCCCAATTCCTTGGGCAAAAAAGGCAATTTATGAATTGGTAATGTATTTGTATATAGTATAATATATTTGAATCTAATAACCTGGAATTAGAACGAGGTGTACAGGGCTCTATAGTAAGGTCAGGTAAATTATACATAAACGCTGCGCCGTTGTCGTTTGGCTGCACCCGGAGGGTAGTTACGCCCTTTGATGACGAAGTTTCCAGCTAAAATTTCATTTAATAATCATTTTACCCATAATACAGAAACAAAATTAAACAGATTTTAGTATTTTTTGTATTACACAATTGTATATAATTATACTAGCGGCCCGCTCCGGCTTCGCACGAGTATAAAATATATGTCATTTACTAAAAAAAATATTAAAATCGATCCAGTAGTTTTGATTTATTCATTGCTGCTCGTGGCCCGCACGATTATTTACGACATCACATTAGATACCTCAAAAATAACAGTGTTTCTCCACTATTTAATACATACAATCTCTCTTCTTCAATCACTCTATCTATTAAAAAAAACCGCATAAAAACCGTTGCGTAGTTTTAAAGATTTTAGCATACATAGGTATATAGGGACAGAGAAAGCGACTTTGTTTTATACGATGTAGTGAAATCTAGTAAGATGTAACGAAGTTTGTAGACGTTATTATTTTTAAGTAAGATCAGTTACCTCTGTATTAAGTTGCTGTATCGGCGTTTTATCAGCATCACTTTCACTCACTTTAAAAGTGATTGATGCACCTAAAAACAAAAGCATTGTTACGGATATTGAATGATGGCAAAATAGCTGACATACAAAAATTCTTTTGTATAAGGTAAGAACGTAATTACATGCTAATCGATTACCTACACGGTAATCTTATTTCATATGAAAATCGTCATGAATTTAATTTAATTCTCTGTGTTTTTGTGTGGTGTATCAAATTGAGCTTGGAGCCTAAATAGCTCAAGGGTAGAAGGGCCGACTTGTTCCGTTAACGCGAGAGTCGCAGGTTCGATCCTGATCCCCTTGGCCTATTGTACTCCACTCCTAGCGCAAGCTTCGAGCTTATTTTGAGGGGCAACAGGAATATTAGTAATGCCGTGAAAAACCATTGCTAATGTTCTTAAAAAAAATATGAGCTCGGGTATTTTATTCATTTTAATTTTCTATTTAATTGATAGTATCCCTTAAACAATTTATGTAAGCTGTAGTACAAATTGTGTAAAACAATTTGTGTAAAAAAATCTGTAGATCCTAATTGCTCCACATGTGAAACAATTGAGGGTATCAATCACGTGTGGCTGGAATGTGTTCGGAATGAATCATTTAGGGTTAGGGTACGTTTAGATAATATTTGAATCGTGATTAAAGTATCTTCGTTTGTGTGATCAAAATAAGTTACTAAAATTACTGGCCGAAGGAAACGCGTGAGTGGCACATTCTAGTGGTGTAAGCGCTTATAAACTACGGCAACCGCTTACCATCAGGTGGGTAGTATGCTAGCTTGCTAACTTAGTAACAATAAAAAAAATATTTTTAAATTATTGTTTTGATTGACTGATATTTATTGAACTTATATAATGAAATAGTATGGATATAACTAAATACGTTAAAGACCTTACCACTCGGGTAAATCGAGGGAAACAGCTAGTACAAAATTAATTTAAGAATTATATAAGAGTAATAAATAATACATAAGTATTTAAAATAAAAACATAAATTAATTTAACATACCATTTATTTCTGGCTGTGGTGATAGCGGATATAACTGATCGAGTGAACCATCAAGCTTAATGGGTTTGCTCGGACCTGCTTGGGGCTCCTCCAGAGGACGCGCACTGTATACGTATCCGTGATAAAAAATCAACAATAAAAAACCAGTGGCTGTTTTAATCCTACATAAATGGTTGCATACCAACGTAGAAAAAAATATCTAGTTTCTTGGAATGGGCCCCGTTTGATTTTCGAATTAAACTTGTTTTTATTATTTGTTATTATAGCGGTCATAGAAATTCACAATCTATGAACATTCCAACTATTTATCCATTGCAGTTTATAAGATACAGTAAGAAACGTCAAAGACCAAGTTTTTTTGTATGAAGCCTCTTTATTTTGTTATATTTTTAGGATATGTAGGTGTAACAGCAACAGAAATACACATTCTGTGAAACAACTCTGTACCTATTACGGTTGGTCAGATGCAGCCCGCTCACAGACGTCCGGACGGACATCGAAGGCTTTGTAATAAGGGTTTCGTTGGCATCGCTTAGGTAAGGAAATCCAATTAAAATGACATTTAAAGTTAGTAGAATAAATTGATATCATGTAGCTAGAAAAATCAACAATATGAAGATATTGCAATTTTATTATTAATAAAATTATGTTGGTCGAATTAATTAAATTCCCATTCACAATTGTTATTTCTGGCTGAAATGCTGTGAAAGTATTGAAAAAGTTATTGTGGTTTTTGTTATTTTACCTCGGAAGTTGTTGGACGCTGGAGTAGTGAGAGTCGCGCGGTGGTGTAATATTGTTTGGTACAAGTGTAGTGCGATGCGCAATGGTACATTTTTGATAGCGTCCAGGCAAGCGGGCACTCGCACCTGTAACAACTGCAATACGATATTTAGTGACGTTGGTCGGGTAATAGTTGCTAACTACGATTAATTATTATTTTACAAAATAAATTGGACACAAATAAGCAATACCATGTCAACCCACAAAATTGAAAAAACTGAGTTATATATGCAGAAGTGTTGGTAAATGGCTGAAGAACATTTTTCTTTAATATTTGTAGGGTTTTACGTTTTAAAACTTCTAAAAAGCCATTTTTCAATTTTCATGCAATTTCTGTATTTTTAAACTTTTTGGGTTATATTATATACGAAATATGCAGTTTGTATACTTATTTTTTATGAAAATAAGTAAAATAACTTAAATAAATCTGAAATTGCCAAAAACTTGACCAATACATTAAAAAAATCATATAAAGGAATTTGTTAAAATTTTTCAAACGCGTTTTTCTCGAAATGACATTCGTGTGAGTTGACATGGTATTGCTTATTTGCGTCCAAATATACTTACTATGATTTTGCGGGATGTATCCTGTGCCTTCAAAGGAATGAGAAGTCATTTGTGAAAAGTCACGATCAGTAGTCGCCCCCATGCTCCTATGGGACATAGTGGCTACGCGTTCGCGTGCCGCATTCTCTATCAATCCTGCCTCAGCAGCGAAACGGGACTAAAAAGTTAAGTTATTATAAGTTTATTTGCACAATTATTTCAAAACAAATTTAATTTAAAATATTATACCTTTGTATTTGTATACTCAGCCGCATTGTCCACGATAGCTTGAGTTAGTTCTTTGTTAGGATTTTGAGCGATTAATGTGCTGAGTTCATACGTTAATTTTGCCTCCTTAAATTTATTTTCCCACGTCTAAAATTTAATGAAATAAGTATTTAATATGCAGCAGTTAAATAAAGTTCCATATGTATTTATTTATTAAGTAATATACCTTCAACGTGAGTTGAGGGTTGGGGTCCTTTGGCATCTCGGAGAGAATGAAACTGGCGCTTGCGGACCCTAAGTCATCCACAACCACGTATAAGAGGCTCGCAATATCTCTGTTGTTCTTACTGACAAATCTTGGTATCTGTACCGTCTTGTCTATCATATATTTAGTCCTAAAATAAAAAAAATCATTAAAACATATACACACTTATGTAAAATAAATAAGCAATTTCGCGTTGCAATTTTGAGCAGCGCCAGCACATTGAAAACTACATTATTATCTAAATTATAATTTAATTTGATAAATGTAATTATTTCATTAAAACTAAGGATAAACCCCCGAAAAGCAGAAAGCAAATTTCATCATAAATTTTTACTGTCAAAATAAAAAAATATTAAAATTCGCATTGTCGCAATATTGTGCTTGTTTCTGCTTTTCGGATGTTTACCCAAAAATAAATTAAGTAAGATAATTAGTTACCTAATCTGCTTATACTGTAATATAAAGCCTCTAGCAAGCTTCCTACAGATAACAATCATATCTGTAAGAAGCATTACTCGGGCATTTATCTGAAAAGAAACATCATTGTTATAAAAGCCAGTTACAAAAAAAAAGAAATGATAGATCTGTTTCAGTTAATTTTATGTAACAAATTGATTCTAAAATATCAAATAATATAATAAATTTAATGAACAATAAACCAGAATTTTCGCAAGAGCATTTTGCATTATGTTAAAACCAACTTTTTAATTCGCATGGACTTTTAAATAAATAAACGCTACACACTCAACGGCCCCCATTAGGATAGTGATATCCTGTGTCGGGGGTCCAGAAACGCATACAAGTACAGGGACAAATACACCCAGACCGGAAAATATGCTTGCATGGTCAATACAAACATATTATGCTCCGAGCGGGAATCGAACCCGCGACCTGTGGCCTTTAGGCAGTAAATATAGTAAAGAGTATAAATATTGATTGACTAAAGTTTTCATTAAAAAATAAAAACAATTTAAATAAGTATTCAAAATTGTTTTCTTACATCCTTAGCGCCATCGCGGAAACGCAACTCTCCTTGATGAATGATATTCCGGCTGTGGTATGAGAGGCAATGAAGCATGGGGGCAGTCAAATTCAATTTAGCGAAAGATTTGCAAATTCTTACAACTTCTTCGTCTTTCACATCCTGGATCTAAAAAAATCGTATTTTTACTCGTATATTTTTCAAAAAGTTTACATCTTTAATAATGTATAATCGTAACTCCTATAATACTTACGACTTCGAAATGATCAATAGTAGTTTCAAGAAGCTCTAACTTGTCTTGCTCCTCACGTTGTCGTACAGAGCGATTTACGTCAGCAGCAAAACATTTCGTAAATTTTTCCTGGAAATTATAATATGTTACAAATTTTAATCAGACAACCGTTGCATAGATACAAAAGTTTTATTGTTGTATATGTACGGGTCGCCGACTGCTGCGATATTTCTGGTATAATGAAATAATTACTAGTCAAGTACGTTGTGGACACGCACAGTCGAAACTAAGGGTTCCGTAGCTTGATGATGAAGGATCTTATGGTCTTTAAAAATAATAACAAATTAAAATCGACTGCAAAATAAGTTGGTAAATTCATTGTGATTATTAAAAGTAATATTAAAAAACAAAGTTATGGTTATTTTTCAAACCAAATGTGGATGAAAGTTCATTTGGTATTCTACAAGCTCAAATTTTTCTAGAACTTTAAATCCCAAAGTTCAAAAGTTAGAGGGGGGGACACAATTGTTATTACTTTAGGACCTAATATATCAATAACTCCCGACGTAATGAAAAAAGTTAAAATCAAATCCTTATAATTTTGAAGGATCTATTCAAAGATATCACACACGTCGGCATAGATTGAATTTTTTTTTCAACCCGCAGTTGCATGTATGGACTGATACCTTTCATTTTTATATATTTTAAGATTTCATCACAAAATCGTGTAGCGGTTCATAGAATACAGCTATGTACTAAATTTCGTATAGATAGCGCTAATAGTCTCTGAGTAAAATGACTGTGACATACGGACGGACAGACGGATATTACGAAATTATAAGGGTTCCGTTTTGCCACTTGCCTACGGAACCCTAAAAAGCACTTAGACTTATTAAAAGATAGTTTCCGTTAACTTAGCTATGTAACATTGTACCAACATAAATTTAATAATATATCTAGGGCAGTTGTAGACTACAGTATGATTGGAATTTACAATATCGATAGCGGCCCGAATATATACATACTATAGGACGCAAATAAGCAATACCATGTCAACTCACAAAATTGAAAAAACTGAGTTATATATGCAGCAGTGTTGGTAAGTGGCTGAAGAACATTTTTCTTTAATATTTTATTTGGTTTTAAGCTTTAAAACTTCTAAAAAAGCCATGTTTTAATCATGTAATTTATGTATTATGTTAAACGTTTTGGCTTATATTATGTACGAAACATGCAGTTTGTATGCTTATTTTTTGTGAAAATAAGTAAAATAACTTACATCAATCTGAAATTGGCAAAAACCAATACATTAAAAAAATCATATAAAGCAAGTTGTTAAAAATTTTCAAACGTGTTTTTCTCGAAATGACATTCGTGTGGGTTGACATGGTATTGCCTATTTGCGTCCATTATAATAGTTGTCTCACCATGATTTCCAGAGCGGCACGATGGGATTCCGAATCGGTATAGTTAATGATCCTATCAAGGATCAAGCTGTACTTAGTCATACGCTGCATTGGCTTCACCAACAAATCGTTCAGTTGAAGCCTGTACAAAACATCAAAATGTCTTTTAACTTAAAAAAAGATTCAAAAATGTTGATTGTCTACATATATAAAATCCTTTTGCCCGTGTGTGTGACTGAACGTCACCTAAACGGACCGATTTTGATTTAAAAAAATTGTGTGTTCAGTAGGGGCTGCTATTGGGTACCAGATTATTTTTTCATGGACAACGTCTGTCGAGGCCAGTAGTTAGCTCGCTAGTTACGTATAAAAATGGTGTTATTTCAGTGAAATGATATACTTATCTTTATTTCTTTTCCTCTTGCAATACCAAGCCGCGCTGATGGTAACTGACTATTAAATAAAGTAAGTTCATTGTTTTATACCTGTTACATTGTTTCTGTTTATGACACCAAGAAATATACATCGAAAACTCCGTGTCAACTTGCTGTTTCGTGCGATAGTACTGAATAAGCTTACTATGATTCACGACAAACTTTTCATAAGGCATAAATACATCCTTAAAGCAAGCGAACCCTTGAGACATCATATTCGTGTTAAAGCTGAAAAAGCCATCTATATTACTATCTATTTTGTAGGAGAAGGTGATTCTTACGTATAATAGTTTACGTTAGATCAGGGGGTCTACCATGAATTCTTATTGCGATCCCAATGACGACTTGAGACTGTACCACAATTTCCGTATTGTACCGTATTTTCGTATCATATATCTTCAACAAAATGTACGGTTAATACCTTCAAGCGATTGTATACTAAATGTTCCCAGTAGCCCCCCAGGTAAAAGGAAAGCTAATCATTTTCCTTATTTAATAAGTTTATAAATTAAATTAATTTGAGTAATACTCTTTGATTTTAATTAAATTTGAAATTTACAATTGCTGTTTGCAAGTAGACATAAAAGTAGTTATTGGTTCGGATATTATTTATAATTAAACCAAATGCTTTATTAATAACTTACGGTTCACATTTGGTAATAGCTTCTTTTATCATTGGTACAAAAGTAATGTTCCAGAAGCAGATGTTCGCGTTAAGAACGTCGGGTAAGTTGGAAAACAGTTTCTCCGTATCAATGGACAGCATTTTTCCTTTACTTTGAATATCGTGAGCAGCAGCGATGAAAACCTAAAAGAAATATAAAATAAAATAACAAGCATTTTAGTCATTTAACTTTTATATATATAGCCTTCAAAGCTCAATGATAGGACCGGCCCTGTTAAACCGAGATTTACGGATTCGAACCTGACCTCCTTGGGCTGCTGTCGTACCCACTCCTAGCACAAGCTACAAGCTTATTTAGAGAGGTAATAGGGATATTAGTAATAACTTGCTAATATTCATTATAAAAAACACAATTATTATTGATGTGTTTGTTTGTAATTCCAAATTAACACCTTTTAACTAAATGCATATGAAAGTATATATGTGACTTACATAAAAAACAAATTTTAAAATGTTCGTCTGTCTGTTTGGTTGTTCCGGCCTATTTGTCATGTCTAAAACGGGTGGACCGATTTTAACAGGATTAACTTTCACCGGCAGATAGCTGATATTATAAGAAGTAACTTGGGCTACCTTTATTTCAGAAAAAAAAATAGAGTTCCCTGCTGTACCATGCTGTACCTACTCCACGCGAGCGGAGCCGCGGCCGGCAACTATTAACGAATATATCTTATTTACCTCATATTTCCTTACATTTATAATTTTATTGAATATACAAGTACTCTATTTATTTCGGTTAATTGTTAATTAAGGAATATAATTAAATAAGGAACTATTCCCAGAAATGGGAATAGTTCCTAGATTTCAACTCTACGGCCGATCATGTGTAAATCAAATTTTCCACGAACATTCTAATTGGAATCTGACCTTAGCAGTATTACTTGTAAGATTATATAGAAACTGAAATAGCTCCTATGCAGGTGAAATTATTTGAACACTGCATCAATAAAGTAAACTTACAATATTTGCTTTGTCAAACAGTTTCGCAGGAACGTTTCTGCGATATTTGTATATTATTTTTAATATTTTTATTTACTCATGCATGACGCTTAAATCACACGTTCAATTCTATTTTATTTGTGAAAAGATTTCGATGAGTTTTTTTTTTGTTGAATGCGTTGGATGGGGTAAATTATACGAGCCTATGTGAAGCACTGCTAAAATCTATAGCCAGGTAAACTTGAATATCAATTTCGGCCGATTGATTCCGTTCAAAGGATTGTATTTACAGGAGGCCGCAATCACACACATCCACAATGGAATCAAAACTATACTTTGTTTTTGTAGTTAAAAAATACAAAAATGATTTTTGAATGCTTTGTAACGTACGTATACATTTGAACACGAGTTTTTTCTTGAATTCCTGCAGGATTTTACGTTGTATTGTTACTTTTTGTTAATTGCGTTGTAGTTGGTTTTACGAGTGCATGTCTATATTTGGGCTATTTAAATTATAACTATTATAGAAATATTCTATTGTGGTCTATATATTTATATTGCATGAATATACAAAGAGTTTTGGATCAAATTATTAATCATCATCTCTATCTGTCAATTTTTATTTACGCTTAGGACGGCTTTAAATATATTTTATCAAAATGTAAGAGGGTTACGCACTAAAACAAAACAATTTTACTCTAGTCTGTTAAATACGAATTATGATTTAGTTTGCTTGAGCGAATCATGGTTGGCAGAGGGATTTTTCAGTGAAGAATTTTTTGACTTACGATATAGTGTATACCGCAATGATCGTGATTATAAGCGTCAAGGCATGACAAAGGGTGGGGGTACACTGATTGCTGTTCGTCGCGGTTGTGCAACCGTGGATACGCGATTTATTAGTAATACTCCGTGCTTACCAGATGCGGACATTACGTCTCTTGATTAAGTTATGGAGCAGGGATCAACTAGATATAAATTACACATTTTCTGTTGTTATTTCCCTCAGAATACACAACAAAGTGACTCACAAGCTACGTTTTTTGAATATCTTTCTGATTTAGTTATTAAATTTCCAAATGATAAGTTTATAGTATTAGGCGATTTTAATATAAAAGATGCAATATGGTTGCATAATTCTGAAAGCCACTTCACCATTCAAAATCCGTCTCATAATAATTTAGTTATGCAATTGTTCGCTTTTATGACATTTACAGGAATTAATCAATACAACAATATTTATAACCATAATAATAGACTATTGGATCTTGTCTTGTCTAATATTGTTTGCGTGGTAGAAAGAACGGAACCATTAGCATTGCCAGACGATGATCATCACCCATCACTAACCGTGAAGGCTGAAGCAGGTCCTATTAACATCTACTTACGAGCTCCACCACGCATGGTGCGGCGTTTTTACAAAGCTGATTATGATATAATCAATGATGAGTTATCAAAAATTGACTGGGTTGACCACCTTTCGGCTGAAGACGTTGCTTGTGCAGTTAACAAATTTTATACTATTGTTTATGACATAATTGATCGATTAGTACCAACTAAACTAGTGAATGATAGTGATAGGTTTCCTATATGGTATTCTAGACCTTTAAGAAAATTGATAAAGAAAAAATTGAAAGCACATAAGAAATGGAAAATTTACGGAAGATCTAGTGATTATGAAAGATACTCGGAATAACGTCGTGAATCAAAACGCTTAAAAGTTGAATGTTATGATTTATTTATTAATACAGCAGAAAAAAATATATGTAACAATTCTAAGCAATTCTGGTCATTTATAAAATCAAAGCGAAGTAGTAATTGTATTCCAGACAATATGTATCTCGATGATAAGAGTGGGTCAGATGGTCAAGCAATAGCCAACATGTTTAACTTATTCTTTAATTCCGTCTTTGTAGCCGATTCTAATCTAAGATCTAGTGTTAACGACTTACCAATTAGTTATTATAAGTCTATAATGAGTACCGTAGACATAACGCGTGATAAAGTAGAACAATATCTGTACAAACTTGATCCTTCTAAAGGTGGTGGTCCTGATCGGATACATCCTATATTTTTAAAGTCCTGTAGTAAACAGATTTCGATCCCTTTACATATACTTTTTTTAAAGTCATTATACTCAGGTTATTTGCCACCTATATGGAAAAAATCTATTATTGTCCCCATATGTAAAAGTGGTGACAGACATAATATTAAAAACTATCGTGGTATTTCAAAAATATCTGTCATCCCTAAACTATTTGAGAAAATAATTTACGACTCTTTATTTCCTTTCGTACGTCCATTAATTATACCACAGCAACATGGATTTGTAAATAAGCGCTCAACGGAGACAAGCCTTTGTGAATTTCTTGACGTAATTCTTTCTGCTTTAAACAATGGATTCCAGGTTGACGCGGTGTATACCGACTATTCTAAGGCATTTGACAAGATTTCTCATTCACTGTTAATAATTAAACGTGGACAAATCGGTATACATGGTGATCTCCTAAGGTGGTTGGAATCTTATCTTCCAGACAGAACACAAGCGGTAGCTGTCAAAGGATTCATTTCTAGCTTTATTCCTGTTACATCTGGCGTTCCCCAGGGCTCTCACCTCGGACCACTGCTATTTAACATTTTCATCAATGATATTCTAAAATCTTTTCAGTATTCTAATATTTTACTTTATGCAGATGACTCTAAAATATTTAAAATAATAAAGGAAGACCGTGACTGTTATGAATTGCAAAATGATTTGGCCGAGTTAGAAAACTACTGCACCTCCAACGGATTATATCTTAATACGGACAAGTGTTGTATTATAACATTTACTAGAAAAAAGAGGCCAATTGTATTTAACTACAATATTCTTAATCAACCACTTAAAAGGGTGTCTGAGGTTAGAGACCTGCGAGTAACGCTAGACTCTGCTCTCTTATTTGAAAAACACATAGATAATATAACTTCAAAAGCCTATAAAATGCTTGGCTTTATATTTAGATAGGGAAATGATTTTAAACATATCCACACTTTGAACCTCTTATAAAATGCTTATGTGAGACCCAACTTAGAATATGCTCCGTCTGCTTGAAGTCCGCAATATGCTAAATATATTCATGCAATTGAAAGAGTTCAAGAAAATTTTTTCAAAAGATTACAATATAAATTTCAATATTGTGATATTAAGCAATTAAACTATTTATCTTTAAAAAAGCGTAGAGAACATACAGACCAAGTTTTTCTTTTCAAAATTTTACATAATTTAATTGATTCCAATCATATTTTTAGTAGTATTAGCTTTAATTGCCCAACTCATTGCACCCGTTACAAAGACACATTCTTCATTCCTGCACGTAGAACCAATTACACTAGCAATTGTTTTATTATAAGAGCCTGCAATGTATATAATGCTTGCTACAACCATATAGACATATTTCAATACAATTACTGACAGTTTAGTAGAAAAATCAAGGATATTCTCCATAATTCTTAGCCTTTTTTTTTAAGTATGTATGTTTATTTTTTGCTTTCAATTATCAATCTAGAAGAACCGTATTATTTTTTTCATTTAGTTTTGTATATTTTTTATTTTTGTTTAGTTTTTTTTTTTTTGTTTAAAATATAATGTAAAATATTTTGTAAACTATTACTTAAGAGGAAACTTTATTGGCTAATGAACTTTTAATTGTGAACTATTACATCTGTATATAACTATAGCTGTTTGTTTCCCAGTGTTAAAATAAATAAATAAATTAATTAATTAATCGCGCAGTGATTGTTTCAACTTTCCAAGAACTTAAAATAATGTCAACAAGTACATTTGAATAGAAAACACTGCTGGGAAAATGTATAAAATATTTTAAAAAATCGTTGAAATACCCAACACACACACAGTATAAAGAATTCCATTGTAATATTGGTAAGAGAAGAAAGAAATGATTCAATCAATAAAAATCAATAGGGGCTCTTAAAAGCTTCATTCGATATAGAAGCTTCCGTGCTATAGCCTTATTCCCAAGTAGTGTTATTATGAAGATGAAATGTGAAACAAGTTTTGAGTATTTAATTATACTAGCCCTCCGTACAAGTTTCTCAATACTGTAACTCTTGTATATTGATATCAATTTTCGTATTAAAACTTAATAATCTACACATAATATAAAACAAAGTTGCTTTCTCTGTCCCTATGTATGCTTAAATCTTTAAAACTACGCAACGGATTTTGATTCGGTTTTTTTAATAGATAGAGTGATTGAAGAGGAAGGTCAATATGTATAATAACATCCATTAAATAGTGGAGAAAAAATAATAATTTTTGAGGTTTCTAATGTGATGTCGTAAATAATTACATTTAACAAGTGCGGGCCACGGGCAGTAGTGAATAAATCATAACTACTGGATCGATTTTAATCATTTTTTCAGTGAATGACATAGGCTATATATTTTATACCCGTGCGAAGCCAGAGCGGGTCGCTAGTATATCTATAGAATATATAGAATCGTTGATTTTAAATTTATTTATTGAAATTTCAATAATATAAAAAACAATTTAATAATGAAAAAATTTCCGTTGAGTAAATTGCTATCATTGAAATGACACATTGAAAAAATAACAATCCTTTATTTATTATTATTATTTATTTATTTTATTATTGACAACTCTGTGATATATAATAAATATTTATCAATACTATTCGCAAAAATCAACAAATTCAATTTAATATTTAATATCTGACCTAAGTCTACTTTTATACGTAAAGCTTTTGATGGTGGACCCTTCATTCTTCAACAAAAAAGGTAACCCTACTGATTCCAAGACAAACAATTACCTATTATTTGTTATTGTCTTGAATGTTTTAATCTTCTCGTTTTGGCCACAGTTCATATTTAATATTTCTTGTTTTGTCATTGGTTTTATATTAATATACGAATTTGTTTAGATGAAAATAATGATTGAACAACAAAACAGTACGAAGAAATTTCATAAGCTGCTTAAATAAAACGAACCTTTGAAAGGTTTATACCTACCATAATATCATTCTCTGTGAAAAAACACAGCTAACAACATTCATTTATAATTAAATGAGATTTGTTACGTGTATTGTTTTAATAACGTACGTAGGTAGGTGTAAATATATAAATAAATAAACATAAAATAATAGATTTATAATCATTCGTATAAACGAAGCTATAATAGCTCAACGGTAGTAGGGCCGACTCCAATTCTTTAACGCGAGAGACGCGCGTTCGACCCTGACCCTTTAATATTCTATAAAAAATAATATTTACGATTGAATTGAATTCCAGTTGTGTGAGAGTTTTAACGAGTATATTCACGAGTATGGTTACCTCTATAAATAAAATGATTTGTAAACAAATATGAAAGTGTATTATTGTAATGCAGTATTTTCCTAAATATACATCAAAATTCTGAAACTTAAGCATAAATGTCCGTCAGTTTGTATCATATAAATATGTCTATATCTATATGATACAAACTGACTATCTATTTTAATATTAAAACTTACCTCAACAATCACCGTCAGATGCTTGATATAGTCCGCCTCCGTGTTAATAAGTTCTCTTATTACCGCCTGTAGCGCTTGTTCCTTCGGCGATAAAGCTAAAACAAAATACTCTGTATACTTAAACCATTCACTGTGCAGACCGTAGAAACAATAGGCTCAGATATTTAAAACGTTCCTTGTTTTAAATAAAAATCAATCTCCACGTAAAAATAAATACAACCACATGAAAACGATATTACCGATTTGGCTGACAATTTAAACGATACTTAAAACTTATAGTTTAAGAATAATCAATATAATTCATGAATTTAAAATACATACAATATTTGAAACGAAATAGCCACCGTGTCTCGGAGAACACGTTAAGCTGTCGGTCCTGGTTGTTATCACATAACATCTGATAATATTCGTTAACTCTTGATAAGTAAATTGCTCAAAGAGCGCTAACCAGTAAAAGTTTTTTAACCAGTAACTCATTGATCAAAATTACTGGTTCGCCCTTAGGGTTGCGCAGTACAGATAGCAATCGCTCCGTATAAAAACTAGTAACGTGTCAAATATTTATAACAGTAATAAGCAGATCCTGAGTACATAAAATACCGGGAATAATGCTAGGATGAACATTTTAATGACATAATTATTGTTAATAGTATGAAAAATATAATAGAACAGTAGAATGAATTTGATAATCAGTAGATAATAAATTATTAATTTGTAATAATTACAAGTTCATATTTTACAAAAGCAACAATTACTTCTGTATGTAGAATATTCTAATAAGATAAATAATTTCATCGAACTATATACAATAACCTCAACAATGTGAATTCCATTAAGCAACATTCCCGACTATTTCGCATTATATTACGTGTATTAACGAGCCTATAAAAAACTTACTCATGTTGAAAATTCCCAAGAATATTGTTTATTAGATTTTACTCATATTGTATTGGTACTTCAGTACTAAATAAAAAACTAATTCTGCTCTGACATTGTCGCTTGTTAAGGATTGTCTTAATTTAACGGCTCGTCTATTACTTATGTCGTAAAATCATCAGCACGAACAAAGTACAGTAAGTTATATCTTTTATTTTTGTAAAAGTTTGTTTAGACTTCATTTCATATATCAAATACATTATGAAATTGCTCTTTCAAAGTTCTGTTGCAAAAGTTTACGAAAACACTAGTGTTGAATTAATTAAATGCACTAGCAAATTAATTAGAGAACGATTCTATAAACGTGTTTGATTTTAACTTCGAAAAGGAACGAAATAAATGATTATGTATTTTTTTAATAGTGGTTATTTATTAGTGAATTCGACCACGTAATATTTTTAATTGAGACCATTATCTCTTGTAATTGTAGGCAGTTAATTTTTGTGCGTGCTGAGATTCGGTAAGATAATTATTGTTTCTTTCATGTATTTTTAGAATTAATTCCACTTCAGATTCAATATTTGTAAGTGAGGTTTCGTAATACTCTTATTTCATTGATTCGCTAATATTTTATACTGTAGACATGGCCATCCAGATAGACAAAATGTCAAAAACTGGTACTCCTTCGCATGGTACGACTGGAGACCTCCCCTTCGGCCTTTGTGAAATACTGAAAATTGCACTATTTAACTAATACATATTGAAGAATATAGTCATTTTGCTCCTCTCTGGATCCTAAATTAAGATTTTGCCTTCCCCTAGGCCAAATGCTGGCTTCCCTCATGTAGTCCTTGGCAAATTTAACGTCATCGCAACCAAACTAAGTTAGTCACATGCTTGCATCATAATTGAATGAAGCTAGCGTCACAAGCTTGCGGCCCTTGCTTGGAACATAATCGGATAAATTAAGGGTCTGTATGTAAGGGCCTATCTGTAATATATAGTAAGTCTGTGGTATGTGACGTGTAAGTAATATCTAGTAATATTATTTCCTTTTTTCTAAAAGTATAATATACCGTTTGACACAAGTTGCTAACATAAGAATGCGAGTACATATTTGACGTAATATATGATTAAATGGCTTCTCAACGCACAACTGAACTTAGTAAAAAAAAAACACGAAATTTTACACTACACACTTTTTTAAGAGCTACAGACTACAATTGCCATAACGTTGAAAAGTAACACGGTATTTCAAAACGAGTTCCTTAGCGTAAAACTAAGTTTGAGCGCAGCGGGCCAGAAATTAAGATTGTTAATTTATAATAAATATAGTCTATTGTGATTGTTTTTTTGTATTGTATCTTTCTAATCACAAGTCTTTTTGAATTATTTGAGCTGCGAACTCAAAGATATACGCTTGAAGTACTCTTTGCACATTGGATGCTAAACGAGCTTCTTTTTAATAATATTTTTACTGATAAATGTTTATTTGAAATCTAAAATTAATTAATATGGCCATATCGAGTAGAAGGATACCTCTAAGAAAGAGAGTGGGGTCGAGACTCCATCTTACTGCCCGTGGCCCGCACGCGTTCGATGTAATTTTTTACGACATCACATTAGAAACCTCAAAATTAACAGTATTCTCCTCTATTTAATGGATGTTATTATAAACCTTCCTCTTCAATCACTCTATCAATTTAAAAACCACATCAAAATCCGTTGCGTAGTTTTAAAGATTTAAGCATACATAGGGATATAGGGACAGAGAAAGCGACTTTTTTTTATACTACTTTGAAAAAATACTTCTGATAAATTTGAGATTTCACGTGTCAGTGCACGTTTGTGTGATTTCAAATGAAATGTCATGCTTTTAATTAGGGTTCCGTAGCCAAATGGCAAAAACGGAACCCTTATAGTTTCGTCATGACCATCTGTCCATCCGTCCGTCCGTCTGTCCGTCCGTCCGTCTGTCCGTCTGTCCGTCTGTCCGTCTGTCCGTCTGTCCGTCTGTCTGTCCGTCTGTCTGTCTGTCTGTCTGTATGTCCGTCTGTCCGTCCGTATGTCACAGTCATTTTACTCGGAAACTGTTGGCTCTACGAAATTTAGTAAATAGGTGTATTCTATGAACCGCACTACGATTTTGTGTTGAGTCCTAAAATTTATAAAAATTAAGGGTAGCCGTCCATACGTGTAACTGAGAGTTGAAAAAAAAATTAAAAAATATAATTATATAAAAATAATAAGGAGGTTTGTCTGATTCTGTCTTTTATCATTAAGTCAGTAGTTGTTGAGATATAATCTCCTAAAGTCATAAAAATTGTGTCCCCCCTTTCTAACTTTTCAACTATGGGATTTAAAATTCTAGAAAAATTTGAGGTTGTAGAACATCCAATGAACTTTCAACTTTATTTGGTTTGAAGAAGACCAAAAAAAAGAAGATAGAGATTTGAAGAAGGTCAACAAGATATATTAATAATATTTAAGTTGTTCCCATAACTTTGTTTTTCATATTGCTTTTAATAATTACTATAAAATTACCAACTTCATTTTGCCGTCAATTTTAATTCGTTGTTATTTTTAAGTCCTTAATATTCTTCATCATCTGCGGAACCCTTTAGTTTCGACTGTGCATGGTCCACAACGCACTTGACTGATAATTATTATTTTGTGACGTGACGTGACGCTAAAGAAACGCAGGCCTTTATGTATTTTCAACAATTTTGATTTCTCAGCTCAAATAATTCAGAAGGCTTCTGATTAGAAGGAAAATTTAATCTGAAAACGCTGAGTCTACTTTAAAAAGTTGGCATGAAACTAAGAAGATCCCGATCTAAAGCAAACTAAGGCTGAAATTTAATAAAACGGGATCTGTCTCCCGACGTCGGTGCCTATATATCTACGAAAAATGACATTATGCAACTGTGTCGGAAATATTGTGGAAATCTTTGTCAAAATTTTGACAAAAATAATGATAGTCCGGTAATCAATGACTTGCATGCTTATTCATTAAAAATAATTTATTGAAAAAGGTTTTTAATATTATTATTACAGTTCTTACTGGGTTTGAACTTTCGTTCATGCCAGTAATGTCGTAAGTATTACCTTATGAATAACACTTAAAATATTTCTTAAAGTGGTCTGATAGACAATTTCACAACCGCAGTGTCAGCATTCGCATTGCAACCGCATTCTACCGTGAAGCGGTATTTTATTTTGCATTACCGTGTTTTGGTTTAAAGGAGACTGTAGCTAGTGAAATGACTAAGAAAAGGAGATCTACGAAGCAAAAGTGAGTTTTAGGTACGCGTCTCGTATCGCCCATCAGCTTGCATCCCGTATAGGCCCACCGTTGATTTGCCGTTACCATAATGTATTGAAAAATTAGGGTACAACACTTGCGGCCGAGGCGATTGTGTCTACGCGTACAGATCCGAGATGAAGTTCTATTATTATATAGTTGTATTGGTACCCGTTGTCAACTAACATTATTGTAAGACTTTCTATATACTAAAGAATGATAGAAAACTTACTCCTAAAAATATGAATATCTCGCCTTATTGAATGTTATATTATAAGAAAATAACCTCATAATTTAGTCCTTTGCCTTTTTTTTTTAAAAGGGGACGGTAGTTCTAAGTCAATTTGACGGGAAAACTAGAATGTCAGTGGGACTTCGCTATACTCGGTTGGGTCGTGAAGCATTTATTCATTTATTATTGTTATTTACTAGTTACGTGTTAGAAAGGCCAGTAATTATATCCGCTCACCGATTTATTTGTATTAGGATTATTTGTAATGAACAAATATTAATGTTGTTAATTTTAAAAAGTCTACTCACATCTTATTCCTAAAAATATTATATATATATATATATACTTATATATATATAAGAATATAGGGATACTCAAAATCGTGACAAAAATAAGGAATGTCAACGCCAATGGCAGTAACATAACCGCCTTAGCTACCTCTTATTATAGCGACGGAGCCTTCTTAGAAAACTTATTACTTTTGAAATCATTTTCACTTCGAGTGCGCTGAAATCTGTCAATTCCGTAGCAAAGAAATGTCCATTGAGAATAAAACATCACTATCGGAAAAGCTGAAACTTCTTTGGTGTTTTATATTACGACAATTAAAAAAAATATATTGAAAAAAAAAACACTCCCTCAGTTTGTTTCACTGGTTGTTCTCAGGTAGAGGTTTAGTTTTTGATTTGGCTAAAAATCTAAAAATAATTTACAATCCATTTCATACAAAATCAATCCCTTCATTTTTTATTCAATCACGTTATTTCATTTTGACGGAATGTTCTAGCGCAGTGGTCTCTAATGTATCCCTATCGCTTAAGGCTGCGGATTCGAATATGCAGGACCGATAGACCTTGTACTGGCTATACAATAACCGAATCGGATCTGTAGATTACGGAAAGATAATAACAATGACAATCTTATATAATATTTCCGACAGATTCAGTATAATATTATATAATTTGTATAAAATTAATGTATTTTAATAATAATATTTTATAAATAAATTAACATTTTAAACTTCTTGAAATATCAAAACAATTCAGTGCTCTGAATTGTTGTTTCAAGAGATCAATTAATATCTGAATATTGATGTCGGAGTTCACTGTCGGATTAGTATTGGAAATGTTCTGTATTTTAACTTCGGAAATAAAAATTCCATATAACTGAAGTTAGGAAACATTTTATATAATATTTTTGATGTTCGAAAACGATTTAAAATAATGAACGCTTATACTGAAAATAGATGACGGGATTTTTTTATGAATCGAAATGACCTGACGAACAAACGAATATTGACTTCGTTAAAAGTTGGAGTGAAACGAAAGCCTGATATTATATTTCATAAGCTTTAAATACGGGATTTGTAGTATCTAAAAATACTCGCATTTTATGCTTCTCGTATATATGAAAGTATAATTTATAAGTGACATTAATACAATGTCTTATATAGATCGTTAGATCTATTTGGAGAGTGATCAAGAAAGAAGTTGACCAATGACAAGTCTTCAAGCTCTCCCAGCTGGGATCAGGGCTACATTCCAAGCACTTAAACTGTGGCGCTTAAGAAATAAGTATATACGTATACACATAAAACGGATAAGAACAACCATGAACCAAGTATAGTGACATAAAACTACGACGTAAAAATCCAACCTTCACTATAATTAAGGCAAGTTATTCGTTATCGCTGTGTTATCAGGGTGTTTTCATGGTTGGTTGGTCGGAATTTCTATTTCAGTTAAGGAATATAAGAATATGCTTACGGAAATAAATCTGTGTTGTTAAAGACATGTTTTAAGATCGCGGAATAATGTTAATTTGTATTATTATTGAAATAAAATAATAACATTAACATAAAAAAATTTTGTCTGCTATAATGGGACTTGATTTTTTTTTATTTGTAACTGCTTTTGCTTATATTTTTGAGTTTATTAATGTATTAATAAAAATCGCAAAACGCAAACTAATATTTATTGGATAGACACAATTCTAAGAAATGGTAGCGTCACTGTCAATGACCTAAACGTGACGGTGCTGGATACCATTTGTGCAATAATTCAAGATTTAGGCCCTGTTTTCCTTCAATGCAAAGAATAGGTTGGACTCGAAAAATCTGATAACAAAGGTGATTGTCCGGCTTTGAACCCGCGACCTTTAGTTATAGTCAACATTTTCTATCTATTAGACCAACTTGGGTATTTTCTTGACTCTATACTTATCAATAAGTTCCATAGTAAAACAATTGACCCGAAATTGAAATTAATTATACGGTAAAAGGCCACAATTACGCCCCTAATGTCACCTAAAATAATAACCAAGCAAAATTGTCATTTACCATTTCCCTTATAATTTTTAGACTTTTAAAATGTATACATTCGAGAATTATGCCATGGATAAAGTTTCATACTGTTTGCCGGGTACTTTCCCACTTAGTAAGCGAACTTTGAGTTAGAAGTTTGATACGCTTTATCGCAACTGTTTAGTTTGAAGTCCGTATACGAGTAGGTCTTTGAGCAAAAGTTTTACATATTGAAAAATAAAAAATTGTAACGTACACATTATACAAGTTATACATTAAAGAAATTTTTCCAATATTGAAGATATAACTTCAGAGTTCTGATATACTAGAGCTATCTGATAAGCTAGACTTCCTTGAAATCCACTTAGCTCTGGATATAATATTTGTATTCTTTGTAATCGCTAAAGGAACTGCCAGTCAAAAGTAAAATGAAAAGTACTTTAAGTATACAAATAATATAAAACCTGTGGCACTCAGGGGCTGCCGCGGTAAAGCTATTGCATAGCATTTTTATCAACTTATGCAATATATAAAATCTTGACTGTTTTTAAAAAGTTAAAAAACAAATGAAATCGAACATTAATTTTAAGCCAATAAGATACAATTACGTCTGTAATTCAAAATTTCATTAAAATTTAAAAAAAAGTCATTAAAGAAACGTAAGTACATCATCAATACATACATTTTATATGGAACTTTAACTTTATAGAATATTATCTATTTTAATGGCCTTTGAATTAAAGACGAAAAGTATTTTGCATATATAACAATTATGTATAAAAGTTATATGTAATTTTTTTGAAAATTGAACATTAGTCTCTAGCGTATCATTTAAACATTATTTTCCAATACATTTATTGAGGTATTTGCTATAATTTTTCTTGGAGTGTTAGGTTTTATTTTCGTTACGTAATCTTTCGATCGCCGCGCTCAAAGCCGGCGATAAAAGCTATGCAATAGTTTAATAAATGTGAAATTGTGTATGTTTGTTACTCAATTTAAAAACGGCTGAATAGGTTTGGATGAAATTTTAAGAAAATAGCACCTGTGCGATTGTAATAAACTAAAGACTTATCCACTTGCTATGTGTCTTTCGCAACATTATTTACACACATGTTTCATTTCTTTATGGATCACCGATTCTAAAGAAAACGCAGTCGAAAACACGGACAATTATCAGCATTTCTCATGTGTATATTAAAATTATTAAAAATATTAAGTATGTTTGAACAAAAATATGTATAATAAATATATTATCAGTGGTTTATTGAATTAATGGAAATTATACATAGAAAGTAATAATATAGAAAAGAACTTACTTGTTGTGTCGTAGACATCTTCGATGTTTTTCGGCTTAGTGGCCCATAGGAGGTAAGCAAATGCCTCTTCGGGAACTGGTTCAATATCGAACCCAGCTAGCAGAGGAATACTGTTTTTGGTGTAGTCTTCCAAACAATTAGCTAGCTCAAAATTAACCTGCAAAAGTGGGAACTGTTTTAAAAATCGAAGTTTATAATACAAATTTACAAAAACAAGTACATGATCCAGGAAATTTACAAAAATTGACAACAGAGAATTGAACTTTTCACAGGCCTGAATAGAATTTCACACGTTAAGGTGAACAAGGACCTAAATTTTTCATTTCACAGTTGTCACCTTTGTACAATTTTGTACATTTTTCTGAAGTGCTTCAAAGCGCCATGAAATGTGTCAAAGCTCTACGTTGCACGCTTTTTTCAACAATACTTACTTTTACGCAGAAAAACGATCCTCTCCTCGCCTTTGTGTTTCGTTTTCGTGCTAACACTAAATCTATAAATCAGTGGACGAGTTTGTATTAGGATTATAATAACGTTTCCAGCGTGACTCCTTCTTTTTTTCTTTATGGACTGCCGTGTTCGTGTAAACTTTTTTACGGAACTTTTTACGGTTCCATGTTTGGATGTTTGTTATACCATCATGCGAAAACGGCTGAGCGGATTTGGATAAAATTTGATTGGCATAGATATACAATGTTACCTGGATAAAAACATCACCATCATGATCAGCCTGCCTTTATCCACTCCTGGGTATAGGCCTCTATTTGATGTCGCTATCCAACGCTTGTCCTGTGCCTGCTTCATCCAGATTCGACCTATCTTTTTTTTCGGAATGTGTATTGCTGTTTGCCCTACTGGCCTTGTCAGCGTTACCGAGCGGGGGGGCCGAGTACAGAGTCTCAGCCGTGATAAATGGGCAGCCCTCACGGTGGGTCAAATTTGATTCCGTCCTTAGGGTGCCTCCTGCGAAGCCGAACCACGGCTAAGAACGTCATCGGAGATGATCGATCCATGATTTTGGCGATATTGTCTACCCATCTCATTAAATCAGATTAAAACATAGGATACTTTATATCCTAGAAAAATGTTAAACTTCCGTGCGATAAACAAAAAACGAACTGCAATTTGAATTGCGATAAATATTATTTTTCAAGTTTGAACATAGAAAATAGATAAGAGTTTTAACAATAACGAAGACCACGGCGCGAAAAAAAAACTTGAAGATGTTAAAATTGTGGATGAAAGTTTTTAGTTGCCATTTAGATATATTGCAATAAAGAAGCCTTATTCAAGGACGTGAAGTAAGGGGCAAAGTCAGTTATTCACTGACCAGAAGAAGGTCGATGACGTTTTAGCGCAGCGGTTGTGAACCTCCCTTAAACGCCACAGGTTACGGCCTCGATTGGCGCTCGGGACAGATGTTTGTATAGACCATGCAGGTATATGTTGACTGTGTATATGACTCACCACCCAGGACATCATTATCCTAATCTTCTTCTTATCGATTGGTTAGTGGTCAACCTAGTGTCAGGGTTGTTCAGGTCGCCCGTAGGCCTCTGACTTGACTTATCGACTGTTGTCTAATTGTCAACAGCCGGGACCGACTTTTACGTGCCCTCCGAAGCACGGAGACGCTCGGTAGAAATACCACTATGCGATCACCCATCTAGTGACTGACCGCGCCTAAAGGTGCTTAACCTACCGATCGTTTACCGATCAGCGGGTGCACTCGGCTATCCTAATGGGGAACGTTTATTTTTTTGTTTAGTATTATTTATTTTATTCACTGATAACAATCAGAACAATAGCTTTCTATAGCATTTGCCAGGTCCCATTTGAAATACGGCGACGATCAAAAAAGAATTTCAAAATACCTTATTGAAAAAAATTTATAATGTTTGTTCAGTGACATGGTACTAAAGTATTAAAAACTTTCTCTTCAAGTGAGAGTACAGATTCCGGTAAAGGCGCTTAGCGTCGCCGTTTGCTATTGAGAATTTAAAAGTAGCGCAATAAGTAATATTGATTTTTTTCATTCTAAATAAAAAATTACACAGCCACGTATACGTAGGCCAGGTATGATACGACTTGTATAAAATGTATTTCATTTTTACCCAATAAAATGATGTCTTTAAAGTATTAGCATCTAAGTTAGTATGTTCAAGTGTATGTTCGACGGTATCTGATGAATTTCTTATCTAACATGTAAGACACATGATATATGGGTATCATTAGAAGTTGACAGACAGAAACTTAAGTATGTATGAATCTCAATCAGTTGTAAGATTTTTAAGCTACGCGGCCTTTATAAAGTGAGACATGTAGTAGGTACTTATATAAAAAGCACAAGAGGAATTTGTGAAACATTTTAGAATAACATTTTAAGCCTAAAATATGATATAATTAGCATTTTCATATGATACAATTTAATTTAAGTTTTAGTCAATGACGTCACATCGATTAAATGAATCCTTTGAAACGTTGCACTAAATGCATATAAAATTGAAACACAAAGCTTGGACAGTGAGGTAAGCTATAATTGTAACAGGGAGATCGAATATTAATCGTAGAGAGGTTGTAAACTATCAGTAAAAGTATAACAGTCATGGTGGGCTATGAAGTCTGTACTCTATACTTATAAGATATTACTGCAACAAAGAAGTTTTTCTCCCATTACACTATGGCAGACTGGATGCGTCGTCTGAAACGGTCTCAAGGAATTAAGTGCTTACTTTAAACCGATTTCTTACCAGCAAATAAATCCTCAACTAAGTTTTCCTATGAATGTTTTGTACAAATTCCGGGGTCGGGTTTTACTGGATCTGGCTCACAGTGAACATTTTGAAACAAATTGTTCAACCAATAAAACTTCAGGTCGCCTTTGCCCGCATAACATAACTTAGATAGACTTACATGATATATTTAATACTTTTTAACCGCATACGAGTATGCAAATATATCGTAAGCAACATAGGTTAAATTTAAAAGAATCATCGCTGAATATCACTGTCTAGTTGGAGGGCCGTGGGCGTAGCCGTAGGCGTAAATATCGGCGACAAGACGTTTCATACGATTCATGAGAAAAACCCCACCTGAAGCACTACATTTGCTGTAGTCTTTATAAATCATTATTAAAAGAAGAGGACGTTGTGGCGCAGCGGTAGCGCACCTGCCTTAATCGCCACAGGTTATGGTTGTGTATGTTTCCGGACCCCCGACACAGGATTTAACTATCCCAAATGGGGGCCTTTGAGTGTGTAGCGTTTATTATATTGTTATTATAGGAGACGGATGGTCGTCTACACAGAATAGAAAATTATTGTAGTTAATAATCGCTTAGCAAAAAGATGAACGTAGTTTTTGGTTGTTTAAGTTCCAATCTAACAAATAAAGTACGTTTCATCTCACCGTGACATCGGAGTGATGAGATATCTTTTATTAATAATGCTAGCGGAAACTTATTCACGTACTCCGCGTAGACTAAGTTGTGGATAAAAGAACTCCAAAAGTTCTCCCTCTCAAGTAGGTAATCCTCAAGTATAGATATATACTTATAAAGGGATAAACGAAAATATTGCGTATTGAAGTTTATTATATTAATCAAACGCGATTGGTAAACTAAGAAACGTATGCTCTCTAACGCCGAAATCAACGTGTTACCAAACATTAGTCGTACACGAGTACTTCGATCCTTATAAACGAAAATACTATGTATAACGCTTCGCTTATTATTATCGAGAATTTTACGCATAAGTAAGAGAAGGTTCCTCGAAGGGGAAATACAGAATTCAATAAATAAATGTTGTATCTATTAACTTAGATACATTTCTTGGTAATGAGTAAGTCGTGCTAAGCTGTTAAAATACAACTTCTCGCAAACTTTTTATATATTAAATATTCGAAATAAACTCACAGGTAAAGATTATGTTTACATAAGTTGTCACGTAGATCAACTGAAGTGTTATTAATCGAAAACATGTTTTGACAAAATGACAACGACGAATCTTAATATACGTTTGATTATTATTTTTGAACTTATTGTTTGAGAGTAAGTAAATTAATAAACTAATTTATATTTATGTGTTTCTCACAATATATGATGTAAATATTTCAACAATCTATTAACTGGATATATGGTCGAAATGCAGTTTTACCAATATACAATAATTGTCACGGTTTTCCAAAATTTTAAAAGATTAACTCTTTGAAAGGCATCTGTAATGGGGTAGGGTAAAAATCGTTCGTAATTATGAGGTATAAAGATTTGTAAAAGAATCACGTCTTCAAATTGATATATCGAAGAAAGTTATTCTTTTTCTAGATGTATGTTCGAAGTGGCGGTGATTATTGCAAAAGAAAGTACGAGTACTATTAGAAGATATCTTATCGAAATAACGTTGTTTCCATTTAATATAAAAACTGAAATGGATCCTCGTTTCTTCAATTTGGTTGTTATTTTTATGCGACTAAATTGCCAAAGAAGCTTACGGCCCACCTGGTTGTAAGCGGTTGCCGTAAACTACGAGCGCTTGCAACACTATTCATTTGTAGGTGTCACGCATTTCTAACCACGAAAAATTGGTTCTTAAGTAGATCTTCTTTGCCCAGTAATTACACTACTGTATCCTTCAAACCGAAACACAGTAATGCCAAACATACTACTACTTTGCGATAGAATTCTAACACTGTGGTGGGTCTTAACTAGCCGGCCTCTTGCAATTAAAGGCCTGTCAAAAATTAAAAGTAATAATAATGTGCTTCGATTTCGAAGAGAAGCCTTTGCAGCCAGTACGTAATATATACTCGTAAAAATATGCATAGGCATTATTGAACTTTATATGGTAAAGTTCGGTTAGATAATAATTTACCGATGGCCCTGAACATTTTTGAAGCAAATTCGACCTTATTACATTAGACTGGCCTTTTCTTGACATTTATTGTCTTGCATTAGACACATATTACTACTAATGTGATAGGAAAATAGGGCAGGCAATCTCATATATCATATTAAATTATAGCGAAAAACGAAAAGTCACAACAATTTTTAAAGTACGTTATAAAATAGTCAAGAACATTAACAATGTATAAAATAAAATATCAAGAGCAAGAAAGTTGTTCTTATATTTCAGATTTCTTACTCTCCTAATTTATTTTAAAGAGGATAATAGCGTCGATTAGTGGTTGCTTATTATAATCCGCGTATTTATTTACCCATCAATTTTTACTTTTACAGATTTTTTGCACAATAAAAAAATTTTTTTTTTTTTGCTTAGTCTTGCTACGAGGTATTTTTTGGGTAGTTGTTGAATAAAGTTACAATCAAAGCCTCAAAAAAAGAAGAGGAACACAACGGGGTCAAAGTTTGGGTCTTTTGTCCCTACATTCATCGAGAAAACGTACAGCAACAAAAAGTACAGTCACTGTTACTTCGTATACGATATTCTGTGTAACGGAGCCGGTTTACTCATTTACTAATCCAGGATTGATGGATTTAATAATATGTAGTTTAATTTCAGCCAATAAATTAGTTGAAGTTTTCTCACCACACTAGATTGTGTAGCACATCTTATATTACATCAAAAACATATTTACAAAGTTTATTCAAATTACAAAACTTCGAGACAAATAATTCGTAGCGTTCCCAGAACAGGAATTAAATTGAAATGACACAAAATTACAAAATTATGTAACTTTTGATGGACGTGACTTCTAAATATTTAATTACACAGTGTTAAGCTAAAGTATATATATCAAGGCGCGAGACATGAACGTGGAGGTATTTTAATTCCAAGCAACTATAGTCTAACAAATCTAAGAAATATTTTTTCATTTTAATATTTTTACAAAAGTAATCACGCGCTTTTCTTATAAAGCCAAGGGATTATATATTTCTACTCCATTACGACATTTAGTCCATTGAAAAGTTACATTGGGGATGGAAAACCAATTTTATTTGTATGTCAAGGGAGTCGTGGGAAGTGTGGCTAAGCATGCAAGTTTGTGGGCCAAATGCCATGTAGAAAAATTGGTTGCAAATCGTTTCGATGCTCTATCGCGCAAATTATTAATAACATAGAAAATTAATTTAAACATCTTTTGTTCCAAATTTAATCCTCTACAACATTGGTGCTATAACTTTTTGTCGTAGAACCAATAAAAAAAAAAACAACCAGAAAAATTTGGGAATATTTATTTAAGCATTATAACTTTTTTCTGAATATATAACACTTAATTTTTATATATTTTTATATGTTGGCTAAAGAGCATACGGTCCACCTCATAGTAAACAGTCACCGCAACCTATGAACGCATGCGATTCTTGAAATATCACAAGCAAAACAGCACGAGGCCAATTAAGGAATAGGAGGAAAGAGACAAGAAGGGGAAAAAAGAATGGAACAGAGGGGGTGGAGGGCAACCTGTTTGTGCTGGGAGAGGCATAAGTATAACATATTAGAAGATGATTTGATGGTTATTGACAAATGTCCTAACGACGACGTTGTGTTTTTAAGATCAAATCCAGACGAAAATAAATTAAATATTAAAAGAATAACGTACAATAGTGCGTTTGTTAATAGTGTAGTCCGTGTGTACCAGATTTGTTCTAGGTATCGACGTTATTGATATTAAATGCTGCTTTGCGGAAAATATTGCTTTGTACAAAATAACTGATTTCCGAAAATAACAGGACATGTTAATTAATACAGCGACATTTCGAAGAATTGACAAATAAAAGGAACGAATAAACTGGCCAGTCGAATACAATTACAATTTCAGTAAAATAAAGTGCACTGTCGCGGAACGCTTGGTATCGCAATTATTTTGTTCAGATAATGTGCACAAAAATGGCTGATAAAATATTCAGATTTTTTACAGGAAAAGATGGTTGTTATGTTACAAAACATAACAATAGCTTTCATATGACTACAAAGGCAAAGCAAGTTATATTATAACGATGGTATTCAAGGATTCTGTTAGAGTCTGATGAAACGGTTCGTCTTGCTGAATTCTGAGATACCAAACTCGGCCAGCCTGACTCCTTCCATTTCTGAGCTATAAACAGAATGGTGAGGTAGTAAACGAGGGAAATTGATAAAGAAGGGGCTAATGGAGAATATAAATATGCAATAAAAAATTTAAGGTTGTGGAAGCCCTCCCCTTCCTCTTTCTTGGGAAACTAAAACGTAGAATAAAATTTGTTGGAGTGTAGGAGGGAAAGGTGGATCTGTGTGAGGGTTATTTGGAGGAGGAGAAAAAGGAGCTTTTATGGAAGAGCTTTTTCAATTTAATGTTTTACATGATTATAATATATTATTCGACGCTATAAACTTAACGACTCCCTTTAGGATAGTAATATTCTGCGTCGGGGTCCAGAAACACACAACGCAAGAACAAACACACCCAGACCGGAAGACTAATTTAAAACTGTATGGAAAACTGTATGGTCAATATAAACATCTGTCCCGAGTGGGATTCAAACCCGAAATTATAATATTATAATATTCTAGTATATATAAAAAATAAGGAGGAGTGTGGTCGTAATTGTCTGTCGGAGTGTCACTCTCGAACATGAGAAGTGGACCTAGGCATTTTCTTAATACGAAATCTTGAACCTTTACGGTAGATAATTGTGATTGTAACTATACCAATTGTATATACAACTTGAACGCCAAAAAAAATGACAAACTTGATTGGTTGGGAGGGACCGTTGAGCGAAACGACGGTCCGTTCACCAAGACGCAATCGCTAAAAATGCGTGCAGGAACCAGATGAAGAACTTTTTATAGTAACGTACTGACAATAAATGTGGGTGGGAGTAGAGGAACTAATAATTAATATCGAATATCTAACTACCGCCGTTTTAGTCTATCGAATCTCAATCGTGTCAAATCATCAAACTCTTGACTATTTACGCTATTTAGTCTCATACAATATATTCTACCATGTGTTAATGTAAAGAGAAGTTTGCGACTTCTCGCAGGCTCATCAAGATTGAGCATGCGTCCCTACGGATGCCTAATTAATTAAGTTTGAAGTTTAATACGATTTGATTAAAATAATTTTGATTTTTATATCTTCTTACTTACGAGGGCAACTTATTAATCTTTTCCGCATTAGACCGGTTAATAGTTTTTACACAGAGTGATTGCCGTTTTACCCTAAGGGCGAACCAGTAATTCATTAGATAAGAATAATGTACTAATCAGATGCTATATGATAACAACCGGAACCAACTGCGGAACGTGCTAACCCGGAGGGTCACAGTGGAGGGAGGGACAAGGACAAACGCCCAGACCGAAACAGATATTTGTAAGATCTATTCAAACATCTGTCCAATCAGAGATCGAACCCGCAACCGTCGAGGCTAAAAGCAGCCTTGCTAGCATAACGCTACAACGATGTAAATTTTATGTTGGTTTGATATCATCTTGATATTAATGTGAAAAATTAAGCAGCTTTAATGGGTTTAATTTTTAAATTAATTAATTTAAAAAATTTATCAGTATTTTCCCTATTGCTACTTGATTATATTTATTTGTTTTCTAAATAAACGAAATCGGATGGCTAACTAAAATTTAAAGGTGCCGAGTCAGCCTAGGGGTGTAAGCTAGAGAAATCCGTCTTTGCCTTTTAAATGATTTTAATTGGGAAAAAAAATCTTTGATTTAATTTAATCCATGGAAATGCTTCAGTACATCGAATTAACTTCTTTAGAATAACAAAGAAACTTCGTCTACGTCGTGGAAGACAAATCAAAAAATACTTTATTCAAATAGACCTAAATCAAGTCTTCGGACCAACTTTTACAACTGCCACTGTTTAAGAATGTAGATTCTACTGAGAGCGGTAGCCGAGAAACTCCACAGATAAATTAGAAATATTGTGTTTGAAGAAAAAAAAAACTATAATCTTTAATGAGACAAAATTAAAATATTCGGTAAATTGTGTAATATATATTTTTTTAAACAAACCATTGAAATGCGACCTAAATTTGCTTCTTTTCGATTTAGAAGATGATGACGTAGAAGTGTCGTTGACACCATTGTGACGTTGTTGGTAGCAAGTCTGCCTTTAGCCTCAACGTGCGGGTTCGATTCCCCTTCGGTCATATGTTTGCATTGCTTAATATTGCTGGATCTCATTCAAGAACCAAATTTTAAAATAAAGAATACAATTGTAAAATGTGTACATATTGGAAAAGAGTAACTGTCGAGTTTCTTGTCGGTTCTTCTCGATAGAATCACCGAGCCTCGGTGAGCACGTAATGCTGTCGTTCCCGGTTGTTATCACATAACATCTGATTATAATAATTATCTTGATTTGATACTTTGATCTTGATGAGTAAATCTATCCAATGCGTTACTGGTTAGCCTTTAGGGTCGCGGAGGTCAGATGGCAATCGCACTGTATAAAAATTAGTAACCTGTCAAATCCGGGCAAGAGTAGCACAGACAGACGAGTGGGTAAACACTCGTATAATAATGATAAGAAGATGATGACATGGAAGTGCTGGCTAATATTGGTTTGCAATTTAGCACGATAATATTGCGATAGAAGACTATCTATTGGAAATTCTAATTATTTATCCAAATACTACAGATGAGAGCGGCATTCAATTGATTGCTTCCGATATTCGATATTGCATCGGTGGATTGCACTGGCAATAATATAAATATGCACAGGGCTATGTAAGTATGCTTATGCTAAGCATTAATGGTATTATGAATTATTGATACGAAAATTGTCATACTGTATAGTATTCTAATTCTCAAGCCTTTTTCATTTGATAGCCATATTGAGAGAGTTGTTAACAAATGTGTAATCCGCCATTTTGTGGTGGCGGCCATCTTGAATTAGAACTTATTCATAGTGTGTAGTATTCTACTTCACAAGCCTTTTTTATTTGATAGTCATATTGTGAGAGCTGTTAAAAAATGTGTAATTCGCCATTTTATAGAGGTGGCCATGATGTATAGTATTCTACTTGTCAAGCTTTTTCTTTTGATACTCATATTAAAGTAGTTGTTAAAAAGATGTAATCCGCCACATTGTGGCGGCGCCCATCTTGGACTGATTTTCATCGAATGCAGTTAAAAACATTCCCGACAAATTCAACTTTCAAACAAAAAAAACAAATTCGGTTTATCCCTTCGGGGGATACGATGTCACAGACAGACATACACATAGATTTGTCAAACTTATAAAACCCCTCCGTTTTTGTGTTGGCGGTTAAAAGACAGCCGGTCCAGTTGAGCCGACGCTCAAATAAAGCAACTTTGACCGTGGTTAGTGTATGAGTGACATAGTAGTATCGCAATTGAGCTCCTCTGTGCTTCGAAAGGCTTAGTTATTCATTTGATAGCCGAAGAGTCGAGTCCGATGCTAAAATGGGCGACCACGACAAATCGAGTCTCGTTTTCGCGTGATGGCCGTACAACAAAAAAAAATTATTATATTATGTGACTACTTACGATGAAATGAATCCATGTTAAAGTTGAGATAGTTACTTACAGTAGTGATTTCATCTTATTAGAACACTGATATATATACTAAATGCATGTTAAATTAGCCTATAATTGGGGTATACAATTTATATCATAGACACATAAGAATGTACTATAGAAATAAGAAACAAATTGTATACAACGTTGGCTTCCTATTAAATAAATAAATACAATATAACATTTAGAAGCAGACATAGATTCGTACAAGAGGAACACACATGCAGGGATACATTGAATTGAATGCAGGAAAAGGAAAATGGTATATTTTTTTCAACAATATAATATACTTAGCGATAGTTCCACACATAGAAAATACCAAGTGCGAAATTCTGCTAAGCAAACGCTTCAATGATTGTCAAAGAACTTTATGTATAGTTCCCTCAACTTAAGTTGAACCAAAATAGCGGATTTTTGGACGCAAATAAGCAATGCCATGTTAACCTACACGAATGTCATTTCGATAAAAACGCTTTTGAAAATTTTGAACAACTTGCTTTGTATAATTTTTTTTTTTATGTATTGGTCAACTTTTTGGCAATTTCAGATTTATGTAAGTTAATTCACTTATTTTCACAAAAAATAAATATACAAACTGTATATTTCGTATATAATAATATAACCCAAACGTTTAACGTAGTAGATAAATTGCATGATTAAAAAATGGCTTTTTACTTCAGCCATTTACCAACACTTCTGCATATATACTGGGTTGACATGGTATTGCTTATTTGCGTCCTTTTATAAAGTGGGAAAACAGAATTATATATATAATACAGTTATTCTATCTTCTAAATTTAACTCTTTATTTATTAATTATCATAATTTACTTACATAGAATAAAACAAATAAATATTATCGAAAAAGTTATTTAAAAAAATAATAGTTAATGTACATTTTTAATCACTGTCATTTATATGGATGACAACTACAAAACAATTTATTTTTAAAGAACTAAAAGAATCGTGAGCGAGTGTACCGAACGGGTCGAGCGTCGCCGCGTTGATATTGTTACGAACCCTCCCCTTTATTCAGTAATCGGTTGAGACCCAAAAATTAGTTACTGCGCATAGTTCAACTTATATTGAGAGAGTTATATGTATAATATCAAGATATAAAAGTATGTAGTAAAATTTAAATTTTGTTGTCTTTGAGACTGATATATTTATTAGAATTCCATCGATACTCCATTGAAGTGTCATAATTTAGCAGACTTGAGCACCTGCTAATATTTTACAAGCTGTGAGCCTATCAAAGTTTCCGATTGATATTTCCGACATTCAATGAAATTTTATATTTTTTTGTATTTTTTCTTTACGCGTCAATAATTTGTTTATTCATAGGATACGAGATACACTTTACTACCTTGAAGTGTTTTTTAAATTAATTAGTTGAATATTTTTACTGATTTTTTGTATTTTGTCAATAAAACATTTTAAATGATCAATTATATTTTCTTCACAAGATTGGTGAATTATTCCTTTTTTATTTACGATTGATACTGTGCTTCTACTGCTTACAAAGTAACTATAGTCAAATCGAACAAGCGTTAAATAAAAGTGTAGTTTAACTTTAGTATTTATTATATACTTTTGACGAAAATATAGTCTTGAGAAATTTTGATTAACGCTTATTGAGTTTATATTTCTAATATCTTTGAGTGTACAGACAAGTGAACAACAAGTGACAAGTGAAGCGCGACGGATAAGAAGTGTTTTAAAATAAAAATACACGTAAAAAAATTGCAAAATAACAGACAATCTTTACTAGAGAATCTAGAATATTAGGCAAGAGGCTTATGCGAAACTGAAGTAGGTATAGTAACTACACATCAAATACATAAAACACATTTATGTTGTGCACTTACAATATCTGCGCCGCTACTTATAGGGGATATTCGGCTGCGCATTGACGGACTCTCGCTACGTGTACGGTTTCGTCTTAGGGATATCATTGTTAGATTTTTTAACCTGTATAAAAAATATAATTTTACAAATATAATTAATACTTATCCCCTAAAACGTAGCGATTTTTAACACAAAAAATAATCAAACTCATATTGTGTCATATAAATGTGTTTTGCAGTTTTTGATTTTTAACTAAAAAAACTTATCCAAATGTTTTTTTAAGAAAATGTTAATTTTTATTACCTGTACTTTCTATCAAAAAATCAAGTGTAATACCGTTTTTTCACTGATTATCTTAATAAAAAAATTGTCGTAAAATAATATTTGATATAATGGATATATTGAAGGCAAAATATTCATATAAAATATTGAAGCCTATAGCAAATGCTAGGCAAATTAGGTAAATGAGGTCATAAGTTTATACGCGGGTTGGGCCCTTCATTATAAAACGGCTACAAGGTGCTCACCGTGCTTTGAAATGCAACGGCAGAATGGCGGAGCACGAAAGAGCTATGGCTTTTTGGACGTGAATTATGGAACAAGCTATACGATTGTATTATCGTGAAATCAAAGCTTTGTCTTCACTGTTTTCAAACGTATTGTAAAATGGTAAAAATGTCTTAACATTCATACATTATTGTAAACGGAATTTTGTTTATGCGAATAGAAAATGAAAGAAAATAAACGAATTTGTTTAACTAAGAAAACAGAAAGTTAAAACTAGTTTCCGACCTTTATATCAACATGAATGTGTATATTTCATAGCCTGGAAAATCAGGGTTATAGGTCCACGAAGTGTAGAAACAAGTCTGTAATCTAATTGAGTCAGCGTTTGAAGCTCATGACCTTTAGTTTGTATTAGCTTTTATAATTTAAACATGTTACTAGTATATTTGCCAATTTTCCCGGAATTTTGTCAATTCGGTGAAGCTCGAAGAGATGAAAAGTTGCAGAATTGAATTAAATAAAAATCGTTAGCTTAATTAAGGTATATGATTTACAGATTATTTGGATTTCTTATTGAGATTTGTTACTTTATTTTCTATTTTACCTTGTCAAGAATATTAAATTAGATTTTGAATTATGTTCATACATTAAAGAAGTTTTAATTTAAATACGGTGTTATTTTTTGATATCTAATAAAGTTGCATATTTGAGTGTTTTATTTCGATGGCTTTAGCATAATTGACTAATTAATGATTTATTTAGTTTAATATTAAAGCAATTTCCAAAAAATTCAAGCAATAAGTAACAGTGTTTTGAAATCTCACATCCAGGACAAAACCTGAATTCGATATGCTGCACCCTTGCTTATTTAATACCTGTATAATTATAATATAAATACTTTAAAAAGTTACATTAAACATAAACTAGTAAGTATTATAGCAGTACATTTCGTAGTCTAGTCAACAATTGCCTTTCAGTTACATTTTTTCAGCATTCTCGGAAAAATATGAATAAGGTATTCTTGATTGTTAAACATTTGTAAATGATTTTTCAAAAAAAAAAATTAAGTTCAGCTATACAAAATGTCAAAGGTTCTTAAAAATATACTAAAAAGAAAGAATGGGTTTTTTCTTTTTGCAAATATAGCAAAAGCTAATTAAGATTTTTGAACCTAAAAAATATATAAAAGAGCGGGAAATTTTCGTCAAAGTGTGACATGTGTGTAATTTTGTAATTGGAAATCTGGTACTCTCAGCTATAATCTTCTTTAGAGCTATTCTTGAAAAGCTACAAAATAATCATATAATTTTAATTCAGATCTAAATTCTTTAGCGTTGTTTTGTTTTTATTTCTGTGGAAAATACCCAAGTCAAGTTAAAAAAAAAGTATAGGTTAGCTGTTTTGATCTTTTTTATATTATATATTTTTGTAGTTTTTTTTTTTAATTTTAAAATGTATTCGCAGTTAATCTATTTGGTTAAATATAATTATATTATGTGATATTAAATAATAAGTACAGATATACTTTTGTCAAAATAGTTAACAAACGTAACGAGCACGGCCAACTTTAACGAAGGGCAAAAAAATGTTATACAAAAGCGTCACTTCTGTTGCGATATCAACCTTTACCCAATTATTATAGATACCTCAAATTCGAAGGCCAAGCTAATTATATGGTATCAAGATATTATATCGAGTAAATCTTTTTTAGGATTATAGTAAAATAATCTAAACCAGGGATACCCAAAGACCCAAAGAGATATCGGTTTCCCGAATGAAATAAACGAAAGCTGATTTCAGGAATCGACGTAACTATTAATTAAAAACAAGTTCTTTGAAACTCTCAAGATAGTTTATAAGCTGTGTACATACTTGTTATAAGAATGGAGAATAAATTTTTGTGTAGTTGTAGGTTGTGTTTTACTTTTTAAAAAATTCAAAAAGTCGAAAAGTGTGAACCAGTCCCCAGGTTCATTCATCACTTTGTTTTTTTAATTTCTTTTTACCTTCAGTTTTATTTTAAATAATTACTATTAGTATTAGTTAGTATTTTTATTTGGTTAGTCTACTTCAATGAGAAAATAATATCGAGTTTTTAATTTGGTAAGTATTATTTAACAATAGAACGACAAATTTTACTTTATATGAGTTTTCATGTACTCGTAACTTGAGTATAGGGTCTGAGGTATAAGTTTATTTTGGAAAAGGGTCTTTTTTATAATTAGGTACGGTTTGTAGGAAGAGTAACTTTTGTTGGTATAAGATAAGTTATTATTATTCATATATTATCTATTTTACAAAAGAATAATTTGATTTATTAAATTATATATTTTTTTCGAATCAAAAATATATTGATGTGAACATTTTTTGATAACCAAAATATGACAATTACTTTTTAATTATTTTCAAATTTTTTTGAAGTAATTTCCGACGAAAAAAAGCTATGTCTATTTTTTTTTATTTTTCTAAAATATCAATAATCCCATGTAAACTTTCAAATAAAAAAGAAAAATGATTGGCAAAGAATTCTTTAATTAATAAAAACATTCTTTTTTCTCAAAATTAGTAAAAGTTTATTTTGAGAATAAAATAAAAAAACCATGTCCGATATTTCGATTTTTAAAAAAAGTGAATAGATATTTCTATAGATGTTACGATTTTAATATTTTTTGTAATTTTTTAAAAGATACCTAAACTTTTTGCTAAAGTATTTTTTTTATTCTTTGAAGTAATGTCCTAAAAAAAGCTATTCCTAATTTTTTATTTTTCTAAAATATCAATACTCCCGAGTGAATTTTAATTAAATTACAAATATTATTGGCAAAGAAGTTTTCAACTGATAAAAACATAGAAGTCTGCCCACACCGTAGTAGCCGGTTTTATGCTCAAAATTAATATTATTTTGAAAAAAAAAAATGCGTCCGAGACATATCGATGTTTCGACATTAATTTTTTTTTGTAATCTTTTGAACGATACTTACATTAATTTTTTTTTTCCAGCTTTGAAGTAATTTCCGAAGGCCAAAAATTCTATGCTTTTTTTTTGATATCAATAAATCTGAGTGAATTTTGAAATAAAAAATAAACGTAATTGGCAAAGAAGTTTTCAACTCATAAAAACATAGAAGTCTGCCCCCACCGGTTATATCCGGTTTTTTTTTTCAGAAAATTTATTTCTCCAAAAAATTTCTTCAAATTTAATTTCTCAAAATTAATAAAATTTATTTAAAGAAAAAAAATAATCTCGTCCGAGATATGTCAATTTTTCATAAAAGTGAATAGACATTTCCATAGACGTTACGATTTAATTTTTTTGTAATTTTTAAAGGTATTTTTTCTTCAAGTATTGAAGTAATTTCCGAACAAAAAAAGGTATTTCAATTTTTTTATATTTTTGTAAAAATCCTGAGTAAATTTTGAAATAAAAAAGAAAAATGATTGCCAAGGAAGTTTTTCAACTGATAAAAGCATAGAAGTTTTTTGTAATTTTTAAGATACCTAACCTACACCAAAATTTTTTAAAAGTATTTTTAATTTTTTTAGCAATTTCAATTTTTAACGTACTGTTAATTAAATACTTTAGATATTTTTCATTTCATTTTTCTAGCCTTAATTAAAAATCGAATAAGCCGAGCCACCTTTCATTTTTTTAGGAGCCATTTTGAACTTGTTGACTAGACTATGAAATGAGAGAGCAGCATAAGGAACTTTGTCCTGTACCCAACCGCAAATATTCTTTTTAGGCTTCCGTAGCCAAATATCAAAAACAGGGCCCCTTAAAATTTTTTATTATTCATTATAATTTGATTTTATTTATTCTTTAAAATATTTTAAACTTTTTTTTTAACATTTATGATTATTACATATCCCTATTTATATTATTTACTAATCTTTTATTATATCGCCTCCAATTTTATCGTTTATCTATCACATGCCGCATTAGAGCAAGACGCGGAGTTGAGATAAAGTGAAAGTCGCATGTATGTTTGTTCGCATGCATTTTTGCCTGTATTTTTTACATATACCAAACGACCGACCGACCGACTGATCGACCGACCGACCGACCGACCGATTGACCGACCGACCGACCAACCGACCGACCGACCGACCGACCGACCGATCGACCGACCGCCCGACCGACCGACCGACCGACCGACAGACCGACCGACAGACCGACCGACAGACCGACCGACAGGCGACCGACCGACCGACCGACCGACCGACCAACCGACCGACAGACCGACAGACCGACCGACCGACCGAACGACCGACAGACAGACCGACCAACCGACCGACAGACCGGCAGACCGACCGACCGACCGACCGACCGCTATAGTTATATATAATAGCTAAATAAGTTTTACTCAATAGACTGTAACTTTATTTCTTTAAAACCTTTCCCTGAGTTTTGAAAATGATCTCTGTGTGAGCCACACTGTGATTTGGAAGCGGCCGAACAAGACTTAACGTCATTAAAAATGTATTATATTTAATTATTTAATTTAATTTTATTTTTTATTAAAATTTATACATTATTTAAACATAGGCAATACAGATTTTAATAAAATGAGAATCTTGATTGTCTAGAGTATTTTTATGAAAAATGTATGATTTTCTTTAGCGGAATATTAACTCCACTTATGTTATAATTCTTTAAATAAATATTTTATAATATAAGAAAAATTTAATTTGTTTTCACCGGCTGGTTTCAAGGTACAGAGTTCAACGCGCTAAGCTCTGTTTTCAATATTTAATGAAAAGTAAGGTACTTATTTCCTCATAATAATTTTAAAAATATTTTAATACAATCTTGAATTGCCTATAATATATATATATATATATATATATATATATATATATATTTTGAAGCAACGTTCACAATATTAATTTCTTAAATTTCTTGAACTTTTTTTAGGGATAAATATTCATACCAACAAAGTTTACCGTGATTGATTTTTTTTTGTGTAAATACCTGTGTTATTGAGAAACTGCTTTGCTCTTGGCAATTTCTACCTTTAAATTCAAAGGCAAATAAAGAAAATTTATATAATCAGATTAATTTGAAAACTTACGGCTCTTAGCGGATTTTTGAGTTACGATTGCGATAATTTACGCGACGGTCTTAAAATGAACTTTTTTTTAAATATATTAGAACGAAGTTAAAATAACCTAATTTTTTTGTCAATAATATAAATATTAATTTTATTTTTGGCTATAGAAGTTGAAAACACACTCAATTGTTTAAATTAAAAATTCAAAGTTGACTTTATAAATATATCCGATATTTTCTTTATGCAATTTTAGTTTTTATTTGAAAGTTGTTTTTTATTGGCGTTTTTTCAGTCTTTAATTTAAGGCAAGATATTTAACTATTTAATTTAATAATAAAATAATTGAATTGTGTTATTAATATTTTAAAAGTGTTTATTTTTATTTAATTTAGCAATTTTTACATTTTAAAAAATATTCATTTTTTTATAAAAGTTGTTAACCGACGAGAAGAATAATTATTTGAAAGTTCTAATAAAATAATTCACTTTGTTATTATTAAAAGAAAAAAAACTTATTGAGGTTGAATAAGAATTTAAGTAGTTAAAAAATAAAACAAATCAAATTAAAACTTAAAAAGTTGTTAAAAACAATTTAAAGAAAGGGAAAATAAAAATTAAACCAGGAAAAAGTAAAACCAAACGTGTAAAGTAAAAATGAAAAGTTTCCTAACTTCGGAAAATCCGCTGAAGACTTACCTTTGTGCTGTGGCTCTGGGACTCTGCTTGTAGCGCGTTCGCAGCCGTTGAAGTTCTTCTGGTACCGGGGGTTGGCTACCCCTTGCTTATATAGTGTCCTATTCTGCGCTGGTTACCTGCGCATCCTACCTCCCCACCTCTAACCCACCTACGCCGGATTTACATTTTAACGGCCATCCTTTATTATAAATATTTGACCAACTACCAATTTTTAATCGCTTAACTTATCGGCTGGTTTTCGCGGGAAATTTTATTTGTATTGTCATAGACTTGTTAAATACGATTCCAATCTTAAAAGTCATCAAATTAAAAACTTATATAAATGACACGCTATAAAATTTCATTTTAAGTTCTTCATTATTTAATATTCGAAATATATTATGTTTATACATACATAGATGGTAATAATTTGCTAGAGCGTACAGTCAATTTGAGTAAAGAGCGTACAGTCGCGATGTAAAAATAACATTTTTTTTATCTTTATCTTAAAAATTATTACTACGTACAAGTAAGCAGTTAGAAGTAATAAAGCCCTGTTTTTTTGCATGAAGGAGCTGGCTGGTACATAATATTTACGATAATTATGTACTTTTTTATTTGACGACGTTGTGACGCAGCGGTAGCAAACCTTAAGCGCCACAGATCGCGGGTTCGATCCCACTCGGAGCAGATGTTTGTATTGACCATACGGGCATGTTTTCCGGTCTGGGTGTGTTTGTTCTTGTCATTGAATGATTCCGGACAGGATACCACTAATATACGGATATTTAAAAAAAAAATCTAAAAATAATAGTTTGAGTCAAGCGACTTCCTTAATTAATACCATTCAGTTCTTCAAATTGTCTATATAGTTTTTATATGTATTTGTACATTTGGTACGTTTTATTTTATATTTATAATAAACGACGGTGACCAGCCAATACCTATTGGCGCATCTGATACAAATATATTATGCTCCGAGCGGGAATCGAACTCGCGACCTGTGGCGTTTAAGGCAGGTTCGCTACCGCTGCGCCACAACGTCGTCAGTTTTGTTTGTAATGGCATCTTGTGATTGAAACGTAATCAAATTTGATTTTCGCTATTTATTATTTGTATGGAGTTAAAAATCTTACGATTAATTAACATCTATAGAATAGTAACTGGAGATACAAATTTCTTTGTAATATTTATATAATAAATGCGGTCGTTGTGAGTACGTATAGTACTTATAAGTAATTTTAAAAGTAGTCACACTGGTGGTAGGTCTTTTGTTGCAAGAGGCCGGCTAGGTAGGTACCACCGCAGTGTCCAATATTCTGCCGCCAAATAGTAGTGCTTAGGCACTACTGTGTTCCAGTTTGAAGGGCACTGTACGCTAGTGAAATTACAGGGCGAACGAGATTTAATAACTAATATCTCGAGGTTGGCAACGCGTGAGTGGCACCTACTAATGGTGCTGCAAGCGCTCATAGGCTGCGGCAGCCACTTACCATCAGGTGGGCCGTATGCTTGTTTGCCAACTTCTAACATTAAAAAAAAAAAAATTAAGAAACTAAACTATAAGTCACCTTATAGTATTTAAAATGTAAATAAATTAATCTATATATTATAGTAATAAAGCAAACAGACAAGCATGGACACAGACAAGAAGACATACATACATTGATAAATAAAATAAATAAACGCTACACACTCAACGAAACCCATTAACACACCGAAACCAGAACACATGGCTGAACGCTCAATGTAAGCATCTGGCCAAAGTGGGAATCGAACCCGCGAATCAGATTAATGACTGCTGGACTACAGCGGTCGTTATAGACAAACAAACATAAAAATCATAACGTTTTATCAGTTTGACAGGTTACTAGTTTTTACACAGAGCGGTTGCCATCTGACCTCAGCAACCCTAAGGGCGAACCAGTAACTCATTGGATAATAGCAATTTACTTATCAAGAGATAACGATAATTATCAGATGATACGTGATAACAACCGGGACCAACAGCTTAATTTGCTCTCCGAAGCACGGTGGGGAGACCCACGGACAAACGTCCAGACCGAGACAGAAATTTTAACAAACATCTGCCCGAGCAGGAATCGAACCCGCAACCGTAAAGACTAAAGGCAGACTCGCTACCCACAACGCCACAACGGTGTTCTATAAAACCAACTCTGAATGAAAATTATATTTCATCGTCAGATACGATGAAACATAATTTTTATTGAACGTCGAAAATGAAATCATTTTACGCATGATTTTATACAATACGAATTTTCGCGAAGTTCGTCCGATGTGTCAAATATTAAATCAGAAATAATAGTGTCTGCATTAATTAATTCTAGCAAATTGAATTTCGCTTACATTATTTTATGATGAATATTAATTATTTTGCTAGGTTGTTAGGTTTCCTGTCATTTACGTGCTTAAATTTAATTAAACCTGTTGCAACATGTGACGAAACAATTTTGTTTGGTTCATAAGACAACGTCGAAACACATAACGTTCAATATTGAAAGCACTTTAACTATTACCATAAAAGAGTGACAAAATGAACGTGCAAAATAATATTCCACATTTGAATTAATCCATGAGAGGAAAATTAATAAAATACATATATTACACGCCTGTCTTACCCCGTGTCACGGATAATTTTAATGGCGACCGTATGACGACATCGTTTTCAGGTGACTAACAGAAATCTTAGGATAAAATTTTTATATTTGTTCAGATTAATATTTGTAATTTCTTTATATTGAATTTCGTCAGAAATTGAGACCTCGCGATTTGTCGTCCTGAATAAAGGGAAAAATGTTTTGATAAAATTATAAGCGGATTTTTGTGTCGTATGGGTACTTTGATGTATATCAGAATGGACTGTGAGCAGCTCTTGCAATACCGATGTTTAAATCAAGGTCTTGAGCCCCGGCCAGACGGAAGAGGAAAGGAATCTCTTTAGAAAATAACGACGGTTCGTCGTAGAGGGTAACCTACTCCTTAAAAAGTTAGTTTCAGAGGAAGGTGTCTTAGTCTTAGTAGGGTGCCCACTTTCAGTATTCAGTATTCAGATTCAGTATATTGCGAGAGTGATTTGTCTAAGATAGAAAATGGGATATGACTACGTAAATAAATAGCAACTCCCCCACCGCCTTGCCAGACCTATCGTTTCAAATTAAATGAAACCCAGGTAAAGCATAAGACGTGGAAGGTAGACATGGCTTTAAAAAGGTTTCAGAGATAAAGGTAGCGTAGATATTCTTAACATCAAAAGAAGCTAATAGACCGGGATAGTGAGCGGGAACGCTTTGTGCATTAATGTGTATTACATTTAAAAAATTCGAAAAGCTGCATAATCTTGATACTATTACAGAGTTTAATGGGGTAGACATACTATAGTAGCTATCATTCGAAGAAGTGGAGGCACATTGATGAAAACTGTCATCATCTGAATTAGCACAATCATATAATAAATTGTTCATAATTATAAATGGTTATATCATAATAATAAAAACATATTGCAATTATAAAATAAATAAATATATAAAATTAAATACTATATTTAAATACGTTGAAAATAATAAACTAGGGTAGCACATCTCTTGCTTACCAGCAGATCTAATATTTACAAAATATTGTAAACTTAAAAACAAATCTAATAATATAAAATAACTAATTTAGGAAAAAAACACAAAAATGAAAACATAGGCAAAATACAAAAAGACAATCTTTAAAACAGAAAAAAAATAACAACTAACAACAAAGCAAAATGAAAAGATTTTAAATATTAGCTTTATTGTGTATGAAGATAAAAATGTAAAGTGGCAGTTGGCAGTTGACATTTATGTCAATAAGATTTTTGATTATATCTAAGTCTTAAGGATGGAAACAAATAAATATAAACGAGGGTATAAGATAAAGATAAATAAGAAAGTAAAATAACAAAATAACTAACCATCTAGTTCCATAGTAAATAGTGAAACATAAGTAAATACATGTCAAAGGTACATATAAACTCAATATATTTAAGAAAAAATTGAAAACCCACGTTCAACAGTTTTCTGCTACATAAAAATTATCTCTATTACAAAGAAAGATGTTAGTAAAGAAGAATGTCAAAGACCTATATAATAAATATAATATAATTGTAAATGTTACTATAAGTTTATAATATATACATAGATAAATTAGTTTTTATATACATAGCTGTTTTCGGTGTTTCGATTTCTTGTTAGTCTTAATTTTAACAAATTCTCTGTTAAGTGAACGTATTATGTAATGTTCTTTTAGAGAAAATAAAGATTCTTAAACCTGAAGTAAATATTAGTGAGATTTAACTTTGTAAAAGGACATAAAATTTTGATTTACTTTTTGATGATTCTTTTTGATCGAGATACCTGTGTAGCTTGCCTTGTCTTTACCCCTGAAGGAGCAGCAGAAGGAACAGCTGAAACAGTTTCTGGTTCCTGTTCTGGTGCACTGGAAATGCTATCAAGCTCTGCAATGGCTACTATTTTGTGGCGGTTGCCGTCCGGTCCATCAAAAACAATAACTCCAGCATTTAGAGATACCAAAGCGTTCCCTCGCCGCTATAAATGCCTGATGTCTTGGCTTGGTTAGAAATTCGGATATTGTGATGCCTGAGTTTTTAAAACCAGTCTTGGAAAACCACACTTTATTTTTAAGTGAAAGATCTCTAAATTTTATGAGTATGGCTCTTGGCTTCTTGGTGACCGAAGAACCTAAACGGTGGCAGTGACTAAGGTCATCAACAGAAAGATCCGATATTTTGAGATGATCCGTGAAAACCTTGATGGCTGTGGTTGATGCATTTTCCTTTTTATCTTCAGCAACCCCATGCAGTAAAAGGTTATACAGGGAAACATCCTCATTAAAAAGTTAGTGTTGGAAGAGGGGGTTCTAGGGCTCCCTTACTGACTATCAGGATCAGGACGTCGCAGTTGATTGCGCAAGCAAGTCCGTGGCCTCCCACTATGGTCCAGGCGGATGCGTTGGGTTTTAGTGGGTAGTGCTTAGCTCGACTAGAGAGCGGTGAGCCCCACACTACCACTTTAACGCTTAGTGGTGCGCGTAAATGCGTTTCCCAAAATTAAAAAAAGGATTAGAGTATAAGCAGAACTTGGGTAAAGATGCTAGGAAGAAAAAGAATCCTATGACTTAGCTATATATTAGTATGTATTATGTATACTTCATCTCGTTACGATGACGGCAGCGAGATACATCATAATATAATATCATTCTATCTAAATAAAATTCAGGCAATATTTGAATTTGACTAGGACGATATAAGCATAGGTACAGGAAAGGCTATTCGTAATAACATACGTACAATGTCCACAGCCAATCAAATAATACTAATATGAAATCGTATTTCAATAGAATCGAGATTAAAATTTGATATTCCATGTACATATATTTTATTGTAAGCCTGCGACTCCGTCTGCTTCGAGTGTTGTACGGAATCAAATTGAAGTTGAATATGTAGTTTATTTGTTTAGATCTATCCATAGACTTATAATGTATGATAGACAGGCCTTTCCATACAATCAAAATGTTCAGACTCGCTGGTTTCCTTCATCAATTCAACATCGATGCGAAGAAACGAAGTTACTCATAAGTTTGCAACGTAATCGATAAAGTCTCACATTTTGTCTATATGGAAAGGCCTATTTATAAATCTACCTGACATATTAGATCTCACAGAAATCTTAATAATAGTAGCTTATTATTAAGATTTCTACGGATGATCCGTAGCCTTTTACCTCGTCCAGCTTTATTATATAAATATCCCATTTTTTATATATTACATTAATAAAAATATATATATATATTCATAATAAACGTACAGACATAACCCTTTTATAGTTTTATAATGATAAAGATAGATAATAATGTTTTGAATTTTTCCCCGTACGATGGTGCTTGGTTTGCGTTGCAACAGGGACGGTGATTACATTTCCAGAGACTTATTACAAACAACCTGCTTGGATACGTATTTAAATTGAAAAAAATAGTTAATATTGTATTATCTACAATTTTGAAGTCTCATATATACCTCTTTTCATGAAAATATGCGTTTTATTTTGATAGAATATCAGCCTTAATCTAATACCTGCTATGCGATCATACTCACGATAGTCACGGAGTGTGCACAACTGCACAAGAGAGAATGCATGCGTATATAATATGTAAACAGAGGAAATGATTAAATACATAGGTCCGGTAGTCGGACATCGGGCATATAAAATATTTTTGTTCTATTTTGTTTTAATATCTATGTTTGATTTCTTTTTTCGTGAACTTCTGTAGCCACGCGGCGTGGATTTCGTAGCGGAAAAAATTGTAGGTTGTACTCATAATTGTGTTTCGGATTTTTCTGAATACGAAATTATAAGTGTTATTTATTGTAGATAACATTTATTATATCAATTACAAATGGGCTGGCCAATACAGAAATAATTACAAGCAGCGTAGGTTAGGTCAGGTCTTGGTGCGAGAAAAAAGTCCCTACAGCACAAAATCAATCGTAAAAAATGCGTGCAGATACCACGCTACATAGCTATTTATAGAAACCTACTGTATTCTAATAATGAATTTAGATGGGGGCCGGAGACTAGTTATTATCGAATGTCTAACTACCTTCGTCTTTGTTTAGTTGAGATCGAATATCCAACTACCGCATCCGTGGTACAGTTATAGAGAAACCACTCTCGTCTTAGATTACAAATACGATATACACACGTCAGTGTGATGTGATATGATGAACGTAATCAATGTGCTTCAACGTTGGCCAACGTCTGCAGACTGTAATCCATTCCGCTTATAATTTGATATTCAATTTCACAGCATTGTATGCTTCTGTTGTGTTCGATTCATAGGTTTACAATATGATTCGTGTATTATTATTATTTACAAAAAGAATTTTAAAATTTACATAACATTTAATATTTGCAAATTCAGATTATCTGTCGATTTTAATATTAATAATTATAATATATTTTTCTTTAAAATTATATATAGTTTCTTTTTTTAATGATTTAAAACGAAACAAAATTAACTTCAACTAACATTTAATTATCAAAGAATAGTTAAGAATTAAAAAAAGATTGGGAAACCCTCGTCTAGATCAAAACTTTTTCTAGATTATGCTGTAAGTCCTTTGCGAGCTACGGGGATTAAAGAGAATGATATTAAATACCGGTGTCGGATCGGATCGAAAGAATTATGAAGTAAAAATATTTCATTAATAAATGATTAAATTCCTTCTTCTTCATATCCCTTAGACGGCTAGAACAACTATAATAGGAAATGTGAAATATTAAATTATTTTGATAAGGGTATACTTTTCTGAGTAGTTTATCTTTTGACAATAGAAATATTATGAAGATAGTTTATCTGGATTTAGCTTAAATTCTACACAGGACATTGAATACACTTTTTTCTTTACAGAATTTTGTAATCCTAAAAATGATACAAAAATAGATTTACTTTATGGATATGAAGGATGTTTTTATTATTTCTACATGCTGATTTTCAATTTATTTTTTTATCAATATTTAAAAACTTTGCTCCACAAAAAATATTACATTTCCCATCTGTATACTTATATATATTTTGCTAAAGCTAAACAAATAATTCGGTCAGTACAATCTCGTATACACTGTATGTCGAAACTGTAATTTTTATTTCGCGGCCGAAGTTAATACAAGTTTTTCAAAACATTTATTGTAGCCTATATTTACAAGGAAATAGAATGGACTTATAGAAAACGGCAACGTACGAATCGCAGTAGTGATTGAAATCACTACTGCTTCTTACTCAATTGTCTCCTTAATGCTAAAAAGTCACTACGGTAAAAGGGTAGCACGTATACAAGTACGTAGCAAAAATCACCTCACATCTTAAGTAAAATCATGTGACTTGTCTCTGAGCGTATTGGTTTTACAGATTGTATTTTAACTGACTTAAAAATGAGAGAAGCTTCTTTATTTGACGAGTTTGTTTTTTATCTATGTTCAGAGATTTGTCGAAAAATCCTGGGATGACTCTTAATAAATTACACGATATTGGAGTTTTAAAACGGAATTCATTCAAGTATAAAAGTTAATTATTAGTGATTACTGGGAAGGTTTTCTGTACCTGTAACTTTGCCTTTGGTTGATTAAATTAGATTTCGTTTTTGAATTATTTATTTTCGTTATATACATATATAGTAACATACGGGTTTACTTGAAATGGTAAGTTGATTATAAGCCTTTATTAACATTATCTCGTTTACTAATATCATTAATAGTTGGTAAATCATTAATAAACTTAATAAACTATTGATTTTTATTACTTTTCTCTACTACATCATTTCACAGATACGATTACTTTTTTCTATATTTAACCTGACCTATATCATCATCATCTTCATCATCATCTTAGCGTTTATCCCGGTTGCGTCCGGAGCGTTCGCTTCGGAGCCTGGGGTCTTTAAAAGTTTTTCCCCACAACTCTTTTTTTCATAATATTTATAAAAAATACTATGAAATTACCAAATCATTTCCCGGCCGATTTTAATTCGTTAATATTAAGGACCCTTAACATTATTCATCGTCAATTGCGGAACCTTTGATTTCAACACGTCTGGTGGTGCGATGGTTTACAACGCAATTGACTTGTAATGATATTTAACGTTTTGAATAGACGTCTTACGTGGGCTTTTGCAAGTAGACATATTTATTGATTCACGCTCTATTTTTAGCGCGTTCCAATAAATAGATATTCGTCTCTTTACATCGAGTCTGCTGATTTGTATTTCAGTTATAATGAGCGCGTCCGTTTCCAAGAGCACATATTATATGTATTATACATAATAGTTATTGTAGTACTCGATTGAACTGCGTCATATTATTATAATAATTTATTTATTGACCCAAAAACTTACATAATTAGGTAGTTACATCCGATGAGTACACATCACTTCTACACACTTCTACACAAAACAACTTAACCAGCCTGAGCCTTAATTAATTACTAGATACTTGTTCATTCCGATGGAATTAAAATCATAAAAATGTATTACTAGTTACCACAATAGAAATTAGCTAAAATAAAAAGCATCAACTAACTGTAATAATGAAATAACAACGTACCGGTGTTTTTTCCAAAGTAACCTCTTATCTTATGTAGATTTAAATTATGTTTTTGGCATAAATGGGTCGGATCGACGGGGGAAGTACTACCTTCTTTCTCACAAAATGTCACCATTAATAGGTGCCACTCACGCGTAGCCAACCTCGAGATATTAGTTCTTAAATCTCGTTCGCCCAGTAATTTCACTAGCGTACAATGCCCTTCAAACCGGAACACAATAGTGCCTAAACACTACTATTTGGCGGCAGAATATTGGACACTGCGGTGGTACCTACCTAGCCGGCCTCTTGCAACAAGAGACCTACCACCAGTACCAGTATCCGTACTGTTGCGTTTTATTCGATAATTCCCCTCCCATCTTTATTCTTTGATAAATAAAAACTACACAAACAACGACCTCGATTAGGATAGTTATATCCCGTGTTGGTGGTCCGTAAACACACACAAGGACAAGGACAAACACACCCCGACGAGAACATATGCCTTTCCTGTTGATACAGACCTCTTTGCCCAGCGGGAATGACGCTTTTCGCTGTGCCACAACGTGGTCTTCTTCTTATTATCGATTGGTTAGTGGCCAACCTAGTGTCAGAGTTGTTCAGGTCGCCCGTAGGCCTCTGATTTGACTTATCGACTGTTGTCTAATTGTCAACAGCCGGGACCGACTTTTACGTGCCCTCCGAAGCACGGAGACGTTCGGTAGAAATACCACTATGCGATCACCCACAGTGACTGACCGCGCCTAAAGTTGCTTAACCTACCGATCGTTTACCGATCAGCGGGTGCACTCGGCTATGAGCGTCTCAACGTGGTCAAACGTTTGTTTGCCAAAATTGTTACATAAAAATATTGTACAAGAATAACTTATACATACATATTCAGTGTTTGGAGTGAGAATATAAAGAGACTGTCGAAGCTAGTTATCGTCGTCGCTATGGAATATTTCGATTCTCGTCTATTCTTATAAATTCTCAATAGGAGTAGGTCCCACGTGGAACTACTATTACTAAAGCTTAGCATACGATGATATTAAATCTCATTATTATAAAATCTCAATGGCTGCACGTTACTGAATAATATGAAACTAAATTGGCATATGTTTTTGAAAGTAAATTGGTATAAATAAAATAATGATTTATATAAGGATGACATTGCATAAATCAACGGGATCGGGAAGTTTGTATGGAGAAAATTGTATTACTTATGTCTGTATGCAAGTACGCAGCTTAAAAGGTTTAAGCCAATTAGACCCAGGATTAAACTCCGACGGGAATAAAAATTTTCGATGTATCCGGACGAAATCAAACCGGGCGGTTAGTAGATTATAAACACAATGCTCTTGACTATGTTTTTATATATGGGGAAATCATACGGCTTATCTTGTTAATTGTAGCCTTACTTGTACTGTATTCCCTCTTAACACAGCAAATATTAAAGTATAACCTGTCGAATTAGAAAAGAATGATTTACAATTTCAAATAAAAGATAGTGCGTGATTTAGAAGACAAAAAACCAGTCGAATTGAAAACTTTCTATTCCAAAATAATGTATTAGTAAACGTCACGATTGATACTGGATTATTAAGGTTATTGCTTGTGAAATCGAAGATGCTGAATATTGGAATTTAAAGAAAGGGTGAGAATCCGAGGATAGGTTTTGCGTGCGACACGCGATTGCCACATACACCAACTCTGACAACACATCAAACAAAACCAACTACTTAACTCTCTACCGAACCTTGTATTACATACAACGGTATGAGTTTATTCATGAAGTTTAACATCAAAACTCGTTGCACAATATGACATAAGGTTTACTTTATATATTTCCATACACTGTAACACAAGTTTACATTATTAAATTATGTATCATAAGCTTGTATTGCATAATAAACAAATAATAATTAATAAAGGCTACAAACTCAACGGCACCAATTAGGATGGTGATATACTGTTCGTGTGTGTGTGTCGGGGATCAGAAAACACTTACAGGAACAAGGACAAACACACCCAGACCAAAACATACATCTGCATGGTCAATACAATCATCTACTCCGAGCCGTAATGGAACACGCGACATGACGCAACGGTACCGAACCTTAAGCCCCACTTATACTTTTTTTTGTATATATCTGTTGTGGATTTGCAGACACCGAGGTCGTGAGGGTGGAAAACTTTTTCAAGCAATTATAATTTCCATCTAAATTAGCGTGTAGGCTATCCTAGGACTGGGTAAAACAATAGCCGAAGGGGTCAGGATCGAATCCGCAGCTCTCGCGTTAACGGAGCCGTTAACAAGAGTTTATTTGTTCAGGATTATTAACGTCTATGACTTAAGCATCCTTTATCTGTATCCTTTTACTGACTTACTCCTCTCCCAGGTCACCTTCTCCGCACTTAGATTCGAAACACATATCTCATATATATATATATTCATAAAAAATGTCCGCGCTTATCATGCAGCAAACAGTATACTTTGTTTTAAATTATATTGTTATTGCTGTAAACTTTCCGAAGAATATTTAATAATAATTTGGAAACGTTATATAATAATTTCTTCCTTACAGCGCATCGAGGTATTAAATTAGTTCAGAGTATTAAGCGACTAGCACAAAGGCCAGGCTCCATATTATGTCTAACTTGTGAACTCATCGTATTTCAGTTTTGATCTTCATATTATTCCTTTGTTCCAGCAATTATGCAATCTGTTTTAAGTACCTGTGGTGCTGAGAACTTTAAATTATGCAGTTATGTTTATATATATAACTATTAATAAGTAATAAGTTTCATTTTTATAAAATATCGTTTTATGCGTGTTTTCAGGCATTGAAAATTCCAGTTCGAAAACATATGACTCTTGCTGTCATCGGCGATTAATAATACTATGATTTCACTTACCATCAGGTGGGCCGTATGCTTGTTTGCCAACTTGTAACATAAAAAAAAACGATGTAATTTGTATAAAAACAATTATAATCTCCAAAAAACACGATTTACCAAAAAAACAAGCAATGTCGTTCATCCAGGCCGTATAATATAAACTAACAAATATTTTTAATATATACCTTTGTAATTAAGTGTAACTGAGTTTTTTTCTGATAGTATCTATTTTAAGTCCTCTTGTCCAAGCTTAAGCACGAACTATATTATTTTTCATTTCATTTTGCAACAAATACCAACAACAAAACATAATACCGTTGTAACAAAGATTTTATTGGAATACGCTTTAAACTGCATAAAATAAACACACACGTTAACATATTTAGAGTTACAATTTCGTTTTCGAAATAACGGAAAATGTTAATTTATTCACAGGAAGTAGTTCTGCAAAATAGATATGAGAGGAAATTACAGTGAAATTTAGTGCAGAGTCATCCTCAACTCGGTAAAATTACGAGATCCGTAAATCCGTATTTTACTTTGCATTCAAACATGAGATCAACGACCAAATTCCAGAGACGAACTAACTTCGATTGTCGAAGGAATTTGGACCCTATGCTTACTCTGGACTAATTGTTTGGATTCTACACATAATACTTCTTTAAATATTATTATATGTCGACTACAACCACGTGAATTAATTTCAAATAAAGCATCTTTATTTGAATAGAAATATATGGTTACCAAAAGAAACTTTCATCCCCTATTTCACAATCTTCAAGATTCTTTTTGCGATAAAAATCCTCCAAAATTGGCCCAGCAGGTAAGGTGTGAAAAGCAGACAGACAGAATTTTTTTTAAAGAATATAAGTAATGCTTTTTCAAGGCATTACTAATATTTCTATTGCCCTTCCAAATACGAAGCTTGCGCTAGGAGTGGGTACGACAATAGCCCAAGGGGTCAGGATCGAACCCTCGACTTTCGCGTTAACGGAGCGAAGTCGGTCCTTCTACCGTTGAGCTATTGAGGCTTACTTTAATGTTTATTATAAGAGTCTGTACAGTATTAATTCGTCTGGATTGCATAAGACCCGTCTATACCGAAATTTAAGTCCGGTAGTGTCATTTTGTTATTCCTTTTCTGGAAACTTCCTTTCGTCTGGATTCTTTTTGGATAAAAACCTACGTGTTAATCCTACCTGGATTGCTTATTTGCGTCCATCTATCTGTATGTCAAATATCCGAATCCTTTTAGCCGTTTTTGCGTGAATGAGTCAAAACATCCAAACATATAAACATTAATAATATTATAATAGGATTTTTAGGAGAGATAAACTTACCTCGATGTATTCTGGAATCTGTTGACGTCTTCTTAATGTCGAATCTTGATACCGTATCGGCATCGGGTCTTCTCCGGATACAGCGCGCTGATAAGACAGCCGCCTTCCCTTAGAGTCTGGTGTTCGACTGTATAGATCATTTTCTGGTATGCACGAAAAGTCTTGATACGAATGGCACGTCTGCATCTCTTTACTCTTTTCGTCTTGTATCTTTCGACGCAAGTAATTAGTCAATCCCTCACTTGCAATCCATGTTACTCTATTAGAAGAAAAAATAGTAAAAAATATCTTACGGACATCAATAAATAAACGCTACACACTAAATTGTTTAGGTGCTAATTGGGGCGATTAGCATATTGGTATCCTGTGTCGGGAATCCGGAAACACACAATGACAAGTACAAATACACCCAGACCGGATAACATGCCTATACGGTCACTACAAACATCGGCTCTGAACGGGAATCGAACCCGCGACCTGTGCCGCTTAAGGCAGTTTTACCACGTCTGAGACATAACGTCGTATGTATATAATTATATTTCAATTAAAAAAAAAACTATTAGATTTGTAATACTTCAAGCATACGGTCCAAATTGGATTATCGACGGTAAGAGATTGAATTCAGAAAAAAACGTAATCTCTTAGCAAATAATATTTTTAGGAAAACGGAGACATTCGACCTTTGTAGGATGCTTACGGTTGAATAAATTACGTATCTCTATCACTTGATTTTTTATTGTGCGTAAATTATTTACGATTTTTTTTGTGGGAAACAAGCATTTTGTCCGCCTGTATGTAAACAGACACCGCAACCGATAAACGCTTGTGATGCTTGAATATTCCTCCCAGCACAAATTAGAGACCCGACCGGATGGTACTGCCCTCATACAGAAAATCAGCAGCATCAGCATTTCATGCGATGGTTGAGAACGCCGGAGGCCTAATCTCCCACTCTGTTTACTTCCTTTTCCCTGCTCATCCTTCGCTCATATCTTTTGGGTTAGCAACGCTCATTCGTATCAAATCAAAAAATATATAAAAAATGTTATAGTTGATTTCTTAGTTTACTTTAAATGAAAATCTTCAAAGCTTTTATTTCGTTGAATTTTATAATTCAGACATAATGTCGGAAGGCAAAACTTAAAAAGTGATAAAACACCAAAATTACATCACAATATTATGATGTAATTTTGGTGTCACAATAGACTAATACCTTTTGGGCTTCTATTAGATATGAAACTTCTAGAAAATTGAAAGCATCAACATACGTTTACCGCGCAAAGCCCTCGTATTAATTGCTTACTGTTGACTGTTATAAAATTCAATTACAATATTAATCCCTCAACTCAGAGAATGATTAAATCAATAGTTTTTTATGTTTTTTATAGCTTGCTGGCTGTAGTGATGTCCAAAAGACTTATTGAAACTAAACATTACTTAATTGTAAGTCATAGATTTTCGAGAACAAATAGTTTTTTTTTACAAAAAAATTTTAATATCCTAATGATGAAAATCTTAATAATAAGGTACTAGAAATCGCATATCCGCGTGACCTTATCGCCGTGATGTGATTTATGAGACACGAGTGGTATAAGCATACATTAGTATACTTTATCATTTTTCTGACCATTGCTGTATAAGCTATTAAATATCCGGAGCGGTAAAAGCGCAATGTAATGCAAACTTGCGATATCGTCGTGTCTGCGTATGTAGCAGTGACAACGTGGGCGGGAGAAATCTAGCGGCAAGGCGACAAGTGGTTCGTGAGTTAAAAGCGACTTTTACCATTTCTAGTACCATATTACTAAGAATTCTGTGGCTCTTATATATATCATTATAAACAATTTTTTTATGTTAGAAGTTGGCAGACAAGCATACGGCCCACCTGATGGTGAGTGGTTGCCGTAGCCTATGAGTGCTTGCAGCACCATTAGTAGGTGCCACTCACGCGTTGCCAACCTCGAGATATTAGTTCTTAAATCTCGTCCGCCCAGTAATTTCACTAGCGTACAGTGCCCTTCAAACCTTTTTTTATATAAAACATTTTTAAATAACTCGATTTTATAATTTTTTTTATTGTGAAAATAGGTATGAGAGGGAATGTAAGCATGTTGTGGCTAGCTACACGGCGGGAAAGCCGAAAGCGGAATAGACAGGCTCTCGCCTAGCCGTGGACAAATAAAGCAATGATGTTAATGATTTTAAATTGTTATCACTTAATTTCACGCTTTGCTTTTGTATTAAAAGATAATATTTTTTTTGTTTGTGTATTGCTGGCTGGAGTAGCTGAGTACAGAGAGAGAGGTTGTGAGAAAGGGACGGCCCTCACGGGGTTGAAAGTTGATTTTGTCTATAGGTGCTATCTACAAGGCCGAATCACGGCTAAAGACGTCATTGAGTATGGACTCACCCGACGGTATAAGCGCGTCTAAGGTTTCAGGCCCCCATAAACAGAGTTCGGGGCAGCTCTAACAGCATCCTAAAGATGTTTTCAGCCCGGTTTGATTGTGAATATATGAATAATTGTAATAGGATTCATTTATTGACTACATAAGTAACATGTTACATAAGTGACATATAATAAAGCTTTTGATATTTGTTAATTGTGATTGAATCAAATAGGTAATTTCTAAGCATTTTCAAAATAAATTATTACATTACATTACTTTTTGAAGCTCATTAAATAAATTGGTATTTTAAAATTTTACTTTACTTTTTCAATATTTTTATTTTTCATATAACTCAATCACTTTAAACATATATTATTGCTATTAGTATTATTATTGCTTTTAAATTATAAAATAATTTATTATATTGTTATTAGGTATTATTATTATTATTAGATAGGATTTTTGTACTAGTTATGTTATGATCTACGTTGATTGAAATAAATTATTATTATTATTATTATTGTCTAACGTGATCTTATCGTCAAAGTCTTACAGGGCATGTTTAGAACGCCTCAGTTTAGTCGGTTTTCAATTTGTCTTCTATCTGTATAAATACTAGCCTGTCTAATCACGAAATTTGGATGGGACATAGTTTGATAGAGTAGTTTTGTGAGAAGACCTTTAAATATTTGCAGATCGAATCGTCTTCAAAGTGTCTATGGAGTCTCTATATCTACATATCTATTACACATGTATCACGGACAGTTCGAGGCCATGCGTAAAAAACAATTTTGAACAATTATGATGTAGCACTTTTAGAATGCACAATTTAACTGTGCGGTGATATTTAAATAACGACTTCTTAAACAAAAGAAAAAATAAAGAAAAATTTGTGTAAATGCTCATTTTTAGTATATATATAGTTTATTAAATCCGTAGACAGAGGAAATAAAATTAAATATACCGTACATATAAAAACTTCATACCCGAAATCAAAGGTCAACAATACTTTTAAATTAATAAAATAAAGGTCCTGAAAATACAGGGAAGGAAGGAAGTCTTAAAATGAGAAATGCTTAATCATGTATGTACTTCATATATATTGCTGTGTGTTACGTTAATGTTACTCTACATTACATATTATTGTGATTTTAACCCTCACACGGTTTCAGACTAGCATTTATAAGAGCGCATAAGCACGTTTTTCGAAGCGCCCTTAGTTGCGTATAGGCGCGCCTTTTAACACTCGCGCAGTTGGTACGAGCGTTTACGTATTTAAGCTCGTATTAAGCGCGCAATATTTTTTGAATATGATACTGTATACTCCATCACCGGTTCAAATGTACACGCTGGAATAAGCCCGTATACGTGCGTTCTGCCTATATGTTAAAAAAATGCTAAACTGAAATAGCATAACAAAAGTTAAGCCTCATCTGTATCGAGTTAATAAAATCGTATTTAATACGGAACATTCATACTTAGACCATTTAACAACAATGGTCGAAGCATTCACATAATAGTTGATATTATACTATTACCTGTTAGCCCGAGATGCCTTTCTTCGCTGTTGCCCGTACGGTGTATCCAATCCTGAACTCATAGAAATAGCGCGCGAGTTCAACATTGCCTCTGTTATAAAATCTTCGTTTAAACCTGAAATATTTTTTTTTATTTTAGCAGGGGCAAAGTGAAATTGTAAGCAGCTAATTATACGATATACGGTCGAACTGTAGTTAGTTATTTAGTTTGTAGTTATTTTTTTTAGTTTAAAATTTTATATAATAATTAATATTTTATTGTGGTAGTAGAGCCATGCTTCTCAGCATAAAAGTGCCAGCTCGACTGGGGTAGAATTACCTTCTCATAGAAAATCGGCGTAGATTAACAGTATCATTAGGTACTGTTGCGATTTGTGCGATGAGTGAGAGCGCCGGAGGCCCAATCTCCCACCCCGTCTCTCTTGTTCCTTGGGTTGGCAACGCGCTTGTGATACTTCATATATCGCAAGCGTTCATAGGTTGCTGTGACTGCTTAATAAATATACCATATGCTTGTTTGCCAACCGTATGACATAGAAAAATACATAAAATAATTTAAAATCTTCATTTCATAAACATGTTTTCATTTTGTATCAAAAACCCACGCCGTAAGACTTCATTGTGAATTCGATTCGAGAATAGAAATTGTATAATCAGCTTTTAGCCCTGATTACTTCAATAACCTGACGTTAATAATTATTCTCACTCTTACCACTTACTGATATTAATTTTAATATTTTAAATCGCACTAACTAATATTATAAATTTGAAAGATTGTATGTTTGGATGTTTGTCAATTTAAAATCAAAAAGATTTAAAAGTGAGCACACAGAGAGCTTATTATCTAAATTAACACATAGAGTACTTTTTATATCGGAAAAATGTAACGTCCCTGTAAGATTATCAAAAAACCTACTGCACGGCGTAATCACTTTTCATTATTATATTTGGATTTTTTATTTTTTTATGTTAGAAGTTGGCAAACAAGCATACGGCCCACCTGATGGTAAGTGGCTTCCGCAGCCTATGAGCGCTTGCAGCACCATTAGTAGGTGCCACTCGCGCGTTGCCAACCTCGAGATATTAGTTCTTAAATCTCGTTCGCCCAGTAATTTCACTAGCGTACAATGCCCTTCAAACCGGAACACAGTAGTGCCTAAACACTACTATTTGGTGGCAGAATATTGGACACTGCGGTGGTACCTACCTAGCCGGCCTCTTGCAACAAAAGACCTACCACCAGTGTGACTGATTGCACTGGTGGAATAATCTCTGCTGTGACAGAGATTATCCCAACAGCGGACAATGGGGTCGTCACATCCCGACGCCGGTTTGTCAAATCATATTTTAATCGCCCAAAATTGAATGAACAGATTTTGTTGAATTTTAGTACACAGTTATTTTATTAGGTTAACACATAGAATACTTTTAATCCGGAAACAATGTTTGATTCGTGTGGGATTTAAAAAAAACATACTACATATTCTACTGAAATAGATGTGGCACATGGAACCGTAGAATTGTGGCTTATGACACATTATTTATTTACAAATGATTCATTTTTCTCTGGAGTCAATTCTAAGGTTACCGCGGACGAAGCCATGGGCAGATGTCTAGTATCTTGTAAATCTAAATCAATTTTTCATTAGGAGAATTATTGAATTCGTTTTATGTCAAAACTAGCACTTGGGAATTTAAATTGGAGCTAAAGGTTGAAACTGACAGAAACAACTTGGGAGAGTTCTAGGTAATTATTCCAACAACATTAAGGAATTATTTCTTATAAGTATTATTTAATCGTACGGCTCTAATTTTTTTTTTATATCCATATTTGTGCTGCAAAAAATTATGAGTGAATACAAATGTTGAAAGACAAGTGAAATACGGAGGCAAGATTTCAGACTGTATACACAAAGTTTTAGAATACAAAACTTGGTTTTCAATTTCCGTTTTCATCCTCTCGTGTCTCCGTCTCCGTCTCCGTTTTGTAAGGGAAATAGCCCCGATAAAAAATAACATGACACCGTATTCAATTAATGATACAGTCAAATGGCAAAAACAGACCCGTTATAATTTCGTCATGTCCGTCCGCATGTCACAGTCATTTTACTTATTACTATGATTATGGAGACTATTAGAGACTATTTATACGAAATTTAGTAAATAGATAGATAGATTTAGTATTCTATGAACAGCTACAAATTTTTTGTAAAATAATAAAATGAATAAAATTTTTTTTTTTATGTTAGAAGTTGGCAAACAAGCATACGGCCCACCTGATGGTAAGTGGCTGCCGCAGCCTATGAGCGCTTGCAGCACCATTAGTAGGTGCCACTCACGCGTTGCCAACCTCGAGATATTAGTTCTTAAATCTCGTTCGCCCAGTAATTTCACTAGCGTACAGTGCCCTTCAAACCGGAACACAGTAGTGCCTAAACACTACTATTTGGCGGCAGAATATTGGACACTGCGGTGGTACCTACCTAGCCGGCCTCTAGCAACAAAAGACCTACCACCAGTGTGACTGATTGCACTGGTGGAATAATCTCTGTTATGACAGAGGTTATCCCAACAGAACAACAAAAATAAAAGATACATTTTAACATTTGAAATAGGATTTAAAAATCCGACAAAATTTTAGGTTGTAGAACATCAGAAGAACCTTTAACGATAATTATTTTAAAGAAGATACGTTTGAAATTTCGAAGATATATATTTATTTTTTCATATCATTTTTTATAATTATTATGAAATTACCAAATTTTTTAAAATAAACGTTGCACACTCATCGGCCCCCATTAGGATAGTAATATCCGGTGTCGGGGGTCCGGAAACATTCACAGACAGACAAGGACAAATACACCCAGACCGGAAAATATGCTTGCATGGTCAATACAAACATATTGTGCTCCGAGTGGGAATCGAACCCGCGAGCTGTGGCGTTTAAGGCAGGTTTGTTACCGCTGCGCCACAACGTCGTCAAACTTATTTTTGCGGACAATTTTAATTCAAGAACCCACCTCATCAAGAACCCTTTCGTTTCTACGGTGCGTGTTCCACACTTGACCGGTAATAATTTTAATATTATGAAAACTTACTATGAACGCTACTTGAATGGTTATCTTCAAAAGTGGGACTAGAAAGGGCAGGTTGGCTCCCGGCGAGGCTGGTCTGTGAGGACGAAGTGGGCATTATTCCACTTTGTGCCAATGACAAGCTGGAGGTGCTGCGTGCTATCGGGGACGCAGTATGTAAACTTGTCCTGCTTCCTAGCGGTTCCTTAAATATAATGTTGTATGGTTATGTAAAGTTAAACTTATTTCTTATCTTAAAACGTTGCTATATAACCCCGACATTTTCTTTCATGATAATACAAATCGTTGGTTAATATAAAAAACATTCCTTTGTTAGTATGCGATATGAGAGTTTCGCAATTACTTTATCGGTTGCCGATATTTTTCTAGCACAAGTCTTTACCCAAATTTCATAATAAATAAAATAAACGCTACACTCTCATCAGCCCATATTAGGATAGTTATATCCTGTGTCGGGGGTCCGGAAACATACATAATGACAAACACAGCCTGGAAAACATGTCTGTATGGTCAATAAAAACATTTGTACCGAGCGGGAACCAAAACCCGCCAAGTGGCGCTTAAAGTAGGTTCGCTACCGCTGCGCCACAACTTCGTGAATAATAAATAATTGGCTTTATAATTTAAAAAAGTGCTCTATTTTTACAAAAAAATAAAATAATGTAATGAATGATTTTAGCACTAGCATAAATAGTTTGGCGTACTTAGGGTATAGTTTGTTAGCGTTAATTTACTTATCAATATTAAATATGGCTATAATGGCATTCATGATAGGAATTCACTAATTACCAACATCACATGCCTATTAATTTAGGTGACGTGTTTATTATAATCCGTACTAATATTAAAACGCGTCAGTAACTCTGTTTCTCGGTCCATCTGTAGCGCTTTCACGCCAAAACTACTGAACCGATTTCAATGAAATTTGGTACATAGATAGTCTAGAACCTGAGAAAGGACAAAGGCTACTTTTTAATGGGACAAAATGGTTAAAAGGGGTGAAAATTTGTATGGAAATACCGTCATTTTTAGAGATAGAGATTGAAACTTTTGGTTTTTGATTTAAGTGATATAGATACATACGACATTAAAGCTTGTAAAAATGCAAAAACTGTGATTCATGCGGGCGCAGCCGCTGGCATAAGCTAGTATTCAATAAAATAGTTTTGCCATCAATCAATGAATTCACTAATTATCATGTTGTTAATGCCTATTAATTTAGGTGACGTGTTTATATAATTTCTTATAAAATATAAATTACCTGGTGATAACATGGCGGTGTCTCATTTATCTCACTTGTACCACATTTATCGTTTAATGATTGCAGGGAAACGGACATAGACATGCGACGTTGCAAAGAACTGTTTTGTTTCCTAAACATTTCCGTTGTATTTCTTACAAAACTATCCATTTTTTCTAAAAGGAGTATTTTCTTTCAAGTGGAGATTTTCCTATTGTATGTAAATCTAATTCAGATTGTGTGAAACCATCCTGTCTGGATAACATCGTGTGGTCTAGGGATAATTTTCTTTCACGACACTTCTCATTATTTCTTCCATTCGATTCATAGGCACTTTTATCCTCAATATCAACCATTTTATAGATATTTTGACTAGTTTTATTGTTATTTAGCTCTACAGAATGGTTATCTGTGGAGTTTCCTTGGCCATTATTTTCTTCTACTTTACCATCGTCATCGATATTAATACTTTCTGAATTTGTTTCTCGTACACAATCGTCGTTTATAACTTCAAGGCCCTCTTCTTCATCCAACTTATTAACAATAACATCTGGATTAGTAGCACTCAATAGATCACTCGTATTTACACTTATCGATGATTCCTCAAAACAGTCATCTTCATTGAAGTCCTTGTTTGACATTACCTTACTGCCAGGAGGTGCCTTTAATCTCATACTGCTATTCATCTTGACCGTTCTTAAGATTTCTTTTATTTTAAGATTTTCTTTTATACTTTTCACATCCGTAATGAACACAGGATTTTTATCTTTCGAACAATCCTTTCCTTGTTTTTCTTTCTTCAATTTCTGCTTAAGTCTATCCATATTCTCACATTTATATTATTATCATTAAGACACTTGAAATGCTCTTATAATAATATAGACACGATTTATTAAATTATTCCACATGCCCATATAAACGCTTATCAGTAGCTAGCGCCAACGTCACACTTGTACAAACCGTATTCGCACTGAAAGAGTTGTGACGATTATATATTATCGTCAAATCTTACATGACACACTTTTAACGGATCGTTAAATATAACAAAATTTATTACATTAAATATTGATGCTATGAAAATGAAGAAAACAGCAATAATATGAAAAAGAACCGCCCTCGGATGATATTCACTTACAATCATAAAACTTGATAATATTTTAACGATATCGAACTCCTTGAGACTATCGTCGATAATGTGTTACGTATCAACATTTTTATCACCTATATCTACAGCTAGTGATCTTCACTTATGATACGGTAAACACATTTTTCCACTATGTTTTGGTGTATTATAATAACGGTTGGACAAATATTTACTTGATAAATATTTAGCAGCCAGTTGTCAGTCCCGATGACGAAGTTATTTAGTTAACTGTGTACTTTCCACGATAGAAACCTTTCGATTCGAAAAACTATAACAGACTAGTATTTTGTTTAGTTATGATAATATTTCAAAGATTAAAAAAATTGGACTTCATTTATTTCTATTTAAATCTAAGTTTTAATAAAATAAAATACATATATGTATTTATAGTAACGAGGTCGTAGTGATAATACTAATTACCTACGCATTACTTCTTGGCTCGTTGCTATATCATATCAATTATGTTTAGATTAAAACTGTTTGTATCAGATACAACGTATTAAAAATCCGGCATTGATTTCAATACAAAAAATATGGTACATTTTTCTACACATACCTTTACGGACGCTTTCGTTTTGACGAAATATCGCCAAGTCGAGCAATAAAGCCGTACTACCGTAGAAATTAAGGCAATATTCGACCTCATAATAATTTCGTTGTGGATAAAGCTCAAAGCCTGAATTTTCAGTAACTAAGCAGGCATTGTTTAAACAAGGTATATTATTTATCACGGTATGACACTATTTGAATGAGTAAAATATGCTGCAGTATAACTGCCAAATTTCAGTCATAGTTATAAATGAGATTTCACCACTTTTTGTAGAATAAGGTGCGTTACGAGACTTGGTTTTTTTACATTTTATGTTTTGGTTATTATATATACATACATATACATATATATATATATATACATATATATATATTTTCCATTATCCATTGATATCCATTGACTTTCTATAAACTAAATACCGGACCTTCCATATAGAAACTAACGCAACGAAACGAAGTTAGTTACACTCTAACTTTATTTCAATGTGTTCCAACCTTGTGACGCTAACTTACATCGATTATGTTAGAACCACTTACACAACCACCATCAAACCACTTAAAACTAGCACCAACAATATGTAACAAAAAAGGAAGTTTTAATTGACTAAAAATATCAGATACATGCATAGGCCTATTATAATTGACGGTATTGTGGCGCAGCGGGCTCGATTCCCGATCGGAGCAGATGTCTGTATTGACCATACAGGCAAGTTTTCCGGTCATTGTGTGTTTGTCTATCATTGTGTATGTTTCCGGACCCCCGACACAGGATATAACTATCCTGATGGGTACCGTTTAGTGTGTAGCGTTTATTATTTATTTCATTTATTGATTTATATAAATAATTATTACGTAAATGTTATTTAGTACGTTAGGTACAAAAGTTAATGCACTAATCAAGAACTAATAGTCTACCCATGATGCTGTTACCTTGAAGCTCTAAGTGGTACCAATTCTGAGTTGTAAATTGATTTAATATCATGAAAGATGCGGCGTGCTTTGGCATAGCGTCTTGAAAGCACTCAGCTCGCTCTGCCAGTCAATCGAAGAAACCAGGGCGAGTGTGCCATATAATTTCAATTATTTCATCTCAGCACTCTGCGGGCGTCGCTTCTTGTTTATATTAAGTGTATCTATATAATAATAATAATAATAATAGTAATAAATTTTATTTTTTTATCGCACAAAGAAAAATATATTACAAGCATAGTACTTGACGACGTTGCGGAGCAGCGGTAGCGAATTTGCCTTAAGCGCCACAGGTCACGGGTTCGATTCCCGCTCGGAGCAAATGTTTGTATTGACCATGCAGGAATGTTATCCTTATCATTGTGTATGTTTCCGGACCCTCGACACAAGATATTACTATCCTAATTTGTTGAGTGTGTAGCGTTTATTTATCACTATAGTAGGTACCTTTTATTACAAATAAAAGAATCATTAATTTGTGTGAGAGACTGGTATCCATACTAGTTTTACTATGTTACGGATTACCAGGCTCAAAAATTTTTGGATTCACCGTGGTACTCATTTCACCATACACTTATTATCAACACGTATTCATTTTATCTATAGGTCAATGAATTCCCGTTCAGAATGAAAACTTGCATAAATCCGGTATTAATTTTCTCTGGAAAGGAAAAGCAAAGAAATTTATTAAATATTCATAGCGCATCCCACGTGGATCTCGTGACTCGTCAGTTCACAGTTATTAGTTGTCAGTAGCAAAGAGTTATAGTAACTAAGCTGTCCTGTACAGGAAAGTAGCTCGCTGAGCGTTACGAGGGAATGAATTTGCGGAGTTTGTTTTTAAGCAGAATTTACCTTTTTAACTATATAGTACATTAGGCAACTAAGAAAAGTAGGACACTCTGTGACAATCACGACTGGGGATGTCTCACTTCCCCGTGGTGCGTATACTTAATACTACGTAGAGACTTCTCAATTGCTGTTTAGCCACGTTAGAAAATAAATACTCATGAAAATATCGTCACGATGTCTTCTTCACCATAAAGAGGGATAAAAATTTGTAACACAATTAAACACTTGAAATGGAATCAAACGTTTTGAACTCTTGGCCAGACCATTTAATTAATTCTAAAGCTTTACTGGTTCTGTGTTAAAATTAGTATACATCAAATTTGGTTTGAACCAAACAGTATATAAACACTTGAAATGGAATCAAACGTTTTGAACTCTTGGCCAGACCATTTAATTAATTCTAAAGCTTTACTGGTTCTGTGTTAAAATTAGTATACATCAAATTTGGTTTGAACCAAACAGTATATAAATGGCGGAAAAAGGCTAGAAAATAAAGGACAGATAAATATATAAATAGAAATGTTATAAAACTTGGAATGATCGATTAAATTTCTTAAACTATTATCTTACTAACTCCTGACACATAGGAATCATGCATTGAATATTCCCATTTCGCAACGAGACAAAGCAATCTTCGTGCATTTGATATTACATCAAGATTGATATTGGTTTGATAACTATTGCGGATACTAGCGGATACTCGATTTACCAGACTGATGTCTGTTGGAAAGCATTCGGATAATCGAGAATCCATATAACTGACGTCCGGATAATCGAGACTACTGCACACCAAACAATGAAAACTAAGTTCATTACCATTTGTCTATACCTTTGAAATAAGCAAAGATAAAAACATCGATTTGTTTTTAATTTTGGTTCGTTTTCTACAATAACTTTCATGTTCATAAACGACCGTGGTACAAGTTTTAAATGTAATAAAGTCAATTATTACTTAAGTGTAAGCCGTAGCACCAGAACTCATAGCTAACATTGCTCATTAAATCCTTGTTTTTAGCTAATAAATAATTTTAAAATTGTTAATGGCGTAATCTTTTACTAAAACTTTGGCACAGAGTGGCGTTATAATTATATATTGTTAACATAATATTTTGAATTGCTTATTAATAAATCAAATCTTTATGAAAATTATACTCACATCGATATAAATGAAAATAAAATTTTAAAAATATATGACTTAGCACAGATTTTCTCTTAGCTCACATACATGCAAACATTGCAAGCTACATAAACTTTTAACTTCTAACAAAAAGGTTTCATTTTGAAGTCAAAGGAATAAAACATTAATATAAAAAATTGCAATTACCTCATCACATACGTTATACAACACAAATAGAATATAAAAAAATAAGTCTCAAAATTGCTTTAACGAAATTTATTTTTGCAGCTCGCATTCGGTCCCTTGTATGTTCAATCCGTGTCTATGTAGTAGTGCGATTCGAAAAATAACTCCAACGAGTTAACAAAACGAGTTCTGGCTTGTTGAGGTGGTGTACGAAATGTACTGCCTGCATAAAACTTTTACTTCAAAAAATACTTCATACTGAATCTTTTAATTTTTTTTAAAGTTATCTTAAATTTTATGCTAGTATTCGCTCGCCGCTAACATTTGAATTGCGCAATATTATTTAAGTACATTTAAAGTACTTCCGAATATATAGGGTTCATTTAAAAAAGTAATATTTTACGATTTTAGAGTACATTAATAGTACATAAAATTCAAGATAGATAAAAAAAAATGTTATGACATTAAGTATGAAATATTTTTTTATAGAAAAATAACAGTATAAGCCTAAACTGTTTTTGCATGCAGTACTTTTCAAACGTCATACCAGCCGGGTCTCATGTTAAATCGCCAGAGTTTTTTCCAAAGCGTCCTTGGCAAAAAAAAGTAAACTATTTTGACACATACTATGTGTCTAATATGATAAGTAGTGCTACATATTTCAAGCTTATCTATTATTTCACTTTAAGCAAACACTAGAAACTAAACACAAAACACTTTTGGTAGAAGCATACGAGTATATGGATTTCTGATTTCGAAGTAATTGAGTGATGAATCTCATCCGATGCTTTTAACGAATAAAAATGTACCTAAAAATATTCGCAGGACTATTTTTCCCAGTTATTGAGATCTCGTAACTTTTTGTAGCAAAATAACTGCACTGCGAATCTCTGCTTTTTTAAATTTTACGTGTTGATGGGATTTGATTTTTACTATATACCATAGGTACAGTAGGTATATATTAGTATTAGCATTTTGTAGTGATGTGACTTATCTTTTAAATAATAACCTCAATATAGCCACATTCTTGAGAACAATACCGCTTTTAGCCAATGTTGTTACGTGAAATTTAATATCAGGGGCTTACCATCAACTGTAATTAACAATTCTATTTCGATCCAACTCAACTTTGGCAATAAAACGAATGAAAGTTCATATGAGTATGATGTATAAAAAATATGTATGTTATGGTACGAAATAGCGATGTAGCTCAGTTTAGGTCATCATTACAATCGCAATAAGATTTGTTGGTAAGCCCCTGAATGTTCGACTTGACTGACTTATTATTAGAACTGTTACAGACTATTTTCCAGACACGGCCATTAGTTTCTTCTCAAGAACAAAAGACATACTATATCGATAACAGAAGTGACATATTGTGACTAAGAGATAATAAGCTCGGCTTAGGTTACGTCGCGTCACCAATCTCTTTATTACAGTATTAAGACCTCGTTATTATTTACCAGATCGTAAAATTTCAATAAATAAAATAATTTTTGCTATCTTTTTTTTTTTGAATAATTTGATGTAAATATAAAGGCAATAACCGTAAACATATATCATTTAAAACTTAAAAATTTAAAGTTGTTTCTGTGAGAACAGCTTCATCCGGAACTTAGCTTGGTTATACATACAGATCAATTTGTAGAGGATGAATTAAAAATATCAATTTTAGTCAGAGATAACGAAGAGCAATATCCCTGCAATAAAAGCTCTAATCTTTTTTGTACCACCAAAGGTCAAAACCAAACATATGACTATATCAACACTAGTGGTGTCAACGTGCGTTGCCACTTATGAAGGGAGACGATGAAGAAAAGGAAAAAAAAGGGTACAAACTTACAAAGGCTACCAGCGCTCTCACTCATCGCACAAAACGCGACAGTACCTACTGTATTATACTGTTTACTACTGTACTTCTACTGTTTACTACTGTACTTATACTGTTACGTTACGCTGATTTTCCGTTGTTATATGGCATAACTAAAAGAAATTGATTTTAAGAAAGGAAACTTAAAAAAATTATAACATTAAAATTATTTTTTAAGAGAGAAAACTTCTCCAAATTTAGGGCCCTACAATTGAATATGTTGGAAAGCTGTATATAGGCTTATCTTTACAAGAAAATTTTATTGAAGATTGATTGAATTTTTACTTTCATTATATATCACTTATCCTAAAAGTAGGTGTGAAGCGAGTCAAGCCTAACCATTTAAGATTATAATAATTGAAGCTTTTAATTATTTTTACAATAATTGTTCTGTAAACCGGGAAAGTGAGTGATATGTAATGTAATAGACATAGACAATGTAATAGACATTACATATCACTCACTTTCCCGGTATAATTATGTATTATATAATTTTTATGTCATGACGGTTGCCAAACAAGCATACGGTTCGCCTGATGGTAAGCAGTCACAGCAACCTATGAACGCTTACTATATTTGAAGTATCACAAGCGCGCCAACCCAGGGAACAGGAGGGACGGGATGAGAAGGAAAAAAGGAAGGAAACAGAGAGGGTGGGGGATTGGGCCTTCGGTGCTCTCACTCATTGAACGAAACGCAACAGTACGTAATGGTAATGTTACTTTACGCCGATTTTCTGTTGACTTCTTCGTACTTCCCCCGTCGAGCCGGCCCTTTAGTGCTGCGAAAAGCATGGCTCTACTACCGTAAAATATATAATACTAATTGGCTTCCTCATTGGTTACTAAAATATCCTCATTATTCATCATTAATCATTTTTATAATAATATTATTTCAATATAATTTAAAGATTTTTTTCGTTTAGAGATTATATACTCTTAAACATCAGTAGCGAATACAGGTACTTTTTTAATATGAAATTTGAACTATATGTAGGGTAGATAATTATAACTTTCTGAACCGTATCAAATACTAATGGGCTGTTCGGTTGGAAGCTATACGCCAAATGAATAACATTGAAAAGAGGTGGGGTCGGACTGTGTAGCGAGAGCCGACGGTCCGTACACAAAGACGCAATTGTTAGAAATGCGTACAGATACTACGCTGCATAGCTATTTATAGAAATGCACTTTTTTTTTTCGGAATGTGTATTGCTGTTGGCCCTACTGGCCTTGCTAGCGTCACCGGGCGGGGGGGCCGAGTACTGAGACTCAGACGTGATAACCTTAAGGACGTCCTTAAGGTGCCTCCTGCGAAGCCGAACCACGGCTAAGGACGTCATCGGAGATGGAGGCAGCGCTCCGAGCGCATTCTATACGAAGTTATGTACTGACAATGAATTGACATATAACTCCCGGCGTCGGGATGTAACGACCCCATCGCCCGCTGATGGTAAATGGTAATGCTTAGGCATTACTGTGTTCAGTTTGAAGGGCACTGTAGGCAAGTGAAATTACTGGGCAGCGGAGATTTAAGAACTCAATATCTCGAGGTTGGCAAGCGTGAGGGGCTCCCACTAATGGTGCAAGCGCTCATAGGCTACGGCAACCACTTACCATCAGTTGGGTCGTATGCTTGTTTGCCAACTTGTAACATAAATATAAATCTAACTACCGACGTGTTTGTCTAGATAGGATCGATTAATATTCAACAATACTCTAGTACTGCAGTTTGAGTTTAGTTGACATTGAATATAGAACTACGGCTGACATATTTAATGAAAATATTGAAAACAAAAGAGGAGAGCTGAGAATAAATCTTTATAATAATTTAAATAAATTATATATGTAATGAAAGCCCACGTGTAATGTTATCCACGCTTTAGCACGCTAAAACAAATAATCTCACTATATACAATACATCCACTTTTGCAGACGCAATTGCTATTATAATTTGGACGCAAATTAGCAATACCATGTCAACCCACACAATTGAAAAACCTGAGTTATATATGCAGAAGTGTTGGTAAAGTTGGCTGAAGAACATTTTTCTTTAATATTTGTAGGGTTTTAAGCCTATAACTTCTAAAAAGGTATTTTTAATCATGCAATTTATGTATTATTTTAAACGTTATATTATATCCGAAATATGCAGTTTGTATACTTATTTTTTTGAAAATAAGTAAAATAACTTACATAAATCTTAAATTGCCAAAAACTTGACCAATACAAGAAAAAAATTCTTATAAAGCAAGTTGTTCAACATTTTCAAACACGTTTTTCTCGAAATGACGTTCGTGTGGGTGGGTGGGTTATTTGCGTCCATTTGTGGTTACAGTTTTAAAAATATTCAATAAAACAATTTTAATATATGGACTTTTTATTGTTTTCTAAGCACGTTAATCAATGATTATATTATAATAAGGCCAATTCTTATCTTTGTGCACTTGTAATTAAGTTAAGCAATTTCTAAAAGTCTTAAATCTCATTTCCTACAATTTGACGACGTTGTGGTGCAGCGGTAGCGAACCTGCCTTAAATGCCACAGGTCGCGGGTTCGATTCCCGCTCGGAGCATAATATGTTTGTATTGACCATGCAAGCATATTTTCCGGGTGTATTTGTCCTTGTCCTTATATGTTTTTCCAGACCCCCGACACAGAATATAACTATTCTAATGCGGGCCGTTGAGTGTGAAGCGTTTATTATTATTATTATTTATTACAAAAGTGACAGAAGACCTGAGAGCGTAGATCAAAACAAATTTAATTCTCAACAACGAAATTAGACTTAGACCATTTAACATGGGAAAGGATGTTAGATAATTCTGAAATGTATGCAATGGTCATAAGCTGTCAAAACCACGTATGATGACCTATCGTTTTACGTTCATCACACAAGCGTATTTTGAATTACGAAATGGAATTACACGGAGCTAAAGCTACTTGTCTAGGCCCTCTTCATTTTTAGACCAAATGGGGATAGAGATTTATTTCGTGTAATTATATATTAATATTATGTAAGCAATGCACAGTAACAAATAACAATGTCAGTGAAAATTCACCCCGGACGGTGAGCATCGCGCCGCGTACGGTCGTTAGATTGCGCTCAGGAGCGCTCCCTCCCTCCCGATGACGTTCCAAGCCTAGGCTTGACCTCGCAGGAGGGGCCCATGGGACGGATTCAACTTGTGCCCCGCGCGGGCAGTCCATCTTTTACCGGCTGAGGTCTCCAGACCCGGCTCCCCCACCGGTGACGCTGTCAAGGCCACTAGAGCCAACAGTAATAGACACTCGGAAAAAAAAAGTATTTGCACTTTTTTTTCCGAAAAGGAAACAAAATTATAGCGCGTTGGGAAGCTGACAAAAACAAAGGAAAGTTATATAGTAATTATTTTAAACAATTACCAATTAGAGTAATTTACGAACGCAAACAACACATTTTTCTATTTAATACGACGGATTTACAAGTTGATAAAAACTTTTCCATATGGTTTCACGAAAAAAAAACATTCGCATAGCTTCGTATTATGCAGTAATGCGAAAATTGTATTTTTCGGGCCCGATTTTTCAATTTTAATGATATTACTCCGAATCAGTCAACTGCCGCTTCTGCTGGGAGTTTGGTTGTTCGTCGATAATTAACAAAATATTTTGATACTTTGTAGCTATGCGGCAGATTTTTTAATCTTTACCTTAGTGTAGTATTGAAATTTGAAAGTTTTTAAATAAATAAACGCTGTACCCTCAACGACCCCCATTAGGATAGTGATATGCTGTGTCGGTGGTCCGGAAACACATACAAAGACAAGAACAAATACACCCAGACCGGAAAATATGCTTCCACGCTCAATACAAACATATTATACCCCGCGCGGGAATCGAACCCGCGACCTGTGGCGCTTAAGCCAGGTTCGCTGCCGCTGCGCCACAACGTTGTCAAAAGTTATACAACATAGATTAAGAAGACTAATTTTTCAAATTAATAAAAAGATAACCGTTAAGTGTGCAGCGTTTATCACTATATAGTGTAAAACGCCTTTAAAAAGTCGCTTTCTTTGTCCCTATGTATGCTTAAATCTTTAAAACTACGCAACCAATTTCGATGCGGTTTTTTTAATAGATAGAGTGATTGAAGAGGAAGGTTTAAATGTATAATAACATCCATTAAATAAGTGGAGAAATACTGTTATTTTTGAGGTTTCTAACGTGATGTCGTAAATAATAACGCGCGCGGGCTACGGGCAGTAATAAATAAATCAAAACTACTGGATCGATTTTAATCATTTTTTCAGTGAATGACATAGGCTACATTTTTTATACCAGTGCGAAGCCGGAGCGGGTCACTAATTTATTTATAACAAAATATCCGTATTTTTTAAAGCGGCTTTTTGTACTTATTTGTGTTCAAGTATCAACGAAAATATGTAAATTTGTTACATATTTTGGTTTATACTTGAACACAAATAAGTACAAAAAGCCGCTTAGCATCTTCCTTACTAATTTTGGCTAATTACGTTTGTTAATCAAGTCTCGTTGGCATCGAAAAGGTCAAGTAAATTATAAAGCTCTCTATGAAATATAAAAAACTAATATAATAATATAGCTTGGATCGGTGCAGCGACGCGAGGTTCCTATCTATGGATGTTTTCAACACCCTAGAACCTCTTCACCTGCGTTGTAAGATTGCCCGCTTAAACGCTTTCTTCTAATTGTATCTTGGCGAGTATTCAGAGGAATTATTCTTTCTTCCCTTTGTGTACAATATTTTGAATAAATGTCGCATCGATTCCATTACGAACAAAGATGTTTCTAAATTCTTTTCTTAGTTGCACTTTTAAAAAGTAGAATTCTTTGCCGGCACACGTAATCTGGATTGGTTTTCTGCTTCCCGTAATCTGGATTGCAGGCGTATTGCGGGTAGGCAGCGTGAGAGTGAATAATGCAGTTTGCCTTCCACAACTGTATTAGCCGCATTCGTGTATGGACTTTACTACCTATCAAACACACCACCATGTGGAGTAAAGGGATTTGCCCATCGTAATAAATATATTTAAAAAAAAAAACACAAATATCCATTTTAGTTCTTTAAATAATTAAAGGAAATGAACATCTGTATCGGTAAAAAAATTATCTGCACTGCCGCGCCCCCGCCAAGTCTAGCAAAAAAGTGGCAAGGCCGTACTATTCTTTTCTCGAAGCAGTTCAGGCCATTTTCGTCCCCCTGTAACTTCGTTGTGGTACAATAATTTGCAGCAACGAAAAAATCAAAGCTTTATTACGTTATGTCAAACAATTGTAAATCGGATTAGCTAAAAACAAAATATTTCGACAAGTTATTGAGGAGAGTTACAAATGATTTTAAGGTAATGCAAAGTCAACTACTTCTTGGCCGGAACATCTGGTACATCAAATTCGCTGACTTGCGCATCCACGAGTTGCTTGCTTCTCAACTTAACAATAGCATGGCTTGGCACATTAGGATCCTCCATTTCGAATTCAATTAGACCTGAAAAGTCAAAAAAAATTATTCCGCGAAAGGTTATTGACTCTACGTCTATTTTTATTGTAAAATCAAGAGTCGTGTTTGCATATAAGTATAGGGACTTCCTGTTATAATGTAATTATGTTTACAATAACTATGTGTGTTACGGTTTAAAATAAGGGGGTTAGAAAGCAGTTTAGGAAAAAGTTGTGACAAGGTAGTGACAGAGATGTGGGAGGCTAGGTTTCGAGTGTTCACAATTTTGCACCAAATAAGGACAATGCCAGATATTATTATTTTACTTAGATATAAGTCGGTAGTCGACTATTGAACACTGGCGTCTGCAACACATTTGTACATTGCGAATATGTAGTAAATAAGCGCGCTTCATAACAGAGAAGTATGACCGGCTTATCATTTGAATTATTATTAAAATATCAGCTATCTGCCAGACGCTTTAACTGATAGATAGACGAATTATGAAAGTAGGAAATTCCGCGCTAGTGTCGTGAAAGAATTTATGTGTGTTATTGCATCTGATTAGAAAGATTTCATGATGAAAACAGAAACATGATAAAACGATGTCAATCTTCATTTTCTATATCATAAAAGCCTCACACGAACGTCACTAAAGCCTGAGAATAATCTAGACTAATCATTTAATAAGCATCACCAGGATCAGTTCATAATCGGCTTCGATATCGTACACAAACAGAAACAAAACAACCGTGTCAAGAGCTTATATCGATCCGCTGCATACGCTCGGTATTTTTATGCTTCAAATTCAATAATCTTAAGACCAGTATCATCAAATCAATTTCAGATTAATAGGAGTATTATATTGTTAGCAAATTTATTGTCCTAGAAACACAATTATTACAGGAGGTTAAAAAAATAGGAACGATCGCTTTTATTGGAATACGCTTGACAGAATTGTCCTCTACTTAAAGTATTAAACGCCCACTCCCAATGTTTTAATATGTAATTTTATAAAAATATTGACAAGAAAAAAACTCACTCGTGAAACATTACTAAAATCATTCAGTACCCTTTCTTACACATGACCTCGGGCAATTCACGGTAGATGCGAAACGTAAATCTCCATAGAGACATTTAAATCGATTATAAAGCACAGTATTCACCGTAACGGATGACGTATCCCCGTTTCACACATCGCGACGAACTCTCACATACCATCGAATACTCGACCCTCCATCGACTAGAATGCGCTCGGGGCGCTAATTCCTTTCTGACGCCAGACTATTAACCGTGATCCAGACTTGCATAAGGCACCCTAAATCAATTTTGAGCCCTTGCGAGGGCTATCCGTTTTTTATTTTATTAAAAGTCACTTCATTGTAATAGTTAAAAACAATATTTAAAACAAAGTTGTTTGAGAATATAAAAAATAATTATCAGTCAAGTGCGTTGTGGACCACGCACAGTCGAAACAAAAGGGTTCCGCAGCTTGATGGTGTAGAATCTTTAGAAATTTAAAAATAATAACGATTTAAAATCGACGTCAAAATAAGTTATAAGTTGGTAAATTCATAGTAATTATTAAAAGTTATATGAAAAACAAAGTAATGGAAACAACATATATATCTTTTTTTTTATGTTAGAAGTTGGCAAACAAGCATACGGCTCACCTGATGGTAAGTGGCTGCCGCAGCCTATGAGCGCTTGCAGCACCATTAGTAGGTGCCACTCGCGCGTTGCCAACCTCGAGATATTAGTTCTTAAATCTCGTTCGCCCAGTAATTTCACTAGCGTACAGTGCCCTTCAAACCGGAACACAGTAGTGCCTAAGCACTACTATTTGGCGGCAGAATATTGGACACTGCGGTGGTACCTACCTAGCCGGCCTCTTGCAATAAAGACCTACCACCAGTGTGACTGATTGCACTGGTGGAATAATCTCTGTTGTGACAGAGGTTATCCCAACAGCGGGCGATGGGGTCGTCACATCCCGACGCCTTTAAATATATATATCTCTAAAGTTTGTTAACGTATCTTCTTTAAACCAAATGTGAATGAAAGTTCATTTCTTCTACAAACTCATTTTTTCTAGAATTTTAAATCCCATAGTTCAAAAGAAGATATCTCACAAGTTGCCATACGTTGAAATTCTTTTTTTCAACCCTCAGTTGCATGTACGGACTGCTACCCTTAATTTTTGTATATTTTAGGATTTTATTACAAAATCGTGGTGCGGTTCATTGAATACATCTATTTACTAAATTTCGTATAGATAGAGCCAATAGTCTCCGAGTAAAAGGACATACGGACGGACAGACGGAGGGACGGACAGACGGACATGACGAAATATAAGAATTCCGTTTTTGCCATTTGGCTACAAAATCCTAAAAACTACTTAAGTTGGTAATTTTTTTAATGTTCTGCAAAAATAAAATGATCTTGTTCCAACTTTTTAAATCCGAATAGTTCAAAACGTTCCGAAACTTTCTATAAATAAATTTTAAAAAAAGGTCAAATAACGTGTGTGTGGCAAAGGCTATTATAAAATTGGTGAATACCTTGAGGACACCACGCCTTGGGAATGAGACAGTCACTCCAGGCTTTTCAGTGATTATAATATGATTTTAATATCAGTTTAAAAACACACACATATAATAAAAAAAAAGATAAAACCCTCTGAGTGACTACTATCAGCTTAAAAACACACACATATAATAAAAAAAAGATAAAACCCTCTGAGTTTGTTTCGCCGGTTCTTCTCAGGTAGAGGTTTAATTTTGGAGCTGGTGGTAGAATCTGACTTTCAACAAATAAGTGTAATGCTTTTTATGTTGAATAAAAATATTTGATTTGATTTATGGAAAAACGAGCAAAAACAACGTTTGTACTATGGGAGCCATCTTAATTTTTTATTTTATTGTATTTTTAGCATTTGTCATTATAGCGGCAACAAAAACATAACGTTTATGAAAATTTCAACTGTCTAGTTATCATGGTTCATGACATACAGTGACAAACATACGGACGGACGGCGTACTCTTAGTAACCGTTTTACCCTAAAAGGTAAAAGACTATCAAAAGACATCACATAACCGAAATACATATAGTTCCATTCCATTGTATATTGATTTATATTACAACTTTTTTAGTTGTTCAACACGACACAGTTTCACAATACGGCCTTTGATGTCAGGCGGCACAACGCCGCGCCGATGGACCGTTTGAGCTGTGTAAAGCAAATATGAAATGACTGTTTGCAAAATAGGAACAAATATAATTTCGCGTTTTATAATCCTCAGATATTTATTAAAACCATAAAAGCATTTTTTATATGTTAAGAACGATTTATATTATACAGAAATTTCCCGGCGTCGGGATGTGACGACCCCATCGCCCGCTGTTGGGATAACCTCTGTCACAGCAGAGATTATCCCACCAGTGCAATCAGTCACACTGGTGGTAGGTCTTTTGTTGCAAGAGGCCGGCTAGGTAGGTATCACCGCAGTGTCAAATATTCTGCCGCCAAAAAGTAGCGCTTAGGCACTACTGTGTTCCGGTTTGAAGGGCACTGTACGTTAGTGAAATTACTGGACGGACAAGATTTAAGAACTAATATCTCGAGGTTGGCAATGCGTGAGTGGCACCTACTAATGGTGCTCCAAGCGCTACGGCAACTACTTACCATCATGGTGGGCCGTATGCTTGTTTGCCAACTTCTAACATTTTTATGTAAAAAAAGAAATTCACTAATCACTTTTTGTTCCTCGTGGAAAGATTTTTTATGTCATGACGGTTGCCAAATGCCAAAGCAGACCATATTGTCTGCTTCCAGAACATATGGTCAAACATATGCTTGCATATGGCCTGCTTGATGGTAAGCAGTCACCACAACCTATGGACGCGCGGGATACTTGAAGTATCACTTGCGCGTTGCCAACCCCAGGGGATAGAAGGGATAAGAATGGAAAAAGGGAGCTGAGGGTTGGAGATTGAGCCTCCGGCGTTCTCACTCATCGCACGAAACGCAATAGTACCTACTGATATTGTTACTTTAAGACGATTTTCTGAGAGAGGAGTACTTCCCTGGTGGAGCCCGCCTATGTTTGCTGGGAGAAGCATATCTCTATTAGGAACTCCAAAATGTAAGAAGAATTCGAAATAAATTATTAAATAATATTTTTTGCTACCAAATATTTACGTTGCACTTTATTTTTAGATATTATGAAAACATTTTTTTTTACGTAAAAGATATATTTTGACATTCAATATTCTTAAAACTGCAAGACATAGTAATTACTAGAGTACAGTTCTTCAAAAGCAACGATCCTTAAAAACGAAGACTAGACATTGTTAACTATGTATGAGTACATAATACCTACGATGATTTCTTAATTCATTTGACGAAACAATTTTTTTTCCAATCCACATAAATTGGACAAAAAATATACTACGAGAGCATTGGTTCCTACATCAATTTCACACAGAACTATTTTTAATCTAGTTGATAATAAATCTCGCTTTGAAAGCAAAGGCAAAGCTCAAATCCATACAAGCGCGTCCGCCAAAGCGTTAAACGAACATAACACCAAAAGCTTTTGTAGCCACTGACATGTCACAACATAATATTTATTTAACGCTTTTTTAGAATTAAATAACTATTTTAATAGAATTGTATGATTTGCAAAAGCTTAAAAGGACGCAAATAAGCAATACCATGTCAACTCACAAAATTGAAAAAACTGAGTTATATATGCAGGAGTTTTGGTAAATGGCTGAAGAACATTTTTCTTTAATATTTGTACGGTTTTAAGCTTTAAAACTTCTAAAAAAGCCATTTTTTAAACATGCAATTTATGTTTTATGTTAAACGTTTTGGGTTATATTATATACGAAATATGCAGTTTGTATACTTATTTTTGTGAAAATAAGTATAAATTACTTACGTAAATCTGAAATTGCCAAAAACTTGACCAATAGATTAAAAAAATCATATAAAGCAAGTTGTTCAAAATTTTCAAACGCGTTTTTCTCGAAATGACATTCGTGTGGGTTGACATGGTATTGCTTATTTACGTTCAAATATGGCTAAGCTAATTGTATAACAATATAATTATGCCCTATATAATGGCTCACAATGCTGCTACAGTTTGTATACATAAGAAGTTTAAGACAAACAAGGTTTTGTATCAAGTCCAGTTATCAAAGCAATAGGCATATCTGAAGTAACGCAATTTGCAGCGATTCGCAGTTATCTATAGCGGTGGGTACATGTCCATTTCAATCCATGTAAAAATTGCATCGTTGAAAATGCTTTTGTGCGGAGCTATCTCTCGTTATTTTATCATCTGTGCGAATTGTAAAGCTACTGATACCAAAACTGATTTTATTTACGTAGCAAACAGACAGATATCAAAACGAAGTGAATTTGCTATTTATAATATTATTTTTGATAGCTTAGATAAAATTAATTATTATTGTATTTTTCACGCGAACGAAGACTATCAAAGTTACTACTTTTGAGCAATAGCTAGTTTTATTTTCAAAATATAAATGCGATTGCTTTTATTTGTATGAAATTAAGAATAATAATACTAATACGAATAATACTAGCCTCCTTCCGCTACAATTTCTTCTTTATAATTGTCCCTCATGAACCGGGCGAGAATATTATGATAGAAAATACGCGCATTTTCTCGGACCTCGTCGTTAACCTCCATTTTGGATATTGCCTGGATCAATAAGTTAATCTTCTGCCGAGCGGTCGTTATCAATTTATCAACTGCAAAAAAAAACAAACATATATAGGTGCAGACGCACTATCCTGTTAATAAAAAAACGTCCAGTGGAATTTAGGTAGAGTACCGATGAAATGATTTTATACATTTCGTAAGCTCAGTCATATGATTAAAACCTCTCTAGTAAGTTAATTAATATACTGCTAAGTAGTCATTAAATTTTTTATGCCATAGTGGTTGGTAAAACTGTACGGTTCGCCTGATGGTAAGCAGTCACCGCTACCCGAAATCCCGAAAATTATTTTGTCTCCGTCAAATCATTTTATTTAAAAAAATACTGAATCACAAATTATATTCATATTAAATATAAGCTATTTTTTTTCTGGGACTGAGTTATGAATGATTCATTGACCAATAAATTGAACTCTTCTAACCTATGTTACCATATAAAACAAGTTGATCATAGATCACTAAATGTATATTTAATCAATCAACATTGCAGAAACTCTGATTCAATACTTTGACTAGCCTTTCAGACACCGGGCGATGGTCATACATTGAACACGACCATTGTAGCGTTCGTGAAACGATCCTGCTTGGAGACTCGTATCGATTATAAATATCTGTATCGGTCTGGGAGTGTTCTTGAGGGTTAGGCTATTGTACCTCGAAGAGCACGTTAGATGTCTGATTGTAATCGTTAAGTTTTGATAGGTCCTAACCAATGCGTTACCGGTTTGCGGAGGTGAGATGGCATTCGTTCTGTGTAAAATACTAATAGCCTCTCCAATCAGGATAGAAGTATAAGCAGACTCTGAGCTAACACCGGGAATAATTCTAGAAATAGGAAGCGTATCATACACAAAATATTCTATTTTAACTGAATTGCGACTCGTATAAATTCTAATTAGAAATGCTAATTTACACTGAGAATTCCGTATCAATTCTATGTTTCTTTAAAATAAATTGAATATTATTTTGTGTCAATTTACACAATTGGAATCGGTTATTATTATTACTATCAAATGGTTTTAAAAACCCTATCATTTTATTTATTGCGTAATTAATTTTTGTAACAACTTTATTTCGTAATTAAAACTCGTAAAAAGTTAATAACATTGACTTACTATAAATAAAGGACCGAAGGATACAGTTCCATACAAAAAAAGATTCGCTGGTGCTCCTTTGTAAATTCAAAACTAATGCAACGAGACGAAGTCAATCACACGGTAACTTTATTCGATTATGCCGGCGTCGGGACGTGACGACCCCATCGCCCGTTAGTAGAATAATCTCTGTCACAGCAGAGATTATCGCATCAGTGCAATCAGTCACATTGGTGGTAGGTCTTTTGTTGCAACGGGCCACCTAGGTAGACCACTTTAGTGACAAATATTCTATCCCAAAGCAGTGTTTTTGGCATTACTGTGATCCGCCTTGGACGACCACTGTAAGCTTCTGAAATTATTGAGCAAAGGAAATTTATAAGAACCAATACACCGAGGTTGGCAACGCGTGAGTGGCACCTACTAATGGTGTTGCGTGCGCTCATAGGCTACAGCAGCCGTGCATCATCAGTTGGGGCCGTATACTTGCTTGCCAACCTAGTAGCATACAGAGAAACTTGTGATGAATAGAAACGAAGTCATCGTTGATACTGAAATTACGAAGTAGCACCAGAAAGTAGTTTACATATAATAGTTGGGCCTGCCCATATGAAATAGCTATATGCATTATAACCTTTTTTAAGATTACTTAATCTTCTTCGCCCCAGGATTCTTCCTGGTATTTTATTTACTCACGAGTATGCTTAGTACTCTTATCCAGATTTGACAGGATACTAGTTTTAATACGGTTTTTTTTTTTTCGGAGTGTCTATTGCTGTTGGCCCTAGTGGCCTTGACAGCGTCACCGGTGGGAGGGCCGGGTCTGGAAACCTCAGCCTTTAACACGGAGGGATTGCCATTTGACCTCCGCAACCCTAAGGGCGAACCAGTAACTCATTGGATAAGAACAATTTGCTTATGAAGAGTTAACGATTATTATCAGATGTCACATACATAACAACCGGGATAGAAAGTTTCATGTGCTCTCCGAGGCACAGTCTCCCTACTTTGACAAACGCCTAGACCGAAACAGAATTTCCGGTCGGGCAAATTTTTGTTAAAAAAGCGGAATCGAACCAGCAAATTAAAAGCCTCAATAGCTCAACGGTAGAAGGGCCGATTTCGCTGCGCTAACGCGAGAGTCGAGGGTTCGATCCTGACCCCCTTGGGCTATTGTCGTAACCACTCCTAGCGCAAGCTTCGAGCTTATTTGGAGGGGCAATAGGAATATTAGTAATGCCTCGAAAAAGCATTGGTAATATTCTTTAAAAAAAAAAATGTCGAGACTAAAGGCAACCCACAAAGCCACAACTTTGTCCGGTTTATAATAATATGGGAGAAATTGGTATTCCTAACAAAATTTATATTAACTGGTTAATTCAGTAAAGCATAAATCCGAGATATACTAAGGCTAAAGCGAAATACGCTCAAACGACTAATTTAATTAAGATTCATAATAGAAATCGCTTTGACGAAGCGAAGCACCAATGTTATTTGTGTGTGAATATAGTTTCGAGAAATCTACTTACAATCTGCTTCGAGTTCCGGTACGGGTTGAAGAACGTCGTCGAGGGCGTATTGTATAGCAGTCGGCGCTGTTAAAGGTTTCGGTACGTTCGGTGCACCTATCGAAAGTTTGCCAAGGATTTCTAAATAATATTTCGTTAATTCATTTAATGTGGAAATCTAAGCATGTTTTTTTTATGATCACAAAAATAATGTTTTTCTCGGTTTTCCTCGTTAGATAACAAATACTAGCGGGCCCGCAGACGTTGTCCTGCCCCGAAAAAATGTGGGACCCGATACCCACGCCCCCTAACTGAGTCTAATTGTGAACAGAAGTGACACCGGTAAAAATTATTCAATTACTAATATCGCTATTAAACAAAAGGGGTCGATGGTAAAAGGGTTAAAAGTTAGAGTTGTATATATATTTTAAATTCTCAACAAAAAAATAAAAAATCGTCCAAAAATATAATTTGGGATGGATCACCCTTAACATTTAAGAACACAAACAAAATTTTATTTAGCACGGTTTTTTATACAAATTAGACGAAAAAATTATTGTAATTCGAAAATCAATTAATAAAATCAATAAATTTAATTACTTTAACCTTTTTTCATAACTTACAAAGAATGTTAATTTTCCATTGTTATAAATTAAATACGAAAAAATAAAAATGCATGTTAAGTTAGCCTATAATTGGGGTATACAATTTATGTCATAGACCGATATGTACTATAGCAATAAGAAAAGAATTGTATACAACGTTGGCTTCCTATTAAATATTTAAATAAATAAATCAATCAAATCAAATGAATTACTAATAATTATAAACAATAAACAATAATAATCGCTACAACCTCAACGGCCCCCATTAGGATAATGATATCCTGTGTCGGGGGTTCGGAAACATACACAATGACTAGGACAAACACACCCAGACCGGAGCACATGCCTGTATAGCCTAAAATTATATGTTTAATCAATGTGCCATTTAGTTGCATTTTCATGAAACAAGTATGCTTTGATCCTGTAAATTATAAAACAATGTTTTGTTTGGAATCGCTCACCCACGCTGGAGAGAAGTTGATTAATCTGTTGCAAGGAAGTCTTCATTTCAATGATGAGACGCCCTTTCTCGTCGAGATTAAATTTTGTATAATTTTCTTGACGATGCTCCACTTCTAACTCAGCCCGAATCTGTTTCTTGTCTAGAATATATCTTAAGAAAACAACAAATTCGCTGTTAATGCTTAGTGGTGCATTGCTCAATATTTATAGTAAAAGTGAAGTGAATGAAAAAACTAGATATTGTTCGTTACAAACTCTTTATAATTTAACATGTCCTGTATGTAATAGCCAGCATTGCTGTGTTTTAAACTCCGTTTTATATATGTATATTATATACGTTTTATTAAAATGAATTCTTCTTTTTCCTCATAGCATTATTCCCGGTATTTAGTTACGGTCTACTTATCCTGATTTGACGCATTACTAGTTTCTACACTAACTATTACCATCTGACCTCTGCAATCCAAAGGGCGAAACCTCTTTGGATAAGAGAAAATTACTTTTTTTATATATGGCAATGGCAAACAAGCATACGATCCCCTTGATGGTAAGCGGTCACCGTAACTTATAAATGCTCGCGATACTTAAAGTATCACAGGCGTGTTGCCATCCGAAAGAACAGAAGGGAGGGGATGAGAAGAGAAAAAAGAAGAGAACCGAGAAGGCGGGAGAATGGGGCCTCCAGCGCTCTCACTCATCGCACTTACTTGACGCCGATTTTCTGTAAGAGGGTAGTACCGTCCCTTCTGTTCCTTAGGTTGGCAACCCGCTTGTGATACTTCAAGTATCGCGCGCGTTCATAGGTTGCGGTGACTGCTTGCCATCAGGCGGATCGTATGCTTGTTTGCCAACCGTCATAACATGAAAAAATAAAAAATCAAAGAATATATTATATACTGGCAGGGGCATTATTGAATTAAATGTATTTAACTATTTACATATGTTATAACATTATTATTCATACATAATAAATCAATTTTCTTTGATTCATTAAATATTTTTTGTTAATAAATGTATTTGTTGTGTAATATAATTATATATAAAATTACTCAAATATTTCCTTTAATTATAATTTTAATTATTATAATTCCTTTCAATGATAATTTTATGACTAAGAATAATAGTCTTGATCTTCAAAAGCTACTTTGATATTTATATAAAAGAAATATTAAAGTTATCTTATGCGCATTAAATTATGGTAAACAGGCTTTTGTTACTAGGGTTGCCACCCGTACTTTATAATAAAGTATTGTACGTTATTTTGGGCAATTGTACTCTATTCTTTACGAGAACAATAAAGTACATGAAAGACTTTATTTTGATTGATTTGATTTTTCTGGGATTTTCGGCATTATTTACTACCAGAAATAATATTGACGATACTTTAAAGTAATACACTTTTAATGTCTGCTCTCGCAACATCACAGAGAGCCTTTGTAGTAATGAAATGTCGAGACGAAAGAAACTATACTTCTCAGAAATTAATAGAATAATAATGACTTATATTTAATAAACCTTGCCTGAAGCAATAAAAATATGTTTTGAAATATAATATATAAATATGCTAAATTAAAAACAATGATACTTTATTTGGACACTATGCACTTTAAATCCAAGAAATTGGCAACCCTATTTGTTACCGTCTTTTGTGTTTAGCTTAGGACTATGCAATCAAGCATTTAAATTGCAACGTAACGAGAGCATTTGCACTAAAGTCTCACTTAGTACTCACTCCGTTTGTCAGTTGAAGTAACATGAACTACGTCTTTGAGCCCCATAATGAGTCTGATCTGATTTATATGTACTCGTAACAATTCCACAGCGAATTAGCAAATTTACATTACTTGGAAATCCTTTCAAGATACAATTTTCTCAACGATGTTTTCATTTATCATAGAAGTCTTAACTGTAAACGGCTTGAAAGCTCAGGTTTCAGACTCGGAGCCAACGAGCAGCGTTTGAAGTACGTTTTATGTATACGGATACTTGAAGTATCAGATGCGCGTTGCCAATCCAAGGGATAGGAGACTGAAAAGGAAGGGAACAGAGGGGATGGGAGATCGAGTCTCCGGTGCTCTCACTCTTCGCACGCAAGGAATCAGTACTCTGCCACTTTACGTCAATTTTCAGTGCGCGTATTTTCGCGGTTGAGCCGGACCGTTAATACTACAAAAAACATATAACACTGCAAACTAGAATTGCACAGAATAACACAAACAGAAGCTTAGCCTCATAAATATATATATTTTTAATTTTGTTTTAATGTCTGTTTTTTCAGCTTTGCAGATATAAAAGGCTGGACCAATTTTAGCGGGTCTTTCACTGACTGCTATCTGATATTATAAAGAGTAACTTAGGCTACGTCTATTTTAGAAAAAGATTTAGTGTTCCGTGTACTACAAGAAAATCGGCCACGAGAGCGGAGCTGCGGACGTAGGTAGTTTCAATAACAACAAATAAAACAACATTAGCATGAAATCATCCACACGCGTGATCACATATTCATTTTGCATTGTTATTTGGATTATGAAACTACCGGCACGTGCATAAGGTTGACCTAATTTAAAATTGCCCAAAGGATATTTCTCTTGTTGTTTTGACTAAATATCATTTATGTTTTATTTCTCAGTGTTGTTGCATTTTGGTTCGTAGATTTTAATTAAAACACCTGATGGCTCTAAATAAGACTTTAATAAGAACTTTAAAATCCAAATCACAGGTCAATCGCTGTCCAGAAGGATAGCCGATAGTTTTTGCACTTAATCGCTTGTAATCTCTTCGCTCGTTGATGAATGAATCAGACATTAGTCGACGCGCCGTGCTGCTTATATAGCGCGGAACAGGAGTTCGAGAAAGTTCCATCCACGAAATGATATACGGCAATTTTTGAGAACGCATCTTTCACGAGAGTCTCCAGCGATTTCCAACCTTATGCTTCTATTATTAAGGTTCTCCATAACAATATTATATTTTTATTAGAAAAGTATAACGTTAAGCAGAAATTAAAAAATAGACTGGAGGCGAATGGAAGGAAAAAGCAAAGACGAGAGAGAAACTGTTAGAGGGCCTCCTTTCTATACCCTATTACCGCCAGGGGCTTTAAAAATAAACCTGCATAGAAATCAATAATTTTAACTGTAACTTATAAAGTAGATATGTATTACATATTTTTAGTATTCATATAAATAATGAAAGCTTTATTATTACTTTCAGTAATGTGTGCTGTGTGTTCTAAAAAAATAGTAGGCAATGTGAAACATCAAAAACATGTCGTACATGTAAACAACGTAAAAATCGTTTGAAAAAAAGAAATCCTTTGACGTCAAAGGGTGTAAATAAATCGAAAATCATGCACGTGTGTTAACATGTTTGCGAACAGCGAACATTTATGAAATCGATGCATTTTTTACAAACTGTATTTAGACTTTCAGATAATTATTATAAAATAATAAAATACAAAAAATATAATAAAATGCATTTATAACTATTGATGACGTTATGGGGCAGCGGTAGTGAACCTGCCTTAAGCGCCACACGTTGCGGGTTCAATTCCCGCGCGGAACAGATGTTTATATTGACCATACAGGCACGTTTTCCGATCTGGGTGTGTTTAACCTTGTCATTGTTTAGTTTCCGAACCCCCGACACAGGATATAGCTATCCTAATGGGGAGCGTTGTGTGTGTAGCGTCATAATAAGTACTCTAAACTTCAAATAGGTTAACTTAATTTTATTTTTATTAACTAAAAGAAAAGGATTTTTTTTAAAGAATATTGGCATTGCTTTTTCAAGCCATGCAAGGATCAAAACCGCACCTCTTACGGAGTGGTTTGGACCTTCTACCGTTGTGCTATTGAGGCTTGAGTAATGAATAAAATCTTTTCAGAACTGAATTAAATGTACGTAAACGCTACACACTCAACGGCACCTATTCGGATAATAAAACCCTGTGTCGGGGGTCCGGAAACACATACCCCTTGTATGGACAAACAAACACCCAGATCAGAACACATGGCTGTATGGTCAATACAAACATCTGATAGCTTCATAAGTAAGATCGGTTTGAAATAAAATTGTAGTTAGCTCAAAATATAAATTCAAAAGACTTAAAATATCTAAAAGTTTATTCTCAATTAAGTTTCTGGTAGTAAATTAATAATTCATAAACTTTAACACTTTTAAGAACTACTCTCTGTACTGGCGGATCCGCTCTTGTTATGTCTTTTGATGATCCCATAATTTTTCCGAAACAAAAGTATCCTATATGTTACTCCAGGTAATAAACTATGTGTGTACCAAATTTCATCCAAATCTGTCCAAGAGTTTCTGCATGAAAGAGTAACAACAACCATCCAACCATCCATTCAACATTAATTAGGTAATCCTAGCTTTAACGCTGAAAAATTATAATAGAACAACATATAGGACAGGCGCAGGCACAGGCACTAGTCACTAGTGGCCTCTTGCCAACTAAAGATTCCTTGCTCGCGTCCACAACTCCACAATTTGCCGGTAATTGAAGAGCACGATTCAATGGATGTCATTCGCCAGTTGTGCTTTATTCAGTACATTTAATATTGTAGTCGGTAAAACTATCGAAAAACGAGCTATTAAGTTTTACAATAACCGAACGAATGGAAAAAGTATTGCTAGTATTATTATTTAAGTATTCGATTTTAGGTTTAAAGAACTTTATTTTATGATTAGAATTTATTAAAAATATGATTACAACAAGTACATAAAAAAATACTAAACAATTAAAGATCTTGTACCTTAGAAGCATGCATAATAGGTACGAAAAGGAAAGAAGTAATTATGGTATTCGTCTAGTCTTATAAAAATTAGTTGAAAATTGATTTATTAGTTGTAATTTTAAAGCTAGATAATACTTTAATATGAAAGTAACGTTCCTAGATTAAATATTGCTAAATAGATAATCCGCAGTCTCTAGGTAGTAAGGCGGCGCTCAACGCCTTACATTAAATTATTACGTTGCAAAGAGATTACTAGCTGCAAGCCGTCTTAACTTACTTCACGTGTTTATTCGCACACGTTTACATAATATGGAGGCTCTTTTCTAAAGATTTTAGAATATTCATTCGAAAGTTTATTTTAATATATGCATTTTTAAGTTTGGTTCGATTGCATATCAAACAATGTTTTTTCTTATGTTACTAACTTAGTTTGCAAGCACCTTATGGTAAGCGGTTGCCGTAGCATAGGAGCGCTTGCAACGCCATTAGTAGGTGCCACTCACGCGTTGCCATCCTCGAGGTATTGGTTAATTTCACTAGCCCTTCAAACCGAAAAACGTAATGCCAAAGACATGGCAGACGTTGTCCTGTCCGAAAAAAATCTTGGACCCGATAGCAGCGCCCTCTATCCTAGTCTAGAAGTGACACCGGTGAAAGTTGTTGGTTTACTAATATGGCTATTAAAAAATAAAATTTAGCGTTGTTTCCCACATCATATAAAATATTTTTTTTTTTTTCAAAAAATAAAATAAAGAATTTTGGGGTGGACCACCCTTAACACTTAGGGTTATGGAAAATAGATAGTAGCCGATTCTCAGACTTACTGAATATGCATTAAAAATTTAATAAAAATCGGTCAAACCGTTTCGGATTATATATAAGATATTAAGATACATTAACACGTGAAAAGAAACCCTTGTACTCCTTTTAGAGTTCCGTATCCAAACCCGAATACTAAACCTCCACTCTCAATCCGTCCGTCTATCTGTCAACGAACAGTATTTCACGAAACGTAATAGGTAAAGGGATTAAATTTCATAGAATGTGTATTTCTGTAGTAACTACTCGAACAACAACAAATACTAATAAAATGTTATTTTACGTCTTATGCTGTATGGTATCGTTAAGTCGTGTATGGATGATTAAATAAATAAATAAATAAATAATAAACGCTACACACTCAACGGCCCCCATTAGGATAATTATATCCTGTGTCGGGGGTCCGGAAACTTTCAGAATGACAAGGACAAACACAACCAGACCGGAAAACATGTCTGTACGATTAATACAAACATCTGCTCCGAGCGGGAATCGAACCCGCAACCGTCGAGGCTTAAAGCAGACGCTACCCACAACGCCACAACGGTGTCAAACGGTGATTGAGAAACATCCAAACATAAAAACATACAAACTTTCACATTTATTATATCAGTACGATAGGATAAGTACTAACTGAGCGGTCCTCTCCTGTCCTACATTTTTAAGTGAATCGAGCATTAGTACTGCATGCTTGCGGTCTTCTATTAAAGCGTCCCGCTTCATACTGTTGACCGTCAGTTGCGTCATCAGCCTCTCCGTTTGATATCGTTGTTCTTTTAATCTTAAATATTATAATTTTCTGATTTTATTCTCAATTTCTACTGTCTATACCGAGACGCTCATAGCCGAGTGCACGCACTGATCGGTACTCGATCGGTAAGCACTTTAGGCGCGCGGTCAGTCACTAGATGGGTGATCGCATAGTGGTATTTCAACCGAGCGTCTCCGTGTTTCGGAGGGCACGTAAAAAGTCGGTCCAGGCTGTTGACAATTTCACAATCGTCGATAAGTAAAGTCAGAGGCCTACGGGCGACCTGAACAACTCTGACATTAGGTAGGCTTAAATAAGAATAAGAAACTTTAAAATATACTTTATTTTACCACGACGATTAATATAAACATAAATACCTCAGTAGAATTTTTTCAAACGAAGGTACAAGCGTCGCCTTCTGAAGACGTTTGCAGATACCCATCACCTCTTCAAGCTCCCAGTGCACAGAGTGTTGGCTCGCCGCATCTGCGTCTTCATATAAATCATCGAGGTTTGTTGCTTCCTATACAAAATTTTAACCAACATATTATTATTAAAGCAATGTTTTAAATTAACTTAATTATCTTAAATAATTAATCAATAAGAAACAATTTGAATGGTTATTCAAAATCCATAATTGGATTTGCATACATTATAATAACTGTACGTTATGGCTTCGAATTCGGTTGAATAAAAATGCATAAATGTTTTGTAAAAAAAAATTAAATAAGTTTGGCACTTTTACATAACATTCCACTCACTGTACTCACTAACGAACAGAACTTACTGTTTGAAATCCAAATTAAATTTTCGTGGATATCATCAGGGTAAGCTGGATATAGTGTCGCCTCGGTTTGCTAAAGTACCAGCTCAGGCTAAAATTGGTATATCAAGGGTGTGGCGGTAGAAGATATGATGCGACTATAGAAGAGGTTCCTCTCTCTTGGAGATGGTGGAAAGGAAGATGAAGAGGATAGTAACACGAGGTGATTGTGTAGAAGGAGGAGGAGTAGGGGAAGATGGTAAACAGAGAAGAGGGGGAATGGGATAAGAGAGGAGGTGGAGGGAAGTGTGATAAGCATAGAAGGGGGATGAGTATGAGAAAGGAGGAAGTGAAGACGGTGTAGGAATTTGGGCCTTCGTCGCTAGCACACAATGTACGAAACGGAAAGTATATATGTCCATATACAGGCTATACGTTGTGGAGATAGAACTCTCCCATCCGGCTAACCTAAACTCCCTATTCTACAGCTAGGTTCTATAACTATGAAATTAAACATCAGCGGCCATATGGCTATGTATAAGGTAATAAAATTTCTTTGAAGTAAAGAACGGAGTATTCTGCCTCTCTTGTATGTAAATACCAATTTAGTTCGCATTGAAATTCTTTAAGTACAGTTTATTTATTCACTTTAATTTTGAAAGGCAGAGTGGTTTAAACTCACGTAAGCCTTACATCCAGTCTTTAAATGTAGGCAACAATTTAGGAAATTCTTTACTTCAAAAAATCCACTGAGTATAATTACTTCGATTTTTGTACATTTTATTTCATATTACAAAATTATTATAAGAACATTTCTCTTATGCTTATTTATATTATTTTACTTTTCTTACTTATAATTTCATTAGATTGTTGTAAAATAATTGAATTTGCTCAAAATAATAGGGTTAGTAATGTTCCTATTTAGTCAGGATTATATTTAAGTAAATAATACTAAACGCTACACCCTCATCGACCCCCAAAAGATATCAGTTTCGGGGTTCCGGAAACATACACAAGGACAAGGACAAATACACCCAGTCAAACAGACAGTCCGAAACACATGCCTGTATGGTCAATAAAAACATTTGCCATGGAGTATCGATCTGTGGCACTTAAAGCAGTCTCGCTATCGCTGCGCCACAATGTCATCAAATATTTGTGACAAATCAATTAAATACTATTTTTGCTTAGCTCTCAGAGCTGGACTGCATTCGAATTATTAATAAGTGTTCCGCAAATATCAATAGCCTATAGCAGGAGACGCCAATCAGTATGAAATTTAAATGCGCTAAATCTCCATTCGATTCTTAAAATATATATCGTCCAGATATTTTAAAACTGTTTACTTTTAGTTATAACCCGCTTCTGCTAGCGACTTCTTCCGCGTGAATAACGATTTTAATAAAATCTTTGAATCCTCATTTCAACCCTTCAGGGCGTGGTATTAAAGAAAACGTTAAAACACGTGATTTACTAAGCAATCCCTATATAAAAACTGACAAAATTCTTTCGAGTGTTAGGTTATAGACAAAATTAAATTATTTGTTTTTATTTGTTAACTTAAAGTTAAAATTCACCGGCGTCGGGATGTGACGACCCCATCGCCCGCTGTTGGGATAAGTTCTGTTACAGCAGAAATTATTCCACCAGTGCAATCAGTCACACTGGTGGTAGGTCTTTTGTTGCAAGAGGCCGGCTAGGTAGGTACCACCGCAGTGCCAAATATTCTGCCGCCAAATAGTAGCGCTTAGGCACTACTGTGATCCGGTTTGAAGGGCACTGTACGCTAGTGAAATTACTGGGCGGACGAGATTTAAGAACTAATATCTCGAGGTTGGCAACGCGTGAGTGGCACCTACTAATGGTGCTGCAAGCGCTCATAGGCTACGGCAATCACTTACCACCAGGTGGGCCATATGCTTGTTTGCCAACTTCTAACATAAAAAAAAAAAAAAAAAAAAAAAAAAAAAAAAAAAAAAAAAAAGAAAAAAATTAAATCAGTTTCTGTTTTGTTTTTTTTTTAGTTTAGTCTCTGTTTTGATGATTCATAGAAGTGGGGGTTGAGTATAAAAACGAATGGTTTGTCATTGAAAGGGCACACAGTCCTCCGCAGTCAGCCGACTCGGACGGACCTCTTGAGCACAGCTCCTTGTTGTGCTCGCCCCAGCACGCGCTCCTTGCCGCGTGCACCCCGTGCGCTCCTTGCGCACTCCGCCGCCGCCTTGAGTGCCCCGCACTCGAGGCCCCGCTGCGTGCTCCGCACGCCCAGCCGCGTGCCCCGCACGCCCGCCTCCGCCAGGACCAAGTGCTCTTCGGACCTTAAGTGATTCTGTGTCATGTACGCCCGTTGCGTTCGCAGAATAGTGCTAACAGACTACGTGCAAGTGCCAGTGAGTGGTGAAGAACAGGACCGATAGTGTAGTGTAGTAAGTGCAGCCGGTTCCCGGAGCCGTAAGTACTCACACTTATTAGTTTAGGCACACACCCCGTCACCTACGGACAGGGATTCCGCAGGGAAAACACACCGTAGGCACTCATCCGCCCCAGGCAGGGAGGAACGAACGACCTTACAACCTGGCTCCACCATGGACGCCCTTTCCCCGGCCGAACTAACAGCCTTTCTGAGGTTCTTGGTGGCCAAGTACCCCGGAACGATCGCAGAGTTCCGCTCGGCCCAGGCCTCCTCAAGGCCGACCGAAAAGCCCTCCCCCGCCCCCGCTCCCGCGCCGGCACCCCCAGTGGCCCCCGCAGCACCGGTGTCCCCCATGGACACCGACTCCCCGAGGTCCCCCTCGCCCCCGCCCTCGCCGACCGAGTCGACCTCCTCGACCTCTTCCGCCTCCTCCTCTCCGACCTCATCGGACAGCGAGGAGAACGACGGTTTTCAGACCGTCGGCGGCAAAAAGCGGAAGGCAAAAGCCCCTAAGGCCCCACCGCCCTCTAAAAGGCGACTGCCCCAATCGTCGCCCCCGCTCCCCGGTCGCCCGCAAGGCCGACCCCCCTCACCCAGCCCGACCGTCGCTGCCCCCGCACCGAACGCGGACCCAGCCGCCAAGGCCCCTCCCCCCATCTTCATCCGGGACAAATCGTGCTGGATGAGAGTATCCGCCGCCCTCGCGGCGAAAAAGATACATTTCACAAGCGCCCGCCCCACTGCACAAGGCATCCGCGTCCAAGTGCAGAATTCCGAGACCCACCGCAGGTTCACTGCTGCCCTGAGAGTCGACAAAGTCGACTTTCATTCCTACACCCTCGATGAGGACCGCGAACTACGCGTGGTCATCAGAGGGATGCCAAAGGAGATTAGCTCCGAATTTATCAAAGAGGACTTAGTGTCCCAGGGCTTTCCCGTACGGCAGGTACACCGAATGTACCGGAAAAACACTGACAGCACGACGCTGTTCAACACTATCTTGGTCATCCTCGACCTCACTCCCGAGGGTAAGGCCATCTTTAACGTCAAGACCGTGGCTCAACTGTCCGGTCTTAGAGTAGAGGTCCCCACCACAGGGGACTCCCCGGGCGGTGTCACAACTGCCAATACTACGGCCACTCGGCCAAAAATTGCGAGATCCGCCCCAGGTGCGTCAAGTGCCTGGACGATCACGGGACGCCCGACTGTCCCAGAAAGGTCCCAGACCCGGAAGTCACCCCCAGCTGCATCCTCTGTAGAACGCAGGGACACCCTGCGAGCTACAGGGGCTGCAGCAAAGCCCCGCGGCGGCACCGGGCCGCCGCGAGGACGGCACCCGTCAAGCGGGCCATATCCCGCCCCAAAAATCCAGCCCCTCAGGCGAAAGCCCCGGCCCCTCAGGCCACCACTTCGGCCCCCGCGGCCTCGTTCGTAAACACGAACCTCCCCGCGGACTCCGTCTGGAGGAAACTCCCAGCCCCAGACCAGCGACGACACCCACAACGGCCGTCGCTAAACCCCCTCAGCCCAAGCCCTCCCAGGCCGCCCCGGCCTCACCCTCGTCCTCCTCAGACTTCGCACTCGTGTCGAAGTTTCTGAAGTCCTTCGACATGAAGGAACTCAACACGTTCGCCGGCAAGCTCCGCGACCCGGCCATCTGCAACGTCGATGCGCTGACGCAGCACATCGACCTTGTGTCGGTAATCATCAACTTCAATGGCAGCGACTAGTAGGGTAAAACCACGGTCCCTAAGCCTCGTCACGTTCAACGCAAACGGCCTTATCCAACAGATCGACCTTGTTCGCGAGTTTTTAAAATCCCACCAATCCGACGTCATGCTAGTGCAAGAGACCTTCTTAAAACCGAGCATGCGCGACCCCAAAGTTTCTAATTACCGATCCATCCGCGACGACAGAGCCACCCGCTTCGGCGGAACTCTGATCTATTACAAAAGGTCCCTGCACTGCGTGCCGCTGGATCCTCCACCGCTTTCGAATATCGAGGCGTCGATTTGTCAGATCAGTATGACGGGCCATCAGCCTATCGTACTCGCTTCCGTCTACCTATCGCCCAACAAAACCCTACTCGAGAGCGACCTTAGGTCGCTCCTATCGATGGGAGGCGCGGTCCTTCTGGCCGGCGACCTCAACAGTAAGCACCCCCGCTGGCACTCTAGCGTATCCAATAGTAACGGACTAATTCTCGACAGACTGACTTCACTGCCGACTCTCAACTTTGAGGTCATAGCTCCCATGACGTTCACTAGATACCCCAACAGAGGAACGAACGACAGACCCGACGTGTTCGACATAGCCATCTTGAAAGACGTAACGCTCCAGTTGCGCTCGATCGAGACGCTATCCGAGCTAGACTCCGACCATAGGCCGGTCCTAATCCAGCTAGGACCCGTCGTGCATTCCACACCCCCGACTAAGACCCTAGTGGACTGGAGGAAGCTCCACGAGCAACTCCGGTCGGTAGAATCGACCCCCTAGACGGAATACCTGACGAAATCGACTCCGTCGAGACCGCGAAAGCGGCCGCGTCTAAACTCACCGACAACATCCGCGACAAAATAGACAGTTGCTCCAGGGAGGTTCCAATCCGCCCGGACGGGCGCTGGGAGCTCCCGGAGGACCTGAGGGATCTCCTCAGACGTAAAAACGCGTTCACTAGAGCCCATGACTCCTATCCGACCGACGACAACCGGAGGCGACTCCGGGCCCTACAGAGGAAGGTCAAAGCTCGCTTTGCCCAACTCAGGGACGACCGACTCGGCAGGTATCTCCAAGAGCTAGCGCCCTCTCACCTGGCCTACTGGGCGATGGCGCGAACTCTGAAAGATCCGACCGTCTCCACGATGCCGCCCCTCTTGCGTCCGAACCGACCCCTCGCATCCGACGACTCTGATAAGGCCGAGTGCTTGGCTGACAGCCTCGAATCCCAATGCTCCCCCAGCTCCCAACCAGTCGACCCCGAGCACCTCCTCAAGGTGAACTCGGAGGTCGAACGTAGGATCTCCCTGGCCCCGACGGACGAGCCGCTGTCGCCGACGACAGCGGACGAGGTCGAATCCATTATTAAGGCCCTCAAGGTCAAAAATCTCCCGGACCCGACCGAATCTCCAATAGGACTCTGAAGCTCCTCCCGACTCAGATCATCGAGCTATTAGTGCTCATTTTCAACGCCCTTCTGGCAGGATGCTCCTTCCCAGATCAGTGGAAGGAAGCGATAGTCATAGGGATCCCGAAGCCCGGGAAACCTAAAAACCTTCCCACCAGCTACCGACCCATATCGTTGATCAGCTGTCTCGGTAAGATCTACGAGAGGATCTTACTCATTAGGATCAAGGCCGTCGTTGAGGCCAAAAACATAATGATCAACGAACAGTTCGGCTTTCGAGCCCGTCATTCATGCACCGATCAAGTGTACCGCCTAACGGAACACATCCTCCAGGGCTTCACCCAATCGCGCTCCACCGCAACGGTGGCTCTCTTCTTCGACGTCGCAAAGGCGTTCGACAAAGTCTGGCACGACGGCTTGATATACAAGCTGTTCGATTACGGCCTGCCAGACAGACTCGTGCTCATCATACGAGACTACCTGTCCAACCGCTCCTTCCGCTACCGAGTCGAGGGTACGCTGTCTTCCCGACGCACCCTACGCGCCGGAGTCCCCCAGGGCTCCGTGCTCTCACCCGTTCTGTACAATCTGTACACCAACGACATACCAAAGTCGAATCCCAACGATCGCGTAGGCTTAGCTCTCTTCGCTGACGACACAGCCCTCTATACCACATCCAACAGACCCGACCTTCTGACTAGCCGCCTCCAGACCGCGGTCAACGCCTTAGGCGATTGGTTTAGGAAATGGAGGATCGAAGTCAATCCCGACAAAAGTGCAGCGGTGCACTTCACCAGACACGCCGTCAGAAACTACTGGAGGCTCGGTCAACCGGGAGACATCCTGCTCTTCGGCCAACCTATTCCTTGGAAAAAGGAGGCCAAATACCTAGGCGTCACGCTCGACGCCAAGCTAAATTTGCAGTCCCACATATCGAAAGTTAGGAACAGAGCCGCCTTCGTGCTCGGAAGGCTCTACATGATGATAGGCGGACGGAGTAAATTGTCGCTTAGAAATAAGCGAACACTTTACAAAACCGTCGTTCGTCCTATACTAACGTACGCGAGTCCCGTCTTCGCTCATGTCAGTTCTTCGCAATTAGCGAAATTTCAAGTCATTCAGAATAGGTTTCTGCGCATGGCCACGGGCTGTCCGTGGTACATGCGCAACGTAGATCTCCACAGAGACTTCGATCTCGATTCAATAGCGAAATTCATGAAAAAGCTCTCCAAGAGCTTTTTCGAGAAAGCCCTATCCCACCCGAACCCCTCGTCAGACAGGCCGCCACTTACACAAGTAGAGGTGACATACCGACACGACTCAGGCGTCCCAAGCACGTCCTGCAAGACCCAGACGATAGCATCACGACAGCTAACGCCCCATACACGAACAGAACACGACACCAGACACACATGCTGCAGCGTCTCCGCCGGCGGAGACGAGGACCCTTGTTTCGCACAGCCCGACACAACGCCAACTCGACCGCTCACCCCGGACGGTGAGCACCGCGCCGCGTACGGTCGCTAGACTGCGCTCCGGAGCGCTTCCTCCCTCCCGATGACGTCCCAAGTCTAGGCTCGACCTCGCAGGAGGGGCCCTTGGGACGGATTCAACTTGTGCCCCGCGTGGCAGTCCATCTTTTACCGGCCGAGGTCTCCAGACCCGGCCCCCACCGGTGACGCTGTCAAGGCCACTAGGGCCAACAGCAATGGACACTCCGAAAAAAAAAAAAAACATTGAAAGGGCCAGTCGTTATCAAGAGTGTTTGCTGTGAGTGAGAATAAAGTTAGTGTCAGTGAATTTGAGTTTCTTTTCTTCAACTACCCCTACGCGTATAGTAAGGCGCAGTTTCATTTGGAGACATCGTCTTACATATGCCTGTCCGGTTTGCTGCTTTTATACATACCTATGGGGAGGGGAGGTGAAGGGAAATGTGAGAAGCATAGAAGGGGTATGAATAGGAGATAGAAGATTGTGAAGTAGGTGGAGGAGTTTGGGCCTTCGCCGCTAGCACACAATTTACGAAATGGAAAAGTAGAAAGTATGTACATATACAGACTATACGTTGTGGAGATAGAATTTCTCGCGTCCAAAACTGCCTATTCCACAGCTAGCTTCTATAACTATAAAATTAAACATCAGCGGCCATAGGGCTATGAGTGTGGTAATAAATTTTATATGAAGTAAAGAACGCAGTATTCTTACTTCCTTTTATGTAAATACCAATTTAGTTCGCATTGAAATTCTTTAAGTGTAGTTTATTTTTTCACTTTAATTTTGAAACGTTTAAGACTGGGCGTTGATATGCCGGATTGCTGCTTTTATACATACCTATGTATAGATTATAAATTGCGACGTAAAAAATTGTAGTAGTAGGTATTTAGTAATCTAAAAGTACGAACTTAAAATTAAGACACTGAATAATTTTTTTATAAATATTATTAATTTTACATTTACTTAGCCTTTAAACCTGTTAATCCCATTTTAAATAAATATTCAAAATTCCTTTCAAAAACTCCGATTGGTTCGAAATTTGTCTATTAAATTACCAATAGATTAATAAAATAAACTATTCCAATTTCGATAGACTACAATTATAATTTCCATGAAAACCGAGTTTGAATTTCACGATCGGAAACCTTCGTAGAATCAAGACATTAAATAAATAATAAACATTGAAACGCTCCAACCACTGTAATCTGCATCCTGTGTAGATCCGGAAACGGTCACAAACGAACTACAATTACTCAGGCAGGAACAAATATCTGTACGAACAGTTAACACTATTTGATGAGTTGGAATTAAACCCTCAAGCATCGGCATTACAAGCAACCGCTTCGGAAAATTAAACCTTTATAAAAAAAAAAAGTTTATATATTCGTTACAATGTCTTAATTTTTTTACTAGCATTATCTCCAGTACTATATGACTCGTTTTAGGGTATGCTTATTACTCTTGACCGGATTTGACAGGTTACTAGATTTTACACAGAGCGATTGCCATCTGACCTCCGTAACCTCAAGGGGGAATCAGTACCTCATTGGGTAAGTGCAATTTACTTATCAACTTATTAACGATTATTATCAGATTCTATTTGATAAAAACCGGGACGGACAGCTTAACGTGCCCACCGAGGCACGGTGGGGAGACCAACAAGGACAAACGCCCAGACCGAAACAGATATTTGATAAATCAATGCAAATGTCTACCCGAGCGGGAATTGAACGCGCAACAGTTGAGGCTAAAGGCCGACTGGCTACCGACAGCACCACAACGGTGTCCAATGTTATATTAATAAGAATGTATCGAGATTTCTTTTAATCTTATTAACATTTGTTTTAAATCTCTCCCAGCAGTTCGATTCGCTGTGAATATATAAATATGATTCTATTACCACGTTTCCGGCTGCCGTCATAGAGATGTAATTATAAACGAATCTAATAGTAAGTATTCTTTTTCCATTAATTTGTGGAATAATCTCGTCCACATTCTTAATGGCACAGGCTGCAGCATCTTAGGACCCGTGCGAAAGCGCATGCCCCGTGCGAGCATTCTTTTGTTTACGCATGACATTCGACATATATACGCTTAAGAGTTTTTGCATATTTTCCTGCTATAGTTTTTTCTCCTCTTCGTAAATTAATGTGCCTTCTTGTGCTATATTCTTTATGCTTGTATGCTAATATACTGTAAAGCTATTGTGTGATTATCTGTATACTTCTGATAAATATGTGGACTCGAATATAAACCTTATAACAGTAAGTGACTTTTATTTATAGTGATAGTGTTCTTCATTCCACAATTTCATACTTTAAATAGTCAACTAATCAACGTGTAACGTTTCGCTTACACATTGTTAGGGGTACAGAAAAGCACATGCGCAACGTAGTCTATTGTTACCTTATCATAAGGGAATAAGGTTCAAAATCGCTTGCTGCTTTCTTTGTTTATTTCCTCGACCGTTGCGTTGGTTCTAGAAAGATGTATTCTCGAAACATGTAGTATTTTCGCGGACGGAACTTTCTCGAACCCCTGTTCCGCGTTATATAAGCGGCCCGGCGCGTCGACTGATTCATTCAGTTCTGAGCAACGAGCGATACCAGTTAACAAGTGCGATAATTAGTGACCTCGGCTATTCCTTTGGACTGTGATTAACCTGTGATTTGTGAAGTTCTGTTGTGTAATCTAGATCTCAAAAAGTCTTATTTAGAGCCATCAGGTGTTTGTTTCCAAATCCGCGAACCCCAGACCGTAACACTATATGTCGTCCAGAACAAAGCACCATGATCGTAGCAAGGAGCAAGAGAGGGCAGCTAATCATTCCCCCTCCCAGACCTCGCTAAACACTGAGAAATTCACTAACCTATTGCATTTTGAACTATTTAAGTAATAACCATTGAAGGTTTTTTTGACTTATTAACTAAAATTTTGGTCTCCCCTAGGCCAAATGCGGGCTACGCCCATGGAAAGTACTCTCATAGAAAAAAATTATATAAATCACTTATATAAAAAATATTTTATAATTTCAGTTTAAAATAATTCTCAAGAAGCAGGCGACGTAACGGAAATTTTTCGTATATAAAAGTTTTTAAGTCCTTCATTGTTCAGCACAAGGGGACTTTGAAAAGAAGGTTTTCATTTTACTTACTACAAGCTTTCAAGAGTACGATGACGGTAGTAATAGACAATATTTTCAATATTCTCTTACATTTCTGTTAAAGCTATAAAATATATGGAAGTCAATAATTGAAAATTGTACTAAAATAAAATAAGTAAAATTAAAAAAAAATAAGTCATTATTATATTTAACATTGGCAGTATCGATCTTGTTTCCATTTTGTATCGACGTTTTAGTTAATTTTATTTCTAATTTAATGTATTAATAAAATATATTCTAACATTCTGCATTCCTCGGTAAGAGTTAAAATCTCTTCACATATTCATATACGGATTCAATCCATACGGCGATACTACTTTACTAATTGTGTGGATTCACATTGCAGACTACGTTGTGGCGCAGCGGTAGCAAACATGCCTTAAACGCCACAGGTCGTGAGTTCATATGTTTTTATTGACCATACAGACATGTATTCCGGTCTGTGTGTTTTTGTCCTTGTCATTGTTGTATGTTTCCGGACCCCCGACACAAGATATAACTATCCTAATAGGAGCCGATGATTGTGTAGCGTTAAAAAAATCTAAATTCGTCATTAATTAGTGAAGTAGGTACATAATAGAATTTACCTCTTTTCGTATCAGATTAGGAAAGGAATCGGTTAAGAAGGCGACTTCTCTGCGCACCAACTTCAATGTTCTTTCTCTTTCTTTCATATTAGCCTTGATCTCCTTCTCCAGTTTACTAAATTCAAATTTTCTATCGTCCAAGTATTCCATAGCCAGCTGACCCATCTCAGTCGCCCCCATCAAACATTTTCCTTGAGCACGACAATCAACTTTGAGAGCCTCTAACACCACGGTGAAGTATGAAGAATCCTTGAATAAAACGCATAATTTTTGATAGTTAGTGATTGTAAACCATAAAAAAGAAAACAATTATAATATTATATTAATGTATTGTGTAAATTAAATACGTACAACCAGGCGGTCCTATTGCTAAAAAAAAAGATAAATACAAGAAGGTATAATACATTGCCCACAATAAATGAAAAATAGACGTATAACATTTATATACTAATTTCATTTAATATTATTTCGATACGTACTAATGCATACAGAGAAGGCAAACTACATATTTCTCTGTTACAAACCTTCTTCAATATGTCAAGTATTTTCTTATACATGACTTTTATAGCTAATGCTGCATTCTTTTTAATATTCGCTCTTTGAACGTAATTAGCGACCGCCTGTTCTTTTTTCTCCGCCGGGAGTTTCCCACCAACTTCGTAAAGTAGACGATCCTTCAATTCAGCCGATTGGAGCTTTAAATTGAAAATGTTATTTACTTATAAGTATTTAAACATAGTCCAGTAGTCAAATTAATTACAGATTAAGCTAAATTGCGGTAAAGAATATTTTAATAATTACCTTAAAAAATTATCAATATTTTAATGGACAAAAATTTTACTTTCATTTCTTAAACATTTAGTCTTCTTCTTCTACTTCCTAGCATTATTCCCGGTATTATATGAGTATTGACCTAGGATCTGCTTAGTAATCTTATCCGGCTTTGACAGGTTACTAGTTTTTACACAGAGCGATTGGCATCTGACCTCCATAGCCTTAAGGGCGAACCAGTAACTCATTGGATAAGATCAATTTACTTATCAAGAGTTAACGTTTATTATCAATTGTTATGTGATAACAACCGGGATCGTCTGCTTAACGTGCTCTTGGCACGGTGGGCACCCACAAAGACAAACGCCCCAGACTGAAACTGATATTTGTAAGATCGATGCAAAGCGTCGAGGCTAAGGCTGACTCGTCACCCACAACGCCACAACGGTGTCGGTTAAAAAATATAAGTTTTGATGAAATAAATAATGATCACAATAATCTAATTAGCTTTTCAAATGGACACAATGAGATCAATGGGACCAAAAACGCAATGCATTTAACGTTATTAACATTATATTAATGGAACAAAAGGAGATATTAATCCTATTTAAAGCTTATTCAATATGAATTAAGCTAATTAGATGACATTAAAATATTTTGTTTTAAAGCTAAGGGTAATAGAAAAGTTAATGCTTTTAAAAGGTTTTTATTACACTAGAAATGTTGGCATTATCATATTTTGTATGCGTTGATAATAATTAATTTTAGCGCCGTCATTAAGAAATGCACTTTAAAATTCGGCCAAGTGTGTGTCGGACTTGCACAAAGGGATTCAGTACCAATAAAAGTATCAAGTTTCTTGAGACCACTTTAATTTTGAATATCAATTTGTTATTATTATTTTTAGAGTTCTGTACCTCAAAAGTTAAAAAGGAACCCTTATAAGATGACTCTCGTGTCTCACTACCGATTTTCTCAAGGAAATTGAAAATTAAAACAAGATACTGAGGTCTATAGTCCCTATTCGGTGTATAAAAATTAAGGTTTTATAGTTCAAATATAAGAAAATTCTAAAAAAGAAAAAAAAAGAAAATTAAAGGTGTTCCCCATACACACATACAAAGTTGACGCCAATTAAGATAGACCTCTAAGTTGTATGGGCGCTCATATTATTTAGAGAACTGTGTTAAAGAAGATTATAGTGTAATGATAATTTTTTTATAGTGGCCGATAGAAATGTATGAATTCGGGCCTTTCGGGCACATGTTTATTATAAATATCTGTTTTGGTCTAGGCGTTTGTCCTTGTGGGTCTCCCCACCGTGTCTCAGAGAGCACGTTAAGATCTCGGTCCCGGTTGCTTATCAAAAAACATCTGATAATAATCATTAACTCTTGATAGGTAACCTGTCAAATCCGGATAAGAGTAATAAGCAGACCCAGGGAAAATAAAATACCGACAATAATGCTAGGATGAAAAATATTTATTGTGCTCCGGAAAATCACATTTTGTGAAAATTTCACCTATCACGATTCGTGAGAAGCCCCCGCTGACAAAATCAGGTGGACCGGCAGCTGAGCCCTAATAATAGAGTTTTCATTGACACCCTTCGGGTACGGAACCCTAAAATATGGTCTGCTACAGCTTATAGAGGATTAATGAATCCATTAATGGATTTATATAAGTTTTTCCAATAAAAAATATAACTACAGACAGCGTTGTTTCGATTGCATTTATAAAAAGTACAATAATAAAGATTAAAGCATTTAACACGAAATACTAAAAGCAATTTCGCAATCATTTTATATCAAACATTTAATTGATTTTATAAAATCTTTATAATTAATTAATAACGACTCTTATTTTAAAAATCTTTATCCTTACTTAATATTATAAATGCGAAAGTAACTGTCTGTATGTCGCGCTTTTACCCCAAATCTAATGAAACGATTTAAATGAAATTTGGTACAAAGATAGTCTAGAACTCGAGAAAGGACATAAGTTTTTTAATGCGCTAAAACGCTTGTGTGGTTTAAAGGGACGGATTTACAGGTGCAGTTATTTTTAGGCTGTTGATTCGATATAAATAAATATGAGAGTGTTACCCTCCACGGATTAAATTAATAGGGAATGAAACGTTATACACACGGACGAATCCGCGGGCATAAGCTATATGTTATAAAATCGCCGCGCTTGTTGTTAAATTTAAGCAACCCGGCTCCACTTATCACCTGTATCAAATTGTCTTGTCGAGAGCCCTTTTATAGACTCATCCTCTTATAATATTTAAGAAGATATTTCAAAATGTGTACAAAATCAACGTAAAATTAGGTAGTATTATTAGGAACTTGCTACCTATAAGTATTATAACAGAATGATACTAGTGTAATGAGAAGCCAAAAACATGATACGTATTGCTTCCAACGTGACTCGTTACGGAGCAATCAAATCCTATACAAATTGATGAAAATGATTTTCGTATATCAACAAAATACTTAAGATATTACGATATGATTACTACTCTACCTGAATTAGACGAAATTCTTCCATTTTCCGCTTTTTCGTGTATCTAATACGATCAAGTTGTTTTCGTTTATTGAAATTTTCTTGATGAATACTCTCTAATACTTTCTGTAAAAAAAAATTAAATTATGTAATAGTTTAAGTTACGAGTATAACTAGTCGGCGTACTTTAGTGCCGGTATCTACCATTTACTCCGGACTCCGGACGGCTCAGGCATTTTTAACGGCTTTTTATGTTCTTTTAACCATTTTTTTTTAATTAAAGGGACAGATAAGTTCATAAAGGTTAAGATACTGAATTTATTTTTTCTCTAAATGGATACGTATAAATTTGAAAATTAATTGATAAAGTGTTGGCGTCGTGCGTGGCGTCTTGTAGGCCTCTGCGCCCTAGTCTTCGGCTCAGGAATTAACCTATCCCCTGGCTTACTTAAAAATTTAATTGGTATTTTATCATCTTCACCCCATTAGTATAGTGATATCCAATGTCGGAGGTCCGAAAACACATACTAGGACAAGGAAGAAGGTCAATGAAAATATCTGCTCCGAGTGGTAATCAAACTCGCGACCTGCGGCGCTTTAGGCAGGTTTGCTACCACAACTGCTTGCTGTTCCACAACGTCGTCAATAAAGATAATTAATAGCAAAGATCAAATGTATCATAAAGCATATTAAATAAAAGGGCTCTTTGTCACGGATACGAATGTAAAGTTCTAAGTTGTTATATTGCTTCTATTGTGTATAGTAAAAAAAGGTTGTTTCAATATTACAAACAGACTTTTGAATTTTATTATATGTATTTATTCAAGTACCGCCGTTTGGGTTTAGTCGATTTCGAATATGTAACTACTCCTGTCTCTATTTTTTAAAGTTCATATAATATCATCGGTTATTTCATCTTTTCGTCGTGATAAATATCGAATGCCCAAATAATAAGCTATTTGGTTGATTGCACTAAATTATTAACATGGCTTTGTCTCACTTTCTCGCTTAAATGCACCATATAGTACTCATCAGAGCGCATATTGTATTGAATTCAAGATCCACTTAGAATTAATTAAACTGCGTTTCAACCTACTGAGAAAGTGATCATGTATTTCTTAATCCAGACTAATATTATAATGTGAAAGTAGCTCTGTCTGCCTATCTATTAAGTTTTAACGCGCAAGTTGCGACGGTCGCGGGTTCAAATCCCACTTGAGGCAGATGTAACCAATATCTGTCTCATCTGGGCCTTTGTCCTTGTAGGTCTCCCCACCGTGCCTCGGAGAGCATGTTAATCCGTCGGTCCCAGTTGTTATTCATAACACTTGCTAATAAATGTTAATTCTTGATAAGTAATTTGCTCTTCTCCAATGAATTACTGGTTCACCCTTGGGGTTGCGGAGGCCAGATGGCTGTCAGCACCATAGGTAGGTGCCACTCTCACGTTGCCAACCTCTACATATTGGTTCTTAAATCTCCTCTGCCCAGTAATTTCACTAGCGTACAGTGCCCTTGCAACCAGAACGCAGTAATGCCTAAGCACTACCATTTGGCGGCAGAATATTTGACACTGCGGTGGTACCTACCTAGCCGGCCTCTTGCAACAAAAGACCTACCACCAGTGTGACTGATTGCACTGGTGGAATAATCTCTGCTGTGACAGAGGTTATCCCAACAGCGGACGATGGGGTCGTCACATCCCGACGCCGGGAAAAGTGTAGAAAAGTGTGGTGAGAGAATCTCTCTCATATTCCTTGGCAATGTATTTTTATTGTTCATAGGTTATAGTGACTGCTAATTATCAGGCGGACCGTTGGTTGTTTGTCAACTGTTATGATATAATAAAAACGATTAAACTTAAATATTTTAAAATAGTCCTTTTAACACAGTAATGTTACATAAATAATTGTACATAATGAAATAATGACAACCACTTTCTGTCACGACTATTCTAATCTAGATTTAACGTAATTGGCAGACTTAGGAGTAATTCTGCGAAACGCTAGCAAGAAAAACAAAAAAATAAAAGAAAAATAAAGCTTTTGTAAAATAAAAATATTTCTCTTTGTTTGATCGGGATGAAATTTGAGTATAGTTTTAGAACGGCCGCTAAGGCTTCTGAAGAAAATAAGTTTATTTGTTTTTATTTTGTAAAATATGGCCTTGAAAGGAATATTGAACTACTTATTGATGTTATTAGTAGGTAATATGCTTTTTATTTTCTCGTAAATAAAGTAATGAAGGCTCAATGGAAGCTGATGTATTTCACCCTTAACCTTTGACTTCTGTTTCCAATTTGTATATTCAACGGGATATCAATTCACTATAATGAATTCATTATTTTATGTTTTGCATATTTCTCTCGGTCGTTTTAATTAAATTATAACACTAAAATTATAACCAATTAATATTTTGAAGGAATTTTTGACGTCAGCGTGATATCAATAAATATCATGCCTTACATATGACGACGTTGTAGCGTACCTGCCTTAAACGCCACGGGTCGCAGGTTTGATTCCCGCTCGGAGCATAATATGTTTGTATTGACCATGCAAACATATTTTCCGGTCTGGGTGTATTTGTCCTTATCCTTGTATGTGTTTCCGGACCCCGACACAGGATATCACTATCCTAATGGGGGCCGTTGAGTGTGCAGCGTTTATTTATTTATTTATTTATACATAAGAAATGAATCAAGTTATATGACACATTATTTCCCACTTATATCAAACTATGACGTAAAAGATTAAAAATTAATACGAATAATGAAATATTTTCACATTTAGTGTCGTTCAAATAAAAAATCACTCAGACAGCGACAGTACCGACGACATTGTGGCGCAGCGCCGTAAACTTGCCTTAAGCGCCACAGGTCGCGGGTTTGATTCCCGCTCGAAACAGATGTTTGTGGTGTCCATACAGACATGTCTTCCGATCTGGGTGTGTTTGTCCTTGTCCTTGTGTATGTTTCGGGACCCACAGGATATTCTAATGGAGCGTGTTGAGTGTGTATTTAATATTTATTGAGAACTGGCATCAAAAACCTCCTGCTTACAAGCGACATACATACATAGCGTCCACTCACGAAGGCGTCTCAGCGCCGACTAATATTTTACTAGAAAATTTTGAACAATAAATCATGGCAGTCATCAAACAAAATAGGCCTTAATGCAACAGCTTAAGGTATAACTTTAGAAGCAAAATATGTGAAAATGATACATTTGATATTTTTTTTTTCTGAGCTAATGTATCGTATTATTATAAATATCTCTACCTAGGGTTTAAGTTGAACATGTCTTACTATTAGAGGTATTTTTTTAAATTGATATCACGTAAGAAATAGTTTAAAAGGCTACCTAAACTCAGCTCGATATCGTTAATTTGGTGTGAAGAGGCTCCGGAAAATCGGTTTTACTATAAAAAATAATAAGAAAATTTCATATTTTTACAGCGTTATTAAAGGTAAAGGCCTGATCTATTCATAGTAATTAAAAGTTTCATTTAATTTACTTTGATTTTGTCGGAAATTAGATCGAAATTCATCTATTTTTCGTCAAATACGTAAACGCGCCCTTAACGAAGAGGTCCTTTTAAAAATTATCCTATAAAGTAATGTCTTAACGCAAAGCTACGATTTGATCTAGAGCTTGATTTAGAAATGATGAAGTTGGCATCACTGCGTCAAATAATATACACAATATTAGAATAATGATGTAAGAGTGATATCATACATTCTTGCATCATATTTCAATCACAAAGGATTGCACTTGTACGTCAAAATTACATAAAGGATTTATTGAATTGAATTCTTTTTAGGCTACTTATTGAAGCTTATTATCGCTCACTGGACTAACGAAATTGAAAATTTAAAAATTTCATCAAAATCAATCTATCCATTTAAGGGTCAAAAAAGACCGTTGTGGCGTGTTGGTAGCGAGCTTGCCTTTGGTCCCAACGAATCATTGGTTTAGATTCCAGCACGGGGCGGACATTTTTATTCTAGGAAAGCAGGTTAAGCTACCGGGCCCAGTTGTTATCATAACATTTGATATTAATCGGTAACCCTTGATAAGAAATTGTTCCAATGAGTTATTGGATCGCCTTTTGGGCTACTTTTACTACGGAGGTCAGCTAGCAATCGCTCTGTGTAAAAACTAGTAGCCCACCATATCCGGATAAGAGTAATAAGCAGGCCCTGAGCTAAATACCGGGACCAATGCTAAAAAAGGAGTCAATTAGGTACATAAACATTAAAAATATAAACATAACATTACGCTACAGCTTTTTGAAGACAACGAGAAACTTCAAACAAGCTAGCAAACTAAACTAGGCAAGTCCGCAAATTGAGGTTGAAGAGGGGGTCACGTTACGCCGGTTGCCAAGCCAGCATATAATTGTGTTATATGATGATCTCAATTTAGAGCGGCCATGTACGTGTCTAACTAGCTAGCTAGAACTAAAACAAAATACCTTCCAGTACTTTGTAAGAAAAAGGAATTGTCTTAGGAATATATAATTTTATTTCCTATGTATTTTGATTGTCGTTCGTGTATTGACTGCTCTTAAATATAGTCCATAATATTTTCACTATACGACACCGAATATCAATTCATTTCATCATGTTTCAATTTGTTCTTTAAATTCAGAAACTCCATTGAGCCGCAGGTTAGGTTTTTTAGACCTAACAATAGATTTTATATAATAACAATATCCTGACTCGGGTGTCCGGAAACACACATAAGCAAAGAAAACCACCCATACCGACCAACTTGAAAATATCCGTATTATGATCAGTATAACCAGCAGTTGAAAACGGATACTAATTCACGACCATACTTGTTTAAAGCAGATTCCCTCCCACTGTGCCACAACCGCCAAATTAAAATATGCAAGGATAGTCGTCATTTCAATGCCACTTTATTTTTGGATTTCCAGTTATCTATTCATGGATTTAATTATATAAGCGAACGATTCGCGGTTTAATGAACACGACTGAATAATTTTGTCAAATAACTGTGGGAAGCATGGACGTTTTACTGATTTCAATTCAAATTAATTTCAGTCGGTATGTCGTTACATCATCATTAACAAAATCCCAGATTGCTTACTGGAACTGCCAATAAACAAGTTTCAAATCATATTGTTCGTTAGAGGAATATTTTTCTGATAAAAATTGTTGGGACTCATAATATTGCTGGATCTCATTCAAGAACCAAATTTTATAAAGAATACAATTGTAAAAAACATATATTTGAAAAGAATAACTGTCGAGTCTCTTGTCGTTTCTTCTCGGTAGAATCAACCTCTGAACAGTCGGCAGCGTTTGACTATTCAAAAGTACTTTTTAAAAGTCTTCTTGAATAAAAATAATTTTGATTTTTATTTTTATTTTGATATATATACCCTAAATAACACAACGAAATTAATTATATGCAGACACATATCTATAAGCAGAATTATGTATCATAAATTCGGGAATCCTGCCGTCGTGTTGTAACAGAGGTGAGTCCCTTCGACTTTCCTCTTTTACTTACACATAATTTATTCCACAATTTTAATAATATTACTTATTTGACTTCGATAATATTTCATAACATCAGTCCTCGGGAATCGTTAAGCGACCCCCGCCGCCCACTGCGCGCCCACTGCTTCTATCCAACCGATCATTGTGCGGAATAGAAATAAAATTATATTTATATTTTTGCTATTAAGCATTTTCTTATTACAATTTAAAAAAGAGAGGATTTATTTAATTATATTTTTTGCGCTATTCTAAAATGTTTGCTTTTTGCTGAAGTTTACCGGATTGAATGAATTCGCACTAAATGTTTTGTACTTACTGTGTACTGTGGCTTAGCGATTATTTATTTTAATGCATCTTGGTGTTTAGATTTCCATTAATATCACTTTGTATCGCGTATTGATTAATACCTATAATATGTGTCACATACCAGTTGCTGACCCAAGAGTTAAAAAAGGAAGGAAGTGATAATAGGAGAGAAAGATTAGAACTCTCTCAGTCTCTCAGCGGTATAATAGCTTTAAGTCTAAGGAGAGACTTTGCCTCTTTATGCGTATACTACCACTTGTACAATGGAATGTGTTCCAAAGAATTGTTTGATATGATGCCTACAGCAACCACCACCTCACCGCTCGCCATCGGCAGGGTATTCATCCACACACATTTGAACCTATAAAGTCGCGCACAGTGCGATTCAAAATAATTTCCTTCCACGAACCCTCCGACTGTAGACTGAGCTCCCTGCTGAGGTTTTCCTAAGACGCTACAGCTGGGTTATATTTTTTCCCTTAGGGCGCTCCCAGCGCATTCTATACGATAGACTCACACGACGGTGTGAGCGCGACGCGACGTGCGAAACAAAGAACCTCGTCCTCGCCGGCGAAGATGGTGTTGTGTGCGTGTTTGTGCTGTGTAAGGGGCATTTTCTTATGTAATCCTATCGTCAGGGTCTTGCAGGACGTGCTTTGGACGCCTTACTTTTGTCGGTTGGTTACATCGGTCTGTGTAGATACAAGCATGTCTAATCAAAGGATTTGGATGGAAAGTAGTTTGATCGAAATAGTTTTGCGATAAGCGCTTCAAATGTTTGGGGATCGAATCGATTTCAAAGTCTCTATGGAGATCTACGTTGCGAGCGTACCACGGACAGCCCGAGGCCATGCCTATGAATCGGTTCTAAATTATTTGTAATTGATTAATTCTTCTGGCGTGGACATGCGAAAAAACAGGGCTCGAGTAGGTCAGTATGGGACGTATACAAGCTTTGTATAATGTCACCTTATTTCTAAGCGACAGTTTACTCCGCCTGCCCAACATCGCATACAATCTTCCCTAAAACGAACGCTGCTTTATTGCGTGCCTTGCGGATATGAGCTTCAAAGGTAAGTCTGTTATCGAGTATGACGCCTACATATTTGGTTTTATCTTTCCATGAGATGGGATGATCGAACAAGGTGATGACTCCAGGTTCGGGTTATATGGAGTTCTTCAAGGGAAGGTTAAAAAAGTTTTTAAGGGGTCGGCAACAAGTATGCGATACCTCTAGGATTGCAGGCGTTTATAGGATACGGTGTCCGCTTACCAGCAGGCGAGCCGTAAGCTTGTTTGCCACCATCGTGGTGGAAAAAAATAATTTAACAACAACAAGAAGGGATTTTGCTACTCAAACTCAAAATATCTTTTATTCAAGTCGTCCTGAAGGTTCTTTTAAATCGTCGTTAAGTAAATTCAACTGTGGGTATTCGATGAGAGGAAAGTACTTCTGTATGTATTGGAAAACTGTGACTAGGTAATGACAATGTAAAATTGTTACTAACATCTGCTTGACTATTCATATATGTGAGTTGCAAGCGTCTATGCTCCTGGAAAGCGTTGCGTAGAAACTGCTTGTCTCCATATACAGCTACACCAAGCTCCTCACGCTTATCAGTAATATCCTTTCGCAATTGTCGAATATCACGGGAGTATCGCTTTTTCTGCTTCGCCAAGTCACCTTCGTGAATCTTACGATCTCTTTCTAAATAGAACATGAAGCAATTTACCATAACGGTAGATAAAAGAAGAAAAATATATGATAATTTCTAGCTGAAAATCTACAGCTCTAGACTGAAATCACTTAACCTGGATCTCGTACATCGGTAACTGACTGTGAGATAATTAACCACATTATTTAATAAATCCCGTTGCAACAGCTAATCTGTGTAGTTACATTGTGCTTACACAGCACAACATTATAATTATTTCGAAGAGGTACATCAACCATTATTTCTCATTAGAAATACTCACCGTATAGTTTGATTAAGCCCCTGTATTGATTAATTTTATCCTTGATAACCCAATTCTCATCTTGCATCCCATGGATGCGAACTTTCGCAGCGGATAGCATGATTGTATAAAAACTTTAAAACACAATAATTAATAAGTGAAAATAAATGTATAAATAATAATAATAATCCACCAATGACACAATTGAAGATAGAATTTGACAGTTTAATTTATTTTTATTTTATTTGTAAGGAGTTTTACTATGTGCATATGTAAAATTTCGGTGTGCAACCAACATTATTAAACATAGAATTATTTATTATAAGAACTTTGTTGTTAAATATATAAATATACATAACATAATTTTCTTAAATTTTGTCAAAAACGGTGATTTATTTTGGCATTAATGGGTTCACCTTCGTGCAAAATAGCTATTTTCTATAGAAAGCTGTGATAGAGAGAATACTGATTGATGCAAAAATGTGTAATTCAGTTCTTCATCATTTACATTATATTGCCCTACTCACTAGTATATTATTAAGTTATTACATAGGTTTATTGTTGAATAATTCATAGGTTATTACTTGTCCTGCAATCGGAATATCACGTAAGTACGTGTTATATTATTATTACCTGTGACTGTATTACACGTCTAATACAATCGCATGTACAATAGTCCACTGCTTCGCTCATAAGCCAATCCCTTAAATGTGTCGGTTCAATTTCAAGTTCTATTCTTGTCAATATCTCATTATTTTCATTATTTATTCCGTTATCGATATCCGGAGTCCATCTCTAGTTAGCCTTCCGTTTTTCGTATGTTTTTGTTAACGTTGCTCTCACTCCCTTCCCTACCATATCTCTTTCCCCACTTAAAATTCAATATGGCGTTGTGGTGTAGTTAAGGGGGCGGTATAGTTCTTCATTATAAGCGTAAGTACAAGGTAGGAATTATCTGGATTCCGGATATCTCAAGAAAAATAATAGGTAAATTTTATTGGAAGGTAAAACTTTCTATTCTGTTATTATCTTATCGTTTGCTTTTTTGCATATAGATTGAATAAATCTATAAGGACTTTTTCATATAATATATAAGAAAAATCCTGTGTTTATCATATCTTTATAATACCTAATTCTTCATCTAATGTAATTGATTATATTTAGAAATGATTTGATCTCGAATTTTGAGGCTTATATGATTAAAATATGAACTCATCCCATCAATCTATGCCTGTCTTTAAAAAATGATACATTATAATGGAAATAGATTGAGAAAAACAGATACCCGTCTGAGATGCTAAGTAACTGCGCCGAAAGTATTCGATGGAATTATGAGTACAAATTACAATTTCACATTAATTTATTCACATCTGAAAATACCTGAATCTGTTTATTGAAATAAAAATTTGTCTGAAATCGATACGCAAATTTATTAGGTATTGTTTTAAAATTATATGATTCACGAAGATTTTAGTATTTCGGTACGATATGTAGCCACTAAATGCCCCTCCTATATCGAGATAAAATATCCTATGTAGCTTTAATTGCTTTAGAAGACTTGATAATTTAAAGTGATTAGTGAATACAATTACAATAAACGCTACACACCCAACGTCCCCCATTAGGATAGTTATATCCTGTGTCGGGGGTCCAAAAATATACACAATGATATGGTCAAACACACCCAGACCGGAAAACGTGCCTGTATGGTGAACACAACCATCTGCTCCGAGCTGAATCGAACCCGCGACGGCGCGATGTGGCGCTTAAAACAGGTACGCTACCGCTGCGCTACAACGATGTCAACAAAAGTTTATAATTAAGCTTTGATTCAATTAAAAGCTGTTTTCGAAACTTACCTCACCTCCCTAACTTTAATAATTAAAGATCTGCGCGATGTTGTTTGTTAAGCCATTTGAAATTTAGTGTACACATAAAAAATATTCAAAACGTTTTTTCGTATACCACTGTAGCGTGATGATTTTCATAAATATTAAATGAAAGAAGTATTAATGAAATACTGAGAATTCGATTACAATAAGCCCGTAAATAAGTCTACTCCTATCTGGGTCTCCTTGAAAAGTTTTCACCACTGTCCGATTTTGATTTTTATGCCCAGTTCAAACATGTTCCAGATTAAGGCCAAGTTTATTAAAAATGAAATGTAGCATTACGTAGCATCGAATCCAATAATTGTGTTATCTTCTAATGCTGTTATAAAAACGCCTCATATCAAATTTCCTTGAATTTGTACAGACAGACAGACAGATCAGCCAGTTGCAATTTCATTACAGATGTGTCGGTTTTTCATCTCTACATACATTCATAGTATAAAACACCGTTTTGTCGTTGTGGGTAGCGAGTCTGCACGGTCTTAGACTCGACGGTGGCGCTCGGGCAGATGTTTGTTATAAATATCTTTTTCGGTTTGGGCATTTGTGCTTGTGGATCTCCCCACCGTGCCTCGGAGAACACGTTAAGCTGTCGGTCTCGGTTGCTTATCACATAACACCTGACAATGATCATTAATTCTTGATAGGTAATTAACTGTTACTGGTCTGGTAGGTAATTAACTGTTCTGGTAGGTAATTAACTGTTACTGTTAGATGGCAATCACTCTGTGTAAAACTAGTAAGGTATCACATCAGAATAATAAGCAGACAATGGATAAGTAAAATAGGGGAATAAAAAAATTCCGAGTGTCTTTACGCCTTAGTTTGTAAACTAACTCCCAAGCTATTAGCTACGCATTAGATTAAATTTTACATCGAAGGTTTATAATAATATGTCTAGTAGTATCCAGAACGAGACGAGGGCGGATCGCTATACTATGAAAATTTATATTGTTCATGTATACTATGAAAATCTTTCAATTAATAGAAAACGATATTGGAATCATTGCGATTTTAATAGCTTTTGTTTTTTTAACAAACGACAAAAAAACACAGTTTTCCTCTCGCAGTTTCTAATTCCTACGACCATGAGTTCTTAAACACTATTGTGATAATTTTGAAAGCTCATAAGCTATAGCCACTGATCAAGCGAAACCGAAAAAATAAAATTTAACTAAGAATTATGAAACATTTAATTGCATCAATAAAATTCTTAAAAAAACGATGATTTTAAAAATGGGTAAACTATTTCCGTAACCTATAAAAAGAACAGAAAAATGTAACAAATTAAAAACGATTTATGAGAAGTGTTACTAGTAACTCTAAACTAAGGTCTAAATTTCCGTAAATACAATGAAAAATGCTAACATAATAAAACTAATATTATAAATATAAAAGAGCTTGTGTTTCGATAAAATTAACTCAAAAACTTTAGTAACTTTATATATAAATTTGTAACAATTTTATTTACTATTTATTCTCGGGATCGCTTAGAAGAGCACACAACCCTCTATGAGTTCCAACACCACACTTTGTACCGTATGGGCAGTTACTGCATGTCATACCAGGTTGATATATTGGAAAGCCGTCAATATTACCAGCGGGCCCGTAATTGCAAAATATGTATACAATAATATTCGGTTCTCTTTCCTTAGATTCTTTGTCAATTTCATTCAAATTTCCTCTATACAAAGGTGATTCTTGGTAATTCTTTTTTATTGTCGTTACAAAGTCTTCGAACCGTAAAGACTTCATCGTCGTCATATATTTAGTCCTCCGTAACAAGTTTTCTTTTTTAGGAGTTCGTGTGATGTTTTTCGTAACATTCGGCGGTGGAGTCCGTCTTTTTCGGAATAAAGTACAAGAACTACGTTTAGCAGTACATAGGGATTGCGAACAACCTATTCGCCATGTAGATGCCCACGAAGCAGCTGAATACCAATGAGCATTACATCCGCCAGCCGCACTACAATTGCTCGGCTTAAATGACCAAACATATTCCGGAGGGAGAGTCCTGGATCCAGAGAACCAAGCACCGACAGCATCTGCTAATACTTGAGCGACAGTTACACGAGGAGCTATAGGTCGAACATCCATGTTTTGTATGACATTAAACCTTATCGTATTCCTACATTCATCGTGCCTTTTTTGACATTGCCGTGACCATACCTCAGCCATTTCTTCAAGTTCGTAATCCCAGTACATCTTTCTCATATTAGCAGCTGGTGGTTGGCCTGCTTCAAGGCCCATGGCTATGTTGTCTCTATGTCGATTGTGTAGTTGAAGGATTTGATATTTCATCCACGAAGTCATTCCAGAGGCAAACAATCTTGAACTGTGTTTATCTTTAGCTGCACACATGGTATGTTGGTTTCTTAAAGAGCAATCAGGGTGTGTACAGTAATCGAAATCCCGTTTTGTCTGATTACTATCTACAAACGCAATAAAAAACAAAATAATAAAATAGATATACATTTTTAACAGATGTACGAAGGGCTACAAAATCAAAACTAAAATTGTCAGTGAAAAATATTTTCACAGCCTTATTTGAAACTGTCAAAGAAAAAAGAGGTTAATATCTGAGAAAGTTCTAGCAATTTATCTGTTGACATATTTTATTATAACATATAAATACAAATATGTCATTAATATTCCTGAAATATATGTAAAAAGTTAAACTGTATATACATTTTATTTTATAACAATATATATCTGATTAATTTAGGGATTGCAAAATGGCTTACAAAATTGTATCAATGGTTTTACGCAGTCTGTCTCTGATGATGTTGGTCGCAGCCTACTTTTTCAGTTCGGAAAACCTAAGCTTGACAAGAATAGACCATTTTATTATGTTAGGAGTGTGCGGGGGACTCTCCGTTCTCAACTTGGGTATTGTATTGGAGAGAGGCCTACAAATACAGTCTGACAAGTTCATAGAGGCTTCTTTCTTATTCGTTGGAATAATTTTAAATCTACTTAATGCAGTATTATCTTTTTCTGATTTTTATCACAGCCACGCCTATGGAGTGCCACGCCAATTAATGAATATTGGTATGTTATCAACATTAAGTTTAATTTTTTATACTGTCGATGTCGTCCTTCTTCTTTTAATAAAAAAATAACTAGTATTAGAGTTTTTGTAAATAGATATTGTATAAGGCCTTTTAATGCTTTCGTATAATTTTGACGGTACTTAATTTGGGAGTTCATCGCGGACCAGCGTTTATTAAACAATAATTTTATATTTAATATATAAATTTATTTTGGAAAAGGAATATTGCATACAACTTTAAATATTATTATATATATTTGTTGATATTGTTTAATTAAAAACATTTAGTACTAAACATACATCCATTGTATTGTTTTCTTTTCATGATAGTACAATTATTTAACATTGTTAAATGGTGTAAGACCGCAACCTAAGAACGCGCGCGTTGCACACGTTGTCAAACCCGCATGTGATACTTCAAGCGTCGTCTGTTGAAATCAACAGAAGGGAAGAGATGATTAGAAAGGAAAAAAGGAGAGATGATTAAGATGATAACGAAGGAAAAAAGAGAACCGAGGAGGTGGGAGATCGGGCATCCGGCGCTCTCGCTCATCGCACATAACGCAAGAGTAGCAACTGATAATGTTACTGTACGCCGATTTTCTGTGAGGGGGTAGTACTTTCCATGGCTGTATACCATTGAAAAATGTTTCAAAAATAAAAAACTAAGTATAAAAATTGTTTTTATATTTTGACGACTTGTAATTTCATTGAAATTGACATCTCAATTTTATCATAAAATGTATCCTCTCTTGTCTTGTCTTGCGAATAGAATATTATTATGGTATTTATAATATTGTATCTTAGTACGAGCCGCGATATAGAAGTTGATATCTTCCACAACTTTCATATTTGCCCATTGACTTTGTAAGATTTTCTTCGTCCTAGCATTATTCCCGATATTTTATGATATGACCGGTTATTAGTTTTTTATTATATTATTATCAGATGTTATGTGATAACAACAGGGGCAGACAGCCTAACGTGCTCTCAGAGGCCCAGTGGGGAGACTCACAAGGACAAACGCCCCCACCGAAACTATTATTTGTAAAATCAATACAAAAGTCACAATGGTGTCATTACTTTGTAAGATTTTCATCGATGTTAATAGGCATAATACGTCTAGACAGCATTATAATGGAAAGTGTGTTAAGATATAAGAATTAGGGTCCGACCGAAACTGGTTTTTCAGCCGAAACCGAAACCGAAACCGAACTTGCGGCCTCCCTGTCAGTTTCGGCCGAAACCGAAACCGAAACCGAAACTTTTTAAAAATATTTAAAATTACGTTTTTTTTACTGAAATTTGAATTTCAAGTTTTTTTTTACATTTACTTGCATATATACATTCGTAGTCAACTAATTAGGAACGGAAAATAATTTGGTTAAGTATTTTAAAAGTTTAATTTTATGAGATACTGTTTGTTATAAAGTATACTTTTAAATGGTGTGTACTTTTTCGAAGCTAAGAATATTTTATGGTGGTTTATTTTTAAAAAAATCTCTTGGATCGAAATTGCTCATTTACTGGCTGACCTTCTAATTAGGGACAGCAGGAGTTAATGTTTTATTTTCGATTTTTAAAAAATGAACGTGAAATACAAAGGCGGAAAGCCTTTGTATTTTTATTTGGCGTCATTCTTTAGTTTATAGTTTTGATTTCTAAAATTAATATTACAATTTATTAGTTATTTAAGTTGTGAAACGACCAAGCGAAAACAATTTTATCTCAACGTAAATGGCCATACCGTAAAATAGCTTACCAAAAGTATGGTTTTCAACGCTGTGCAATATTTTCAAACCTATAGAACTACTGAAACTGTGTACCTAGAAAGAAATTTAGATCGCAGACTGGTAATAGCTTAATAAAAAGTTCCTTTTATGGGCTCTGTAATTATTAAAAGAGAAATATTTGGGCTAGAACTTAGTGGCGAAGTTACATGGGCGCTTTAACATGAAAATGATCCAAAATATACTTCGCTGTTTATTAAATGATTTCTAGCCGGTGAACTACTATCAGTTTTAGATGGGCCTGCCAATAGTCTAGACATGAATTCTTTAGAACATTCGTGGTACAACACACTAGAAATTTAAACTAACTCTATAGTAGATCCAAAGACGCCTGGAAGAAGTTCACTGACGAAGCGTGTCATTATTTGATCGAGTCGATGCCGCGCCGATGTCGATATGGCTATAGCTAATAATGCAAATCACATTTAACGTTAATTTTTAATAGAAAACATTGCTTTTTAGATGAATTTAATTTAATAATAAATGTACATTTTTCTCTTCCATTACATTCTGCGTTCATTATTTCTAATGTTTTCTTAAGTGTCCCTAATTACTTGTCCAAAGTTATATTAGCACGAAAGAGAAGTAAATTTGAATTTTAATTGTTGTTATTTTTAATTACTATCCATTCCAATAATTAATAATTCTATTAAGAAAACATTGGTTAAATGATCAAGATCAGATCAACATTAAAAAAACGTAATGAAGACCTCATGTAAAATGAAATTACGGAATATATAAATAAATGTTACTCTTATTATACCAATGTCCCTAATTAATTGACCACCACTGTATATAATATAGACAGTTAAATAGAGTTAAATAAAATAAAAAGTTGACTGCGAAGTTTACCGAACAACGCACGAAAACTCACGAACACTTGAGTTTCGGCGGGGCCGAAAGTTTCGGCTATATTTTGGCCGAAACCGAAACTAAAGCCGAAACTAGATTTTTGGCCGAAACTGGCCGAAACCGAAACCGAAATTTCGGTCGGTCACTAATAAGAATATATTTCCATTTCAGTTTATTAACCAAGAGAATAAAACTTATCTCAGCTGAGTTCTTAAAAACAGCCGTTTCTTGAAAACAGATAATAAATTAAAAATTAAGCTTTTTATATCCATTCAATGATCCACAGATCCACTGCGAAAGTATTTAGAGAAAAATGAGATAAACAATTTGAGTTATTTGTTATTTTAACACAAGTCTCTTTAAATTTACACTTTCAAAATAATGATTTTTAAATCTTTCATAAATACTTTTGCCTTATTTAATGTTCATTTGTCCAACGCTACTACACTCTCAGAATATCAAGCCTTGATCTTTCCACAAATTTATTTACTAACTGAAAACCAAATACTCTCTCTTATACTTGAAACCACTTAATAAAAACACTCGATTGTTGATAATTTTAATAAAACCAATTAATAAGATATTCATTGGTTTTATTAAAAACCAATTAGTACCTTATTAATACACTAACAAGTTGTCAACGCGGAATGCGTAGTACTTTACCTATAGTGCCATCTATAATGAAATTTAGAACTAAATTAACTTAACCACTATAATGGATTGAACAAAATCATAATTATGTACTTCCACCCTCTTTTTTCCAAGAATTTAGATTATGGAATAATCTTTTTATCAATCCTAAGTATTCACTTAATCTAAATAATAAATATTTCTTTTAATTAATTAACTATACAGTCTTAAACTTCAATAAAAAATAGGCTTAAAATTAAAAAGCAAAAATTAAAATTTTCACCAACCCAAGACGGTTCCTAATTCTCATCTGAATATTCAACTTCTACACCGATTTATTTTGAAAATTTTTATATTTAGCTTTTTAGTTTTTAAGTAGGTACCTCGTTTTTTTAATTATTATATAATTTAAAGAGATTGTAGTGCTTTACGGAAATTCTTATGAATACTAAATGCAATGAATATTAAGTTTCTGTCAGTTGATACTAGATGGAGCTGAACGTACTTAGATCGCGCCAACGGTGTTCCATCTCATGTACTATAAGACCCCACAGTAGACAGTGTTATTTAAGTAGTTTCGGCATCCAAAAAATTTTTGAAGGATTCACGTTTCATGAAACGAGTCTCCAATATATCACATCAAAATTATTAAAAAATCCTTCTGATTTTTAAGTATCATAATAACATGGATTGAGTATCATACTAATTTGTTACTTAATGAACTTCTACTAGTTATACCAATGTGACATCATCAACATGTTACCCCAAGAAAGACTAAGCTATTATACTCGACTCAATTGATGGAATAGCACTAAGGGAATATAAGATACCGTTAAATACCAAGAATAAGAGAATTGTTATTTCTAATGTCTGTCCCGTTATACCAAATCGTGTTATTGAACAAAAATTACTAGAATAAAATATTAAAATAATGTCACCTATAACATTCATGAAAATAGGAATGGCTGATGCAGGTTTTTCACACGTATTAAGCTTCAGAAGACAGTTATATGTAAGTCCAGAAGACGAAACTCGCCTGCCGGAATCACGTCAATTAACTTTCGAAGGAACGAATTATTGGATATATAATTATATCAAATGATGCTTTAAATGTTTTGTGTGTAACACGATGGGTCATTTCATAACACAGAATATTATAATTTGGATAGCCTTACCAACAAAAAGCCTGAAGAAATCGAAAACCAAATGACGGAGGAAATCAATAAATTATTTGAAAAAAACGATGACCTCAATAATTGATACAACATTTACCCCCCGACATTCCCTAAAATATCGGAAATATATACAAAAGGTAAGAAAAGAAGCTACTCACCTACCTAAGCGAATCCTCTAAAATAGAAATTACATAACAAGATACAACAAAAGACAACAACTGTACAAATATTATGGAATCGGAATCTGAAGAAACAATTAGCAATGTTTTTGTAGAAGAAGAAGTAGGAACAAACACAAAGAAAAAATTGAAGAAAGCTGATCTTAGATCAGATGTAGAAGTCTGGAAAGATATTGAAATTCATATGACAGAACTAGCTAACGAAACTATATTTCCAATCAATCTAGATTTATTAGCTAAAAAAATTATTTAGCTTTTTTATAAATATAATATTATAGAAGTAATTTTTGATATCAACATCATTAGTTATGAATATGTTACAGTGGCATATAAATGGCTATTTCAAACGACTTCAAATATTTAACTGTCAATTAGTCAACTCAACATAACTTGTATTTGTTTACAAGAAAGAAATTTATCTAGCAATTATTATTCGTCTCTGTTAGGCTACGAACACTTTTATAAAAACAGAAGAAATGCTAGTAGGGCCAGTGGTGGTTCAGTTATATTTATTAAGCCTCACACAACTGCTTAAGAAGTGCAATTAAATACTAACATAGAAGCGATAGCGGTGTAAATAAAATTTCCAATACCAATTACTGTGTGCAATGTTTACCTCCCTAATAGCAATGCACTTGACTTAAATGAATTTAACGATTTGGTCAATCAGCTTCCAACACTTTATATACTGTTAGGTGATTTTAACAGCCACCATTTTTATTACGGTTCTAATAAATGTGACACCAGGGGTATGTTGTTAACATAGCATAGTGGCTGGATGAATATGATAATATATTGTTATTAAATAATGGCCAACCTACACATTTTGACAACCACCCACTACGGCAGCGTAGCTCGGTGCCACCACCTACTACGCTGCCCCATCCTCCTACGCCTCGACGCCTCCACCAGGGGGTCGTCAGTACGCAGGCGTTGGGCCTCCCTTTTGCGGGACATGACGGTCTCGCAAAACTCGGAGACCACCGTCCACGCCTGCCTGCTACACAACATTGCCCGGATGATCTCGGGCAATGTGAAGTCCGTACCTACTACGGCAATAAGCCGCAGCCTCTCCACTTTCCACGCCGGACACTGTTCTAACGTGTGCTGGGCGGTGTCGTCCACCCCCTAGTCACACGACTGGCACACGGGGCTTGACTCCCTGCACACAATAGTATGCAGGTACCTGTCAAAGCACCCGTGCCCCGACAACATCTGCGTCAGGTGGTATGTTAGGGAGCCCGACTTGCGCTCCAATGTCCAGCCGTCGGCTCTAGGAGCTCTTGCAACCACCTCTCCATCATCAACCTATTACCCCTCCTCTTCCACCGCTCCAGCTCACTAAGGCAGAACCCTCCTCCGGCGTTGCGTGCTTCGCACCTCTTGCTGTACAAGGAGGCAGAGAGTTCCGCCTGGAGCTCCCACGGGATTGATGCCAATGGTGCGGTAGCCCTGATAGCCATGACTCGCTGAGGGCGTCTCAGCAGAGCCCTATAACTGGCATTCAGGGCATCCACCCACACCGGCGCGCCGTAAAGTGCCATCGAGGCGACCACGTTGGCATATAGACGCCGACACGTTGACCCCGGTCCGCCAACGTTCGGGAGCAGGCGGGCGAGACCCGCCGCTGCTTGCACCAGCTTGGGTCCCATCCGCCGAAGTGCTCTCCGAAGGTCCACTGGCTGTCTAGCGTAAGGCCCAGGTACTTCAGCTGGGCCTCTATCCCGATCCGCACCCCCACAATGATGTTAGCGTTGGGGGTGGTCTTTACGCGGCCCATGAAAGCATATGGCGCTGGTTTTTTCCAGCGCCACATTGAGGCCCAACCTTCTTATTCTGGCCACCACCTGAGCTTTTCCAGCAGTGGCCGGAATCGACGCATCCCTATACGAATCCCCACGGGCTACTATCAACGTGTCATCAGCATAATAAACAAGGTAGAGCCCGCGGAGAAGTGCGCCACGGAGCACCGCATCATACCCAATCAAAACTGTGCGAACACCCCAACTCACACAGTGCTTAACGAGTCGACCTTCCCTATCCTGGTATTGTACACCACCCGTTGCAAATATCCGGGCATCCTGTGGGACTCTAGTCCTTCCAGGATGCACCGGAATGGGAGCGTGTTGAATGCGTTGGCGATGTCTAAGGACACCGCCACGATTGAGCCACCACGGAAGGTCGACTCGGCACAGAGTTTTTTCACCCGCATTATAGCGTCTACGGTTGAGCGGCCTTCCCTGAACCTGAATTGTGAGTCCTCAAGATCCGGACCCACAGTGCGTAGGTGCTCCACGATGCGGGAAGCCATCACCCGCTCAAAACATTTTCCGGCCTCGTCTAGCAGCACTATGGGCCGAAATGCCGATAGAGAATCGTCAAGACGGCCTGGCTTCCTCACCAGCACCAGTCTGCCCTGCTTCCAACATTCAGGGAACCGGCCCGAACTCAGGCACGCCTTCAAAAGTGGATTCCCTAAATGTGGATTCTAGCGCCGCCTCCAACGCGAGCACTAGCACGCGAGCGTGCACCCCATTTGGCCCTGGTGCAGTCTTCTTTCCACGAAGCCTGTCCATTAGGGTGTCGAACTCCCCGTCCGACACTAAAAGAGCCTCAACACTGGCCTCTACCGCAGCCAGTCTCCGGGCTGGCAGGGCTGACTGCGACTCTTCGGCAGGGAAGAGCGTCGCCACCGTCGTCTGTAGCTGTTGGGCGTCCAGGGCTTCCGTGACAGGGACGCCGTGATTGCGCAAACGATTGCGAATCGCGCGGTACGGTAGTCCCCACGGATCCCTATTGAGCCACTCCAACAGCTCCTCCCACGAGTGCCGCTTCGCTGCTCTTATGGCCACCTGGAGATCTTGTTTGGAGGCCCTGTAGATGTCGCTGAGCCTTCGCTCGTCCACTACCAACCGAACTCTCCTTCGCTGGTATCGCGCCACCGACTTCTTCGCCCTCTTGCAGGCTGCACGGAGAGCGGCGAGTTCTTGCGACGACCAGTACATGGCCGTGTCTGGTGGAGGTCGCCTGGCGCGAGGCATCGAGGCATCGCAGATGCGAGCCAGTGCCTCGTGAAACCAAAGGGCCCTCTCACTCACGGCCACTACTGGGGCCGAGTCGGCCTCCCAAGCCTGCACTATCGCGGCTTCTGCAGCTACCTCGCGATTTAGGCGTGTTAGCGCCCATCGCGGGAACGCTGGGGTCACTCCATTGCCAGAGACAGAGACGCCACAGATGGAGAATCGGATATATAGATGATCCGATAGTGTCTCCGTCTCCTCCAGGACTCCCCAGTCCCTAACCCGACTAGCCATCGCAGGGGACGCAAAGGAGAGGCCCACGATGGACTCCCCCTGCGGACGGACGCAAGTCGATGTACTACCTCTGTTGAGGAGCACCAGGTTCAGGGTGGCAGCCCAGTCCTTCACCTCGCTTCCACGTGGGTTCGTCGCCGAGGATCCCCAGGTCGTGGACTTAGCGTTAAAGGCCCCGGCTACGACCACCTGCAGCGGAGCGGCACGCTGGACCGCGCCTCGCAGTTCCGCCAAGAAGGCCTCGAATTGCGCGAGGGTCTTATTGGGGGAAAAGTATACTCCAACGAGAGCATACCCCCCCACCCCGCAATCACGAAACCGTCGCCCCGGTCGCGCAGTACGCATGGGGTCGAAGACGACCATGCCCCGACAATGGCAGCAGAACCGGACAAGTCCGCAAGCCAATTGTGGCGGTCCGGAACCGTGTATGGTTCCGCCACAATAGCCACCCCCAACTGCCACTCCGCCATATGCTGCAAGAGGAGGTCCTGGGCAGCGGCGCAATGACTAAGATTCGCCTGGATGACTGAGTGGGCCGCATTAGGCATTATCTACAATCATCGGCTCCTCGCGGGACGTCCGCTCAGTCACCGGAGCCGCTTTCGGCCCAGAACCTCCTCCTTGGCTGGCTTGCCCGCTGCGGCACACACCAGACAATGCGGCGACACCCTGCAGGACGTCACCTTGTGGCCGGCCTTTCCGCAGCGGTAGCAGGCGTCCCCGCGGTCCTCTGTAGCCGTGCATGCTGCTCTTGTGTACCCCAGCTGCAGACACCTAAAGCAGCGGAGAGGGCGGGGCTCGAGCAGCTTGATCTGCACTGAGCTCCACCCAATTAAGAGACGTCCTTCCGTTAAGGTCTTGGTGGCAGCCATCGGTACTTGCGCCCAAACAGACCCTATTCCGCCAGATCCGACTTTAATGACGCCAACCTTAACTTGGTCCGCAGGACAAGCGCCTTTCGAGGCTAACGCCCTCTGGACCTCCTCACCGGTGATGGAGTCGTCCAGACCGGAAAGCCGGATGTCCACCGATTTGTGTGGCCGGACGACTCTCATTGACTCCGGGAGGGCCATCTTTATTCGAACCGCCAACTGGTTCGCCTTTTGGCCATCACGGCAGCTGGCATCTCCAGCAGCCGCGCGCCGGTCGCCGTCATGCGGAACTTAAACCCGCCCTCGATACCGAGTTCGGCCAGATTAACTCGGTCCCTCACGTTTTTTAGGATATCGGCGTAGTTTGCCTTCTCCTCCGGCGGTGCGGGTATCACCACCGCCTGAGTGCGCGGTGGCTTCACCTTGCGCTTGACCTTGGGCTTCTCGGACCCTTTCCCTTTCCTAGTTTCCAATGTCGGCTTGGCTGACGGTTTTTGGGCCGACCTCTTCTTCTTCTTATTTTTGTCGGTGACCAAGGTCCAGGCCTCTTTACCGGCAATTGTAGCTGAGGTTGCTGCAGTCTCTGACCTTTCGGCACCCTTCTTGGGGCCCGCAGCTTTCTTCCCACTCGAAGTCGTGGGCTGTTTGGCTGCTGCTTTTGCCGCCTTGGCATCGGCGGCCAGCGGCGGACGCACACGCTCCGGAGGAAAGCTAAGTCTTGCCTTCAAAGACTCGATGCGGGCGTTTACCATGTTGCCTATTTGCCGCATTGGTTAGCTACACATGACTGTTGTGTAAATATAGAAAATTTTAATTTGTCAAGTTCGTTCGTAAGAGCGTCAGCTATCAGGGGAGGTTCATTTATTTTGGTTCGTAAAGATATAACGTGTAAAATTCGAGATGATATTGTATGTCTCTCTATCGAACGCACTGTGGAACTTTCTTACATCGAGTTCCAGCAATATATCATAATTTGCGTATACCGGCCCCCCATAGGTAGTTTTGATGTCTTTGAAATTACTATGGAAGATGTATTAAAGAAAGTTTGCTCACATAACAAGTCTCTTATAGTGTGTGGGGACTTTAATGTCGACCTTTTACAATCATCATCGTATAGTACTAGATTATTAGGTTTACTTAAATCTTTTGGATTAGTTAATTTGTTTTGTGAGCCTACTCGGATTACTAATAAGTCTGCAACATGTATAGATAATGTTTTTAGTCAGTGTGAGGTTTTAGATAAAATAATTATAAACAATCTTAGTTCAAACCACTGCGGACAAAAGTTTTCTTTAGTAAGGAAAGAAATAAATAAACCAAATAAAGTGACATGTAGACCAATTACTTTAAATAAAATTAATAATTTTAAAAGCCTAATTAGTCAAAATATCCAAAAATTAAACATGAATCAAAATCAGGATGATCCGGATAGACTTTACAATTCACTCTTTTCTTTGATAACAAATGAATTCAATAAAGTATTTAAGCTGAAAACTTTTGAATCTACCAATACTTTAAAATTTAGTGACTGGGCTACAAAAGGCTTGTACAAAAGTAGAGATAGATTGTATGAATTGTATGAAATGAAACAATACAACCATGATTTATCTTTCATAAATTATGTTAGGAAATATTCTAAAACTTTCAAAAGTGCTTGTATTTACGCGAAGGCAATGCATATTAAAAACAAAATTATGAACTCAAGAGATCCCGTTAAAAGTACTTGGAATGTAATCTCTAGCATTTCAGGCAAAATAAAAAAAATGAAATGCCAAATGAATTAATAATTAACAATGTGAAAATAACTTCGAATTCAGACATTGCAAATACCTTCGATAAATTTTTTTCTAATATCCCAGTAGAAATAACTAGTGCTCTATCTTCCTCACCTGCTAATGCTTTGACTTTGCTTCGGGATAGTGTTTCAGAGTGCAATGTCCTATTTAAATTCAACCGCATATTTCCCAATGATATAATTAAAACTTTTAAATCCCTTAATAATAAAAGAACCGGTGATTTATGGGATGTTTCGGTAAATTTAATTAGCAATGTCATTTATGATATTGCACCTGCCTTAGCTTTTATTTTTAATAGATGTTTAGAATGTGGCAACTTTCCGGATTTAATGAAACATGGAGAAGTTCTACCTCTATTTAAGTCTGGCAATAGAAATGACCTCAGTAATTATAGACCAGTCTCAATTTTACCTTCTTTAAGTAAAATCTATGAAAAAATTATATTAAATCAATTATTGCAATTTTTCAATGACAACAATATCTTACATAACCAACAATACGGTTTCACCAAAGGAAAGTCAACGACTGATGCAGGTGTAGCGCTTTTAAAACATATTTACGATGCCTGGGAGGGGTCACAGAATGCAATAGGCGTTTTTTGTGACCTTTCTAAGGTTTTCGATTGTGTGGAACACAGTAGCCTTCTCAGTAAACTTAACTTTTACGATATCAGGGGTAAATGTCTAGAAATTCTACAATCATATTTGACTGGCAGAATTCAAAAGGTTTCAGTTAACGGAGTGATGTCATCCGGCTCTTCCGTGCAAATGGGTGTTCCACAGGGTTCCATCTTGGGCCCTTTTTTGTTCCTTATTTTTTAAAAGAGCTGTGTGATGTGATATTGTGTTATTTGCCGATGACACTTCGTTAATTTTTAAAGTTGACAGAAATTTAAAAAATTATGACGAGGTAAATAATACGTTGTCGCGTGCTCAACATTGGTTTACCATGAATAATTTAGTTCTTAAGGCAAAGAAGACTAAATGTGTAAACTTTTCGATGCCTAATGTTCAACAAATTAGTCCAAATTTGAAAATGAACTGTGAAAGCTTAACTCTAGTTGACACAACTAAATTTCTAGGCATAACTTTGGATTCCAAGCTCCAGTGGAACGCTCATTTGTCATCTCTAGCGGGTAGGCTCAGCTCCGCTGCGTATGCTATAAGGAAGGTCAGACAACTAACTGACGTAGAAACAGCGAGAATAGTATATTTCAGTTATTTTCATAGTATTATGTCATACGGTATCCTTCTTTGGGGAAAGGCGGCTGACATTAATACTATTTTTATTCTTCAAAAAATGGTAATTCGGGCAATTTATAATTTAGGAGCGCGGGCCTCCTAAGAGATTTTTAAGGATATAGGTATAATGACTGTGGTGTCACAATTTATTTATTTTAACCTCTTATATATTAGGAATAATTTAAAGTCTTTTAGCAAAAATAGTGATATACATTCAGTTAACACTAGAAACAAAAATAAACTTTGTAATCCTAGCTTTCGTCTGCGTAAACTCAGTAATTCTTTTAAGGTGCTAAGTATTCGCATTTTTAACAAAATTCCAGATTGCTTATTGGAACTGCCAGTAAGCAAGTTCCAAATGTACATAAAAATAAACTTATCAATAAAGCCTATTACTCGTTAGAAGAATATTTTTCTGATAAAAATGCTTGGGACTCTTAATATTGCTGGATCTCATTCAAGAACCAAATTTTATATTAAAAATACAATTGTAAAAAACATATATTTGAAAAGAGTAACTGTCGAGTTTCTTGTCGGTTCTTCTCGATAGAATCTACCTTCCGAACCGTCGGTAGCGCTTGACTATTCAAAAGTACTTTTTAAAAGTCTACTTGAATAAAAATAATTTTGATTGATTGATTGATTTGAGCATGACCGCCCGCATCCACTCTTCCCTGTCCGTCGGTGGAGCCGGCCTTTCGCTCAGAACCGCTGTCTCCATAGGGATCGGTGGTGCGGCAGAGATTGACGCCCGCACTTCCGCCCGGAGCTGCACAATTTCTTGGCGCAGTTCCGCCACCTCCCCCCTGAGCCTCGCGTTCTCCTTCGAGACACGCCTCGACTCCTCTGTTGTTGACAGCGAAGCCAGCTTGTCTGCCCTTTCTTTGATGGCCGCGACACTCTGCTTTAAGGCCCTTATCACCTGGCCTTTAAGGTTAGACGACTTCGCCGCCGCCTCCGCGATGAGCCCACACTCGACTTCGACGGCGTTGTGCAGCTCCGCCGTCGATGCCTCGGTGATCGGCCTTTCATCTTGCGGGAACTCAATCCGCTTTTGTTTGACAGCGACTCGCGTTTTATGCGCCCGTTTTTCCAACTCCCTCACAGCCTCCTCGCGCTCCGCGGCCGCCTTCTTTTTGGCCAGCTCTTGCTTCGCCTTAAGGAAGCCGACGTACTGGCCAGTGGTCGGAGGTCTTCCGCGGCCCCTTTTCTGCTTCGGGATTTCCAACTCTGTCGCCACACTGGAGTCAGAATCCCCGTCGCTCGTCCTCATCCTGGAACGCTTGCGGGGTAACCGCCCGCGTCCCTCCTTGGCGTCCGAGTCGGTGTTGGTCTCCGAAAGGAACGATCTTTCCTCCGTTGGTGCGGTCTGGGCGGATGCCGCCTCCACACCCCGGAACTACAGCCCCTGGCTCAGGCCACCCTTGTGGGCGACCGAATGGCTAAGTTTGCCCCCTCCAGTTCCGATGGGGCAGACGGAGCCCGTGGGCCCCGTGAGGGATTCTCCGGCTAGGCCGGTACCCTCCTGGAGTAATGTAACGCTTTTAGAACTTGCCATTATGTCTTATGTCCTTTTTAGGGTGAGGTCCCTCCGCTAGTGACCGGATACCCTCCGGCCATTCATCCCATCGGCGCGGGAGACATTGAGATTGGGGTGATTTTTTACCGAGGTTTTCTTCTTCTCCCCCCCTATCCCCTGCTGACCCCCCCAAACCCCTGCCAGTCGTTAGCCGTCGTCGGCGACTATTCCGCAGAGCGGGCGCCGACGCCGTTTCCAGGGTGCACCACGAGGAGGTGACCGGCTTGCACCCCATCAGTCACACTGGTGGTGTAGGTCTTTTGTTGCAAGAGGCTGGCTAGGTAGGTACTACCGCAGTGTCAAATATGTTACTGCCAAATAGTAGTGCTTAGGCATTACTGTCCAGTTTGAAGGGCACTGTAGGATAATGATATTACTGGGCAAAGGAGATTTAAGAACGAATATCTCAAGATTGGCAACGCGTGAATGGCACCTACTAACTACTGCAAGCGCTCATAGGCTACGGGAACTACTGACAATCAGGTGGGCCGTATGCTTGCTTGTCAACTTGTGACATAAAAAAAACTTACAAATGTTAATATAGTTGTACAATAACAGAGAACTCAAAAAAATCGAAATTGGGAATTTTTGGGAATTACCACTTTGAAATACTTTTAATACATGAATAATTGCAGAACTTTTTCTGTAATCTCATCTGATGATAATGGCGCTCAGTATTGAACAAAATTTGTAATCGTTTATTAATCCGAGTTATCATTGAATATAATAATTATCCATTATTGTCTAAGAAAATCATTTTGTGGTTGAAAATTGAATAAAAATCGAACAATTGCATGATACGGTGAAATCAATTGATACATTGATTTTCGACAGAAACGATAAAATCAAAGCTTCGTGGTACAGAGAAAAAAAAGTCGCAGTGCTTGCCAACTTTGAGGGTTTTTTGGAGACACTTCGAGGTTAAAAAGATAGCGACGATATCTTTCGTTCATGCATTACATTACATCGGAAGTTATACCAAATTTTCCAAATGTTTGATTTCATGATTTTTTCACTCAACATAAATTCTTATCAACGGCCACTGATTTCATACCATTGAGCATGTTTTGCAGTTTCCAAAACCTTACCTTCATTTTCGACACGATCATTATTTCCTAAGTAATGGAATGTTAAAGTTAAAATGAGCTTCTTTATTTTGATTGACGATTACTCCTTGATAAATCATCGTACTGAACTCTTAAGAAGATTAAAGCTATTTTAATTGTCTTAAGGAGTTTTATGGTCGCATGATAAAAAAAAAATATGAAAAAGTCCACGGAACATTTCAAAGAAAAACAAAAATTTGAAAAAATATCCATCTTTGGTTATCGGACGATTACTTAATAGCCACCCATGCTGAAAAAAATACGGCCCTGATTTGAAAACTAGACAATCTGTTTTTTTTCTTTTCTGGACGACCATTTTTCTCCGAGCTATGCCTTGTTGAAAATCACCCACAAATTTTAACTACTTTTTAATATCATTTCATTTTTTGAGTAGTGTACATGTCTTAGAATTTTTTCAACGACAGGCTGGTTTCCTCACGACGTTTTCCTTCACCGTTAAGCACGAGATAAATTTGAAACACAAAAGCACTTGAAAACTAAGAGGTGCCCGGATTTGAACCCGCGACCTTGGGTTAAAGTCTACGTTTTCGACCCATTGGGCCTTTTTCGGACAATATTATGTACCCTTCAGAAGTTATAGTTCTTTGGCATTACTAAAACCAACTTTAATTGCTTGCAAATAATTAACCAACATGCGCGACTAATAGAGGTTCTATTTATATTTTGTTGGTAGCTTTTTTTCGAGACTTGAAAGAACGGTTGTGCGGACAGCTTCAACCTGTGAATTTTGTGTGACACTCATGCGCGTGCATCTTAAAATATTACTCTCATTATTTTTTCATCACGCGCCTAACTTCAAAAATGTGATGTTGAAATGTACTAGCTTGCAGAAAAATTTTATTAAAAAAACACCGTTGATTATGATAAGTATTTTTGTTATTTTATATAAACATATAAAACGCTATCTAAATTTATCAACTAAATTTTTATCGTCAAAAAACATAATTATATAACGTTAGTTTGAAAATTAATTAGCGCAGGAGACCTTTCTAATCAAAAGAAAAAGTATGTTTCCCGCAGAAAGCGCGATTGTCGGCATCAATAATAGCAGTATTTCAATATTAATAAATTTTTTAATTACTTTGTTCTTTCTTATACCAAGAATTTTAATTGTTTTCAAACGTTGGTTGCACAGTTTGATAAAAAATACAGCTATTGTAATTTTCTACTTTGATTTTATAGAAACTTATACATTTTTTTAACAAAGCGAAACTTGTTCTTAAATACTAGCTTTGCTTCTATTTCTTATGTTCTAAGTAAGTAGGAAATTTATTATGTTTTTATAAACCACCTCAGGATTGATTCTAATACAAAATAAATAAATATTCAGCTTGGACAAGACGATCCCTGATAATAATATTATACGGCACTTAATTCTAATATATAAAATTCTCGTGTCACAATGTTCGTTCCCATACTCCTCCGAAACGGCTTGACCGATCCTTATGAATTTTTTTATGCATATTCAGTAAGTCTGAGAATCGGCTACTATCTATTTTTTAAGCCCCTAAGTGATAAGGGTGTCCACCCCAAAAATTTTTTAAACTTTTGAAGATTTTTTTATTTTTTATTATGTGGCATTGAAAAATACATACGACCCTAAATTTTCACTTTTTTATCAACAACCTCTGCTTTTTAATAGCCATATTAGTAAATGAACAACTCTCACCGGTGTCACTTCTAGACTCGGATAGAGGGCGCTGCTATCGGGTCCCAGATTATTTCGGGGCAGGACAACGTCGGTCGGGTCCGCTAGTATATATAACTATAAGACAAAAAGATTTATATTACTGCAATAATATAAACAAATACAGATGAAAATACAAAACGGATGAATAAGACGTTACATCTTAAGAAACAAACAACCTCTCATTTTCGAATATTATATTAATTATTAATTTATTAGTATCTTATTAGAAGTTTTATTTTGTAACCGACCTTATTTTATAATTAATAATAATATAAAATACCAGTCAAGTGCGTTGTGGACCACGCACAGTTGAAACTAAAGGGTTCCGCAGATTGGTTATGAAGAATCTTAAAGACTTTAATAAAAATAAAAAATAATAACGAATTAAAATGGACCGCAAAAATAAGTTAGTAATTTCACAGTAATTATTAAAAGTAATATTAAAAACAAAGTTATGGGAAAAACTTATATATCTTCTAAGTTTTTAGACCTTCTTCAAACCAAATGTGGTTGAAATTTCATTTGATGTCCTACAAGCATAATTTTTTCCAGAATTTTACACCCCATAGTTTAAAAGTTAGAGACAATTTTACTCCCCATAGTTTAAAAGTTGAACACAATTTTTATGACTTTAGGGGCTAATATCTCAACAACTACTGACTTAATGAAAAAAGTCAAAATAACTTAATTCTGCCTTTAAGAATTTTCAATAGGTAATAGACATAACTTGGTCTTCTTCTTATCGATTGGTTAGTGGTCAACCTAGTGTCAGAGTTGTTCAGGTCGCCCGTAGGCCTCTGACTTGACTTATCGACTGTTGTCTAATTGTCAACAGCCGGGACCGACTTTTTACGTGCCCTCCGAAGCACGGAGACGCTCGGTTGAAATACCACTATGCGATCACCCATCTAGTGACTGACCGCGCCTAAAGTTGCTTAACCTACCGATCGTTTACCGATCAGCGGGTGCACTCGGCTATGAGCGTCTCAATACTAATAACTTGGTAATCGGACGTTTAAAAACAGTTTTGAATTTTGACTGTCACAATGCGCAGTATTCCATCATTACCGCGGCTAGTGTCAATTACTCTACCAAGTAACCATTTAAAAGGTAGTAGACGTTCAATTTTTATTATTATTAGATCTTCTTCATCCTAGCATTATTCCCGGTATTTTATGTACCCAGGGTCTGCTTATTACTCTTATCCGGATTTGACAGGTTACTAGTTTTTACACGGAGCGACTACCATCTGACCTCCGCAACCCTAAGGGCGAACCAGTAACTTATTGCATAAAATCAAATTAGCTATAAAGAGTTAACGATTATTATCAGATGTTATTGATAATAACCGGGACTGACAGCTTAACGTGCTCTCCGAGGCACGGTGGGGAGACCCACAAGGACAAACGCAGAATTGGGGTCATTTCTTGCATATTTTTTAAAAAGTTTCAAGACTTTTTTGGTTTCTTTAATTGCAGTTTTATAATCCTCATTCCACCATGGTATATAATTTTTCATCAGAATACCAGTTATTTTATAAATACAATTGTTAGCTGCCGAGATATAACATTTGTAAATTTTTGAACTATATCATTAATAGGGTAGTGAAACGGACTGTCGAAACGTTGTAATTCCGGGATATTTTGGTCAATGTTCTCTATGAATTGCAACCAATCAGCCTTTTCATACCAACCAATCAACAATTTCTATTTGTGAGTACTCCTATATTGTGTGGTATGTCAAGTGCAATTTGTGATGTTACTTTAATTGGAAAATGATCACTATCATATAAATCGTATAAGGCATTCCACTCAAAATACCACGCTATATTTTGTGAAGCCAGGGTGAGATCTATATTACTCGTGAGCCAGTACTATTGTCAAAATGTGTAGGTTGGCCATTATTTAATAACAATATATTATCATATTCATCCAGCCACTGTGCTATGTTAACAACATACCCCTGGTGTCACATTTGTAAGAAACATAATAAAAATAGTGGCTGTTAAAATCACCTAACAGTATTTAAGGTGTTGGAAGCTGATTGACCAAATCGTTAAATTCATTTAAGTCAAGTGCATTGCTATTAGGGAGGTAAACATTGCACACAGTAATTGGTATTGGAAATTTTATTTACACCGCTATCGCTTCTATGTTAGTATTTAATTGCACTTCTTAAGCAGTTGTGTGAGGCTTAATAAATATAACTGAACCACCACTGGCCCTACTAGCATTTCTTCTGTTTTTATAAAAGTGTTCGTAGCCTAACAGAGACGAATAATAATTGCTAGATAAATTTCTTTCTTGTAAACAAATACAAGTTATGTTGAGTTGACTAATTGACAGTTTAATATTTGAAGTCGTTTGAAATAGCCATTTATATTCCACTGTAACATATTCATAACTAATGATGTTGATATCAAAAATTACTTCTATAATATTATATTTATAAAAAAGCTAAATAATTTTTTTAGCTAATAAATTAGTCTAGATTGATTGGAAATATAGTTTCGTTAGCTAGTTCTGTCATATGAATTTCAATATCTTCCCAGACTTCTACATCTGATCTAAGATCAGCTTTCTTCAATTTTTTCTTTGTGTTTGTTCCTACTTCTTCTTCTACAAAAACATTGCTAATTGTTTCTTCAGATTCCGATTCCATAATATTTGTACAGTTGTTGTCTTTTGTTGTATCTTGTTATGTAATTTCTATTTTAGAGGATTCGCTTAGGTAGGTGAGTGGCTTCTTTTCTTACCTTTTGTATATATTTCCGATATTTTAGGGAATGTCGGGGGGTAAATGTTGTATCAATTATTGAGGTCATCGTTTCTTTCAAATATTTTATTGATTTCCTCCGTCATTTGGTTTTCGATTTCTTCAGGCTTTTTGTTGGTAAGGCTATCCAAATTATAATATTCTGTGTTATGAAATGACCCATCGTGTTACACACAAAACATTTAAAGCATCATTTGATATAATTATATATCCAATAATTCGTTCCTTCGAAAGTTAATTGACGTGATTCCGGCAGGCGAGTTTCGTCTTCTGGACTTACATATAACTGTCTTCTGAAGCTTAATACGTGTGAAAAACCTGCATCAGCCATTCCTATTTTCATGAATGTTATAGGTGACATTATTTTAATATTTTATTCTAGTAATTTTTGTTCAATAACACGATTTGGTATTTTTTTTTTTTTTTGCTTTTAATGACGTGTCCTTTAATTATTTAAAGACACTTCATTGATACTACGATCTAGCCTAGAAAGACTAATAAGTAATTTAAATCTAACATAAATTGCTAAGTAGAGTAAAACTAAGAATGTGTCCATCAACACTTTTCTTACTGTCTCTATTAAGGGAAGGCACTTTGTTCTTGCGTCTTTATATATATGTAGCACTCACTAAACTATCATTTACACTATTTTAATACACTAACTCAAAAGGTTTTGTTCTTTTAAGTCTTCTCACTATGTCCGTGTTGTCGAGGAGCTGGATAGCCTCGACGTTCACGTGATGATGAAGTCTTTTTTGGTGAGCTTCTGCAGTTTTTTTTACTATATTTGCGACCGGGTCTATGTTGAGGTCCCGATGAAGGTCGTCATTTCTTACGTACCAGGGTGCATTTACAATGCCCCGAATAACTTTGTTCTGGAATCTTTGTATGACTTTTGTATGACTTTGTTTGGTGCAGCCCCAAAGCTGAATTCCATAAGTCCATACGGGCATAAGAACTTGTTTATACAAAAGTATTTTGTTGTGCACTGATAACGTAGAATACTTTCCGAGTAGCCAGTACATCTTCTTGTAGCGAAGCTCTAATTCATCGCGTTTTTTCTTGACATGAGCCTTCCAGCGAAGCTTTGCGTCTAGTGTCATGCCAAGATATTTGGCAGTATTTTCGTACGGTATCACGATATTGTTTATGTACACCGGATGATAGTTGCCCCTTTTATTTGTAAAATCTATGTGAACTGATTTGTCCTCATTCAGTTTAATTCGCCACTTTTTTGTCCAGTCATAAATGGCATTAACAGCTCTTTGGACTTTTTCCACTGCTTCTTCTTGAGTGGACCCCGTAGCTATTATAGCTGTGTCATCTGCAAATGTGGCAATGGTGTTTTCTTCTAGATCTGGGATATCGCAAGTGTAGAGTAAATACAGGACCGGACCAAGTACACTTCCTTGCGGTACTCCAGCTTTAATATTCTTAAGCTCCGAATATGCATCATCTTGCCTCACCCGAAACATTCTCTGTGTTAGGTAGGATTCTAAGATATCTGCAAACTGCTTTGGGAGCATATTTCTAATCTTATGCATAAGCCCTATATGCCAAACCTTGTCGAATGCCTGCGCTACGTCTAAGAAAACCGTTGAACAAACTTTCTTTTCTTCTAATGATTTTTCAATTATATTGGTAATTCTATGTACTTGGTCAATTGTTGAGTGTTTTTCTCTAAAACCAAATTGATGGTCTGGAATAAGATTTCTTTCTTGAATGATAGGTTTTAACCGGCTCAGAAAAAGTTTTTCAAAAATTTTTGATACAATTGGTAATAGAGAAATTGGTCTGTATGACGTGGTCTCGTGCGGGGGCTTTCCAGGTTTTGGTATCATAATGACTTCAGCTACTTTCCAAATATCAGGCACGTACTTGAGTCTAAATGCCGCATTTATGAGAGTGGTAAGTTTCACTACGGCTTTATGTGGAAGATTTCGAATTATTTTACCACTAATCAGATCATATCCTGGAGATTTCTTTTGGTTAAGGTGCTTGATCTCTTTTTGAACTTCCTTCGGTGAGACAAGTCTTATATCTAGGTCATCGGGTGGAGTCTCAACCACCATAACGAATTTCTCAATGCCTTCATTAGGTTGGAAAATTAACTCTAGATGTTCTGCAAATCTATCAGCTTTCTGTTGGTTGTTTCTAGCCCACTGTCCATCAATTTTTTTGATTGGAGCGATCTGCATAGTAGGTTTTTTTAAACTTTTTGTTGCTTTCCAGATAGAGTAGTCCGTAGTATGATCGTTTGTTAATTGACGAAGGTAGGTATTCATAGTTTCGTCATGAAAGCTCTGAATTTCCCTCTTCAGCCTTTTTGTGAGATTATTTAGTCTAGTTTTATCTGGTGGGTACCTAGTCCTCTGCCATTTTTGTCTCTGCGTTCTTTTTTCAGCAATAAGTTCTCTAATGTGTTTCGGGTAACTATTACCTCGAGGTCGCCTTTTTAAGTTTGGCGTATTTTTCCATGCGCATTGTTGGACAGTTGTGACGAATTTTTGTGCTTCTAATTCCAGTTGTTGTGGATTCTTTAGAGGGACCTTTAGGTCAATTATAGAGTCTAAGTCTAGTCTGAAGCTTTCCCAGTCAGTGAATTTATTAACAAGGGTAGGATTGCTTTCTTTATGTAATATAGTCTCACCTACGGTTAAAATTATTGGAGAATGGTCAGAGCTCATTTCAAAACCTTCCTCAATGTACAGTAGATTGGGGGCTATATTTTTATATATAAAAAATCAATTAAATCGGGTATTTTTTGAAGATCAGTAGGCCAATAAGTAGGCTTTCCTGTTGATATAACACTACATTTCATTTCTCTAATGGCACTAAGAAGTTCCTTTCCTTTAGCTGTTGTTAATCTGGATCCCCAGTAGATATTTTTGGCATTAAAATCACCGCCAAGTATAAATCTATTACCAAGGTCTTTTAAAAAACTTTTATAATAATCTGCCTTTATTGAAAACCTTGGTGGACAGTATATAGCTGAAACAATAATAGGTTGAAATTTGGTTCTTACCCACACAGCAACAGCTTGTAAATCATGTTCTTCATGTTTATATTCTTCGTGATGACAGATATTCTCCTTTATTATCACGGCACTACCTCCTCTAGCAGTGTTATCAGGATGGAGAGCATGATAAGCTTTATAGCCTTTGATTTGTAAATAAGACTCTTTTGTAAAATGTGACTCTGATATGAGACATACATCAATATTCTTCGTTATTAGGACTGCCTGTAGCTCTTTTTGATGTTTTAAGAGCCCATTTGCATTCCATGCCATAACCTTTAGTGTATTAGTCATGGTTTCCGTTTGTGAGTAGCGATGTTAGTGCTACTTTCAAGTTTCTTCAATCTTTCATCAAATGAGGTGAGTAAACTAAGAATTTTAGTGAACATCTCTTCAGTATTTGAGGTTACCAGCTTGGTTTGCGGCTGTGGAGCCGATTTACCTTCTTTTGTTTTTTGTGCATAGGTAACGTTCTTATTAACGGTGCTGTTAGCACTTGATTTTTTGTTTATAGTTGATATTGAAGAAGTGGCAGATGGAACATTCTTCTTCAAATTTTTATTCTTAAGATTTTGCAGTTCTTTTGCAACAACACAGCCTCTATAGCTAGCGGGGTGAGGTTCACCACAGTGGACACATTTTGGCTTTGCTTCTGCTGGTTTTTGGCAGTCTCTGGTTAAGTGTTTACCAGTACACTTGACACACCTCGGTTCTTTGGAACAATATTTCTGTGTGTGGCCGTAAGCTTGACATCTTTTACACTGCGGTATCAGTTTTGACGTCTTTAATGGTTGTATGTCCACTTTGCAACCTAATATGGACTTTATGTTGTATATTTTATTAATGTCCTCACCTTTATCGAATGAGAGCATAAATATGTTGAGAGGCTCTTTAGTTTTCCAACTTAACTTATTTACAGCCCCTTGAATTTTATATCCGTGGGATGCCAAGTCTTGAACTATTCTCTCTGGCAAGTATGAAGAATGCAAATTTTTGCCACTACCCTAATTGGTCTGTCTTGTTTGTTCTCATACGAATGCCAGAGACATCCATTTCGTGACAAAAGCTTGGTCGTAGCTCTATATGAGTCTTCATTGTATGCGTTTATCTTAACGCTTTCACCATTCATCATCTTTAAGATAAATGAATCCTTGGTAAGGTTTGCAGAAAGAAGGTCATAGAACTGTTGGTAATTCGTGACATTTTCTACAATTATGGGTGGAGGCAGAGGTGTTTTCTTCACTTTCTGCTTTTCTTGGGGATCTTTTTTGTGGGATTCTATTTTTTCCTGAGGGGACAGTGATGAGTTGAGCTTCCTTTTTTCCTGCTTTTTGACGCACCCACTCAGTTTCTCTCGCAAGCTCTTCCTCGTCAGTCTCATACTGAACGTTGGCAGAAGATGCTTGGGTTTCAGGACAAACCTCAGCCGAGGCGATTTTTTGTTCTTGGACTTCCAGTTGCTTACGCAGGCTTTCTATTTGACCTTTAAGGTCACCAACGAGGAGTTCAAGATGTTCCCGAATTGCCTTTTCTTCTGAAAGATATTTGAATAACAGATGTTCAGTATCTGTTTTAAGTTTAATAGATTTAGATTCAGCCATATTATTATACAATAAAAGTAGCTGCGCCTTAACAATTGTTTATAATTATTAAACACATGTTTAATGAATCACTTTTGATAACTGGGTCATCGCGGTAACCGTCACTGTCTGTACGCGGCAAAGTCGGCTGCTGCGTCAGCGTTTCACGCGAGCACAAGCTAGCGCAAGAACGTATGCGACACAGCCGTTCTTAGCGGAAAACAATCGATTTGGTATAACGGGACAGACATTAGAAATAACAATTCTCTTATTCTTGGTATTTAACGGTATCTTATATTCCCTTAGTGCTATTCCATCAATTGAGTCAAGTATAATAGCTTAGTCTTTCTTGGGGTAACATGTTGATGATGTCACATTGGTATAACTAGTAGAAGTTCATTAAGTAACAAATTAGTATGATACTCAATCCATGTTATTAAGATACTTAATAATCAAAAGGATTTTTTAATAATTTTGATGTGATATATTGGAGACTCGTTTCATGAAACGTGAATCCTTCAAAAATTTTTTGGATGTCGGAACTACTTAAATAACACTGTCTACTGTGGGGTCTTATAGTACATGAGATGGAACACCGTTAGCGCGATCTAAGTACGTTCAGCTCCATCTAGTATCAACTGACAGAAACTTAATATTCATTGCATTTAGTATTCATAAGAATTTCCCTAAAGCACTACAATCTCTTTAAATAAAATATCCACTATAAATGAGAATATTGTCATTAAAAAATGAGGTACCTACTTAAAAACTAAAAAGCAAAATATAAAAATTTTCAAAATAAATCGGTGTAGAAGTCGAATATTCAGATGAGAATTAGGAACCGTCTTGGGTTGGTGAAAATTTTAATTTTTGCTTTTTAATTTTAAGCCTATTTTTTATTGAAGTTTAAGACTGTATAGTTAATTAATTATAAGAAATATTTATTACTTAGATTGAGGGCATACTTAGGATTGATGAAAAGATTATTCCATAATCTAAATTCTTGGAAAAGAAGAGGGTGGAAGTGCATAATTCTGATTTTGTTCAATCCATTATAGTGGTCAAGTAAATTTAGTTCTAAATTTCATTATAGATGGCACTATAGGTAATGTACTACGCACCCCGTGCTGACGACTTGTTAGTGTATTAATAAGGTATTAAATCGTTTTTAATAAAACCAATTAATACCTTATTAATTGGTCTTATTATAATAATAATGGATCTAAAGGAATTGGCAAGTCTGATGGGGAGTCCAAACAACCTATTATTAAGTTGAAGTTGGCACCTATAGAAATACCTTTTTTCTCAGAAAGCTATAGTGATTGAAGCAGTTTTATGGCCTTTTGAAATCAATTATTCATATTAAAATATTCAGTAAAATCCAAAATTATCATTTTATAAAATGAAATCTTAAGAAAACTTTTTGAGACATTCAACATTAACTAAAGCTAAGGCTTTAGAAGTTTTAGAGTCTCGATATGACAATAGAAGATTGACAGCTTATGCTCTCATAACACGTTTAATTAACCAGAAGAAATTGTCGTCAGTGTGCGAATGGAATGCGCCTAATATTAGATACAACAAGCGAATGACAAGTGCACGTAATAATATGGGAATATCAACTATAATTGGGATACTATTGTTACCCATCTCATTTTGGCAAAATTTGATAGTGAGAGTCATCGGCTGTGGGAACAGAAACTTGGCAGTGCACGTGATATTCCATCTATAAAACAATTATTTTAATAAATAAACAATGGAAGCCAAGCCAAGAATGGACACATGTCAAACACAAAGTAAACAAATTAAAACATTTAAGGCAGTATATAAAACCTTTTCTACATATTGTTTAAAGGATCATTATACATGGAACATGCTGCCAAGATTTTAGAAAATTAAATCCAGACCAAAGAAGAGAAATAGCGAAGAAAAAGCAATTTTATTTTAATTGTCTTGTTCCAAAACACAGTGTTCGATTTTGTAAACAAATTAGTTCTTGCAAAATGTGTATTTGTCGACACCATTCTCTACTTCACACAACAAAAACTTGTGGAAACACAAGAGGTACATAATACAAAAATCGATGATCGTCAAGATGATATAGACGAAACACACCAAGATTCACATAAGTATTGTAAGTAAATGCACATGTTTTGAAAAGTTTGTCTTCTGTGTTGCCTCGCAAGGAGGTCTCAATCAGTTTTCCATTTCATTTTGGTCAACTTTGCTTAGCGGATCTCACATTCACAACTCTAAGTGGTGTAGATATTTTGTTGGGAGCTGAGATACATCCACAAATATTATGAGAAGGGTCACATAAAAATGGAAAAATAAAAAATAAAATCGTTATTGGCTTGGCTAATTTCTGGTACGGTAGATGTTTAAGTGAAATTACATTACCAAGTACTTTCAATGTATAGCCAATTCGAGATTGAAGATTTACTACATCGATTTCAATCCGAAGAACCATACACATAAAACTCGTACAAAAATTTTAAGACAAATATAGTGCTGACGAAAGTTTCAATAAATTCATACACGCACCGACTCCAGGCGCTACATGCTTGCATTCACTGTTATACTTCTTTCAATTTAAAATGAACCAAAATGGCCGCTGCTTCACAGGTACAACCATGGACAAAAATGTTAGACAAAAGTATTGATTTCGACTTGCGGTGTTTTACATTTTGGTGTTTTATAATATTTAATATGTATGTTAGTCTGTAAGGTATATATGTATAGGCTCTGTCGCCTGATTTTAAGTAAATAAATAAATGAAACAAAAAATGGGAAAACGGAATTAATTATATAATATAGTAAATGTTTCTTCTAAATTCAATTAATTATTTATTCATTACCGTTATTAATTACTTAAATATAATAGAACAAATAAATAGTATAGACAAAAGGTATATAAAAAAAGAATATTAGTTAATGTACATTTTCAATCACTGTCAATTATTGGGATGAAACCTTATCTATATATTTTTTTATTCATAAATGGGTAAGCTCTTGATCTCCATCGAGCACGAAGACATAAATGAGTTTGTAGAGAAGGAGAGACCCTGAACTGACCGTGCCTAAAGCTAATTAACCACACCCATCCACATACTGACCGCGCCTGGAGTTACTTAACCAGTCACCCATCCATATACCGACTGCCCTAAATGTCGCTTAGCCCACTGATCGCTTAACAGCTAGTGAGCTAAACAGTAATAAGCGTCTCTTGATTCAGATTAACAACTACTACAAAACGAATCATAGTATCAAAAACTTAAACTAATTCTCTTACCAATTAAACAGAATATAAAAATTAGCCGTTGAGCTGGTTAGCCGTTAGCGTATTAGCCAAGCTAAGCTACGTTAGCCGGCTAGGGGGCTGCACGACACAGATCATCAAAGTTGGTGAAATCCGTCGATCGACCACATCTCTGGGTACCGTGTGGGTCCACTGCCCTCTGGAGAGCGGCCGGAAGTTAGCATCAGCAAAGCGCGTCCGAATCGGCTGGAGAGACGCGAGAGTGGAAGTCCTGGAGGATCGTCCACTCTAGTGCTACCGCTACCTAGAGAGGGGACACGTGGGTCAAAAATGTCCCAACGGTGTTGATCGCAGTATGCGGTGTTATGCCTGTGGCGAACTCGGTCACAGAGCGAATCAGTGCACCGCCCGAGTCTTGAAATGTCCGCTTTGTGCAGACCTCGGGCTCAAAGCCGATCATCGGTTGGGGACTAAGCGGTGCTGCCATAAAAGTAGGAGGAGCCGGAACCGTATCCTTCCCTCTGTCCCCAGCAACACTGCCGAGGCTTCAGCCTGCAGTCAGTCCAGTGCCGAGGCTCCCACCCCGACATCGGGCCCTAGCCCGCCAGAGGATATGAAGACGTCCTTTTCTTGCCCGTGAGAACTCTCCAAGCCAATTTGAACCACTGCCGTAATGCTCAGCATCTTTTAATGCAGACCATTGCGGAGTGGTCCATTGGCCTCGCCGTGGTAGCGGAACCTTATGTCATCCCGGATCACCCGCGCTGGTTTGGAGATGAAGAAGGCACTGTGGCCATATTTTGGGCAGGTGGAGTAGGCGTGCCTTGCTGTTCTCTTTCGGAGAGAGGGCCAGGTTATGTAGCAGTGCAGTGGGGCACTGTGGCCGTTGTAGGATACTACGTCTCTCCTAATAGGTCCCTTGCCGATTACGAGGAGTACCTGGACGGGTTGGCGAACTGCATTCGCAGATGCCTACCCCGTCCAATGATCGTCCTGGGGGACTTTAATGCCCACGCCAGGGTGTGGGGTAACACTAGAGACGATCCAAGGGGAGAGACGAAGAGGAAGCGGTGTGGTTTCGTCGCACGATGACATGAATTTGTGATGTCGCGATGCCCCGAGCCCACCGCCCCGAGCGTCGGATTGTGTACTGGTGGACGGAAGACATCGCGCAACTACGAACTTCCTGCTTGCGTGCCTGCCGCAGGTTTACTTGCACACGAAGAAGGAGACGAGTGACTCCTGAGGAGATAGCCGTAGCTTATAGGGAGTACCGAGGGCCCACAATGACACTCCAACACGCTATAAAGGTCGCTAAGTCTCGGTCCTGGAGTGAACTGATGGAGGGACGTGGACGGATCCGTGGGGTCGTCCTTACCGTATGGTACTTGGGAAACTACGCCCCTGGATGCCCCCCCTGACGGAGACCTTAGACACCAGACATGCTGGACAGAGTTATCAACACGCTCTTCCCGGTGGTCCGGTCAAGTCTCTCACTCTTTGTTATCCCGACACCACTGGACGTCTGGTCTGAAGAGTTGGCGGTAACCGAACAGGAAATGGACTGAGCTGTGAGCCGCTTGAGAGCTCGGAACGCTGCGCCCGGACTGGATGGTATTCCAGGCCGCGCCTGGGTGCTGGCTTCGACTACCCTGGGAGACAGGTTGAGGCGACTGTTTGACAGTTGCCTCAGTACTGCCACGTTCCCCACGGCTTGGAAGGAAGCTAGCCTCGTCCTCTTGAGGAAAGATGCCAGGGCTGCAGATTCTCCCACTGCGTACCGTCCCGTTTGTCTTTTAGACGAAGTCGGCAAGCTCTTTGAGCGGATTATTGCCGACCGTCTCAGCGGACACCTGTCGCGTGTCGGGCCCGACCTGGCCAATAGCCAATTTGGCTTCCGGCAGGGACGTTCGACAGTGGACGCAATCATGTGTGTCCGTTCCCTGTCGGAACAAATCTTATCACGGGGTGGAGTGGCACTGGCGATAAGCTGGGATATCGTTAATGCCTTTAACTCCATCCCGTGGAATGCGTTAATGAGGGCGCTTTTGCACCATCATGTGCCCCCATACTTGCAGGCGATCGTATGGAGCTACTTGCGCGACAGGTATATCGTTTACGTGAGTCGAGATGGCGATAAAATTCGAAGGGAAATATACTGCGGGGTTCCACAAGGGTCCGTTTTGGGACCGATACTGTGGAATCTCGTGTATGATGCAGTCCTGCGCGTTGGTCTCCCCGACGGTGTCACCTTAGTGCTATCTGCTGGGGGCTTGACGAGACAAGAGAACTCACACAACTCGGTACAGTAATCGTCGTCGACAAAATCTGCGAGTTGGGCCTTCGGATAGCGCCTCACAAGACCGAGGCGCTATGGTTCCGCGGAATGCCGAGGAGCAGGGAGCCGCTCATCTCGCATATCAGAGTTGGTGACACTGAGGTCCAGGTGGGCCGGGACCTTAAGTACCTTGGCCTCACCTTAGACGGTCGCTGGGGCTTCGAGGAACACTTCGAGCGCCTAGTCCCCCGGATCGAGAAGGTTAGTGGGTGCAATGCACAGACTGCTGCCTAATTTCGGGGGACCCAGGGAGGAAGTCCACCGCCTCTATGCGGGGGTCGTACGGTCCATTGCCCTCTATGCCTCGCCCGTGTGGTCGCACAGGTTGGGCATCCGACGCTGCAGAACTAAGCTCTTTAGTCTGCAGCGAAGAGTGGCCATCAGGATCATGCGAGGATATCACACTATATCGTACGAGGCGGTAACAGTTTTAGCGCGCTTCCCGCCGCTAGACTTGCTGGCGCAAATGGACGCGAGGGTCTATGACCGAATCCGTGTCCTGCGTCAAAGCGGGGAAAACGTACCTCCAAATGTGCTCGGAAGGGTCAGACGGCAGGACAGGCTTCGCATCCTTGAGACGTGGCACGCACGCCTCCGCGAGGAGCGGTACGCGCGCAAACGTGTCGTAGGGGCCATTCTGCCGGTCTTCGGAGCTTGGATGGCGAGGAGACTGCAAGTCGCCTTCCGTCTTGCGTGGATACTCACCGGACATGGGTGCTTCGGTGCAGGAATATGCATATGTTGCAGGAAAAAAAATATTAAAAATTAAATTAATTTATACAAGTAGGTACTTACGAAAAATTATCACCAGTCTTCATGTTGTCGTTTTTGTACAGTAAATAATTCCAGAAAAAAAAAACAGATTAAGCAAAATAAAGAATTATCGCATACTATTTTTTGTTCTCGAAAAGTGTAGAATACAATTACCTGAAATAGCGTAGAATACTTTGTTATAAAGTACGCGTGGCAACCCTTCATGTGTGACACATTTGTGGGCGGAGGAGAATCAATAGTAAGTAGAGGAATTTGGGCTTAGCAGTAACATAACAGTATGGACTCTGCTATGGTCAAGTATCACGTCACAGTATTAACATCAGTTAATATGTAGTACTTCGCAGGCAAAGCAAGCCTATCCTTTTTTTTGCTATTTGTAGTCATAACATTTTGCCAAAGGAGTGCCAGTGTTCAAACATTTTTTAACCTGTCTCGTGCAGATGACAGGAGAGGTTGTTCGTTTTACATTTTAATCCGGATTTTTATCCAGCGGGAATATGCAACTAATATTCTTGGCAATATTCGACGTGGACATGATTTGTACAATAGTCGTCGCATATTTGTTGTTATAGTAAATCTTGATTATATTTTAGGATAGAATTTATTTGCAGAAACATTTTGTGGAAAAGGTGTTATAGTATAATTTATTGGTAGTTAAGAATAAGACTTGTTAAAAGTTATTTAAAAATAATTTGGTTATATTTTGTGTGTTGTCGATGTGGTATACGTTTACAGTGAGTTTGTACCATAAGCATGCAATTTATCGAACATTGTCATAGAAAACACATCGCACATATGTTTACCGATTGTACCTGGATATCATTTTCGCCACGGTCCTCGTATTTTTATTTATTATTATTACAATTTAAATCGATTTTGTATCAATGATAGAAAAACAAAGTTTTTTTGAATTTTTAAATATAACAAAATTGAAACAACATGTCACTAGGCCTACGCACTATACCTGTCAGGGTGAGACACTATTAAATCTGTTGAGAGTTGTAAACTTAAGTGATCATTCGTTTTTTTCATTTAAAATTCTTATCCTTAAACACAGGCCAATATAATGCTAACTAGAAATATCAAGGATATCAATGACCATACATTCACTCAATTATTGATATTAATAGATTGAGAATACATAGAATCTTTACAAGACGTAAACAATATTGTTACTGAATTTAACAGTAATATACTGGGAGTTTTTCATGCACTGGTTCCGATTAAAACCATTACAATTAAAGATGATGATGTTCTTATTTATAACATATAATATAAATCAGATGATAAAGTGTAGAGGTAATGGACATGCTAGAGCAATGAAGACAAAACTGGATTGCCACAAATTATATTACAAAGATTTAAAAAACATAGTTGAAGTAGCATTAAATAATGAAAAGGTTGCTTATTTTAATACATACATTAATTCCAACTTTGACAACTCTAAACTTTTGTGTAAAAATCTCAAACGGCATATCAAAATTAAAAACAGTAAAGAATTTGAAATTTTACAAAAAATCAAAATGACCCTGATAAAATAAATGATCACTTTATAGATATTCCTGGAAGTCCAAATGCTGCACAGCACAGCATTCTATTTCTTATTTTGAGTCAAATATATTTTCGTCAAAGTTTAAAGCCAGTTGGTATAGATTTTATTGTTAAATCCTTGCGCTTAATACAATGAAATACGAGAGGAGTAGATAATATTACGCGTAGTATGGTTCTAAATTCCAAAAACACTTTCGGTTATAACTAATACAATAAGTCTATTAGCACAATATACAATATACATATCCGGAATAATGGAAGCAAGCTCTGATTAAACCAATTCCTAAAACCGACAACCCCTCGTAGAGATCTTCGTCCCATAAGCATTTTATCATGTTTATCCAAGATATTGGAGAAAGCCGTTACTTATCAGCTATCTGAGTATCTAGAAGCAAGTAAAATCTTACCCGAGGAGCAGTCTGGATTTCGAAACGCCGTAGTACCAAAATTGGCTTGATTAATGTGGTTGATAACATAATAAGACGAAGGTAAATTCGTACTGTTAGATTACTCACGCGCATTTGATACTATTAATGTTCAATTACTCTCAGCTAAAATGTATTAATTATTATGGGTTGAGTAAAGAAACAATCTCTTGGTTTTATAGTTATTTAAACTTTATATCACAAACAGCAGAGCTTAAGGGTGACGATGGGAGCAAGCTGACTTTAAAATGCATTGCTACCTCCTCAGGTCTCTATTCTAAAGCCTCTTCTATTTGTATTATATAGTGCGGACATAATGAAATCCATAAAAAATTGTAAGTATCAAATATACGCTGATGCTATTCACCTTTATATATCTTTTAAGCCCAGAGATACTTAATTAGCTGTCGGAAAAGCAAATGAAGACTTTTAAAACTTGCAGCTTGGTCAAAAGGTAACACAATTTTTTTAAACGATAATTAAACTTAGGTTCTAAGCATCAAAGAATTAAAATTACTGGTCACAGAAGCTTGAAATCTAGGCATTTTAATGAATCAAGGGCTGTGTTCCGAAAATTAAATAATTGCTACATAAAAGAATGATTTCTATAGATTGTATATCATAAATCTTATTAGACGTTATTTAAAAACTGATCTAACAATATAATTATGGGAATCTGGTACTATCCAAATTTAATTATGTGCATAGAGTCATAGGGCATCGGTTGCTTGTGCGTACGAAAAAACTAATACAATGGGTACAAAATGCTTGCGCTCAGTTTTGTTTCACAATACCCCCTCGGACGCAAGTAACACCTTCTCTTAACCAAGCCAACATTTTGAAAATAGACTACCAATGACAGTTATATTTTGCAACGATCCTACGGTGTTGTCAAGTATAACATTTCATTTCTTGTTCAATAAACTGAAATAGGCTAGTGACTGCAATAAGTCTTATGCTACAAGAGCTTCGGAATATATTATCATCATGCCTCGCCGCAGCTCCTCTGCGTTTTAGGGTACTTTTAGGTATATGGCTTCCAAATGCTGGAACAACTTGACACCACCCATTAGTTAATCACAGTCTACAAATCTATTCAGGTTTAAAATATAAAAAACATTTATTGAATATTCAGAATCAGTGCCATTACATGGTATAGTGTTTTTTGGTAGCACAATCATTATAAAAATTAAAAATACCAGTCAAGTGCATTGTGGACCACGCAAAGTTGAAACTAAAGGGTTCCGCAGCTTGGTTATGATGAATTTTGAGGCCTTTAAAAATAATAACAAAAATAAGTTGGTAATTTCATAGTAATTATTAAAAGTTATATGAAAAACAAAGTTATGGGAAAAACTTATTTACCTCTTAAATTTGCTGACCTATTTAGTAAATTTGGTATAGATAGAGCCAACAATCTCCCGGTAAAATCACTTTAAAATACGGACGGACGGACAGATGGACAGACGGACATGACGAAATTATAAGGGTTCCGTTTTTAACAAAAATTGAATGAATGTTGTTAATCTGAAAAATGTATAAATGAAAAATTTCCTAATTATCTAGCTTAGAAATATAATAAAACGCTTTTCATAACAAATAATATGACATAAAATAACTTGTTAATTCATAAATTAATGAAGAAGTAAAAGTTCAATAAAAAAGTAGACTTCAAAACTAAAAAGTAAAATAAAAATTTTCAACAACACCCCGATGCCAAGTCCTGTCTGAACATTCGACTTCTACAACGATTTCTGTTCAAAATTTTTATATTTTGCTTTTTAGTTTTTAAGTAGGTGCGTCGTTTTTAATGACCATTTTTTTATAGTGGATATTTTATTTAAAGAGATTGTTGTGTTTTACGGAAACTCTTATGAGTAGTAAATTCAATGAATATTTAGTTTCTGTCACTTGATACTAGATGGAGCTGAACGTACTTACATCGCGCTGAAGGTGTTCCTACTCGTGTACCATAAGACATTACAGTGAACAGTGTTTTTTGGAAATTATCACCCAGTGAGAAAATTTTTGGAGGAGACACGTTAACACGAAACGAGTCTCCTATATATCATATTAAAAATCCTTTTGATTTTTGAGTATCATAATAACATAGATTCGTATCGAATTGTTTCAAATACATTTGTTTTCATTGCTGTTACAGAGCTGTTACGCTTTAAATGAAAAGATAATCCGGTCTGTGCCTGCGATGATGAGACTCCAGAAACACTTCTGTGCGAGTGTCCCAGATTCTCTCATCGCAGACACGACCTGGAAATGAGAAGTAATACCCAAGTTTGTATTAATAACCTAGGACTTATTTTAGATTCGGAGCATAGAGACCTATTTATTCATTTTGGGCTGTATGTGGTTAAGATGGCCAACAAATGTAACGGCTCTTTGATTATACCATAGCCATAAGAGGATAGCGGGATCCTCCAGGATGACAATGGCTGGAGGATGCAAAGGGGGGTTTCTGTAACATCGGCATTTATAATAGGCAAATATGGCAGAAGTTGCAAAGCATTATAATATAATAATGTAAAATTTATCGATTAAGAGACATGTATGTAAGAAAAAAAAATATGAATAAATGGTTAATTACTTAATAGTACAAAAGATTGTTGCAATATTAAGAGCAACAGAGGGGATAGGATAGCAGAGCAGGGTCTTTCCTGCTTGCATTAAAAAAAAAAACACACACACTAGGTACTGCCCGCGGAGAAGTGCACCACGAAGCACTACATCATAACCAACGTTCTACAGGAGCGGGCCAAGAACTGACCCCTCTGGAACTCCCTGACTCACTGGATGCCTTATAAGGCGGCCCGCCCTATTTTGGTATAGGACAACACGCCCCCGTAAGTAATCTGCAACTAATCGCTGCAGATACCCGGGCACCCTGTGGAACTGCAAACCGTCCAGGATGCACCGAAACGGGAGCGTGTTAAATGCGTTGGCGATGTCTAACGACACCGCCACGACTGCGCCACCCCGGCAGGTCGAATCGGCGGAGAGGGCCTTCACGCTCATTATGGCGTCGATGGTGGAGCGGCCCTCTCTGAATCCATATTGGCACTCGGCGAGATCCGGACCGACAGTGCTCAAGTGCTTCGAGATGCGGGAAGCCACCACCCGCTCGAAACACTTCCCTGCCTCGTCCAGCAGTACTATGGGCTGAAACACCGATGGCGAATTCCCCGTGTGGCCCTGTTTTCTGGTTAGCACCAGTTTGCCCTCTTTCCAAGTAGCCGGGTCCGGAGACTGGTGTCGAGAATCGCCCTGTATGGCGTCTCTAACTCAGCCTACAGTGCCAGAAGACTAGTGTCTTGGGCGTGAGCCCCATCTGGTCCTGGGGCTGTCTTCTTCGCACGAAGCCTCTCTATTATGCCCGCATATTCCCCGTCCGAGACAGGCGGGGCCTCGAGTTCGGACGTGTCTGAAGGCGGTCTCACAATAGCAGGTGTCATCTCTAGCTCTTGAGCAGGGAAAAGTGCCGCCACCGTCTCCTGCAGCCGCTGGGGGTCTAGGGTTTCCGCACCGGGACGCCATGACAGCGCAGGCGATTGCGAATTGCGGGATACGGTCGTCCTCACGAATCCCTCCAGCAGCTCCTCCCACGAACGCCGCTTTGCCGCGCTTATGGCCGCCTGAAGATGTTGTTTGGCGACCTTATATGCGTCGCTGAGCCGCCGCTCGTCGTCCACCATCTGGACCCTTCGTCGCCGGTACCGCGCAATCGACTTCTTGGCCTGCTTACACACCGCACGGAGTGCAACAAGCTCCTGCGACCACCAGCCATGGCCGTGCCTGGCGGAGGTCGCCTGGCGCGAGGCATCGAGGCATCGCAGATGCGAGCATGTGCCTCGCGAAACCATAGGGCCCTCTCACTCACGGCCAGCACTGGGGCCGAGTCAGCCTCCCTTACCGTAAGATTGGGGTGATTTTTTACCAAGGTTTTCTTTCTCCCCCCCTAACCCCTGCCGGTCGTTGGCCGTCGTCAGCGACTATTCCGCAGAAGCGGGCGCTGACGCCGTTTCCAGGGTGCACCACGGGGAGGTGACCGGCTTGCACCCCGACGGTCAGTGGTTGCCGTAGCCGTTTCCAAATAAGCTCGAAGCTTGCGCTAGGAGTGAGTACGACAATAGCCCAAGGGTGCCAGGATCGAACCCTCGAGTCTCGCGTTAACAGTGCGTAGTCGGTTCTTCTACCGTTTTAGCTATTGAGGCTTTGGTCTGACACAATATCATAAAATACATTACAGAAAAAAAGGATTATTGTGAAGTTTGACGTGAATAGTATAAGTTGTGTCCGTCTCATTCGACATTTGATGACATTTCTCGAAAACGGTTTTCGTGAACTTTATTATGATTGTATGTATATGTATATTAGTAGTAACAAACAGTTGATACCACTTCTACGTAAAGGCCTCCTTGCCAATATTTATGAAAATCATTACGAGTGGTTATATTTACCTCCATGTCTCAAAATATTTTGAAAGAGATGTAAGTTTTCTCACGATATAATAATATTATTTATGTATATAAAAGGCTTTGTCCTGAATGACTGACGGATCAAGGCAAAGCCTAAGCCGCTGATCGTTGAGACTTGAAACTTAGAGAGTGTGTTCTTTGTATGACGTGGGCATCCGATAATACAGGATTTTCCGAAATTCCACTTCTATGGGGTTGAAATAGGGGGGCAAAGTTTGTATGGGACAACGCAATTCCTTGGTTCAATCTACTTTAAATTTAGCATAAACCGTTTTTAAAAGAATTGACGGAAGACGTGTTTCGTATTTTATTGAAATTCCGTCCCTAACGGGGTTAAAAACCGGTAGAAAATTATTTTGTTTCGAAGCTTATATCTATACTCTTTAGTGCTTTTGATTCAAATGTAATTTGAATAATTTACTATACTATTTTAACTTAGACCATGTTGTTAAATGGTCTAAGTATTTTGATGCTAGTATGTATATTTCATAAAATAAAATTGTTGTCTGTGGCTATGATATGAGTAGATTTTATTATCTATATACTATGGTTTCTTAAAAATAAGATGTCATGTTTTGTAAAAGTAAAAACGGTTTAGTTAAAATAAAAAAACAGTTCTAATAAGAAGTGTTTATTTCACCTCTCTTCACATTGCTATACCCTTCAAACAATTGTTGGAAAACTCAATCTGATACATGGCATATCAACGTATAGCCTAAGCTTGAAATAATTTTTTTCGGATATTTTCACAGGTACTACACCTTTTAAAACGTAAACGAGCACAAGGAAACAATGTTTCGGAATATAACCCATAGGTAATCAAATAGGTGCAAAGGATTTTGTAGAAGCATGAAACTCTGTTTTTTGCCGAACGTTTAAGACGTGTTTTAACATTTTCTGAAATTCATCTACTGACGAGGTGAAATGAAGGTTCAAAGTTTGTATTATAATCGTTATTCAAGCGGGCGTAGCCACCGGCCGAAGCTCGTTTATATATAGAATAGGCTTTGTACTGAATGACTGACGGATCAACGGACAGCCTAAACCACTGATCGTACAGACCTCAAACTTGGAGGGTGTGTTCTTTGTATGACGTACCTCTAAGGGGGTGAAATAAGGGGGCCAAGTTTGTATGGGAAGACGTGATTTCTTAGTCCAATCTACTTAAAATTTTGCATAAACCTTTTTTAACATAATTGATGGAAAACGTATTTCTTATTTTATTGAAATTCATCCCATAACGGGGCTAATAAGGGGTAGAAAATTATATAATAAATAATATATTATTATATATCAATACTCCTTAGTGGTTTTGATTGAAATAAAATTTTATTTTGCCACATTTTTGAAAACTTAATCAGATTTTATTTGATAAGCAGAAGATCCGACTGGCATATCAACGCCCAGCATAAGCTTGAATTTATTCTTGAAACTATTTTTTTTGCACAGGTGTTCTTATGGCGGTCTAACCCTTATGTGAAAAGGGTTTGAAAGATGAAACCGTTTGGATATTGGATGTCTACAATTTTAGTACGTAGTATACGTACTAAGTAGGTAAAAAAGGGGGGCAAAGTTTATATGGGACAACGAGATTTCTTGGTTCAGTCTGCTTCAAATTTTGAATAAACCTTATTAACAGAATTGATGGAAAATGTGTTTTATATTTTGTTGAAATTCATCCTCTAGCGGGCTTTAATCCCTTATAAAGAGTTATTTTTCTTCGAAGTTTATATCTTAGTGCTTTTGATGTAAATTACATTTTATTTTGACATATGTTTGAAAACTCAATCTGATACATGCTTAGACAATTTAACAACTGGACATGCCTAGTAACGTTCAGTAGAACGTTCCACTCTGGGAGCTTAATGGATCATCAATTCTAATGCGTTTATAAAACTATTTTGGAATCGATTTTATCATTTTCAGTATCGCCTTCACTGTGAACGGAGCTTCGTGAAAAGTGCGCAATTATTCTATTAAACTGTACACGAAAAAGTAATTAAAATTACATCTATAATATTATGGAGTTAAGTTTCATTTGTAATTATTTGTGGTATCATTATTGCCTTCTTTCTATCGAACCATAAAATTTAATTAGTATTGAGAACATAATCAATTGAAAAATAGAGTATGCATTGTTCGAATAGTTCGCTATCAAATATTTACGACATATTCATACAATTACATTCCTTATAATGATATGGCAAAAAGGCTTGGAATTGTATAACTATAGTAAAATATATAAATATGACAAGTGCATTGATCGGTCAAATTTTTAGTGAGGTGTTCATGAACAACTTCGCACGTTAAAAATGTTCTTATTACCATCCAGTGTCATTTAATAAAATATCTAAGATCGGTTGATTTTAATAGTAGATACTTATTTTAAAATATTTTCTCGGCTTAAGATTAAGCTTAAATTTTTGAAATGCAGTCAAGTTTTAAATTATTTTTATTATTGTTAAATTAACCACTTGCAGTAGACTATCATTAAATACCCACTTTACTTTAAAATATTTTACAATGGTTTTCATGTAATTTATTAAATATCATTTATTTCTCGATTCTCGTAAAAATGTTACCTTATGGAGATCCTTATGATTATACTGAAAATATACCTTATTTTCTCTTTTTCTATATTTTTTATATAAAAATCACATGATTATTTTTTTAATAGTAAATATAAATATACACAATAATTTTGTTTCATTTGAATTTATATGATTTTAAAATTTGTGGTTCCTATGAATATAATATAAGAAATGAAATTGTCGATAATAATATAAGAAATGAAAATACAGACTATCGGAACTGGTGTTTCCCTATTACGTTTTTAGGGTTCCGTAGCCAAATGGCTAAAACGGAACCCTTATAGTTTCGTCATGTCCGTCTGTCCGTCCGTCCGTCCGTATGTCACAGTCATTTTACTCGGAGACCATTGACTCTATCTATACGAAATTTACTAATTAGGTGTATTCCATGAACCGCACAAGGATTTTGTAATAAAATCTTAATATATATATGAATTAAGGGTAGCATACATGTAACTGACGATTGAAAAAAAAATTTCAACGTATGGCAGCGTGTGAGATATCTTTGGATAGTTCTTTTAAAATAAGGAGGTTTGATTTTGAGTTTTTTCATTAAGCCAGTAGTTGTGAGATATTAGCTCCTAAAGTCGTAAAAATCGTGTCCCCCTCTAACTTTTGAACTATGGGATTTAAAATTCTGAAAAATTCGAGCTTGTAGAATATCACATGAACTTTCATCCACATTTAGTTTGAAGAAGATAGGCCTATAAATTTAAGAGATATATAAGTTTTTCCCATAACTTTGTTTTTCATATTACTTTTAATAATTACTATGAAATTACTAACTTATTTTTGCGGTCGGTTTTAATTCGTTATTATTTTTAAAACCGTTAAGATTCTTCATAACCTTACCATCACCCATTTACGCCTGTTTTCTCGATTTATCCAAGGCATTTGACCTGGTTAATTACGATATCTTATGGCAGAAATTAAAACTCACTGGCATGCCTGAAGAGATCAACAGGATTTTTAAGTTTTGGTATAAATTTCAGGTTACTGTTGTGCGATGGTCAGAGAGCTACTCAAGGTCTTACAGGTTGGAATGTGGGGTGAGGCAGGGTGGCCTGACCTCACCCAAGTTGTTTAATCTGTATGTGAATGCCCTAATACAGACGCTCAGTAGCACTCGTGTCGGATGTCATATTGACGGAGTCTGTCTTAATAACATTAGTTACGCAAACGACATGGTTCTGCTGAGTGCATCTGTCTGTGGGTTAGCAAAACTGCTAAGTCTTTGTGAGAACTATTCCAAACGTCATGGCTTAGTCTATAACTGTAAGAAATGCGAATGCATGGTCTTTCAGGCCAGGGGAAAATCGATTCCATCTATTGTACCTGCTATCAAGTTACACGGGCTTCCACTAAAGAGAGTTGAATGCTTTAAATATCTTGACCATGTAGTATTCTATGACTTGAAAGACAATGCAGATATTGAGAGAGAACGCAGGGCTTTGTCTTTTAGGGCAAATATGATTGTTCGTAGGTTTGCTCGTTGCTCAGTGCCAGTCAAAATAACGCTTTTCAGAGCTTTTTACACTGCACCACATTTTACCCTAGCAGCCTGTGGGCAGACTATACGCGGAAACAGTACAACGCCCTGCGTGTACAATATAACAATGCTTTCAGGATGCTAATGGGTATGCCTGGTTTTTGTAGTGCATCGAGGATGTTTGCCGAGGCGTATTTGGACTTTTATACCATTATGCGAAAGCGGTGCACATCGTTGTTGCGCAGGATTCTTTCCAGCTCAAGTGGCGTCCTGAGAGCATTTATTAATAGAAGCTGTTTCTATGTGAACCACTGCTATCGGATTCACGTGCTGACAAATTAATCCTGTCTTAGGTTAAATTAGTTTTAGAAATTACTAACAAATAGGCGTCAGATACTTGTATTACTAACAACATATGATCCATTGTTGGTCGAAATAAAGTTATTATTATATATATATTATTATATAACCATGCTGCGGAACCCTTTAGATTCAACTGTGCGTGGTCCACAACGCACTTGACTGGTAATTTTTTATCTTACACTCATAAAATTGGTTATGTTGATGTATTTTACTTATTAGCATGGGTGTATTTGACATGTGTTATAGTTTTCTATAAGTTTGCTTTTCTGTATGCAATAATTCAATGCAGTGGTTACCTCGCCTCCCCCAAAAAATGGATCATTCATGATATGTCCTTTCCTATGTTAAATGGTCTAAGGACACACGGCATAACAACGCTCAGTCTAAACTTATAATTTTTTTTTGATGTTTTTTCACATGTGCTGTTTTTAAAATGAGCACTAAGAAACAATTTTTCGGAATCCAACCCTTAAGGATGTGCAAGTTGTTTGAAAGTTGAAACAATTTGAATATTGGATGTCTGCCATTTTTTAAACTGACACTTAGTTTTTTTGGTGAATGAATAAATATAAAGAAACACGTGTTGAAACATTTTCTGAAATTCCACACCTAAATATGGGTGAAATAAGGGTTCAAAATATAATTAAAATCGTTATTCACGCGAGCGAAGCCGCTGGCAAAAGCTAGTTTTATATAAACATATGAAAGGCTATCTAAATTTATCATTAACATTTTTATTGTAAAAAAACATTATTATGTAACGTTAGTTAGAAAATTAATTAGCGCAGGAGACCTTTCTAGTCAAACGAAGAAGTCGTATGTTTCCCGCAGAAAGCGCGATTGTTGGCATCAATAATAACAGTATTTCAATATTAATAAATTTTTCATTTGCTTTGTTCTTTCTTATACCAAGAATTTTAATTGTTTTCAAACGTTGCTTGCACAGTTTGATAAAAAATACAGCTATTGTAATTCTCTACTTTGATTTGATGGAAAATTCTAATTTTTTTTTTATAAAACGAAACTTGTTTTTAAATAGTAGCTTTGCTTCTATTTGTTTTCTTCTAAGTAAGTAGGAAATTTATTAACATCTGTTAGTTTTTTTATGTCACAAGTTGACAAGCAAGCATACGACCCACCTGGTGGTCAGTGGTTGCCGTAGCCTATGGGCGCTTGCAGCACAATTAGTAGGTGCCACTCACGCGTTACCACCCTCGAGATATTAAATTTAAAATATAAAATATTTTTGTCAAGTGTTTCAGCATTTAATTTTATTTAAAGATAAGGTTTCATCCCACTTATTAACAGTAATTAAAAATGTACATTAACTATTATTATTTTGTATATACCTTTTTTCTATACTATTTATTTGTTTTATTCTATTTAAATAATTAATAACAGAAATGAATAAATAATTAATTAAATTTAAAAGAAACAATAACTATATTATATAATTACTTCTGTTTTCCCACTTTATAAAAAATCTATTTAAATAGGTCGAAATCAATATTTTTGTCTAACATTTTTGTCCATGATTGTAACTGCGCAGAAGCGGCCATTTTGGTTCATTTTAAATTGAAAGAACTATAATAGGGTAATGCAAGTATGTAACGGCCGGAGTCGGTGCGTGTATGAATCTATTGAAACATGCGTCAAATCGTCAGCACTATATTTGTCTTACAGTTTGTGTACGAGTTTTAGTGTATGGTTCTTCGGATTGCAATCGCTGTAGTAAATCTTCAATCTCAAATTGGCTATACATTGAAAGTACTTGACAATATAATTTTTCTTAAACAAGTACCGTCCCAGAAATTGGCCAAGCCAATAACGAACTTTTTGCAATTATTTTTCCATATTTATGTAACTCTCAACAAAATATCTATACCACTTGGAGTTGTGAATGTGGGATCCGCTAAGCAAAGTCGACTAATATGAAACGGAAAACTGATTGAAACCTCCTTGCGAGGCAACACGGAAAATAATCTTTTTAAAACCTGCATTTACTTGAACTGCCATTTTATCACTATGAGATGAGTACACGTTGAAATTTATCATTTCTTTTGAGTTAATGGAAGTGTTAGAGTCGATTCCTCTTATTGTGCTGTTTTATTTTGTTCAAGCCTAAACGCTGTGCCGCCGATGCCGCCCACTTGTTTATTATGAATGTGAACACTATGTTTTGGAATAAGACCATTAAAACAAAATTGCTTTTCCTTCGCTATTTCTCTTCATTGGTGAGGATTTAATTTTCCAAAATCCTTGCAGTTTTAAATATAATTATCCTTTGAACAATATATACAAAAAGGTTCACATACAACATTAAATGCTTTTATTTGTTGACGAGATTTATTAGCGCTGTCCTTTGTGTTTGACATGCCTCGGCTTGGCTTCCATTGATCTAAAACTTATCTCCATGAAGTCAAATAATTGTTTTATAGATGGAATATCACGTGCACTGTTCCCAGTCGCTGACTCTCACTATCAAACTCTGCTACAATGAGATATGTAATAATAGGATCCCAATTTGTTGATGACATTCCCATTTTGTTACGTGCACTTAGACAATATTATTTGTTGTGTCTAATAATACGCGCATTCTTTTCGCAGACTCTAACGAAAGTTTCTTCTGGTTTATTAAGAGTGTTATGTGACTAGAGCTATCAATCTTCTATTCTCATATCTAGATTCTAAAACTTGTAAAGCCCTAACATAATTAGCTTCACTTAATGCTACATGTCTCAAAAAGTTTTCTGCGTCATCCTTAAGTTAACATTTTAAGTATTGATATTTTTGAATTTCGTTAAGGCCGCGTTTACGTTTTTGACAAAAATAGATGTTTTTCAGTCTAATTTCCGACAGAAACAATGAAAATTAAATTTAACTTTTAATTGCTATGAATCGGCCTTTATCTTTAATAATAATATAAAAAATATGAAATTTTCTTATTATTTTTTATAGTAAAACCGATTTTCCGGAGCCGCTTCACACCAAATTAACGATATCGAACTGAGTTTAGGAAGTCTTGAAAACTATTTCTTACGTGATATTGATTTAAAAAAAATACCTCTAGTAGTAAGACATGTTCAACTCAAACCCTTCAAGGAGATATTTATAATAATACGACACATTAGCTCAGAAAAAAATAAATATCAAATGTATCTTTTTCACATATTTTGATTCTAAAGTTGTACCTTAAAACTGTTATATTAAGGCCTATTTTGTTTGATGAATGCCATGATTTATTGTTCAAAATTTTCTAGTAAAATATTAGTCGGCGCTGAGACGCCTTTGTGATTAGACGCTATGTCGCTTGTAGGCAGGAGGTTATATTAAATAAGATTGCTAAAATATAATATTATATAGAAAAAATAGACTATAACTACAATTCTTGATACTTTAATTTAAGGATAACTTGATAAATATTTTCTTTTTGTTTAGAGATTATAAATTTTAATTCATTTCAGACTTATTGCTTAAACCTGAAGGTATACATCCCTGACTGCTAGTGGATGTCTCGGATGATTGTAGTTTTTTTTGCCGTGTTTGGGCTCGTTACTATGAGACCTTGACACCGAACTTATTTGAGTGACCTGAAGGTGTACTTCGATGACGGATACAGGTCTGCAGCATGAGTAGTGGTATGTCTGTCGTGTTTTTGGGCTGGTTTTGTAAGTTACTATAAGGCCTTACCACCGAACTTGTTGAAGTAACCTGAAGGTGTACTTGGATGACAGATACAGGATCTGCAGCTAGAGTAATGCTACGTCCGCCGTGTTTGGTCTTGTTTTGTAAGTTACTCTAAAGCCTTACCACCGAACTTGTTGGAGTGACCTGAAGGTGTACTTTGATAACAGATACAGGGTCTGCAGTATGACTAAGGCTATGCCTGCCGTGTTTGGGCTCTTTTTGTAAGTTACTATGAGACCTAACCAAACGAGCCGAATCACGGCACACAGAGCCCTACTCACGATGCAGTTCCTGTATCAGTAATTGAAGGTCACCTTCAGGTCACTCCAATATTTTCGAAGCTAGTCTCATTGTAACTTACAAAAGGAGCACTAGCACGGAAAACATAGTCCTACTCATCTTGCAGTTCCAGTAGCAATCGTAGAAAAACATCATCAGGTAACTCCATCAAGCTCAGGGGTACTATCTTATTATTTTTTTTCTATTGACAATAATAAAAAATATACATTATTATTACTACCTATTAATAGCCTTTAAGTAAAAATAAAAAAAATATCGAAAACAAATAGTTTTTACAATATTTATGTACTTGTACACAATGTACTATTACAACGTTTAAAATATAAAAAATCTTTTTTTTAATTATAATTAAACATTTAAAGTCTCAAAACTAGTTGACCGTTCATTATTCCCGCCGATCACAGTCGTGCGCTTGTGTGATCGATTCGTGTGAATGTAGTGATGCGATTCTGTACCTATCTATTTTGCAAATGTCTATGTGGGCTTATTAAAGCTAAGTTTAAGCGAAACTAAAAAAGGGGGAACGAAGGAATCAAATATTTTAAATGAAAAATACTTTATTTTGTCAGACACCATTACGACAATACAGCAAGTCAACAAAATTTTCTTAAATGTCCAACCAAGTCCTTTTCGTTTATATATACGGATCCATGTTATTATGATATTATACTCAAAAATCAAAATGATTTTTTGATCATTAGAATAGGATATATAGGAGACTCGTTCCGTGTTAACGTGGCACCTCCAAAAATTTATTATTACCGTGATATAGAAATTAAAAAACACTGTGCACTTTAATGTCTTTTAGTACACGAGTAGGAACACCTTCAGCGCGATGTAAGTACCTTCAGCTCCATCTAGTATCAACTGACAGAATCTTAATATTCATTGAGTTTAGTATCCATAAGAGTTTCGGTAAAGCACAACAATCTCTTTAAATAAAAAGTCCCTTAGAAATAAGGTGACATTATACAAAACTTGTATACGTCCCATACTGACCTACGCGAGCCCTGTTTTTTCGCATGTCCACGCCAGACGAATTAATCAATTACAAATAATTCAGAACCGTTTCTTACGCATGGCCTCGGGCTGTCCGTGGTACGTTCGCAACGTAGATCTCCATAGAGACTTTGAAATCGATTCGATCCCCAAACATTTGAAGCGCTTATCGCAAAACTATTTCGATCAAACTACTTTCCATCCAAATCCTTTGATTAGACATGCTTGTATCTACACAGACCGATGTAACCAACCGACAAAAGAAAGGCGTCCTAAGCACGTCCTGCAAGACCCTGACGATAGGATTACATTAGAAAATGCCCTTACACAGCACAGACACGCACACAACACCGTCCTCGCCAGCGAGGACGAGGTCCTTTGTTTCGCACGTCGCGTCGCGCTCACATCGTCGGGTGAGTCTATCGTATAGAATGCGCTCGGAGCGCTGCCTACCTCTCCGATGACGTCCTTAGCTGTGGTTCGGCTTCGCAGGAGGCACCCTCCCTTCCCTTTATCACGGCTGAGTCCCAGTACTCGGCCCCCCGCCCGGTGACGCTGTCAAGGCCAGTAGAGCCAACAGCAAACATATTCCGAAAAAAAAATTAAATAAATATCCACTATAAAAAAGAATATTGTCATTTAAAAAAACGAGGTAGGTACCTACTTAAAAACTAAAAAGCAAAATATAAATTTTGAACAGAAATCATCAAAATCATTTACTCATTGTTCAGTTCACAAGTTCCGTAGTGAAATGGCAAAAACGGAACCCTTATAATTTCGTCATGTCCGTCTGTCCGTCTGTCCGTCCGTCCATATTTCAAAGTCATTTTACCCGGCGATTGTTGGCTCGTAATACATAATTTACTAAATAAATGTATTCTATGAACCGCACAACGATTCTGTAATGAAATCCTAAACTATGTAGCAGTCCATTCATGTAACTGAGTGTTGAAAAAAAAAAATACTTGACTGAGAATTATTTCATTATGTCAGTAGTTATTGAATTATGAGCTCCTAAAGTCGTAAAAATTGTGTCCCTCTGCCCTCTAACTTTTGAACTATGGGGTTTAAAATTTTCAACCACATTTGATTTGAAGAAGGTTTAGAGATTTTAGAGATAAATGAGTTCTTCCCATAACTTTGTTTTTCATATTACTTTTAATAATTACTGTGAAATAAAATTAAGTTGTAATTTTGCGGTTAATTTTAATTCGTTATTATTTTAAAGATTCTTCATCATCAAGCTGCGGTGCGGCATCATCCTTTAGTTTTGACTGTGCGTGTTCCACAACGCACTTGACTGATATTTTTTATTTTTATAATAATGATGCTACCAATGAAAATCATACCATTTAATGGCACTGTTTCTGAATTGACACCGTTGTGGCGTTATGGGTAGTCTTTCTTTAGTCTCGGCGCTTGCGGGTTCGATTCCCGTTCGGGCAGATGTTTGTTCTAAATATCTGTTTCGGTCTGGGCGTCTGTCCTTGGGTCTTCTTAGCGTCCCTCGGAGAGCACGCTAAGCTGTCGGTCCCGGTTGTTATCACATAACATTTGAAAATGTCTTTGTCATAACATATGAAAATGTCATGTTAACTCTTGAGAAGTAAATTGCTCTTATCCAATTAGTTACTGGTTTGCTCTAAAGGTTGCGGAGGTCAGATGGCAATCGCACCGTGTAAAAACTAGTAACCTGTCAAATCCGGATAAGAGTAGTAAGCAGACCCTGGGTAAATAAAATACCTGGAATAATGCTAGGATGGAGGGTGGGAGGCACTGTTTCTGAATATTCAATAAATGCTTTTTATATTTTAACCTGAATCGATTTGTAGACTGAGATTTATGAATGGATGGTTGCAAGTTGTTTCAGTATTTGGAAGCCATATACCTCAAAGTACCCTGAAACGCAGCGGAGCTGCGGCGAGGCATGATGATAATATATTCCGGAGCTCGTGTAGCATAAGACTTATTGCAGCACTAGCCCATTTCAGTTTATGGAACAAGAAATGAAACGTTATACTTGACAACATCCGAATAGGATCGTTGCAAAATATAACTGCCATTGGTAGCCCATTTTCAAAATGTTGGCTTGGTTAAGATAAGGTGTTACTTGCGAGGGGGTATTGTGGAACAAAACTGAGCGCAAGCATTTTGTACACGTTGTATTATTTTTTTATCTACATAATTAAATTTGGATGATACCAGAATCCCATAATTATATCCTTAGATCAGTTTTTAAATAACATCTAATTAGGTATAAGATTTACAATCTATAGAAACCATTCTTTAATGTAGCAATTATTTCATTTTCGAAACCGCCCGCCCTTGATCCATTAAAATTTAAATCTTTGTAGTATAATTTGTGGCAATCCACGTTTGTCTTAATTGCTCTAGCATGTGCTACTACACTTTATCATCTGGTTTATATTATATGTTATTCATGGATAAGAACATTCTTAAATTGTAATGGTTTTAATCGGAACCAGTGCATCAAAAACTACCAGTATGTTACTGTTAAATTCAGTAACAAAATTGTTTACATCTTCTAAGGATTCCATGTATCCTCAATCTATTAATATCAATATTTCAGTGAATGTATGCTTATTGATATCCTTATATTTCGAGTTAGCATTATCTTGGCCTGTGTTTAAGGATAAGAATTTTAAATGTCAAAAACGAATGGTCACTTACGTTAGCCACGTGGTCAACCCAGATATTAATAACGTTAATTTTTTTTTTTAAATAACGCCGAGGGGTTCATGACTCTACTCCTTACCTGATAGTAAGTGGAAGTGGAGTCCACACGCGACGGTGGCTAATATGATTGCAGAGGGCGAACTGTACTAGTCACCATCGCCCTGCTTACACGCAAGGTGCCTCTTCACGCCTCGTTTGAAGGACCCAAGACTGTAGGAATGAGGGAACACGTGTGCCGGTAAAGAATTCAATTTTTTTGACGTGCGACAAAGAAAATTGTTGGCAAACTTCTTTGCTGCCACAGTTTCACAGCTTGTCTTTGAAGCCACAATGAACATTAGAACAGGCGTAATAGTGTCTCACCCTAATAGGTATAGTGCATAGGCCCATGTTGTTTCAATTTTGTTATATTTAAAAATTCAAAACAAACTTTGATTTTCTATCATTGATATCAAATAGATTTATGTTGAAATCACCCAGTAAAACTTTATCATCATAACAAAATGAAAACGTCTGAAAATTAAGCCAGGGCGGTCTGTAGGCTGTTTCTACGATAATTGTCTTACCAGTTAAATTAAGACTAAGTCACATTTGTTTTACCGCTGGATTAATTGGATGAGACAGGATTCTTATTGACAAACCTCTTCTGAAGTAAAAGTACGAGGACCGTGGCGAAAACGATATCTAGGTACAATCGGTAAACATAATTATGTGCGATGTGTTTTCTATGACAATGTTTCGATAAATTGCATGCTTATGGTACAAACTCACTGTAAACGTATACCACATCGACAACACACAAAACATAACCTAATTATTTGTAAATAACTTTTAAGAAGTCTTATTCTTAACTGCCAATAAATTACTATAACACCTTTTCTACAAAATGTTTCAGCAAATAAATTCTATCCTAAAATATAATCAAGACTAACTATAACAACAAATATGCGACGACTATTGTACAAATCATGTTCACGTCGAATATTGCCAAGAATATTAGTTGCATATTCCCGCTGCATGAAAATTCGGATTGAAATGTAAAACGAACAACCCCTCCTGTCATCTGCACGAGACAGGTTAGAAAATGTTTGAATAAATTGAATGTTGGCGCTACTTTGGAAAAATGTTATGACTACAAACAGCACAAAAAAGGATAGGCTTGCTTTGCCTGCGAAGTACTACGTATTAACTGATGTTAATACTGTGACGTGATACTTGATCGTAGCAGTGTCTATACTGCTAAACCCAAATTCCTCTACTTACTATTGATTCTCCTCCGCCCACGAATGTGTCACACATGAAGGCTTGCCACGCGTCCTTTATAATAAAGTATTGTATGCTATTTCGTGTAATTGTACTCTACACTTCTCGAGATCAAAAATAGTATGCGATAATACTTTATTTTGCTTGATCTGTTTTTTTTTTGTTTTCCGGAATTATTTACCTACTGTACAAAAATGACAACAAGAAGACGATAATTTTTGTACTTGTATAAAGTAATTTCATTTTTAGGGTTCCGTAGCCAAATGGCAAAAACGGAACCCTTATAATTTCGTCATGTCCGTCTGTCCGTCTGTCCGTCTGTCCGTCTGTCCGTCTGTCCGTCTGTCCGTCTGTCCGTCTGTCCGTCTGTCCGTCTGTCCGTCTGTCCGTCTGTCCGTCTGTCCGTCTGTCCGTCTGTCCGTCTGTCCGTCTGTCCGTCTGTCCGTCTGTCCGTCTGTCCGTCTGTCCGTCTGTCCGTCTGTCTGTCCGTCTGTCCGTCTGTCCGTCTGTCCGTCTGTCCGTCTGTCCGTCGGTCGGTTACTCGGGGACCATTGGCTCTATCTGTACGAAATTTACTAAATAGGTGTATTCTATGAACCGCACAACGATTTTGTAATGAAATCTTAAAATATATAATAATTAAGGGTAGCAGTCCATACATGTAACTAAAAATTTTCAACGTATGTCAACGTGTGAGATATCTTTGTATAGGTCTTTCAAAATGAGAAGGAGATTTCATGTTGACTTTTTATTAAGTCAGTAGTTGTTGAGATATTAGCTCCTAAAGTCATAAAAATGTGTCTCCCCCTCTAACTTTTGAACTATGGGATTTAAAATTCTGTAAAAATTTGATCTGATAGGACATCAAATAAAATTTCAACCACATTTGGTTTGAAGAAGATAGGTCTACAAATTTAAGAGATATATAAGTTTTTCCAATATCTTTGTTTTTCTTATCACTTTTAATAATTACTATGAAATTACCAACTTATTTTTGCAGTCGATTTTAATTCTTTATTATATTTAAAGCCCTTAAGATTCTTCATAACCAAGCTGCGGAACCCTTTAGTTTCAACTGTGCGTGGTCCACAACGCACTTGACTGTTAATTAATATCTCTTCCTGCAACATATGCATTCGCAGAGAGAGTTTTTTTCTGTGATGAAATGGAGATCAAGAAGAGGAAGCCGGGGCGAGCATTACTTGATCTAACGTCCATCGATAATCACTTCAGTTAGCTAGTTATAATTTTTACCATGTAATTATTTGAGATAACATCGATCGGTAGTCACCTAGGATAATTAGTTATAATTTTACCATGTAGTTTTAAATTAATAAATTACTTTAAGGATTTTTTTTCTTTGCATACTCTGGCTGCACTCAATGAAATTACCTTATTATTCTTTAAAATAATTTTGAAAGTAGGTATAAGCCAAAACAGGTTAGATTAATGAGATTGTGTTTACATTATTTAATCAAAAATGTGGTGGAAAGTTCTAAAATTGTATAAAAGTTTTGTCTGCTATGCATTGACTTAATATATATATATTATACCTATGAACAGCCCCTTCCAAACATAAAAAAGCCCAAATACTCGCTAGTGCTTCTTACTAAATTCAACACCAACTTAACGAACGAAGTTAGTCACACTCTGACTTCATTCTGTTGTTGCTAGCTTGTGATTATTTCGTTCGTTGCGTTGGTGTTAAATTTACAAAGGAGTAAAAAGACCACCAGCGAGTCTGAAATTGTATCTGTTTGAAAATTTCTAGTTGCCCATAGTATATACCTAAGTATATATTTAATTTGTATAAGATTTAATACCTACATTGATTCAATTTCAGGTATTTAAGGGCTTAGTAAAACATATTACAACTATATAGCTTCTTTCTTATCTAGCTTTCTTTAGTTACGATCAAATCTATTTGATTCTTATAAAATAAATGTAGCTATATACTTTGTTAATAGGATAGTTTTACTAATAAAGTTAACAGTATTGACATGGCTACTTCAATATTGCAAATAAGCAATACCATGTCAACCCACACGAATGTCATTTCGAGAAAAACGCGTTTGAAAATTTTGAACAACTTGCTGTTCTTCAGCCATTTACCAATACTTCTGCATATATAACTCAGTTTTTTCAATTTTGTGGGTTGACATGGTATTGCTTATTTCCGTTCATTTACTCTATCAAAAGTTAATGTTTTTAACTGTACAGCCAATTCATTCAATAACAATATCACAAGCTATAAACAATAGATAACCATGAACTTGTTTTTCTTCATGTTTTTCAAATTCATGCAGTTGTTCAGTAGGTACTAAATCTGCAAGTCGAAGAGTTAAAAAACCACTAATCTCCAGAAAAACAGGATGGTGGGTCTATATTACCGCCAACGAACTGGGAAGTTGAGAACTACATTTTTTTTATATCAGAGGGGACAAAAAGGCAGGAGGCTCCGCTCTACGTTGGATGCTGTCAATTGGAAGTATCTGGTACTTGGAAGCTCCCGCCTCGAGATGAGAGCAGTATTACCCAGTATTACGTGCCATAGAATTTAAAGCGTTTACAGTGCTATCATTTGCATAGCAATAAATGTTGCTAATTCCCAATATGTTATTGCTCCGATCTGCCAAAAAGCTGGTGACCCACTTGCATAATTTCTCGGGAAACCCACTAGAAGGAAGCTTCGAAAGAAGTTATTTGTGCCATACCCGATTAAAGGGCTTGGTGGCATGGGCCCATCGTTCTCATGCCGTGTTACCGTGATGGTAACGAAAATTCCCTAAGATTTATTAATCTCTCGCCAATTCTGCCAATATGTTCCAACATTGGTGGTTTGGTGGACTACATCGGAGGCACTCGTTACTTAAAAACTTAAAATTTCACCAATAGTCATAAAATTATAATATACCTATATCAATGCATAAGATCCTCAATCTATATTTCTTTTAAATACCTATATTAAAAACCTAATTTCATCTGTATGAATTTAGGTTTTAACTCTGTGGTTAAAGGGACGAAAATAAACAATAGCATGTCAACCCACACGAATGTCATTTCGAGAAAACCGCGTTAGAAAATTTTTGAACAACTTGCTTTATATGATATTTTTTATGTATTTTTATGTATGTAATTTCAGATTTATGTACCACGCCTGATTTGCTATTTAACAATAACGTTCCAAGTCCCTTTGAACTGTTTTTGAATCGTAAATTAGAGATAACATATTCTGCTATAAAAATTTTCTGTTATTTCTTTAAATCGGCAACGTTGTTTTACTTATTTTTGGTGAAAATAAGTAAAATAACTAACATGAATCTGAAATAACCAAAAACTTGACCGGTACTGCTATACAATTCATATAAAGCATTTAAAAGTTGTTAAAAATTTTCAAACGCGTTTTTCTCGAAACGACATGCGTGTGGGTTGACATGCTATTGTTTATTTGCGTCTATATATAACTCAGTTTTTTCAATTTTATGGGTTGACATGGTATTGCTTATTTGCGTCCAAATATATCTTGTCAAGTTACCAGTGTCAATGTCAAATTCGTGTCGAAAATCGTATATTATTAATTCATAATTTCATATTCGTAATTTCGTATTCGTACTTCGTAGTTCTCTGAACTTATTAAATTGTACTGAAATTAAATATCAAACGCATTATTAATGTGATTTGTGTTTTTATGTATCTATATCACCTATCTCAGTTCAGAAAATAAGTTATAATTCAGTGAACAATGTCGAAATTTATATCACAACTAAAGTGAATAATTTGAATTTGTGAATACAATTATTGACTCTTGTCGAAAAAGTATTAATAAATATTTAGTATATACAAAAAATTAAATAAACAATAATGAGTCTCCATAAAGCTAGGTAAGTTTTAATATAATGTGTCTGTTTACAAAATTAAATGTTTTTATTAGAAATCAGCAACACCCCTTTTTTTGTTAACGTTACAACGAGTCTTTTATACCAGTTTCAAACTTTACATTGACCATAAATGTTCACTATAATCAGTCGCATAAATTATGCAAACAGAAAAATCTTGTACTGTCTCTTTCCACTGATACCTACATTTCAGATATCTTTGCTTACTTAGTAGAAGGCTTGACGCGAATCTTCTAAGCTTGTGATTGCTATTCTATCACCTATGTATCTTATCATACTTTGTTGAGAAATGTACAAGGACCACCTTATTATTCAAGCATGTAGAGATGATGGCAAATCTCTCCATCACCACCTAAGTAACTTTATGTGTGAAGAGGCATCTTGCGGGTAGGCAGGACGAGTGGACGGTGGCTAATGCGGTTGCCTTAGATAACTGATATTAGCCACCTTCCCATTTGGACTTTACTGCCACTTACCATCAGGTGGAGTAGATGCATCTGCCCTACTTTCATAATAAAATAAAAAAAGAACTTATGAAACCCATATTTAGTTACCATATTTCATAGCTATATATAAACATGCACTGTTTGAAAACTGCAGGTTGTAATAATTTTTAAAAATAATAAGTATGTTTTAAAAGCTCATAGGTTATAGGCTGGTTACCTATGAATGGATAGCAACAATGTTACACATGTTGTGTTGTGTTTGATGATGTTCTATTAGAGAATAAAAAATATTATTCATATTTGTACATAGGGATTGACATGTTCGTCTCGAATAAAAATCCCAAAATAAATAAAGAGAAAAAAAAAATATTCATATTTCATCATTATGTAATTCATATCGAAATATAATTTCCAAGAATGATTTACATATGCACATGTGTGACATGATTTACCAAAAAAGCTACTTGGCAAAGCTTGATCATCCAGGTAGTAATATTAATAATTGACTTTATTTATTTGACCAATTGATATAGTTCAATTGTTAAACGCATAGGGAATAAATGATTATACCAATTTGTAGTAAAAATTTGTATTTTCTTTCAATTAGGCATGGAGTTGCAATTTATAGAACATGCACATAATTTTATTTCTTTCTAAAAGTTTTTCTTACCACCTAAAGCTATAACTCTGGCCAATTTTCATGGTCTACTTAAATAATGATGTATGCTTCAAAAGTTCCAAAATTTAAAGTTTATGGGTAATGATCGGGTAACGGGTGCTGTGCAGAAAAACTTCATAGGCGAAGAAAGTGAAAGTAGTGTAAAAGTATCCAACAAAAAGTATTCATTGGATACTTTTACACTTGTTTTACCCTTTTGTGATACAAAGTTTTGGGTTAAGTGGCTTACACAGTGCAGTTCTTATCATAAATCTAAAATATCTGTGCTCTCCGACAGCTTTGTAAGCTGAGAACTGTTCTCGTAGTTTGGTTAGTTGTAAAACCACCAAACATATCAACATGAATTGAGATGGAGTTTTTTTTTTATTTGGAAAGTAGGGCAGATGACTCTACTCCACCTGATGGTAAGTGGAAATAAAGTCCAAAAGTGAAGGCGGCTAACAGAGTTGCGGAATGCAACCGTGTTAGCCACGCTTGACCTGCCTACCCGCAAGATGCCTCTTCACGCCTGTTTGAAGGAGCCCAGATCGTAAGAATTAGGGAACCCGTGATTCATTCATTCATTCTATATTAAAACTTCTTGTAATATCTCATGTCCTATTATGAGTTCAACTAAAATCTAGGGTCTACTTCTGTAAAAGTACACTAGTTCTAGTGACAGACTTTGTTCTAGTGGCAGTTAAAGATAGTAAAGATATATAGATTGATTTTATATATTAAGAAAAATATGTTGACTTTTAGGTTATTTTTGGGGGGCAAATGTATATTACAAGTGTGAACAAAATCAATGAATAATGTGAATCAATTTGAAATAGATGTGTAAGATTATATTTGAGTCTTAATTATTCTATATATATATTTTTTTTACAGAATTAAAGCTTTTGAAGACATACTAAGTCAGGAGGTCATAACCATTGAACAACTTCAAAAACTAGCTTTTAACGGTAATTATTATACTTTCAATATGTTATATAAAACAAAAAAATACAATTATCAAAACAAAAGTACATGTATATAGTGATAAATATTAATATGTATTATTATTTTGTAGGTGTTCCAGATGAAAAAGGCCTGCGCTCTTTTGTTTGGAAGATTCTACTCCACTACTTACCGCTTGAAAGAAATGCTTGGGAGAGCACATTGTCTAAGAAACGTCAACTCTATCAACAATTAATAGGTGAAATTTTTATATTTTCTGTATTTTTAGAAATGTATTGTTTTCACACAGTGAAAATGCCACCCCCATTAAATAATCGCATTAATATAAACTTAACCTACTCTTACTTAACGGTAATAAAAAAAATAAATGTGTAAATGTTCCCGGGCAAGTAAATTTACAATTTTCCCAACTATATTGCGAATAATAATACCTTAAATACGATTTGTTAATTATTTATTTTTGCATTATAGATGAAATTATAGTTTCACCAGGAGGTCCAACTGACCATCCCCTCAACTTAAGCCCAGATAGTTCTTGGAGTACATATTTCAAGGACAACGAGGTCCTGCTACAAATAGACAAGGATGTGAGGAGGCTGTGTCCCGAAATCTCATTCTTCCAGTCGGCTACCGAATTTCCATGTGCAGAAGTAAGTCAATTACATCATTTGAGTACTAAATAAACGCTACACACTCAACGGTGCCCATTAGGATAGTTGTACCCTGTGTCGGGGGTCCGGAAACATACACAATGACGAAGGCTTGCCTTAAGCGCCACAGATCGCGGTTTCGATTCCCGCTCGGGGCAGATTTTTGTATTGACCATACAGGCATGTGTTCCGGTCTGGGTGTGTTTCTCCTTGTCTTTGTGTATGTAACTATTCTATTGAGTGTGTTTATTTTATATTTATCATTATTATAGTATTTAACTAATTTTTGTGGATGAATACATTCTATGTTACTTAAACATGTTCACTGCCCAATTCCCAACACATTGGATCAAGGCCATTTTTTAATTAATGTAATCTCGAATAATAACCTGATAGTAGGATGGTTTTAATTAATTTTTTCAATAATTATATGCTTAATGTTCTCTTTTTGTAATCAAAGTTCTCTCAACTTATAGATAGTGAACAGCAATGGTGTTAAGCGTCTTCACAAGCGTGTCGAGCGATCCGTTCTGAAGTATTCGACGTTAGAAAGAAGAGGACTTGGTGTAGCTAAGGTAATATATTATACACTAGATGCGCCCCCGATGCGTGTACCGATTTTTCTTTATACTCTATTTCTTTTTTCTAAAATAAAAGTTCCTAACTCCTTATAACATCAGCTATATGCCAGTGAAAGTCCCTAAAAAGGCCTAGCCGTTTCAGCTGCTGCAACAAACAAACAGACAAAAATGTTAAAAATTGTTTTTTTTGTTATGTAACTACCTTATATACTTTCATATGCATTTAGTGAAAAGCTGTTAATTTGGAATTGCGAACAGACACTTCAATTTTATTTATTTAAATAGATTTAAACTATCGCTTTTTGAGTGATAGAACAATTTTGTGGTGGTGGGTTTTTCTATCATTACATTAAATTAAAATTCGAAATACTAACTGTATTTCGAATTGTTTGCTACAGATTATTTTGCATCGGACAAAGAACACGCATTTTAGTATAGGTAAAATATTCAATACTAAATTGTATTTCAAATAATGTTACGCCAAAGAAGTTTTTTATAGCTCTAATATATTCCCCCGTCGTCGAAAAAACCAAAACAGGTATAAAAAACACTGAATTTTCCATGCTATATGACGTGTTATTATTTACTAGTAATTCACAAAAATTTTGTCGATTATCACGATGTCGTCGTTTTTAAAAATAACAATTAAAATACCTTTAAAAACTGGTTAGGCTCATATTACATATTCGATCTTCAAAATCCTATTAACAACCTGCCTACTTAACTTTAATAAAGTACAGACTATTTCGTAGTTTTCGTCGATCCAATATAATATAAAAAATAATTAAAATTTATAACTGTTTATTACAAGAAAAAAAAAACAATATAAACAAACTGACGGTAATCTTAATTTAACAAAGGTTTTTTTTCGCTTGAGGGACAGAGGCACACTCTCGTTAAGCGCTTATAACATACATTATTATGAAAGAGAGCCCGTCTATATCTTTGTCTTGTGTTTTTTAGTATAGTTACTTTCAATATAAAATCGTTTATAATATTTTTAATTCCTTTTACGTTTTTATTTCTTCTATTAAAAGTACTGGTAAAAGTTGGACTGTACAATTACTCTCTCAAAATCTTATTCAAAAACACATTGAACAATCAGAGGGCCTAGACAAGTGGCAATCGCTCTGTGTTGATTCCATTTCGAGGTTCCGTGATATTTCGAAATCTTATACCAATTCCATACACACCGGAATTATCTAAATTCGTTATCGATAATTTAATATAACTTTGTATAGTCCAGTTCTCGTATTTTTTTCGTTATATTTCGTAACACATACGTCGACGTCTTGATTTTCTTACATTCTATAATGTAACTCGATATGTAATCAATAGCCACGTTATATTGATTACGGTTTTACTTCATTATATATATTTTATAATAAAACTGCCCATGGCCTCTCTGATTGGCACATAAAAGGGTCAGTACCCTTTTATTTAAAAAAAATATATATTTAGTATTTTTTGGTGTAGTGGCAACAGAAATGTACACATTCTGTGAAAATTTTAACTCTACTACAGACGGAAAACTTAGGCTTAGTACTGTTGGGTTTCTTTGACACAGTTTGGGTACGAAACCCTAAAGATTTAGCAAAGTGCGAGTCAGACTAAACAAATTAAGTAAAGCATTTAAAGTTATTTGTATGATTTTCTGTCTTTAGTAACTACAAATGGCTGGTGATTCCAAAGACTGTACAGGTGTGTATAGATACATCTAATGAACACACACACACTAACACAGCTCGCTCGCTACTACAATGCCAGGACTTTCGATAGATGACGTCATTATTATAAAACAAAAAAAAAATAGAAAAACAACGTCATTGCCAAGTAGGATTTATTTCTATGTCAGAGAGAGATGCTAGGCGATTACCGCTACACACTGACTGACATTGAAAGGCGGCTGAGGAGCTGTCATTCCACGAGTTTAGTCCACCAAAGTACAGCGGTAGCTAACCAAGCGTGCCTTATTTTATTAATAAATAATCTTACACGTAGGTAGGTAGGGCTTAAAAAATATAAATTTAAGGGTAGACCGCTTCGTTTTACAGTTGAGCAACGAGATACGCCGTAATGAAAACATAACAAGCGGCGACTACACGCCGCTGAACGAAGGCTGCGAGGCTCACTGGGAAGTCGTCGAGCGTATGCTATTTCTGTACGCGAAACTTAATCCCGGGCAAGGATACGTGCAGGGCATGAACGAGATCATCGGCCCCATCTATCATACCTTCGCTTCGGATATAAACAAAGATTTCAGGAGTAAGTATTATATTCATAAGCCCTTTCCCATCAATTTTTTTTCTGTTATAAGTTGGCAAGTAAGCATACCGCCCACCTTTATGCAGTTGCCGTAGCCTATGAGCGCGCGCAACTCCATTAGTAGGTGCCACTCACGCGTTGCTAACCCTAAAATACTGGTTCTTGAATCTCCTTTGTCCAATAATTTCACTAGCCTACAGAGCCCTTCAAACCGGAACACAGTCTAGCCTAAGCACTACCTACCTACCTTGCCGGCCTCTTGCAACAAAAGACTACTACCAGTGTGTCTGATTTCACTGGTGGAGTAATCTCGGCTGTGACACAGGTTATCCCAACAGCGGGCGATGGGAGATTATCCCGACGCCGGTGAATACCTTAATTAGGCTTGTAATGAAAAGTATGCTTGATTGAAAGTTTTCCCATCTTCGAAATGATTTTTGGTATTACTTTTTATAATGTACTTTACACACTTAATTTAATAATGACGACGTTGTGGCGCAGCGGTATCGAACCTGCCTTAAACGCCACAGGTCACGGGTTCGATTCCCGCTCGGAGCATGATATGTTTGTATTGACCATGCAAGCATATTTTCCGGTCTGGGTGTATTTGTCCTTGTCCTTGTATATGTTTCCGGACCCCCGACACAGGATATCACTATCTTAATCAGGGCTGTTGAGTGTGTAGCGTTTATTTATTTATTTAATTTTCAGTGTGGGGCACTTTTTTTTTTATAAAATATATCATTGTGGTCGTCTGACCTACTCATATCTGTCATTGGTTAAGATTATTTTTAATAATAGAAAAGAATAAGGCTTATTATTTTTTTTTTATGTAAAAGGGGGCAAACGGGCAGGAGGCTCACCTAATGTTAAGTGATCACCGCCGCCCATGAACATCTGCAACACCAGAAGGCATGCAGGCGCGTTGCCGACCTTTAAGAACTCTTCTCTTGAAGGTTCCCAAGACGTATCGGTTCGGAAAGACCACCGGCGGAAGTTGGTTCCACAGAGTGGTTGTGCGAGGAAGAAAATGTCTTCTAAATCGCGCTGTTGTGGATTTCCAGACATCGAGGTGGTATGGATGGAACTTAGAGTTTTGTCGCGATGTCCGATGGTGAAATTCTACCGGCGGGATCAATCGAAACAATTCCTCAGAGCATTCCCCGTGATATATGCGATAGAAGATGCAGAGTGATCCGACATCTCTACGCAATGCCAAAGGATCAAGCCGATCGGAAAGGGCTTGATCGTCGACAATTCGAGCCGCTCTACGTTGGATGCGGTCAATTGGAAGTAGCTGGTATTGGGGAGCTCCTGCCCAGAGGTGAGAGCAGTACTCCACGTGTGGTCGAATTTGTGCCTTGTAGAGCTTTAGGCGATGAGCCGACGTGAAGTAGTGCCTCGCCTTGCTGAGCACACCAAGCTTTTTAGAGGCCAATTTGACCTTTCCTTCCAACTGACCGCGGAACTGAACGACGCTCGAAATGTCGACACCAAGTATTCCGATACTAGCTGTGGCAGCCAGGGGAGTGTTCTCAAAACGAAGAGATACGACAAATGGTGATTTTTTAGCGGTTAAGGCGCAAACTTGTGTCTTCTTGGGGTTGAATTGGACTAAATTTAGTCGGCCCTAGTCCGAGACTTTGGTCAATGTAGTCTCGACTTCAGAAACAAGTTTGTTCCGGCACTCAATGACGTTTTCCCGAGAAATATTAGCGCGGCCGGTGTATAAAGCGTCCACAGTGCTGTCGTCGGCATAGCAATGAATGTTGGAAATTTCCAACATGTCATTTATATGCAGAAGAAACAAAGTAGGGGACAGTACGCAGCCTTGCGGGACACCAGCATTAATGGGTTTTAAGTCAGAGCATGCACCGTCGACAACGACCTTGATGCTCCGATCTGCCAAAAAGCTGGTGACCCACTCGCATAATTTCTCAGGCAGCCCATAGGAAGGAAGCTTCGAAAGAAGCGCCTCGTGCCATACCCGATCGAAGGCCTTCGCTATGTCCAGACTGGCCGCTAATGCCTCCCCCTTGGACTCAACTGCTTCCGCCCACCTATGTGTCAGGTAAACTAGAAGATCACCAGCTGAACGACCACGACGAAAACCCTACTGGCGGTCGCTAATCAGCTGGTGCTCCTCTAGATACCGCAGGAGCTGGCAGTTGATAATGGACTCCATTATCTTTGAGAACAAGGAGGTAATGGCAATTGGCCTATAATTAGACGGATCCGAGCGGTTTGCCTTTTTAGGGATCGGGTGCACTAAAGCCGTCTAAAGCCATGAGTTCGGGACGACGCCGGATGAGTAGGAGTACCGGAAAAGACGCGTTAAAACCGGCGCCAACTCAGGAGCACATGTCCGCAACACGATCGGGGGATTCCATCAGGCCCACTCGACTTATGAATGTCCAAGGAAAGAAGTGCTCTGCGAACTACACTTTGCCGAAATTTAACCTCCAGCATCGTGGTATCACACCGCTGGATTGCCGGTGGTGACTTTCCTTGGTCATCCACAGTCGAGTTGGACGCGAAGAGAGAGCACAGAAGATCAGCTTTCTCTTTCGCGGCATGGGCCACCGAATCATCGTCCCTATGCAGAGGTGGAAATGATGGCTTACAGAAATTCGCTAACACAGACTTGGCGAGGGACCAGAATGCACGTGTACCCGAAGGAAGACGCACTAGTCTCTCGCCAATTCTGCCGATGTGCTCCGACTTTGGCAATAACTCTTTTGAAGGACCTGGAGGCAGAGTTGTACTCCTTTCTAAGTGCGCTGGTATTTACATCACGAGACGTCGACGCCTTAGCCCAGGCTTGGTAGCATTCCCGTTTTCGGCGAAAGGCCGTTTTACAGGAGCGACCAAACCAAGGCTGAGACTTGCCTCCGATGGGCACTGCAGAAGCCGGAACCAAAAGTTCCATGCCCTGGAGTATCACATCGGCGACAGAGTTGGCAACGACGTCCGGATCATCCGGCGAGAAGCAAATCTGTCCCCATGGGTAGGACGCAAAGAAAGAACGCATCCCGTCCCAGTCTGCCGACCTGTAGTGCCAAACGCGCCGGTAGCCCGCGAAGCGGGTCCGTGCTAGGCGCGAGACCGGCACTGTACTCCGAACAAGGCAGTGGTCCGACGAGCCTAGAGGAGGATCGACGGATACCAGATAGTTGCCCGGATGAGAGGTCAACAGAAGATCCAACAGTGAAGGTGTATGATCCTCTACATCTGGGATTCGCGTTGGCCAGGTTACCAGTTGTGTCAGATCATATGCCAAAGCAAAGTCGAGAACAGATCTCCCCGCGTGATTGGTGGTACGTGAACCAAGCCATTCGGCATGGTGGGCGTTGCAATCGCCAAGAATCACGATCTCAGCAGATGGGATCTGTTGCAGCACGGAATCTGTAGCCATTTGGATGTGCTCAATGAGTCGGTCAGTTTCGGCATTTCCGCTCGAAGAAAATGTGTGTATTGTGAATATACAGGCATGTTTTCCGGTCTAAGTGTGTTTGTCCTTGTCATTGTGTATGTTTCCGGACCCCAAACACATGATATAACTATCCTAATAGAGGCTGTTGAGGGTATAGCGTTTATAATAAGTTGATAAATTTGACAGAACACGCGGAGGCCGACTGTTTCTTCTGCTTCACGAACTTAATGGCGGAGATACGAGACTTCTTCATACGTACCCTGGACGAGACGGAAAGCGGCATCAACTACATGATGGGCAAGCTGTGCGAGTGCGTCAAGAAGAACGACCCCGCCGTGTGGAACCGACTCGAGAAGCAGGAGCTGAGACCGCAGTACTATAGCTTTAGGTAATTTATTATTGTAGTTATACGAACCAAACGTTTTGATTCGCGTCACCGACATGCTTCATGTGACGTTTCACGTCAGACTTGCGCGCTTGCACATTGAACTCTAGATGATACCTAATTTTAATAACTTACGATTTATGGAATTATAATTATTCACACTATAATTAAATTAAGAAACTAAAAAGAAACTCAGCTATTACTAAGTTTCGAATTTTTACTTCTATGAGCAGTCAACATGACTGCCTATTTTTTAATCTGTAGGATGCATACGCATGGTTACGGATACTGAAGCATGCTTAAGCGTGGTTATGGATGCTTAAGCATAGAATGTTCATAAGTGTGTCCAAAACTATTAAGCTAAATGCTGGTCGATGCTAATAAATATATTTCAGGTCTTATTCACCCAAAAACCGAATCATAGCTGAAATATCGTGACATCTCTATAGACATACATATTTTTCGGTCTGGGTGTGTTTGTCCTTGTCATTGTATACGTTTCCGGACCCCGACACAGGATATAACTATCCTAATGGGGGCCGTTGTATGTGTAGCGGTTATTTTTTATTTATTTTAATCTCTAACTAGCCTCCTTTGTAAAGTAATTTTATTTTAACATTTACTCGTTGCAGGTGGCTAACGTTGCTGCTTTCACAAGAGTTTTCGCTGCCGGACGTTGAAAGAATCTGGGATTCACTGTTCGCGGACCCACAGAGGTTCAATTTACTAATCTACATTTGCTGTGCCATGATCTTGTAAGTATATTATACACTATAGACTGACCTTTCAGTACAGACAAAATGTAAAATATTCGCTGGTGCTCCTTCGTGATTTCGTGATTTTGTTTCGTTGCGTTGGATGTTGAATTTAAGAAGGATCACCAGCCAGTCTTTTTATTTTGTATGTGGACGCAAATAAGCAATACCATGTCAACCCACAAAATTGAAAAAACTGAGTTATATATGCAGAAGTGTTGGTAAATGGCTGAAGAACATTTTTCTTTAATATTTGTAGGGTTTTAAGCTTTAAAACTTCTAAAAAGCCATTTTTTAATCATGCAATTCATGTATTATTTTAAAGTTTTGGGTTATATTATATACGAAATATGCAGTTTGTATACTTATTTTTGTGAAAATAATTAAAATAACTTAATAAAATAACATAAATCTTGAAATTGTCAAAAACTACCAATACAAAAAAAAAATCATATAAAGCAAGTTGTTCAAAATTTTCAAAAGCGTTTTTCTCGAAATGACATTCGTGTGGGTTGACATGGTATTGCTTATTTGCGTCCATGTATGCAAAGACCTGTTTATAGTACATTTGTAAGTCTATGATAACTTTTAGAAGTGCGAATAATTCGAACTTCAAATTATTCGAACTTTTTCCAATTATTCGATTCGAATATTGATATTCGATTCGAACGATATTCGCACACCCCTAATAACTATATTTTCAAAGTGTACATATCAAATATTAGCTTTTGCATGTGGTTTTCGATTTAGTGTAGTTTTATATAGTAAAACTACACTAAATTGACTACTTGAACTTACCCCAAAATGTCGGTCCAATTGTTTACGTGGTATCAGTCAAATTAGATGACAGCACTTTATATCGCTAAAATATTACAAGACCAAGTAAAATTGTTACTTACTATCGTATTACTGTTATGTTATAACTCTCTCAATATAAGTTGAACCATGCGCAGTAACACATTTTTGGGTCTCAACCGAATGCGGAATGAAGGGGCCGCGTAACTATAGCAACGCGGCGACGCTCGACCCGTTTGGTACACTCGCTCACGGTTGTTTTACTTCTTTAAAAATAAATTATTAAAAATTAAATTAAAATATAAATTATTTTTGTCAAGTGTGAGAACATTTAATTTTATTTCAAAATAAGGTGTCATCCCAATAAGTGACAGTGATTAAAAATGTACATTAACTATTATTATTTTTTATATACCTTTTTTCTATACTATTTATTTGTTTTATTCTATGTGAGTAATTAATTATGATAATGAATAAATAAACAATTGAATTTAGACGATACAATAATTATATTATATACTTAATTTCGTTTTTTCACTTTATAAAAAATCTATTTAAAAAAGAGGAAATCAACATTTTTATCTAACATTTTTGTCTATGATTATACCTGCGCAGAAGCCACCATTTTGGTTCAACTTAAACTGAGGGAACTATACTTTGAGTTGATTGGTTTTTTTTTGTTGTTGATTGCATTGTTGCTAAGTAACGTAATAATTCTTTATTCAAAATGTATAGCTTCTCGTGACGGGGATTGTATTTTATTTCATTTTCACCATGAAAGTACTTTTTTGTACCATTTACAGTGGAAAATTTCATACTAATCGTTTCGAAATAAACACACTTTTATCTATAATATTAATTTAGATATAATGCTTTACTAAATATATATTTTTGTCATAACAGGTTAGTAAGAGACAACATATTGAGTGGTGATTTTGCGTCAAACGTGAAATTGCTGCAGTCTTTCCCTCCGATGGACGTATCATTAATATTAAATAAAGCTGTCGAAATATCAATGGAATAATCAATTTATCGGAAGCGTTTTAATAAGATATGTTCTATTTTATTATTATATAAGTTTTTTTTATATAATGGATTTTAATGTTTTAAAAATGCGATTTTTTTTTAAATGTTAGATACATTCCAAACTGTAATATGGCATGTTATTCTTGCGTGTTGTATTTTTTTAGTGATGGACATAGCTATGTCTAAAAGTATTTCCGGTTTATAAAATATTCTTTTATTATTTAAAAAGAAAAAGGCACACTTACGAAATAATAGCCATTGGACCTTGCTAAATAATGAGAAATGCACGTATATAGTGCATTTTGAATTATTTAACTAATAAGTAATACTATTGAAGAAAATAATTTTCAACTTCTCTGGACCCTTAACTAAGACTTCCCCCTAGCCCATAATGCTGGCTACTGAATACTGATGAATACCTATTACAAGTTACAGTTAATATAAAGAAAATGTATGTCCTAGTTATTACAAAAAAAAACTTATCTATCGTTAGCGATCTTTGCCAGGGTCCCGAATACATGCTTCGTTCATGGAATCTCAAAATAAAAATATGACAATTTTATTAATTAATGAAAATTTATATTAATTTCGGTATAATTTTTTTATTGTTAAATGAGGAATTATTTTTTGTGTTAGGGTTTAAAATGTTAAGAATCGCTGGTCTACACCATCTCTACCTATTAGAACTATGCTATTAATCTCAAAATGAATTTATTATAATAAGATAAATGTGATTTTAAGGCCAATAATACCCCATTTGTGGAAATTCAATGTGATTATAATTATGTGTGCTATAACATTTTTTTTTATAATTACTATCTACTAACTAACGCACGAGCGTAGTTTAAACTTATTGGCTGACATTTGGAGTTAATAAAGCTTATCTTACACGGCAGACAGTGAAAAAAATATGTTGCAGAATATTTTCTTAGTTAATAACCCTCTTGTTAGTAGTGTTAGTGCAGTTTTGTAAAACCAATGATCAAGTGTAGGTTTCCCCACGTATATCTGTCGCCAAGTCGAGCAAAAAAGCGGCACGGCCGTACTATCCTTTTCCCGAAGCAGTTCAGACCATTTTCGACCCCTTTAACTTCGATGTGAATAAAACCAAAAGCCTAAATGTTCTATACACAAGCAGGCATTGTATAAACACGATATATTTCAAATTTCATTCAATTTGAACGAGTAGTTTAAGAATTATAACTAGTCAACATTTCTTAATTTTTCACTCACTGACTGACCGATCATCAAAAATCTAAGGCACTTCTAGCATAGGTTCACATTTAGAATACAATTAATGTTACGTTTACGTATACGAAATAGTATTGACTGTAATTAGTTCTACAAAAAGTCTGTCGTGTGTGAAAGGCTTAATGTTTATCTTCACTCAATAATAAAGTAATATGATTTTGATACTTCTTATACTTTTTATAAATTAATTAATATTATATAGCGTCATAGATTTGTATGCATTATTAAGAAGCAATATTTTAAATGTATCGTCGTAATATTTGGGATACTCTTTTAGACTGAGAAAACCATATTAAATGGTGTCGGTTAAGTGTTTCATATCACGTTTTAATTATCATATTCATAAAAAAATATATCATATCATTAGTAAGTCGTCGTAAGAATGACATTGTAAACAATAATCACTAGAATAATTCAAGCTTGAAAGTAATAATACGATAACCTGATGACTTCAGATTGATGTTTATTTCATTATCACTACCTAATATATTTTCTTTAATTGCATTTGTAATTAGTATAACATATAGGATGGAAATTTATGCAAAAACTCAAATTTTTAACTGTTAAAAAGCAAATAACAACGTGTATAGAATTACTGTTTCAATATGTGTAGTCACATATTTGTGAAAGAATTTGTATGTAGCTGTAAGGCTGAGGCTACATTTACGATTTACGCTGCGACAGGAAGAGCAAAATGAGTTAAATATGGTATGACTACATTATAAGCGAAAATTCGGCGATGATGTTGCTACATAACTTTATTATATAACAGTTGTAATGTAGTCACTAACATAACATTGAAACGGGCATTTTCTTAGACAGCGGCTAAATCGTCGCCGTGGACGATACGCGTAATGTAGCCACAGACATAGTTTAGTAGCACTGTTGAACTTGTCCTCCAAGTGAGAAATTATCTATAAATAAATTATCTATAAATTCCCTAGAATTTCTGCTGATCCTGTGATTACATTAGTGTTGTTTCTATCGCTTAAACAAATCAAATATCACTGGTAATATTTAGCGTACAGTGTTGTCATAAACGTAAATTTTAATTATTTGATTTCAATCATTCTTGTATCACAGGTCGCACCGCGATCTAATGTAGCCTTAGCCTAAGTATTCTTCTCCAGTAGGAGAGCAACAGTTAAGTAAAATTAACAGCTTAAAAAGTGTTGAGTAAAATAAATTAAGAGGTGACGTAAATTGATATGGTGGAAGTTGCCATTCCATGTGTAATACCAACTAATCATACCCTGAGTCCGAAGCCATAAATTATATCTTTATTTTTTGTTTAAAATTAGAAATTAAGAAAAAATGTGAAAAAAACAATATTAAATTATAATTAAAGATAATAAATATAAGCAAGCCATATTCACTTTCATTTTAAGAAACCATTTTTAACTTTTAAGTATCAATTCCTAATTTATTTTTAAAATATGTCAATGTCATATTTTAGTAGGTCAAATAGACTGACAAAAAGAAAGAAAAACCTGTGTGAGACTCAAATAGTGCTTCATATAGGCTCTCCACCCAGTATGGTCAATCCTTTCAGGGACAACACTGGTACCCTATTCCCTACCACTACCTACCCTACTTGACGCTTTCCGTACAGCATTCCCAAAATCTCTACTACCGCACACAATTTTTATCTTACTGTAAATCTCATCTCTTCAGCTTCCCACAATATTTCCATTTGTACGAATTGATGCTTATGATGATATATAATTAGGATATATCCTATCCTATACGTCAAACTTCATTTGCATGTAGTCTTTTTTTAATACATTTTAATTCTTTCTGTAACATGTACAATTTACATTGCAATAAAAATTATGTCGGATTTTATGACTTTATGTTTTGTAATTCTGTTTTAATATTTTTATAAAACTTTTTCGAATATTTTGTGACTTTTATTTCTGATCAGAATTTCCCTTTTGATTAATAAACAGAACATACGTTAAGCATTGTGTCAAACGTTGTGCCACTGTGGTAGCCTATCAACGCCGTATTCGATTATCGGTCAAGCAAATGATATATATTTTTTTTTAATTCAAAAATGGGTAAGCTCTTGACCTCCATCGAGCGTGAAAGGATAGATGAGGTCTACTTTGGAGCGAGCTTACTCAAGAGAAGCCTATGTACTCGCACCTTGAAGAGGTTCAGATTGTATGCATTCGGAAATACAGACGCCGGAAGAGCATTCCAATCCCTGGCCGTGCGCATTATGAATGACGAACGAAAGTGCATAGTTCGGATATTAGGTATATCGACCAGATATGGGTGGTACCCGCAGTGCGCCTGGTATCCCGGTAGAAAAACGGCGATGGCGGTATGAGTTCATGGAGCTCATATTAGAGAAGTAGAGCCATGCATCTCCCAGCAAAAATGGCCTGGCTCGACCAGTGATATACTACCATCTCACAGAAAATTGGACTAAAGTAAGAGAGTACTGTCACGTTTTGTGCGATGAATGAGAGCGCTGGAGGCCCAATCTCCCACCTCCTCTGCTCCCCATCCTTTTATCTCCTTCCTCCTATCCCTTGGGTTGACAAAGCACATATGATACTTCAAGTATTGCAAGCGTTCATAATTTGGGCTGACTCCTTACCATCAGGCCGACCGTTAGCTCGTTTGCCAACCATCTATACATAATAAAATTGGAGTGTGTTTGTAATTTGTATAAGAATATATATACGGTACATGCACCAAAATAACATTTTTTACAATTTTTGTCTATCTGGTTGGTTCCGGCTAATCTCTGAAAGGGCTGGACCGATTTTTAAATTTATTTTAGAAAAAGAATTAGGGTTCCGTGGAATAAAGTAAAAATGGTACATCAAGCGACCAGAGTCGCGGGCGCGGCTAGTCATGAAATAAAAAAAACGATACGTAATATTTTAAGTTATGGTGCTCATATAATATATTCTTTTTATAAATTGTTAGTCACTAAACAAATGTTATTATTTCACTTGGCATTTGTGTTCGATAAAACGAATGAGTCATTGCTTGTTTTGAACAGCTTTTTAAATATATTAGTAACCTGCCCAAACTCCTTATATAGTGGGTGTGTGATGTAATCATGTAAATTTTAATCTTACGGCTCCAAATTTATATACTCTGCTGCTTTTATCGCAATCATTCAAGATAAAAAGCGTCACTAGTTGTTATTCAAAACGAATTATTGATTATTCAACGTTTTACAACGAAAGAAATCTTCAATTAAAATGTCAGTTCGATTCGTTAATAAGGACGCTGCTGCAATTAATTTCAATGATGTTATGTAACGAATGGTCTTCTAGAAGGCTACAGCGCGGTCTTGCCCTTATTGATCTATAGTTGAAAAAGATGTACTTACTGCCAATTAACATAATTAGATACTTTTAAAAAGATTTTAGGATAGAAACCTGAAATAATAATATTTTCTACTAAAAAAGGAAGCATAAAACCCTCCTGTTCTCGTAGTATGTGTTCGGCACAGCTGATCGTAAGTGGTTATCATACCGAAAGAGCGTTTGCAACATCTTTCATCTATAGGTGTGAGTGTGTCACTCACGTTTTGCCAACCTTGAGATATTGGATCTATGTTATAGTTGATTGCCTTTTTTTCATAGGTGTATTTGTATTTAATAAGATGATTGATGACGGTCTATAAATAGGTCCGCTAAGTAGGTTTCATTACGATGATTTTTGTCTACATTTCGTGTGGAATTTCGTCCTCTTCCCGCCAACATTTGGTATATTGAATAGGTTTCGTGAAGTAGTAGAAGTTCCCAGTAGACTAATATTGGATTCTCAGCAAAGGCAAGCGCTTACCATTAGCCGGGTCGTGGCGTACATTTTAATACTTTTGGGTTTTTAACTGTACAATGCATTCTCCCTCACGAATACATATGAAAGTAGATTTGTTCACCTTGTTTTAAAAGGTTTTAAGAGATAATTTTCTTAATATATATTGTAGTTTTTGAATGTACCTTGCATCGCGCACGACATAGTTTTATAAAATGCAGTCAACTTCTCAGTGCTCATTAGATTTTAAAATACAAAGGCATTTGGATTGCCTTTCCGGTATGATGAAATAGTGTAATGAATAAGATAATATAAAGAGAATTTTGTTAGTACGGTTTTATTTTTTGAAACATAAAAAGACTTCGTATTTAAAGATTTAATATAAATAATTACAATGTAATCGATTTGTACATATTCATTGATTGATAATTATAATAATAATAGAAAGTAAATATTTTATACAAATATAATGTCATTTTAGTTTTAGTTTTCTATTACACATCTAGTACACTGTAAAATATTGGAAACGAGAATATTAGGTCTAATGACATGAAGTTACATTTATTAATGAAGCAAACCGTCGCTTTTATATAAAATATATTGAACCCTAATGACAGTATTTTATTAGCAAATAAAACACATTATTAGGGAACATATATAACTCCCAAGCCGACAATACGAGTTATCATTCTCAGTTTGAATTAGAACTAAGAGGATATAGCATTTAGTTCGTCCAAAGGTAACATATCAACATATTCTTCACAGAAAACACTTGCTAATTGTTTTAAATTAACCAATATAACTTCAAACACTATAATTCCGATAAGTTCAGAGATATACATATTATGCCTATTGTTTTGATACACATTGAAAGAACTATTTCGACGTAATGACATGACACATAAAATTTTTGATATTAATAAAAAATACTGTATACATTTTATACATATAAAATAAGGTAATTAGTGAATATTTTCAACAGTTAACTATTTAGCGATATAAAGCACCAATATTAAAAATAAACATTAATATTAAATGAACTGAATGTTGTGATAAAAGTATACGATAGAAATTATTATGACCAAAACTTTTGTGCCCAAATAGATGCACTTAAATATTACAAGCTGTAAAAATATAAAAAATAATAAAATAACAAGCATTATTATACTAAGACGTACTTACTGTTACGATACTGTCAAAAGTAAAGCCATGTGTAGTATAGGCTGTAAGGTAGAACCTTAGAAAAAAATATATAACTCGTCCTGTCTACATGTATTAGTGTGGAGGAATATCATTATATGCTATTTAAAGATATTTAATAAATAGCCAAAGTTTAAATGCCTAATTCTAATTCCTAGGTGCATGTCTCATCTACCTCGGTGATATATGGAGTTTTTTTTTTCATTACAGTAATGGCTTGGATTAAAATAACTACGAAGCGTTGCTGTAACTAAAAAAACATTGACCACTAAATATTTGCATTCATACCGTATCAATTCGAAAAGACATTTCATCAAATGTATCAACATCATTGCCATACCATTCTGCTGGACTCTTCTATTTTCCCTTACACTTATAAACAAAATATATGGATAAAGTCAAAATAATTTATTTCTTTTTTTTTTTAATAATTATCATTAACAAATAACCAGAATAATAGACTGTCTTAAATATAATCTTTCTATTAACCTACCTACTAAAGGAAATATCCATTGAAAGGTAAAACCTAATCTCGGTACATTTTTTTTTATACTCTAATGATGTTACTTTCCTTTCGCTGTCCCCAACATTCATTTCCATCTTTCCTATCTATATTTATTATTATAGCACTATTGTTACATTTACTAACTTTATATAAAGCCGATACAATACAAAAGAAAAGGGTTCAGTGAATATGTAGCACTCTTGTTCTGTCAAGATATAATACTATTGAATTTCCCATGAATCATTTCATCACTAACCACTTGTTACAGATTTACGAGCACCCTACTTGGCCACATAGTTTTATGAAAAAATTATAAAGGATATGATATTAAACATTTACCTATAGATACATATAATGAGTGATGTTACTATCAAATCTCATTTCTTATTATAATTATGTACATTCACAGTACTGGACGTAAGCCTGTAGCTAAAGAGGACGAGGGATACATATCTATTTAGTTTCATGGGCTACTCTCAAATACGATGGAGGCACCAACAAGCACATTTTAGGGAAGTCTTAAAATCCTATTTCTTTTATATAAAGTAAATATAAAAACTGAATAAACGAGATCATTACTGCTTTTACATCTCAGTACAACCTTCATAACAGCTGACAGTATCCCATAAATTATGTAATATGACACAATTTAAGCATGCAAAAAAAGGAAGTATATGTATTACTGCCGCCGTTGTCTCTAAACACTATGTAAAACATTATACTTTAAGGATTATAATACTTCTTCATAAATAAACATATAAAAATATACATTTAAATTATGTATTTAAAAATTATTCAACACAGATTAACCTCAGTAACAGTTTCAAAATAAATAATAATCAATGGATAATTTATTTAAGACAATATAGCATCTCGTCTTGAATTTTAAAATGATTAAAAATATATTGAAGTATTTTGTAGTCGTTCTTTTAGATACGAATTAAATATAGCTATTTTTATTTAATTGTTTCCCATAATATATGTATTAAGATTTATGTTGGAGTAATCATGTTGAGATTCTCTTTAATTTTTTTTTTATTATAATTTAATCAAATGCTCTGGTGAACTAAATAAAACCTTTAATTGAAATAACACCAGACTAGTCAAATAAGGAAAATTTGTACCCTAAAATTATAATATAACTGTTACAAATAATAAAACAAAATCATAACAGATAAAACAAAAAACAGCTACATATTATAATCAAATAATAAAACAAACACTTAATAAAAATTGAAGTACGCTAAAAGTACACGGCAGAGTTACATTACGAAGTAATCATTTTTTTTTTAATACAATTGAACACAGAATTTCCCAATAATTTGAACATGACATTTAGGTACTTCTTATATTAAGAGCGAGCTGAAAAATGATATAGCACCGAATAACACCAAAATTGAAATATGCTAGTTATGAGAAGCACAGCGTGTTACCGGTGTTGAATTGATTAATGGAGTTACTGGATGACGCAGCATTTACATTTCTGCTTCTTCTTGATGGTTACGTGCTCCGGTTGCAGCGGTTCCTGTGGCGGTGCGCGCTGCACCTCCACCTGCCCAGAACGAATCTCCGGCACTGCTGTCCCATTCTTAGTACCATTAGCGGTCTTCGGAGTTGTCTGTACTGGGCTTGCTGTTTTCGTTTGTGGAGCCGGAGGACTAGCCTGAAAATAATATTTTAATATAAATAATGTTTTCAATATTAAAACTTATTTTCGATATATGACTCAGTTTTTAATGTGTTTTTGAGTTACTTACATTGACATTGTTTGCATGTACTTTTTCCTCCTTCTCATCACAGATTGGTATCTGATTAATTGGTGGTGTTGGTGTAATTGGCTTGCCACCCTTGATCAGAGAGACAATTTCATCTGCTTCGCGGCTCAAGTCGCCATCTGGGCGAAACGGGTTGTCCCATCCACTTTCAGTGCTAAAATAGAATTATTAAACTTTATTATTGATGCCGAGACAACCAATTTTATAACTTCAAATATAATGTAAGTATATAAATTTTATATATTTTGTAGTGTTTAGCGTGTATCGTTTAGATTATGGCAAATAAGTACACCGGCTGCCTGATAGGATAAAGTCCCTACAGATTATGTTCATTAGAAAATCTCTAAGCATCACTGTGATTGTCACCGAGATGAGGGCAATGCCTTAGCTAGGGATAGGACGAAAAGGAATAAAAGAGCTGATCAATGCCCACTCTAATTCCTTGAAGCCAGAATTTATTCACAGGTATTGTTTTTAGGACATAGACGAAGATCCAGAAAGAGCTTGAAAGTTTATATGAAAGTTTGTCACTTTTGAAGCTAGAAGCATGAAAATTTGTTTTAAGGCTAATAAATAAAAAAAGGCTCTAACTGGGATTCAACATTTTTATCAAAAACAACCATGCGGGCGAAGCTGTATGCAGAAGCAAGATAAAAAATATTATAGAATACATAGATTGAAAATACTTGTCAAGTTTAAATTGTTATCATTATGTTAGCTATTAAAGGCTAGATTTTATTTAAAACAGAAAATCATGAAACGGATTTACAATGTATGCAAAATCTAATCATATAAACAAATTCAATTGTATGCCTTTTAAATAAGGTCACTGTGACAATAGCAATGGTATAGATTCAGCTAACAAAAAGATGTTTTGTAAACATGTACTATACTATAACTAAATGTATGAGCATGTGCGCTCAGCAATGCCATCATTATCCTTTGATGGTAGCTCAAGCATTAATCCATGCACACAATATTAGACCACATACCAATGAATAACTTTTTATACATGAGAATAAACATTTATTTGTAAAAAAATCTTATTTTAAGTTATAAAAATACTTAAGTTTACCTGATCTGTCTATTATACATAGTGTGCTCTGCCATGTCAACGTTAGCGGCAGCAGAAAGCAAATCTGCGTAATGCACGTGAGATTCTAACTGTGCCGGTGGTGGAGATAAACACTGTGGCCGTGCGCCTTGATAGAAGGAGACACGAACCTTTGAACGCTCGAACTGAAATCATAAAAACACATCAGAGTTTATTATTACAAAACACAAAGACACCAAGCATTGCTTTATAAAATATTTTCTGTAGCTTATCTTATATTTGCAACATTGTTACAAAATACATTCAAAAGGAACATTAAATATTGTAACAAAGTAAATGTTTTGATATGTAACCATTATTAAAGCAAAATCAAATATATTTTTAATGACATTCTTCAATCATCTATTTTCAAGCAAATAATAGTGAATAATCATTTTGCATAAATGTGGTTATGTAATATTTGCCTTGCATTCATGGCACATTAGCGAGCACAACACATATGCATGTGTGAACATTGTAAGTAATTTAGCAGCTCCTGTTCTTTTAATAGTAGATGACTGCGTCCCACCCACACTTTATTATGTTTAATATCATAACATCTACCTGAGGTATGTGATTTTAAAAGAATTTTGTTGGGTAAAACTGTTGAGAGTTACATGAAAACTGGACAGACTGACACAGCTTCCACTTGTCGCAGTAGTAAGGATGGCAAATACAGCGCCTACACATTTTGACATATTTAAGGTCATTCTTATAATGAACTCATGACATCAGACAATTTTATAAAATAGTTATGAGTAATGGGAGCATACAAGAGTAATATACCTACAATTGAAAGATTATTGTTTCATCTCATCCGAACAATGTTTTATTAGACAAAGCTATTGCTTCTTAGTTCATTGTTTAGATTAAAGATAATTAAGAATAATTTTATGTTATTGTAATACATAATTATAAGAATAAATTAGGGATGACAACAACTTAACAATAAATAATGTATATTTACTGTTACTGTACACATATATTTCGTAATGTATCACGAAAAATAAATTAATAAAAAACTATTCACTCATGCATTTGATGAATGTATTACAAAATCATAAATAATGTTTTCTGTATTGTGTCTTAAATATCCGATCAAAAGTAAAAAATTAAAATTATTTAAATAAATTTAGCAAACATGACGCGCAGCAACACGGCCTTGTAGTGGGCCACAGGGCGGGTCCTCAATTTAGGGTTACGATCGGTGATAGTGACACTATAATTTATAAATAGCAGATTCCAAATTGTTTGCCGATGTGTCTTTACTACTTCTGCATAGGTGGTTAATAGTGACCTTGAGTTCCAGATTGCTGGATGGAATTAAGTCACTATAATTATTATGTTTATAATTCAATCCTCGTGACGTCATTCCGACCGAATTCAATACATGAATACAATTTTTTTGCAAACTCAAGTTTATTCGCTACAGCTTGATTTTACAAACATTGTAAACATTTTACATAGAATTATCATGACGTAAAATATATTTTTATAATATACTTCTTTGTCAAAAATCGTCTTTTATTCCAGTGATTTTATAGTGCGCAGCATAACAAGTGACGTGAACTGGTAAATAACATACCTTACAAGTATTCACAGATACATTCGGCGTTCACCAATATCAAAATCCACTTACTAAAGACCACTTTTTACCAAAGATAATTGTCGATTACAGTAAAGATTAAAAACATAAACTTATTACGCACAGTAGGGCTAGATTCGCTCAGCTCTTCATAATACTGAACACTGAACAGTTCACAACATCGATCTCGGAACTCTCGGAAGTCGCGGTCGCGCGCGGCCGTGGCGAATAGAGCGAAGCGGGCGGAGCACAGTCGTGCCAACTGCCAACCTAGTGACGTACTTACCATTCACGAACACGATTCACGATTTTCATTCGATCTTGATAAATATAATCGGTTTTATGAAAACCAATTTCTGTACTCTGTGTAGTGTACTTTATTTTAATTTACTTTCATCAAAATACTAAGTTACTAACATTAATTTTATAAATCATTAAAAAATCGAGTACAATATATATTTCTTATTTTTTTTTTTATTATAGAAGACTGCCGAAAGGAGGGTAATGTTTGTCGAGCATATGACCTATATATGTTATTGAAGGATAATATAATTATGTTCCTTGCAGAACTTGACAAAGTAAGATGAAATTTAAAAATACAATTTTCCCACAATTTAATTGTTTTGTATTGTAATGTATCAATTTTGTTAAGTTTATTTTTTTAAGCTTTATCTCACCATAGATATAATTATGAATTAGTTACTATGCACATGTATTGTTTTTGTTTTTTTTCTTTGTTCTGTTATATTCTGCTATCCTTCTAAATTTTAGATTTAATAATTATTTTTTCTTAATTACAAATTATTGCTAAAATTAATTTATCAAATGATTTTTAGCTCGTAAAAGCTTTGCATGTTAGGTAAATAGGTACCTACGTACACTTACTATTGGAGCTGCAAAAATTTATGTTTTCGGTGCTTTATAATGTTATGTAATGTTGTATTTTTGTTATGTGTAGTATAATAAATTTATTTTCATATTTTCCCTTTAAAAACCGCGACAATTACCAATAATTGTGTATTTAATTGTTAAATAAGTGTTGGTAAATGGCTGAAGAACATTTTTCTTTAATATTTGTAGGGTTTTAAGCTTTAAAACTTCTAAAAAGCCATTTTTTAATCATGCAATGTATGTATTATATTAAACGTTTTGGGTTATATTACATACGAAATATGCAGTTTGTACACTTAGTTTTTGTGAAAACAAGTAAAATAACACATAAATCTGAAATTGCCAAAACTTGACCAATACATTAAAAAAAAATCATTTAACGCTTTTCAAACGCGTTTTTCTCGAAATGATATTCGTGTGGGTTATGGTATAATATAATAGGATTTTTTTTTGTTTTCGCTTCAACCTATGTAGTGTAATGGAGTCATGTTTTTGTTTCACTTAATAACTTATTTTATTGCCGTTTTTAATACTTCCAACTTCCTTTGCTAGCCGTAGGTATCGAATAATTAATTTATTTTATTAGGTATTTTATTAATAAAGTTAGATTAAATTCAAAGATTTTTTGTTAATGTCAATTTTACTATTTTTTTGATATTATGTAGAACAACTTGTATACAATTTTTTAATACTAAACTTTCAAAAAATTCTTTTAAGTACTTTTATTAAACTTTAAATTATATTATTTTTATTTCACTTAAAATGTAACAATTTATCACTTAAAATACGATTCAAACTCTCTAAGCCCCATCAACAGTCTTTATAATCATTTATAGTGTGTACAAACACACAAATTTAAACAAAGGCTAATAGGATTCGTGAACTTGTTTCGTGCAGATATCTGGCAGAAGTCTTTACACCGTTGCGTGTTGTTTTATAAATATAAATGAGTAAAATGTTGACGTTTCTTTAAAAAAAGTTACGGTAATACTAAAACCGCTACTTTTATGAGAGCCGTATTGCGCAGTTCGCGGAAAAGGACCTTATGCAATTGACCCCTACTATCACGCGGTAATAAAACTTGTAAGCTTGCTCAGTAATAGTGTTTTCTAAAGCCGAGTTTTTAATCATGACATAATTCGTATATAGAACTGTATTACGTATGGGATTACGTAATGCTCTCGATATTGTTTTTTTTTCGATCCTAGTACTATATTATTATAAATGTGAAAGTTTTATATATTCAGATGTTTAGATGATTGGACTCCATTATGCTATAACGGCTGAACGGTTTAGATGAAATTTGACACATAGATAGTTTATTACTTATAAGGATTAACACAGAATAATTTTTTATCCCGAAAAATTTTTAGATGGTCTTCCGGCATAGCTACAATGAAAAACGGCTTCAAAAACACTAGTGAAACCTCGGTCATTGATAGTAAAATATACATAAACCAATATTTTAAATATTATTTGAATTGCTTAAATTATTTAATAGTGTTATTTTTCGTAGTCAGCTACTAGAATTGTGATGTAGTCTATTTGTTTTGATAGGTCGAGACAAGATGTCAGAGTTTATGGCTTAAAATATTTTTTATTATATTTAAAACTTTTAAGTCATGATATGTAGTTACAGTACACTTTTCGGCGAAGAAAAAATATCTTTTAGGAGCGTAAATTATATATTACAAAGAGTCATATAAAAAAAATAATGGTACTTAAAATAGAAGCTATAAAATAAAAAGTAATGGCAACATTAAAAAATATAACGGCGATTCCCATAAGGAAAGCGTCAATGCTCTTCTACATGGAAAATCGCAAATTAACATAAAAATATATACTTAAAATACATAATTCGCCAATTCGCTTTAGTGAAAATAAATAAAACATACTCATTAAAGGAACATAACGTACTCGTCTTCGACGGGCGTATACGGGAATGAGGTTTCTTGAAACTTGGGCGGCGGGCTGCTCTCCGGCTCCTCCTGCAGGGGACTCTCGTAGATGAGGGTCTCTACCATTGACCCCTTCGAGCTCCCGAACGAGACCCTGCCAAGGTTACATAATGAACACACGTGTAACGAAAAATACTTTTTTTCTTTTATAACTCAATTTGTTACAATATAAAACGATAGAGCCATGATCCTCTCAGCGCAAATGGGTGGATCGACCGGGGAATTACTACCCTCTCACAGCAAATCAGAGTAAAGTTACAGTATCAATAGGTACAGTTGTGTTTCGTGCGATGATTGAGAGCGCTGAAGGCCCAATCTCCCACCCCCTCTTTTCTCTTCCTTTTTTCCCTTTCCCTTTCCCACCCCTTCCCTTTTTCCTTTCTCATTACTTCAAGTATCGCCAGCGTTCATTGGTTGCGGTGACTGCTTACCATCAGGCAGACCGTTACCTAGTTTGCCACCCGTTATGAATAAAAAATTAACTGGCGAAGGCTCAGGAATTTAATTACACGACAAAGTCTATATTTGATGAGTTAACGGTCAAAGGTGAATTGGATATTTGCATCGATCGTTCATGTCACCTTCAAAAGCTCTATTCATACAATAAACTTTAATCGTTATGATCAACTCTGTCATCAATTGTGCTTGCGTCGTTAGCACAGCTTTATATTGTACGAATAGAAGCCTTTTACAAGTGTTACGGTTGGAAAAATATTGGGAAGTTAATGTAGTCATTTCAATATTTATTTACTTGAAATTAGTCATAATCAATACTTTTTCAAAAATTATGCGCATACAAAAAGTGTGTATTTAAGAAAATAGGTAATTTCCACCGGTAAGTTGCATGTGGTCAGAGATTCGGAGAGTTTTCTTCTTCTATGAGAACGAATCCTCCATAGACGCGCAGTCTTTAGTTATACCGCCTTCTATATCCTGCTCTTGAGGTGTTGGTCTAGAATTTTAATAGTCATAAAGATCAGTTTCGTGGGCGAGAACTTCTTTATTCAGTCTTCACGAGGTCGTCGTCTTTATCACGAGGAATACTGACGTCAATAATCATTTCATTGCGGTGTAAAATAATCGAAAAATGTAAAATACATTGAGATAGTGGATCGATCAAGGCGATAAGGAGAGATCGAGCCGATCGTCTGCAATAATCTCTTATTATGTACCTATCTATCTCAGTATATTTGTATTCACTGAAATTATACTGTATAAACTGAAATTATACTGTATAAACTGAAATTACTATGCCGTTCGATAAAAACATCTAGACGGAATATGCTCAATATGCGCCAAGACGATTGAGTATCAATACACGAATATTACGTCAACAGTTATTATTACTATTATTTTTAGACTCACTCATGCTCGTTATAAAAATAAATATATATTTATATTAAAAATAATAATAAACGTAAATATATAAAAATATAAAAGGTAAACATACATATACATTAGATACATACAAATAAACGGGCGGCGGATTACACCCCGGCAGGGGGACCAGACATTACATTACTTTACAGCAGGGTTATTATTATTATTATTGTTAATAATAATTGTACGAATAAAATATATTTAAAAAATAAGTTTCTAATATTTCGGTTAAAAACTCCTTGTCTTGATATTTGTCTTAGTTAAAAAAAAATCATTAAATCTGAAGTATCGACAAAACAAACAAATACATAACTACATTTTTGAAAATATTTAAGGTGGTCGCGAAAGTAAATAGGTATTTATACAATAGGTTTACTATTATTTTTACACTATATTACTGAATTATAAGTTTAATCATTTATGATGTACGGATCCGTAACATAATACCGACAAGTAAGCTTGTTTTAAAAGTGCACTTCGGATATTAAAATTGAATAGACTTTCTAATTGACCTGCTTTAACTTTTAAGGTAGTATACGCGGCCCCTAAACTTTTATACTTATTGTATTTCCGTATTGGTCGGAAGGTGTTTAATATTCTTCGTTATGTCCGTCCTACTTTACTATAACTGACACTAGAATCCCCTAGTGATAAATGTAATCAAGTAATATATTGTGCTTCAAAGGATTGAATAAATTTATACACGCCTAGACCCTGATTGTGACTTCACCCGTTTAAATAACGCTTCTGTCCTAAAGAGTAATGTCAATTTGAGATTAAGAATGCATATACCATTTAACAACGTTGTTAAATGGTTTAAGTAAGAATAAGATATGCGTCTCATTAATTTGGAATGCAATTTTATCAAAAGCTGTGTTTAGATGTGAGTGATGGTTACAGAAATCTATATTTCTTTAAATGGAAAAATATATAGAAAAGCTTTGTCTTCGGATGTGTTTCCGAAACCCACAGAATATAAGATAATTACGTATAAGAAATATCCTAGGATGGGATAGGATAGGATAGGATAGGATAGGATAGGATAGTGTGTTTATCGATTTTTTTTAATTTGAGGACAATTAAAATTTATTGTCAACAAACCAAATTATTAAGAATTTAATTTTAACATTTAATTATTTAATACGTATGTAATCAAGTACCTGTTACGTTTTCTATTGTTCGTAGGTAATAGTATAACAGTTTCGGCGAGACTTCTAATAACTACTGTTATCTAAACTGGTTTGTTTATTATTTTTAGGCGTGAACCGTTAATGTATTTTTAAATGATTGAGTAGACGAAACTCTAATTGATTTATATCGGTTTTTATTATTAAAGCAATGGACAAAAACCTCGGTCTGAGATACGATCCGAATACAGAGGCATTCCAATCGCGGGCGCAATGGAAGAAAGTGGACAATTGCCGTAAACAATGGATTGAGCGTTGGAGTTGGTTGCTTGATGAAAGGAAGTAAGCCCTGTTTTGTGTGAATTATGCCAATTTAAGAAATTTAAAAATAATGTCAGATAAATAGGTCATTACCCATTTATGTAATGATGGCAGCAAGTGATTGATTTAAAAAATAAATGCTTTAACCGCTCAAGCTCCAAATCATACATATTGTACGCAAAAACATTTTGAATGAATTAGATTTTGTAAATTAAGAAGATTCTTTTTAAATCTCCGCCATCATTGATCAATGGAAACACAATATAAACTTAGCTTATCTAATAATAAAAGATTTATCCAAATCCATTCACGAACAGTACCGTCACGGCCTAAAGTAGCCAAAAAACATTTACCTATATTTTGCTTGCTTCTTACTTTTTTAAGTCTATGAAAAATAAATAAATATTTGCAGTACGTAAAATACTCATAACACGACTGATACTTTCTATGTGATAAAAATATTCTACAAGTAATTTAAAAAATACATAAACGTCTACATTGCAGTAGTATATGATTTTAAGAGAATTTTAGAACGTTTAAAGAATTTTATATAATAAATAACTCAAGAATTAGCTATGGCAGTAGTTCTAGTGATGCGAGCACTGCATCGAAGTAGGAGCATTCGCCTCGGAAATTCAAATCGTTTCGTGCGAAACCAATGTCAAACATTATGTGAGCTAGCCCACGCAGTCTTCTATGACTAATATAATAGCTATAAAAATTAAGTGGTCTTTATTGAAAATAAATATTCGAGTTTAAACTCGGAACTAACATTTTAATGCGAGACATACCGGTTCGAGACCTTAAAAAACGATAAATAGTGTATTTTCGAAATTGCTTCAGAATACTTCAAGTAAAACAACTACTCACTAAAATTGTTTACCTATTATATTTCTCTGTTACAATAAAGTCCTAATCAATATTCTTAAATGTAAACCGTGACTTGGTTCAATCACTAATCGTCTAATCTAAAAAATTAATTGTTCTATATAAATATCTTCAATAATGTCTATTCCAGACAGGCGCAGAAGGAAGCGGATGCGATACGTCAGAAGGTTGCGGCTGGTTTGCCACATGTCGCGGGCAAATTGGAATCAACGAAATCATTGAAACCAGTGCCTGTCACATCAACGGGTTTTGTCGGCTGGCTAGGTGCCAAGTACGACTTTTTTTATTAAATATTTTGTGCTCTCATTTCTACAATTATTTTATTTGTAAGCGCCATTAAAAAAAACTTACAGTATTTTTATATTTTTCGTTAGTATTCGTCCTGTTTTAAATGTATGGAAATACATTGCGATTCATTACATTGACATTTTTTTTCAATAACATTCCAGGTCAGATTGTCAACTAGAAATTTACACATCTTGGATTCCGAAGATTCCATTGCGACTTCCAGATGCATGGGACGACAAGAACTATGTTTAATAACTGAACTATACACTCAAAAGTTCACTTACAATTAAAAATCAAAAGGAAAATTTCACGTTAAGATATCTAGAGAACTACTTATAGCTGTTTTATAAATTTAAAATATTAATTTATTTTATTTGCATTGTAATATAATTTAATACGGCCATTAAATATATATTATACATATTTGCCAATTCCTTACAAATTTTAATATGCATGGATTACTCAATTGTTAACAACAATGGCAACGGCTTGATGACGCAAAATAATTCTACAATTCTACATTAAATTTTATTGTGTTACTTCTTGTAATATGTCTCGAACAGAATAAGCTCTGAAAACATTACCATAAGCCATTGACTATCCTATTCATTTCACATAAAAATTTACATAGATTTCTCAATACAACCATACCTAGGTTTGCTTATTTATATTGTGAATTATACAGCTACCTCTCTGTACTTTAAAGTCTGCTCATCACACCCGTGGACACGGGTTTGAAATCGGTTTAGGTAGATGCCGCATGTCCACCTGACCTTGTCGCCGAAATTGTGACTTATGAGTCACGAGTTTATCCACACGAGAAGTTTATCCACTTTGCTTACCATTCCTCTGTAAGCTATTCAAATTTCATTATATATCTTATTATTATTCACAAAAATTATTCACTTAGCAATGTGATTTGAAACTTCCGATATTGTCGTATTTCTATGGTTGTTACATAGATAATTGTTTCGATTTTGGTTCCTAGATGTTGTGGTGATGTTTATGATTCCGAACTCCCGACTTAATTAACTTAAAGGGATAAATAAAGTTGAGTATCATATTTATTACTACAAATATACTTTCGACTTAATATTTATTTCTTGATTGTAGTTTCGTAATTGATTGTACACAACTGCTAAACATTATCATAAATACTGACCTTTTTAGCGAAGTATGTTTACTGCCATTACTCAGTAGTTTATGCCTTGGTTTATCGTGAGCTCCTGTTGGTGTAGACGACGATATTGTCAAGTCACTCGCGAAGGAACTCGTCGACGAGTCCTTAGAGATATTTGTTCGTGTTCTTCTGGCTGCTGACTCGGGGCTACCGGGGGCAGCGACTAGCTCCAAATTGAGACGGTTCTTCACCGGCACCGGCGGTGGCTTGTCTTCCACGGGCACCATATAGGACAGCATGGCTGTCCTTTGAAAGTTCTTTTAAACCATCAACGTATTATCGTCAAATTACACCAACAAGTATTGTGGAGTAAAGTTTGATCACATTTTCAGGTTCTTGAATATCTCTGCGTGTACCAGTAGCCTCTATGAATCTCTTGAGTAACTGATATCTGAAACAAAATATTAGATTTATAATATCTGTATATGTACATAAATAGTAATTAAATACTTTTTGTCTAGAATTGCGTCATATGAGAACAGCTAGACGGATTCGGCGATTTAAATAATGTACATAAAAATCCGAGTTAGGTCATTACAAAAAACAAAATTGGAATAGTCGGTCGGAAAATTAACAACTTCTTGAAAAATAAATAGTTTTTAAATGAATTGTAGACTCGTGTCACGATGACTATGATTCAAGCGATGTATTATATGCGTAATTATATTTTATTGTTATATTAAATATTTTGGTCGTGGAAAGGTTTTTAGCAACAATATGAGACAAAAAATCCTCAAGAACTACAAAAATCCTAAATTATTAAATTACAACTGACGATGGAAGCAAGATAATTGGTTGAGTCTATTTTCGTTTTGTTTGTTATGTTTTCGAGACGGCAGCAACTTAATGGAATATTTTCATTTGGAAAAAATCCGAAAGATCGGAAAAAATGCATTTCAACTTAAAAATAAAGTTCCCTTTTTTCGTTTTTTTCACATTTAATTTTTCGGTTGAATTGAGATCTTGTTAGTTTACCGTAATAGTTTTATGAAATGACTAATTGACAATGACAGAGGCCATGTTTCAAAATTTTTGTTTTCCATTCTACCAATTTTTCTTTTCCATTCCATTCTACCAAGATACGTGTTATGACATGCATTTCAATTTATTTTAATAGAGTTAACCAGTACCGACCTAGCTTTTTTATGTCTGACCACCATTTGGTAAAAATTAGAACATTAAGAAAGAACTAGGACATTTTCCTCAATAAATAAGGCCACCTTAGGATTACATAATTTCTTAAGTTAATTTGATGAAGCTGTTAAAGTTTCCTTTTCGATTATTTCGTAAAGCAATTTCCAATTGATTACCTGCTACAATTAAAATTTTCACGTTTCTTGGATCACGTCACGTGGAGGCCCGGAAGGTGCTCTATTTATTTAGAATATAAAGGGAACTCTTACATTTTTTTTGCCGAAAAAGCAATAAAAAATATAATGAAGCTCTAATTGTCTAATATAAAAAGCTAACCTTAAAAATTAATTTTGTTGATTAACGAAAACTCATATTTTTATGATTTTTTTTTTGTAATAAATAAATTAAGTGGTTAAATGTTAAGGGTGATCCACCCCAAGATTTTTTGGACAATTTTTTATGATGTGGCATTAAACATACACACAACACTATTTTTTACCATGAACCCCTATTTTTAATTACAATATTAGTAATTCAATAACTTTCACCGGTGTCACTTCTGTTCACAATCAGACTCAGGGGTCCCAGATTCTTTCTTCGGGGCAGGACAGCGCCTGCCGCGCTCGCTAGTTTAATAATTATATTTCAAAACTTATTTTCTGAAATAAAATAATTCTTAAATAATGAACGTTGAACGAACAGTATAGTCGTAGTTTATCTTAACGAAGTAGCTATATGTAACAAAAATACAAGGAAAAAAGAATAATTTTGTTATTCGTGGTTTTTGACATAGCCTCATTATTTCTAATTAAGTATGTTCCAGTTTTGTAAGCCACCGGCAACAGGAATCGAATTCTTGACCTCTTTTGATACGACCTAATTAGTGCTGGCGACTGAAACTTACCTACACGGGAATTTTAATATAAATTTTAAGTATAAATTCTTTCAAACCACACAAAAGTATATAATTAAAACAGCTAAAGTTATCGTGTGTAGGTTATGTTTTTACTATTTAAATCGATTTTAATAGAATTATTGGTGTTGAAAATAGTCCCTGATATAAATAGACATAAGACACGAATATACATAAAGAGATAGAGTACTAGTAGAAAATTTAATTTCTCGCATGAACTCATGAGAAGGATCAGCCTCTTACAGAATATCCGACTTCAAAACTAAAAAGCAAAAAAAAATACCGACCTCCCGACCTTATAAAAAAAATCCCGACCTTATAAAAATATACCGACTTCAAAACAAAAAAGCAAAAAAATATATTTTATTTATACATTTTAGTTACGAAAAATAGTACTTAGTGATTAATGCAAATTTATGACTTATATGCTTTGCTTGGATGCCATTGTGAGAAGTGGACCAAATTAAAATAGGCCACACGCGAACAACCAGCTTTCAAATAAAAAAAGGATCATCGAAATCGCTCACCAAGTCGATAGTTCTGAGGTAACGAACAAAAAAATGTCGAATTGAGAACCTCCCACTTTTTTGAAGTCGGTTAACAAATGAAGCTCTGCATAACTAGAGTCCAATATAGAAGGACGAAACATGATGTCATATCCTTCTGACACAAATGGAGAATACTCCTAAAAAGCGGGTTGGTTAATTGACTGACGAGCCGCGATCCAACGGTTAATGCTGGGGAATAGCATCGATATAAATGCTTATTCTGCACAAAAAATATCTATAGCGCGATGCAGAATCGTGACTTTTTGTTATTGGTCGCGTTTCGATATATAGTTGTACTATAGCACGTAACTATTTTGTTGCATTATCTAGACGTAGTAAGTAAAAAAGAAACTCGGCCGAATATCGAAAAACAAACTTTCGGCCCCTTTAAAGGTTTCTGTAATGCCGAAAATCTGGTGAAATATGTGTGCATTTCGTGCTATGTAATAAAGTACTTAAAATCACAACACACAAAAGCAAAAAAATGCTTTTCCATAATATTATATCGTTTAAGATATAATAATATCCTTATTTGAGACATTCGGTCCGTCGGCCGAATAATATGCTTTAGTCTACGTAATACCGAATACATGTTATATTAAAAAGTGACACATAGTGAATATTCTTGGCAACTCTGTTCACGATTTCGTAGTGCACGGGCATTTGGGATCCAATTAGAGCAACATGAATGAGATCGTTAGTTAAGTGACTAGGTGGCTGAATATAAGAGAAAGTGTTCGACTTATAGAATTCTATAACAATTCTTTACATTAAAAAAAAATTAACAAGTATAAATTTAATGTAATTAGTTTTATTTATCCGTCAGCAAACATATGTTTCTTATAGTTCGCCGCACAATATTATTTAATTCAATACACATGGGATGCGTTTCAATGATTCGTTTGTAGTTTGTTTCAGTGTTGCCATTGCCAAGGTGAAATTACTCAGCCAACTAATTAAATATTCAAAGCCCCGTTACACGTAGGTTACAACTATATGCTTTGATATGATATTTTATAGCTCCTGTCTTTTAATCCACCAACACAGTGTTTATCAGAAACAATAGGTTTTTTTATTACATATGCAAATATCAAGGCCTACACTCTCTTAAAGTAAATGCAGATAATTGAAACAAACTTATTTTTAATCTTAAACTAATTTAAATTTTATTTTAGTGGATAATTAGATTCATTTATACTTTTATTAAACATTTTTCCTCATAACAGCTTTCACCAATTCAAAAATAATGAAAAAGTCATTCTGTGTGCTTAAATAGTTTTAGTTATCCTTTCCCTTTAGTGGAAACAGACCTTATTATACAAAGTTTGCTAAGCTTCAGATGTTTTATCGCAAACAAATGCAGTTATTTTAAGGCTCACAGGATCTTTATATAGATCAAAAGTAAATCTGGCCAAACTCAAAATGATACAGTATCAAGGCAAGTCAACGAAGAAACCGACGTTATCTTTTGTGTATAGTCAATATATCTAAATATAATTTTACTATTAATGTGTAAAAATTGACGTCAGTTGTGATTGCAAATGATTTGGTGCCAACACAAATCTCGCATTCATTTTCCGCGTGAGCCGGAATCTAAAAATAATTGAAGCTTTAATAACCATTAAAAATATATTAAATCTATTCATCACACTTCGATTATAAGCATTTTAATTTTAAACTTGTAAATAGTGAGTGAGACCGCATTTTGCACTTATGACTCACGTTTTGACATTTTACGTAGATTATCTAAGGAAACGTTTGTGTAATTTATTATTTGCGCGATTTTAATTAACCTTTACTCATTATTAAATCTGTATTTTACGAGCCATCAGGTTAGCGTATGCTTGTTTGCCAACTTAGCATTAAGAAAGAGCTACTTAAAAGCAATACAAGAACGGCTTTGTCTTGGTCGAAAATTAGATCTTAGTATACATCGTGCATCGCTTCTTGATGATGAAACGCCTGTGTTGAAATTACAAACGTTGAAGACAGTCTCTTTGCTAGCAGGAATAGTGTATTGTAAAAATAATGAAGAAAATTCCCTAAAACTTAATTTTCAGATTTTATTACCGCCTTTTTGTTATTAACTGTTATATATAATAAATAATAAATAGACTACTTAAAAAAAACCACAAATTAATTAATTTCAACGGCCTAAGCTTTCAAGCACAATAGGTACACAAAAACCGTGTGAAAGGACTGATTGTGTGTAATTAGCTTTTATACTTTGAGGATTTCCGTTTGTATATCTCCAGATACTTTGAACGCAAAAAAACGCAAAAATTACCACAAAAATACCAAAAAGTTACCACAAAAAATAACAATAAATAATCATCCAATTCGACGATGCTGAACATAACGCGTAATGTAATAACAAAAAATACACACAAATTGATAGTCTCCGCCTTTCAAAGTAGACTAAATTGAAGTATAGGCTGAAACTGAATCAGACTGCTAGTCGTTTTAATTTAGATTGTTAAAACTTAAAGAAAAATTACGCTAGATAAAAACGAGCGTAGATGTACCTTGTCCGGACACAAAAACATAAGAAAAAATTCCTTGACGAAACACTTTCTAGACCACCGGTGGTACAATTGGATTCGCTATCTATGCCTTTATATATAATATGACAATACTAAAGTAACTCTAAAACACTAACATTTTTCTTTAAAAATTTAAAGATATGTGTCAAAAATTTTCTGAGCAGTAATATTTGCTTCTGTTTTTAATAAAGGCAGGAAAAGTGTGAAATATGTTTATTATAGACAGACGCATTGCTGGGACAATAAAGGATTCAGATTGACTTTTCAAGATGTTCTAAATAATTGTCCTCAATTTTCAACATATTTGAACCTATTTACACAAGACCCTAAAAAATACACACAAGAATAATTCTGTCTATTTCTAAAAGCTGCATGAAAATCCGGCCAAGTCCAGTTCAAATTATTGGTTGCGATTTGCTGGTCATATGGCTAAGTATGTAGGTAACTATCAGCTTCAAGAAATTTAAAAAAAAAGTCTCAAATGTTATCTATTATATTTTAGCCAATTTGTGAGAAAATTGCTGACGTAGACTAAGTACACAGTTTGGACAGTTTCTTGATCAACTAATAACGTAATGGACCTGGGCGTTACTACAAATAAATTCGATTATAATTAATTATCTGGGAAAATATTAGTCTTGTGTGTGAAACTGGAGCTGGGCATTAGAGCTAATTAAATGAATGAATGAACACTACACCTTATACGCCATTTCAGATAGTTATATCATTCGGTGTTCCGGTAACATACAAACACAAGCAAAACAAACATCTACCCCGAGTGGGAATCAAATCCAAACTACCGGCTTATAGGGTTGACGTTCGCCATCACTGTGCCAGAACGGTTTGTAGTTTTTGTCTGCTTTACAAATAATTCTTGTTCCTTATTTTAATCAAGCATTGACTTTTTTAGATTGTATATTTTAATTTGGTTCTACTTTATCGTTCAATACAAATAATAAAATTGAAGTGTTGTCTGCCTGTTTTGTCATGGGAACAAATTAAAGTGAATCTCCGAAACGACCGGATTAACAGTACTTTCAATGACAGATAGCTGATGCTATAAACAGTAACTTAGGTTACTTTTATTTATGAAAAAGAACTCGAGTTCCGCGCATTAAAAAAACTAAACAATAATTCTGTAGACTGTTTGTAAGTTAAGTCGCGGGGAAAGCTTATGGCAAGATATTCCTCCCATTATCATATACATAAATATACACCACCAACTCAAACAGGCGGAGCAATTGTATCTTAGCCCATGTATTTTGTTCAAACAATCAACTCCGTCTTGCAATATTTATGTTAGAAAGTTTAAACTTATCGATTTTTCAAACAGCTATCGAGATCACGAAGAAGTAATTAAGTTTATAAACTGCCATCGCTCTCTTTATTATTATTAATGAAATATGTAATATTTAAAAAATATATATAATTATAATATACAAAGGATAAGAAATCCTTCATCTGTCCATTATCTTTTCATGGTTTTTGACAATATGGTAAATTAATAAGTATTTATAGCGAGAAAGAGACAACATTCTAAATACACTCAGGCAAAATAATTGATATATAGTTGTTACATTTCGCAAATGCGGGTTGGTCTTAGTCGTGTGTGTAGCTCAGGACCCCTCTGATTGGCTTCAACCGCTGGTCAGGCGGACTACCACGAACTCTTCGACACAAATAACGACGTCGATTGAGCTACATCGCTATTTCATACCACGACATAATTATATATTAGTCCTTGTCATATAAAATCTGAATCGATTTACTGTCAGAATTTATTTGGATCGAAATAGATTTTTACTAAAAGTGCAAGTTAAGCCCACAGGTTACTAGCGCACATTGTTTTGCCTAAAAATTTTACAAGTTCGTGTATCAACACACATCACAACTACAAGCATAGCTAACTCGCCTTCATAAGATAGAATCTACGCGTGTGCGAGTACTGAACTATTTTTGCAATAATCTTACCGCATATATAATGTCTTTACACACGTCACTTACTATCCATTTAAAAAACACATAACGCAACGAAATATGTATTTACATATCATTTCAACTCTATTGTTGATGGTGTTACTGTGTCATGGTTTGGTCTTATTTGTTTATTATAATAAAAAATTGCAATTTGTTAATATTAAAGGCTGTACTGACGCACTGCGAAGTTGTGAACCTGCCCTATTGATGATATTTGACGGTTTGATTCTAGTACTTGTATTAATAATGCAGATATTTTGTTCCATCTGTGTTGTGTGTATATTTATTTATATTTACTGACACATGGCAATTCTAAAGGAATTCGTTTAGTTTGTAACGTCTAATATAAGGGATTTTTTATGTCATGACGGTTGGCAAACGAGCATACGGTCCGCCTAATGGGGAGCAGTCAACGCAACCTATAAACACTTGCGATACTTAAAGTATTACATGCGCGCTGCCAACCCAAGGGATACTCCCTCGAGAATGAAAGAGAAAGCAATAAAGAAATAGAGGGGTGGGAGATATATCTCACTCATCGCACGAAACGCTAGTACATACAATACTCATACTGTTACTTTACGCCGATTTTCTGTACTCAATGATCATGATCAAGTCGGCAGCATGATTCTACTACTTACTACTAAAAGTAATTAGTTAAAGTTATTGGGTTGGAAATTACAAAAATAAGAAGTACCGTTCAATAATATAAGTTTGTTCTATTTCGTTCCTATGTCGAAATAAGAACAAATTCGTTTAGGTTTTTTTAGTATTGATACAGTTTTGAATGAAAGACGAAAAAAATAAAGTTCTATAACGGTGTTCGCGGAAGCAGCTGGTCAACGAGACAAGAAATAGTGTAAACAATATAGTCTATTTTTCATTTCAATTTTTAATTTCATACTCTGATTTATCAATCAATACGTATATTGGAAATAATAAAACGATAAACGTTTCAAAGTTATATTTGTACTAGCTTCTGCCAGCGGCTTCGCCCGCGTGAATAACGAATTTAATACAAACTCTGAACGCCTCTCACCCCCCATTTACAAATTTAAAAACTTTGAATGTCATATTTATTTATATCGAATCAACAGCCTAAAAATAAGTTTCAAGCTTTTAGCTCAAAAATTATGATACTTCCATGCAACTTTTCATTCCTCTTTCCACCCTTGACAACCCTTGTTTCGCATTAAAAATTAGCCTATGTCCTTTCCCAGGGTCTAGACTATTTGTGAATTAAAGCATTCGGACAGACAGAAAGAAAGACAGATTTCGCATTTATAATATTAGTAAGGATTTAAAAAAATAAAAGAAAACTAAATAATTTGTTTCTCTTATCGTGTGAAATTCTGAGTTTCCGAGTAAAGATTGCAATCTGATATGGGACAGTCTACGGTACCATTTCAGTTGTACGGTCGACGCTCAGCTCTCTTATAGACGTGGGAAAGATGGCAAACTGTTCCGATTCGATAAGCTCAGTATATAGTAGCTCTGCATAGAGATGCATTCACTTAAGTAAACAGTTAATTTTACACGGGCAGAGGAATTCATTTTATATCAAATTGAACGCTATTTATAAATGATTATGCTTAGAAGGCTTGAGGCTAGGGCGACAAATTTTTGGAGCGGAAATTTGATGACCGAATTTTTTTTTACCTCATGGAACTCAAAAAAGATTTCTGCATGATGGTTGTCTGATTTTTTTACAAACAAATTTGCCGATGACGCTTCTGAGTAGTAAATTTCCATATTCAGTATTCTAGAGTTAAACAGCTAGTTCACAAAGGGCGGCAAAAACCGTGCAGCCTATACCTTGAAAATTTTTTTAATCCGCCACCGAGTATTATAAGAAATATAAGAAACGTGAAGTAACTAACAATTATTGTTCGATACTCCCCCAGCGTGTAATAAATCCTAAATCTTACAAGTGCAATCTTTTACCTCGAGTGCTTGTCAGATATCGATTTATCAAGCCGTTGATGTTTACAGTTTTAGTTACGATATAACTAACCACATTGAAAGTATTTAATAACAAGCGCTATACAAAACCGAAACCAATTTCGTTCGCGTGTTGACATTCACTGTCCAACTGTAGGCAACTATAACGTGCATACATTTCATATTTTTTGTTAACACGTACACGGTCAATGTTAAGAGCTATGAATAAAATTGTATTATATAATAAATAATATAGTCGTATTATATAATAAGTAATAATAATAAACGCTACACACTCAACGGCCCTCATTAGAAAAGTGATAGCTAGTGTCGGAGGTCCGGAAACATACAAAGCCTGTATGATCAATACATACACCTGCTCCGAGCGAGATTCAAATCCGTGGGCTATGGCGCTTAAGGCAAGATGCCTACCGCTGCGTCATCACGTCGTCAAATACAGCGTATTCTATAGCGTATAATAATCATTTCATTATTCATAAACATATGGTAATTTATATCTCTATATGTAAACAGCTAATTGCTTTTTTAAAATTAAGAGACCGTTCGCTGGTTGATGACCAGCTCATCGTTGTATAATGTAATGTAGGTGTATAGATTTGGCGCACCCAGGTGACGTGGGTAGGGCTCCCTATTGTCGGACACTACGTTGTGTTTGTTCGTGTGACATCATCCACAAGGACGCGGGGACTCTGTGTAATGCATTTTTAGCATGGTCTAATTATATCCTCAGATGACATCGTAAAATGCGTCTTCAGATAGTAAAACTCTTTGTTCGCTATTAACAACAATAGATTCTAAGCGGATAAATAACTGAAATATATAACTGTTTGTTTATAGAAAGAGTTATTACCGGACTATCCGCGATGGTAACTCGGTGAACCGACAAGAATAACTGTACTAGAAATGTCAAAGAACGTCTTAAAAGTCGTGCCTAATCTATTATGTTTAGTAACAAAGCTTTAGATTCTTCTCGTCAAGTTCATGAAACGACTTTCCAATCCAACACAACAACGATCAACCCGAATTTAGAAACGTAATATGAGGTCTGAACTGTAGCTAATTTATTCCACGATGTTAAAATGTACCTTCCAATACATCACGATTTTCTATTTTAATTTTAATTGAACAATATTTGTGTAAAAAATCACATATAATATCCAACATTAACGTTTACCATCAACAAAATAACTTAAAATTTTAAATGATATTAAATACATGCAGCCCGCCCCGACTTCGTCCGGGTACTTATTAAAATTGTATTCCGTTGATCCCGTTACCGTAGGAGTTTTATGCCCGTTCTCGGGTATCCTACATATAAACTACCAACCTGCATACAAACACTAGGCATTAGGTAATACAATTTTTTCTATACAAACTTCCCGGTCCCGTTGATCCCGATCCCGTGGGAATTTAGATCCCGTTGATACCATGCAAAAATAGTCTAATTTGAAGCAGTCATTCTGATGCTATGCGCGTACATACATTTCGACGATACGTTTTTATTTATTTTTTCAAGACCAGTGCCCTTTTATGTTTTTATAGTTATGACAACTTTTTAATTTTGCGCACCACTTTAACATAATCTTTGTCTTTGCATAAAAAGGTAAAGTCAACTAAGGACGTATCAATTGACACCGTCGATAATCATAATATAATTATTTTGAGTTCCGTGTGCATCAGCAGCGTTCTAGAAGCGCGTTAGTTGCATGTACTGCAAAATATTACCATTGTCTGTATTACATGTCGTATGATATTGTCTGTAATTATCAACTAATTTCGTAAATTTTTAAATAATGTCAAATATCCATAATTGTTTGTCTTCATTATGCAAACGATTTTAATAAACTATAGAATAAATTGTAATGCATTTTAATGTTTATTTAAGAGCTCTTAATTTTACTTTAATATAAAGTAGTAACTTTCAGATAAATTTCTACTTTCCAATAAAAATCCTCTCAAAGTTAATTAATTCATTACGGAAATTAAACACAAATAAACGGAATAATTATAAACTTTTTGTTATAAACGAAAAAAATTATAATATTAACTACAGACACGATAAATTCTAGAAGAGAGTACTATTCTATATGTGGACACAGTTTTAACTCGAAAAAATTATCATAGTATCCAAAATTTTCTTGTTTTTTGTTTACAATAGATTAAGTACATACGTACATACATAGTGTATTAAGTCACGTTCTCCACTCAAGAACACATGTACGTCAGCGGTTATCATGACCAGCCCAGCACTATGCCAGTAGTTTTGGTTCTGTCACGGTTTATTCGAATCACCTCATATTTTAATTGCAATCATATTTTGTTAATGATTCTTTTAGTTCGATTCATCCGCGTATAATTTTGAACTACAGAGCTAGATTAGATTAATCAAAGAATATGTGTGTCAAAATGTGATGAAAAAAGCACACAAAAATTTAAATATTTTTTCAAACCACTCTATGAGAGAGTTGCTGCTTAGCATGCATGGATTCACCGTGCGGGCGCCGGGTCCCGGACCTTCGACCCGGACTTCTTAAACCTTCACCTGGTTCGCAAGTTCAATGCTATATACTAATAAAGTACGAAGAAGGAATAAAAATACTAATTGTTTTAGAAACTAGATAATTGTTGTTTTGACACAACTGAAAGGCCTCGAAACTGAGCGGCCTCGACAGCGTCACCGGTAAGGGGACCGAGTCAGTACAACCGACAGTCAGGGTCCACGCAGGACTCAAGTTAAACCCGTCCCAAGTGCAAGGTTGCGTATAGATGTTGGATGTCATCGCGATAACCCAAAGAACTACGCTAAAAGTTTGTGGCAAACTACGAAATATATTTTTAATATTAGAAAGGCAAAATATACGCTGCAATACGCAGTTGTGGCTTGCAGCACCAGAGCTATAGCTGCCACATGAGAATGGCATCCGGAAACAGATACAATGATATGGACAAGCACGTCTAGACTGGAACACATGCCTGTATAGTCAATACAAACATCTCCCCGAGTGGGAATCGAACCCACGACCTGCGGCGTTGAAGGCTACTGCTGCGCCACAATGTCGTCGTGGCGCCAAATATAAATAAAAGTTAACCCAGGCGCTTGCAAGAAAAAAAATTATCTGACAAACTTAAACACTAAGAGCGATATGATATAACTGTCATTGAGATAAGATGCGATAAAGATGATTTGCTAATAATAAATACCGGCTAAGTGCGTGTCGGAATCGTCATCAAGGGTACCATCGACCATCGTAGAATAAAAAATCAAGTTTCTTGTACCGTCCCTCTTTAATTTTGAATATTATTTTTATTGTATTATTTGTTATTATAGCGGCATTAAAATTGATGCTCTACTTTTATTTTAATTTTAGTATTTCTTCAACAAAAATACAAATACTCTGAAAATTTCATCTCTATCTATTACGGTTCGAGACACCGCTGCCCGCTTGTAATAACAACCCTATTACCAAGCCTTTGGTTACGGAACCCTAAAAATGAATCGGGAACGGCCCGTCGCATTCAATTACATATTCTTTATGAGGGTAGTACTTCCTCGATCAAATCGGTTCATTCATGTAAATAATAAGGCTCTATCACCGATGTCAGTGGCTCTACTATTGTATATAATACTATATTTCAGCAACTACCAAAGGGTTTTATATTCACGTAAGGCAACGTACCTACATGTCACATTTGATCTGAGGGTGTAACGAATACGTCGTTAATAGAGATTTTTTCTTTTTTAAACGCTGAACACTCAACGGCCCCCATTAGGATAGTGATGTCCTATGTCGGGGGTCCGGAAACACATACAAGGACCAGGACAAATACATCCAGACCAAAAAATATGCTTGCATGGTCATATTATGCTCCGAGCGGGAATCGAACCAGCGACCTGAGGTGTTTAAGGCAAGTTCGCTACCGCTGCGCCACAACGTCGTCGAGATGAAAAATAATTGTAAATAAAAGAAGAAACTACATTTGTTTTTGTATAGTTTGTCATTCTGCGAGCGCCGTATTAAGAAAACAAATATGACCCAAAATGTTTTTGTCGTTCGCAAAAGAAACTTAAAGAGGAGGAGGAGTATCCTGGCATTTACTACGAATGGTCACCAATGGGGAGGGGAGGTTAAAAAGTTGTACAAAATTGCTTAAGAAGGGTATGTTTCCTAAGGATAAATGTTTATCAATACATCGCTAAACAATAAATCGCTTTTTATTAAATACCTTTAACCTTTAGCTTGTAAGAACAAGTCAGATTATTTAAAATAACTTAAGTTGTTATATCGCTGACGTTGACGAAATGCTAATGTTTCCGGCATGCTTAATCTGTGTTTACGATCTTTTGTCACCTCAAAAAATTAGACGCGTAAGTTTGCAGCTCAAGAACCCACCACTAAACTAATTACTGTTACTTTAAAGAATCACTTTAATGTATATAATTCAACATTCAATATTCAACAGCGGGATCGATTTTGATGATTTTTTATGCATGCGTTCAAGTGGATTCGCAAATTGTTTAGATTTGACACAATTGGACCCAATAGCGGGCGCTGCTACCGGATCCCAGATTTATTTTACTTGCCGAGCAGGACAACGTTTGCCGGAGTCACTAATATATATAAACGGACCTCCTTACGACGGATGGACGGAGTCAAATTTGAATCCCACCGTGGAACTTAAATTGTCTCTTTTTCAGGTCTCGCTACACGTTACAGAGGAGACCCCTCTCCATGACATTATCAAAACCCCTAGGGGGTCCCTAGGGCCAACAGTAATACAAAATGATTACAAAAAAAAAGCTTAAATAACACTTTAAACCTACTTTAAATAAATTTATCGTCTTGTTATGTATATCAAATTTGAATTAATAAGATACTATTATTTGTGTTGATGTATAGTTTATTAATAAAATATTATTAAGCTTGATCTTTTAAATATACATAAATAATTAATTATATTATTATTTATCCTTGTTTTCAATAAGTAAATCTAAATGTTGAATTCTGGCCTTCACCATCAAATAAGTGACCGAAAGTCGATGCTTAATACAATACGGCTGTGATAATATCTTAAATAAATACTAGAAACAGAAGTTTATTATATAAAAACCTTGTTTGTTTCATTGTATACGTAGTAGTAGCAGTTTTGAAAGAAAGAAAGAAAGAAAGAAAGAAGTAATTTATTTGGGACAATACATGGTTGTTAAAAGAAAAACAGACGTAGAATAAAAGAAAATAAAAATAAAAATAAAAAAAAAAAAACAATTAAACTTAACAATAACTTACAAAAGTACCTAAAAAAACAATTATGGGGAAAAAAAAAAAAAAAAATAACCTAACAAAAATTAAAAAAAAAAAGTAAATACATAAATAAAATAGAATTTATGATGTCTTTTCTAAAAAACAATGCTGTGTCCCAAAAAGGTGTGCCATTCAGCATGCATTGGGTGACCCGAGTTCACCCAATACTGATTTTCAATGACACCCTAATTAATAATTCTGACGTTTTGTTCACCTCTTGATGCGAAAATCTTCATTGTTGGGTACAATAAGTTGTTCATAATATTAACCTACTTGGACGAAATTCATAACGGCTCCAGGCTAACCTTAGCTTAGTTTTATTCAAAATGAATACTGATAAAAGCACAGGCGTGGTTTTATATAGAAAGAAATATAAAATGCAGACTGTTTGTTGTTGCCTTTTTAGTTTTTTTTTTCGGAATGTGTATTGCTGTTGGCCCTACTGGCCTTGACAGCGTCACCGGGCGGGGGGCCCAGTACAGAGACTCAGCCGTGATAAAGGGGCAGCCCTCACGGGGGCTCAATTTTGATTCCGTCCTTAGGGTGCCTCCTGCGAAGCCAAACCACGGCTAAGGACGTCATCGGAAATGGAGGCAGCGCTCCGAGCGCATTCTATACGATAGAGCCTTTTTAGTAATACTTTGAATTACTTACGTATACAGTAGCCGCGAGATTTTAAATCTCACAAGGATATCCGGTTTTATTTCTCAATCCTAATTAATATTATAATACAAGAAGAATGAGAATTTGTTTGTTTGTTACGCTTTCACATCATGAAATTTTACAATCAACTTTTCAGGAATACGGCAAAGGACAAAAAGCAGAGGCCTAGAAAAAATTGTTTTAGACGGTCGTCCGGCATTACTCGGCCTACTGAAATTTATCCTTGAATAGGATTCTTAAAATCATGGGCCAATGTAAGTATTTAATACTTTTTTTTTTGGTTGAGTTGGATGGGTAATACATTGGTAAATAATGACTAAGATCTCTTGATGCTTTCACCTGAGTAAATTTAAAAGTTGTATACATATTTGAGTAATTCTAAATTGATGACGTTGTGGCGGAACGGTAGCGAACATGTCTGTGCCTTAAGTGCCTCGAGCTGGTTCGTTTCCCGCTTGGAGCGAATGTTTGTATTGACCATACAAGCATATTTTCCGGTCTGGGTGTGTTTGCCCTTATTATTTTGTGTTTCCGAACCCTCGACACAGAGTATAACTATCTTAATGGCGTTGAGTGAGTAGCATTTATTATTTATTTACTTATAAAAACATTACTTCAAGCTTGGTACTGCTTAAACATTCCAATTATACGGTGAAAAAACTACTCAGTGTATTTATATGCGTGCACTAGAAACTATATGACCTTGAACCCCTGTGATAAATATTTACTTTGCCTTTTTATAACGTGGCCAATCGAAAAAGTAACTAGAAATAGAAGGCCTTGTCGGTACTTTCATCTATTGCTCTACGGGCTTCCGTCGTAATATTGAACAAAAACAGGATGACTACATTTAGCAATTCTACTGTCTCAAACGCGTAGGAAAATGCACGCTTCCTGCCGACCATCGCACCTACAAATTGTTCAACGCGACCTTCCGCAATACAACGGAGATATGAGATAATTTTGTTTATAGCGATTATTTATTACTGAATATACACTATTAACCTTTAACATGCTTATATAAATTTATGAGAGTTAACTAGCAATGACCTATAAAACATTGACACAAATAGATCTACAAAATATGTACCAAGGAGGCTTAGTTACGATATAAAATGAGGTATAAAGTTATTCCGTTTCAAGGAAGGAAGAATTCGGGGAACCAATTACCGAAAAGCTTGTTTTAGAAGGTTTTTGACGAGATTGGTGCGCTAATTACAATTTTATACATACAGCATATTTTATAGTAGGAAATATCAAATTGATTGCACATTTTAAACATATATTTAGGTCGAAAGTAGGTAGTATCTTGCGTAATTCACTGCAGGTTGTTACGATGTTACCAATGAGCTGACACCCGGGTCGGTGATGTAGAGCCGGTACGATATACAAAACCTTAATTCAATTTCATTTATCTACGTAACACGGCCAAGCAAAACATCAGTTATTTCCTCAGCGAGATTATTAATTTAAAAATAAATTCCTAATCTTATTGCGCAGAGTTATCCGGTAAAAAATTTGCATAAGAAAAAACTAACAATTTTCGTAAATGACTTGTTCGAATTTTTTACTCGAATAAATATCGCGATTCGATTCATTTCTTATAATATCGTCATAAACTTAATATTGGTATTAGTAAAATACTGCGTAGAAAAATACACTGCAATAAAAAAAAGTGCATACATACGTGCACTGAATCCTACGAAGGCGGCCGATGCAGTCGTTGCATTCAGGATCAGCTATCCAATTGATTTGCAGTCAGATACTTTCAAGAGTTTCAAAAACAAGAGGGAACGTATAGATGCGGCCGGCTGTTTATAAACATTGAAACAGTCGAACAGGACGGGATGCGATCAATACCGCGCGGAGCGAACTCTAAGCGAACAGAGCCACGCCGCCGGCCCCAACCTCACCTGCCGCACGGAAGACGCGGCGTGGGTATACAGTGCACTGGACCGCGCACTACAAGCAACGATTGCAACAACCCAAGAGCGGTCTGCACGTACGTACTGCACGAACGGCTAGCAACAGCCGTGTGTGCGCCGCCCTAGCGATTACGTCACACAGTTTTGACAGCTGGCGCACGAGGACAGCGTTGTGCGTCGCTTTCGGCATTCGCGCCGCGGCGCCACCGGCGCTGTGCCGACCGCGCGGAGCCGATCGATAGAGCACGATACAGCACCGCCGCCCGCGCCCGCCGCCTCCTGACGTATTGCTGCTTCCTTCTAACGACAAAAACTGACTTTTTATTTAATTAAATAAACAATAGTTAACCTAAAATTATATATTATAATGACTTGATAAATATAATTACTACATTTTACAGCTAATTATTATTGAGTCCGCATATAACAAAATATAGAAGGAAACAATAAAATGCAAATATTATATTTTGATATTTGTTCCTTATCCGCCTTGTTTTTTAAACAATATTTCAAGCTTTGAAACGTTGATTTGCCAGAATTGTGTATATTTCGTAAGAAACACAATAATTTTTAAGATTGTAGAGTAAGTAATTTTAAGATATTGAACGTGGCATAAAAATAATTGTGCTCTAGAAATAAATTATAATTATATGCCTTATAAAAGACGAGGTACCCTAATGCTTTTGTAAACAAGTTGTTTACGACAGCGAATAAGCTGAAAATATTAATCTATATGAAACGCTTTTAAGAATTTCGTCGTGATTAAAATATGTTTATTAAAGCTTACGAAATATCACCATTATGATTATTATCCTTTAATATTTATTTATAAATTATAAACGGAAATAGAAGCCATTTCAAGTAGAGCGTGGTAATTAAAATTGGTCTATTACAGCTTAGTTTGTCTGATATAATTATATTATTATAACTTAGTAATCATTAAAATACTATTAAATTTAAAACTTAAATACTTAATAATTAAAGGTTATACTATTTTTCGTACTACTCTTACCAGAATCAGGTACATTCTGCCTATTCCTATTAGTGAGCGGTGTAGCCTCTGAACCGCTAGCAATTTCATATTAAAAATAAAAATAAATATGTTATGAATAAAGAAATGTACATAATTCCCTAAAATAATAATTTAATAAAGTAGGTACGTTTACTAAAACTATATTGACGACGTTGAGGCGCACCGGTAGCGAACCTGCCGTAAGCGCCACATGTCGCGGGTTCGATTCCCGCTCGGACCAGATGTTTGTATTGACCATAAAGGTTTTCCGGTCTGGGTGTATTTATCCTTCTAAATGTTTATGTTTCTATTGGTGGCCGTTGATCGTGTAGCGTTTATTATTATTGTATTTACCGAAACTATATTTTATTAGACAGATAAAACATAGACACATTACATACACTTCAAGACTCATTACAATAATATCACAGATATAAAAAATAATTCTTTAAACCATAGCATAATAGATGAAACAGAAACAGCAACATTTCTTGGTATAATAATAGACCAACATTGTAATTGGAAAGAGCACATTAATAAAATTTGTTCAAAATTAGATAGATTTCCATTTGTTTTAAGTAGACTTAGAAAAACTGTTTCCGATAAGGCAGCTAGCATGGCATATCATGGTTTTGTCTCCTCGGTTATAAGATATGGACTAATTCTATGGGGTAACTCTGTAGATGCCATTAGAGTGTTTAGATCACAAAAAAGCTGCATCAGAGCCCTTTGTGGTGCAAAAAATTTAGAAAGCTGTAAACCGTTATTTAAAAAGAAAAATATATTGCCGTTACCAGCTTTATACATTTTCGAAATTTGTAAATTCGTTAAGAAAAACCTTGCAATGTTTCCACTTAAACATAATTTAAACCGGCGTAAAAATGCAAAAATTGAAATACCGTTCCAACGTTTGGCCCTATTTAAAAAGAATGTCTATTGTATGTCGTTAAAAATATACAATTACTTACCAGACGACATAAAGTCATTACCAATATTAAAATTTAATAAAACGCTGTTTCAAAAATTATCAGATGAATGTATTTATGATATAAATGACTTCTTTAAAATTAAATTCTAACCTAATTTACTGAATGCAACCTGGAATTGAGTGTATGTATATTAATTAATTATAAATATTGAATCTAATGTAACGAATCTTTATATTAATCAATAATTGACATAATGAAATTTTATTTTTTATTCCTTGTATTATTATATCAGTTCTTTTATTATTATTAATAGTATATATAATTTGATAGCTCAACTACTATGTCTACTGGACTTACTTGATGACTTTTCTATTTTATGAGAATTGTATTTAGATTTTCAAATTGTAATTGACCAATGATATTAATCAACTGACATTATTGTATTCTTTTTATTTTCCACATACATCAATAGTTGTTATTGTATTCTTTTTATTTTCCACATACATCAATAGTTGTTATTATTATTGTATGAGGATTTAAAAATCATAATAAATTATAATTGACTAATAATATTTGTATGCCATGTGATGGGCAAAACATGAAAGGGACTTATTGTAAAATGACCATCATTATGTATTATTTACACCCATGTTTGTGACAAATAAAGATTATTATTATTATTATTATTATTATTATTATAAACACATAATTGCAAGGTTACTACCATAGAGCAATATTTTTGTAGTAGTAGAGCCATGCTTCTCCCAGAGTAAATGGGCCGGCTCGACCGGGAAAGTACTAACCTCTTACAGAAAATCAGCGTAAAGTAACAAGAGTACTGTTGCGTTTCTTGTGATGATTGAGTGTGCCGCAAGCCCAATACCCCACTGCTATGTTACCTTCCTTTTTACCGTCTATCTCTTCCCCTTTTTACCGTCTATCTCTTCCCCTTTTTACCGTCTATCTCTTCCCCTTTTTACCGTCTATCTCTTCCCTCCTATCCCTTGGATTGACAACGCACATGTGATACCTACTTCAAGTATCGCAAGCGTTCATAGGTTGCGGTGAGTGCTTACTAACCGTCATGAAATAAAAAAAATATCAGTCGAGTGCGTTATGGACCAGACACAGTTGTAAAGTAAAGGGTTCCGCAGCTTGATGATGAAGAATCTTAAGAGCTTTAAAATAACTAATTAAAATCGACCAAAAATAATATAAGTTGTTAATCTCATAGTAAATATTAAATGTAATATGAATAACCAAGTTATGAGAACAACTTATATATCTCAGAAATTTATGGACCCATCTTCAAGATGGTTGAAAATTCATTTAATGTTCTGAAACCAAAAAGTTAAGAGGGGACATACATTTTTATGACTTTAGGAGCTTATATCTTAAGATAAAAGCAAACCTCGTCAACATTTTAAACACCTATCCAAAGATATCTCACACGATGCCATACGTTCAATTTTTTTTTTTTTCAATCTTCAGTTACATGTATGGACTGTTACCCTTGTTATATTTTAGGATTTCATTACAAAATTTTGGTGCGATTCATAGAATATATCTATTTACTAAATTTCTTATAGATAGAGCTAACAGTCCCTGAGTAAAATGACTGTGACATACGGAAGGACGGACAGACGGACATGACGAAATTATAAGGGTTCCGCTTTTGTCATTGGGCTATGGAACCCTAAAAAAACATCTATATTGTGATTTAGGAAGCTTATCAACCCCCAATCGAACCAGAAGCCATGTAAAGTGAAATCAAAGCGCCCACGCTTTTTAGGGGCGATATTAAATTTTTTATTAGTTCGAATCGAATCTGCATTGTCTTTATATTAATTAATATTTTTAAAATTTCAACTTATCCATTCCCGTATGTCGGTTATTGTCAAATACAATTAGATTATTCAATGTGATATCAAAAATGTTTATATGAAGTCTTTCTTTTTCGTCATCCAAAACGAACGTCATTTTTAAGGCGTCGGGATGTGACGACCCCATCGCCCGCTGTTGGGATAACCTCTGTCACAACAGAGATTATTCCACCAGTGCAATCAGTCACACTGGTGGTGGGTCTTTTATTGCAAGAGGCCGGCTAGGTAGGTACCACCGCAGTGTCCGATATTCTGGCGCCAAATAGTAGTGCTTAGGCACTACTGTGTTCCAGTTTGAAGGGCACTGTACGCTAGTGAAATTACTGAGCGAACGAGATTTAAGAACTAATATCTCTAGGTTGGCAACGCGTGAGTGGCACCTACTAATGGTGCTGCAAGCGCTCATAGGCTGCGGCAACCACTTACCATCAGGTGGGCCGTATGCTTGTTTGCCAACTTGTAACATAAAAGAAAAAAAAGAAAAACTCTTGAAAATATTCCAAAAAAGATGTAAGTAGCTTCATTTTTCCAGTGCTTAACAATTTTGCTTTCTTTGACAATATTTTATTTCAGGTTTATGATATATTTTGCATCTTTTATATATATTTTTAGGGTTACGTCACTTACAATTTCTTCATATTTATACGTCCGTCTGTCCGTCTATCCCTGTCCGCCCGTCTGTCTGTCCTTCCGTATGTCACAGTGATTTTATTGGAAGACTAGCTCTATATGTGGACGCAAATAAGCAATACCATGTCAACCCACAAAATTGAAAAAACTGAGTTATATATGCACAAGTGTTGGTAAATGGCTGAAGAACATTTTTCTTTAATATATGGTTTATTTGGGGTTTTAAGCTTTAAAACTTCTAAAAAGCCATTTTTAACCATGCAATTTATGTAACGTTTTGGGTTATATTATATACGAAATATGCAGTTTGTATACTTATTTTATGTAAAATAAGTAAAATAACTTACATAAATCTGAAATTGCCAAAAACTTGACCAATACATAAAAAAAAATAAAAAAATAATATAAAGCATATAAAGCAAGTTGTTCAAAACTTTCAAACGCGTTTTTCTCGAAATGACATTCGTGTGGGTTGAGATGGTATTGCTTATTTGCATCTATATACGAAATTTAGAAAAAAAGGCGTATTTTATGAACCGCAACACAATTTTGCAAATAAATGGTAAAATACGTAAAAATTTTTGGTTGTAGATCAAACGAGCTTTCGATCACATTTATTTTTAACTTCATAGGGTCTACAAATTTTAGAGATAAATAAGTTCCCCCATAACTTTAATCTTTCATAATAATTTTAATAGTAATTACTGTGAGATTACGAACTTATTTTTGCTTTCGATTTTAATTCGTTTATATTTGAAGTGTAGGAAGACATGCAGTACTAGTGTTACCGCTTACCGCTGTCACCACTCGGGCTGTACTTGAATAGTCTTCAAGATAAATACATGTATACCTTTGAATATATAATACAATATTTTTTACGAGCTTCAGTAAATCATTGCAACATTCCTTTGTGGATTGACTTTTCTGTGCCACTTACTTGTTATGCAATCTTTAAATTAGGGCCACAAAAATTCAATTTGCAATAAGTATAAATATAATAAAATGTGGCGCAGCGGTAGCGATCCTGCCTCAAGTGCCACAGGTCGCGGGTTCAATTCCCGCTCGAAAAATATATTAATATATAAATAATAATTATAAATGTTTGTATTGACCATACAGGCATGTGTTCCGGTCTGGGTGTGTTTGTCCTTATCGTTGTGTATGTTTCCGGACCTCAGGATACCACTATCCTAATGGGGGCCCCGTTGAGTATAAAAAATACCATAATCAACTAACTACTAAAAAATACAACATATTCCAAAAAAATTTTTATTAGTTAATAACATATTGCAATCCTTCTAATACTTGAAGTGTTTCTAAATTGAAACTAATGGCACAAGCCCACTACTACGCCAAAAATATATAATGTACGTCATCAACTGCCAAGCAGCCTAAATGTTTTATTACATGGTCCGTTGTAAAATTGTGCAGTAAAAAATATATATATATTCATTATTAATTGGATATCTTTAGTACTGAGAAATAGAACAGTCATGTTCGGATTAACACTTAGGTAATCAAATTGAAAGCGCTGTTCAAATAATCGAGCGTGAACAATTCATAATACATGACGAAAATATTAAGAAATGAATTGTCCACGTAATACAAACAACGCACTCAAAACAATAAAACGGTAAATAAGCACATGCAAAATACTCTTCGGTTATGGTAAAATTATAAAAACAAAACAAATTAAAAATTACAATAGAATTGAACACGTTACGGGACATTGATTATCTAACACTTAGCATACAACTGTAGTCTTATTTACTATTACAATCTGAGGTAAATAGCGGTTATTATCTTGGCAGTATATGGATGAAGTTATTAAAAATGTTTATAGCTGTCGATAATTTCATGGAAATGTAGAGGCTTGAGTCAGGAGAGTAATGGATACGTTTCGTGCATCGCAAATATTTCATTACAGCATTAGGAAGTGACTTTGAACACATGGGAAGCGCCGTTGAGCAGCAGTTTGTCATGTTTTCAGTAGTTTTGTAATTTTTTTCGAATTGTTCTAAAAACGCATTTTCGATTCAACTAATCTACCGGCTCTACACACATGTACATACAACTTTCATCTCAGTACCTTATTTAATAATTAAGTATGGGAACTTTCATGGTCTTTACGAACGCAATTATTATAACTATTAAGAATTAAACTCAAAATTACTTTTATTTAAGTAGTAAGTACTTTGGAATCATCAAGCGCTACCACCGGTTCGGAAAGCTGATTCTACCGAGAAGAACCGGCAAGAAATTTTGGTATTGAATATAATTATATTTTAAATATATTTTTGTTTTACGATAACCCAAAAACCGAGACCCAATTGCTAATCATTTTAAATAGTAACGAAGTGGAGTCATTACGATGTTCACTTCACTCATATTTTATACCGTTTCACTTCAGTAGCTACATTTACCAATTATTATCGACAACTACAAGATATAACAATAGTGAATCTGCTAATCGTACATATTGTACATCCAAAACGAAATTTATTAAAAGCTTGTTCATTAGTTTCAAACAAATCAAATGGTATTATAATATAACGTAATCAAAGAATATGGCTGATATAAAAGCCTGCATAGTTCTGTACAACATTGGTTCAACAATGATTAGAATGGAATATATTGATAATATTGCTATTTAGAGGGATAGTGTGGTGGTTCAGTAGACCTTTAGTTGGTTCTTGTCGTCGAAGCCGGCGGAATGGCCTGCGTTGCGAACTATAAAGGAGTTTCCGTCAAAGTGCATGCGCCTTTCTCCACGCCTGCGACAATATACACCCATCTATAAGGCATTACGCAACTTGCCGACAATTTTAAGCTTTCGCTCGCGAGTCGAGGCGGGAATTATAACGATATTGCAACACGACTTCAACATTTTATCACACTCAATTAAAGGTCAACGATGTAAATGTTAGCGAGACAAGTTCAACCAAACATTCACAAATGCATTATCTTTTGTAAGAAATAGTGCTTACGTCAGCTATTTTATATACATACTAGTTGCGCCCGCGGCTCCTTTCCCGTAGAACGAATCTTTTTTTCAATTTCTCCTGAAACATCTATACACATTTGTATTTCTATCCTATGTGTCTTCGCAGGCAATAAAGAAATTGTCTGCCAAATTTCATGTATATACGTTCAGCATTTTTTTAATTTTTATCTAGTCCGGGAGACAGATGACTCTACTCCATAAGCGGAAATAGTGTTGAAAAAAGAGCGCAGGCGGCTAATACTGTGGCTGCAAGGTAGAGCTGGCTATAAACTGGCCGGCCTCGAAAGAACAAGCAGTCGAGCTGAGTTTTTCGCCAACGTACGATGGTAACTAACCAGGCGGGCATTTAAGCTCTACCACCAGCAAGAGACTACTATCAGAATTGGCGAATAGACATGTCTTAGAACATCTTCGACCACACGCAGATTTCTCCACGATGTCTTTCTATACCTTTAACCGCCAAATTTAGAACTTGAAAACAAAGAAGAACCTCCTTTCCCTTTCCGTAACCTATATTGACTAACTGTCGCATTAATTCCGTCGCGAACAAAGAAGTTTGCCAATTCTTTTCTTTGTCGCACGTGTTAAAAGTGGAACTCATTGCCGGCACACGAGTTCTTCTTCCTATAATCTGGGCTCCTACAAACGAGGCGTGAAGAGACATCTTGCGGGTAGGTAAGGCCAGGGTGGCTAACGCGGTTGCCTTCCACAACTGTAGTAGCCGCCTTCGCGTTTGGACTTTACTACCACTTGTCATCAGGTGGAGTAGAGTCATCTGAACTACTTTCCAAATAAAAAAAGTGGTAGCCCGGATTTAGAGTACGTTTTTTTTATCCATTCATCTCGACTTCAAACAAACCTCACAACTTTCAACGTTTATAATATTAATAGGATAAAAATGGCTACTTCACCTCACAAATAGATGTTGCGTCTGTCCGAGAGAGGCCGTGCAATGAAGGAAGGGACTCGTGATGGAAGCGGAGCCGTTGCTGGGACTCGTGCGAAGCTGATACTTGTGACTACATCGGTGAACCCTAATAGTACATAATTAAATTATTTACTTTTACAACCGGCGTCGGGATGTGACGACCCCATCGCCCGCTGTTTTGATAACCTCTGTCACAGCAGAGATTATTCCACCAGTGCAATCAGTCTCACTGGTGGTAGGTCTTTTGTTGCAAGAGGCCGGCTAGGTAGGTACCACCGCAGTATCCAATATTCTGCCGCCAAATAGTAGTGCTTAGGCACTACTGTGTTCAGTTTGAAGGGCATTGTACGCTAGTGAAATTACTGGGCGAACGAGATTTAAGAACTAATATCTCGAGGTTGGGAACGCGCGAGTGGCACCTACTAATGGTGCTGCAGGCGCTCATGGGCTGCGGCAGCCACTTACCATCAGGTGGGCCGTATGCTTGTTTGCCAACTTCTAACATAAAAAAAAAATACTTTTACAATAAAACCACAGCAGTTGAAGTACAGTAAAAAATCATTTTTATACTAGACTTACAGCCAATGACGGTTTTTGATTATAATTACTGAGCATAATAGATGATCGGATCCCACCCAGGGAGTATAATATGACGCTCGTTAAATTCAAAACTACCGCAAATCAAAATTACACTTTCTTACAGGAGATACAATCAAAAAAATTAAAATTATTTTTCCCTACTACTTTCTTATTTTTCATCAAATATATGCACATTATACATCTGTAGACGCGTATTTTTAAGCAGCATTAAATGATTTAAGTGGTTCTACAATAAACTGATTGCTGGAAGAGATATAAGCATATACGGTACTTTTGAATATAAAAAATATCTTTGAAATATACTAAATATGCAGTAAAACAACCGCAAGTCAAAAAGTCAAAACCAAAAGTCGTGTTTTTCTATAAAAGATTTAAGAATTGAATTAAAATTTCCATGATATTTAATAGTATAAATTAAATGCTAAATAAAACTTTAAAAGAAATGGAGATTCGTTGGATAGGATTCATATGGGCCCTGACTTCGTGTTTTGAAGATGGTTCAAGCTGATAATGATTATAATGCTTTTCTTTTTCCTTTGATCTGGACCACTTTGGGGCTTTTTGGTATTTTTAACAACAGTTCTAATTATTTTATCAAAAATTGAAATGATATTCATAATAAGTCATTTTTGGAATATGGTGGTTTAGATTATATTTAGCGTTTAAAACGAAAATTCCAACTAACGGAAGTGTTATTTTTGTACTTTACTATGCGATATCAATGGGTGTCTTTGCTAACTATAAAATATGAAGGTTTAAGATTGTATTTTTGCAATAAAAGCATTTTTGATTTGTGACACTTTTGAATTTAACGAGCGATGTGTGTATGTGTGTCTACGCGAATGTGAGCCAACGTAGATGAATGAACCACAACAATCCTGTGCCTCAAAAATATTGTTGTTTAGATTCATAAAGTAAATTATTTAAATATGGTAAATATATGTTATACTACGAGTTAGTGGGTCTCCTATGATTTCAATCATAGGAGACCCACTAACTAATCTTTTTGTATGTTGCTAAGTTGGCAAGCATACATTTGATATTTCAAGGGTTACGTTATTTAGGTTTTTAATATGCGAAATTGCCTAATTATATTATTCTTAAAAAATATATTAACATAAAAATTTAAAAATGTATATATGTACTAAATTATTTTCTACATAATGTTTTCGTGAAAAGTTTTCAAATGTCTTCTGTACCGATTTTACTTTGCACCGACTTCTGAACAAAATATTCCGTAGAGAATATTTTGAAAATAATTTATGCTTTTTAGTTTTCAAGTCTCTATTTTGTTACATTATATACTTAATATATTACTTAATTATATACTAGAGGCATATTCACATTTACTGAAACCACGTTACCATAAACATTTTGAGGTAGAGTCAGGGATAACTAACGCGTTAAAAAAAGAATTATCTAGGACACAGGTCACATTTATCTGGAACGTTGACGCAGAATTTAATCAATAATCACAAACGCTTGTTGCGATAGCCATATCGTTAATTCTTGAATGATGTAATACTGTATAAAGTCTTTAATTATGCATAATTAATAATTAGATTTATGTATAAGTAGACGTACACGAGGAACACTCACTTTATATATTATTATTTTTAGTTTTTTTTTTTATTGTTACGTTTCGCAGTTCTGAATAGGGGCTTGGCTTACCCATTAACTCTTATTGCAATTTAAATGACGACCAAAAACATTCCAAAAATTGACATTAAGTACAATGTTATTTCGTGTCATGGCGTGTATATATTTATACGTCATGCTCATATAAAATTTTACTAAAAGTTAATGGTAAGCCCGCTGTTATTTTTATTGTTCTTTATCGATAATAAAAGTAGCTTAAGTTACTTCTTAAAAAATCTCTTATCTGTCAATGAAAGTTCCGTTGAAATCTATCTAACCGTTTCGGAGATTAGCCGGAACAAACAGACAGGCAGACAAAATTTAGAAATGTTTTGTTGTTAAAAGTACCGCTGCTTTTTTGAGATTACAAAACAGAAACCCTTGTCCCTCGACATACATATGTTCGACGGCATTTAGCAGTCTTGTTGTTATTTCCGACGTTCTCGAAAGCCTGGGGCGTCGAGTCCCCTGTCTCATTTCGATTCCCCTCACTCAATAACTGCTTCCCAGCCGCAAGCCAAACATTTCAACGTAACTTCCGCAATATCCCTGGTTACTTAGGACAGGGAAATTGAAAGAAAATGAAAATTTTAAAGACAAGATAGACAGACCGACATTAACGAATGAAAAAAAAATATTGCACCATGACTTATCCATAATATAAACTTCAATAAAAAATGAGCGTCCTACGTGCGTGAAATATGGTTAATTAAAAAGGGATGCAAAGATTGCTCTTCCCGTAGTAATATATTATAAGCGTACAACCTCTTTTACTCTTCGACCTATTTGTTTATACCTATAAAATATACTTAAATAAAAACAAATGATAGTTCTACATTGGTCCGCTGGACAGCAGAGGTGTCACGCCGCGCCAGTCTGAGCTAGGGTTGCCAACCGTACTTTAATACATAGTATTCCACTATATAAGGTGTTTCACTTTAAAATGCGGTAACTTTGCGGGAAGCTTCTATAAGTGTAACAGATCAAATTCTAATTACGATATATGATGTACCTTTTGCTATATTTAAAAAAATATTTTCATACCATCGCTCGAACTATGACTCTAGCTGAATAAAATCTATACTTCAAGCCGTGCGCTACGTCACATCACATATGACGTAACACATAGCGCGTATAGCGGCATTGACCTGAGTCACCGACCGCGCGCCCGGTGTGTTATGTGTTTATCACAAAGTACGTGGATACATTATGACAGTAGTGTAGTATCTTGTCTGTAGCTTGCCTGTCGTTTAAACTATCCTTCGCCCTTTCAAAAGTTCTTGTTCCAGCATCAATCCCGGTATTTTGCCCAGGGTCTGCTTATTACCCTTATCCGGATTTGACAAGATACTAGTTCTTACGCAGCGATTGTCATCCGAACACCGCAACCCAAGGGCGAACCAGTAACTCATTGTATAAAAGCAAGTTACTAATATTATCAGATGTTTTGATAATATCGACCGCCGACAGCTTAACGACGACGCACGGTGGTGAGAACCACAAGGACAGACACCCGGACAGAGACAGATATTAATAAGATCAAACCAATATCCACCCCGAACGGGAATCGAACCCGGGACCGTCGAGTCGCCATAATTTGACTTCTTCAGAAACCACTATGATGAAATAATAAAATCAAACTGCTAGTTTACGACCTACCCCACGTAAAAAGTCGTTCACTCCGTCATTTTTAAATAAGGTTATTGACCGGTAGCATCGCTGGACGGTTTTGATGTCACCGCTACTTGCCTTGCCTACTTAGCGCTCCACATAGATTCAAGACATCCCGCACCCCACACCTTAATCGAAATTTACTAATTTTATTTTTTAATAAATAAAACATGAATGGGTTCAACAATACTATCCGCCTCGCACGGGAATCGAACCCGTGACCATCGAATCGGTGGGCTCGCTACCTACACGCTACAACGATTTTATGCAATATTTACCTGTAAAAATTACCAAGACCGTATTCATAACGCGTATTTTAAAACTCAGTGGAGTAGCCTACAAGAACAATAGCAAGATGAATAATAATCTGTAAATGTAGTCTCAAAAAGAATTGAATTATTGTCTATTATCGCATGTCCCAAATAAAGGGTAAAACTTTTCCTTAACCTTAAAATTTGTTTTATTTTTTTGCAATATTAAAGATTATCGATTGTAAAATGTTATTTTAATTTTTAACTGAATTTCAATACAGTTGAAAAATCAAGCAAATTCCAGGAATATCTTTATCTTCACAAATAACGCAATAAAATATGTATAAAACTTATACTGCTATAATTCAGTATCACACATTACTAAATAAAACATACGTAAACAGAAATGTACATCTGAATTAGCTCAAATGATTATTATTAAAAACTAACTTTAAGAGGGATAACTGTTTGCGATGTTAACTTTATACTACAGCTCACCCAAGTAGGTACGCAAGCGAATCAGCATTTAGTCATTGACCTCCCTATTTATTCACTGATTTTCCTTCACACTCCTGTCACTTTAAAAATATCAGTTAAAAATAATTCAATCCATCCAACTAGAAATCTATTATTTATCGTTAGATAAGTAGTTAGTTAGATTACTAATTTTATTTTTAATCAAGATATAATTAGTCTAATAAATTACGTACCTAGCTAATAGCTACATAGTAAATTCTACAATTCGATTGAATTTATTTTGCATTTGAGTGTTTAAATTACGTAATAATTTTACCTACTTTAACCAACTCAGATCATAATTTAAGTTTTAAAATATTAATAATAAATAATTTTCCTAAATAGGAAAATAGTATTTTATGGTAAATTGACACATCATAACCCTATTTAGAGTATTATTCGAAAATATCGCGTATCTTAACTTAAAAATTTCTTTTCTTTTCTTAATTCAAATTTAAAAAATGTGACCCAATTCCTATAATCGCGGCTAAAGATTTCTTTATTTGCGGATTTAATCGGTACAAAGTACATGCATAGTAATAAAAATAATTCTAATACGTATGTTTCCAATTAAATATCCTTTTTAAACTCGCCGATAAATCGACTAATAAAAAAGTAAAAAGACCTTATTACAACCCTACAGTAAGTATGTTATTAAGTGATATCGCCGCTGTATTTTTCGGCCTTTGACATAAACCGCCTTCAACGCGGTGTTGTTTCGGCCTTTGACATAAACCGCCTTCGCCGCGGTCGGTGTTTTTGAAAATGTAAACAAACAGAATTAAAGTAACCTTATTACTCAGTGCATAGAGTTTATTTTTAAAGACTACCACGTATAAGATGTTCCGTTCTTTGGTAAAACCCGCTGTGCGTGTCTTATTGTTTCATCGTTCCATTCGTTACAAAAACTCTGATCGAGTAACACGTCTCTACCGCTGTCTTCGTAATTTAAAATGTCGAAAATTGTTCGTGATCCAGCAATAGAAAAAATGGAAGTGGCATTGTCATTATGGATCGAAGACCGCTAAAATCAAAACAAGGGCGACCTGCCAGTGTTTTAGCGTGCTAATAAGAAAGCGTGGTTAACAAGTGCCATTTTTGTGACTGTGAATTCCGGAATTGTTATGTTTCTGGAGTTGAAATTTGTTTAATAAAAAAGAATTCAGACTTTAAAGTGGTTCTAGTTTTGGACAATTCACCAGGTCATCCTCCATTTTTTTTTTTAATAAACAAGTGACATTTTTACCTTCCAACACGACGGCTTTGCTTCAACCTATGGACCAAGGAATAATCCAGGTCTTGAAGTTCTATTACATTAGACGAACCTTCAAAATCATTTTGAATAATATGGAAGGTGATATGAATCCTGATATGAATGTTATGGAATGCTGGAAGAAATTTGACATAGCAAAATGCATCGTTGGAAGAACTGAAGCCATACACATTGAATTCGTGCTGGAGAAAACTGTGGCCTGCTCTGACTGTGGAAAATGACGAAGAATCTGTGCAAATGCAAACTATTACTGCAAACATAGCCGAATTTGCGAGTGGAATAGGACGAAATGGGTACGAACAGATAGAATCAAGTTACATTCAGGAGTTGCTTGTATTGCAACATTAATATTTGACTGAAACCGACTTGGAGAAAATGTTAAATTCACAGCCCATTGAAGAAGATGCTTCAACAAGCAATTTGGAAATGTGGTTATTTAATCTGAAAAATTTTAGTGAAGGTTTAAGAATGGCAAATTAGCTTTGTGATTTCTTTATAAAAATTGATCCGCCTATGGAACGAAGTATTGTTTTCAAGAGGCACATTGCTAATGCAACTACTGAAGATCTGTGTGAACTGAAAGAGATTTAAAAAACTGCCAAGCAAGAAAAAATTACAAAATTCTTTAAACCGTTGCCTAAGCCTTAATGTAATAAGTATGGTCAAAAACTTCAATTAAATTTATTTTTTATGTTTGTTTTTTATTTTGTCAGCTAGGAACGTATCCCCTATAATGCCATATAAAATACCATTTCATATTCACTGTTAAGAGCTTTTACTGTACTAATAATTTTTGGTCAGCTTTAATAATAAACTAATTAATTAATTATAATGTTAAAGTACAATAATTAAATTTATAACTTTTTAAAGACAAACGTATTTTGTTTTTGTTTCATAATTACGTATACTACGTAATAATAACCACATTTACTAAATATCATCCATACTCGCCGGTATTTCCCGGCGACTAAAGAATTTTTGACGCCATTGTTGCTAGGGAAGCGGGGAAGAGGGCAAAGGCGGAGTAAAGATTAGTAATTAGTATTGCCAGACTTTTCAAGAAAAGTGCTACTTTTGTCATTACAACCAAAATTCTAATATTCTGTAACTTACACTTTCAAATATTATTTTGCCAAATAAAATTCCACAAATACAAGAATTCAATACAAAAGAAGCACAAAATATTGTATGTAAAAATATTAGTATAAAATGTATATCATCTTTGTTCGAGTATTTTTTTAATATTAAAAATTTCTTTTTCCGTATTGTTTTAGTTAATTTTCACATGTATTTAATATCCTAAATCTTAACGTGCTTTATAACTCGACACCGTAATTTCCTTAAATATTTCGAAAATTTATATCTTGCCAACACTAGGCGCTACACGTATATCTATCTTGGGAGGGACTAGAATAAAAATAAGGCGTGGGGATGTGACGACCCCATCGCCCGCTGTTGGGATAACCTCTGTCACAACAGAGATTATTCCACCAGTGCAATCAGTCACACTGGTGGTAGGTCTTTTGTTGCAAGAGGCCGGCTAGGTAGGTACCACCGCAGTGTCCAATATTCTGCCGCCAAATAGTAGTGTTTAGGCACTACTGTGTTCCGGTATGAAGGGCACTGTACGCTAGTGAAATTACTGGGCGAACGAGATTAAGAACTAATATCTCGAGGTTGGCAACGCGTGAGTGAGACCTACTAATGGTGCTGCAAGCGCTCATAGGCTGTGGCAGCCATTTACCATCAGGTGGGCCGTATGCTTGTTTGCCAACTTCTAACATAAAAAAAGGCTTGGTCTACACCACGGGTTTTATTAGTTTAGTTAATTAGTACTATTTTCTTGTAAAAAAAATATTTATCAGTTGATGTTTAAAGTATCCTACTCCATCGAAAAGTATTCAATGTTTGGAATTATTTTGCATTACATAATATTGTACATATTAGCTTTGCTTACCCCTGCCCTAATAATAGCAATAAAACAAATCTTTTTTTTTATTTCACGCGGGTAAATTGAAGACATAAGTATTTTAATTACATACTACAGTCGCTCACATTTTACCCGCGTAAAATAAAAAAGTAATTGTCTTGTTGCTACTCATTGGATAAGAGCAATTTACTTATCAAGATTTAACGATTGTTATCAGGTGTTATTGATAATAATCGGGACCGCCAGCCGAGGCACGGTGGGGAGACCCACACGGCCAAACGCCCAGACCGAGACAGAAATTTAACAAACATCTGCCCGAGCGGGAATCGAACCCACAACCGTCGAGACTAAAGGCAGACTCGCAACCCACAACGCCACAACGGTGTATTTGTTAATTTAGTTACGTTCGACAGAAGTACATACATCCACAGATAAAAGCCTCAATAGCTCAACGGTAGAAGGGCTGGCTCTTAACGTGAGTGTGGGAAGTTTCATTTTTGTCTACTTTTTGATTATTTGGAGGGAGGACCGTTAATAACAACTATTTATAATTAGAAAAAGCATTGCTAGAAATAAGCATTGCTTAGATCAATTTTTTTATTATTTTCTAATTTAACTAATTATAATTTTTAGTAGAAAAAATATTGAAGACTTGATTTACTATAAAAATTATTTTGTGGAACTTATACCTACTGAACATCTTATTTTTTTTCAGTTTGGCGTTTTTCAAATGAACATTCTGTTTGTATGCCATATTATGATAGCGCACGTATTATTATTATTACTATTGCTACTCGCTACTAAACGCTAGCGTATCAATGATTTGACGTTCAGTGCGCTACAAATTTGATATTCAGATAAAAAAATAAATAAAAAATTTATCTGCGATCGATCGAGACATAAAATTATTCAAAATTCATCAAATACAATAATAATAATCACGAGCGTAAACGCATGGCATACAGTAAATGAATATTAAAAAAAGGTTTTAATACTACTATTAAATGCTTTAATTAAATCAATTATAATGATTCAGCATTTGAAATCATACTAAATAAATGAAGCTGGTTAGGTATAACTAATTCAAACATGCAATCACAGTAGTCGACAGAGTAGTGGTTCAGAGGCTCCGTATGTAACGTGGCATCCTGAGTTCGTATCCTTACTACACAGTAGTTTTTTCTTTTTTTAAGATTAGTTTTATAACATAGTTAGCCGTCTTGTAAAGAGGTCATGACCGAACATTACCGATCAGCTGTCTATTGAGACGAGGCGTACATCATATTTAATATGTAAATTAGAGACATAGAAGTTTTCATTCTGTTCTAAAAGTATTGAAATTGTTATAAACAGTTTGTCTGGATAAATCTAAATCAAAAGGGGTTTTAGATTTCTTTTTGACCCGCACACCAGCAAGACCTGAACTTGCTAGCCGTGGTCTGGTTTTGGCAGAGTTCCAATCATTTGTAAAAACTCTCCTGGCGTCCAAACAATTTATTTAAGATTAAGTAACTAGTGGTTTATAAATATTATAAGTATACTCAGCATCTGCTGTCTTATTTTACGTAAACCCGTAACACTATTTATTACTTATCACGCATTGTGTAAATTATTAAAATCCCCAACTCTCAAAATCCGAGGATAAAAATTTCGGACCAGTCAGGTCAGCTCGGCTAACGGCTCGAGGATTTCCTTCGGCCCAAAGGTGGGCATTATGTATATTAAACAAACCAGCTGTGGTAAAAGTAGACTCATCAGTCCACAAAATGTTGTGGCTAGGGTCTTCTAAGAGCCACCCACAGTAATATCCGCCGGTTGCAAATCTTGTATACGTGTATAATGGTACAGGGGTATACCTTCCTGGTATAGTATACGCCACACCGTGCTACGGATAATACCAAAGTCCCGTTTTGTATCTCGCCCGTCTTGTGCTTGCCATGGGACTATTTTTAAAAAAAGTTAAAATTTCTTTTTGTAAATAAACATTTAAATGGGTCCGCCTGGAATCTAACACTGGAGGCTTAAAGCTATCATAGCTCCTGCTTCTTTGTTCAGGGCCAAGAATGGTTCGCTCACTAGGGCGTTTCCCGTAACGTTTTAGAATTTTTAGAATAATAGAATAATTTAATTAGAATGTTGGTGGTAATGCTTCTTTCTATAAACTCTACACTGTAATTTCTTTAAATCTATTATAAAGATAAAAATTTGAATTTTTGTGTGTATGTTTGTAATAAATAAACTCAAAAACTACTATTTAAAAATTCTTTAACCATTGGAAAGCTACATTCACCCTGAGTAACATAGGCTATATTTATTGCTAGAAAAGATTGGGATCCTTACTAAAACTTAACTAACGTAATCCAAAGTGTAAAAATTGCCCTAAAACGTCTTTCGTCGCATGCGCTGCGGAAACTATTGATGATAGAACAAAAGTATGTTCTAACATATTAAATAACATATTTTCAATTAAATAAATAATAATATCAACAAAGAAATATAAAAAAAATCTTATGTCCACCCGTGCGAAGCCGGGACGGGCCGCTAGTATTTCATAAAATTATTATTACTATTATTATTATAACTTGCCAACACTGAGCGATAGACTTTACACGTGTAACTATCTTTCAAGGACAAGTTAAGCTTGGTCCAGACCAGGCACTTGTACGGTAAGGAATTGATTATTTTTTCTGAAATATGCTTAGCGTGAAGATTTCTTTTTAGTTATGGTAATTACTATAATTCTATTGTGAAAATACTTTTTATCAGTTAATGTTTAAAGTACCTTACCTACTCCATCGAGAAAGTTTTGGACGTTTAGAATTATTTTTGATTTCGTAATATGGTATACATATTAGATTTTACCTGTGATTTTGTTTGTGTCAATTCAATGTCAATCAATTCAAGTTTTTGTTACAAACATCGGTTAATGTACAAGTTAAAATTCAACTTTGTACTCCATTTATCATATTACAATTTATTAATTTTATATGCGCAACCGTTATGCTCGACGACCATGTAAAAGTTATTTTTCTGTTCCTCAGGAACATTACCTTTTTCTGAATGAACTTTTCATTCATTCATCCTGTATGCTTTCTAATACCCCTTGACCATGTCTATACAAAATTTGATAATGCTGGTCATTGTCGAGTAGTTAAGGTGTAAAAGTGTAACAACTAAACAAACTCACATTTCCCAAAATGTATGAGCGCCGCTTTAGGAAAGGCGGCACTTCAAAAGGCATATTTTTTCAACGATTTTGTAAAAGACATATTTTTATTACATACTAGTGGTCGCTCGCGACTTCAACCGGAAAGAATCAAAAATATCATTTGTTTTTTTTTATATCTAAGGTTCCGGTCATCGTAACAAGATAATTACTATTTAATAGTTTTTAGGTAATTTGCTGCTTACAAACATTAATGATAAAATGTGCAATTGGCGATTCCTTTTTTATTTATTTTTTTCCCTTAACAAAGTTTAAATTTTTAGTTTCAATTTAAATTTATAGTTTTTTTTTTCCTTTAAAAACCGCTTTCAAAGTAGGTTACTGACTTAACATGTTTGTGTGCCATACATACATACCACACGTATTATTATTATTAGACGACGTTTTGGTGCAGCGGTGGCGAACCTGCCTTAAGCCCACCCGCCTTACATGTTTTTATTGACGATACACGCATGTTTTCCGGTCTGGGTACAGCCACAGGTTCGATTCCCGTGCGAGGCGGATATTTGTATTGATGAACACATTCATGTTTTATTTATAAAAAATAAAATTAGTAAATTTCGATTAAGGTGTGGGGTGCGGGATGTCTTGAATCTATGTGGAGCGCTAAGTAGGCAAGGCAAGTAGCGGTGACATCAAAACCGTCCAGCGATGCTACCGGTCAATAACCTTATTTAAAAAATGACGGAGTGAACGACTTTTTACGTGGGGTAGGTCGTAAACTAGCAGTTTGATTTTATTATTTCATCATAGTGGTTTCTGAAGAAGTCAAATTATGGCGACTCGACGGTCCCGGGTTCGATTCCCGTTCGGGGTGGATATTGGTTTGATCTTATTAATATCTGTCTCTGTCCGGGTGTCTGTCCTTGTGGTTCTCACCACCGTGCGTCGTCGTTAAGCTGTCGGCGGTCGATATTATCAAAACATCTGATAATATTAGTAACTTGCTTTTATACAATGAGTTACTGGTTCGCCCTTGGGTTGCGGTGTTCGGATGACAATCGCTGCGTAAGAACTAGTATCTTGTCAAATCCGGATAAGGGTAATAAGCAGACCCTGGGCAAAATACCGGGATTGATGCTGGAACAAGAACTTTTGAAAGGGCGAAGGATAGTTTAAACGACAGGCAAGCTACAGACAAGATACTACACTACTGTCATAATGTATCCACGTACTTTGTGATAAACACATAACACACCGGGCGCGCGGTCGGTGACTCAGGTCAATGCCGCTATACGCGCTATGTGTTACGTCATATGTGATGTGACGTAGCGCACGGCTTGAAGTATAGATTTTATTCAGCTAGAGTCATAGTTCGAGCGATGGTATGAAAATATATTTTTTTAAATATAGCAAAAAGGTACATCATATATCGTAATTAGAATTTGATCTGTTACACTTATAGAAGCTTCCCGCAAAGTTACCGCATTTTAAAGTGAAACACCTTATATATTTCGGGTCTAGATACGATATACTTTTGAAGAAATATATAGTAAGTAAAAATACTATATTTTCAACAACACAAAGATCCAAGTGTAATCTACCAATAAATTTAAAATTATTAACCTTTGACTCATTGGAGTAAGCACTTGGCCATTCACAGAAAGGACATTTTTGAATATTTATATTCGATATGGGGAGAAGTGTGAAATAAAATTACCTAATTTCTCAATATAAAAAATAAGCTTTTGGCTTATATTAATTTAAAAATTGAATATTATAACGATTGCGATTTGAATTTTGTTTTAAAGTACTACATTTTTTGTGCTCCTTCTGGAAAATACCTACTATATTTTGGTGCAGACCTGTTGGCAACCCTAGTCTCTGAGCTCGCTATACTCGATTGTGTCATGAGCCATTTATTAATTTATTATTATTTACTAGTTATGTCTTAAAATGGCCAGTAATTAAATCCGCTCATCGATTTATGTGTAATTACGATTATTTGTAATAACGAATGTTATTTTTAACTCACTTCTTATTCCTAAATACTTATGATAAACTTGTAGTTTTATGTTATTATGTTACCTGACAAGTCCATCCGAGGTCTGGCTCACGCGCACGTTGTTAATGATCCAGTTGTCGGTGCCGTCGTCGGTGAGCCAGTACTGCACCGCTTGGAGGAGGGACAACGCCTCGTTCACGTAAGAAGGCCCATGACGAGATTCACTATCAACACTTAATTTAATCATCCTAAATATACTAATTGACAGTAATCATTAAAAATCATTATTATTTTTTCGAGCAAATTCGGCCATTGTTTTACAAATTACATTCTTTGTTACTGCAGACCAGGTCTATCAAAATGTTGCTGGCTACCTCCTTACAGAAACGTTACAAACGCTACGTAGCAGTATCCGTACTGCTGCTCTTCTTTCAATAAGAATAAGCAGCAGTACGGTGTCTTCTTTTACCCTAATTCCACGGCAAATCACGGCGTGGCTGACGGCGGTGCTAATGTACCGAGCTAAAACCGAGCTAGACTGTCAATAAAAACGTTAATTGTGAAGTTTTTAAAAGGGAAAATGTGAGAACATCAGGGATTTGTTCTTGTGTATGTTATTTTATGACTTCTCTCGAAGGTTTTTGTTCTTTTTATTATTTAACCGGTAATAGTTATTTTTCAATTTACGTATTCTTTGACAAAATTTCAAGACTAAAAATAAATTTTCATTTTTATTTTGATTTGAATATTTTTGTAAAATGTCTTTTCAATTCAGAAATACACGAAAACGAAACATAGAAAATTCATGTTGCATGAATAAAAGAGTCAAACCTCGAACTCGATTGTTTGAGCTCAGCGCTTCGAGCAAGCGCACTCTAAAATGAAAGCGCTTTGTAATTTTGTCGAGCGCTCTGATCAAAGGAAATAGCTCGCTGTCGAACTTGATATGCAAAAGTGTTTACGCTTTATTAACTATAATTTCACAGACTCAAAGCCAGATTTTTAAATATAGAAAGAACACATTCTTGAATATCTTTATTAGCTTCTTCTTTTTCTAAGACGAAGAGAAAGAAGAAGCTATCTTTCGTCTTCTTCATCCTAGCATTATTCCCGGTATTTTATGTACCCAGGGTCTGCTTATTACTCTTATCCGGATTTCACAGGTAACTAGTTTTTACACAGAGCGATTGTCATCTGACGTTCCCAACCCTAAGGGCGAACCAGTAACTCATTGGATAAGAGCAATTTACTCATCAATAGTTAACGATTATTATCAGATGGTATTGATAACAACCGGGGCCGACAGCTTAACGTGCTCTCCGAGGCACGGTGGGGAAACCCACACGGATAAAGACCGAAACAGAAATTTTTAACAAACATCTGCCCGAGCGGGTATCGAACCCGCAGCCGTCGAGACTAAAGGCAGACTAGCTACCCACAACGCCACAACGGTGTCAACAAGCTGTCTTTTGTATAAATACTTAAATAGCCTTTTTCTCTTGGATCTTAAAGTCAAAACTACTCAGTTAACCCTACAAGAAAAAAAATAAAAATATATGAGCTAGCGCTAGACTTATCACGCCTGATACAAAGTGATGACACAATCTAAGGTGGAGCGTGATTGCCTACAAGATAATAGAATTATTGTGCCTATTCGTGCCTATATGTATTAAACATATATATATATATATATATATATATTATGTATTAACCGTAATAAGTTCATAGAGAATCTAAATTATTGAGACACCGTTGTGGTGTTGTGGGTAGCGAGTCTGCCTTTAGTCTCGACGGTTGCGGGTTCGATTCCCGCTCGGGCAGACGTTTGTTAATATTTCTGTCTCGGTCTGGGCGTTTGTCCGTGTAGGTCTCCCCACCGTGCCTCGGAGAGCACGTTAAGCTGTCGGTCCCGGTTATTAATAATAACGTCTGATAATAATCGTTAACTCTTGATAAGTAAATTGCTCTTATCCAATGAGTTACAGGTTCGCCCTTAGAGATGCGGAGGTCAGATGGCAATCGCTCTGTGTAAAAACTAGCAACCTGTCAAATCCGGATAAGAGTAATAAGCAGACCCTGGGTACATTAAAAATACCGGGAATAATGCTAGGATGAAGAAGAATCTAAACTATTGAACTACTTGTTTTATATACTTACTTATAGAAGACATTTAGCGTGAAATCCTGGCTCATATCGAGGAAAGTGTCGGTCGTGGTGCGAGTACCCGCCGCGTCCACTAAGTACACCAGCGCGCATTGCTCTGCTGTGAAAGACACTCCCTTGTACCACATCTTGGCATACCTGCGAAACAAGCGATGTATGAGAGATATTACATTGTTTTTTTACAATAAACTATAGTCAATAAGTACAATGGTGGTAAACAAGCAAACGAGGATTGCCTGATAGAAACCAGCTCACGTGGCGAGATGTAGAGGGGGGGGCTGTTATGGCAGGAAAAAGAGACCGTGGGGTAGGTTTTTTTTATAGAGGATTTTCAGAATCAAATGACAAACTTATGTTTGACATTGGCAGTTTGAATGTAAACAGTTGAAATTTGAAACGCTTTGCTTGTTGCGGACAGCAAATCATAGAAATAAGAAATAGAATATAATTATAGATTAAGCACGCTTACTAGTTACTAGTTGCGCGTACTAGTTGCGCGGTGGTGCGGGAATGTGCGGCGTCCCCGCCCCTCCCTCACCCCGCGCAGACGCACGATGCGTTATCGCGCCTTTCAATGACAATAAAAGCGGACGGTCAGAGAGGCGAGCGTGGCATTCACTCTCCGACCGTCAGCCAGTACACACTAGCCACGGGATTGTATATCGAGAGAGAAATATAGAAAACGGATAAGAGCCGATTGGGTTTTATTTTGGTTTGTCCTTAATATTACCCGATCCCTTGGTCCTTCGAGCCGGATCACCCGATCCCTGATCCTTTAACACGGATTGAAGAGTCTGCGACCCTACGAACGCTGAAGCAAGACAGCAGGAATCCGCGATCCTCAGAACGCCGCAAGCAAGACAGAAGGAATCCGCGATCCTCAGAACGCTGAAGCAAAGAAACAGGACACCGCCGAGACAAGCATCCGAAATGGTCATCACAAGGAGCCAATGCGGTGACGCAGAGGCCGCGAAAAGCGTACCACGCCGCTTTGAAGAAGCGCCACGCTCTCCATCAGCGACGACGTCAGGGCAAGCCCATCGAGAAGCCGACCGGACTGCGCCACCTGCCACGGAAACAAGAACGGACGTTGTTGAGACAGCACAACGACAGTATCCACCGGCGCCGGCATCAGTTCGATCGACAGAAAGCACCGCTCAAAGGATGAGGGAAGCGGAGCTCGAGATGGAGGAGCGCCTGCTGGAAATCCGACGCCGCGAACTGAAAATGGAGGAAGCAATGGTCAAGAGACGTTTCGCGTTCAAAATCGCGTCACTGCAAGACGAAGGAAGCCGAGTCGACCCGAATGAAACCCGAGACGTCGACGAACAAGTCGAACAACGGGTCGACAGTTGGCTCAGGAGAAGCGCGCCCGAAACCACGACGGAGTCACGGAGAACCGAGGACAGACAGCCGTTACCTTTGGAACAACCGGTCGTAGAAAAGACGAAGCCACGGCATGTCGAATGGTGCGAGCCTACGCCTCAGAGGGAACGTCAGCGATCACCTACTCCTACGAGGAGAAACAGGGGCATCGAGCAACTGGCAGAGGCGATTGAAAAGATGGCACGCAACAGACCGCCACCGCGCCAAGTCACGGATTTGCCTGCCTTCTCCGGGGAACCAAACGAATGGCTGCCTTTTAAAGCAGCTATGGAGGATAGCACGCGCTTGTACAACTTCTCATCGACGGAGAACATCGCCCGCCTCCGGAACAGTCTACGGGGGGAGGCACGTCAAGCGGTCGCCGCGCTCTTACACAGCGCTGTAGACGCCAGAATTATAATGAAGACACTGGAACAATGCTTCGGCAGACCCGAGGTGCTGATCGACCGATCCATAGACGACCTGAAGAAGTTACCTCGCCCAGGATCATCGAGCATCGAGCTGAACAGTTTTGCAGTTAAACTGCAAAATATCGTTTGCGTCCTGCGAAGCATCGATCATCGGGGCTACCTGAATAACCCGATGTTAGCTCGAGAAGTAATCGAAAAGCTGAGCCCACACTTGAGAGCGCGTTGGTGTGACTACGCCGAGGAACAGGCAGGAAACACGGAGCCGGAGATCGTCACGCTAGCCGACTTCCTGATGCGCGAAGCCGACAGAGGCCTTCGCCATGCATATGCAGGGACAGCTACGACCGCTACCGCTGCCCGCAAGGAAAACTACACGGCGAAGACATCAGCGCGCCGAAGCGAAACTAGAAGAGCATCGTTTGCTACCACGACGATGAACGAAGAGCACGCACTATGCATCTGTTGCGGCGAAACTCATCCTCTTCCAAAATGCGCTAAATTCAAGACCATGAAGATGAACGACCGGTGGGAAGCGGTGAAAGGCTCAGGCCTTTGCTTCAAATGCTTAGAAAGAAGACATAGAAGATATTTATGCAAAGCGAAGGCATGCAGCATCAAAGATTGTGGGCGGCCGCACCACAACCTCCTTCATCCGACGACGAGTACGCCAGAGAACGAGACGACCACAGAAGAAGCAGTGATGACGGCAGCCGTGGCACACAACAGCCATCTAGACGTCCTATTGAAAGTCTGTCCTGTCACTATATCGGGACCAGCAGGCAACGTCGACGCATACGCCCTGCTAGACGAAGGCTCGACCGTCACACTAGTCGACGAGGCTCTCGCGAATGAGATCGGCGTAGACGGGCCGACAACGAAACTCAACTTGCTCGGAGTAAACGCATCAACGGAAGAGGCAGAAAGCAAGACCGTTGGCCTTTTGATTAAGGGCAAGAACGCGGATGAGTACCGCATAAAGGCAAGAACGGTGAAGGAATTAACGCTTTGTAGACAGACGGTACCCCGGGGGGTTTTGAACTATCGTCACCTCCGGGGAATGAAAGAGACTGACGTCTGCTATGAAGGTGCGCGCCCGCGCCTTCTGATCGGAGCCGACAACTGGCATCTTATAATGACAAAGAAGATGAAGATCGGAAAGAAGAAAGAACCGGTGGCAGCCGAGACTAAGCTCGGTTGGGTCATAGTGGGGACGCTGCCTCGTCGAATACTGGACGAGGCGAATGAGGTCGTCAACCACGTATATCACCGACGCGAAGATGACACAATGGAAGAGCTGGGAAAGGAGCACGTTGACATGGACACACCGGGGGTCAGCTTACTGGAAGAGAAGCGACCCGACGAGGGAGGCGCGTTGAAGATCTTCGATGCAACGGCGAAGAGAATCGGGAGAGGTTTCAAGATCGGGCTGCCATGGCGTCGTGACGACGTGACAATGCCGCCTAGCATAGATCAAGCATTCCGTCGCCTCCGCATGATAGAAAGAAGAACGGATCAAAACAACGCCAATGCCGCCAGCCTCAACCGCCAGCTGTTGGACGGACCAGACCTGCTACAGTCCTTACCCGGCTTTATGTACAGGTTCAGAAAAGGAGCAGTAGCAGTCACTGCCGATATAAAGGAGATGCTCCTCTTACGGGGTAGAGATAGAGAGAACCCGCCGAAGAGATATAAGATGACTTCGGTCATATTCGGCGCATCGAGTACCCCCTTCATCGCGCACAGCGTTCGGAATAGGAACGCACAGGACTTCATACATACGACGATGTATTGGACTGACTCCAAAACAGTCCTCATCTGGATCAGAACGAACGCAAGAAGATATACGCCGTTCGTCGCCCATCGGCTTGGCGAAATAGCCGAAGCGACAAGCCCGAAACAGTGGCGTTGGATTCCGACTAACAAGAACCCAGCAGACGATGCGACGCGCACCAAGTACGTAGAGGGGCCCCGGGACGAATGGCTAAACGGGCCGACCTTCCTCCGGTTACCCGACGAAGAATGGCCTCGAGAGACAACCACGGAGGAGACTGAAGAGGAAGTAGTCTACCACGCTACAAACAAGTCGAGCCCGTCCCACTGGCAGGCGATGCCGGGCCCGAACCGGATCTCCAGATGGACCACCTTGCAGCGCACCACAGCTATCGTCATCATGATGGCCGAGAAGTGGCTACGCAAAGCGAAGACTCTGGAGGTGCGGCACATGAAACTCGCTGAAAAACTATGGCTCGAAAGAATACAGGAAGAAAGCTTTGCAGACGAATGGGAAGCGCTTACACGAGGACTGCCCGTCTCTCGCTCCAGTCGCCTATATAAACTGGATCCAAGTATAGGCGAAGATAGACTTATGAGAGCAAGAGGAAGGATTAATGCAGCCAACGTACCGGAAGACATGAAGAAGCCAGTCATCCTCGACGGCCGACATCAAGTCGTGAGAATGATCATCCAGCATGAACACGAAAAGGCAGGGCACGCTGGTCACGAGCGTGTGATCAACGACCTGCGACAACGATACTGGATCGTTCACCTGCGGCCTTCCGTCCGAGCCGTAGCCAGAACGTGTCAGAGATGCGCCGTCAGAAAAGCCACGCCTCGAGTACCACGCCTCGGTGACTTGCCGACGGCCAGGATGGACCCGTTCACCCGACCTTTCGCGAACGTCGGGATGGATTACTTCGGTCCAATGGGCGTCGCCATTGGAAGGCGCCACGAGAAGAGGTGGGGTGCCATATTCACCTGCCTCACGACTCGCGCCGTGCACATCGAGCTGGCAGCGAGCCTATCTACGGACTCAGCTATAATGGCGCTAAGAAGGATGGCGGCCAGACGCGGTTGGCCCGCGATCATATACTCGGACAACGGGACGAACTTCCGAGGGGCCAACGCCGAGCTTCGCGCGGCGTCTGAAGAATGGGACGCGGCGCTGGGAGAATACTGCGTCAACAGAAGCATCAGCTGGCGATTTATACCGCCAGGGGCTCCGAATCAAGGTGGAGCATGGGAGCGGTTGGTCCGCTCAATCAAATCTGCCCTGAACGCAACGCTACGAGAGAAGTACCCGCGGGAGGAGACTCTACAGACCCTACTCAACGAAGCTGAACACTCAGTCAACGCTCGTCCATTGACCACCGTCTCAGTGGACCTAGATGATCCCGAGGCCTTAACGCCGAACCACTTCCTGCTGGGATCATCATCTGGACTACCGGTGACCGGACCCTGCTACCCTGCGAATCGACAGGCATGGCGAGCAGCACAAGCGCTGGCAGATGAATTTTGGAGGCGATGGGTACGAGAGTACTTGCCCACACTCGTACCTCGAGGGGACCCAAGCAAGGGTCAGAGACAACTTCGCCCTGGAGATCTGGTGGTTATCGTCGACGCCGCACTACCGAGGAATGTTTGGCCACGCGGCGTGATCGAGAGAGTCTTCCCTGGACCCGACGGCGAAATAAGAAGCGCTGAAGTTCGCACGAAAGGAGGAGTCTTCAGGCGACCGACTAGGAAGATTGCTGTCCTCCCAGTAGAAGTCGAGGCTGCGACGAGTCTGCGCCGGGGGGAGAATGTTGCGGACAGCAAATCATAGAAATAAGAAATAGAATATAATTATAGATTAAGCACGCTTACTAGTTACTAGTTGCGCGTACTAGTTGCGCGGTGGTGCGGGAATGTGCGGCGTCCCCGCCCCCTCCCTCACCCCGCGCAGACGCAGGTGAGCGCGATAACGCATCGTGCGTTATCGCGCCTTTCAATGACAATAAAAGCGGACGGTCAGAGAGGCGAGCGTGGCATTCACTCTCCGACCGTCAGCCAGTACACACTAGCCACGGGATTGTATATAGAGAGAGAAATATAGAAAACGGATAAGAGCCGATTGGGTTTTATTTTGGTTTGTCCTTAATATTGCTGTTTAGCATAACTAAAAGCCATTAATACAGCCAATGAATCAATCAATCAAGTTTTATACAATTAAATTTATTTATAGCAATCTATAAATATAAATAAGACCGTTGAAGCGTGTTGGTAGCGAGGCTGCCTTTAATAATAAATAAACGCTGCATACTCAACGGTCCCCATTAGGATAGTAATATCCTGTGTCGGGGGTCCGGAAACATTCACACTGACAAGGAGCAATACAGACCAGACCGGAAAATATGCTTGCATGGACAATACAAACATATTATGCTCCAAGCGGGAATCGAACCCGCGACCTGTGGCGTTTAAGGCAGGTTAGCTACCGCTGCGCCACAACGTCGTCAAATCAAAAACGTCACGCCATCAAAAAAGTTTAGCCTCAACGGTCGCGGGTACGATTCTCCCTCAGGGCGGATGTTTGTATTCATCTCACAAACATCTGTTTCAGTCTGGACGTTTGCTCTTGTAGTTCATGGCCTCGGTGGTTATTCCATAACATCTGCTAATAATCGTTAACTCTTGATAGGTAATTTACTCTTCTACAATGGTTACTGGTTCGCCCTTAGGGTTTCAGAGGTCAGATGGCAAACTGCAATCGCTCTGTGTTAAAAATAGTAGGTACCCTATCAAACTCGGATAAGAGTAATAAACAGACCCTGGCTAAAATACCGGGAATATTGCTAGGAAGAAGAATAAAACATTCATTTCAAATTTTTAATGAAAAATATTATTTCATGTGGCAAAAATTATATGTTATACATTTTTATCATTTTCAGAAAGTGCACTGTTTGTGCACGAACCACAACTAAAGTATATAAAAAGCTTTTACAAAAAATGTCTATAGTTCAGTTAAAGAGAACAATGTCTATTGTGAGAGCGATATATTCATACGAATATCCATGTCCACGATGCCGCTCGCAGCCAGTCATCGCGGCTAAATTGAAATCCAATAAATGCATCGGATCGTGATGCTACAAAGCTAGCGCGGAACGAACAACGTTCGTTGGGGGAAATGAAAAATCCAATTAAATTTTACGTCCATCTGATATAGTTAATTATGCAGTCACAGTGGAATTTGTCAAAGGATATTATTGTGTTCAGTCAAATGAGAAAATGGAGATCAGATTTTAGTTTGTTGGAAAAGACTATACCGCTGTTGTTGATCAAGTATTTTAATACTTTACTATAACTTTTTAAAATACTTGATAATATTGTTAAAAAGTTGGACAAAAAGAAACTGCTACTCAGGTCCTCTCTGGAATTCTTCTCGCGATACGAAAAACATTAATTTAGTAAAAAAACCGGGATAAAAATTATCCTATCATGTATAATGGAAGAAATCAAACGCTAAAAAATCAACGTTCAGATCGGAAATAAGTATTAATTATATATAATTCAAAATAAATGTTCAATATCTTACTTATTGTTGCCTTGTTGATGTCGTGCTTGGATCTCGACCCTCGAGCCGTATTGGTAGACGCGGCCGTTGGGGTGTATGAGGGCCGCTGAAGCACCAGAGCGGGACAACGCAAGAATTATATTATTCTTAGCGTTGGTCAACCGAACCGCCCCGTCGATAGTCATGTCCACCCTAATTTAAAGTCAAGTAAATAATATAAGGTATAGGTGTGTGCTTTTAGTAAAATATGTAAATATTGAACTTTGAGTTCCAGTGAGAGTGTACTTACTTATTTCTTTTACCTCTTCATATAAAATAATATACGTTGCATACGTATAACTATCACGTAATAAGTAACAAACGGAAAATGAAAACTTCTTATCATAATTATAGTACATTATTCGACTAATCTTCGCCCTTGCTTAGCTTCGGTTTCATTGTATATAATTTCGAAAATAGCATAATGGTCTAGATTTCTCAATAAAATCCTCTTATAGAACTTATTTCAGAATCAGTTCAGCAGATACAAACATTAGCCCTGAAAGACAAAGACAGACGAAAACTTCAATTTATATGTATAGATATGTCTCTGTACTTACTTCACACGATCCCTTAATCTCATGCAGACTGTGCCATGTGGAGTCACGGAAACATTATAGGTTGCGCCTCCTATTCCATCCGTTACCTTATAGAGAATAGAAGTGTTAAGACTTTGCTCATATACATAATACAACTAGTCAACTAATACCCCAAAGAGGTCCTAAGCCGTGGTTCAACCTCGTAGGAGGCACCCTAAGTACGGAATCTAAGACACCGCGAACTCTTTTAACCGGCTTTAAAACACGAGAAGGTTCTCAAATCGACTTTTTTTTGTCTGTTATGATTTTGTAGAACTCCGATTTTGATGATTCTTTTTTTTTTAAAGGTAGTGCGTTCTCATTTCCAGTCGATGTAGTTTTGTCCAGTTCTGGCAATGTTCAATGTCATCCATGGGAAAAGATTACAAGTGCTTAATTTGCATTAATTATTAAATTAAAAGGTATTAAATATAATATTTTTAGAAAAAAAAATCCCGACTTCAAAACTAAAAAGTTAAAAAAATATTTTCTACATCCTCCCTCTGTGTGGCGTTGTCTTACTTAGCACCAACTTCTGTTGTAGAAAATATGAATTTTTGCTTTTTAGTTTGGAAGTCGATATTTTTTTTTATAAAAATTATTTAATTTACAGTCGGATCTTAGTAGTCGGTCCACCAGCAAACGCTATCAATGGCACCGGCAGTACATATTCGCAAAACAAAAAACAATAATATATAATTTTATTAAAACTTAATTCACTTCTAACTAAACCAATCAACCGCTAGATAAAATAAACAACTAACAGTTATTATTAAATATTAAAAGGGCATATGCATATATTAAAGGGCAGAAAATAGAACTTTATATGAACATAATACCTGCGTAGAAAATACACCCACGGGTAAACCTAGAGTGTAACTTCATGCTTAAGTACACGAAGCGAAACAGCGACCACAAGACGTGAGGGATCTTGACTTGTACTTTAAACCTCTCAAGCGCAAAAAAATCTTGTGTATTTTACGATTGTTATGTTAATATATGGCAAAGAAAAAAATCTTTGCAGACTGTATTTAAGCATCAATACTAAAAAGTATTCAATATAAATATTTAAAGTACTATCATTCAGAGACTACCAATTTCCACTTTTCAGTTTTAAACATTAGTAATATTGTGTTGTTTTGACACCGTTGTGGCTTTGTGAGTAGCGCATCTACCTTAGCCTCGACGGTTGCGGGTTCGATCACCGCTCGGGCAGATGATTGCATTAATCTTGGAAATACTTATCTGTCTCGGTCTGGGCGTTTATCTTTCTGAGTCTCCCCACCGTGCCTCGGAGAGCACGTTAGGTTACGGAGGTCAGATGGCAATGGCTCATTGTAAAAACTAGTAACTTGTTAAATCCGGACAAGAGTAATAAGCAGAACCTGGGTAAATACTCGTATAGTACCGGGAATAATGATATGAAGAAGACATTGTGTTGTTTTAATACAAACTTATTTTGGATTGCAGCCGTATTCCATTAAGATAAGCAGATTAAGAGCGCGTGGTATCCACAACCACTGCGCACGTAAGTCTTGGTGTATTGAATACCTTTGAATTTGTGTTTTATTTTTGAAACAAAATTTAAAATTAAGAAAACGAATGAATCATTTCTACGAGATTACGTTTGTTGATAGAAGTATAACTTATATATTCATGTTATCAGTGCTTTTTTTAGGGGGCACGTGGGAGCACGCCGCTTTGGCACCAAAGGAAATTTAAACAATATCGAAAAAATTGCTATAAAAACAAAAAAAATGTTAAATATGCAATTACTTTTTATATAAAAATTATGGGCTTACAACTTTCGAGAATTAGAGTGCCCCAAAAAACAGATGACAAAAAAAAGCCTGCATGTTATACTTATATTTTATTATCGTTAATTATCACTGATCACTGGAAATTATAATTAACTAGAGAGCTCTTCTCAAGATTTTGACACCGTTGTGGCGTTGTGGGTAGCGAGTCTGCCTTAAGCCTCGACGGTTGCGGGTTCGATTCCCGCTCGGGGCAGATGTTTGTATTAATCGTACAGCCATGTTTTCCGGTCTGGTTGTGTTTGTCCTTGTCATTGTGAATGTTTCCGGACCCCGACACAGGATATAATTACCCTATTGGGGGCCGTTGAGTGTGTAGCGTTTATTTATTATTATTATTATTATTATTATTTATTTTCATCCCTACCTAGTGGTTAAGAAGTATATCTAATTGTTGATACGTGAATGAGATTATTTGTAATTCTAAATGTTGATACGTGAATGAGATTATTTGTAATTCTAAATGTTGATACGTGAATAAGATTATTTGTAATCATCTGTCTGCTGTTTGACCGATATATTTATTATCTGAACGGCCGATATCTCATCGGGTTAACGAAAAGGGAACAACTAACCTCTAGCTCTCGCCAAGTATCTGCATGAAAGATGTCATCACCAGGGTAAAAGGGTGCTTTACGCTGCAATGGTGCCCTCCAAGGTGGCTGCCAGCCAGATGCGCCTACTAGCTCAGCTTGCCCGAGACCACCTTCCAGGAACTTACTATAATCTTGGAATGTAGATAGGCTCGACTCCTCCTACAAAGGTTCTCTTGTTATACGTCAGAAGAATTATTTTTAGCACTTCGTTCGCACCTACTATGAGAATGTATAGATACAACTCACTATGGCAATATTTTATCTGTTTATATTCTTAATTATATTATTTAAAAATAATTTCCATTTTGACTAATAACAATGTCTTTTTCAAGAGATCATGAATATTCCTAGTGCTCCTTCAAATATGCTCTTAACTTGCGGTAGGAGTTGATACGACAATAGCCCAACCCATAGGAACAGGATCGATCCCGCTCTCGAGTTATCAAATTGGGCTCCTCTACCGTTGAAAAATTTTAAGGCTCCCCTTCTTGCTCCATATATATCTTCCATGATATAAAAATAGGACAATTATACCTGATTATAAGAATGAGCTGTATAAACGCTCCTTGGGCGTACAGCCATTACATCTTTCCTAAAATCCGCATTGGCCATTGAAGCACTATTTTAAATTAACTTTGTTTTAATTCGCTGTTTTAAAAAATATAATAATGACTATCGACACTGGCAAATACTACATAATACAAATAGCTATTCACACGGTTAAAAATTAAAAGAAGCAATTTGTCATTTCTTTTATTTCTATATTTGAATACTTTAAATATTTCTCTATGGCGGCGATTTAATGTATTTAAATACAGCCAGTAATCATTTTCTATCATTACATTCTTTTTTTTTATAATAGAGGAGTATAATTTATATTATTTCAAATGTATGTATTATTAAATGAATCGTAGAATTATTATCGTTTTATCGATCCACACATTATATTTTATACCAAGTAAATATTTTATCGTGAAATTTCTAGACATTTATATTTACGATTGTTATCATAGACTTAGTACCTTTTGATTATCCCTAGCTATCAGTAGTGTCTCATGATAAGTTTAGGGGTTCCATAAGTCGGATGAATAAACAGAACTCTTACAGCAACATTCTTGGGTCTCCGTCCGTTTGTCCATATTATGTCACAGTCTTACCTGATCGAAAACGTTAATGTAACGTAGAGGTTTTTAAATTAATTTTCAAAGCCATTTCAAAAGCTTTATATCAGATCATCTTCGTGACTCTAAAAACAATTTTAAATTTCCTTTATAGTCCACGAAAAATTTAATTTCGTGTTGCAAAAATCAGACAACGCAATTTTATTGGTAACTTAACGCTAAAGTTTGTATGGTCGCACCTTTTGTGGGTTAGCCACCATCTTGAAAAAAGGTGCCAATTATATACTAATCGGGTAAATTAATGAATAAAATAATAGTCGTAATGAAAAGCAGTATTATTTTTATTGCTATTAAAACCGCTACTGGTTCGGTACTTAGCTTTTTTTTGTCATAGAGTCAAAGGGAACAATAAATATAATTGTAAATGTAATGTAGGCTACATTTTTTGAGCTTATCGTGCGAAATCCTCTGATACATATATATATATAGATATATGTGTGTTTGTGTGTGTGTGTGTGTGTGTGTGTGTATATATACTGTATAAATAAAAAAGTGATAAAATAAAACTGGTAAAAACTGTTTCTTTGAGTAGGTATTTAGCCGTAATTTCTTTCTAGCAGACATAATAATACGATAAAATCTTATTAAATTACTATTTAAATTTAATTTTCAACAGTATAAACGGCACCTTAGCAGTTGACTTTTTAAATTGCACGCCAAAACGCTTAGTTGTGTGACGTCATGACGTTTATATGACGACGCGACGCAACGCGACGGTATACAGACTAAAGATATCCACAGATATTGTATTTTAATGATTGAACAATTATAAGCTTAGACAACACTAGGATTTCTTATATATTGTAGGTAATTTTAATTTAGCTTGATTTTATGTTCAATCGCACAATTATAAATTTATGTACCATCACAGCTCGAGCCGCATACCATGTATGTATTAGATTGTTTTTATCTGTTTTTGTCTGTTTATAAAACTTTCATTGATTTACTGTTTTGGTAAATTACTAAGTTATTTTCGTTTTACCTGTAATAAAATAAACACGGCTAGGCACCCTTCTTAAATAAAATGGATTCCACCTCCGAGTAAAAGAGAATTTCAAGGAATGGGTGCAAAAAGGTGTGAGAGACTGATCGCTCCACTTATTTACATTTATATATTATAAGAATTAAGATTAAAAATTAAGTACAAGGAAAAAAACAGCTGTAAAAATTATTGTCCGAAATTAAACAAAGTATTTTTTTGTTATAGAAAATGATATTGGTACAAAGATGATTTTACGATTTACTTAGTTTTTAATTGAACTCAATAAAAAATTACAGTACCTATAAATTATAAGCACTTTTCACAACAAATTAATTCATTTCACAAATTTTTGCAGTCCGTTATCACCTCATTATGAAGCTAAGAAAACTGGCAGAGGTGACTGTGAGGAGAAAGTGTCTGCCTACAGGTAGATTAAATTAGCTCTACTATAAGTAGCTTACCAAATAGTACAGTAATTGTCCTATAGCTTATAGGCAAGGGTCTTAATCATTTCTAAATATTTTATTGATAACGAAAATTGTTTAATTGTATGACTAATTTATATAATTATTTAATAATCACATTTGTTTTATATGAATAAAATTATGACTTGGGACAATGTAAATGAAAAATATTACTGGTAACTTCTATAATAATGTTATCTATCGTAGTGAAAGTAATTATGTAATTATTGACCGGTTGTAACTTTATTTTATTCTGGTAACACCGTTGGCTAGCCACGTTTCGCCAGCCCTGGAAAAAGCTCAGTCGTCAGTAATTTTTATGTTCGTAATCCTTTACCACGTTGTCTAAATAATTGGTTTTAAAAATGAGTGCATCAGCACCCGCTCCTGCTTACAAAATTGGAATAGTGAAGCAGGTAATAAATTTTAAATATACTTTTCCATTATATCGGAATTAGAGCGTTGAATAATCCGATACCTCGTGCCCATATCGTTTGCCCTGTTGGCACCGCGTCTACAACTTTTAAACAAAACACTGTTCAATTTATCAAAATATTACATATTTTCTGTATAATTGTTAATATAAGTCTTAATGTATCATTTAATTTATCGCTTTATTCATTTATACGAATTCTCCTATTAGCCAATCTAATTAGATACTCTCTTATTTTTAGGACATAATAATTACATTGACTGTCTTATCATTTACTAGGTACTATCAGGAGATACTATTATCATACGAAAGCAGCCACAAGGTGGTCCTCCACCAGAGAAAGTGATCGCATTATCGGGGATTACGGCGCCGAAACTAGCTCGTCAAAGAACTGCCAACAAGTAAGTTCCTAACTCTAAACTAGTCCAAGAGACATAGGCTTTATCATAAGATTTGTCTACATTGAAATATGTAAAATAAAAGTCATATTTATCATAAGTTGTCATTTGGTTTAGGTATGCATTATGAAATATGGTAAGGTTACAATTGGTGAAGTGAAAGGGGTGAATTATGAAATCATGCATTAATTAAGTATTGTGGATATATCTATTCTACCATAGAGCCACTCGTGTCACTAACATAAGTAATAATAAAATCAAACCAAATTCATACATCTATTGATCTACATGGCCTGTATGGAAATTATAGAAAAATGATGTTCTAAATAATTTTATTGATAGCTTGGGGAATAAATGAATACAAAGTTAAAAGATGAGTGATTTTTAAATTTAATGGTGTAACTTAAATAATATACATTTCTTTTTAAAGAATTTCCTTTTTTGGTAGAGGGTGCTCTAACATAAACTCTTTATGACTAAAATAATCTCATCTTGGTGACAAATGGTATATATGGCGAATGGTAATTAGTAATGAAAATATAACAAAGTGTCAAATAAAATAGGGCTCGCGCTATTTTTAAATTACCTAGTGAAACATAAGTAAAAATTTAAATAAATTTGTAACTTATGATGTTCATTAATAACTCCTGCTTGCTTATTAAATAAACTTATTTGAAAGACACATTACAAAAATATACAAATAATGAACAGCCATATGTTGCCTATTTTAATTCATTCTTACAAGATTTGTGCCAATTAGTTTAATAAATGCTTCTAGACAAATTATCTTTACTGTGACTAGTTTAAAAGCAGCAAATGCGATTGTGCTTAGCGGTATTGCTAAATTTGTTTGAGTTAAAATATCATATCTCAAATCTACACATCATGATGATGGTTTTGAAAGTGTCCAATGTCTATTTTAACTGAAATCTGAGATAGTCCTTTAATGTAAATATATCATGATAATACTGAAATCTCAGTTGTTTCACCAGTATGAATTGCTGTGTGTTTGTACTAGATTGCTTTGTGTAGAGGAAAGCTGTTAATTCTTAAGTAACATGTAATAAAATTTGCAGTGACAATGAAACTAAAGATGAGCCGTTTGCATGGGAGGCACGGGAATTTCTCAGAAAGAAGTTGGTTGGAAAAGAAGTAATCTTTACAGCAGAAAAGCCTCCCAATTCTGCCACGAGAGAATATGGTTCTGTATGGGCCGGAAAGGACCCAACTAAGGATGAGAACATGACTGAAGCTTTGTTAGCTGAGGGTTTTGTTAAAGTAAGAGAAGGAGGACGTAACATTCCTCAGCTGAAGAAACTTGTGGAAATTGAAGAAGTTGCGAGATCCCAAGGAAAAGGGGTTTGGGGTTCTGATTTACAGGTAAAAAGAATTTTGAATTTTTAAAACTAAAATAAACTATATTAATTATTTTTTAATATTTATTTTATTTTAATATATTACTTGCAGAATCATGTACGAAGCATTAAGTGGAGTATTGAAAATCCAAAGCAATATGTGAATAAATTCAATGGTCAGCCTATTAAAGCTATCATTGAATATGTCAGAGATGGCTCCACCGTAAGGCTTTGCTTGTTGCCTGACTATACTCCTATTACTTTAATGCTTTCTGGGATTAGAGTAAGTAAAAGTATCATTTTTATATCTTCGAATACTTTCGTGCTTTGTCTTTTTAACTGTTTTTCTTATTTCAACAGTGTCCTGCTGTAAAACAAGATGGTGAATCAGAACCCTACGCAGAGGAGGCCCGTTTCTTCCTCGAATCAAAGTTGCTTCAAAAGGAAGTAGAAGTAATTCTAGAGTCTGTCAACAATAACAACTTTGTAGGAACTATCTTGCACCCGCAAGGTAACATCGCTGAGGCATTATTAAAACAAGGGTTTGCAAGATGTGTTGACTGGTCTATTGCAGTTATGAAATCAGGTAAATTATCAGCATAATTATTATACTACCTCTACCTTGGCTGGACCTCTTTTATATCTTATGAACTCCACTTTTATTACAAATTTGTAACCAATGTAATTTTTTTTTATATTTAATAGGTAATAAAATTCATGCCCATACTATTGTTAAATATTTAGTAGTCTGTACAATCCTTTTCAGCAGGTATTTAAACTGCTATTAAACAAACCTGATATAGATACAGGGATGATTGAAAATATTTTATGTAATACATTTTTAATAATAAATAACATAAATTATATATATAGAGAAAAAATATTTAAATGCATTTTTTCAGCAGAAATGTATAGTGTTCATCGAGGAAATTCTATGAAATAAATCACTCTTATGTACTCTTTAATTACTGTTATGTAAATTTTAAGACATAAAAGTTACCAAAGCTGTCATATTGATGTTGATCCAGATCATAAGCTGATACTCATCATACAGAAATTGATTAAAATACATATAGTGGTTTATTAATTTCATTAAAGAATAATTAAGTAAGAATAAAAAAAAATTCTCTACGCCTAATATAATTATTAATTACACTATATAAACATGATTCTATGAGTTTTATCTACATATATTTTAAGCAATGAAAAATTGTTTTGTGAATATTATTATTAATTCTTTATGTATATTCCTACAGGAGCATCAACTTTAAGATCTGCAGAACGTGTGGCTAAGGAAGGTAAACTCCGCATTTGGACAAATTATGTCAGTAACGCCCCGGTGATAGCCGCAAAAGACAAAGAGTTTACAGCCACAGTTATGGAAGTTGTCAATGGCGATGCTCTTGTCGTAAAAATGCCTACAAACATTCAGAAGAAAATATTCTTAGCCAGCATTAGACACCGCGTGAAAAGTAAGGATATACTGCAACCAGCACAAAAGATTTTGTACTTTATAACAAATAAGTAATGAAAATATTTAATGTTGCATAATTTGTACTAATAGCATTCAATTTTTTATAGAAACAGCCCTGATGAAGAAGGCAAACAATCACCAAGGCCGAAAGGTTTTAAACCACTTTATGACATCCCATGGATGTATGAAGCTCGTGAATTCCTAAGGAAAAAGCTAATTGGCAAAAAAGTTAATGTTACAGTTGATTATATCCAACCCGCTAAAGATAATTTCCCAGAAAAGACATGTTGCACTGTTGTAGCAGGTGGAACGTAAGTCAAAATTTAAGATTATGTAAATGTTAATAAGTTTATAGTAAAGTAGTCTTCTTTATATCAAACATGTGTATTTGTTACAGTAACATTGCTGAAGCCTTAGTTAGCAAGGGCTATGCGACTGTGGTAAGATATAGAAATGATAATGATCAAAGAAGCTCTCACTATGATAAGTTGCTTGAGGCTGAATTAAAAGCTCAGAAAGCTACCCTTGGAGTCCATGCTAAAAAAGATATACCAACTCATCGCATTCAAGACACAAGTGGGGATTCTGCGAAAGCAAAGAAATTTTTCCCATTTTTGAAGAGAGCACAAAAGACAGAGGCAGTTGTAGAATTTGTTGCTAGTGGCTCACGTATGAGACTCTACATCCCAAAGGAATCTGTTCTTGTGACCTTCTTACTGGCCGGTGTTAATTGTCCAAGGGGTGCACGTCCAGCGATAGGAGGTGGTGGTATGCAACAGGCTGAACCTTTTGGTGAAGAAGCACTGCAATTTACAAAGGAAAAATGCCTTCAACGTGATGTAAATGTGACAATTGAAGAAATGGATAAGGCTGGAAACTTTATTGGGTGGCTTTGGATCGACAATGAGAACTTGTCAATTTCACTTGTGGAACAGGGCTTAGCATCAATGCATCATACTGCTGAAACATCTGAATTTGCCAGAACTATTAAGACTGCTGAAGAGAATGCTATCAAAAAACGCATTGGACTTTGGAAAGACTATGTAGAAGCAGAAAAAGAGATTGAAAAGGAACGTAATGCTCCAGTCTTGGATCGGGTTGTGAAATATGAGAAGGTCGTAGTTCCTGAAATTACGAATGAAGGGACATTCTATGCTCAATATATTGAGTTAGGAAACAAGTTAGAAGCTTTGATGGATAAAATACACCAGGAGTTTAAAAACCATGCCCCCCTCCCTGGATCGTTTACAGCAAGAAAGGGCCAAATTTGTGCTGCCCGCTTCACCTTAGATGACCAATGGTACAGGGCTAAAGTTGAAAAGATTACAGAGGATAAAATGGCTCACATCTTTTACATTGACTATGGAAACCGAGAGGTAATTATTATTTTTTCTATCACACAATATTGATAATACTCTAAAAGTTTGTTATATGTGAAAAATTACATAGATGAAATGATAATATTTTGTTATTCCTGTAGGTTGTGAGCCAAACGCGTCTAGCTCTGTTGCCATCTGGCACGGAATTAGAACCACCTTACGCAACCGAATTTGCCTTAGCTGGTATTAAGTTCCCCAGCGATGTTGATGATCGACAGGAAGCTGTCCGTGCCTTCTCGTTGGATGCACTTAATAAGAAACTGTTGCTCAATGTGGAAACCCGCGGGTCTCCACCGAGTGTAACCCTTGTCGACCCTGCTACTAATATCGATATTGGCAAGGTAAATATTCCCTTACTACTTCCATGACAACAAAATGAAATTTTTATTGAAGTATTATTACAAGTAGTTTGATAAATTACTAATATAATGGTCTATAAAAGGATAGTTCAATGTTTCGATTTATTGAATAGAACCTGCTGAAAGAGGGCCTGGTACTGGTGGAGAACACTCGTGATTACCGGCTGAGCAATCTGATGGTGGAGTACCTCGTCGCTCAGGACCTCGCCAAGGCTTCTCGTCTGAACCTGTGGCGCCACGGAGACATCACCGAGGATGACGCGGTGGAGTTCGGAGCGCGTCGCTAGCCCGAACTTACCTGGTACGATGCTACCGCCTCGCCTACCCATAAGAGAAATTGCGCCACATGCTATTCTCCGCATGTTGATTCAATCCTTTACATGCTCATCTTCGAGTGTCTGTAAATGAAATAGGCAGCAGGACGTACAACGTACCGTTTTCGAACTTATTGCAGTTATAATATGTGTTATTATTATCATATTTCCGTACCGTTTGGACCTATCCAGAATTCAATTAATATTTTTAATGATTGATCAATTATAATATGTGAATGTGTTAAAAAGGACAAAGCAATATGACAAGCTGTAGCTTGTAGTAACCGTCGACTCTTCCTTGTGCTCACAGTAGAAGCGCGATCGTGTAGGTATTCTTTACTCGTGCTTAGCTCGGCGCAGTTGAATGAAATATGACAGTGCGGCGACTTTTTGCCTTTCTAAAGTAATTATGATACAGTAATCAATTAGATATTGTCTACATATTTTTTATATTTTCCTAATATAAATTGAATTATTATATATAAATAGTGAATTATACATAGATTATGATAGAGACAAGATATATTATGTAATGCTTGTCTGTATTTAATGAATGTGAATCATATTATCATAGACAAATTGAATTAAATGTTAGACTAAATGAATTTTCAAGTGTCTCACTATTTATTAAAAATGCATACTATACTGTTGTTCTTACTTTATTTTATATAATGCAATGATTTATTTTGCGTCGAATGTTTGTTACAATATCGATCTCCATTTCATTTCCGTTGTCGCGTATCGTGCTAGGTTGTATATGTTGTGATGCAAGTCCTAGATTCATTCAATACATAAGTGGTAAACGACGATGTGTAATGTTAGATAAGTGTGAATTTTATCTAAAATAATATAATATGGGAAGTCTGAGTGTAGTATTATATAAGATTTTTTTTATTCATTATTGTTTAATGTTTTATTGAATACTTGTTCTATACCATGTAAGTTTGTATTTCGTACTTACGAATATATTGTTTTGTAAACCTACCTCTCTTCCCGAAATGTTTAATTCTTGATACAAATTTCGTTTACTCCTTTTAAGAGTACCACACGGTTCGTGGATTGTTAATTGAACTCGATATATTGAATAAATATTTTAGGAAACAAGTTTTCTTTTTTTATCCTTCACCCTAACGTAAAAAAAAATGACATTAGTAAATTATATATAGGGAAATACCAAGATTCCTATTTAACTATATTATATATTAATATGAAATGTGGTTTTTTTATGACCCTATATTATAGTCACGACAGAATAAAGAAATAGGGACAGAAAGGAAAAGAAATTTTCAAAGATTTATTATGTTAAAACTGAAAAAAAATTATCAATGGTGTAGAAACGGATAGGAGACGATATCATTTAACAGTTAAAAACATCGCTAAATTAAACTAGGGCCAGTTGACTACTACTATGCTATAGTTCTTTCAATTTAAAATGAATCAAAATGGCCGCTTCTGCGCAGGTACAATCATGGACAAAAATGTTAGACAAAAAAATTGATTTCGTCTTATTTAAATAGATTTTTTATAAAATGGGAAAACGGAATTAAGTATATAATATAGTTATTGTTTCTTCTAAATTCAATTTAATATTTATTCATTATCATTATTAATTACTTAAATAAAATAAAACAAGCACTTATATAGTATAGAAAAAAGGTATATAAAAAAATAATAATAGTTAATGTACATTTTTAATGACTGTCACTTATTGGAATGACACCTTATCTTGAAATAAAATTAAATGTTCACACACTTGACAAAAATATTAATATTTTTATTTAATTTAAAATAATTTATTTTTAAAGTACTAAAACAGGGGTTAGCGAGTGTACTAATCGGGTCGAGCGTCGCCGCGTTGCTTTAGTTACGCGGCCCCCTTCATGCCGCATACGGTTGAGACCCAAAAATGTGTTACTGCGCATGGTTCAATTTATATTGAAAGAGTTACACTACTGTAATATCAAGTATGCAGATTTCAAAGTAAGCCTCTCTGAATGTCCGTAGCGTAGAACGTACATCACATCGATGTATAATAACTTTTTTTTTTATTAACTCCGTAGGGACTATTCCCAATTTCCCAAACGTTTAAAACTTTCGTTCAAGGCATTTCCTATCTGAATTCCTTGATTAGTTCGGATTGTATTTATTTATGCAGGGGGAGGAACCACGCGACCCAACTGCATCGTCTTAAGCGAGTCCTATAAATCCTATACGTAAACTTATGTTCACGTTAGACAATGTCCCGCTATTCAACAATCAAAATTCTTTAATTCCAAGTCTAATTCAATTTTGTCGTCATCAAGAAAAAAGAGAAAACGGGCAAGAAACTATGATAGTTACTCTTTTCAAGTATATGTATTATACTCAATATGAATTTTATGTTTATTCAATAGAAATTTCAATGAAATTGCTGGATTTTGATTAAAAGTGTGAAAATGTGAATACCTTTGCCTCGACTAAGTATTATTTCTCTGTCTACGACGTTTGTCCATATAACATGACTACGTGAAATTTTAGTTTTGAAGTCTGTATTGATTGCGAAAGAGTACTCATATTCTGTGATGAAAAATGTCATGGGCGTACTGGCAAAGAGAACACCTTAAGTCACAGAAGAAGAATATGTGATAAATAAAATTAATAACACAGAAGTAAGAATAGCTCTTCGCAACCTTATGGCTAAATATTTGATATAAAAATTTTAAGTATCCAACTTAAATACAATATTACTTCAATTACCACGTGCTATCGCAATTATAGAAACATGACAGTTCAAAATGACTATGGGTAAATAATTATTTCCGTAAATCTTTAAAAAAAATATACTCACATATTTTGAAAACATGTTGAAAACTTAAATAATACATAAGTTTAATTAACCTCTTCTTACAAGTTCAATAAAATTAATCGGTATATTTACTTATTCCAAAACATAAGTTTATGTTATTAAAAATAAATAGGTATAAACCACCTACAACATTTTTCTTCTAACTCACTTGCAATTCATTCAAATTTATTCAATAGCGCTTGGCGCTTGAGATGTACTTAGCTTGATTTATTAGTAATAAGAAATTGCGCCAACTAGTAACAGACTCAATATATTATGCTTTATATATTTATCTTTATTATGAAATAGGTTGTGGCGTGTTGATAGCGAGCCTGCCTTTGATCTCGACGGTCGCGGGTTCGATTCCCGCTCAGCACGAATATAGTTTTGATCTTATAAATATTTGTCTCGGTTTGGGCGTTGTCCTTGTGGGTCCCCACAAAGTGCCTCGGAGATCACGTTAAGCCGTCGGTACCGGTTGTTATCTTAACATCTGATAATAATCGTTAACTGTTTCTTTTACCCAATGAGTTAATGGTTCACCCTTAGAGTTGCGGAGATCAAATGGCAATCGCTCTGTGTTAAAATCTGTCACATGCAGGTAAGAGTAATAAGAAGACCCTGGGATACTGAAGGATAGTGACGTCTGTAGAGCTATTATAGCTTATATTTTTCCCTACCATGGTTCATCTAAAAATATGTTATCATTTCAGCAAAAATGTTCTCGATACGCGCTTACAGCTCGCGTATTATGATGCACGTCCGCCAACTACACCTCTGTGCCTTGTTCCCATATCAACGTCGAGCCAGAAAATTGACAACTTAGAACATCATCCGGAAGTTAGCGTTGTTTACACTTATATATAAGACAGATTTTTTAAATAAGTTATCATACAAAAATTTACTTTTTGTTGCTTTTTTGCCTTGCTATTATTAGCATAAAAAGGCCGGTTGGCTGGTAGGAATTAGGTCCTACCCTCTCGCCATTTATAAAATGCTGACGTGTAGTAGCAGTATTCGTACTGTTGTTTTTTACGTTTCGTTAGATGATCTCTTTTCCTCGTCCGCGTTTCATTCTACTCCTCACAACTGTGAGTCAACTGTCTCAGGCAATAGCTTGTACATAGGATGCATTACAATCAAGAAATCCGTATGCCTGCTGGCTTTAATTTTATTTTTATTATTATTTTTATATTTTTTTATAAAATGTAAAGTACGGAAACTCATTAATGGCATCTCCATTTGAATATGAAGCATTTGACGCTTCGTTTTGATTATCGGCTTGAATTAGTAGATCTGTGCCCAATTGGCACAACTGAAAGCCATCAATCGAAGAATTGAATTGAATTAGTAGAGTCGTTTACCGATTCCTGTTGCTTTTACCTGTGCGAGTACCGACTATATCGCTCCGGTCGCGTGGTTCGATGGCGTAGGGCCGAGGAAAGTTGTGACAGAGGTAAGTTGTTACAAGATCGATTTTTCGAAAACTGTGACCGTTAGCGAGCAGTCATAGCGCACGTTATATTGCATTTTGAACACGTCACACATGTAATAAGTGCGAACAGCCTGCCGGTAGCGGTTTTGTACATTTGAAGTTGGCGTCAAAAAAATTGGTAAAAGTAAGTTTTTACCGGAAAATTTGATATACTGTATTTTAATAAGTATCATGATCACGTTGTTGTGTTATATTTTCTAATGTATGTCAGTTTCAAAAGTTTTAAACCATTCAATTGTTTCTTTGGTTTTGCCGAATTGTTGCAAGTTATTAAATGTTTTTTCGATATGAAGCACGAATTTTGCTTCTAGGAGAATTGTGACAGCTTGTCACAACTTACCTCTGCTTTTGATTTCAACTTTAATGTTTTATCTTAAACTGGTTTTGCTGCAACTAGAACGTAGCCTGTTAAAACAAATATATTTGGAGATGCTGACTTCTTTCTTAGAGTAGTCTGTGATCGTATTTTAGCCAACCCTGTGAGCCAAAATAGAGTCGATTTAAAAGAAAGAAGCCAAGATCAGAACTAGGAGGCAGCATTCGAACAACGCAAGACATGCAAGACATCATTCATGCCAGTGACTAAAAGGACAATGGTGCAGAAGATTTTTTTGTGTTGTCTTGAACCTTTTACCAAAGGAGAAATGGGACGAATGCATCGAAAGCCAGGGATTGTAACATGAAGTATGTTCTACAAGAGTCTTACATTTGTCACCATTGCTTTTTGGAATATATTTTAAAAGAAACTTAATTTAAATTTGATTGGTCTAATCTAGCTAGAGCTTATATAAGAGCCTTTTATTATTATTGTTGTTACAATGCAATTAATATTTCTTAAGGTTTTAAAAATGTTGATTATATTTCTTAAATTGTTAAATTTATACAATGTTGGACCAAAGAATAAATTTTAAAGTGAATTGTTGATTGAACTGTGTATTTTTAATATATATATATATTATTATTTTTTCCACTAATAGTATCAGTTCAATTTCCAAAAAGAATATTTAATTTGTAAAAAGTCGATTAAAATATATTTGTCACAACTTACCTCGGTAATAGGAGAATTGTGACACGGGGAATTGTTTTGATTTTTGTTGATTTTCTCAGAAGCCTTATTGATTTTACTTAATTTTGTAATATTTTTAGATAGTGGATAGAATAAGCTGCGTAGAGTTATGAAGCCCATAATTATAGGGCCTGTTTTTACGGATCCATACTTCTTAAAGTAAAAATTGTCACATTTCTTCTCGGTCTCCCCTAGTTCAATTGATAGACCGGAGGAGATGATTTAAACACTCATCCCTTTTGACTTCATTATTGTTATCCTCCCTCCATTATATAACTGCCATCACATGTTCACGCTACATTACCTCGGTACTCTGATGTTACATGAAAATAGTTTCAACGTCGAGCTAATTCAACTCGGGTAGAACTTTCTGAATATTATTTATTTTCATATTTTAGTTATTCTCTAATCACTTCATTTTTGACAGATTATTAATAAAAATAAAGAAAGCGTGATAATCGTGAAAGAAGTATTAAAGTTAGTTCTACGATCAGCTATTCGTGGGATTGGGGAAAATAAATCAACCACCAGTGAGATGTCTTCCGTATCGTCTACAGTCCAAGTGATAAGCACCGATGTTGCCGTACAAACTAGTCCTAAAAGTTCCATCAGCAGGTTTAATTTTTATTTTTTATTATGAACTAATCTTGATACTTTCTAATTGTTATAATTTGAATTAATTGTGGTGAAATAACTTTATCATCAGGGTGTTTCACTCATCTGCGATGATTGCATGTTTCCGAAACTCTCCGAAAAACGCTCGATTACGTATAATTAACGCATTTTGTTCGCTTGGAGTATCTACATACCTAGGTCAATTGCACCAGCTATTAATGAAATCTACAAATTGAACCTCAATAAAAAAAAGTTAAACCTCAATAGCTCAACGATAGAAGAGCCGATTCCGCTCCGTTAACGCGAGAGTCGAGGGTTCGATCCTGACTGGCTATTGTCGTTCCAATTCCTAGCGCAATAGGCAATAGGAATATTAGTAATGCATTATAATAGCATTGCTATTATTCTTTAGAAAAAAAGTTATATTTGATTTGTATTAAAGAGGCTTACATGAATTGCGCTAAAGATACGCTCCAAGCAATTTATTAGTTAACTGCATACGTGCAGTGTACTCGTCAAGTAGTCGGTACACAGCCCTATACGCTGATAAACTCAATTCATTTTCAAAAAAATTTCAGACTCGTAGACGCCGTAGACGAAGAAAAAAGCTTCTGTAGATCTGGTATTTATCAATTATTTACATACTATTTAAGTATTTATTACCCTGAGTCGTACTAATATTGAAAATCTTTAATTTGTTTCAACACGTTAATCTTAAGAACTACTCATTCGATTTGAAAAAATATTTAGTGATAGATAGCCTGCTTGTATAAGTGATAATAGCCTAGGTGTCAGTTGGTCAGTGCGTCATGTTATAATTTATATTGGGTCAAGAAATGTATCAAAAATTAATCAATTAAAATTTTAATTTCATGCGGGTGAAGCATGGCGCATAAGATCACGTGACCGTCGAGGCTAAACGCAGACGTCGAATAATATTGAAATTATTAACTTGTAGCTAAACGCGATGTAGAACTCCAAGACAAATTGATTGACGATCTACGTTCACTACGCGACGCACATGTCCAGCTCGTGCTGCGCCAGCTCCAACAACTTCAGGACATCGAGCGACTCAACCACGATCTCCAACGTGTGCACTCACCGCAAAAGTATCCATGTCAAATACATTCAAATTCAAAATACGAATTTGTTGAAGGATCTAAAAACCTCTTTGTATAACTTTCTAAATTAAAAATATTAGTTCATTTTGTATTTATATCTTAAAAACCGGTTTCTGTGGTATTCCGCTTTATATGTTAATGTTCACCTGTTTTAAATATACGATTGTTACGTAGGTAACCGACCCCAAGACAGAAAGACAAGCCACCTTGCTGACCTAAGCATATAGGTAACTTTAAACTTCATTTCATGTACGATATATAACAATCTTAAAATATTAATAACATTAAAATGTAATTAATTATTACTTTTTCTACAAATTTTACCACACTTAATTCACCCCACTTTAGACTATAGGATAGACTTTCCAAAGACTTTTTTTTTCTTTTCACATTTAACGATGTGGAGGGTGCTCAACGACCTGAGGCGGGGATGGACCTGACAATTCTAACAAAATTATGATAGATTTATGAAACACGGTCACCGTGAAAAAAAAACAATGACCGTAATTATAGAACATGTAATAATAACGTGGCCGGGGTTGAATCAATAGAACTTCTATGGGTTTGTGCGTACTAACGACAGCGCGGTCAGTCAGTTGGTCTTTGCTCAATGCCTTTCAAGTCATTCAGTCAGTCTAAGCCTATGGTATAAGCTTTGTGCGCAAGTCTGTCAGTCATGTATTAATCAGTCACTGAAATATTTTACAGGTTATTTAGACCTGATGACTATATGTTTGAATTGCTAATTTTAAAATGCTTTGGTTTATTAAATTAAAATAATTTATGTTTTGTCTTTTTTTTTAATTTATAAGTATTTAATTATTTACTTTTATCACCGAGGTATTATCTTAACAGGCGGGCTTTGCTGAAAACTCGTCGTCTCAACGGGAATCTTTGTATAATCATGAACAGTTATAATATTACTTATAATATTATAACTGTTCATGATTTTCTTGATTCTTTATGATTGTATTAATTTCAGTATAGCTTATTATAAAGTAGTTATAAAGGTATGTAATGTAGGGATTTATATCTACAAGGTTGGCCTTGTAATCTTCGTATCCAGCTTGTATCTAGAGGCAACAATATTACAATAGCTAAAAATGCGACACAGGTTTCAAGGTCAGAAAATCTTGCGACAACAGTCAGACATCTTCGAATTTACTATCGCATAGAGTTTAAGCTTGAAACAAATGATTACTTTAATTTAGACAAGTTGTATGGTCCATTACAATATGGTCTAACTAACGTAAAAAATAGTCAAAATCACATTTTAATTGAAATATGCACCAATTTTATAAATCGGAGTAATGGGCTTTTCGGAACTTTATCCCAAGTCCGAAACACATTTGCTCGATTTTTCTTATTACTGAACGTTTTGTATAGTAAAGAAATACCTTTATGACAGTTCTGCGTCATAACAATTAGCAACTCCATAAGGTCAGCGGAGTTGCGGGCACAACTAGTTCCCATAAAAAAAAAAGTTTTTCGTAAAATAGCATTTATTAATTACAGAACTTGTACAAGTAAAATATCATTCATTGGAAGCAGATACTATTTCTAGCAGACTTGTGTAGCAACCCGAAATGAGGCATGTGAGTCCTACAACCACTATAAGTATGTCGCGCAACAAACGATAGTGACAGAGTCCGTAGTTTGTCGGGTACCAAACGCATGCATCCATTATTCCGGGAAACACCATCGCCAATAGTGATAGGCAAAGTGCGCCAAAAAGTGCGATAAATGGTCCAAGCTTAGGTATCGCAAATGCCACCAACCCTATGTGTAAAAAGTAAAAATATAAGGTTACGCTAAGTATTACATTTTTTAAATCAGAGGTCGAGAACAAAAATCAATGAAATCAACCCTCAACTACTGCTCTGTCTGATATATGTATATAATATTATGTACCGCAATTTTATCACAAAAATCATTAGTTCTTATCCTTTTAAGTTATTACCTTAGAGTTACACAATTGGCCATGATTGGTAAAAAAAAGGTTACCCAATAAAGTAAAGTAAAAATAACCCTATTTTTACTACATAATGAAAACCACAAACATAGTAATGATACCTACATATGATAATAAGTCATATACCCAGATATAGTATAATTTTAATTCCTAAAAAAACCTCTACCGGTATGCTCCGCATCGATAAGCGGGACGAAAGCTATGTCTAGCACTCATGTAAGCCTACGTCCGATCCATTTGGTACTCGAAACTCGAAGACCTGGTCAGGTAGCTCAAATTACGAAATGAGGTCAGTAATCAAATCCGTTATACCGGGTACATAACAGTAGCTCAAAAAATGGTTGTAGATAAAAAAATGCGGTCTCATTATTTAGACATGTTGAGAATGAGGACGCTGCCTTCGTTTACTGTGGGGAAGCACCTAACGTACACACATGCATCAAGGAAGGATCGCAGAATATCAGCGGCGTATGTAGTAGGGAAAAACCAATACGACATAATTATGTATTTTCACTTACACGGTAAAAGAACTAGAAGAACACGCAGTAAATAGTCCACACCCAAGAGATGTTTACCTGGTGTGAACATTTTTTTAATTTTTCTCCAAACAATTATGTAGGCTACAAAGTTCTGTAATGGTAATGTCAAAAATACTGAAAGTGCAAATATTATTTTTGCCGCTTGTGCCTTTCTGTAAAAAGAAAAATGTAAACTTATGAACACCGAACTTTCAAGTACAACTTTAATTTAAAATGTTTTGTACATACTTTTGATTCTGTGGTAGATTAAGCGTGATGGAAGCTTTTATGTCGTCGCCATACTTTAGATATCCAAAAATTCCCATTAATAAATAAAGTGACATAATGATGACCATTCCAATGTTGAATAGACCGAATACACCCACAAATCGCTTAGGATTTTCCATATTATACTCCAATGCCAATACCTGCCAATATAAAGCTGTTAAAAAGCGAAACATTAAATAAAAAATTTAAGTTGTAACTAATTTACTTGACCTCCAAGAAGGTGTTAATTAATTAACTGGATCAGACAAAGGATGTCTCACTTACCACCCCTACAGCTTCAAGCGCAAATAGCGTGGTACCAATAAAAAAAGGAATTTCTTTGAAAGCTTTAAGTTGAAGTTTTTCCTCTTCAATAGTGACATCGTCTTCGATTAGGTAGAAAAAAACAAGGATAAATCCTAAAATAGTGACCACGTTCGAAACAGACGAGAAGGGCGTCAGTAGTTTCAGATCTTTGACTAGACCCATAATAACGAGAGGTAATAATAGAAAGCAAAGATGCATCCGCAAAGTCATTTCTTGTCCGTGATAATCGCAGACCTATGCATAAACAATAATTTCATGAAACATACAAAAATTGTTAATACGCTTACAGTTTTATGTGACAATAAAGACGTGTGCCTACGTAGATATACCTGTTTAATATTTTCAGCAACGAATACACAGTAGATACAGCAGATACCAAGCTGCCATAAAATAAGTACTGCATCAACAAAATAATACAGAGTCCCTGCTGCCCAGCGTAGGCACGGAGGGCCGCTTTGTAACGCTAGAAACATCGATTTCGGATAAGCCATGTAGCCGCGTCGTACTCTTTTGCACAATTCATATTGTGCTGCAATCTAAATATATAAAAAATTTAATTATATTTGAAATACGAAAATCTGTTGATTACATTACGTAATGTCGATACGAAAATTACATACAAGAAGCTGAACACAATATGTGGCGAAGAATCCAATCAGCAGGATACCAAATATGCTGAATACAACTCCAACACGGCTTACTGCGTCAGACATCGCCAAAACACCAGCGCCTATGCTTCCCTTCAGTAAATGAATCATAGTGTCTGCATAGCTGTTAATAGATAGAAACGTTATAAATATCTACCGTTATATAAATGAATGGTATGTGAGTTTGTCGTCTCTTTTCCTTTATTTTTGTATAAGCTAACTCGATTTACATGGAACTTACACATTGGCAGGTCGAGGACTATCAAAGAGTAAATTCGGCTATATATTATTCAGGAATAATTTTTTGGCTAAGAATTGAAATACTACATATACATTTTAAGTATTTCATTAAAAACTGTAGTTTATGTAAAACAAGAACAGAACGCTAGTGTGTAAGTATAGAAATATACATACTGCACCTTACTTATACGTTCAGAATGTTCATGGATGGTAAAAGTTATCGAATGAAATAATGAAAAACACTAATTACGTAAGTCTTGAATTAAATAGAAACTAACGAAGTAGGTTTTTCTACTTTTCTGTGTTCATGTGGATCGAATGAGTCCGTTTCCTCGCCTATAAAACATAAAAACTCATATTATTTACTCCTATCATTCATTGTTATTAGGACTTAAGATTGAAAACAACCTCCTGTTATATGGTCCACAATACCAGCCATAAACTCGTACACAAACATTTTTAGAAACTTTTATTTTCGCCAAGGTCAAAAATCAATAAATTAGAACCGTGGTTGCATAAATAATATTGTAAGTATGATTGAAAATAAGAATTTATTTTTCAAGAACTGTTATTAAAAGCTAAGCTGACACTTGACAGCTGAAAGAGGTGTCATTTTTATTTAATTACAAATCATCACAGACCAATTACAATTCTTCTATTTTCTGTAATAAATATTCACTAAAAATTATGATATGATGCAGCCACTCGAAACTAGTTTTCAAACTAGTTCAAAACAAATCAAGACAAAAATCGAGATTTTCTAGATACAATTTTGAATTCCCCTCGGCTCGAAAAACTCGCTAATAGAACTCGCAAAGTTTAGTCAGTCAGTTTTATTCCTATATTAGCGTCATTTGTTATAATACTTCAGTCTTCGACTAACTTATTCGCTATAAAGTTGCTGTATCCAGTTAGTGATCGTTATAACAAATGGGCTATTGAAATTACTACAACGTAGTGCTTATAGTGGTAAAGCGAATGCTTAGAGACCACTTTACGAATGAATTTTTGAAAAAACTAAGTATAAACAATTATCAAACATAAGATGGTGTGATGTATCATGAAATGCAGAGTTCCAGAATGAAAATTCTGATGAAGGACATTTCGTGAATTTTCTTAATAGATAACTAAAACACTCTTGTATTATAATATTATAGAGTACATTGTTACTTGAGGATAGTAATGGTCAGGAAATGACACTGTTGTGGCGTTGTGGGTAGCAAGTCTGCCTTTAGCCTCGACGGTTGCGGGTTCGATACCCGCTCGGTAGATGCTTATTATAAATATTTGTTTCAGTCTGGGCGTTGTCCGTTGAGTCTCCCCACCGTGCCTACGCTGCACGTTAAGCTGTTGGTCCCGTTTGTTATCACATAACCTCTGATAATAATCGTTAACTCTTGATGAGTAAATTGCTCTTATCCAATAAGTTACTGGTTCGCTCTTAGGGTTGCGGAGGTCAGATGGCAATCACTCTATGTAAAAACTAGTTACCTGTCAAATCCGGACAAAAGTAATAAGCAGGCCCTGGGTAATACTCCCATAATACCGGGAAGAATGCTAGGAAGAAGAAGTAAGGGTCAGGAAATAAGTGTATCCTTATTACGTATATATTGACGTATTAATATAGAGTACTTTTCGGTCGTTTTTACGTATGACAGTAACGGTAACATCTTAATTATCCTTTAATATGTAGTCGCTTCGGCACCCATATTTATTTTTTGCCCGGCACTATTTTATAAAACATTTTGCAATAAATGAACAATATCTTTTTTTCTAAAGATGTAAGAAATTAAAAGATTTTATTATTTCGATATACTCGAAATAATCTGGGGCACGGCAGTGCCCCGCCAAGTCGAGCAAGAAAGCGGCACGGCCGTACTATCCTTTTCTCGAAGCACTTCAGACCATTTTCGACGCTCTATAACTTCGTTGTGGATAAAGCTATAAGCCTGAATTTTCAGTAACCGAGCAGGCATTATATAGACACGGTATATTTAAAATTTCAATCAATTTGACCCAGTAGTTTTAGAATTATAACTAGTCAAATTTCTTAATTTTGTCACTCACTGACTGACCGATCATCAAAACTCTAAGGCACTTCTAGCAGACATGGAAGCTTCAAGTTTAGAATATCATTAGTGTTTAGTGTATAAGTGAAGGAAAAATTAAAATATTTTGTAATTTCACTCCAGTTTTCTACATACACCAACTGCATAAATAACTTTGTAATCTCATATAAATGTATAGGATTACAAAGTTACATTTGCAGTCAGATACGAACTTACATAATTTTCAACATCTTATAACTCCGTTGTTGCTAAAACTAAAAGCCTCAATTTTCAGTAACCAATTAGGCATTGTATAAACAGGGTGTATATCAAATTTCATTCAATTTGAAAAAGTAGTTTAAGAATTATAACTAGTCAAAAATTTCTTAATTTTGTTATACATTGGCTGACCGTCATCAAAACTCTAAGGCACTTCTAGGAGACATGGAAGCTTCAGATTTAGAATATAATTAGTGTTTAGTGTATAAGTAAAGGAAAAATTAAAATATTTTGTAATTTTCTTCCAGTTTACTAGATACACCAACTGCATAAATAACTTTGTAATCCTATATAAATGTATAAAATTACAAAGTTACATTCACAGTTAATCAATCAGTGTACCTGTATAGTATACACATAATATAATGGAATAATAGGTGTAGGTAGGTACCTAGATAATATACGATTACATTCAAGAAGTGGGTAGAAAAAGTAGGACTTTCTACAAAAAGACATGAGATCCCATTAAAAACATAAAATGTAAAAATTTCCCAAGCCTCGCATAAGCACTTCTTCTACTACAAAAAGTGGTGAGATCTCATGTATAACTACGCCTGAAACTTGGCAGTTTTACGATACTAAAGTATTTGTATGAGTAGAATAAGTTGCCGTACAACTGCCGTGTTCATACAATACCTGTTTAGTTACTGAAAATTTAGGATTTCAATTTTATCCACAACGAAGTTATAGGGGTCGCAAATTATCTAAATACCTATCTAACTGCAAATGTAACTGCTAACGTAACTTTGTAATCCTATACATTTATATGGGATTACAAAGTTATTTATGCAGTTAATTTATCTAGAAAAATGGACCGAAAGTACAAAATTTTTCAATTTGTCCTTTATTTATACACTAAATACTAATCATATTCTAAATTTCAAGCTTCCATGTCTGCTAGAAGTGCCTTAGAGTTTTGATGACGGTCAGCCAATGTATAACAAAACTAAGAAATTTTGACTAGTTCTTAAACTACTTTTTCAAATTGAATGAAATGGTATACACCGTGTTTATACAATGGCTGATGATGATGATCCCAAGCCGATTTCGGCCACGGCGACTGCTTTAACTCCTTTTTTGGCAACGTGCATGCGCTCGCATGTGGCTTATGTAGCCGATCTTCCTTGCAAAGATCCTCGCACATTGCGGGCATGTTAGCGCACAATTCACGTAATTGTATTTTATAACCCTAGTTGGTCGGGCTTTTAACTCATCATACTTTGAGTCAAGGTCTCTACACCGTTTAGACTCAAAGACTTGGACTTTAGAATTAACTAAAGCCCTCCACTGTGGTCTCTTAGCTGCACTCTTTTCCCACTTCGAGTGTTCTATATCACATTTTCTCATGTGACGTTTTAACACATCTTTATATCTGAGGAGTTGTCCACCTTGCTTACGTTTACCCTCCTCAAGTTCACTGTATAAAATGCGCTTCGCCACCCGCTGTTCAGCCATTCGAGATACGTGTCCGCACCATCGAAGTTGCCGTCGCATGAGGTAAGCCTCAATGCCATCCACGTCGGCCCTTCGCAGTACCTCGGTGTTACGTACGCGATCGGACCATCTGATCTTTAGTATCTTGCGCAAGCATCTAAGGTGGAATCGGTCCAGCATGCGAATGTGTCGGTGATACACGGGCCAGGTTTCAGATGAGTATAGAAAAGTCGGCAGCACGATCGCCTTGTATACTGAGATCTTTGTAGACAATTTTAAGTTGTGTGAGCAGAAGACTTTCGAATTTAGTTTACCAAATGCCGCAGCTGCGGCGCTAATCCTGCTGTTGATTTCTGATTCCAGATCGCACTTGGATGTAAGAGTACTCCCCAGATAGCGGAACTTATTGACCTGCTTCAACTTAACCTCACCGATTTTGATTGTTAATGCCTCATGACTATCGATGTCTAAAGACATCACCTCCGTCTTACTGACACTTATCTTCAAACCAAATTTACGGCAAGTTGCCTCAAAAACGGACATTAGCTGTTGCAGGCCATCTGAGGATTCTGCCACAAAGCACAGATCGTCCGCATACGCGATCTCAGTAATCATAGCGTATGAGACTTTAGTGCGAGCCTTGAGTCTTGCTAAGTTAAAAAGATTGCCATCGGTGCGAAAACGAAGGCGTAAACCCTCTGAAGTAGTTTGCAAGACTTTCTGAACAACGACAGAGAAATATAGAGCAAACAACGTCGGTGCGAGCACGCACCCTTGCTTTACCCCACAAGTGACAGGAAAAAAGTCTGATTGTTCATTGTTGATGGCAACGCAGCAATCCATGTTGTCATGTAGAAGTCTCAGAAGTCTTACAAACTTCTCCGTACACCCTATCTTTCGCAAAACTATCCAGAGAGCTTCCCGGGGTACACTGTCAAAGGCTTTCTCAAGGTCAACAAAACATAAGTACATATGTCGACTCTGTTCTCTACATTTTTCTTGTAGCTGACGCACCGAGAAAATTGCTTCACACGTTCCTCGCCCAGGTCGGAAGCCAAACTGGGTTTCAGGCAACAGATTTTCTGAAATTTTCACTAAGCGATTTAGTAGTACTCTCGCAAAAACTTTCCCAGGAACTGATAATAATGAAATACCGCGATAGGAGTCACAAAGTGATCGATCACCTTTATTTTTATATACGGTCCTGATGCGCGATGTTTTAAAAGTTGACGGGATTTTTTCATCTTTCCACATTATATCAAAAAGTTCCCATATAGCCGAATGTAATTCTTTACCGCCGTATTTAAGCAGCTCTCCCGGTATAAAGTCAGTACCAACTGCACGCTTGTTTCGCTGTTGATTGATTGCATAAGTTACCTCATCAGGCGACAGAGGTCTGTCTAGCTCAATAGCAGTTCGAAGTTGAGGTAGTGAGCGAATATATTCTAGGTCCGCCGACCGGTTCACGTTGAGTAAGGTGTTAAAGTGTTCCGCCCATCGCTTAAGTACTTCTTCCTTGCTTCTGAGAAAGCCGTCACCAACTGCAGGCTTAAGAGGCACTTTTTGAGTAAACGATATACCTATCAACTTCCGTACTTCACTATAAAACTCTCCAAATTGGTATGTGTCAGCGAGCCACTGTACGTGCCTAGCCTTGTCTTGCCACCATTTTTCTTTCATCTCGCGAGATAGTCTTCGTAGTTCCAACCCACTTTGCCTTATCTGCATATTGTCTTTAAATTGATGAGTATTATGCTGTTGAAGGAGACGCCGATGTCTTTTTATGGCCTCATTCAAGGCTTTATCGTTCTCATCAAACCAATCCTCGTTGTTACGGACTTTGACACCCAGAGTTAATTTGGCGGTCTTCAAAATATGAGAAGATAGAGCCCCCCAGGCTGCTTCAACATCATTGGCTTCCTTGCTTCTTACCCTTATTGCGGAATTCAAAGCTTCAGTGTATTCTTCTCTTGTACTGGGATCTTGAAGCTTGTCCACATTGAAAGACGTAGGTTTTATTCTGCAAGATTTGTAGGCACGTCGGAGGCGGACATGGAGCTTAGTAATAACAAGTCTGTGATCAGACCAGCAATCTGCGCCTCGCATGACTCGAGTTATGTGAACCAGGGAGACATCTCTTTGTCGTACAATGGCGTAATCGATCATATGCCAGTGCTTGGACCTTGGGTGCATCCACGTGTTTTTATGCTTTGATGGAAGTCTGAACATGGTGTTTGTGATTGCAAGACTATATTGAGCGCAGAAGCTAAGTAACAGCTGTCCATTATTATTCATACTCCCGACTCCGTGTCTGCCCAAGATTTTAGGCCAGGTTTCATAATCCTGCCCTACTCTAGCATTAAAATCGCCCAACAGAAGCACTTGCTCACGAGGATGTACACTTTCGATACAGTTTGACAACTCTTCGTAAAATTGATCCTTAATATCATCAGACTTGTCTAGCGTTGGTGCATAGACACTAATGATATTTAGGTAGGTAGCCTTTTCCAGGTGGAGGCGCAATGTCGTAACGCGGTCTGAGATGTGCACCGGATACTCTTGTAAATACTTCAAGAGCTGATTCCTGACCGCGAAGCCAACTCCTGACCGTCGTGGTTCCGAAGACGTAAGACCTTTCCCAAAGAAGGTATATCCGCCTCCATGTTCCACCAACTCCCCTTCATCGGCGAGATGTGTTTCGCTTAGGGCAGCCACGTCAACATTATAGCGAAGAAGCTCTCGAGCTATAATGGCTGTCTTTCGCTCAGGGCAGGCATTTTCTTCTCGATCCATGAGAGTGCGTACATTCCATGCACCAAAATTCATTTCAGAAGAACGAAAAATTTTAAAGTTTTTGTTTCGTCGACCGCGAATTAATAGATGCGGAGGTAGCCGCGGTTACTACCCTTCCTAAAAGTTGGGGTGAGCATTTATTTAGGGCACCTTTTCTAGCCCCCTCCAAGGCTAAGCAAGGAGAGCAGTGCCATCCCTAAATAGGGCTGCTCTGTGACTTCGGGTGTTGCCGAGCCCACTCTGTCTCCCCAGTGCAGAGCGGAAACGACCAAGATGTTCAAGGAACATCCCCAAAGTCGCCCATGTGCAAGCCTCAGACAAAGCTCAGTCTGCATACAACCGAACCTCTCTACTTCAGCTCATCGCCATGGGGCTTTGCGTCATCGGAGTCGATATTCAAAGCAGTCATCTACGCAGGAACATTTTTAGTGCATAGACGGGCGCGCAACCGTAAATGCCCTCTCTCGTCCTAACCCCCCGTAATCCAATGGAACGGAGTCCGCTACGATTGGTGGAGGATTTGGATGCAGTATCTGGCCGGCAGTCACTTCTAACCTCAACTACCGCCCTAGGCCGTCAACATTGCCATGCTAACTCGCCGTATCCGCCAGTGTCCGATGCTTATCAGCGTGGTCTGCCTTATCCACCGAGTTAGGCTTATGCACGATGCGGGAGGTATCCGCTTGAAAAACCTGTCTGCCAAAGCTTTCAGGTCCCCTCACCGGGTTTAGCCCACGAGCCGACGTGGTTTACCGGGGTGTGGCCTTTGTGTGCACAACTACTTGGAGCCACCGGTGAGAGTTTGTAGAATGACTGCCAATGCAGTGCAGATACCCTAGGAGGGTCGGCTGGTACAACCTGGAGCCACTCTACTACACCCCATACAATGCCTACTTGGTTACTGAAAATTCAGGCTTACAATTTGATCCACAACGAAGTTATAGGAGGTTGAAAATTATGTAAGTACTTATCTGACTGCAAATATAACTTTGTAATCCTATACAATTATATAAGATTACAAAGTTATTTATGCAGTTGGTGTATCTAGAAAACTGGAGCGAAATTACAAAATATTTTAATTTTTCCTTTATTTATACACAAAACACCAATTATATTCTAAACTTGAAGCTTCCATGTCTGCTACAAGTGCCTTAGACTTTTGATGATCGGTCAGTCAGTGAGTGACAAAATTAAGAAATTTGACTAGTTATAATTCTAAAACTACTGGTTCAAATTGAATGAAATTTGAATTATACCGTGTTTATACAATGCCTGCTCGGTTACTAAAAACTCAGGCTTATAGCTTTATCCACAACGAAGTTATAGAGCGTCGAAAATGGTCTGAAGTGCTTCGAGAAAAGGATAGTACGGCCGTGCCGCTTTCTTGCTCGACTTGGCGGGGGCACTGCCGTGCCCCCAGATGATTTGAAGGAGTAAATCCACAATAAATATTGTACAGCTTGTTTTGTGCTTGCATTTTACCCACACGAAGCCCACAACAGTTGTAACCACTGATGACGATGTCTATGAGAATCGCCATTCTCCGACATCAGAAGTGGGATCCGTGCTGGCACAAGACACGGATAAAGCAATGGATAGCGATGGTTGACGTGGTTTACTTGAGGCGCAGCAGAAACTTCCAATGTCGCCATTCGTGATGTGTTCAACTGAAAATAATCGGAAGAGAGACAAATGGACTGAAATTCATTCGAAGACAGTTATGTCATGATCACATACCTGGTCGTGATCATCGCAGAAATATTGGTTATATCCAACATGTCGATTTACTAATTTCAAAATTGTAACAGAGAGGACATCTGAACGAAATATTGCCGCTGTGGCTGACGCACGGGTTGGCGCCTACCACTGTGAGATGGCGCACCTCTGCGGTGCTGGCGCATCTGTGCTGTGCTGGCGCAGCTCTGCGGTGATGGCGCAACTCTGTGGGCTGAGGCACTGCAACGGGCTGTTATCGCCAGTCCGGCGATTGTGGACTTTGACATTAATTGCCAAATTTTATAATATGATGACTTAGTATTATACAACCACAGTTGTTTTTAGTTGTGTTATGATGATGATCAAGAGGCAGTCTTAGGTGTTAGTAAGAGTAACACTGCTGGTCCGTCTGTGACGTATAATAAATAAGCCTAGCATTGATTTGGTTGTATAATCCGTTCTAGTATTAACTCGCATTATTCATAAGTTAATGCATTATACTATTGATAATAATTAAAACAATCTAACATGTTTTTATCTAACATAAAAGTATTTTTTTCTAATGGCTATAATATTATTTCAACGAATACATAGGCACCAGATTCAACGAGCATTACATTTCTGTCGATTGTGGCTAGATGGCGCTGAACGTACTTAGATCGCGCTTACGGTGTTCCGTTTCGTAAGCTATATATTTTTACCATCAGATAATTATTTTCACTTGCATATGGTATTTGTCATATTATAAATAAAATTTTTGAAGAGACACCATTTTTATTTAGGGTGTCTTGTATTAATTAATATGAACTTGAGAAATGACAATTTTAAAATTAGAATTGTAGAATTATTAACCGTATAAGTATAACGATTAACCAGTCAAGACGTATGAAGTTATTAATTATTATTACTTAAAAGGCATTGTCCTGAATGACTGATGGATTAACGCACAGCCTAAATCACTGATCTTAGAGACCTGAAACTTGGAGAGTTTGTTCTTTGTATGACTGAAACGTTAAGGGTTTTTATTTCAGGGGTTCAGATACTTCAAAGAAATACACTTTTATGTCTCGAAGCCGGACTACGATACGGCAATATTTTTTTTTTTCGGAGTGTCTATTGACCTCAGCCGGTAAAAGATGGACAGCCCGCACCGGGCTCAAGTTGAATCCGTCCCAAGGGCCCCTTCTGCGAGGTCGAGCCCAAGCTTGGGACGTGATCGGAAGGAGGTAGCGCTCTGGAAATGGCAGACATCCAACATTCATACTGTTTATCAAAAAGAGGAGATCTCCAAAAACATAAAGAAAAACACAGAAGTGAAAAATGAACTCGCTGCCCTACATGAGAAATATCTGGAATTAGTGGAACAGCGCGATCAGTTGTCAATTACTATAACCTCATTTTACCAGTGTAGCGATGAACATGAAAGAGCTCTCTCTATCGAACGCACTATGGATCTTTCTTGCGTTGAGTTCCAGCAATATATTTTAATTTGGATTTACCGGCCTTTGCTTTATGTCTTTGAAATTACTATGAAAGATGTATTAAAGAAAGTTTGCTCACATGTCGACCTTTTACGATTATCGTCGTATAATACTAGATTATTAGGTTTATTTAAATCTTTTGAATTAGATAATTTGTTTTGTGAGCCTACTCGGATTACTAATACTAGTACTTGGAATGAAATCTCTAGCATTTCAAGCAAAAGAAAAAAATAAATAAAATGCCAAATGAATTAATAATTAACAATGTGAAAATAAATTCGAACTCAGATATTGCAAATACCTTCGATAAATTCTTCTCTAATATCCCAGTAGAAATAACTAGCGGTCTATCTTCCTCACCTGCTAATGCTTTGACTTTGCTTCGAGATAGTGTTTCAGAGTGCAATGTCTTATTTAAATTCAACCGCATATTTCCGAATGATATAATTAAAACTTTTAAATCCCGTAATTCAGTAAGAGCATTCGCCCGCGTAAATAACGATTTTTTTAATACTAATTTTGAACCGTCATTTCACCTCTTCAGTTGTGGAATTTCAGAAAATGTTAAAACAAGTCTTAATCGTTTGCCAAAAACAGAGTTTTATGCGTCTACAAAATCCTTTTCGCCTATTTGATTACCTACGGGTTGAATTCATACACAATGTTTCCTTGTGCTTGTTTACGTTTTAAAAACAACACCTGTGAAAAAATCAGACAAATATTATTTTCAAGTTTAGGCTACGCGTTGATATGCCATGTATCGGATACTCAGACCATTTTCTGACACCGTTGTGGCGTTGTGGGTAGCGAGTCTGCCTTTAGTCTCGACGGTTACGGGTTCGATTCCCGCTCGGGCAGATGTTTGATAATAATTTCTGTCTCGGTCTGAGCGTTTGTCCGTGTGGGTTTCCCCACCGTGCCTCGGAGAGCACGTTAAGCTGTCGGCCTCGGATATTATAAATAACATCTGATAATAATCGTTAACTCTTGATAAGTAAATTGCTCTTAGTCAATGAGTTACAGGTTCGCCCTTAGGGTTGCGGAGGTCAAATGGCAATCGCTCCGTGTAAAAAATAGTAAAATATTTACCTATTCTTTTCATATTATCTGAGATATAAATAGATAAGCTTTTGACATAATTATGGTTGTAACTTTGTGAGAAAATCATAAAATATATGAAAAAATAAGTACTAAATATTGTACTTTGTTGTTTATTTCTGGCCCTTATATAAATTTGGATTTTAAGAAAAATATATAATTATTTCAACATCTATTATACCTTGTGAAAACCCAATTGAAATGAGAATCAAATTTTGCAGTTGGCTGAAAAACTAATGATTTACTCTGTTTTTCTAAAAATAATGAACATGTTATATGACGGTCCTTAACTATTAATTGAAGAAAAAGACTTGTTTTTGAAGTTATACTTCTTTAAAATGATGAGAGTGAAATTTTAAGATGTTGTTGTTGTTGTGCGTCAAACAAAAGTCACAGGTTGAAACTGTCATTTATTAGAAGCCAATGAACCAAAGAAGTATAACTTCTGACCAGTGGTGGCGCAAGACCTAAAATTAATGTGGGCAAGGCGCGAGGCCCTCTAACATGAGCGTAGCAAGTTAGGAACAAATGGTCGAGGTAGCTGCCCCACCGTGCTAGTTTTTAGCTTTATCAGCTAAAGAATCGGGTCACTGGTTGCATGACAAAAATCTTGGTTTGTTTTTAGATATTGAAGGTTTCGACGTTCCTGCTCTTATTGAGCCATGTGGAATTAGTCGAGATAATGGCAAGAACGTGATGAACATGGTTTAACGCTGGTTCCCTGGAAAGGGGGTTGGGCCTTTTCGTGAGACATGACTTGCGTTTACACATTGGGTCCGTCTCAAAGCTGAATTCTGTAAGCGGAAATTTTCTGAAATTCCATCCCTGAAGGGGTGAAATAAGAATTAAACATTTTTATCAAAATCGTTATTCACTCGGGCGAAGCCGCTGGAAGAAGATAGTGTTACATAAACTGTTATTGATTATTTTTAAAGTGAAAGTTTTATTAAATCGTCTCAAACTTTTTCGTTTGTGTGTTGCATGTCGCGTGACGGTCGGCCGCGGAGTAGGGATAAAGTAAAAGGCACTCGTCAGAGCAGCCAAGGCCAATATGGCGGCGCCTAAAGTTCACAGAAGCTGACCGTGTAGTGTATAGACTATTATTCATTCGTGCCACGCTATGTTGTTTGTTTTTTAATATGTGTATATAATCTAAATAATTTTTAAGTATTATGTATGTCGTACTCCAAGACACGGAGTTCAATAAAAATATTATCCCATTAAAAACATAAAATGTAAAAAAATTTCCAGTCTCGCACAGCAGTGCTTCTACTACAAAAAGTGGTGAGATCTCATGTATAACTACGCCTGAAACTTGCCAGTTGTACGGCAACTTATTCTACTCATACAAATACTTTTAGATTCGTAAAACTGCCAAGTTGTCATTTCTCAAGTTCATATTAATTAATACAAGACACCCTAAATAAAAATGGTGTCTCTTCAAAAATTTTATATATAATATGACAAATACCATATGCAAGTGAAAATAATTATCTGATGGTAAAAATATATAGCTTACGAAACGGAACACCGTAAGCGCGATCTAAGTACGTTCAGCGCCATCTAGCCACAATCGACAGAAATGTAATGCTCGTTGAATCTGGTGCCTATGTATTCGTTGAAATAATATTATAGCCATTAGAAAAAAAATACTTTTTATGTTAGATAAAAACATGTTAGATTGTTTTAATTATTATCAATAGTATAATGCATTAACTTATGAATAATGCGAGTTAATACTAGAACGGATTATACAACCAAATCAATGCTAGGCTTATTTATTATACGTCACAGACGGACCAGCAGTGTTACTCTTACTAACACCTAAGACTGCCTCTTGATCATCATCATAACACAACTAAAAACAACTGTGGTTGTATAATACTAAGTCATCATATTATAAAATTTGGCAATTAATGTCAAAGTCCACAATCGCCGGACTGGCGATAACAGCCCGTTGCAGTGCCTCAGCCCACAGAGTTGCGCCATCACCGCAGAGCTGCGCCAGCTGGCACAGATGCGCCAGCACCGCAGAGGTGCGCCATCTCACAGTGGTAGGCGCCAACCCGTGCGTCAGCCACAGCGGCAATATTTCGTTCAGATGTCCTCTCTGTTACAATTTTGAAATTAGTAAATCGACATGTTGGATATAACCAATATTTCTGCGATGATCACGACCAGGTATGTGATCATGACATAACTGTCTTCGAATGAATTTCAGTCCATTTGTCTCTCTTCCGATTATTTTCAGTTGAACACATCACGAATGGCGACATTGGAAGTTTCTGCTGCGCCTCAAGTAAACCACGTCAACCATCGCTATCCATTGCTTTATCCGTGTCTTGTGCCAGCACGGATCCCACTTCTGATGTCGGAGAATGGCGATTCTCATAGACATCGTCATCAGTGGTTACAACTGTTGTGGGCTTCGTGTGGGTAAAATGCAAGCACAAAACAAGCTGTACAATATTTATTGTGGATTTACTCCTTCAAATCATCTGGGGGCACGGCAGTGCCGCCAAATCGAGCAAGAAAGCGGCACGGCCGTACTATCCTTTTCTCGAAGCACTTCAGACCATTTTCGACGCTCTATAACTTCGTTGTGGATAAAGCTATAAGCCTGAGTTTTTAGTAACCGAGCAGGCATTGTATAAACACGGTATAATTCAAATTTCATTCAATTTGAACCAGTAGTTTTAGAATTATAACTAGTCAAATTTCTTAATTTTGTCACTCACTGACTGACCGATCATCAAAACTCTAAGGCACTTCTAGCAGACATGGAAGCTTCAAGTTTAGAATATAATTGGTGTTTTGTGTATAAATAAAGGAAAAATTAAAATATTTTGTAATTTCGCTCCAGTTTTCTAGATACACCAACTGCATAAATAACTTTGTAATCTTATATAATTGTATAGGATTACAAAGTTATATTTGCAGTCAGATACGTACTTACATAATTTTCAACCTCCTATAACTTCGTTGTGGATCAAATTGTAAGCCTGAATTTTCAGTAACCAAGTAGTCATTGTATAAACACGGTGTATATCATTTCATTCAATTTGAAAAAGTAGTTTAAGAACTATAACTAGTCAAAATTTCTTAATTTTGTTATACATTGGCTGACCGTCATCAAAACTCTAAGGCACTTCTAGCAGACATGGAAGCTTGAAATTTAGAATATGATTAGTATTTAGTGTATAAATAAAGGACAAAATGAAAAATTTTGTACTTTCGGTCCATTTTTCTAGATAAATTAACTGCATAAATAACTTTGTAATCCCATATAAATGTATAGGATTACAAAGTTACGTTAGCAGTTACATTTGTAGTTAGATAGGTATTTAGATAATCCGTTCTAGTATTAACTCGCATTATTCATAAGTTAATGCATTATACTATTGATAATAATTAAAACAATCTAACATGTTTTTATCTAACATAAAAAGTATTTTTTTTCTAATGGCTATAATATTATTTCAACGAATACATAGGCACCAGATTCAACGAGCATTACATTTCTGTCGATTGTGGCTAGATGGCGCTGAACGTACTTAGATCGCGCTTACGGTGTTCCGTTTCGTAAGCTATATATTTTTACCATCAGATAATTATTTTCACTTGCATATGGTATTTGTCATATTATAAATAAAATTTTTGAAGAGACACCATTTTTATTTAGGGTGTCTTGTATTAATTAATATGAACTTGAGAAATGACAATTTTAAAATTAGAATTGTAGAATTATTAACCGTATAAGTATAACGATTAACCAGTCAAGACGTATGAAGTTATTAATTATTATTACTTAAAAGGCATTGTCCTGAATGACTGATGGATTAACGCACAGCCTAAATCACTGATCTTAGAGACCTGAAACTTGGAGAGTTTGTTCTTTGTATGACTGAAACGTTAAGGGTTTTTATTTCAGGGGTTCAGATACTTCAAAGAAATACACTTTTATGTCTCGAAGCCGGACTACGATACGGCAATATTTTTTTTTCAGGTGTCTATTGACCTCAGCCGGTAAAAGATGGACAGCCCGCACCGGGCTCAAGTTGAATCCGTCCCAAGGGCCCCTTCTGCGAGGTCGAGCCCAAGCTTGGGACGTGATCGGAAGGAGGTAGCGCTCTGGAAATGGCAGACATCCAACATTCATACTGTTTATCAAAAAGAGGAGATCTCCAAAAACATAAAGAAAAACACAGAAGTGAAAAATGAACTCGCTGCCCTACATGAGAAATATCTGGAATTAGTGGAACAGCGCGATCAGTTGTCAATTACTATAACCTCATTTTACCAGTGTAGCGATGAACATGAAAGAGCTCTCTCTATCGAACGCACTATGGATCTTTCTTGCGTTGAGTTCCAGCAATATATTTTAATTTGGATTTACAGGCCTTTGCTTTATGTCTTTGAAATTACTATGAAAGATGTATTAAAGAAAGTTTGCTCACATGTCGACCTTTTACGATTATCGTCGTATAATACTAGATTATTAGGTTTATTTAAATCTTTTGAATTAGATAATTTGTTTTGTGAGCCTACTCGGATTACTAATACTAGTACTTGGAATGAAATCTCTAGCATTTCAAGCAAAAGAAAAAAATAAATAAAATGCCAAATGAATTAATAATTAACAATGTGAAAATAAATTCGAACTCAGATATTGCAAATACCTTCGATAAATTCTTCTCTAATATCCCAGTAGAAATAACTAGCGGTCTATCTTCCTCACCTGCTAATGCTTTGACTTTGCTTCGAGATAGTGTTTCAGAGTGCAATGTCTTATTTAAATTCAACCGCATATTTCCGAATGATATAATTAAAACTTTTAAATCCCGTAATTCAGTAAGAGCATTCGCCCGCGTAAATAACGATTTTTTTAATACTAATTTTGAACCGTCATTTCACCTCTTCAGTTGTGGAATTTCAGAAAATGTTAAAACAAGTCTTAATCGTTTGCCAAAAACAGAGTTTTATGCGTCTACAAAATCCTTTTCGCCTATTTGATTACCTACGGGTTGAATTCATACACAATGTTTCCTTGTGCTTGTTTACGTTTTAAAAACAACACCTGTGAAAAAATCAGACAAATATTATTTTCAAGTTTAGGCTACGCGTTGATATGCCATGTATCGGATACTCAGACCATTTTCTGACACCGTTGTGGCGTTGTGGGTAGCGAGTCTGCCTTTAGTCTCGACGGTTACGGGTTCGATTCCCGCTCGGGCAGATGTTTGATAATAATTTCTGTCTCGGTCTGAGCGTTTGTCCGTGTGGGTTTCCCCACCGTGCCTCGGAGAGCACGTTAAGCTGTCGGCCTCGGATATTATAAATAACATCTGATAATAATCGTTAACTCTTGATAAGTAAATTGCTCTTAGTCAATGAGTTACAGGTTCGCCCTTAGGGTTGCGGAGGTCAAATGGCAATCGCTCCGTGTAAAAAATAGTAAAATATTTACCTATTCTTTTCATATTATCTGAGATATAAATAGATAAGCTTTTGACATAATTATGGTTGTAACTTTGTGAGAAAATCATAAAATATATGAAAAAATAAGTACTAAATATTGTACTTTGTTGTTTATTTCTGGCCCTTATATAAATTTGGATTTTAAGAAAAATATATAATTATTTCAACATCTATTATACCTTGTGAAAACCCAATTGAAATGAGAATCAAATTTTGCAGTTGGCTGAAAAACTAATGATTTACTCTGTTTTTCTAAAAATAATGAACATGTTATATGACGGTCCTTAACTATTAATTGAAGAAAAAGACTTGTTTTTGAAGTTATACTTCTTTAAAATGATGAGAGTGAAATTTTAAGATATTGTTGTTGTTGTGCGTCAAACAAAAGTCACAGGTTGAAACTGTCATTTATTAGAAGCCAATGAACTAAAGAAGTATAACTTCTGACCAGTGGTGGCGCAAGACCTAAAATTAATGTGGGCAAGGCGCGAGGCCCTCTAACATGAGCGTAGCAAGTTAGGAACAAATGGTCGAGGTAGCTGCCCCACCGTGCTAGTTTTTAGCTTTATCAGCTAAAGAATCGGGTCACTGGTTGCATGACAAAAATCTTGGTTTGTTTTTAGATATTGAAGGTTTCGACGTTCCTGCTCTTATTGAGCCATGTGGAATTAGTCGAGATAATGGCAAGAACGTGATGAACATGGTTTAACGCTGGTTCCCTGGAAAGGGGGTTGGGCCTTTTCGTGAGACATGACTTGCGTTTACACATTGGGTCCGTCTCAAAGCTGAATTCTGTAAGCGGAAATTTTCTGAAATTCCATCCCTGAAGGGGTGAAATAAGAATTAAACATTTTTATCAAAATCGTTACTCACTCGGGCGAAGCCGCTGGCAGAAGATAGTGTTACATAAACTGTTATTGATTATTTTTAAAGTGAAAGTTTTATTAAATCGTCTCAAACTTTTTCGTTTGTGTGTTGCATGTCGCGTGACGGTCGGCCGCGGAGTAGGGATAAAGTAAAAGGCACTCGTCAGAGCAGCCAAGGCCAATATGGCGGCGCCTAAAGTTCACAGAAGCTGACCGTGTAGTGTATAGACTATTATTCATTCGTGCCACGCTATGTTGTTTGTTTTTTAATATGTGTATATAATCTAAATAATTTTTAAGTATTATGTATGTCGTACTCCAAGACACGGAGTTCAATAAAAATATTATCCCATTAAAAACATAAAATGTTGTACGGCAACTTATTCTACTCATACAAATACTTTTAGATTCGTAAAACTGCCAAGTTTCAGGCGTAGTTATACATGAGATCTCACCACTTTTTGTAGTAGAAGAACTGCTGTGCGAGACTGGCAATTTTTTTACATTTTATGTTTTTAATGGGATTTTTATTTTAAAGAATTGTGATTCGAAAATAGAAATCATACATACAATTAAGGTGCAGTCATTTATTATGACAATGTTAAGACATAATTACTATGAAAATAAACTTTGTTTAATCGAAACAAAAAAAAATCTATTTCGATCCAAATCAATTCTGACACTAAATCGATTCAGATTTTATATGAGCATGACCTATAAATGTACCTATATGTCACGGTACGAAATAGCGATGTCACTCAGTATAGGTCGTCATTTGAATCGCAATAAGAGTTAATTTTAAGCCCCAGGTCTTGTCTTTTATTGGTAAGATTTAATAAATAAAACCACTAAGTTCGCATTATATAATGAAATTTATTACAATATAATTCAATGTTATATCATCATGTTACTAATACAATAATTCTAAAATAGATGTGTCACCAGCTGACTTTGCTAACAGCGGTTGCTTTGCGATGAGCGTTGCTTCGACAGAGCGGTCGATCGAGCCTTTTTAAAAGTACTATTATAGAAGATGTTTCTTTGCGGATGGCTTCTATCTATATTTATTTTCATATCAAAGCTCGAACAATACAAATCTTTGAGTTTAACCGCTCCCTACGTCACTCGCCGCTAACGCAATGACTTTAGTTACCAAACGCGCACGCGGCGGTCGGAGATTTTGTTTATCACAACTAACGTGGATACATTATGACAGTAGCTTTATATTTTTACCTTGTATGTAATTTAATTATTCATTACTAGACTAGACTACTACTACTAGACTCTTAATAGCTTAAATATATTCGTAATTAATACATAGTAGGTACCAACATAAACTATTCTCTAAGGATTAAACTTAGGTTCAATATCCACGTAAACGTATGTGGTTGCAACAGGCCTTCCATCGAAAGAGCCTACGCACATATAGTATCCACCGTCAGACTCTTGAGCGTTTGTTATTATGAGCGTATTGTCTCTTTGACTCGTAGTTGGTCCAAATGGCTCTTCATACTGTACAAGAATACGAATGTATTTTAATATGTTTAAGAATACGAAAATTCAAAGAAAATATATAGTTTATATTAGACATCCACAGATGGACATACTCACCTTGATCCATTTGATCAGTAACAATGGATATCCGTGGGGAGTACAGTCAACAGTACCGCTACCGCCAGTCGGTATCTTGAGCTGATCAACGGATACAGTAATATTAGATTGACTAAGTGGTGTGATAGGTACCACTGTTATTATCACCAGCACAGGATTCACATCACTATATGGGGACGTTTGACACATATAGACACCCTGGTTTTCTGGAACTGCTGTATTGATGTATAGAATACCATTTTCAGAGCGTACATTCGGAAGGAGTGCGGTCCCATCTTGCCTATAAGAAATTTTTATTACGTTCCTCTTCGCTAAATGAAGATGTAAAAAACTATTCCTACACAATACTGGAACCGCAATTTTTTTTATCTTTACTGAGTACGATGGCTAAAAGAATAATTAATAATATAACATATAATAATATATGTGTACCAAAGATATTGGTTGTACCTACCTACAATAACATCATACAGATTAGTAAAAATATCTATAATTTTGATTTTAAATAATATGGCATTAGGTGTACTAAACTTGAAATTTGTAAACTTCGTGTAAGATTTATGACGAAAAAGTGATAAAACTGTTTTAATATTACCTGATCCAATTTATTGTTTCAGTGGGTATGTTTTGGGTTCCAGTGCATTCGATTTGTGTGCTCTGCCCTTCTTCAATGGTAGGTGATAGAGATGAAACAGTTAGTATCTGTTTTGGATAGGTTGGGTTAGGTCGAACCATCACAAGGGCTACGTCTTCACTAACACCGGCCGAGTTTGATGCGATACATCTGAAAGACAATGAATATTGTAAAAATACCTCAATAATATTGGTTATTATTTATCTAACACACCAAATTGGTTAAATGGTCTTAGCACCAAAATACACAAAAATTATGATTGTGTGTTTAAAAAATAATTAAGAGCTAAAATAAATAATAAAATATATAATTAAAACAAAATAAATTGAAATCAAGATATACCACGACTATAATAATTATTATGACTACTCTTTAAGCTGTTTTAATTTTTCTATTTGCTAACACCCGACGAAAAAAAGATTGTTTATTAGTTTGACTTATAACCGAGAGAAATTTTTTTTTGCTTTTTAGAGCTTTTTTGTGTCGGGGGTTAATTTCAATTTTTAATTTTATTTTTATTTTTATTTACCAGAAGCATTGGAATGTAAAAAAAGTTTTACACAAGATAAAGTATAATTGCATGAAAAACTCTTCCAGGCTTCCAATTATCAGATAAACCTACCTATATTCACCAGAGTCTCCAAAGTCAGCACTTTCGATGATAACTAAATCGTCATATTCTCTTAATGAGAGAGGCAGAGGCAGTGGTAGGCCGCCAGCTCGTTGCCAAGTGATCTTTGGCGTAGGGTTGCCTGTGATTGTACATATGAGCTCAATCCTGTCCCCTTCATAGGCCTCCTTAAAGGAAGGCCTCACTGACGCAGTTGGTTCTGTCATTTTATTATCTATAATTAAGTAAAAAATCTTACATTTATTGATATATATTTATTTATTTATACCAACGTCCGCGGCTTCGCCCGCGTTATTGTAGTGAATATCCAGTATGAGCTAAACATCGTATTAAAAAAAAATCAAAAATATTTTCTTTTAATTCCTAGAGATATATAAAAAATGCTTTGCCCTGAATGACTGATGAATCAACGCACAGATTAAACCGCTGATCGTAGAGACCTGAAACTTGGAGGGTGTGTTCTTTGTATGACGTAGGCATCCGATAAGAAGGGAAATTCCGAAATTCTACCCCATGCATGAACCTTTTTAACAGAATTGACGGAAGACATGTACTGAAATTCGTCCCTAACGGGGTTAAAAGGGATAGAGAGTTATATATAGTGATTTGCTTTGAAGTTGAATACTCCTTAGTGCTTGTGATTTGAATGGCACCTTTCATTTGAATTTTATTTTGACACATGTTTGAAAACTTAATTAAATTTTATCTATACATATAAAAGCAAATGACCTGACTGGCATATCGATGCTCAAAAAAGGGCGACTTAAAACCTCGAACAAAGAATTTTAAGCAACATCTGTACAATAAAAAAACATGTCTTTTAACATTTTCTTAAATTCCACGCCGTGAAGGGCTGAAATGAGGGTTTAAAAATTTTATTGAAATCGTTGTTCACGCGAGCGAAACCGCTGGCAGAAGCTAGTACATATATAAAGGAACTGTTTAATGCCATACATGATATAAAAAGTTAAATTTTTACGTTACTAACTTAATACTTTCACCTCAGCGGTAGCATGGCCTGCAGAAATACCATCACTAGCCTGACAAATATATTTGCCAATATCGGAAACTTGTAAATTATATATAATCAGCATTCCCGTATCGCTGCTTATTTGATGCCTGTTCTGCGGTAAATATCCATCTTTCTTGTACCAACTGACTTGCAGAGGATTCGTTGACATTTGACTTCTAGCCTGGCATGTGAAGTTTACGGTACCTCCTTTGTTTTCGATCCTAATAGTGGGTTCACTAATCCTGACGTCAATTGTGCTTTCATCTGTCAATATTTTATTTACATGAAATAATGAAGTTTCTTAAAATGTACTCAATTAAGAGTTTGTATACTTATTATAAACTTGGAACTAAAGAGCTGTGCTTACGGAATTGCAAAAAATACAATAAATAGTCTATCAGCTTCCACGATACGCAATAATTTCTAAATAGTCTCATTATTAGACTTATAAATATATTATAAATACGGTACCGATCCTTATAGGTAAAGGTTGTAAATGATATCCCTAAAATGAATCCATTAGCAGTAATTGTTCGACATTAGTAGACTTCGCCCTGCCGTTTGGTATTATTTTTGTAAAGACTCAAATCATAGCTTTTCTGATCTTAATTTATGTTCCTCGTTATAAAACTAAATGCTCAGTGGCTCAGGAGCTGTATACAAGTATAGAGCTCCTGAGCCACTGAGCAAGGAAGCGTAACTTGAACGACTGTCGTGGTGGACGTTATAGTAATAGGTAATTCCATGAACAAATATATAATAGTAGTTATTTTAATACAATATATATTTTTAAATAAAAATGATCCGAATTTAATAAAACTAGTAATTAACGTTATTCCGGTAAATGTTTTTCGGATAGTTGTCAGTTTAGGAAAGTAATGTTAAGATTTTGCAAATCAACTAAAAATAAAATATAGCAAGTTTGAGACGAATATATTTTCAATGTTCAGAATTATAAATTTACCCACCCACAACTAAGCAGTTTGGTCCGGAGTTGGGCTGTCGGCAGTTGCACACGGCAATACCGTACCTATTTAACTGGCAGTCATTTCCATTGCAGTTACACTGTCTACAATATCCATTCAGGTCTTTGTAAAAGCCAGGAGCACAGTTTTCGCAACTAATACCCGTGTAGCCCTCAGGACACATACACACCTGCATAATATTGATATATATTGTTTTTGCGAGTCATAAAATATATTTTATTATATTATTAAATAGGGTAAGAAAAATAACGTAACTAATTTCGTAATTTGTCGTATCATCGCGAATCTAAATATCCATACCTCCCACCTCAAAAACTAGAAAAAGGTGTTTGTAGAGAGACCTACATGACTTATTTTAAAAGAATGGCGTCCCAATTAGTTGAAGGGGATTTATAAACACCCAGGTGAAGTTTGATTCTGTGGGTGTCACCAGCTTGTTAAAATACGTATTTATTTTTAAAATTATATAAATATGTACTATGTTAGTCAATCAAGGCCGTCTTTATTTATTTATAAGACACACCTAGGGAGACCTTACAGTTACCCAAATCTCTCCTAGGGTATGAAATAAAAACGAAACATTAAAGTACATTATACGGCCATCGTTCTCTGATTTATAGTGAATTAATAAATAAATGTCGCATGCCTTAGAAGAAATATCCATCGAAACATCAGCAATTGAAGTCGATGTAATATTTTTTGAAAGTGTTGCTCGAACTAATACCCGCTTTAGATTAGTCAGTACAGACAAGAAATCCGCACGGTTAGCTTCCTTAGGTGAATGTAGGAAATACCAGTCACTTTCTCTTAGAGGAACATTATAGCTCTGGAAAAATAAATATTTAGTTATATAGAGTCCAAGTGGTGGTCAAGTGCGTAGTAGAACACGCACAGTGGAAACTAAAGGGTTCCACAGCTTGATGGAAGAATCTTTTGAACTTTAACTATTAACGAATTAAAATCGACCGTAAAATAAATTGGTAATTTTATACTAATTATAATAAATACAGTTAAAAAGTGGTAGACTGGTGATATGCCTTTAATTGCGCGAAGCCGGCAGGTAGGTACCACCCGCAGTGTCAGTTTTTACTACCGCCATATACTGTTTCGGTTTGAAGGACATTGCAGTGTGTGAAATTACTGGCAAAGGAGATTTAAGAACCAATGTCTCTCGTTGGCAACGCGTTAGTGACTACTACAAGAGAACGGTGTTGCGTGCGCTCATAGGCTACGACAACCGCTAACCATCAGGTGGGTCATATTCTTACGCCTATGCCATACGCTACACCTTTGCCTTACGCTAATTTATATTTTCAACCCTCAGTTACATGTATGGACTACTACCACCAATCTTCATATATTTCATTAATTTACTTCTGTAGCATTAACACACATATTTAATAAATTATATTTAGATAGAGCCAATAATCTCCGAGTAAAATTACTCTAACATTCGGATGGACAAACGGACATGCAGAAATTATAAGGGTTTTTCCATTTGGCTACGGAATTATAAACACGTATAGAAAATTTACCAAGGTTTCTCTAGACCTTATGGGTGTTCGATTAATCCAATAAAGTGAAAAGTCTTCACCGACAAGAACAACATCTCTCCCAGGAGATGATTCTTCAGGATAGCCTCCCGTCTCAAAGCTCTGAGTTAGTGACAAAGTGCCTCCATAGTATCGAACTCTATTACCTAATAGATAAAATGATTTAATATTAAATATATTATATCAACAGCTATATTATAAAAGACATGCCTATGATTCAGAGATATACCTGGTAATGCGGGTAGCGACCAGTATAATTGGTAAAGTGGATTGTATAGGGATGTGAAGACATACTTAAGCTCACTAATACTAGGCGCCGCGATAAACTGATCTTTAATTACTTGATAAGCGTTCAAATCCACAAGTGTGTAACCACCATAGTCTTCACCAATGACGGGTGCTGGCAGACGATCTCTTAAATAATCATCATCCTGAAACAATACGGTTCAGTTTTTATAACGTTATATTTAAATTATACAATCAAAAAATACATCCAATGTTTGCCTACAACCGAATGGTATTCTTCCAAACCCATAAAAAGCTATAAATTCTACTCACTTCATGACATTGTTTAGTAACTCCAGAACAATAGCAACCATCAGAACTAAGAGAGTTGTTGGCGTTGAGACCGGACGTGCCTGGGTTGCATCGTCCATAATATCTTTCACCCTCAACGTTCTCTTCACAAATACATCTTCCATCAGAGTCGCAAGGCTGAGCTTCGTCTCGTGAATCGCAGCTGAAATGCACTCAATCAGATAATAAATAAAATAATTAATAAACGCTGCACACTCAAAGATAGATTCTGATATGTGATTCTGTGTGAATATAATTTTTAATGCTTAGTTTATATATTTTAAAAGCCTGCTGTAGACGCAGTAGTGCCTATTGTAATTAGAATCGATGTTTTATTAAAGCTTAACTTCTAATAAATAAATATATAAAACATCCGAGGTAAGATTATTGCAAACCTAATCCTAAAATAAATCGTATGTTGTTGTGTTTTAATTAATCTTATATAAATGGGCGCAAGCATTTCTGTATAGGACAGTTACTATGCACTTTAATAAGGGTAGCGAGAGTAATTTTATCTGAATTTAAGGCAATGTAAAAAAAATCGAACTTGCACTGTGTTGGTCCTGATGTGGGTATACAGTTGTTGTTTTGATCAGGTTCAAAACCATCTTTGCACTTCTCACAAAATGGTCCATCTGTATAGTCAGCGCAGTCCTAAAGTCAAATAAAAAAAATCTGTCATTTTTCCGCCTATGTGGCGTTATATTTGTTATGGCAAATGAGCACCCAGCTTGCCTCATGAAAAATTATAGCAAATTTTTTTTAAACAACCTGGTCGAGAAATTCCTGCAAGGCCCAAATATTCTCATGTGCCTTTTTTCCTTCACTTCGCTTCACTTTTTTTTTTGGAATGTATATTGCTGTTGGCCCTACTGGCCTTGACAGCGTCACCGGGCAGGGGGCCGAGTACAGAGACTCAGCCGTGATAAAGGGACAGCCCTCACGGGGCTCAAATTTGATTCCGTCCTTAGGGTGCCTCCTGCGAAGCCGAACCACGGCTAAGGACGTCATCGGAGATGGGTTAGAAAATTGTAACCAAGTTGTAATACGATGATTAAACTCAAACTCAAACTCAAATTACATATTATTTAACTACGTAGACTCTGTTTACTTACATAGCATACACCTGTTTCTGGGTGGCATATGTTCGAATGACCATTGCAGTCACAAAGACCACAGCCTTCGAAATAAAGGCCATCTGAGTTCCTATTAGAAAAAAAAATGTAAAAGCATAAAACTTCATTTCTTGCACAGTTTATGCTTAAGCAACAAAATCCCAAATTTTATGTTTAGTTTGACGAGATGAGGATTGCTATTATTTTACTTCAAAATAATTATATAAACCTCGTGTATCCAGGAGCGCAGTCCTCACAGGATGTGCCTATGTAGCCCGTCGGGCACACACACTGCTCTACGTGTTGAGCTATTGGACCATCGCCGTATGGGTCCGCAGTGTCGATACTGGCCTGCACCATTGCCGCCACATCAGTGTTAACGGAGTAGGTCGCCTTTATCAGAATTGTCTCTACATCTGCTAAAGCGACAAGGAAGTGCTCACGGGATACTGGTTTGCCATCGGGTCTGTAATGATGAAATTTGAAATTTGTAACAAAGCTTACAGTAATTATTAATAAATTATATATATATATAAAAACTAATATTATGTCACCTCTGCCAATCTTTTTCTAAGAGTTGGACCCTGGCGTATAAATTTCCATTGCCTGTAGGTTTAAAATCGCCAAAGTAGTGGAATGATAAACTGTTATTCTGTAAATTTACAATGTATCAATAATTTTTATGCATGGAATCAAAAGAATATATACATTTTCGGACTTTCATGAGTCCCTGCTGGCAAGTTCACCATAATATAACGAAGATGAAAATGAAAATATGCCTACATATATGTATATTTCCGCATCTACCGGGTGTTCCAGGAGTCCAGTTGACTCTTGAAAATAGCTTTTTTTAATATCAGTATATCAGTTAATATCAATATATTTAAGATTAATAAAAGCTTTTACTTTCCTTGTTTTGTTGCTACTAAAAATCTCAAATAACTTACACTTATTAGTTGAACATCGGCCGCTTTTTTCTTTAAACCTCCATATTTAGGTACATGGTGGAGTTCATAGGTTAAGAATCCACCGTACGATGTTACTTTATTACCAGCGAAACTAAACCGGTTCAAAAATATTTAAGTTTAATAAAAATTTTCTGCGATTACTTGACACTGCACATGAAGAAAAAATAAATCGTTTTTATACATTTGAAACAGTAATTTCATTACCTCAGCGGAAGACTCCAGTATAAAATAGATGGCTGATAACGGTCAAAATTGTTTAATCCAATCTCGCCTCTAAGGTTCGCCTCTGGTTGCAAATCTGTTGCTATCGGAGCATTGTATCTCATAGAACCCGCGGGTCCTATTGGCGCACTCTGATACAGTTTAACTTGGCTCACCATTTGTGGTGCATTGAAACGCACAGTCGTTGTTTTACGTCGCAAGTTGCTGATCGTACATTGTTGGGAAACGCCGGAGCAGAAGCAATTTGCACAACCATGACTGCAAAAAATATTACTCTGTTTATTTGGGATCGGAATCAATTATTATTCTACATTCATGACAGAGTTTTTAAATACACCTAAAATCGTTGGACAAAAAGAACGAGCCATTCTTGCATTGGTCGCAGTAACGTCCTTGAACATTTTCTTTACAGACACATTTATATGGAGGGCGAACTCGGCTAGTTCCCATAGGGTTGCAGCTGTGCTGAAGCTGAGGTTTACATGAATCACCGACAATCCACGGGGTTCCAATGTAATTAGGAGCACAATAACTGCAGTCAGGACCTTCATATCTGTTAAGTAAAACGTTGAAGACGTGTAAACATAAAAGCATTCTAAGACTACATTCGTTATGACATACATCTGATTATTTATTTATTTATGTTGAAAACATAAAAAAATAATAAGATTTTGTATATTTTATGATTCCCCAGCGTTTATTAATAGATATAGAACGAACCCTGGTAGGCAATCACACACAACGTTTCCTTTTGACCCAACAGAGCAAGAACTTGCAAATTGGTTGCCCCTATTAGTAAGTGGACAAGGGCAAGGCTTGCAGTCACCACCACTGCTTGGATCACCATACGTCATCGGTGGACAGGTATCATTAGAAGTACAAGTGAAGTTCAATGGGCCTGACTTTTGACGTTCGAATCCATCAGCACATTTCTGTAAAATATTTTTGTTTGTGTAAAATAAAAAATAAACAAAGATGTCAAAGAATCATTTTTACAACAATAAAAGTTTTCCAGTATATTCATACCTCGCACGATCTTCCTTTATAAGCTATCGGACACGTACACTCTTCCACCAGGCTAGCCGCACCGAGTCCTATATTATTAATTTGCGCAGATTCCATCGTAAAATCAGTGATATTAACACCAGCATTGTTTGAGTCAGCTCGCAGGAGAATCAATTCAATATCATCCAATCTAGATAAATATTTTAGTGATAAAATTATAACCATTTTAGGGTTCCGCAGCCAAATGACAATACTGTCATGTCCGCCTGTCCGTCCGTCCATCTGCCTACGTCACAGTCATTATTCATTATTCGGAGATTATTGACGCTATTCTAACGAAATTGAGTAAATTGGTGTATCCTATAAACGGCTAGAGAATTATGTAAAATAATAGAATATACATATAAAAATTAAGGACAAAATTAATTAACAAAAAATATTGACTTGACGTTGCAATACTATTACTAACAGGGCAGGATTTAGAGGTCTGGAGGCCTCGTGGCAACAAAAGATTGGAGGCCCCGTGGTCTCAAATTATCTTTCAAATAACTTTTTTTTCAGTCGAGTCTTTCAATACATATGGTAGTAAGAGTATAAAAATGAGGTAGTAAATTGCTTGTCAGGACCATTTGAGATTTTGATATTTTACTCATTCCCTGACTGGAGTGAACAAATTTCGATCAATAATTTCTGTTAATATTTAAGAACAATATAATTTAAAATGTTTGTACAAAATACTGTGGGCAAAGGTAAAAAGCCAAAAAATATCAAAAGGAAAATATGTTTACTAGTGTTTACTAGTGGGAATTTTAAAGATTTTTCCTTCTTTGTGGAGGCCCTGGGGCTGCCGCCACGGTTAAATCCAGCCATGCTATTATAGTTGTTTCTCGTTAGATGCGTCTCTCTTCTGGCTCTGTCGTTTTTTGATTTTTTCCTACATTCCCTTAAATGGACGCAAATAAGCAATACCATGTCATCCCACAAAATTGAAAAAACTGAGTTATATATGCAGAAGTGTTGGTAAATGGCTGAAGAATTTTAAGCTTTAAAACTTCTGAAGGGTTTTAAGCTTTAAAACTTCTAAAAAGCCATTTTTTAAACATGCAATTTATGTATTATTTTAAACGTTTTTGGTTATATTATATACAAAATATGCAGTTTGTATGCTTATTATAAGTGAAAATAAGTAAAATTACTTAAATACATCTTGAAATTGCCAAAAACTTGACCAATACATAAAAAAAAATTAATATGAAGCAAGTTGTTCAAAATTTTCAAACGCGTTTTTCTCGAAATGACATTCGTGTGGGTTGACATGGTATTGCTTATTTGCGGCCAAATATACTCCTACTAATCATCTTAATAAGTGGTCATTAGTAGCACAACGTTTAAGATTATATACAAATACTAACGCCACCATAATGTCCTCTCGGGAAGCTGGAATTAGCCCTCCAGGGGAAGGTTTCTGCCAGTCGCCAGGCGTCAATCGAGCATTAACGTAAGGCTCCCGGGAAAGATCATTACGGCTTTTATGATGAAGACTTTCATATTTTCCCTGTACATTTTTAAATTATTATTCATAATGTAACTTACGAAATGGGCATTTCAAAACAAAGAAGTCGTAACATACTATAATGATTATATCTGGAACGTTATCAATCGCGGTGAGTGGGCTAGGCTTGTGCGCAGATATTCTGTACTTGATGCGACCACCGTATGACTTTAACTGGTTGCCGTTGTACGTTTCTGGTAGAGTGATATATGGGTGAGCTTCGATAGTTATAGACCGGGCTGAATCGTCATCGTCACCGTCACCGTCACCGGGCTGATTTATTAATTTTGTTACCTGCAATTATTGTAATAATTGTGATCAGGTCAAAATGTACAGTTTCAAAATTTAAAATCTGCAAGCAGTGCGTATGTTCACATTTCTAACTTAGAGGTCACGGATGTTTTGCGGGCTTTAGAGCGACTCCCACCTAAACGCTCGGTAGGACCGGATGGCATTCCACCGTTCATTTTAAAGGACTGTCGTTTTATCTTTGCCGAACCACTGTGTCATATATTTAACATGTGTCTAAAAAAGGCAACTTTTCCTGATCGGTGGAAGTTGACCCGTGTGGTTCCTGTCCCAAAGGTGGCGGTGGCTCGAAGGCGTGTAACTATAGGCCAGTAGCGGTTCTTTGTGCTCCGGCTAAAGTTTTCGAATCAGCCATACAGCGTTGTTTGCAGACACAACTTAGCTCACAATTATCTGATGCACAACACGGGTTCCTTGCGGGACGGAGTACTACTAGTAACCTTTTGCACTTTATGACCCAGGTTATACCAGCAGTGGATGCCGGTGGTCAAGTAGATGTCGCTTACTTTGATTTTAAAAAAGCTTTCGACGTAGTGGACAATGACATCTTACTTAAAAAACTGGCGGATGCGGGCTGCACTTCACATACGATTTCTTTTTTCTCCAGCTATATGCGGGATAGGCAGCAGTACGTGGACTGTGCTGGTCACCGATCTGAGACGTACTACACGAGATCAGGAGTCAGTCAAGGGAGCAACTTAGGACCGCTGCTGTTTGTGCTGATGATTAATGACCTGCCTGACGTAGTGCGAGACTCAGAATGTATGCTCTTCGCCGACGATTTGAAACTCGTGCGAGTTGTTGGAAATGTAATGGACTGTCTGTCGCTACAAGCAGATATTAATCGTGTAGTACACTGGAGTCACGAAAATAAACTTTATTTTAATGTTTCCAAATGCTCATCGATATCGTTCAGCCGGTCTCGTAGTCCTATACATCACCAATACACAATAGGAGATGCTGTGATGGAACGCATAACAGAGGTGCGTGACCTGGGGGTGCGTTTCACAGCCGATCTGTCGTTTGGAGAGCATATTGTTACAATTTGTAAAAAAGCCTACCGTAATCTGGGATTTGTATTACGACAAACTCATGGCTTCACAAACATAAATGCATTACGAGCACTTTATGAGACGTTGGTTAGAAGCCACATGGAGGTTAACTCTGCTATTTGGAGTCCGCGTGAAGCAAAATATAAGTCTATGTTGGAACGTATCCAAAATAAATTTGTCAGGTTTTTATATTTAAAATTGTATGGTGTGTATCCGTTTTACCCACTGATGTACCCAACACTGTTTGTTTTGGGTATGGTTGGTTACAACCAGCTAGAGGTTAGACGAGAGCTAGCCCTGGCTAAGTATATAATTGAGTTATTGCGGGGTAGGGTCAGCAATCCCGGAGTCTTGGCAACGCTGAATTTATGCGTGCCGGATCGGTATGTGTGGCGGCGGCGACGGCCACAGCTGTTGGTCGTACCGCGCGCGCGTACCGGGCTGTTGCGCGACGCGCCCTGGACGCGGGCACTGCGCACGCTTAACATGGTTTCCGCTCAAATCGATATATTCCATTGTTCTGAGCGTGAATTCACGAAATTAACTTTATTTGTTCTGTGCTATTGTATAAATTAGTTTTAAAATTGCTACACTATCGCATTGGATATATTCTGTAAAGATAGATGTAATATGTGTTCATAAATAAATAAATAAATAAATAAATAAATAAATGTTTTTTTAAATAAAATCTTCAAAAATTGTGACAAAATTAAAACAAACCGTAGCTGTATTCCTCAGTGGTTGGTAATAATACCGGTTGCTAATATCTTGCCGTTTCGCTATCTGCACGTTTCCATAGTAGTCTTGGTGTACTCCAACTAGTCTAGTACCGTCTTCACCAAGTGGAGTAGGCATGTTGAAAATGTTGAGATCGGCGCTTTGACATTGCGTTGACCTTCCGAAGCAGAAGCATGGAATGCAGTCGCTCTGGGATCGTGCCTCACTGAAAGAAATCATCAAACTGTCCCTTATTGACGAATGATAATAATATAAAAGGTATATAAATAAAGATATGATTTATTAAATTAAGAATAAAATTAAAGAATAATGTTTAATTATTAAATTATTATTTTTTATTTATATAACTAGCAGTCACACTGGTGGTAGGTCTTTTGTTGCAAGAGGCCGGCTAGGTAGGTACCACCGCAGTGTCCAATATTCTGCCGCCAAATAGTAGTGCTTAGGCACTACTGTGTTCCGGTCTGAAGGGCATTGTACGCTAGTGAAATTACTGGGCGAACGAGATTTAAGAATTAATATCTCGAGGTTGGCAACGCGTGAGTGGCACCTACTAATGGTGCTGCAAGCGCTCATAGGCTGCGGCAGCCACTTACCATCAGGTGGGCCGTATGCTTGTTTGCCAACTTCTAACATAAAAAAAAAAAAAAAAAGCCCGCTCCGGCTTCGCACGGGTATAAAATATATAATAAATGTATTTATTAACGACATCACATTAGAAACCTCAAAAATAAGAGTATTTCTCCACTATTTAGTGGATGTTATTATACATATAAACCTTCCTCTTTGATCACTCTATCTATTAAAAAAACCACATCAAAATCCGTTGCGTAGTTTTAAAGATTAAAGCGAACATAGGGATATGGGCCAGAAAAAGCGACTTTATTTTATACTATGTAGTGATGATAGTGATAAGACAATAATATTATAAACAATTCTTCTTCTTCCTAGCATTATTCCCGGTATTTATTCAGGGCTTGCTTATACTCTTATCCAGATTTTACGGGTAATGTAGTCCCCGCCAGGAAAAGCTAAAAATTTTGTAAATACACATTCAGGGGTGGTAACATTGGTGTTAGATAAAAAAATATAAGTCACACCAAAGGAAACTACCAATCAAGAATTAACCATTACTATCGGGTGTTATGATAACAACAGTGGACAGACTCACAAGGGCAAACACCCAGACCGAAACAGATATACAAAACAAAACATCTGTTGCGAGCGGTAATCGAACCCGCGATCGTTGAGGTTGAAAGCAGGCTCGCTACCAGCACTCCGCAATACGCTCGTCACTATATAACATTATTCAAATTTCGTAAAATACAATGTTCTTTACTTGTTGAAGTACCCACTAGGACAAACACTTCCAGTCCTACTGAAGGAAACAATGGAGTCCTGTGTGGCGAATGTTGACCCCTTATTGTTGAATGCTTCACAGGAATATGTACCAATGTCTTCAATCTACAATCAATAATTGATGTTAAATAAACTGAGACAGGGGAGACCATTTAACGTGTGTAACGCTGGAGGCCAGAACTTCCACATCACTCGATTAAATAACTAACATCTCACCTGCATGTCAACACATGTTAGTGTTCCGATACCATTCACGCTGCTAGAAGTACATTTTTCTGGTACATTGCCCTCATTATGACGCCAGATTATAATAGGTATCGGTACACCTAAGGCTTCACAAAAAAGAGTCAAAGTTTCTCCAAGATTCAGCCTTACGTTGGCAGGTGATTGCATTGTAACGCGAATCGGTGCTAAAAAAATATTTATAACAAACATATCATATTTTTACCTTCCAGTCAAGTCGACATTACAATATCATGAGATGGGTCATAAATTAAGTGTGTGTGTGTTCAGAGTTTCTATAAAAAAATCTTATATTGTCGCACAATTAACAAACTATACATATTTTTTATAAGGTCAATTTATTATACTGTTAATAAAATAATATATCCCATAAATGTGAAAGTATGGATTTTTTTATGTTACGCAATCATGAAAAAATGGATGATCGGATTTGTAGTAAATTTGCCACACGGATGATTATGCAGATTGTTACCTGGATTAACATTGTCATAGGATACTTTTTATCTCGGAATAGTATTAGGTTCCCGTGGGATAAAATAAACCAAAATATAAGTTTCGATATAAATGGGTCTTGTGGAGTTACTAAACTCCAAACTAATTAATATTATTTAGACTAATCTCTGCAATTATCCAAAGTACTTAATTATGTCTATCTAAACCTCACCCGCTTCACGCCTAATTCACTAAATGGATTTTAAAGAATTAACACTCGAAAAAAAAATTGACGAGTGTGTTATGGGGGATGATAGTTTATAGCGAGAACCATTTATTTCTAATGCAACAAGCGTAGCCACAGGCAAAAGCTAGTTTATAGCATATAATTATTACGTATTTAATAGGTCATAAATAAAATAGCTGAAGTCTTAAATGAGTTTACTCCTAATTTCTAACTATAAGCTAAGCATAAAGCAGTTTTTTTTTCATGATAGGCAAAATATTTAGATATTTTTACCGCAACCGATTTCATCAGATTTGTCAAGGCAATCGTCTCGTCCATCACATTGGTAACTCTTCGGTACACATTCATTGTTTTCAGCACAAGGGAACTCAGAAGGCAGACATTGGCTATTAGGATCAATAGTCTCGCAGTTTTCTTCATCAGAGCCATCATTGCAGTCATTTTCAGAGTCGCAAACCCAGGACTTAAGTATACATTTCTGATTAGCACACTTAAACTCGTTGGGTTGACATAAGCCGTTGCGGTCTGAAGGTAAATATTTTAAAAAAGCAGACAATCTTATAATTCAAATGTAGACAATATTTTAACAACAATATTTTTATTACCCATACACAGCATGAGTCTTCGTCTGAACCATCCCAACATTCTTTTGGTTGTGTAATTGATTATTTCGTTAAAAATAAATGTCAATTTAAAGTTTGAAGCCTCAGTAGCTCAACGGTAGAAGGGCCGACTTCGCTCCGCTAACGCGAGAGTCGAGGGTTTTATCCCGACCCCCTTGGGCTGTTGTCGTACCCACTCCTAGAGTAATCTTCGAGCTTATTTGGAGGGGCAATAGTAATATTAGTAATGCCTTGAAAAAGCATTTCTAATATTCTTTAAAAAAAAAGAAAAAATGGCCCTTTTATTTTTTTTAATAAGTTTTACTCCAGTAGTAATAAAACTTCCATATTTACCGTTACCTTTTTTCTTTCCCATTCATTTTACTTTACAGGGATTCTACTCGTATTGTATGTATTGGCTACGTTCACCATCCAGCAAGCAATAATCTTTTTTTATAATTTAACGTAGTACTTACCAACACCTTCTACTATTAGTGTAACTGTTGTTTCAGAACCGGGAGAACCTAAATATCGTGGGATTTGACAAATATAAACACCTTCGTCTTCCGACTGAAAATTAAATGCAACAATATAAACAAAACCAAACCGTAATCTTTGCATTAAAATACGTACTTAGCAATATTTGATTGTATTGGAAGAACTTACAGTGACATTATAGATCTCGAGACGTCCCTTTCTATCTGTAGAGCCGGGTTTAAGGGATTTGCCACCTTCCCTGATCCAGCGAACGGGCGCTCTGTCAGGACCTTCGTCTCGACAAGAGAAAACCACATCGTCACCTATGATTATAAGCCCAAGTATGTTAAAAGGCACCAATTAAAACTACATAAATTAAGCAATCCTTGAAACATGCATTTATTTTTATTATTAAATATCGTTAATAAATCTATTTATGGATAAGTTTATAGCAATATAAATAATGTTTAACCTCATAAAAGTCAACTTGCTTTAGCTTATATTTCAAGTGACGCAAAAATCATGTATAATGTATAAAAATATTAAAGTAATGTATAATGTTACGGGTCGGAGCCGCAAAATCTGTATTCAATAAACGGTGTTGTATTCATTTATTATACTGTTATACAAATCATGTCCTCGGGTAATGAGTCGGGGTCTAATACCTTAATATATATAAAGGAATATATTCTATAGATACAAATCATGTCCACGGGGAATACAAATATTTGTAGTCGTCATTATTTGTAAATAAATATAGTTAGTATTGAACTGTAAATATGTATGTTGTAATGTTGATTGTATATTAATTAAACACCCATTCAAAACTCGATGAAATGCCAGTTTACAAATTAATATTTGTACTATCCTTATCAATTATTTGAAACATTTAAAAAGTTTATTGTAGTAAGTCGAAACATATAAGTGAAACTAATTAAATATATTGTTACGGTGAACCTTATCACCGGGGTATAAAGTTCAAAATCGCTTGCTACCCTTTCTGACTATTTGCTCCGTTCGAGTAGGTTATAGAAAGATGTGTTCTCGAAAAGTGCCATATAACATTTCGTGAGCGGAACTATCTTGAACCCGTGTTCCGCACTATATCAGCGGCCCGGCGCGTCGACTGAGTCATTCAGTTCTGAGCAACGAGCGAAGAAACTACAAGAGATACAAGTGAACAAGTGTGATAATTAGTGACCTTGGCTATTCTTTTGGTCTACGATTGACCTGTGATTTGTTAAGTTCGGTTGTGTCATCTAGAAGATCCCAATAAAGTCTTATTTAGAGCCATCAGGTGTTTATTTCCAAATCCGCGAACCCCAGCTCGTAACAATATGTAATAAAATGAAGTATAGCTGTTATGAAATAACTTTTAAAAATTTAAAAACTTTAACGAAAACCACCCAAAAAAATAATCTAATATGAGTTAGGATTATATATTTGAATATTACTCAGATTAGAAGCTAGGTTAAAACCCTTAGTGCACTTAAATATTGATACACTGACTCACCATAATGTACTGTACCACCACCACCATGAAATAAATATTGATACAATATTAATAAACTATTTTTAATCGCCCACCAACACTGTATCTACTCAACTTTAAACTACTCTAAACTTACCACTTCGAACAGTCTGTTCCGAAGGATAGATTTTAAGCTTCAGAGCTGCAAAATAAAAATAAGTTATTTTATAAATTCAAAACTCTATTAATAGATAATTTATTTCTAGTAAAAGTTTATCGTGAGGAAATTAGTTAATAGTTAAAAACTTTTTTGAATAAAAGGTGACTATGATTTTGTTCAGGATATATATTGTTTGCTATCATATTTATTTAAGTGATTATGATTATAAGTCTTTAGTATAATAACCAAGACAAAACATAACAAAAAACATCAATCAATATATTAGATTAATAAACCTTAATGTCCGAGTTGGTGATGCTAAAAAAGATTATATATTTTAGTCAATGAAGAACATTGGCAGACATTGAAATGCATGACGACGTTGTGGCGCAGCGGTAGCGAACCTGCTTTAAGTGCCACAGGTCGCGGGTTTGATTCCCGTTTGGAGCAGATGTTTTGTATTGGCGTGTTTGTCATTGCCATTGTGGATGTTTCCAGACCCCCGACACAGGATGTCAATATTCTAATGGGGGCCGTTGAGTGTTTAATGTTTATTTATATATTTATCGATTTCAATAAACTATCTTTACCAAAAAAACATATATTTATTTTATTTCAGAATAATTAATGATAAAATAGCGCTTAATAATTCAGTGTACTCTGTATCTGTGTTGACACCATTGTGGCGTGGAGGGTAGCGAGTGTGCCTTTTGTCTCAACGGTTGCGAGTTCGATTCCCGCTCGGGCAGATGTTTGTTAAAATTTCTGTTTCGGTCTGGGCGTTTCTCCGTGTAGGTCTCCCAATCGTGCCTCGGAGAGCACGCTAATCTGTCGGTCTCGGTTGTTATCAGATAACATCTGATAATAAACGTTAACCCTTGATAAGTAAATTGCTCTCATACAGTTACTTGTTTGCCCTTAAGGTTGCTGAGGTCAGATGGCCATTACTCTGTATAAAAACTAGTATCCTGTCAAATCCGGATAAGAGTCATAAGCAGAACGTGGGTAAAGAAAATACCGGGAATGTTAGGACGAAGAAGAAGACTCTGTATCTGTGTAATCAGCCTCTGTATAATGCCACGATCAAAAAAGTATATATTCGTGATCAGTTCAAGCAGTTTGCTTACTATATGAGAAATGGTAACACAACCTATAATTATTTACCAATCTCATCAGATTCATCGTCGCATTCAGTATAGTAGTAGAACAGTGAAGTATGCTTATTATTATATATCAGAGGGGGCAAAGGGACAGGAAGCTAACTTTATGTTAAGTGATCACCGCCACCCATGAACATTTTTTTTTTTATGTTAAAGTTGGCAAACAAGCATACGGCCCACCTGATGGTAAGTGGTTGCCGTAGCCTATGAGCGCTTGCAGCACCATTAGTAGGTGCCACTCACGCGTTGCCAACCTCGAGATATTGGTTCTTAAATCTCGTCTGCCCAGTAATTTCACTAGCGTACAGTGCCCTTCAAACCGGAATACAGTAATGCTTAAGCACTACTATTTGGCGGCAGAATATTTGACACTGCGGTGGTACCTACCTAGCCGGCCTCTTGCAACAAAAGACCTACCACCAGTGAAAACCACCACATGTGCAACACGAGAAGGCACAGAGGCTCGCTGCCGATCTTTTAAAAGAAAATAGGCTCTTCTCTTGAAGATTCCCTAAATGTGTCGATTCAGAAAGACCGTCGACGAAAACTAGTTCCACAGAGTGATTTTTGAGTGATGAGAAATACCTTCTAAATAACGCTGTTGTGGATTTCCACACAGCGAGGTCATGGTGATAGTATTTTGCTTACTTTCTTTCGGTTCAGGCTCCAGCCTACCAATTTGACCGGAACCGTCTACTTCATTGACAATACCTTCGGTTCGATACCTGGGATTGTATATTATAAAAGTTAATAATAATGTGAAACAGGTTTCATCGCCTACAATATCGACGTCTTAAATTTTCTAAAGATACATTGCCTGTTTTTTAGAAAAACAAGTAATATGATTCATAGAAACTGAGATAAGATGTCTAGACTTATTTCGAACAAAAGCAATTTTAAAGTTTTATTTATGCAATATTTACAACGTCTCACGGCGACCTTTGCGGTAGAAATGTGTCTTATTTTTTATGTAAATAAGCTATATCATATAACGAAACTTATTCTTCAATAATTCTACAGGAACCGAACATTTTTCGGTGTTGTGTATTAATCGAGATAATAAGCTTTGTGAGTGCTGTTTTCATATTTTGATATCTGCAGTAAAAAAGATTAAAACTAAAAATATTGATTCATTGCATAATTTATTTATTTTGAGCAGAAAATACTCCGTTTAGCGTAATAGACACAGGTTTTTATCATTTATACATCGACGTCAAGAGATTATGGAATAAGCACAGGATATAATCATTACGTGGAACTGTTTTTATTTTGAACATACTTGTGAAATGTGAAATGAAGTTAAAATTTCAAAAAAAATATATATATATTAAAAGTTTACGTACGATTTATCTTCGCCATCATCTGTGAGGTTATCTTTAATATCCGACGGTGTACATGAGAACAGAACAAAAAAAAAATTAAAAATATATAATTAAATAAATAAAAACCAATTTAGTAGAAAATATATCGCGATCGGTTCAAGCAGGTTGGTAATTAAATTCTAGATGATCGTATTGCCGGTTGGGCCATTGGTTTCGTCAGTGTCATCATGCCAATTTTCTAACTGTTCTTACTATATGAGGTACCCCGATCAATAATTATTTCCCAAATCTAATTAGATTCATCGTCACAATCAGATTAGTCGTTACAGTATGTTTATTTTTAAATATCAGAGGGGGATAACGGGCAACAAGCATTATATTCTAGTAATGCTTCTAATTAAGTCTTTCGTCGCTAAATTACCAGGAGTGGACTCTTACCAGAATATATAATATATTCGTAAATTAATGGGTAACATCGATTATTAGGCTATTAATGTTATTCTCATTCTAGACCCCTTTTTTTTAAAATTAAGAATAGATAATCTTTCTTATCTGTATATCTGTAAATTGTATACTTACAACAATTTTTTTCATCTGAGGAATCGCTACAGTCGTTGACTCCATCGCATACTTTCCTTTCTTCGATGCAAGAACCATCGTCACATCGGATCTCGTCTTGTCCACATTCTGAGGATATATTAATTTAGAAGTATTTTTATCATAAATTAACTACGACCATTTAACATAAAAAAAAATTGTTAGATTATCTAAGTAAATCTTTTAAACAAAGAATTATTTGTGAAACCATAGCACTTTTTTAAGAATTTTATATTTGTCAAAAATTACCGTCAAAAATATCGGAGGTAGAGAATAAAACTCAAAATTTTATTCAATTAAAAAAGAATGCTTTAGGCTAATTTTATCGTTAGTTATTTTCAATAAACAGTTAAGTTGTAGGTAAGAAAATGTTTTTCGCTGACCACAGACTCGTCTTTTCCATTAGCGCAATCGACGATTCCGTTGCAACGATACAAACTCAGGAGGCATTTACTGTCGTACCAGTAAAAATCTTCACTAGGTTCTGTTCATTAAAAAATTTAAAGAACATAAAATACATTTAAATATAAATACAAAAAAAAAGAAATGCTACAGACTCCTATGTCGGAAACAAGCACCCAACCAACCCAAACTGAAAAATTACATAAGTATTTTTTTTTTATTCTAATGTAATCCTATCGTCAGGGTCTTGCAGGACGTGCTCAGGACGCCTTACTTTTGTCGGTTGGTTACATCGGTCTGTGTAGATACAAGCATGTCTAATCAAAGGATTTGGATGGAAAGTAGTTTGATCGAAATAGTTTTGCGATAAGCGCTTCAAATGTTTGGGGATCGAATCGATTTCAAAGTCTCTATGGAGATCTACGTTGCGAACGTACCACGGACAGCCCGAGGCCATGCGTAAGAAACGGTTTTGAATTATTTGTAATTGATTAATTCGTCTGGCGTGGACATGCGAAAAAACAGGGCTCGCGTAGGTCAGTATGGGACGTATACAAGCTTTGTATAATGTCACCTTATTTCTAAGGGACAGTTTACTCCGCCTGCCCAACATCGCATACAATCTTCCCAAAACCAACGCTGCTTTATCACGTGCCTTGCGGATATGAACTTCAAAGGTGAGTCTGTTGTCGAGTATGACGCCTAGATATTTGGTTTTATCTTTCCATGGGATGGGATGATCAAACAAGGTGATGACTCCAGGTGGACCGGATCGCCAGTAAATCCTAATGCGGGGTGTGTTAAAAAGGACACCTACGCTTTTCTCGGGATTGACTTCAATCCTATATTAAACTTATTATATTAATATAATCAATATTATCCTTCAAGATTTAAACCATTTTCCTAGGACATCGGCTGCAGATTGGAGACGCCTGGTAAGGGCGGAAACTGATACAGAAGTCGTGTAAAGAGCGGTGTCATCCGCGAAGAGTGCTAGATGAACACTTTTGGTCGGTCTCGGAATGTCGTTTATATAAATAGCGAATAGGATGGGAGCTAGTACGGAGCCCTGAGGGACACCTGCCCCGATGGGACGAGGGGATGACAAGGTACCCTCTACTCGAAAACGGAACGTGCGATTTGACAAGTAGTCTCGTATGATAAGCACGAGTCTGTCTGTCTAAAGCTGAAGGGGTGAAATGAGGGTTCAAAGTTTATGTTAAAATAGTTATTCGCGCGGGCGCTGGCAGAAGTTAGTAATATATTAAAAATGAATGTTTGTCCTCTATGATTTTGTAAATCATGGATCGATCCAATTTTGCATAAATTTTAAAAATTGTTCTGTATAAACCCCCGAAGATTTTCTTTCTTTTTCCTCCCGCCATTTAATATAAATTTCAATTTACAGTTAACTTTATAATCCTTTTGTAAACCAACTTATCCAATTCAATAATGATAAAATTTAAATTAGTAGTATACTGTATTTATTGTATAATTACTTCTGCCGCGGCTTCGCACGCGTGTATAACAATTTTTGCACATTTTATTTTTGTACTTATATTTTTTACACCTAGCGTGCTATATACAAATATTTGGTTTCGTATAAGAATTTTCTTCCTTTTTTTCATTCTCTGCTAGTTTGGTTTTCGCGACTGAATGTTGGAATAACTTCATCCACGGTTCCGTCTATATCTATACTAAAATTCATCATAATCGTTTCAGTGGTTTAGACGTGAAAGCCTCACAAATAAACAAATAAAAAAGTCCTCTTTTCGAATTTACAATAATATTAAATTTCAAGACAGCCAAATATTTATAATTACTTTTGCAGTTCAGACTTTTGTCTCATAAATTTACATAAAGTGTTAAAAGATTTTTTTTTAAATAATCTTTGAAACGAAGCAGTAACGCAAAAAAATAGAGTAACATATATAGTTCTGTTATATAAATTGAGTCTATTTAAAATTCTATGCAGTTATTCAGGGTAATGGCTGACAAACTTAAATAAGGTTACGAGTAGCTTGACAAACAGATATCAGATGACTAATGACGGCACGGCAGCGTCCACTATCTTTATACCACCGCAGTCTCACATTATCTTATATTATATTCTTCTATTTTATTTTGCTTACTTTCTTTAGGTTCGTGATCCAAACTGTCAATAGTACCGGTACCTTCGACTTCGTTGTCAACAATATCTTCGCTTCGATATCTGGAATAGAAAATTATAAAACTTGGTAATAATATGGTAATAAGGTGGCATAATAATTTTCTTAATCGCTAAATATGTCGACGTAATGATTTTTCTAAAAAAATACGATTAACTCAATACGATATGAAAAACTAACAAAAGATGTTTAGACTTATTTCGAACAAAAGTCATTTAAAAAGTTATATTTTATAGGATATCTGCAGTAAAAAAAGAACAAAGCTAAAAATATTGATCCATTAGCTTGAATTATTATATTATTACATTAAAAAAAAAATGTTGTTATTATTATTATATAACCTAGGTTTTTGGCTCAAACTTTTCTGTGCCTTTTTTTTGTATGTGTATGTTTTTTTTTCTCTATTAACTTGTATTTTTATGATTCTATTTTAAACAAAGTATGTCGTAGTTTACGCTTTTGATGTCGCATGTTGAGTTAGCCTATAAGTGTGTATGTACACAATCATGTAAGCAAAGTAAGGCATTTATTGTAAGTTAATAATATTGTTATCGTTGTGTACTGTTGGCTTCCTAATAAATAAATAAATAAATGAATTATGCAGTAGTCGCAAAATATGGTATATAATACGGAATTGCTATCAATTTGAACATAATTATGAAATGTCATAAACAATAAGATTTCTTAAAATATTTAACAGTTTACTTACAATTTATCATCTTCTGTAACGTTTTCTTTAATATCCGACGACGGTGTAGATGAGAATAGAACTAAAAAATTAAAAAAAAAATGTAAATTAATGTCAATTTGGTACAAAACCTCAATAAACTTCAGACGGTACATTATAAGCCTTTTATCTATATAAGAGGGGCAAACGGGCAGGAGGCTCACTTGATGTAAATGATCACCACCGCCTATGAACATCTGCAACACCATATATGCACCATCGGTATGCAGGTGCGTTGCCGACATTTAAGGAAAGAATAGGTTCTTCTCTTGAAGGTTCCTAAGTCGTATCGGTTCAGAAAGACCGCCGGCGGAAGTTGGTTCCACAAAGTGGTTGTGCGAGGAAGAAAATGTCATCTAAATCGCGCTGTTGTGGAATTACAGACATATCATATCTTCTATATTATTGAACAACATTGCTATATACAAGTATATAACGCATAAGCACATAACTCATCGCTAAATATTTTTAAAGATCTATGCAAAGATACGTCATAAGTGGGTTTTTTTTTTACCATCTGTTATATTTCAATATTTAATTTCAAATTTGTTTAGTGGTGTATAGAATTCATCTATTTCCTAAATTTCGAATAGATGGAGCCAATTGTCTTCGAGTAAAATGAGTGTGACATACGGACGGAGTGAGTGATGACGAAAGGGATCCGTGTTTGCCATTTGGTTAAGAAACGTAAATCGTGCGAGAAGTGTCTAAGCAAGTATATATACTTACTATGATCTTGTCGTTGCAGCCTCCTGATATGACCAGAAATGCCTGAGTTGCGGGTGTCTGCTTCCAAGAATTCGTTCATCAAGTCATCGTCACCTGCCCAGTAGATATCCTCAGCTGACACCTTTGAACAAAAATATTACTCATATTATGACTGAAGTCAAATTGATTCTTTATTTGCCGTTAACGTTTTTATTGTTTTACCAGTAAAGGAGTGTTCCCGAAGAATATATACGTTTTACACAGAAATAAAAACTAAACATGAATAAATAAACGCCACACACTGAACAGCCCTCGTTAGATAGTTAAATCCTGTGTCGGGGGCCACAAACATACACAGTGACAAGGACAAACACATCCATGTTGGAAAACATGCCTGTAGGGACAATACAAACATGTGGTCTGAGAAGGAATCCAACCCGCAACCTGTGACGCTTAAGGCACGTTCGCTACCGCTGCACCACAACGTCGTCACTCAAAATCTCATGATAGTTTCTTTGTTTTCGAGATATCGATGTTTGAAGTTTGTTTTTTTTTGCATATTCATTAAGCGAGTTTTTTCAACAAAAATACGAAATATGATAAAAAATAAAAATATTTATATAAACCACACACACACAAATTAGATACTCTTATCGTAAAATTGTATTTTTACATTACGAGCTATTTCATCAAGTTCTTTAAGGTTCTGCTTTCGGATGGATGTATGTGTGATGTAATCGTAGTCTTGTTCAATGTATTGTATAATTAGGTACACAAATTCGAAGTGAACATTTAAGATTTTTACTAAAAAAAAATTGAATGCGACTAAATACATTTTCAATAAAAAGTTTAGCGATTCGAAATTTTGTAAATCAAAAAGGAAAATTATAATCTTAAAAAAGTTTCTTTTGTTTTCAATTAGCCAGCAAAATTTCGCAAATCAGTCACAAAAAGCGAATGCGCAAATGTGTTGAACATTTACCTTAGAAAGAAGAGTCACGAGGAGGAGAAAGAGGACCTTCGTAACCCGCATGGTGATGGTTATTCGATTTAGTGTGATGGTATTAACTTTGTCTGGTAGGCGGCGAGCGGGGAGGCACCAACCGTGCCTCGCTAGCGTCGAACCGCGAATGCTTCGAGTACTGAGCGCTTTGACGCACAAATGTTTGTACCTATCGCCTAGAGATATAAGAAATTACTAGTTACGAGCTTTTTTGGAGCGGCAATCGGAGTACTAGTAATGTCTTAAAAAAGCATTGCTAATATTCTCTATGAACCATATTTTATGAGAGCGAATCTAGTATCGTAATTGATAACGATGACGTGTGACCTGCTACTACGTCTTTTCTACCGTACGATAAAATAAGTGCCCGTTTGCCCCTTCTTACATAAAAACAAAAATGCACCGCATTTCATAGCAGGACAGTGCGCGCTAGCCGTAAGGAACTTTACCTTTTCTAAGCAATACCCATAACATTTTTAACTATATGGTAATGATTATTTATTTTGCTTTATTGATGCTCAAAAGAAAGTAAATAATATGAAAAAATTGGATTAGTAGAAATACAGATTTTCATACAGAGACAGCAACAATTTACTGCGCTTTTACATAGGAAATTGAATATTAATGTTATATTTTAAGAGAACTCTCATAAAAGTGCCGTGACAGCTCACTTAAAGTTGAACCATTCAACTGTGTTCGTCAACAGTTTAAAAAAGAAGTAGGCTACAGTTAAAACCGTCTGTTGAATATTTAGGACCTGGAATTTCAGTGACAACTACTCTACTGATGTTTGATCTACCTATTCAGTCATTTCAAAATGTTATCCACGAAATGAAAAATAATCAGACTAAAAATGTGAGTATTTAATTCAATTATAATTTTGAATAATAAAGTCTGTTTCTTCTAGTAGTTTAGTTTGTTTGTGGGTGATACGCGTAATCCATTCATATATTTATACATGTATATTCAGGATTGTTTACAAATACAAGTACTAAGGAAACATGGAATTAGACTATTAAGTACGTCGAATAAGAAGAACGGAATTAAAAATTGCGTGTAAAATTAGACTAAGCGTACAGCGGTCCTAAAAATATAAATATATATAATAAAAATAAAAAAATATAATTTTTAACGATTCGAAATCTCTACACAAAATATATTTTAGGAACACATAATATACTAGCTGCGCCCGCGGCTCTTCACGTGATGTACCATTTTTTCTTTATTGCACGGAACCCTTTTTCTCAAATAAAAGTAGTCTAAGTTACTCCTTATTACATCAGCTACCTGCCAATAAGAGTCCCGTCAAAATCGGTCCAGCCATTTCAGAGATTAGCCGGAACAAACAGATAGACAGACAGACAAAAATTGTAAAAAATGTTATTTTGGTGTATGTGCCGTATTCATATACAAGTAGTAAAAAACGGTTATTTCAATATTACAAACCGACAGACCCGACCGACCAATTTTATTATATGTATCTTATTTATTATATGTATGTTATGTATGGTTTATGCATAAGCCAAAACATTCGCTATTTTTGCTACACGTGCCAGACGGCTTGGCTCATATTAGGTACAGCCAAAGAATCTGAATTATTGTAACTAAGAACCGAAATGCTAGCATTCTTGCTATTAGGTACATGAAAAACACTTTTTTAATAGTAAATATGTTTACACGATTATGACCCATATTATACTTTTAAAAAGATATTTGTGAATTATGCATGATTTTTTAATTGTACAGCAAAAGCAAAGTTTCAGTTTTACATGAGATTTTTGTAGTACAAGACTTGCTTTGCTAGACTTTTTACATTTTGTTTTTGATGAGATTGTGGCGCAGCGGTAGCGAACTGCCTTAAACGCCACAGGTCGCGAGTTCGATTCCCGCCCGGAGCATCATATGTTTGTATTGACCATGCAAGCATATTTTCCGGTCTGAGTGTATTTGTCCTTGTCCTTGTATATGTTTCCGGACCCCGACACAGGATATCACTATCCTAATGGGGGCCGATGAGTGTGTAGCGTTTATTTATTTATTTAAAAACATGCAGTGTCAAATCATACTATTTAATCAAAATATTACGAAATTAATGATCATGAGGTCAGTCCATGTTATAGCGTGTATATTAAAAAATTATAATTATTAACGTAAACTAAACAAAACCATATTAGTTTATTAAGGAAAAGAACCATATTAAGGAAAATATAACAAATAAATACAACCATATTTTATTGATCTCTGGGTTTAAAAAATACTAATAGGAGTTTGGTTTGATAACATCTGATAAGCAGTTTGTTATTTGTTTGTAGTTTACAGAAATAATAATGAATAAGCGTTAGCGATAAACTGAGGGTTAGCAGATGTAACCCAGAGGTTACGATTCATATTTTTCTAAACTTTAAACTCTGTTATCACCCTGAGTATTCTTTTTGTTATATTTTAAACAATACATCTTTTAGCTCTCGAGATTACAGGCATTAATTTCATTTTTTTTTTTTTGGAAATTTATTCTTTTCATAGAAACTCACTATAGTTATGTTACTTTTAAAAAATATCAAAATTTCTATAGTATTTTTTTTTTATTTTATTTTACTAGCAATGCTTTTTTAATGGCATTACTAATATTCCTATTGCCCCTCCAAATAAGCTCGAAGCTTGCGGTAGGAGTGGGTACGACAATAGCCCAAGGGGGTCAGGATCGAACCTGCGACTCTCGCGTTAACGGAGCGAAGTCGGCCCTTCTACCGTTGAGCTATTGAGGCTTCAAAATGGTATGGTATTTTTTTATATTTTTCTTATAATAAATATTAGCAATGCTCTTTCAAGTCATTACTAATTGTCTCTCCAAATAAGCTAATAAGGGAGTCAGGATCGAATCCGCAACTCTCGCGTTAACTGAGGATAGTTTTTAAAAACAAAAACTGCAACCGCCACAACCGCCACGTCTTGTGGGCCACAAGACTAGGTCTTAAAAAAGAATCGTAAATCCAACTTATCATTTGTTAACGATGGTTGAAACTTGAGTCAATCTCAGATTTTCTGGGATATAAAGTGTTAATCCGTGGAATAAACTATCTCGTTGGCAAGCTTCTTCTAAGTCCAATCTGCCGCGTTTTGAGGATTTATTAAAAACATACAAACTTTAACATTTATAATATTTGTAGGGTATTTGATAATAATATTTAATAATAATTATTGTTATAAATGTCCCAAAAGTAATTTATCAAATTTTTTTAGTAAATGAACAATAATATGTTGTCTTCTAAAGATCTAAGAAATTACGATTTTATTATTTCGATTTAAAAGTATTTTAAAGAACTGTGATTGGAAAATAGAATTCGTATATTACAAATAACAGTGATTTAAGGTGCAGTCATTTTTATGACAACTTTAATACAGAATTACTGTGAAAAGAAACTTTGTCTAATCAAAATAATATGACAATTATTTCAATTGTATAATTTTAAGAAATATATTTTAGCTTTTATGATGGGCACTGGACTTTAGTTATATATGATATTTAATAAATAAAACTACCAAGTTCACAAAATTATATAATGAAATTTATTACAATATAATTCAAAGTTATATCAGTTCTAATACAATAATTCTAAAATAGATGTGTCACCAGCTGACTTTGCTAACAGCGCTTGCTTTGCGATGAGCGTTGCTTTGACAGAGCGGTCGATCGAGCCTTTTTAAAAGTACTATTATATTTATAAATTATTACAATAAAAAAGCGCGTAACGTGACATGTTATAAAAAAGTGAGGTGCTTTCGGTAACCCAAGAGACCCCAATTTCTTATGAAAATTATACGGATTTAGAACTAACTAGTTATAAAAATGTCAAGCTCGATTACAATTTTTAACATTAACCTATCTGTAATGTTACAAGTGTAATTAATAATATAGTCCGAGTAACGTTACTTGTATTCTAGTAGGTAACGTACATTATATGAAGGTATTTTAATTAAAATAAATTGGTATTTGTTCTGAAATAAAAGTTAAAAAATAATTATAAAAACTTAGTAATGGTAATACGTTAAAAAATTATTTTTTATATGTTTCAATAAAGCTACCTTTTTATTTATGATAACTTTTATTTCATATTAAATTATCTGATAAAATCAATAAAACGTTGTTTATAACGTATCGCATGTATTAATATTGATAAAAATAGTTTTTAAAAAAATGTGAAGAATGTTTGATAGCGTCACGTCCGCGTCCCGCTCCGGCGACTCGCGGCTGACAAACTATAATAAAACCTTATCAACTAGTTTCAGTATTGGGTACTTATATCAATATTTCAGGATACATCCTTAAATCTAATTCTTCCAATTTTGGTCACAAATTAATATAAAACTATGCGCTTGCTAAAACTTATTGATATATACATTTAAGATATATTTTAAAAAGTAAAATACATATTTAAGTTAGGAATAAGCATGAAATATTATTTTAAGCAAAAATCACAGACACTTTTCTTACAATCGGTTGCATAGACTCATAAATTTTAAAACAAGTGGCTTCATACAATAGCTAGATATTAAAATTTTAAATGTATTTCTAAAGAATTACAATTGGTGGTGATGTTATTGAAAGTCGATCACTATGTGGTTCAACTGCGTGTTGCGTATTCGATAACTTCACTGAACTGCATTTAAACGAAACAATACTTTTAAAAGAGTCACTTATCGTACATCTCAAAACACTATATTATTATTATTTGATTTATATGTAGTGGTTATTGAATTATTAATACTATTAATGTATAATTACGATTGTAGTAAAAAATAAAAACTAGGAAATAATGTTAATTTTACGGACTTCACTTTAAAATTCAGTAAATTGAAATCAGAGTAATATAAATGTCGTAAAAGAAAATAATACTATAAAATTAAAAACATCGTCTTATAAAATATTTTTTTTATGTGAAAAATAATTAAAAAGTATCTAGCGCTCTAATGCGTGCGTAATTCTGCAGTATTCACGTATTCCAACTAAAGAGCCAAATTGATTAGAATATTGTATCACTTGAATCTAGTACCGTCGAGGAGCCGTCGCTATCCTGTCATTGAGATCAGGTTTTTCATATTATTTTCAAGATGTACACAAAGTTTCTTTAATATTTTATAAAGCATTTGCTTTCAAACTAACTCTAGGGCGAGTCGCAACGTACGAAATATAATAAACATCAATGTAATTGGATAGGTGGGCACAATGACTATATTACGAACGATAATACTTATGCTAAACATAACCTCACAGTAAACATAATTCTATACTTATTTCGCATTACAGAGTTTTTTTTAATGAGAACATCAAGAACTTGCAGCACGTCCATTGTAAGCCGCAGTTACAGCCAAAGACGTATCGTATGATCTAGTTAGTGAAAGTAATATGATTTTCTTTGAGTGCGCGCTTCGGTCAGGTGTCGTTAGGCGAGCGCAGCGCGTGCAGAGCGTTGCCGAGACCCGACGGCCGCCGCCTCTCCAGGAACGTCTTCAGCTGAGTGGCTGAGAGCTTCGAGTTCTCCGCCTGCCAAGTTCACATTTAGTAATTACATGATCAATAAGCTAAGGAAAGTAACCACATTTTGACTACCAAATTTAACAAGACACTAACCAATAGTATAAATTATAAGAGAAAATAAAAAGGACAAAAACGACAAACTGAGGTCAAAAAGTTAGTTTTTTTAACCAAAAACAACATTTTTAAACCGAATAAAACATCACGATAAACTGATTCTCAGTTCGTCAATTTCGCTGGGGATTGTTAACATTTTTTAGCTTTTAATATAAAACCTGTAATGATTTACTGATGTCGAATGAAGACTTAATCTTAACGTTAATTAAATTATTGTATAATGAAAGAAAATATTTCGCTCTCACCTCTTCGAACCAAGAATCGAGCAGCGCCTCCCTCGGCGCGAGCCGACGCGCCGGCGCCGGCTCCAGGAGGCGGCGGATGAGCGCCTGCGCTCGCTCGTCCACATTCGACCAGTGTTCCGGCGGGAAGCAATAGTCGCACTTTATGATGTTCGCCGTTGTCTCTTCGATCGACTCGTCCAGGAATGGTGACAACTGTATCAAATATATATTGTCTAAGCATTATATTCAAATAAGAATATATTAAATTCTAAGATAGCTTGCTATAAGAGAAGACTCATGAATTATTTCTAATTAAGGATCAATTATGATGAATACCCGCGACTTTGTCAACGTGGACTACAATTTATCGCAATGTCCTTCAAGATTTAAAATACCTGCATAACAAATTTCATAAAAACAGACAGACTGTCACAGCCACATGAAGATTACAGAAGTGGAATGATTTAATATAGTAGTAAAACTAACCCCAGTTAAAAATACATAAAGGAAAACGCCAGCGGCCCAGGCGTCCCAGGCGGGAGCGGGCGGACGACCCAAAACGCATTCGGGTGGCGCGAATTCGAGCTGAGCGGGGGCGGGCGGTAGGACAGTTGTACTCTCCATGCCAGTTGCGCCTGAATTACTAGCGCCATTTTCCAATTCAATCGCTGAACCTAAGTCTACCAGCTTCAGTTGCGGTTGTGCTCCACCCAGCTCGACTAATATATTCTCCGGCTTGAAAAAAAAAAGCAAAATTATTAAACATGAAAACTTCCTACAATCGAAGAAAGACCACCAATATTTAATGTCTTAGATATTTCCGTACCCGAACGTCGAGATGTGCAACGTTGTTGGCGTGCAGCCAGTCCAGAGCGGAGAGTAGGTTCCTCGTGTGCGTGGCGACGGTGCGCTGGGTGTAAAGGTCGGGCGAGGCGGCGGCCCAGTCCAGCAGCGGCCCGCCCGCCACCAGCTCCAGCACCAGCGTGTGCGCGCCCGCGCGCGGCACCTCCGCGAACAGCGCCAGCGCGCGCACCACCGCGCCGTGCGCGCCCCCCGACAAGATACGGTACTCGCGCACCGCGTCCGCCCCGCGACCGCTCACCACCTGCCACCAACACAGTTACATTTCTCTCTTTGTATTATTGTAAACATAATCGCATACACAAGTTCAATTCATTATTTGAAATAGTAACCTGCTTGAGAGCGACCCGCTGACCGGTTCCGGTGTCCCGAGCAGCTAGGACGCGAGCAGTCCTCCCACGTCCTATTTCCTCCTCAAGAGTGTAGCGTCGTGCGAATTGTTCTCGTTGCCAACCACCGCCTCCACCACACGTGGCTGGTCCGGACGCCGCCCCTGCCGCTCCGGTTCGAGCGCTCACTACTCTGAAGCTATACTGCCCCGCCGGTAGTTCCTCTAAGGCTAGTGTATTCGCCGACGCCGGTGTTTCCGTTGCTCGCCGCCATTCTCCCTCGCCGACACGACAGTATTCTAGATGGACTGCTTCAGATTCGTCCCACTGTATCACGAGTCCACCTCCTGGATGCGCCCTCACGGCAGGCACCCCTGGTGCCCCACCCGTCCCGACCGTTAATCGCGCCGAGCTTTGGACACCACCTAGTTCATTGCTGACGAGACAACAGTAGACTCCAGCATCAGAGGCACGACAGGCATGAATCGTAAGTGTAGCGAGGCCGTCAGTACCGAAATTGATAGCGAATCGTCCACCATGACGTAGGGCGTGAGTCTCTGGAGCGGTTTTCCTCCAGGAGGCCGTGGCACGGGTAGCGAGCGCTCGGCAGGCGAATGTAGCGGAGGCACCGGCCGTGACCAGCACGTCGGCAAGTGGCTCCGCTAGCTCGGGAGCACGTAATTCTGTCACTACGCCCTCGCTGGGCTCACCCGAGCTGCCGCCACCACCGCCACCGCCGCGACGCAATTTCAACCCCCAAGCGCGCTTCGACAAGCCCTGTCACACAAACATCTCACTATTAAGATTGTAACAAAATATATGAACCAATAAAAAAGCGAACCATGCAAGCTCACCCGGCTGATTCAGCGTTGTCATCTGGGCACTAACAATTCGAATTATAACTTAATAACCTACATCTATTTACAATTACGATAATAAATATTTTTAAGTCCTATCTATCACAAGCACATAACCACAGTCTTGAGTGAGTGAACTCGCCCCATTATCACAGTCTCTATGTTAAAAATGCATTCTTGTGTATATCATACCTATAACAAAAGAAAGACATACAAGCGTTAAAATAAGATATCATGCGATAGTAAAAGGAAAAGTGAAAAAATTAAAATAAGATGTTCATAATTTATAGAAATTAAATAATTTTAATTAGCATAGTAATAAAAAGCAAACCCATGCAATACGCGACTAAAAAGTAAAACAGCTTCAAGAAAATGATGAATAAAGCAGCGTATAGCACAATAAGATGATGCCTAAAATTAATGACAATAACATGTTAGATTATGCATTTCCTAATAACGATTGTTTGGGGTCCGTATGATGCTGCGTCTATTAAGATGTAAAACTATTTTTAAATAAATAGTGATGAGTCATATTTAATGACATAATTTTATTAAAAATTTATACTGATTTATCAGTTACTTTTTCATTTTGATAATAATTGTATTTGATATCATCATATCCAGTGTTGATATAATTGCCTACCGCACCTTTAGTTTCGTTGATTCGAAAACAACGTCACGTAGAAACCTAATTATAAGTACAAACAAAAGAATCACAATTTAAAACGAATATATATTTTATAGAGGCAAATCTTTAAACCATTTTCTGTTTTAACAATAATCATTCTTCAGAATCAGATATTAATATGTTATTTGGAGAAAATTAAATATAAGAATGAGTGGTAGTCTCATATAATTAAATAATACTTTTATTATACGTCGTTTTAGACTTTTAAAGATTGAAACCTTTCATAATATTATAATTTTATTGACATAATGAAAATTAAAATTCTACGATTATATGATTTATCTTTACACTAAAACTAAAATCGTGTGCAGTCTGAGACTTTATCTAATTTTATTATGAATATGGTGTACGCTTACGTTGTGATGTTGCGGTGACGTGGGCGTGAGCGGAGTGTTGGCGGCGACTTTCTTGTAGTCGTCACGAGCGCTGGACGGCAGGTTAATGGTGTTGGCTTTGGCGTGAGCGCGCTGAGTGCGCGCACGCAGCTCCGGCTCCAGCCGACCGCCCACAGAGGGCGGGACGCTCTCCGTCTTACGGAGCCCGCACCAAACCTCACCCAAGCTACAGGGAGGGAATAGGGCATTTAAATAAAATAAAAACTAAAAAAACTAAAATTATACCTAAATAGACCAGCTTTCACTTAAACTTTCTTTTACTAAATCAATTGAAATGTTATGCTTATTATAGCTTTCGCTGGTGAAACCTTTAATTATATTGCAATATGAAGAATTCCAAACGATAGGTTGTTATACCAGACACATTAGCTTTTAAACAAAGTGAAAATAGATATTAATTGACAGAAATCCATAAAGTGGGTATAATTATATTAATCCAGCGAAAATGTTATATTAACATTCTTTATGTATTATTAAAATACTAATAATATTTTAGTCTATATTTTTATGATTTATTTTGATCTATGTATCAGATTAAACAAATTAATGTACAGAATATTATTAAATATCTTTAACTGATTTAAAAACCTCATCGCGAGAATTACATAAAGCAAAGAGCATTATTAATATGATAAGCGTAACTTCGGCGTTTGTGTTAGTCGGCTTAAAGCTGGCCTCAGTAGAAAAAAATAAATTAAAAAAATGAAGCATGCGGGACTAAAAGCATTAAATCACAAGCATTTTTATACACATTTATTTGGTTACTCCTGTAACATATAGTCACGTAGTTCAGTGATGATAAAAGGATAGTCTATTTACATGTTATATATATACAAGAGATTTTATAAAAATGAGTAAGCATAGAATCGAAGTTTGTCTAGAAAATACAATCATTTCATTAGATTAAAAATATGATACTTTAATTAATATAGACAGAAAACATTATCAAGTGATAAAAGACTAGCAATAGTATCAGCTAGATTACATATCTAATTAAAATTCTTAAGACAACTACTTGGTTGGATTTTATATGGAGCGTACGAACGTATAAGTCTGTTCACATACATAATACATGATATTCAATAAGCTTTAACTGAACCCAAGTGACTCAATACCAAATTATTATTATAATAACTGATGTAACAACAAAATTGTTTAGACTAGCGAGTAGTAACAACAATCGCGACATGGATTACACGATTTATTCTTAATATTTATTTACCTTAATATTTGCACCATTTTTTTCTACAAATTTTCTTTGCCAGGTGGAAGACATTACGACTTAGACTTACAACTGTCTCGATTAAATTCGAATACGAATGTTACAATTACATCACTTGAATATCGGTAATTAAATAGCTTCCTCATATTGCTTATTAAAATTCATAAAGCTTTTATTAATATAAGTAAAATATATTACTATTTACTATTGAGAACAGTGGACAGTAGTATTAGTAGACATAATAAATATTTTTATACAATGTTAATATCGAAAGCAGATTTTATAATAATCTTTTAGCTGTCCGAATACACCAATGCGTGTTTGCCTTTAGGAGAGAAAGAGAGCAGAATATACGATGGACGTATTCATTAACCAGTCTTGCATTCGTGTACTCAGTCGCTAACATACTCATTTATAAACAAGGAGAACACCTACATATCCTTGTCAAAAAACTTGCCATCTTAAACATCCCATGCAACTGAAGCACGATCGAGTACAAATAAAATTGGCCCCATTCGATTTTAAAATAAGTTCGAATTACACATTCGTAGGTAAATTAATCCGAATTCCATTACTCTGGGACAAATTATTACAAAAATGCAAGATTTTTTTATAACAGATAATAATAAAACTCATTTTCGACTTTATGTAAGGTACATAAAGAAAAATAAAAATCTGTGTGAAAACTTTACAATGTTTTCCTAGCGTGGTACATTTGTATACAACTACACGAATACAGCTTAATATAATCATTCACTAAAGTGAAGCTACACACTATGTGTTGCAAATGTAAATTCTTCAAAATATCTGTGATCTAAAACGTAAATTGATAGCCCAATTCTTTCCATGTACACTCCAGATTACTCCAGTCTTCTTTAATATAATCTTAATATTAACCCGTTCGAGCGTAGACACATTTGTCAGTAACATCTTTTTATATTGTCGAGGGAATAACCCTTGTTTTATACCTTTAATATAAACCAGAACCGAATATATAAATAATAATCGCTAAACAGTTAAATTTAGTAAGTGCCGTTATATGAAAAACTATTATTGTTTTAAAAACAAATAAAAATGTATAAAATAAGTCATACTATTGATATGTTTGTGCTTTTACTATATTAAATTATCTAACCGTGCCTCGAATGCCTACAATTAATTCTTTAGAACTATAAATGTCCCTATTGTTGAATTATAAATGTTGCCATTGGAAGTGAAGTAACCGAACGATGAAAGCATACGTTTATAAATTATTCACTACGTAAGTATACTGTCAGTGTAAACTGGACTTCGAAATGTATTATCACGAAATATATAGAATACACCCTTATTGCGTTCGGCGTTTTGATATAGCATATTTGAATAATTCACTGTATTCTTATCATTTCACGTGAGTGCTGTTCTATTTTATACTAAAAAAGTTCGGTTTAAATCAATTCCAATAAACAACAGCAAGCAAAAATTTTATAAATATTATCACTATTTACGATTCAATTCCAAAAAGCTTTTAATACCTACGTGATTAGTTATTAATATAATATATACTAAGCTAATTAAATATCCGCGGATGTTACGAGTTACGTGTTGGCAGTAAATTTATTGCGATACTTTTACAATTATTCGTTCTAGGGATTATAATACTTAATTATACAATATATTTTCAACGACAAACTCTCGTCGAGATGTAGGTCTGGCATAGCTCCTTATTGCTTGCTACAAAAAATATTTATTATTATTAAATAATACTGTGTGAAACGGTACAATCAAAATTCTATATATTTTGTGGCACGGATAATTTAAGCCAATTCTTTTTGTGGAATCGTAACAAACCCTAAGTTAGCCACAAAAAATATTGTCACAAAATATACAAAATATAGTAAATATAATACAATAAGTAGATATCAGTTAAAATACTGTAACTATATAATACGTTTTGCAATATAGAAAAAATATATTAATATATTTAGTACAATATTATTGGATCGCATTATTTAATAAGCAATGTATAAACGTACAAATTAAAAGCCATGTTAGCGATTAGTATGTGATATCGGAGGGGCAGCGGAGGGGGTGGCGGAGGGGTACTCACGTGTTCGCGTCGCGGTGTAGGAACGCGCTGGGGTTCTCGAGCCGCTCGCCGAAGCTGAGCTGCGACTGCAGGATGGTGGATAGTGTGGAGATCCAGTGGTGGCGACGCGCCTCGGCCGCGCGGCACAGGAACGACTGCCGAGCGCGCTTCGGCTCCGGCGTCGAGTGGATTATGAAGGAGTTGCTACCGTCGATCTCCTCGAGCTCCATCTTGTTCACCTGCGGACGGTCACGTCGCTACCATTAATGATTCACATATTACTGTACCACGATAATGGCTAACAAGCTTAACGCCCGCCTGTATGTTTTCATATCCATAATCTTCGTTTCATTGTCTCATCTGTCGCATTAATACTTATTAAAACTGTTTATAACTTTAACATTACGTGGCGTTTAATATTGTAAAACACGAGGATCTTAGTAAGTCTTCACGTTAACTCAGAACTCGTCTAGTTATAGCGAGACTACAAACTGCAGAGCTCGGAAACTTTGAGAGTAGTAATTACAACTTTTGAGAGCGATGAAATCCTTCAAGTACTATATGTACTTTCTCAGCAAAGTAAAAGCGTTTTTGTTATTAGAAGTTGAAACTCAAGAACTCGACTAATTACCAACTTATAGTGACTAGTGACGAGGATGATTTTTCATGTAGTTATGTATAAAAGATCGCGGAGCTAACCTGAATGTGAGCTTTATAGTTGTATGTGGGACTGGTGAACTGCGACTTCTTGCCGACGGCCTCAGTGAAGATGACGCACTGCTGGAAGAGGAACACGTGAAGTTCCTTGCCCTTGTCATTGGGGCAGTTCGCATCGGAGACGACCAACGGCTCTTGGAACAGCAGTTTGCCCTGCGCCGCTATGTTGCCCTGTAATACAATACACTATTGGAGAAAACTGCAAATTTAGTTTTCAATCTCTCGTTGTTATATGGTATTTATATTATATAATGCCCAGGTATTTATATTATATAATACATAAACAATCGCGGATATATCTTTTAATTTCATTGCATCTCTAATCAAAACCCTGAGATACGACCGAAAATGGAACAGATTTCATGGTGGCTCAAAGTTGGCCCAATCAGTAGGAAGCCTCCTGTCTAAAAAGATTTTAGGACGTCATTGCCATTGAAGAAGCGCTCCACAATAACATTAACAACGAGCGAAATAACGGACCTCATCTCCGACAAAAGGTTCACAAGAGAGATGTCTTGATCACAATATTAAAAAAAATGCTTCGATATCGTATTATGTATAGTAGTTGTACACGTCACAGTGTAATGAGATGAAGCTATACTCAAGAAACGATTAAATGATTTGTGTGCATGAACGTCTGAGAATAGGCTTCTATAGGTTATTGTATAGAGCATAGATGCTTTGAAAATAACCTTATTTTTAAGAGATATTTACTCTCACCTTAAGTTTTACAAAATGAATAATGCTTAATTGCCTGCCAATTGATGTTCAAACGGAGCTTTAAACGTAAATCTCTTGTCGAGTATGATACCTGATTATTTAAACTTATCTTTATACGGAACGGGATGATGAAATTAGGTTATATTTCTAGGTGGAAGATCATTAAAAGTACTAATTCATTTTGATAAAAAGAACTCCTACACTTTGCTTGCGAAGCTTGCATCTTTTGTTTATTTTGTTTAACGCGAGAATTTCAGGATTTAATAATCTGTCTATTCGTTTGTAGCTCGACATCCATAGGTCGAATTAGCAAGACTCTTATTCTGGTACACCTAGATAAGTTATCTGGCCAGATTTATTTAATACTTTTGCTTGAGATTGGTAATCGAAGCTATTAGTTACGAGTTTTAGTTCGTGATGGAAGAAAATTTAGGGCGCGAGCGAGCTACGCACAAAATTAATGTTAAATGAAATAAGAAGGCGAGAAGAGCCACGTGTAATACTTATGTACATATTAAAGATCGAGTAACAAATTACAAATCAAACGAATTTCGTAGAAGCTATGCAAGTTTATCGTTCAAAATGCTGCAAAAATCAACATAACACAGAAAGCACACAGATAAAATATTCGCAATTCTGCAATGGGGACATGATAACAAAAATAACAAAATAAACAAAAATATCTTTTCGCACATGCAATTTTGAAACTTTACAAAAAAACATTATAGGAGTTGTACGCGTATATACCACCAGTATTCGTCTCCCGAGGGGATAACTTCAATGGGATCTGAGTCTTACCGTGAAACCCTGAAGGCGGCCGACGTCCATCATGTCGTTGGCGTTCTTCGGTATGATGGAGGTGCAGTGCACGGCGTCGCGGAGGGACTCGATCACGTTCGGAGCGGCGTTCGCCTTCTCAGAGTACGATAGGATCTTCTTCACGAGCAGATGGTACTTTTGAATACGCTGAATCGGCTTGATTAGAAGATCGCCGAGCTGAACGAAAACATAATATATAAGTTTTAGCTTTTTTATTATAGACTAAAAATTTATTTTGAGTTTCTGTTACGATATTGAATTGTAATCTTTTTATATGGTCTTCTTAACATGGAGTCTGTAGTATTTATATTAATCATCTCAATGATCGAAGATTATAAATGAAAAAAGAAGTGATGCAATCATAAAAACTTTGGGGAAATAATTGTATGTGGGACTGTTTTGTAAAACTTTATATATTCATTACAGACTGCGCCCGCGGCTTTGCTCGCATGGTGTATCGATTTTTCTTTATTGCACGAATTATTTTTCTAAAATAAAAGTGGCTTAAGTTACTCCTTATAAAATTAGCTACCTGTCAGTTATAGTTAAAATCCAGTTATAATCACTCTAGCCGTTTAAGAGATTAGTTATAACAAACAGACACACAGACAGAGTGATAGACAAAAAAAAAGTTTTTATGTAAGTACTGTGAAAATTTGGATATGCATTTAGTATAGTGCTGTTAATTTGAAATAACAAACAGTTCAATTTCATGTATTTGTATCTACAAACCTGTAGCTTTTGTCCGAGCTTGTGACGCAGCTCCTGGAAGTAGTGCTCGTGGTCGGAGACGATGTACTCGGAGACGGGCTTGTTGCGGCAGTACACCTCGTACAGGAACATCTTCTTCTCGAGGAAGCGACGGAACAGCGGGCCCAGCAGCTCGGGCGACTCGATGCAGCTCTCCAACTCGCGGACGAATTTACTGCAAGTATCGTTTACTTAACACGTCGACCTCTATTCGTATTACAAATATAAAAATAACGCCAGCGACTACATTATAATGTTTGATAAACCATCAATCGTCATCACTAAATAGTATATATACAAATTAATTGAACTTTCGCAAAATGCAATGTAATAAAATAATCGCTCAGCGTTTTGTATTAATAATATTAAAATGATGTATTATTTAATTTATTGAATGTGATTTAGAAGCAAAGCAAACATTACTTTATAACTCGTTTTAATATTGAATATAATAATAGTTTTTGAAAGGTATAACGGCCGTAGTGATGATAGCATTATTATCAGCAGTTATTATGTTATCTGCGATAACATTACGTTAGTATAAATCCTGAAGCATCTGATGACATCAAGGTCACCCGAATACACTATGATAATATGTGACTATTGTGTTTTATTATAATAGCTAGCAATCTTAAGTTAGACCCATAATATTTTTTGTTAAACATAAATATTTAAAGACTTTCGTCTTTTAAAAATACGAGATTTAGAAAATGTATAAAACTATTTCGATTTATACGATTCTGATTTTATTATAGTCATATGGTGCCAAGTTACTCACTCGCGATGCCACTCGTAGATGGCTTCGATGTTTCCGAAAATCATACGAAGTCGTCGATCGCGGAGACCGTCGGGTATAGGCGGGTCGGTGTTCGGTTCCTGGAATCGTAATATTTGTCGTTGAAACGTGTGTACAACAGGTACAATGTAATGTTCCTGAGTGGCTGTGTGGTTAGTGTACCATCATGTGCTTCATGTATCCCTCGACGATGAGCCGCAGGTCGGCTACGTATATCTCCTCGGTGTCGTACAGCTCTCGCAGTACGTACTCTCGCTTCCTGAGCGTGGCCTCGACGCAGTCCGCTCCGGCGGGGTCCTCCTCGTCCGCGTCGCCGGCGCGAGTCGCTCCCGCCGCTACGCCGCCGTGCTGTTCCTGCAAGATCGACACTCTTTACATTCGATCTAGCCTTTCGATCACAATATTGTCCAACAATACGATAATAATAACTTTTTAACAATATTATACCATAAAACATTTCGAAAATGAAAAAAAAAATAGTCACTGGACGACTGATTTGTCGATCGTCAATAACCAAACTAGGATTCCCTCTACGCTGGACAGTACAAGAATATATCAAAAGCGGACAAAAAAATCTAAACTACCAAAAGCAAGTCATGCAGTAGCCGACGTACACAAATGAAAGCTACGCAACACAAAACATTATCATTATTTCGGTTCAGTTGGCCAGGACCGATAAAAATAATCGAAATTTCATTTTAATAATAAAATAAATTAATAACAACATATTTTATAAATATACTCTACGAACAATATCATTGTTTATCGAATGTTTTCGTTGTCAATGTTGACTATTTTAGGAAACATAGTCCAAATAGATAAAACGAAGCATTATTATTGTTTGTTACACATCTATAACAAATGTTGCAAGGCTCAAACTCGTCGTGACAATATCTTCGGGTAGCTCACTCCTGGCACAACCGAAGCGGCACTTGTACACATGATTAAGCACACCATTAATAATCTCCAGCGAATATCGATCCCAATTAAAACTGGTGCAGCTACTCAGTGTGGAAATTTAAATCTCGGTATAAACCCAATCAGGAAACCAACATTATTAACGACAAAGTTTAGCTTTTCACTCTAAATAAACGTTTTAAAACAGTTAAAAAATAGTGAAATGTTCAGAAAGGATTTATTGTGTATTTCGTTTTAAAGTTATAAAGCATGAAACAAAGAAAACAATACAATAGCGAGTGAAAAACGAAAAGCTTTGATCGAAATACATGCACACTACATGCTTTTGACTTGAATCGAACCATTTTTTCCTTGACTATTTGTTCTATTTCGGCGATATCGGCAGGACCACCGTTAGAATCCAGCGCGTCCATTGCCAATGAGTTCTGAAAATGTTACCAATTTATAACCCGGGTGTTCAGAAGCAGCTACTTGCACCCTCCATTGTTAGTTACAAGTTAAGAAATAGAGCATAAATAAAGTTATTCAAGTATATGAAATTGTAAGAACTATGTTTGAACGAGTGAATTGAAGTGGCGGAGAGGAAGAGATAGCACGGGGTGTATACTGACCCGGGCGGCGGGCGCGCTCGTGGCGGTCGCGGGGATGGGCGCCTGCTGCAACACCGCTTGCGGATCCTGTACACAGGCATTCTTTAACTCAAAGCGTTGTTACGTATGCTGCTGATGTTTGATACAGTTAATGAATGAGATGTTTCTCTCATTCAAACAGAATATAAGCATTCACAAAATAATTTAATCAATATTCTTAAATAAACAGTTTATATATGGTAATTTATAAAGAAAAATCTATGCCGTCTATTAAGCTACAAATATATTTTTTCACTGCCCTCCAGAAAAGTAACAAAAAAACTACTTTAGTGCGTGAAACATCATGTCTGTATAACATAACAGTTATCGGCAGCAGCGACGATTGTCCGCCTTCCGGAGCGTGAGATGCAAACGAATGTAATTGAATGTAATGCTGCTCCGATATTCATTCGAACAAGACATCCACGTTTGATGTAATTGAATGGAACATCTTCTCGCTGGCGCCAGGAAATCACAGTAATTTATAGCTATGGGACGCTATTCAGTCATATTGCGTAAGCTTGTTTATACTCTACGTTTAGTTTCGTAACCGAGTTAAAGAAAAATGGAACGTTTGTGACACAAATTTAGTGCTTCTGATTTGAATAAAGCTTTCTTTAAATAGGTGTACCGTGAAATATCTATAGCTCTCACGCTGTGTAAGAGATATATAAACAATCTCAACACAATAAATCAGACAGTAAGAAATAAATATACGGCCAAAATATATTTAAAAAGTATATGTCTCCACCGGGAATAGAATCCGAGACAACTAGCGTTATAAGCATTTCGATGCAACCACCCAAGAATAGTAGTCTTTCACTTATGTAAAATTGGAAGCAATGAAAATGTTTAGTACAACAATATTTTATAGTGTCAATTATAAGTTTTTGCATGAAAAGTCAAAGAACGTCAAAGCCGCGTGGTATATGCAAATAGTGGCTTGTTGGTCAAGATAAATAGCTAAAACTATTTTATTCAAATGAAGTAGGAATTAAATGTAAATTTTGATCGCTAACAGATTGCTAACTAGTTAAAGTTAAGAACAAGTGCAAAGTATAAAGTTGAACAAAACACTATAGTCTAATAATTATAACTAATTAGAACACCTCGTCATACGTTGTCAACCAAAGATTTGGCTTTGATTTTTCTAAAATTTTTAACAATTATCGTTGTGTGTCAATAAAACCTTCCTCATGAATCACTATACCTATTGGAAAAAATCGCATGAAGATTCGTTCAGTAATTAGTGGGTTTATCAGACAAACAGATAGCCGCGAGGGATTTTTATTATATGTAGTGATAATATATAAAAAACATTGGGTAAAAATAAATGTAATTTTAATAAAAATAATACCGTGTTTTGTTTGATGGATAAATATTGTAGTTAATTAAATAAACGGGCGAAAATGTATGATGATAATTAAGCTTATTTTGCTGACAAAGCCCACGAGCCGCGTTTGTGAAATACACGGTGTAAATTCATAAACATTTCGGGAATACCGACGCGACGAGTGACGTCAAATGATGGGTGCTAGGTACCTACTCACCCGTGTTATTGTAATTATAACGGGCTGTTGAAAGCTTTCATTTATAATTATTTATAATAAATACAATCAGTGTTAATGAATGTATGGGAATTTACATTGTTTTGTGAAAAATTAGAATATTGAACAAAGGTTCTATTGTTGAAGTGGTGTGAAGTCTCGTGTTTAAATTTTATCCATCGGCTCACCGTTAATCAGACTAAATAGTTTTTGTATTGTATCTCGTCCGTATACATATAGGTAACATCTAAATAGATAATAATTTAAAACTCTTTATCTATATATCCAATAAGTTGTTGGTACGCCCATAGCAGGTAGAGGAATACATATTGAAATCGGTCAGTATAAAAATAAAATAAACCTCGGATATGTCAGGGTAAATGCTTAAAAAAAGAACACAGTATAGAGAACAAAACTTGTCAGTGATAAAAAAAGTTTTGAAGTAAAAAATAAACAATAAACGCAATTAAATCTGAATATACGGGCGATCGGAAATATTCACTTTTACTCTACTACTTAAAATACACATGTATAAATGCAGAATAACATCATGTTTGATCACTAAATTTAGTAGCGTACCAAATTAATCACATGTTAGTAGAATAATTTAATTTCTATGTGATAAATTACCTGAATCGGTTTCATCGGAGGCGGCAGTTCAAGATCGGGTGCGTCGTCCTCCGGGTCGTCGAGAGCGGCAGCACCACCCTCGCCGTCTTCGATGCGCGCATTATCCACGTATGGGAGCTACACATTATATATCAAATAAGTCATCCACATCATGATAATGTATTAAATGGTAATGGTAATTTGGGTACTAAGAAGCTGTGAGGTAATAATCATATTTCGTAAAAATACAATAATTGAATGGAGATGAATTTAAGCTAGTTTATTTTGTATCTTGTATGTAGCGCTTCCTAAATGCATACCTTAAGCTTTCTCTCAGAGGGCACCTTTTTCAAGGAAGGCTTATCAGCTGATGCTGGAGACTTAGCGCCACCTGGTGTCTTTTCACCCTTGGCCTGGGACTTGCTCGGACGCGGAATCCACCGTCTATTGAAATAAAACATATCTTGATATACGAAGTAGCTATCTATTGATAATATAATCTAAAATTTGCCGCAGTGGCACGAGTTTAACCTAAATAGGGTTGGCAAAGAACATTTCGTAATACCAAATAAACGTTTGAATGTATTCAAATCAGGTTTGAAATAGTATGAAATTAAGTCTTTTATAATAGTCAGGCAAATTTAATAAATTTTTACACATATTGTTCGGTGAATGTTTCGAAGGAACGGGAAGAATTTCATAACTTTTGCGAGCACAGATCGCACATTTCTTCACCATCGTAAGTAATCTACCTAAAGTAATATAATTAGAATTTTAGTAATCGTTTTTTGTAATACTATTCAAAGTTGCCCAACAGGTAAATGTAAGAAACATTTAATCATTTTAAACGTTTTTAACTTTTCTTTTTCATAATAATTATGCTATATCATTGTAAGCCAGTCATTTTATAAAAATTACAAACGTCATCTATATAATGGGAAATCCTGTCTGTTTTATTTTCGTCATACGAACGGAAAGATGAACATGATGAAAAAATGTTTTCCTTTTTGCCATTATGAAAGAGCAAAAAATATATTGACGGCTTATCGACGACGTGTATCGTATTCGTGCGGTGCGAGTGCCGCCCGCCCCTCTTTGACCGCGAGTATTTGGTAAACCAGTATTGCAATAACATAGGTATATGTAATTCTATACAATAACCACATCGATCTGATTGATTCTTATCTTTACAATGCCACTTTGCGGACTGTACTGAATATAGAAAGTGAAGATAATGTAATTTTAACTTATTCTTAAGTACACTACTAATTTTTGTATCAAATAAATTGTCATTTGTTTTATATTAAAGATATCTTTTGTTCAAAATATAACCTTTAATGTCCTATTTAATTTTCATAAAGTTAAGTTTTACATGATACCTTTTGTCTGCGGTGAAATAAGGAGCATAATCATTTTAAAAAGCCTGTATCGTAAAATCTCTACTATTTTAAATCATTCCTAAATAAGATGAGCGTCGTAAAAATTTATAGTATTTTACGAGATTGAGTTATTACTTTATATAATATAGGTAAATTTATAAGATAAATCGTCCATCTGACGTCGCTTGCATTATTATGAAATAGGGTGTCATATAGAAGAGTTTTAAAAGTAAAAAGTTATCAACAATTATGAAGCACTATTAGGGTATTAGGTATCTCCCCGCGGCTTCACCCGCCTTAATAGTTTTTGTAATAAGCGATCTGAATGAGTAACAAACGTCTAAATATATTTCAAAGGGGATACGCTCTGTAGTAAGTATTTTGATATTCCCACGGGAACCTAACATTTTTCACGATAAAAGTATCCTATTTTATAAATCTAGTTAATTAGCTATCTGTGTTCATACCAATCCGTTTAGCTGTTTATGCGGCAAGGTGTAACAAATATCTATACTTGAAGTGTGTTTTTCAATAATCCCACGGGATCCTAAGATTTTACCGAGATAAAAAGATAGATTATAGTCAGGAATAGCCTATGTGCTTTTATTATTTTTTTTAAAACATCCACTCATTCATCCAAACCTTCCCATAATATAAAGAGTATCCATAAAATAAAGGGATCCCAATTAGCATGCGACAATTTCGTCGATTTTGTATTTCTCATCTCATTTCTCGATTGGAATTTAAACCTCTGTTGGAAATGAACAATGACGGCATTTCAGCAATTTGGAGGATCATCTCTCAATCGATGATCATACCTTTCCCTAGTGGCACGTCAAGTGCAATTAATTAAGTAAATATAAAACAAGAGAAATGATATGTGTCACATCGATATGATAGTTTTTAAAGCAATAAAATGTTGGCTAATCAGAGATAAGATACCTATTATGTAGATATTGTTTTTTTTTTTAACAATAATATCGTAGTAACTCCGTCGATAGAATACCTAGTGGATAGATAAAACCGTTTATTGATTTGTAGTTACACAGAAAATAACAAAATTAACTCACTTGGAGAAAACAATTTGACTCCACATCCTTATATTCATATAACATAGCACACATCACACACAATCACGTCCGCACAACATCTACTGCGTTAAGTTCACAAACAACCGACATACAAATAGTGTCACTCCATTGGCGCAAACATTGTTATCACGTATTCGTAGCGTAAAGAGTAGACGACCGAAACAGGGGCGAAGAGGGACGAGCTATATCGGCAAGATTACGACGATAATTTTGTAATCTATTGGGCGGTAGGTGACAGGAAACGCTTCGCAAAACATCAACCGGCAGGCGAGCACGACAGCCGCGGGACGAACGCAGTCAGGCGGGCGAGAAGCGCGCGCGACTCTCCGTGCACGCCACCGCCGCCGCGTCGCCCGCGCCGCGTTCACTGGGCCCATCGCCAAATTCATAATGCAACCGAACGTCCACTTCCATGACGCATCCACTGAAGAGCGGATACCGTGTTCTTATTACAATAAATCATGTCATTAAAACTTATCACATTCTATTATATTCGTGACTATTCACAGTAACAGTGATAAGACATTATTCTATTAACGGTACTTAAACGAATACATAATTATTAACAGTCTACTGCGTTTAGGACAACGCGCAGTGGAAACCAAAGGGTACCGCAGCTTGAAGATGCAAAATCTTAAGGACTTAATTCGTGTTCGTCGTTCGTTCGTCGATCGACCGCAAAAATAAGATGGTAATTTTATAGTTATTATTATAGAATGTATAATATTTAATATTACTTTTATAATATGAAAAACAAAACTAAATTACGCGTGTTCCGTTTTTGTAATACGGCTACGGCAACCCTAAAAATTTAAATATTTAAAGGTTCTCTCAAGGTTTTAAAAAAGTTAGAAGGCTTAATTTATTATTACAATACATATTTTAGGAAATACTAAGAGTTGTTTTTCATTAAAGTAAAATTAAAAATAAAATCTTTATCTTGAACTATGCAATTCGAAGTTTAAAAATTTTGTCTTTACATATTTGCGTTGCCTAATGAAATAACACAGTAATTACACTCGAAGATTATTTATCAGCAATATATCGATGAAATTTCGAATTCATATGTACATTATGGGGCAATTAACTTACAAAAATTAGTTATAAATTTATATGCTGCTGCCTTTAAAAAGTGTACCACGATGCCTTTATAACTGTAGGACGTAAAATTTGGATTAAATGTCAGTTTCAGATATATGATTTCCCGTATAAGAAAAATAGTTTTACTGCGGATAAAACTAATCTCATAATATATGAATTCCAACCCTGAAGAACGATTAGGTCACTAAAGAAACCCTTCCCTGTGCGTTAAAGAACAGGCAATTAGTATTTATTTTATATATTCGAAAGATTTAAAAAAAACGCCAGTGATATTGTTTTTTCGTGGTAAACTAATCTACGTGTAGAATTATTGTACATATTTGTACCCATTTTAAGAAAATTTTTTTCGGAGCGCTTTTATAGAACAGAAGGATAGAAAGTTAAAATGTATTATTATTAAATAAACTCAATAAATTACATTTTTTTTTAAAAAAAAGCTTGTTTACATTTTTACCGCCAATGTCAAACATTTACCTGATATTTGATTCAATCCCAGTAATTTTAATAAATCCTCTTATCTCCCAGTAATATAAAAACGTAAATAGTGTGATACTACTACGTCATAGCTACGTTTAAATGAATTAAATCATAATAATTTGCCCGTATTTCTTTTATATTTGCGAGTCTCGTCAACGGTAAATTTATATTGAATTCCAAGCAGGAATGCTGACGTTATTCAATTTGATATTAACGTCCGAATTCCCAATTACATTAGCTTAGCTAAGCCATTGTTCCAAGCTTATCATACCTACCCGTTACGACAGAGATGTGATTAGTCTATTTTCATCACGGAATAATCCGATGTTGAAATTTATTTACATGAATTTAACCCCGTTGATTAAATAAATTTATGGGCAACCTAAAATATAAAATATGCGACTTTTAGGAGGGAGTTTTTCGTTAATAATATGCATACATATTACATTATTTAAGTGAAATCCTCACCTCGCTTTGGTTTTATACATAAAGGAATAGTTATAAAATTTTAGTAGGAAATATGATTTTGTTTTCTGAATTAATAGAAGCTTAATTAATATATTTAAAATAATCGTATTAATGCATATAAAAACTGAGGAAATCCTAGATTTATGAAAACATTTAGGCGAGTATAGACGTAGGTGCTTATAATCTGGGTCACCTAGACTCCACAGCATATAACATGTAAAATGTTTCAATTTATATTCACATGCGTTGATATGTTGCGTTGCGAACATAATTGTATTATTCACTACCGAACTGGCGACTATGTCAAAAACCGTAAAATACTTTACGTGAAAAACGAATTCCACGGCAATCGGTATGATAATTTATGTATGATACATTCACACTCAAGCTATCAATCATAACAATTGGCGCGGTGATTGAAACCCAACGAGTAAAGTAATAATAATTAAACGTAAACTTATTTTCATTTAATTATCGATACTATTCAATCCATGGCAATTATTGTGTTAATAATATATCAGGAACATGATCTGATTCAAGCTTTTATTTGTCACAGCTAAGCCCGATGATGAGTGATAAAGACAGGATGAAACAATAAAGGTTACTGAAGTGCTCACTTCCCTAGCTCTTATAGACTGATAGTGCAAGTAATAATAATAGTTGTTTGTATTATATTCATTTAAGCATAATACATGTTCTTTTTACTATATATAAAATTTTATTTACTAAATTTCCTATCTAAGTTAGAGCCAATAATCTTCGATTAAAATGACTGTGACATAGGGATGGCTGGACGACAGATGGACATCACGAAATTATAAGATCTTCGTTTTAGCGATTTTGCTATGAAACGCTAATAAAACGCTACACACTCAACGACCCTTATAATATATAATGATATGCCGTTTCGGAGTTCCGGAAACACAATCCCGAAAACGGGAACCTGTGGCGCTTAAAGGTTCGCTACCGTTGCGCCACAACGTCGTCGAATATAGATAGTATGAAGTTGATGAATGATATGAAATTTCGAAAAAAAAATACGATCAATATTACTTATTTCGAAGAATAAAAATGGGAATATGCATACCCCATTGTACAAATATTCTACAATGTAAACAAATCATAACAAGTTAACAGTTTGTATCTACAAAGAAGTACTATGCATAGTTATACTAGCGACACGCTATGATGGATGGATTTGAGTTTTTCGCGCTCGTAAAGTTTCCTAAATTGTGACAAATACGATTGTTTATCACTCTCCCCGATTATTCTTTATTGTCACTAGTGTCAATATTTTCAATGGCGTCGTAAAATTATAATTTATCGAATCTATGATTTCAGTTTCGACTTGTTGATATTGTTTGACCTCGCTTTGGATTTCGTATATTGATACTGCGGAACCTTCCTTGTTAATTTGAACTCTGTTTACTACGGTAAATAATAATAAATTCCATGGCCCTTTGTCGTGAATCTCATCAATATAGCCTGACGTACGGAGTTAGCTGTATTAAAAAGTCTGACAGATGAGTTCGTTATCATTTCAAACGTGAGCCTGCAAAATGTAAATGAAGGGGTATTATTTAATAACGTAAATGATTGATTGCGTAGGTGAAGCGCTTGATATCAGAACATCGAACATTGTAATACACAAGGAAGAAAACGCAACACTGCCACTGAAGGGAGTGAGACGAAAAGGGGAAAGGATTAAAACCAGTCATAGACATCGATAGCTTTGATACCTATGTCATTTAAAGTCAAGCGGCAATTTTATTTTTCACGAAAGGAATATCCACGATATGCTTAGTAATGCCTTGCAATTTTCTACATGAGAGAAGTATCCGAAACAGTTTTGAAAATGATTGTTCAAAATTAATTTTACAAGCTATCAGAACGAACACCCACGAGAAAATCCAACGAGAAAAACAATGTAGTGCAACCACTTAAAGAAGCTAGGTTATTTCCCAGAGGATAAAGTTCGTTAACGTAGGTTTTGAAACCGTCGGGTAATGAAAGTAACATTGATCAAAAGATTCAATAACGTGATTGAAAAGGTATACGTTTTAATCAACGGGGAGAAATAGAAAATAATTAGAAACATATTGTGTTTAGGATGAGACATGGCTTATTGCTAGCCATTCTAGGACTGAGGTTTGAGTCGGAGAAGGACGCGGCTTAAAATTTTCAACGGCTTTGTCAAAGATTCTTTGATACAATTTAAGTCAAAAATCATAAGAAATAACATGTTCAGACAAACAAGTTCAGTAAAAAGTATGCTTTTATAATTATGAACAACGCCTAACGATGGCCATTGCTACCACCAACCCAATCATGACATTATCGCCAAGCTTAAAAAAGGCTTAGATGTAAACATAAATAATAATTATGGTAAGAGTTGATTGGTATTGTCTTTTATGCTTCTATTCGTTGAAGATATTTAAAATTTGCGTATGTTATAAATATTTAAAATTTGTATAGCAATATAGTGTTAATTTTTTTCCACTACCGGGAATACAAAAATTTTTGTACAAAAATTGTTTGAAGCCCTTAATTTATCTCACAAGATCGATAAATCGTCCTACAATTTAGCTCCGAGCGACCAGCGCTGTGGCCATTATTTTCATTCCATTAATCACGTAATTTGACCTCTGTTGGGTGGCCATTCTTGTATAAAATGAATGAGAATTTCAATATATCTTTCATTGGTAAAAGGAAAATTCACTTAAAATCAGGAACTCTAAGCATTTTGCTATATAAAAGACTTAATGAACCTGGTTTATTCCTGTATACCTACCTAATCTTAAGTAATAATAATCAAGCTTTAAAAACAAATTATAAACATTGTTAGTAAAATCATCATTCAAGAGGAAGGCTTATTGTTTGATTTGTGTCTACAGTATCAATTTTAGAGAAAAAGTTAAAACCTTTTAATTACTTTAGAACATATTATTAAACAAAAAATAAAATGTTTGTTTTTATTTTATTTAGACCATCCAGATGACTCCACTACATCTGATGGTCAACTTGAATTTGAGTCAAAACGCGAAGGTAGCTAATACCGTTGCGCGTTATAAGATGGACTGAATTTGCCACCCTTTCCCTGACTACCCGCAAGACAAAGCTGGTTATACGCTGGCTTACTCCTAACCACGAATCGATACTGACGAGCAGACACTTAACCAGGCGAGCATTTAAGCTGAACCACCACCAGGATTAGTGGATATATATGTCTTAGAATTTCTGCTATGATATGCAGGTTTTCTTCCCATGTTGCTTCCATCAAACGAAGTCAAGGACGAGATAAATTCAAAAAAAAAGAAATTGAGCACGTGAAAACTCCTTGGTGCTTTCCCAAATTGAACTCAATTTTGTGTACAAAACTAGTAACCAACCACCGACGAAATCAAGAAGCGTATCGATATTGATAGGTTAATATTTCCATATGAAATTTAAACCCTTTACACGGTACGTTCACATTTAATAGCAATCAATATTAATTTTCCAGTTAACGATAGTGTCCAAAGGTGAAGCCGTCCAAAGCTAATGCACTTAGCCTACCCCTACAAACGAGAGAAAAGTGAATTATGCTTGTTAAAGATGAAACTACACGACATTTTACCACACGACAGAGTACTATTTAGTAAAGAATAAACTCGTAAGATAAAAATACGAGAAAACGATTGTGAAATTTTTCAATCTATATAATATATAAAAGACAAAGACCTGACTGACTTATGAACGCCCAGCCTAAACCCTAGGACCTAGAAAGCTGAATAATTTCACAGGTATTGTTTTTAAAATGTAAACAAAAAAATGTTTTATCGGCGTAGGGATGTGACGACCCCATGGCCCGCTGTTGGGATAACCTCTGTCACAGCAGAGGTTATTCCACCAGTGCAATCAGTCACACTGGTGGTAGGTCTTTTGTTGCAAGAGGCCGGCTTGGTAGGTACCACCGCAGTGTCAAATATTCTGCCGCCAAATAGTATTGCTTTGGCATTACTGTGTTCCGGTTTGAAGGGCACTGTACGCTAGTGAAATTACTGGGCAGGCGAGATTTAAGAACCAATATCTCGAGGTTGGCAACGCGTGAGTTGCACCTACTAATGGTGCTGCAAGCGCTCACAGGCTACGGCAACCACTTACCATCAGGTGGGCCGTATGCTTGTTCTCCAACTTTTAACATAAAAAAAGAAAGAAAGGATATTTCAATATTCAACACTTAAGGGGGTAAAAAGGGGTTAAAACTTTGAAAGTCAGTCAATTTTGGAAATAGAATTATGAAACTTAGTTTTTAGGGTAAAAATTAGAGATGACCAAACATGTATTTTCAACTCTGTAAAATTCTACCGCTAGAGGGGTGAAAATAGGGTTGAAAGTTTCTATGGGAGGTCAGTCGTTTTTGAAACTAGAATCGGGAAAATTTGCCATTATTGCGCTAATAAAGGACGTATTTTAACATTTTCTAAAATTTCACCCCTGAAGGGTCGAAATGGGGGTTAAAAGTTTATAAAACTGTTATTCCCGCGTGCGAAGCCGCTGGCAGAAGCAATTAAATTAATAGTAATAGTAATATAATAGGTAAATATATACTAATATATTTATAATAGGTATAATATTATGTGTGTCATAGACTAATAAAAGAGGCAGTCAATCGATCAAAATCTAGAACCATTAGTAATTGATTCCGCAGCTAACACAATATTTACAAAGCTCTACATAGTAATAGCAAACAATGTCCTAAAATATTGTCACATGATAAAATCGAAAGACAGAAATGTATTGATTCTATCGCAACGAAAACTAATATACATAACGATAAATACATAAGGCCACATACTTATTGTGTACTTATTCGGAAACCGAGACACAGTTAACGCGAAGATTTTGCAATAAACAAAATATTTTGTATTTTTATTTTTATAAAGTAAAAGGTATTGTAAAACGATACCACCGATAAATTGGAATTTACCAAGAAGAGTCATAATCAAACTCGATAATTACTCTTTTCAAATAAAAAGAAATCCAATTACGTTTGTACTCTGAACTAGAAAAAGTAATAAAAATATAATAACACAAAAAAAATCCTTAAAATGTAAATGTGACGACCACTGTGGCATGTTGTCGAACCTACTTTGAGCCTCGTCGGTAGCTGGTTCGATTCCCGCTCGGAGTAGATCGTCATACATAGCTGTTTCGGTTGTGGAGTCTGCCCCTTTGGGTCGCCCCACCGTACCTCAGAGAGCACGTTAAGCTGTATGTACCGATTATTATCTTCTGACGTCTGATAATGAATAATTGTTAACTCTTGATAAATAATTTGGTTATATCCAATAAGATACTGGTTCACCCTACGGTTGGGGAGATCAATAGAAATCATTCTGTGTACAAACTAATAACCCGTCAAATCCAGATAAGAGTACGCAGATCCTGGGTAAATGCTGGAAATAATGCCAGGGAGAAAATGTGTTTAAAATAATAAAAATTATAATTAATTTTAAATAATTATTTAACTTCTAATTATTATAATCGAAGAGTTATTATGCTTTAAAACTATTTTTTACATTACATAATAATTGAACAAGAAATATTATTCACAAGGAACCTATACCAAATATTTTTTCAGCGGAAACAGGTTCAATGGCGTCGCATATTTTTTTTTATTCCTATGATACCTTTTCCGAGTGCACCAAGAATTCTAATTCGCTCAAAACCGTAATGCTTCGACATCGATAATATGTGCATTAGCTGGGATAATATGTTACTAATGGGAAACAACAAAGAAAAAAAAGATAGAGAGAAAGAGATAACTTTGTTTTGTGACCGGAAATCCTTACTTTACAAGTTAATACGATTAATTTATAACAACTTTACATTTTATTAAAAATATTATTGTTATGGGTTTATTTCATAATAACATAATTTACCTATTTATGTAAAACCTATAAACGAGCAATTCTTTTATATATAATGTGAATCTCGGATATGTCTCCAAGGATTGTCGTGAAATTTAGTAGTCGAGGTTTTGTGGACGATAAATCGATCTTATGATTAATTTTTAGTAAATGTCGTTTTATCCGTGTTTTCAGGTAATTTTTTTTCAAGTTTCAAAAACACATCATGTCAGTTCATCCAGGTACTGATTACTAATTAGGGATTAACTTTTGCGGGGACAGAATTAAATATCGTACGTAATATTATAATTATATAAATGAGAAAAAGTTTGTGAATATTATTCAAAATTAAGCATCATGCTTGAGACGATCCGGCATATTAAAAAAGTTTGTATTTCATAATTTTAGCCATAGACACGGAGCAACTTCCGTCGCTAAGCTTAATATGAAAATATTTCGCATCTCTAATATTTCACAAACTACATAATGACGCTTTTAAAACCTGCAACGGTACACATTCAGAACAAAAAAATGGCAGTTATACTTAAAAATCCACAGCATTTTTAATAATCTATTCAAAATACATCCCCCAAGCATACTATGTGTATTAGAATTGTTTTTTTTTCCAACCCAAAATTATATGTACATACTTAGGCTCAAATGCCTTCGTTATTTTTTCATTTTCAGTCAGTCAGAATAAAATCGTCGTAGCATAGCCAAATATTTGCCACTTAACTAGTAACTACAGAAACCTAAAGTGACCCGTAAAAGCTGCTATCTTACTATCTATGCTATCTTGCTATCTTAAAATTAAAAACACACTCTTACACTTTCCGGGAATATTGTAGATCATAGGATCGTTGACGAGTATACTCCACTAATGTTGTTAGTCAATATAGGTATATGGTAAAACAGGCAGTGGTTGTTTGGCATATGACATTTTTTTTTTTTTTTCAAATAATAAAAGTAGTTTTATATTAAGCATAATATATTATCATTGTAACAAATAAAATATTAACTTACGGAATAATCCCCTTTCTGTGTTTGCCGGGGCTCGCGGCGTTAGCGCTTACACCTTGCTCCGAGGACGACGCTTCTGTCAACAAAATAATGAGACATGTAGTATCATGTTCTTTTTTTATTATTTTATTTCATATCTTTAGTAAAACAAATTACAGATCCCCAAAGATCAATATCAAGAGGTCTTTCATAATATGGAAAATTTAATATCGACAAGTAAATAACATACCGATCCCTTTCAACCCTTACATCATGTATTATAAATAAACGTTTACGAATTTATTACAATACACTAGTAAATCGCTGTTTTCAGATAAAAAAAAAATTAAAATGTAGGTATAGACATCGATATTCATCCCCGTCGCCAGTAGCCTTCGGGAATACCCATGTCTGCACGCAACACGTTTTTAAAACTATCGTAGAGGGTGGTCGATGGTCAGTGCTGACAGATAAAATTAAAGTAAAATTAGATGACTAGATTTTCGTCATTAGTATCAGTTGTTCGCGAAGCTAAAAAATATACTAGCGAACCCAGCAGACGTTGCCGTATCAAGAAAAAAAATGTGAGACTCATAGCAGCGCGTAGGGGTACTGGGTTACTTTCTTAATCTAAAACATTCTCGAATTCACTGGAACACACACAAAAAATTCAACAAAATCGGTCCAGCCGTATAGCAGTTCAGTCACGTACACACCGTCAGAAGACAGAAGTACAATTTTAAACAACTGTCTATCCTTCCTTGCCTGTACTTGTGCCACTTTTGGATATATTCACAAAGTGTTAGTCACATGTTGCCAACCTCGAGATATTGGTTCTTAAATCTTCTTTACCCATTAATTTCACTAGTGAGCTAGTAAGTGTCCTTCAAATCGAAACAGTATGCTATTGCTTTACGGCAGGATAACTGACACTGTTGGTACCAAACTATTAAAATATTCAATAGTTGATACAGAGATATTTAAAAAAGATTAATGAATTATAAAGTGAGAATTTGAAAGCTTTATGCAGTCAATCAAGTTTCGTAATATTTTTACGAGCATTTCTTATAAAATATTATATAATAGTATCTATGTATAATGTATATTCAACCAAGCACCTTAAAAGGACCAGTTAGGTACCTGAATTCAGCGTAGGTAGCGTCTATAGCGAAATTAATAGATTTACTTTTTGAATAAGCGGTCTGAATATACAAAATATACAGTACATCTCTGTTCCACGAATCATATGGACAGGGATACTTCAATTGGCCTCAATAAAATTTTACAGAAGAACATTTTGAACGTCTTTAAAACAGATGTAGAGTATTACTTTTTAAATTCGTCAAATAATTCTACATTTTTTTGAATGAAATATATGGATAGGATTGTTTATACATTTCAATTGTTTATAGTCTGCACTGTGAATCTGTTAATTTGATATTTCCATCTAAACGATAAAAATAAATAATTATAAAACTTTCCTCCTAATAATAATAGTTATATTTTCCTACTGATGAAATGTTATAATAATAAATTAGAATTTTCCGTCAAAATTTATCAATATGAAATTACATACGCAGTGATGTGAAAACTGTAAGGAGGACGATCTATGGAAGAATTTAATTTTTTTGTAATACATATAATTTAGGCTAGGACCATATTAGATTTTTTTTTGATCAAATGCAGAAAGATTAAAACTTTGAATTGACTGCCGCATAATGGTGAATGAGATGCGTTATTTAATAAAAGTAACAGGCTTGTGCAACTTTTATAGTGATATCTCTCGTATTTGATAGCATGGGCACGAGTCACGATTGATGCCGAGAGTTGGTCCATGGCACCGCGATTTTAGCCACTCTCGCACAGATGCGAAAGTTATATTTAAATCGACGTCTATACTCATCAGAAGCAATGTTAAGGCTGAATTCCGGAATGCTGGCGTCATGATAATCGCGCCTGGTATAAAAGCCCTGACCTTATCTCTAACAAAGTGGTAATTAATGACATGAATCAATGCTTCAACTATTTTAGATTCGGAGAGTCTTATAAATTAATACAACCGTACTTAATATCGCACTCAAAATAAAATCAATTGCTGGACTTGTTACTGCCAGAGGGAATAAAACCATAAGGAATATCGAGAATAATGTTAACTAACTTATTAACTATATAAGCTGACTATTTTACCAATTTTTTGATTTCATGATATAAAACATGCATAGTGGCGCCAAGCGACAATGACGCCTTCGCCGCTTCGCTTATGTTCTATGATTTTAGGGTTTTGTACCTAGACCTTCCTATCAAGTTTCTAATGAAGTTTAAGGGATAAAATGTTGGAATTTTCAAACATTGTTTATTTCTATTTCTATAACAAAAGGAAACTATAACGGAAATTACAAATGAATTTATTTATTTTATGTAAACTTGTCAAACAAAAAGTACTTTTTTCTTTTTTGTAGTATTTCTTATCTATTACTGTAGTCTTGGTAAATTATGTTCGACACAAATAACATAATGTGTTTTAAATTAAATAAATTTATTATACAGTTATACACATATCGCGTGTCATTTATGTACCAAAAACTTATGTTTTAAGACTAGATAGGAAAATGAAGTACACCGGACAAAATCAATGATTGCATTTTATGCCTCTCCAAAAATAAAAAAATAAAAATGTTTTATTTTGCTCGAGTTTACCGCACTTTCTATTAACTGTGGACATTTATTTTATATATAACATTTGAAATGGCTGTACTATATATCACTATTCATTTTAATCAACACCTTATGAAAATATTTATGATTTGTAAGCGTTATTTTTAGAACAACTGTAATTCCCAAAGGTTGACTGGTAGAGAGAGCATAGTGAGATCACCTTTTGTAATTATGTGGTTGTAATAAAGATTAAATAAATAGAAATTTAGCGCATTCGAAAATTTCTTTTGTAAGCTTTCGTTTGACAAAAACTAGAGTTGTCTAATTAGAAAACATCATGAGCACTCTGCTGGTTACCTTACATCCTTTTCTATCGCATGAGACCACTCGTGCAATGCTTTTCACTCTCGCCCCAACATCTAATTGAATTGTTTACTTTTTTAACTAACGATTGACTTGAAAAACTGTTATTTATAACGAGAAAAAAAGTAAATTCATACAAGTAACATTAATTACACACACAGACTTGACGATTCGATACTTTTTCCCTCTTTTACATGTTAAACGATTAAATCCTTTGATGTATACAACGTACATAAATTGTTTTTAAAGTAAATAATAAAGTGAATTAATTAAATAAGTTCTTTTTTATAAAGCTATTTCGTGATGAGAATAACAATAAACAAGATAACTTCAAACGTTGAACTCGCTGAGGCGTAAGAAAACGCAATATTTATTTACACAAAACACTAGTAACAGCTATACGATCTAGTCGTATTCAGACACTTCGGAGTGCGTTAGTGAATGAAACTTAAAATAATATGGCGTCCTTCGATTATTTCTCAACGTGATTCGTCAGATTACATTTTTAGTTTTTACACATGTAACATATTTAGTTATGAATTTTAAATATGAAATATATTGATCAACGTTCAAGTTAATTAGACATGTTATAAAAAAAAAGTTTGACTGCAACTTTACTTATAACAGTACCCACACACAATATATAGCCCAATTTGCAGTCTAAGCATTAGAATTTTCTCATAACGTAAATCACATTCAAGTTAAATATATAAAATCATAACATACAGTTGATATCTTTTGTTTTAATCAATAATATTGAAACGAAAAGAATTACTCGATTTCCGCATTTATTAGGGCTATGGGTATGAATATTAATAAGGCCGATAATAGCGACAGTGTTATCGTCGGTTTAATGAAATGATTTCGAGAATAAATATTTGTTCGATAAAAGTAAGCACTTACCATGTCGTTTATCCATCAACAGTAGTTTCACCATCAAAACGAGTTACGCTAGCCGAAATGTAACGTAAGCCCCGCAAGACACGGCTTCTCTGCTCATACATTATTGTGCACGACCCGTGCGAGTTGCTATTCAATTTCAAATATGGTAATGGACGCACACACGTCCCATTGGCCAGACGCGGTGTACGATCGAATCGATCGCGAATCAAATTTATTTAATAAGTGGATACCTTTTAGACGAAAATATATTTTACCAGCAATCATGAACGAAGAAGGTGATTTCCTTCGAGTGCCTGTCGTTGAAATATTAAAAATGTAATAAAATTATGACCCGCACGCGAGTAACTTACACGCGTGTTATAATAAGTACCAGCTACCCTTTTTATAAACATTACTATAATTTCTTCAATATTTCGGAAAACTATGTGCTTATGTATTAAAATATATAAAAAAAATGTTTGTATGTATTACATTTGTTTGTTCGTTTGTAAGGCATTTATCGGTTTACTTTAAAAATCTGCATGCACCCGCCGAGTAACTTGATTAAATAACTAAAATTTTACAACACTTTTTTCTATGGTGGAAGTAGTTCCATCGTGAAGCATGCCAAGTGCAACTAGTACAGATTAAATTAAAACTTAGGTTAGAAAATTATAAAGTCTAAAAAAATAAATTATTTAATCTAGGATTTGAAAGCTTCTAAAATTGATAAAAATAGCCCCTTAACTTTCACGGCGGGTAATCAAAAAATCTCAAAATAGAACCTAATACTGACCCTAAATAATATTATTTCGATCAAAATATACCAGCAGATTGCTATTTTAATAATTTTCATCATGCTAAAAATGGCATGGTACGTACATGTTTAACGCGTTCACTCGGCTGTCGTTTACCTATCGATAATAATTTGAATTGTGTTTACTGAATTATCTTTTGAATGTATGGTATGATTTTCAAACAAGCTAATTTAACAAAGCTAGCGTGAGAAAAAGGTATGAGAATACTTTTCAACTACTTAATGTATTTATATACTTGAGTATTTATCCTAGCAAATTTGTTAATTTTATCAGAATTCAAAAAAGGCGTGTTTAAATAGGTCTGAATCTTAGGTGGATATCGCGATCTCACGATATCAATGGCATTTCTGTGCAAATTTTAATGATTCTCTTTTTATTAAATAGCTTATGCTTCCGTGGTAGTCTCATATTTTGATGACCTGGCCCAAGGAATGGAGGTATAGATTTTATATGTATAGAATTATATAGACTGAAGTCGATTAGTTGTATTTATTTCTTAAATGGTTTTTAATAATTCAAAATACTCTAACATACCTGGAATGTCGTTGCCATGTGCAGTGTGTGACAGAAACCTTGACAATATATTGTAAGCAGATCGGAAATGTAGCGACCCGTGATTAACATCATTAAATAAATCGGTGGCACTGTCATATATGGCATTTGATGGAGATGATAAAGGCACTAAATCAATATCGGCACCGCTGATATGCTTGTCTTTATAACCTCTACCTAAGTCACTATCCCTAGACATTTCAAATATAAGGAATAAGTCTAAGCGTATAAATTTAATTTCATTAATGAAGTATTACAAGTATTACACTGCGCAGATTGTAACGCATGTATTAAATTAGGTTCAGACGTTTGTTAGAAACGTCAACAAAAAACGGGCGCGCGCGCTGCCACCGCCCGCCAGACTGGCTAGTGGCTACAGCTGTCAGCTAGCCCATAGAAACCTTCGCTGACTTCATTGTCTCAAGTAGCTCCAAAACAAATTACCGAATAATGATGATGATAAAGCGCACGCACGCGTTTTAACTTCTATAGACAACTAGCCTGAATAAAAAATATAATCATATCGAAGAATATAGGGAATATTCTCCTAAACTAAGTAATGGTCCGTGTACTCGACGTTCAGACGAGTGGCACTTGGCGGCTGTCCCGCGGGCTCTCGGTAACGAGCTCGCCTCTCTTTTTCAAATTACTATTGGCAATCGCTCCGTTGAACGAAATATATTTATTTATAAAACAAACATAGTATTATATAGTAATGCTAATTAAAAATACAACTCACAATTGTCGGCAAATATGTTTACTAGATACGGGACTTGTGAAATATCGTGGTATTAGTAATCTAAGTGAATGTTAATTAGGAAAATTATCAAAAAAAAATAGTTGTCTATAAAGTTTGGTTAGACAATCTCTGCGAGCATGAAAAACTTAATATATAAAACGAAATAAAAACAAAACATATTAATTTTGAACTAAAAGTATTCTTACCACCTCGTTATTATGTAAGTTGAATACGCCACACATTTTAAACAAATCATACATGCTACAGCAACTAGAAATACTCGACGTTATAACAATATTAGAATAATATCAGTTCCTTTCAGAGTCAGCGTTTGTAACTGAATTTCAATTTCACAGCATTTCTCGCTTTACGTGCGCAGCTTTGTACACAGAAAATATCGAGGTTACATTCGAGGAAAAATTTGGGAGTGACAGAATAAGTTCTCTTACAATTAGAATGCTAGATTTATAAAGATTTTTCTTATACTAATAAAGTATTCTAGAGGCGCTAAGGTATATATATAGGTAAGGCTTCAGGCTTCAGCTAATTTGCAGTCCGCTTTGTAAAGAAACAAAAGAAAGTTAAGTAGTCAAATCTTTATTTATATAATTCTACTGTACGTGTGTATATCACTGAAGTCCTCCTAAACGGCTGGACCGATTTTTTGTGTGAATTCCGATGGATTCAAGAATGGTTTAGATTAACAATTGGACCGGGTAAGGGGCGGTGCTATTAGGTCATACTTTTTTCATTTTCGTGGCTAGTCTATTATATAATTTTTTCTAGCACATTTTTCTATTGTATTAATCATAATAAATTTCATTTCAATATAATCATCATCATGGTTATTTTCAAAACGTCCGTTAATTTGTTTTAATTACTATGATTTTCCGAATGCATGTATTTAGCAATCGCTGCGCCTTCTAAAGGTAAATAAAGGTAAATAATTTATTTCATTAGTTTTATTAATAAAATTTTATTACAATGCTTTCAGTATTATTGGTGATTAGTTCACCAATAAGTATTGGTATACAATACTTATTGGTGATTAGTTCTAATAAGTATTGGTGAACTAATCACCAATACTTTATTTAACCCGCAACACAGTAATTAAATTACTATGTTTATTAAAAAAATACTGAAGGCATTGTAATAAAATTTTATTAATAAAACTAATGAAATAAATTAATTAATTTCATTATTAGAAACTAATTAATTTTTTATTTTAATATTTGTCATGACACCACACTGTTCAATGCGAAATAGAAAAACGAAACGAAAATAACTGGCTTGCTTTCTATGTGTGTGTGTGTGTGAGAGAGAGAGAGAGAGAGAGAGAGAGAAGAGAGAGAGAGAGAGAAGAGAGAGAGAGAGAGAGAGAGAAGAGAGAGAGAGAGAAAGAGAGAGAAACATGCGCACGCCGCACGGCTTACAACTATAGCAAAAAGTGTCGCTACAACTTTTGGTTTTTCCGTCTAGCCCCCTTTCGCAACGGGCGATAAGTCCCAAAAAGCTATGATCCCATTCTTAATTTCTATCAAGACCGAATATTCTAGACCCGCCACGTGGGAATTCCGAAATATAAATATCCCTTTCGTATCATGTAAATCATACCGTAATCGACCAGCAACCGCACCGAATAACAAATCTGACATGGAACTGATGTGGGAGAGCCTGTAAAAGATTTACGGTTGAGCGGTTTGGCTTATTAAGAGCTACGGAAAGAAACTAAAAAACGGAGAAATGGGATTTTTAAGAATATAATATAATATGAAAGCAATAGAAAGAGAATTTCCCATTTTACTGTGTTCTCATAAACGTCCTTGATTGTCGGATATGTTAACTTAGAGGCCTACACAACACACATCGGTATCGATTATCGATAGTGTACATAATTGATAATATACTAACCAGCTGCAATTTAGTAGAGCGATAGTAATTTAGACGCATCAAACGGTGCAACCTAGCGTTAACCTGCCTCGACATCTACTCACCCTCGAGATTCAACCTGATTCGCCCAACTAAGATTTTGGAACGAAGTTCGTTACATGCTATGAGGGAGAGATAGCGAGAAATGTGTATATTTAACATAAATAATTATGACAAAACAAAAAGGTCTTTTTAAAATGGTATAAATCTAAAATGGTATAACCTTATATGTACTTTCTACAGAGAATATGATCATAATAGTTATTTCATTAAAAAAAAACTAGCGATAGCCAAGGGAACTCCGTTCCAACCATAAGACACCTCTCTCTTCGTTAATATTATGTGAAAACTGTATTTTTTCAACCCTCGGTTACATGTATGGACTGCTTGCTGCCCCTGATTTTTTATAATTTAGGATTTCATTTCAAAAATTGTATAGCGGTTCATAGAATACATCTATTTACTAAATTTCGTATAGATAGATTCTATAGTTTCTAGAAATATATAATCGACGCGACGATTCAAAAGCACTAAGAATGTCTATTTTAATCGACAATATTTTGAGTTTAAAATTTATATAATTACATTGTAGTACGGAAAGTTTTTCAGAACATTGGTATCAGGTAAAATAGAAAAGGCTCACATATAGCTTTAATCTCAGAGTCAATTTACAGTGACGAGCAACACAATCTGGTATTGATAGATAAATATGACCATTATCGGATCATACTTTCATATTCAGACATAATTAGACCGTTATAAAAAATAACTAACCGACTCCAACTAACGTCTACGATATGTAAAACATTGATCGCGGGTAATTAGTACAAAAATGTTAAGGAATTCTATTCTATATATATATATATATAATTTTAATATGCATATAGAATATAAAACGATATATGTTATTATATATAGTGATCATAAGGAAATTTTTATTGGACCACAAAGAAGCAGATTAACATACACATCATATTTTTGTCCCTTTATTTTGACTAGATTCCCGCCAAATCTGCGAACTTAAAAACGTCCCGTCTATGGCTAGATTGAATCATTCAACTTTATTGGTTAATTTTTCTCTTTCAGATTTTGATTTAAATTACATTGAAAACTTGAAATGAACTAAAGAACTTTCTTATAGCGTCCTACAATTACAATTACAATTACAATAATTAGTTCTTAACTTTTTATAGATTTATTTTATATTTTGTAGTTTTTATATATATGTTTTTTTACTTTGTTTAAGTAAAATATATACAAAAATATTACAGGTAAATTCTGTATATATCTCTACTATCGAGACTATATTATTAATCCAAATGAAGTCTCACGAACAATAATAACACCATAATCTGGTCGCTGTTATCTTTATTATTTGTAGGCAAATATTTTTGTTAGGCAATATTCGACTATTTAAATATGCTACGAACGGAAAAAAGGAACAATATGTAGATTAATGTATTAAGAAAAACATAATATAACTTTCCGTGTTTATTCTGTTGGGGCTGAGGAAAATAAATTGATAAATTTAATATTAGTTCTATAAATATAAACGCATAAGCTGTTTACATAATGTATTTATTAGGAAAATTAACTAAGATATTCCATAATATACTTGTATTATAACAAGTTGCTGTTTGTGACGTACAGACAACTCCACATATACATATATAACTTATCGCAATGTTCACGTCTATGACAGTAAATTATTTAAATTTCAAACAGAATTGTTCATTTCTCTCATTAAATACTAAAAGAATACATAAGCTGCAGAATTTGACAGAATATAGCAACTTCTAGACTGAGGTTGAAAGGTGCACGCTGAGGAAATAGTTTAGCTCGCTTTTTTATTACAAAAAACGGTTTACTCTGAATAATTATTATTTCATACAGCTTATAGAAATATAATTATAACCGACCATATACTAAGTAACTAGTTGTACAGAAGAAAATTATGAAAAGTTCGATAGATTCATGTCTTTTAAAACTATGTAGTACATTTTTATGTTGATCCCCAAATTAGCAAAACGGAATATAAGTAATGGAGCCTTTGCTTCAAGAATTATCAAATTGTTTTCGTTCTTTCTTCAAGTTATTTATACAAGTTACGTTGTAGGTTATTTTTTCTTATGTAATTTTAATGAGAACCAAATCGTGAAAAATAGGCTAATGGTATGGCACCACGTATTTTGACATTTAGACACGTAATAAAATTGCCTTATGAATGAAAATTAAAAATTAGTAGCTACTACTAAGTGGCTACTAATTTTCTAATTATATAATAATAATAAGGACTACCTTATAGGATTGTTTAATTTATGTACCTATAATATATGAATATCATTCCATACTATTATTATTATATTATTAGAATTCAAAATATTCTCGTAATTGTGATACCTAGACACTAACTACAATTTCTTTAGCTTGCGATAATAATACTCTTAATAAACTTCTTCTTAATAAATAAAAAATCTATGGAAGAATTAATTTTTCGCGCTAAGTTAGCACGACATCCCCGTCCGTGGTAGTCGTGTCGCAAATAACAGATGAGTGTCGCAAAGCCCGCGTAAAACTAACGACTCGGATAAATTTTACGGCCCTGAGATACTTCCAACGGCTGCGCTCTTTTCTTTTAGGATTAGTCTTTCAACTGTCTCTATCTATACTAATCTTTTAACCCGCTTGAGACATATATATATACATATATATTTTCTAGGCGTCGGGATGTGACGACCCCATCGCCCGCTGTTGGGATAACCTCTGTCACAACAGAGATTATTCCACCAGTGCAATCAGTCACACTGGTGGTAGGTCTTTTGTTGCAAGAGGCCGGCTAGGTAGGTACCACCGCAGTGTCCAATATTCTGCCGCCAAATAGTAGTGCTTAGGCACTACTGTGTTCCGGTTTGAAGGGCATTGTACGCTAGTGAAATTACTGGGCGAACGAGATTTAAGAACTAATATCTCGAGGTTGGCAACGCGCGAGTGGCACCTACTAATGGTGCTGCAAGCGCTCATAGGCTGCGGCAGCCACTTACCATCAGGTGGGCCGTATGCTTGTTTGCCAACTTCTAACATAAAAAAAAAAAAAAAATATTCAAGTCACTTAAGACATTTTGGAACTAGTTGAATTTCTCTTGGTAGTTCCAAAAGATAAGATCATCTAAATTTCACCAGTAGTATTCTATACACATCTTTTCCTAACGCCACTTTTGTCTATTCGTATTAAGAAAAATACATTGAAAGTCATAATAATACACTTTTCATAAAACAACTGCAATACCGGCGCATGTAGCAATTCCTACTTACATACTTAGAATAAATAAGTAATACAGCCTAAGGTGGAGCGTCCTTGTTGGAAGATACTTATTCATTCTTGTTTTGAATGTACCACTGAAGACAGAGATCGGCTGGGTATTCCAGACCTTTGAGGTGCGTTTTTCCCAAGCACAGTAATCAATTTAAGGAAACACCAAAAATGTTTCCATTGTATCACGTATAACAAAGGAAAAGACGAAACTATAAAGATATATAAAATAATTAAATGAAATTGCTTACCTATAGCATCTTCAGATGGCTGACCGAGTGGTCGACGGGAGGGGGATGTCTTCTGATGAGGCTGCGGCTTTAGGACGGCAGCTGGCACAGCACCTTCCTGTGGTGGTTCGCCAGGCACGCGGACCAACCACCAATCAGCGCGCGCGGCCCATGCCTCTAACACCTCAACTTGCTGGCCCTTCGTCACAGACACCTCGCCGGCACCGCCAGCGGTGTGCTCTGCCACCACCCACGTCATCTCCGTTCCGGCCTATAAAGTACATATACTTTAAAGACGCGTGTTACAACTTACACAATACTGGTGTGGCCGAATAGATTAGTATCAACGCATATTCTACTGCTTAGCAGTAGTACATTTAGCATTAATGTGTTTCAGTTTAAAGGGCACTGTAGCTAGTGAAAATACTGGGCAAAAGAAATTTCCGAACCAATATCTTGAGGTTGGCAACGCGTGAATGCACCAATGAATGGTGTTGCAAACGCTCATAGGCTACGACAACCGCTTCTTACCAGGGATGTCGTAATGCTTGTTGAGCAACTTGCCAAAAAAAAAAACTATAAACTCTGAATAACTCGGTCTGAACGGAAATCGAACCGTTTCAACTGTCAACGCGATTATCGCAAATTTAACACCGACATTGTGGCCACTGTCATACAATTGGGAGAGAGTAAGTATTGATATTGCCCAACAGAACCCACAAGTCCAGTTAACATCGAATTTTGAATTCATTAACTAATTTTGACTTCATAAAGTTTATTTTTTCTAATTTATTATAAAAATTAAGTTTTAATCAGAATGAAACCTACAGAGGACCTAATTTTAAATTTCATACGGCCGTCTATATTTATTATTAGAAGACTGTTCTAAGTAAACTAAAAAATTAACAATACCTAATGTGAATGAATACGTGTCTTAAATTTAACTCCAATCAATTTCTTTCAAACCTAAGTAGATTTCGTGCCTGCATGTGTTGTAACACATCGCTGAGAACCGATGCATAGTCAGGAGCATTTATAAGTAAGGTTTTGGTCAAAACTAATGGAATTCAAATACTCGTTCGAATAATTATATTGAAATTGTAAGTTTAGGACTCCTATAAACAAATTTGATATTTCTACTTTCTAAGTTTCTAGTAGAGACACGACCAATACTACGGCATTTTATTAGGTTACACGATATAATTATTGACACCTGTGAGCCCTTAAAATCATCAAAACAACATTATAGTTTGTGACAGAAACTTAATTGTTTTAAAGATTCTAAGAATTGTTTCGGCCTTTTGGTAATATATTTATGATTTATCTTTATTATAATGAAACACTTAAGAATCGGTCAAGTTAAAAAAAAGCTAAATGATAAAGTACAATAAATGTTCCTAACATTTATCGAAAATATCAATATTACAATATATTTAATGAAAGGGCGCATTTATACATTATCGATAATTAATTGTTGCTGTGATTATAACAATGATAATGGTGTTCGCTAAAAATAATACGTATGCGATATATATACTATTTGCGATATAGTATATACTATTTGCGTTTTACATATCCATTTATTGGTTTAAAAAAAACGTTTGTAAGAGAATTATTTCCTTATTCATTTATTAGTTATTGTTTTTTTTTATATTCAGTTGTAATATATTATTTATTTAAAATAAAACTTTTCGATGTATATAATTCCACGTAGCACAATGTATGTGTTATATATATAGTGCGTTCATATCAAGCATATCCAGTTCTAGATATTGATAACAGTCAAGAGATGATAACGTCGATCGATCAATTGGGACGTATACGTTGATAATATTACTTATTACTTTAAAACTAATTTCAATAAAATATAAAATATTTACTATTTAATGAAACACTTTATTATATATCAGTTATCTATCGTCTTCGACTGATGGATAGTTATGCAGGCTATAATTATCGAACCAATTGCGATCTTCGACCACAAATGGACCTTGAATAGATATTTCCATCGCTAACATTCGCTGAAAGCATCAAAAGCTCGGAGATCCATAGTTGGGATTGCCGACACATAAATAACTATTTATATTTATGCATTATTATTCATAACGTTTGCACTCGTATGGAGAATATTATAACACGATACGGTTACAATTAAATCTACAATACAATTGTTTACAATAATAATATTACGATGTTACAAAATTACAAATTTTAACTGTTTTGAATAATTACATGGAAATTCAATTTGTTTGTTTTTTAAGTATAACTAATTAATTATCATACATAAAATTAATTAAAATTATATTTGTTGTTCTTTTAATTATATTTGTGTAAATATAATAATCATCATAATTCAAATTCTTTAATAATATATATTTATTTTTAATTTTTTTAAACAAAATATTCGCGTAGACATTCATTCATCTTTTTTACTTGTTACTTGAAATAAAGATTGTTAAAAATTTGTTAACGAGGAAACCATGTGTCTTGTTTTCCTGCATTGCCGATACTAATTGCCTATAATGTATAACGACGTTCAAAATAAACAATGATTAAATACACTGACAATATTCCAACCGTTACAACAAAACAATTTATTTCATTACTAAGCTTTACCGTTTGAGTAATTTTAAAACTTACCTACAGTCTTACAACATAAAACAATCTCAACCCAAAAATACGTATATTTTCCTATGGTCAAATAATACTATTATTTTCGAATACCAGATTTGCAAAATACAATTTAGTTCAAAGAAGTACTTTTAACCTGGTAATCATACATCATAGAAATTAGTCAGACTTGATGCCATTATTACTTGTCTTATTATTAATAATTCAGTCGTACTATTAAGAAGGGATAATGTTTTGTAACACATATACAGCATAATATTTTGGGCAGAATGCGGTGCAAATGCGGAAATGTTATGACAGCGAGAGGGTACAACGAAATATGCCGGTGCCCTAAGCCGTAACTGGGAACGACGATGCATTCACCTGACGCTGACGGCTGCTCTTGAGGAGTCGAGCATGGAACGAGCTTGGTGTATCAATTGTGTGTTGACGCGAAAGTGCAGAATGGGGCGCGCTCACAGAATTTTGCCGAAACCATGGTAAGGATATTTTACGTCGGCTTTTATTTTGTTTATTAGGTACGGGCAAGGGCGAATGCGGAGGTGGGGTGGTAGTCATCGTAAGGTCACGTGGCCGCGGGCAGCGGGCAGCGGGCGGCGGGCGGCGGACGCGGGCGCGTGCAGTAACTTGAGTGTTGGTCGCGAACCGCCTCGTCCGATGCGGCGCGCGGCGCTGTCGCCACTGCCGCGCATTGTGCCGCCCGCTACTATCGCTCGCTATCTTACGAACGAAGACCCGTTCATTACGCAGCCTCCGTATCGAGCTACATTTCCGAATTCATATGTCTAAGAACCCTTTTGAAGGTAGCACCTAATCAGTTAAGACGAAAAGATTATCGAACTGTTAAGGTCTAAATTACCCTAAAATTTTGTTTCCACATGTTAAAATTAAGGATTTCGATCACAATATATGTAATTTTAGAATATTCGAAATATAATATTATATACCTTTTTTTCAGTTACATATTATTATATATCGACTTTTCAACGGCTTCTTTCGTTGTTTTTCAAGTTGTTCGAGACTGCTTCGTTATTTTCATATTCGACAATTTCTTAAAAATTGTTGGATACTTAATTGTTATGGAACACTTTATTACTCAAGAGTCGCACAACAACAGTCAACAAAAAATTCCAATTTCTAGGGTCAATTAATTTCTGACCTATTATATAAAGAGATAGTTGTTGCTAGATAAACTGTGAAACAATACAATTATTTTTTAACAAATTTAATATTATCCAGTATTTTTTTATAAACAGATTTTATCTGTTATTAATACCTTGAGTTATCATGAAACTTTCAGATTTATGAAGTGTCGAAATTAAACGATGGGAACCCTATTAAGACGAGATAACTACGATGATATAGTCTATGGCAAGTTTATCTAATTAAAACTAGCAGAGTCAAGTCATTAGCGTCCCGGCGAAAATTACTACGCTTCACTTTAGACACAACTATGATTTAAAATATAATAATATCAACAAGACATTTCCTAGATAGTTCACAAAATAAAAAAATTCTAAAACAGAAGTCGGTGCTACGTAGAACACCGTCCCTTAAGCCACCGACATCCTTTGTAGAAAATACTTATTTTGTTCACTTTAGTTTCGAAATCCGTTTTCTTTTATTAAAAAACAATACTTTTAAGTTGGGAATAATAGTTGTATAACATTAAACTACTTATTAACATTGAACTAATTGCTAGTTTTAAACCCTTATGTTGGCATTTATGGTCATCATCACAACACATCCACTTCATCAAATGGTGCTTTTCCAGAGCAAATGCATAATATTCTTTAAAAAATACCAAAATCCTAAAGGTTTTTTTAAAGAATATTGTCGACTCGTTTTCATGGCATTACTAATATTTTATGGCGCCTTAAAATATGGTCGAAGCATTAGGACTGGGTACGAGCGTGGCCCAAGGGGTCAGGATCGAAACCGCGACTCTAAAAGTTCCTCCGATTTTTCCAATATCCCAAATCCGGACCAGATTTGGTGGTCTCGTGAGTATACCAATACAAACAAAAAGAAAACACTGTTCTTTTCCACGTGACCGTGCGAATTGTATTATTTGACACGTACATTTTTGCTTTTACTCTACAATACTAAAATATTGTAGCGTAAAAGCCATACACTTATGTCTTTTACTCTATTTGTTTATTAATTTAAACAAACTGTTACTATCTGTTTAAGACAAGTGTTTATCTTCTTTGTTATGTACCTATTTGTTATTATATCTTCCTCTGTTGTACTTTGTCTGCGCTCGCTATGAAAGCTCCTTTTAGCAACTCAAACTTCAAAGAATCGCTTAATTAGAATAAATCCGCCTTTGTGAGTTATTTTTCTTTATTTTGTAATTATTTATTATTTTTATAATTTTTAAAATAAAAAGCATGTTGTGTTGTAATAAACCAGTTTTTCGACGACATAATCGTTTGTTCGCATAACCGTCAAAAAAATCACAGTGACCATCATCAAATCATCAAGCCAACAGTTAGTTTAGAACTTTAGACAGCTGCTTTCGATGTGTCTCATTCGTTGATAGGTTCGTTTTATAGAAAAATCTCTTCTAACATAATAGAAAATTTCTTCTATTACCACTAAAGTACGACCACATTTATATAGCAAGCCCTGGATACTTTGCCGTATCTTAAGTTTCGACGTCTTGAGTTTCCTTTTTGTTTTAGAAAATAATCTGTTTTCAATAATCTGTGTGGTTCCCGGCAGAATAGAATAGGGCCACTCCATATCTACCCGTAGGTGTAGGAGGCGACTAAGAGACTTTGATGGCAACAAATCAATGCCAACAATAACATTCCCAAGGAGGGTTGACGTCAGGCAAGCGGCCGGTCACTAAAACTTAAGCCAAAACCTCTTACAGCACATGATGTATGGAACTACGAATGGTGATCGGGTTGGGGCGTACACCCGAAGTGACGCGCGGTTGCAGCACTCGGCAACCGTGAGAAATGGACAAGGGTTGTTGCATCAAGGACGGATGAGTGTAATGATGACGAATGATAGAAAAGAAAGGTAGAAGGAGTGTGGTGCCGATCCCACTTAGCATGGAATAAGGGCAAGAAGAAGAAAAACTGTATGACATCGGAATTAGTAATAATAATTAAGACAAATATATGTATATATTGCGAACGCTTGTATGTTTATTTTATAAATAAAATGAAACAATTTATATAATTTATTCTTGAAAATAAAAGAATTTCGCATAATCTAGGAACAAACTTTTCTCGAATCTAAATAGCGAAAATTAAATCCCCAAAAAAAGGTAATTAGATATTTGATCAATAAAAAGATTTATATTCAATATCCATGCAATTGTTTATGTTTTTCAAATGGCTACCATTTGAAACTTTCGTCAAAAAATATGCATATAAAGCAAAAGACATTGCTGACTATTTCAAGACTTCCCTTCCGTATCTCTCCGTAGCCATGGAACCCTTGCCATCCGGTTCTGTAGCTACCAATGTGCCCAAATAGTAATACTACTCTACTCTCTCTTTTACTACAACAATGCATGAATGTATCTCTTTTGAATTGTCTCCATACTTTAATCTTTATATCATGCCGTGGTGGAAGCCGGATGGCTTCACGCAAAGAGGCTGTTTAATTAAGTATTTATAAATTACCACATACACAGAATTCTGATATGGTAACGTAATGTTAAAATCATTTATATCTAAAAATTTACTAATCGTATCGTATTAAAAATAATTTTCAATGTTAAACTTTGGACCTTCTCTTTTATGCGTATTTTTTAAGTTTAATAATTCAAAACTTACATATTTATTATTTTAGAAGCATTTATCTCAACAACTACTGACCTAATTAAAAAATCAAAATCCAGGTTATTATTTTTAATGACCTATCCAAATATTGCACACACGTTACCTGCACGTTGCCATAAGCTCCCAGTAAAATGACTGACATACGGCTACACAAAGAAACATAAATAAATTATAAGGATTAATAATTATAATTATAGAATTTAAGGATAAAGATTTTTATTTTTATTCCTTTTTAGTCATTTAAGAATCCTATTATATTATTACATAGCAATTTGGCGATCAGAACGAAGTGTGTCGAGTTTGGGCTTATTATGTCGGTTAACGGACCCTGGATGAGATGAGAACGCTCCGAACATGACCGGGATTGACGCTGAGGTGATGATGTCGGTTATGAGATTCTTACTTCCGATATTTCAAATCACACACTTATCTCTACTCGCCATACGAATTACTATTTCATGATGTTTATTTTTCTTTGAAACGTATTTAAAGTTCGATCAATTAATACGTCTGTAAATAGCCGCATGCAATTTTACAGCCGTGCCCGGCTGGATCGACCGATCCACTAGCAATTTTATGTTTGATATTAAAAGTGTTATGCCTTGTTAACTGCTCAAACGAGTGATATACAGTAAGCAAGCGCGCGGCAAAAATTGTTCACATAGCATTACGGCCTAAGCCGTATAGATTCGATTATATTAAAATGCTCATTTCGGAAAGTTTACCATCCACTGAACATCATAAATCATCATCCATTCAACATCATTCATCATCATTCATTCCAAGTCAGAAATCATTCCTTCGTTCTGAAACGGTTTCGTCCGAATCAATCATTTATTGCATTGGCCAAACTCAATAAAATTATAACAGGTAAATAAAGCTTTTTAACATAGGAGAGCGAAGTCACACGTTGTGAAGTTAACGCAAACGTTTTCGATTATAGAATAACTGTAGGATGGGAGAGTGATCTAATAATTAAGCAGCTACATAATCGATTTAAAAGTTACGTAGGTTATATAATAAAAAATAAATTTAGAAAATTTCTGAAAACAAAAATTTTACACTTAAAAAGACATCGTGGAATAATTTTATATTTTAGACTTCATGTGTATGTTAATTTACGTTTACGTTTACGTCTGCTACGTTACTACAAATTACTGCTTCACCTATAGTTGAGTCAAATATAATTTTATTTAAAAATGTATATATATGTATGTATTGATTGTAATGTAAAATGTTATTTTAAATTGGTTGTAATATAAAAACCGATAAGATATTGGGTTTTGATCGCTAGCGCTGGGCCTTGAATACTAAATGCGAGAAGATCTTACCTACGATGTAATAAATGTGTAGAAATCACAGATTTTACGTACATCGACCGAACCCACACATACTGTTTCATTACCAAAACCTTCGAAAACAGGATAAGAACCTCAAGATAAATAATAAATATTTGCTAACCCAGATTCGATAAGTGGTAGACCCGGGCGATGATGGGTAATTATTTTAGTTTGTTTTCTCCCCACTGAACTGTTATCATTATAAATGAAACGAAACGTTTTCCTTGACTCGGTTTACCACCAAACAGTGACGAGCAGAAATTTCTGGGGTGATAAGTATCGAAATGGCGTGCACAATTATGACGTCAATATCTGTCGTTATAATGTAGTGCAATTGTATTCTGTTGCATACTCGCTAAACTTAAAATATACATATTTCTAGATAAAGCAATGGTAAAATTCCGTACGTTTTTTAATTTTTTTTTTTATTAGAAAGCAAAATTGCTACTTTAAATTTGGTATGGGATTGCCAAGTTTGAGGATTTCAAATACATGTTTCAATTTTGGAATCAACTAATTAAAGGATTTGAAATGTACACCAACTTCTAAAACGATTATTGTTTTTATTACGACTTATAAATAAAATAGTCAAAGATTTAAGTTTAAAGTAAATTGAATTACACTATTATATTATAAAGCAAACATGATACAAAAATTGGTTTAAAAATTAAGTTAAAAGGTTATAAACCTGAGTACTAACATAATGAAAAATTAACGTATGAAATTTGCCACACATAGATACTTTTTATTTCTGGAAAAATGCTAGGTTCCTGTGAGGTTATCAAAATATTAAATATAGGATGGGCATTTACAATGTCATGGTCAAGATAAAGGAGCGAAGCCCCTGGCAAAGATATTGAGTAAATAAGTTTATTTTGGTACCTTCCTGTTATGTTCAATTGCTGGGCAAACACTTCCTCTCTTATTTAGGAGCAAGATTATAGGAGATTTTATTCGCTGTTAGCCACGGAATGATTTAGAAGCACAAATTGAGCCCCTCCGTTTGTCCGGGTCGAATCTTATCTTGCAGCTTTTGTACCACAACGATAGGAAATAAAGTTACGCTTGATGAAGCAGTGATTGTAGTGAAACGATGTTTGAAGCACCAGAACTTAAAACGTAATTCCAACGTAAGGTAAAGTAAGTAAGGAAGTTGAGGGTAAATATACAAAGCGGGTAGAAATATAAGCCTCAAGCTAAAATAAGAACGCTATATCACGTCGATGTTATAAGTGCAAATTTCCAGCTCAATTTGACGCTTTTAAGCCGAAAATGGAAACACTCAACTATGAATATAAAGTAGGTACTTTAGGGATGTGACTTATTTGTTAAGTGATTTTATAAAACTATTTTGCAAAAACCCAATCAAAATATATATGATGAAATGAGACAAATAGTTAGACTAATTATGTAATTTCTCATATCGAAGAAGTCAGACACAAAAAAACTTGAAATTGTCAAGGGATACCCGGATGGAACGAAGTTCCTTTCGATTAATTAGTGACGGAATTGTAATAAAATTTAATTTTTAAAATTATAATAATATTTTTTTTTATTTATTATGTACAAAAAACCTGTATACACACAACAAAAATAATCGTCGCGACACCACACCGTTTAATGCGATATAGAAAGACGAAACGAAAATAACTGGCTTGCTTTCTATGAACACGCAGATGAGAAACACGGGCACGCCGCACGGTATAGCAAAAAGTGTCGTTACAACTTTTGGTCTTAATTTTTTCCGCCTAGCTCCCTTTCGCAACGCGCGATTAGGAACTTCGTTCCAAAAGCATCAATGATGTAATTTTAACTGTAAACGCACTTACTGATTCAGCCAAGTAAAATAGCATATGGCCAGTAATCTAAAGCTTAATATTAACAAATCCCATAGAAGTGAAATTTTGAATATTAACGTATCGAATAATGGTTGAAGCCTTAAGTGCACAAAGTATTATAAGCTTAATGTAATGCTATACACGGTTATTTGAGGCAAGGCAAGCCCCGGTAATCAAAACTTAGAATAATTAAGGTTTACATTACACTAATAATTAACGTTCATTATACTAGCGACCCGCCCCGACTTTGTCGCGATACGTAGTAATATTTTATTCATTTAATCCCGCTACCGGTTTTTACCGCACCCGGAGTTCTAATCCCGTACAAAAAGTTGTCCTTAATGAGTTACAAACGCAAAAAAAAAGAATGATCTAATTTGATGCAGCCTTTCTAAAGTTATAAGGGTACATAATATGTAGATGGGGTTGTATATACTTTATACTTGAGTATAGCATATAAATTTTTATGTTACTTATAAAGCACTTGCACGTAAGATAAGACGTTGTCTTATGAGATAATATCTCATATTTACATATATGAAACTATGAAATTCAATATAAAAGATAACAATCTCGTTTAGTTCAGACAAGACGCTTATTTAGACGAGACAGTCTCTTATAACGTGCACTAACGATGACACTAAAATCTCTTTTAAGAAAGTCGTAGACTTTTAACGAAGCTAACTGCCGTATCCACAATATCGAACCTTATGATCAAACGAAACTTAAGTAAAAAAAACAACAGTTTTGTTTTTAAAATTATTGTGTGGTAAAAAGGCTTGCAAACATAATTAACTAATAATACATTATAAATATCTTCAAAATTTTTGTTTTATTAACGTTTACAGTTTATATGCGTCCTGTGAGTCAAGTGCTCTCTGGATGATATTTTACAATATTTGACTATAATCTTATTACTACTAAAATATAAAAATAGAAAAAAATATATTAAAAACAATAGAGGACTAGCGCGCGTGTGTGTGTTCGTGCGTTTGTATGTGTGCGCGTTCGCGCGCGTGTTTGTGTGTGTGTGTGTGTGTGTGTGTGTGTGCGTGCGTGTGTGTGTGCTCGTGTGTGCGTCCGTGTGTATGTGTGTGCGTGCGTGTGTGTGAATCCGTGTGTATGTGTGTGCGTGCGTGTGTGTTAGTTTGTGTGTGCGCGAGTGTGTGTTTGGGCGTCAGTTTTGCATTAGCTGCGAATATTACCACTAATAACGAATTAGTTTCTCCGTATCTTCAAACTTAAATTTTTGTTACCACAAAAATACAATTATGAGTGGGCAAAAAGAGAATTTTACTAAAATTCTCTTATTGCCCTCTTCACCCTTCTGTACTTTTCTCATCTCTTCCTTCATATCCTCTTGGGTTGGCAACGCGCATGTGATACTTAAAGTATTGCGCGCGTTCATACGTTGCGGTGACTGTTTACTGCCAGGCGGACCGTATGCTTGCTTGCCAACCGGCATTAAATAAATAAATAATGTTATTTTTTCCATTGTTATAAATTAAATACAAAAAAAAGATACTAAATGCATATTAAGTTAGCCTATAATTGGGGTATACAATTTTTGTCATAGACACATAAGAATGTACTATAAAAATAAGGAACAAATTGTATACAACGTTGGCTTCCTATTTTTAAACAATTTATTTAGAGTTTATATTAGGTGTGTAAATATTTTTGCACGAAAAAAGAGTTAAAATAAATTTTATTTAAGTGAAAACTTCTTCAGCCGCGTTGGCGATTTCTGATAGGGTATGTTAACGTGGTACTCCAGACTAGCAACGAGCGTGTATATTAGATTCTTTGGGTGTTGTTTACATTTTTATACTAGGTGATTTTTAAGAGGTTATTTATAATTGACGTTTTTTAATCATTCAAAATTAAACAACATTTATTTTTTATTTCACTTATATTATTATGCGTAGTATGAATATTTACGACTATATTATAACATTGTAAATTTAGCGATATTGAAAGTATGAACTTACCTTATCTGAATCGGTTGTATTCCCACTGCCGAATGACGCCAACGAGTTTCGATCAAGGTTCTCTGTGTCGGTGTCATCGAAGTCCCTACAAAATAAAATCAGGGTTAAAGATAGGCTAACATATTTTTTTTGGCTGTAACAAAAATTTCAATATTATAAACGCAATAGGGCATTTATTTCTTACGTTTTCAGAACCTAACTATCTGGTACAATCCGTACAGTCAAAAAATATAACATTTGGATTTATCATCCGGCATAATATATGATGCCTTATTGCGATCAAAGCAGCGGGGAAAAGCTAGTATTTAATAAATTAACATACCGACTGGAGCGCTGTGAGCTGGCGGGACGCGCTCGCGCCGGACTGCGGGGTGGCTGCTGTAACGTACCGCTGAAGTAGGTCTCCTAGCAAAAAACATGTTGCGTTATGCGCCATTCAGTTATTCATCATAAAACAGCACCAGCGATCACTCCGAACCTACCAACGAGGAAACCTCGAAGAAAAGATAACCTATATTTCCCTTAGAGGCCGGTATCGCAGCGACAACCTTTCAAATTTTCACGTGCGAGGACAAGCATTTTAAGGTCAGCCTCTAGACATGTGGAAGGTTGCATGTGTATGAATATATTCTACGCGGTTGGTATGTCACACATAAAACATTATTTTAGCATGTCCAATATGATTTTTTAAACATTTCATTGGCATGGGTAATCATTTGTTCTATAAAATAGGCTGATACTACTACTCAAATTTTAAAAGGTTCAAATAATAATTACATGATAAAGGCATTCCTGGATAACTTCTCTTAGTCGTCGCACCCACGTCTGCTTAACCTCGAGGGAGGGCGCCTTCAGCATGATGCGACAGTCGCTAACCATGGGCTCGCGGCCGGTCCACACTGCGAACTTGCACTCGTCGCCCTCTATATGCTCCGAGACACCCAGATCGGAGGTCTACATACAAAAATGACATGTTTGTAAGAAAATATACATTAAAGATAAATAAAAGTATATTCTTAAGAGTATCAACCAAATTATTTCTAAACAGCGACTCCGCTCGCATCATGTAGTTTTTTGATGAAAATGAAAATTTCATAATTATCTGTACAGTAGTTTTTGCGTGAAAGAGTAAATAAATATCCATCCATACATCCAAACTTTCACATTTATAATATTAGTTAGATTCTTAAGGATGCATTTAAAAGAATGATTGCTAAAATCTTAATAGATAAAATTCCCCCAATCACGATGTAGGACCGGTCTCCAAAGCTACTTATTCGTTCCTAACTTAATTTTTTGTTTTTTTTTTTTCAAAAATTTTGTTCGCCTTCCCACTTAAATGACAGAATCATTTCTATTCCTTTTCCTTTTCATTATTTTAAAATTATCATATCCGCAGAGTGAATCTAAGAAAAGACTATCCATTTTTAATATACGAGTACAACAAAAAGTGAACGAATAATAACTGTGCGACAACAACCCATGGCCGGGTCTGCTAGGTTATTAATATATTTGCTAAAACTACACACATTTTATATTTGATAAACTCTATAATAATAACCTAGTATTATGAATCATTCTGGTAAAGTACAAGTACAGCTAATTATTCAACAGAAACTAACCATAAATTTTGTTTTGAAAATATATTTCGCTTTGCCGTGGGTATCTTTAACTTCCTTTGCGAGGACTAGATGAAGATCGAACAGGAACACACGTCTCTCTCGACATTTTTTAATAATCTGCCGAAGGTCCCACACTTGGAAGGAATCCTGGAGGACTACTTCGCCTAGACTGTCCATCGGCACGTCACATCCCTCCAGATTCGATAGGTGCATAGCATCGTTAGCCTTCTTTGGCACTGAGAGCATTACTTCCAGTCCGTCCTGTAGACAAATGATAATTATTAATAAAATTATTCATTTATTAAAACAATATTAATTAAGATACGAAAGAGAAAGTAAGAACTTAAATCTCAAGAATAATAATTTAAAAAATATATTACAGTAACAAAAACATTCCGTAGAAAGGTTGCAAAACTATTGTGATATCATCATTTTAACACATAATCTTGAATAGAAAAATATTAGGAATTTATTTAACTTGTATTTAGCAATATTTTTAATTTGGCGTTTGCAAAATTAACAATGAAATGTATCATTTTTTACATATATTTTATATGCAAAAATTATAATTATTTACAGCATGAGAAACATATTTGTGATGACGTTATGAACTGAAATGAATAGGGGAATTAATATTTCTTTACATGTTAATCATGTCAACTCAGGAAGAATATGTCATTATTGTCTCACGGAATAAAATCGTAAATACATTTTTAAAATTTTATAATATATAAAAACAACACTTTTTTTAAAGATATGTTATGTACTTATCTTATGTAGATATGTTATGACTTTAATATAGAGAGAATTCTGAAACCGCATTTGCGATACTGATCTTTCTGAATTCGTTTTTGTCTAACAACTACTACTTATATAAAAGCTCTCATGTAAAAAAATAACTATAGTATAGTATATAATATATATCTATTCAATACGTACGACATAATTTTTAGAAGACGGTCCAATTTTGTTCGTGCGGTAGTTGTTCAAATACTTTAACATCATTATGATCACAAAACACTCATTTTAAACTAACTAAACGAAAAAGAGCACTCGTTTTAAAACAGTCACAATGAAAAATACAATTCATTATGAATCTCAAACGTCTCACATTAATGAATCATAAGGAAAATATTGTAACTAATCGTAAATTTACAGCGGACTGTGGACTAGTTTATTTAATTTCCAATATAACGTTTACAATGTTTAAACCCAAATGAGCAACAAACATTTTATACTGATAATGCATAATGTCATTACAAAACACGAAACCTCGTTAGCAGCAAAGATAGCGACTAATTCGAACTAGAGGCGGAAAAGAGCTCTTTAATTCTCATCGATTCTGTGGTCGGTCATTTAATAGGATTGGCTGCTGTGAGATTTTGGGCGTCGCTTAATTGATATACAGATCTTTCACAGAAGGCAATTAATTAATTTAATGTAAGGATTTATTACTAAGCTCTAGTTATTGCTATTTGAATTTACTTAAAAACGGATATATTTATGAATAGTCGCCATGAATATATAGCAAATAAAGAGTATTTTATTTATATTAATAAATAAATCAAAATAAATATATAAAAATACAAATGGTTAAAGTATAGCAACAATATTTGAGGTTTCATTCGAGAGGATTCAAGTAATTTAGTTAGGTTATTGAATGACGCAGAACTAGTAGGAGACTAATTACCCTGATTTTACAACGCCATTTACATCAGCGCGCCGTCGCATTTCATTAATTAATTAGATGGTATTTAATTTAGTTTATTAAATAAAATCAGCATCGGGCGTTGTTAATAATAATAACCTAACTTAGTCAATGACAAATTTAATGAAAGGTTATCATCACGATTACCTGAAAAAATTTAACGTAATTAACTAATTAGTAATGTTATTTACTTGACTAAAATATCTCTGTATGTGATTCATTATTTTGTACATTAACAATTAACTAAAGACGGATACATAAGTCCATAGTCTAAATTAAGGTTTTAGAATTAATGATTAAACTACCCAAAAACTTGTAAAAATCACAATTTTGAACTTTCTTTTGAACACAGTATTGATTTACATAAACCCTGTTGAAATCAAAATATTTGACCAAAAATTATGTAAACAATTTCACTCATAGTTAAATTACAAGAACTCCCTCAACTCAAGTAATCATTCTACGAAAGTTTATTTCTGACAATGATATCAAGAAATACATCGTTGTTCAAGCAAATACATTTTATACACCACACAATCACTATTCCATCCTATGTGTAATAATTTTAAGACTTTCACTCACCAGGAGTCTGTAAGCTCCTGAGAATAGTTAGTACCACGACACACCAACTTTTGGCGCATCAACAGTTCTGTCTCCCCATCCGTCGCGCAGAGGTATTTTTCAAATAGGGTCTTTATCTTATCGCGACTTCTTATCGTCGGAGGCAAGTAAGAACGTGATAAGAAATAATAGTGTAAAAGATAAGGATATAAAAGCTGTTTTTGGTCCTTTTTATAATTTTGTTTCGATATTTACTCATCGTATAAGAAATACGATATAATATCTCGACATCAAAATTTGTGTACGACCTTTTAAAAGATTTGTTTTTATAAAACTAAAACGTTCTCCCTGTTTAAGTCTTTATTTGTTTGTACGGTTATAGCTGAAGAATGTATAAAAACTGATTGAAAACAAGAATTGAGAATAGTAATGCATTTTATATGGCTCACCAATGTACCTGTACAGTAAAGAATTTGGTCAACCGATCAGGAAGCATCGCTGCGCACCAAAAGTCAGCCACGTGCCGTCAGAAGCATGTGAGCGAAATAGAAAAAGACGGTACGACAATAAAAGTTACACTAGAGTATACGGGTCATTGTATCTTTTGAAGGATTTCACGTGTTTTCGTTGATTGAGTTTTCGTGTCTGCGCTTTACTATCAAAACTCTAAGTTATTTTTATTTAAGTAGTTGTAAAATAGCTTTTGGATCGTCAAGCGCTAGCGCTTGATTGACAAATGTTGCCGAGGCGCTATATATGTGGTGTAGTACTAATATGTAAGTTACTAGTCTGCGATGAGAATAATGTATACTCATAGTTCCTTACCAACTTACATAAGTTATGAAGTTACAAGAAAAGCTTACCACAAAGAAATCATTTACCTTAATTTCTCCTTGTCCTTCGGCACAACATGCTTGCAGGTCTTTCAGTAATAGTTGATATTTAGTTATTCTTTGCACTGGCTTAATGAGGTAGGCTGCCAAGGGATGTTCAAGTTTCTTCTTGCGTTGTACCCTATTAAAATACATAAAAAATAAATGTTAGTTTTTCTTAAGCAAAACTAACCTAAGTTACTCCTTATAAAATCATCTAACTACCAGGCAGTCCTGTAAAAATCCGTCTAGCCGGATCGGTAATAGGCAAAAACAATCAGAACAGACAGACAGACAAAAATTTATCAAATTTGTTTTTCTTATAATTGCCATATATAATTTGAGATAACAAAACGACACTTGTAGTTGATCGTACCTATCGAAGTAGTCGCCTGCGTGCGCGACTACGGCCGCGTTGCTGTCGGGCTTGTTGCGGCAGTACGACACGTACATGTCGAACTCGCGCGCCCACGTCACGAAGCAGTGCCCCACGTCCTCGGGCATCGTCTCGTACTTGTCCAACTCGCGGAGGAACACGCGCTCGTGGAAACGATGGATCTCCTCTATGTTGCCGAATATTAGCTCTTCCTAAATTGATTTATAAATTTCAGTAATTTATAATGTAAATTCATCACAAATGATAGAATTCAAAATCTGAGATATGAATGAAATCATATAAGTTTTACCTTCCCTTGAAGCGGGGCGGGAACTGAAGCGGGATCGGTACGCATTTCGCGCAAGTAGCACGTAATACATGTCTCGAGATCCTTAACATATGCACGCTCAGTCTGAAGCAGCTCGGCCATAATAAACCTGCACATACGTTATAATAAGTATAATAAGCACTTGTTAATATCTAATACTTAAATACTATTACACAAATTATATTAATCTCCAATTAGTTTGTTTTCAAACTCTGACTCACATTTATCTTGTTACTATCTATTATTTCTAACCTCCAACACCCCTCAAGGACATATCAATAAGAAACGGCAATAGAACGATATCCGCACACAGATTGAGAATTATTTCCATATGTTAGACTATAATAACCGGAACCGACAACTCGTAATACATTTCAAGACCCGGTGGGGAAAGTTTAACGAGCACAAAATGTAGATACATTGTTAGTTGCTATGTTTCTGAACAAAACTAATATTTTCTATTTATTAATTCTAATCTCTATTTCGTGATTAGTCGGAGGGTTAAATTTAGAAGAAAATAGCCTTAAGCAAGAGAAGATTAAGTATAAATAATTATAAAATTACATGTTGTATAATAGAGTTATTTACATATATTATAATGAATTAGTAAAAGTTTAAAGTTCCTTAACGCGGTTACTTATCAGAAATCGTCACATAACGAAATGCCGTATGCTGAGCGTGAACGTGTGTGCGTGTGTATCGAGCCTACTACAAGCAACTCTCTCTCTCATCGTCCGTGTCTCTCTTTATCATATAACGTATTGAAATATACAGATATTATTTCGTTTAATATGCGGAGTTGAAGAAAAACGTAAAAACTTCGTTCCTGAATGCACATTTTATTTAAGCTGAGCTATCCCGTGGCTCCTGTTTGTAGTTTTTGATGATCTTACAGGAACCGTAAATTTTTCAGGATGAAAAATACCCTATATGTTATAGTCCAGGTAATAAGCTATATGTGTACCAAGTTTCATTCAAATCTGTCCAGTAGTTTTTGCGTGAGAGGGTAACGACCATCCATTCATCCTCACAAACTTTTACATTTATAATATTAGTAGGACATACTCCTTGCGCCTCGCGCTGCGTCGCTTGTCGTCGGCGGGCGCGGCGGGCGGCGGGTCGGCGCGCGGCTCCGCCTCGCTCGTCTGCACCGAGCTGAGCGACGCCGCCACGCCCGAGTCGCTGTCCGCTTCACTCTCGCCACCCTCCATGGAACCACTGAACTCCGCATATCTGTGTGAACCATCACCCATTTATAACTTTGAATTCCGTAATAATATTAAAAATATCACAAGGCATGATATGATTAAAAACTATATTTTAAAAAAATACATATTACATTCAATAGATGACGATCAGATTCCACTTTGTTTTTAAAGAAATTTCTGCTATGCCATATATGTTTTGTTATACCTAATAGTTAGATTAATATACAAATGGCTTCAGTGATAGTCAGGTTTAAAGATATTCCTTCAGGGCAGGGCAACCTGTCCACGCAACATATTATATTAGATATATGTCTCAATGTCTAGTTACCTGGCATCGACAGCGGCGACCCACTCCTTGATCTGCACCGCGTGAGGATGCCCCTTCTCGACGAGCCCGTCGGCGAGTTGAGCGAGCAGCCGCACCCGCTCGCGCGACTCCCGCGCCACGCCGCCCGCCGCCGCCGCCGCCGCCGCGCCGCAGCGCTCCTGCGTCTCGCGGATCCACTCCACGGCCGCGCGGGCGGACCGCTCGAACAGAGCGAACTGCTGGCACTGTTCGAGGCGCTTCTTACGTACCGTCCAATGTTCCAGTACCTACAATATAATAATCACATTACTATAACGTTCGTTCCACAAAACACTTTTGCAATTTTCATTTTTTTTTTTCAAATTAATTTAATTCAATGAAATAAATAACTATATTTTTAAACGAAAACGAACCTTTAAATTTAAAAGTTTAAACTATTTTAAATAATACAAATGAAAGACATATTTACTGTTTGCATTAAAAACATGATTTAATTCATGAATGTGAGTTATAAGTTTTTAATTTCACATAACGTAACAGTGGACGCGGTCTCTCTACTAACGACTCGTACGATACATTGACCATAGCATAAAAACCATTGTCCCCATAATCATCGAACCGTGCTGATTGCTAACAAAAACATAAAAGTGAACTAAATATTCACTCATATGAATGCGTCGTTTGAATTAAAACTTAAAACGTCGTCAACAATAATAATTATCGACGACGAAAATAATACTTCACAAATATTTTCACACAACATAGTCGGAGCAAGTATTAATTATGAAAACAAACAAGACATGATCTCAGTCAATTCAATGTTGGTTGTGTTTATTGCTAGAAGGCAATAATATTTAAAATACCTTAATGAGTAATGTTTAGTTATCTATCGTGTTTCCCAGGTTAATTTTTTATTGTGTTCCCGCAAAACAATGAAAGCACTAGATAGTTTATAAATAGATTTCCATATCATTATGAGATGAAGTGTAGTAGTACTACATACCAGTGCTACAAGATTATAATATTATGAATCAAATCATTTTTCACATAAACCACATTAACAATGCAGCAGCTTTTATAATATAGATAGGTCGTGTGAAAGTAAAACAACTTTATGAGGAGTTAATTCTCCAATGTATTTTTAAATATTAAATTACAAAAAAAGTAATGGTACGATAACCCACTGTGTATACAGAGTAACAACTCTTTATATATTATATTTAAAAAAAAAAACATAAATTGATCAAAGGAATAGCTTCAAGATTTCGAATTTCGTATTTATTATTTTTAAACAAAAATTTGTAGAAAATTTTCAAATGATTCATTTTTCATAATATACATAATAAAAATACATATATTAAAAAAAAAAACGAATTATTCGAAAATTTTCGAATTATTCGAAGTTTTTAGAATTATTCGGGAACTTTCGAATTATTCAAATTATTCGATTCGAGTTTCGAATCGAATATTAATATTCGAATTAAAAAATTAATTAAATTCGAATATTAATATTCGATTCGGAGCGAATAATTCGTAAGTTTGAATTATTCGCACACCTCTAATGCTTAGCCGTTTTTAGCTTAGGCGCTCTTTTCTCCGTCTTTTTTTTAAATGTTAAAGAGAGTCGGTAAACGTACTTTGTTCTCCTGAGCGAGCAGCGTGTCGAGTATGGCCCTGGTCTGCTCGTGGTGCGCCTTGCTGGCCGCCGCCGTCTGTCCGTGCACCTGCGCCGAGCGCGCCGCGTACTTCAGGAACGTCTCCGCCGTGCGACGAGCGAGCGTGCATGCCTTCAGGAACGCTTCCTTTTGCTCGCCGTGCTTCACGATCAGCGCGGCCACCTAACAAAATAAGATACTGTGTTTCAGTAAATTTTTTATAATAAAATGCAATGACCTTTTTGTTCAGTGCTAATTTTAATTCAAGCATTTTTACCGTTACATATAAATGATCAAGACTGCTTATGTGGTTTTGTTATTTTGTACAATGTTTCTACCTGTGACGCTTTGTCCAAATTTTGCAAATGTGTTATTTCGTCCCCGTCGCTGGTTAACGAGACCGATGACAAGGAGACGGTGGACAGACCGGTGTTGGAAGCGGAGACGGCGGCCGCGGCGGCAGCGGTGGAGCCGCACCAGTCCTCGTCACGTCGGTACTCGCGCTCCAGCGAGTCCAGTACGGAGCAAACTTGCTCTGCCGTCTTGTAAAAGTTCAGTGACGCCGTTACTAGTTTGTGCCTTTCTTCTGCACATGTGACTAGACGCTGCCATCGTTCGGTCACTTCCTCCGATATTTCTCTGTCAAAATGTTCAAAATTTTATACAAAGTTTACAAAAAGGTCACGTAAATATTTTATGTAAATAAAATTAATAACATTTTATACCTTATAGTATGTGGATCGTAATGATTTGCTGCACGGAGAGCATCCGCCCTGTACTTGACCTGCACAGCACTAGCGTGAGTTTTTTCGACCGCCACTTGAAACTGATCGTGTTCTCGTTTCAGTTGCTCTGCCTCAGACAGAGTACCCGGAATGGAGAAAGATGCCGACAGCATCGCTTCACCATTCCTGATCCAACTAACTACTTGTGCTGCATCTTTTTGAAATTGTCCTGGAAAATTGTATATCAAGATGAATAAACTGTGTCTTTTCAATTCATTTCATAATCTATCTTTATAATATATTATTTGACACAAAAAATAGTCTTACCGAGTTGGACGCATTGCTCAAAACGGGCACGTCTCTCTTCCGCCAGCTCCTCTAAATCTAGCTGTCTATCGTGTAAAAATTCAAGGAGAAGCTGGACACGAGCTTGCGCGTCCATCGGAGCACCTTCTGAACTATCCGAGCTGGATGCCATCACATCAGATGCGTCAGCTATTGCGCCGGCCAGTTCCTGTCCTTGTTGCACAACCTTTAAAAAAAACATTTATGAGATCATCTTGAATGTTTATTTTTTCTGCGCTAATAAATTACTGAAAGGCCAGAGAAAAAAATAATAGCAGAGCTCAGTAGAAATAATCTTACAATCTTAAACTCTGATCAGCCCTGTTCTTTAACACATAATCCGCATAATTTTATACCAGGACCAGAGTAGTGTGCAAAGGTACTATATAAAAAAACTGTAAGGAAGACATGACACAGAACACTTGTTCCGTTATTGTTCGTACAGCTAACGATAAAAAGAATTATATTCGCAATCAGTGTGCTACCTGAAACGTAGCGTGCTGCATCCTTGCGACACTCTCGTTGTGCGCAGCGAGCGCCTGCTCCGCCTGCTGAGGATCTCTCGGCGGCTCCGTGCGCTGCAGTTCATCGCCCCACAACTCGAGACGGGACGATACCTGATATGAGGGTCAAAATTATTTGTTTTCTGTTTCACATTTTATATTTTCAGCTACTAAATTCTTCTGTTAAATTAATTTAATTATACACAGAAAAATATATTATATATCATTTTCAATACAATTTTTCTTATCAGTGCAAGTACTGCGTGCAAAACTACACGGAGCATAAGTTATGGAATGTCATTGTACCTAAGACTTGAAGAATAAAAACTTATATGAAAATATAATGATGTAATCAAATACTTTGAAAATTATTTTTCCTTATTCACAAGAAGTTAAAACAAAACAAATAACTAAATAATTTGGTAATATTTTATTGTTGTATAAAACACTACATATTGTATGGATTCTATTTCACAATAAGATCCATAACTATGGTTAAGTATTCACCTCAAGCGCATCTCGCTCAAAATGTCGCAGCTGCAGTGTCAGTTCGAGGCGACGCTCACGGTCAGACCACAACTCCTCGAGAGCACTGCGTGTACCCCGCAGTCGCTCCAGGGTTGATTCTACAGCTGAAGTGCTCGCCGCCTCCGTCTCCCCGGATGATCTATACCGAAGACAGCCATTATTACACAAAAAAATATCAAAAATATATAAATTCCTTTCATTTATTTATTTTGGTACATTCGTCCGATAACAATCAGTTATTTTTAGGAGCTAATTTAAAAGTAACGAAACAAAATAAGATTATTTTCATACATAACAATGATAAAGCTAGTGATAGGTTTTTTATAACTTTTGGTCATTTGTCTCTTCAGATCAAATTGTATACACAAATGTATGGCCGATTTACACATATTCCAACTACGTAATAACGTTGTTTAACCAATTTTATGTTTTGTTGTCCGAATATTCACAAACGAAATTAAAAACAAGAGATGGCGTCCACTTGTCTCCCCTAAAGTTTGCCACCCTAGGCTATAAGTTATTCAACCAGCGGGCAAATCCGCCGTTATATACGTTAAAAACAATTTTTATTGCTTAAAATATATTGTTGTAATATTTACATTTTATAGACATACAGAATAAAGTAAATATTGATTTATACAATTTGCAGATTGACTAACCTCCACCGCAGGCATTTCACGGGCGACTTATGTCTATGGGATCGCCGATGATATTTGAGCATTTTACACTAAAATGATCATTTCACCGGCATTTATAATACTTCGAACACTTCGTAATCTTGAATGAAAAACAATCACTATTGCCTTTTTATGAATTTTATATTATATTGCAGTGATTCTTAATTACTTAATACAAAATTGAATAAGAAAGGATAAGATACAACCTATACTAATACGAGCTCACGAGTGACCTAGACAGTAACGACGCCTACTGTTATGTTACGGTCGGCTAATGAATCTCTTACGCGATGCTCTCGAGCAATAGGTAATCAATAATAATTCCTCATATTATTACGCACATATATACAATCAATTGGAACACAATCGATTGTTTAGATGCTCGCTTGATGACAATAACTATAAGATTTTTATAGAAAGATTGTGCAAATTCAATCGTCATTATTTTAATTAGGAGTTGTAACTTTGTCTTGATTGCGACGGAATGAAAAGCTAGAAAATGTATAAAACTATATTTTTAACAGACAAATATGGATGTGAGACAAAACATAAGTATACACTGCCTGAAAGAATAAATAAAGCAGGGCGCGAAGAGTTCTAAGGCTCTTATCTTGTTCGTAAACTGAATGCTAAAGTCCCCAGCGAGATATAAATTCAGCTAATTGCTGTATGCTAAATAGATAATAATTTAATCAAAGTTAATTGAAGTTTTACTATTAAAATCTAATAACTAAAAATGAGTATATACAAATTAAAAATATATATACTTCAAATAAAATTGATGGCGTTATAAAATTCTAGTTTTATTTGAGTAAAAATTTAATGACTACTTATATAATATAAATACAATATTAAAAATATTACAAAGAAATTGGTAACAGAAGATAATGTAATGAGATAAGGTTAAGTAAAGTGGGATACAACTAGTTATGTCATTTAAGGGTTATAAATTGGTTTAATATAAAGTATTTACGGGCAAATTAATTTTTTCGACAATGATAGCTATTCCCGCCACTTGTTTAGGAGATGAATATTTTACGCGACCACGGTTTCTAATGTCGCCGGAGCGCGACATTCCTCACGCGTCGGCGGCGAATCGGAACCAAGAGATATCCATCGCTCTCGAGACCGCTGCGCCCACCTCGCAGCGGCACTTGCTTCTTGCAATGTATTAACATCCCGTCGCTCAAACTCGAATAGGCACAAATGCTTTTCACTCAAGCTAATCTAATATATAAAATTCTCGTGTCACAATGTTCGTTTCCATACTCCTCCGAAACGGCTTGACTGATTCTTATGAAATTTTTATGCATATTCAGTAAGTCTGAGAATCGGCTACTATCTATTTTTCAAACCCCTTAATGATAAGGGTGTCCAGCCCAAATTTTTATTTTTTTGGATTTTTTTAATATTTTTTTATTATGTGGCATTGAAAAATACATACGACCCTAAATTTTCACCCTTCTACCATCAACCCCTATTTTTTAATAGTATATTAGTAAATCAACAATTTAAACCGGTGTCACTTTTAGACTGGGGTAGAGGGCGCTGCTATCGGGTCCCAGATTTTTTTGGGGCAGGACAACGTCTGCCGGGCCCGCTAGTATAAGTAAATAAAAACATAAATTAAAATTATTATTTATATTTAGTGCTTAGTCTGCAACTAAAATAATAACTACAACCTAATTACGACAATGAGTGATATTTTCCAGATGCACAGAAAAGTCACAGAATCTTGGTACCCTCTATTGGTTGTTGTTGCAGAAAGGGTAAATAAATACTCGTTTGCATTTATAGAAAATATTCGAAGTGTCAGATTAGGCACTGGTGGTGATAGGTTCCTCGGTAGAGAAGTACATCAGGGTTAAAACTCAAAATTCAAAATAATTACGCACGTACGATATGATTAATATTGATAGCAAAACTGTGCTTGTATTCCCCAGAAACACTGTAAAAAGTTAACAGTCGCTGAACTCGGAAACGGTTCTAATTCCAATAATACTACGCAACATATCCTATTACGCAAGATGTTTTAATATCTTTTTTACTCTGAATTTTCAACCCCAATGATTTTTTTAAAATTCATTAATCGTTGTTCAGTCGTAAAAGCCGTAGAATACGTTTTCACCAACTAACTTAACTATAGTCGAATCTGTCTGTAATTTTTTTTCAACCCTTACTTAACCCTACTCAAAGTATTTGAGGTAACCATTCGCCAGCGCCTTCTCTCATAGTCTTGAATACTTAAGACCAATTCTCATTCAAATCATTGAGACATTATGTAACTGTTCGTAGAGGACGAATACCATCCAAAAGAGGACGAATACCATTCGTTTTGGTAATTCAATACAATAACTATCTGATATGAGTATGTACGAAAATTATAACGCCAACACACTGAGTTTTACAACTTGAAAAAAAAATACTCAGTTAACAATAAAAAGTCAAGGACATCTTTGAATAACAGTAGTTTGTTTTCAATAGCAGTTTAATACCGCTCCGCCTGTTCAATGTGAGTACATATTAACAAGGCGTAACAGTTTATTAGGATCGTAAAATCGTTACTCGTGAGGGATAGACGTCTATGAAGGGAGCCAACAATTAGGCCTCAGTCATAGTTTTATGGGACGTTAAAATGCATCCTTTGTGGACATTTTATATCCGTTTTATAGTCCCTCGGACCATTTATGTATTAATAATGATTACCATGACCGACCGCTATTAATTTAGAAACAGTATAAGTTACGTGTAATTCTTTCTAATATACGATAAAGGTTATTACAAAATAGAACGTGATGAGCATCGCAAATGTAAATTTGCAACTAACTTCGCAAGGGTATAACACAGGTGAAAGTATTAGAAAAGCGACGAACAACTGCGCATACATATAATGCAGCTCCTTAACAATATTACGTAAATATATCGTACCATAATATTTATCACTGCAAGAATTCTTATAACAGCATACCATACCATTAACTCTTATAGTAATTCAAAATCAATTTAATTCAATTCTGACATTTAGATTTTATATGAGTATGTCGTATAAATATATATATATTCACATTCTATAACCAACTGTTTAAATTCTAAAACACTAATTCTTAAAAGCAGATATTTGCGTAGATAAAGGATAACTTCAATGATAAATATTTTGATAACAAAAATCATCAACATCAGCAATTGTATTGAAGAAGGGGCCGACCGCCAACGTCTCGTGCCAGACTCGCTAAAACAAACTATAAACAAACCACGGCTTCGGAGTTACCGGTTTCGTATCACATTCTATTTAAAGATAATATTATAAAAAGATGAAAAGCGAACAAAATAAAATATATATTATAAAACTAAAAAAAACTTAAGTTTGGCTTATACTGAAGAAATCCAAGGTTTATATTCAACGCCGGCGTCCTTATCAATACTGAAAACAGCGTCTTCTATACTTGTTCCTTTTCAGTAGGTTACATAATGAGAAAGTGTCTAATCACACGCAGACGATGGCAAACAAAACAATTTCAATTAATATTCATTATAAAATAGTTAACATAGATCTAAATGTTACTGGCAAAATATTTTACCGTGTTTAAAAACTTTCTAGGAGGTAGACGCAAATTCGCGTGTTAGGTATATACAATGCAATATGCGACAATTTAGCAAGAAATTCGATTTTAATCACGCTAAATTAAACTTGCTTTTCCAAATGTCAATAGTATTATTAATACGTTTGTAATTATCACCATAAATTACTTTGCCAACATTTTTTTTTAATATCTTACTCTTACATTTCGCTTCGTCTATTAAGATAAATAACTGTTAATACTATTATTATTTTCAATATTTTATAATCATGAGTTTAAATTTTTATTATGTTTATTTATTTGTTTGGAATAAGTGCACACTACAAATGCCTTGCTTTTATTTTTGAATTGTTTATTTCTATAATAAATACAATCATGGCAACTAAATAACTGTGAGCATGTTTAATCTTAGTATTCATGATATACAATAAAATACACATGAAAGCCCTGCATGAACAAAAAGTTAAATGATATGTCAAAGATGACTTCTACATAATACATAAGCTGTATTATTAATTTACTTCCGACTCCCATACACTTCGATAATTTCAATGAGCGTAGGTAATGGCTTTCTCCATTGCTTACAAACACGATAATTCCTCCTCGCGACATAGACAATGAAATCGGTTCAACAATTATAGGCAATGGCATGTAAATAGTTCTATTAAAAACTGCGATTGGATACATGAGAAAAGAAACTTACAGATAACAAATGTTAATCTGCTTTCCTAGAGTTATATATGATTAGAGCTGCGAATGAAATGATTTCTACGTATGTTTATCCTAAAAATAACTAGTATTATACCTGTTTACCAGTTTAACCTGTTCATCGGGTTAATCGCTTTTTGACAGCTTAAACTACAACTTAGTTTGTGACTTGTATTTGTACTTGTCTATTTAATTTAATTTAATTGTATGGGGTATATTCAAATTATTACAAAGTGACATTTCAATTGTTTTCAAGTCGTCATATCCGTTTTTATGGGACATTCTACCATAATATGTAGACCCATGGGCGTAGCGACCTAGGAGCAAGGGGAGGCAGCTGTCCCACCCTGAACCTTGTTAAATACTCAAAAATGGAAGGATATAATACATTTACTACTTAACATTTAGTACTTAACTATTGGTGGGAACAGTCATTTTAGCATCTAGGTCCAAAATTAAGATTTTGGCCAAAATTAAAATTCTGGCTACGTCATGTGTCGTCTACACAAAGAGGTGGCATCTTTAAGTTTGAAAAAGCTGTCAAAAAAATTACTTGGTCAACAGAATGGTTACTAATTATCTAGTCGTATTCCATATTTTATTTTATTACTAAAAAACTTTTTTACTTTGAGTATAAAACTCGGAAAAACCTATATCTCTTATTAATTCAGAAATGTTTACGTCTGTTAATAAGTGTATATGTGTATTTTTACACTCTTGTCATCATTATGATATTGAGTTTCATGCCTGTGCGGTAACCTAAGAGGCAGATGAATATATGCTGATATAGGATGAAACTTGAACCATTTTACATTTAATCTGTTCATTGCACTCAAATGGGTGCATCTTCAAAACTCAATAAAATCTTTGTTTCTTAATAATTTTCTTTATATTACCGACAATTTCTTCGTATTATTATTACTTCAAAATATTACTATGACTATCGACGGGTTAATATATTTGCGAATAAAGCAAGTATTCTACTAACATTACGAAGGAAAAAAGAACAAGACAAACATCAATTTGCAACCGACGGTTAGTTGTAGGATAAATTCAAGCTCACAGTCTAGGTTGTTGACTTTGCTGTTTGTTGCCAGGAAATGAGGGTTGCATTTTAAGCCGTAGGATTTAATATCGACGCACAGTTAAGCGGGATCCGGACCGATCGTTAGTCTCGTTATTAAAAGTTGAAAAACTGAATACTCGAGTGAAAAAGGTAAAAATAAAGGGCTTGCGTCTGTGAGGGTAATCAGAGGGTTGTTAACTATAAAAAGGAATAAACGGTTTCTATGTCCCACTCTATTATATAATTAGTTCGTTTAATACATTGAATTTTTTTATTTTCCTTTTAATTTTTCATTTTCAAACTTGTATGAACTCTTCTCATGATTGGTGGAGTCAGTGATATTTTATCTGATTTGTAAAGAAAAAACATATAACGGTCAAACGATTTGACAACACTTGCATAATAACCTGAGCATCGCAATCATACCGAGCCAAACAACCGTGAGAGTTATGATTGCGGACGGATCTCGTGTTCAGAGGGTTTACGAGTAAATTTGATTTGTGTTTTCACATGTTTACATATTGCTTATTATTACGAATTGCAATTTAAATGCTATAAACTAATGATAGCTACATACAACAGTCCATTCATTAATTCTTTAACAGCTTGCTACGTTTATGGGCTGTAAAACATGTGATATCAAGAAGTTATTGATAAATAACTAGAGCGACAATTGATCATATAGAATATTAAGGACATTCAAGGAACCCTAAATAGAACACATACATAGAAGTACGATAAAATTTTGTAGAGATGAATGTAAAATGCAATGAGATGCAGTGGGGGTTGACTAGACGGCGGGTACCGATCTCCGGGGCCCGCTCGCCCTAACCGACCGAAGACCGGAAACGCCGATTGCGAGACAATTTAAATCAGTCGACGGGATCCATCAACTATTGTTGTCGACTTCCCGGCATACTGTGTTTACTTTGCCTACACACCTACAGACATCCGAGACGTAATACGAATTGTCTGCTAGCTCTGAAAATTATTATCAGCTTTTTTTAATTTGCTAAAATTATTTACATAATATTATTGATCAATAATTCTAGATGCATTATAGTTATTTTAAGAAAAATATATAGGCAAAAAGGCATTAGGCTCTTTGTTATAGATTGCACGAGAATTTGGCTATGAGACATATTCGGTCGGCTATTGTAGGACTAAATATCTCAAAAATAAAACATCAAGAAAACTTACATATTATGGTTAAAAAGTACCGATGAATTAATAACAAATATTAAAAATTTAGATCTAACAGTCATAATAGTGGAAGAAATATGATACTAAAAGCATTTGTGGTGCCTTCTAATGCGATCAGAACAAATAGCAATACGTCTTGTGACACTATCTACTCATTCATTAAATAAATACTCTCGCATCGTACGTCGTAGATTGTACATCTAACAGTAGCAGAATTACATAGACATAACGTTTTACCCACGAAATCATGAACAAATATTAGGCGCTTCGATGTACGCCAAATTAATATTTGTAGCAGCACAATATGGCTCAATACTTATGAATGTATACATATTATGTTCAGATTCATAATTAATAGCAAATAGAAACAAGTTTTCATTAGATAAAAAAAAATATTTTAGTTTCTTTAAATAAATTAATCGAACATGTTTTAAATTTGAAAAAAAACGATATAATAAATTTTAATCAAGTAACTATATATAATTTATAAATGTGAGTATAAAAAGAAATAAGTATTATTCTTATTATTATGAAATGATATTTCTATATCCATTTCCGACAAAAGTCAATTATTGCGTATAGTGCCCCTTAGAAAGAATGAAGGGGCAATTTTATGAAGTACCACTCTATGAAAGTCCTATCAAAACAAAACCCGTAGTCTGTAATATTTGTTCCGACGTTTTTATTGTTTGCTATTGCAATGAAAACTACGATGCGATTAACTGTCAAAATATAATTGATAACAGAGATTTCAAATCCTAAAATATAGTTTTACCAATATTTTTAATGCTTATACTTGAAATTAGATTCATTTCAAGTATAAGACAACAAATTTTAGATACTTCACTATTTGGAAATTTAAAATGGTCTATATTCACGCACTGAACAACTTTTATTTACATTTAAAATTATTCAAAAATTATTGGCGCGAAATTAGTTCTCGGCGGGTTACAGAGGAGGCGTAATATACGTCGCTCCGCTGTCCTTACGGATTGATACTGCGCGAGAATCGAGAATATAGAGATACGGTGCGGCGCGGCGTCGCATTCACGACCGCGGAGACGGTGGCTACCTTTGGACACCGACTTTCCGGAAAAAAATACTTGGACCCAGACTTTACTATGTGAATAATAAATACCTTATGTATTACTCTATTTTAATATGTCAATAAGTGTTCGTACTCAGTGTAAGTACTCAAGTAATTTTTTTTAAACTAAATACGAATACGTTAATTCTAGTTTTATAATTATTATCTTTGTGAAACTTGAAATGTGTGTTATGAATGCTAATTATTTACTTTTTGTGTAATTTTTATCTTTTCAATGATCTTCTAATTCCAATAAAATCTGATAGGAACTATGTTTATAAGTTATGTTCTGTAAAATTTTGTTGACACTTTTCGAATTATGTTCGATAATAAGACGAAAAATGCTAAAATAAATATTTTTGCATGTAGCATAAACGATCGTCGATTTAATAAGTTTGCGGCAGTAATACTTCTTACTTCTTCCTAGCTTTATTCCCTTACTGAACCTACTGTATCACAGGAAACAGATTAAATTTTTTGAGACATCTATAAATTTCGTGAATGTTTTGAAATTTTGCGACATAAGTATGCGCTACCAATGTTTGTTATTGTTAATATGAGAAACCTTCCTGCAAAGTGCCATGAATTGTAAATAATAAAAGTAACATGCCCCAGAGTAGATTAATTAGTTTTATCAGATTAAATGAGCTAAAATATGGAGCGTATTTTATAATGTATTAATACTTAATATTTATATTTACAACCTCATATGACTAACATAAATATTATTAAGAGTTTTTATAATATTAATATTAGTATGAGGTATTATCAGCACATTTGTTTGTAGGCATTTGCGTTTTTTTTTACTAATTAAACATTATTTGGTTGTTATAAAGTAACAGTGCATCTTAAACAATCTATTTTGATTTTAAAATTTCACGTGTGTATTGGTTCTTTTGAAGCCTCGTCTTGGCCATAGTAGATTTGGATTTATTAGAAGCTAGTTCTATATAGATAAAAAAAGTAGCGGAAATCCTTGAAATTCTAGAAATTATATGTAGCTTAAAATTTATTAAGTATACCATCCACTACATCTACGTTAAAAGTTCAACCACATATACAAACTTAGGAATAATAAAAACCAGAGTGCTTTACAGAAAAGGCTTAAAAAGGGTCCCAGGTCATGATGCGCTCTGGCGCCACCGTACGAGCCGATCCTCTTACGGAGAACAAGTTATACAGGAGCTGAATCATTGCACATTGCGAAGCAATGATACCTATATCAAGCAGTGCTGACTATTGACCCATATAATAATTTTTTTTTTATTTGTAAAACAAATATCAAAAAAGTTATTAAAAATTAATTAATTTTTAGTTTTTATATGTTGAAAACTTTAATATCATAGATATTAGTTCCGTTAACAAACGCAATAAAAAATTAACTCTTATTACTGCGTCTCGCTCTCTTGTAACAGTAGTCTAACTGCACATACATACTCGAAACTTTTTCCTCAAAATGTATAATACCGAAAAAGCAAAAAAAAATAACCAGAATAGTTTTTTTTTTCATGTTACAAAAATTATGTACAAGCAATATCACTTCGGAAGTATAAATTTGCTACTTGGAAATTTTTGAATTTAATTATTCTCATATTACTTTTTCGATCGTAATAAATAATGAATTCAATCAATCATTGAATAATAAACACTAAAAGTATTCAAATATATAAGAGATAGAATGACATTAAACCACGAGAGCGAGTGAAAGAACAAGTTTTTAAAGACTATAATTACTACGCTAAGGCTTTGCGAATGAGTACCTTTTATGGTGTACATACTTGTATTTTTACATTGGGGTCAAGTAACTTATAATTAGCCAGTATTAGAAGTCATTGAACACCTAGTTACACTCAAGTTACACTTTATCTATGTAGCTATTCCTGTCGTTTATAAAGATCAAGTTTATATGTTAATTTTGTAATAAAAAAAATAGAACGACATATTCAGAAGATTAATTTTATTAATATTATAAGACGTAGGGGCATAGGCATAAAAAAATTCTGGTATCTTTGGTAGTGGGTCTTAAAATAAATAATATTGTTATCAAGTAATTTGTTAGTAACATGGAATATGATGATGCGGAAATGTAACTGGATTTAGTTATTTTTCATTTGTAAAATATATATCAATAATATAATAATTGGAGTGTGAAATTGAAATAAATAAAAATACCTATAATACAGATTTCATTTGTCCATTATAATCTCATTTAGATGTAAAAATGGAACCCTTTCTGGCCGAACCTAATTCAGTCTAGACTTGGTTTTTGTTTTATTGACGTGTACTCTAGGAAAAATTCAAGCATCTTTTGAAGTGGCCAATTTACGTACATCGCTGATGGTCACGTCTTCGATTGCCGCTCGAGGGAGACACTTGTATTGACAATGGAAATATGTAGTAGAAGATCCGAATCTAAATCGACATTCTACGGGTTGACAATAGAATCAAACTTATACCAGCATAAGCGCTATTTCCACACGCGTTGAAATTTAAATCTTTAAAATTTATATACTATCTATCAAATAATATAAAAATCTAAACGCACCATGCGTTTAAATTTTTGGTAAGATGAGAATTCAAAAACTCGTCTAATATATTGATATAATCATCTTAATACATAACTCTGTTAATGAGATATTATATTGTACATTTTCATTTCGACAGTTGAGGCAGTCATCAAAGCCCTTTCCCAATACCACAAATTCTATGAGTTATAAATTTATAATTGCATTTGATTACAATAAACAGAGATGAAACCTTGAACTGAAAGAAGTGCGCCATAAATTGCTGGGAAACATGTAACTATCTTTATAAGTAATAAATCGGAAACTTTCTATGCACTCAATTTGTTCGCACGATTTTTTGAGGCATAGTAAAACTGGTCGTGTCTCAAAAAGGATCACACTGCCTGTTTTTCGATAAGCGTCTCACAAAGACGACGTTGTGGCGCCACAGGTCACCGGGTCGATTCAAGGGTTCGGAGCAGATTGACCATGCAGGCATATATTCGGGTCTGGGTGATTGTATTTGAGTGTCCCCACTCTTTTATGTGTTGCCGGACACCCGACACAGGATATCGCCACTATTCTAATGTGGGACGTTGAGTATGTAGCATTTATTTGTTGTTGTTTATTATGGTACACTCCCACTATATTATCCATTGCGTATAATCCTGATTTTGTTACTGTTCTTGGAGATGACGATTACAAAGGTTTCGTTCATATGTTGATTATGTTTGATACTAAATGTCTTAAATACATTTTTTTAGATAAATAATCAATATATATATATATGAAACTTACTATAAGTTTATTCATTTAATTTCAAGATATATAGCGACGGTCAATTGTCAAGTTCGCCTAGCTGTTGCTCTGCGTACGATCATTCATTTCCCCAACTGGATGTGTTGTAAAGCAGAGTGGTGGGGGGTTTGGTACTAACCTGAGATCTTGCAGCAGCGCCTCCCCGTGAGCGATGGTGGCTGCGCAGGCGTCGAGCGAGGCGGCGCGGTGCTGCGCGCACTGTTCCAGGGCCCGTCGCGCCGCCTCGGGGCTCTCATCGGAGGCCACGGTGCCTGCGCCCCCACCGCCACCGCCCCGGAGGGTCTCCAACCATTGCAGCAACTAGATATTACCAATAAATCAATTATAACCAAACTAATTGTAGGAATTTTTGTTACCACAACCAATGAACTTAAAGTATCATATGCTCGTTGCCAAACCAATAGGAGGGAAGGGATTAGAAGGAAAAAAGGAAGGAAACAGTGGGGGTGGGAGATTGGGCTTCCAGCGCTCTAAATCTATGGCTGAGTCGGAACAGTACATACTGATAGCGTTACTTTACGCTGATTTTCTGTGAAAGCGTAATACTTCTTCGGTCGAATCGGCCCATTTGTGCTGGGAGGAGCATGGCTCTACTACTACTTTCACATATATAATAATCAGTTTCTTTCAAGAAATTGTGGAGGAAAACTAAATACTATATACTTTCAATAGCTTGATTCGGGATTGTGACAATCTTGTCTATTTATCGTTTTACGTCGTGGTGCGTCGTGCTGCATGTAGATATCGCTACAAAATAATAGATTTCGAAAAAAAAAAAAAAAGGAAATATATTATGCAAAATTCGTACTTCTTTCTCGTGAGTATAGAGCAAGACGGCGAGGTCCAGACGGCGCCTCCGACGATCGACCCGAGCGGCGAACGCGGCCACGTGCGCCTCCAGCTCACGCGCCACGCCGAGCACCTCCTCCGCTTCGCATTCACCGGACCGAGCCAACTCCTCCGCCGCCGATAGGAGCTTCTCGGCGTTTGTGTACGTGTTCTAAAACAAATCATTATCACATTAGTAAAACATATCTCATAATGTAATAAAAAATGTATTCAAATAAATCAACTACATACTGACCTGTGCTACATTTTCGAAGTGTTCATGAGATTTCTGATACATTCGAGCTTTATGGAGATTCCTACCAATACCTGTGTTCTTTATTAAGAACTTTTCACCATGATTACCCAGCCAATCTAAAACCTAAAATATTTACATTATTATCATCAATATTCGAAAAAAAGAAAAGGTAAACAATAAATAAAAATCGTATCACTAACCTGCCTACAGTCCTCCTTATATAGCAGTAACGCAAGCCTCTGATGAAGCTTAAGGCGCGCCTGGTGATAGCGCGACTCGAGCGCGCGATGGTGGCCTAGAATCTGGTGTATGACCGCCAGAACATGGTTGGCACCGGAACTGTAGTCAGCTGCCGGGTCACCGCCACTGCCTCCCGCAGAACTCACAGAGCCCTCGTTCTGTAGTATTACCATTACTTTTATACAATGATAAAAACAATATAAAATATGCAATATTCTTACATTGTTGGTTTCACAATTGTCACAGACAGATTGCTACTGAATTTAAAAACATGAAATACCAATATTATCTTTTGTTAAAACTAGTAAAGAATAGTCGATACGTAAAGTTCTGAAGATAACAAAAAAATATCGGTAAGAAAAGAAAATAAAAGCGGTAAACTATATTTGTGAGTATTATAAAATGTTAAATCTCATACTTGTATAATTAAAAAGTCATACAAACCATATCCGCGGGATCCGTCTGATGACAAACTTGCACTAAATGGTCAAGTTGGTACAGCAATTTTTTACTTGTCGAGTGGACCTGTGTACAAAAATAAAAAACATAGTAATATAAAACGCGTATTACGCATACGCTATGTACGTAAGTATGTATGCATAGAGGACCTCGGTGTACGCTTGGCACATGTGCTCGTATAGTTGCCGGTGTCGCTGCGCGTGCTGCTCGAGCGCCCGCGGGTCGGAGCAGGGCGGCGCGCCCGGCCCGCCCGCCGCCAGCTGCAGCGCGACCGCGCACTGCGCGCCCCATCCGCCCACCGCGCCCGCGTACGCCTCCGCCTTGTGGTGGAACACCACCGACAGCGATAGCACTGCTGACCGCTCCTCGAGACCTGTCGTACAATACACGAGATTTTAATATTTTTTATTAGACTCAGAATTTGCTCCAGATATAGAAATGAATCATTTTTAATTCCATACGCTTTGCCGTATGTTTTTTGATAATCCCAAAGGAATCTAACATTTTTAGGGATAAAAAGTATCCTATGTGTTAATCCAAATAATAAGCTATCTATGTACTAAATTTCATCACAAGTTATCCATTTATGCGTGATTGAATATAATTCGCTCAATATAAGTTGAACCAAAATGGCGGCCATCTGCGCGGTTCAATCATGAACAAAAATGTTAATTTCGTCTTATTTAAATAGATTTTTTAAAAAGTAGGAAAACGGAATTAAGTAAATGGACGCAAATAAGCAATACCATGTCAACCCACAAAATTGAAAAAACTGAATTATATATGCAGAAGTGTTGGTAAACGGCTGAAGAACATTTTTCTTTAATATTTGTAGGGTTCTAAGCTTTAAAACTTCTAAAAAGCCATTTTTTAATCATGCAATTTATGTATTATGTTAAACGTTTTGGGTTATATTATATACGAAATATGCAGTTTGTATACTTATTTTTTGTGAAAATAAGTAATATCTCTTACATAAATCTGAAATTGCCAAAAACTTGGGAAATACATTTAAAAATCATATAAAGCAAGTTGTTCAAAATTTTCAAACGCGTTTTTCTCGAAATGACATTCGTGTGGGTTGACATGGTATTGCTTATTTGCGTACAAATAATATAGATATTGTTTCTGAGTTTCGGTGGAGGGTAATGCAACAGAGTGGGGGCTAGCGTCGCCGCGTTATTATATTTAAGCGCCCCCTTTATTCCGCATGTCGGTTGAGACCCAAAAATGGGTTACTGCGCGTAGTTCAACTTATATAGCGCGAGTTATAACAAACATCCAAACATAAAAACTTTTATATTTATTATTAAGAAATAATGTTAAGTAAGTCATTTAAATTAAAAAGTAGTATTATGGCAGCAAAAATTGATATTTTTCTTAATCTACGAAAACTTAAGAAATCATAACAAGCATTTGGTTTCAATATGTATTGTAATTATATTTTAATTATTGTTGAACAAATTTATACAAATAATAATGCACCTACCAGCGGATAGTTGTTTATATGCTCGCTCGAGGCGATGCGCGAGCGCTGTGATCTGCGGCTCGGCGTAGTGCCGCTTGTCGGCGAGGCGGCGGGCTGCGGCCGTCACGCGAGCGACGCTCGGCCGCCCGCCGCCCGTGCAAGCCGCTGCGAACCTAACATCAAAATGTATATTTCAATTATCAATTAATTTATCAAAAAATAACAATTTTAAGCAAATGTGTATAACGTTAAATTTCTGTAAAGACAAGAGAAATATTGTATTCTATAAATAACAACCGCTTATCTTAAAAAAATACTTATTGTCGAATGTCTATACAAAGAATCTTTATAAATAAAATTGGAGTGTCTGTTTGTAATGTCAAATAAGCCTAAATAGCTTAACGGTAGGAAGGCGACTCCGTTAAACCTTGACTGCCCCCGGCTAAATACTGAGAAACGCACGAATATATTTTCAACTATTTAAGTAATAACTTTTAACTTAACGTTAAGAAAAAAGTCACGTTGTTTAATTTGGATAATTTTCGTGTTGCTGTTATTAAAATAATGAAATATATAGTCTGATAAATATGTAAACTAACTAACATATTATAAAAATTTTCTTCTGTGATGCGGCATTTCATTTTTTCGACTCTTAACTCTTTAATGATAATGATAAACCTCATAAATAAAATTATATTTTAATTAATAAAACAGAATTACGTAAATGAATATTTATATATTTTTGTAAGTAACTAAATATATTGTTATATTCAACATTACTAATTAATTTACATTGCACAAACAATGCATCCTCTTCCTAAAGCGATAACTTACAATAAAAAATGTGTAATCAGATTTCACAAGATACCAATTAAATGAAGGATCAATTATATTATATTTTAAATACTGTAAATGTATGAAAAAAATTCTAGAATTGTAATAATCAAATTAAACAATAATTTTTACCTTGCATGCTCTTCCTGAAGACGTTTCGCAGCGGCGCACGAGCGGCCGATCTCAACATAGGTTGCAAGAAATGCTGTACGATGATTTACGATCCACTCCAACATCTAAATCACAATATTTTATTTAGTCTTCGTTCGTTTTAAACATACAGATGTAATGATATTTTTGAGTATGAAATTATCTGAGCTAAAGTGAATGAGGTTCAAGTATTCTAATTTTTTTATGATGTTGACTTTAAGATTTAACTAATATATTTAACGGTGCTACAGCCATGTTTCTCTCAGCACAAAAGGACCGGCTTGATCGGGGAAGTTCTATCCTCCCACAGAAAATCGGCGTCAAGTCACAGTATCATTAGGTACTGTTGCGTTTCGTGTGATGAGTGAGAGAGCCGGAGGCCCAATCTCCCACTTCTGTTCCCTTTCTTTTTTCAGTTCTCATCCCGTCCCTCCTATTGCTTGGGTTGGCAACGCGTTGTTATACTTCAACTATCGCAAGCGTTCAAAGGTTGGTTGGTGACTGCTTATTATCCGGCGGACCATATGCTTGTTTGCCAACCGTCATGACATAAATAATAATAATTACGTGAAATGTACAGATAGTATGTATACCTTCTCGCAATCTTGTTCAAATAGCCGCAGCTGGAAGCACTGGTCGAGTTGCATCTTTTTGTGTTGCCATAGTTTGTGAGCGTGAGCGTGCGCGGAACGCACGGCGGAGAGCTGAGCGCGCAGAGCGGCGGGCGAGCCGCAGTGGAACGCCGCCTCGGCCGCGCCGCCGCTCGCCTCGGCACACGCCGCTGCTGCTGCTTCCAATCGCTGCACAACACGTTCCCCTGGAACAAAACAAAAAAAATTGTTTCGATACTATAAATACTTATACAAACTATTTAGCAGAGAAACGTTGAATATAAAAATTTTTGTTTCTCAATGGCCGGCCGTCTCGTTCTGGTCAACGTTTTAAAAAGGAAAATGTTTGTGGGTTTGTCCAGCACTTTCTCGATAGCCACCTACTGCCATTTATGGTTGTAGTAAATAGCTTTTGCTGCACAACAGACCTTGTGAGTAAGAGTTTTTCGGTTGGAAAATCTTTTTGTAGCATTTAAATAAATTACTATAAATATAGAACTTTCGTTAAAAAAAATGGAACACAGATTCTATAGGAAATTGAGCGTAGTATGTATTTCGACACGGTCAATGCCGAGTTTCAGTTTTGTAGCCTAGTTTTTATCATAGGTAAAATTTCTATTTACTTAAATGCAAGTATACATAAAGTTCTTCATAATGTTTTTAAAAATTAAAGCGACTAACTCCCAGAATGGATATAGGTATAATTTATAATAGTAAGGCTAGAATAGTATAAAATGTGCTAATTAATGTGATCATAAGCGTGGCAATGAAGTAATTCTTGCATTACATATATAAATAGTAAGTTGTCGTACCCCGAGTCTCTTAATTAAACTCACTATCATAAAATTAAAATATCGTACCCCTGGCGTCGGAAGATCGCAGACAATCAAAGCACATGTCTATATCCCGACATCTTTCGATATGTTATGATTATGAAACATTCGTTTGCAACATTCCACAGAAGGCTGCACGCGCGAATAAACAATGTGTAAAACGTGAGGAACAATGACGCGAACGCGGTCCTTATTATGTTCAAGTAAAGATCTAAGTTGTGCAAGCATATAAAAAACTTACACGGCTAGCTAAGTAGAACTTCGTGCAATGTTACTGCTGTCAGTAAATATGGACTAACTCTTTTTACTACTTTGGCAGTTACAAGCCAACCAAGCGTAGTCACGTTATGCTATTATTACAATAATTAATGTTTATATCCGTTCTCAATGATTAATTTAGATTTCATAATATATTTTTACTTGAGGTAAAAAGTAAAAACGTAAGTCCTTGATTAATAGTAGGCGACTGGACATCTTGACATAATAGAAAAAGTTTTGTGTTAGATTAGATAACAAACACAACTTTTTAGAATTGTTTAACATTAAAATTATATGACATTGCATATTTTGATGTTATTGTAATAATTACAATTATTATATTTACATGTTTATTTCAAAACAGATTACCAGATTTGTTCACTAATAACATTTTGAAAAACATATTCTTTAATATTTTTAGATATGCCTAAAATTGATTTAATTAAAGACTATAGGGTCCAAATTCCGTACTATTAATCATGCTAAACTACTGATACCATAGAGGCAATAGAAAACTAGATAGTGAAATGTCTTGATAAAAATATTGCCAAAGAATTTAAGATTGGATCCCAATTCAAAACTAATTTAAAGAAAGCCCTCCTTTATCGAAGATCAATAAGCTAAGAAATTAGAAAAATAAATGTAATCAAATATAAATTAACTATTACTATTTTATATTTCTTTTTGAGCAAAATACAGGGCTTTCACACACAACAAATAAAATGTAAATATGACTTCACATGAAATATGACAAATAATCAACAACAATCTTAGTCGTTAAAAATGTTAGCCGCCTTCGTGTTTGGACTTTACTTCCACTTACCATCACGTCATCTGTCCTACTTTTCAAATAAAAAAATTGGAACTTTTTTGAAAATTTGTAACTTTATTTTTTTTATCATAACAATAATTTTATGTGTATCAAGGCATTTTTAGCAGTTAAGTTTTTATGTACATAAACCATTTTAAACAAATCAGAATGGCCCCAATCAGGCAGTGTTACATTTTCACCCACAAAATTAAGATTAGAAACACTGATTTTTAAAATAGTAATTAGTTGTAAATATAGTTCCGAATTTATGCACTCATAATTTGTTTTTTAATTATAGAAAGTAAATAGTTAACCTTGTGCTTCTAGTTCGTCGACGGGAACTTTAGTAAGTCTCTTGTTGATATCGGCATGTGCATCAATGGCCCGTCTTGCACCTGTAACATCGTCTGCAAAATCTGCACGTGCTACATCTTCTTGTAAATCATCTAATCTATCGAGCAGCTCACCAGCTTGCCACATTAATTCTTCTAATGCCTGTTACCAAAAACAAAATGAGTAGAAGCTATGCTTTTAGCATAAAAATAATATGAATAATTAAAATATTAATTGTCTTACCAATCTAAGTTCTATCCATTGTGCATGATCATATTGAAGAGTGCCATCTAAATCTGGTGTCAGTTGCGAACTATCTATAACTTTGGGCAGTGCTTCTAAACTAATCATTGTTGTCTGAAATAGCATCAAGTATTTAATAATTTTTCATTCATTGCGTAATGTAAGGAGTATGATAGTCTTTATATTGATTATTTATAAATAAAAAGCTTGGTACCAATGATTCTGCTATTTTTCATAACACATTACACAAGATCAATTTTTAGTCCATATGATAAAGATATATTTAGGCAATAGGCTAATTATACTAAATTAAATGGACATTGTTTATTTACATTAATGATAATTAAAGTTTACCTCAAACTTGTACTTATGTGCTCCTATTGTTGTGCGTTGCTTTTGCCAGAAATTGTCAGGTTTAACTACCAATGCCTGGTGGACGGATGAAGAGAAATGCTCTTGTAGCACTTTTAATATAGGCTTGATAGCAGCCCATGCTGAGCCTCTCATATCAATAAGAATTGTAAAGCCATGAGACCTAGCAGGATCACTGAAATATATAAAGGAACAATAGGATTACATAATCAAGATATGACAATTATAGTATAAATAATTTAAAAAATATATTTATAGTATTAAATTACTTTTCATTTTTTATTTTAGTTATTTAAAATTTATTTATATTACTGATTATTGTAAATTATTTATTGATATACAATAAAACCTGTAATATTTTATCATTTTAAAATATTTTATTTATATATTTTTTTTATAAAGAATTTGGTAACCAATTAAATTTTAAACTAAATATATATTTCCAAAAATATACTACAATTTATAAGATTTGTAATGAATCTTAGCATAGAGGTCATTGTATTAATACTAAATATGCATATAGTATACTAGCTTTTTCTAAACCCATCCCACATTTTAGGCAACATATTTATTTCAGGCAATTAGAAATTCAAATGAATATCCTTTGAAATTTGTTTTTTGTAGATTTTGGAAACACAAATTACTCAAATTTTTACATAAGATCAAAGACATCACCTACCCAACTATCATCAAAATCAGATAATTGGCTAAGCAGTGAAAAAAGTGTAAATTTTATATATAAAGTTTGATAGAGCTTTATTATATTAAAAAATATATGAAAGCAGTAAATATTAAAACATATTTTTATTTCCTACCTAGGGATACTTATCAGATAGTGCAACAAACGACGATAGTCATCTGGAGCAACACGATCGCGTCTTGAATTTGCAGGGAACCAAATAATTGGTCCTCCACGACGATCCCGGCCGCCAGTGAGCGAGGCTACCCGCTCTTGAAGGAGGGGCAACACGTCTAAAGCACGCGTTCCGACCTCCATCACTGGCCCTCTTCACCAAGTTATTAAAAAGAGCCTAAGAAAAAAATATATTATCAATATAGGCTTTAACAGCACACATTACAAATTTTAATTTATTACTGAAACCATTTTTAAAAAAAGTTTAAAATTGTCTTTCATTACATTCACATATGTAAGATGTTGTAGGATGGTAGTTGAAGCTGATTTTGAAAACTATTTGCCTTTTAAAATATTATGTAGATACTGAAATATATATTATACCATAAAATATGCCACACTACTCATATCTGAACAAATTATAAAAATTTAAATAAACCTAGTTCTATCATTAATATGCAAAATAATTCCAAATAAAAAAAATCAATTAAGTTGTTATAATCTTGGATAAATAATATGTGTTATATTATTATTTCACAATTAAATTATACATAACCATATATGTGATATAAACAAATTAAATAGCTGGCTGTTGAATATTCAAACTCTTTATTCATATTCATTAGAGTGGTGCAATAATAATTTAAAAACAAAAGAATTTTAAATAAAATACAAATATAAATATTAAATTTGTTGATTAATATAATTGCAAGAATCAAAAAATTAATACATCTTCTATAAATTGTAAATTCACACAATAGTAATTGTTAAATGTTCGTTACTTTACAAAGCGTAAGACCAACGCCAAGTAAAGAATGAGGGGTGTATGCACAGAAGACATGTAATTATTTCAATTCTCACTGCAACAAAACGTGTTCTTAATAGACAGAACTAAAACTATCTAGTTTAATTCCTCATGTACCATTAAAACATCACAAAGTAATTTTTAATAAGCACCGATGACAAATTGTTGGAGATATATAACTACATGTCACAACAAATAACCTCAGACAGCCATCAATTCGAACTAACCGTGGTGACTCAAAGTTGCCTATTAGTCAGGTATAAAAGGTTCGGCACACATTATTGTCGCAGTTGCTATTTCCACTAAAGCGAATGTAAAAAATATATCCATTTGTGACTTAAAAGTTAATAAAAAACACGCAGACTGGTCATTATGACACTCAAAAATTCACCACTTATCTACCACAATGGCGCGTCAGGGATGTTCAAACTTCAAACTTCAAAACCGGTATTAATAACGAGTAATGACTTGTATCATCTCCATAGATATAAAGAACTAAACTACTGGCTTAGATGGCGTAAAGTAACAGCAAGTGACTAAAATTGAAGCGCAACTATGAATTTACGGAAAACTAAATAACATTCGCAGTCCTCCAGCGCAGATAACCACAAGAATGGCTATTTTCACGACAGTAGGAATAATAACGGACAGTTGTGAAAAATTGCAGAATCTATTTATCTAATTATGATCAGTGTTTTAATATAGCCTCAAAAATTGTGCACAACTTACTTTAAAAAATATATAAATTGGGTAAAGTGTCTTTTGCTTTATAATACATAAAAGTCCATATTATTTTCATTAAAATATAATATAAATAAAAAAATATCACTGAACATCTTGGTAATGTTCTAACTGTAAAATTTCTCCATATCTATAAAATATCACTATTCTGATTACAAGTCTTAGTAGAAAGTGTCAAATTGTCTGCTTTCGCCTTTCGGTTTTCCCATCCCTATTTTTACTCTTACTCACGCATGTACAGTTTTAATTTTATGTAATTCCAGTTAATTCACTGATGGCACTAGTTCATCCTTCAATTTTTACCAATATCTTTGTCCTCCATGTCATATACTTCCATCTCCAAAAACACTTGCATCGTCTCCAAAAACAAATACGAGAGACCGAGTGTTGTCCCTGTGCATAATTTATATATAACTAGTGCGGCACCCAGTGCCAGATGACGTAGAGTGACGTTAAAAAATCTGTACAATTCCGTAGATTGCCAGTAAAAAAATACTTAGATCTACAGACATTTTTTTAAAACCTAATGTTTCTAGTACGATGCACCCCTTTATTTTTCACTAGCTGCACACGTGATTTTACCCGCGCGGTGTACCGATGTTTTTTATTGCACCGAACACAAATTATTTTTCTAAAATACAAGTAGCCTAAGGTATTCCTTATAAATGGAATATTATAAGGCTAAAATCAGTCCCGCCGTCTCGGAGATTAGGCGGAACAAACAGGCAGCCTGACAAAATTTTTAATAATTATTTTTTCTCAGTGTAAGTACTGTGTACATTTTCAAAATATCCATTTAGTGAGAAGCTGTTAATTTAGAATTACAAACAGTTACTTCAATTTTGGTTATTATAGAGTACAGATATAGATTTTTTTTATTTTGCACACACATTCTGAGACAATTTGAAGTCTATCTTTTACGGTTCGTAAGACACAGCCCGTCAAAAGACAGACAGTGACAGCATAGTAAAAGTATTCCGTTAAACAATGAGTCCGTACCAATTGAGCACAAAAATGACAAAGTGAGAAATTAGGAGTTAATTTTAGCCAGTTTCAATATAATATGGGGCTATCTATTGTCTATATCTACGGAAATAACATACCCACAAACGTCAATGTCAAATATTTAATTGACATCATTGAAGTAATGATTGACATTTGTCACATTTCACTGACATTGACAACTAAAACAATTAGAATAGTTCATTCCGTTTTAAACATAGAATTATTATAAGAACCAGAAAAATCACTTACCACTTAATGTTAAATAAACTCATACTTTATACGTAGACGTTTCAGTTCAATTTTCAATACTTCTTACAAAAACCAAAATATGTTCGAGAAAGCGACACACAAAAAAGTAGCTGTGTCCCTTCCACACAGGTTGCCCTTACAAAATAATAATTTGATAAAATGGTAATTCCACAAATTCCGAATATATTTATATGTTTTGTGGCTTAACAAAAGTGATTTATAATTACTAATTTTTTTTATTATAATTATTAGTTTTGATCGTAATAAAATAAGCCTTTAAATATACCATTTTCGGTTAAATGACTTTAAATATAGGAAATAATTTTACTATTCTTACAACATACTTCAAAATTAATCAACTTTGGCGTTGTTTTGGTTACTATAGTAACATCAGATTGTTAAATCATAGATCGGGTTCTTCAAAGCTTTTTTAATTGAATTTTATTGGAAAAATGATGAAAAAATGTGTTATACCTGGTTGTAAGAATGAATAGCATCCTGGTTGTGGTAAATCTTTCCAACTGTGATTAATTTTGTTTTATAACAATTAGGGTCACTCTGCTATGTTAAGATCAAAGAGGATTCTTGAATTTTTTTATCAATTATTATTAATTTGAAATTGAAAAATAAAATTATGTAATCTTTATTTTAGTAATAAAATGTTATTTTCAGTTTTATTCGTGACGAGGAAAGAAAAAAGAATGGATAAAATAAATATAATTTTATTATATTTTCCGACTTACATGTCACTAGTATAATACCGCTGGCTAATTCTAATAAAAATAATAATACTCTAATAAAACATATATTGGTTCTAATTTAAATATATCAACAGTATACAGAAATCAAGATGATTCTAAAAGTTTATATTTTGTCCTCAATTATTAAAAATTATGGTGTTTCGATTAGATAGGGATAAAGCTACCATTTGGAACCTCTCTTGTGGCACAGAAATGTTGCTTCAGTGAGCTTTCTTGTTCTTATATTAATTCTATGTTTCAAAACCTTTTAAGGTATATAAAACCATAGGTAAAAAATGGTCTAAGTATGCCACTAAAATCCGTATTTCCGTAGACAAGACCTAATTTCCGTAGATCTAAGGACAAATTTGTTGGTCTTGCAACATAGATGGTTATTTATCCGAAATTAAATATGTTTAAATGCTACGTACCAAAATATTCCTGGCATATAATTCCATCGGTACGTAAACTGAATATTTTTTTAACGTGTTGTTGATGATACCGCCGTTCAATATTTGGAATAAATCTCATCCCATGAGTCTTGCAAGGGCATTTATGAGTGGATTTACGTATACGTTACAAAAGTACTTTCATATAATTTTCCACGGACCCCCGACATATCTTGTTCTAAAGGGGGCTGGTGAATGTGTAGCGTTTATTATTCTTAAATTTATTTAATGCATCCTTTCTTAATTATGTCTTCATATATGTACTACATGTTTCATATTTTAATCGACTTCAAAAAAGACGGAGTTTCTCAATTTGTCTAAAATTTGTATTTAATGTATGTTAATTCGGAACGGCTAGACTGATTTGGATTTTTTTGTTTGAAAAAGTATACTTTCCAGGTACTCCCACTTTAATTTGGCCTGGATCTAAATAAAATCTAGAAAACTCTTAAAATGTTATTCTATTAGGTTTTGGTTGTTCCATTACGTTTTGTATATTTTTCTATAGTAACTTGTCCATTTATGACGACGTTGTGGCGCAGCGGTAGCGAACCTGCCTTAAACGCCACAGGTCGCGGGTTCGATTCCCGCTCGGAACATAATATGTTTGTATTGACCATGCAAGCATATTTTCCGGTCTGGGTGTATTTGTCCTTGTCATTGTGAATGTTTCCGGACCCCGACACAGGATATCACTATCCTAATGGGGGCCGTTGAGTGTGTAGCATTTATTTATTTATTATTTATTTATTTATTTACTCCGAAAAAGCACAATTTGGTGAAATGGAATCCTGATAGTGGTTACAGGTGGTCACCGAAACTATAGGATACTAATAAATATTTCGACGTTTGCAAATAATATAATAATAATGCGGTCCTTTAATATGATTGTCTACCTATTATGCGTAACTAAAAAGTACAAATAAAAAGAAAAATACCGCCTTCCAAGCTGAAAGCAAAAAATACAATAATACTCGTAGAAAATATTATTATATTATTAAAAAATACAGTGTGCTTTAGACCACACGATTGAAGTGAAACTTCTTTAGCCAAATTTAGTCCAGCGAGTAAAGGCTTAATCCGTCTGTCTGTCTGTCTGTCCGTCGGTCGGTCGGTCTGTCTGTCTGTCTTCAGTAAATCGACAAAAGAATGAGATGAATATGTATAATATAAAATAGTATGTTTATTTCTGTCTCATTAATTCCTACACATTTTTGTATTTGTGCCTCTTACCTGTCGTTTTTTCCGTTGCATCCAGTTTGAAATCACAACGATTCTAAAGAAGTTTCACTACAATAATATAATGTAACATTTAATCTTTATTATGCCCATTACTTTATCAAAACGTTCATGACCGAATGTTTTTTGTATGTTATGATGGTTGGCAAGCATGAAATGGATGAAATGGTCCCTATCTCATATAGGAATTAATTATGACAATTTAATCTTTGGCAATACAAGTTTTAGGGAGGATAACAGTTATTAATTATGACTAGAAGACCCAAATCGAAGTTATTAAAAATGAAAATGTTTAAATAAATATATATATGATATATTATTTTACTTTATTTTCCTAAAGAGTCTGGATGCTATCAAGTTTGAAGTTATGTCAATTTTCTTTCGATCGTAATGAAAAAAATATTAAGGATTGTAGCCCATATGCCATGCCATATGGACACATCACACAAGAATGATCTTATAAGGGTTCCCAAAACAATAAACGCGAAAAGCTTATAATACCTAATACTCAAAACTTTAGTAAATAATTCTTGCAAAAATCCCTAATATTTAAGAGGAACATATTTATGCCTGGTATTTTTTTTGCGGATTCAAACGTATACAGTTAGAGTCGCTGCTAAAACCAGTACCCCATGTTCATCCTAAAACAAAGCTGAAAACATGTAACAAGCAGGAAAATACATTTTTTTTAATATTACATAGTATAGAGAAAGTATTGATTTTTAAGCATTATCGTCTAAAAACAGTAATTTATTTTTTAAATACTACATATATATTTATAAAAATTAATCATAACATAATAACAGTAAAAGTTTTTTTCACTAGGTTTATTGATAAAATATACATTATAAATAAACAAACTTTTATTACAGGGAAGGTATGTATACCGGTTTTTGAACAGACCGAAGTGGGGAGAGTTAAATTATTGATTTTTGACGTTACAAGTCTGAAATTTTACTGCAGCTACAGGAATTTTGAATTTGCGATGAAATAAATTTCAATAAAACAATTAAGAATACAAAATGCACGATGTGGGTGCTGGGGTTTAAGGTATTTAATATTATACTTAATTCTTGTAATGATCTTCTGTTGCATTTCGAATCTAAAAAATAGGTTTTTCAAAATGTCGATAATTTCAATTTTTAATATTCTTTGCTTAAGCTGTATTCCTATTTACAAATACAATGATAAAGATTAAGTAAATAATTGCTGTTGCGCTAATTATCATGTGGTTTATTAAATCAAAGGCAATGGCGTATAATGACTATATATCGATTTTTGGTCAGGACACTGAGCCTTTGTAAATTTGATGTCGCTGCATTTTTTACTATGAAAATAAATTGCTCTGCTGTTAAATTTTTATTTAAAAAATACGTGTCAGCTTCCATCTATTGCTGAAGCGAAATATTTCTTTGTTTTAAAGTTGATTGAATTTTAGAGAGATTGGAATTTTAAACTTTTACATGTGAATTAGCACAAGTTTGATTTTCTATAACTTTAGTACTTACAAAATAGTGGCATATACAGTAAATTTACATTTTCAGAAGTAAAACAACCTAAGGAAGTCTTCATAATGGATCTCAAAATTAAAATACCGGAATTAAAATGTATGGATCCAGACAATTATCGGAAATATTTTCGAGCTCTTTGTTGGAGCGGGACCAGGTATTACAAGGAAACTCATTATTATTGCAAATTTTTTTATTACAGTACCCCATTAACTTTACTAAGTTAATTAATCTTCAAATTACTTTTCAGAAGGACAGATAAAAAGCCTTCTAAGAAGTTTAACAAAAAAGATAGATTAAAAAGGTTAAAAGGGTCCAGTGCTTTGGCAATTTGCTATGCTCCTGCTCTGTTGGCTAATCCATCTCACTTTGCTGTATATGCTACCGTCCGTAGAACTATTTTAGCTCGCTGTCGGCAACTTCAAATAGCAACATCAGATTTTTCCGATGACAGTGACAGTGATGATGCTATTCCACCGATCCCTGTTGCAAAGATACCTAAGGTAAGATTTCACAGATATGTTATTTATTTGTGATTTGATTTATATTATTGAATAAGGCCAATAATTGTCCTGCAGTCTAAGCAAAGACAGTAAAAAAAAGTTTGGTATATACATGAACTAATGGATTAAATTGAATAAATTTTAATAGCTACTGAAATTTCAGATCACTGGCATTGGACTTCGTACTGTTTTTGCACTCATTTCTCAGGCGCGTTACACTGATGCTCTGTTCTGTGAATATTCATTAAAAGCTTTACTGGATGTTTTACAAGGGCATGGTCCAGAAGATTTAGCACATGAACCTAATGAGGTATTAAAATCTTTCAGTTTTTGATTTAAGTATTTTCATCACACGCAAATAGATATTTTTTTTAATTTAGTACCAAATAATTGAAGTAGATAAATTAATGTTTATTTTTCTTTACAGATAATGTCAAACTTACATGGCATGCTCGTTGAAATAGCATGCGGTAGTGGGCCAACAGGAAGAACTGAAGCACCTACAACGCTGACAGCACTTAGTAGCTCTTGCCTGATAGCTTTAGCAGTCGCCCGTGGTGAAGCGGATCTTATCCTGGGAACTGTCACATCTCTGATTATGACTGCACCTACACTTACTGAACAATATATTCAAGTAAAGAAAACTAAAGATAATATTAAAAAAAACCATTGTGATTTTTATTTCTAAGAAATTTTTTAAATTATTGTTACTCTTTTTTAGATACCTATAAATTTGACTAAATTACAACGGAGTGTTCAGTCAGTGATTATTGGCCCTCAATCACATAACTTATGGTTGAATTTCGGAGTTCCACATAAAGCATTAGTGGCAAGCTTTCCAGTGGACCTACCATCACAATTGACTGCAGGTTCAGGAGAGCTTGTGGTTCGATCTTTGGTCTCTGACGGCTGTTTCTTGTATGTCTTTACTTCCAAAGGGCTACTAAAGATTGGTTCTGGATATGGAAGCTCTATAAGGCAACATGTCTACTTATACAAATCAAACTTTTTCCCAAGTGATCGCCATGGCTGGCTGGGATATTGCAGGGTTGGTGCAGAAACATTTTTTTATTTCTAACATTTTCCTCCTTATATATTAGTAAAGATGCGAGAGGCGAAGTTTTTGTAATATAAACCAACTAGCATCTCACTCACATCTCTCATCTCACAGCGAGGAGGAGCATCTCACTAGTTACCTGCGTGAATAACGATTAGATACTTTTTTGTTAGTCACATATATTTCCATATCAAAATGAATTAAAATAAATTCAAAAGCTTAGGTTACATAATGTAAAAGATAAACAGAGCTATTTCGCATTTATAGTACTAGCCTGGATTATTGTGTACTAATAGATTGCACCATATTCATACATATAAATTTTGCTTCTAGAATAAGATGTATGTAAGGATAGGAAGAAAGAAAAGTGAAGTTCATGAGATTGATAAGGATTCGTTGGATGTTAAGTGCATCTTACGATTAGATCCAGGACAATCTGGGTCTATTGAACCAAAGTCTGCAGTTTTTACTGATGGTAAACAGCTTGGCTTAATCCTCCTGACAAATCACGTGAGTAGAGATTTCTTAGTGTAATTAATTAAAAAGAGAGCTAGGTTTTAATTTTTTGTTTTGTCTTTCGTATGTAAATGCAGGACATACTCACAATAAAGATGTACGATGTCGAGGTAACAGCAGCTGAACGCGTTCAAGGAGGCAGGTACACATTGCCTGCTAGGAGGGAACTCAATGTGCATTTGCTGCGAAGACGTACGCTGATTCTCGGACGACCGACCTTTGACGATGGCTTGTCTAGGCGAATGGTAGACTTGGATTCACCAGTCGCGATGCAATTAGATGATAATGATGAAGATCCGTTGATGGGTATATGTGGCGGTCAAGATTTCGCCCTGCTGACTACATCTTCCGGAAAAGTAAGCAGTTTTTTAATATGCTTCAATCTCATTTATATTTGCTTTGGCAATGCAATAAAACTGCACATTTTAATTTTTTTGTATATAATAGGTATACTACACTGGCAAAGGGACAAGCTTGGGATACAAGGTGCCGTCACCACATACTGGCCGATGGACACTCATGAAAGAAACACTTTTCAATAAACATGACGCACCAAATGTGAGAAAGTGCAAGGTAGTCCAGGTAAGGTCCAGTTAATAAGTAATTTAATTTACTTTTACTTGTAATTTGTTGAAAGGGATAATATAGTTAATCAAGCAAAACTCAGCTTCTAAAAGTATAATATGGGGAATGTCTTGATATGAAACCTTAGGCATGCGACTGCGATAACTACATTTAAATATTTTTTTAGGTCGCCTTAGGTCATGAAGGCGTACATGCGATTCTTGTACTAGACAATGGCACAGCATTGTTCACGGGCATTGCACGACGAGGGGAAGATGGCGATCCCAACAGACACCGACGAACGCCCAAGCCGACGCGCCCTAAGAAAATTTTAAGGGTTTGTATAAAATTATAGAAGTGATAATAAATGCCATATTCTGTGTTTGACAAACGAGGAGACTCAACTAATGTTAAACAATTACCGCCGCCCAGGAGCATCTGCAACACGACCCTCTCGTGCAGATGCGTTGCCGACCTTTTATAGGATACAACTGGTTATACGCTGGCTGACCTCGAAACGCGGGTGACGAGCAGCCACTTCACTAGTTTTTTACCAACGTACAACCAACCAACTTGGTTGGTGGTAGCCAACCAGGCAGACTTTATTTTTTAAGCCCTACCACCAGCTTGTACATGTCTTAGAATTTCTTCCTCGACATGCACGTTTCCTAACGATGTTTTCCTTCACCGTTAAGCACGTGATAATTTGAAACACAAATTAAGCACCTGAAAACTCAACTTCTGTTAAAGCCTACGTTTTCGATCCATGTTGGCTTTTTTATTTATTGTAATAATGAAGCAAAGATTACAATTAACTCTCAACAAAAAGCCGTGATTGACAAGAATGGTATTTACTTTACTGTAAACCAGACACAGGAAATACTATCTGTATTTCCTCTCTTATTATTGGACAAAAATATAATAAAAATTAGACTCAAGCAGCGGTCTTTCTACTAAAAGGCTTTAACTGTTCCATATAATGTTTGAGAACAAGATAGAGATTTAAACAATATATAAGATGGCAAAGCGGTTTCATAAACATTTTATATAACCATCTTACCTTAAATACATAAATAAAATAAATAAATAAAATTAATTAATTAATAAACTATGAAATAAAATAAATAAACACATAAAATAAAAAATTATCGACTACAAATAAAGAGGAGGTACTTAATTCTATTATCATTTTCTTATGTTAGTTCAGGCATAATTCTTTTTTTTTTTCATTTTGGCGATTATTTTGTTAGAAAACGTTTATTCAGAAATGGTCCCATTTCATTTTCATCTAAATTATTTATGCCCGCTTGTGACTTTTTGTATACATATAGCATATATTATATACACTGATTAAAAAAGGGAAGATTTTTTATGTTTACCGATTTCTCCGTCAATTGTGAACAGCTTTTGAAAATTGTTTCTTCGAACTGACGAATTATTTGTTCCGAATCGAATATTAATATTCGATTCGAAACTCGAATCGAATAATTCGAAAGTTCCCGAATGATTCGAAAAACTTCGAATAATTCGAATTTTTTGTTTCAAATCGAATATTAATATTATATTATATAGTAAAAATTCAAATTATTCTTAAACTATTAAATAATTAGTGATTTTTCGAGTATTTTGAATTCAGGGTTTCTTATGTTCGATATTCAAATATCAAATCAAATCAAATCCTTTATTGGCAAAATACAAACAATTTACAATATTTAGAGTACCTGGTTCCTGAACTAGATGAACTGTATCTCAGGAACCAGAGAATATGAATTTATCAGTCTAAATACATTTTATTCAAACCATGAAATATAGTTAAACAAATAGAACAATTATTATAATTTTTAGGGTTCCGTAGCCAAATGGCAAAAACGGAACCCTTATAGTTTTGTCATGTCCGCTTGTCCGTCCGCTTGTCCGTCCGTCTGTGCGCCCGTCCGTATGTCACAGCCATTTTACTCGAAGACTATTGGCTCTATCTATACGAAATTTGGTAAATAGTTTTATTCTACGAACCGTACCACGATTTTGTAATGAAATCCTAAAATTTATAAAAATTAGCGGTAGCAGTCCATAAATGTAACTGTGGGTTGAAAAAAAATTTTTCAACGTATGGCAACGTGTGAGATATTTTTGTATAGGTCTTTCAAAATGATAACGAGGTTTGATTTTCTCTTTTTTCATTAAGTCGGTAGGTTGAGATATAAGCTCCTAAACTCATAAAAATGGTGTGTCCCCCTCTTACTTTTGAACTATGGGATTTAAAATTCTAGAAAAATTTGAGGTTGTAGAACATTTTTTTTTTTTGTTTTTTGATTCACCAGTGGTAATTACACTAATATAACATGTCAATATAACATGTCTTATTCTATGAACTTAAAACTAAGTGCATTACCTATTAAGGCGAATACCACATGCAACAAAATAGAGATAATATTACATGCAACTTAATACTAATTTAAATGAGTTATGTTCGATATTGTTAAGAAAAACTAATTTAAAAAAAGAATATTAAAATGAATAAAAATACATCCAAACATTATGAAAATTATAAGAGGAAACGTGAAAAGAAAAAATTACCTTAATGTTTGTTGCAAAAAAATTAAAAGTATTTTTTTACGGAACTTAATTAAAGAGTCGCCAAATGGATCCAAAGAGGTACTGTGCTCATTAAGTATTTTGCATAATGTGTTTTATATAAAAATGTTAAATCCAATAAATCTTGACGATTACTAAGCGAAAGCATATTAAAATATTTTAAGCGCTCATTATATGTAGATAATACTTTTGCTTTACCCACGGAGATGATAAAGGAATCGTTTCTGTATTCTCTCAAGTCTTAAGTAATGAGTCGCATAATGAGGCCTCCAGACAACGGTTCCGTATTCCAAGATGCTTCTAACAAAACTGTTATATAACAAAATTTTGGTTTGAGGATTTTGAAATAATTTACCATTTCCAATAACAAAACCTAACATTTTGGAAGCTCTGTTAATAATATTTTCTATATGAGGTATAAAGGTCAGTTTTTTGTCAAACATTACACCGAGATCTCTAACCGTATCCACGGACTGGATAGGAACATCATCAATATTGTAATGCGCAACAATCTTACTAGCGTTATAGCTTCTGGTGAAGGATATCCATGAGCATTTGTCTGGGTTGAGTTTCATGCCATTATTTTTACACCAATTATGTAATATTGTTAAATCTTCCTGTAAGTGGGCCATGCCATTTGAGTTCTCAATGACTTTTAAAAGTTTAACATCGTCAGCATACATGTACGGAGAAGAATATTTAAAAGATGTAGATAATTGGTTAATGAATATATTAAATAGTAACGGACCTATATGCGAGCCCTGTGGGACTCCAGATCGAACGTCACATTGAACAGATTCAAAACCGCCGACGACAACACGAAAATTTCTGTTAGAAAGATACGGATTTTAACCAACCCAGTAATGACCCTGTGATACCATATGCAGAAAGTTTAAAGATAAGGACAGAAAATGGTACTAAGTCGAAGGCTTTACTGAGATCTGTGTAAATAACGTCTACCCTTTTATTCTTATCAAGAGATTCAAATAAGACTTCTGAAAAATTTACCAAATTTGTACAGGTTGACCTTCGAGCGACAAAGCCATGCTGATGATCGCTGATGAAACTTTGGAAGTGACTATACACACATGGATAAATCAATGATTCAAACACTTTACTAAATATGGAAAGGATGGAAATGGGCCTATAGTTTTTCACATTATCTTTTTCGCCATTTTTGAAAGTGGGGATTACTTTTGCAGCCTTCCATTTCAGAGGAAATACACCCAAACGCAGTGAAGTATTAAAGATAATCGTGAGTGGCAGAGCCAGATTCGTTGCGCATTTAATAATATAAATTGGCGGGATATTGTCAGGTCCAGCACCTTTGTCATGATTCAAATACTTTAATTTATTTAAAACCTCAAGTTCTTCTAATTGTACTTAGCGTTATTATTTTCTTTATAGATTGATGAGAATTGGGATGCAAATAGGTCACAAATACTAGGACCATCAGTCGCAGTTATTGCATCACGCCTCATAGTTCCTGGATAAGTGCTAGTATTTCTTTGTTTCCTTTTTATATATGACCAGAAAAACTTACTATTGGATTTAATTTTTTCTTCTGCTAATTTATGATATAGATTATAACACTCTAGTGATATCTTTTCACACCTTTTCTCTAACAAGGAAAGGGTTACCCCATCCATTGGATTTTTATATTTTTTAAATCTTAATCGAATCTTTTCTTTTCTTTTTATTCTTTTAATAAGTGTATTGTTAAACCACGGGGATATCTATTACTTTTTTAGAGTACATTTTAGGTGTAAAACTTTCTATTGATTCTTGTAATACAGAGTAAAAGCAGTTAACCATTTCATCAACGTCTTTAATATCTGAAAACTTATCAACCCTTGCTTTGGCATGGTTATACATCACGGAGTTTTGATTCAAATTAAGGTTTTTCTGAAAATTTTGTTTAAGATAAATAATTATATTTAGAGGTGGGTGTAGTGGATCTATGCGACTTAATTCTTTTATCGATGGATCAACTGTGAGAGTCATAGATTCGCTATTAAAAAAAACTAAATCGAGAAGTTTATTCAAATGATTTTTTGTACGATTAAGTTGACGGAAGCGGTTGATACGAGAAAAGTCAATTAAAGATTGAGCTAAAGCAGTAGTATGGTATCCATTGTAGGAATCTTCAGCCAAGCTGCAGTCTATACAACTTAAATTAAAATCTCCAATTATCAATGTACTATTGTCAATCAATTCCGAGATTTTATTAACATTATCCATAAAACTATCTAAGAGCAATTTATTGACAGGTGGGGGAATATAGGCAGCACAAATTACAATTTTACTTAACGGCGTTATATCGTGCACAATCCATAAGTCTTCACAAGAGCTTTCCCAATGACCCATTCTTCGAGAATTTATTTTATTAGATACAGCTACCAGGACTCCCCCACCATCTTTTTTTTTTGAGTTATATTTATCCCTGTCTCTTCTGTAAACATTGTAATCAATGTTAAATATTTCAGAATCAAGAATACTGTTAGACAACCAAGTTTCAGTTAATATAATTATATCATAACTACAGCAACAAACATTCCTATAAAAATCATGAGTTTTAGTACGCAAGCCTTTGACATTTTGATAGTATATATTTAATTGATTGAATTTTAAAAAAGTTAACAAGTTTGCGTGCAATAAATATGTAATTTAAATAATTAATTTAACTTATCAAGACAGTCCATATTACTAATAAGTTTGTAGTCTGAATTCTCGGTTTTTCTCATAAATATACGCCCATTCCGCACCCAAACATGCCTGTATTGCAGCTCCTTTGCCTTACGTCTTGCAGCAGCATGAAGCAGTTTATTAGTCGGAGATAGATGTTCGCATACGTACACGGGGACTATATTTGCCCCGATACCGAGATGGGAACTATTTAATTTTCCAGACGGGTTTCTCTTGTTAAATTTAATAACCGCCGCCAAGAATTGATCACGGACTAGTGGTGAACATAACTGTAAGATAATCGACCTTGGTCGTGTCGAACTAGAATCAATTTTAGCAATGCGGGTACGATTATGTATTTTGCTGTCTTCAATACCGAAACCAATGGATTTTGATAATTGTTTAACAATATGAAACAAGTCTTCTTTTTTGGATTCAGGTACACACTGGATTTCCACGTTGTTTGCTCGAGATCTTTGCTCCATTTGATTGACTTTGTTTGTAAGATTTAAGACGGTTGATTGCAGAGATTCGTTATCGTGTTGCAATTTTAGAGTCAAATTAGAGTATGTTTCGACTTGTTTCCTCATATCATCATATTGGTTGCTCATGAACGATACGGATTGCTGTAATTCTGCAATTTGAGTCTCTATACTTTTTAGGTGGCCGCTGACAGTGAGTACAATCGATTTATTAATATTTTCCATTAGAGTAGACATCTCTCTTTCTATAACCTCACTGACAATGCTACGTACTTGTTCTTGGGTGATGGTAGTAGCTAAATTCGGCGACGATGGAGAGCTACTAGGGGCCTGTCTTTTGTAAGATCTTTTTGTTACATTAGGGTCATTTGTATAGGTAGTAGCACGATATTTACTAGTTCGTACCGGTGTCTCGTCATTTCTGGTTCCTTTATTTTGCGCTCCATTGCATTTCGGACACTTCCAGGTATTTCGAATGCCAGTATTAAATTTTATAGCTAAGCATCCACAGTGATATTTTATATTACAAATAGAACATTGGATAAGTTCGTCGTTTTCTTCGCTGGCGTTGCAACATCCCAACGATAAATGTTTATCGGTCATATTGTAATGAATAAAATCGTAATTAATTTACTAAATGTTTTAAAATGTTGTAAAAATTCCAATTGGGTTGGGGTTTGAACTCAGTATCTTCGATTTCCCGACTACGTCTCGTATCAACGGGCCAATCTATCGTTAGCCAGTTACTTGAATTTTCGCTACTATACGAATACTTGGGTGTTATGACTCTTTATAATGTGGGTAAAGTTGAATAATTTTTAAAATTGTTCACTTGATAAAACACAATTGTGAGTGTAAAATTATTAGATTTTTATCACTTTTTAATCGTTATACACAAGAATTTCTTGCTCATCACTTAGCACACTGAATACTACAATGACTGAAGACGATTTTATAGGCACAACATTACTTTTTCCAATACTTTTTAAATAAAATACATAGAACTCAAAGGAACACGTCTATCTCCTAAGCGTTCAAGATGACGAATTTTAGAGATACATGAGTTGTTTCCATAACTTTGTTTTTCATATTAGTTTTAATAATTAATATGAAATTACCAACTTCATTTTGCGGTCGATTTAATTCGTTATTATTTTTAAGTCCTATATTATATTTCTCATCATCAAGCTGCGGAACCCTTTAGTTTCGACAGTGCGTGGTCCACAACGCACTTCACTGACAATTATTTATTCTAAAGAGAATGAAATTACAGAAATTACATCGTTTTAAATACAGTATTATGAAAAATGCAACATTTGAAAATTTGCTACAAATTTTTGTTTAAAAATAATAATTACGATACCGAATAGGGTGATAAACAATTAAAAATCCAGATGTATTTCATTAATTCGCGAATTATTCGAAGCTTTTCGAATTTTTTTTTTTTTTTTTTTTTTTTTTTTTTTTTTTTTTTTATGTTAGAAGTTGGCAAACAAGCATACGGCCCACCTGATGGTAAGTGGCTGCCGCAGCCTATGAGCGCTTGCAGCACCATTAGTAGGTGCTCGCGCGTTGCCAACCTCGAGATATTAGTTCTTAAATCTCGTTCGCCCAGTAATTTCACTAGCGTACAATGCCCTTCAAACTGGAACACAGTAGTGCCTAAGCACTACTATTTGGCGGCAGAATATTGGACACTGCGGTGGTACCTACCTAGCCGGCCTCTTGCAACAAAAGACCTACCACCAGTGATTATTCGAGAACTTTCGAATTATTCGTGGAATTTTGAATTATCCGGAATTTCGAATAATTTTGTTGATATGGAACTTGGGGGCGATGAGCCGACGTGAAATGATGCTTCGCGTCGCTGAGCACGCCAAGCTTTTAAGAGGTCAAATTGACCTTTTCTTCCAATTGATCCCCAAACTGAACAAAGCTAGCAATGAAAACGCACACTACTCAAATTCTGAATAGATCTAATGAAAGCAAGGCTTTCGTCTCTAAAATTCATTTCCTTTGCTGCTATTATTACCTTAACCTGATAGATAGTTTGTTGGGCGACAAGATTTACAAACTGAATACAATAAGATTTTTTTATTATTTATGACTAATAATGAATACTGTATTTTACGCAGGCTGAACGTCATAACATAGTGTACGCTGCTTGCAACTATGGTTCGACAGCGCTTGTGACTCGGCAGGGAGAGTTGTTTATGTTCGGCAAGGACACACAGCACTGTGATGAAAGCGGCTTGGTTACGGGACTGCGTAATGAAAAGATCATACAGGTATTTATTATGAGTATGTCTTTTGATGTTGTGTTTATATAATATTGTACATATTGTTGATGTATATCAAATATGTTTAAGTATTATTATAAAAATGTACTATTTTTTAAAGGTCGCCTTAGGGAAAGCACACGCAATTGCGCTCACGAACCTTGGGGATGTGTTTTCCTTCGGTATTAACAACAAGGGTCAATGCGGAAGAGAATTTGGATACGCTAAAGAGAGTAAGTAGAGAGCAGTAGATATTTTTATTAGAAAAATAAAGAAAATTTAAAGTACACTTTGATTAAATGGTGCTTTTCTTTCTATTATAGAACCATTACCCAATCGCAACAACAGCGCCAAGGAGGAGGCTAGACTGTGCTCGGGCGCGCACGTTTGGGGGACTGAGTACTGTCGCGTATGTGTGATGTGTCGCGAGTGTACCGGCTTCGGGAACACGTGCCACTGCGCCACGCTACCCGCACGGATGCCCGGCGAGTGAGTTGATAACTCCTTATAATTGTGGTTTCGCAAATGTGCTCTTAATACGCAACCAATTTCTTTCGATCAAACTACCTTCCATCCGAATCCAGACGGATGTAACCAACCGACTAAAGTTCTGCGTCCTAAGCACGTCCTGTAAGACGCTGACGATAGGATCACATTAGACAATGCCCTTTACACAGCACAGACACGCACAAGACACCGTCTTTGCCGGCGATGGCTAACTCCTATGTTTCGCACGTCGCGTCGCGCTCACACCGTCGAGTAAGTCCATCGTGTAGAATGTGCTCGGAGCGCTGCCTCCATCTCCGATGATGTCTTTAGGCGTGGGTCGGCTTCGCAAAAAGCACCCTAAGGACGGAATCAAATTTGAACCCCCGTGTGGGCTGTCTTTTTTTCACGGCCGAGTCTTTGTACTTGGCCCTCACGCTCGGTGTCGCTCTCAAGACCAGTAGAACCAACAGCAATACACATTCTGAAAGAACAGAAATAGCCACCCGGTCACTCAATAATTAATACTTAAGACTATTGTCTAAATCAAAAAAAAAACGACCGTTTTCTATGAGTTATAGCGTGGCCGTCACGTTTTGTTTCAATTTATATAGAAGAGATTACTCCATATTGATATCCACGTCGGATTTGAGTATTAAATAAAATGTAAATTGAAATATATCCTAAAATGTGAAAGTTTGTTTGGTTGTTTGTTACTCGATCACGCAAACACAGCTGAGCCAAATTAAATGGTTCATTACACTATTTTTGATATAATATATTCTTTAGCCGTTGCGGCTGCGGTGAAGGCGATAGAGGATGCACCGTGTGCGGTGTGTGCCGACGATGCGTGGAGTCATCTACGCCGTCTACCGTCGCGTCTGAACCTGATCTCCCTGCCACTGGTAACTATGAAAGACAATTATATAAATCGTAGTAAATCTACCTCGCTTTCCTGCTATCTGTGGGAGTTATTTCATGAACGATTTGATGTGACCAATGAGGGTATGCAGTATTACTTATATTTAATGTTAATGTTGCTAATTATCAAGGTGTTATGTTAGGTATTTAACCTTATATTATATGTTTGATAGATAAAAAACAAGAGGAGTCGAACGAACCTGGACAAGCTGCGGCAAAGGTACCGGTGTCTGATGTCTTGAGCCGCCGTGACTCGAATTCTGGCGATGTTTGCCTCAGCGAGTTGGACCTTAGACTATTAGGCTTGGAACGAGAGCCCGGTGAATCGGAGTGCGGAGGTTCAGACGTTGATGATACAGGCCCAGGTGGATCAGGTCCCATTGGATCAGGCCCCGATGAATCGGCTCCCGGTGGATCAGACTCCGGTGGACCGGGCCATGATGGATCAGGCCCAGGAGGATCGGGCCTCGCCGAACCAGTAAAAAGCAAAAATAAATCGAGCGGATCGGACCAGGTCGGGTCAGTTCCGATTGCACGTGGCCCTTGTAATGACACGGAGAGAGAAGCCGGCGTAAAAGTAAGCTGCCTTGCACCGGCTCGCGTCGTCGTCCCGGGAGGGCATCGCATCATCTCAGTTGCTTGTGGACTTCACCACACAATGTTGCTCTCCGAACACGGTTTGTATTTACTAATAAACACGACTATGCAAAATGTTGTTGAAGTCATATAATTAACTATGAAATTAATACAGGTGAAGTGTTTACATTCGGATCGAATCAATGGGGCGCGTTAGGCGCCGGTGACGTGGCGGCGCATCACCGTCTCGTGCGCGTCCGTGTGCCTCGCGCAGCTGCCATCGCCGCTGGCAGCAATCACAGCGCTGTACTCACGCGTGAAGGAGAACTTTATACATTCGGAAGCTATCAGGTTAATAATATTATGCAACAACAAAAAAATGTGTATACAGTAATATTACAAGAACTGATTTATTTAATTATTTATTTATTTCGGTGTATATAGAAAGGATCTCTGGGACGGGCCAGGCAAGAGGAGTCGCGATCAGAGCGTAGTCCAGTGTGGTACGCCACACCCGGTCGGGTACCCAGGATCGGTCCGCGATTTGGCTGCCGGGGCGTGTGGATCAGCGCCTCCGGCGACCAGACCTTCGTCCAGGTCTCGCAGGCGCTCATCAATACAGAAACTCTCTTTAGCTCCACCATCATCGCTAATTCTAACAGTATAAGTGAGTGAAATTTTACATTATTTTAAAATAGGTTATTAAGTTTCATCATTCAAAGTTGTGGAGGTGACGACGTGAGAAATGCCTCTAACACTACGGGAGGATCCTCCGACCAGGCGGGTGATATTGCCTGGCGGATCGAAGCCCTGGGCCGAAGCCCAACGACTTACGTTGGAAAGTTGTATATATACCTCAAGTGGGTAGGAAACTTTGATAGCGCGATTTAGGATCGTGACGTTCGGTGGTCGTCCATATCGTTGCGTAGTATGCCCTGTAGGTGTCGTTGTAGCTTGATGCGACATTGTGACAATCTTGTCTTTCTATCGCGTTACGTCATGTTGCGTGTAGATGTCGCTACATCACTTCCCTCCCGAGACCGGAGGTCGATGAGAAGCTTGAATAGTCTTGAGTGCTTGCCGGTGCCAGTGGATATGGTTCCAGTGAGTCGGAACCAGCTGCCGCGTAGTTCTCGGTGAGTCGGAACTGTGTGCGGTGAGTTGCTGCTACACGTGTTCCAGTGAGTCGGAGAGATGGCGTGTAGTGGATGAGTGTGCGATGCTGCTACACGTGCGCTCCAGTGAGTCGGAGTGATGGCGTGTAGTGAAGGCTGGCTGCTGCGTCGACCAGGAGAGAATGGCTCTGCTAGATGACCGGCCGAAGTGCAGTGTGCTGTGCCAATCGCTGATGAAGCCGAGGGTGTTGACCAGGCCTGCGCGTTCGCTGCATGCATGTGGTCAGGGTACCCGAAGAGGCTGAGTGCTGCTGGCTGGTGGTATGCGTTGCTAGACTTGATGCTTTCTTGAAGGGGTCAGGGGATGATGTATGATAATGCCACTACAAGGGCTGCGAAGGTTGCATGTTCTGAAGGGTTCACCAAGTGGAAGGTGAGGATCACGTCGGAAGTCATCACTGTGGAGGTGACGACGTGAGAAATGCCTCTAACACTACGGGAGGATCCTCCGACCAGGCGGGTGATATTGCCTGGCGGATCGAAGCCCTGGGCCGAAGCCCAACGACTTACGTTGGAAAGTTGTATATATACCTCAAGTGGGTAGGAAACTTTGATAGCGCGATTTAGGATCGTGACGTTCGGTGGTCGTCCATATCGTTGCGTAGTATGCCCTGTAGGTGTCGTTGTAGCTTGATGCGACATTGTGACAATCTTGTCTTTCTATCGCGTTACGTCATGTTGCGTGTAGATGTCGCTACAAAAGTAAATAAAGAATATGTCGTTTTTTATAACGAGCACTGAATATTTAAATATAAAATGAAACATGAACAAAAGACAATAATTTGACTTTTATTAATAATGATCTCTGTTTTTAGTTATACTACCGAATCGTCCAGAGCATACTTTCAAGTGCATCACGATAAACAAAACCGATGGTTCGTGCAACGCTTGGACCGGACCCGAGCAGGTCGACTTCGTGAACACGCTCGCTTGTCTCGACCCACTCTACGACGTGCTGTGGTGCTATCAACCCCAGATGAGAGTAATGAAATGCTTTAATATCATCGCGTTCGACTCACATAAACTACAAAGATGCTGCTCGAATGATTCGGATGGATACTCGGATTCAGAATTGGATTATCCGAATTACGGGTGCATGAAGCGCTTAGAGGACTTTCGACATGTTGAAACATTCGAATGGATCGGCAACTACGATGACATAGAAACAGAAAACATCGTACTGTCCGATATGTCGATCCTCAATCAAGAACTGGCCATACCGAGCACATCGGGTTGTCAAGTCACAAGAGTGCACGCCTCTCTGCATCTGTTAGGCTGTTTAGACTCCTCACATACGCACATGAAAACAAGTCAGTATTGTTTTTTTTTATAAAGAATATTAGCAATGCGTTTTCAAGGCATTACTAATATTCCTATTGCCCTCCAAATAAGCTCGAAGCTTGCGCTAGGAGTGGGTACGACAATAGCCAAGGGGGTCAGGATCGATCCCGCGACTCTCGCGTTAACGGAGCGAAGTCGGCCCTTCTACCGTTGAGCTATTGTGAACTTTTTTGTTTCATCATATCAAATGTTGAAAAATTATAATATTCTATTTAACATTTTAGGCCTAAGCTCGTGGAATGCAAACGAGATGTTAACGTTTTACCGGCGGCTCCATTAGTTGAGGACCACTTGACGGTTACACGCTTTGAGAATCATGGCGGTGGCTGGGGATATTCAGGACACTCGATCGAAGCCATACGCTTCATGTGTGACAACGACATACTGCTCGGTAAGATATACGATCTTGTTTAGCGTGTGTATACAAATTACGGAGCTGACAGAAATTAAAAGATTTACTGATTTATTCCAGGTGGCGTTGGATTGTACGGTGGACGAGGCGAGTACACAGCTAAGTTACGACTGTACGACCTCGGTCCAGATGGAGGGGACCAGGAGGGAGACGGCGAAATGTTCTTTGAAACGGATGATGTCTTCTACGAGTGCGCCCCAAAGGACAAGTATCCGTTAATGTTTGAAACATCGCTTCCCATTGTGGTTAGTAGAAATGTCACTATATCACATTATTTTAATGTTTTGTAAGCGCTTTTTAAGTGGATTTTGAATTTAGAATTACCTTAAAATATAATCTTCGTTTATTCTGTAGTGTTGATGAGCAGTTATTTAGGACTGGCGAATTTATAAATTGCACATGCTTCTTGGGCACTATAATTCAGTTTAAGTCACAGGTTTTTATTTGTTTACAGGCCGGCAGATGGTATGTCGTGACAGTGACGATAAATGGGCCATCGTCCGACTGCGGGTCGTCCGGTCAAGCCATGGTTATCAATGATGATATAGGATTTCACTTTAAGACGTCGAAGAAATCAAATAATGGAACCGACGTCAATGCTGGTCAGATTCCCAGCCTCCTGTACAATTTGACGGTATCAGAGAATACTCTGCCCATCAGAAACCTGGATCCCGGCGAACCAGTTATAGTTCTCTCCAAAAACGTGTCGAGGAAAGTTACAGTGTCGTGTTTCAGATCTCTGATAACGCTATTGCACTGGAGCTGGAGAACGTTCAGGGGTATACTACTGGAAACAAATGGTCAAATACCTATAACCTATCAGAAACTTGCAACGATGAAACACCAGAAGAGATTGGTATACATAATAAGAGCTGGAATGCGATTGCTCAGGTTTTACATAAAAGAGATTTATCCTCAGAGTATAAGGAAGAGAAACTCACCTGATTACATGTCATACTTTGAGTCTATAGCGGATGCGAGGAATTTCGTTCAGACCGTGATGTCGGAGCAGACACCCACTTGTGCATTGTTACCGAGGAAACAGGGCCGTAATAAGGGTCAAAGAATATGCTACGTACAGTTCGCGTTAGAATTGACGAACTGTGTATTGAAGGAAGCGCATCAGACATTCACTGCATGCTTTTATGCTTTCTTCCCGACGCCAATACTGAAGTGGAACCATTTATGCTTAAATCTGTTCAACGTTAGGGTAAAGTACCATTTGATATTATTACTTTTTTTCTTCTTCTTAACGAGCCGAGCCGAGGTTAGTGGTCTACCTCAGCTAGTATTCGAATTGTTCAGGTCACCCGTATCGTTGTCTGACTTGACCTACCAAATTGATAACAGCTGAAACTGACTTTGTACGTCCTTACCGCATCACGGAGACAGACGCTCAGTTGAAATACTACCATGCGGTCACCCATCAATTGCCTGATCGCGACAAGAGTCGCATAACCCAAGATTGATTATCGATTAGTGAATGTCATATGTAGATTGCCGAAACAGTTAAAAACTTAAAACATCGTATGTGCTCCGGTCTCCTGGGTGTGATTCTGAATATTTCTATCTTTGTCGAGTGTATCTTATTTATTTATTTACTTAAATCAGGATGGAAGGGTTCCTCCGGCTCAAGTTCGCGAGCTGACATCGACTTGCGCAGCGATGTGTCTCTCTCAAAGTCTACGCGACGTATTGCAGTATATCGTACCATTGACGCTGAGACAATCCGGTCTGCATGAAACGCGACATTCTGAAGTCAAGGTAAGTTAATTCAATTAATAAATCCAAGAATTGAATTAACTTAATTATAACCTTTTTTTATCATCAAAAATCATACTCATAAAGATTAATAAATAAAAGGACATTAGAGATTTATAAAAAAAAATCTTTTTAGGTAACAGATATACCTACTAGATCAGCGACGGTACCACGCGCCTCTCACTCCCAGAAACCGCCGCCTGTACCGCCGCGGGCTAAGGATGTGCAGAGAGTAAGAAGAAATTATACATGTTTAACATTTGTTTTATAATAACTATTTTACTGTGCTCGTGTGATCCACATGACTATTGGTTATTTATGTACTGCGCATACTAATTCTTCTTCTGAAATTATAGCTGTGGTTACGTCATTGATGCAATCGTTTCGAAGATTAGCTCGAACAAACACAAAGACTGAAATTTCAAAAATATTTTTTTCATTGTTATAAGTGAAAATGCCGTATGTTCTTTCATATGTATTTAATAAGCTATTGTCTCGGCATTACAAAATGGACAAATCACTAAACAATGTAGGAGACCGGGGAAGTATTACTCTCGAAAATTGGCGTAAAGTAACAGAGCACTGTTGCGTTTTGTGCGATCAGTGGGACCGCCGGAGGCCTAATCTCCCACCCACTCTGTTTTCTTCTTTTTTCCCTTCTCATTCCTTCCCTTACTATCCCTTGTATACTTCAAGTATTGCTTGCTTTCACAGGTTGCGGTGACTGCTTATCGTATCGTATGCTTGTTTATCACACATCATGAAAAAATAACTATAACTTATCTGTATTCTTTAGATCCCAGAACACTTCGATCAAACAGCCTATTTAGACTGGCACCTGTTGGATGTTATACCGCGCCTGTTGGACGTGGTGCTGAACCCTCTACGACAGCAGATAACGCAGAGGCAGTGCGCTCCCACTCACGACCACGGGGAGCTTAAGACGCACGAGCGTCTATCGGAGTATTGCTGCAAATTGACGTCGCGCATTATCGCCGAAATGTCCTTCAGTGCACTGCAGTATAGTAAGGTGACCGGTCTACATTGATAAATGTTACTTTTTAATGCTTGATATACTTTTTAGAGTTTTTTTTCTAATAAGTTCGCAAAATATTATTTGATTACTTTGACAGAGAGCATAAAAAAATGATTTACAAGAATTTATATCAATCTTTTCCCTCGCTTTGCTGTATGCTATGTAAGGAAGTGTAAGGAAACCTTTATACTGTTAATGTTGCTTGATACCAAGGAGATGTCAGATGTTACAGACTACACATAGGCGACTACCGTAAAGCTTGTTTAGTTTTGATCATATTTTAATGTTCGTTATATTTCAGGACGACGTAGAGTCGAAAACACCGAAGCACATGGTGACGGCTTCGCGTTTCATGCGCGTGAACCCGGCGCGCAATTGGAGCACCGGCCACGGCAGCCCCGACGCGATCTGCTTCACCGTCGACAGGCCCGGCGTCGCCATCGCCGGAGCGTGCGTGTTCATCGGAGATGGGAAATACGACTATTCTATCGAGCTCTTGCACGATGTAAGTTTATTATATTTTTTTTCTAATATTTAAAAAAAAAGGCCAAGGAACATTTGTTTGGTAAAGGCTTTCATAAAAGTAATACCATGAGTACACCACGCCTTGAGAAAAAGGGATAGTCGTTCCAGGCTTTTCATGGAATATAGTATGTAAACTAATTTCACATTTAAAAAAAAACATAATAAAGTATAACTTGTAAAGTATAACCTTGAGTTTGTTTCGCCGGCTCTTCTCAGGTAGAGGTTTAACTAAGTCAGATTCTACTACCGGCTCCAAAATAAGTGGTTTGCTTTTTATGTTGAATATAAGGATTAGATTTTATTTGATTTGATTTAAAATCTTTTGTCGTTTTGCTAGGGCTAAAATTTATGAGTTCGGGTCACCGACATGTGACGTCAGTTTGCCAAATTATCAATTTTTATACACTAATACATTATGTGTACCTCACTGAATCATGTGTGTTGAAAAAAGAAAAGCACTTCAATTCTGTCTGAGTCTCCATGGTTTCTTTTTTTTTGTTATGGGTGCGATAAGATAGAACTAACAATTTTCAGAGATACGGCATTGTTGACATGTTTTTACATTGGCCGCCTGGGAGTGTAGGATTTCTGTCGTAACTGCTATTAAATCAAATTTTTTAATGTTTCGTATTTGTCGTAGATGCGTACATCCTTGGAAGATACTAATCCGACACACTGCTGGGTAAGCGTGGAAGTCAGGGAAGGTCAATTCACCACAGACGATGTTGAGAACGACGTGGTACAATTAAAGTTCACCAGACCAGTTCTACTCAAGGTATATTTTTGTTATGAATAAAAATGTTTTATATTTACATGATATATTTTAAGAGATTTTCTAACTATATGTAATGTATTTGTTATAGGACGACACTCGCTATGCCTTGCGGTTTTGTTGCGATGGTGCACGCACTGCTAGCGGAGACTGTGGGTTACCGGCCGTGACTGGCCCAGACGGGACTACATTCCAATTCTCATCCTGCTCCCTCAGTTTCAATGGCACTAGTCTAACCCGTGGCCAACTGCCTTCTGTCATTTACTACAGGTGCAGTGTTGCATAACTTAAATATAACTTAATAAAGCTGCTGTTTTAAATATATCATATAATGACATTACTACGAATCATTACAACAGTTTTTAGTAAATTTATTGTATTGAACAGGACTAAATGGGTGGATCGTACAAACGACGGTTCGGGCGGTTGTGCCTCGGTGGGCCAAGCGCAGGCGCAAGCTCAGGCGCAGGCGCAGGCGCAGGGTGCGTACGGCGAGGAGCGCCCCCGCGAGTGGGAGTGGGACCGCGGCACGGCGCGCGCGGCCGCCATCGTGGTCGCGACGCAGGTGGCGGAGCGTAGCGGCGCTCTGCTCACCGCTCTGCGCGCGCTGTCGCCGGACGACCTGCGCCGCGCCGCGCCCGCGCTCGCCTCCGCGCCGCCGCTCAACACGCTCCTGCCATTCGCGCTCGCCAATCTCGAGGGGCTGCAGGACTCCAAGGTTCGACGTTGTTACATTTTTTGCAATAAATAGCGTTTTTTTAAATAAAAACACTTCTTTAGATAAAACTTAAAAAGCAAAACTTATGATAATGAAAATTGATGCAAATCTTTAAAGCTGTTCTTGATATAAAGTTAATAAATTAATATACAGTAATTGCTAATTTAAAGTAATAAGAACTTGTGATTAATTCATATGTTTGTTATATAAATTGATTCGCACTTATCTTTATTAATGCTATCGGAATGTATGTGATCTAGAGCGTTATTAGTCTACTTGAAATCGTCCGCAAGTTGTTGCCGCACGTTGCGGAGATTAATCTCAAGATGCCGAGCAACGAAGATACGCTCTCAACAACTACCAGCCAGTACTACACATGGGTGGAAAGTGAACACCCCTACAAGCAATCTACTGTAATCAATAAAAGGTTTGTTAAAACATTTTCTTTTTAACTGTACGATAAACATGTGATTGTATATTTAGATTAAATTTGAAAACCTTGAAAGTTGGTTTTAATAGGCTTAATAATGAATTCCGTGTAGGGTACTATTCCCACCGCAAGTGTCGTGGATAGTACTAGAAATGGATCCGCGCAGCATCACAGCGCAGCCGGAGGACACGCTCACGATATTCGCCGTGGCGGGAGCGCCCAAGCACCGCTGCCACTGCTCGAACGACACCCACGTCACCGACCCGCCGTTCCGCAAGGTATATAAGGTAGCAGTCGTCCATTATCCCATCCATTGTTATCACACTTACACTACACCGGCTGACATGTACATCGAATGAGGAGCGTATACTAAATTTAGATTGTATTTTCATAGCACTAATATTTTGCTCTGCAGCTTTGCGTTACTTAATTAAGGGTTTGCCTTTCATAACGCTACTTATTCGATGAATTGTCAGCCATACTATTGCTCAATGAAAGAATAATACTCTTATCGGTTGTAAATAGTAAACTTATAGGTGTGATGCATTGCGGGGAAAAGGACACAATCGCCATCATTCATATTAACAGTAGTAATGACTTAGCGAAAACTTACAGCACGGCTAGCGTGCTTATTGCACAGCGAAATATATATAATAGTTTCGCTATAGTGATAGTGTTTTTTACATTGCTTTGCAAATATTTTAATAGCGTTTTTTAGAATAAAAACAACGCAGAATCTTAATATATTTAAAATATTTCGAAAACTTACTGCGTCTACTAGTAATATTTTTATTAATAGTTCCCAAATAGAATTTGAGATGGCACACTGTATTACAATGAGCAAATACTTTGAACATTGGTGTTGTTATAATTATATTATTAGAGACCGTTACAATTATAACGATATCCGGAACCTTACAGCGGCTTATTCAGCTGACCTCTGAGATTGGCGAGGTTGAGGAGCTGGAGGAGACGAGCACCGACGCGCCGTGTATGCACTACAACTGCACCTACGTCAGCGTGACGCCGAAACTGTCCAATGTGTAAGTATTGATATAACCGTTTGTGGTTAACATTTTAATAATCAATGGCTACTACTAATTGCTTTTTATTTTTTAGTCACACCGAATGGCCACAAAGAGCCCTCCTGGTGCCTGGTAATGAAGTGATCTTTTCACTCGAGACTGCCTCAGATTACTTGAACGAATACAACAAATCTAATAAGTAAGTGAATTATTTAAACAAAAGTCTATATAGAATAATTTTTGTTTTTGTATTATATTACAAAGTTTTTGTCGTCGATGGTGTAACGCGATGTTTGTTGAATGCAGCGAGGAGAATCGCTTCGGCTTCCGTTGCCTGGTTGTCGGGTACGAGGAGGCGGGGCTGTCGACCGCCCGGGCGTGCGTAACGAGTGGGGGCGGAGGGAGCGTCATCAGCGGCGGGGCGGGGGACATGCGGGGGCGCGGGGCCTGCCTCGCCGCGCTCGAGATGGAGCTCGTGCACCTTGGCGCCTCTTGCGCCGCTCGATTGCTCACTCCCGACTTGGATATACCACCGTTGACACAAGGTTCGTGAGATTTTCATCACCGTGTGATTATCGATGACATATTACTCCTATATAGCCGCTTAGCTAAATCGACGTCTATTTAGAGATTTATAGAGGCTTTGTTTTTAATATAACACGAATGTTTTTTACATAATCTAATAAGGGTATTTATACTAGATAATAATTACGCTTAATTAACCTTAATCATATTTCTTTATGTCACATCTCTATGAATATTGCATCATTCATCTACGTATAAACAAATGTCAAGGATTTCTTATGCAATACGCTATAATAATAGAGCTCACTGCGACGATTATATCCTTAGTTACATAATGCAAGTGCAAGACTAGTCAAGTCGTTTTTGTTATCTATAAGGCAAAGACTCGACTGACTTGTAAACACCCAGCCTAAACCCTTGGACCTAGGAAGCTGAACTTTTACAGGTGTTGTTTTTAAAACGTAAGCGCACACTGAAAGGATTTTTTGAAATACAATTATAAAAGGGGTGTTTGAAGGTTAAGAGTTAGAGACGAATAGGCATGTATTTTAATGTTTTGTAAAATTTCAGCCCTGAAAGGGTAAAAAAGGTGTTGAGTTTCTCTAGGAGGTCTGATGTTTAAAACTGGAATAATGAAACTTTGCCATTCGGTAAACATTTAAAATCAAAGAAACACGTATTTTAACATGTTTTTAAATTTCACCCTGTAGGGTTCAAATGGGGGTTGAAAGTTTGTACTGAAATCGTTATTCACGTGGGCGAAGCCGCTGGCAGAATCTAGTAATGATAAAAGAAAAAGAGCTATAATTTCCCTTTGAACACCTATTATATCCCGCGGGTAGATGAATGATGCTTAGAATGAAGCGTACGTTCGTGACTTGAATGCAGGGCTGCAGGTGTTACACTTACCCATTGTACTCCGGCACTGTGTTATGAATTACAACTCACTGATTGACAATCTCGAACCTTTTACGTAAGTTTCCGGGTTATGAATTAAAAATATATTGAAGTATTCGATAGGTTCCGTACATTTAGTATATATTTTTTCGCTGGCGTTGAATACAAAGTTTTTTTCGTTTTAAATAAAGTATAATTATGACATATTAGTATTGTAGTCATTGCTTTATGTAACAAAATATACTTGAATCGAACTTAAGAAAGTATTTATACGTTTTTATTCTCTTTGGGTATTGCATAATCAAAGACAACTGACGTACTTAAGGAATAAACTCCAGTCGTTCGTAGGAGCTGACACACTTAAACACTTTATAATTTGTATTGTTTTTTTTTGTATAACAGCGACCATAGTCGAGGTGCAGACGTTCGCGGTGACATTGAGCACTGCCAATATGGACGACATGGGCATCGATGAGATTGAAAACCTGATGCTATCCCGTGGGCTGGAGCTGGGCTCGCCGCCAGCCGTGCACAACGTGCTGGACGGTCTACCGCTGCTGAGGTCAGTGTACACATCGAGACCACAGATTTAGAGTATACTAGATACCGCATGTTTATTAGATAGTATGAAGACAAAGCAGGTATAAAAAAAGATAATACATCTTTTTTTATACCTGCGATGACGTCACTCCAGCCATTTAGTGACGAGCACAAAATAAACAGATCATTTCAATCGCTAAGCGTAAGTAGGACTATTGATGTTTTTTTTTAAATCGGACTTGCGGAATATCGCTATCGTTAATATCAATATCAAAGTAGTGACTCGGCAAGTTTGTGCATAACACAAACTTTGGCCACACTTGATCGGACGGCGGTATATTAGCCTACTCTAAATCTGTGATCGAGACCTAACTCTGATATAAATAGAACTATTCCAGTGTTATATTTTTGGGATTTAGATGCCACACGACTGTTTGGTTTGTATGTACAGGAAACTGCAAATCGAAAAATAGTTACCAATATTTCTGATTTTTTTTGGAGTGTGTATATTACACGATAACTTTAGCATCTGTAAACTGATTTTAATGATTCTGGTTTGGTTAGGTTCTGCTTCCGGGATGACTCAATATAAAATTAAATAGTATTATTAGCTTAAAGGCTCTAGAGGTATTATTAGCTTAAAGGCTCCAGAGATACGGAAAGATTTATATGAAGTATAACATTCAGGTGTTCCTATCAGTTCTTAGAGCTTAAGCGACTGAAGTCGGTAATTTTTTTTAACAGTCTAATTATAGTATATGTGGTCAGTAAGTCACAAACAGGTGAGTTTCGTATTAAAACTTTATTTATTAAAATTCAAAACTCATGCTATATTTTCCCTCATATTATGCATGAGGAAAATAAATGCGATGGAAGCTTATTGTGATATGATTGAAGAAACAACAACTGCAAACTAAGGTTAGTATTATTTATGGATTTTTATTGTAAGTTATGTCACGATGGTGAGTGAGAGAGGCGTGTTTAAGAACGGCAAAACATTGGGAGAGGATGCTTCGACCAGGCGCGCTGTGGTCCAATAGTTGATGCTGAAATGTTTTATACATGATTGGGCAGCGGATTTACAAATTATATAATTGTCAGTTATTAATAAAGATAAACAAATACAATTAACGACTCATTTTACCTAAACACATATTTTAATTGTCAAAAATAAAAATACTGCTATGGACCATGTATTGACAATTGTGACGCAGTTATAACGAACCTGCCTTAAATGCACGCGTCACGTCTTCGATTCCTGTTCGGAGTTAGGGTTTCCGCGTTGGATGGTTTTTGGATCCCTTACAGGATATTGCTATCCTTATTTCTCCGTTGAGTGTGTAGCCTTAATAATATGCCTCATGATCGATGAGATGAGGGCTTTATGTACCATTCGGAATTTAAAAAATGAGAACACGATAATTTGTGGAGGAGGCAATAATGCAGGAGGCTCACCGATGTTAAACAATCACTGCCGCCCATGAACATCTGCAACACCAGACGCGTGCAGGTGCGTTGCCGACCTTTAATTGGGCAAGCACGATTGACATCTTGTTTTGTTTACACTAAAGTATGCATCGTCATAATTACAATAATTGTTTATCTATAACCGTAACTCCTTGTTATGTATTAATGTTATCAACATATGTGACAGATACATATGTATATATGTATTTATGATTATTATCGTCATAACATTTTATGATTATTTAGTGCAACATAATTGTTTTGATTATAGAAGTTTTATTCAATGTCTTCAGCGCAGTCGCATTGCAAGGTCACACGACGTTATAACAATTACAATGACGCATTGTCAATAAAAATATGTTCACACTAGTTTTACACTTTTATTTTTAAAAATAAATGATAATAAATTATAAGCTAAACAAGACTATAATATGACCAAGGATTTTTTAAAAGTCTAAGGGCACGGGGTTTTTATAAGCACAGCACTCATATATCAAAGTCTTGTTAATCACTATATGTATATAGTCTTACACATTACGTCTTTCCATTTGTATTTTAATTTTTCGTTGAATGTTTTTATTACATGTGATGCACAACAGAAATTATTTTGCATAACAGTAAAGCGTTCAAACAATGTAAATAATATGTACTTCGCTATGCATAAATAAAATAGTAAAAAAATATATTTGTATTTTATAAATTTGTACTTTATTTACATGTACATACATACTACAACAATACGCTCTTGATATATCGACAGCGCAATAAATAACAGGTTTAACTTTTAGTATAATACTAATCGAATAGTTAAATTCTTGGCACAATTTTTAGTCTGATATTTTGAGGTAGAACACTATAAATAATCTGTTGAATAAAAGGAAGCTACTTAGGCAAAACTAAATCACTAAATAGTCGATGGAATTGTCTTGTAAATATGCTTTCTACCGAGACGTTCTAACGGCCTCGGAAATGTAACGTATTTACAAACAATGTTAGTAAAATCATAAGTCAGTGGTAAGTAGCTCTGCTCTTTCTACAACTATATGAAATTCTGTTTCTCTGTAAGTTTTACCATCTGGCAAGACTATTTGCATTTTTTCTTCTTTTCATTCTCACGTCTCACTATAAAAATATCACAATGGCTGCCAACAGCGTTACACATACAATACCCACAATCACAAAAATCCAAAAGTTTTGTTTGAAAGAACCACATCGGCTGTCCACGAATGTCGGTAAAGAAATGTAGTGACCTTCAAGATCATACCAGCAATTGACAATACCGCCTTGTTCGTTTAAAACTTCCCTCCATTCCTCCGCTAAGTCGCAGCTGCACATCGTGTTAAGATTCAATCCATCGACACGCAGTGATAATGTGCTATTGTTGTATATCAGCGACGACGGCGTTACAGTAGTCATCGTATTGTTGTCAATTAATAACTCTTGACGTCCCGTTACTGAAAAAACTTCTCTATCTATTGTAAATCCTAAGAATGCACCTTTATTTACAGTCGACAACGTATTATTTCTAAATGTTACAGGCCCCCTTGAGGTTATATGAAAACTATCTCCCTCTAAGGCACGTATTATATTATTTTCTATCAATACTCTCTTTGGTAAACTGACAAGAAATGTTAAACTAGATAAAAGGTCAATAGTGACACCGTCGATACGGAATAGATTAGTCACTTCGACATCTGACAAAAATCTGCTCGGCAGCGTTTTGGCCTCGCCGCCCCGTATTATAAAATTTTCAGTTGTAAATTTTTTGAATGCTTGTATTTCCACATTAGAGAAAACGTTGTTTGTGAGTTCTATATTCTTAACTCCAGTTAAACTGGAGAAAGCGTAAGGCTTGAGAGTGATCATTTTGCTATCACTGATCGATATATCGTTAATGTGTCCTTGAATAGCATAAGAAGAAATTTCGTTGACGGTGCTGTTGCTTATTATTATATTAATACCAGGGTTCATCTCGTTGTATCTCGGGTACGGTGACCAGGCTAAACCACGTTCGTTTATAAAGACGTAGTCAACGTTTCTTAACTCTATTGTTCGTAATTGAATGAGATGTCTGATTGTTTCCGAAAGAAAAATAGCACGTTTACAGCCGTTTATTATAATAGCAGTTGCCGTTGAAGGTACTTGGTACGGTCCGTCTGGCCTCAGAGTCAGTTCCTGTGTAATAATAATTAATAATTAACAGTTTTATTAAAAAAAAAATGTTTTGTAATTTCTTATAAGATAGTGATATACATATGTAATGCTTGCCTCAAATTCCGCGGTGCAATGACATATAAGCCTCGTGAAGGAGTCGCATCGGCAGACTTCCTCCTCACAGGCAGTGGGCACGGCGCGCTGTGCAAGAGCTCGCGTCAGCAGCAGCGCTACCAGCTGCCACCACATCGCACACCGCATTCTAATCATATTACGTCACCATTGCAGTCCCCTTTGAACTCTGGAAATATCACATCGTATACACATTATTTAAACTTAATATACTCAAGTATTTATTACTAAAACTAACTTTTGCCTGCGGCCTCCACCGCCTGAATAACAATAATTTATAATAAGGCACCGTTCTTGCTCTTATTTGTCATTAAAAATCGTTACTCAGACGGGCGAACGCGCGGTCAGAAAGTAGTACATATTAAAATCACTTAACACTGCATGATATTAATTGTACGTCTTTAACTTAATTGTGCATATTTATAATTATTAATACAGCAAATTCATAATTAAAAATTTATTTTATGTAAATATCTTAAAAATAATTAAAAATAAAGATGTAATTAGTAAAACATTTTTAGGACAAACGAAAGAATTGATTTTAGAAGATTCTTCGTTTCCAATCTATTCTTTACCAAAACCACGAATGTGTTTTAGCGTAAGCAGTAGTTCTGTATTATACACGTACCTACACTTACCTTTCACATTAGGCTCAACAATAGCTATTTAAATGATATTTTGTTTAAATCACAATTTTCTTTTAAAATATCACAATTAATATACGATACGTGCTATTCACTGGCAGAGTTTATATCTATATGAGTCAGTCGTATCTTTATCGGTCGCGTTATCAGATATGCTAGGTAGCTCACAAATGGTACTAAAGCAATACCTACGTATATCACTTTAGTGGTGGTGCCCAGGTTGATATCGTATTGCTATCAATACTTTATCTCCGCGTTGCTGACTATTTAATAACTAAAAGTCCGGGCATATTTTATTCCATCGATCCAGCTCCCGTGAGGGTTTTAACCCCGTTCTGCATACAAACACCAGTGTCGTAGTGTAAAATGAACCATTCTCAATTACCAATAAAAATCATTGAAAATTTTGTATACAGAGTTTCGACTTAATGACATAACAAATAAAAAAAAAATTCGATATTCCATGTCAGTTACACTAATTATATGTATGTATAACCATATTTATAACCATGTATGTATAACCATACTTTTGATTAGTTAGTTGGTTTAGTTGTTTTATTTGACATTTTATAACTCGCATTGACATTCCTCTACCTCGAGCCGCACCCTTCGAGATTACGGGCGTGATATTTATGTATAACGCAAGAATGCGTTTTAATAAGAGAAGTATAGGTACCAAATGACGCGTCTTCTGGCTATGCTAATTACATCTTACCATGACGCTATTTTGGAATTTTAAAGATAGTTTAGGATTTATATTTGCAGAATGAAGAAGAGCTGCTATCGTCGTTTAGATTGTAATTTTTTTGTGTCTGGACACAAGAGCATTATACAAAGAAGTTTAATTTATAAAGAAATACGTTTTACATAAAATTTTCTTTACAATCTATGATAGATTGATCTGTCATAATTCGGTAGAATCTACAAAATATCGTATATGCCGTTCATATATTTTGATTATTCGTTTTTTGGCCAAAACTTGTGCTAAATACCTTGCTTAATCGTATATCGTCGTATTCTTCAACAGTCGTGACGTCGTTTTATTTTCTTTTACAAGATTATAACATAGGTACCTACTTAGTGATATTATTCACACCCACTGCCACGTACCTAAATTTGATAACCGAGTCAAGAAAGTAGTGATTCATAATAAAACAACGTATGTGTAATACTGTAAGATGTAGTAACGATGTTGATGATTAAATTTTTAGTATTAATATAAAATGTAATAGTAAAGCCATGTTTCCAATTGGGCCGGCGTGACCGGTGAAGTACTAGCCTCTCTCAGTAAATCTGCGTAAAGTAACAGAGTATATAACTCCTGTGATGAGTGGAACGCCGGAGGCCCAATGTCCCACCCCATTTGTTCCCTTCCTTATTTCATTACATATATTCCAGGAAAAAGGAAAAAAATTTCGACAGAAACGCAGGACGTATTTGGTGAGATTCGCGAGGGGGTCGTACTGCCTCGGTTTAACTGACCATTCATGTTGGAAACAACAAGGCTCTACTAATACTAATATAATTCCGAAATACTAAAGAATGTGTTGGTCCCAACCAACATATTACATGCCCCTAGTTATGTTTATACACCGAATTCATGATGGTACTTAGCAGAAATTATCAGTACATCAACTCTACTGAGAATTATTAACACTTGACACCTACGTGTGCATGACATCATTCTATCATAAGTAACGTCTATATCTCAGGAGTCCGATTTTGTGCTTTATTTTTTTTTTCGAGAGTTTTATTAGTTCAATTGGGACATTAACTTTCGTTATTGTATATTAATCACCAGCTTCTTCTTGTGGAAACAAAGCCGAGCTTGTTTGTTCTAGGAAGATTGAAGGCGACGTAAGGCAGCCGGAGGAAATTCTTGCTTAGAAATAAAATGTTATATATGATAAGAAAAAAGGGTGGTAGATTGGGCCTCTGGCACTCTCGCTAATAGTATCTTTACGTTGTGTGAGGGTAATACTTTATTAATGAAAATATGTTTATCTCACAATAATTACATAATTTTCATCAATAGCTTAATGGTTAAAGGGCCGAGTCCACTTGGATAACTCTACGGTTGCGGGGTCTATCCTGACCTCTTAGTGCTATTGTCGTATCCATACCTCTTAGCGCAAGCTACGAGCGTGAGGAACGATAAGAGTATTAGGTTTGACCTGAATAACTATTGCTAACATTTTTTGAAAAAAACCAAACTTACTACGTGCGCGATATTCGAACCCCAAAAATTTAAAATCGCCTATTAAAAAAATAATTCAATCTAACTACCGCTCATCCGAATCCTCTAAAAGAACCCAAAATTATGTGGCTTCTTAAGCATCTCGGGTAAAATCCAGACGAAAAAATCACGTTAGTCGATGCTCCATGCCCAGGATAGACACGCAAAAAATACTGTCTCGCTGGCGAGGACGTCTTTTCGCACGTCACGACGCGCACACACCGACAAGACCTATAATAGGGCGGAATGCGGAGCGCTGTCTCCATTCACGATGACGTCCTAATCCATGGTCCAGCCTTGCAGTAGGCATCTTAAAGGCAGAGTAACATTGAGCCACCGTAAGCCCTTTTTCGCTGGTGAGTCTCAGTATGGGTATTCGGAAAAAAAGGTAACCGACTTCAATCGAACACTAAAACAACATGGATGTACCCTTCTCAACCTTCAGAATCACAATGTTTTTTGGGACCACCCCGGAATCTTATAACAAAAAAATATAAATGAAATAAATTCACGGAATCAGAAGTTATCGCATAACATAAAAAATCAACGGTTTGATAACCTTCGTTCTGAAGTCGATTAATAAGAAATAATTAAATACAAATATGCATAGTTTAAATAGTTATTATACATTTGACTTTCAATCTGTAACGTACATAGGCATTATTATTGTTATTATTTCTCAAAGGTGTTATCGCAGTCGTAAATTTCTTACTCGGCGATATATAATATAGCTTACAACAAAATATGTTTCGTAACAATGGTTACTTTTGAACGGTCTCTTGTTTCTCGTCAGTGTATTAAAAGTAAGTCATTGTGAGTGCTTTATGTAAATATTTATTACAATATATAAAACTAAACGAACTGCATATTCGCAGATTTTATGGAAAAAATCTTATTTTCGGTTTAATTTTTCATTATTAAATTAAGATGAATGCGAAACAGCATTGAGACAAGTATATAGTAGCTTTCATGTATGATCTTGACGATAGAGTCCCGATAGAGTCTCACTTGATTGTCAAATGGATTATGGAAACGCGAGACAATATTTTATATCAGTCGGTATTAATGTATGTACGGCAAGTATATAGCAAATACGTGATAATATTTGAAAGACAGTTGATCCGTGATTGATCACTAAGTCTTAAAAGTTGCAGTCCATGTTAATAGTCCTAAGAAGGTCTTAAGCTATTCAATCACGATTCACCCATTTTATTGTATGTATATTTTAGTGTAGCGTTTCTAATTAGCTGATTTATATTTTTGAATGTTTTTGAGTATCTATGTATGGATTTAATTATATAAAATTTATATAAAACTACTCTACTTTTCCCATTAGTAAAGTTATATCGTCTGTCGTTTTATTTGTTGTAGTTTAAGCAAATTATGTCCACCTCATACACGCACTCTTTAATATTTTCTAATTTAGTTGAAGAGAAGGCAGTAGCAATAAATCCGCTTTTGTACATTTTGTGAAATTAAAAATAGGTACTAAATTAATCGGATGATGACCTGATTTCAATAAAAGTTTCAACTAGTTTGAAGTTATTATCTTTACTGACTGACATTGGCTTTAGGCATGGCTGTACATTTAACAATAATATAAAAAATTATAAAAAACTAAATTAAAACCTGCGGGGATCGTTATAAGTCCGTAAAAGTCACATTTATTCATAAGTCATACATCAAACTTTATGGTTTATGCGTTACCACAGACTACAAGGTTTTTTGTACAACAAACGTGTTTTATTAGCTAAGATTACGTCAGACGTTGGTTACCTAATTATGTATAAAGCAATTTTACGTGTGAGTAGAACCAAATACAAAAAAACAAAAACCTCAACATTTTAACGATGGAAAAGTGTATTAAGCGACAGCAGTACCAAGTGTCGAGCATTGAGATGTCACCGCACCGTTTAAAAAAAAATGTTAACATTGTTAACAACCATAACATAATGTATCTAACATAACAAGTAGTACTATATAATATGTATCCATTCTTGCATTTAAAGCTGTAAAAAACTTTTGATAGAAGCATACGAGTATATGGATTTCTGTTTTAGAAATAATTGAGAGTGATGAATCTCATCTCATGCTTTTAACGAAAAATATCTATCGAAAAATATTCGCAGTGCTATTTTTCCCAGTTGTCGTGATTATCGAACGAAACTTTTATCTCAAAATCATATCCGAAAATATTTAAGCTGTTTTTCAAAGTTTAGGTACTTAACACAATAAAAAATGATCATATAGATTATTATTATGATTAATTCCTGATGAACTTAAGACGTATAAGCCTAAACTAATCTAATTTCGTAAAGAGGATACTTACGTATAGTATAATTATATCTAAGTAATAGTTAGTATCTCAATTCTCTAGCATTGAATAGGTAGACTGCAATATTCATTACTGAGAACCCAATAAAGCTCTGATACTGATATATTAAAGAAATTGACGCAATCAGGTACCGGGATAATTGCAGGTACATGATACTGTAACATAAATAGAACATGCATGTACGCCTACCTATCATCAAGTTACTGGTTAGATTTGAGAATTTCTAAATGTATACATTTAATGTTAAAAATATCCTTACATTCAAGTGAAAACTTACAATTTAATGTAAAACGGAGAAAATATTAATGAAATGTTACGTGCTGATCCTTTATGTTACTTCTTTGTAGAGGAAAACTGCTACAAGATTCCCGGCTTCCTGGGGAGGAGAACCGGGTTATGAGGGGCTTTATTCCTATTCTGAATTGTAGGTGTTTCTTGTATCATGACTTTCCGTATTTAAAATATTGGTTCATGATATTATTTAACACAATTAGTTTAGCATTTTAAGCATGAAATCGTTCAGAACATATCATATCTTAAAACTATATTCGTCTAAACCGGTTTTAAAACGTTAAACGTTCAGATACTCACGTTTGATATATGGGATCGTTAACATTAGAATATTTTCTTTAAAAATAACGGGTCATAAAATTATTATTAGACTATTTAAAAAATGATAATCATCTCGAAAATACAGTGACACTGTGATTAGCGTAAAGCAAATGCAGTAAACGAGGCTAATGAAAAATTCGGTTCGTTTAATTACCAGCAAAGATGTTGGTAGGTAAAAATTATTTTGATTGCAATGGTCGGGGATGTATAATTATAATGACTTCTTGTGCTTTGGGGATTTCTGTTCTCGGTCTCATAAATTATGAGGAGGTACGGCAGTGCCTCACACAAGTAGAGCAATGGACTTAAGATCTTTTCTCGAAGCAACTCACGGCACTTTTGACCCCCTGTAACTTTGTTGTGGATAAATCAAGGAGCCAATATATGTAATAATCTTGTAAACTATTCTATATAAAGTATCTTAAATGGAGCATATATGATATCATTATATTTTTTACAGTTATCTAAATCTGCCATTTATGTATGTATTTAGTAAAGATGACAAGTTCTTTAATCTAATCAACTGGATACTTCCTGCTACAAAGGAAACCGCTGGTAAAATGACGGACCACTCGTTGTATATTGCATTACTTACAATGAATGATTTAACGCAATTTGAAAAAAAAAATAAAATAAACTGATCCAAACCCTTTCTTAAATTTACACAACAAGAATGTACGAGAAATAATATGTTGTGCTAAAGTTTGATGTTCAATTATAGCTTATCACAATGTCATGATATTCCATGAAGGTGAAATAGGTGTTTATAAGTTTCTATTGTCTGTTTATCTTCGAATTTGTATATTAATAAGAGAAGAAAATCTATGCACCCTTTTTAAGCTCATTTCTCGCGCGGATATTGTGCACTGGCGAGATTCAAAATAATCAATATTGAGTACTGCACACGCCTACTCGGTAATCTGTATAACTCCGACACGGTCCAGTGATTTTCTTAGGCTAGGTGAACTATTGTGAATTGTGATTTTCCCTAGAATTTCCTTATGAAATGTACGTATAGTTTATTATATTACTTAATTAAACTATGATGAATGAAAACCCTTTTCATTATTAAGCCAAGGAAGGCTTTAAACGTAACCAAAAAGTTGAAATGAAAATATATTATCCCATAAAATATTAATAAAAATAGGTTTTGATTATACGCAATATAAAATTTCCTTTTAATTTGCGATAATTTTCTCAACTTTTTTATTATTTCATAGAATAATAAGTTATACTAGTTAAATGCTTTTAATTAGTTATATAACTAATTTAATATAGGTATATGGTATGGTATACGTATCGTAGGATAATTTTATCGAAATACTAGTTCTGTTAAATTTTTGAACAGAACAGCCTTAAACAGTCCATGGGCAGTTTCAGCACCAGGGCTACCGCATGCTTGTCGCTGACTGTTTAATAACCTACTCTATGGAACACAAGTTGTTGCCCACAAGGCAATTTGTTATAATTTTATGTGGGATCATGATAAAATAGAGTTATATTACGTATCTTCTTATCGAGTTAATCACCAAAGCAAGCACGTAATTTCCCATATTTTTTATTATTTCTTTACAAGTTTACATATTTATTTAACTGCGCATCAAAATATCAACCACCATTATATTTATTTTTAATTCTCGAGAATTTTTTCGCTCTTTACTAAAATATTTTAATTTTAAATCTAAGATATAAGGTCATAATATTATAATGAAAAATACCGACACTAAAACTCAAGGTTTCATTTGATAATAACAATATGACGTATGTTTGAGTTGCAAACGTTGTTTGGTTTACGTATATGTAGTTTATTAATATAGAAATTAAAAAAAAACATATTTTTTTGTATGTCATATTAGGTACATGTTAGGTATATATGCCTATAGAGTTTTTTTAACTTTCCTATATTTCTACTAGTTCACTATTATAAACAGAATTAATCATAAGTATGTTTACTTTTGTTTACGTTTGTTTCATGATTGGGAAGGTGTGGAGGAATTTTTTGATACTCTTCGACGTAAGGGTATGTATCAATACTATATTGCTACTGAAACTGCTGAACCTACCTCATTTAGCTCAGATTCCACAATTTCTTTTCCTAGGGAATTCGATTGTTATTGAATTCACAAATACCTTTCGACCGATTATGACGTCATTCAAAAACAGGCTTAAAGACTTTCCGTTTAGCTGTATATATTTTTATTATATATTTAAAATAATCTGCGATGTGAAGAAACTTCAAGTAAATTTCTCAAAAATATTTACAAATACGATACGAGTGTGTAATTTCTTTAGAGGTTTTCCACCTTAAAAAAAAAAACATTTTTATTTGTTAGGTACCAAATTAGGACAATTATTGTTACTTACAAACTATAATTAGTTATTTTTTTTAATAATTTTAACAATTCTCTGTTGTCATAATTTAGATGCGTACATGAGAATAATATCTTAAAGTTTGTATGTATAGAAGTATCTTTAAATATGACACCTTATAAATTAAACAAACGTAGCAGTTATTTGTTTAAATAAACACGTAAAGATTTTGTGGTATCATTTTTTTAAATATATAATCCCTTGTACCACCTATGTATTTTTAATCAAATGATACTCTGACGTATGTATGAATTACATGAGATGGCAATATTTTGAAGTGGCACATGTTTTATTTCAAAACTTTAGGTACATGCCAAGTTCTGTCGGTAAAATACCTACGTATATTTGTAATTTTAAAATAGGAAATAATATGACCAACCTCATAAAATAATGCATCAGGTGTAGTGAAAACATCAAAAGCACTTCAATTATTCACTTATATTGATAGTTCTCTTAGGCACAAACAGATATCATCCACATAGTAATGTAATCTTTGAAGCAAAGAATAATAACATTTGAATGGCAAATATTACGCATATCGAAAGTAAGCATGCGCCGCGTCGGTTCCCGCGCTTGCGACTGAGCTGTGATCGCTATTCGCCACGGACTAGCGCGCCGCGCGAGCGCTGCTCTGGACCGTCAGCGATGACCGGTGCACGGCTGTACGCCCCGCCACGGGTAAAGCAATAGCAAACTGCTTGCTTGTGATTCCGGGAATTTCAACTCACAGTCACAGTTACACGGCAAAGACAATATGTACACACGTCTAACTTTCGTCTAGTTCTACTTATCACTTAACGTTAAATCGAAGACTATGAAATCATTATTGATGCACGGGTTGATAACTTAATAATTATGACCTCATTTAAGAGAGAATACAAGTTATCCCAACTGTTATTTATTTGGAGTTTACTCCTCAACAATCGTATTAAATAATAAAGAGAAAAATTTATTCAAGACTAAAACAAAAGAAAAAGCCTTACGAAAGCTTTTAACTAGAAGAGATTAACTCGAAAGACTTTTTTATTTTATTTATTATTATTATTATTTAGTCAGTGAGGATTCTCTCGTTATCGACGCGGTTATAACTATCGCGGGCTTTTGGCCAAACTGTAATTTGTATTTTTTTTCATACTCTTTACTATATGTATGTATGTTTGTTCGCATGCATGCATTACATATTCAAAGACAACCTACTTAAGGTTCAGGAGTAAAATCTAGTCGTGCGTTGAAACGTCTACGTCTGACACAAACGCAATTTTTTTTTTAACTATTTTATTATTACCTGTAACCTAGCATAATAGGGTAGAATAGGAGAATAGTATTTTGCCCAGGGTCTGCTTATTACCATTATCCGGACTTAACAAGTTACTAGTTTTTAAATAGAGTGATTGCCTGAACACCGCAACCAGTAACTCGTTGGATAGGAGCAAATTACCTTTAAGGGTTAGCGATTATTATCAGATTTTATCATAACAACCGGGACCAACATCTTAACGTGCTCCCCGAGATCCACAACGATAAACGCCCAGACCAAGATACAAATATCTTATATTCCTATAGCGGGCGTGAACCCGTTACCGTCGCGACTAAAGACAGGCTCGTTACCAACAAGCCACAACGGTCGTCCAAAAGTTGTAATATTACTTGTAACAATATTAATGGTTATTTTGTTTAATTTCTATATATGAATCCTTATATAATATAAGGCGCTACTTCTATCTATATATTTGTCCCTCTCTTTGTTTGTGCGCTTGTTACTTCATAATAATCAAAGCTTCGTCATATATATGTATATTTACATTACCTGGCCAGGTTTCAATATACATTTGATTACGGTCGATAACGAACGGCTTTAAGTAAAACTATTTATCAAAATGAGGCCCAGTGTAGGCCGACCGACCAAGTCTCCATCTAATTTAAATTAAAATTAGTATTCATTAAATGTTTTTCGTATCCAATTAAATCCAATTTGCCATCTCTCGTCTTTTAAAGTGAAAAATTTCGAGGAGCCGTTGTACCCCTGATCAATACCGTCGATACCAGCTTTATGGCCATTCTTCTGGCAACTGTTTTGCGAGGCCCCACTGTGTAGAGGGGACAGTACTCCGGATTGGAACCGTTAAGTCACCGATCTGGATGTGTCCTTTGTCAGACGAAGGACGAGCTGGCGAATAATTGGGTATATACTCGTAATAGAGCCCTGTGCAGAACTAAGAAGAAGGGAGCGTCATCCTGCAAGACTGCTTTTTAGTCAAAATCTTAACTGTAAGCTCCCAAAAAAAAACAGACAAAGAGACATACGTACATAAACACATGCTATATGTACTCAATTACTAGTGTACCGTAGCGACGTGTCAAATCAAACAGCACTCGCCTAGACGGCTTTCTGTTCCGTCCCTTTTCACAAAATCAGTCGCACATATTGGAAGAAATTTGAGGAAAGACATGACATATGTATAAAGCCGCTGTCCCACTGCGACGTACACTGTGCAGTGGTCACGGCCATGCGTGTGACGCATTTCAGCCGCATTAGTTTGACACAACAATTTATACAGACTATACTCGAATATAATATGATTTACTATAGTATTAGCGGTCTTCGCGTTTGGTCTTTACTATAACTTACCATCAGGTGGAGTAAAGTCATTTGATCTCCGTTTCAAATAAAAAAAAATGACTATGTACAACTGCAGCGTAGCACAGTTACGAATCATACGGCGCCGCTGTATCTTCTTATCGCCCTTCCCATCCCACCTCCTTCACTGAAGTCAAGAATGCTTTCGTTACCCCGTGAATAGCATTGACTGAGCTGCGTATCCGCCACATTTGAGTAAGCCACGTGTCTAGCAATGACAGAACGTTTCAGTGAACTTTATCACATACATTAAGCGAGCTTAGCTTGCAAAGCGAAGCTTCTTGTGTTGAGTTGTGCCCTAATAGAAAACTATTTATTATTTTGTCCACCGACGTTGTACTTCGACGAATACGTATCCCATGTCAGTAGGATTTAACTATAAAAGGTCAAACAGATTATATTTTAACAAAACTAAATTATAAACAGGTAAATTATAAATTAAATATTTACGAAAATTCTTTGCGACTTGATGCTGAGTACTTGAAGTTGAGCTTACTTCTTCTGTCGGCTAAATAGAGCACATAAGATAATTTATAATATTAATGAATAAATTATAAAAATATACATAGGTACGTTATTATACACCAATTATTAATAGTTATATAATTTCGTTTTTTTTTTCATTTGCTTGCTTATTATTTTTAATTTTTTTATTTATTTATTAAGTCAATATAATCTTCACAATATGTTTTATACTAAAGTCTTACAAAACCTGACAATTGGTTTGACTGTAAGATCAGTTAAAGTTATACTACTAAGTCAAATAAATATACTAATAACAACAACATTTTATACATTTAACATAACAATAAAATATAACGTACCTATATCTAAGAAAAAACGAGAAAATAATTAGAATTATAATAATTTATGGTTAAATTCGATTTCGGTAATCGGTATCCAATGCAATTACATTCAACGGTGACATCGAGTGAGCTCTCATTCACAGGAACTTTTTATCGGTATGAGCTTATTGACTTATTGGATTAAACGACATTATGAGAGCTTTGTTATTTGACCACGGAATCTTATAATCAGGATTTGACATCACAAATTGCATTTCTTTAGTACTGGCTATTTATTTTTATAAAATTAACAAGTGCATTAGATGCTCAGAGTAGAAATGTCCGACCACTAGCATCATTGAATGCTTTTAAACACTGCAGTTCATTAAGATGTTGTACAGGTTTCCGATAAAGTAACATACACCTAATTTATACACATGCATGGCAAGCGGTGCGGGGTTTTGTTTAATAGATTTCATCTCTCAGACTATTGCAGCGGTATCCGAGCCGCCGATGATGCCGTGATAATGTTCTATCCTCATTATTCTTTGTAAACAAACACACAATTCTCCACAAATTCATAAAATATTTAAAAACTATTTTATTAATTTGTAATGTATAGGTATAAGTATGAATATAACAACTAGGAAATATTTATGCAGGAACCATATCGTTAGAATATAATTATAACGTCATTTAGATTTTGAATCGAAATGATAGATTTATTATAAAAAAAATTACGATAAATCTTGTCTTGAATTCTTCACAAGCAAAATAGTGTTTATCAGAATAACAATATTTTGTACAAAATAAAAACTAGGAACTTACGCCCATACAAATTTTCAATTTACTATCTCTTATGAAAGTAGTTTTTTTTAAACGTTTCCAAAAATTAAATACTTTACTTCGATATTCATTATGAGGACTTATTTACTCTGTTGAGTCGGAAAATCCATGCCAAACAGCAAGGCTCTACAACTAATAGAGGTTTTAGTTTATTTGTTCAGTAGTGCTATTTTCGACACCTAAAAATTTGTATTATTTCATTTATAGTTAAGAGAAAGAAATCATTTAAATCCTAGCATTTTAATAACAAGAAACGAGATGCTTGGTCTGTCGCGTTGGTAGTGCACCGGATGTTATATTTTTAAATCGACTGAGCGCTCAGCATGTCTGAATTCTGAGCTACAACGTTATTTATCAATGTAGAGTGTAGATAATATGGATGTTTGAATGAAATAGGACGTCGAAGTAAATTCTATTTCTAATTTCGACATTATATAGAACCTGGTATAATGCTACAATGGAGTATATCCTCTATATATATATTCTTCCTTTGTTTGCAAATGCGAAATTTATATAAAATATTGTATGTATATTCTTAATCTGGTCCTGGTTTACTACTGATGAATTATATAAATATACATTTAAAATAAAACTTTTATTATTATATAAATCCTATATTTAATTTTTTTCCAGTTTTGATGTCAGACATTGTTTAATATTGTTGTAGGTAGTATTAAATTGGAGTGGACCGGTTAAAGTAATCGTACAGTATTTGTGATAGTGCTGCGGTAGCATTACACAAAGTAGTAATTATTAGTAGACTTGAACATGGACACAAATGTGATTTTGTTCTAGCTTCTATTTTGTATTGATACAATAATTATTCAAAAGTATATAGAACGTCATTCATCTCACGTAGTGTCAATAATAAAAAGATAATATAAAGAGTGCAAGAATGGAACTACAGAAGGTATTTTGAAAGATTATTTGCATAAAGAATAAGTTAATATAAGACCGTAAAATAATACATAAAAAAATATAAACTTAAAATCAAACCTCCTTAGTAAAACGATTGAACGGACATGACAAAATTGTAAGGAACCTCAGATACATATTAGTGTTCTGTTATGGTATGTTATGGACAGGTTTGGTATTTTTAATGTATAAAATGAAAACGCATTCATTGATAGTCAACATTTATTTCATACGCAACATCAATGAAGTAACATAGATTTTAAAAATGAGCTACATTGTTACGATCGCACATTTAGTATAGTGAATTTTTAAATCTTAATATGTAAAATGTTTATATGACATTGCACTTTAATTGTAATTAACATCTATCACTAATAACAACTAGATACTATTAGATTTTATTTTAAATATTTAGAGGATGAGTGATAGCAATATAATAAACATCAAATGTAATGTTCAGTAATATGGCTATGATTAGTACATTCTACTATACAGACACGATTCTACAAATAGTGAATTTATGACATTTTAAGTGAATATAAGTCAAATTATTTATTACATTTAAGTGAATATAAAAACGTTTTGCAATTACTCAGGCTAAAATCAGCATAATAGAAAGAAATTTCTAAAGATTATTAAGTTATAAAAATAAAATTTTTGTATTTTAAAATAATGTCTTTGTCAAGATTTTTATAATCACTCACTAACCTTTGGGAAAATAGTTGCTTGTAAGTAAAAAAAGACATTGGCATGTTTAAGTAAATAAAATAAACTTACTACGTATTCTTGAAATAGTGCGTACATTATTTGAACTAAATTAAATTGGGTAACTAAAATTTGGTATTCAAAATTAATTATTGATCAGGAAACAAAATTATTATAAATACTTAAAAATATTAAAATTTAATATGTTACGTAATATCGTGCTTCTTTGTTAAAATTAATTTTAAAACATACACAGGATAAGCTATAGACTAATCAGTAGGCCTACTTAAAATTAAATATTTTAAAGAATATTTACAAAAGGAAACTTACAACAGTGCCTGGCTTGACACAAATACTCGTAATTGAAATAATTATTTTAAAAATAAACAAACTAAATATCACAGCAAAGAAACAATTAAGCAAACGTCGCGCTTGTATTTCCAGTCGGAGCGCAAAATATTATATCATGAAACTCCTCGAGATCTTTGATTATCTTGCTTGCAATCGCTTGCTTACCAATTACACATGTCGATAAGATGTACCCTCCCCTGGATCTATAGCTCCTATGGGCTTTTCTGGTAATGGCCTGTTTATCATTTTACTCGAAGAGTTTGAATTTGTGGATTTATTAGATTTTATAGTTGATATTAGTTGAGAGTTGGCAATTGGGCTTAGAGATTTTGGAGGTCCGACACTTTGGCTGGAGTTCATTTTTTCACGCACAGCACGAAGATATGGACCTCGAGGAACAGCTTGCTCGGCTAATACGTCAGGTATAGCACCCAAAAGGATTTTTTTCTTTGTCGCAGTTGGCTATTTCGGCGTAAAGATGTACAGCAAAATCTTTAGGTTCAAAATATTCATGTGCTAGTGCGGTTTGCCTATTATATGGCGATAATGGAGTTAATTTGTCAAGAGAAGGTGTCCGAGTTCCAACGCTTATCATTTGTTTCTTATTTTTACCAATTCGAGGCGTGGTATTTTGGAAAGGTAAATCATAAATATTTTCCTCGATGTTCAATAAAGTTGGAGTATTGTTGTTGCAGCTTTCTTCTACTTTTATGAGTTCGTAGAGATGCTCTATCATTTCGCGAGCTTCAACATAATTTTCTGGATCTTCGAGTTTTTCTTTCAAATTCTCTAATAATTCCTTAGTCAGTTCTTCAGGTAGTGTTTGTGTCATTTTGTTTTCGGTTTCAATGACATTTTCAGTATAGGCACTTGGAATGGTTGTTTCTTGAATAACATCTTGCACGCGCGGTTCATTAAGGCGATGTCGCTCGGAGTATTCGTTTACAGATAACTGTGAAATAGATCTGGCGTTGTCCAAACCATTATTCAAACCACACACGCATAGGCGATCGCAAAGGGCGCCACAAGACGAGTTAGACGAAATTATTAAATTTTTCAAGTTCACGCAATATCCTCGACGTTTCATACATCTTATGAAACTTATGAACATTACTATAATGACACATCCTAAAGCTGTAACAATGACTATACCAATCACTTTTTTGTCTCTTTCGCTTATGCCGTCTTGATCTTCTTTTTTGTGTGGAAATCTGGGATTCTTAATTTCAGGAACAGCTCCGGATTCCTCAATTTTATACGTTTCACATTGGATGTTTGGCTTGTCGTTACAAACGTTATCAGAGAATTTTTTTAATATCATATTTTGCTCTGGTACGTTAAAACAACGGGCAAAAAATTCGTTAACAGTACAATAACTTTCACTTTCGAATGGCTCACCGGATATAGTGCCCAAGCCTTCTGCTAACCAAGAACTTATATTACAATGGCAGGGCTGACCGAAATAGTTGTTTTTAAACACTACGTTACTTGCATATTTTGAGTATGCTTGACCTATAAAACCAAGACTTCCTGGATTCATAGCTTCTATTTCATTTTCTACAAATATTAATTCTTGTATAGACCCACCAGGCGCGACTATAGCGTTGGGTGCCAACTCATCAAAAGAATTTCTTTCCATTTGAAGTTTGTTCCACGAAGAAAGTTCGAATCCTTTCTCATTGAATACATTAAACACACTATCCATGATAACAACTGCTACTACAGTGGAATTAATAGCGCCCGTATCTATATTTCCAAATCTGTAATGAAATAAAATAAAATAAAATAAATTTACAGAAAGAAAAAAACCAGAAAAAGTAAAATAAGCATAAAAATTGACAAAATGTTGGTAAAAAGAATAAAATTTTTAACAAACCTGGATTTTGAAACATTTAAGTTAGCTACAGCCGACTGCAGAGACTTTGAAGCAAATACATGAATTTTACAACCGATTAAATGCAAATTGTTTATAAGTGATTTTGGAGCAAAAGATTCTCCTTCGATGAGATGGAAGGTGCAATTGATCGCCATCACTATATTATATGTGTTAGCAGCAAATGCACCACTATGAACTGCGCGTACGTCGACAGATTTCATTGAGATCAAAGCGGCTGAAGAACCGAAGGTCATTGTTGGAAACTCCGTGGCTGTTATATTTCGCATTTGTATCTGAAATATAAAACAAAATATAATATAAAATCATAATATTATACAACATCTAAACGTGGTGGTCAAATTCGCAAAAGCTTTTTAAATACAGTCGCTGCTTAGCTCTTCTATTTTTATTATTTTATTGAATCAAATGTATACTGACCGTCATGCCTGGTCCGTGAACTCCGACGTTAGCTGCGGTCGGATCTAACATAAAGGCGCCAGAACCGAGTTGCAATTGGCGAACATTGTCGATATTAATAGACAGAAGCCATGAGAAAGCTTTCCCTTCCAAAGATACATAATCGCAGTCTCGTATTGTCACAGAGAGTGGTCCTGAAAGTATCCCAAATATTGTATTAAACGATTTACCGTGAAATATAACAACTCAGTTTGATTTGCATAATATCTATAGTTTTCACAATGACTTCATATAACTATTTTAAAGTGGCCATAGACTATATGGACCGGCCCTTTTATATACAAAGTGTGACAAACTCGTTGGTGTCCTGATACCCCTTCGTATGCGAATTCAACAAAATGAACATTAGTTAAACGATTACTTACAACTGAATATCCAATGAAGTTAACTTGCGACTAACTTCGTTTCGTTGCTTTGGTGTTGATTTTACGAAGGCGCACCAACGGGCTTGTCATATTGTCTCTATGAAAGGGCCTGTCCACAGTATAAAGTAAGTCTATGAAAGTGGTATATGATATTTTTCTAAGGCGTATAGGACACGCTACTATTGTCTACGATACATTCACGCCTCTGTGTTATGAACGGTTTGCCTCATGAGTCATTATCCTGTAAAACATGAATGCCGAGTCGGGGAAACGGTATATTTTTAGATAGCGAACCGTATTCGAACTCTCGCTACGACTACCTATCGTTTAAGCGTCAGGAATAAACAGAAAAATTGCTTGGTCAGTCCTAAGCGATTAACATTTTACTATGAAATTAAAATTATTATATATAAAATTAAAAAGGGTAACTATTGGTAGTTATGTGGATATGTACATATTGCCTTTAATTATTATTATATTAATATATATAATACAAAGTTTAAAGGTTTATTAGAAAAAAATAATACCGACGTCAAAACGAAAAGGAAAAAAAAATCTTCTGAATTCGATGGTAAAAAAAGTATTGGTAAAGAAGGCAGCAAATTCTGAAAAAAATAAATTTATATTTGCTTTTCAATTAAAAAAAAAGAACTTGTTTCATACTTTTTAGTTAGATATGAAGTATATTTAGGCAAACATTATTAAAGTATCAAATTTAACGCAACCCGTGAAATATTCACTATTATTATTTAAAGTAACCTGTGATTTTTTGGAAAAAAATTACAAGTTACTTTAAAAAGTATTATCAACTCCTGCTGGGTGCTCCTACAACATTTGGACAACTTTCGTTTTCTCCAAGATCCAATCATCAGATCCTAACCAATTTACAATGGCGCCACCTGTATGACGTATACCCTTCCAAAAATAATTTCAACTTATTGAGACCGACACTTTTTTGAAGTCGGTTGAAGAAGAGATCAAAAAAATAAAAGAATTATATTTTTGGTCAATAATATATCCATATAATGAAATTATCTATTGTAAAAATGTACACCTGTGCTGCGGATTCCCATTTAATTTTAAAGACACTATACGAATATGATTAATTGAATGACACATCGTCCAATTAAAATGGAGAATGAAATAATATCTAATGTAATATACTATATTTATATAAAATGAGTAAATAAATAAAAGGCAAATGTAAAAACGTTGCAAGCACAAACACTTTCGTATACAATACAATGATCTTCATAAATGGCGCATGCGCAGAAATAGTTTAGAATTAGTCACCAAACGCACTGATTCGACAGTGGAAGTACATAAATGCCAGACGTCACGAATACTTCGTCGAATAATTATTGCGATAAACTCACAATAATATATTCAAAATATTTTTCATTGCTTTGCAATTATTGGAACAAAAAGTACCCAAAGTCGACCCTGAAGGTCTAGGCTATCGTCCAGCTAAGTTTCACCAAAACTTGTATATATCGCTAATTACTTTAACGTTCATTACCCATTGATGCAGAAAAAAAACTGGTGTGTCTACAGCTGGCCTAGACAAGCGGCAATCGCTCCGTGTCGATTTGATTACGAAAATCAAATTAGCTTGTGTTATGTCAATCGAAAACGATAGGTCGCTTGGTATTTTGAAAGCTTATGCCAATTACATGCATTTCGGAATTATCTAAATTTGTTATCGATATTTAAATTTTAACTTTGACTGGCCGAGTCGATTACTGGAATATGCTTAATACACTTTAAAACATTCTATTCGAGTTGTAATGAAATCGATTGATTGAATTCCAGCAAAGATTTGAAACGAGAGGTGCAGACTGACGTGTTCTTTGTTCATTAAATAAAAACTTATTTTGTCCTTATGTATAATTGATTCATGTGGTTAATAAAACAAAGGATTTTCGATGATTTTAATATCAGCATTGCAGAAATCGAAATATAGGTTATTTTTATGCAGTAATTTGTTAACAACATAAACAATATCAATTTCAAAGAAATGATACATTGATATTTCCATAAATTTTTGTCCTTTTAAAGGTTGTTTTAAAATGTAGTGCAAATTAAGTAAACACGACGCGATGTTAAGTTTTGCGTGTTAAGTTGTTACCATACAAGCCGTTTTACTCTTTTATTGATTCCTATTTTGTAACAAGCCGATCATTGTGACTTTTAGTGTGTAGTAAGCTGTCTCTAAGTAGATACTTCGATATTATCTCTAATAACGAAATAATCATAGAATCATTAAAAACGTTATATTACATTTGGTTCTGTGGTAACATCAACTACAAATATTAATGCATATTGTATTGGTAAGAGCAATAAAAAAATACAAAAACAATAAATACAGCTAATGTTTAAAATACATATTAAGAAAGCATTCTATCAGAAATAAATTGGAAATGAATATATTTTGTTATTTTTAAAGGAAGTGAGAGTCTATTTAAACTTTTGTTTCGTTTTGTAAATATGGTTAAATGTTTTGGGTCGTGCGTCATTGTACAGCTTTGTACCATATGTTACCATTTTCATATGTTGCATCGCTGGTAAAAAGTAAAAGGAAAAAAACAAACAATTATGACTTTTAGTTCAATTGTTCTACTATCGTCTACCTATGTGAGTTTTTTTTTCGATATGGGATAAATGCAACGCCGTTATGGTACTGGTATACAAAGTGCTAATTTTATTAATTGCTTAAAACAGTCAATTGGTCATAATATGAGAAAAATAAGCAACGCGATATCGTGTTATAGATTACAATTATCAACGTGGTCATTTATTTATATTCTAAAATGAAATTTTTTAATTAAAAAAAAATAGGCTACGACAATCGCTTATCATCAGGTGGATCGTATGCTTGCTTGACAACTTAGTCAAATTAAAAACTAGGAAATAAATAGGATTTTAAGGTTAGGAGCTATCGTGGATTTCAAATAATAAAATTTCTAATTTAAAAAAAAAAGCTAAGTATTGCTGTTCGCTTACGAAACATTTTTATAGTCTTAAAAATGTCAGTTCTTCGAAATGGTGGATTTTCCTACAAAATTATCATGAGTTTTTTATTTTGGGACTTATTTTAACTTTAATTTTATTTTTTATTTTAACTTTACTTTAATTATCATGAGTTTTTATTTTGGGATTTTTTTAACTTTACTAATGTACTTTTTTCTATTAAGTTTTCCTTCAAAATTATATGCCAAAAATTTCAATATATACAGCTTACTAAATTTTTGGTACTTTACTTATTTTTTTTTTATATTTGTCTTCCAAAGTGGGTCATTCTGTCAGACACTATGCCTTATGTGCTAGATTTAAAGTTGCTCGGACTGGTTCGTCAAGTTAATACAGAAATCTCTCTAGCGTATAGTATGGAGTCGTGATCACGATCTAAGCTTAGCCATTTTGCCATTTAACACTTGTTTAGCGTTATTTCAAGGAAACCTCGTAGTTTATGGTAACGACGAATTGTTATTAAAACTGTAATACAAGCTTTTATTATTATGTATACAAACGATAAAATTGTAAATGAATCAATCGTTTCATGTGAACACTATTTAAAACGAACAATGGGCCGGTAAATAATTGCATTTTAAAAACCTTGCATGAAATAAAAAAGACACTGTCTTTAATACATATATTTGACATAGGTCTAAAATTTGTTTATTTTCAAACCTCTAAGATTTATAGAATAAGAAGCTTCAGCTGGCGGCTTTGTTAAAAAATAATAGTGTCACATCAAGCTGTTAAATGTTAGAATTAGCGTCTATCTGATCTGAACGAGCTGGGCTTGTGTCAAAACCGGTTATGTCTGGTCATTTTTACTTTCCAACACGATATACTTAGTTTACTTCAAAAAACTCATCACCGCATCGATTCATTTGGTTACGAACTGTTTTTTTTTTTGACAAATAGACCTTATTCGTATAAAAACACTAGGACTTTTAATAGCTTCGTTGGACCATTTAAACAAAAGATGTCGCAAGGAAGCTGGCGTGCATATTTTTTAATTCATGGAAAAATTTATTTATGGTTTATTATTTGTAAATAATATCATTTCTATTTGTTTGATATTTATATTTTTGGTATGTTTAGAAACATTTAAATGTCTATTTCGTGCATTGCGCGAGTGTCAACTAAAAAGTCAATGATCAATGTTTTCGTCACTATTAGCGCTATTATATATCTCATAGTTGTATAGTATGACAGCTATTTGTATTATATCCACTAACGGTCGCGAGGATTTTCATGACTAATTTCTTTTTGTTGTGAACTCTGAACATCATATGAATTGTCGAAAAAGAAATGATCGACCAATTCTGTACCTGTTTCGTGAACCATAAGAACCGACTTCCATTCTTATTAATAGCCCCAAGTTTTTTTTGCCTATAGATATGATATATTTGATAAAATAGTGCATTTTAGCCGTTTAGGATACATAGCATCACAAAAACAAAAACGAATTTTAGCGCGGGTGGTTATAAAAAAAAATTAAGACATGATCTAATTAGGGCCTTTAGGTACATTGTTACAATTTTTGAAGTCAAAATTTGCGCAAAGCTAAATATAAACTTTAATTGCAATGTCGCGGTTGCATTAATAAATTTATATGTAAATAATTGATTTTGGTATTGAATAAGATAATTCGCTCGGCAGCTTCTAATTAATAAGATTTCATATGATCACGTGTGGGGTATATAATTGTCTCTAACTAAACGCTACAAACAAACAAACCAAAACACGAGTGTCTGTATAGTCAATACAAACACCTCTTCCGAGTGGAAATCGTGCGAGCGGTCTTCGCATTTAAGGCAGGTCACTACCAATGTGGTTGTTAAAAAACTATTTAACATAACATATTTGGGCTTATAATTTTAATTGAGCACATCGGTCATCACAAAACGATATCAGTAACATTTATTAAAATGAAATTCAACTTTGAACTAAGGTACTTCGTTTTCTGATTACCTCAGTGTTATTAAATTTATGTTGAAATTGGAGATTTACCTTTTATGTTGCTGAATGTTTTCGTTTCCATTCTGAGAACATCGCAGTGGTCAATTTCAAGATACAGATTGACGATATTGATGTTGACGGCAGCGCTTGTCCTCATGAGGATCAGCTTATTGTGCGAGAAGTGCAGGTACCGTATGTCGGTAAGCCGGGAGAGAGCATTCGCATCGATCATTACAGCTTCGGCCCCGGTTACGGTTAAATCATCTGTGCTTTCCGGTAGATCGCCTTCGTAGAGGTCCAATTTCTGTAAAAAATTATAGAAATTAATTTATGTAACATTAAAAAGAAAATACCGGTCAATAGCGAGGCAGCTTAGAACTTACAGTTACTAATTTATATTAGCTGATAATTTTGTTAAAAATAGCAGATCACAAATACAATTAATATTATATTTACTAATGTAAATCGAGAACAAAACATAATTATGGTGAAAATAGACATTTCTCTAAGGTTAAATTCTTTATAAATAAAAAAAAATAAGAGAATTTTATCCTGGAAAATAATGTTTACAAGTAACAGTCTATTCAAGTAAAGTAAAATCGGTCGACGACGATCAGGGCTCAGGTGATCCAATTTAGGAGACTTGTTCAGACATTTTAAAAACTTGTAACTAAGTAGTTCGCTAAGTACTCGTATGTTTAAGTTTGAAAACACCAATAGAAATCTTTCATAATCATTCCGTTTCTTTTCATGTTGATGTAATGTATTTAACTTTAACAGCAATAGCGCGTTTAGTTTTTGTGTTTTTAAATGCAGTGATTAGTATTGGAAATAAAACTTGGGCTTTTTAATTACGAATTAGAGTTTAATTAGAAGTTGAGGATTAAAAGATGAGAGAAGAAGTTAAATATTATAATAAATATATTAAAATAGTGAAAGTAATTATTTTTTTAATTATAAAAATCTGATATTAAAGCCTTAACAGATAAAATAGACATGCAGATAAATAATATCATTTTTCAATTCCCTTTCGTTAAAATCCGCGAACTTTTCAGTTCTCTAGTATATAAAATAATGGAAGGAGATATTGCTATATCACATTTCTAATCAAATATAATGTTTTGAAGAATATATTTTACAATTTAAAAATATATAAACCTCATTACTACATATGAAATATTTTCTTCGTGCAACAAAATTAAATCAACGATAACACAAATTCCTTTTTTCTTATCGTATTGTAATGTTACTCACACACTGTGGAGCTAAATTACATATGATATCGCTCGACTACAACTTAAAATAAGTAAAGAATAACATGTTTTAAGACTGATATCTACATTTCAAAATATGCATATCGTTAAACAGTTTATTTTTATTTTGACCCATGCGGGGCCCGCGGTAATCTATTCGTATAAAATCGTAACATGTTCTTACCATGTTTCTATCTTCAATGAATCAGAATAATGCAATGATATATTAAAAACTTCATCAGGATCTGTGTGAAATATAATTAGTTGAACCGACTCTTTCATACAACCAAAATCGCATAGACTCATTAATTGAACACACACTTCATTAGGTTATTACGAACTTTGTTCTGTTGCGTTGGTGTTGAATTTACAAAGGTGCACCAACGAGTCATTAAGATTTTATTTTTATGAAACGGTCTACCCATAGTATAAAGTAAGACTGGTTAAATTTCTGTGTACTGAATCAAAAGGGGACGCGAATATAAAATGAAAATTAGTGGTAGAAAATGACCCCTAAAGTTCAATGTCTTATTTTCTTCACTACAGAATATCTAATATACATATGTAAAAAAGTTCCAGCGTACGGGATAGTATAATTTCTCCTATTGTCGAGTCAAAATGGTGGACAAGTAACAGGAGAATTATTCATTAGTTGCGCTATGACACAGTAAATAGGACAAAAGAGACTCAATTCCTCGGTTTAAGCTTATTGTTCCGTTATCAGTTTATTTTGTTACTGCCGATAAATATTTGCTTCTTGTATGCGCTCGATATTGTTATCAAGTCCACATTCATGAGCGCTACTTCTGATAACATCGCCGCCCTGACTCATTGATATTATGCTAACAAACATTGCTTCTTGAAGTACTAATGTAAGAACATTATGTAATTTGAAGAGAATAGTAATACATAGGTGGTCGTTATATTTTTTTTAGTATTACCTCGTTATTATTTTACGCATCTTTTACTGGTGGCTTGATTGTTTTGAAAAAATGATGCAATAGGTGTGAGGTTATCACAATTTCTTACACATGAATACTAAAATTATAACATTATTATTTGAATTAAGTAAAAGATAAAAATAAAGACAGTATATGATAAATAGTAAATTTTTACTATTATTTATTTTGACTTTATTTTATTTTTCGTTTTAAAAACTTAATAGGTAGGTTGGTAGGTGTAATAGTTTTGTCGGAACACATTATTTAATAAAAATAACGACTTCGGTAGATTAAAATACATTTAAGCAATAGCTACGCGGTTTGTGAATTCATGTATTGGGTTCGTACCATGAAAACCGACGAAACTAACAAAAAGATGGTTTATATAGATAGATGACCCGTCTGCTTTTTGGGCGATCCTAAATTAAATTGAACACGTGTCCCGCCAGAGAAATTATTTAACTTAACAATATACTGATAGCTTTAGAAAATAACGTTTATAAAGAAAACTATAGTATTAAAAACGCTCATCAGTTGGGCCTGTACGCCTAAATCTGACTCAGAATTGATGTTTCGCAAGCTGCAACGGTGTTTCGTGCAGTGTTCTCCTTTTAAGGACTTCTTTAACTGGGGACAGACAATACATAATCGCAAAAATATCCTACTGCCCGCTTCATTTTTTTTTAAATATAATTATTTTCTATTAGAATAAATATTGCAACTTTTATAATAATGTAATTATTATTATTTTTTCAAGTATTATTTTATAGTTACTTACTCAGTCTTTATAGTGTGTAATAAAACGGTGCGGTATCTGACTATTTTGAATATATTAATAAAGTGGGTAAGACTTGTTTGAAAACGAGTTCTGTAATTGCAAAAACTTACATAGGTTGTCTTGAGAATCATTTACAAGTATTACTATTCGCTGACAACCTTATCTTGAATCGAAGATGAATAATCATTAAGATAGGCCTTGATCTATTTATTTATAAGCATCTACTCTCGTACGGTTACGGAAGGAGTGCCGAACAATGCCAGGAGATTGCTACCGAAGCAAAATATGATATAGCTATAATAATACTATATAACAATATCGCTTCTTTTGTACCATTCTCTAATACTAAGTCAGCTAGAGTACGCTGCCATTATTTGGTCGCTCCAGTACCAAAATCACATTGATAGGATAGGGGCGATACAGAGACGTCTTCTTAGAGTATTAACGTCGTGAGCGTGAGTCGTGAACTCTTAACTATGGTACCTCTAATATACCGAGACGATCACCTAGACTACTACGAATTTTTGATGTGCAACACTGTGCTACCAATGTTTATTAAAAAGCTCTATTAATAGAATCTGCCGAGAGTTTAATGAATTTAAATTTTATTATTGTTAGTTCGTGTTAGCTTTGCACGTTACGTACACTTATTATTGGTACTGCAATTGATCGTGTTACCTTTTCCGTGCTATTTAATGTTATGTGTTGTTGCATTCTAATAATAGTATAAGCTACTTATTCAATGAAAATTTAAATTTTATTGTGCTTTATTACAAAGATCAAAAATTATAAATCTGATTGCTTATCAGGAAAAAGACACACATGGCACATCTTGATCATTAAAACGAACAAAAATAATCGTACAAAAGTCAAAGTATACTTCAATAGAAGCTATTTCTATGTAGATCTCTTAATTTAGTTTTTTCTACGCACAATTTAGTTCATGGCGTTGGTCTAAGTCTCAACTGATTGTAACAAAACGTTGCTCGGTCGTCTGAGTCAGGTCAGTTCAAGTCAGATCAGATCACTTTAAATTATATTAATAGTAACTGGGATTTTCCGAAGATAGTCATTTACTCCTTTATTAAAGAAGTGAGTAAACATATTAATTAATAAGGGTTTAATAGGCGGATTCTTAAACATCCTCTTTACTACTTCTCTAAAAAATTACATCAACATCAAATGTAAAAACAAACACCAAATATTATAATTGTCTTTGTTGAGTATGATTTCTTACATGTGATAATTTTGATGTAACATTAAATACCATACTTATTATTTAATTGTAGTTAAGTGAAAGTATAATTTAATATACGTTTTGTCACACACAAGTTTGTAAGAACTTTCAGATTTCTTTATGTTTTAAGCCGTGTAGTCGTCGAGCAAGTCCGAAGTAATTCGTGTGACGTGTCCATCTCGCCGAGACGTTGCATTACCGTCGTAAATGACTCGCTTGTTACGAGATAATGCTGTACCGAGTGTAAACCAATTGCCGAGGACAAGTGCTCCAATGTCGCTATGTTACTTTATAATTAACTTTAGCCATTAGGTGTATTTACTCTTCTGTTCATTGAATAACCTAGCACTTACTGTAATAATCATTTTTATTATTTTCGATTTAAACATTCATGAAACCTGATTTTTAAGTGAATGTTCGAAACTCATCTCCTGGAATGCTTTTAAAATAAAAGCAGCAAACATTAAATAACCAAACCATCCCCTGATTTTCATACTGTGCGACACATTTAATTTATCTTAAACAATATCTAGCATCAACACATAATGTTATTATGTTTAATTTTTAAATTTATTTATTTTATATTATTTCGAACGGTGTAGAGGGTTGGACGAATTTCACTTTAAAAACTTGAAACATAAATTTGTGACAGTCTGTGACCTTTTAAAAGGCATATTATAACAATATTGTGCTCATGCTTGCAACAATAAACAATTTCTTTACTTAACTTGTCCCAGTTTTCTATTATGATAGAAAAAAGAAAGTTTGACTAATTTTTGGATGAATCGTACACTTTGTTTCCGCGTATTGAGGTATCGTAGTTCGCCTGGTATCGCCGAGCGCAGGAAGTGATCTCTCATTACGGTTTTTTTATGGTTTGTTCGTTGCTCCCGCAGGCGCGGTCTGCATACGTGTACGATGCGCGCGCCCGCGGACGGCCCCATTTTGTGTTTTATTTGTATGTTTTAATAAAATTTCACAACATCCAAATAAATCTAAAACTATCTAATCAGGTTACATTAAATATTAGAACTTAAGAATGATAAAACGCATTAAAATTATTTTTAGCTTTTTTAAATTTATCTCGAAGTCCTCAAAAATAATAATATTCAATGTATATTATCTGAAATCCTATAAATTCAACATACCCGTTTTATGTTATAAATTTGTACTGTGTGTATTTTTCCAATACGGATAAATAGACAAAACGAAACGAAAATGCATCGCAAAGTTAGAAAGCATAGTGCTGTTTAAATTAAGTTTTAATTTAATAAAGTGATCGACTGAGCTTCTCGCTTCGCTTCTACGCGCTAATGCTCGCACCCTTCTGCCCCTTTGTTAGTGCCAATGTATTTTAATGTAACGGGATAAAGACTAAGAAGGACGATCAGAGAAACGTTAATCGTATCGAATGCTTCACGAATTATGTCAATTATATCGGGAAATACAATTACTGAATATAATATCATTAATATGTGGGAAATGTCTTAATATAATTCCTCAGAGCCAATAATTATTGGCGTTTGAAATCGCGTTGTGATGTTATCCCTAAAAAGAGAAGCCCTTTATGTAGCAACTTTAGGATTGTTAATATGACGAGTGCACAGACCTAACTAACTAACTTAAACTTTTAAACAATTTGTAGGGAGGTGGGTTAGCACAATCTTTAAAGATACTCAGAAATATTTTAAAATCTTTCATACATTTTGAAAATATTGCATTTTGCAAATATAGCCTCCGCTATTATCCACAAAGTACTTAGGTAAGGTTTTGATACTACGACATTTATTGTGGTGTTACATACTGTTCTTACATACAAGAATATATTATTATTTAGTCCTTTTAATTTTTAGTATTACTAGTTACCAATTACATTATCAACTTTTAAAAATTAATTCCCAATTGAGAAATAAAACCGATATCGGTGTACTGTAAAGAATATTATCCAAAATGTTTGATAACTTAATATAAAAATTAATATTGGTAATGGAATCTGTCACAATATCAATTACTCAAATCCCTTTGTGTATGAATAGTCAATAATAATATCCGAATGATTTCTTATCATAAGTAATAAATTATTTAAATATCCTTTACCGAATCCATGATCGTAAAATAATATTATTATTATGTTTAGTAAGCTTTTTAAGTCTATTCTGAAATAAATCACCTCTCTCTGCGATATTTTTTTTGGATTTAAATCAGATAATTGTTTAATAATAAATCTGATTCACTATGATTTTATACGATACGAATAAGCCCGTTGGACTGGTATCAGACGGAAACGGTCGTTGACACATATTTATAAATTTTCTTAGTTACTGAAACAGGTTGTGAACATCTTGGCAAACATAAATGTTTTATATATATCTTTATAATAATCATAATGGCTTGACTCGATAAGACATGGATTTCTTTTTACTTTTTTATTAATAAAAAGTAGTTAGACAATCATAATAAACTCAAAATAATTTGGAATGGTCAAATTTGCATGTGCGTGTGCTCCGCAAATAGCCTGTAGTCAGTATTCATAGTCGACCGACTAAATTAGTCGTGTTGTCCTATTCTAACTAAATGTGTGAGTGGGACAACAGTAGACCTGATGAATAGCAGCATATAATATTTGGGGCAAATAGTTTTGACCATGCCGGTGAATGTTATAACAAACAAAACACACCGCCCGCTATCTGTTATCGAAGTACACGTTATGATATAACTTAATAATAATTGACAAGCTAGCTAATTACTTTTGTGCCATTAGTAATTGTCTTGTAGAGTGCTTAATGAGATGATTAGAGCGTTGTAATGATGAGTAATATGCTAATAGCCATATGTCGTCTTTTGAATCATAAAATAAAATCACGGTAAAGTTGAAACATTTTTTTTATAACTGATAACTTTAGACCACAAATATTAGAAGAACAGACAGCTGTGTAATAGAACACAAAAAGATGTGTTGTATATGTGTGTGTAGTGCACTGACAATGTACGGTATACAAGGTAGACGCGTGTGTGCGTTTGTTGAGTACCACTTGTTGCTCGGGAGTCGGTGTCGGGTTCGTGAACTGTCGCTGTTACAAGAGGAAATTATGGCCTGTTTATAAGGCCCTTCACTGAGCTCACGCATAAAAAAGGATCGACTTCAGGTAGTTTAACTTTGCTTTACGTTAGATTGATATATTGTATGTTTATAGGACTGTATAATTAGCTTGTCGTCAATGTGAAGCGTTTATTATTGAACGTATTTTACGTTCAAAGATAATTGTATATTGTTACAAATTATGAAGTAATTTAATATAAGTAATCACAGAATAGAGTTATCATATTATATTGTTTTCGAGATTATATATTATTTGATAAAGTCAACAAAAATATGTGAAATTATAAATATATCTTTTACTTTTTATTATATACTCTCAACACAAAGTTTGTTAGGAAAGTCCGACGCCTATAAAATTATGTGTGTCGTACCACATGCTTCGATCACTTTGCTTAGAATCGAATTCAGTACCTGGTTATGAGGAACGGTGCAGTTGACATTTGTCCTCGAAGGATGTTTCGCTGGGATACATTTACAATAAGATAGATTACACACGCCGCTGTGTCCAGCTGTCACAAAGGCGATTAGCGCCAGGAGCACGAACAACGCGGGGAGGCGCGACATGTTGCCGCGCAGGAGCGCGACCAACCGCGCGCTACGACCGTCATGCACAGACTGGCCGCTACTCGCTAGCCCGTTAGCTCGCTTACCGCGAGCCCAGAGCTGAGATTCGAGAGCCGAGAGCCGTGAGCCGACCGTCCACTATCGCTACTATCTTTCCGGATGCTGGCTCTAATTATAGTGATGCCATTTAATAAAACATGCTTCAATTATCGATATCGATGATGAGATTTAATTAGTATTATTCTATCCAAATTTGCTAATTACCATCGGCACGCGTAGCCATAATTTGGTTATAGTAATAATTGGCATTGAAATACTAAGATAATTATAATTTACACTGTGTCAAATATAAGATTCTATGAAGTTTATTCCTTTCATTAATTTTAAATAAGGACTAAATGCGTCGTAGACTACGCACAGTGGAGACTGAAAGCTTGTTGAGGAAGAACCTTCAGGACTTTAAATACTTACGACCGCGAAATTAAATGAGTAATTTGATAATATCTATTTATTGAAGCTTTTAAAAAACAAAATCACGTAACAAACTTTTGTACATCTACAGTTACTGTACGTATCGTCTTAAAAATCCTTTCCCTTAAAAGTGTTTTTAATGTTTTACTATTTCAAAATTTCCGAATTTCAAATCCTATAGTTTAAAAGTTAGGTTAGGTGAGTTCACTATGGTCTAGGCGGATCGTTGTTTTTTGTGTTACTTAGCTCGATTGCGGTGAGCCCCACACTACCACGACTAGTGAAGCGCATAAATGTAAATGCATTACCCAAAGTGAAAAAAGTTGCGGGACGATTTTTGACCTTAGGGTCAGGATTCAAAAAATTTTTACTTAAACAAAAAGTAGAAGTAAAACCTTGTTATTATTTGTAAAGACTGATTCAAAGAAGTGTCACACGTTGCGACATTCTGGTTTTTTTAATGTTATATATATTACTATTTTACTGTAAAATGGCGTAGCGGTTTATAGAATACGTGTATTTACTACATTTCATATAGAGAGAAACGGGACGCAATTAATTATAACAGTTCCGCTTTTTTTCTGAAAATAAATCAAACTTTTATAATATTCATGACGTATAAATGAAAGCTTAATTTTTAAATAAGTAATCGATAACAACTCAAGTCACTAGTGAGACGCAACGTACCATCGATTTTGTATCGATAATAACATAGAACCTAAAACTTTATGTACATAATAATTATGTTTGTATGCGGTGATAATTCTTGGAGTCTATCCTATATATCGAACTTTTGGAAATTAAAATAAATATTCGTCTTAAACGTTTCCATATTTATCCTCATATATATTTATAATTTATTCAAGGCGCCGTGTAAGCAAGGCGCGGTGATTATGTTAAAATGTCTGATGAACTGTTAAATATCATTTGGAATGATGTGCTCTAATTTTATTGACGTTACTGAATTAATGTACATAGCGCGGTTTGAGACTTAGATTATACGAGCTTTAGATGCGCTTCAATTCGCTTCAATTCATGAAAGACACTCTTTTTACTGACATCGTGTGACATCTGAGGCTTTGGACATCTATGGTGTTGTCTATATAATATAACATTGACATTCTTTTATTTTTTTTAACCAAAAACTTAGTAATCAAGCATAATAATACCCCATACCCATAAACAAAAATTGGTGCGATACAGAGGACAACTGCACAGATCAGGATATAAAGCATTATTATTTAACATACAAACATATTTTGCCTATATAATTGGACTGTTAAAAAACATTAACCGACTACAACGTTGTCCTGCGATTTCTGCTTAGCGTAAGTTTATACTCGTATATCTAGTTTTTATAATATGGTATCGAATGCAATATCATTTAAAAAATCTGAAATTTTGTAAAAATATCTTAATATAAGGACCTGTTGCCTTGAGTTTGAACTAGGAATAAAGATTTCTTTATTTTTCGTGCAGATGCATATCAACCGAGCGGCAGTTCCTGCAAGATTTCGTGTCGGGAGCAGAGAGTACGGCGGGCGGGAGACTCGCGCAGTGGCTTGCACCGGGCCCGCGCGTAGATCCCACGCGGTGCGAGCTAAAGGGGCCACTGCTGCCGGTGCGGCCGGCAGCCCGTATCAGCTTGCCGATTCTCGTTAGGGATCAGTATGGAGACATTGTCTGCTCTCCAGCCGTCAAAGTCGAGGTACAGTATACGATTTAGAATCATTAATTATTGAATAAACTCTACTGATTTAAATAATCAAGTATAACTTGTCTAGTTCTCAATTCCATTTAAATCGGTCAATATTTAATTAGACAATTATCTTTGAAAATTAATTCAAGGTATATTTTAAGTGATTATTATTATTTATTTCTTTTTTAGGTGACTTCTAACACGAGCTCGCCACGTTTAGTTTGCATTATAGAATTTTACAGATATTTTGATTCTTAATCGAATTTACTATTGAAATACATACTGTATTCGAGAAGAATTTAAATTATGCGGTACACATATTTTACATATGTGCAAATACATTAAAAAAAGCATATTTTACAAACAAATTCCTATGAAGCCTCGACAGGCGGTTGCTACTGAAGCTCAATTTTATTGGTTATTTCTTCCGCAAGCGTAGATATTCAATTTCGTCAATCAAATCAAAACAATTTTACAATAGCCGCCCGGCTCGGGGAGTGATCATTTTCAATTAACTCTACCTTACTTGAATAGATTATGACGCTTCTAAATCATTGTTCGTTTCAAGGTAGGAGATATCGCTAACACATGCTATTTCCTTCATAACTAAAGATGATTTTTCTTACTTCATGAGTATTCAACAATTGTAATTCATCATTCATAATTTAAAGTTACATTAATATTTTGTAATTGTCGAAATCGGTCCATCCGTTGCGATTTTATAACACATTTTAGACATTTAATGTCCGTTTGACGTCACACGGATCCATCGCATCAAATTGTACTGTATGTTATGGATTTCTTATCTCTAAAAATCTGCATGTAAACTAAATCTGTTACTGATCCTCATTTAAGTACTGTTAATAGATTTGTTTTTTGGTACTTCCTTTGTCGGGATAATACATATTATTTTAGTTATCTGTTATAAAGTTTTTTTTAATACTTATTACAGTAATATTTATTACTGTGCAGTGTTCAATAATAACTATTAAAAAAATCTTTATAAGTGCAATAATATACACACGAAAAATATATTAATATATAGTGTTTATATTATAAATGTATAAAATAATGTTTTATTTGAGTTTGGTTCAATATTAAGTGTATGCCTGTTATAATTTCCGTATTTTGCCTCCAGGTCGTTGTACAAAGATTGGAAGACAACATCTTTCGAACAAATGCATCTGCAGTCCCAGAACGTCGCGGCAGCCTGTCCGATGTGCCCTACCAGCCAACGGTACGAGATACTATGTGGTTTCATGCCATTACAATGATGAAGGTAGGTTACACAATAATGAAATTAGCTTGTAGACAATCAACTTCACATTGTTCTGGACTTTGCCGTGCTGATATATAACATTAACTGTTTAGTAAAATAAAAATTTGGTTTATACATTGAAAATTATTTTAAAATTTCATAATTTCATAAAAAATTCTTTAAATATGATATTAAATAGTAATGAATTGTCAACAGCCTTATCAAAATTATTCATTCGAGGAGTTGCGTTATGCAAGTGGGGCGTGGGGCGTTGCCAGCGCTCTCCTGGAAGGCACAGGGAGCGGCGGCCGGGTGCCGGCCGAGCGGATCATTGTGGACGTGCAACGTGACGGCTCTTTCGTCGCTATTTGGGTTCCACGTGTACCGGGCAATTATATCTTTAGATGCACATTGGATGATTACCCTACGTCACAGGTACAGAACTGCGTCAGAATTTTATTGTAACCTTTTACGATTTTTTTTCTCTTAAAATTGCAACATCATTAGGATCGTCGGAACAATATCTTGATAGAATTTTGATGATTTTTTATGGGACCGTTCCATGTCGCTTTTTAGGATTTGCAAATTGAGGTGGTCGAGAGCGGTGGCGAAGAGCAGACTGTTGATCGCTGGCTGGGTCCCTCCACGTTCCGGCTGCGTCGCTTCGAGGCCGAAGATAGCGCCGGTCTGCGCGTGCGCGCCGGCCCCAGCCTGCAGGCCGACGAGCTCGGACGCGTGCCCACTGGAGCTTATGTAGCTATTGTTGAAGAGGTATTCAAATACGCAGGGCGACTAGGTCACGGACACCGGCACTTCTCTTGTTCGTCTACGTTAGAGGTTGGTCGGCGGGTTCGATACCCTGTCGTGACAAATACTTGTGAGGCCGGCAAGTTTCTGTCACATTTACGGTGTCCGTGCTCATATGTATATATAATACATTGTCTCAGGTTTAACTACCAAACCGATTTAGATACAAATTGGCCTAAAAAAATCAATACACAATTTAAAATTGAAAAAGAAAATGTAGAAGACTATAAGTTTAAACTAGTTTATATGTGATTGGATTTATAAATAATGTATACATTGAATATGTGAATGTGTTGTTGTAAGGTGGCAAACAAAGACGGTACATGGGTGCGTCTCAACAACGAGACGACGCAGATGTACGCAGAGGGCTACTTGAACGTGGCGTGGTGTCTGCAGTACAACAGCCACCTCGACCGCACGCTGCTGGGGCCTGTCGAAGACGAGGACGCGCAGGTCGACATTACAGACAGATTAATTTATTTAAAAGAGTAACTATAGAGTTCGTTGCTGGTTCTTCTCTGCAGAATCTACGTTCTGCATCAGTGGTACCTTTACTTAGATGGACACACCAGACCGTATATTCGACGAATAAAAAGTGCTTGAAGGCATATTTAGTTCGTAGTTTCTTATGCAATATTTTTGAATTAATTTCAAAGCCCTTTTTATATGATTTTAACTAAAGGTAAAAGTAGGCGACAACCTCTTTAATCAGGAATAGGGTTAGGAATTTAATGCGTTATATTACTCTACCAAGGGTTGGCCATTTGCTTTCATCTCTGTTACGCTTACACGTCGAAACCACTAAATCTATTTTGATGACCTTGGGAAAGGATACCTTTTATTTTGAGGCTTGAATGGTTTGAAATTGTTATATGTAAGTTAGTCACTTTCGAAGATAAAACCATGTTACTTTTCCTTATAATAAGTGCTGTTCTCAGAACTAAAACAATACTTAAATTTGTATGTTGATTTACAGGATGAATACGCAGAAAATTATGAAGTACTTAACGAGGCTCGAGCGTTGCTGCCTCTGTGGCAAGACGAGGAACCGAGCGCTCCGAGCAATGGTAAGCTTGTAACCTAACCCGACAACCTTGACCTATAAATGTGCTTTAAATTAGTTCATATTGTATTGTTTTATTAGTTACAGATTCGAGCGCCGATGAGCAGCGTTTCCCGTTCTCTATACAGTGCGATTTACCAAATGAGGTTTGTTTAATTTTATTTTTGGAAATATTTGCATGAATATAAGTCGTTAAGGACGTCTTAATCGAATGTATTTATTGTATATTGTTATTATCTTAAAGTGAGGGCATTGTCTCATTATAAACTAAGGATCGACCTATCCGTACCTACTGAAAAAAATACAAAATTATTGCTGATGCTCCTTCGTACATTACAAACTGTAACGCAACGAAACGAAGTTAGTCACACGTTCATTACGAACATACTTATATGTTGCAAGCTTGTGACTAACATAGTTGCGTTGCGTTGATGTCTTAACATTTTGTTTGTATGGAATGGCCTGTTGATATATGATGAAATCTATGAATGGTGGTTATTTTCAGAGCGATGACGCCAACCCCTATACCTTCGGTGAGCCGAGTAAGAGAGGACGTCTCCTACGCAATCAGTCAACTTCGATGCCGACACCTAGGTATGCCGCTTTCTCTAAATTTTATATAATCGCATTTTTAAAATAATTTTTTAGGATAAAAATTTATACGCATACGACCTACCCGATGGTTAGCGGTTGTTGTAGCCTATGAGCGCCATACATTTGTAGTAGGGGTGTGCGAATATCGTTCGAATCGAACCTAATCGAATATCAATATTCGATTCGACTCGAATTCGAAATTCCACGAATCATTCGAAAGTTCCCGAATAATTCGAAAAACTTCGAATAATTTGAACATTTTCGAATAATTCGCGAATGAATAAAATATCTCTCGATTTTAAATTGTTTATCGTATTTATTATTTTTAAACAAAAATTTTTAGTAAATTTTCAAATGTTGCATTTTTCATAATATTGTTATATTTTCTGTATTTGCAACGATGTAGTTTCTATTATTTCATTCTCTTTATATTAAAAATTATAATAATTGATCTATTTGTGTAACTATATTTCATGGTTTGAATAAAATGTATATAGACTGTTAAATTCATATTTGAATATTGAAAATAAGAAACACGAAAAAAAAAGAATTCAAAATACTCGAACTAATAATTCAATATTTTACGAAGAATTTTTACTACATAATATAATATTAATATTCGATTAGAAAAAAAAATCCGGGAACTTTCGAATTATTCGATTCGAGTTTCGAATCGAATATTAATATTCGGACGAATACTTCGTAAGTTCGAATTATTCGCGCACCTCTAATTTGTAGGTGCCAACAAGAGATCCTTTGCCAGTAATTTCACTGCTTCTACAAATTCAAACACAGCCTACTGCTTTACGGTAGAATATCTGACACTGTGATGGTACCTATCTAGCTAGCCTGGCACAGTAAAAAGCCTATCAGTGATATAAAATTTGTGAAAAAAATAATTATGATTACGGTCAATATAAATGTACATTTGTCTTCAGGCGCATGCCGCGTCGTAACAACGGCAACAGTGATGACTGGTGGCCTCTGAAGCATTGTTCGAGCGACAACATTGTAACGTCTCTGGAGGTACCTTGATATACATTATTTTGAAATTTATTGTTGTTGTCAAAAAAAAAAAACGAAACAGTGATAACAGATGTGGTTCAAAGATAAAAATTTACATTTCGAAATAATTATTTCTAAATTATAATAAAAATCATCGAAACCAATTACTAAATTACAGAAAGAGTATTCGATAGTACGACGTCTCTAAACAATTGATATATATGTATAATATATATTTTTTGTTTGAAATAAGTGTTGTATTAAATGCGATATAGACTGATATACTGGAGACGAAGGACGAAACGATGGCGAGCCGCGTGGCGCAGACCGGAACTCAGACCTCGCCCGAGAGCCTCCTCGAGGATGTCGTTAATACTCACTATGACGCGCCGAAGGTTCTTTTACCCACAATCTTTTGTTTTACTAACTTTAACTCGAAACATTTAGTGCACTTATTTATTTATTATTATTTATATCCTTATCTATATATTAACATGGTAGACTGACGATTAGCCATAACACTGACACATCACATGACATTTCATATTATATATATAATAACATTTTATATACGTTGATTAAATTCAGTCATTCAAAGTAGAGCTACAAAAAATTTAATGTTTCAATCTAACTACAATTATTGGCGGTGGATTATATATGCAACTGAGTTCTGCAGTTATTAAGTGGTGTTATCTACATCAAATATGAGTAGCGTGATTCGACGACTTTTAGTTATATTGTATTAAGGAGTTTTGGGCTATCAATCAATATGCCAGTGTCATCCTCGAGAATTGAAAGGGAATAATGTTTGATAAACATATATAATGATAATAGCATTAAGTCTGCCTTCAGGATCATGAAAGCAGTACATTTTTAATAGGAGTAAATAATTATAATTTTATATTATTGATGTTTCATATAACATTTTCCCAGCGATAAAGAGATGTTATGGACATTTTCCAGTTTTATTATATGTACAATTGTACATGTACGAAAAAGTAAAATTCAAATGTGATTTTTACACAACTACTAAAACTCAATCTCATAAAATAAAGAAATAAACAAAAAAACCTCCTAAATCTCAAAAATAAAAACTATTTTATAGGTTCCTAGTTCTACCACTTATTTAAATGCAACGTGTGCATTCATACTTGTGTTTGAAATATACAAGGACTTTGTTTGTTTGTTACTTTTTCAAATTTACACTGGTAAATTATTGATAAAGTTTAGCGGTGAGATGGCTAAGACCTTAATGAAAATTAAGAAAGATGTTTTTTACTAAATACATTTTTAGCTGCATGCATCTTATTATTCACAAATTCAAATTCACATTCACGTTATTACGATTTTACCACATAACCCGACAAATACTCAAATTATAATATATGAAGCTCACATAACGAAAGTTATTCAATTAAATTATTTGTCCTGATACTAAAATCAAACTTGTGTCTAAAACAGTAATTACAGAAATATTATAAATGTTATAGTTTTCCACCAATACTTATGATGAGTAAATAAATGACAAAACTTTAAAGAAGTAATCAAGACAATATTTTCTGTATTAGCTATAGTGTGCGCTACAGCCAGGAGGGTAGAGTGTGCACCGGTTGATTTAATCTCATGTTGTTTTCGTAAAATGTTGATCATAAATTATAAACAACGTTAAAATTTAAATAGAAAAAGACATGGCTTTGCAGTTTCGCTTAAAATTTAGTACCATTATTAAAAAAGTTAAATTAAAATATTAAAAACCATTGAGAGAAGTTCACCAAGTCGATGATATGATTATTTCAAAATATACTTGTAGGGATCCTAGTATGTATGTTTGTTACTTTGTATGATATTATGTAATCAGGCATCATAATACATGCTGTACCAAATTTTGATATGGTTTTTAATAGAGTTGCTACCATAAATAATATATTCATCGATGCTATGCCCGCTATGTAAATAACGATTTTGCGCAATATTTATTAATTATTAACATAATTTTTCTACTTTTTTAAATATATATATTTATTTTTATTTACATTTTCGCCTTCGGCACCAAGTTATGTTTAGTCCTGCTAGCAATACAGGAGAGAAGCTTAGCATAACATTTACTCCTAGTGACGTAGATGTCATAGAACACTAAGAGAGAAGTGTCGTGTGGTTTTTGGAATGTTTGTTTGTGTGATAACTTTAGGGGAGTGTTCGAAGTAAGGCTTGTAACCACTGACAGGTAAGGGTAAACTATATGCCTGTAATTTTAATGAGGTTTGTATAGTATAAATTGTAATTCTTTTAGCGGGAGCGGAGCCCCAAGCGTCTGTCGCGGGAGCACTTCGTGCGTTCCTCGCGCAGTCGCCGCAGTGTGTCCCCGCCCCCCGTCGTGCCCGTGCGCACCCCGCCACGCAAGTACGCGATCAGCCCCGCACAAGCGGAATGTGTCCGCGCTATATTTGCCGCGATGCTCTGGCATGAAGGTAAAAATTACTATACTGTATACTTTTCTTTGTATTTTATTAAATGTTTATTTTTAACAACCACAATCTTAGCGTGTATGGTCAACACAAAAGTCTGTCTTAGTAGTAATGGAAACTGCCATCAGTTCTTTCATTGACAGACTTTGTCACCATTATTCCAGAACTTCTGAACGTAATTATTTCATTAAAATGTACATTGATAATGTAACATAAATTGGATGTCTAATGATAATCATATCCCATGAGCATTATAAATAAGTAGTGACCGACCGAAATTTCGGTTTCGGTTTCGGTTTCGGCCAGTTTCGGCCAAAAAATTTAGTTTCGGCTTTAGTTTCGGTTTCGGCCAAAATATAGCCGAAACTTTCGGCCTCGCCGAAACTCGAGTGTTCGTGAGTTTTCGTGCGTTGTTCGGTAAACTTCGCAGCCAACTCGAGACCGCGCGCTGACGCGGCCAAAAATCTCCAGACATAAGTATTAGATTGATCTTTAAAATATTGTGAACACAACGTATTACTAGTTAGTTATGTACCTAGTATATCTAACTACAAGTTGTTTCTTTTTTAAGAGTACTCCCAATAGTAAGTCCTGTATATTCATGACAAAAAATGTGGTTATGACTTTAATGAATTTTTTGTTTTTATTTTATTTAACTGTATTTAACTGTCTATATTATATACAGTGGTGGCCAACTAATTAGGGACATTGGTATAATAAGAGTAACATTTATTTATATTTTCCGTAATTTCAGTTTTCAATTCAACTTTACTTCTCCTTCGGTCTAATATAACTCTGGACAAATAATTAAGGAAACTTAAGAAAACATTAGAAATAATGAACGCAGAATGTAATGGAAGCGAAAAATGTATATTTATTATTAAATTCATTTAAAAGGAAACGTTTTCTATTAAAAATTTATATTAAATGTGATTGCCATTATTAGCTATAGCCATATCGACATCGGCGCGGCATCGACTTGATCAAATAATGACAAGTTTCATTAGTGAAGTTCTTCCAGGCGTCTTTGGAACTACTATAGAGTTGGCTTAAATTTCTGTTTTCTGTTATTTCTGAATACAAATGTTCCAAAGAATTCATGTCTAGGCTTTGGCAGGATAATTTAAAACTGATAGTAGTTCACCGGCTAGATATCATTTAATGAACAGTGAAGTATATTTTGAATCGTTTTCGTATTAAAGCGCTGTCGTTTTAATGTAACTTCGCCACTAAGTTCTAGTCCAAATATTTCTCTTTCAATAATTACAGAGCCCACAAAGGGAACTTTTTATAAAGCTATTACCAGTCCGCGATCTAAATTTCTTTTATAGGCTTGAAAATATTGTACAGCGTTGGAAACCATACTTTTGGAGTAAATGAAATGATACGCTATTTTAGGCTATGGCTATTTACGTTGAAATGAAATTGTTTTCGCTTGGTCGTTTCATAACTTAAATAAATGACCCATGTTTAAGTAATAAATTGTGATATTAATTTTAGAAATCAAAAATATAAAATAAAGAATGACGCCAAATAAAAACACAAAGGCTTTCCGCCTTTGTATTTCAGGTTTATTTTAAAAAAATCGAAAATAAAACACTAACTCTTGCTGTCCCTAATTAGATGGTCAATTTCGATGCGAGAGATTTCTTTTTACTAATAATTTTATTTTAATAAACCACCATAAAATATTCTTAGCTTCGAAAAAGTACACACCATTGAACAGTATAGTTTATAACGAACATTATCTCATAAAATTAAACTTTTAAAATATTTAACCAAATTATTTTCCGTTCCTAATTAGTTGACTACGTATATATGCAAATAAATGTTAAAAAACTTGAAATTCAAATTTCAGTAAAAAAAACGTAATTTTAAATATTTTTTAGAAAGTTTCGGTTTCGGTTTCGGTTTCGGCCGAAACTGAGAGGGAGGCCGAAAGTTCGGTTTCGGTTTCGGTTTCGGCTGAAAAACCAGTTTCGGTCGGACCCTATAAATAAGTGATGATTTATCATAGTTTATGTAAGTTTAAAATTTGCTGGTCCCCATGTGTAACGATACCAACTGTATGTGATCAGGGATAGTACACGACGCCATCGCCTGCGCCACCTTCCTCAAGTTCCACCCGCAGCTGCCGAAGGCGGGCGTGTGCGTGGTCACGCGGCCGCCGCACGACACGCCGCCGCCGAGACCGCAGCGGCACTCGGTCGAAGTGTCCAACGCTGGTACGTGCTGTATACTTATTATGCCATCTCATAATGTTTATAAAATATTCGCCCCCTAGAATAACGATATGAATACAAAATTTCAACCCCTTTTTCATCCCTTTAAGGGTGCCCTTTTCATATTGTTACTTTAGACCGTTGTAGCTAAAACTCTTACAAAGTATGAGTATCATATTTATTTATATCGAATCGACAACCTAAAAAATAAGTTTCAAGCTTCTAGCTCCCCCCTTATTATTCCCCTATAAACCTCTTACAATCCTTTCTTCGCATTAAAAAGTAGCCTTTATGAAGGACAAAGGCTCAGGCTCTAGACTATCTGTGTACCAAATTTCATTGAAATCGGTATCAGTAACTTTGGCGTGAAAGGACGACAGACAAACAGAGAGGCAGAGTTACTTTCGCATTTATAATATTAGTAAGGATTATGCTTTCGATGTACAGGTCAATATTTACACATTAATCCATCTACGCTGGAGACATTGATGTGGTCCGGCATCGAGGCAAACGCGAACCGTCCGCGTCAATCTGACATAGAAGCGCCCATTCGCGAAGAGGAAGCCGGAGCTTCACATGCTCATGATGCTGGTCAGTATACGTTTTAAATTAGTTATTTTTTTTTGTTTTTACAGAACAAATATTGTAACTGTATATTTTTTCTCAGGCCCTTGTCCTTCGGATAGACCTGCAGAACCTGTGGGCCCGTCAGTGGTGAACGTCTTGCCACCGGCTCTGCGTGCAATTGTAGCACTCTGGGACGTGTTAAACGATGCTGATCAGCTTGTCGTAGCTACTGACAAGTATTACATTTTTTAATTCTTGTAATAATTTTGAAACTTTATAATTTTTATTTTAAATTATACAATATTTTTGCTCAGGAATAGAAAAGACAGCCGAGCGGAGCAGTCTGAGATTGATTCAAAATCAAATGCTACACCCAAAAGAAAGGATTATAAATATGGCAAAGCGCCACTTATGGGTGAGAATTCTATTTGGTGTACGTAATGATTTAAATGAAACATTCGTAATATCTAGTTGTATTCCCAGTACACTAGATAAAATGTGTAAATATTTAAATTTTTTCTTACTCTTTTCATTAATGCCGGTATTATACCCAGGGTCTGCTTATTACTCTTACCCGGATTTGACAAGTTACGAGGTTTTGTATATAGCGATTGCCATCTGACCTCTGCAACCCTAAGGACGAACCATTAGATAAGAGTAATAGTTAATGATTATTATCAGCTGTTAGGATAATAAGCGAGACCGACAGCTTAACGTGATCTCTGAGGCACGGTGGGGAGACTCACAAGGATAAACTCTTAGACCGAGACGGAGTTTTATAACGTCAATACAAATATCCGCCCCGAGCGGGAATCGTACCCGCGACCGTCGAGACTGAAGTCCGGCTCGCTGTATATCGTAGTGAAGTGCGAGCTGTGCGACGGCGGCGTGGTGCCGCCCCCGCTGGCGGCGCACATGCGGCACGTGCACCCCGGCTGCCGGCGGCCCAGCCTGCGCGGCTACGACCGCAACGGCGAGTACAAGCAGGCCGACTCGCTGCCGGCCGGCGAACAGCCGGCGCCCGAGTGCGGGCAACTCTCGCAGGGTACGTTACGACGATTTATATTTATTCTTTATCACGGTCAGCAAACAAGCATACGGTCCGCCTGATAGTAAGCAGTCACTACTACCTATGAGCGCGCGTGATAATTGAAGTATTACATGCGCTTTGCCAACCCAAGGGACAGGAGGGACGGAATCAGAAGAGAAAAAAAAGAAGGGAACAGGAAGGAATGAAACGCAACAGTACCAATGAAAGTTTTTCAAACAGTTTCAATGAAATTTCAATAATTCTTAATAATGATAATGTACATTATGTAGATTCAGCATCTTTTCTGGGTATCATATTAGATTCCAAACTGCAATGGCAGGCACATATAAATAATCTATCAGGGAAATTAAGTTCAGCTATTTTTGCCATACGAAAAATAAGGCAATTAACAGATGAAGCTACGGCTATTTTAGTTTACCACAGCTGCTTCCATAGTTTAATGTCATATTCCATTTTGATTTGGGGAAATGCAGCAGATATCAATTCAGTTTTTGTGTTGCAAAAACGTGCTATAAGGGCTATATTTAATTTAAAACCATGTCAGACTTTAAGAGAATATTTTAAATCAATAAAAATTCTTACAGTAGCATCCCAATATATATATGTAAACATAATGTTTGTACACAAAAATATTCATTTATTCCGCAAAAAATGTGATAACCACAGTATAAACACTCGACATAAACATAAATTAATACAACCTACTTTTAGACTGAAAAAGGTTCATAATGCGTTTCTGGGTCAGGCTGTAACATTCTATAATAAGATCCCCATAGAAAAATTACAATTGTCAGAAATCAAATTTAAAAAATTTATTAAAACCTGTTTATCACTAAAAGCTTACTATAGCATTGAAGAATTTAAAAATGACTCCAATGCATGGACATAGATAAATGTATTAAATTTATTTTAAATTAATTACTGCTGTAACTATTCATTAATGTGTTGTATTTTGACGATTCATAAGTGCCTATTAATGCCTACATGAATAAAGTATATTTTGATTTGATTTTTTTTTATTTTGATTTCAACAGTCCACATATTAACTATACACATATGTTTCTCAATATCTACATTATTTTATAACGACAAAAGGCCAACAACCTTTTACATAATTGTACTGTTCTATTTAAAACTATTTTTTTTCATTTTGTATGCTTCATATTTTGATTTGATACTATCAGAATTATTTTAATTTAAACTTAATTTTTTATTATATTTTCCACTGTCTTTTTTTATTTTGTATCCGTTCGCTACGACTCCCGCCACCCGCTCAGACCTTATCGGTGTGAAAATACGAGCAACGTTAGTAGCGTACCAACTGTGGTACATCTACTGCGAGAAGTGCCGCGAGCGAGCGCTGAAGGCGATCGCGCGACAGCGGCTCCGGGCGGGCCTCGAGGACGAGTGCCTGCTGCTGCCGCCCGGGATCGACCACTACGTCATGAGGGACAACGCCGCCTTCCTGCTCGACCTGGCGCCACTCGTCAACTCTGGTGAGTTTCACTTTATTTGTACATATAATTATTAGATAAGTGCAAATTAAATGCACGGTGGCTACCTACTCTAGGTGAGACCTTCAAGAATAATACTCAGACCGAAACAGATATGTGTATCTATGATCTGTACAAATATATGACTCTAGCGGAAGTTGAACCAGCTACTATCGTGGCTAAGGCAGGCTTTTCAATTCACAACTTTCATCTAACTCTGATCAGTTACTTACTTTATGTATTTATATATTCGTCCTTTGTCCCGCTCCATTTATAATTGTCCGATATGTACATAAACAGAATCGAGTAGTTCTGGCTGGCATGATGTAGGAGGACGCAGCCCGCCGACACCACCGGGCAGCGTCTGGCGCCCAGCGCCGCCGTTCCAATGCCTCCCGGCGCTCGGCGCCGCGCCCAAGAATGCAGCAGCACACGATACTGCAAGATATCACTCACTCGGAAGACCATTGCCGCCAACTTTGGTAAAAACATCTGACATTATTATGCAACACTTCCTCAAATAAAAAAAAACTAAATATTTATAAATCGTAGACGCAAACAATATAAGACGTATGTTATGTAGGACGACACACCGTCAGCATCAGGTGCCTCGAGCTCCCAGAATGCACGCGTTCCGCGCTCCGTGTCCATGGGCCAGGCGGGAGGTCGGGACCTCGCTAATGCAGCGCGCCCACCGCAAGCAAACATCGAGCCCGACCAACAGGAAACACTCTCTGGTATTATTTATAAAATAATATTTATAAAAATACTAGCGGCCCGCCCCGACTTCGTCCGAGTATATAGTATAATTTTGTTTCATTTATAATGTACTTTTAACATGGCGTCATCTATTCGATACTTAATCCAGTCAACCAATTATATCTATCTGTTACAATTTTATGGAACTAACAGATATTATGATGACTCTTTGTTAGTAAACAAATAATTCGCAATAAAATAATATTGCAACTATAAATTGAGAGATAAACTATCCTATCTTTCAAGTTGGATGAAACTTCATACAGTGTATAAAATTTTATTAAAATCGGTTCAGTAGTTTAGGTGTCCATCGCGGACAAACAGCATGACATGTAATTTATATATATTAATCATAAAGTTTAGTAAGCGCGGATATATCACTTATTCTATTATTTGTTGTAGGAGTCGGTTCGTCGCTATTAGCGCAGCCAAGCGCGGCGCTGCAGAAGCTGGTGGGTGGTGGGGAATGGACCAGCGAAGGTTACGCTGTGTCCGCCTTCGAGGCGCCTCACGTCGATCCTGACATAATAATGCGCAGCCCCGTTATGGCATTCATCATATCTAAACGCGACTTGCCATCGTGCCGGCAAAAAATAGATGCCTCCGTTCGGATTAATACGATCAGACAGTACGCTTTCGAAGTAAGTACTTACAGTAATTATAGTTACCAAGTGTTCATTTCATCTGTATAGCTCGCACAATATAAGTGGAACTAAAATGGCGGCCGTCTGCGCAGGATAAATCATGAACAAAAATGTTAGACCAATGCTTATGGTTGCACGGGAAATTCAAATTTCTTAAATCAACAAAATCGTGATTTTATTTTAAATAGATTTTTTATAAAGCGTGAAAACGGATTTATGTATAAAATATAGTTAGACAGGGTCGTCCGGAATGTGCGACAGGCGGGAGAAGAAATTCGATTGAGTGGGGGCTAGCGTCGCCGCGTTACTACAGTTACCCGCGCCCCCTTCATTCCTCATGTCTATTGAGACCCAAAAATGTGTTACTGCGCATTCAAGATCATAGTTCAACTTATATTGCGCAAGTTATACCTTACCTTAAGTTATACCTTATGCGTTATATTTAATTTAAGAGATTTCACATGTAATTTGTGTTGTTAGTTACATTCAAAATTAGAATTAAAATATTCTCTTTAACATTATTCAATAGGCACTAAACTGGCTTCTCCGCTCTACCTCCCAACCGACGAGCGTGCACGACGTCATGTGGTGGTTCTGCAATGCGCTCGAAAAATTCGCGTACATCGTCCCGCAGCCGCTCTCATACGAAGACAATAAGGAGGTAAGATTTCTTACCAAACAAGACATATGACGACGACGTTATGGCGCAGTGCTAGCTAAGCTGCTTTAAGCACCACAAGTCGCGGGTTCGATTCCCGCTCGGAGCAGATGTTTGTATTGATCGTCCAGACATATTTTCCGGTCGGGTTCTGTTTATCCTTGTCATTGTGTATGTTTTCGGACCCCGACACAGGATATAATTATTCTAATGAGGGCCATTGAGCTTGGAGCGTTTATTTATTATTATTATTACATAGGAATTCTTTAACATTCATTGTATAGAATACGGGTAAAGACTGGAGCCGGTACCCGGTCCCGACGGCTTCGGCGGCAGCGATATGTCCGGGCGGGCGCGCGGCGCGGGGCTCGCGGGCCGCCTTCCACGCGTTCCTCGGCTCGGTGAGCGCGCTGGCGCCGTCTCTGCACCCCGCCAGCGCCGCCGCGCTGCAGGCCGTGCGCTGCTGGGCGCAGCACTACACACAGCAGGATAGAGCCTTCCTGCACCGGTAACGACTAGCACACACCACTACACGTCGCCGACAACTAACAACTGTTTAAATGTTTACTAAATTACGAATGTGTGGATTGTTAATGCTGCCCGGATCAGATCGCAAGTATTTAGCGTGATTAGCAAGATCTTGTCGCACGCTGAAGACAGCGCGGACGGCTCGATCTGCACTCTTCAAGAGAGCTATCATAGCTATATAAACAAGGTTTGTTTTAAACTAAACTAAGGTCATTTGAAGAATATTGATTATATCTGAAAATACAATCGAAACTTTAGAACTAAACTGTAAACAAATTAACGTTAATTAATATTCGCTTAACAGCAACAGGAATATATATGGAGTTGCCCTGATGTGACCAACTGGTGCGAGATAAGCGTGTCGTCGCGTACCGGCATGGCGGGTGCGCTGATTGACGGCAGCACTGAAACGTTCTGGGAGTCAGGCGACGAGGACCGCAACCGCGCCAAGTGGATACAGGTTCTGTACTCGGGACCCTCGCAAATGGACCGACCGCACGTGCTGTGCGTCCATGTCGACAACACTCGAGATACGTTGGTAAGTGACTCATTGGTAATTGCAAATTTATATTCGTCAATTGACATGAGATGATACTAAACGTTTTGTTATTTTTTCAGACTAAGACATTACTAATGTCATTCTTGTATAGCGGTGGATCAAGTGAAATGTCTCATATGCAAGATATTGAAGTCGATCCCAAGCTGGCTACATGGGTTTGCTACACTTTACCAAGTAAGTACCTATAATTGAAAACATTATATTCGAAGGTTCTTTTAATTTTTATTTATAAAAATATATAAACAATAAAAAATAAGAATTAATATCTGATATAATATATGATATCTTAACTAAAAATTTAAGCTATTTATTTTTTTCTTATACTCCTGGACTGTCACTGTGTACTATGGTTACTTTCATAATGTAAAGTTTAATATTTTTTTGTGCGCACAAGTTCAATAACAAAACATTTAATAATGTATAACTGTGACGATATAGGATCTACCAGCGGTTCGGTGCGCGTCCGATGCGAGCTCCGCGGGCCGGAGGGAGCCGTCCGCGTCCGTCAGCTGCGCGTGCTCGGCGCGCCCACGCTCGACCCGGAGCCGCGCTCGCTGGCGCACCCGCTGCACTCGCTCGCCGAGAGGGACACGCTCAGGGTCTTCAGACTACTCACCTCGCAGGTAAGATATTATATCGAAGTGTTTATGCGTCCTATTTAACTTAGCTATTTTGTGATTTTTTTTGCCAACCTTCAGAATTATTCTGAAATTTGAAATCGATTGTATATATTTTTTTGGATTTTTGAAACAATCCAATTTTACAGAACGGAAAAATTATTCTGTCAACATAGACGTCGCAGCTATTAATTATATAAAATTTAATCGAAGTTGTATTTTAAGCTTCGAACCGTTAATAAGTATTTTATAAACTTTATGACTGTTTGCAGGTATTCGGCAAGCTGCTTGAATGGGAGCAAAGCGGGAGTGAGTCCGGCGAGGGAGCGGCGGCCGAAGAGGCTGTAGGCGATGACAGCGATTTGCGCGAGCACGTGGTCGGTATACTGTTTGCCGGCCATCAGCTCACTTCTCTGCAGCGACAGGTATATATCTGACTATGTAGTTATAGGATAACTATTAAATAAACCATTTACGAAATTTTAATAGAGTAGATGATATAAGACATTTGAATGTAACAAATGTTGAAGTGAGTCTATGATTATGTTCGTTGTTGTAAGGTGATGTCGCACATCGTGTTCGCAATCGGTTGCGAGGCGGCCCGCGTGCGCGACGACTGGGAGACGGCGCTGCTGTGCGCGGAGGCGGCGGAGCGCGAGCCCGACTACGTGCCGGGGCCGCCGATCGTGCACCACCAGCAGGACAACTACTGCTTCGAGATGCTCTCGCTGGTTAGACAACTACACTACACACATACACACGCACACACACAATGAACTCTGAATCTGCAATCTGTGTCGGAAGTAACGTTTTCAGATATTATATAATATTGCATAGGTGCGTATTTAAACCAACTAACCTTGTTGAAAGTAAAATGTAAGTAGCTTGTCTGTAGGAAAATAATAAAATAAATAAAAATAGCTACATTTTATGCTTCTTATTTTGCTGAAATTGTAACTATAGATAATTTAACTAAATGAAATATTATGTTTAGTTGCTGGCACTGAGTGGCAGCGCGGTGGGGCGCGCTCATCTCGCCCAGCGCACTGAACTGCTCGCCGACCTGCTGGCGCTGTTACACACGGGCAGCGAGCGCGTGCAGAGACAAGTATGTACTATATATTTAGCTATTGAAGTAGACTCTTTCCATGTCTTATATTACAAATTATAATCATAAAAATCTTTAAATTTAATTTTAATTGTAGGTAATATCACTACTGAGACGAATGATCGCCGAGGTACCGCCGCAAAAAATGATATCGGCCCTCAATCAAGGCAGAGATTTGACAAGGTAAGCAAATAGTACTTTAGTCACCACTTTTTCCTCTTTTATTTCATTTTACAAATAATTCAACATATTGAAATATTTGATGTTCGTCAGAGTATCACTACTGGACTATCTAGTGTGCTACGTGGGCAAGGCGATAATCGCGCAAGTGAAGGTGAAGGGCGTGGGCGCGGCGACTCCGGGGACCGTCAACATGGGCGCGAGCGTGACGCCCGCGCCGCCCGCCGCCTGGTTCATGCGCGGAGACACCACCAAGACTCACGCGCATCTCGTCGCCAAGCTGATTACTGATATGGCCGAGGTGCGTAAAGGAAGAGGAATTTCTGCATTTATAAAGCGATTCGGATTGTTTTTTATTTGTAAGGCTGTTTCCGGATTGGTCCTATATACATTTTGTGCTTTTCTGTTCGATGAATTCCCAAAAGTATGAGAGTAAATGTACTACATTACAAGGTAACCAGGCCTGGAATAAACTGCGCGTGTAATGAAAAAATAAATACACGTGATATCTTACTACACCCCCCTCCCGCCTGTGATATTTCGTGGTATTTACTAAACCATACTTAATAATTCACAGGATAAGGTGTCCGTTTCATGGGGACACATAACACGTTCCGCGCTGGTGTACTACGTGCGTGCGGTCGCGCAGATCGAGGAATCGGAGCGCAGCCCGTCGCGTTGTATTTCGTCGTCCGTCGTGTGGCTCGCCCTCGCCTCGCTGTGTATATGCGATCATCACCATATTGAACTGTAAGATTACTATATAATTAAAAAAAATAGTGCAACTCGCGGAACATAAGTTGAAACAAAATGGAGTGTCCTCAAGGATCGGGATGTCACTAGGGTCGCCGCATTACTATAGTTACGCGCGCCCCTTCGTTCAACTTATGTGCCGCGAATTATATAATAATAATAAAAATACTTAGTGGTTCGATGTTTGATTTCTATTCGACCTTATTAAATAAATGATATTTCCTATAGATCGGACGGAGCAAGCGAGAGTCAGAACACCCTCGGCGGCGACTCGGAGTCGGAACCTCAATTCTGTGCCAATCACGATGACGGCTCCACGTTAGCTGCTATCGACTGTCGTTCGTGCGGGCCGCTGTGCGCGGAGTGCGATCGCTTCCTGCATCTCAAAAGAGCTGCGCGCAACCACCAGCGGCAGGTGAGTGGAATGTTTACGTGACTTTCAATTGATATCAAATTGAAGAACGCCGCTTAGTTGGAATGTCGCATTGCCTACGTTCATTGTGAGCGCCGGAGCCCCAATCTCCCACCGAAGGGGTCGGAGTGTACCGTTCCTTGTATCAATTCCAAGTTAAAAATAGTCAAAATATAACCAAATTACTAGCAAAGTTTCCGAACTTGGGCTGGCGCTGGCTGTGACGTCACGAGAACCAATTTAGCTCTGAAACAATAATTTCTTGGGTGTTTCTACTGAAATGCTACGAGTATTTGGGAACAATGCAATATTTATAGGTTATTATTTTAAATTATTTTCACTACATCAATAAGATAACCCAGCTGCTTCTCTAAGTGACGTCATACGGGCTATAAATATTGACTGTCTTAAATGAGTTATCACATCTCAATGAATGGACTGATTTTGATAATTTAAAAATAATATAGCTTAGAATAATACAGTATTGGTTTAGATTTGGTTTGTCAATCGCAAAATGAGGATCATTGCGTGACTCACAGCATAAAAATGTAGATAGTAAACGTCTCGCTTAGATATGCAAAGAGGAAGAGAGCGCCGTCCGTATTGACATTCACGAGGGCTGCGGGCGGGCCAAGTTGCACTGGCTCCTGCTGCTCGTGGACCGGCGCACTCTGAAGGCGCTGGTGGAGTTCCGCGGCCTGGAGAGCACGGGAGCGGCTCCCGCCGAGACGGAGGGCGCCGTCGGCACAGCCGGCACGTGTCGCTTCTGCGGAGCGAGGGGGACGTCCGGACTGCTCGCCATTGGGAACATATGCTCTGATCCGCAGTGCCAGGTATGTATAGCAACAACACACTTAACGATAGATGGTATAACAGACAGACAAAAAAAAACAAGCTTCTATCTTAAGCGACAATCGAAACCACGACGAGTGGGCCCCCATCGGGAACGAAGTTCCTTATGTTTTTTCTTTAACTCCGAATGTAGTTCAAAGTCAAATCTGTATATTTCAATAGGCTATATAATTAAAAAGACACAGGGAAAGAGAGAAACAGGGAGAGAAAAAGTTGCGCACACGGCTGCGCACGCACATACACACACACAGCATATGGTATTTCTATACGTGGCGATTTCTACTAAATCGCAAAACCCGTACGATGCGTTAAGGAACTTCGTTCTAATAACGTTCGTCAATTGATATTAAATGTACAATATTATTCTAATATACACCGTTTTTTTTATTAATGCACTATTTTCAGGTTATAGTATTAAAATATAATGGATTATTTTACCCCAGGAGCACGGTCGCGACGCATGTACACGCGTCCATAACTGCGGGCACGTGTGCGGTGGCGTGCGTAACGAGCGCACATGTCTGCCGTGCTTGTTCGGATGCGCGGCGATCGAGTCGCTACGACAGGACGCCGACGACATGTGCATGATCTGCTTCACCGACCCGCTGCAGGCGGCACCAGCTATTCAGGTAAAGATTGGAATAAATAGTTTAAGGTGGGCTAGATCTCTCCGGATAATTTTTATGTGTATTCCTCTCTGTTCTACTAGCTCAACACCGTCACGGCGGGTGGGGGGTTTGGGATTATTTGTTTATGTGGGGTTTGGGTGATGTCGTAAGCGCGACGCGACGTGTGAGACAAGGGATTCCGTCTTTACCCGTGCTTATCTGTGCTCTCTTGTAGAACGTGCATCTATATCTGTATAAATACTAGCTTTTCTAATCAAAAGATGAGTGGGATATTCAATCACGTTAGTCACCCTCGCCCTGCCTACCCGTAAAATGCATCTTCACCCCTCGTTTGAAGGAGCCCAGATTATAGGAAGCCGGCAATGAGTTCCACATTTTGAAAGTTTAACAAAGAAAAGAATTGGCAAATTTCTTTGTTCGCGAAGGAATTGATGCCACAATAAGTCGGTGATATCGGAGACCGGCAATCGTAGTTCTTGTATAAAAAGGGTATAAGGGAGAATAATTCCTCTGAAAACTCGCCGTGATACAGTCGGTAGAAGGCGCTTAGGGCGGCAATCTCACGACGCAGATAACGACGATTTTAACGATAGGTGCCTCGACCTGTAAAGGGATCGAATCTATGAACAATCGCTTCGTTACACAGGCGGCATTTTTTTTAGTTTATTGGTAATAATTGACATCATAACATTATATCACTATTGTTTCAGTTGACTTGTGGGCACGTTTTCCACTTACAATGCTGCAAGAAGGTCCTGGCTACAAAGTGGGTTGGGCCTCGCATTACCTTCTCTTTTTCGCAGTGTCCTATTTGCAAGGTCAGTAGAGTTACCGAAAATATCGGCGATGAAGACATTTGGTATGAAAATAACATGGAATATTTTTGTACAACCAGGAGGACATAGCTCACTGGACCCTGGAGGAGCTGCTGACGCCCATACGTCAGCTACGCGAGGAGGTGCGGCGCAAGGCGCTGATGCGGCTCGAGTACGAGGGGCTGGCGGCGGGCGGCTCTCAGGGCCGCGCTCAGGAGGACCCCGCCGTCTACGCCATGGAACGTTACGCCTACTACGTCTGTCACAAGTGCGGCAAGGTTGTCATTTTAGCTGTCTTTTAGTTTTTATTATTTTATTTTACAACCTTCAGATATTTCTTTATAATAAATATTTCTACTCTTCAATTTCAAAATTAGTTATACTATTTCTTATTTATCGATTTTACTGCAATTTTTTGCATCATTATTATTATAAAATGTCTGTATGTATAACACTGGAATGAACTGCTAAGCCGCCTTAAGCGTTACAGGTCGCGGGTTCGATTCCTGTTCGGAGCGGGTGTTTGTATTAACCGTTCAGGCGTGTGTTCCGGTTTGGGTGTTTCTCTTCGTCTGTGTCTCCGGACTCCCGACACGATATCATTATCCTAATGCGAGTGTTTGAGTGTGTTGCGTGGGATGTCAGTATTATATGATCGAGACGAGTTGAAGCGAGATTGTGGTGCGATGTCGCAGGCGTACTTCGGCGGGCTGGCGCGCTGCGAGGCGGAGAACAGCGGCTGGTGGGAGCCGGCGGAGCTGGTGTGCGGCGCGTGCAGCGACGTGGCCGGCGCGCGGACCTGCCCCAAGCACGGCGCCGACTTCCTCGAGTACAAGTGCCGTTACTGCTGCTCCGTCAGTACCATGTCACACATTCGCACCGCATATTACACGATTACCTCTACTGTCATTGATTATAAATACACACGATTTCATTATTCATATCAAATGTTTAAAAATTAAAATGAATCAGCTGTTCCCCCATGTATAGGGAAATATGTACTTCAAAATTATTTTAAGTTTTTTTATTGAGTATATTTTTTATACTTTCCATTTCTTAGCTCGGTTCGCGTGGTAAAATATTTAATTATATTATATACGTACATTATATGTAACCTACCAATTTTTCAAAACAAAAACTAAACATCCTGTACTGAAAGAAATATGTTGTATTTTATTACAACTAAGGGCGACATTTAATCCATTCTTTTATAGTTTTTGGCCTTTAATTTATAACTCAACGTTTCTCAGCCTATTCATTGGTAGTTCCAGTTTCCATTCAGACCTACATCAAATCATAAGTTGATATGGCGCTTTGGAAATATCAAACAAAAGTAGTTAACATATTAAGTTCAATACCCCTACAACGTATACGAAATTCTATAACTACAAAAACCTGTAATTTCTTATTATAAAAACTTATTCATAATTTAATATTGCAATACGACTTCTTAAATAAATAGGAAATGTGTTATCAAATTAATAAATTACTGGACGATAAATAAAAATATATTCTAATATTGAAATGACAACAATTTTTACTTACAACAAAATGAAATATTACAGTAGGAAATGCTTTCCAAAAATATCGTTCATTACTCCAATATTTCGTGTACATGTAGTTCATTGATTCATTAAGATAAAATTCCCGTAAATATTGAAAAAACAAATTCAAATGTTTTATAATTAATGTTTTTATTTAAACCCCTCAGGTAGCAGTATTCTTCTGCTTCGGCACGTCGCACTTCTGCAATGCTTGTCACGACGACTTCCAACGAGTCACCAACATACCCAGACATCTACTACCGCAGTGTCCTGCTGGTGAGTCACCTTTCGAATAAATAAATAAACGCACACACACTCAACGGCCCCTTATTAGGATAGTGATATCCTGTGTCGGGGTTCCGGAAACATATACAAGGACAAGGACAAATACACCCATAAATACATAAATATATACAATAGATAAATATATACCTACATTTCTAATAGGGTATTACGTATACTCATATTATACAGTGATAAATTCACTCAGATTATTGTCATTATATAGGGCCCAAAGGAGAACAGCTGTCCGGTTCAGCAGACGAATGTCCCCTGCACGTGCAACACCCACCGACGGGAGAGGAGTTCGCTCTCGGCTGTGGCGTCTGTCGACACGCGCACGCGTTCTAAACATAGACGCGTCTATTATTAAACAATATACATTTTATCATTATTACAACGACGTTACTATCTATTAAATTATTTTAATGTCATGTGATATATATAATTATGACATTAAAATAATTTACTATAATTAATACAAAACACACGGATTTGACGAAACAGAATATTTTAAGATCGAAAAGAAAACCCTTTGTTATGGATAGAGTCAAAGTGTTGTATATTTACAACATGCATACTAAGCATACTTTAGTGTCGATAGACCATTTAACATACATAGAACAACTTGTACTAAAGTAAAGGATGAAACATGGAAGTATACTCGTAAACAAGTAAAGAAACGAACATTATTGAATGTTCAGACATAACTTTCCCTATTTTGAGACGAATTACATGACATTGCGATATAAATAACTTGTCTAAACGGGCGATAAATACCTGCTTGAAATCATCATCTTATTTTGGACAAATCTCTTCTTATAAGTGAGATGAAGTCATTGAAAATAAAACACATTTTGTGTTGTGTTAACAGTTATTGATTAAAAATAGCCGAATGGCTTATAAATATATTTAAATTCTAATTTAACCTACAATACAATACAGAGCAATAAAAGTCCCACAACGATGCTTTTTAGTTACGTTTAACTAAGATGACTTAACTTTGCTACAGTTACAAAGTACCATGCCTTGCGGTTTGCTTTCTGCTATGTATAAATTGGGGTTGTCGTATAAATTATTTAGACGTTGTGGGATTGGATTTTCGGGTATTCTTTTTACAAATTCATTATACATTTTCACCTGTCATTTCAAAAATTTTGTATTCGATTATTTGAATTTTTTTTATGCGTTATCTATTAAATTTCCTACCATACATCGGTGATGCTTATATCGGATCAGCTTAAAACACATTCTTGAGCGACCGACGCCGAATATTATACAGTAATCATAGTTATTAATTGACGTAATTATATTCTACAATGTTGTATTTAAGTAATCGTCTAGTAGATTATTAAGAATTGATGTGTTAAACAGCATTTCTTTTACTGCATACAAGAATATATTTATATTATTTTGTGATAGAGCTGCCCGTAAAATACGTATGCGACTTTGAAGAAGAGTGTCATTATTATTGCTTTTTTGACAAGGAAGCAAACGCGATACAAACAAGTTTGCTACTTATCTACAATTAATCTATACTTATTGATACCTGTTTTAAAATTTATTTATGCTACTGACAATTTAAAAAGGATCCATTAGTCATTGTGTATCTTTATTACATATTTAGAAGTGATTTGAAGAATAACAGCGTTAGGAACCAAAAAATCGTATTTTACGGGCGGGCCCATTTTTGACATTATACCTACACCGTCACTTAATTTTTGCGTTACAATAAGATGCGCACATGCAATCAATCAGAATTAATTCTTATTTGTAATGAGTTTGTTAAGCAAAAACTTTTTGGATATTTGGTAAAATATTATAATAATAAGATTGTATTCGTTGCTCTGTAATTAATTATTCATATTTCATATTTATTTTAATGTTAAACTTTTATTTAATATATTACTTTTTGTTAGTCAATTTGATATTAAAATAATTTAAACGTTGTCAAGCTCTTGCAACTTATCGTATGTTTTACTAATTAACATACTTCGGGGTAGTAGATACTCACCTATCCCTTGGATTGGCAAAGCGTTTGAATGCTATTGACCTTGCGTTCATAGAGAAAAACGCGTAAGCTATTTGTCATAATAAGAGGAAATAAATATGAAAATGAGTTGCAAAGAGTGACGATTTCGTGTGTTCCTTTAGTATACAAATATTTTACTTTTGTTAAGCAAATGTATTACGTTTAATATTTATTTGCGTAAATCTGTATTCTGATTTGGTATATTATATATTCCTATGATATCGTAGCGTGTAATAGAAAGTATAATAATCGATGTTGTAAAATCCTACCTTCTCTTATATAATTTTATTTACTTTCGATTTACTAGATATTAAATTATGTTGATCGGTTTAAAACTACTTATTTATATTATAATTATCAGATAATGTAGTGTATTTTTGTTTTATTATATATTAGTTTATTATATTTGAAGGAAGTGAAACGAATCGTCCAAATGTAGAACGTTACCAACGCGATACAATAATTGCTGTCTTTTCAGAGCTTAAAAATAACACGCGCCATGATGCATAGTATGTATATGCCTTTCGAATATTTTGCATCTTCAATATCATCTCGCACTAACAAGTTCAGAAAGCAATTTAAAATTACTGTGTATGGCGTTGTCCTAAGATAGAAAGGCTTAACCATTGGAAGTGTATTATGTATGGACTATTTTTAATTTCCAAGAAATAAAGGCTATTTATATTTGTATTTATAATTTGTACTAGTAATTTTATCATTAATTTATGTGACCCTGTTTCCATTTCAATGTTATTGGATGTCGTGTCGTCGTTCTAATAGGTGTTGTGTAACAGTTTAAACTTCATTACTGTGTCTCAGTAGAATCGAATGTGTCAATAATATCTCCATAAGACGATAGTATTCAGACGATACCTAATTTACATTATTGTCGTGAAAAGGTCATAAGTAATTACAGAATTACAGATTTGAGATGTAGATTGGAGAAATTATTGAAACAGCCATAGAATAATACCTTCTTTCAAAGAATTAATCGACGTGCTCTAATTAATATGTGTATGTAAGTTTTGGAAAATTTCTCCTCGTTCGTGAGGGCGTCCTGCCCGGGGTTGCTGGCAAGCGAAAAGTTAAGACGTGGATTACCAAAATTAATCTTGTGAAATAGTCCAAAATTGTCAAAACTATTACATATTTATAACATAAACATAACAATACATTTGGCATATATAACAATTTTATTTTTTAAAATATTCACTCACGGAATAAAATATGTGCTGCTAATCTATCCCAAGAGCCCACGACGATCAGACTTTATCGAATTTAAAGTGCAGTTTTATACACCCTGTCTGCATGATATCTTTCAAAGTAACTATGATCCAAACTTCTTATTCGGGAGTCGTTTTTACCTGTATTAGAGACATACATAGAAAAACTTTCAGCTTTTATAAAATTAAGGTCTAATCGTCGTGGGCTCTAAATCTATTCTAATATTTGGTGCACTCTAGTCTTCTATTATAACGAATGAAAATAGGTTATGTGAACTAGGTAAGAAATTTTTCAATAAAGCTTACAAAATGTATTGATCTTGTATTATTTAATCCCTTTCCTACACATTGTTCTTATATTTTATTAATTTTTGTTCTCACAAATTTGTTTGTCAGCATTTTTGTATTAATCATGATATTTAAAAAAAATCTAAAACTTTTAAAATTGTAGCTTATAATTATTATAATAATTATATTTGGAAAACCATAAATAAATAAATAAATAAACGCTACACACTCAACGGCCCATTAGGATAATTATATCCTGTGTCGGGGTCCGGAAACATTCACAATGACAAGGACAAACACAACAAGACCGGAAAACATGCCTGTACGATTAATACAAACATCTGCTCCGAGCGGGAATCGAACCCGCAACCTTCGAGGCTTAAGGCAGACTCACTACCCATAACGCCACAACGGTGTCAATATGTCCAGAAATAGCAAAATTAAAATAAAAATCTTTTTCGACTATCCCAATTTTATAATCTAAGATTAGATTGATGTCTTTGATTGTGTACATCGGACTTTATTGATTTTTATAAATATTGGTAATTGGATTTTAAAACTGTGTATAGCATTTATCACAGAATAAAATAAAGTCTTATTCATAATGATTTGTAGTTTTTGCGTAGTAGACATAAGGCAATATATAATAAAAGGTTCAATTTAGCGTAAGCTCGTAAAATAAAAAAATCACAACACTTTCTCGAATATTTTTATTATATTTAAAACGCTCAGTTTATGATACTCGAATATATTTTTTAATCATTCCTTCAAAAGTGTCAAACATCGCGATAATTCTATGCGAGTTTTAGAGGTCGCGAAGCAGCTCCAGGCGAGTCTAAATGATTGGTAATGAAAATTTAAAAAAAATTGTAGCAACAAAGCGTAGAAAGGTTCACAAGTATTCGGGTACGTGCTCTCTTCTCAAGCCTACTTGGAGTCTGACCGCTGGACATTGTATCGCCGGATTGCTCTCAGCTATGTCGCAGTCACCATCTGTCAAAGGCAATTTTTCCGCCTAACAACGGATTTCGAAGACATTTTATTCCTAGCAGAACCATCTTTTGGAACCAACTACCGCCGGCGGTGTTTCCGAACTTACTCATCACTATTGTTATTTTATTTTTCTTTTCTTAAAAGTCGGCAACATACTTGTATGTCCATTAGTCTGGCAGATGTTCATGGGCGGTGCTCCATTTGCCCCGTTATGTGTAAGAAAGGCCTGTAATTTAATCCGCTCATCTATTAGTGCAGTTCGATTGATGATGATCGTGTTATGCAAATATTTTGTTTAATAAAAGTCTTTTCACTTCCGATTCATAAAAATAAAATGAAAAAAAATGTAATTTGAATTTTTTTTGTAGTTTTTGCATAGTAAAAATTGTGAAATATGTAATAAAATAAGATTCAATTTAAAATGTCTGCGTTCGCAAAATAAAAATATAAATTTCAACGCAACACTACAACATGAATTTAAAACGCTTAGTTTATGATATTCGATTATACTTCATTATTATTTGCTCCATAAGTGCCAAACAGTACGATAATTCGCTGCGAGTGATTGGAGGCCGCGACGCAACTCCTGACGAGTTTCCTTATGTATTGAAAATGGAAATCAAAATAGAGGGCGAACAAGGTGTTCTACAGTATTTGCATTTGTGTACGTGCTCGCTGCTCAAGCCTTCTTGGAGTCTGACCGCTGGACATTGTATAACCGCTTTGCTCTCAGCTATGTCGCAGTCGCCGTCTGTAAAAGGCATAATTAAGTACAACATATCCTTTCATCACGAATCGCCTTACAGCAGCATCTTGTCAACAGTCGTTCATCCAAATATGTATTTATCTGACACAGCTATTCGGAACGATGTTGGACTCTTGAAATCTGAAAAGGTACATATTGCGAGTTTTGTAAAGCTGAGCTCCATAGATTATTTATCTTTAGGTGGTAATAAAGTTTCTAGTTTAGGCTACGGTATAACGAAGGGTGCTAGCGGTGTGTTCGATGACGCTTATAGTGTAAACAAGTCGTTACAAGTTTTGGATATAATCATTACAAAATGCATATTCAATGATTATCCCGTTTACCCAGTGCTCTGTTCAGGCGGCCTTTGTGGTAAATGGTCCACCGTCTGTCCCGGTGACTCCGGAGGTCCGTTATTGCATGCCTCTGGCTTGGTGGGTATTAACACCGCCATTGACTTCTGGAGTTGTAATGAAAAATTATCTGTGGTAGTTAAGTTAAAAGCTAGCTCCGGTAAACACACCGCTGTGAGCCCGTTTATCGATTGGATATTGAAGATAATAAAATAAAACTTGTACAGAAATATGAAATTATCAATTTTGGGCTATGCTTTAAAAGATCATCTTCGAAATTTTTGATGTATAATAACAAGTTATGTAATTAATACTATTACCTTGATCCGCAAATACCACTTATAAAGTGATATACTTATATTTATTATATAATTTATATGGAAAAGACGTAAATGGAAATGAATTTTAAATACATAATGGAGTATTATAATTATATTGCGTACCTTTATTGCAAAGACAACAACAAAAAAAAAAGAATTTGTCGATAAAAATATAAATAAATAATTGTGTGTGTCAGCTCTGATGCAAGAGTGGAGTTTACTCTTTAGCACGAAGTATGATGGTCCTTGAATATGCAATAGGCAAAGAGGGTAAAAAATATATGGTTACATAAATAAATAAATACAAAATAGATATCCTAACATGCATGAGAAAAAACATACAAACATCATTATGTTAATGTGTACATAAAAATTGTGAAAAGTAAAATAATAATAATATTATAGATAAAATAATAATAATATAAAAAAATTAAAAAAATTCGACTTAATATCTTTAGTATTGCTTATTTTTTTACCTTTGAATAAAAGAGTACATCTTCATATTTCTTAAGGAGTAGACTCCAAAGACTTTTCATAAACGTCATCTAAGCCCGGTCTCATGCTCGCCAACTCGCCGGAGTTATAACACCCTTTGCGTCATTACGCACGCAGTTATTATTTTTCTGGGCGATGCCACTCATATCACATCAGTACTCTTGACAGCTGACAGTTCATTCGAGCCAGCTGTAATATCTGACACCCAATTGAAAGGCCTATAGAACTATATTTTGCGCGCCTACTATTTTTATTTAATTAAGTTTAATGTGTTGTAATTCACTAATTAGAAGATATTTTTTAAACTATAAAAACTTCGCTTGTGTGGATTGATATAGACTGCTTTCATGCATCTGACGGTAATTTGATTTGGCCGAAATGACGGACGAGTAATCCTGCCCACCTCGCAAATCTCGTCGATGCGCGTAGTCTATTCTCTTATAGTAATTTGGCTACTCCAGCGCGAAGCACAATTTTCACCTGGTTATTCTAGTAGTATTATTAATTAGTATTATTAATCAGTCCTTATTTTTTGATTAATCAGTTAATCTATAAAAAAAATACTCTTGAAATTATAAAAAAAAACTTACAAAAATAATATTTTTTCCCTTCACTGAAGAATGATGTATAGGAATTTGTTATTTCGAGAAATCACCAGTTCGAAGAAAAGCCCGTTAAGGGTTCCGTAGCCAAGATTATGAGTCAAAATTAATAAAAACAAAATATTTACAAGTATTAATTGTATTTTATATTATTTCTTAGCAAAATATATGTAAGTTTGTTTTTATGCTAAAACGGTCACCGTAGCCTACGGATGTTTGTAACACTTTATCCAGTAGTCAAACCGTGCTGACGACCTAAGGTAGAAAGAAAAAAAGAAGGGGCAGAGGGAATGGATATTTGGGTCTCCGGTGATCTTAATCATCGAACGAAACGTAAAAGTACTGGCACTGCTACTTCTTATACTGTCTTGACAATTTTTAACTATAATATGTAGTATCATATCAATGGTATGTATAATTTGTAAAGAATTAGCTTATTAGTCACATCAAATGACAACAATAAAGAAAACGTATCTTGTAGAAGAAAATTAAAATTTGAAAAATTGTAACATGTGATTATAATTTTATAATGTAAGATGTTTGGCCCCCAAAAGGCCAGGAGGCTTACCTGATGTTAAGCGATCACCGCCGCCCATGAACATCTACAAGACCAGATGCAGGTTGCCTATCTTTCAGGAAAGACAGCCGGCGGAAGTTGGTTCTAAAAAGCGCTTTTGTAGATTTAAAGACATCGAGGTAGTAAGGGTGGAATATTGAGGGTTGTCGTGATGTCCGATGGTAAAATGCTATCGACTGCTATCGGTCTAAATAAATTATTATTTTAAATTAATAATTATATTATTACAAATTTTATATTTACACAACATAGAATAAAATAACTATGAATTAAACGTACTTTTAAACATTTAATTTTTTTTTTTTTACTAACGCCACTACAAAGTTTACAAATTGAAATATATCGAGCCGATAGTGAAGGCAGGACACACGCGTCCATCTAGCAGTACGTCATTGAACTGTCAGATTATCAGATTTTATAGAAAAGGAAGAGAAGCGCGACGACACGGGGTTCAGAACTTATTACACAATATAAAATAATTAATTGCTTAAAAATTAGGTTAAATTATCGAAATTAAAAATTAACTAAGCTGTGTTCTAATTTGATAAGTTATTTCTTTTTATAACGTAAGTTTAAAAAAGTAAGATAGTTTTAATTTAAAGGTAATAGCTATTGTTACCGACTGTATTCATTTGCAACAGGATATGGTAAAGGAACAAACTTCTACATCCTAATTCTTTATTTACACACTTTTTTATTGGCAAATATATATTTATTAACAAATATTTTCAATTATTGAATTATAGCTGGGCTTTTTTCGATCACTGGATTATTTAAATAGTATCTGAATCAATTTTTAGACGATTTTTCGTCTTCTTTTGTTAACTTTTAATAAACGTTAACTAAAATTTTAAGCTTGAATTTCATCTTCATGCATTTTACTAATTGGCATGCAGTTTTCATGCAATTTACTAAGGAAATGTTATATTTAATTTCATACATCAATGTTGCTCATGCTTTTACCATAAGTTTTCTTTTAATATACTATATTTGTACATTTCAATCTTATATAATGTATAATGACTTACCGGTGGATCGAAATACTATATATCTTTTTTTAATATTCTTGATGTTATTCCACATTTTACCTTATTATAATATTAAAACTCGTATTTTTAATACATTAGGCAGTCGAATAAGGCATTAGACACTAAATTACATAAATTTTAGTTTATGCTGTCGCGTTTTATAATTTTGTTAGTTTTACATGTCAAGCGAGTGCATCGAAGACAAAATACCCTTTGAAACACGATACATAACAGTTTAACCTTTTATTAATCATTATAATAAAAGGCTCATTAAAGGTTTGATTAAATTTTCAATGTAACCTTAATATATTGTCTGTCACGCCGATGGTTGCTGGTTCAATTTTCGAACTGGTTATTTCGATCTGAATGTTTTATATATGGCTCGATAGGTCTCAGCCGTGCTTAAAGTAGATTAAGCTAACGATCCCGTTTGTTATAACAAAACACCAATAGTCGATAATTCTTTGTAAAGAATTTACACGATTTCAATGATGACTTGATTTATGTTAAGTATGACACAGTTGCCTGTGAAACCTGCCAATTCTGTAATAAACAGACTCAAAGTATTTACGAAAAATCAAGAATAGTAATTTTCTATCTTAAAATGAGGAATTTAATACTTATTCTTAAGCATTTACGAATTGTGAGTGTGAATATTATTAACAATATAATTACATAACACCGCAGGCAGCGTGGTTTTAAATAGTATTTATTTAAATATGGTTAATAGATAAACTAAACATGGTATATAAATAACTGAAAAACCCGTAATGATATAATGACATCGTTTATTAGTATATGTTTAATGAATTTTATTGCAAGAATCGTTTAGCCTAAATATAGTTGGCATGACGTCGATCGGCAGACATTAGTCCGCTATACATACCACAGACTATATCGACGAGATAAACATTATCAAACATCGACATATACATTAATGAATAATTTGAACCATAGGAAGGCATGCCTCAACGGCGACAGAATTATGAGTCTAGTCTGAAGAGTACAAACATATTACAATCAAGGTACAGGACTTATTAAACATTTGGCATAAACTTGTCTTAGTAATAAATACGATGAACTAAAAAAAAATAAACTCTTATGATAATTCCAAAAGTTTTGTAATTCTGAAAGGTTAAGAAAACATTCTTAAACATCGTTTGGTATATCGCATCGAGGTTCTTTTAGGCACCGCAATATACAGAATAGTTTAGTTAGATTCTTCGTTACGAAAGTATCGACATAAGGGTGACGTCACACCGCTGTATCGCTCACCAAACTAACATGGCACTGTACTGGAGCAAAAATGGTACTTCAATGGAATTTTTAGTCCATAGAGAAACTATGATTATAAATATTTGAGGACTAAACCTTTTGGATAATAAGTTAAGTTAAAGATGGAAATAAGAGCAAGTAATTTAGGTATACAGTAAGCAATACCGCGGTGCAACTAATTGTATAGTCATATTATTGCTAAAATTCAATTTCTTAAACTCCCAAACTAATTATGGACTGTATTAACAATACAATATCACATTGTAATTTAATTGAGTTTATTGAGATTTACGAGTTATATTGTAAACAAATCACTCTCGTTAAATAGATTAAGAAATGTATAGTCCAAGTTAAGTTAAGAGAATCGTAGAACATGAAAAGTAGCACTGTCAAAGATACTCTCAATAGTACGATCGAGGTGAAAATGCGTCGTAATTTAGACGCTGGTACAGTCTATAACTATACCTGAAAAGACCGGAAAAAGATTTTTCAACTACAACATCAATAATTCTGATTAAGATACGTATATACTTCATTAACTATACATCGTTACATGGACAAAAACGATTTCATCAAATTATCGTATGCGGATTAAGCATACAGCATATAACGTTTGTTCAAAATTCCTATATTTCTTTGGAATTATTCATAATTATGAATCGCACAACTACAATATCCGAATGGAGAAACGTCGCTTATATTTTAAATATAATATATTAACATCCCAATGACGTCGTTCAATAGAATTTTTGGCGAAATGTATAGACATTCAAAACTGTGAAAATATTTCGAAAAGCTATAATAAAAAAAATAATAAAAACAATCGAAAAATATTTATATTGACAAATGATTTCGATTTGTGTTATTTTAAAGTTAGACATTTCGTCAAAAACTCCTATTAAATGTTCATAATTTTTTATTGTTCAATCTGTATAGTTAGGTGTGACAACTTAATCTACTTATTAACGTTTTCTGAATCGAATCAATCATTCCAATAATAGCCTTAAGAACGAACATCGCATACGAATCGATTTGTTACACACTTCAGGGTAATAAAATATTAAAATAACCATAAAAACCACATATTGCTTATTATCATCAGTCAATGGAAACATCACATTTATTAAAAGAATATTAAAAAAAAATACAAAACAAATCCCATTTTTTAAATTTAACTTGTTGCATAGAATAAAATATTTAAAAAATAACTAAAACATTATACCACTGGGTATAACTGAAAATTTGAAAAACGTCGTAACTATTAATCTTAAAACGAATTAATAATAACACTAAAATTAGTATTGGTGTTAAGATTTATTGCTGATTCGTATTATTCTAATTAGACAGATATCACATAATTAATTAATTTTACGTTACGACGTTTTTCACATTAACAAACCGGACAATACAGCATTTGTTGTTTATGAAAACATCTATTTAAAATAATTTTATAGCAATAAATATTTTTTTCAGTCTTTGTATTTATAATTCAAACGATTAGAATCCGGTTAATTCTTTATAAATTAGCTAATTACAAGAAAAGTTTTGTTCGCTTCTATCGGTCGGTCGAAACATTTCATATGAGGTTGTCGTGGATAAATTAATTAAATTCTATGCCCTAGGAGCTTAATAAATGATTTTTTATTATTGCACATGAATTATTCATAAATCACAGATTATACCGATAGAGATCTAGTAGTCTAAAATTTTTAAATAATTATTTGATTTTTTTAGAGGTAATTATATCACTTATCACACATCGGTTACGATAGTGTTTATGATGTGACGAATTCGTGAAATCTATAATGTTATATTTTTCGTGTTTACAATAATAATTTAATAAAGGACATTAACAACGAACTATTTAAAAAAAAAATACGATTGTGACATAGCGCCAGTTTACCTTATAATCGTGTAAGGTATATAATCGAAAATTCATTTAAAATTTGTGTCAATAAAATTGTATAAAATTTTAAGTTGATTTTTTTAATGTTTTGTAGATAGTGGTGTTTTATATTAAAATATGAGATATGAAAATATTTAATGTTTAGTTGTTTGGTGGCATTTTTAACGTTTTCGATCACAATTTTATTACTCCCTAATAATACTATCTCTTAATATATCTTATTTAGTCACATAGACTTTCGTAGGTATCTTACAATGACTGGATTTAGTCTTTCGTTGAAAATTTTTTAGATTTTAATTCATTTAGATTTTTTAAAATTTTATTTTCGTCATATCAATATTATTATTCTTAAGAAAATATAAAAATAATTCGAATAAATTTTATTTCATTTATATCGCTGAAATTAATGCCAAAACATGCATAATCAACTTTTAACATTATCGAGTCTTTAGAGATCCCAGTCTAACTTCCCCAAAATAAAAATTAGCACAACGTCATATGACATGCGTCGTCCGATGTCAACTAACGGAGTACCGCCATATCCTAAGAATTCTAACGGAATTTTGAACAACGTATCTATGCGAAAAAGAACCTCATATAAACGTTAAATCTAAACAGGCAACTTAACAAAAAATTGTCAACATTTTTGATATGTTCTTCGCTCGTTTACAAACTATAAATCGGTGATGTTGATCGTGTATTTAATTGAACAGCTGGCTTCATTTTTTACATATATTTTCTCACCTAAATTATATTAGTAAAAATAACGAAAATTCCCTAAATGCTGCTAAAGAAAGGATCAGTCTCTCGTGTATACAAATGACGTTCAGGTAAACTATACAACGTAAAGGCACACTCTGGATAAGCTCAACTGTAATCACGCGTTTTGTACGTAAATTATTAAGTCTTTCATCGAAGATCTTAAAATCGAAACGATTGATAGCGAATGTCGAACGACAAAAACAATGACAAGACACAAGACACATGACCGAGATGAATTACTAAACAACTTTGGACTTGGAATTTAATTAAATATCATTTCTCCTACAATGGAGGGTGCCGCTGTTGTCATAGTTTACCATTCCTTCGATAATTTGAAAATCAAACCTAGGATGTTTACCTACGTAGCAGTAATGTAGCTGTTTTTTTTTTTCAGGACTCGCTGATTTGTCATCCAGTCTCACTCGGCCAATTGCTCTGAAATATAAGAAATTTGTATCATTTTCATTGCAACGTGTGCTATTCGATTATTTATAAAGTCAATAGCTCTTTTTAAAGGAAAACGTGTTATTAGAGAAACTACTATATAAAACACTTTTTATCTCTTTTTCTGATAGCCGTATTTTTCTCTTTTTCGTTTAATAAAAGCACATTAAAACTGTTCCAAAAAAGGTCAAATTCAAAATAATGATAACAGCTTACCGGCCAGAGGTCGCCGGGGTCGGAAGCCGCGGCTGCCGTCCGGTCCGCGCGGCGCCCTCGCAACGACTACGCGAGGCCCCGCCGCCTCCTCCAGCGAGACCGTCCTCAGCCGAGCCAACAGACGCTCCGGCCGCTCGGTGCGAGCCTTCGTTATTGGTTTACTGCTGTGAAAGTAATGAGTAATGTATATAAGGGCAGTTACAAACTAGCGTTTTTTATCGCGCCTATACGATCGTTTCATCGTTTTCAAAAATCCAAACGCTTGTGCTTGGGCTTATTCCAGTGTACACCCTCGAAAGGTAATTTTTGAATCGTGAAACACAATCAAGCACTTATACGAGTTTATAAACGCACCAACTCTCGTATAGCTCGCGTAACATAAATTGAACCAAAATGTCGGTAGTCCGCGCAGGTACTGTCACGGACAAAAATGTTAGACCAATGTTTAGTGGTTGCCCGGGAAATTCAAACTTCTTAAAGGAAAAAAACATGATTTCGTCTTATTTTTTTTTTAAAGTAAGAAAACGGAATTAAATATGTCATTTAATTATTAAATCTTCTAAATTCAATTCCTTATTAATTAATTATTATTATTTTATTATTAATTTCCGACATAGCATAAAACAAATAAATATTACAGAAAAAAGGTCTTTAGGTTTTATTAAATATTATAATTTATAAAAGTGTGCGCGAGTGTTCTTAAGGGTCGTGATTTCGGTCATGAGAAAAAAACTTATATACTCGCATAAATCGCTAGAGTGTAAGCGTTCTTACTTTTTTTAATAGCTGTTAACATCGATATGGATATCTCGAAGATGTTTCAAGACATTAAACTAACACCACAAAAACTATAAACATAAATAAATTTCATCTAAACATTAAGTGAATTAGAAGCCTAGTTGTACCTAAAAATTACTTACCATATGGCATTGAACCATGGCACAGTTTGTTTCTACTTGTAACTACTTGTAACTTACCCGACTTTAACAACGTTGCAAGCGGACGACTTCCCGTTTCTCGGGTTGGTCAACATCACAAACTCTACTGAGTCGCCGGACTGCAGATCCGTCGGATTCCCGCGCACCTCTGACATGTGGAAGAAGAGACGACGATTCTCCTCACCCTCTATCGATAGGAAACCGAAACCACCTGGAACACGCATATAATGTTGAATTATTATAGAAAATTACAACAAACTTGGTATTTTTGACGTTTAACGTTGTATCTCATGAACTGTTATATATAAATACTCTTACGTTAATTTATATGTTGTACAATAGTAAGGACGCTTTATGTGCGAGTCCGACAGGTAGTTCGCCGGTTTTTATTACTTACCTTTAATAGCATCTACTATAGCTCGCCTCTTCTTCCTTATTGGTACGATATTAGTCGCCCTTCCTTCGAGGTCGGCTTGGAAAGTAACAGGATCGCCAACTTGAAGGATTTCACGCTTGCATGCAAGACCCATGATGCCGAATTCGTATGTCGTCCCTCCTTCCATTTGGATAAGTCCTATAAATGATACAAGTCCTATTAATATAATATTTTAATTTCATGAAGTTTTATATGAGAAAACGTTAATGAAATTAAAATGTATTTTATTGAGATGCTAGCGTCTGTCCACGACTCCGTCTACGCAGGCATCAGAAAATAAAAAAAAAAACCGTTGATCCGATCGCTCCCTACTAAACCTCTAAGGATCACTAGCTGGGTCAGTCTAATAAAAATCACTGCACATAAAAGAGAAACTTCTTAAATTTATAAAATATAGAATTAATAAAATGTATAGCTCTTTTTCCTTTTAATTTTTGATTGAAGCCTCAATAGCTCAACGGTAGAAGGGCCGCCTTCGCTCCGTTAACGCGAGAGTCGAGGGTTCGAACCTGACCCCCTTGGCCTATTGTTATACTTACTTCTAGCGCAAGCTTCGAGCTTATTTGGAGGGGCAATAGGAATATTAGTAATGCCTTGACAAAGCATTGTTAATATTTTTATAAAAAAATGTGTAACGAATGACCCTAAAAGTGATGCTTCTATACATTTTAATAGAGTTAAAATTTAATTATTAATTTTCGTCCAATAATCGAATCATCGAAGAAGTTTTACTTCAAAAACGAATAACAGATGTGTTATTGTAATCATTCATTTCATTTTGTTGCATTTCATGCATAGTTCTGTTGACGTACAATTGTACTCGTCACTTCACTACCGCTATTAACTGCTCATGCGCTCATACAGTACATAGATATGAAGTCTTCATCCGGTTATTACTCCATTGATACAGCAATATGATGATTTTGTACGGTTATATATGCAATTTTTGGGTAGAACTTAATAACAGAAAACATCCTACATTTCCATTTTCACCGTTTTCAACTTGTTAAAATAAGAATCGATTACACACGAGGTACCGTATCGCTGGCAAGCGGTGAAGATTTATAAAGGGTTCTTTAATCAATAATTTCTCGGAATATAAAAAGTGGTACAAAACAAAAAATAGCGTAGACTCTCAACAAACTTACAGATATTTATATCTATAGTTTAATAATTCTACGATATTCATATACATAAAAACTTTACACGGAATCTAAATAATAAATGTATGACGACCACCTTCAATTGTTTGTATTTATTGTGTGAGATGCAATTATGTTGTACAAATCGTAGTTCTTAGAAAGGATGCTGTAGTATTTGCTAAGTACCTAGTCTTTATAAATCGATATATAAATATTATGTCATACGGTTAATATTACAGGTTTCTATAAATATTTTTCTAATATGAAATAATTATTTACCAGAATATTTGGCTTGATCGGGATTCAACGCCCGCAGAGTACGTGTAACGGTTCCGTTTAGGATGGGGTCCAGGGACTTGGCGATGGGTACAGTGCCCTTAGGAACTGCCCTCACGAACTCCGCACTGGCACATCCACCCCCAGAACCATTGATACGACCGAGGCTGTATTCTACTTCCGTGCCGAGCTCGAGGCCATCCGGACTGCCTTCGAGATTACTGAAATAACATGATTCGTTGTAAGGATTATGACAAACTAATGTGATAATATTAGTATTGTAGTATTGTTACAGTACAATGCCATTTAATATTCTCGATAAAAATAACAACAAATATATGAAAAAATAAGCATAGTTCCTCAACGTTTAAAAAACTATAGACACATTTCAGTTCTATATATTTTAAGAAAATTTATAATACAATCATTGACATTGACTCGGAGTACCTTAAAATCAAATAAAATTTAATTTCAGCTTTTCTTTCGTGATAAAAAAATAAACGAATGTCTTTGGATATAGTATTATTGTTTTCCAGAATTTGTAGTTCGAAGATTTTACACAAAATATAAAATTTTGTTTAAAATGTAACACAATGAAACTAACATTATAAAATAATACATTTTTATTACGACAATTTCTGGTTACTTTATTGTACTCGTATAGTTTAATATCCTCGGTAAAATATAATTTTTATATTATCGTTAAAGCTATATAACACTGTGTTTATTTTATAAATACTATATCAATGGTCTCTATATTCACGGAATGGCGACACAGACGAATAACAATTCGTAGTCCTATAAGTATTATCTCTCATATACAAAATAAAAATACTTATTTAATGGCTCTTTGAAATCAGTTCAGTTCTAAAGATTCCACGTGACGAGAAAATATACAAGGTCTAATGGTTCAATGGTATTATTTCGCTCAGATATTTTGTATTATAATTAATATACAAATTGCGAGAAAATAAACCATTTGCGTAGACCATTAACAGCCTACTCGAATCATTAAAGCCGACAACATACGACCCTCCAAAAATATCAATAAAAAGCCATCCTTGCCGTATCAAACAGGCTCGATCAAGTATGTCAATTACTCGTACATACAAAATAAAACATTTCAAAGCTTCGCGCACTTATTTCTTATTAAACCAGAATACAATATAGACAGATTCCTCGAAAATAATAAATTACCTAAATAGAGTTCTATCGATTTTGTTTTGTCTTTTAAACCTATCGAATGTCATACTAAATAATTGATTTATAAATTAGTTTAAGCGTTTGCTTTTATTATGACGTTGTCTACAATGATACGAAATGCGAAAAAATACGTAGGCGTGGCTCAAATGGGGAAACTTCAGTTTAATGTCATTTGATTGAAAGGTTGAATGTTTTTTTTTGAAAATGAAATAACGAAATATACAAAGTATTGTTTTTAAGATTCCAAAATTATTTTTAGTTGCAATTTAATTGCGTGAATTATAAATGAGCTCGAGTTTTGTTGGCGCGATTAAGGTAAACATTTTCGAAATTTGCTTTGAAAAATAGGTCACATAACTGCTAATGGTTATGCTTAGGTTGTTCATTAAGCTTAAAGAGACAATAAGTGAATAAAATTTATGAAACAGGTTATGATATTTGACAGATTTTTCAGATGTAATGCTATTTAGACGCATATAACCATTACCATGTCAACCCACGAAATTGAAAAAACTGTGTTATTTATGCAGTAAAGTATATAAGTTGGTAAATGGCTGTAGAACATTTTTCTTTAATATTTGTAGGGTTTTAAGCTTTAAAACTTCTAAAAAAGCCATTTTTAATCATGCAATTTATGTATGATGTTAAACGTTTTAGGTTATATTATATACAACATATGCAGTTTGTATACTTAGTTTTTGTGAAAATAAGTAAAATAACTTACATAAATCTGAAATTGCCAAAAACTTGACCAATACATAAAAAAATCATATAAAGCAATTTGTTCAAAATTTTCAAACGCGTATTTTTCGAAATGACATTCGTGTGGGTTGACATGGTATTGCTTATTTGCGTCCATTTGTAACTCTTCATTAGTAAAGCAGAGTTTATGTTTAAAAGAAATAAAGAAAGAAAAGAAAGGAATCTCGTCTCTGGCATCGTAAATGTTGTGTGCGTGTCTATGTATGCAATTTCTACCGTAATCCTATCGACTGCGTCTCGAAGAACGTGCTGAAGGCATTCAGATCGGAGGATACTTTCTTTTTTGGTGATAGACGATGCGCACGTATCACGGACAGCCATGCGCAAAACACATTTTTAGGTTGTAATTGATTATTTAGTTGGAACGGGTATGAGAGCAAAACATGGCTTGTTATACGATATTATATGATGATTATAATGGAGAGATTTGCGTATGTATGTCACTGTAGAAAAAATGCTGCTTTAATGCATGGCAAGCGAACGAGTGTGTGCTTTATTCTTTGTTATATTATTGTCGTCTAGATTAAGCTTTTTTTTATTATACGGATGGGGTTATCAATGTAGAAGAGCTAAAATAATCTCCAATCGCTGTACTAACATTATTATGTACAATGTTTTGAAAAGATTTGGAGTCATTAAAGTAGGTTAGTTGTTTTATTAAAACACAAAAAAAAAATTGTTTAAGACGTTTTTAATAAATGAATATCCATAAGTATTACAAAAAAAAAAGCAATAATACAGATTACGATATAATATCATACTTAACAACATAATATAAATTACCAAACCAAAATGTTTTACAAAATCGATTAAGCCGAAATTTGTTATACACGTCGTGTCCTTTTTTCTAATTGTTGTCTGAAAGAACGTGCCTTAGAGCCACTGGCATTGAATTCCATTCCCGCTTGTGGCGTTTTTATTTTGATCATACAGTCATGTGTTCCAGTCTTGTGGGAGATGTACTACTGTTTCCCGTGTATTTCCGGACTTCTGGCGGGATAATCCTAATGGGGGCCGCGCCCGTTGAATAGCGTATATTACATCACAATAAGCTGTCACTCCCACTTGATACAAAATTAAATATAAACTGTCCATGCTCTCGGCATGCTTTGAAACTTCTATTTTTTATTACTTACTTATGTACGTATTTATTATTTATTTTTATAGTTATGATTTTTATTATTCATTTATATTAGTCTAACTAACATAAATTGAACCATGCGCAGTAACACATTTTTGGGTCTCAACAGTATGCGGTATGCAGGGGGCCGCGTAACTATAGCAACACGGCAACGCTCGACCCAATTAATACACTCGCTCATGGTTGTTTTCGTTCTTTAAAAATAAATTAAAATATAAATTATTTATGTCAGGTGTGTAAACATTTAATTTTATTTCAAGATAAGGTGTCATCCCAATAAGTGACAGTGATTGAAAATGTACATTAGCTATTATTACTTCATTTTATATACCTTTTTTCTATTCTCTTTATTTGTTTTATTATATTTAAGTAATTAATAACGAATATATATACTTAATTCCGTTTTCCCACTTTATAAAAAATCTATTTAATAAGACGAAATCAATATTTTTGTCAAACATATTTATCCATGATTGTAACTGCGCAGAAGTGGACATTTTGTTTCATTTTAAATTGAAAGAACTATCCCTAACGAACTCTACAACGAAATTACGCAGGGAGACCGAGTTCTCTGACCCAACAGCAAAATAAGACCTCAAAATTGATTCGTCCGTAAGTACCTCCTGTAAAACCTGAATACGGTTTATTTTATTAGATGCGGCGTATATTATATTAGGTATTAGACAATATTATTTAAGCTATTCCCATGTTTTTATTCTGAGACAAAAAAAGCTTTATGTGTTAAGACTGTTAGCCTTAAATATTTACTTATCGGGAGGGAGGGAGGAAGTATCGCTTATACTTCAGAGTAAAAATTTAAGACATTAAAATATAATCTACTAGCGCCCAGGCAGAGGTTCTCCCGGATCAAAAAAGTACAGAGAGCCGAACGTAGCGCCCCCTACTGGGTTCAATTATAAATCTAAACTATTTTAGAATTCACTAGAACATATTATAGCGACATCATGGACAAAATGTTAGACAAAAATGTTGATTTCGTTTTATTTCAATAGATTTTTTATAAAATGCGAAAACGGAATAAGGTATATAATATAGTTATTGTGTCTTCTAAATTGAATTCCTTATTAATACATTAGTATCATTAATTACTTATATAGGATAAAATATTTCAGTATTTGGTAGAGACCCAAAAATGTGTTACCGCGCATAGTTCAACTTATATTGAGGGAGTTATTCTATGTAAAGAATAATAATAGGTTTGGTGAAATACATAAAAGATCCATCGAAATATATTATGTTACGCTGTTAGGAGAGCAATTAAAAAAAAAGAGTTCTTGCCACTAATTGGCATGTGCCTAGCGAGTAGAAATAATCTATTATGATTTAATTTATTTCATATTAATTCAGAATTATTATTCTTTTGTGTGAATGTGTTTTTCATATAAATTTTAAGAAGCTATTTATTAACAGTGTAATTAATACAATAAGTAAATAGCTAGTAGCTTAAATTCAATGAAATAAGAAGATTATCAATTCGACTGCCTTTTTTTGTATTTTTCTTACTCGATGATTTAAAGTCGTCTAGTTTTTTAGTTTAAAAGAGTACACTCCTAAGGTGACCCTATTTTAATTTCGTCCGATCTTGTCACATTTTATAGACAATATTGAGGTTTGGTTTTTATTTAAAGTAGTTTGTACGTTTACTGTAAAAACGCACAATTTAATGAAGTGAATGACCACAAATGTCCACTAGGAATACTAAAAAATACTTCACGGGTTGCGATACAATAGGTACGGAGAAAAATCCTTTTTTTTAAAACCCCTACTTCAAAAATAATTAAAAAGGAATAAAAATCGTCTACACGGGCGGTCGGTGCCCTATGTGCCGGTGTTCTACATACCACCGATTTCTGTTTAATGACTTCGTGTTTTAGTCTTTTTTTTTCTATTTTCTTTTTTTTACAAAAGCGTCAATCAATATATAATTACAAATAACATCTCAAAATTGCGCAGTGGAAGTGTTTTCCTATTCGCCTTAATCACAACACGCATACACTTAAAATACTCAAGGGTGTTAAATTTTCTGATTTTCTGTTTCAAAGAGAGCTTTAAAGTAGGTCATCCACAAGAAGAATCGTTACGTTCTAAACCACTTTAGAACGCGCGAACGTCGTGTTACACTATAACAACCCGTTCCACCATTTTTCTTCTACAGTAATTTATGCATGCTTTTCAAAAGATAATCCTTACTTTTATAAATTTAAGTAAAGTGACATTGTTTATCGTAGTAATATATACCAACATAAAATGTAAAAAAAAACTCCAAAACAATAAAATCTCGAAACGTAGTTGCTGTTTTCAATGTTGTAATTTCCTTCTTTTTAGGCTAAATGCTAATACAAAATTTGAAGTCTGTGAGACTGCTAGTAGTACATTTTTAATTTTGATGATCTATAAGTTAGTGATAAAATTAAACAACTTTGAGTAGCGATACTAACTATAAGATGTAATTATTAGCTATGTTCGCGATATACCTAGTTTTAGTGAGTTATCTTGATACTTAAAATTCAAAATTCTTGCGTTATCCACAACAAAGTTACAAGGTTCGAGTCGCTTTGAGACAAGATGTTACGGCTGTGCACTTTGCTCGACTTGGCAGGGAGACTCAGTGCCCCCTGATAAATATGTATATATTGTAATGAAAATGTTTAAGACATTTTTGTCGCAATAGAAATGATTGGTTCTCCATACAAACTTTAATCCCCTATTTCACCCTCTTTAAGTTTTGGAAATGTAACATAAAAGCATTTCTATTTGTTTAAAGAATGGTTTCTATTAACGAAATTTGAGCTACTTAGGTCCCAAAGTGCAGGCACTAGTCCTGTATAAATTTTTTTATTATTTGATAAAAATTAAATATAAAGCTGATCTGATTTATTGAGCTATTAAGGCATGACAGTAATTTTTAAAACACTCCGAGTCATTTAATAACAGACTGATTAAAAAAAAATAAAAATAATATGTATACATTAATAAAAAAAGCATATAAACATTCTGTTTTCGCTTAGCAACTTAACAAAGAAAAGCTAAGCTTTAGTATATTAAGAATTAAAAAAATAAACGAATTTAAATGAAAAAAAGATAAATACACAAAATTAAATACACTTAGAAGCTATTCATTCGCTTTGCACATAAAGCACGCATAAAGCATTTCCACAGACAAAAAAAAATACTTATAGGGAAAAGGCAAAAAAAATAAATGCAAAATTAATTGAAGGATTCTTAAAAGCGTTACACCAGGCAATGTTGAAGTAAAGTCGCGAGCGAGACTTACATTTTTTTATTATTACGAATCAAAAAGATGCTTCTAGAATAGTTTTCGCAGAGCAATGATAAACGTATTTCATATGCAATGCAGTTTTAGATAGCACAGTAAAAATAATTCTTAATTTCTCGTAAATATTATTATATAAACATTTATTAATAAACTTAGCAATTTTCGCATAGAGCATTTATTATTATTTTTTTAATTTTTTTTTTTGATCATCAGTATTTATATAGAGATACTAGCTAATTCTGTCCGATATACCTCTGTGGAATTTTTAGTCAATCCATCGACTATATAGAAATTTGTGATTTTGAATAAAACGAATATTTTTAGAATTCCGTAACCAAATGGCTAAAATTTCATCATGTCCATTTGTCCAATCTTTTTTAAAATCTTTATGTATATATATATAGATTGTATACCTGAAATGAAAGAACACCTCCTTGGTGTGGTCAGCTGTCTCGATGAATCCGAAGCCGTCCTTCAGAGCCGCTATGAAGCCCTGCATGATGTTACGCATGTTCGTGGTACCGTTTGTATTCCCGTTCGTGAGGCTGTGTTGAATCGTTATGGCCATTGCGATTAACTCCTTTGTCCTTTTCACCTGTTTAATAAGAAAATTCGATTATCTATACATATAAAAGGCGAAGACGTCGCTTATATTTAAACGCACAGCCTAAACACTTGGACCTAAAAAGCTAAATATTTTCACTGGTGTTGTTTTTAAAACGTAAACGAGCTTATATGCGAGCGAGTTTATATGAAAGAGAAAGCCTATGTAACCCCCAAATTTAACTTGACCGAAGCCGTAGACAGAAGTTAGTCAATTTGTAAAGAATAAATACGGCCGAGCAAACCAATTTCCTTCGCCGTTAACTTAGCAAATACTGCAACGATCTCTAACAACTAAGACATAATATTTTGCGCAAAATAACCCAATGAAGTTGGCGTATGACTATATTCGTTCCGTTGCGTTGGTGTTTAATTTAAGAAGCAGCGCCAATGAGTCGGGGACATTTTGTATGTTCAAAAGGCGTAAAGGGCTATAAACTCAAAATCAGTAAATATGATAGTCTATGTGTATGAATTCGATGCCCGGTTAAGTAATCGTCATCCGAAAATTATACGAACATCAACGGTATCCCCCATCCGTAGACTGTATAGCGTTTATTATTAAGCAAAATTTAAAATACTTTGGAAATAGAAGATAGCACATATATAGCACATATATATACACATAGTTTTGTCCCTTTCAACCAGTAAAAATTATATTGATCATATTTTTGTTATTCGATAAACCTATCTCATAATCTCTCTATAACGTGTGCCCTTTTCTTAAAGCAAATAAATTACTCCAAGTAAAATACCGCCTACACAAAAATTCTGATGTTTGAAAATAAACTTAATGTTATACGAAATAATTAAGGTTATCTGTAACCACGTCGAAAATTAATTCCTTTTATTATTCTTAAGTTTAATCAAAGGTTATATTAAATTCTGAACTTAAGACCGAATTTCTAAATATTATTATAAATTATTATAGAATACACAGAAATAGAACAAGCTTATTAGTCTGGAATAAAATAAGACCATCTTTTATGTATCTGAGAGAAATCAGTAATATAATGTTCCCCTAGCTACGTCTTACGGATTTATTTCTATTCATACAAATAAGTGGAAAATTGAAAGAAAATAGCATAACATGTATATACCTGGTATATGTCGAAGGTGACTTTGTCGCCGACACGAGGCAGCATTTTTGATTCGCATTTCTTCGATGTATACGAGACAGATTTCTTCATGTTGTTTATTTGACATGCAATTATACCGGTTTCCTTGAAAAAAAAAATAGTAAATTTAAACGACTAATTTTACGTTAATGGTAATCAAGCATACCGAAGGGATTAATTAGATATGTTCGTTAGCAACCCCACAATGTGTTGGTACCAGACGGGAGGTATTTGGCCGAAACGAAGGTGGCAGGAGAGGGTGGACATTTGGACCCTCTATTCTGTGAATACGTATCCCCCCGATCGAACCGATCCAATCAAATATGTCCAAATCAACGACGGGAGTCGTTATTATAAGTTGGTAATGATACGACTTTGATATAGATAATTTTTATGGCTTTTCAAAGATATTTGTTAGTAAATTTCTCTCTGAAGACTATTTTATTGGTATTACTTTGTACAATTGTGTATATTTTTTACTTTTTCTGTATTTTAGTATTAATCAGAGCCATGCTTCTATCAGCACAAATGGGCCGATTCGACCGGGGTAGTACTCTCACAGAAAATCGTCGTAAGGTTACATAATAATGTCGTGTTTCGTGCGAAGAGTGAAAGCACCGAAGGCCCAATTTCCCACCCCCTCTGTTCCCTACTTTTTCCCTTCTCAATTCTTGGGTTCGCAACACCTATGTGATACTTCAAGTATCACGGGCGGTCTTAGGTTGCGGTGACCATCAGGCGGGCCGTATGCTTCTTTACCACTTCTTTATGAAGTAAAAATAAAATATACATTTTAATTCTTTATTTGAACTTTTTATTTTTCGCCTGAGTTATACACAATATTATCTGAATATGTGTCAAATTGACGATGAAAGTTTACTTTTATTACGTTCACGACAAACGATAAAATAGCTGCAGTGATATAGTAAGGAGATACCTTTGTGTCTTGAGTGCCTTATTAACATTTATAACGATAAAATTTACTTCGAGTGAAAATTCGATTTTTCTTTTATACTGCTTTTAAAATCCCATCTAACAAATGCTATTGATTCTTTGTATTTTCTTTTTATGTGTACATTGTATACATTTCAATATAATCATTTACTTTGAAAATATTATATAAAATATTTTGTATCAATTCAATCAACGACAAAAGTCGAATATTATTTCTACGAATATCAATTCAGTAAGTATCTTATTTCATTTACTCAAAATATAGCAATGTTAATTATTTGTATTGTTATTTCGAGTGTAGTCTGATGCGTATAGAACTTGTACATAAAAATTTCATTACAACTTTATCGGAATTTGTTTTCTCGTCTTTGGACTAAGACAGACTGCACCGGGTTAGTCTCTAAGACAGACTGTTATATATCGACGTACTTTCTCCTTTATTTGTAAAGCCTTACGAGTATTTATCCACGCCGTGACGCCAATGACGAGGGATCCCCTTTGTCAAAGACACGGGAGCGCCACTCCTACCCTTAGTGTCTATTTCGGATGTGTATGGCGCTAATTAACTAGATGCCGCGAGATATGTTTCATAAAAAAAGTTTTTTCGAAAAAATAAAATCTTTATTTCAAATGTTTACTCATAATTTAAGATAAAGCTTCAATTTTTTGTTTCTGTCTTCCTTTTATGCAGCAGTAAGGAGTTCCACATAGATGTGTTTAGATTTTTTATAAGCCAATTATATCTTACAATATTTAAGCAACCCATTTATATCCCACAATTTAAAATAAAGAAAAGTTATTCGGTTCTATAAATTTAAAACAGTCTTATATATATAAATGCATCTACAGGCGGCGTTTCTATTTTGATAAATAAACAGTAGAATCGGATCGTGTATAAATACATACGTAAATAAACTTGATAGCTCTTTGCAAAAAGCCTTTGAATTCGATATTAATTAATAACCGAAACATCCTTTGATACACTGCATCCCGTCCAATTATCAAATCCTCAAACGAGGGTCTGTGTTCAAACGCATACAGAGCAATCCGTGCAACGACGACTATTAAAAGCAGGCGATCTAAACATGTACATAGTAATACCTGCAATATATTAGAGCTACGTCTGGTATACTGGGAATTGTATAGAGATGGTCGATGAAACGATTTAAAGCATACTAAATCTTGTATATTGATAATAAGGTTCAACGTATCATGCAAATGAACACAATGCCTATTGCATCGCTTAACTTATACGAAACATCGAACAAATTTGAACTTTTAATAAAAACGAATAACCCTTGTGAGAGGTTAATAAAAAAACTAATCGAATTACATGAATTCTCGACGGGATGCGTTTATACCATGAACGGTATAAACTATTGATTGCGACGAAGGCGATATACAGTTGTTGCATTAGACTACGCTCACTTTATAAAAACTAATGAAAATTAAGTGGTAAGATATACAAAGAAAGTTAAGAATTACAATATAACTGTATGGTTTCTGAAACCTACTTTTAGAAATAAAGCGTATAGCATTTGACAAAGCATTCCTATTTACTGAATAAATATACAGAGTTAAGAGTTAGTTCAACCACAAATGCCATCGGTCTAAAATGTTACACAAGTATTTAACGCTAGTATCAATAAAATTTAATCCGCCAAAATGTTCCAATATCGACAAATAAAATCAAAATGTAAACTAATTAATCACTAGTACAAATAAATGGATTTAGAGGTGGGACAGACTGCAACGGATACTGATACTAATTTTATAGGTGTATGTGTTTTGTATTAACACGTTCGCTGCTATAGAAGGCTTAAATGGACGCAAATAAGCAATACCATGTCAACCCACACGAATGTCATTTCGAGAAAAAGGCGTTTGAAAATTTTGAACAACTTGCCTTATATGATTTTTTTTTAATTTATTGGTCAAGTTTTTGGCAATTTCAGATTTATGTTAGTTATTTTATTTATTTTCACAAAAATAAGTATACAAACTGCATATTTCGTATATAATATAATCTAAAACGTTTATCATAATACATAAATTGCATTTTTAAAAAGGCCTTTTTAGAAGTTTTAAAGCTTAAAACCCTACAAATATTTAAAAAAAATGTTCTTCAGTCATTTACCAACAATTCTGCATATATAACTCAGTTTTTTTATATTGTATGGGTTGACATGGTATTGCTTATTTGCGTCCAAATACCCTTCAAGTTTTTACATACAGTTCTTCGTAAAATAATACTATTTCCTTCTAGTGCAGCGAGTGACATCATGACGTGTTTGAAAATATTTAAGATTATACGAGTACGTCTTTGACGACGAGTCGCGCTGAAAGAGATTTTGTAAAGACAATACTATTATTAATGTTTTAATACAGCTAATCCGTCGTTATGAAGTTCGTCAGTAGTCCGTCAGTAATGAAGTTAGCTTCATATCATTCTTAATACTGTAGCTTGAGCAAGTCTAACATTTTATAATAATCGTAAGTTTTTGATAGCATAACCAGTGATTCATTGGCCACTAGAAAAAGTATTGCAAAACTAACACTGATAACTACACAAAACAGCTGATGTATAATTTTATTCATGATGAAAGGCAAATTGAAAGCCTTAATTTTTAATCTTAAAAGTAATTTATAATATACTATATAATTATAAAATAGTAAAATGGCGTTTAATTTAAAATTCGCAACTTTTACATGTAAGAAATATAGGGTTTATCGATTTTCAATGTAAAAAAAGACTGTCCACGTCAATATACAGACTGCATAATATATTTTCAATATAATTTTCGCGCTTCTTATTCAACATGACTTTTAAAGTCATAATGCAATTGCATAATGCAATAATGGTTGGCTGTGAATTTTTGATTTAATGTGAATTTTTGATTTAATGTGAATTTTTGATTTAACCTTTACGTAACAAAACTATTACAAGTTCATAGCGGGGCTATGTTTGTACTACTATTTAAAAAAAAAATGGTCTGAAATGATATTTTTGGAAATTTTGTTTAGCTATTTAGTTTTCCTACCTTAAAAGTATTGAACTTTTTTTGTTTCATGTTTTCGACATAGGTTTCATTGTGTAGTAGAATTTTGTAACTTTTATTTGACTCTTTTTACAGTATTTTCCAGGGATTTACTGATGAATTAGTTAGTAAAGACCACAAGTGAATTTGACGATAAAGAAATATATAAGACTTTGAAGAAAGACGAACTATTGAGTCTAACAGTCCAGTGAACAATAATATCATCCTATATTCATATTTATATATTATATATTTTTAAATGGAGTAATTTTTACAACAAAAATTATTTAATGTTGGTTAAAATAATTAACATTAAAAGCAAAAGCTTTTAGCGAATATAATAATAGGAAAATTTACCGCAAGTGGATTTCAAATTTTAAACAGTCAGAGGTTATTTGCGTTTACAAATTTCCAATGGTTCCAGTTTTACCTCGTAGGGAAGAATAGCCACTTTCTCGTAATTTGCTTCACCATGGCCGTTGTCACGTGAAAATTTAACGTGCGACTACTATTAGGTTTGAAAATGGACGTACGTAACGCGAAATAGCGGACGTTGTTAACGCAAAACCAAGCTCAATTTGTCGATTATGTGCACGCAACAGGATTACAAGATGAAAATATCCAGAATCGACTACAGAATCTTCCGCCATTGTTTGTCGTTGTGGGTCTCCCTATGTGCCTCGGAGAGCACGTCAAGCTTTCGTTTCTTAATGTTATTAAGTCGGCGAACAAGCATACGGCCCACCTGAAGGTAAGAACCTATGAACGTGCGCAACACCATTAGTAGGTTCCACTCACGCGTTGCCAATCTCGAGATATGGGTTCTTAAAAATCTAGTAACCAGTCAATTCAGGATAAGAGTATGAGCAGACCTTGGGTAAATACCGTAATAATGCTAGGAAAAAGAAGGATCTTCTGACATTGAGAGTCAATTGCGATTTTCATAGGCGAAACTATTATGATGTCTGGAATATGCATGAAGAATGAACTAATCTCGTATGGATAAAATAAATTAAAAATACAATGACATTAAAAGGTGCACAGGCGAATCCTCGCCGATAGCAGTTAGACCAAGATTTCTCGTTCAGTCACAACAGTAACTAACACGTGCAAAATTACGAAACGCAAGAGCGTAATTCCGTAAACTTTCCGTAAAGGAAAATGTCCCTGTTGATCTAAGTGAAACCCTATATATTTTTCTTGTATTATATTCGAATACTTTTAATATTTTGTATTATTATAGAATAAACAATATTTAAGATGAAGTTTCAGAAAAGTAAAATGTTAGCCAACATTCTGGAACCTCAAAGTGAAGAACTTGTAAATAATAAAAAAGGAAATCATCACTTACAGACGGGGAGGTCCTGGTGGGGCTGGATGATGTCGATGATGACGAGTAAGGCTGCGCCTCTTTTGTGATGATGCCGCGCACTCCACGTTCCAGTAACGTCTCGAACTGTACGGTCCCGGATGGTAGGTGCTTGATGCGTATAGCGGACTGGCGAGTGTTCATATTCGAGAACGTCGACACAGGGTCCACTGTAAACTCCACCTAAATTGTGTGTTGATTAATACATGAGGAAATAAAAGGAATGTGAAAAAATAAATTACTTAATTATAGGAATTGGTATATTCGTAATTTTAATATTATAATTGCGAAGGTGAGTTTGTTCATGCCTAAAACGGAGAACCGTTTGTGATGAATTTTGGTATAGATGTAAATGGGAATATGAAGATGGGGGGCCAATTATATTCATATTGCATTAAAAATCGTTATTCACGAGGGCAAAACTACGGACCGGCTAGTCTTCTAAAATAACATTTAACAAAATAATCTGGAGATATATTTAAGGGTAACTAAATATTTTTAGTATAAATAAAGTATCTTAACATTGAATAAGTTACTGAAGGAATTCTGTACCTCGTCACCGACGCTCAATTCTTGCCCGAGGCGGAGCACTTCGGCGAAATGGAAAAACATCGTATGTTCCCTTTCGACGCAACGGATAAACCCAAAACCTTCCCTTAAGGAACATACTACACCTTGTTCTCTCCTGTTTAATGAAAGAAAAGCTCAAATATAGTTACTCTACGACTATTACCCGAAAAAGCGAATGGGCGCGTCGTGTCTATGTGGCGATAAAGCGCCTATTCGCAAAAACAGATATTTTTTGCTAATATGAAACGCTAGTTTGAAAACTTTCTTTTAGGCTATAGCTGTTATGGTCGTATAGTCTCGCTTTGCTTAGAACTTTTTTCGGCTTGAAATATACCTAATATACAAAACATAGTTTAAATTCCAATATCTATTCATATATGAAGTTATCGGCTTGCTTGACGGTTCAAAAGGGCTTAAAGACCAATTGAAATAAAGAATATTTTAAGGTAATAATATACGGAAGGCGCATTGTGAAGACCTAATTCTCATCGTCTGTCTTATTTCCTTGATGAGATTGAAATAAAAATAATCATGGAACTTTATAAATCCGAAAATAAACCGCCGGCAATTTTTCATAAAAATAGTGACCCGCCAATGTATCAAATATTCTGATCATCTGAACTAGATACAGTTTTAGACAAAGTTTAAAGCAGTCTCAAATAGATTGCTTCAGTATCATTATGTATTCCTTCATACTTCTAGTAGATACTAGTTTGTTAATTATCAAACAAAAGTTTACCACCAGTAAAGTAGTTATTACTTCCGATCTACGAATAGATAGATATCGGGCGAAAGTAATTTTGCCACTGATAAAATTCTTTAGGTAAGTACATTTTGAAGAAGAAAAGTTTCATCACAGGTATAGCAAGCAAGGATAAAACGTCAAAAACCATAAATTCCACCACAAAATTGATAGAATGAACCATGGACGCAACTAAGTAAAAGCAAGGGGAAGGCTCAGGTGCCCCGCCCTGGACCTTGTAATACTAAGAAATAGAAAAATATAATATATTTTAAACTGTTTAACCAGTAAAGTAGAAGCCTCAATAGCTCAACGGTAGAAGGCCCGACTGCGCTCCGTTAACGCGAGAGTCGAGGGTTCGATTCTGACCCCTTGGGCTATTGTCGTACCCACTCCTAGCGCAAGCTTCGAGCTTATTTGGAGGGGCAATAGGAATATTAGTAATGCCTTGAAAAAGCATTGATAATATTCTTTAAAAAAAAAAAAACTTTATAAATGGTCATTTAGGGAGGCCCTAAATTAAGATTTTTCCCTCCCCTGTCTACGCCCATGCACTGAACAATACAAAATCACAACTCAATAAGCTAGAACAACTATTCCGCAGTTCTTGTTGTCTTTCCGAAGGCTGAATCGGAAACATCGAACTGAAATATCTAGGGCATCAGATTTTACTTCGATGTTAATGAAATAACGATTTAATCAATACTGTTTGTTAAGTATGTAATCAAAACTGTTTCCCTTCTAAGAACTAATAGATTCAATAGTTTCCTAGCATCGTCTATTATATATACTTTCGAGCCAATGTTCCACATCCTGAGAAGGATCGGAGTAGCGATAAGCGGATTAAAATAGATTTTCATAATAGTTTTTTACCGGCTCTATTATACCGTCTACACAAAGGTTAGAGGTCGCCTAGACGTCGACGTTATACATCACTACATAATGTAAAATCCCCCGCAGTGTCTGTCTGTTCGCGATAAACTTAAAAAGATCTGAACTGATTTGCATGCGGTTTGCAACTATAACAGAGTAAATTATGAGGAGGTTTAGGTTTATAATTAAAATAAATAAATAAACCTTACACACACTCCATAAGGATGGTTATATCCTGAGTCGGGGGACAACAATAACAGTGATACACATACAAGGACACGTCGAATTTCTAAAGGTTTGTGTAAATCAGTTGAAGTATGACGTTAATTGTTAAAAATGTCCGAGAACAAGTCAAGCCGAATCCTTCACAGCGCATACACGCGGCCCGGTCTGTTAATTTATAATACTTATAGTTTTGGTTTTGTATAGTAAATTCTGTAAGTGCTAAAACTATTTTAAAAAGTCTTACACTTAAAGAAACCTTTATTACCCTTGAACAGCACAACGTAAATGTATTTAGAATTTCAATCAGTCGGTCGTTTTAAATGACAATAAGGGGCAATAGAAATTGAGAGTCTTAGCTTCAAGGTCCTTCATTTATAGAACGAAACGTTAAAACACGGATAAAGTTACTCGAATCGATGTCTAGTTCCCCAGTGAAAAGGGTTTTCAAGTAAACAAAAATAAGAAATAAAATTGTAGTAATTGTAGATAAGCCTTTTTATTTAAAAACAAATTATATCAGTAACTAAAATATAGATAATTTAATAATAAAAGAGCATATATAATCTTTTATAATACTATTTTAAAAAGCTAATGAATATCTCTCACCTTTCGCCGGAAACATTGAAAGACTCGTCCAGCAGGGAGATATTTGTTGCGCGTTTCAACTGGTCCCGTCTGTCTGTCGCCACTTGGAATTGTACCCAATCCCCGTGACGCAGAGTAAATTCTCCGCACTGGTCTTTATCACCAAATGGTACCTTATGGAAATAATTTTGACTTCATTTTCAAACTTCATTGAGGTTTATAATAAAAAGGCTTATTAGAAGATTGGATTGGTTTATATAAGATTGCTAAGTGTAGTCCGCTTTGTTGCAATATTAAAACGCTGAACTGAATTATAATTGTAATTATATGTTATAAAGATTAAGAAGAAACAATTCATTTATTATGGTCTTCCATATAGCAAACAGGCTATTAGTTTTCAGGTAAATAAATTGTTCAGACATTAGTCTCATATGTAAGTGAAGTTATACTTTGTGTTCACATCTGTTTTTATGCTCAACTATTTTATATATGACTGATAATTACTTTACTTACAAAAGTGCGGATTGCTTTTTTATGTTATAAGTTGGCAAACAAGCACACAGCCCTCCTGATGCTAAGTGGTTGGCGTAGCATATGGGCGCTTGCAGCACCATTAGTAGGTGCCACTCACGCGTTGCCAACTTCGAGATATTGGTTCTTAAATCTCTTCCGCCCAGTAATTTCACTAGACTACAGTGCCCTTCAAACCGGAACAAAGGAATAATCACTACTATTTGGCGGCAGAATATTTGACACTGCCACAAGACAAGTTAATTTTTGATCTAATAATCATGATTTTTAACGTAACGTTTCATGATTTTTAACGTAACGTGTAAATTTAATAAAGATGTTTTTTAACGTAAAGTAAACTTCAATTAGCTTTAAACAACGTACAATCAAAAGCTTTTCAGCTCAACTTACTAGGAGCGCTATTTATGATCTCGATTACCCCCTGTGTTGTTTCATCGTGTTTCGTAACTACCATAAAAAATCTAACTTTACGAAAGTAGGAATAAAAAAACACTGTTCACGCCCAAAATTTTTTAAAAATATATTTTAATGAAGATCAACGTTTTCCTTATTTGTTTGTCGTATATTTTCAGAGCCATAATTTAAATAAAAGTTTACATTTACGTAAGTAATTTAAATTTTATCGGAAGAAAAAATAAATTGGTATTACTCACAATTACTGTAAATAACAAACTCGTGCTTGCTCAAAATGAACACGTTTTATCTTAAAAATTACAGAATATCTATTATTGAAAATATATTTCGCATGAGAAGTATTATTTGAATTCTATATTAGAATTTTTCACTCACATATTAAGGGATGAAGACATTGGAAGTTTATTTGATAACCACACATCTTTTTAAAGACTTATTTAATATATGGAGTGCCTGCCACTATCATTTTTATAATTTTCTTCATATAATATGCGTAGCGGTTAATAGAATACTCATACCATGTGGAACTCAATACATATATACTAGTATATGTATGTAGCCTGATAGTCCTGTGTTTATCAATCAGAAGGGTTCCGTTTTTACAATATGGCTCCAGAGCCATATAAACACCAAGAATTATTTAAAAAGAAAGAATAACTAATATACTTATCAGGTTTTGAATATGAGATCTCATATTAATTACCATAATTCATACAAAGGAAAATATATTAACTATATATTAAACTATAATTAATATATTAATCTAGACATTAAAATTTCGAATTGTATTCCCGGAGGTCTACGTCAATAATCAGAAAATACGTCGATCATTTACGAAATACTATTAATGTTTTTACGGGATGAAAATTTGAGTTGCGAAATGTCAAAGGACACAAATGTGGTTTGCACACAGAAAGCCTCGGGAAATATTGATATAAAATTAATTTTAAAACGATATTGCGACCGTGACCTTATCACGATATTAATTATAATGCAAAGCAAAGGACATGAAAAGCGAATACTAGGATATCTTTAAGATTTATATTTTATCTTTTATGAAATTGACGACATATATTTTGGCACAATTATAACTTTCGGATAATACATGTAACGTTACACGCGTTCTATGAATCTCAATTCTCTTAATTTGATATTTGTAATCTCTACTAAGAATTTGATACGATTAATTGCACAATTAATTGTGTTTCAAACAAGAGCAATATTCCTTTAAGGATTTCGAATATTAAATATGAAGAGATCTCGAGAGATCGGAATGCTTAAGGGTTTGCCTACTAAGAAATGTTATTTATTATTTCATAATTAAAATTAACAAGATTATTTTATTATAATTAAGTTACAAAATTTATTTTCTTCGAAATTAATTTCGTGATACAAAATTTAAGTAATAAATACATCATAATTATATATTGTTATATAAGCGATTCGAGTTGATTGAAATGTAAACAACATTTTGATGAGCAAATTAAAACGTCATTGACTCACCTCAACTTCAGAATGGTCAGCTGCACGGTACCTAATCCTGCCTGGTAGTGGATCGTTTTGTGGAACCCGGACCATGTTCCCTCGCTCCAGCGGCTTGAGGACTTGACCGCGCATTATCTCAGGACTCACATCTTCGAAAACCACAGAACCGCTTGGTAGCTTCGTTATATTGCATGCCACTTCCTTGCCCTGGACAAAGATTTACATATTTAAGCCTGTTTTTTATGGTAACATTTCGCTAACCAAAGCGTATCTGGCCATATTTTTTTAAAAGTAACTGTTTCGGATCCGGCAAGCTCGTAGTTATTCCATTCCAAATCTTTTTATATTATGTAGTAAAATTGACAGGGGCTGAAAATATTTTGATATTTATGTTACTTATGCAAATAAAAAACATACACGAAGAACGTTCTTTTTTTTTTCTGTATGTGTATTGCTGTTGGCCCTACTGGCCTTGATAGCGTCACCGGGCGGGGGCCTAGTACAGAGACTCAGGGCAGCCTTCACGGGGCCCAAATTAAGGTGCCTCCTGCGAAGCCGAACCACACCTAAGGACGTCATCGGAGATGGAGGCAGCGCTCCGAGCGCATTCTATACGATGGACTCACCCGACGGTGTGAGCGCGACGCGAAGTGCGAAACAAAGGACCTCGTCCTCGCCTGCGAGGACGGTGTTGTGTGCGTGTCTGTGCTGTGTAAGGGCATTTTCTAATGTAATCCTATCGTCAGGGTCTCGCAGGACATGCTAAGGACGCCTTACTTTTGTCGGTTGGTTACATTAGATCATTCTACGTCAAATTAAATGCTTACTAAATAAATATCGTGTTTTAAATTCATCTCGCTTCTTTTAGCAACTGGTTTAAGACTTAAATCCACCACGCTGCTCCACTGTGGATTGGATTACTTTGAATTCGACCCCTACGGTTAAATTCTATGTCTTTAGTTCATTGGGTCATCTCGGCTTCTACCGGTTTCTATACCTACCACATTATTTATAAGAGAATTATTTTGAGACCCGATTACATTTATAATATTTATGCCTTAAACTAAAAGAAGTATATTTGAATAAGTCCAGTTATTTACACGTCTAATTCCTTAAGAGAAATTTTCGAAAGTTTCAGGCTTCTCTTTGATGATCATATTACCTATATTATTGTATCATCAAACGTAACGTTTGGGGCAAGTTTCGAGAAAGTTGTTCATTAATTAGACGATTCCGTCTAGCAAGAAAATAAATATGTTTCAGACTTAAACGTGTTAGGAATCTTTGCTTTAACGTGTATTATTTATCATGAAAATTTTATTGAATAGAAGATAAAGGACATAATATATAATCAGTTATTATTATAAGACTGAATTTCACAAAATATGAACGAAATGCCGACAGAAAGACTTATTTTCTTTTACGAATTATGTACCGCGAAATATAATTTTTTTTGAGACATTTATACGTTTTCGCATCTGATTTTTACTTAGAAAATGTTATTTTATATCAGATATTACGAATGTTTTCGAACTTCGCAGAATCGAAAGTGATAGGCATTAAATTATCTGGTACTGTAATGGTGGATACAGGATTAAAACTACTTACCTTTAATAACTTTTAAGATATCACTTTTAAAATAAAGAAAGAGATAGAAACAAGTCCGTGATTTTAAAGGGCAGAAAAATTTGCTTAGAACACAACCCCAAGGGCTACAGTTATTCTCTTTATCATCAAACTCTTGAACTTTTTTGCATGTTTGATTGATTGAATTTAATTTATAATAATTTCAATAAAGCCTTGAAACGAAGAATATTAAGGCATTATCATGAGGTATAATTTATTTAATATGGGAACATAAGCATCTGCTTGTAATGGTTATTAAGGCGTTGAATTAATCAATACTTATCATATCGATGCGTATATAAGTTCATACTTGAATAATAATCGTTATAAACTTAGAATATAATTTTAAGAAACGTATCTAAGTCAAAAAGAAATTTTGAAAATATTACAATTAAAATGACGGTGAAAATTAATTGCTTAAAATAAAACGACAGCTGACTTCAAACTTAGGGCTTAGGAAAAAGGTGCTAAAATTAAATTCAATCAAGGGACGAATTCAGAGTAGCAATAAATTTGTATGAAAAGTTGAGTTTTGAGTTTGAGTTTGAGTTTGTGGACGCGATATATTGGCGTATTCTGCCTCGCTAACGCGCAAATCAGCCTTCTGGACAAGGTCTAATTCTTACGATTCTTTTCTTCGATATGATTTCACACATCATCGTGGTATTAATATGAAACTACCCCACAGTCTTCCTCAACAGTTTAATACTTTTTATTACAATGATTCAGTTAAACCGTTTCAATTAATTACAGTTTCAATAAATTGATTTAGTAATTAGGCATATCCGTCAAAATTGTGAAAACAAAGTAACATAGTTGGTTTTTTTTTGAGCGTATGATATATAATTGGAACAAAATGTTCGCTATTTTCAACCACTTATAACTTTTATAGGCATAAACAAATTGTTATTCGGCATTTGGAAAAGCTTCGTGGAAAAGGATTACGAAAAAGCGGCTCGTACTAACAAAAGCAATAATCTGTAAAATTATTTTCTATTTCAACACATAAATCCGTATTGTGTTATTTTTTTGTCTTTTTTTCTTCACATTTCAGTTTCAGGATTATAAAAAATACCTGAGTCGATAGTTGGGTTTGTTATATTTGCATATTGTAAGAGCAATATCAATGTGTAGTTCTTGACCCAGTTCCATTTAAGTCCAATTTTTACAAGAGTATTTATGCTTCACGGAGTCATAATATTATCGATTTTTTTTTTCATTTATGCAATGACCTTTGAAGTAAGTAACCTGTAGGTTATCAAAACAACTGTTTTTTACGTTACGTGATATGGAAGATATCTGTTAACAGATTTTAAAGATTTGTATTTTGTTGCTCAGGATATGGTTCTGAATATAGACTCCAGGGATATATGTATATAAGAACTAAAGCCTCTGTTAATTTTTATACATATATACCGAATGGTCTTGCTCAAAGAAATTGAGTATTTTACTCCCGTGTCCCTTTTTTTTGTGTTAGAGCTTAGATGATTCAAGTCGGTTATTTTCTTTTAAACAGATAAATAATTATTCGAAAAAAATGATTATTTCAATGCATGGCAAGTGGCACATAATACTGGTATGCAATGATAAATCTAAATACAATCGTTAGTACAGTTTCCGTTATGTGCATATTGTTCGAGCGAAATTCCCATTTGTATCAATCGAACCGGTTTAAAGCCCTTTCACGATTATTAATCCGGCGACAATGTAATCATCCCCTTATATTTCATCTCGTTAAAATTTGCATGAAATGAATTTCGGTCGACTGACTACGAACTATTTTATCAGTTTAAATATTTAAATACGTCTGAATGCATATATGTTATTTTGTTGCATGTTTATACCAAACTTGTTTATTAAATAAAAGATATAAAAGATTGAAGAGCTACGCTATTCTTAAATGTCTTAATAAGGGAGAAGTTTATAAATTCGAAATTTTTATTGTATGTTACGCATGTCTTTTCAGTTTGTGAATCGATATTGACAACTTTTTTATATAAGGGTGTACTTCCGTGGTAGTTCCGTATGTTATTTTCAATAATCCGGTGTTCATCAAACAAATACACCGGTTTTGTGTACCCTAAGGTGACTGTAAGATTTAAGCTGTTGAAGTTGATGGTTGTTTTAAAACAAAGTAATTCATTATTTTATACCGATATCGTTATTTTCTTTTGAGTTTTTAGTGTCGAATATTTAGTGGAGCGGAAAATAAATTTATTATTTAATCGCGATTTTTTCAAATAAAACTTTAAAAAAAAAGACATTTTTTCGTAAGTTATAAAATTTTTTTTTTAATGAAAATCAATATATGAAAGAGAAAAAAAGACTTACATTTCTTGTTTGTATAATAAATTCGACATCATCCCCCAGTGAGAGTTCCTCTTTGACTTTCGCTTCAGAGTAATGAAAAAATATCTCCTTAACGACATCAGCTCTTTCGATGAAACCAAAGTTTTCCTTCTTAGAACACACCACGCCGTGATATTTTACTGGATGAGCGGGATTCTCGAAACGTACATGACAAGCACCTAGAGTGCCTCTGAAATAAAAAACTTGCTTTAGTGACACGATTATTACAGCCAGCTTTCATTTAAAATCCTAGATAAGACTAAAAAAGAACAAATTGATAGCGTTTTAGTTTTCTTTTAATGTTACTCGCGTAAATTTCGATTTATCGGGACAAAATGTAACTGATTTCTTTAGGGTAAATACTTTTTCATTTTTACTGTCACATAAAAACCCTGCTTACGATATCATTAATTTACTATATTTAAGAGTAATTTTCGATTTCGATAAGGTATGATATTACGATTTAACTTATAATATTGACTAAATAGGGTTTTCTCTATCATTATGGAGAATTAAGTTTGAAAAATATGGAGTGTCAATTTGTCAGTCAGTCTTTCCCGTCAGGGATGTGGTAAAAAGTTAAATTCTTACCTTTGGTTAGTTGCAATTTGGAAGCTCACAGCATCACCGGAATGGAGAGTAACGTTACCCTCGACATCGTCCTTTGTGTAGGGCAAGAAAAAACATTCGCCACGATTCTCGTAAGAGATCCTCCCGGTATTATCACCCGATCCCTCCCCTTTAACCTCCGTAGTAACAACTCCAGTCACACGAGCCTCGCTCAATACAACCTCCGGCGCTATCTTCGTAACGGTTGAAGCTATAGGTTTTCCGGTACGTCTATCGTATGTCATTTCGAATTCAACCGGATCACCTATCTTTAAATGATCTATATTGCCGCCGAACTGGCTAAAGTGGAAGAACAATCGAGCCTGCCTTTCGCAACACTGAATAAAGCCATAGGAATGCTAAAATAAAAAGACATATATAATGCCCAGTACATTTATATAATATTAACTATACATTTATACATTAAAAAAGTGAGTCTTTATTTGATAAATGTGTTACATGCAACTAAATAAAGCTATATCCTACAAAGCATGTGTGCTAATAAGATAATTTCAATGCAACAATTTAATTTTTTATATAAATTTACAATATACAATATCTATAACTCACAAGTAATTTTTCAATAATTCCTGTCTCCCTAATAGGAGGATGGTTTGTGGAGTCGTACTGAGGTTGGCTGTTGTTTGAACTAGATGAATAAACACCAGCAGAATCTCCCATAGGACATGAATCCAAATTAAAATTGCCAAGTGAAAATCTATTACTACCACCTGACTTGCCCATGTTATGATAATTATCTCTCGGTGAGCTTGGGTACTCACTGCTGTATGTTCCTTTAGACAAATAAATTATCATGATAGTATACTACTAGTTGAAATGTATGACTGCATGTATAGTATAATGTGTTTACCATTACGATAAGCCTGTTTCCCTTGCATATTTGATTGCTGTAGATCTAATATATCCTGTAGAGGTGATGAGTGTGAATCTGGCGGCTGGAACATTTTCCACTGAGGATTACTCGACATCACTTTTGACAGTATTTCTTTATATAATATATAAGTCAAAAAATCTCAGTATTATGTACCAATATATCACAGAAAATGGTGCAGTGTTAAATTTATTAAAACGATATAAATTCAAAAAACAAATCACATCTTATTTGTCTTTATATTTAAGGGAACACCGAAACTCTTCACAGAAGTCACAAATTTATACACCAAAACACTGTTAATGTAAATTAAATATTATGTACTTAAGTAAACTACACTATATCCTCAGATGTCTTCAATGCTTGCTGAATCGGAGCTCCCCAGTGCATAGGCTTGTTTGTAAATTTATTGGTTGGTTACTCACACTACCTACTGTAATGAAAAATATAATTTAAAAGTTTATTTCTATAACTTTAAAAATTATAATTAAAATTACAAATTGAACGTAGGTCATAAAATGAATACTGTTTATTAATATACTTAATGAGATTATACTTAATTCAAAATAAGAAGATTAAAATTACAATAAAACTAATGACCGTGCGCGCGTCGAAATTCTTACTAAAATAATTACGGTCGTTTATCTTCAACGTAACGTACGACCGTACTCGCGAACAGGAGGGTTACATCTGAATTCTGATAGAATATCCTGAATAATTCACTTGACGTTTATAAGTGAAGTCCATTTAAATTAAAAAATACAATCCGATCATGGACACAATCTCAGCGATCAAAAAATCGAGCCGTGAGAACTTAGTTTGAAAAAGTTACTCATAATCGTATAAGAGTAAACTTTATCATTTATTTTGAAATTAGTTTCGTGACAAATTTGAATTTAACAGAGCGTCGGATCGGAATAACGTTTTAAATTTTATTATTGCTATCTAGGTAGGTATCGGCCCGACCCGACCGCCGATGTGCAGAAATTATAACGTCGTCCTCTGCCGCTCGACTTCATTAAAAATATTAAGATTTTCTCAACAATACGTATACGTTTATTAACTGGTGGCAAGTAAAGGCTAAATTGAACAAAATCATTGAGGAAGTCCATAAACACAATCCATAAAATTATCAAATCTCACCACGACACAGCACAGCACTGACGACATACCGCCATATTGAATGTCAACATAATCGTGCCTTTGATCATGCCATACAAACGATTTTACCAGTTCTTTTATATATAATTTTGATAAAATAATTTACTTTGACTCACGGATTTGTACATATAAACAGTTTTTTAAAATTTTGTGCTTGTTTTTTTGTCTAAAGCGAAAATCAATCATACATTTGTATTTTTTCTCTATTTTAATGGCTAGTTGAAGTGGCTAGTATTTTATTTATAACTTATTTTCAACATAATATTAAACACAAAGATTTATATTATTGTTTATAACAAAATAATCTTTTTTTCTATTTATTTTATTGCAGCGTAGATTTTGTTTCATTTAATTTTATTTGAAAATGCGAAAGTTGCAGTACATTGAACATTGAAGCCAAATTAAAGCTTTGATTATCTGTGGCTTTGGCTTTTGATAACTTGGTTTGATATGAGATTAGTGGATTTGCATTTTGCTCTGGAATTTGTAACTTATTGTGACGTATTTTTGTTGTTGTTATTATAATAAATCATTAACTTTTTCTGTATTTACAATTTGTGTATATAGTCTACGTATTATTTAAGAATTAATTACCATCTTAAAAAATGAAAATAAAACAGTTTTCGAGTAATGTAATATATTTAAAGTTATCAAAATGAAATCAGTTTTACAATATTGTTATAATTGATAACCACTCTCGAAAATTTGTGATGTTAAGAATTACAAGTGGCAGAGATTTGTCTTGGCTCTCACCCCACGCAAAAAAGCCGAGTACATGTAATTTTATCTGGTCTACTATTACTGCACCGTGACCTGAAAACATAGTAGGGTTGATCAAGGTTAGACAAAATATTAACAATGGTACTTTATATAACTTTAAGAAAAAAAATTGAAAGGCCTTCATAATTTTTTTTAATGTAAGAAATTGATCTGCAAACTATTTTTTTTCTACTGTTATGAACTTCTAAACCAAATTCAGTTCCTGGGTTCTAAACATATATTCATATTTCGCATATAATTATTAGGGCGAGAGTTACAAAAGACAGCCTAACAATTCATTCAATTCAATTTCATTTCTATTTAATATAAAAATAAAGTAAATATTTTAATTGCACTAGCTTGTTTAAAAAAAAGTATATAATGAAACTAATAAATATTTAAAAATTACACAGTGATTTATTTTTACTTTTATAAAAATAATATTACATGGTTAACTGGGTTTGTTTATATTTTGTTTAATCTCTATAATACAATTTTGGTTGTTTGCAGCATGTCATATTCTGTTATTTTTTAACATTATTTTTATATATTATTTATGGTGATAAGCAAGCATCTGGCCACATTGATAGTAATAGTATCCAATGTATGTTTGTATGACCATGAGTATCACATGCATTTTGCCGACCTTTTGAAATTTCTATTCCTCCCTAAATAAACTCCATACTGTAGTTTTTATTGCTTAATATAAAATGTTAACTAGTTCTATTATATGTACATTATTATATTAAAAATAATACTTTGATTGTCTGATAAAAAAGAAACAAAACATGAGTTATCATGGCAGATAGCAATATGTATTGGATTCTTATAAAAGCAAGATCCATGTTTTTATATTAGAATTATAAATATATTTTTATTATAAAACATTAATCTGAATAAATAGTATTGAGTCCAAAATTTAAACAATTTTTTTTGTGTTCTATGTCGTCATGAATTTTTTCTAATACTGATTTTATAACTTTAAATTTTAAAAGCTTTTCACATTGCACTTTACAATCCATTTTTTATAGCACAGAATATGCTTCTTTTTGTGTTATTGGTATTCTAAATATCAAATAACTAGTCCTATATTCTTATTTTCAGTATGATATACAAAATTGTAAAATTTTATAAATATTTTAATGCTTATAAGAAAATAAAACCGTATAATATGTATTTACTGTTTTCTGAGAGACCATTGTTAACTATTACCTTTCTATATATTAAGAGCCTGCCCACGCCTTTTACGGCGTGTATTGAGTCTCAATACTCAAGTTGTTGCCACTCCTAAAACTTACAATAAAATAATATGGACAGATATTTTATAATTTAAAATATCTCTATTATTGTTTTCCATAAATATAAAATAAAAATAATAGTGCATTTTTCTTTCTATTGTAATTAATTTAGAACTACCCACATTTCTAAAGTATTTTAATAAAATTTTTAACAACTCATTTAGCTACGTAATTAAAGTTAAACTTATTTTACTTAATGTTAAATATATTTGTACTAACTGATAAATGTATTAGCTTTATTTGAAAACATTAAACAGAACTCGTAACTTCTCAATTCTATAATAGGTGCCAAGTAGGTTGAGCAATTTTCTTCATTCATAAATTGTGCCGGATGTATTCCAATGGCTTCACCTAAAAATATGTTGTTTTTTTTTAATGTTTCGCAGGATTGCCAGTGTTGACGAACTTAGCTTACGATATAAATTAGAAAATGATGATAATATACATATATTTTATTAAATAGCACAATTGATATATTAATAGCAGTCATGTGCGTTGTGGACCACGCACAGTTGAAACTTAAGGGTTCCGCAGCTTGGTTATGAAGAATCTTAAGACCTTAAAAATAATAACGAATTAAAATCGACTTCAAAAATAAGTTGGTAATTTCATAGTGATTATTAAAAGTAAAACTTATATATCTCTTAAATTTGTAGACCTATCTTCTTCAAACCAAATGTGGTTGAAATTTTATTTGATGTCCTACAAGCTTAAATTTTTGCAGAATTTTAAATCCCATAGTTCAAAAGTTAGAGGGGGACACAATTTTTATGACTTTAGGAGCTAATATCTCAACAACTACTTACTTAATGAAAAAAGTGAAAATCAAACCTACTTATAATTTTGAAACACCTATCCAAAGATAACTCACACGTTGACATACGTTGAAATTTTTTTCAACACTCAGTTACATGTATGGACTGCTACCCTTAATTCTTATATATTTTAAGATTTCATTACAGAATCGTTGTGCGGTTCATAGAATACACCTATTTAGTAAATTTCGTATAGATAGAGCCAATTTTCTCCGAGTAAAATGACTGTGACATACGGACGGACGAACGGACAGACGGACGGACGAATAAAAAAAGTTGCTGCATTTTCTACAAGTTTTAAAATAATTTTTATATATTCAAAATGATGATACAAAGGTAAAAATAGCTTAAAAAGCGTACTTTATCAAATAATTCATTTTGCTCATATTCCGTTGGAAAAGAGAAAAAATAAAAACATGTAACCCTATAATTTATTCTAATATCTATTTAGTTTTCAGAAGCACTAATTTACTCAATTGACATGTTAACCAACTGACCCAATAACGGATTTAACTTTTGAGCTCTTATTAAATTTCTTTTGTCAGTTGATAAATTCTAGGAAGGCTTCACGAAAGCCCAAAATGTTTTGATAAGACGATTATTCATTTAGAAAATAGACCGTGAAACCTTTACTTAACAATACTGTAAAAGTTGTAACTTCATTTAGCGTATTCGTATAATTATATCTTTTGAAATGTTTAATATTTATAGAAATGTTTATTTAGACCTAGTTATTTGTGCAAATCGGGTTTTGGTCCATCATTAATAATGTAATAATGAGCTGATAAAAAAAATCCAAAAGCCAAAATATAGACGGAGAGAAATATCGATCTCCAATATTCAGATCACAACCAACATGAACCAACCAGTAGCAATCTATCGTGTACTAGATCATGGGTATATTATATTACATACCTAAGGCTTTAAGAATTTCGTTCTTCATCGTGAAAGTCCAGAAATCCTCACGAAAATGTGACCAAGAAATAAATATATAACTACCAAGGACGAATACCATGTCCAATAAAAAGGATTATCAACTTAGTAATACAAACATCGGAGATCGCTCAACATATAGAAAATACAGCTAAATTGATAACATCCTCTTTGAACCCAGCTAAAAATAAATCGCAATTTATCCTTCAGTCTATTTTTATCACCTTTATGTTGACTTCCATCATAGTTCCAGGTAACTATAAAAGTACGTGTTTCATGGTTACGATCATTTTTATTGTCAAGTCTGGGCACTGAAAGAAAAAATATCTAGAATTTAAACTAAACTAATCTGACATGAATAAATATGAACTTTTTTCACCAATATGAACTATTGTTAACCATAAAATAAAATGTTTTATAATGCTTTGCGTATTTTCTCCTAACACAGCTGTCACATAAGCAGAGCACTTACAAAGCATATCATAAGTTAGTTTCACATTCAACTGCTACGTGGGCTCATACCGCTCCAGATATTGAATAGCTTATAGAGCAATGTTAAGAAAAAAAGTTAACGATAATCAGATCTCGTAGCTCATAAGTCAAGACTGAGGAGACAAGGGTCTACCCTGGTGTCACTCGAATTGGTATGGAGATTTTTTTGCAATTGGAGTATGTGTACAACTGTACATGTGTGTATGAATAACAAAATGGCATGGAGTTTATTTACTTATCTAAAGCGAATGGGACGTATTATAGCTCTTTTTCAAGTTTTAACAACTATGTGGGTAACACTACTGTCAGAGCGAAAGCTACTCCAAGCTGATTTATGTAATAATATTATGGATCAAAATACTTACTATTATAATTATCCACACCGCGTACGGTAACGTGCTGTAAAAGGCCTATATTGTTAGCAAATGTATCCCTTTCGAAATGTGGATGGACAATGTTTTTTTGGATCTTAACATCTAAATAGAAAAGAATTATTAGGATTTAAACTAAGTAAATTGTGTTTATAACTTGCATATATTGGTGTAGTCGACGTACAAAGGGTATGATGCGAGGCAGCTGACATATGTATAGTTATTTTTTTTAAAGTTAAGATTAAGAACGCAATTTACAACAGAACCCTAAATGACTATAACTTTCCAACAATTTTCAGTTAAATGCCTTTTTTTCGGAATATGTATTGCTTTTGACTCGGACACGACAGAGACCCGGTTGTGAAGAAAGGAAAAAAAGATAATTTAATGAATTTTAAATATCTAAAATGTCGAATTCATTTCACAAAACTTTTACTCCCATATGCGCATCGTCTTTTATGCCCCCTATATCCATCCGGTACAATACTGAAATAGTTGAATATAAACGTATCCTAAAATTTTTAATGTTACTACTTTACCTGTATTATCATATTTATATGTAATTGCCCAGGCATATAATAAATGAGATAAGTCAGGTTCCGATCTCATGGCTACACAGTGTCCTGGTCCAACTGACCATCGTGGGGCCAATAACAATGTGTTACATACATTAATAATGGGATTTCCGTTTATGAACAATTTACCTATAGGAAAACTGGCGAGTTCTGCATTATCTAAAATAAGTACTTACTTACACACTTACACATAAATAATTTACAAATTAAAACTGAAACTCGTAATAGGAGGTGTTCGTTTTAAATCATAAAAAACAAATAGCTGCCATAAAAGATAATATCGACTTACTACACGTAACGTCATTAGAGACGCTATGACAAACTTCAGCGTTTTTAATTAAATTTAAAATGTAATTTTGAAATCTTTTTCTACAGGTGTTCATTAATAATAATTATGAGCCGAGATGGCCCAACGGATAGAAAACGTAGACTCTAGCCGAAGGTCGCGAGTTCAAATCCATTTCAAGAGCTTCAAATTTATCTCGTACTTGCCGGTGAAGGAAAACATCGTGAGGAATCATGCATGCCGTGGAAATTTTTTTATGACATTTATATGCCGATGGAAGGGCTTAAAAGGCCCTCCTGGTTACCTACCACTGTACCGTGGTGAAAAACTCGTGAGGTGACTGCTCGTCAACTGCGTTTCAAAGTCAGCCAGTGTATAACCGGTTGTATCCTAAAGGGCGGTAACACACATGCATGCATGCCTTCTGGTGTTGCAGATGTTCAAGGGCGGCGGTAATCGCTTCACATCAAATGAGCCTCCTGCCCGTTTGCCCCTCTGACATAAAAAATAACACTACGCTTAGCATTTAGTTTGGTATTTGTAATGTGACAAGGTTTTATTACGATGTCCTCTGTTTCAATTAGGTACTTTGTCTGAGACGTGAGCCTATTACTGCGAATACTAACACAGAAGAGCGAGAAAAAAAAAGGGCAGGTAGTCGACTCTACATATGTGATCACTACCAAGTGCCTACGGAGCGGCTCCGGTACTCACATCTTCAAAAATATACTAATTATGAATAAATAAATATAATAATATAAATTGATTGGTTCATTTATTACTACACTGGCAGAAGTACAACGATTTTTTACCAACTTCTTAGAATAGGTAAAAAAATATCATAGAATACGAGTGTAAGAGTCAGTTATTTTTTTGATAAATATCTTTTTCTATGGATTACCTTTTTCAGAAGCAAAGGATCTTCTAAAAATAAACACTTCCTGTAAAGTATGATTCTTCACATACAAATGCACCAAATATATTATAGCTAGTACGATTGTTATTGTGAACGTGAACACTAAATGAGCGAAAATGCACTTTTCGCCTCTTGTAAATTTTGGATTCATATTAGTCAGTTTGCGTTTTGGACATTTGAATGTTTTGATAATATAAACCAACTAGATTTATAAGATTAAGTACAATTGGGTTACACGGCAGACCAATTGGTAGCGCACCGACGCTCCGCTCCGGATCGGATCGGCCATTACACCGGTCTCACCACGCTGAGCTCGTAGGGCTATACCATACCTATAACCTATGCAGTGGTCACTTCGGAACAAGTAGCCTGTGTTTTACGTCACTCTCGTTGAAAATTACTTTCGTTATGACCAAGTTCGTCGTATTGCATATATAAAAAATATAATTAAAAAATGGCTTTTTAAAACCTCTAGTTTTAAAGCTTAAAACCCTACAAATATTACAGAAAAATTTTCTTTAGCCGTTTACCAACACTTCTGCATATATAACTCAGTTTTTTCAATTTTGTGGTTTGACATGGTATTGCTTATTTGCATCCTATTATCTTGTGCAAGAATCGAGCAAAAGGGTTAATAAAGGAGATTCCTTAACTTCAAAAAAAATAAGACCTGAAAACTAAAAAGCAAAAAATAAAAATTTTCAACAACACAAGACAGTGCCTTAAGTGCCGACTTTTGCGCCGATTTCTGTTGAAAATTTTTATATTTTGGTTTTCAGTTTTTACGTAGGTACCTCTTTTTTTTTTAATGACAATATATTTTTTATAGTGGATATTTTATTTAAAGAGATCCTTGTTCTTTACGAAAACTCTTATGAATACTAAATTTAATGAATATTAAGTTTCTGTCAGTTGAGACTAGATGGAGTTGAACGTACTTAGATCGCGCTGACGGTGTTACATCTCGTGTACAATAAGATGTTACAGTATAAAGATTTTCAGTAGTGCAGTTCTTCTTATTTTTTAAATGCAAATTTTTGGGGAGACAGGTTATGATACGCTTGTCTCTAATATATCGTATTAAAATTGTATAGAGTCAAAACATACAGGGATAATTATATTTGGTTATCTTCAGAAAGAGTATAGAAGTGAACTCAATAAGTTATAAAGTTAGTACATACCACAAATCTGTCTGCAGATTAGCTTAATGTCTTGGAATAATTGCATAATTTTAGTTTTTATATTTTAAAAGTCCTTTCACTATATAAGTTTTGACATATTTGTATTCTAATCATTTTGGTCAATTTTTACTTGAACAACATTTAATCACGTTATAACAACAGCAAGTATTTAAAAATAATTTTCTTTGAATATCTTTTTGGCTTTTATCAACGTAACAATTGTGATATTGTACTAGAATACATAAAGTTCACCTTCAATTCCCACCATCAAGTTCGGGGATAAGGTCTTATCAAAGCGAGCGAAACCACACTTGGCGCATCAAACTCTACACACAGTTCCAGTGATATTCACCGAAGTGAATATGAATAATGAAAGTCTGTAACAAAACGAGCCAAGCCCGGATCTCACTATATATTATATAGAGCTCCAGTAGCGATCGGTGATGTATACCATCATCAAAGAGCCAGAGACGAATATAATCCCTATTTATTTTAATACATAATATAAAACAAAATGCTATTCTATAACCTTACCTAAAGAATGCGAATATCCATATAGAATGCGAATATCGAATACAGCACGTATATTCAAATTATTTCATACACTAATAAAAATTATATTCGTAGCGATCTCTTTACACAAAACTACCGCTCACATGCGACAAGTTCTTTCACGCCGGCGGCCGAGAGCCAACTGATATTTTATTTTGAACTTGCTGTCGCCCTCGGTTTCGCACTCGGGAATAACGATTTGTAATGAGAAACCTTTATTACATTACATACAAACTTTAAAGGCCTGTTTCACCCATTCAAGGTCCAAATTTTAGGAAATGTTAAAACACTTGATTCTTTATCTCTCACTAGTTTGAAATGTTTTACACCTTCAGGGTTGGAATTCCAGGATATTTTAATTTTAAACACGTATTTCTTTATCTTTAAGTGATCACTAAAAAAACAAAGTTTCGTTCTTGTTAAAAATTACGGATTTCCATACAAACTTTCTACCTATTTTGTCCTGCATGCCTTTTGGGTTTTGGCCTGTATTTAGAAGGATCTTTAAGGTTTTAGGGGCTTTCGGTGGCATAGTAGCAGTAATGTAGATAGGTATTGTATGAAACTATTAACGAAACGATGCAAAACTGTGAACGTACAGTAAGACACGTGGTATCGTGTCTGCCAAGTTTAAAGCAGCACAATACTATAGCTCTATAACTCAAAAAATACAACCATAAGTGGAAGCAAATAAGCAATACCATGTCAACCCACAAAATTGAAAAAATGAGTTATATATGCAGAAGTGTTGGTAAATGGCTGAAGAACGTTTTTCTTCAATATGTGTAAGGTTTTTAGCTTTAAAACTTCTAAAAAAGCCATTTTTTCAAACATGCAGTTTATGTATTTTTAAACGTTTAGGGTTATATTATATACGAAATATGCAGTTTGTGTACTTATTTTTTGTGAAAATAAGTAAAACAACTTACATAAATCTGAAATTGCCAAAAACTTGACCAATAAATAAAAAAATCATATAAAGCAAGTTGTTCAAAATTTTCAAACGCGTTTTTCTCGAAATGACATTCGTGTGGGTTGACATGGTATTGCTTATTTAATATGCTTTACTTTTCTATTCATAAATATTATTATTATAGAAAACTACATGATGGTTTTTTTTACCATATCGACGTGCGGAGTTCTAATTTTACTTATCACTTTATTCTAAAGCTTGTCGGTTGATGGGATTTAAAATAACTGCATTCGCTTTATTTCTACCTTGTGAAAATATGATCACTTTTATCTTAATCATTGCACCTTAGACAATTTATGTTAATATGTATATATATTATTTACTAGGGCTGTAAAATTAAAAAAGTGCTTAAAGGGCTTTAAAAAAGTTAGCTACATTAACTAGCTAGCTAGCTGATCAGCTTAGCTAATTTAACTGGTTACCTAGATAAGCCCGCTGATTATATATATATACCTAGCATATTTGTATATATAAATGTAATTTGTTTTATACAATAAGTTAATTTTGTATTTAAATACTTAGTCATGTTTATATATATTTATAATTTTAAATTTATTTTGTTTTTATTTAATCTGTATTATATAACCGCCATTCATGGACACATCGCTACAGCATATAATTCAAGCTCATTTCAATTTTTCTTTTATAATCAATATATGTTAGGAAAGTTTATATACAAATTTTCTAATTATGTACTTAAAATATAATTGTGCATATACATGTGTATGTTTCTTTCCATTAAATTGCTGTTTTTGTGAAAATGTAATAAAATAACGATATCTTTATGTCACGATTTAATTCTTTCTGAAATAACATTACACTTTCTTATATATATATATATATATATAATTATTTATAATAACACAATATTAATATAAATAATTCGCCTTATTAATAATTATAACAATGAACATAATCAGCAAACGAAAGATTTAGTTTTTAAATTAATTACTACACGAGCACTCACACATATACATATCTGTAAGAATCTCTTTAGGACTGAATTAGATATACCAGCATTCTCTTTATAGAAAATAGGTATTTTGCATGCAGACGTGTACGCAACAATTTACATTTCAGCATCGATTAAAATTTCGTATTTTCTGTTTTAAATTCTTATAAGTGTAATACTCGATATAACATGTTACAGTATAATTCTCTCAATTTAAAATGAACCGAAATGTCTGCTTCTGCGCGGGTACAATCATGGACAAAAATGTTGATTTCGTCTTATTTAAATAGATTTTTATAAAGTGGGAAAACGGAATTAAATATATTTATTGTTTCTTCTAAACTCAATTAACTATTTATTCATTATCGTTATTAATTACTTAAATAGAATAAAACAAATAAAAAGTATAGAAAAAGGTATATCAAAAATAATAATAGTTAATGTACATTTTTAATCACTGTCACATAATGGGATGACACCTCATCTTGAAATAAAATTTCATACACCTGACAAAATAATTGAATTTTATATATATTATTATAATTTTATATAGTTAATTTTTAATAATATATTTTTGAAGAACTAAAACAACCGTGAGCGAGTTTACTAATCGGGTCTAGCGTCGCTGCGTTGGTATATTAACGCGGCCCCCTTCATACTGCATACGGTTGAGACCCAAAAGGTGTTACTGCGCGTGGTTCAATTTTAAGAGAGAGTTATACAGTACTAAGCAAACGTCAAAGTATGTTAAAGGAAGCACGCATGTTTACCGATGTCGAAGCATGGTTATGGATGCTGAAGCATGCTTACGCGTAATTAACGCATATGATGCCTAAAGTGTGTCTAGAACCATCCAGCTAAAAGCTGGCCCATGCTGATAAATGTAATTCAGGCCTTAATAATATGTGTCATTTTTATCTAAAAATGAAATACAATGTCACATTGTACATGTGCGAGTAAGTAGAGTTTTAGTTATTCAAAATATTATAACTTATTTTTAGATTCGCTTTGACTGCAGCATATTTATAAAATACATTACAAAGTGATATTAAAATATACAAAAAGTGACGCCAGCATTTTATTAAATATATATTTACAAACTTTTACTTAGAAACACTTTAAAATATATTTATTTACTCTAATATAACTAAAATACAAAAAACCCGATTGCATTACAAATAATTACGAAAAAGCCAAAAACTATTTATTATCAATATAACTTGAATGTGAGTAAAGGAAAAGCAGGCAGGGCAACAAGCTCATTGTTCAATTGCAGGTGTTTAAAAAGAAACGATGAATATATTTTCTTTCACTCATCGTCCCAGTAATCATACTTTCTGTTCCCAAACCATAAGAAAGATCTTGAGACCTAAGAATTTTTGAGTTCATCAGTCAATCAAGATTATCTTAAAACAGATACTGAACATATATTATTTATCTTACTGACGAATAGACAAATTAAAATAATTTTTAATTACTAGAAAATCTCGAACTCCTAGTTAATCATAAAGGACCAAGAACAACAAATTGCTTAAGATAAGCAATGTTCTAAAATACAAGCGTCTTCTGCCAACGTTCAGTATGAAACTGACGAGGAGGAGCTTGCGAGAGAAACAGAGTGGATGCAAAAAAAAGTAGAAAGAAAAGGAAGCTCAACACATCACATCACTATAGCACTAGAAAAAATAATATTCCACAAAAAAGATTTCGAAGAAAAACAAAAAATGAAGAAAATACCTCTGCCTCCACCCATAATTATATAGAAAATTAGCGGGCCCGGCAGACGTTGTCCTGTCCCGAAAAAATCTGGGACCCGATAGCAGCGCCCTCTATCCGCTGAAAGTTTTTGATTGACTAATAAGGCTATTAAAAAGCAGAGGTTGTTGATAAAAAGTGAAAATTTAGGGTCGTATGTATTTTTCAATGCCACATAATAAAAAAATAAAAAATAAAAATTTTATTCAGTAAATAAAAAATTAAATTTTGGGGTGGACAGCCCTTACCACTGAGGGGTTTGAGAAATAGATAGTAGCCGATTCTCAGACTTACTGAATATGCATAATAAAATTCATAAGAATCGGTCAAGCCGTTTTGGAGGAGTATGGGAACAAACATTGTGACACGAGAATTTTATATATTAGAGAATATAGAAAATGTCAAGATTTACCAACAATTCTATGACCTTCTTTCTAATAGCCTTGATCCATTCAAATGAACCATATCAATTGCCTGAAAGATGATGAATGGTGAAAGCGTAGAATGACGACGTGTACTCATTCTGGTTAGGTGATTACCCGAATAACCTAACCAGAATCTGCCAGAAACTAGCAGAAGCAAAACCAAAATGCCTTCACTGTGGCGAACCGCACTTAGCTACCTATAGAGACTGTGATCATGTATCAAAAGAAATTAAAAACCTGAAAAATAAAAAACTGTAGAAGAATGTGACATCCCAACAAAAAACCAAGAGTTTCAATAAGAACGTTACTTTTGCACAAAAACAATGGAAGGCAAATCAGTTTCACAGCCACAATCCAAGCCAAATACTGAAGAAATGTTTACTAAAATTCTTTGTCTACTAGTCTCATTCGATTAAAGATTGAAAAAACTTGAATGTAGCTCTAAATCCGCTAACGGAAACCATGTCTAAGTCACTAAAAGCTATGGTATGGAATGCAAATGAGCTCTTGAAACATCCAAAGAGCTACAGGCAGTTCTAATAAAGAATAACATCGACGTATTTTATATCCTAGTCACACGTCACAAAAGAATCTAACGGCTAAATCAAAAGCATATTATGCCTTGCATACTGATAACAATGCTAGAGGAGTTAGTGCTGTGATCATAAAAGAGATTGTCTATTTTCACGAAGAATATAAATATGAAGAACGAGATTTACAAGTTTTTGCTGTATGGATGAGCGCCAAACAACAAAAGGTTATTGACTCAGCATTATATTGTACACCAAGGTATTCAATAAAAGCAGATAAAGTCCTTTTAAAAGACCTCGGTAAAAGATTTATACTTGAAGGCGAAATTTTAATGGTCAAAATACAATAACAGCTAAAGAAAAGGAACTTCTAAGTATCATGATAGAAATGAAATGTAATGACGGACCAACAGGAAAGCCTAGTTTTGGCCTATAGATCTTCAAAAACATTGCATACAATGTGCTTCACATTGAAGAAAGTTTTGCAATGAGCTGGTGAATGAATCATGAATATATTACCCTTGTTAATAAAAAATACTGACGGGAAAGCTTTAGATTACACGTAGATTCATAACATTTTAAACCTAAAGGTCTCAATTAAAATATCCACAACTGGAATGGAATAACACAACAAACTTTAAAAGACGACCTCGAGGTAACTCTTGCCCGAAAAACATTACAGAACTTATAGCTAAAAAAGAATGCAGATACAAAAATGGCAAAAGACTAAATACCCACAAGCAAATAATAGACCAAATAATATTATTAAAAATACTAAAGATGGAAAATCAGAGGTCTCATGATGAAACTATGAATACCCTCGTCAATCAACAAGTGATACAGACCAATTTCATTATTACTAATTATATCAACATTTTTCGTCAGTTAAAACCTATCATTCAAGAAAGAAAACTTAGTCCAGAACATCCATAAAATGAACTTATGACACTATTCGTCACTTTTTTTGTAAAAATAGAACAAAATGTGGTGAATTAAAATATATGAGGCTAAGTCCGTTCATATAGATTTTACTAACAAAAGAGAAATTTATCAACCAGTGTACATTAATGATACCTTGGTTAACACAGCCAAATATGATGGTAAGACACTATACGCAAAGCTTCACTGGAAAGCATATGTCAAGAAAAACGCGATGAATTAGAATTTTTAAAGAAGTTCTGGCTAATATATAATATAATAGGAAAGTATTCAAAGTTATCAGTACACAACAAACTATTTTTATATAAACAAGTCCACATGCCTGTTTGGACTTATAGAATTCAGCTCTGAGGATGTACTAACAGAGTAATGCAAAAATAATACAAAGATTCCAGAATAAAGTTCTCCAGGGCATTGTTGTCGCACCCTGGTATGTAAGAAATTAAGTATGGTGTAAGTTCATCAAGAAAAAAATTGTCATCTTGTGAACGTTGAGGCTATCCAGCTCTTCGACAACACAAAAAGGTAGGTATGGCATAAAATTTCATTTAACAAATCAATAGAAGAAAGCAGTTGGAGACTATAATTCTTGAAAAGGATAACAATAGGTCGGTTTGATAATATTATTCGATTTAATAAATAATTCAATTTGAATTGTCCTCATGAGCCACTTATTTAATGATTGTTGGTAAACAAGCATACGCTCCGCCTGATGGTAAACAGTCACCGTAACCTTGCTATACTTGAAGTATCACATGCGCGTTGCCAATCAAAGGGATAGGAGGAAAGAGATTAGAAGAAATAAAAGGAAGGGAACCGAGGAGGTGGGAGACGTTTGAAAACGTCTCGTTTTGGTAGTTCTAAGGACTGCTTTATTCTTCAGTATAGACAATATAACTCATTTAGAGAGTCTAAAACCAAGATAGCCTTAGATTCCAGTCAACGATTTTCTTCCTTCACTCGAGAACTCGTCTGTTTTAACATACATCGGTCCTACGACTTCCCATTGCCACTTCAGCATGCCGATCCTTTGGGATATTTCAGCTACTGAGCTACTTTGAGCTTATGGACTAGGAACACTAGAAAGTTATTAGTCCATGTTTCGATAGCGTAGGGCCTAACTGACAAGATGCTCTGATTAAAGACTTTAATCTAGGGACATTGTGCTATTGAAGCCGAAATTTTTGTAACGCTGCTTAGCCCAACAGAATGCGTCCATATATTGCCCTCTTGAATCTATACAAGAAAATATGGCTGAGGAAGGCAATAGGCTTGTAGCTTTACAACTGTGTTTCATCTACCTTTTTGTAAAATAACGCCGTCACACTTCTACTCTAAGGTTCTGCTGTAGTACTATTGCGAATGACCGAATTAAACAGCCTCTTTATTTCCTAGAGCAAAGGAAAATACCTGCAGCTGGTAAAATGACTGCTGTTGTTGTTGAGTTGGTGTATACCTAAATAATCTTTAAGCTGTATCTACTTATCAGTTTCAGGACCAGGAGATCCCTGTTTGACACACTGGACCTTATAGAGGAAATATAAAAAAAAATCTTTTTGAAGAAGGCTATTCTTGAAGAACTCTTCTATTTTGGACTCTACTGACTACTATGTTCATGTGATCATACTTTCTGTTCCCAAACCATAAGATAGATTTTCGAGGTAAGCATTTTTCCGCAGATGAAGAGTTTTCAGACATATAAGAAAAATATTTTAGTGGGTATAGAAAAGTTAAGGTCCCGCTCAAATTAGTGTATTGAGGTGATAGGGCACTCAATTGAAAAATAAATATTCAGAGCTTTCTGTTTATTCTTTCATGCCTATACTGTTAATAAATTGAATGTTTTTCGTATCTCTCTTCATATATAAACCCGGCTGTTATCTGCCATAACAGCCGAGTTCAATTCACTCATAAAGTGAATTATAGCAAAATGAGTGATAACATAAAAAAGCACATTATCGAAGAAAGGTTGGAACCACAGAATACAAACCTACACCAGAGCCATGATGAGCCATTAGATACAGCATGTACATAACCATGGCAGTCTGTAGAAAATTAGCTCAATTACCTCATAGGAAACAAATATAGTAATAAAGATCAGATATTACTTAATGTTGTTAATAAGAACTCTTAGATACTAAGATCGATTTTGATCAAAAAATTAAACAAATAAAAACATGTTTTACTATAAATAGAAGCATGTTAGTATAAAACTAAATGATAGTATAAAAGGTGAAGTTAATTATAAGCATTCCCATAAGTTATTAGTTGAAAAATTAAAGTATATATTATGAGTATTGTGTTAGTATGAGTATACAATTCAAAATGTTATGTTTTTTCAACATTGCCCTTACTTTAAATAATATGATAGCTCCATTTTTTGTAGTTTAATGCAGATTGATGTGCTTGACGATGCCTTGTCCTTTCATGGAAACAGCATCAAATTTGAGATTTTTTCCACCTGAAAGATATTTCCACATATTTTTTTAGAATACTTACTTACTTATAAAGGATATTATCATTCCCATACATTAGTATGCAATCTAATTTGTAGGGTCAAGAGATATTGTTGATTGTTATATGATAGTGACAGTCATGGAAGATATTAAATATGTAACACTATTATTAAGTAAAAAATATTGGAACAGAATATTAAACTAAATAAGACAACTGACATGAAAGCTGGTCAGTTCATGTAGGTCATATTGTCAAAAAAAAACAATTGTAAACAGTATACTGTATATATGGACGCAAATAAGCAATACCATGTCAACCCACACAAATGTAATTTCGAGAAAAACGTGTTTGAAAATTTTGAACAACTTGCTATAAATGATTTTTTTTTGTATATTGGTCAAGTTTTTGGCAATTTCAAGATGTATGTAACTTATTTACTTATTTTCACATAAAATAAGCATACAAACTGCATATTTCGTACATAATATAACCCAAAATATTTGAAATAATACATAAATTGCATGATTAAAAATGGCTTTTTTAGAAGTTTTAAAGCTTAAAACGCTACAAATATTAAACAAAAATGTTCTTCAGCCATTTACCAACACTTCTGGAATATGTAGCTCAGTTTTTTCAATTTTGTGGGTTGACATGGTATTGCTTATTCGTGTCCTTGTATCAATACTGATAAATATAATGAATATTTAGATATGAATCGTATGATTCATAAATATTCTATTTTAAGCTTCCAATTTAAGAATTTATTTTCATTATATAAATGTTGTAGAATTTCCATAATGGATTTTGGCAATAACTGTATTTTTCGAAAGTTAAGTTTTTGTTTTTGTTTTAGTAGAAAATGTAATTATAATCACTTTAAAAAAATATATCGTATTCACTTAGAGGAATTAATTTTTTAAACAAATATAAGCATGATAAATTGATTTTTTTGAATAAGTTTTTTGATGTTCTTGAGTAACATAGAAAATAAAAATGTTTTTTTAAAAAAATTACCTTCTATATTTCCTTGCTGTACAAGCCAAGGCATTACAATTATATTCCAGTTAACTTGGTAGTGCTGTTGTATTAGTGTTGTCCAAATAGATTTTAGGTTTATACTAAATTCCTCTTTATTTTCACATTTTTCCTACCAAGGTCAGTAGTTGTTACGATTATGATTCTGTAGAATATCTATATATAGTGGTTTAGCCAAATTTTGAACATAAAATGTCATATGCAGTTTACTATTAACCATAACCGATATAGCCCTCTAAATCGCTAAATTAAACTGGCAGTGGGCAGGGCACATTGTTTGTAGAACCTATACTGGAAGGCAAAGTGTGGGCCAACAGGTCGAGAGGAGTCATCTGGATGCGGGTAGCACAAGACCAGTCATTGTAGCAGTCTTTAAGGGGAGTCTATGTCCAGAAGTTCGGCTGACATGATTATGATGATGATATCCTGATAATGATGATGATACCCATTTCAAGATTCTTTTCATTAGTCTTATTCTTCTTCTTATGAAGTTTGAGGCAAATCTAGTTTCAGAGTTGTTCAGTTTGCCTTTCTTGGGTCTCTGATTTGACTAATTGTTTATTATCAAATTAATAACAGCAGAGAATGATTTTCTATGTGCCCTTCAAAGTACAGAAATGCTCAGTTGAAATGTCACTATATGGTTGACTCATCACATTCTAAAGTTGCTTTATCAATGACCAGTGGGGTCATTGATAAATCACTAAGGACACCTGGCTACGAGCGTCTCAACTCCTGTAAATTCAAAAGAATAACATTTTCACAATTGCTATATGTCTAACAAAGGTTGTATGTTATAAAGCAAGACCTTATTTTCGTTTTCTTCGATAATGCAATTGTATACTAAAAGAATATATCACTTTTTTAGCCGACTGCCGAAGGAAGGTTAAGTTTTACGAGCGTATGTATGTCAATTTCTTTCTGACACTGTACAGGTTAATGTATCGAAAAATAGTATATTTTATCGAGTACTAAAAGGAACTATCATCATATTTTGGCGCCATATAAACTGTGATGTTCCGCTTTGAATGTCTTTGGTTCTGCGGAACCCATATTAAAAGAAAGTACCCTACGTCACAACTGAGAAAAATCTAATGATACTTCATAAGTTGAAATCCGTCAGTTTAAAGTAATATTTATATTATAGTAGTTAATAGACACCTTGTTTTTAACTTTTTACCTTTTTAGGAGCAGCCGGGTCTATTATCCGGGTATTAGCCGGGTATTTATCTTATTAGTGCAGCCGGGTCTTTTGTTTAATTTAATTGTACTGCAATTAAATAAAAATAATTTATAAACTTACACTTTATTATCGAATAGTAGTCTATATACCTACCTGTGAAATATATGATAAATCAGGTTATACCCACCAAGAAATAACGTAATTGTATAATTTTAAAAAACATCATCATTTAAACTGACAGTATACTAGCATTTTATCATAGAATTATTATAAGTTGTTATATTACTTCTATGCACTTTATTATCAAATATCAGCTGTCGGGCTGTCGCCTGTCCTAATATGGCGGTTGCCGGTAGCGGGTGTCGCACTGACAGTACTCAAGCACAGATAACCAAAAGAACGGTAATTTTACTCAATCACAGATAACGAAAAAAACTGTTTGTTTCGCAACACTAGCGAACAGCTGTGAAAAATTTTAAAATATTTTTAATAAAACAATATTAGAATAATTAAAAAACATAATTAGAATAAATAATAAACACACGTCTGAATAATTTTCAGTCTTTATTTAGAGTTTTTAACATTGATATAGAACTCAGTGCTTTTTATATTTTGATAATAAAAAAAAATACTGAAGAGGCACACATCTTGGTAATATTCTAAATGAAAAATTTATATTGATTCATTTCTATTATCTATAAGATTTAACAACTACGATTACCTATTTGAAAAGAAATTGCCTAATTGTCTGATTTCGGTTTTTCATAATTGTATTTGCATCCCTATTTTCGCGCATGCGCAGTTTTATTTTTTTTAGTTTGTGGCAGATTTGCTGAGGGCGCCAGTTCATCCTTCAATTTGCGCCATTTTCAATGTAAGGGATTCATCGGAATCAACTATCTATTATTTTTTTGACTTCGTAGGTATTGATAAAATGCATATTATGGCATCGGAATATTTTTTTTAATATCGTGACGATTGGCAAACAAATTAAGGGTCCCCCTGATGGTAAGCAGTCACTGCCACCGCGGACGCGCGCAATATTTCAAGTATCAAATGGAATTTCCGTTGCCAATCCAAGAGATAGGAAGGAGGGTATGAGAAAGGAATAAAGGAGAGAAACAGAGGGACTGAGAGATTGGCCCTCCAGCCCTCCAGCGCTCTCATCGCACGTAACACAACAGTACTCTGTTACTTTACGATTTTCTGTTAGAGGGCAGTACTTTTCCGTTCGAGCCGTCCCATTTGTGCTGGGAGAACCATGGCTCTATTACTACTAATTGAGTGTGTTTGGCTTAAGCGTTGGAATGATCTTTAAATTTTTTTTTGTTTTTAATGTAAGAGGGGCAAACGGGCAAGATGCTCACCTGATGTTAAGCGATCACCGCCGCCCATGAACATCCGCAACACCAGAAGGCATGCAGGCGCGTTGCCGACCTTTAAGGAAAGAATATGTTCTTCTCTTGAAGGTTCCCAAGTCGTATCGGCTCGGAAAGACCGCCGGCGGAAGTTGATTCCACAGAGTGGTTGTGCGAGGAAGAAAATGTCTTCTAAATCGCGTTGTTGTGGATTTCCAGATATCGAGGTAGCATGGATGGAATTTAGAGTTTTGTCGCGATGTCCGATGGTGAAATTCTACCGGCGGGATTAATCTAAACATAATGCATACTTAATGAAACAGGTTTATGAGTTTAAGTTTTTATGCATTCACTTAATTACTAAGCATTTATCTGGATAAACATGTCGACTGTCGTGAGTTATTAGATACTATAAATATAAGCGGACTATATGTTATTAGGTACTATTATTAAATATGTTAGTATGTTATTATGTACTATTATAAACATTATGAGATAAGCAATCTGATGACCGACTTACTTGGTTGACTAATTCGTCCATAATGATATAATGATGTAGGTATATCTTAGAGAAAGGGTCGGGAGTCCTAATTGTCTAAGCACCAACAACGAAACCTCTGAAAATAGAATAACAATTAAAATAGCTAGTTACTTAAGTAGATACCTACCTACTCTTATTACGTATACAAGTAATTAGATTTATATAAATATTATTAAAATGCTTAAAAGCTATATTTAATGAATGAAACGGTAAAATTTCCTCATTAATCTTTTATAAAAGAGATTAGATCTTAGATAAGAAGTTATTAATTGATTATAACATTTAATAAAGAAGTGATGATAACGAATCTCAGTAATTGAACGCTTATTTGAATGCCGCCATCTTTTAGCAGCTTTTGAACTTTGAAAACATATTTCAAACCTATATTTCTATTCAATTGAATCAAAGTTTTTTTTTGAATGTGTATTGCCGTTGGCCCTACTGGCCTTGACACCGTCATCGGGTGGAGGAGCCAAGTACTCAGACCTAGCCCTGAAAAAGACATAGCCCTCGCGGGGGCTTTAATTTGATTCCATCCTTACGTTGCCTCCTGCCGAAGCCGACCCACGGTCAACGACGTCATCGGGATTTGGTGGAAACGGTGCGAGCGCGTCGTGACGTATGGAACAAGAATGGACCCCGTCTTCGTCGGCGAGGACGGTGCTGTTTGAGCATAGTCTAATGTGATCTTATCGTCAGGGTCTTGCAGGACATGCTTAGGACGCCTTTTTTAGTCAGTTTGTCATCTCTGTCTGTAAAGATACTAGCCCGTCTAATCAGGGGATTTGAGTGGGAGATAGATTTATCGAAATAGTTTTAGAATTAAAGTATTTGTAGCTGATATTATATTTTGACATCACTACATAGTAGTAATAAACAAAGTCGCTTTCTCTGTCGCTATGTATGCTTAAATCTTTAAAACTACGCAACGGATTTTGATGCGGTTTTTAATAGATGGAGTGATTGAAGAGGAAGGTTTATATGTATAATAACATCCATTAAATAGTGGAAAAAAAATTTTTTTCGAGGTTTCTAATTTGATGTCGTAAATAATTACATTTAACGCGTGCGGGCCACGGGCAGTAATAAATAAATCAAAACTACTGGATCGATTTTAATAATTTTTCCAGTGAATGATATAGGCTATAAATTTTATACCCGTGCGAAGCCGGAGCGGGTCGCTAGTATTGTTATACAAAAGATTAAAGCAATAATTATTAAACCGGAACTCTCATTTATCATTTCTCGCATGGCTATCAGTGCCTCTAGTACGAGTGTCATAGTAAACTACGTCTAACGTAACTATCGCGTCAAGCGAGCAAACGCCGTACCGATAGTTAAATTTTAAGATGCGAGTACGAGTCACTTTCGTAGGAAACGTTAAGTAAGACGTTTACTCACTACTACAATAGTTAGGTTTGGTTGGTTATGTTGGCTCTTTTGAGATGACGTATTTATGTGACTGCTATAATGCGACTGATTTAACGTACCCTTTTTTGGTACGCAACACGACGTATTTGAGACATTTTAAATTTGGTGGATATCCATAAATACGCCTTATCTCTTTTTTACAACAGAGAAAAAAGGAACAAGCGATACTAGACATTTTAAGTGGATAGCGACCAACCACTTAAAAGCGCGTTTTATTTAAAATTTAGTTTAAAACTATACGCTGTTTGGAACTAATTTAAAGAAAATTAAAATTTTATCGTGTTTAAATTAATAAGAAACATGAAAACTAGTCAAACGCAATTTGATATGTTACATTTATGGAAGGTTGAGTAATATAATCCTTAATTATTATTATATTATATTTCACGCAATATAAAAACAAAATATTATAATCCTTTGATTGGGTACCAATGAATTCAAATTTGATGTTATTTAATACGTACGTATTTATTGCTTATATATAAAAATGTATTTCCTTGCAAAGCGACAGAAATGCTTTTTTGGAAAGTCTTTTAAATTATCGAAACCGATATTCTCTTTCCGATAATTCTTTCATTGGGTCGCATAATTTGCGAAGTCTCGTTTGGATGTTATAACGTTTGTTCATCTCGTAAATATGCCGTTTCAAGCAAATGCCAGGCAAAAGAAGGTCGTGCAGCCATAATTTAGTCAAAAAAACACTTAACATTTATAATAAAAGTATTTACTATTTAGATCACTGTTAATAAACTAAGTCACCAAGTAATATCTCGGTGAGTGACTTAACTTTCGCGTTCGCGTATTTTACTACACCAAACGTCAAAATTGACACTCGTACTCGCAAAAACACGAAATATAGCGTCATTTTTTTAACGCATAGTTTGCGTTTCGAAAACGTTACTATAATAGTTTCCGTTTTTGATCTCGTACTCGCGACTTAGAAATATAACGTCACCCGCTAGATGGCGTTGTTTTTTCTCCATACAAACTGTCTCAAACGCAACTACGATAGTAGCGTAAAAAAAACTCGTACTAGAGGTACAGCTCTCTTCTACTGCATATGCTTTTCGCAAAGGTAGTCGCATTTGTCGATCCATATTTCAGTCCCACCCGGTGACGCTGTCAAGGCCTATATGACCAACAGCAATACACATTAAAAAACAGTAGGTATTATGTTATATACGCCAAATAGTTCTAGCAATAAATAATTAATAGCATTAATAATACGTATGTTAGGTACTAATTTATTCACCAACACTAGTTTTAAGCATCCCTTATTGCCACTATTAGCCTCATTTTACATGATTTTAAAGGTAGGGCTAAAACACAACTAATTATTGATATACTACACCTATTACAATATATGTAAATATTTGAATATTTTTTAAGTAACTAGTTCATTTGCAAATGAATATGGTGTCGAAGAACATATGATGAAGCTGATGATGACCAAAAGTGGCCATGAATCTACACAATCTTAAGATTCAATTAGATACTGTAATATGGTTGCCTTACTGTTACTCGTAACCATAACTAGTAGTAAATAGTACCTTTAGGACTAAAAAGCAGAAAATAAATATTATCTACAGATTATTTTCTTCAGAAGTAAGTACTCTTTAGTGATTGTACATTTGAAATGTATCATGGAATGCATTTAGCATTCCATTATGAAGCCTCAATAGTTAAAGGGCCAACTCTACTTCATTGTGAGTTTGTGTGTTCAATACTGACCCCCTTGGACTATAGTCATACCCACTTCTAGCGCAAGCTACGAGTCTTTCTTTATGTTCCTAAGTTGGCAGGCGAGCAGAGGTATCACATGCGTATTGCCGACCTCTTAAAAACCTTTTCAACCTTCCCGTGAAGAGCCCCATACAATAGCGTGTTGCCTAAACCTCATCAGAGACCTCATTCCACAAACGGAGGGTGTGCGGTATTAGAATTACTTGAAAAAAACATAGCTAATATTCTTTAAAGAAATAGTTTCATTTTATCGAGTAGGACATTTAGCCTTTTCTTATGTTACATATTTCTTAGAATGAAACCATTGAAGCATTTCTAATATGAGGTTTTGAAAAATATCATGTTATTTATCTGAATAGATTTATCGAAGTGAATAACGGTCCACATTCGAGATATTTATTCCACATCATAAAGTACGATTCTAAGAACTTCGTCTTGTCGCGATTAAATGTATCAATACATTTAATATTATCAGATTTTTATATACATTTCATTTTGTAATCTGCCTTAAGAGATAATATTTTTTTAGGAAAAATATTATATTTTTAGACATACTCCTATTCTATCTTAACTTAATATCTATAATAATGATTTCAGTGGTTGGTGGTTAAAAGATTAAAAACTGGAATATATTTTAGAGATCCGTAGACAAAGGTTGCCAAGTGCCAACGGAATCCTATTACTAAGCTTCCGCTGCCTGTCCGTTCGTCCGTCTGTTCTATTCTCTTGCCACTACAACAACAACTATAACTAAAATTGTCACAAATAAAAAAAAATAGTAAAATGTATAAGCCACCGGCTTTTGCTGTAGAAAATATTTATTTGTATCTTTTAATTTTGAACACGCTCTGAGCGGATTGGAGCGAGACCGAAGTAAGGGAAAGCTTCATAATTATTATAATTATATATGGCAATTTGCTACGTTCAGCTTAGGTTGACCTCTAGAAAGATCATAGATACTTATGGATATACCCATCTTTGTTAATCTTTTTATATAGCTAGTTTCATCAATACTACGTGAAAAGAGATACCACTGAATTTAAAGTTATTCTTTCTACAATAGTTTTTACTCGTATTTACTGCACAATAAGACATTTTCTTTCGTTAAAATATTCAGTTCGGTCTTGGCGATTGTCCTTGTGTGTTTGTAACCTAATTAGTGCCTCTAAGAGCGCGTAAAGCTCTCGGTCCCGGTGGTCATCACATAGCATCTGATAATAATCATTAAATATTGATGATAATTTACGCTTATTCAACGAGTTACTGGTTCGCCCTCAGGGTTGCGCCGGTCAGATGGCAAATAATAATGCTATTTTTTTTATGTTAGAAGTTGGCAAACAAGCATACGGGCCCACCTGATGGTAAGTGGTTGCCGTAGCCTATGAGCGCTTGCAGCACCAGTAGTAAGTGCCACTCACGCGTTGCCAACCTCGAGATAATAGTTCTTAAATGTCGTCCGCCCAGTAATTTCACTAGCATACAGTGCCCTTCAAACCGGAACACAGTAATGCCTAGGCACTACTATTTGGCCGCAGAATATTTGACACTGCGGTGGTACCTACCTAGCTAGCCTCTTGCAACAAAAGACCTACCACCAGTATGACTGATTGCACTGGTGGAATAATCTCTGCTGTGACAGAGGTTATCCCAACAGCGGGCGATGGGGTCGTCACATCCCGACGCCGGTAAGGCTAGAAAGAAGAAGGCTTTTATCATTCTAATAAATTGAAACAGAAATATTTTCACAGAAATATTACTATGCTTACACGTCCTGTGATGGTGAGCGGTCGTCCAATACTTTTCATTTGTCGGTGTCACTTACGAGTTGCCATCCTCGAGACCTTTGCTCCCAAATCTTCTTTGCCCAGTAATTTCACTAGCTTTAGCGCTAACGAACCGAAATTATTTCAATAAAGGATTATAGGTGAATGTATTCATTTTATTTTCACTTTGATAGCAGTTGTGACGCAGATGATTCATATCATTTAGGACTGGATAAAAAATGGCCTAGATTTTAGAACTTTACCTATTTAAAGCGTTTGAGTCGCTATTCAATAAAGACAATAGATTTTTCATTTTATCTTGAGCACAATTTTGTACTCATTTCACAGTCATTAATGTATATTATGGTTTTAACATTTTCAATAAAATAAATGGGGTAGCTTTAATGTCTTCGTTTTATTGACAAAATTAATAAATATAATTTGACTAGCGAGCGCGGCAGACGTTGTCCAGCGCCGAAAATAAAAAAAACTGAAACCCGATAGCAGTGCCCTTTACTGGATCCAATTGTGAATCTAAACCATCCAAACGCATACAAAAAAAATTATTCAAATTGGTGTAGGCGTTCAGGAGGAGTTCAGTGACATACACACGCACAGTAGAATTATATATAAAAAAGAAGTAACATACGCTAATTTTACTTTATTACGCTGGTTAAAGTATTATACACATGATTATTTATTTGTAACGTTTATAGAAATCCACGTAATGTTATGCTTTTATTTATTCGAAAGACATTAATAAAATATTTTCTAAATAAATTCAACGTGGATGACGTTGGGCCTGCTCCCAATGGCGGAACGGCACTGCAGAGAATTTTTATTATTTACTAACTTAATTAGACTTTAACAAACACATATATACAACAAAAATAAAAAGAAAGTTCGTTGTGGACCACGCACAGTGGAAACTAAAGGGTTTTTCGTAGCTTGATTAGGAAGAATCTTTAGGACTTTAGATATTAACTTTGCAATAATGTTATAGATTTGTGAGTATACATAGGCTATGAAACGTCTGGCAAAAACTGTTCTTGCGGCTGGTAGATTGGTTTCGGTTATTGCAGGATATGTCCCTATGTGCTACATTACTGCAGTTTTCAGTATAAAAAGACTGAGTTGAGTTATATATTTATAAGGTATCCTTCAAAACTGTAGCAATGATGGTTAACAAGAAACCGCTAAATTAGAATCTGCGTGTTTGATGCTTGTGCCTGTCTTAATAATTTTATCAACCAGTGCCTCAGTCGCCATAGGCGCTGCCTCGAAAAACGTCCAGCCATGATGTCTTGAATAAAAACCCACCATGACAGATGTCAACAGAAACTAGCTCTACTTTATATTAAAACTACAACCTGTTTCGTCTATATTGTAACATGATAAATAAATCAAACAAACTCTTACATATATATCCCCAAAGACTTTGATCACAAGCATCTATATTGAACGGAACGTGCTTTTGGTAAATTATTCCAGCACAAAAGGATTATGATCTTCGTAGCATCCTCAGCGACCTTTGAATGAAGGTTACACGTGGCTCGGCTTTCCAGTAATTTTAATATTTCGCTCGTATATTTTCCTTTTAAAAAATATACTTTCAACGTTAAAAGTTCCTGATTATATATATCCCTTTGATGTGTCAAATGAAATTAATATACTGCATTCAGTTTACTTGAGTTATATAATAATGTAATCATGTTTGCACGTCAGGGTTTCCATTGCCCTTTATGGATGATAGCTTCTACCAGCAGCTTCATCCGCACCAATAATGATTTTTAATGATGGACTTTTTATGCGACATGGAAATCATTGTGTCCCAATACAATATTTCATCCTCTACTTAAACCTCTTCAAGACTTTTTTTTTTAAATAAAAACTAGTCTATGAGCCTATGCCCTTTTCTAAAATCTTAATTTATCTCTATAGGTACAAAATTTTATCTAAATTCAGTTTAGTGGTTTAGGCACTTGACATACAATTATGATAGGGATTCAATTTAAACATAAAGGTCTCTCTGTGGTGGTCTGTAATAACTCTCTCAAAAACTCGACTTCAGCGCAGACTTCGGTTCATTCGGTTACAGTGTAAACGTGTGACTAACTTCATTTTGTTGCTTGATTACATAGCATGAGCTTATAAAGAATTATAATTTCATATCTTATAATTTTATACTGTTTACGTATACACGAAAGAGAATGATTGATCGCTTTAAAAAGGGTGAAGCAAGCGAACAAAATATTTATTATTTTGTGAAAATTAAATAGATAAATCATTAGCTGTGTGTTATTATTATTATAATTAAATTGATGATGTAAAAGTGTGCCAGTCAATCAATGTTATTTAAATTTTGAAACGTTTTTGCTTAATTTTAAAACTACGATATGCTATGATAAAATGAATGATTGTTAAAGTTTGGTAATTCCATTAATAAAAACAACGATGTTGTTGTGTTTGCTCTTTGAAATTCATTACTTAAACTTAGCAAATAGATTACAGACACTCATATAGAAGACAACCCAAAATATAATCAATTATCAATCTTCTTCTTTGCGTTTCGTTAAACACCTATATTGTTGTGGCCTAAAACGCAGCCACATTGACTGAAAAAATAAAAAGAAATAATAAATAATTATCAATAAAACGGTACCATCACTGATGACGACTCTCTGACGCTCTTTTGTTGTCTCCTCGGAAATTATTCTAAGGAGAAATGTCACTAGTTCCCTAAACGGGTGAAAGTGTTGAGAATGCTATTTCATAGAGTACTAATTTTCGGATACGATTAAAAAACATAATTTTCGACTGCCCCAGACACCAACACCCTGATACCAACACGGTTATAAATATCGAGGAACACCTAAATTTTTTACATGATTAGAGTTTTCCACGATACTATTTAATTACTGCCAACTAATTTTTTTATGTCATGACAATTGGCAAACAGGCGTACGGTCCGCCTATATGGTAAGCATTAACCGAAACCTACGAACGCTTAATTAAAGTATCACATGCGCATTGCCAAAGGAGAGGGTGGTACTTCCCCGTTCTAGTCAGCCCATTTGTGCTGGGAGAAACTGTACTCCTATTAAATTGGCTAAAATCTGATTAGCCGTCTATACACGTATAAAATAATATACCCAATTTTCGCTGTCACGCTTTCACTATGTCTCTGAACCGATTTTGATACAATTTGGGGTAGAGATTAGACCTTGAGATCCAACGAAGTTGGTCACACGTTTGCAACATAACCGAATGAAGTTAGTGTTGGAAACTGGTAAACCTCGTTTGGTTGCGCTTACGAAGAAGCACCAGCGAGTCTGAGTCATTTTGTCCGTATGGAAGGACCGAGGAGTCGTTTTGACCATGGACGGGCCATGGTATACACATCAGAATAGCATCTTTCTTTTCTGATTGTGCCGGAGGTCACCAGGCGGGGTCGTTCATTCAGACGACGTTGTGGCGCAGCTACCGCTGCCTTAAGCGCCGCAGATCGCTGGTTCTATGGCCGGTTGGAGCGTATGTTAGTATTAACCATACAGGCATGTTTTCCGGTCTGGGTGTATTTGTCGTTGTCATTATGTATGTTTCCGGACCTGGACACAGGATATAACTATCCTAATTGGGGCCGTTGAGTGTGTAGCGTTTATTTATTCTAAACTTGCGGGCACAGCTTGTAGTCATAATAAGCTAAGAACAGAGTCACGTCTATTTAAAAAATCCAGACACGTAAAATTGATTGAACCCTGTTACATGTCAATTTGTCTAGTGACAGCTACGTGCCAGGGTTGCTACTCGCATTAATATTTAATTCTTATTTTGTTGACGACGTTGTGGCGCAGTGGTAGCGAACCTGCCTTAAACGCCACAGGTCGCGGGTTCGATTCCCGCTCGGAGCATAATATGTTTGTATTGACCATGCAAACATATTTTCCGGTCTGGGTTTATTTGTCCTTGTCATTGTGAATGTTTCCGGACCCCGACACAGGATATTACTATCCTAATGGGGTCGTTGAGTGTACAGCATTTATTTATTTATTATTTCAACATCCCTTGCTCTTCTTCTTCTTGCCCATAGCCCACCTATGTGGGGCCCCACAGCACGTCTTCTTCTTACATTCTTTTCTATCATTCGTCATCTCATCTCTTCACTTCTTTTCTTTTCTTTAAATTACCACTCACTTTCAAATCCATCGCTCTTTTGGCCAAGTGACTTTCTTTTCTGCGCATAACATGCCCACGTGTTTCTTTATCTTTAATTGTTCGCCAAAAACAAATTAAAAATTACGGATACATACAAAATTTCACTCCCCTTTTCACCTTTTTAAGTTTTGAATTTCTTAGTTTGTACCCATTTACTTTTAAAATAACACTTGCACACATACACGCAAAATTGCTGGACGGGCGGGCCAATTTTTATTTTTTTTAATTTTTTTATTTGGTCTTGAGGTACTATCTATGTACCATCAATACAAATAGTAACCTTTGATTTAATATGTGTATGTGTGTGCTTGTGTGTGTGGCGAATATAACAGTAAAAGTAAAAATGAAATCGAAACCTTTGAATGTCTTTTGACACATTTTAATCATGGATATACACATTGATAACTTTTCTATTATTGTGTATGTAGAATACCAAAGACTCTGTTTGTCCGTGTCTTTTTTAACTTTGTTTCTAAATTAAATTATAGACAACCCAATACAAGCCAATTCAGTATGTGACTAACTTCGTTTCGTTGCATGGATTTTGAATTTGTTAAAAGCATCAGCAAGTGTTTGATATTTGGTCTGTATGGAAGGGCCTGCCTATAGATACTTCATAGTCATATAATTTCTGTCATGGACATGTCATGCATATGTATGTAACATTACTAATACTTGCTCATGATTGATATCTATAAGTATTGAGTCCATATAGGTTAAACGTTCAATTGAGATCAATTGCGTTGTAATATTTCATCGTAGCAAATATTTTAGATCAAGACTTAAAATACTGAAAATAAAACTATAAAGTTTATTCTTTTCCAACAACAAGTTTCCGTACAAAAGTACCGCGATATCGTTTGTGCATAAAAAATAGAAAACCTGCCACAAGCCCGTTATTCCATTGTCGACGTATATTAGAGCAACAGAATATGTTAAAAATGACATAGAAACCAGAAATTATAAAATATTGCCTTATTATTATAATAGTATATAATTACAACAACAAGCATCCTGATAATTTATCGCACAGCGATAGACGATCTATTATGGTTCTATTAAAATAAATGACTTCGCATTGGCATTGAATGAAAATAAACATCTACATTTTAATGTAAAAAATCACTTTATCATGCATAAACGGCTTAACAGATTAGGATGAAAAGTACGTAATAAATATATTAGTTCGGGCCTTTACATACATATTATATCAAGATGGCGCAAAGTTTGCCGAGATGCCACAGTGGGTAAACGTCGACTTTCAGAATGAAATCAAAATCTGAGCTACAATTTTTGTGATTAATTTTTTTGGGTTTTTGGTACCTAAGGCCTGCTAATACTATGTGCCTATGGCTAAAAAAGTCTTGTCGAGAGCTCATAAGAGAGCAGCAACAACAGCGCTACCGTGAGAGGGATAATACAATCAAGAACGGAGTTACAGATCGGAACTCCTAAAATTATAAAAGCAAATTACGCAAGATCGCCTTTATTTCGCCGGTTCCAATAAGCAATTTCAATCCATTTTTACCGGTCTGTTATTAAATTTGAGATCTAAAAAAACGACAAATTTGTACAATTTATTGTTTTAATAATATAAATTTAAAACATAGACTTATTGCATACAGAAGGGCTGGTTCACTCTTCATCTAAAGCATCGGGATTATGATTCAGCGGGAAATGCAGCTAGCGTTCTCCGAGGCTCCGAGGATTTATACAGTTGTAATTATTTTTAAATTTAGTTAGTATTGAATGTAAATATGTTATAATATTGGTTGTGAATAAAGTACGTTAAAACATTATAAGTATTTTCTATGGCATTCAGAAGCTTTATGTCGCATGTTACTTCTGCTCCTCATTGTTCTAAGTAAAATATCGCTCCTCGATGGGAAACGAGGTTTGCTTTTCAATCAGGATAAGTCTTTCAAAGACAAATGGTCTTTCGTTGCAGTCAATTTACTAATGGCAGAAGATTTTTTTTACTATTACTGTAGATATAATTACTGTAGATACAACAATAGCAAAGGTAAAGTAAACCTTAAGATATATTGCAAAGATGCATAGATTAGTAGTTTATAAAAATTATAGAATAAAAAAAAAGCCAAGTCTCACAACGCACGCAGTTTTTCAACTGCACGAGACTGTTTAAAATATTAGTAGATCAACCAGTCATGTTTTTTGTATGAGATATCACAATTGCTTGAAGTAAGAGATAATACAGTGATTATTTGTTATTTTATTTATATTTAATTCTGTTCTATGTTTTAGAGTATTTTATGTCGGTTGTGTACTATAGCACTTTTTTCGCTTTTGACACACTTCTGCAGGAACTTATACTACAGCTGGAGCAAAAATGCCACGGAAAATATTATATTATATATACAAGCGATAGACCACGCATGAGCAAGGTTCTCCTTCGTCTTACAGGTTCTGTACCAATTGTAATTAATTCAATATAACATTAAAATACCAATCAATTCCATCCTTTATTTAAAAAGTCATCTACAAATTTACCAAGGTATTAATTCAAGGTCTTGGGATAAATACAGCTGAGTAAGGTCTAGCGCTAGAGATGAGTCCAATGATTGGTTCCTCCGAAGGCACGATGCCATTAGTACACTCTATCCTATACCTCTGCATGATACCAACGAAGACTATAAATATAAATGACTTGGCGAGAGAATCACCTGGACATCGCCTACGACCTGAAGAGAAAATAACAGAAAATTATATAATATCATTTGGAGACTCCCACCCGGTTTAGATTAGGGATTAAAAGCTATAGGAGTAGCCAGCATTTGGCCTAGGGGAGGGCACAATCTTCAGAGGGACCAGAAGTGGTAAAATGGCTAATTCCTTCAGTAGTTAAATTGTACAACATTTTTTTTTTTTTTTATGTTAAAAGTTGGCAAACAAGCATACGGCCCACCTGATGGTAAGTGGTTGCCGTAGCCTATGAGCGCTTGCGGCACCATTAGTAGGTGCCACTCACGCGTTGCCAACCTCGAGATATTAGTTCTTAAATCTCGTCTGCCCAGTAATTTCACTAGCGTACAGTGCCCTTCAAACCGGAACACAGTAATGCCTAAGCACTACTATTTGGCGGCAGAATATTTGACACTGCGGTGGTACCTACCTAGCCGGCCTCTTGCAACAAAAGACCTACCACCAGTGTGACTGACTGCACTGGTGGAATAATCTCTGCTGTGACAAAGGTTATCCCAACAGCGGGCGATGTGGTCGTCACATCCCGACGCCTTAAAAATGCATTATATGGGTGCATTTCCCAGTATTTAGCAAGATCCATACAGGGGCAGCAACCTTCTCTTGCTCCGACATCGCTGCTACCATGCTAACAGCAATACACATTTCGAATAAGAATACTTTGAGACCGCCCAGTGACGGGACAATATTTCAATACTAATGACAATCATTCAATAATCATCATTATTGCGTAATATTATTGAAGGTTCTATGAAGCCTAAGCTACCTTAAATATTAAAAACATACATGCCCTACATTTTTACATGGATGCAAGACGAATGAAAATACGAGGTAAAACATATACAGATTTAAAATTAATTAATAAATTACCAATTCCGAAGGGATATATATGTTCAATATTCGTGATACGTCCAGTCTTGTCAATAAATCTTTCTGGCATGAATTTATCCGGCTCTTCCCAGATCTCAGGATCGAAGTGCACATCTCCAACTGAGATAAGTATCGTCGTGTCTTTCGGTATCAAATATCCATCCATATTTATATCATCGAGAGCTCGCCTTGGACCAGCCAATGGTACAATGGTGAAAAATCTTTGAATTTCGTAGAGATATGCCATTGTATAGATTAATCTGAAACGTTTTTCGCTATTAGTTAACCATCGCCTATTTTATCTTAAAATTATAGTAACCACTAGAACCGGACCTGTACCTCCATGTTTTACGCATATACCTACATACCCTTGCACATTGCAAAATGTATGATGTCTTATTAATATAAACACCTGCCCCGAGCAGGAAAGAGGAGCTCGAACCCGTGATCATATTTTCCGTTTACAACAGATTCATCTTTCAAGTCTGGTTGTGTATAATGAAGCTAAATAAATAACTTATTAATATGACAATGATGAACATACACTAGCATTCTAGAGTACTTGGCGCGATAGCCAATAGCGTATCTGTCAAAACAAGTGCCGTGAGGTTTATTAATTAAAACAGCTGACAATCCTTACGTCAAGTGATTCTCAATACTCAAAAAAAGCTCTTCATCCTAGCATTATTCCCGGTATTTTATTTTACCCAGGGTCTGCCTATTACCCTTATCCGGATTTTACAGGTTACTAGTTTTTACACGGAGCGATTGCCATCTGACTTTCGCAACCATAAGGGCGAACCAGTAACTCATTGATAACAACCAGGACCGACATTTTAACGTGCTCTCCGAGGCACGATGGGAAGACCCACAGACAAAACGCCCAGACCGAGACAGAATTTTAACAAACATCTGCGCGAGCAGGAATCGAACCCGCAACCGTCGAGACTGAAGGCAGACAAGCTTGCCACTACGCCTACTCAAACAAATTTTCACAGCTTTATCGAAAGTATGAAGTAAAACTTTGTTCCTCCCAGTACGAATGCGCCGGCTCGACCGCGGAACTACTGCCCTCTCATAGAAAATCGGTGTAAAGTATCAGAAGTACTCTTGCGTTAGTGCGATGAGTGAGAGCGTCGGAGGCCCAATCTACCTCCTCCTGTTCCCTTCTCATCTCTTTCCTCCCATACCTTGGGTTGGCAGCGTGCATGTGATACTTCCAGTATCGCAAGCGTTTATAGGTCGCGGTGACTGCTTACTATCAGGCGGACAGTATGCTTGTTTTTCAACGCTCACGAATTTTTTTATAACTTTATATCACTATGTACCCATAAATAAATAATTAAATATTGTTCGCTTTTGCATGATAAACAAGTTTCTTTGTATGGTGCTAGTTTCCCAGAAGTAAGTTTAAATCCTTTTATATCATAATTATAAAACAGATTTTTAAATATTCTAAAAAGTATTAAAAGTGTCTATCATTTACCTACTAGTATCGTTCCAAGATGGCAAATCGTCTCCAAGAATTTTACTTATTTCATCGAAAATCTTTTCTTGTATAATTTTATCTTTCATCACCTTCAAGATAGCAAATTCTAAGACGTTACTTGTAGTTTGCGAACCTGCTATAAGAATGTCCAGGCAAATAATCTTAAGCTGCTCCTCTAGAAATAAAAAAAAATCCTAGAAAACTATAAAATCCAGCATCATTTGTGATACAAAAAAATCTCTTGCAACTTAACATTTTTATATTCCCGTCTTTGAACAACTTCTTAGCCTCTTACTTATAAAATAGAAATAATTCTTATTCGTAAAACAATGGGTTCAAAGCATACACGTGTCTCCTTTGGTCATAAGTATAAAGAGTCATAACTTTATTATTAATAAAATTAATACTAATTGTTAATCGTGAGCAATTGAAAAGTTTAATGAAAAAGCGTGACAAATAGACACTTTCTCAAAATTTAATTTGTTTTTCTTTTATTTCACTTCATTATATCTATTATATTTTTGTCATAATGTATTTTATATGTATTCTAGAAAGAAAAAAAATTTTATTACAGTATTTTGATTAAGGTAATTTATATTGTAAAGGCTTCTACACACTAATTCGGTGGCACGGTCGCTGGCATTTTTCAAACTTGGACAAACACAAAATCTACTTCTGCTTTTGATTATTTTACTTATTAAACTTAATAACAGACTAAGGGCTTGTTTGTAAATCATTAATAGGAAACACAATTGAAATGACGCCGTCTTTGACGCCGGCATTCCCGCCACGTCGTAAAAACGTCTACTGCTGGAATAGTGCGTAGGAACCGTAAAGTCTTTCTGCATTCTGTGGTTGTGCCAAATTCGTTGGTTTCATTTAAACACAACGTTTTCGACACTACGATAAATTGAATACGTAGTTGGTGTCATATTGGTGCCGAAAATACCATAACAATATAATTATTTGTTTGATCGTATTGAGTAATAGTCGCGTATTATTGAGTGTGAAATATTTCTTTATAAAATACAGTTATAAAGCATATAATATAACAGTTTGTCCTTGATGGTAGTGAAATTGTGTAGCGGATGGATGGATGATTGATGTTACTCTTGATCAACAGTAATTTCTTTAAATCCAGAGGTTGTTCCCTCTTGGTCACGGTGTACTTTACCACATAGAAATAATAATAATCTTCAACACATGAGAAACAAATCTTAATGTTAAAATGTTCGAAAAGAAGAACAGTAGAGTTTAGATCAAATATGATTCTTACGTAAATTACTTTATCGCGTGGAGAAAGTCGCGAAGCGCGACTAGTATGAGATATGTTAGTATCAAAGCTTGAACTTCAATATTCAGGTGCTTTATTATTCGTCTCTCTTAACCTTGTAAACTTCAACCAACTTCGTCTTAAGTTTTCGGCACATTTAACTTAAGCTTCGTGCAGTACGAATGCTAATTAAAAATTAAAATACTCCGTCTACAGTTTTCAAGTCGTCTATCACTAAAGAGCTTAAAGTTCAAATCATTTATATTGTTACGAAGTATTATACTGCTCAAGTTAAAATGTATTTCAACAAGGATATTTTAATAAAAAGGTCATTGTAAATTATGTTCAGTGTCGCTCATAATCAGATGCGGTCACTGCCCACAGCTTCCGGCCCGGTCGTCGTTTTCGGCCTTATGGATGGTTGACTACATAGGGGTACTTCAGCTGAGCGTCTCCGTGCCACAGAGGGTAGGTAAGTAAAAAGTCATTGCGGTCAATTTATAATAGTCGATAAGTCAGAACAGTTGGTCACTAACCATATGAAACGATGAAGAAGAATGGTTTTCAGGTAACACTAATTTTTATTTCGATTGTCTTGAAACCCTTTCTTAAGTGAGCGTCAAATTTTAAGTCAAACAGTGGCATATTATTACTTATTACAAAGAAGTTCCAAGAAATTTATAATAATAAACTTAAGAGAAAATCACAAACATTATAAATAACTTACCCGTAAACGTTTCTTTATTTTCCTTCATCTCTTCAAGGAACGAATACATAAAGTCGTTTTCCAATATTAAATTCTGTTTGTGTTTCGTAATAGCTTCCTGTAAATATAAATTGGTTAGTATTTATTAATTCGCATAAATATTTTTCATACAATAACATCGCGCTTAAAATAAGAATTAACATCGCTAAAGTAACAATCCTTATAAAATGATGACCTTTGAATTGAGACGATAATTGTAATTAAACGAATAAAATCTATTTATCACACAAAAAACATGTCTGTATCCCAGTTTAAATAAAGGGTAAAAATTTAATGGTGAAAAAGTAATTTATACACTTATCTTTTTTAATTATTTATCTAAAAGTAAAACGTTCATTTTTACAGGTATTATTTTAGATTTTACTTATGTTCATGCCATTATTAATAACACCTAAAGCCGAAAAGTAGCTATCTTAATCTTAATGACGTATAATCAAGCACAAAAGATGTTTAAGACTGCTATTGACGAAAAGAAGCGTATGTTACGAAACGGTATATTACGTTTTGACCGATGGTATGTCTCAGTAATATAAAATACTATTTAAATGATTGAACATAAAATATATTTGAAATAAAATGCCGAGTGAATTTTATGATATGGAAATGGATTGGACAGTATTAAATGTAAATACATTTCGGAATTATTTACTCTAAGCCCTGAATACGTTTTATCAAATAAGTTTTAAAAGCAATATCAATTAAATTGTAAAATTTTAACTGTGCATTCGTGAAGTATTTTTTTTATGTACAGATGATATCACAATTTCAAACGTATCACCCCGTTGTTAGACCGATGGAATGATTTTTAGTATTCTATTTATTATAGACTACAAGCCCATGGAAAAAATTTTCATTGGAACTATATCAGAATATACCTCTCAGCTTTTGAGCGGTACACGCGAAAATTTAATTTTGAATTTCAAAATGTTAATTGTAATTGAACGAATAAAACCTATTTATTACACTATCAAAAAACATGTCTGTATCACAGTTTAAATAAAGGGTAAAAATTTAATGGTGAAAAAGTAATTTATTTTGTATAGAAAAGGAATTATATAAAGGCGACAGAGGAATAAATGACGCATTTAGTACTTGTACCTACTTGTAAAAGAAATCTGATTGTTGGAAAATATGGTTACTCAATTTTAACGATAAAACCCATGTCATGTTTGTCTATTTTCTAAAATTAATCAAGGTATTTAGAATACTAAAATTATTAAAAAGTATAGGAAATCCTCGCAAAAACATATACGATAGGTAATCCATAAGTATCCCCCAATCAATCTACATAACGGACGAAAAGACTAAGATCATTCAGTGTTTTCTTCAGATAGTCCAGTCTGACGACAAAATTATAAACAGTATTTTATATCCTAAAGCGTATCGTGTTTATAAAACTAAACGCTGCACACTCAACTTGAGTGCAATATCTAGAAATGAAAAGTATATTACCTCAATAACGTCGGATATCTGCTGATTCAGATTTTTTATAAGCGTATAACCACTTATCTCGGGTATAAAGAACCTTATCCACGGCCACTGGTTCAACCAGCCTCCGGCCATTGAAAAGGCTTTCGATCGCGTATTTAATAAATCCAAAAGAAAATTTAGACGGTCCCCTTTTATTCGTTCACCTGCAAAATACATTTATAGTAAATATTTACATTAAAGAGAAATTCTAAAACCTAACCTAACCTAAGTTCTAGCGGTGAGTGAGAGGCCCAAACTCCCAACCCCCTCTGTTCCCCTCCTATTTCTTGGGTTAACAACACGCATCTAAGTATTGCAAGCGTTCATAGTTTGCGATGACTGATTATATGCAGACCATATGCTAGTTTGCTAAAGTTATGTTATCAAAGTTAGATGGCAACCGCTCTGTATAAAATCTAGTAACTTGTCAAGCCTTAAGAAGAGTAAAAACCAGCCCCTGGCATTCATGTCATAATTTCTTGAAATAGGAAAAATATATTATAAAATAATCCTAAATTATAATTTTTATTTACAGAAGGCGAGCCGGATGAATCAACGAGCGCGAACAATTCTTGTAACTAGAATGATTTTAACAAAAATTTTCCGCTTTCTGAGTGTTCCAATCAACGAGGGAGGCGAAATCAATTCACAGCCACTTGATAGCTGACCGTGACCTTTTCGCTACAACGGGATACTCTACATAATTGATAAACACCCAGTGCCTGTTGCGATTTATATACATTGTAAATTTTGATTACATCCGTAACTATTTTCCAGTCATAATAATTTTGTTTACATATTTTTTTTTAATCTGTATGTAATAAAAGTCTGTCTTTTCATCAGCTTAGAAGTTTTAATAAATATTTACGCATTTGGCTCAATCTTTAAAAAATCCTGTAATCCAACTTTATACGAGTGAATTCCTAGCGGCCAGCCCAGTCTCGATCCTGATCCCAAGGAAGGTTTAATCCCTTTCTTGGGTCTCCTGCATATAAACTTTTTTGTTGCATTGGTTAAAACAAATTATTTTAAGCCTTAAATTCTTAAGGACCTCCAATAATGCCTTACACGCTGCGATACGCGGATTTTATTTTCTCAGTTGCATGCATGTATTTTTTTTTTATGACGGTTGGCAAACAAGCATACGGTCCGCCTAATGATAAACAGTCACCGTAACTTATAAACGCTTGCGATACTTGAAGTATCACAAGCGTGGAAAAGAGAGAAGGGATCAGAACGGACGTAGTTTGTATAGACAGCTAGCTACCCTTCATTTTTATATACATATTTTATCGTTTCGGTTTCGTAGCCATAGGACCCATAGTCCCCGAATAAAATGGCTGAGATATACGGACGGACAACGAACAATCGGACAGACGGATAGGCGGATATTAAACGGTCGATAAAGGATTGGTGAGTTGAAAATTAAGCTTGAGAACTTAAATGTAAGTAACATTTTATAAATAAAATAAATAAATAAACCAACTATACGGCCCTGACTAGGAGAGTTATATCATGTGTCGGGGATCCGGAAACATATACAATGACAAGGACAAACACACCCAGACCGGAAAACATGCCTGTATGGTCAATACAAACATCTGCTCCGAGCGGGAATCGAACTTGAGATCTGTGGCGCTTAAGACGGGTTTGCATACACCACAACAATTTTTTATTTATAAATGTGTTAAAATTATTACAACAACTCATTTAGACATCGTTGTGAGTTAATTAGTGCCTAAAGCAAAGTGGTTGACGAGTATAATATAATGCCAAAAATGCAAGACGCTCATTCTCTCCCAAATTCAGTATTTCGCCTTAATATTAATAGCTTTTAGTAAATTGCTGCCAATATCAAAATGAATAATTATTAAATAAATTTAAGATATTCTTCAAGGTCACTGGCGGTAGCTCTTTTGTTTAAAGGGGTCGGCTAGGTAGGTACCACCGCCCCCCCCAACCGCAGAGGTCAAACTCTGCGCTACCCTGGGCTTGTCGTGCCGGGGGGCTCAGTAGCCGGGAGTCGATTGTGCGGGTGGCATCTTCGACTGCCCGGTGACAGGGTCAGATGGTTCGGGCGTGGGGCGTTTTACGTCAGACCGCGCCCAGGTGGTGTCGTATGGGTCGCTCCGGTACTTTTCTGATTATCAGAATGGACTGCGAGCGGCTCCTGCGACACCGGTGGTGTGCTTAACCGGGGCCTTCAGCCCCGGTGAGGCGGTAGAGGAAGAAAACCTGTTTAAAAAATAACGGTCGGTCGTAGAGGGAAACAACCTCATTAAAAAGTTAGTCTCGGCGGGGGGAGCCCTAGGACCCAGAGCTCTCTTGGTTGGGTTTGCCGGGGCCTTCTGGTCCCGGTGGGCGGGGCGTGAAATGCGCCGTGGTTTATTGTATTTATGTATTATATGTATTAATATGTATTTATGGTGGCAGTAGGTTGCCGCCCCAGACGGTGGCCGAAAGGCCTGGGCGCGTAAGCGCCGTGGAGTGTTATATATTTTATATATGTATAGTATGTATGAATATGCATGTAGGGCGGTAGTAAGTTGCCGCCACTGGTGGGCCCCTCGGGACAAGCGCCGGGGCGTCGAGGTTGTATGCTTCGGCGACCCCGCGGCGTCCCACTATGGCGCTAGATGGGACCTTGGAGTTTTAGTGGGTAGGAGAGCTCGGCTCCGAGTCCACACACCTGCACCATTGCACCCGTCCCGGCGCTTGAGTGCGTAACTGCATTTCTCCAAGTAAAAAAAAAAAAAGGTAGGTACCACCGCAGTATCAAATATTCTACCGCAAAGCAGTAGTGTCTCTGGCATTACTGTGTTCCGGTTTGAAGGACACTGTAGGCTACTGAAATTACTGGGCAAAGGAGATTTAAGATCTTATATCTCGAGGTTGGCAACGCGTGAGTGACAGCAACAAATGGTGTTCCAAGCGCTCATAGTTTACGGCGACCGCTTACAATCAGGTGGGCCGTATGCTTGTTTGCCAACTTAGTAACATAAAAAAGGTACATAATTACATATAATTGATTATATAAATAAATAAATGCTACACACTCAACGGCCCCCATTAAGATAGTGATATCCTGTGTCGGGGGTCCGGAAACATATACAAAGACAATGACAAACACACCCAGACCGGAACATGGTATGAGGTGTGGTAGCCTGTATGGTCAATACAAACATCTGCTCCGAGCGGGAATCGTACCCGTGACCTGTGGCGCTTAAGGCAGGTTCACTACCGCTGCGCCACAACGTCGTCAACTTCGCTTTTATATTGCTACTAGTTTCACCTGGCATGCTTCGTAAAAAGTGTGGAAATTTCAATTTTCATACAAGAGGAACCTTCGCGAGCGTATGCAGAACAATTTCGCAATGGCTTAGCAACGCATAGAGGACAAGCATACATAATAATAAATCAAGAAGAGAGTTTTTATTACATATGATATATATCATAAAGTATTAGTTATTTATATAAAAACAGATTTTATTTCAATAAATAATTCTAATGTGTATCACATATAAATTAATCTCTCTTTTTTTCATTCCTTCTAATGTAATTCTATTATCTATACAAATAAATAAAATTTAAGTGTCTGTTTGTAATTTCAAACTAACAGCTTTTCAATAAATGCATATGAGAGTAGATACTTTTTTATTTTATTTTATTTGGAAAGTAGGGCAGATGACTCTACTCCACCTGATGGTAAGTGGAAATAAAGTCCAAACGCGAAGGTGGCTAACAGAGTTGCGGAATGCAACCGTGTTAGCCACCCTTGCCCTGACTACCCGCAGGATGCCTCTTCACGCCTCGTTTGAAGGAGCCCAGATTGTAAGAAAGAGGGAGCACGTGAGCCGGCAATGAGTTCCACTTTTTGGAAGTACGACAAAGAAAAGAAGTGGCAAACTTCTTTGTTCGCATACATATATATAAAAAACCAATTTTTAAAAATGCTGTCTTCTGCGTTTCCGTCTGACTTTATTTTAGTTTCGGCTTACCTCTGAAACGGTTGGACCGATTTTAACAGGACTGTCTTTCTCTGGCTGATAGCTGATATTATTAACATAGACCATTTTTATTTTAGAAAATAAATTATTAAATTAAGCCAAAAACCTAAGCATTAATAATACCTCCTAAAAAGCTAAAAAAAAGCTCTATAATGACTACTATAATATAAATATTACTTTAATGTTAGTAAAGGTACTGCAGACGGGGACAAGCGTTCAAATAAAACATGTTAATTATGTTTGTTCGTAATTTAAGAATTTCCCTTGAAACTCCATCATCCATTTATAAATTGGTTGATCCGCTTGTCCCCGTCTGCAGTACCTTAACCAAAAAAAAAATCAAACTTCAATCACCGATATCTCGAAAACTAAGCAATATATCGAATATTTGTATACTTACTTTTCGTCTTATTTTGTTGAGTTCTACGAGAAATCATCAACAGATTTTGGCTCTATACAAATTGTGATATTCCTCTTGAAACATCTTTGCTTCTACGGAACCCATATGAAAATAATGTACCCTATGTCACTCTTACAAATTAGACGAATCTAATGATACCCTATATGTGGAAATCCGTCCAAGGGCTTAGCCTGTAGAGCGTCATAAAGAAATAGACATACATACATACATACATACAGGCACATACAAACACATATATACATATATACATATATATATACATATGTATATACTTATATACATCCACACATCCATCCATACACACATACATACACACACACACACACACACACATACATAAATACATACGCTCGAAAAACATTACCCTCCGGCAGTGGGGTAGTTCTGTCTACTGGTGAGCATGTCTACACTTGCACGCCTAAACCGCTTAACTGATTATGATTAAGTTAGGTGAAGATACAGATCGAACGGTTATAGGCTTTTTGTCGCTTAAATAAAGCATCAATATTAAAAATCTTTAATCACCTGGATGAAGCCGTTAACAGAAGCTATAATTTAATAAAACCGAAGTCAAGACCTAAGTTAGTTCGTTGTCAAGACTTAAGTTAGTTTGAAACTTTAGACAGATATCGCGTGGAAAGGATAATATAAAGTTAATGTTATAAATCATAGTTTTATTTCTAACTAGATCCGTTCAACTTTTTATCACCTCTATCTATCTTTTACAGAAATTCATTACCGAAATATAGTTTAGTCACAAAATAATTATAATAATCAATATCTTATATTCACGATGTAATTTAATGATCAGTAAAAATTTACATACTATTATTATATCAATAGTAGCGGACCCGGTAATGCCGCATATATTAATTATCAAAGGGAAATCAGAATCGGTAATGTACATAATCATGCCCACAATATTTGGAGTATCGCGTATTAAGGTTTAAATATGCACAATAGTGCAAAAGACAAAGTGAGGTGACGACTTTGTGTCAACGTTACTCGGTAACCATTATTGTCTCGCTCTGCTACGCCGACCAAAGATAAGGGACTTCGTTTCAAGCGAGGTTGAAACTGTAGGACATAACTAGTAAACCCTCCCGCCCGGTAATGCTTTCAAAGCCGGTAAAGCTGACAGCAATACACAATCAGAAAAAAAGTAGTAAATCCAATTAAGCAAAAGTAAATATCGATGAATTTGTAATATTAGTAACATTACAAATAAGCAAAAACGCTGGTATTATATTTTAAGCCCGGTAGTGGCTCGGTCTCTAAACCGCAAAATCAAAATGAAATAACTCAGTCTGAATATCAAGCCTGAATATTTTATCACACTATGTTACACATTACCAATAGGACTAATAGTATTAAACGAATGTCAGCTTTGGATGGATTTCGTATCGAAAATTCAGGGAATTATTTAATAAAGTGAAATATGAATGAACACTGAGGTTTTAACTAGGGTTGCCACATTTTTTGTTGGATTAAAAGTACTTTGGTGATACGGGGAAGAAAATAAACTACATAGTGTCCAAATAAAGTATCATTGGTTTTTCTTTAGCATTACATTTAAAAACTTAATTTTTATTGGTTTTGGCAAGGTTTATCAATTATAATAAATGATTTTTCATAAGATTCAGAGAAGCTTTGTTTCTTTCGGCTCGCCATTTCATTACAGAAAAAGCTCTCTGTGAATGCTGATGTCGTAGGAATAGACCTTATATGATATTACTTTATACAAGTATCGTCGTCTTATTGCCACTATTTTTGTGTAGTTAATTAATCAGGCTTCTTATGAGTAAGCTCGCTGCACCGAAGACCTCATCTATGCCTTCGCGCTCGATGGAGGTCAAGAGCTTATCCATTTTTAAATAAAAAAAAGTTAAAATTAAATCAAGCAAAATAAAGTATTTTCGCGTATTTTATTATGCCCGTAAAGTATGGAGATACAAACGCCCAAAATAACGTACAATACTTTATTATAAAGTACGGGTGGCAACCCTACTTTTGACTATTGGTAAGCTCAATGTTGAATGTGGAAATAATTTTATTTTTTTATGTTTGGTTTTATTTCTTTCTCATACTCAATTTATATAAATTTTAAACGAATGTTTTACAGACCATCGTTTTAATAAAAAAAATTAAAACCTCTTAGTTTTTATTATCAGACGAGGGATTTTATATTAATATCAGATAAAATAAGAAAACAATAAAAAATAACGAACACTTATTTCTGTATTGTATTTGTGTTATTAGCTGATTTAAAAAACGGAAGATATTATGAAATCGCTTGTTTGTTTGTATTGTACATATTATTTCTGATTTTTTGATTTTTGATTTTTTGCTTATAATCTGATTTGGTTGATTTTTTTTATTGAATATGGTGGGGATATTATGGTCATAAAAAATGTGGGATGATCTGAGTAGGGATAGAGACTGAAACTTTTACATCTCTTATTTGTTTTTTTATGTGAGAGGGGCAAACGAGCAGGAGGCTTACTTGATTAAGAAGTAAATAAAAGTAGCAAATCTTGATACACAGTTTTATTTTCCTACAATAATAAATAAGCCGAAAGTGGCATTGAGGTAACTTTGTATGTCCTTTACATATAACAAAAGTAGGTAATTAAGATTTCTGTAGTTCAACTGACATTGTACTATATGAAGTATAAGATATTAGAAGGTCTAACTGAATCCTTATTCTACATTACGGGAGAAGATTTACGTGACGATCTCGAGTTAAACCCATCAGAACTAAACCATAGAACCAATAATCATCAAACAAGCTAGTCTGACAGTTCAGATGTAGACACTATCCAGTAATTCTGATTTTGAGACGTCATCATCACGGTCTTGTTCAAGGGAGTGTGGATCAAGCGTTGTAGTATACTTTTAGCCACTAGGTCAAAAAGTAAGCAGAAATTGATAAAATAATGATGTAATTCACGATCAATGGACTTACCCCTAGACTCTGAAATAAGTGATTTGATGCAGCTAGCATGATATACAACATAAAGATACCAAGAATTAAAAGAGGAATCATCATATCGACGACAATATTTTAATAGCTTTCATCAATTGTACGGATAGATGATATATTTTTATCATAGGGAAATTAATGGGATTGGCTTTCAAAGAGCTCAAACATATACAGGTATTACAATAATTATGTCAGCACAAACGTTGTACAATACAATAGCTATGACAAGAAATAGATTTTTTTATTAAATTACATCGGAAATGTATTTATGATGCTGATGTAATGGCAGTACAAAAATTATCAGAAAACAGCAGAAAATAGGGAAAACGCAAGACTTCAATACAGGGTTATGCGACCGAAAAACGAGCAAAAAAAACAAATATTCACATTTGTGCAAGTACAAGTTGAATTTAGATACCAAACTGATTACTAACAATAAAGAAGTGATGTTAAACGTAAATTTATACAGTATTGACGAGCTTGAAACGAATCACACGAAACATAATAATCATGACAAAGTCAAAACTTTAAAAGGAATGCCGTACAAAAGCTGCTGCAAACATATCCGCATATATAGAGTAATCGCTGTGCCGAAAAAGTGAATGCACCTATAAAAACACAGTATTTTTGCAAAAAATGTGATAATGATTGATTAATATGTTTGGTTTTACTTTAATTTCAGAACAGGTGGTCAATTTGGTTTTCAATATAGTTTATTTTTTTTAAAATAATTATTATAAAAATTACGCAATTAAAAAGCTAACAGAATTTTACTTTTAAGCCTTTTATAATTAAATTCACATCCCAAAACTGTTCTATGTCCTATACAAATCAAATAGTAATATCGTATCTTTGTCATATATATAGGATAGTACCTGGATGACCAAGCTTTGCTCGGTATTTTTTTTATAAATACATTGATAAAAGACTCCCAATAAGAGATTTTCTCACAAAGGTAAGAACTTGGAATAAAACGACTACGCTACTGCAGGTTTTAGAATTTAACATTTCAAGGTGGCGCTGCTCTCGCGTTATAAACCCGTAACATCTATATTAATAATTCGGCCAACGGGGTCGGGGTGCACAATTTTTGTTTGTGGGGTCAGGGTGCACAATTTTTGTGACTTAAAGAGCTAATACCTCAACAACTATTGACTTAATAAAAACGTCTAAATAAAACCTCCTTAACATTTTGAGGAACCTATCCAAAGATATTTTTTTTTCAAGCCTCTGTTGTATATGTGATCTGCTACCCTTAATTCTTATATACTTTAGGATGTCATTACGAAATCGTGTAGTGGTTCATAGAATCCACCGATTTACTACATTTCTTGGAGATACACTCAGACGGAGATAATGAAATTATAAGAGTTCCGTTTTTGCCATTTGGCTACGGAACTTTAAAACGATTTGACAATATTTAGTGTTACACATATTATCAAAGAGATGGCGTAGCTGGTAAATATATTTTTACACTAAATTATATTTTATTCATATTTATATATTTATATTTTTTTTACATATTAACAAAGCTTTCTTAATCTACTTATTTAATCTTACCTAAATATTTTTTCGTTCATATTATTTTTCATGTTTTGACATTTTAAATTTATTTTGTTGATAATAGATGGCGTGTCAACAACAGCCTGAAAACACGAAAAAAACCACATTTTCTAAAAATAAATTTTAGCTAGATCGATTTATAACCACCGAAAACCCCTGCATACCAAATGATAATCGGTGGAACCGTCTCCGAGATCCCAATTATATATATATATATATATCAGAGCTATTCAGAGCTTTAAACGAGCAATTCTTGTTACAAAACAGACTTTTCCGAATGTAAGATTTTTTTTTACAATTTTTCCCATAGATATATTAACCTATCAGATTTAACATAGAAAAGCTTCAAAAGCATAGTCCGAAAAAAGGGTCTCTGGTAGGCAGGAGGTTAGAAAGCCTCTCAAAACAATATAAAAAAATGTATTAATTTTAGTTGACGATGTCGTAAACTTTTATTTTATTTCGTGACGAACCAATCGTGATTAATATAACGAAATGTAAGTTTAAAATAATAATTGCTACACGTGTTTTTTTTTATTATATTTTTACTAGCTTCTCCTTGCGTCTTTGCTCGCGTGAGTAACGTTTTGGTTCCACCCCCTATTTCCTATTGTTATTTTACGCCCTTGAGGGTAGAACTTCTACAAACTTTCAATGAATATTTTTTTATATCGAATCAGCAGCCTAAAAAATATTCAAGCTTGTAGGTCTAAAAATGACGATCTTTCACTATCCTTTTTTCGCATTAAATTGTAGCCTATGCCCTTTCTCAGACTCTAAACTATCTGTGTACCACATTTCATTTAAATCGGCTTTGGTGGTGGTCAGTAATTTTAGTGTGAAAGCGCGACAGACACACAGATTTACTGTCGCATTTATAATATTAGTACGGATTTACCACGTTAGTTCTAACGATAGTTATACAAGCATCTTGTGATACAATCATATGTGATACCCTATTACGATTTGTATTGAAAAATTACTGAATGATAGGAAAATAAAGAATATTTTTATTACCACTATTTTACTAACCGATTTCGGAAAAAAATATTGATTAAATTGTCGAGTTTTTTGTATACAAAATACTAGGCACTATTTTGGTTGTATGTGTGCTTTTATTTGATACTTTTGCTTTTGTAGTAGTTAATAATTAAATGAAAGTATCTTAAGAAACGTATTTATCTTCACACATGAACAATTTCTTTCACTCAAAACTGTACACACAAAGAGCCTCTGTAAAACAGTTACACTAGTATGTATACCAATCCCCCACCAAGGATTACTAAATAGTCTTAGCTATATTTTAAATGTTAAGTTGTTTTTTCTTGATTCTCTGAACTATCGCTTTTGACACTTTCTCTTAAATAAAGAAGTAAAAAATAAATATAAGACACCATATAGACTACAGTTTTCTTAATTGGACAATTTATTTATGTTCGTCCCGTATATGTGTAGAGCCTTTTCAACTTTGACGTATAATTCATGCGAAGTTGTTCTCAATAATTGCGCGGGGATGAATGTTCGTGTTTACATAATTATTTACACAGGGTCGCAGTGACGTGAAAGGCTCTCCCCATTATACTCTACTTTCAATGTTATTATAATAAAACACCTTACTAACTTAATTAGACACTTCTCTTTAATGTATAACAAGTTTTATCTTGTATTATGGCTTTTTAAAGTTGTTATTTATATTTTATAATTAAAAGGTGAACTGTTAGTGCGATAATTTTTAAAAAATAGATTTTAGATTTTTGCATTATTCTGTATAGGTTTAACACAGTAGCTAGTAAAGTTACTGGGCCAATGGGATTTAAGAACCAATATCTCGAGGTTGGCAACGCGTGAGTGACAACTGCAAATGAATGGTGTTGCAATCGCCTCTAGGCTGCTACAACTTCTTTGCAAAAAAAAATTACATATGGTCTGACACGGCAGTACTTTGCAATAACTATGTATCATGTAAGCACGTGTGAAATTGCGTAGATAGACTAGTATCAGATAAGATAAGTGAAGAAATATTCTAAAAGAAAGAAGGCTTACTTAATATTAAAGTTAATATAGATCGCTTATCCTATCAATACTCACCGGCCGTAAATTTCCAAAGGATATTCATAACAGACGTAGCGAGTATATTTTTCGGATTGATGGGTTTATTGCCATTGTCGGCGATATAGTTTAAGATGTTTTGCATCTCCTTTTGTATCTCTGACTCCATTACAGTTTTTCCAAAGCCAACATTCTTGAGATGTTTCACTGTAAACTGTCTGTGAATCCTCCATAGCGTGCCGTCAGCAAAAGTTATACCTAAATAATGAATAGAAACATTTTGCTTGAGATAAATTAAGATTTATTTCATCCGTACAATTTCTATCGCGCTCAAAAAGTATATTTGAGAATACTTTAATTTATGTGATCCTTCCATCCACTGTTTGTCCTCATTCAGTTTTTTTATAGACAAAAAGTAGGTTAAACCTACCGCCAGAATTACAGTACAAAATTAATCATATTTAATAATCGGATTAGTAGTGTAGGCGTAAAGCTTCACAAACAATCAAATAAACAAATTCATTTTCGGATTTTAAATAAAAAAAGGTACCTACTATTTTTTTTAAAGTAAATTTCAAAATTGAATAATAGTTGGTCTATTATAATATATTTCAAAGTAACTATATTTTAAATGCATATTACGAGTTAAACGCAAAAAACATTAATAATTATATACTCATTACCCATCTTCTTTCCTAGACAACGCAGTCTGATAAAGAAACTAGTAGGGCGTCCTTCAAACTCCTTTTCCGTGAAAACTCTACGTACATTATTTTCTCCGAAGGTGACAACTATCGGTTCGGGACCCAGCTTTATACCGAGGACTTTAGTTTTATACTCTTTTGCTAACATCGAAAGACTCTTCCATTGGGAGCCCTGTTTTCTGGCCATGCTGTGAACGAGGTTGCTGCATCCGAATATTGGGTACCATTTTGGACCTGATCACAAAATATTGCTTGCATTCTTTATCTATGTATTATAAACAAAATAATTTTAATATAAAGATACTAGTATGATTTGCTGTAGTTACACGACGCGAAGTTGATTCTAAAATTTAAATATTTGATTTAATTTGACTAAAGTTATTACTTTATTTAAGCATTTGTTATAAAATTACAAACAATATAAAATGAATAAAAACTTTACAAAACATATCAAAAACTATATATTATTTTATATTCATAACAAATATTCGCTATTTTAATTTAAATTTAATTTCTAATGTATAGATCAACTCCAGGTGAGATGGTTTCAGAAGGTTTCAAAATCTCACTGAAAAACCAAATCGATTTGACCAATTTGGTTTCCCCCGAAAGCAATGAGACAAGTTAACATCAAACCATGACTCAAATGTCATATGGTTTGCTCCGGTACCTTTCTGAGTATCAGAACAGACTTGTGAGTGGCCCTGTGGTACCAAATATTTAGCGGACCACTCCGGTGGTGAGGAAAACAACCTAAATAAAAAGTCAACCCCATTAAAAATATAAAAAGATCCAAGTCTGAAACTTGGCAGTTGTACGGCAACATATTCTCCTCATTCAAATACTTTAGTGTCGTTTTTAAATTTAATGGTTTTAATGGGATATCATATCTTTTTGTAGATAGTCCCACTTTTTTATGTTATCTAGGTACCTATCTACGTCTTTTATTCCATTGAGTACACTACGCTACGACTATCTTATATTATTCCATTATACTATATATCAACTACACTATTACACTGAATCATTAACTGCAAATGTAACTTTTGTAATTCTTAAAATATTTATATAGGATTACAAAATTATTTATGCAGTTAGAGTATCTAGAAAACTGAACCGAAATTACAAAATATTTTAGTTCTTCCTTGATTCATACACTAAACAGTAATTGTATTCTAAATTTGAACCTTCTATGTCTGCTAGAAGTGCCTGAGAGTTTTAATGATCGGTCAGTCACAGAGTGATAAAATGAAGGATTTTGACTAGTTATAATTGTTAAACTATTAACTAATTTGAAATATACCGTGTTTATACTATGCATGTTTGGTTACTGAAAATTCATTATTTTAGTTTTATACAGAACGAAGTTATAGGGGGTCGAAAATGTTACGTAAGTAATTATGATAGTACGGCCGTGCCGCTTTTTTGCAGATTAATCATACATGGAATGGGTCTTAGACAAAAATGGTAGACAAGTACCATAATTAATATTATTTATACCTCGTATAGTCATAATTAGTTAGTTTAAACAAGGTAAGTTCGGTACCGTTGCGCCACAGCGTCGTCAAGAATAAAATCTTTGGATATTTTTTCTGTATAGAAGAGTTCTTAGTTTATAGTACGGCAATGGTTATAACTGTAATAATTTCTAAATTGAAAATTAAAGTACGCGATAGAAATAACAAAAAATAAAATGTAAAATTGCAAGTGTAAAAACTGAATCGAAGTTTTAAGTTTGGTACGTGTAAAGCTAGTTCAAATACATTACACGTGTAAATTTCAGGGAATGCATTTAGAACTTTAATATTTGTTATAAACTCGCTACCACGGCCCAACCAATATTCAGAACCGAAATGAAAGCTAGATACACAGAACTGCAGTTATTGACTTACAAAACTTTGGCAATAGACATCGAAATCACAAAATCTATATACATAAATTGAAATGTCTGTTTGTAATGTCAAAATAACAGATATTAATGGACGCAAATAAGCAATACCATGTCAACCCACACGAATGGCATTTCAAGAACAACGCGTTTGAAAATTTTGAACATCTTGCTTTATTTGAATTTTTTTATGTATTGGTCAAGTTTTTGGCAATTTCAGATTTATTTAAGTTATTTTATTTATTTTTATAAAAAATAAGATACAAACTGCATATTTCTTATATAATATAACCCAAAGCGTTTAAGATAATACATAAATTGCATTATTATAAAATGGCTTTTTTAGAAGTTTTAAAGCATATTAAAGAAAAATAATCTTCAGCCATTTACCAACACTTCTGCAAATATAAGTCAGTTTTTCAATTTTGTGGGTTGACATGGTATTGCTTATTTGCGTCCATTTAGTAAGTGCATACTATACTCTACTTCTACCTAGCGTTATTACCTGTATTTACCCAGGGTCTTATACACTTATCCGGTTTACTAGTTTTTACACAGAGCGATTGCTATCTGACCTCCGCAACCCTAAAGGCGAACCAGTAACACATTGGATAAGAGTTACCGATTATTATCAGATGTTATGATAACAACCGGGACTGACAGCTTAACATGCTCTCTGAGGCACGATCCTTACGGTATTTTTTAAATAAATAAAGAAATAAATAATAATAAACGCTGCACACTCAACAGCTCCCATTAGGATAGTGATATCCTGTGTCGGGGTCCGGAAACATATACAAGGACAAGGACAAATACACCCAGACCGGAAAATATGCTTGCATGGTCAATACAAACATATTATGCTCCGAGCGGGAATCGAACCCGTGACCTGTGGCGTTTAAGGCAGGTTCGCTACCGCTGCGCCAGAACATCGTATTTACTAAATGCTTATGAAAATTGTATACAGTACTGATATATATTTTTTGTATTTATATTGATTTGTTCCGGATAATCTGCAAAATGTTGAATCGATTTTGACGTGCTGTGATAAGGAAAACTTATGAAAGACTTAGGGTTCAGGGCTATAACAATTATAATAATTTTGTAGACTAACATTAAAGTAATTACTAATACAATTTATATATTATTACTAACAATAATAATAATAATAATATAACTGTACAAAATTATTGTCTTGTTAAAATGTAAAATTACATGTATACATATATAAAAATATATTATATATAATAAATATACATGTATTTATCATAACAGGATTACATTCTAAGGAAAATATGCACATAATTAATTAAATTCAGAGAAAGCCTCTCCGCTGAATTAAAAAAAAAATCGATGATTATTTAACACACACACAGGATATAATTTGCATACTGGGGGCCGTTGAGTGTGTAGCGTTTATTTATTTATTTATTTATTTTTGTCAAAAAATGTACAAAATTTTGCTATTGTTATTTTTACCCCTTCGTACGTCAATGTAACTTAAATTTGAAAATGCTGTTTTAAAATCATTGTTTACCCTGTTAGTTCTCTGAATTAAGTTTTATCTGAATTAATTATTTTGCATAGTATAAGTTTAAAAATACGTAATATTATTGATTGAAAAATAACAAAAAAATATCCAAGCCGTTGTTAATCGTTCACAAATTTTGTTAACCAATTTTACCGTAAAAACGTATACATAAATATCCCGTAAGTCCGTAACGATTGGCAATCTTCAACAATACCATGTGCATTGTGCATAAGACATAGGTCAACAGATTAAAAATAAACAATACATGAACCGCTTCGTAGCCAATAAGCGTTAGCTAGAAATAGTCAAACTGCAATGTAATAATAACAAATTATTATATACCTGGGGGGAAGTTCTTCGGTTTCCTTGTGGACTTGATAATGTACCCAGTGATAATTAATACAAGTATCGTGATAGCGATCGCGTACATGTTTGCTTTTGTTTTCGTAACTCGCGCTCACCACACACGGCGTTCAAAGTGCGACTAATGATGGTGGATACCATACACATTCTTTTTATGTTTCAAAACATTACGTAAAACTATGTATCAGCTTCAGAACTAAATAAACGTAATGGCTCACAGTCTGTACTTTTTATATTTAAAATATAAGTAAACAATGTTTATTTGGATTTATAAAAACTTAAGATAAACGTTTCCAATTACGTCCGAATTTAATTTAAAATAACAAAATGATTCTTAATTAAAAGAAAAAATAAGACTCCGTTTAACCTTTTACAAACAATAATTGTGAGAGACTTTTTAATTGTGATTCATTTTATATTATTTGAGAATAAAATACTTTATTAGTTTCAGAATAAGGTTGATTATTGTACAACGCATAATTATTACAAGCAATAATAGTACTTAACTGTCGCATCATTTAACGAATCTGTCACTAATGAATTTGTATTATAACTAACTTCTGCCCGCAATATTTCCTGGTATCGAACTAATATATTGACCTTAGATTATATACTGTCTTTAGGGACAGATAAAGATGATAAGCTATTGAAATATTTCAAAAATATTTTTTTTTTTTCAACATTTGTGGTTGAAGTTTATGTCAATCAGAAACATCTTTATAAAAAATATTAGTTAAAAAATATTACGTGCCATAGATTTATTTCATTTTACCATTATTGATCACGAAGTAATATAAAAAGTATATAAAATAGGTTATATAAATGTTATCAATAATTTTCAATTTTCAATTTTTAGTAGGTTCTAAAAGAAAATCATAATAAGTTGTTAATGGACTGTACAGTTATACTTTCCAAGGTTCATCAAAATTGTACAAAAAGTTACGCATGCAATAATTGAAGATAGAAGGAGGGATGAGAAGGGAAAAAAGGAAAGGTACTGTAGGAGCTTGGGCCTCCAGCGCTCTCAATTATTGTACGAAAAATGCAACAGTACCTGCTGATGCTGTTAGTTTACGCCGATTTTCTGTGAGAGGGTAGTACTGACTCGGTCGAGTCAGCACAATGCTGATGAAATGCAAATTATGGTGGGAAAATGGTTCTACTATTAGAAATATTAAAATTGTCGAATAATATTACACTGAAAATAAAAACAGGACTCGACGAGCGCGTACTGAAAAATAAACAATTTTTATTTTATAGTAGGAAACGCTAAAATTACAAGAGATGAATATTTACACTTTACCATAATTAAACTTTAAATCATAATACCGTCTGAGTTTGAGCGAATCATATTCCGACGTTACTATCACTTTTGAAAGGAAAGAAATGCTTTTTTAAGATTTAGTTTTTAATTCATATTTAGTCAGGATTCTCCATATTATATATTATTTTCGGCAATAGAGAAAGCCGTGGAGTTAGAACTCAATTTACGTTATTTATTAATATAAGCTTTTATATAATTAAATAATACAATAGCAGGAATACGAAAAACAAATAGTAAGACATTTACATAAAATTCATATCAAATTAATATCTGTTTTGTTCATCGTGCTAACTGCCAAGTGGTATTTGGAACAACAACAAACAATTAAAATTAGTCGCAATATACACCTCAATTATTTTTAATTACATAATGAGTCAATAAACTTGCCAATTAATTCGATATTCGATATATCAATTAATACCATAACTTTTAAGGACGAACATAAAATACCGAGATACTATAAATAACCACGCAAAGATTCCGGTTCCGAAGACAAAGAAAGAAGCTTAAGACGCAAGAGTTTGAGTGCAATGGGTTAATAAGCTAACAGTGTGCTAAATTTCGTTTAAATCTGTCGTTCTGTAGATTTTTCGTAAAGGAATAAGAAGCATCCATCCATCCATCAGGACTAATTATGGACAGTCAGTTGGATTTTCTTTTTTTTGGCGGTCATGCTGGCAATAAAACTTCCTTTAAAGCCGATGGTCAAGATGGCCTCCCAGATAAATATTTCATACCATTTAATAATAATCGTTAGCTCTACATATACAAATTGAGGAGGATTAAAAAGCCAACTCTGGGAAATGCCATGAGTAAGCAGAGGAAATTAAAATTTCAATATGAAACACTAGTATCACAAACGTTAATAAGCACAAGTCGCTGGGTAAGGAAATGGAAAGTTGGGATGGGAATTTATGTACTCGGCGTTCATAGTCTGCACTTCGATGCTCTATACTACTTCCGCGGTCGAACTAACCCATTCATACTGAAAACCATAAGGCTTTTCTATTATTAAACCATTTATAGAATAAGAAAATGACTGTGAGAGCACATTTCCGGACACAAGCAACTTGATAGTACTATCTACATATTCGATACAAAAGTGCAGTGAGCCGACTTCGATCGTCGACGTGAAAGGTAAGCTTGCTATAATTCTGTATTACTAATTTACTAGTAATCAATTACATATGCCATACGGCGCAAGAGACGTGGACGTTCACGGCTTAGTTGGTTCACAGTTCGAAGTCTTTCAGTGAGGTATGGAATGGGATATTCTCCAATATCTGTGAAGTATCAAATTCGAAACCAAGTAATTTGGGTCAGGGCGAAAGTCATTGACATCACAACGGATTAGCAAACAAAAGTGGCGAAGGTCTGACCATACCAGCCGAAGAACGCCCCATTGCTAGTATCCTTATATTAGTAATGATTTTTCATGATATTAGCTACTAGCTTGCGCTAGGAGTGGGTACGACTATATAACAAAAATATGCATCATTATTATATGGACGTCATATGACGCATATAAACACCTTCTTTTTTAGTAAACATACTTAATTAATAAAACTAACCCAATGCAAAAATGCAAAAAAAAAAACTGAATACAAGTTATAATATCGTTATAAATATCTTAGTAACTCGTATTGATTTTATTTTTGAATTCTTTTATAGGATTTTTTTAATGGTATGGCAGCGTTTAAGGCATTTTGTAATAAGTTTTTAAAAATAATAAGGAGATATGAATTAAGTTAATTAATTAATGTCATTATTAATTAAGCACAGTCTTGATTAGGTTAGTGGTTGTTTAGATATCAACTCGAGTTCGAGAAGCACAAAAAATCATTACATTAAAAAACCCAACTGCATTAATAATAATTCATAAAAAGCAAAAAACAAGCTCTATAATGACTACTATAATATAAATATTACTTTATTGTTAGTAAAGGTACTGCAGACGGGGACAAGCGTTCAAATAAAACAGAGTAATTATATTTCTTTGTAATTTAAGAATTTCCCTTTAAATTAACAAATTTACAGATTGATTGGCTGAGCTGCTCCTCCAACTCCTTGAGGAGTTAAAAAAGGGGTGAAAAATTTGCTTGGGAGTTCATCATTTTTTAAACTAGAATCTGTAATGTATGTAACCTTTAATTTAAGATAGATACGTCTGTCTCTTTTGACAATTGTGTCAGTCGTATATAAAAATTAATAAACGCATTACCAACACCGCTGGCTTTTATTAAGATATCACATTGGCGACGATATACGATGTCGGTCGGAAAGTTGTCGGAATTTAATGTGCGAACGGGGAACTGGACAATGTATATAGAACGTGCAGAAATGTTTTTTAAAGTGAATGGGCTGAAGGAGGATCTTTGGCTACCTATTTTAATTGCAGCAATGGGTGATGAAACCTATGAATTATTAAGTAATTTAACTAGCCCTGTAAAACCCTGCACAAGATCTTATACAGCGGTGGTGAAGCTTATGACAGAATATTTGCAGCCAAAACCATCGTTTATGGCTGAGAGATATCGGTTTCGACAAAGAAGGCAGAATGCAGATGAATCCGTATTGCAATATATTGCAGAACTTAAAAAAATGTCAAAGTTTTGTGAGTTCGGAGCCGTACTGGATGAAAATTTAAGAGATCAGTTTGTATGTGGTTTGCGAAGTGAAGCGATCAGACAACGGCTGTTTGCCGAAGAAAATCTACAATACGGGACTGCTGTAAGGATTTCCTGCGCCATGGAAATGGCAGAGCGAGATGCGGCATCAGTGGAAAAGACGATCGGACGCGGTGGCGAGAGCAGCGAGGGCGTGGCGGAACCCGTGCACACGTGCACCAAATTAGGGCGTAAGTCTTTAAGGTCGATAGTCTCCAGCACGAAGTAAGCAAGTTCTTTTCATCAAGGGACCATGTGTCGGTTAGCTTGTCCCACCCAAAATGAGCCAGACCTCCAGCTTTAGATTTTTGATATGAGCTGGAGATCGACGTGTCACCAGAAAGCTCCTTAGGTTTTTTAGGTTTTCATTGGTCGGGCACATGCTTGAGATTTCAGATCGGGGCGCCAAAACGGCTTGTTCCATTTTGGGGCTATCAAGATGAATTGACCGGTCGCCCCGTTGAGGTGTTGTAGTACTTGCGGGATTAGACTCAACGGAGGAAACATCCAGGGTACATCGTATTGCCAACGCCTGCTGAATGCGTCGTGATAGCAGGCGTTTGAGTCTGACAAGTCTAGAGAAACATAGGTTGGAACAACGTGCGCTGCTTTTGAAGCGAATAGGTCGATGGTTGGTATTCCCCACAGCCTGAATATCTTTGAGGTTGCCTCTTTTTGCAAATGCCATTCGGAGCCGGCGCGATTGCGCGAGATGTGATCGGCTTCCATATTGTACACTCCCGGTAGGTGGTGAAGAACAAGTACAACATTGAGGCTGTTTACTAGCGCCATTAAATCTTTTGTTAGGTTCAGCAACAGAGGTGACCTGGTGCCGCCCTCGTTCCTGATGTAAGACACCACGGTTTTGTTGTCGCTCTGAAGAATTACTGAGGAGTGTTGCAGCCTCTTTTGATATTGCAGCAAATATTGCATACATTTCTTTGAGGTTAGAGTGCCAATTCTTTTGAAGATTATTCCAAGGTCCCTGAATCTTTCTGTTCGTACGTCGTACGTACATCTGAAGCATCTTTTATTAAGTAATTCGTGGGCATTTGTTTTTGATGAATTATGCTTTTCTGAGTAATATTTTCTAGCCACCACTTTAGTTCTGTTTGTAAATCGTCTCGTAGGGAAACACGTTTCAGTGGTGTCTTGCGTATCAAATTACTGTGGCGCTGCAGCAAGCGGCAACCTTCCCCGGAGGGTGATGAAGGTCGCAAAAGTTAGTTAACTTAAGAGGCGTTGCGCCTGCTTGAGGATCCAACTGCCGGCAGCGAGGTAAGCCAGGAGGCACTGGCAGATCTTGATGATTGAGTGTCCCAATGAATGCCCAAATATTCGATGGACTTCGTTGGTGTTATAATCGATTTCTCCAAGTTGATGCACCAACCTAGTTTGGTTAAGAAATTCACCGTAAACCTTACTTGGCTCTCGAGTAGATTTTGGTTCTGATGAACAATTAAATAGTCGTCCAGATATACTACTAATCGAATGCCTTTTTTGCGTAAAACTGCGGCGGTCCAGTTTGTGATTGTCGCAAAAATTCTCGGTGCTGCAGCTAGACCAAATGGTAAACAAGTCATTTGGAGAAGATGACCTTTGTAACTGATACGAAGGAAACGTCGGTGTTGTCGCTTTATCGGAATATGATAGTAAGCTTGACTTAAATCCAGTTTGGTCATCCAGTCGACTGGCTGTAAAAATTTGGGTATACGATGATGATGAAAAAGGTGAAAACTTTTTGGTTCCATAAATTGATTTAAGGCCTTTAGATTGAAGATGACTCGAACTTTCCCATTGGCCTTGGTAATTAGAAAAAGTGGGGATATAAAAGACGGTGTCAGAGGTGCAGGCTCTAATACTCCACTTTGAATCATACGCTAAATCTTTTTTGTCATTTCTGTGGAGACTGGAGTTTGAAATTGCGTTAATACATCTAAAGTTGGTAAAATTAATGGCCGTGTCTGAATGAACGGAAATCGACAGCCTGTTACCATTTTCAAGATGGCCTTGGGTGGATTGTAATGAGCCCAGACATCCTGATAATTCCTTAGACAGCCGCCTGAAAACATCGGTGAGTCATTTCTGCTTTTTACCCGTTTTATGGGATTCTTTTTAATTTCGCCCACCCTTTTTTCTTCTCAGTGAATTTATCATTTTGTCTCCGATAGCCATAGAATTCTTTGTCGTTATTCTTTGCTTTTGCATTTCTCTCGAAATGCAGCTAATACTTCAGGAGATTTCGCACGAGTAGGACGAAGAGGCTTATTTTGTTTTTGTATCTTTTCTATGCCGCCTATTTTTTGTAAGTAAGAAGCTAAAAGTTGTGGATTATAAACGTATTCTGATGAAGGTGGTATTTTTGCTAAGTCTTCTCGAATATATCTAACTTTTAAAGGTTTTAAAAGTGCTCGACGACGTTGCTCTAACATTTCGGCGCGTTTGCCGCATATTATTTGCAAAATATCATGAGAGACGTTTTTATAATGAGAATCATTACCAAAAAATTCAACTTATTTGTTATAAAGACAATTAGGTTTTAAATTAACATTATGAGTGGCTGACCCATTGATAAGATCTTGTAATGCAGAATTCACTGTTTCTTTTTGTGCTAAAAAGGCATTTGACAGTGCTGCATAACTACATTCCATTAAGTCCCATCGAATAGGTCTATAAGGTTCGACAAGTCGTTGAAGCTCTTCATTAATATTCAGTTCAGAAAAGGTTGGAAATGCTACATATTTCATTTGAATATCGATATAACGGACAGCGTTACAGTCAGTAGAATCAAATCTTTGCATATTAGAATTTTTTGTAACTCTCTCGGAAATAGCTTTAGTTATTTTAGATTCTTTATTATCATTTCTGTCTTGGGTTGTAAAAAATGTTCACCTCGTACAGCCCAGGCAGGTATAGAATTAACAATAGGCATGCTGGTTGAGGCAGCCAAGTCAGATTTCCGCTTAGAAGGCCGGCGACGTTTAAAGGGCGGAGACGATGCCCGCGCAGATTCAGGCGACGAGGAATCACCATCACAGCTACTATTACCACTGATGCTCGTAGAAACCGATTTCGAACGCGATCTTTTCTTTGAAAAATTTGACGACGGGTATGCCTTCTTCCTTTTCTATGTTACCAATTTACGTAACGGAAAACCAAATATCACTAATATAGAGTTACAAAATTCACAGGTTGCCCTTACAAAAAAATTATTTGATAAGGTGGTAGTTACACAACTTCCGAATATATTTATAAATTTTGCGGCTTAACGAAAGTCTTTTATAATTAAAAACAATTGTTACTAAAATTAATAGTTTTGATCGTAATATATTAAGCCTTTAAATACACCATCTTCGGTTAAATTTTTAAAGGACTTTAAAGGAAATATTATTACTATTCTGACAACACAGTTCAAAATTTAATAACAAATTGCCGTTATTTTGGTTACTACAGTGACGTCAAATTTTCAAATCATAGATTGGGCTCTTCAAAGCTTTTTTAATTGATTTTTCTTAGAAAAATGGTGAATAAATGCGTTATACTTGGATGTAGGAATGAATCTTATCCAGGTTGTGGTAAATCTTTCCACGTGTAAGTAATTTTGTTTTATAGGAACCAGTGTGCCTCTGAATTTTTTATCAATTGTAAATAATTAAAAATTTAAAAATAAAGTTATGTTATCTTTATTTTAGTAGTTAAATGTTATTTTCAGTTTTTCTCGTGACGAGGAAAGAAGAAGAAAGAAAGAATGGATAAAAATAAATATAATTTTATTATATTTTCCGACTTACATTCCACTACTATAATACCACTGGCTAATTCTAATAAAAATAATAATATTCCAATAAAATAATATATTGGTTCTAATTTTAATATATTAATAGTATGCAGAAATCAAGATGATTCAACTTTGTATTTTGTCCTCAATTATTAACAATTATGGTGCTTCGATTAGATAGGGACAAAAATACCATTTGGGACCTCTCTTTTGTCACAGAAATGTTGCTTCAGTGAGCTTTCTTGTTATTATATTATTTCTGTGATAGTACCAAATAGCAATGTAACTCAGTTTAGGTTGTCATTTGAATCGCCATAAGAGTTCACGGTAGGCTCCCTGACTGCTCAACGCCAACGTTTAGACATATTTAACAGTGATCTCAATGCATTTTGTAAACTATTAAATCCCTGACTCCCTCGCTGTAAGCACACTGAGGATATGTATCCGTAAATAAATAAACTAACATATTTAACGTTTTATTGTAAAAATAAAAAAAATAGTAATAAAAATAACACCCTCAATAATTAAACATAAACAAGAAAAATTTATATTCTGAACAGGAATAAGTTCTACCTCTTTTAGAATCATAGTGTCGCATTCTTCGCTTTTAATATTTTCATTCCCTCTCTTCTTAAACCTCATGTCTTATCATAGCTAATTTGGTTACAGTACGAGAAAACTCTACTTTATATTGTAATTGTTAGTTTGTTTGCTGTAGACGATAACAACTTTTTTTCTTCCTAGCATTTATCCCGGTGTTTTGCCCAGGATCTGCAAAGATCCAGATTTAACAGGTCACAACTTTTTTCTTAGACAGACCGAATGCATATTTATTTTCCACTCTTCGTGGTATTAAAAAACTATTAGGATTTTGTAAAACTGTAAAAACTCTTAAAACTTCACGATGTATAGAGCACTAGAGCTATACGGCGTGTTAATTGGAACTTGACAGACGATAGTTGGAATTGATACAGATTGATCGATTGCGAGCAACTACGTAGGTACATTCCAATGTAAACTCTGAAAGCACAATCACAAGGCTTATATTCGTCTACAAGTATATATAGTAACTAAACTAAATGGTGGTTAGAGCATAGCAGTTAAACTTTCCTACTTCATTTGACGCACAAAAAATTTTGAATTCAAAAATTGCAACCACTTTATATTAGTACCAAGCGCTGAATAGCCTAAAAGCGTACGCCCACACAAGTATTATAAGAACAGTACGCCTGTCTCTCAGAGATGTTTGAAGGTTGGTAAATATTGTGTTCAATACATAGACATAGAGGACAATAGATAAATTATCCTATAAATCACGTTGGTGAAAATTGAAAGACGAACAAGAGTCTTCTACTAATTGGTTCGAATTAAAAATAAAACTAAAGGGTGCATGCGCGAAGGAAAGAGATATAGCGATAAACAATGGACTTTTATTATTTAGTTCCCATCTAATTTTCTCAGTTCCGATTGCGTTTCAGATTGCGTTGCAATTTTAAACACCTGTTATTTAATGTAATATAGACGAGCAATCTAGTGTAGCCTACATATCTATGTTTCAATTTCAGGCTTATCTTGAACTTGTTCTTGAAAATGCATTTCCTTTTAGTTATTCAATATAAAGTTCCCCGTAGAGACGTTGTATTTTCTTTGTCATGTCAGGGATTTCAAAATACATCTTGTTCAAAGAAAATGAGAGCCGTTTGCTTTCAAGCTTAAATTCTGCTTTTAACAACATGAGTTCCTATATAAGAATAAGTTTATATATAAGAAGAAAGTGATATAATAAAGTCGGCTCTGTAAAGTCTAAATGATATTATCAAAGGAGCTCTTGCCACCATCGACATTCCTGCTCTTATTGAGCCACGTGGAATGAGTTGAGGTGATGTTGAGAACCACCAGGTCGGTGGCTTAGCACTGGCTCCCTGGAATCGGGATTGCGATTCAGCGGGGAAATGCAACTAGCATTCTCGCCATAGTTCCCCGTAGATATTGTAAAGTTGTAATTATTTGTAAATAAAAGTTCGTTGTTAATAAGATGTTAAGGTTGTGAGTAACTTAAGTAATACCGAGGGTACATACCTACTGTACCGGTGGAGTAGGGAAATTTTAAGTAGAAACAATAGTTTTGTGCTTTTTGAAATTGATCATTTAATTTGAATCGAAACGTACTGTTCATTTATAAGTTTGTATGTTTTTATGTTGGACGTTTGTATGCTCATTATTCAATCACGCAAAAACGTCTAAACGGATTCGGATGAAATTTAGTATATACACGGATAGTTTATTAGATCAATTTTGTGTAGTGTGGAATATGGTATAGTGTATCTTATGGTTTTATTGAGGTATCTACGCAGCATCAGCTAAGCATTATAATATTCCATTTTAATATAGAGTTACAAACGACGTGTTTATTCAGAATTATTAGAGGTATTTGCCATGTTGTACTTGAATCAATAACAAATAATTTAAATGGACTGGTAAACATTTCCTGTACTCCTTTTAAGGTAATTAATTTCTTTTAATTATATATTCAATATAGTTCTCTTAAGGTGACCATTTACATTAATTACATATAATTACTATTGGTTAATCGTATTCAACACGCCAAGCGTTATGATACAGTAAATTTACATCAATAATAATACTTAACTTTCATGAGTAAACTTAACAAGGTCAAGAGTGGGTGTGGGAACCAGGAACCAGGGAAACACGAGGTTCCGAAATTGGGAAGAACTTCAAATTTAAAATTGAAATTAATTCTTTCGTAATGAAGACAACGTTGTAACGTGGTTCGATTCCCGCTCGGGCAGATGCTTGTATTGATCTTCGTATATACATTATTCTGTCAGATGGCATTCACTCTGGTAAAAACTAGTAACCGGTCAAATCCGGATAAGAGTAATAAGCAGACCCTGGGTAAAATATAATATCGGGAATAATGCTGGGAAGAAGATTGTAGATGTGATTGTAAGCATAAGAACATACTTCATTCGTATGACTACTTTATATTCCAAAGACACACACAATAAAATACCACACCAATCCATATCCTTTATTTTATATGAAAAAAATGTAATGATTTTTAGCATTCAGACTCACTCAGTGACGCGTAATAAATTGAGCCTCGTAAGGTCTTGCGTGAGAGAGGAGGCTAATGATCGGCTCCTCTGAAGGTAAGATGCCATTAACACACTCTATTCTATACCTCTGTATGATACCAGTGAAGACAATGAAGATAAACGACTTCGAAAGGGTATCTCCTGGACATCGTCTATGACCTGAAAAAAAAAACATTTGTGATGCCGCGGCTTTTAGTACGGATTATAATGACAATAGAGAGTTTCTCTTAGACACTAATTTAAAATTCTCAGAATAATAATAGTTAATAATTCTTATATATAGTCTGCATTGTCTGTCATCTATCGACGAATAAACACGTCATATAGGTTTGCCTCGTAGAAAGAGAAAGAAGATAGAGGGAACATTAGATAAAAACCGCGTAATTTCACGTATTTTATGTTTGCGTAATGTCAAATTACCTATATAATTGACAAATGCACCTATATAATTGACAATCTTGACCGGGTATAAAACATTCCAGCATTGATATTTAGGAAATTAAAAAATAAGTTGCCAAGCCTTATATATCTATTTTTTTTCCCTTGTTAGTACTAGGAGCAACAGACTAAGACAACTATAGATCCTTTGAAATAACGTTACAAGAGCGGCTACATGATATGGCTCCGTCCATGAGATTCTTAGTCTAAGGTCTATCTTTACAAAAGCTGATTAAGTAAGCTAAGTTAATAAATAAAACTGACCTAATCCAAAAGTATACAAGTGTTCAATATTTCTTAGACATCCAGTTTTATCAATAAATCTTTCTGGCATGAATTTATCTGGCTCGTCCCAGATATCGGTTTCAATATGTACGTCGCCAATAGACATTAGTACAGTTGTGTCTTTCGGTATCACATATCCACCCATGTTAACTTCATGCAGAGCTCGTCTTGGACCAGCTAATGGTGCTATGTTGAAATATCTTATTATTTCGTACAGGTATGCCTTTGTGTAAACAAGCCTGAAAAAAATGTTAGTCGATATAGATATTTAGTAGTAGAGCCATGATCCTCCCAGCAGAATTGGACCGGCTCGACTGGGGAAGTGCTACACTCTCAGTGAAGTAAAGTCACAGTACCAGCAGACAAAGTCACATTTAATTATCGTTAAAGATAATTCCGTAATGTATTGAATTTGGCAAAATCTTTTGAAATATCACGTGACCTATCATTTTCGATTGTCATTTTAGAAATGGAATCGATACGGAGCGATTGCCGCTTGCCCAGGCCAGCAGTACTTTTGCGTTTCGTTCGATGAGTGAGAGCCCCGGAGGCCCCTTCCTTCCTCTCTGTCCTTTCCTCTACTACCTATTTTCCCTTACTGGCTGCCTTCTGGTGACTGCTTATCGACAGGTGTTTGTTTACCAATTGTCATGACATGAAGAAACAATGTTCTGTGAACTTTTGCTTTACTACTTTTCTTGAGTAGACAAATAGACATCGCGAAAAAGATTGCTTTTCTAATCATCAATATAGTCAAGAACAGATCTAAGAAGGGGGCGGAGGGGTCATGATATGATCCATTGAATTAAGCATAGGACATTGATTTTTAAATAATTTAAACTTTACAAATAATAATTTTATTGCATAATATTACCTATCACTATCGGACCAAGAAGGCAACTTATCTCCCAGGTTATTTACTATTTCATTGTAAATTTTTTCTTGTATATTTTTATCCCACATAACCTTCAGTATAGCAAATTCTATGACGGTACTCGATGGTTGTGAACCCCCTATAATTATGTCCAAACATGTAACCTTCAATTGTTCCTCTACAAAAAAAGAATATACAGATTATACAATCAAAAAATTTAATTAATCAAAAAAAAATGTACATTACGCGCCCATAGAGGAAAGCAGGATATTATCACCCGAGGATTATATTGAAAATCACGATTGACAATCGCGGGTGGCAACGTCCTACTTCTCTCCTGTGGTGCGTATACGATTTTTTTCTACGAGGGGTAAACATAAGGTTGCTAGGTTTTCGGGAAGTAAAGTGAGCTAATTAGTGTCATCTTGCCGGGATAGTATGGGGCACTCTCGTACCAGGGACTAAAAGCGAACATTTCTTCACTAATCATACACGTATGGATTCCGGTCTGGGTGTTTGTGCTTCTAAATGTTACTTTCCTGCCCCCGACAGAAGATATTCCTGTCTTATTAATGGGGTCTATTTACTTTGCCGCTTAAATAAGAATTATATAATATTCCCGGTACTATAAACAACTTACCCGTGAATGTTGCTATATTATGTTTCATTTCTTTTAGAAAAGAATACATAAAATCGTTTTCGTTTATTAAGTTCTTTTTGTGCTTCTTAATGGCGTCCTGAAAGTAAAAGTCGAATAATCTTTACTAAATCATACTAAGATATAGTATCTATTAAAGATATGAAAAGAATGTTGTCTCTTATTTTCAGGAGTCTCTGTCTCAGCAGAGATAATTCCACCACTGCAATCAGTCAACCTTACTAGTGGTACTGCCACGCTGCATACCTTTTGGTTGCAGCCGAATTGGGCCGGCAACCCGGAAAGACCAACTCTCTCACTAAATACGGACGTGAAGTGACTATGCTTTCGCGTTTCGTTCGGTATGTGAGAGTCCCGGTGGCCCAAAACCTTCCCCTATGAAAGTGCAGAATTTGGTTAATTTACCTCAGGAGGGTACCATCAGCGTCTGCTCTGAATGGCCATCCTCAGGACGAACCCTACCCGAGCATGGATACCCAATTTGCCCTCCGCAGAATCATGATTCTTGGTGATTTTAACGCCCACCACGCCGAATGGTTTGGTTCACGTACCACCGACCATGCGGGGAGGTCTGTTCTCGATTTTGCTTTGGCATATGATCTGACAAAACTGGCAACCTCGCCAACGCGAATCTCAGATGTAGAGGATCATACGCCTTCATTGTTGGACCTTCTGCTAACCTCTAAATCAGCATAATTAGAAAGGAGTACAATTCTGCCTCCAGGAAAAGCAAAGTCGGAGAACATCGGCAGAAGTGGCGAAAGACTAGTGCGTCTTCTTTCGGGTACACGTGCGTTCTGGTCTCTCGCCAAGTCAATTCTAGGGAATTTCTGTAAGTCATCTTTTCCACCTCTGCGTAGGGACGATGATTCGTTGGCCCATGCCGCGAAAGAGAAAGCCGATCTTCTGTGCTCTCTCTTCGCGTCCAACTCGACTATTGATGACCAAGGAAAGTCACCACCGACAATCCCGCGGTGTGATACCAAGATGCCAGAGATTAAATTCCGGCAAAGTGTAGTTCGCTAAGCACTTCTTTCCTTGGAAATTCATAAGTCAACTGGGCCCGATGGAATCCCCGATCGTGTTGCGGACATGTGCTCCGGAGTTGGCACCGCTTTTGACGAGTCTTTTCCGGTACTCCTACTCAACAAGCGTGGTCCCGATCACATGGAAGATGGCTTTAGTGATAAAAAAGGCAACCGCTCGGATTCGGCCAATTATAGGCCTTTTGCCATTAAATGCCTCCAACACAACGGGAAGATCCAGGCTGAAGATATGGCCTAGCGGCGGCGGGACGAAGCCCAACGACTTACGTTGGAAAGTCGTATATATAGGTTATGAGCGTAGGAAATTCTGATTTAGGATTACGACGATCATTGGTCGTCCATATCATTGCGTAGTATGCCCTATAGTTGTTGCTGTAGCTTATTACGTGACGTGTCAATCTTGTCTTTCTATCGACTTACGCCATGTTGCATGTAGATGTCGCTACACGTCAAAATGCCAAATTCCACCCTCACCACCTTGATGTCTGGAAATCCACTACAGCGCGATTCAGAACGCATTTTCTACCGCGCACAATTACTCTGTGGAATCGGGTTCCACTGGCGGTTTTTCCGAACCGATACGACTTGGGAACCTTCAAGAGTAGAGCCTATTCTTTTCTTAAAGGTCGGCAACGCGCCTGCATGCCTCTGGTGTTGCAGATGTTCATGGGCGGCGGTGATTACTTAACATCAGGTGAGCCTCCCGCTCGTTTGCCCCTCTGATATAAAAATGGGATGTAAAATTCTGGGGAAAATCAATGTAGAGAATTATTTAATTTTGTTAGAATTATTTAGTTTTTAAATACATTTTTAAAATTTATTTTTCATGATTGTTTGCCAACCAATTATACTCTCCGCAGTAAGCAGCCACCACAACTTATGAACGCTTGCCATACTTGAAGTATCATACGCGTTGCCAATCAAAAGAAAGTGATAGAAAAAAAGGAAGGGTACAGAGGCGGTGTGAGATCAGGCATTCGACGCTTATACTCATTGCAAGAAACTCAACAGTACTTTGTTACTTTACGCCGATTTTCTGTGAAACGGTAGTACTTTCCCGGTCGAGCCCATTTGTGCTGGGAGAAGCATGGTTCTACATCTACTAAATTATAATTTATATATTTTTTAATATTTTAATGTAGTATTTTTAAACCATAATACAAGTAAGAAAAAACTAAGTTAACGAACTTATATAATATATCTGAAATTACGTATATTACGCTTACGTATCTTCTTCAAAATAATTATCGTTGAAAGTTCTTCTGATATTCTAACAACCTCAAATTTTTCCACAATGTTTAATCGCATAGTTTAAAATTTGGAAGGGGGGGCGGAGTGTTTCAACATACAATTTTTATGAACTAAAATGTCAACAGCTACTAAATTAATCAAAAAAGTCTAAATCAAACTTCTTTATTAAATTTTTAAGACCTATTTTACCTAAGTTATCACCTTACACGTTGCCGCACGCTTAAATTACAAAATTTCTATATAGAGAGCAAAAAGAATCCAAATCAAATGACTGTGACGGACAGACGAACAGAGTAAAACACGAATAAACAGACAGGCGGATAGACTGTCAGACGGACTATAAGGGTTTCGTTTTTGCCTTTTGGCTACCGAACCCTAAAAATTATTGTGTCAGTCAACTCGCTAGATTATTTGTTATAGATCACACATCCGATGGCCGGGTACCTCAAATGATTGAGACAGTTAAAATAAATCCTTTAACTTATTACAATACATATAATTATGTCGGCGCGAATACAACAGTTCAGCTAAAAATTAGTTCATAAATCATCAAATTAAGATTGTTATTGTAAAATTTAACGTTAAACAGTATTTGTTAATGTTATTGGAATTTCAAACCCTAACCTAAAAACTTGTGAACATTTGCACGTGTATCGAGACCTATAAATACGGCTAAAAGCTTTGTCGTTGTCAATTAATTCGTGTTCAAGCCATCGTCAACCTGAAGATTTCTTTGGAGAACCCGAATATGAGTCATCACCATGCAGTAACCGATTGTAACATTTTAAAAAGATAACGGAGTCACTTCCTCCGTCATATAAATATAAAGGTATATTACCTCAATTATATCAGATACTTGCTTATCCAAATCTTTCATATGCATGTAACCACTTATCTTGGGAAAAAGGAACCTTATCCATGGCCAAGAGTCCAAACAGTTGCCGACCAGTGAAAATGATATTACGTGATTATTTAATAAATTCAAAAGAGAATTCATACGATCTTCTTTTATTTTCTCACCTGCAATGGATTTGTTAAATTTAACTAGTCTCTGTCTGCGACTTGACCCGCCCGATATTCCAAACTTTGAAGCCCCGTTTCAACTCTTTAAGGATGGAATTTTAGAGTGCGTTAAACATGTTTTTTTCTATTTCTAATTGTTAGCTTATAAGCAAGTTTATTTTTCTTTTCATTTCAAATAAATGAAACTATTTTCAGTATTTTTTTCAGATAGTTTTCCTTTCAACCTCAACTAAAATTTTGAATTAATTCTCAGCCCTTAATTTCAAAAAAATGGTCCTTAACCTTATTCCTCTTCTCGGTCTTATCAAAACAAACATCATGAGTCCAAGTAAACAAATATAAAATTATAGTTATATTTTTTATCTATCAGAATTCAATAAAAATAAAAGTAATTCATTTGGCCTGTTTGTTATCAGATAAACCGAATTTTATTGGGACATTGGTCTGGGTCTTGGGACGGGGTCTTGGGACTTTCATATAAAAATATGTCTGTATTTTAAGGAAGAATAATGGAAAGGAACATTATAAGTGACAAATATAGGCAAGTGAGGTTGGCAACGCGTGAGTGACACCTCCAAATTTATGGTGTTGCAAGCGCTCATAGGCTATGAAAACTTCTTACCATCCGGTGGGTCGTATGCTTGCTTGCCAACTTGGCCACCGAAAAAAGTGTCATAAATATAATGTATAATATATTCTATGTATATTATAAGCATTAACTTTGTGCTCTCGTTATATAGTATAAACTTATGAGTCTTAAGTAAGAGAAATAGTCTTAGAAGGGATTTAATGTTTTTCTTCAAGTATCTATATAATTATACAAAAATGAATCCCTATATCCCTTGGTCACGCCCTCACGCCTGAATGGCTGGACGGATTTCACATTTTTTTTTGTTGTTTTGTTATTGTCAGGGGAAGGTTCTTATGACAGAAAATATTAAATATAAAGTAAATTTTAATTTTAACAGTAAATACCAGGTTTGTATGGAATCGAAGGGTAGGAAAGTGCGTATGGAAAAAATGTATTACATAATGTTTGTATACAGGTAGATAGTTTATAAGTGGAAGTACTATAAAGACTAATTAAAACTCCCGTAACGGGATAAACGAAACCATTTACTATGCACCCGGACGAGTATATATATGTCGGAGTTGGATGTTAAGCAAGCTTTTCTTTAATAATTTTACTGATATTTGTTCATTTTAAATCATAAATTAACTTAATTTGATTTGTTATCACCTTTTAATATTGTATAAGTTTTTATTAAGTTGTTATAATACTGGCCATATCGAGTAGAGGGAAACCTCTAGTGGGGTCGAGACACCATCTGAACGCTGTCAGTGGGAATGAGAAAAGAAACAAAAGTTATGTTGTTTTACGGGAATAAGATATATTGTGAAATTGTGGTTGGATCGAGTTGGATCACTCTTAGATTGTTGGGAGGTGAAGTCAGATCGGTGCGCCGAACCCACTGCTCGAATATATGATATGATACTATGATTTATTAAAAGGAGTAAATCAACAATAAATATTGTACAGCTTGTTTTGTGCTTGGATTTTACCCACACGACGCCCACAAGAGTTGTAACCACTGATGACGATGTCTATGAGAATCTCCATTCTCCGACATATATATAAATAGATTTGCTTTTTTTATTTTATGACAGTTGGTAAACAAGCCACGCTCTGCCTGATGGTAAGCAGTAACCGTAACATATTCACGCTTGCGATGGTAAAAGTATCCATGAAGATGCGTTACCAATCCAAAGGATATGAGGGCAGGAATGAGATGGGAAAAAGGAACAGAACAGAGGGGGTGCGAGTTTTGGCCTCCGGCGATCTCGCAACAGCACCTACTGATAACGTTATTTTTCTCCGATTTTGCGTGAGAGCATAGTAGGCGGTAGCTTCACTTAGGCGGATATAACAGACTGTATATTTGACGATTCAAAAGCGCTTAAAAACCTATTTGAATAAAGTATATTTTGAGTTTGAGTTTGAGTTTGAGTATACTGGAAGAATTTAGAATAATAACGCATAGATTAGCTTAATTTAGCACTTACCGGCAATGAATTTCCATAAGATATTCACAATAGGTGCAGCGAGCATATTTTTAGGATCGATAGGCTTATCGATATTCTTGTTTATATAACTTAAGATGGCTCGCGTCTCTTTCTGTATCTCCGACTCCATCATCGGTTTTCCGAAACCAACAGCTTTGAGGTGCGTGAATGTAAACTGTCTATGTACCTTCCATAGCGTACCATCAGCAAACGTGATACCTGAATACGAGTTTTTTTTTGGTAAAACAATCACACTGGGAGTTCTTTTATTGTAAGAGGCCGGATAGGTAGGTACCATTTCGGTTTGAAGGACACCCCTTGTCTTGTCTGTCTTAAATATTTAAGAACTAATATCTCTAAGTTTACACCGCGTGAATGGCGCCTACGAATTGTGTTGCAAGCGCTCATAAGCTACGGCAATCACTTACCATCAGGCGGCCCGTATGCTTGGTCGCCAACTTAGTAACATAAAAAAATTACCGCACGGAACCCTTATCTTAATCGAAAATAAAAGTAACCAATTTTTTTTTCGGAATGTGTACTGCTGTTCGACGTACTGGCCTTGACTGCGTCACTTGGGCTTTTGGCTTTCCGAGTACAGATATCCGGCCGTACAATTATTACATGCTTATATCAAGTTACAAGCGCCGTTGTGGCGTTGTAGGTAGCTTGTCTGCCTTTAGTCTCGACGGGTGCGGGTTCGATTCCCGCTCGGGCAGATGTTTGTTAAATTTCTGTCTCAGTCTGGGCGTTTGTCTGTGGGTCTCCCCATCGTGCCTCGGAGAGCACGTTAAGCTGTCGGTCCCGGTTGTTATCACATAACATCTGATAATAATCGTTAACTCTCGATAAGTATCCAATGTAACTACTGGTTCGCCCTTAGGGTTGTGGAGGTCAGATGGCAATCGCACTTTGTAAAAACTAGTAACCCGTCATATCCGGATAAGAGTAATAAGCAGACCCTGGGTAAAATAAAATACCGGGAATAATGTTAGGACGAAGGATGAAGTGAAGTGAAGTGATGAAGCGCACCTATATGAATAACGAGCTTATATTCTTGTATAAAACGTTATTATTGCCTAGATGAATAACGAGCTTATATTCTTGTATAAAACGTTATTCTGAAGCCGCCTTAATATTGTGTGTTGCTAGTGTCCTAAGAGGGGATTTTTATGTAAGAGGGGGCAAACGGGCAGGCTTAACTTTTAAGTGGTCACCACCACCCATGAACAGCTGGAACACCAGAGAGTCTGCAGGTGCGTTGTCGACCTTTAAGGAAAGAATATACTATTCGGTCCGGAAGGACCGCCGGCGGAAGTTGGTTCCCAGAGTGGTTGTGCAAGTAAGAAAATGTCTTTGAAATCACGCTGTTGTGGATTTCCAACACACAATACACGAAGAAAACAAACCATATACAAAAAATATAGGATTATAGGAAAATATATCTTTCTTCTAATATATAAAATTCTCGTGTCACAATGTTCGTTCCCATACTCCTCCAAAACGGCTTGACCAATTCTTATGATTTTTTTATGCATATTCAGTAAGTCTGAGAATCGGCTACTATTTATTTTTCAAACCCCTCAGTGATAAAGGGTGTCCACCCCAAATTTTTATTTTTATTTTTGGATAAAATTTTTATTTTTTATTTTTTTATTATGTGGCATTGAAAAATACATACGGCCCTAAATTTTCACTTTTTTATCACCAACTCCTGCTTTTTAATAGCCTTATTAGTCAATTAAAAACTTTCACCTGGTAGAGGGCGCTGCTATCGGGTCCCAGATTTTTCGGGGCAGGACAACGTCTGCCGGGCCCGCTAGTATACGTATAGGAAAATAATTTAAAAAAAAGTCTTACCCATCCCCTTTCTAAGAAAACTTTCAGGTCGCCCATCAAACGCGGCTTCCTTGAAAGCGCTTCGTACGTTATTTTCACCAAAGAATATGACTACCGGCTCGGAACCCAGCTTTAAGCCGAGTACGTTAGTTTTATATTCCTTTGCTAATACTGAAAGGGTTTTCCATTGGGAGCCGTGTTTTCTGGTCATGGAGTGCACGAGGAGACTGCATCCGAATATTGGGTACCATCTTGGACCTGTGTATAGTTATACTGCTACAATACCTATGTTATTTTTTTTACACACTCAACAGCATCATTAGGAAAGTTTTATCATGGGTCGGGGGTCCGGAAACATTCACAATGACAAGGACAAATACACCCAGACCGGAAAATAGGCTTGCATGGTCATTACAAACATATTGTGCTCCGAGCGGGAATCGAACCCGCGACCTGTGGCGTAAACGCAGGTTAGCTGCCGCTGCGCCGCAACACCGTCAGTTTATAGGTAAACAAGTAAAGCGGCACAGTGCGTTTCGGACTCACATATATTATTATTATTAGATGATTTATTGTTTAATTTTTATTTTTAATTTTTTTATAAAGAATATTAGCAATGCTTTTTCAAGGCATTACTAATATTCCTATTGCCCTCCAAATAAGCTCGAAGCTTGCGCTAGGAGTGGGTACGACAATAGCCCAAGGGGTCAGGATCGAACCCTCGACTCTCGCGTTAACGGAGCGAAGTCGGCCCTTCTACCGTTGAGCTATTGAGGCTTCAAAAAAATTTAAGGTAGAATACTATAAGAATATACTGCTCTTACGTTTGGGTAGGCCAGATGGCAATCGCTTTGTGTAAAAACTAGTAACCTTTAAAATCCGGAAAAGACCAATAAGAAGACCCTGGGTAAAATACCGGTATAAATATTAGGAAGAAGATAATACATATATGATATTGAACTGAAACAGATCCCAATTATTCTTATAGTTTTATTTAGAGTATTTTTTTTTATTACTCAGATTTATTTTTATGAAATTTAAATCTTATATCAAGCGGTGTTTACTAAATAAAGCTTATTATTCCGTTAATAATATTGCAGATAATGTGGCATGGAATTAATATACGTTGAGTTTCATGCGGGATATATATCTTAATTGTACATTTGACAAATGTAATGTGATCATTTTTGAAAAGAGTAACTGTAGAGTTTCTTGCCGTTTCTTCTCTGCAGAATCTACCTTCCGAATCGGCGGTAGCTTCACTTAGGCGGACATAACAGACTGTATATTTGACGATTCAAAAGCGCTTAAAAGCCTATTTGAATAAAGAATATTTTGAGTTTGAGTTTTGAGTTTGAATTTAAAACCATAAATAGCAAAATGTAAAAATTCCTTGCAAATTTTATATTTCGAATTTTGACTGCATGATTTCATGGAAATATACGAAAAGCTTAGAACTATATAATACCATTAAGAGACGGTTAACGACGAAGAGCTTAATTTGATGTGGGTAATTTTTATTTTAATAAATATTCAGTACTTTTACAAAATTTATGAAAGTAAGAGGTCGCTCCATTTAATAAAATAGTAAAATCAAATATAAATTGTAGTTGTTAATTACTGAGGACAGATTATCAATTTATTTTTAATTAAATAAAAAATCCACCATAAATAGTTTCTTTTCAAAAAACATTCGCATTCGCTACCGTGGCTGTGAGATTTTGAAAATTTGCAGCAACGTCTCTCATAAATATATTTAATAAATCGAGATCCAAAAAAAAATAACTTGAAAAAATGAGCAGTTAATTAGTATTTTTGACAAATATTGATTTTAGTATAAGTTTTCTAAAATAACAATAACAAATTAAATAATATTATGTCGCCAAAAAAAATGTATATATTTAGAGCTCAGTAGACATTTATCGGTAATTAGAAATAGTTAAACTTATTTAATAACAAAGCATTTTATACCTGGGGGAAAGTTCTTCGGTTTTTTGGTAGACTTTAAGATGTATCCGCCTATAACTAACACAAGTAAGGTGACAATGATCGCGTACATGTTTCTATTTAATTTCGTAACTTGCGCTCACCGCACACGCCATTCGATGAACGACTAATGGTGGTTTCATAAAACGGATTAAACTTAAACTCACTCTTATGACATTTCCTTGTTTGAATTTAGGTATATCCAGTTATATGTGATAAATTCGTAGAACTTTATTTCTCATAAAAATAATCGTCTTTTACATGACATCATAATTAACTAAATTTATGTTTAATTATAATCTCGGTGTTACAAACAAAAAATTAATAAATGTAGTGGCGTTGTAACTAATTATTACAATAATAAAGTAATTTAATACAGTCATGTAATACACAAAAGGCTGTGGTTTAAATTCAAACCATAAGCGCAATTAAATATAGTATATAGCGCAAATAGTAGTGCTTAGGCACTACTGTGTTCCGGTTTGAAGGGCATTGTACGCTAGTGAAATTACTGGGCGAACGAGATTTAAGAACTTATATCTCGAGGTTGGCAACGCGTGAGTGGCACCTACTAATGGTGCTGCAAGCGCTCATAGGCTGCGGCAGCCACTTACCATCAGGTGGGCCGTATGCTTGTTTGCCAACTTGTTACATAAAAAAAATTTAGACAATAGACAAAAGTTAGGCTTCTTTAACGTTTAGCACTTTCTGTTGCGGTTATACAAATATTAAAAATAAAATAAAATTTTTAAATAATGTATCCAAGAAGAATATCTATTTTTGACGTCTTTCTTATAATAATATATTCTACGGTGGTAAAGAATCTTTTAAATTTTTTTTGTATGTCATGACGGTTGGCAAACTAGAATACAGTCCGCCTGATGGTAAGCAGTCACCGCCACTTATGAACGCTTGCGATGAAGTATCACAAGCGTATTGCCAACTCAAGGAACAGGAGGGACGGGATGAGAAGGAAAAAAGGAAGGGAACTAAGGGGGTGGGATATTAGGCCTACGGCGCTATCACTCATAGCACATCGTTACTTGACGCCGATTTTCTGTGAGAGGTAGATTTCCCCGGTAGAGTCTTATACGTAATTACGTATTTTATTCTTTATATATTCGAAGATTAATTATTTTTGAGTGTTGTGATAATAGTGATCAGGCTTGCTATTATCAAATCACTCGGTGCGAAGATTTCAAATATCACAAGCAAATTCATCAAAATGAGATCTGGTGAGACAAATATTAGTATTTGTCCAAGGTACTCTGTAAATATTGTGCCGAAAATCAAGTACGTTTCCAATAGACTAGAGAAATTGTGCCACTATCACACTATATAGAAATTACTTATTTACTAAGGTAATCGAATTTCTCATTCAATTTAATTATTTAGCTTCCGACGAGAGCCTTGGAGATATTGTTATTTATTGATCAAAATTCTTACGATTCAATAGGCAAAGGAAAACAAATTACAGGGCGAAATAACTTTTTCCCCTCCTCAAGAACCTAGTTAAATATATACAAATAAGGATTCGTACTACTTTTACGTAACGATATTTTTTATGACAATAAATTTATATATTACCAATTTGCAGGCGAATAAGTATACTATCTACGAAAACAAATTACTGTAAATAATATATAAAAAAAGGTATTAATAGTAATAGGAGCATTATATGTGTTGTTTGATTCCTGTTCGGAGCAGATGTTTGTTATATCTGTTTTGTTAAGGGCGTTTGTCCTTGTGGGTCTCGTCACCGCGCATATCCTGCCCGCGCTTTCTTTCTTATCGCTCGGCCTCTCTGTATCGTATTGTGATATTATATAGCCTTCATCCTAGCATTCATCCCGGTATTTTTATGTACCCAGGGTCTGCTTATTACTCTTATTCGGATTTGACAGGTTACTAGTTTTTACACGGAGCGATTGCCATCTGACCTTTGCAACCCTAAGGGCTAACCAGCAACTCATTGGATAAGAGCAATTTACCTATCAAGAGTTAACGATTATTATCAGATGTTATTGATAATAACCAGGACCGACAGCTTAACGTGCTCACCGAGGCACGGTGGGGAGACCCACATGGACACACCCAAACCGAGACAGAAATTTTAACAAACATCTGCCCGAGCGGGAATCGAACCCACAACCGTCGAGACTAAAGGCGAACTCGCCCACAACGCGACGACGGTGTCATTAAATAGCCTAAAGTCTTCGCCAATAAATGTACTGTCAAATGCAAAAAGATTTTTTTTTTAATTCAATCATTTCAACTAAACAAACAAACAAACTCTCCAGCTTTAATATTGGTATAGATAATATCAAAATATTTAGATGATAAAATTTTAATTAAAACTATAAATAAGCTTTTCATTTCAACTTGAAATTTGAGACATGATTAACTTAAGTGTTACAATCCCACACAAAATTAGCTTGGGTAAAGCCGTTTCACGATGATTAAATTTCAGTGATCTGTTCGACGTTGTGCCACAGGTCGCCGGTTAGATTCTCGCTCGGAGCAGATGTTTGTATTGACCATACAAGCATGTGTTCGTCTTCGTTCCGTTGAGTGTGTAGCGTTTATTTATTTAATTGTTAAATATTTTGACATAAACAAAAAAAAAATGAAGTTTCTAGTTGTATAGTTAAAATGTTTATACGAGTACTAGAGTTATGATGCTCTCTGGATAAATGGGCCGCCCGATAAAGTACTACCTAGTCACAGAAAATCAGCGTAAAGTAGCATGTGATACTTCAAATATCACAAGCGTAATCCCGGTATTATACGAGTATTACCCAGTGTCTGCTTATTGCTCTTGTCCGGTTTGCTAGTTTTTACACTCAGCGATTCCCATCTGACCTCCGTAACCCTAACGACGATCCAGTAACTCATTGGATAAGAGCAATTTACTTATCAAGAGTAAACGATTATTATCAAATGTTATTTGATAACAACCGGGACCGACAGTTTGCTCTCCCAGGCACGGTGGGGAAACCCACAAGGACAAACGCCCGAACCGAAACAGATATTTGTAAGATCTATACAGATATATGACCGAGCGAGAATCGAATCCGCAACCGCCGAGGCTAAAGGCAGACTCGCTACCCAAAACGCCTCAACGGAGTCAATATGTGGATGCTTAGTAATAAAAAAAAACTAATTATATTTCGCAAAAAAATTTAGTTGTACGCAAAATATAAATACATAAACCACGTGAGCGAAAACACTGGCACAGCTAGTCATGGAATAGGAATCTGGTTACATCACTACGTTTATTTGAAGCCTATTTGGGAAAAAGTCTTCTGAGCTGAGTTACGCCTTGAGAGACCGTTAAAGGTAAAAATATAGATGATTTTACAAGCAGAAAGCCTTCGTCTAATGGTCCGTTTCTGATGTATAATGGCGTAGTTCTGTAGTTTAGAATTTCCTCTGTAAGGAGATTCCCAACGAGCTTGATGAACTATAATGATGTACATCGGACTTAGGTCTTCAATGTCTTGAAAAAGGTACAAAATATTATATCCTTTGTTTTCAACTAACTTCACAAAAGAAGAAGTTTGTCAATCCGACAGTATGTTTTTTATGTGTTCGTTCCGTTTCGTTGTTAGTGACTTTGTGTGATTCGTTGAAGTCTTTTGAAAACCTACAACCACGATCTTTATTCTTTACTTACAACCAGTTGTCTCATTTATTAACGATATATGTCCAACAAACGCTTAACAACACACGTATTAACTTTATAAAAAATGGTAAATATACTAACAGGCTTCTAATTTTCGATGAAACCATAAATGAAAGCATATTCGAAGATATCTACTACTTAATCCAAAACAATATTTGATGTATGTTACCATTACACTGAATATTCATGAGATGACGTATGAATAAATGTATATAAATTAAAAAATTATAAATAAATTAAATCAACATAGAATTCTCTAACGAAATATAAAATCTTTTTACTACATGTGTATTGATTGATCAATCGTTGCTTCGTCATAATTGAAACGTCAAAAGTGTCAGGTATTGGAAATTGATATCGGCCGAAACTTTTAACCAAAAACCATCGAATTTTTTTTTATATTATTAACAAAGTCATAAAGTCATACTACGTAATATTAATTAAAAACTCGTGTAGCTGTACTGAATAAAATTGTTTTTATTAAATATATTTTCCGTGAAACCCGATAGCAATCATATGTTTCAGTCGCTGCGATAAAAACATAAATAAAATTCGAATTTCTAGTGCAATACTGAAGAAAAAAATCAGTATTATAGAGTTTTAGACGACTCGGAGATCCTGGCGGAATTTGTGAATCAGCTAATGAAGATGAATTTGACACACCGATGTTGTTTATAAGTTTATCACCCATCTTAATTTAAGTTAGTTTTATTTTATTATCTATATACAATTAATATTTATCACGTACGAGTTTCTTTTAGTTAGCTTTCATTCTTTTATATTTTATGATTTTGTTTATGACATTTTACTAAGAATGTTTTATATGATAATATAAAAATAATAACCATTGCTGGTATATCGTATACTAACATTACCTATAAAAGAAATCGACCAAGTCCGTGATGGGCTTGAAATAACGGCTTGCGTGCTACCGAAGAAAAAATATATAAAGATTTTTGTACGGGGAACTTCTTTAATTTCCAGTTTATTTTTACTAATTATTGTTATAGAAAACACCAGAAATGCATATTCTAGACAATTTCTATTTACATAGTTTAGTCTGGACCAAAAAATCGACTGACATTTTAGAACTATATTATAATATGTATATTTTTATTGTCCCCTTAGAAGCCTTAACTTCTGGAATACCTTCCCGACCACCGTCTTTGCTTCCATCTTCATGATTTGTAGGGACCTTCAAAGGAAGAGTGTATAGGCATCATATTAGGCTGTAACATCACTTTATAAATCAGGTGTGATCACACTCACGCGCTAGCCTATTTCTTTAAAAAAATATAATATTATGTAGATGAAGTTGATTGTGTTTAATATATGTATTTTTTGTTAAGAGGTACGGCAGTGCCACCGTCAAGTCATGCAGACCAGTACTTTACTATCTTTTCACGAAGAGACTCAGATCACATTTGACCCTTTTGTTATTTAAAAATATATAAAAAAATTTGTATTTTATTGATCAAAGAGAACTAATTAAAACTAGCTACGAGTATACTTAAAATGTAGCTATTTATATAGAAATATATAACTTGGACTTCTTCTACTTCGTAGCATTATTCTTGCTACTCTACAGTATTTACCTGGGGTCTGCTTATTACTCTCATCCGGATTTTAAAGGTTACTAGTTTTTACACAGAGCTATTGCCATCTGACCTCCGTAAATGTAAGGGCGAACTAGTAACTCATTATCAAGAATTCAAGACTCATGACAAGAGCAATTTAATTATCAAGAGTTAACGATTATTGTCAAATGTTATGTGATAACAACCGGGACCGACAGCTTAACGTGCTCTCCGAGGCACGGTGGGGTGACCCACAAGGACAAACGCTAGATCTAAACAGATATTTGTAAAGATCAATGTATATATCTGCCCAACTCGAACCCACAACCGTCGAGGCTAAAGGCAGAGTCGCTACCCACAAAGCCACAACGCTGTAAGAAATATATAATGTTGACTAACTAAATATAACTCTGACTAACGATAAATCGTAAATTATAGAGTCTAATTATTATTATTAGCTACATTGGCAATATTATACCTAGTTTTAGTGAAATCAAATTCAAATTTCTTGCTTTATTCACAACAGAGTTGCAAGGGGAGGTCAAAATTCCCACGAGTTGCTTCGAGAAAAGATGTCATGGATGTGCTCTTTGCTCGACTTGACAGGGATACTACCGAGCTCCCTAATATATCAATCAACAACGCAGATTTTTTTTAGCATAGTTTATTATAGATTTCTTAGCTCCATAAATTGGCATTCTCAACTTAATTCGTTACGGATCCTCATTAGCATATGTTACTATATTTTACCTGTTATTATAAATATCTATTAATTATATATTATAAAATAAATTGGAAATCGTCATAAATAATCAAAAATTTTTTCTTACCGACATTTAATTAAATACGAGACTTTTACGCCTTTAATAAAACGCCTTAATAAAGTCAACAACTTAACTTTTAGTGTGTTAAAATTATAATAGGTTTTATTTAAATTCCTGAGAGTAAAAATAGTTTTATGTGTATTCATTAATTCATAAAAACATTATGAAATATTGATTATAATTTTTTGAAAATAATCATACGGTCCACTCAACGGCCCGCATTAGGATAGTTATATCATGTGTCGGGGGCCCGGAAACATATCTTGTATATGTATATACTAGGCTAAAGGTTCAATATAAATGTCTTCTCCAAGCGGGAATCGAACGCGCCACAGCATAAAGCAGGTTCGCTACCGTTGCGCCTGAACGTCGTCATTGTATCATAATGTTTTGATGTTATTTCTTATTGTTTCAGATTTAAAATAACAATTGAATAAGATGCGACAAAGACATATCGATTTGGCAAAGAGTACATCTTCGTGTATCACCGATAGTAATGTAAGTAATCGTATCATAAATGCGGAGTAAGCTGTCTCTTAGGAATAAGGTACAAAACTTGTGTACGTCCCTTACTGACCTATGCGAATCTTGTTTTTTGCCAGAAAAATTAATCAGTTGCAAATAATTCAAAACCGCTTCTTACATAGATCTTCACAAAGACTTTGAAATCGATTCGATTCCTAAACATTTGAAGCGCTTATAGTAAAACTATTTCGATCAAACTATCTCCCACTCAAATCCCCTCATTAAACAGGCTGGTATTTATGTAGACAGAGATGAAAAACCGACTAAAGTAAGGGGTCCTAAGCACATTCTACAATACCCTGATGATAAGATCACGTTAGACAGATCTCAATACACTGCTCAAGCAAGCTCACGACATCGTCCTCGAAGGCGACATTCCTTGTTCCACACGTCACGACACACTCACACCTTCGGGTAAGTCCATCGACTAGAATGCGCTCGGAGGGTTTCCTCCATTTCTGATGACGTCTGTAGCCGTGGTACGGCGAGGCCGAACGCCGTACGAACGTACGAACCGTAAGGACGGAATCACTTTGAGCCCCTGCAAGGGCTGTCTCCTTTTCACAACTGGGTCTGACCCAATCGGTGACGCTGTCAAGGCCAGTAGGACCAACAGCAATACACATAAAATTAGCTTTGGTAAGAAACGCATTTAGTTCAACCAACGCTATTTTTAGGATTCCGTACTCAAAAGGCTTATTACTAAACCTCCGTTCTCTGTCCGTCCATCATTCAGCGTTCTGATCATATCACAAACGGTAACAGGTAGTGAGTTGGAAATTTCACAGGACGTTTATATCCGTTGTGGCTATGAATAGACCTGACTTACTGAGTCATCAACACCAAGTCTTAACCATAGAAAGGTGATTTTTTACAGGTGTTAATTTTAAAACCTAAACAAAGGATTGTAAGATATGATTTTTCGAAATTCAACCCTTAAGTCGTGAAAAAAGGGACTGAATGTGAATTAATAAATAACAATTCTGATGAAATTTCTTTACTTTCGAAGCTATAAAAATGAAATATTGTTATTCGGCGAATAAACACATGTAATAATAAAGAAACACGTTTCAACGTTTTCTAATAATAACATTTATAAGACTTCTCATTGGAACCATTACTTAAGCTCTATATATACTAAAGTTCAAAGGTTACTTCCAAATTAAATACGAATATAACCTATTTGTAATATTAGCTTCATAATTAATTAGACAATATAAGATTCTGTGTGGGAATATAACGAAATAATAATATGAATTCTGTAATCCGATCAGCCCTAGGTATTAATAGACAATTAGCTTTGAATCCGTAATTGTTTTCGCAAGCCTCGAGCAACATTTATTTATTATTTATTATTTTATTATCATGTATTATTTATTATTTTTATAGATTTCATCATTAATTCTTGAGGGCAAATATATTTTGACTTAGTGATGGTTATGATCTGGAAAATTTATACTTTTTATTTTATTTTTTCAAAAATGGTATTCCAGAGTTTTTACATACAAAAAGTAATTTTTGACTATGTATGATGGATTTCAAGAGAAGTTGTTACATTTATATATCAGCTTATGGCAGCGGCGTCGCCCGCGTTTTTAATGATTTTCATAAAATCTTTGAACCTCCATATCAGTCCTTCAGGGCGTGGAATTTAAGATAATGTTAAAACACGTGTTTCTTTATATTACACTTGTGCAAAAAATGTCAGTAAATCAGTAAATATACGTATTGTACCGGGAATAATGCTAGGAAAAAGCTATAAATAATGCTAGTACGTATTGTGTATACAGTAAAAGACCTAGGTTCCTTATAAAAATTTCGTTCGCTATATTCGAAAAACGAGCTTTTACGCTTGAATAAAACGCTAGTCCGAAACCGCCATTAGGGTTGCCGAAACAACTATATGAATTTCAAGAACAGGTCGATTTTTAGTAACAAAACATGCAAGCAAATAACAGTACAGATCACAATAAGCACTACCTATAGCGTTTGTACAACATATCGCGTGTGTTATCACTATATAGTATAAAACGAAGTCGCTTTCTCTGTCCCTATATCCCTATGTATGCTTAAATCTTTAAAACTACGCAACGGATTTTGATGATTTTTTTAATAGATAGAGTGGTTGAAGAGGAAGGTTTATATGTATAATAATTTCCATTAAATAATGGAGAAATACTGTTATTTTTGAGGTTTCTAATGTGATGTCGTAAATAATTACATTTAACGGGTGCGGGCCACGGGCAGTAATGAATAAATCATAACTACTGGATCGATTTTAATTATTTTTTCAGTGAATGACATAAACTATATATTTTATACCCGTGAGAAGCCGGAGCGGGCCGCTAGTATTACGATAATGTGGTGAAAAACGTCAACAGTTGATACGATGACAAATCACATAAATTTATTCACTTTGCTTTATGTAACAAAAACCGCAGATGGATTGTAAGCCCAGTATAACATTTTTCCATTATACTTTTAATATTTAAAAAAAAGTTTCATAATATATGTTTTAAATTAATTTCGAGTTTCTATAGGACTGCTGTAATATAGACAGCATTATACCACCGTCTTCACCTTACCTTTTTTCGCACGTCGCGATGCGCTCACGACGGGTGAGTCCATCGATTAGAATGGTTTCTTGACGTCCATAGTCGTCGTTCGGCCTCGTTGAAGGCAAACTTTGGACGAAATCAACTTTGACCCTCCGCGAAGGCTGTCTCTTTTTCTCGGTTGAGTCTCAGTACTCAGCCACTGGTAACGCTGTCAAGGCCAGTAGGGGCAACAGCAATACAATTTAAAATTTATCTCAAAGTTTTGAGTCAATATTCAATGAAAGAAAGAGATAGATCTAAATAGTTTAAATTTGAGGACGTTTTGGCGCAACGGTAGCGAACCTACCTTAAGAGTCGATTGTTCGATTCCCGCTCGGAGCAGATGTTTGTATTGACCATACAGGCAAGTGTTTCGGTCTGGGTGTGCTTGTCCTTGTCCTTGCGTATGTTTCCGGACCCACGACACAGGATATCACAATCCTAATGGGAGCCGTTGAGTGTGTAGCGTTTATTTATTTTTATTCATCTTCTCTTTTTATTAACATATACAATATATTCAAATAATGTACAAACTGGAATGAATACGTAAGGTCGAGTTTAGTTCGTAAGCGAATTCTTTAAGCAAGACATGTAACAAAGTTTAATAAAAAAAAACCGTACACTGTAGTAATTTATGTTTGACTAAGATTACAGTTTTAAAAGTATTTTTTATAGGAATTCCGTATACGTCGGCACTTCACATGGGAAACCATTAAAAAGTTCATTTACTTTGCGAATGCATTCTCATCGACCTGCTACAACTTCGATATATTCTCTAAAGTAATGGAAGTTAATGGTAAGAGCAACGGTTATTATTGTACAGTAAGTAAAAAAAATGTTAAATGGCATATTATGGTACAGTCACAACATGGAGCCTAATTGCATGGACGTAGTGAAAGAAATAAGCTATTATCATCACCACAGTACATTTCTCATCCGTAGTGGCGAGCTGGTAATGAGCGTGCTTTGAGCTACGACGGTCGTGGGTTCGAATCCCGCATGGAACAGATGTTTGTTATAAATATCTGTTTCGGAAAACACGTTAAGCTGCTCAGTTGCTGTCAGCAGTTGGTAATAATTGTTAACTCATGATAGGTAATTTGCTCCTAACCAATGAGTTGCTGGTTCACCTTTAGGGTTGCGGAAGTCAGATAGTAATCGTTCTGTGTAAAAACAATTAACCTGTCATATCAGGATAATAAATAATAATAAATAAACGCTACACACTCAACGGCCCCCATTAGGATAATTATATCCTGTGTCCCCGACACATTCACAATGACAAGGACAAACACAACCAGACCGGAAAACATGCCTGTACGATTAATACAAACATCTGCTCCGAGCGGGAATCGAACCCGCAACAGTCGAGGCTTAAGGCAGACTCGCTATCCACAACGCCACAACGGTGTCAAAAGGATAAAGTCTGAAGAATAAGAATGGCTTATTCTTGTAAAGTTGCAGTTGCTTAACCCATCGATCGTTTACGTCCTATCGAACTTCTCTAAAAACGTCTACGAAAATTGACTTATAACATAATCCTAATATATTACTGTTTTTTTTCCTACCTCGAAGAAAAGTATAAATCACAGAGGTACATAAAAGTGGTAAAACTCCGAGGGTACAAAAATTTTCACCCAACTCAAGTTTGTGAGGATTTTTTAGATTTAATTTATGATAGTATTTTGAACAATCCTACCAATTTTAATCTGGGTGCGAATTTTTGTACCTTCATTCATATTTTTTCGTCTAAGTGACCAGACTAAGGAAATTTAAATATTATACTAAAAATAATCAAAAAAACATTGCCAGAACCACACGGATTAACTGAAGTATAACACGTTATGCATACATTAAATTTCAGTCCGTGTGTTACGTAAAAAGTCTTTTCCTTTGCTCAGGGATTAAGAAGCCCTATGTTGTAGCTGGCGTAGATTAAATTATTAAAACACACCACTATGGCAATACAAACCGTAAATTAAATTAATCACATAAAAATTAATAAGGACCGGAATAGTGAGGCCAACTTGGCTTACATCGAAGCTAAGTCAATATTAATTAGCTGTGTCCGTGACGTCACTTATTGGGTCCATGGTGTTATTACTTGCTTTTACTTTTACTGCGTGCAATACTAATTGTTTTTCTAAAGTAATAGTAGCTTAAGTTACTCCATGTATATTACTGCCATGACACCTATCTGCTAGTGGAAGTCCCATCAGAATCATCCTACCGTTTCGGAGACTTCTTTAAACTTAATAATAGATGTAGATAATTAACAGTTTATAATATAAATTTTAATTTATGAATAAATAAATTAATCTTTAATAAAGAAAAAAACCTACACAAAACTCGCCTTCATTTCTGAGCTTATAATGAATAATGAATTTTGGTACATATTAGTGAAAAGTCTGAATACCTATTTAATTTAATAAGCAATATTACATTTCTAACTGACACTAAGTATTTTAATATTGCTTTAAAGATCTTGAAAGCATTAATATTAATTTACTTTTATTAGTTTAAGTAGATTCTCGTATAAATTTAAATAAATATGTCAGTCAGTCTAGAATTTTCTAAAAATAATATTTGTTCAATATCTTCAAAAAGTATCTCATTAAATTTCATTTTAATGTAAGAAAAGAAACTGATTCATAATTTTTTTTTTCAGCTCACCTGATCGAGTACATAATATACGCATTATTCATAGGTGTAAGCTATATGTTCATGGATTTGTTTATTAAACATTATACACGAAGATTAGATACAAATAAAAATATGAATCCACTTATGCGGGGTATATCATTCGGAATACTTATGCAAACTGCGCTCTGGACTTTATTGGTAAATTTGTAAGAAATTAAATTATTAAAACTATCGTGAGACATAATTAACTTAATGCAGAATTTAAACGGCTAACACTCACGTTCAATCGGTTTAAGTACCGACTAGTTTCGGACTCGCACTGGCGAGACGGGTTGCGACCGCGAACGTAGCCCACTCACCCTGATGAAGGACCTCCGATGAGTCCGAAAGTAGTGGGTACTTAAACCGATTGAACGTGAGTGTTAGCCGTTTAAATTCTACATTGTAAGAAATTGTCGTACTTTTTGTAGTTGTAAAGTAGTATGAGGTAAGTTATCTACATAAAAGGTTATATGTTAAAAATCATTTCTTAGTTACGAAACTTTAACGTTGCAGGCGTCGGGACGTGACGACCCCATCGCTCACTGTTGGGATAACCTCTGTCACAGCAGAGATTATTCCACCAGTGCAATCAGTCACACTGGTGGTAGGTCTTTTGTTGCAAGAGGCCAGCTAGATAGGTACCACCGCAGTGTCAAATATTCTGCCACCAAATAGTAGTGCTCAGGTATTACTGTGTTCCGGTTTGAAGGGCACTGTAGGCTAGTGATATAACTGAGCAGAGGAGATTTGAGAACTAATGTCTCGAGGTTGGCAACACGTGAGTAACTTACTAACGGTGCTGCAAGCGCTCATAGGCTACGGCAACCACTTACCATCAGGTGGGCCTCATGCTTGTTTGCCAACTTTTAACATAAAAAAAAACACTTGTTGCTAGATTTCATCTACCCAAGTTGTCACTACTACTTAAGCAGAGCACAATGAAATCGTAAGGTACAAATTACATTGCCACTTGCATTTGTACCGTTCAGGATATTGAATAGTTTATACAGCGATGGTAAGCAAAGTGCCTATGCACACGACACTAATGCATGCTTGCACCGCTCATGGCTCATAAGTCACAATTGCAGTGACATGGTCACGCTGATTTGCGAGTTTTAGTGGTTTATTATTAAACCACTAAAGTAGCTGTGCTTGTGATTCGCTTGCTTTATTCTTTTTATTTGTTGCACTACTTTTTGTGTTTTCAAAATAAAAGTAGCCTTATTTACTTGTTGAAAGATTTCCGTTCTCATCCCTTATCCCCTGTTCCTTGGGTTGGCAACGCGCATGTGATACTTCAAGTATCGTAAGCATCCATAAGCTGTGGGGACTGCTTACCATCAGGCGGACCGTATGCTTGTTTATCAACCATCATGAAATAAAAAAAGTCTACCGCTTAAAGTTTTGTGAAAATCAGTCCAGCCAGAGAATAGCCGGCACAAATAGACAGACAAAAATTTTGGAATTTCGTTTTTTTTTTATAAGCCAAAATTATATTTTATATATTGTATTCATTTAAAAAAAGACTAACATCCCAAATTTTATAGGCATAGCTTAAACGCTTTTATAATTATGTGGATATAGTAATTCCAAAAATCATAATTTTTATGCCTACTATGTTTGAGTCCACGTTTTAATCCCGTGAAGGCGGAGTTTTAGTTTTTTTTTTATCCCTAATTGTTAGCTCTAAAAACTAAGTTTCATGCGTCTAGCTTCAAAACCTTTGGTGTTTAAAAGAGTATTTAAAACTTGAAATGTAGATTATTTTCATAACCTAGAATATAGTAGATAGTAATAATGATGTTAGATATAAGTAACCTTTAGACAATTTTTGGCAAAGAATTGTCTATTTTGTAAAAACAAGTACTTCAAGCTTGATTAACTTCGCTGCTCTGATGGAATTTAGGAAAGTTATATGACTTAGATTTTCTTCTAAGATATTCATACTTCCTCCTGACTCCGCAAAACGTAAGATGAACTTGAAACACAAATTAATTAAGCACTCGAAGGCGCTTACACAGAGTCAAACTGAAATCTAAAACTGTGGTTAAAGTTCACGTTTCGCATAGGATCTCAAAAATTAAAATAATTCATTGAAAGGGTTCTTTTTTTGTAAGAGGAGGCAAACGGGCAGGTGGCCCACCTGATGTTAAGCGATGCAGATGTGTGTGTTGCCGACCTTTAAGAATTCTAAGTTTTTATCATCGTACTAATATTATAAACTTGAGATTTTGTGAGAATTGATATATCCATCAAAATTAAGAAATTTTGACTAGTTATAAATCCTAAACTACTGGTTTATATTGAATGAAATTCGAAATATACGGTGTCTAATATAATACAATGCCTGCTTGGTTACTGAAAATTCAGGCTTTTAGTGTTATCCACAACGAAGTTATAGGGGGTGGAAAATGGCCTGAGTTGCTTCGAGAAAAGGATAATACGTCCGTGCCGCTTTTTGGCTCGACTTGGCCCAGCACTGCCGTCTTCTCAGATTTGTTTGGATGTATCGGTGCTTGTTTCTCTTTAAAATCCTTCCTACGTCTACATACGTAGATAGTAGTCTAAAAGTTGTTAAAGGGTGAGCAGCTTGAACTGTAACAGTTAGATGAATTATGTGAATCGCCAGTGCGATTGTTAAAAAACTATGCTAATGTGAGTGGAACCGGGGGCACAGCTTGTTGTGCAATAATGTAACATAATAAAGTAAAAGACAGAAATAAAATATATTGCCTCTAGATAACAGGTCTCCAGATAGCAGTAATTTCTTTTTTTTATTTGAAGTCAATTTGCTCTGTCGCGTGAAGATATATTCTGAGAAACATTTTAATGGAAGTATCATGTAATTGAATGTTAAAAGGGCCCATATTATATACTTTTTGCCTTTATTCTCGGAATAGAACGTTTCTAATGTAAAATTATATATTGTATATTTTATTTTTTGTTTGAAGATTTTATAAATGATAGTCTATCGAAGTCCTTTGAAATGCCAGATGTATTGTATTCTTAACACCGCAATTGTTTTAGAACATAATTATTATGGTAATTTAAATTAATGGCGCAAGACGTATACAGTCAAATATTATGACATATGTCAAATTTAAAATACGGCATTAGCAATAATTTTTATAAAGTGTCATGCAAATATCTAATAAACTTCTTCTTCATCCTAGCATTATTCCCGGTATTTTATGTACCCAGGGTCTGCTTATTACTCTTATCCGGATTTGACAGGTTACTAGTTTTACACGGAGCGATTGCCATCTGACCTCCGCAACCCTAAGGGCGAACCAGTAACTCATTGGATGAGAGCAATTTATTATCAAGAATTAACGATTATTATCCGATGATATTGATAATAACCGGGGCCGACATCTTAACGTGCTCTCCGAGGCACGCTGGGGAGACCCACACGGACAAACGCCCAGACCGGGACAGAAATTTTTAACAAACATCTGCCCGAGCGGGATTCGAACCCGCAACCGTCGAGACTAAAGGCAGACTCCACACTACCCACAACGCCACAACGGTGTCTATGCAAATATCGAATAAACACCTGTTAATATTTATTTTACCAACAAATATTTTATGTACGCAAAATTCGGTTGCGTGAGTTTTTTTGAATTATAAATGCTAAAAGCTAAACGCTAGACACACAATGGCACCATTAGGATAGTAATATCCTGAGTCGAGGGTCCGGCAGCATTAAAAATGACAAGGACAAAATCCCAGGCCGGAAAACATGCCTGTATGGTCAATACAAATACATGCTCCTAGCGGGAATCAAACCCGCGATCTGTGGCGCTTAAGGCAGGTTTGCCACCGCTGCGTCACAACATCCGTCAAATATAATTGTTTGTGTTCATTATATTTTTATTTTATTTTTATTTTTATTTTTAGGATAACCAACAGTAGATACATTAATTAGACATTTCAATTAAGATCAGAAGTTATTCGATAAATGTTCTACTAATTATAGGTCATCACATCATTCATTAGAAAGCATCACATTATAAAATATAGTCAGTTATTACAAGTCAATAAAAATAAAAATACATAATGATCATTAAAAATTAGTAACAAATTATAAAATTTAAATTTCATTATAATATAAAGATTTACATAATTTTAAAGATTTACATAATTAAAAAAAAAGTAGAAAATGTCACAATTCTTGTAAATAAATACAATAATCAATAACTGGGTCGATTGCGAGATACTTCAACAAGGACTAGTTTTTAAATAATTTAAAATGTTTAATTTAAAATGTTATATGTTTATTATTGACGTAAGAGTATAAGTATAGGTTAGTACGGTGTAAAGTTGAAGTTAATAAATGATTAAAATAAAGTACCTATTGGTTTTGCTTCAATTTTGTGCATCTGCATATTCGTTTTAATAAAGGAAATGACACACGAGAAGAGGCATCGCCATACATGAAAGCTTATTGACCACTCCATCCGCCTGTCCATTTGAAATTAATATAGAGAGAAGCCTTTACACTCGAATTGAAGTGACCAAGCATTCCAGTTTTCCATCAAACTTCAGAAAAAAAAATTAAAGTTGAATGAAAACATGTTTCTTAACCTCTAATTTTTAAACCAAAAACAGAGTTTCATGTATTCAAAATGATGAAATTCCATACAACTATATATAAACACCTTTTTACCCCATTAAGTATTGAATTTCTTAAAATCCGTTCTTATTTCTCTTTAGTTTAGTTAGACTTAAAACAAAACCAGGAAAAATTTTAACGTTTTAGGTCCAAGATTTTAGTCAGGGCGTTGATGAGTCGATGAGTCAGGTCTCCAGTTTTTATTCAGGTATTTATATGTATATAATAGTAACGATTAGTTAAGATTTAAAATATAGAAACTAAGCACTCAAGCAATTTATCAAATAAAAAAGTGTATTGACACAAAATTAGTTGTTTTTGAAACATTATTGAAAAATAAATTTTAGAATCGGGACTTTCCGCTATCATCCGAATTTATTGTGAATACGTTGTTAATAACCTTGAAAATATATCACGTGTATTTCAATGTATAAATCCGTTTACTGAACTCACACGAGCTTCGGTCACGGTCAGTTTTATACACCGCGCTACATATGTATTTGCCGTCGTCATAGAAAATGATAAATTAATGAGGGATTGAATGAATGCAATATCGCTTGGGGCATTTCTATTTAATATTCTCGAATGGAGTGAATATGGATATTGATACTGCACTAATGTCTATTGATAAATACTAATAACTGTAGAGATATTAGTAACCTTTTTGTTATTTTCACTGTATTAATTTGCATTTATTTATAACTAGCGACCCGCTCCGGTTTCGCACGAGATCAATGTAGATACTGATATCACTGTGATTAATATACTGATAAAGGGTGACTGCTTTTAGCCAGTGTTTTAAGCTCACAAAAATATTTTTGCTACGACATCACATTTCAATTTCAACATCTTTGAATTTTTCGGCTTTTCTGTATTATACATATAATAACTTCCTATTAAATCATTCTAGCTGTCGCTGGAACAGACCGCGGAAGCGACTTAATTTCATACTATGTAAAAATCTATATTAACGTGGTAAAGTTTACTAAAACTCCACTCGTGAAGTAGTAAAAGGAATATTCTACATTGATCAAAGTCTCGGACTGGGGCCGACTAAATTTAGTCCAATTCAACCCCAATAAGACACAAGTTTGCGCGTTTACCACTAAAAAATCACCATTTGTCGTATCTCCTTGTTTTGAGAACACTCCCCTGGCTGCCACAGCTAGTATCGGAAAACTTGGTGTCGACATTTCGAGCGTCGTTCAGTTCCGCGGTCAGTTGGAAAGAAAGGTCAAATTGGCCTCTAAAAGCTTGGTGTGCTCAGCAAGGCGAGGCACTACTTCACGTCGGCTCATCGCCTAAAGCTCTACAAGGCACAAATTCGACCATACGTGGAGTACTGCTCTCACCTCTGGGCGGGAGCTCCCAGTACCAGCTACTTCCAATTGACCGCATCCAACGTAGAGCGGATCGAATTGTCGACAATCAAGCCCTTTCCGATCGGCTTGATCCTTTGGCATTGCGTAGAGATCAGATCACTCTGCATCTTCTATCGCATATATCACGGAGAGTGTTCTGAGGAATTGTTTGGATTGATCCCGCCGGTAGAATTTCACCATCGGACATCGCGACAAAACTCTAAGTTCCATCCATACCACCTCGATGTCTGGAAATCCACAACAGCGCGATTTAGAAGACATTTTCTTCCTCGCACAACCACTCTGTGGAATCAACTTCCGCCGGCGGTCTTTCCGAACCGATACGACTTGGGAACCTTCAAGAGAAGAGCCTATTCTTTCCTTAAAGGTCGGCAACGCGCCTGCATGCCTTCTGGTGTTGCAGATGTTCATGGGCGGTGGTGATCACTTAACATCAGGTGAGCCTCCTGCCCGTTTGCCCCTCTTACATTAAAAAAATATATATTCAATTTTTTTTCATATTGGCTTAAAGGTGCCACATTATTCGTTATTCCCACGGGCAAAATTGTTGACATTAGTTAGTTTCTAATATTTAACTTATTCTGCAAAAATAATATTAGGGCTGACGAGTAACGTGAAAAGCTTGTCTCATGGAGATTCTTATTATTACAGTGTAAATAGACGCAAATAAGCAATACCATGTCAACCCACAAAATTGAAAAAACTGAGTTATATATGCAGAAGTGTTGGTAAATGGCTGAAGAACATTTTTCTTTAATATTTGTAGAGCTTTAAGCTTTAAAACTTCTAAAAACCCATTTTTTCAATCATGCAATTCATGTATTTTTAAACGTTTTGGGTTATATTATATGCGAAATATGCAGTTTGTATGTTTGATTTTTTTTAAAAAAAGGTTAAATAATTTACGTAAATCTGCAATTGCTAAAAACTTGACCAATACATAAAAAAAGTTCATATAAAGCAAGTCGTTCAAAATTTTCAAACGCGTTTTTCTCGAAACGACATTCGTGTGGGTTGACATGGTATTGCTTATTTGCGTTTAAATATACTTTACTTTTCGCTTTCATCATTATCTTTTTATATGAAACTACTCTCTTTTTATATGAAAATTACATGATTATTTGCTTATTAGTATATATATTTTTTAAAATCTCATTTTAATGTATGAAAGCGTGACGTATGCATGCAAGCATATCGTTCAAGCTGTACTTATGTAGCTCTTATGAATACCATATGAGAAATCAAATTGTCGATAAAGAGTATCGACAGTGGTGTTTCCCTATTACATTTTCTATCTTACACGTGTAAAATCGGTTATGTTGATGTATTTTATTTATTAGTATGGGTATATTTGGTATTTGTTAAAGTTTTCTATAAGTGTGCGTTTATACTGACACAAAATATATTTGAGCCTGTAAGCAATAATTTAATGTAGTGGTTACCTCGCTTCCCCCAAAAAGTCTAAGGAATAAACTTATGTTTCAGCATGCAAGTGATTTAGCTGATTCGTTCAGATTTTTCTTAGTTGTTATGAACAAATCACCAGCGTGGACGAATTGTTACAAAGCAGTTGATAATTCGACCTGTATATCATCGGAGGACATTATTTTGCACTGCCGTAAAAATGTTCAGGTTGATATAAAAATAACTTCAGCGCACATAAATTATAGGTGAGTTGGATTTTTACTATTTAATTTTTTATGTACTATAAGCACTTTCAACAACATTCATTTCAAGGCATCACTCAAACGTTGCCAACTATGAGATAGTTGTTGGGTCTTGAATCTCATTTGTCCAGTAATTTCTCTAGCTCCAGTTCATATCGAAAAAAAATGCAAAATATACTACTACATTAATGTAACTTAGCCGGGCTTTTGGAATTAAGCCTACCACCAGCAAAAAAAGCTGATTTTCTTATATACATCTATATTTTATTATTATCTTGTTATAATTCAACAATTTAACAATCTCGACAGTAGATATAATAGTTAAACAACTGCTGTGATTCTCGTTGGGGTCGCAGGAATGTCAGAGATCTGTTCGTTCGCAGGAAATGAGCCGGTTATGCATAGACACCGCACACTACCTCGCAACGGTGTGTGGAAATGCAGCCTTAGCGTGTTTTGCTAATAACCTTATTTAAGCTAAAACTAAAATGATCTTCGAAAAATATTCGTAATATGATATATAATGTCAAAGACTGTTTTTAGGATTCTGCAACCAAATGGCGGAAACGCAACCCTTATAATTTCGTCTCGTCCGCCTGTCAATGTGTCAGTCATTCTACTCGGAAACTATATTATTTATATAGCTCTATGGTTACAAAATTTAGTGCATAGGTGTATTCTATAAACCGCTACACAATTTTGTAGTAAAATACTAAAATATATCAAAATTAAGATCAGCAGTCCATGCATGTATCTGGTTGAAGGGTTGAAACAAAAAAATTCAACTTATAACAACGTGATAAATTTCTCTGGATAGGTTTTTTAAAATAATAAGGAGGTTTACTTTTGATTTTTTATTAAATCTGTAGTTGTTGAATCTTAGCGCCTAAAATAAAAAATAGGGCGCCAAAACCTGGAACTTTTGAACAGGATTTAAAATTCTGGAAAATTTGAAATTGCAGAATGTCAAAAGAACTTTCAGCAATAATTATTTTGAAGAATAGGTCTAAAAGTTTTAGAGGTATATAAGTTTCCCCCATAACATTGTAATTTTAACTTATTTTTGGGATCGATTTTAATTAGCTAATACATTTCAAAGTCATCATCAATCTGAGGAATCCTTTAGTATCCAATGTGCGTGGTCCACCATACACTTGACTGCTTAACATTTAAATTAAATATTGAAAGAAAGTGTTCCTTCTCCGAACGCGTATTTTCTGAATAGGTAAACAATTTTGTGTTGACTTTCGCTGTAGACCGCCGGGTCTAAGTCTTACAAATCTTAGCCTTATACAAAGTTTATCTTACAAACATTAAAATGAAATCGCAAAGAGTCAATTGTTACCCTATTATGTTGATGTTCTTTGACTTAACGTTTCATATAATTTTAATTGTACACTCGCATTATTAATTATCTTGGCAATACCATATAATACATTTTATTTTCATGACGGTTGGCGAACAAGCGTAAGGTGCGCATGATGGTAAACAGTCACCGCAACCTATGAACGCGCGCGATACTTAAAGTATCACATGTGCATTGTTAACCTAAGGAATAGGAGGAAGGAATACTAAGGGAAAAAGGAAGGGAGGAGTGAGGTGGGAGATCGGCCCTCCGGCGCTCTCATTAATCGCATGAAACGCAACAGTACTCTTTTACTTTATGTGAATATTTCATGTTATAGCTATTTGGATAGTTTGTGTTTTATTCCGTCATTTTATTAAGTCGAGTCGAGATGTTGAGTTTTAGTATTGAATGACGTTTTATTTATTTTATTGTTTCACATGACGAGAGAATCTAATTTTATACAATCGACAATTTCAGGAAATGGTTTACAAACTTCGACAGAAACAGTTTGTCGATGCGACTATTTATTGTCGCTATTGTTTGGATCGCTAACTTTTTTATTGCAACAATCGCTGATAGTGCACTTTTGAAGGTTTGATATTTGATTTATTTTATTTATCGGAATAGTGGAGCTTTCCTGTTTTCGACACGAGTGGACAGTTTAATAAGCAAATTTGATAAGCGAAAGCGTTGAACCCCATTCTCAGCCACTTTTCCGTCCTACTCCTTAGCTTTTTAATACACAATGCTTACCACTATTTGTGTTACAAGCTCTAACTACTTATCAAAGGCCAATCATATGCTTGTAATATTAGTGATTTGAAAGATTGCACTTTTTTGATTGAACAGGACTGATAAAGAGTTAAAAAGAGAAAGGTAAAAAGAAAGAGAGGGAAAGGAGAGAGAAAGAGAATGTAGGAAAAGTGAAAATATTGATGAAACGGTTGTTTTTACTTAATAAATTTCTCCTTCGATGTGAGCGCGAAACGTTTACCGGGTTTGAATTATTATTTTAAACGAAGTATTTTTTTTTATCTACATAGTTAAAACTACGGCTTTATTAGTATTATTAAGTACGTCAGTAGTGTACGTATATGGAGCGTAGGAGGTACAGGCCTACGTTATTATAATATTGCAATGTTAGCTTGAACAAAAGTAAACTTTCAGCGATTTCAATAGCGAAACCGAATAAATTTTGAGGTAAATTTAGCACATTCTCATTTGTAGAATGTAATTTTAACAACTTACTATTTATTGAAATTCTCTCTTTTCATGTATGTACTAAATTATTCACAAGAACGTTGGAACCCATTTTGGGTACTGTTTAAAATTTAAGCCAATTTAGTTCAACGACAAATGAGACTAGCGCTAAGAACTCACATACAAAAACCTGTTTACGATTTTATTGTATACATAGATAATTAATACAATGTTTTTGTGTTTCAGCTATTTAGGATTTCATTCCTATGGGGCACATTTTCGACAGCATTCATATTAGTATTTTTATTATTTTCAACAGAATATACAGCAAAGGCTTTTTACGACATGATGTATATAAAAGATTATTTTTTTGATGTAAGTTGAATTTACTATGTACTTTAATAGTAATAAAATGGGCTGCTACGAATGAATAGATTAAAATGGCATGCTCGTAGTGAGCCTGCTTTGAGCCTCGTCCCGGTTGTTATCATAATATAACATTTCATAGTAATCGTTAACTCTTGATAGGTAATTTCCTCTTAATCAATGAGTTACCGGTTCACCTTTAGGGTTGTGTAGTAAAAACTAGTAACCAGTCAAATCAGGATATGAGTGTAAGTAGACCCTAGGTAAAATACCGGGAATAATGCTATGAAGAAGTATTATCATCATACGGACTGCGGTCGCGAATAGCAATATTCACTATTTCATTTCGACAGATAGGCGTGAACGTCGGAAGCTCAAACCCCTGGCTACTTTTTAACTTAGTTGCTAGTTTCTATCCGGTAGGCCGGGTGTTTGTTTGTCAACTGTGGTGGTGTAAAAATATATAAATATAGGATGTTATAGCTATTAAATATGTTCTTGGTATTCTTATCTCGATCTGTGTGTTCACAGATCGAGATAAGAGTAGACACATTTTTTGTGGTTTTTCTGGTTCCGTTCCACCGAAAAAATCTTGGATCTTCTCGTGAACCCAATTTATCCAAAACAAAACTATTAAATTTATTTGTTATGTAATATAAAGTATATATATATATTTTATGTTAGAAGTTGGCAAACAAGCATACGGACCACCTGATGGTAAGTGGTTGCCGTAGCCTATGAGCGCTTGCAGCACCATTAGTAGGTGCCACTCACGCGTTGCCAACCTCGAGATATTAGTTCTTAAATCTCGTCCGCCCAGTAATTTCACTAGCGTACAGTGCCCTTCAAACCGGAACACAGTAATGCCTAGGCACTACTATTTGGCGGCAGAATATTTGACACTGCGGTGGTACCTACCGAGCCGGCCTCTTGCAACAAAAGACCTACCACCAGTGTGACTGATTGCACTGGTGGAATAATCTCTGCTGTAACAGAGGTTATCCCAACAGCGGGCAATGGGGTTGTCACATCCCAACGCCGGTAAATAATAAAATATTAATATTAATTAAATTAAGCATATGCTTTTTTATATTATACTTTTAAATAAAACTTTTTAGAAAACGTAATCTTTTAGTACGAAGTTTTCAGCTTCATAAAGTGAATATGGCTTTTAAGTCTTTTTGGGGGAAAGGTAATTTAAAATAATATTAAACTGTTTACTAAATAGAGCCTAATATACCTTAAATTAATACATTTCTATTTATGTCACGTGGAATTAATGTACATTGAATTCAAAATATAAAATATAAAAGGTATAAAATTGATTAAAATTTTTAACGAATGTAATTGATTATATTTGAAAATGTGACTTTGGAGTTTGTTGCCGAGTAGTCTTATCAGTTGAACCACGGGGAATTTCCTCACCAATAGATTTACTTAGTAAGACTTCGCCGGTGTTATGGTTTTCCCATTAGCTGTACTTTATAAAACAGACCTCGTTATTGATAGACAATAGATTTATTAAGTCTAAGAGGAAAAAAACAAAAATAGAAATATAATACTTGCATTTTTAAAAATAACAAATAAACAGTAACGAACTCAATGAAAAGCAATAAGTATTATTCGTGAACATAAAAGAATAATTATAAGTATTAGTAATTGCTTATTAATTATTTATTGAAGTCTCAATAGCGCAACGGAAGAAGGGGCGACTTCGCTCCGTTAACGCGAGAGTCGCGGGTTCGATCCTGACCTCCTTGGGCTATTGTCGTACCCACTCCTAGCGCAACCTTCGAGCTTATTTGGAGGGGAAATAGGAAAAGGGCAAAAAGCTTTGAAAAATGCATTACTAATATTTAAAAAAATATTATTGTATGAGTTAAATATTATCTAAAGATGATTGATTAAATAAATTCCTAATAAAAATTCTTTACGTCGGTGACCGATGTTTAGTACTTAATTTGAGTTGGTCGTATACTGTCAAATTAGGTTAATGGTATGAGACCTTAGGATAAGAGGTTTTTTCTTTGTCAAAGAAAAAGTCAGCTTCTTTGTCGCAAACAGCATCTCATACTCATCTTCTTGCTCAATTTTAATTTACATTAGAGAGTGAACTTCGTGGTTTGTAATTATGTTAAGAGTTGCTTCGCATATTTTTTAAAAAATCTTTAAAAAAATTAAATACATATTTTATTTACTTTTTAAAAAAAATCCATTGTACTACTTAAAAAATGTATGCGTTTACTAGTGTACACACGTAAGAAGTGAAACTTCTTTATGACCTTATTTTATTCGAAATGTGATCTACTATATGCAACTTTACAGAAATTGGTTAAATAAAGCTAAGTTAGATAAAGTTTAACAAAAGGCTTTTACTATCATAGACATGAATAGACATAATACAATTATTTCATTTTATCTTATTACTACTAAGATTATTACAGCATTTCATTAATTGTAATAGAATTATTACATGCTATCCCTACTCCGCTGGAGAAAGTACTGTTCGAATCAGCTGTGGTAGGGACAAGAAAAAGATGGCGCGTAGCTGAAAAATGTGACGGTAAATTTTTTCCAACGTCGATAAAGAAGTTTTACTTCAAAAAGTCAATTGCATAACCGTTTTTTCTCGATAATAGTAGTGAATCCAACTTTAGCACAAGACAATCAAATGAGAATATAATACTCTTGAACACCAACTCTTGATAAAGATTTGTATTTATATATGTAAATTATATATACTTAAGTGTAATATTGAAAGAGTAACTAACTTATGGACACGATAAATTAATGTTTTTAAAAGATTTTTACTTTGACTAAAATTCTTCGCCGACAATCTAAAGGTCGTAGAGTAACATTGGCTAAAAATAACCACTAAAAGCTAATGGACGAGATGCGGGACAACCTGGTCTAAAAAACAAGGATTGGTAAAAAATGTCATTTGTTTTCTGGACTCAAGCACGTTTCATTACATCTTGGCTGTCATTTCATGTTAATAGTTATATTATTGATATTTTTTTATTTATTTTTAATCTTATATTTTGTAGATTTATAAATATTTCCACATTTTTTATATATAAAAGTAGCCATTTCCACCGCTTGTGAATCAAGGCAGAGTTAGGAACCTCGTCACTATTCGTGACATCTAGCAATGAAGTATCACAAGTGTGTTGCCAACCTAAGGGATATGAAGGAAGGAATGAGAAGGGAAGAAGGAAACAGCGGGGGTTGTGTTTAGATTGAGCCTCCGGCACTCTCGCTCATCACACGACACGCTACGTCGCGAATACATACTGTAATCTTTGGATGTTACCAGACTAATGTTAATAAAAATAATTAACAATTATTTTACATATTGAAATATACAGTTATTTCATTTAATATAGAATCTCTCAGAAACATTATTAAACTAAATATAATATTTCCGTTTATGTTAATTACTATTAGATGTTTGAGTACGTGTATAAGGCGAATATGTGAATATCACAAAGGTGTCTCATACCACCTTAGGCAATCGCAGTGGAAATTTGTTAATTAACATCCCCTTTGAGCTATTGTATTCTTGGAAGGAAGACATCTAATTGAATTCAGACTTGGACTTTTGAAAACTTCTTATCTCGAATGGATTGTTTAATGTTTAGAGTGAAGTCGTGTTGTTCGTAATGGATTGCCCTTAGCACACGAGCAGAAGTTCACAAATTTTTGACTTTGTACATTTACAATTTATTCTACCAGCGGCTTCACCCACGTGAAAAACGATTATAATACAAGCGTTTCAATCCTTCAGGGGTGGAATTTTAGAAAATATTAAAGCACGTGGTTTTATATCTTTGTCAAGTCGTCTCCTTTTATCTTTATAAATTATCTTTAATATTTTGAGAGTGTAACCATTTGGATTTTTATGTATTTTATCGATATAACTTCCTACTATTTCTGGACTCAGAAGTTTTATGAAAGGAACAATCAAAGTGATACTTATGTTTTTTTAATGCATATACATTATACAATAAGGAATAAATGAATAAGCTTTTGATTATTTCTTTCGATTATTTTTTATATTGTTATATTGGCAAGCAATGATACGGTCTACCTGATGGTAACCGCTTACCGTTTATCAGGTGGCCTATTACCTCTTGCAACGCCATTGGCAGATGCCACACACGCGTTGTCAATCTCGAGATATCCATTCTTAATGGGTCTTCACGTCCCGATGCCGGTAAAGATTTTATTACGATTAGTAATGGGTTTGTTTATGTAATAATAAAGATGTGAATTTCGATCGACCGTGAGTTTATATGCTAGGGCTTACTGTGAAACTACAATGTAAAGGTTAAGGTTACAAACAGTGTAAGCCTGTGTTTGGTTTGTAAATGCAGTCGTGACGATATTCGGAAAATATTTGAGCGAAATTTCGCCTCGATCACGTTTCAGCAAAGCAAACATTTATAGTGCAATATTGGTTAGATTCTAAGCTTTAGATTTTCACAGATTTTAGGCTTGTAAACGTTGAAAATAAAATACATATATACGCCTTTTACTTTTTTCGTTTTTCATGAGGTCCATCAATACTGATTGATTATTGTTTTTTTTGGGCTATTGGCTCTCTCTATACAAAATTAAGTAATTAGATATGTTATACGACCCACTACACATTTCTTTAGTAGTATAATGGAATATGTAAAATTTAAGGGTAGTGGTCCATGGGATTAATATAAAAAATGGTGACATAAAAGATTCGATAAGTTCTGAAAATAGTACGAAATTGTTCTGTGAAAAATAAATAGTACAGTAATTAGTATTGGCGTTGAACAAGGCATTGAAAATACTGGTAAATTAAATCAAATCAAACGTATAGATACTTTATTGAAATTGACTTTAAAAGCTCTTCAGAATCGTTAGTATTCCATTTACGTCCCTCAAGTCTTATCAAGAGGCAAATAATATTGAATCAGAGCCTTTTGTATAAAAACTAGCATATTTTAAATCTACGCTGATTTGCTTACATTATATTTATATACATGAATATAAACATTTTCGGAAATATTAGATATAGTAACATACTATGAGAAAACCTCTCTTTCTCTTTCATAGTATTATTCCTACTACGTATATTTGACAGTTTACTAGTTTCTAGGCTCGGTGGAGAGACCCGTAAACCGAAACAGATATTAATACAAATATCTGCCCCTAGTGGGAATCGAACCCGAGCTAAGCACGCACGCCAAGGGTCGTCATACTATGACAACCGTTCCTATTCTTCATATGCAAAAAACCGGGTACTGCCGCGGTAAAGCTATTGCATAACATTTTTTTATATTAATTATTATTATTAATTTAAATAATTTTTTGAATAATAATTTATAATAAATATGTAGTAATAAAGGTTAAATAATAATTAATCAATGTGTATTAATAAATTATTGTAATAATAATAAAAGCTATGCAATAGCTTAAAAACAAAAAAAAAAGAGAGACTCGAGATCTAAGATTACCCGAAATACTTATTTCTGTAGAATAAAGACTATCTCAAGAAACAATTTTTCGGGTGTCGGGATGTGACGACCCCATCGCCCGCTGTTGGGATAGCCTCTGTCACAGCAGAGATTATTCCACCAGCGCAATCAGTCACTCTGGTGGTAGATCTTTTGTTGCAAGAGGCCGGCTAGGTAGGTACCACCGCAGTGTCAAATATTCTGCCGCCAAATAAAAAAAATACTGTGTTCCGGTTTGAAGGGCACTGTACGCTAGTGAAATTACTGGGCGAACGAGATTTAAGAACTAATATCTTGTATCAAGAAGCTACTGTTTTTACGGTACGACAACTATTTGTTATGTTAACTACACATCACCCAGAGCTTGTCAAAAATAAGCGCAGAATCGACAAAGTTTGCCCAACAGAGTCTTGCAATAATGCTCTTGCCAAACGTCATTTCTACTTTAGAAGTCCTTTTATTTACAATAGAATTAATAAAGAAATTAATAATTATTTATTTATAACTCATTGCCGGCTCACGTGTTCCCTCCTTCTTACAATCTGGGCTCCTTCAAACGAGGCGTGAAGACGCATCTTGCGGGTAGGCAGGGCAAGGGTGGCTAACACGGTTGCATTCCGCAACTCTGTTAGCCGCCCTCGCGTTTGGACTTTATTTCCACTTACCATCAGGTGGAGTAGAGTCATCTGCCTTGGTTACTTGAAATGGTTACTTAAGTTAACTTATGAAGAGACTGAAATTTCATTAAGACAACAATATAACCGAAATATTGTACATATACACACATAACATACACTTACACACATACATAACTTACATACAGAAAACAAATTTTTATTACTATTATTATCTTTTTTTTTGCATGTAAATATTCAACCGTTGTCTAACTTATTTTCTTATTTTTAATTTTATATAATTTATTTTTAAATGTTTCTTTTTGTTTATATTTTAACATAAGTAAATTAAAATAGTTTCTTCTACGCACAACCTTAGCAGGAAAACTAAATACCGGAGGAGGGTGTTAATAGCTACGACACAGTGTAACACTAATGTAGTTATTATCGATATGTATAACTCTTGATTGTACTGCTAATACTGTTCAATATATATTTTTTTTAATATCTCGAGATTAGCAACGCGTGAGTGGCACCTACTAATGGTGTTGCAAGCGCTCATAGGCTACGGCAACCACTTACTATCAGGTGGGCCGTATGCTTGTTTGCCAACTTCTAACATAAAAAAAAAAACAATTTACAAAACGTGAAACACCTTACTGTCTGTGAAACTGTCACTGTATTAAATGCTCACTCATAACACTAGTAGCGTCAACTTGCGTTGCCTGAGATAGTAAGATTGAAAATCGAACGAAGTTCTCGGAAAAGCTGAAAAGTATCAATACTTACATTATTCGGGCATTGGTGCTTTTCCTTTAGTATATGTGTCTAATATATAGATATAAATACAACAGTTGTTTCTACCTATGTCCATTATAGGCTTTGAAACCAACCGACCAATACTCCAATATTCCTAAATCCCTTTCAACGGCCAGGCCATAATCCGATGATGGTTTTACTAGTATTACTAAAACAATATATTGAGTACATTTAGTTATCCATGAAGTCGATTTTCGACTTTTTCCATACAAAAATAATCTCAAAATTTTCAATTTAGCAAATACTTTGTTGGCATAGTAACGCGTGCCCGAGTTCTAGTATTATAATAATGTCTTCGTCTCATACAAAAACTATAGCTAATTTTTGAGATAATATATTATTAGTAGCGGGCCCGGCAGACGTTGTCATTTCCCGAAATAAAATCTGGGACCCGATACCAGCGCTCCCTAACTGAGTCTAATTGTTAACAGAAGTGACGCCGGTAAAATGATTGAATACTAATTGAATTGAATACTAATACTAATACCGCTATTAAAAAATAGCTGTTTATGGTAAGAGGATGAAAATTTAGAGTTGTATGTATTTTTTATGCCACATAATAAAAAAAAAATTCCAATCTAAAAAAAATAAAGGTTACTCTTAATTTTTATAAACCCTTAACTTTTATAAATTTTTATAAAAATCGTTCTAACCGTTTTTGAAAAGTTTGATAACAAACACCGCGACACGAGAATTATATATATTAGATTTTTTTTTTCTTTTTCAGTTTAACGCTTTCAACCTAGTAACGGATCCATTCGGTGTTGGATTAATAGGGGTATACGATTTTGGCACATTGTCTCCATTTACAATGATCGACACTGCAATATTAGTTTTCGCTGCGGTCTTCATTATAACAGCTTTCGCACGATCCTTGATCGTTCGAGTATTGTATCTGACGCTGTCAAGATGTGTTCATGTAAATTTATCAGAGAATCAACACTATTTATTGTTTACTATATTACCATTGAGTACGGAGTTTATGGACGCACATAAGATATTCGTTATTTATATATATTCATACCTGATGGCTGCATTGATCTCCTGTCTAGTAAGTAAATACTCCACGACTTATTATGAAAAGTATAAGAGTAGAGAATTTTCAGAATTATTTCATCATAAATAAACTTTTGAGAATATGTACCAAAGGTCAATTCTTCTAGACTAGTTTTTACACAAAGCGATTGCCGTCTGACCTCCGCAACCTTAAGGGTGACCCGAAACTCATTGGATAATAGCAAATTACCTATAATGAGATATCATTTATTTTTATATTATCAGATGTTGTGATAATAACCGGGACCGACATTCTTTGAGGGTCGGTGGGCAGACCCACAAGGACAAACGCTCAGACTGAAACAGATTTATAACAAATATCTGTTGGGAGCGGCAATCGAACCCGTGACCGTCGTGCCTCAAAACCACACGCCACAATGGTCAGTCTCCGAGTTCCTACTAGATTTTAAAAATCATTATTTCATAGTTAGACGCTAAGCAGAGAGTTTCAGAAAAGACCACAAAACTACGTGTTACGTAAATATTCATTAATATGATTTGATGGCGCCTCATAAAAGTTTGTAAACATTTGATTTACAAGAAGCATTTCGCTTCGCAAACATCGCTTCTGTAAATTTTAGATATAATTGTATTGCCTGATGAAAAAAAAAAACGTTATTTCTCCTTATTTCTTATTTGGGATTGAATTTCGTTTTGATTTCAATTATCATAATGGCTATTTAATGGTTTTATTTAGTTGGCAAATTTCTTTAATGTTGGTTAAAAGCTAAATTCATGAATTAGACAAACTAACTTTCGTATATACATATAAAATGATTTAGAGCCAGCGCCACTTGGTGGTACAGCACAACAAGTTTTATGTGACAAATAATATTTAAAACTATGACAGCCGCTTGATTATGGAACGCTCTCGGTAGCCGTACCGAGTCCTCAGATTGAGTTGTCAAATTTAGCGACGGTATCTTCGGTATTAAGGTAGACATCTAGATATGTCTTTTCTGATTGGTGTGACGTCAGTGCCGGTGTGCCGCAGGGTGGCGTCTTGTCTCCTCTCCTTTTTCTATCTTTATTAATTCTATCACATCAAAATTAAATTCTCTCTACCACTTATATGCAGACGATCTTCAAATTTACTCTTCAGCTGAATTAGATGATCTTACGCAATCAATCGCAATAATTAATTCTGATTTATCATCCATAACAAATTGGTGTAAATCTTATGGTTTAACAGTAAATCCCTTAAAAACTCAGGCGATTATAATAGGGAGTCAACAATTAGTCTCCAAAATAGATTGGATTAATCTGCCTTCTCTTTCTTTTAACGGTATTGTACTACCTATTTTGGACACTGTAAAAAATCTCTGAGTCCTATTTGACCGAACGTTGTCATGGTCTCATCAGATCAATAAAGTGAGTAGGAATATGTTTTCGGCTGCAGGGTCATTGAGACTCTTACAAAATTTTCTTCCTATTCCTACTAAAATTTCCATAGCTCATTCCCTATTACTCTCCATATTGGACTACGCCAACGTTAGCTACCTTAATCTCTCGGAAGAGCAACTGAATAAACTCGAGCGACTTCAAAATATTTAGATACGGTTCATATTTGGCTTGCGCAAATATGACCACATTTCAGAATTTCGTGTTAAGCTCGAGTGGTTACCTATCCGCTTTCGCCGGAATACTCATGTTCTATGCATTTTGTACAGTGTACTGTTTCACGACTCAATGCCCTTTTATTTAAAAAACAAATTTAAATTTCTTGGAGATGTTTATCAAACGTTAAGATCATCTGACAATCTTAGGCTTCAAGTACCAAAACATAATACAAAATTTTATAATTCTTCGTTCGCTGTACAAGCCGTTCTTTTATGGAACTCGCTACCTCTCCACATTAGATTTTCTCACAACTTATCTCTATTTAAAAAACAAATAAAAACTTACTTTTTGAATCAATGTCTATACCTTTACTTTTATACTTGGCCCTTAATGATTTAGTTTTATTATTTATGCCAAACGCCATATTTATTAATATATATATATATATATACCGATATGTATATAGTTATTTGTTTATATATATTTATTAATATATATATTTGTATGCTTATTCATCATTATATTATTATATCATACTTTTTATATATTTAAGTATTTATTTACCTATTTTATTTGTCTATACTAAAGATATTTGATTTAATATTATATAGATAATTTTGTTCTGCTCATCTTTAATGCCACCTACTTATTTTTCACAAAAATTCTCCTATACCCACAGGTAGTCTGGCAGAAATTGCTTTTTAATAATAAGACTGCCTGGTTGTACCAATTTATCTGATTTTATAACGTCTTGTCAATTTTTTATGGTGTACAATAAAGAATTTTATTATTATTATTATTATTTATTATGTCCAATTTATACCTCACTGCTTTCCACAAGGCATAATTGTAGTTTCTAAATTATATTTATCAGCATCGATCAGCATTTAGCTGAATGGTTTTGGACACACTTATGACCATATTATGCTTAAGCAACCGGAAGCACGCGTAAGCATACTTCAGCACACGTAAGCCTGCGTACGCATACTTTAGCACATTTTGCCGGCTATTTAGTACTGTAACGTTTTATATCGAGTGGTACTGTGTTACACATAGAAACATTTAAAACAGAAAAATGCCGAAAAACCAAACAGCAAATCGATGCTGAAAAGAGAATTGATTCGTACTTCTGTTCATACAAAATAACTATTTTCTATAGAGATAATTCTGATCGATGCTAATATATCTAATTCAGGCATTAGGCAAAATTTATTGTCATACTTTAAAAGTTTTATTTATCACATACATAACCCGTGCCGTTCCACCAATAGGTGCAGACACTTACTTAAGTGTATATGTACATGTACAATTGTACATACTTGTGGATCAACATCTTACATAACAAATGATTTACATTCGCAGGCTATGTTCACATCTACAACCTCGAGGCTTTTACATAGCGAGTTTCGCTCAGTTAAGAATATTTATATCGTTGGATTGCTGTGTTTCTTAGGCTTCACTCTGTCAATGCCTTTGGCTGCGGTATGTATAGAATTTATAACAAAGATACAAAAGAATGAATGGATAGCATTTAATTTAGTACATAATTTTTAGTATAAACAATTTTTTATAAGGATGGTTTTAGGGTTGCAACCCAAAGAGCCTTTAACCACTGTACCAGTGTGGTTAATTATTCTTGAGGACTCGTAGTTATAAGTAAACTCTCCGGTGGAATGTAGTGGAATTCTTTATTGAACAAATGCACGGGTATATATACAAAAAATGAAAAAGTAAATAACGAATGAGAAAACAGTAAACAAAATAAAATATAAAATTATAAAATGAAATTCCAATAAAAATGGCTACATTAGTACGCGGGCTTCTGATAGGTGGCGTCCTGCTCCCCGCACGCCGCTGTCTGAAGCGGGAAGGGCGCGCGGGAGGGACGCGCGCGAATTAATAAAATTGACCGCTGCGACCCGGCGTCGCCTTAGAATCGTCGAGCGCCGAGTGCAGCGAGGTCGTGTTGTCCGTGTTCGGTTCCCGCGTCGCATATTGTTTGAAGTAGTACTATGAAGATTCTTATTGGAAGCTTGAAGAAAGAAGAAACTGTAGATCTTCGGATCTGCATCTTAAAAACGCTCTTTTCAGAGCGACGCTCTTTCGCATACCAACCACGCCTTATAATGAAGGCATATAAAAACAGTTCTTTTCAGAGCTATCTACGTTCATCTATTCCGAACGATGACGTAGAAAATAAAGATAAATAAAAGATGTGTAGCGTACAATTATTTCCTATAACTGCACGTAGGTGATGCTGCTACAGAGCCTATTACTAAGCCTCTACTGTTCGTCCGCCTGTCAGCAGACTGTACCTATCTCATACTTCAGGAATTGCAAGCGTTCATAGGTTACGGTGATAGCTTACCATCAGGTGGTCCGTATATTTGTTTGCGTTATTAGTAACGCAGGTAATAACACCGGTAATATGAAAACAAGCTTGCTTTAAATCGGGCAGTCCGTGTGCTCATTGACATCTTCTTTCTAGTATATTTAATATTATCAGGGTCTGCCTAAGCTTATTGTCCCGATTTGACAACGCATTACTATTTTTTAAACAGAGCGATTGTCATCGAAACTCCGCAACCCAAAGGTCGAACCAGGAACTCATTGGATAAGAGCAAATTAACTATCAAGAGTTAACGATTATTATCAGATGTTTTGATAATACCTAAGAACGACAGCCGAATATGCTATCCGAATAAATACCCAGACCGAAACAAATATTTATAACAAACACCGCTCCGAGTTGGAATCGAACCCGCGACGTCGAGGCTCAAAGCAGGCTCACAACCACACTGGTCCTGTTAATATGGGGTATGTCATGTGTGTAACATTTATGGTAAAAAGTTTCCCATAAAAGAATTAAAGAATAGAACATTTCAATTTGTATAAATTGTATAAAATACGAGAAACATTTTCATTTAGGTTGTTAAAGAGATATCGTCGCCCATAATGAATAGAATTTAATGATTCTGTCTGTATAAGTTAAGCTATGTCTCAAGTGTGTTCCAATTTAAGACTCTTAACTCGATAGAAAACAAGACTCTTCAAAGTATAAGAGCAAATTACACAACCGTAGATCCCGTTGCTTATATTAAATAAAGGATATTTGTTATTTAAATATAGATTTTTGAACGTAAACAATTTGAAACAAGGTTTTATTATAGTTTAAAAAACAAAAATGTGCGGTTTGGAGACACCCGTCATGTTCCTTATGTTTTTCTTCCACTCCGAATGTAATTCGATATTAAATCTGTATATATCAAAAGAGAGAGAGAGAGAGAGAGAGAGAGAGAGAGAGAGTTACGCACTCACTTGCTCGTGGTGCGCACACACACAGCGTACTGCATTTCATCACGTGACGATTTCTACTAAATCGCACTACCCGTAAGCCGCGTCAAGGTCGTCGTTCCGTCCCGTTCGTTTAAATTACAAGAATTATCGCAAGACCAATTTCTAAATAGAGCGTGTACCTTAAACTTAAAGATTATTCTATAATATCGTCAAAGATACTAAAAATACATTTAAGCATTAGAATAAAAAAAGTCTCGCTGAAATCTAAAAGTAACAATCGTATCATAAAAAATTCAGTACTTCCACGAAACATTCATTGCCCAGGAACGTGAGCAAAGATCAAATCCCACGTTCGAAACTACGTAGCAATGTTCGTTGAATACGCATACAGCTACTAATATATTTACTGGGACGCATGTTTATACGACTACTTTTTCTTGCGTCGGCTTTTAGAGTGCTTGTTTTTATTAGCAGAAGTTTCGATTTGAGTCAATAAAGTTTGTTCTTTATAACTTAGGCATTTCTATACATTTTTATTCATTCTAAGTTAATTTAATACGGTTTAATTAATTTTGAAAAACTTGTCTTCAATAGCTATTGCTCATGACTTTGACTTTTAAAATTAGGGACCTCTAATGCAATATAGAAATAATTGGTAGTGGTGGTGGTTCCGTTACAAATCTTCATCCCATAATTCATTCCCCATAAACATCTTCCCCATAAAAAATCTTCATCCCCCATAAACATTTGTTTTTATCTAAAAGTATATAACGATCTACATATATCTGTATCCATATATAAAGTATATACAGCTCCAATGATTTTCATGAAATTTGGTATGCGACGGGTTTTGGGAGCGATAAATCGATCTACCTATAATTCATTTTTAGAAGATGTCGTATTATCCATGTCAACGCCCGCTCAAGATACCATGTTCCAAATCCGATTATTTTTTCCCTTTTTTTCAAGCTCCTTGATATGTGTGAAAACCTATTAATTTCCTAAAACTAAGCTTCGTCATCCAGGTAACATTAAAACGTTTCATTATACCAAACTAAACACAGCACACAAAACAATAGAATGTCATTCCATTATTCGCCTTTCATTTACATGTATTTCCGATATATCCATTATTCGTTTAGAAACAATGCTGGTTTAGATTGTATATGTCGGATGTCGACCGAGGTGATGCAAGCTCGCTTCGCAACATTGATTTGATTTTGAAGGGCACTGAACAAGGATTGAATTTCAGCAAACGAAGTTCAATGTCACTATTCACGTACTACGATTCACATTACGTAACGCTAGATGTATAATGTGTGAAATTGTTATTTCGTTATTAAAAACCTACTTGTGCCAGCAGCTTCGCTCGCGTAAATAACGATTTTGATAAAAACTTTCAACCCCCTTTTCAGCCTTTCAGTGGTGAAATTTTAGAAAATGTTACAATACGTGTTTCTTTACCTTTAATTGTTCGTCAAAAAAACAAAGTTTCGGGTGTTATTTATATAGTTTATTTCAGAAATTTACTCAGGCTAACTTGACTTGACCGATACAAGTTAAATTAAATAATATGGCTAAGATGGTTTTCCTCGACAAAACATAAGTTTTGCCCTTTTCATGCATTTATATAAGCATGAAAGAGATGGGACTATAGTTTATATTGAATTAAGTTATTTATCAAATTTATTCTAAATTATTCGAAGCCTCAACGGTAGAAGGGCCGACTCCGCCCAATTAACGCGACGATCGCGGGTTCGATGGTGACCCTCTTGGGCTATTGTCGTACCCACTCCTAGCGTAAGTTTCGAGCTTATTTGGAGGGACAGTGGGAATATTAAAATGAGTAAAATGTTCATAATATTGACGACGTTACAAATACTATAAATACTTTCACGATAAAAACTAGACTAATAATATTACTAAAAAAATTATATTTTTAATTGTCATTTCGGTTAGATCGAAAAGGCTTACGTTGCTTGTTAATCAACATGCAACACACGAAAGTTTGATATTTATACATATAGTAGGTCGTATTGTTGATCGGGAACTCGATTAATTAGGCTGTCTAAGCGAGGCGCATGCGAAACATAAATCGCATTAACGACATCTAGACAGGCTTTTGTAAATGTTTTTTTGTTGCACATCAATGATCTACTTAAACCTGGTATCTTTGGGTACGCTGATGACAGTACCGTTACGGATCCAGTTATCGAGCCAAAGCCTCTGAGATCTTCGAGAGAATCTTTAGTAAATCGCATTGACTAGACCCAAAAGGATGTGTCTTAATGGGGTGACAATATAACCACGAGGCATGATTGTGGTCCAGCGCAAGCATATCATTATATAAAAAAAACTGTGTGTGCACTTATGTACACGCGTTAGAAGTTATACTTCTTTGCCGTAACATGATAAAAACTTTTCAAAAATTTTATCTTTCGCCTTATTCTACGTTTGTAGAAAAACTACATTAACAATAGAAAAAGGTATTTAATACATTGAAAGTTTTATTATAACGCATTATCTAGTTAAATAAAGTTTATTTAAATATCACAAAAAATGTTGACAATAGCTAACTTTAGGTTGTCGGTTTTTAGTGGCGGTGTGCGCGCATCGTAAAATTTTACTCTCGTCATTTTTCCCTAACGCGCGAAAAGAAGTATAACTTCAAAAATGTGCATGTGTGACATAAGTTAATTGAATAGAAACACAAATTGGCTTTAGTGGGAAATGGTAGAGTAGAATGGCAGAGTAGGAATGGGGAATTTGCTAGAGTGCTTGAAATGTAGATTCTATTGATGTTTGAGTTCAGTCAGTCTGTGAGTTTAAATTATATTAGTCTTTTGTCATATCAGAACGCTGCGGGTAGACTGAATGTCAGCCAATTTCGTTATTTCTTATTTAATTATTCGTGTTTGTTGATTTATCTTTCTTTAATGTTTTAAAAAAATTGTGTAATTAATTTTACTTCGGACACTGTCACAAAATCCCTTTTGACGTGTTTTTAGTAATCAGTGTTATCAGGTTTGCTTTTAGCTACTACTCAATCTTCATATTCTTATATATTAGGCCTGAAATATATATATTATCAATCGATCACCGATGAATTCGCATTTCCGTATCGATTCGCATTTTGCATTTTTCTGTGTTAAATACTTATAAGTATAAATTAACAATAGGCATAACACGTTGTAGAACTGCTGTTAATGTGTAGTAAATCATGCGTCCGCATCCTTATGGATGCTTATGCGTGCTTACGGATGATAACGGAGAAATTAAAGATAAGCCGAATAAATTGATTGGAAACTAAATATATTTTTATTTGTATGTTAAAGACATGCAGAATACTAGACTTATTACTAATAACCTTTCATTACGTATGTAAATTCATATAGCAATACGACACATGCGATATCATCCTATAGCAGCTGAAAGCATGCTTACGCGTACTTCAGCATTGTATGGTGAAATTAATATGTTAAATTGTTCATAAATATAAGTAACATAACAAAATAATATGTATGAAATTGGAAATCGAGCACATTTCTCTATGTTTCCGCAGTGAGAGAGTTTGTTAAAGCTCACTGAGCTTATTGAAAGTGTGGGCTGTTAAACATTATGAACATAGCGATATAAAATACACCGTTGGTAGCCATTTTGCCTTTATCCTCGACGGTTGAGAGTTCGACTCCCGCTCGGGGCGGCTGTTTGTATTGATCTGACAAATATAGTGCCTCAGAGCTGTCGGTCCTGTTTGTTATCACATAACATCTGATAATAATATTTAACTCTTGATAAGTCATTAGCTTTTATCCAATGATTTATTGATTCACGCTTAAGGTTAGGGAGGTCAGATCGCAGTTGCTCTGTGTAAAAACTGGTAACCCGTCAAGTCTCGATAAGAATAATAAGCAGACCTTGAACCTATTGGACCTACCATTTTTTAGGGTTCACATGTTTGAAGCCGCGGGCAGCAGCTAGTATTTACCGTAATGATTTTACGGGTCCCATAGAGTACCAACAAGGTGTCGGTTTATTTGTAAAAACTAGTCAGTTTCTTCCTGTATATATTTGTAAAGGAATTTTTTTAAAACATGTGGAGTACGCAATAATCGCATGTGTTATTTTGTTGTTTTATAAATATTACAGAAAGCCTTTAATCGTGAAGCATTTTTTATTAGAACATATTATATAAAAACTATGTTAGCTAGCACAACTAGTAAAGGTTTTAGTTTATAAATTCGGTGCAATTTTATTTGCTGTGTTGCAAAACTTCGCTAGCTTTTAATTAGTTCTCGTTGAGTTTTTGCTCATTTTGACTAATTAGTTAAAAGGAAGCAGTTTCGGATTTTATTTAAAACAATGGAGCCGTTGTGTTGTTTTATGTTTTATACATACATACAACAGAACATAATAGTCACTGGTAAGTCTTGTGTTGCAAGAGGCCGGCTAGGTAGGTACCACTGCAGTGTCAAATATTATGCCGCCAAATAGTAGTGCTTAGGTGCTACTGTGTTCCGGTTTGAAGGGCACTGTAGGCCAGTGAAATCACTGGGCAGAGGAGATTTATAAAACAATATCTCGAGGTTGGCAACGCGTGAGTGTACAATTTACACGAACTATCTAATTTTTTTTACCAAGTATATAAAATTGGGTGGCTTACAGCTGCGTTGTCGGTTTTGAGAAACGATCTTTTATATAAGTTTCCCATGTCGCGTCGGCATCGAAATATCGGTTCGTACAGCCGGGATTAAACCGAATAATTCATCAAAATATTCTTTATTCATCGATGCGACCTTATATGCTAGAAATAATGGAAGAAAAAGATAGATTTTATTCTTATCTCTTGTCAGTTGTTATCGATAATCGGAAAGTTATAATTATTACTAGCGGGCCCGGCTGACGTTGTCCTGCCCCGAAAAATCTGGGACCCGATAGCAGCGCCCTCCGCGCCAGGTGATAAAAAGTGAAAATTTAGGGTCGTATGTATTTTTCAATGACACATAATAAAAAAATAAAAATTTTATCCAAAAAATAAAAATAAAAATTTGGGGTGGACACCCCTTATCTCTGAGGGGTTTGAAAAATAGATAGTAGCCGATTCTCAGACTTACTGAATATGCATAAAAAATCATAAGAATCGGTCAAGCCGTTTCGGAGGAGTATGGGTACGAACATTGTGACACGAGAATTTTATATATTAGATTAGTACATATATATGTATGGTTAGAAAAAAAAACAAATTGTTTTTCTTTTCAGCTGACGTTGAGGAAAAGAGTTGGCATTCTTCATGGGCTTAACACATGTACTTTGTACCTCGGTGGTTTCAAGATGGCAATAGTCATGTGGCTGTACGGAGTTCAAACATATGCAACCGATATACATTTCTGGCTAGGATTTAAGCCAGCTCAGTTTTTTAGATGTTTTTGGAGTGTGATGCCGGTTTTGATATGGGTGAGTGCCGTAATAAGGTTATATATAAGCCTGTTATATATAATAATAAGAGAAGCCTCAATAGCTTAACGGTATAAGGGCCGAGTCCGCTCCGATAACGCGAGAGTCACGGTTTCTATCCTTACCCCCTTGGACTATTGTCGTACCCACTCCTAACACACGCTTGGATCTTATTTGGAGAGGCAATAGGAATGCCAGTAATGCCTTTGAAAAGAATTGCTAATATTTTTTCATAAAAAAAGAAACTTGTTCCTCAGTTAGATATTATAAGTTACTTTATTATTTTTCATACTTCACTTTATTATTCATCACATTATGATTTTTATAATGTTTAAAAATTGAAATTTATTTTTGTGTGTGATTTTTTCAATACGATAGTTTCGATCATTCTTGTATAACATCCATCCAGAGCCGGATTAACTATAGTAGCAAAAGAAGCAATTGCTACGGGCCCCGCACGAAAAGGAGCCCCGCGTATCCAAGCCCGCCAACGTATTAAAAGTATATTAACATAGTTTCGGAAAAAAATTTAATATGTCCTTTTTTCATGGCACAGTGTGCAAATAAACCTATTAAGCAGTGATTGTTCGTACCCATATTACTAAGAACCAGACCCATAGCGGATCAAGGGCCAGGGGATAAAAATTGCTACGGGCAACATCATAATGCTTATCTCAGTTTAATAATCCTTCTTTAAATCTAACGGTTAAAATATAGTATAGAGAGAATAGTTAGAGGTTTGATAATGTATCACTGCCGAATAAAGACCTCGTTAAGGAGATGGATAAGGTGTTTAATCCACTACGCTCTCTAATGTACATTGTTATACATCCTTCATAATTCCATGTAAAACATTTAATTTTCCGCAACATTGGAAATGATTACCATGGACGAGAAATATGGTATTATTTTCATTTCTTGGTTGAGGCCTGAATTTCGATGCTTTAATATTTATCAGCATCGATTTGCACGTTTAATATATTTATTGTAAAAAGAGCTTCATACAGACACAGCATACTCGAGTCGAGAAGGTTTCAAAGATTCACACAGATGTAGAATAGTGTTAGGCTGTTTATAATTCAGTGCAAGATCGGATTACAGAACGATATATAATAATAATTACCATATTTAAAATTAAATCGTATTTGTGGCTTAGATATTTAAGGATATAGTAATATAATACGGTGGATGGTGGCTATAAGAGGGCACCAAGAGTATAGGAGCCGGTGATATTATTATCGTATTTTTCACTTGTATCAATTTGTTAACAACTACTTGTATGTGGAGGTGAAATACCTATGCTGTATCCATTACAAATGTTTCCATGGTCGTCTCACTTATGACCATCTTCCCCATCCCAAGAGAACGCAGTGTCGAATCAGTAATAAATTATTTGTTACTAATTTTTGCCGGAGAAACGCAGGAAAGCGGTCTCCGAGGTTTCGACTTATTGAGTCGTAATAAATATTGTATTAATATACATATATTTGCTCTTCCCTTGGGTACTTTTAAACGGAATGTTTTTCAAACTATAACTGATACTTGAAAGCAAATTGTATAGCATGATACTGTAATATAATAATATATAAATAGTTTCAAAATGAATATTTTATTTGTAAAGTTAATAGTAATATGTGGCCAATGATGTTGGTGCCATAATTATTACTTCTATACATCGCACCTTTAGAACGAAAACGCTATTATTAAAAAAAATACCAAAAATTTGATTGTCAGCGTAAAATTGCTTGAAAACGAAATTCTCAATGTAACAATAGTCCAAAACAAGCCATTTTCGAGCATAAATAACTGATGTAAATAACCAAGAAAATATAACGGTTTATGGTTTAAAAATTCTTTATTTCTCATAAAATTATAAAATCACTTACTGAGAAACATAGTTGATCCCTAGCCGTAGTTGTACAGGTGATCATTAATACACAAAATAGGTAAATATATCCTTCACAATACACTCACAACGGTTTTAAATTACTCTTTTAAAAATATCTAAGTTTACAATTTAAAACATAAAATACAGATACAACATAAACTTAAACAACTTTATACTATTATATTTAAATTTAAACAGTTTCACTTATAGCCATTTTTAAGATAAATTATCAACCTACCGGTTATTTGGCCGGTTTTACAACAGAATAATTGTATGCAGTTAACGGCTTGTTAAAAACTGAACTAGGTTGTTACTTTACTATTTACATACTAAGCATAAGTAAGTATGCTATTTTAATTATTTACATTTATTATCTATGAATTTTTACACAAAATTAATAACTTATGAAAAAGTAAAAAATATACATATATTATCAATTAAATTTTACCATTGTTTAATATTTATAAAAGTAGATTTCATCATAATTGTACAGTTATATGAATAAATTGATTTGATTTATATACATAGTGTATATGCATAGTGCATAAAAATATCAAATTAATAAATTTAAGTCAAATTAATAAGAGCTAGCTTATACAATAACGAATTCAATAAAAAAATATAAAATAAAAAAATTTAAAATAATAACAATAACAACAATAATAAAATATTTCTATACATTTATTACCTGCTGAACCTTGGAAATGTGACTTTTTAGTGCCTTCTTAAACACCGTCAACGATTTAGCATCCTTAACGTCGTTTGGCAATTTGTTGTATAGTTTTGCCCCTTCATACATAATGCTTTTTTTTCTTTCAAGTGTTATATATATATGTTTGTGTAATGTTGAACAATTTAGTTTCTTTATATATCCTGTGCGTTGGCGTTGCATAATTATAATTAAATAAAACTTCAATAATTTTATAACGCTCCGCTGCGTATTCCATAAGGAAGGTCAGACAACTGACTGACGTAGAAACAGCTAGAATCGTATATTTCAGCTATTTTCATAGTATTATGTCATACGGTATCCTTCTTTGGGGAAAGGCGGCTGCCATTAATACTATTTTTATTCTTCAAAAAAGGGTAATTCGGGCTATTTATAATTTACTAGCAGCCCGCTCCGGCTTCGCACGGGTATAAAATATATAGCCTATGTGAAAAAATGATTAAATCGATCCAATAGTTTTCATTTATTCATTACTGCCCGTGGCCCGCACGCGTTAAATGTATTTGTTAACGACATCACATTAGAAACCTCAAAAATAAGAGTATTTCTCCACTATTTAATGGATGTTATTATACATATAAACCTTCCTTTTTAATCATTCTATCTATTAAAAAAACCACATCAAAATCCGTTGCGTAGTTTTAAAGATTAAAGCGAACATATATATGGGGACAGAAAAAGCGACTTTGTTTTATACTATGTAGTGAAGAGCGCGAGCCTCTCTTAGGGATGTTTTTAAGGATATAGGTATAATGACTGAGGTGTCAAAATTTATTTATTCTAACCTCTTCTACATTAGGAATAATTTTAAGTCTTTTAACAAAAATAGTGATGTATATGCATTTTATAATAAAGAATACAATTGTAAAAAACATATATTTGTAAAGAGTAACTGTCGAGTTTCTTGTCGGTTCTTCTCGATAGAATCAACCTTCCGAACCGTCGTTAGCGTTTGATTATTAAAAAGTACTTTTTAAAAGTCTGCTTGAATAAAAATAATTTTGATTTTGATTTTGAGTACACAAATTTCTTCCCTGAGAAAGTCTCATTTTCAAACCTGAATCACAAAATAAAAAACCATGCACTAAGACTTCAACGTAAATTGAATTTGAAAATTTTTATGTTTTCACTCATTACTCTAAAAAAGATAATTTCGAATTGCCATAAACTACGCTATTTTATTATATTTTTTACATTTATCCTCTTATTCGTCGTTTCACAAAACGCTGCTTTAATTCCGTCTATGTGAAAAGCCCAAAATTGAATGAATCCCCACGCATGCATGCAAAATTTAAGCGCTACGGAACGTTTATAAAAGAACCGTAGCCGGTCATATGAATTGTATGCTGTAAAAAAGTACTCGTAAATATAATGTTTTTAAAAATGTATGCAGGGTTTTTGTTATTTGGCTACGGAACCCTAAAATAAAAAAATAAAGGCTACATACTCAGGACTAACACACCCAGACCGGACACCATGCCTGTATAGTCAATCCAAACATCAGCCCCGAGCGCGAATCAAACCCACGACCTGTGGCGCTTAAGGCGGGTTCGCTACCGCTGCGCCACAAAGTCGTCTAATAATAAATAAAAATAGTGTTCGAAGATATCACCCATTAATTTAATATAATAGATTCTGTGATTTTCATATACTTTTTATTTTTCAGGTAATTGTATGTAATAAAGTTTTTTATATCATACATTTTGATGATTTAGCACAAATGATCAGCGCCTTGGCATGGATAGGTCTAACATTATTAGTAGTTCTTATATTCCACATAAAAGTTATAGCGAAATATGTTTTGAAAAATGTAAGTAGTTTCTCTGTTAATTAATATATTTCTTTACTATAACTCCCCTTCAATGGAGTTTTCTGTTATTTATCTCACCTAAATTTAATCATTTGATCTATACAAACTAACAGCTTTTCTCTAAATTATATAATAAGTCTATGTACTGGACCGATTTTAACAGGACTTCATTCACTGATGTTATAAGAGGTAACTTCGGTTACTTTTATTTTAGAAAACGAAAATTCGATACACCGCGTGAGCGGAGTCGCGGGCGTAGCTAGTTATTAAGAAAAACGTGACCACATTAAGAACAATCCTTTTTGATTGCTTAATAATCCTTAGCTTGTTACTAAATGTAAATGCCTTTAAAGTCAATATACATTGAATAAAAAAAATAATTAATAAAACATAAATAACATTAATTGATTGCTTAGATTTCTTTATTTAAAAAAAATGATTATTATGCAACTTTAAAATTAAATGATATAAGCATGATTGAAATATGATTTTAAAACCAATAAAAAAACAGTTATCCGAACTTTATCCGTACGTTCGTTGTCCGTATTAATAATCTACCGGATTTTAAACTTAAATATTATTTCAGAACATAGCAGGAGTGTTAAGAAGTAACTTTAAGTATGGCCCTCCAGATGCAGACGACCGTAAGAGACGAAGGAATTTCGATGAGATTATGCAGAATAGGCGATGTAGACACGATTGTATGATTTTGGATGTAAGTTGTTAACTACGCGCAAAAATAGTAAAACACTAGCAGCACCGGCCACGCGGTGCTGTGGCATAAACGATTTATTGCATTGAATCAAATGACAGACATGTTTGACAATGGCAGTTTGGATGTAAATTTCTATGTTTTCTTTAGTATATACTAATATTAACAAGAGAAAAGTTTTGAATGTTTGTTTATTGGTTTGTTTACGTTAAATATGCTCTGAAACTAATTATTCGATTTGTAAAATTCTCTCACTATCCCCAAGTGACATAGGCTATATTTTATTTTCGAAAAAATTGGGATCCTTACTAAAAACACAATTATGTAACGACGACGTGAGGGTTGCCCCGTTTTCACAGATGAGTCCCTGGACTCGGGCCCTCCGCTCGGTGACGCTGTCAAGGCCAGTAGGGCCAACAGCAATACAGATTCCGAAAAAAAAAATACCCGTGCGCAGCCAGAGCAGGCCGCTAGTTTGATATAACACTGGCTGACAGGGATGCGTTAAAAACTCAAGATGGCCAATACATACTCGACAATCCGTATTTTGCGGATATATGTTGTATGAAATATTTTTTTATGTTTTATTATATAGTCAAGGTTTCAATCGATTGTACCTTCCCCCTTGATCGAATTATTAATATATATAGTCTTAAAAGTGTAGCAATAGTAGCATTATTAATATCAGTACTCATGACTATAACCTCCGTCACAGCAGAGATTATTCCACCAGTGCAATCAGTCACACTGGTAGTAGGTCTTTTGTTGCAAGAGGCCGGCTAGGTAGGTACCAACGCAGTGGCAAATTACTGGGCAGAGGACATAATTATAAGAACAAATATCTCGAGGTTGGTTACGCGTGAGTGGCACCTACTAACGGTGCTGTAAACGCTCATAAGCTACGGCAGACTAGATAGTGTGTCTTTACATTTATACATATAAATAAAATTTAAGTTTCTGTTTGTAGAGTTAAAAAAAATTTTTTACTCAACGTATATGAGTGTATATAGTACTTATAACAATAGTTGATGTTATTGGATATTTATATAGGAGTCACTTACACTTAGGCTACTTTTATTTTAGAAAAAGAATATGGATTCCGCTCAGTAAAAAACTAAACATTATATTATATATGTGAATGCCTACTATTAGAATGAGTGTTGCATAACTAACCCATGATTTTCGTTTTATATATTGGGAATGGTTTTTCTTCAAGCCATTATTAATATTAGTGTTTCTCTTTCAACTAAGGGTGTATAGATTGTGCTTCAATATCAATTCTAACCTGTAATTCTCGAGTGATTAAAATTGTATTGCCGTTGAGTGGAGCCATTGTATGGATTAGCAGGACTTAGCGAAAACATAGACAGAATCGGAAAGCGACATCATTTCATTTGCTCTGCAGAGGTATACAAAATATAGCAAGTTTATTTAGTAAAATATAATGGTAAAGAAATAATTATTTTAACAATTAATTTTCGCTTGGCTTTGTGAGATTGAAAATTTTAATCTAGAGATGAATTTAATTTATTTTCAATGAGAATATCTCGTTACGTCTGAACGTTATATGAATCTAGATTCAAGTAAATACAATCTAATAAATGTCTATTATATTAACGGTACGCTGATAAAAATGATTTTATTTAATCTTTGATAAGCAATATTATCATAAAAATATTTTTATAAAAAGCCTACTTCTGAAAGTGTCAAGACAATTTGTAGGCTTAAAAATTAGAAAACCGTGAAAGTTTAAAAGACAGACGTTCAGTCTTGACGTAAGAGTTCTTCCTTTGTTTACGGAAGTTCTAAAAATGTTGAGTTAGAACTGAAATCTCTTTCTGATCGACAGACTAAAATAGTCGAAAGTAAAATATATCTTGTTTTTTATTTATACCACAAAGGTGGCAAAGAAGCTACGTTGCAATCACGTGTTGTCGATCCACGGAAAAGAAGAATTAGATAAAATGAATAGAAATTAGGCCATTATCACTATAGGATTTAGGCTACTGTGATTATCTCTCAATTAGTTTGTCGCTAATAAATTTTGCAATCATACAACAAAATTTTAAAATTATAGAAAATTATTCATTCCATAGGTAAATGTGCATAGAAGATAAAATTTGTATGTATAAATGGACGCAAATAAGCAATACCATGTCAACCCACAAAATTGAAAAAACTGAGTTATATATGCAGAAGTGTTGGTAAATGGCTGAAGAACGTTTTTCTTTAATATGTGTAAGGTTTTTAGCTTTAAAACTTCTAAAAAAGCCATTTTTTCAAACATGCAGTTTATGTATTTTTAAACGTTTAGGGTTATATTATATACGAAATATGCAGTTTGTGTACTTATTTTTGTGAAAATAAGTAAAACAACTTACATAAATCTGAAATTGCCAAAAACTTGACCAATAAATAAAAAAATCATATAAAGCAAGTTGTTCAAAATTTTCAAACGCATTTTTCTCGAAATGACATTCGTGTGGGTTGACATGTTATTGCTTATTTGCGTCCAAATATAGTCATTTATACAGGCCTATTGTTTTTTTTTGATGATAAATAAAATATATATTTTGGGAGTTGTAAAACTAACTTTTCTTCGTCTACGTATTGTCTATTTTTAGTACATCTTACTATAGCCCAGTAAATACGAGTAGGAAACAATTTTAAGCGAAGTCCGTTGTTCAATTTCGAGGAAAAGTCTTTGAGTTTACAAGTACTCTATTTTCGTGTCTTTGTCTCTTGCTTTACGTTGAAGTAAAACATCGCGAAATTCGCATATATTGTTATAAGATATTGCTTTCGCCAAAATAGAAAATATACCTATTCAAAGAAGATTTATATTATATTCGAATATATTAATTATAGTTATTTTAATAAATAACATAATCGTCTTGTGTATTGCAAATTGTACGTAGCACGTGAAATCTCTCTTCCACGGCGAAACAAATGTCTCTTAATGAAAAGACTTTCTGAGAGTAAAAAATATAATAATAATGACTTTAAAATATCCATGTCACTGAGCATTATTTCGGAAAAGTATTTATTGGATGCATTTTCTGGTAGACTTATTTTATTTATATTACAACTAGGTCTTCTGCCAACGGCTTCGCCCGCGTGAGTTACAATTTTAATACAAACTCTGAACCTCCATTTGAATGTCATATTTATATCGAACTAACAGTCACAGTTCAAGCTTCTAGTTCTTCACCTTCTCATACCTTCCACTTTTCATGTCCCCCTTTCAACACCATACAACCCTTTTTCTCATTAAAAATTTGCCTATGTTTATTCTATCTTGGCTCTTGACTATCTGAAAACCAAATTACATTTAAATTGGTTCAGTAGTTTTTGCGTGAAAGCAGACGATAGACAGACAGAGAAAGAGCGTTACTTTCGCATTTATAATATTAGTAAGGGCTTAGCCCGATCTATTTTGTTCATTATCTAGCCGATGGAACTATTTATATCCGCTGGCCAACGGAACGTAAATAAACTGACACAGGTCAATGCATTGGCGCTGCTATTTATATACGAGTATGTTCTTTTATTTAGAGCTGACTGTGCCCGCGGCTTTGCTCGTATGGTCTTCGGAATTTTAGTTTATTTTACACTGCATTCATCCGCCATTCTTTTTCCAAAAAAGGTGTGTGTGCGATTCACACACGATAGAAGTGAAATTTCAGTAAATCGACAAAAGAATGAGATGAATATAACAAGATATAAAAATATTCACAATCACACCACGCTGACACCTTACTGAAAGCTGTAATACGCAGCCGCATACAGTATACAGTAGTATTAGCTCACGTACTTTTCACATATACTAAGATACGTTAAATGCTCAAATAGTGTGTAATTTACATACACCCCGACATTTGCTCTCTCGCTCTGGCTCACTAAAGCATGGCGCAAAGAGGAGAGACCGATAATATAATATAAGTCTCATTCGATGTCTGGAAATCCACAACAGCGCGATTTAGAAGACATTTTCTTTCTCGCACAACCACTCTATGGAATCAACTTCCGCCGGTGCTCTTTCCGAACCGATACGACTTGGGAACCTTCAAGAGAAGAGCCTATTCTTTCCTTAAAGGTCGGCAACGCGCCTGCATGCCTTCTGGTGTTGCAGATGTTTATGGGCGGCGGTGATCACTTAACATCAGGTGAGCCTCCTGCCCGTTTGCCCCCTCTTACATAAAAAAAAAAAAATTCATCCTACAAATTTTTATATTTCTGTCTCTTACGTGTCGTTTTTTCCGTTGCATCCGGTTTGACATCACAACGATTATAAAGAAGTTTCACTTCAAAAATATGAAAGTCGCCTACACCTCTCCGTATAACTTTATCTAAGTTATGTTTAAATATGTCTAGCTATTGCGGAGATCAGCTGGAACAAGCAAAGACAGACAGCAAAAAAAAAATCATATGCATAATAAGAAAAATGCTGTTATTTTGACATTACAAATAGGCATTTGCTGACGTTGTGGCGCAGCAGTAGCGAACCTGCCTTAAACGCCCCATGTCGCGGGTTCGATTCCCGCTCGGAGCTTATATGTTTGCTATACCATGCAAGCATTCCGCTCTGGGTGTTTTTGTCCTTGTCCTTGTATGTGTTTCCGGACACCGACACAGGATATCACTATCCTAATGGAGGCCGTTGAGTGTGCAACGTTTATTATTATTATTATATTTAAATTAGTGTTATTTTCAAAGAAAAGTTAGAATTTATTGAATTGCATTTTATCTTAACCACAACAATATTTATTGCGTAACAAGATGAAATGATGTTCCGCTGTGTATTTTTCGTCGGCTCTTCGCAAGTCTGAGGCATCCATTTCCGAACCGGTAGTAGAATTCTTTATTTTCAATTGTCAATATTGAATAATACCTTTGAATTCGAATGTAAAGTGCTGGTATATCGAATGCATTTGTCGAATGTTTTTTAAAAGTTTAAAGAGTCATATATTAACTTATAACAAAAATAATAATTTACCTATATATTTAATTCTCAATATTTTATAGGGTTTAGAACAATGTACATTGCATGATTTTTTTAAATAATAGGAGCTTCATAAACCTCAAACTTAGTACAGAATAGGTCCAAAGAACATGTAGGTATATTACTACAAAGGCGTGCCTGTGTGATAGTTTACTGACGGGCTAACGCGAGAGATTGTGGCGGCTTCGGGCAACCACGGCAAGCCCAACGGCTGAGTGTCGTCTGTGAAGAGCCAGCGAGGATGTTAAAAAGTTTCAAACGAAATATAACACAAACGGAATTTCTTTGTTCAGATAATTATAGCGCTTATTAAAGTTAATAACTTTACGTTATTCAAGATGTTAATTAGTTTGATTTGTATATCTTATTAAGTCAAAACTAATTAATGATTCTTTGTTGTAAATGAATTGTAAAATAGGTTTTTTCTAAATAAATATTTAGTGTTATTAACAATAAAAAAACTGGCCACGAGCGAGTCAAGAAAGGGTTCTTTACCATTATCAATAATTATAACAACGGAAACTACCATATATGCTTTCGACCCAAAAGATATAGGGTACTTACAGTTAACCTAGATTTGTCAATTTTGTTTAAAAGCAAGGTCCAGTTTGTCTGGAAGAAGGTCTACATAAGGATCTCTCTGTCTGGATAAGACAGTAAACATGTACCTGTATACATATCTATTGAGCCCTTGAATGTAATTCGTATTTAGTGGTGTACAATAAAGTCTATTCTATCGTTCTATCTATCCGTTTTACAGCACAAGTAAAACGAAAATTCTGAAAAATATAAAAAGTTGAAAATTAAGGTAAACTTTGTCTGAACTCTAAATTTGCCCATGTATCGTGTTAACTATGATTTTATACACCTAGGGTTCTACCAGTTCCCGAGAAAATCGGTAGTGACACAGGGGCAGACAGACGGACAGGAGAGTGATCTTATAAGGGTTCCTTTTTTACCTTTTGAGGTATGGAACCCCAAAATAATTATAATTATCGTGAGACATTATTCAACTTAATTTCATCGCCTATATCTTACCCAATCGGTTTAAATATCGACTAAATAGAATGTGAAAGACTCGCTGGTGTCCCTACGTTAATTTGCACTAACGCAACAAAATGAAGTTAGTCACAAGCTAACTTTATACGACTATGTTCTTCTTGTTGTCGAGTTAATGGATCGTTAATTTTAAATAAACTGGGCATAGAAAGTTGCTGCTGCAATGGCGTCCTTATTAGTTTCGATTAGATCGCCATCGAACAGCTGCTTGGGCACCGTGGACTATTTAAAAGGTGGGACATTGTCTGGATAGGAGTACCACAGTCGCATGCAATTTGGGTGCAATAAAACCTTATTCAAGATATCCTGAATTTTTAAGTACTCTGCGCAGAAAAATATGCAGATTATGACCGGAGTGGTGAGGTATTTTTAATAATGCGTAAAGGAGTTTGGCATTATTAAAAATGCCTCACCATTCCGTCGTAAGAGAATAAACCTGTCTTATTTGCTAGTTTTTGACAAAAGTGAAAAGTTGTGATGAAATAAGGAATAAAACGGTTAAAAATCAGATGATTTCACCTGCCTAAGCCGCAAGGAACTGATTAGTATAATAATAAATGTTATAGTATGATGTAACTTTAAAGAAAAATGATTGGGGTACAAAAATCGCGGATAATAAGCGCTTATACGTTCAAGAATCCCTTCTGTGATATGTCGAAAATATTTGATCCAAAATCAAAATTTTGTATGGGACAGTCATGGAAGCTTAACTTGTAAGCATTAAAAGATACTGAGTTACATAATATTATATATTCTATAGTAATAATAAAACTGTGGCTTATTTATTTCTGTATAAAGAAGATATTTGAGACTATTTTATTGGGGACAATAGTGTAAATATTTACCTTTTTCCAAACACACAAATGGCTTTTTTTTAAAGCTGTATCACCTAGGATTCCCAAACAGACTCGTGCACATCACACTTTTTTTTTCTGAACTTTTCGTTATCGAGTAGAAGGCACTTTGTCTCACCCTATTAAGGTCGGATTCTCTTAAGGCACCGTTCTAACTCTATGTTATACACAAAAGATATACCTTTTTTTCTGAGAAACAAACGACATACCAAGACCGACCAACAATGTCCATCTCTTACTCTTTGCGGATGATTCCGCTCTGTATAAAAGATTGAAAAAAAAAAGTCCGCGACAGCAGATTTCTATCTTTTAAGACTTATTGACGCTACAATAGACTCACCGTAAACACATGTATCGTGGTCCCAGCGAGTTTTACATATTTTGATAAATAATATTATTACGAAAGTAATGAATTTGACCATCGGATAAATAATTGTATGCATTTTCATTGTTCCAGGACAAATACGAATGCAATCATTTGCCTCTGATATCCAAAAGCAGATCAAACGTGTTTCGTTCAGAGTCATCCTTCACAAATATTTACAAAAGTCCAGAGAAAAAGAAAGGATCTAGTATCATAGACGTTACAGTCTTAGAAAAGAGCTAGAGAATAATGGTTTGAATTCATATTTTTTTAATAAAACTTACGCTCAGTCTATATTATATGTCTTGTTAATTTTTAGTACTTGTTTCTTTTTAAGAGTTTAGTCCAATTTACTTATACTAATTACAATTATTTAATAATATATTAATTTAGATGTTTTCTTACAAAGTAATGATAAGTTCTAATCTGTCATATATACAAAAGGAAAAAATCCGACAGACGTATCGACGCCTATTCAAAATCCTTTGACCAAGAGAGCTAATTTTTTTTACATGTATTGTTCTTGAAATGTAAAAGAGCACGAAGAAAGGATTTTTCTAAAGTAAGGGGTTGAAAAGTCTGGTTGTCGTGTACATATTGATATAGCAGGTTTTTTATAAAATCTTTAGTTTTCAGTCGAAGTAATATTCATTTGCTTTCCATAAACCGTTTGTAGTCGACTCTCTGAATAGTCTAAATAATAGTCTGGTTTAAGCGGAAATACGACACGCGACGATTGACAGGACACGATATTGAATGAATAAACTTACGGAATTAAAGCCTTGTTTATACGTCATGCTCATATAAAATCTGAATCGATTTACTGTCAGAATTGCATTGGATCGATACAGAATTTTAACTCAAAGTAAATGGTAAGCCCGCTGTTGAGTTTTGTTCAGTGATTGGGTGGGTCAAATTCTCGCGCCTTTCCCTGACTTTTCGTTCTCTTCTTACTATATATTTCAGTTACAGTGAATATTAAATTGAATTAAAATCAACATTGCTTTAGAGACCACATACTATAAGTTGGTATGTACATTAGTTAGATGTACAAAATTTTTATAACAATTATTATCATCCAAAGGTTTTCAATGAAACGTTTTTTGACGATCTCAGCAAATTAGACTAAATTTTATTAAGAAAGAACCGCTCTCGTTTCATTCTTGTTTCATGAATATTTTAGTATCCAATTTTATTACGGGACCGCGTTTTAATTTACTCTTCAAGTTTTCGATCTATAAACAATTTTGAACTATACAATTTAACCAACTTTATTCTTCACAGTTTTTATAATGGCAATGGTTGTTATAAATTGATGTGATGTGAAGTGATGCATTTGAAGAGAATTAAGCGGTTACTAATAAGCACTTGTGAGATTAAGTCGCCGGCAAATGCTGGTGGATTATAATCCCCGTTCCACCGTCTCATTAAATAGGAAGATTAATTTTAAATAAAAAACATTTTCTGTGAGAAATTGACTTGAAGGAAAAAGCTGTGGAAACAATATTTTAATAAAAAGCCGTGAAGCCGCGAGGCCTCAGGCAGAAGATAAAAAATAAATAAAAAAAAACTAATTAGGATAAACGTGGATAAGCGTAGACATAGCATAAATAACTCAGCGGTAGAAAGGCTGACTTCGTTAATGCGAGAGTTTCTAGTTCGATCCTGACCTATTGGGCAACCGTAGTACCCACCACTAGCGCATGCTACGAGTTTATTTGGAGGGTATTACGGACTTTTTGCAAATTTTTATTGGAAAAAAGTTTTTGGCGTACATTGTTTTTATATATGTATAAAACTTTTATTTTTATAACAATCAGTTTTACGTTTTTATTAGTAAGAACGGGGCAACAAGTGTGGCATAGACTAGTCACCTCGATTTTTGTTTTTCTAAATTTAGACTGTTTGTCGTAGACACCGTTGTAGCGTGTTGATAGCGAGCCTGCCTTAAGGTTCGATTTGCGCTACGGATGGATATTTGTATTGGCGTCTGTCCTTGTGACCACCCACCTTGTGGCTCTTATTAATTTGGTTGTAAGAAATACTAATATAAGTGTCCTTGATTTTTAAGTTAAGACTTCATCTTATTCTTATGTAATTTTTCTGAATTATTTTTCATACAATGATATTACTATAAATAATACAAAAGGTTTACGTATTCTAGTCCTTGGCAAATTCAGAAGGTACATCATTAAAATAATTTTGAGAAGTGGAACGTAAGTGATCATTATTCGTTATTCGCTTTGTGATATGCCATTGTGTATATATGCCTCTGATATTTGGGGTATGCTTTTTAATAGGTACAATACAATTATGAAAATGTTTTTTTTTTGATTCACTCGGCTTCTTGTGTATAGAAATATTTGGTGTAAGTAGTAGTTCAAGAAGCTATTGAATATTCGATTCCCTTGATTTTATTCTCCGAAGATATTAAATATATATAAATTATTTGTATTAAGATACTTGTGAAATGTCAAGTAGGGTCTGGTCTACTCTTACGACTTATTAAAGCAGTTGCCTGGATTAACTGTTATGTGTATTGCTGTCCCTCTTATTTCGCAATACGTTGAAGTTCCAGCGAGTTAGCCGCTACGAGGAAGCTAACTTCCTTGGATTACTTGTATCAATTTTTTTCCATGCCTGTAAGGCTTATGTGGCTTATTGTGACAATTTAATAGAAATCGTCACGAAACGAAATGCCGTATGCGAGGTTATTCGGCGTGTGAGTATCGCGCCTACTACAAGCAAATGAGCACTCAAGCAAGTGAGTGCGCAGCCGGGTGCGCAACTCTCTTTCTCTCTCTCTGTCTCTCTCTATCCCTGTCTTTTTATCTCTTAACCTATTGAAATATACATGACGACGACTGCGGTATATTAGAGGTACGTTCGTCATCGGTAGGCGTTTCTGGTACAGGGTTCATGGCATAGGTATCAGGCAACTAAACCACAAAGACACAGTAAGATAATTCTTGTATTCTATGTAGGTAGTCAGTAATCACAAATTACAACGTAGGTATAATACTATCAGAGTTGAGTGAACCAACGGTCCCGCTTGGAAGGTACGAACTGTATCGCTCTCTCTACTCGAATGCCAGATACCGCTCTCTCACTTAAAATGTAACAGTTGCCCCTCCAGATGATTTCGATCACGTGACTCGTTACGTCACTGCGTTCACTCCCCACCATCACAACAAAGTCAATTGAGTAACTATTATTGTTAAATTATCGTAATCGTCGACATACAGATTTTATTTCGAATTACTTTCGGAGTAAAAGAAAAAACGTAAATAACTTTGTTCCTTGTAGGAAACCCCCAACCCCACATTGTTTTTTTACAGAAAAAGAAGATAAATTTTAAAATATCAAATACCAAGGAAGGCCCTTCATTAGTTTGTTTTGGTTACTATTAAGTAATTATGCGATAAAAAACGAAATATTCTGAAGTCTCCTAAGAGCGTTCCCTTAAAAACTTCGAAGTAGGCACTTCATTAGAGGCATACGAGTCCTTTTTTTCACTATTAAATACACACACGCATATAGCTAAGGTCGCTAATTAGATGCAGTTAATAAACATTTTACGATTTAGATATAAATCTAACATATAAAAATCTCGTATCACGGTGTTTGTTACCAAACTCCTCCGAAACGGCTTGACCGATGTTTATGAAATTTTGTGTGCACTTTTCACACCCCTTAATTTTTTATTTTTATTTTTCATATAACCCTAAATTTTCACCCTTCCACTATCAACCCTTATTTTCAATAGAGATATTAGTAATTCTAGAATTTTCACCGGGATAACTTCTGTTCACAATTAGACTTTGTTAGGGGGCGTTGCTTTCGGGTCTGCCGGGCCCGCTAGTAATGTTATATAATACATATGCATAGGTAATTACATTTAGACCGGTTAAACTTTATGTTTCCTGGTGATACATGGCAGTAACGTCCAAAGGCTAAAGTGAACTGCCTACTCACAAGATGCCTCTTTACGTCGTGTTTGTAAAACCATAGTATCAATACTAGATTGGTCAAATTTATTTAACAATATTTAGGTTTTCTTTGCTTTTGACACCGTTGTGGCGTTGTTGGTAGTGAGTCTGTCTTCAGTCTCGACGATTACGGTTTCGATTCCGGTTACGACAGGTGTTTGCATTGATCTTACAAATACCTGTTTTGTTCTGGACGTTTGTCCTTGTGGGTCTCCTCACAGTGCCTCGGAAAGCAGGTTAAGCTGTTGGTCCCGGTTGCTATTAAATCAGTCTTGATAAGTAAATTGCTTTAATCCAATGAGTTACTGGTTCGCCCTTTATGTTGCGGAAGTCAGATGTTAATCGCTCTGTGAAAAAACTAGTAACCTGTCAGATGCAGAAAAGAATAATAAGCATACCCTGGATAAATAATCGTATAGTACCGGGAATAATGTTGGGAAGAGGAAGGTGTTGTTTGCTTTTATGAACTAACAATTGGTTTATAGTTTCTTCGAGATAGTATTACATAAAAGTTTTTAACAAAATAGAAGAGCAACAGAAAAAGTCTTATAAAAATAACGGTTTCAGTCAAATCTTCTCTACATATAATAATATGTTTTTAATATTTGATATTAATGTAGTTTGTATATCAATTTTACTTATACATTATAAATATCACAGTTTGCATGAACTATAAATAACAAACCGCCTTAGTTCAGGCAACGCTATAAGCCGGGTCGGTATTATGGGTTTTCGTGAATAACTTTTACGTGTGACTAATCACTATGTTAATTATCTGCATAATAAAGCACGCAAGCACGAAGTAACCAATAGAATTCGGGCATTGAATAAAATAGTTACATAAATTATTAATATGAAATATATTGTAATGTAACCTTACTTTTTTTAACGTTGGGAATTTATTTACGTACACTACTAGTTAGTTAATTAGTTAGTAATAACAGCCATGCTAGTAGTAATAGAGCCATGCTTTTAGCACAAATGGGCTGGCTCGACCGGGAAAGTACTACCTTCTTACAAAAAATCGGCGTGAAGTAGCAGTACTGTTGCGTTTCGTGCGATGAGTGAGAGTGCGGGACGCTGAATCTCCCATCTCCTCTCTTCTCTTCTTTTTTCCTTCACACCCCTTCCATCCTATCCCTTTTTTTATGTTAGAAGTTGGCAAACAAGCATACGGCCCACCTGATGGTAAGTGGCTGCCGCAGCCTATGAGCGCTTGCAGCACCATTAGTAGGTGCCACTCGCGCGTTGCCAACCTCGAGATATTAGTTCTTAAATCTCGTTCGACCAGTAATTTCACTAGCGTACAATGCCCTTCAAACCGGAACACAGTAGCGCCTAAGAACTACTATTTGGCGGTAGAATATTGGACACTGCGGTGGTACCTACCTAGCCGGCCAGTGTGACTGATTGCACTGGTGGAATAATCTCTGTTGTGGCAGAGGTTACCCTTGGGTTGGCAACATACTACTTGAGTTTCTGGTTCACCCATTGGGCTAAGGATAAGAGTATAAGAAGACCCTGAATACATAGCGGGAATTACACCAGCAAGAGAAACACTATATATGTATTTAGTGTAATGCTAAGCAGCAATTCCTGTTTTCGTGGCATAATTATTCCTGTATACTATTTCGAGATAAAAGCCTGTGGAAAAAATGTACTTCAAAGAGATTCAAAATGAACTTAGGCTTTTGACAGTTACGACAAATTGGCGTCTCAAAACGATATAATTATAACTAACTAAAAACGCTGTTCACAGTTTGGTGAACTGTGAGTAACAGCAGGACTAACAAGTTAAAGTTACGACTAATAATATTCTTTTAATTAATGAACGAATTATTTGTTGATGTTGTAAAGTTATAAAAGCTATTGTCGGTAAATTAAATTACTTTTATTAATTTGACACAATTTGATGAAAAAAGATCTTGAGTCTTTTTATTTGACGTTCTTGTATTCTCATTTATAATTTGTAGCTGTACCTACAGAAGCTTAGTGTGTGGGACGACTCAAATTAAAAATGTCGTGTATATTAAGTTGTGGGTGTCTGAGCGTTATGAGGTGCGAGAGACTAAAGCTAATTGAAGTAAATTCTACACAGTAATATCATAAAATTGGAAAATAATACTAGCTCCGTTTACCGCGCTCACTTGCGTGTCGCATCGATATTCTATACTATTTTTATTAGACATCATAATAGTATGTAGTTGACTAGTTAGTACCATAATAATTATGAATATAATTTAAACCAACTCCGAAAATCTAATGAGACTGTGGAAGCTTTCGGCAACGGTCTTTTTCAACTGACGTCAACTTTAAAGAAAAGAGCCCAATTATAATTCTTTGTTCTAATATTCATGATCTGTGCTGTCAATTTCAACGATTGTTAAAAATTTCTTTAAACTAAAGCTTGTACAACTGTCACTGTGAAAAATAAAGTTAAAAGTCTAAGGTTTTTTTCATTACTAAAATTCCAACTGTCCTTTTAGATAATCTCGTAGCATGCGGTAGGTGTGATTACAATAAAAACCCAAGGGGTCAGCATCGAACCTGTAGCTCCCACCTCAACGGAGTCGGCCCTACTACCGTTGAGGCTTAAGGTTTATATTGATAAGGGTCGGTATAATGGTTTACGTATGAGCGATGTGGCATATCACATAGTGCCAGAATATTATATAACAGCTAATAGACACAAGATTGATTCTCATTTCTAAATTTTTGTCCTAAAATAATAATAGTACACTTTGTCAGAACGATTGAAAATAATTACTCTTATATTAGTAGCATTCTCAACAGTGAAATTTATTGTAATTACTTTTTAAGTTTATTTACTTTTTAAATCATGGAGTACCATCTTTTGGCGTTATTTTCTGACTGTAAAGAGATTTAGATTTTTCCTCCTTCGATGGAGGAATGAGAAAACGTTAATTCTGGCTGTTGGTAAACAGTTACCAGTTTATGAAAACATCAGTAGTATTAAGGTGCTGCCGTATTTAGGAGGAAAGGTTGATAGAAAGAAAAAGAGGACACTGGGAATTGGTTGGAAAAATGCTCTTCAGAATCATCATATCTGAGAGTATATTTTTTATAATACTAAAAACATATACTTGAAGAATATCTATACTCTATATAACTAAGAAGGAAATTTCGATATATGATAAATAGAGATTTTTTTAAAATATAATTCTTATTTTCAACAGAAATATTGCCTTGTTTAGTTAGTATTTTATTATAATCCCTATAAAATTGAAAGCGGGACGCTACTAGTATAAAGTTATTTTATTTTATCAATAAGCTTACCTAAGCTCTGAAGCGCCTCACTGCCTAATAAGCTGGGCTCTACGCTTGGGATCTATGTACATAGCTAATAATTAGTTAATACAGTGCTTAGAGGCAATAGTGTTTAAGCTCTAGATTATACAATCTGTAATAGCATGTGATAATTGCTTCGTCGTGATCAAGCCATTCGCTAACGTCACTATAATTATAGTAATTATTTATTGCCAATAAAATAAATATAACAAATATTGAGTTAATATCGGTTGTGCTGATTCATCCAGGCCGAAATTTTACCAAGAAATCAGATTTATGTAGAAACTTAATGTTAAATATAGTCTCTTGCTAAAAAGGAGTACATATGCTGGTGGTTACAGGGTACACCTGATTAGGTACCACCGTACGTTGGCGTGACGTAAAATCTCGTGAAGTGACTGCTCATCAGCTGCGTGTCGAGGCTAGCCAGCGTATTACCAGTTGTATCCTAAAAGGTGGCAACGCAATGAGTCTCTAGCCCCCTCTGACATAAAAAATACTAGAAACTTAAAGTATTGCTGACTAATATAAAATAGGTTTGATTTTGATTTAGATAAATATTAACAAAGTTGAATTTTTATATAAACAAAATACCTTGATGCCAGCATGTATTGAAAATACGTATCATTCGCTTTTTTAACTTGCACTCAGACAGTTTGCTAGAGTGGTAAATGTACGTAATGGGTTTTTCCTCGTAGCGAAAGTGCACTAATTAAAAAAAAAATCTATCGGAGAATGCTAAAAGCTTCATGATGTAAATACTAGGATGGCTTGATGTTTTTGTAACTTGGAATGAGCGGAGAAATTGTCACTTGGTTTTATATATAACTCGACTCATGTATTGGGTTTAGCATTTAGCACCATCGTTACTTTTTGTTTAAATAATGAAAATTAGCAATAATAAGTAAAGTCATTACTGATATTCCGATTTCTCCTACAACAGAGTGTGTAGATTAGGCTAGTGAGCATTACAATAGGAGGCCAAGAGGCCAAAATCGAAACTGCAATATACTATATTATCAGCAAACTGTAAAAAGTATTATGACTTTGCGGATAACAGCACAGTCGATGCCTTTTATACTGGCCGGAAACCGAGTCCTTTTCGTAACAGGTCTCTATATTAGGCATAGAGTTTACTTTTATGACCGCAAAGAAATTTCCCTTTAATGCTTGTATGAATATTCGGATCTATCTATATATCTATCTATCTATTTATTGTTATGTTAAATGTATAAAATGTTGTTGTTAATAGTATATTTATTTGACTTAGTAGTATAACTTTAACTGATCTTACAGTCAAACCAATTGTCAGGTTTTGTAAGACTAGTATAAAACATATTGTTAATAAATATTGACTTAATAAATAAATAAAAATAAAATAAATGGGGGCTAATAGAAACTCCATGGAAATTAAGTTCAATCTAGCTGCAACTATGGTTCTTTAGTTCGTGCTCACGTGGAGTACTGAGCTTATCTCTGTGCAGGATTGCCCAGCAACTTAACTACTTGACTCAATTCAACACTGAGGTCGTTTGTTTTGGTACCTACCAGAAACTTACAGGTGGATTAGAATCCTTAAGTATCCAAAGATACGTTGGCTACCTGAATATCTTCTAGCGATTGTAACATACGAAATTGTTGGAGGAACTATTTAACATGGTGACCTTGTCATAGTTTTACCATTGCAACAATTGCTGCGGGTATGCCATTCATACCATCAGGATTACATTTTAAACAAAAAAAGGCTTAAATTGCTTAAAAAAAACTATAAGTAATAAAATAATATCATTAAAATATTGTTTTAATATATTATATGTTGTTATAGTAAATGATCGACTAATCGAATAAGACCGTTGTGGCGTGCTGGTAGCGAGTCTGCTTTGAGCCTCGACGGTCGCGGGTTTGATTACTGCTCGGATCACGTTTGCTGTAAATATCTGTTTCGGTCTGCGCGTTTCCTTGTGCGACTCCTTAACATGCCTCCGGCAGCATGTTAAGGTGTCGGTCCCGGTTGTTATCATAACATCTGATAATAATGGTGAATTTTTGATGGAGAATTTGATCTTATCCAATGAGTTACTAGTTCGCCGCTTTGTTTTCAATTTGTTTATAATTTAATGCTCAACGTTAATGTAGTACAAGTGATATTTATTGAGTGAGTATTTTTATGCTTTCAATATAAAATATATGAAAATTTTTATTAATTAAAGTGTAAAAGTCTTTTTACTAAAATGTTTTAATCAAATTTTCTATTTCAGCAATATGTTATACGATATTGATAGTATCAAAAAGGCCAGCGTTTTTTATTTCAATTTTTATAATAGGTATAAAAAGTTTGCTTTGAAGCTTTTTTATAGGTTTTATGAAATATCAATTCATACAGTTTTTGCTTACAGAAATATCAGTTTTAATATTAATATTTTTAATTGTAATATAAAAACTGAACTGCTTCGGTAAAGAAAAGTCAATTTATAAAAACAGTTTGATGATTTTATACAGCAATTAAATATTTAATTTAAATTGCAAAAAGATTATTATTTTCATATAGGTAACAACGACATTTTTGTTTATTCTCTTTTAGTTTATTACAATTTTCACCTTTGAAATTTGATGTTCATTTTAACAAGTTTACAAGTTTGAAACTGATAGTACTGTGAGTAAAGTGTCCTCATCGCGAAGGTTATTGCGATGTCCGCATTTATATTACGCTAAGGTGGATTAATCATTTTTTTATATATTTTTATGCTTAGATTAGTTTGAGAGGCTGCTAACCGGCCTATGCTGTGTAATACCTGAATGGTCGTGACGCATTGCGGCAGGCGTAACACCCAATAAGAGATGTGATACGCGATTGATTCGCATCTGAATAAAAAGTAACTAGCATAACTTAATGTTCAATTAAAAAAAAATGGTATTACTGACAATTTCATTTAATAATGCGTTTTTAAAAATAAAATTTGTTTGAGTAGGTAATACGTATCGTATTTGTGTAGTTTTCAATTTATATAATAACTATCTTGTGTTATATACGAAGTGCTTAAAAAATTGTATTTTCATTTTGAGTTTGGGTCTGCCCCGACCCTGTCTATTAAACAATTCATGTTATTCTGTAGAAGTTTATTTTCCTAAGTCTCATAAGACAACAAGTTGGCAAGCACGCATACTACTCACCTGGTAAATGGTTGAATTATACATATTCGTAGGTGTCACTCACGCGTTACCAACGCCGAGATATTGGTTCTTAAATCCACTTGTATAATTTCACTAGCTATAGTGGACACTATATTAACCGAAAGAGAATAAACTGCTTTACGGTAGAATAACCGACACTGCAGTGGTACCTACCTAACCAGCCTCCCACAATAAAAAGCCTTTTGTCTGTAAAATATGTATTAAGTAAATAAAATATGATTTTGAGTTTTAATATGGTTATATTGTTATTTGTTTTTGATGAAAGAATTGACCATAAAAGGTCAACAATCACAAAACAAGATTTAACATCTCGCGGTCGGCCGCTGTCTATATTATGCGCATGGAACGTTGAATATAATGAAATTCTGCTCTTTGTTTATTTTATAAAGGATACTCATTGGGCGAAAAATAGGCTTACGATCTTTTACAGACAGACTTTTGTTTAAATGACTATGTTTATATTTACATAATATTTGTGTATTAATAACTATTATATTGTTGATCGTCTTGAAAGTAGATGATTAATAGAATTTCAAAATTTCAAATATTTTAATGTTTTCTTATAAACTAAAGAACTTATTTTAAAGAACCTAAAAAGATATGTGTGAAGCGTGATTTAAAAGGTAATCAAAAATATCGGTATAAAGCTGAATACGAATTTGTTTTTTGCGTTATTTTTATATTAGCAAAGTTTTTGATTTCCTCATGTAAAAAGTACCTTTTGTTTCCAAATATGGTGAGCACTAGGCCTGACTATAGGTGAAAATACAGTGTATATTTTGCTGCAACTATTTTATACAGTTATCTATTTTGGCACGCATTCTTTTATGTTTTATATAGCCTGACGTAAGAAAATTATTCTTTCACTACAAACTTCTGATATCACACAATGAAAATTATCAAAATTCTACCAACTTGTTTTAGCTAATAGTTACTTTAAGATTTATACGAAAAGTATGAATTTTTAGCACTTTGTTGACAAACCATACTGTCCGATTTCTTATCATTTCTAAGATATCAAATGAAAAAACATTCTAATCTATAACTCAAATATAGTTTATTAGTGACAAATGAAATGAATTTTATAGTATTAGATGATGAATAACGATTTTTGGTGGTTTTCGAGGTTTTCCTTCTTATCGAGTGGATAGTGGCCAACCTGATGTCAGAGTTGTTCAGATCGCCGTATAGGCCCCTGACTTGACTTTTTGACTATTATCAAATTGATATCAGTCGGGGTCGACATTTTACTTGTCTTACGAAGCATGGAGATGCTCAGTTGAAATACAACTATGCGGTAACCCATCTAGTGACTGACCACGCCTAAAGTTGCTTACCTCACCGATCGCTTACCGATCACTGAGCGAGTTTTTGCGTCTCAGGCTTTCTTCGAGCTAAATGTATAACACGTGAGACAATATGAAGGAAAATATGACTTCATCAAAGATCTAGCAACATTCGCAAATTCATTGACCGTGTGACCGGCTCCGTGAAAATAATAAAATCTTGGTGTCATTACAGGTTCATCTTCCTAGTCCATTATTTAAATACAAATTAGTAATATTAAGGGGTGTATCTCCTGCTCGATTAATGTTAGGCAGAGAACTAAGATATAGGTTTAGTTTATTACGTCCACCACTTTTACTGTAGAGACAGTACAGGAGAAAGTGGAGTTAAGTCCCGTTGTACGTTGTGGGGTGTTTCTTTAGTCAGACAAAAATAAGTTAACCACTTTTTGTGGCTCGTTGTCAATCTATACTATAGAGGTACACACAAAGAATACAGTTTCAACCGGCACTTCACTGGCAGATACCTGTTTGAAGTAAGAATAACGTAGGATAATTTATTTTAGAAAAATAATTAGCTTTGGGTGCAATAGAAAGTGTACATTTTTTTAAAAGTTTTTAATACAAACCATTAATTATTGAAATATAGAACTACATATTTAAGGTTAATTATAGCATCAGTAATTGAAGTAATTGTGTTGACTCCCAAACGATGCCTGTATCTTGGCTGTTCAGCTTTAAGCAGTTTATACAGTTGCTTTTATGTCCTATTAGACGAAAGCGTCGGCACTGGACAAACCCATCGCCCGCTATTGGGATAATCTTTGTCATAGCAGAGATAATTTCAACAATGCCCTCAGTCACACTGGCAGCAAATCTTTTGTTGCAAGAAGCCAGCTACGTAGGTACCAAAGCAGTAGTATCTTTGACATTTCTGTATGTCGGTTTGAAGGGCACTGTAGGCTAGTGAAATTACTGGGCAAAGGAGATTTAAGAATTAATATCTCGTTGTTGGCAAAGCGTGAGTGGCACCTACTAATGGTGTTGCAAGCGCTCATAGACTACGACAACCGCTTATCATCAAGAGGGCCGAATGCTTGGTTGCCAACTGAGTAACATAAAAAAAGACATGGTTCTATATAATTATTATATTTTTTTTTCTAACTTATTACTAGAACGATATAATAAACAATAATTCTGTACATCATGCGAGTGAAACCGCAGGCACAGCCAGTCAACAATAGACTTAGTAATATTATTTGCTCGTGTAAATTACATGTATTCATGCATTGGTAATAGTTCAATTTCTGTTCAGTTATGTGAATCTGCATGAGATCAAGTGCGGGCTTCTGTGATATGAAATACAGGTTGAAGTCATGGCGCTTTGACCGGTCATGTACGAATTTGTATGATCACTTTGAGAGCGAAGCAAGTATGCGATTTCCATCCCGTTAGTAGGTACTAGACAAGTTCTAGATATTCGAACTCAATTGGCTCTTAACGTACAATGTGTTAGAGTGATATTTCCATCCAATATTCCTGAAACAAACTGCGAGAAATAGGATGTACACTTTACATTAAAATTTTATTGAACAAAAAATTAAGGCCTCCGCTGTCCGTCTAACTGTACGGCCTATCTCACGTACCTTCATATTTTTTGTTTTCTTTGTACGACATCTCATTTTTTTAATGTTACAAGTTGGCAAACAAGCATACGGCCCATCTGATGGCAAGTGGCTACCGTAGCCTATGAGCGCTTGCAGCACCATTAGTAGGTGCAACTCACGGGTTTCCAATCTCTGTAGATACTTGTTCTTAAATCTCCTCTGCCCAGTAATTTCACTAGCCTACTGTGCCCTTCAAACTGGAACACAGTAATGCCTAAGTACTACTATTTGGTGGCAGAATATTTGACACTGGGGAGATATCTACATAGCCACCCTGTTGCAACAAAAGACCTACCACCAGTGTGACTGATTGCACTGGTGGAATAATCTCTGTTGTGGCAGAGGTTATCCCAGCAGCGAGCGATGGGGTCGTCACACCCCGACGCCGGAAAAAAAAATTAATATAAAAATAGTTTGAATTTTCATAAATTGTGTATTTCTATGGCTGCTATATCAACACTAGTAAAAAGAAAATTAAAGAAGATTTCCACACAAGAAATTTGATATTTTTATCAGACAAAAGTACGCAACCTTTTATATGTGCGATTCCGACACTGTGGTTTATTTAATTTTTTTTAATTTTTAATAAATCCTAGTGATTAATTAAGTTTTAAGAAATTCATTAGGTGGAGGCAAATATTTAAATTAATTTTATAATATTTACTAAAATAGCAAGTAAGAATAAAAATATCTATGGGCCATTTTGTCTGAATTAAAAATGATTTTATTTTATTTATTTTACTTTTAAAGTTAAGTTGTGTGAAGTGTAGAAAATTTGTTTGTAGCTTTCCTTTGATCCTAAAGTTTACAGCCAAATTTTCCATACATTAAATGTTTGAATGATTGCAATAACGGCGTCAGGATTTACCGTTTAATTCAAATAATTTATGCGATAACGGCAATTTTGAATAATGGCCGCGAAACTATTACTTCGGCGGTGATTGGTGATTGGTGATTCAAATTAATTAAAAACATTAAATATCCGGTGGCTAAAAGTTGCCATCAAGATGATCAGTTAGGTGTTGTCATTGGATAAGAGTTGAGGATCTGAACACCACCATAAAACGGAAGGGGAGGTTCGGGCGGGTAGGACCGGTCGATATACTGCGGAGCGCAGGCGTGGATCTTGTACTGAGGCAAAACCCTGAGAACGTGCTAGTCCGCCGGCAGGCAGACACGCGGCTGCTTGCAGCCAGCGCCGCTGCACGCGCGTTTCAAACATGCATACGAAACGGTCGCGTCACGTGCGCAACGTAGCGCTTGTGATATCCCTCGCGATCGCCTGTTTGCCGCACTTTGATCATGCCGCGTGAGTATATTACTTTTAAAAACTTTATAAACTTTTTAAAAAGTTTTTTTATTTTTTATTTTCGAAGTAAAGTTTTAGTTTCGACGATACGAAGTCATATGATAAATTTCATCGTATTTCCGTGCTTACCGTTGCAATATCGTGTGGAAAATGAAATTTTAAGCCATTTTACTACATATAAATGATTATTATGGAAAAAGTGATTTTTAATTATATAAAATGTTATTTTACGGGAAAAATTATACAACGCTCAGAAATTATTTAATAATTATCTAATAGGGTAGGTATCCACATAAATATAAAAAATTTAATTACATAATTATACGTGAATTACATTTTTAACATTCAATTTTGAAGGAAAATTTTTTCCTGAATATTACTAAAAAAATTTAAATTGTTTAAAAAAAGGAGGATACAAGATTACTTAATCGCCGCCACATTTACCGACGGAAACTATTTTTTAAGGCTTATTAATATATATATTATTATTTTTTATATATATTATTATTATTTTTTTCTATGGCTTTTTATATTTTTCTTGTCTTTTTCGTACTAGTTAATTAATGATGTTAAAAATGTTTGTTAACCCTCTCATGACATTTCATTAGATTGAAATACATATTTGTGATTTTATTTTTTAGAGTTTTACTTTTTACGGCAAAATGTTCAAGTTTCGCAAGCGCTTATAGGTTGCGGTGATTGCTTACCGTCAGGCAGGCCGTCTACTTGTTTGCCAACCGTCATATCGTAAAAAAGACTGAAACTCTGATTTTCCATTTAAGATTTTATCGCTAGTTTTTCTATTAATATAGGCTACGGTCATTTGCCTTCCACCAGGCGGGTCAGCTGCTCATTTTTTGCCTAGTTTAGAAAAAATCTAAAAGTACAAATTTTGTTATGAAATTTCGTTGTCACACTAACATTTCCTCAAAAAAATCGCGCATAAAACATTTGACAAACTTAATTATTATTATTTATATTTTACGAATAAAAAAAAGAGTTTTTATCAGTTCGGATGTAAGACTGCAGCTTAGTCCCAAAGTACATACGAAAATGCAATAGGCAAAGAGGACATTAAAAGTCAATAAAATAAAAAAAATAAAGATACCCAAAAAGACACGCAAACAAATATGATAAAAAGGATAAAAACTTTTAAGATAATTTCGTCCGTGAATTTTCTATAGTAAACGGTTTTTCAAAATTTAACTCTACGTAAAATTTTCATAGCGGGGATGTGATGTATTGTTGAGCTTTTTATAAAAATTAATTTTTATAAAAAACATATCTTTTTAACTTAGTTATTATTATTCAATTATAACTTATTTTTAGATAAAAAAGATACAACTCAATTATTAATTAATATCAAATCGGCATATGTGGTTCAAGAAACCCCATCAGAAAAAAAAAATATTATAATCGTTTTTATCCTTTTGTGAATGTTAATTAAAAAAACATAATATTAGTAATTATAAAATATAAAAATAAAAAAAAAATGAAAAACAAGTTACAAACATACTCAAATGTAAACACGTCATGACTACACAAACATATAACATTACGAATATACCAATTTATTAAGATCATAGGGAAAAATTCGAATATTTAAATATACTAATACCCGAACTTGCGAATCGACGATCACACGAACATACATAAATACGATCACACGACCATTCTAACTTGATTGTGAAAAAACAAACATACGAACATATGAAAAAGAAACTCACAAATACTAACAGACGATCACATGAACATACAAGCACGCAAATATATATAGAAAAAAACATTCCCGCTCTAATCTTGATACTCAAAGAGACGATTACATGAACACACAAGCACGCAAATATACATAGAAACAAACATGCCCGCTCTAATCTTGATACTCAAAGAGACGATCACATGAACACACAAGCACGCAAATGTACATAGAAACAAACAGACAAGCAAACACGCCTGCTCTAATCTCGATACTCAAAGAGACGGTCACATGAACACACAAACACGCAAACGTACATAGAAACAAACATACAAACAAACATGCCTGCTCTAATCTTGATACTCAAAGAGACGGTCAAATTAACGCACAAACACGCAAACGTACATAGAAACAAACACAAGCAAATATGCCGGCTCTAATCTCGATACTCAAAGAGACGATCATATGAACATACAAACACGCAAACGTACATAGAAACAAACATACAAGCAAACATGGTTGCTCTAATCTCGATACTCAAAGAGACGGTCACATGAACACACAAACACGCAAACGTACATAGAAACAAACATACAAGCAAACATGCCTGCTCCAATCTCGATACTTAAAGAGACGATCAGATGAACACACAAATACGCAAATGTACATAGAAAGAAACATACAAGCAAACAAGCCTGCTCTAATCGAGATAGATACTCGCAAGCACACGTTGTATGGAGAGGGCATAAAACTTTTGCCTTAGGTGACGATTTCTACCAGCCAACTCCTACCAACGCCTAAAATAATGTCGTTTTATAAACCACAATGTAGATAACGTAATAAAACTGTAAACAAAAAAGTAAACTCTAATTTAAACTGTTATCTCGATTCGCTTAAATCCAAAACCTATTTGTATTATTATAAAACTAATATACGAGTACGTGCTACTAAATGAATTTCGGGTATTATAATACTTTGATATTCCTGACCCTAAAACACAGATGTTAAGTTTTTTTCGTTAGTTTGATTGCTTACATATTGATTTAGGAACATTATAATATTTTACATGTTTTGCTTTAAGCCCTTTTTGCATACCTAATTTAAGGTACACTTAGATAGTAAATTTAGGGATTAAAATTTTTGAAATACTTTGATACTTACTGTCTGAAAACAGACAGTTACTACAACGATGTTACTCATTGCGGGTTTGGCGGGTTTGCTTAGGAGAAAAAGTCGGCAAAAGAGCGTTATGAGAAAACGATAAAAGAAAAGCATTACGCGTTACCTCGCGTTTTACGGTTTTTTGAAGTGGGTTGGCAAGGGGTGACAAGGGCTGGCATGGGGTGTTATGAGGTGGTGTCAAGGGGTGACTGGGCGTGGTGTGGTAAGGACTGAATTGTAGTGCACGGAATAGCAAAGGGTGGGGTGGCAAGGATTGTCATGGAATGTAAGGGATGACAAAGGATGGCAAGTTGAAGTGGGTTGGCAAGGGGTGACAAGGGGTGGCATGGGGTGTCATGAGGTGGTGTCAAGGGGTGGCTTGGGGTGGTGTGGTAAGGACTGAATTGTAGTGCACGGAATAGCAAAGGTTTGTGGCAAGGATTGGCATGGAATGTAAGGGATGACAAAGGATGGCAAGGGATGGCATGGGGTGGTAAGAAGCGGATTTGGGTATTATATGATTTATATTTAAAAAATGATAGTAGGGAATGATATGAAATGAAAGAAATTCCCGAGACACATTTATTTTATTAATTTGTACTATTTTATGTCGGTACGATGATGGAAAAAATATACCAATAAAACTACGTTCTAGGTATAATGTATACGGATATTACCAGAAACTTATATAAATAATATTCAATAAATTTTCTTAAACGTTAGTCATAAAGGAAAAATAGATTTAGCAATTTAATTACAAAACAATAAAATAAAATTCACCTGTAACAATAAATAATTACAAATGAACGTCAAATTTAAATATTTAATTAGGTAGAACAATTTCTACAATGTAATTAATTAAAACACCTAAGAGTATCACGTCAATGACTGTATTAAAATTAAACAGAATTCCATAAATATTTCTCCATTCAGGGTTATGTTTTGACGGTGTAATTTACAGATTCCAGTAATAAATAATAATTCAAGCTAAATGAAAACAGTGTTAGAAAATAAAATTACATTTAAATTAAGTATCTGCCAATAAAAATATTCGATTCATTTTATGAAGTTGAGTTTTTCCTTGGTTACTTTTAAATATTTGTCTTTTAACCGGAATAAAGTTAATATTTAGAGTTATTTAAAGTTTGTAATGAAGTGTTTTTTTTTCTTCTTGTGATGAAGATACTTTAATTTATTTGTTTGTGATTTCTAGTACTTTTCTGTTTTGATTTTCTACATCGTCTAATTACAACAAAATATAATACTGTTTCAATAATGTTGTTTCTGAACTTGGTTACCTTTTTCTTTCATAACTGGATATTTTCCATATAAAATTCCATCGCGATTATTTAATAAATAACTTCTGAGATAATGAGCAGAATTGCTACCCGAGATCGAAGCCTAATTACTTGAAACACTATATTTAAATTGTCCTCGTTTCGAATTTAATTGCCTAACGCGTTACCTACGCGTTACTGTACTTTTTTTTAATCGCTCTCTTAATTTCCAATTAGTTACGACTGAAATTTAATCTCTTAATTGGTTTGAAGGATAGATTGAATTACGCCCTTAAAACAATTATCGTATCTTCAATTCATAACAATAAGTCGGATATATTTACTTTCGTATAAGTAAACTAGGTTTTGCCCACGACTTCGCAAGTGTTACATTTGGAGTAACATAACCTTCTTTTTCATAAAAGTTTCAAATATGTTTCCAGCCAAACTATCAACTAATTTTTCATCCCTTCAGGGTTTGAAGTTAAGGAAAACTTAAAACTCGTATTTCTTTATCTTTAATAGTGCACAAAATAATCATGCTTCTTGCTTCAAAAATTACGGACATACAAGCTTTCATCCTTTTTTCACACCTGCGAATACCACCTGCTTTTAGGTGGAAGGTGGTTTCTTTATTTTAAATTGTTCCCCAAATAACAAAATGTCTTGTTTATAGTTTAAAAAATGACGGACTTCTATAAAAACTTTCAACTCCATAACGGTTGAATTTCGAAAAATCAATATGTGGCGATGTTTAACTTAACTTCTGTTGTACAAAATATTTTTTTTTTTTTAGTTTTGAAGTCGGTGTATAAATATTTTTAAATTATTTTGTTTATACTTTTTAGTTGTGAAAGAGAGTACTTAATGATGAATGCAAAAAGACTTATACGGTTTCCTCATTGATGCCATTGCCAGAACTGGATCAGAAATGAATATACAGTCCACCAGTCCAATAGACCTCCTCCTTTTTTTAAGTCCGCTAAAAATAGTTTCACGTTTGAGTAAACATAGAAAAGATTTACAACGACGAAGCGTAATTGAAATCGGTTATATAGACAATGGCTAGAGAACACCTAGACTATAGAATTAAGTGCCAAGGTCGGTGTGAAAAGGGGTCAGTTAACGAACGATTACGACCTCGGATTCTGGAAATCTAACCTAGATCGTATTACGTAGCTGGATTTGGTGTAGTGTCTGCCATTTGGCGTATTTATTGACGTCATTTCAAAATTACGTATTTATCTACATTTTGTAATGAGATCAAGTGAAAATTTACGTATAAAAAACTGAGCTCTAATTAAGCTTATTATTTTAAAAAGATATTCTGTAACTGTATGTGGTTCTTTTTTTGAAAGCATTAACTGGAAAAATATGTGAACCCAAACATTTCTGCAAAAAATCGTTGTCATTTATCCTAAGCGAAATAGTCAAAATTTGGAATTATGATTCTGAGAAAATATTAAATATGTGCGGCACTGGTTCCCAACTTCAAGCTAGTGTGTCAGTGGCTCTGCAACCTCGTTCCTGGTTCTGCGGTGGCGCAATCGGTCTTGCAACCGAGAAAGAATGCTTTTCTATTGAAGGTAGCGAAGATAGGTCCTAATGGTGACCGTCGTTGCAAGATGGATTTGTTGTTGAACTTGTTAAACCCAAAGGTCCAGAGAAGACCGCAATCAGCTCCTTGTTGTTGTATGAAGCAGAAACAAAAAATAATCCATCACACATTTGTTCAAGTCTTTTCTTACTCAATTAATAACTGAAGCTAAACTAAGTTAAAGCGCTTAATAAACTCTTATGCTATGACATATCCCGTTCTAAATGATGGTAAAATTTTAAGAGACTGCCACGGAACCAAAATTTATTTTTCAAATATTTAATTTCAATGCTTAAAATGGAAATCAATTCTATACATTATTTTTGTAATTTTCAATATAGACGTATCCTTAATCTCCTGGTTGTGCTAATATTTGATATCAAAATATGAATAAAAAATTAAAATATAACGTAACATAAGCCCGCTAGACCGTTTTTTCTAAAGCTTTGAACTTTTTGAGAAGAAAGATTATAAGATTACCCCGCAATCCCGAACCGAAAAAGTTTGTTGGAAATAAAAAACATAACATTCATGTGATGTATTTAACATACGTGAATTGTATAATTATTTAAAAGTGCAGCATTATTCCCTTGTCATATAATCAGTGAAAGAATGATCTCTTATTTATTTATAACATAAAATCAGAGGAAGATTATAGTATGTCGGTTTGAGCACTCCTTGGTCTCTAAGATAGTAGTCAACAAATTAATTGCAATATCATACAATGACTAATCGCTGGATTAAAATAACATGTACGACGAGGTAATAATAACTAATATAATTTTTTATCTCACTAAATTGGCACACAAGGATACGACCCACCTGACGGTACATTTATTAATGTCACTCACGCGTTGCCAATTTCGAGATATTGGTTCTTAAATGTCCTTTGCCCAATAATTTCACTAGCTACAGTGATCTTCAAACAGCAGCACAGCATACTGCTTTGCGGTTGAATAATTGACGCTGCGTTAATAACCTATCTAGCTGACTATTATTTTTAAAAAAATCCACTCATATTCTCATGGGTACAGAAAATACAAAAGATATTTTTATCGAGAAAAAATCACAGTTTGCGAAGGGTAGAATAAACATTGATTTAGTCGACATAATGTATGAGCAAAGAGCTATAAACAATATTGGAACAAATATTTGATGAAACGTTTTAACGTATGAATGTGTCGGAAATTTAATCCTCTCACCTAACGACGAGCTTAATTATGACTCATCATACATACCTGCATACATGGAATAAGCGTAACCTCAATGAATTGTTTGCATTTAGGGATCGAAAGTGTTAACGTTGCTCCAATAATTAAAAATCCGACACACGTACAATGGTTTCAAATTTATTGCGATTTTAAATTTATTGAAATATAGTTGCACTAAATAATTTATATAAATTTTACCTTAATAAATTAATACAATTAGAAAACAACAAAATAGAATCCTCTGAAACCAAAACCTTTATTTTTTAGAACATTCACCTTATTATGAAGTATAATTATACGATATAAGATTCCTAAGAATCCATTCTGTATATTATGATGGAAAAGTATCGTTAAATAAACATAGAGTCATATTGTTGTTTGTAAATGGAGGCTTCATCATCTATATTACTTACACTTCAAGGCAATGATTGTTACAGGTTAAACCTAAATTTACTTGCAGTTCTCCATTGCACGTTACTCGATATTGCTAAGCATTTCTCGGAATATAAAATCGGAAATTCAGCTAGCATTCGTGAAATACTACATCCTATGCAAAGTAAACTAATCCATGTTGCCCTCGAAACTAAGTCGGAAATAGGGTATTTTCGTAGTTTTATCAATATTCACACAAATTCGCCTGAAATATTGACTGCAATTGTGAAATAGATTGGCACCTTATTTAATTCATAAATGGACAAGAATGTGCAGTGCTATATCAATCAAATTTTATTTGTAGGCGATATTCAATTTCTGTAATTTAAACAAAAAATGCAACTTTGTTTGTAAGCTAACATTCTAAGCATTGCACGGTCCAAGTTATCATAACCGCCGACCACCAGCAAATAGGCAATTATCAGCGCTTGCAACAACATTCATTTACATAATATGTCACTCACGCGTTGCGATCCTTGCGATATTGGTTTTTAAATCTTCTTTGTCTAAAAATTTCAATAACTAGTGACTTTCAAATCAAAAACAAAGTTATGAAAAAATCTTATATATCTCAAGCTCAAATTTTTCCAGAATTTTTAATCCCATAGTTCAAAAGTTAGATGGGGGGGGACACAATTTTTATGACCTTAGGAGCTAATATCTCAAGAACTACTGACTTAATGAAAAAAGTCAAAATCAAACCTCGTCATCATTTTGAAAGTCCTATACAAAGTTATCTCGCACGTTGACATACGTCGAATTTTTTTTTTCAATACGCAATTACATTTATGGACTGCTACCCTTAATTCTTATATATTTTAAAATTTCATTACAGAATCGTTGTGCGGTTCATAGAATACACCTATCACTTAAATTTCGTAGAGATAGAGCCAATGGTCTCCGAGTAAAATGACTGTGACGTACGGACAGATGGACGGACAGACGGACAGACGGCCAGACGGACAGACGAACGGACGGACAGACGGACATGACGAAACTATAAGGGTTCCGTTTTTGCCATTTGCCTACGGAACCCTAAAAACGGTAAACTTCTCAAGACTATAAATAATTTTCTCTTGCAAAACGTCAAATGTTTTGTGGGAAAAGAAAGCGCGTTGTTATATTTTAAAGTATCTCGAAACTTATACCGCTTCGGAAAATCTAAAATCCAAGTTTGTTGTGATTCACCTTGCTGTTCCACAGTTGTGTTGTTTTCCTAACTTTTGTTCAACTGACGATTCGCTGTAGCGGCGCGTATTTATAGCTATGAATGGCGACTTTAATTGCACAATGAACAAAAATACAGCCTTTTTGACTACCATTTTGCGTTTTTCTATTTTTAATAAAAATAATAATAAAAGCTACACACTCAACGATCCCCATTAGAATAGTTATATCCTGTGTCGGGGGTCTGGAAACATAGACACACAAAGACAAGGACAAGCACACCCAGATCGAAAAACATGCCTATCAATACAAACATCTGCACCGAGCGAGAATCGAAACCGCGACCTGTGGCGCTTAAGGCAGGTTCGCTACAGCTGCGGCAGAAGGTCGTAAATTATTATTAATAGACTTTAAAGAGAAAAAGTTTATCGTTTCTTCTAAAATCGTATTCTAAGTATACGTGATAGTTTCGGCGGCTATAAACTCATTCTAATGATGTTTTCTGGATCTTTCAATAATCAACCTTCAATTTCAAAAAAAATTAATATGTGATGATCTGGTTAAGGTCTTCGAAGATACGGAGCAGAACTCCTAAAATTATAATAATCACCGCATTCACAGTATTTTTATGTATATATTAGGTCATAGGCCTTAGACTTTGCGTACTAGAAATCGTGTCAAAGCTTGTTTTTATGAGACAAGTTCTTATATATTTCCAAGTGGTGTTGTCATTTCATGCTGATACTCCACTCAAACTCCTTAAGAACTTATTATTGACTATCTCGGAGTAGTAAAGTTGAACTAAGTTTAATTTATGCGGCAGTATACTATAGTTTTCGCTCGGTGTAAATAAATTTTTGATATACTACGTGGTTCTTTGCATTGCTTTATTATAAAATTAAAAAAAAAATTATTCAGATCTTTAATTTTTAGACTCGCATCTTTAATTTTTAGTCTCACTTTTAACACATTTGTCGGCAGTTTTGTTGAAACACAACTTAATCGAAATATTACTTCTACGTGGTTAAGATTAATACTTATCATCTGAAAAAGACTGAAAAGATATATAATTAAAATTGTATTATTTGGATCTAGATCAAAACATTAATCACTCAGTATGTAGTTCGTTCCCAAAAATACAGTTCCCTATTATTCTGTATACAAATAATGCATTTTTAACCGGACTTTTAAATATTTTGCCATTTTGCGTTATATAAAATCTGATCATTATGTTATTATATAAAATGATTTATTTTATTCTAAGGTTGCCAACATTAGTGTATAATAGTTAGTACGTAATACTAAGTAGTAGAAGTAGATCCTTGCTTCTCTCAGCACAAATGGGCAAACTCGATCGGGAAAGTAACCCTTTACAGAAAATTGCGTAAAGTAACAGTATCAGTAGGTATTGTTGGATTTCGTGCGATGAGTGAAAGCGGTGGAGGCCTTTCTCTTCCTAAATTTTTCCCTATATTTGGGTTGGCAACGAGTATGTGATACTTCAAGTAGTTCTGCTAACAACTAATTTAACTTTAAGCTATATATTATGTACCTACTTCGTTAAAATCAATCCCATTATATATAGCAAATAGGGGTGCCTATTTTGTAATAATTATGTGTGTTTGATAGAAACTCTTGATTATTCTGAATTTATAATAGCTTATTAAGTGGCTGGCGTCACATAATACACTATCGTGTATACAAACGAGAATTGATACACAAAGCTATTAATTACACAACAATGCATATTCGCTTTGCGTTAAATCATGTACGAGGCGACGTTCAGGTGTTGTTAGATCATATTAAAATAGAAGTAGAGACTATAATATAACAACGACCTTTTGATTAGTTTACGTCTGTATGCTGATGAGTGTTAATGTTTCACTCAAAATGCAGAGTGATTAGCATTTTCGGCTTACAATTTGGTTGATATTTTCGAAGATTTTAACCAAAGTATAACATGTGTAACAAGTATGACTGTCACTCGATCAGTAGCGGTGGCGAAGAAGGTATTCTGTTAGGTAGGAACTTTATCGGAATGAAGTAGTGTAGTGATGTGATTTAGTACAAATCATCACGTAATGAAATGCCGTATGCTGTGTGTATATCAAAGAAGTTAGTCGCAGCCGGCTGCGCAACTCTCTCTCTCTCTTTCTCTATGTCAATGTCTCTTTTTATCTTTTTCGCCCTAGCATTATTCCTCGTATTTTATTTTACCCAGGGTCTGCTTATTACTCTTATCCGGATTTGACAGGTTACTAGTTTTTACACGGAGCGATTGCCATCTGACCTCCACAATCCTAAGGGCGAACCAGAAACTCATTGGATAAGAGCAATTTACTTATCAAGAGTTAACGATTATTATCAGATGTTATTGATAATAACCAGGACCGATAGCTTAACGTGCTCTCCGAGGCACGATGGGGAGACCTACGGACAAACGCCCAGACCGAGACAGAAATTTTAATAGACATCTGCCCGAGCGGGATTCGAACCCTCAACCGTCGAAACTAAAGGCAGACTCGCTCCACACAACGCCACAACGGTGTCCATTTCTCTTTTTATCATATAACCAATTTAAATATACAGATTTCATTTTGAATTACATTCGGAGTTAAAGGAAAAACGTAAAAACTTCATTCCTGACGGGAGTCCCTCGACCGCATAATTTTTTTTCTCCGGCTTCCTTATTTCAGATTTCCACGTTTACCGATACCGATATCACTACCGATACCGATATTACTGGTACCGATATCAAGTATGTAAGTATAAATGTATTTATCTAAATCTTTTAGACAAGCTCTTTGGCTTTATTAAGTTTTATAAATTTATTTGATCGTGGCACGAGCTGTTAAAAAGTTAATTAGCATCGATTGAGACTATTAATTAGAATAGATGGCGGTTGGTTATTGGAGTTTTTGCCTTTATCGCTGTTTTACATATAATACTCGAAAAGGTCTTAAATATATCAAAATTTCATTTATCATCAACCTGATTAAACAAAAATAAGTTTTTTACTAAAATTCCATAAAAAAAATAAAATTTTATCTATTTAATACCTTTAAACTAGCAATTCTTGTATTTTGCTCGGTTCGATTCTTGATGTTTCTAGTACAATTATTTTTACCCATTTTTTTAAGCATCTTCTTTCCTTCCTTCTTTTGTGAGAAAAACTATTACTGGGAGCTTCAATATATATTTCAAAGACGTTGTGGCACAGCGGCAGAGAAGCTGCCTTAAGCGTCACAGGTCGTGGATATTCCCGCTCGGAGCAGAAGTTTGTATTGACCATACAGGTATTCGTTCCGGTCTGGATGTGTGCTTTAGTTGTCCTTGTCTTTGTGTATGTTTCCAGACCCCGACACAGGATACCACTATCCTAATGGCGTTGAGTGTGTAACGTTTATTTATTTACTAGCTTCTGCCAGCGGCTACACCCGCGTGAATATAGTTTTTAATACAAACTGTGAATAACCTCCCCCCCCCCTCCACCTTTTACAAACTTCGAATATCATATTTATTTATATCGTATCAACAGCCTAAAAATAAATTTCAAGCTTCTACCTCTAAAAATGGCGATACTTCCATTCATCTTTTCATCCCCATTTTCAACCTTTTACTACCCTTTTTTCACATTAAAAGTAGGCTTTCTGAGGCTCTAGAGTGTCTGTGTAGTAAATTTCATTTAAATAGACAGACAGACAGAAAACAACATCTGTGAAAAAATTATTTCATTTTTTTCGGAATGTGTATTGCTGTTGGCCCTACTGGCCTTGACAGCGTCACCGGGCGGGGGCCGAGTACAGAGACTCAGCCGTGATAAAGGGGCAGCCCTCACGGGGCTCAAATTTGATTCCGTCCTTAGGGTGCCTTTTGCGAAGCCGAACCACGGCTAAGGACGTCATCGGAGATGGAGTATTTCAATTTCAGGCTAAGCGTTGATATGCCATTTGTATGCCATGTATCGTTGTCCATGTATGCATGAGTTTTCAAACATGTGTTAAAATAAAATGTAATTTAAATCAAAAGCACTAACGAGTATTGATATAAACTTCGAAGCAAAATAAATTTCTACCCGTTTTTGACCCCGTTAGGGGATGAATTTCAATGAAATACGAAACACATCTTTCATCAATGCTTTTTAAAAAGGCTTATGCTATATTTGAAGTAGATTGAACCAAGTAATCGCGTTGTCCCATACAAACTTTGCTCCCTTTTTCAACCTTTTTAGAAATAGAATTTCGGAAAATCCTTTCTTATCGGATGCCTACGTCATACAAAGAACAACCCCTTCAAGTTTCAGGTCTCAACGATCAGCGGCTTAGGCTGTGCGTTGATCCGTCAGTCATTCAGGACAAAGCTTTATATTAAAAGCCTTAAATGTTTTTAAAAGCAAATTCAACTACACTCAGTGTAACGTAAGCCGCTTGTTCGCTTCGAGCTTTGAAGCCGATTAGTGAAGCTGTGATAGCGTTAAAATCAAATTTTCCGTATAGAATATCGTTTTTCCCTTAATAATTTACAATCTGTTTTATGAATAACGAGAAATGAAACTGTTTTATATAATATCTACCGCTTGATATTATGCTAAATAATTGAGTTGGTATTATTTTAAAATGTGTAAAATTTCTAACGTAATAAGAACAAAATAAAATAACTTAAACTGAGTTTGATTGTTTATAACGCTTTCACGGCCCCGCTAGCGTGGTATACAGATTATTATTTAATGCGCGGAACCCTAATTCTGGTTCTAAAATAGCCTAGCTTACTCCTTATAATATCAGCTATCTGGCAGTGAAAGTGCCGTAAAAACCGGCCCAACCGTTTCAGAGATTGGCCGGAACAAACAGACAGACAGACAAAGATTTAAAAAAAAAATCATCACACATTTTTTGTGTACATAATTTTTATGTAACATACATATATGTTACGCAATATCTTCGGCATTGATGAAGCGATTTTAAAGATATAATTATATAATAATATCATATAATTCCACTGAAGTGACGAGACCGACTATATAGACAAGTGCTCCAGAGAACGGAACTGTACAAAGTATAACAGCAAATTACCCATAATTTTAGACCTAGACCTAGTTTTTAGACCTATGTCGTATATAGTTCTTAATTAAAATGAGTCTATGTTCAAAATTTTTCGTGATATTTTTTAAATTATGTCGTAAATAATTTATACTTCGTGCTCATCCTCGAGATAAGAGAACAATTGTAGTTTCGCGTAGCAGCTAGTCGTACACTATAGTTGAAAAAGCATATTTTAATAATAATCAAAATTAAAATAAAGGTATTTTCATTTTAACACTGGTATCACCAAAGTATCTCCACTGTGACTTATCGAACGGACCTCATTCGTGTTTTAGTGCTACGCTTGTCTACATGTCATAACGGAATAAAAATTCCGTTTTTTGTTTCGTGTCTAACTTAAAATTTGAAAAGAAATATATTGGTATTCATGGATATCAAACTTTCATCAATTTTATTTATTTATAGTTAATAGTTCTCAGTTTCAGTATAACTGTATGTACTATACATTAAAACGTTTTCTAGTTTTGACAGGATCGGTTGAGAGATTTAAGAATACTGATCGATTGACTTTTTCTTACTCAATCATTTACGTGTACCCTTGCTTGATATGACATGTTAGCATTGTGTCCGGGATGTGGTGATAAACGGGATTACACTAAGAACAAAATTTAGTTGAACCGCCCAAAAATATTTTTGAATTGTAAACAACAAAAAATCTTTCTTTATTTTTCCGTACAATTGGTACAGAACTGTGTTTTTTGTAAACACTGGCTTCGTAGTTTTGATTGTTTAATAAAATTAAATATTTTTTTTTACACGAAGATACATTTATGTTATTTCAGTTCAACCATAATGGTCAACTATTTAATAATTAAAGTAAGAGATTTCGCATCAAGCGAGTTTTTGTGTTCGAGGAACCCCAAATTAAGGGGCTACTTGAATATCTATTTATTTTTTTGTGTAAGATATTTCTGATATTTTATGATAGTATGTATTCTGAAGGGTTAGGTCGGTATGCTAAACATGTTTTTGTGGTCATACATTTTTACATTGCTTATATCGAAAAATGCGTAAAAAACGTGTTCATACAGCCCCTTTACGTAAGTTTTAAGCGTATGCTTTAAAGAAAGGCTTCAATGCGGGCAAGCTCCTCGGAGTTTTCTATTGTTTAATTTACTTTGAAGTTGTGTAATACTTGTGATAAGGAAAACATCACGTGGGGCTGCACGACTGAAGAAATTTTTCGAGACAAGTATTGTTACGAATTCGTTGTACAACGTGTTATGCTTCGGTTGTTTCGGTTGGAGTAGGCCCGTGTCCTGGAATCTATGCTTGGTTGTGAAGGGTCATGGGAGGAAACACTTCTCTTCTGTGAAACCGTAATGTCACAGAAGGACAAGCTGCTAGGAGGGAGAGCTAGGCGATAACGATGGCTTCGGTGGCGGATTCAGGGGAATCCGTTACATAAAACATAAAAGCCCGAGATGGCACCTATTGAATGGAGGCTTGTGCTGTCGGAACCATGGAAGAATGTAAAAGCGCACCCATAGATCCGACAAAAGGCACCGCGCAGAATACCCCGGGGTTTTAGTCGGTAAGAGTTCAGACTCGTACTCAGGTTATGTCAGCATAACCTCTTGTTGCCCCCGTAACAGAGAGGCATCCATGAGGATTTCCCCAAAAAAAGACCCGTAGCCTAGAATAGTTGTGGGATCTGGCAACAACTTAGCTGAATATACAAATTTATACTAAATTCAATAAAAGTTTTTTTTTATTTAGTTTCAAATTGTTGTAAATTCTTTACGATGCTTTCCTTGTAAGTAATAACTATTATTTTATTTAACTGTGTATCTATGACATTTATTTCCAAATCAAATGTCAGTTTTAAACTTATTAAATGGCTCTTTATATTTAAATTCCAGTAAAGATTTATGAAAAATTATAATTAGAAGCGTCAAATAATCTATGATATTTATAACATGCTATAAACTGAAGGCTTTAGGAGCCGTTTCGTTGGCTCTGGCCAAATCTACGGGGTACGAGACCCTTGCCGAATTGATACGACATTACGCTTGCGCAAAAGTATGCTAGTACGTGGGAAAGGGACGGAGATATGTATTGGTGCCAACCTCGTGCAGACACATTGAGCTTGAGCCCCGTTTTATCTGCAACCCACTAAGGCTACAATGAAGAAACAACGTACACATAACTCCGACCACAGAATACGAGTGACGATAGAAGTGCCTTTCATTCGATTCGGGTGATAAAAGAAAATGTATGAATATCTTTATTTTACTCACAAAAATATATTAATACACAGTCGAAAACATTTACAAAATCAAGCAAATACTGCTGTTAACTGGAAGGTTTTGTAGTCAACTACTTATTCGTTTATAGTTTATTACTATAATATTCTAAAAATATGATAAGTGCTATACGTGAATGTTATTTTTTATCAATTAAGCCATTTCCTCCCATTTTTAGAATCTATGCCACGTTCCAACTGGAATAGTTACATCACAATATGGGGAGCGAATAATGTGGGCACCAACTGATATCGCGTATTTCGACCGCAGATTTGTGAATGATTTATAATTTATTTTTTACAAACTGACGTTTAGTGTATTATATATGAAATACTACCGACCGAAATTATAAAATGAGGACTGTTAAAGCCATGTTCTAAAATAGCCAACGTAACCAACTAACTGACGCCCGACAAGAGCAATAAAATGCTACCAAGCCATTTCAAATACTACTATACTAGCTGACAAAGTGATGAGGTCGCGGTTTCGATACCGGCTCGGAGCTAATGCTTGTATTGACTATAGAGCATGTTTTCCGGTCTGGGTGTGACTGTCCTTGTCATTGTATATGTTTCCAGAACCCTGACACAGGATATAATTATCCTAATGTCGGCCGTTGAGTGTGTAGCGTTTATTTAGCTTTTAGTTAGAGTTAGTGTAGCGTTAACATTTATTGCAAAAAGACACCTTCCAAAAAAAGTTTCATGTATCGATTTTCCAAGTCCAATTAGTATTGACTACTAATAAATACATTTTACGCTAGTTAGTATTTTAACGTTGTGAACGGCTCGATAATTATTATAGTTTCAAAAGAAAGATCGCGTGACAGACAGACATTTATTTAGCTTTCATAATTTCATTCGTAAATCTGACTTGTTAAAATAGCTTCGCTTTAACAATTTTCATGGTACTTAGTGAGTTTATTTTAACTTGGTTAACATAGTTCGAAAAATGTTTGTATTGAACGTTTAATAAAAGCACTTTTTAATCGTAAGAAAATTTAATTTATTCTTATAGAGTCATTCAATATTATCAGTTCATTGTATACAAAAACGCTATCTTTGTTTACACATAAAATCATACAATTTAGTAGCGCCGAAACTTATGAAGAATCGTAACATAATATTTTCATTGATTACTTTTTGCTAGTTTAACAAAGCACTAGCGGGCCCGGCAGACGTTGTCCTGCCCCAAAAAAATCTGGGACCCAATAGCAGCGGCCCCTCACTAATTGTGAAGAGAAGTGATCCCGGTGATAATTATAGAATTACTAATATCGATATAAAAATTAGAGATTAATGATAGTAGGGTAAAATAAGTATAAAAACTAAATTTTGGGAGGACCACGCTTAAGATTTAGGGGTATGAAAAATAGATGTTGACCGATTCGCAGACCTACCTGATATGCACACAAAATTTGAAAATTATTGAATTAGTGATATCGATATAAAAATTAGGGGTTAATGGTAGCAGGGTATTATAAGTATAAAAAGTAAATTTGGGGAGGGGGAACATCCTTAGCATTTATGGGTATGAAAAAGATTCGTAGACCTACCTGATATGCACACAAAATTTTATAAATATAGGTCGAGCAAACACTGCGACACGAAAATTTTAGGCTTTTTGTTTGGAGCGGTATCCGTGATAACACTTCACAGATAGTTTGCAGAATATATAATACATGATTCAGAAAGTCTTAAAAGTCAAGCACGATTTTTCCACAAAGCATGGGCATAAAAATAGCAGTGTATCTATGCACCTTTCAATTTTTTCATTCATATATGTAATTCTTTTTTTTTACTGCGCAACATTGTTTCTAAAATGCGTATGCGATGTTAATTCTGTAGAAACCTACAACAAACTATAATAGCTAAATAATATCAATAATACTATAACAGAAAAACATTTTCTTCCCCTCTGAAGCTAGGAAGAGATCTGATGACGATAATTTTAGTTATAATGCTATTTATAAACTTCCCCTTTTAATTTCCGATTCAAATGTCATAAAGTTTTACAAATTTCATACCCAGGGGTGTTAAGATACGCCAAATCAGCTAACAATTAAAATGTGTCTTCATTCATCAATTAAAGAAGCAAACTGACAAAAATTTCTAATTATTTTATCTTAAATGTTAAAAATCGTCATCATTTTTTTATTACAAAATTTAGTAATTACTATGTTGTTTTTATTTATTTGGTCATTGAAATATCTAAGACTAAAAAGTAGGTAATACCCTATGCATATACTATTTCCATATTCATTCTAAAACCGAAATTACTTGCCTACAAAAGTTTATAGCCTCAATAGCTTAACAATAGAAGGGCCGACTCCGCTCCGTTAGCGCGAGAGTAGCCGGTTCGATACTGATCTTTTTAGGCTATTGTCGTACCCACTCCTTCGACTTTATTTGGAGGGGCAATAGGCTTTAGAAAAAAAACTTTACTTGGAAAATCAATATTTTATTGTAACGATTTAGAAAACATTTAAATAAAGTCCTAAGCTGAAACTGGTATGAATATGATATGAAAGTAATTAAGTTTGAATGAACAAAACTTTATGACTTTTATTACTCAAATTGACTCTAATTTGAGATGTGATCGAAAGGTAAGAAAGCTTGAACTTAATAATACTAAAAAAACATTCAATCAATTTCAATCATTAACCTTTTCTTCAAAAATCTTTCTAACTGTAATTTTGTGTAACACAAATATGAATGGCATACTTCATTCTCAAAAAATGCAAAATTAAAGTTCAGTAGAGCCTTTTATAATCGATAATCAATAACTTAAAAGATTAATTTATTTTTTAATTTATTCCCATCCTCTCTTTTACTCGTTCTGAAAGAGATTCTGTATATGACTGATATAGTCATTAAAACGCATTAAAGCCTTCTCTTTGATATCAAACGAAATCGTTTAATTATGGCTGAACTTACATAGCTTTAATAAATTGCTAGAGAAATATTATATTCTAATTTATATATTCTAATTTGAATAATAACATGACCACCTATATGGAACATCCCACCCAGCTTAGTAATAGTAATCGATATAACAACTCAAGCTGCTAGGTTCTACTCAAAGTTTGTGAGTTTAGCCACGCTTAGCGCAAACAATGCTACGGATAAACCCGCTTTGCTTACCGAGTTTAACGTATTTAGTCAATTGAAAACTTACATTTGGGGTTGCGTTTTTTGAAGGATGGAATTTTATTTTTTTGATGTGTAGAGGGGATCAGTGTAAAGTTAAAACCAAGTTTGTGGGGTCGCTACCCTTGTCCAACGACCACCATATTGAAAATAAGGGTTGAAATGGTTTTTACGATTTATCTCTTAAACTATTTATCTCATAAAAAAAATTGTTGACATTTTTTGTTGCAAATTAAAATCGCTACAACTTTGGTCCAGTAACTTTTTGTTGTAGAACTATAAATAAAAAAGTTATAAGCGAAAATATCCCGAAATTCTAGAAAAAAATTATATTTTTCGATAAGAATAACATTTTTAATCATTTTACGAAAAAATGATATAAGACCATTTTTGTAGATAATTTTTTGAGGAACAACTTTTATAAGCAACATTTTTCATTAAGTCAATAGCTAAGGTTTTACAGCGCTCCGAAGTGAGTACTATTTTTCAGTACACTTAACTATACATATATTATATGTGTGTACTAATAATGTGTCATCAGTTATTGTTCACATCAAAAAAATAAAATTGCGTCCTCTAAAAAATGCAAGGTAAGGCCTAAAAAATTTAACATTTCAATGGACTAATTGCGTTTCAACCCCCTTATATTCTTCCTAGCATTTTCCTTGGGTCTTTATACTCTTATCCCGATTGGAAAGGTTACTAGTTTTGATACAGATTGATACAGATTGATATATATCTGACCTCCACCAAGATCGATCGATAGATTGATAGATCTGTGCGAGCGAAAATCGAACCCACGACCGTCGAGGCTCATAGCAGGCTATTCGCATGGGACAGAGGTCGTCAATACTATTTCAACCCATATTCATAATAAATGAATCCAGTGCTTAAGAGAGGTCCCAATACAACCGTCAGTGTGTTGAGACCTCGCTACCTGCAGACTGAAATTTACTAATTATGTACAAAGCAGTAACTAGAGCACACAACTACGTAACTGACTAACCCGGGGCGACGAGGCAACCCTACAGTTAGGGGTCAAGGCTAGGGTCATAACAGCGTGTTAGCTGGAAATATTTCTCTAATTCACATCGCGTTTTGGCTACTGTGTGATCATAGAGATCCACATACGTAATAAAGCAGTGTTTATTTAACTTTACATTACAATAAATATGTTAAAATTCTATATTTCTTTATGTCATGACGGTTGGCAAACAAGCATACGGTCCGCTGATGGTAAGCAGTCACCGCAATCTATGAACGCTTGCGATACTTGAAGTATCACAAGCACGTTGCCAACCCAAGGAACAGGTGGGAAGGGATGAGCAGGGAAAAAAAAGGAACGGAACAGATGGGGTGTGAGATTGGGCCTCCGGCGCTCTCACTCATCGGACGAAACGCAACCGTACCTAAAGATACTGTTACTTGACGCCGATTTTCTATGAGAGGGTAGTACTTCCCCGGTCGAACCGGCCCTTTTGTGCTGAGAGAAGCATTGCTCTACCGTAAATATTGCATGTTATGTATATTGGATGTTATGACTCCTGTTTTCTCTTATTATATGGACGCAAATAAGAATTACCATGTCAGCCCACACGAATGTCATTTCGAGAAAAACGCGTTTTAAAAATTTTGAACAACTTGCTTTATATGATTTTTTTATGTATTTGTCAAGTTTTTGGCAATTTCAGATTTATTTAAGTTATTTTACTTATTTTCGCAATAAATAAGTATACAAACTGCATATTTCGTATATAATAGAACCCAAAACGTTTAACATATTACATAAATTGCATAGTTAAAAAATGACTTTTCAAGAAGTTTTAAAGCTTAAAACCCTACAAATATTAAAGAAAAATGTTCTTCAGCCATTTACCAACACTTCTGCATATATAACTCATTTTTCAATTTTGTGGGTTGACATAGTATTTGCGTTCATATAATATATCGCCAAATTTGTGTAAATAAGTTCATCGTATAATCATGATAAATGCTTGTGAATTAGTATGTCTTATTTTAAATAAATTTCTATATAATTCAGTCACTTCAGATTTAAACTGTGATAATGATACTTTTTTATACGACTAAGTTGGCAAGTAAGCATACAGGCCACCTGATGGTGAGAGGTTGTCGTAGTAATAAGCGCCTGCGACAACAATCATTTTCACGGGTCTCACTCACGCGTTGCTAACTTCAAAATATTGGTGTATAAATCTCCTGTCTCCAGTAATTTATCTAGCTACAGTAACATTCAAATCGAAATACAGCAATGCGAAAAACACATTACTGCTTTTTTGTATAATGGTGACACAGCGAAAGTATCTACCTAGCAGGCCTCTTGAAATAAAAGAACTACTACCATTTTACCAGTCATAGTCTACAAGCGACGTAGTCCAATTTACCTGTAGATAATTTATATACACAGATGGTTTTCGCCACTTCTTGCCAACACACAAGAATACAAGATTCTTACTATAGGCTACACGTCTTGCTGCTCCCAGCATGAATGAGCCGGCGTACCGGGGGAAGTATTACCCTCGCACAGTATATCAATATTGCGTTTTGTACGACGAATGAGGCTGTCATGTGCTGGAGACCTAAAACCCCCACCCCTTCTTTTCCTTTCCTCTTACTTCCCTTCCTTGTCTATTTCATCTCTTGAGTCAGCAATACGCTTATGATGCTACTGGTATTACAAACGTTCAACTGCATACAATCGACGATCCATGCGCTTGTTTACTTCTATATCATCATTTCCATGCTATAAAAAAGAAAAAACAAAACAATATGTTTATACATGTTACTTGTGTTTATTCAGCAAATTAAGAATGCAGTTTGCCCGTCATAGTTATTACATGCACATTATGTTCATTTTTAATTTAATAATTGCTTAGAACATTAGCTGAGCCTACATGAACTCATTATATGCTACTATAAATACAGACATCGATCATTTTACAGCGCGTAATTAAATTAACAATGCAAGCCATCAAAGTCGTTTCAATCGTAATTATGCATAATTATCTTGTACTTATCGGTCACGTCAAAACTAAACCCGCCTGAAATGTGTTTTATTTATAAATTATATAAAAAATAATAAAACGAAGTATTTTAAAACTTCCGATGAATATCTCGCAATCCTTACTAATCTTTACTAATAATGACGACGTTGTGGCGCAGCGGTAGCGAACCTGCCTTAAACGCCACAGGTCGCGGGTTCGATTCCCGCTCGGATCATAATATGTTTGTATTGACCATGCAAGCATATTTTCCGGTCTGGGTGTATTTGTCCTTGTCATTGTGAATGTTTCCGGACCCCGACACAGGATATTACTATCCTAATGGGGGCCGTTGAGTGTGCAGCGTTTATTTATTTATTATTATTATTAATGATATTATTATTAATGTGAAAGTAACTCTGTCTCTCACACTTTCATGACTAAGCCACTTAACCGATTTTGATGAAATTTTGTACAGAGATAAATAGACTATACCTCGAAGAAGGACTTTCTTATTTCGGAAAAATGTTCGGGTGTATTATCAAAAAAAAAAAACTATATTAAAACGATACGTACGTCGAACTATGAAAGATATACGGACGTCAGTTGACAATCTAAGTTACATCCCAAGAAAAAGACAAAGGAAGAATAAGATTACTTTCTAATGACTAAATAAAATAGTCGTTTATAACAGAACAACTCTTCAGTTGAAACTTACCAAGTGAAAGAATCGTATCACGTTTCAGTTTGTAACTAAAGTCTTTAAGGAATTCTAGTGTAGCTTCAAGGGTTTTAGATAAAAATGTGAAATTATGGGATAGAAGATTTGAAACTATTGCACATATGCAGTCAACCATATAATTAATCATTATGTCACTTATTCGACTTCCATCCGATAACACGTTCAAAAACTCATCAATTATCTGATAAAAGCGCTTCTAAATATCGGTACCTTTGGAGATAATCTATCAAGCAACGCGTGAAAGCTTTCCCGCAATTATCGAATTTACTTCTAACTACTTTGAAACAGTCCACACTATATAAACGAAGCTAATAACTTTTGTACAAAGTACGGAAAATTCTTTAATGAACTTTATTTACTTTGATTTTGATTTTTAATAAAATATTTCTTTATATTATTTATTGGCGTCTTCATCATATTTCATTTTAGTTTTATAAAATAGATTTAGTTATATTTGTATTATGCACGATCATACATATAAGAAAATAGATATAGAATCAAATATCTTTGTAGTCAAGAACAGCATCAAGAAGAGCTCGCAAGAAGATTTTATCCGATTCTTTGTGAATTTATTCAATATACTTCACAAATAGCCATTCTCCTAATACAATTTTGCAAGCCAGCGCCAGAAAGAGCTAATGCTCTAGGCGGACGTCCATTCAGGCATGAAAGAAAACTCTTCCTTCCTACGGTTAGCTGAAAGCACGTGATTGACACAGCTACGCACAGTACAGATTTTGCTCACTATGATTTGAATAAGTTCTTTCGACACCGTTGTGGCGAGTCTGCCTTTAGTCTCGGAGAGCACGTTAAGCTGTTGGTCCCGGTTATTATCAATAACATCTGATAATAATCGTTAACTCTTAATAAGTAAATTGTTCTCATCCAATGAGTTACTGGTTACTACTTAGGGTTGCGGAGGTCAGATGGCAATCGCTCCGTGTAAAAACTAGTAATCTGTCAAATCCGGATAAGAGTAATAAGCAGACCCTGGGTACATAAAAATACCGGGAATAATGCTAGGATGAAGATGATTTGAATAAGTTCTTATTCTTAGCGTCCGTCTTCTTCTCTCTGCGTGCTTCGGAGGGCACGTAAAAAGTCGGTCCCGGCTGTTAACAATTTGACAACAGTCGATAAGTCAAGTCAGAGGCCTACGGGCGACCTGAATAGCTCTGACACTAGGTTGATCACTAACCACTCGATAAGAAGAATTTGAATAAATCAACCATAAAATATTGGTTTACATTTATGCTGGTAGGGCTTAAGGTATCCATCTGGTTGATCACCGTATGTTCAAGTTCAGCCAATGCACCTGCATGCCCTGTGTTCTGCGTAGACCTTCATTGATGGTGGTAATCGCTTAGCATCAGATGAACCTCTTGCCCGTTTGCTAGCGTAGAAAAAATCTATTGCTTACATAATAATATGATCCTTTTTTGAGATATATTTTTTAAAATATCTATAATTATATCTCTTTTATTAAGGTATTTCCGTAATATGGGTAGTGATTTTCTTTCATAGACATAATATCTAATATATAAAATTCTCGTGTCACAATGTTCGTTCCCATACTCCTCCGAAACGGCTTGACCGATTCTTATGATTTTTTTTACGCATATTCAGTAAGTCTGAGAATCCGCTACTATCTATTTGTCAAACCCCTAAGTGATAAGGGGTGTCCACCTCAAATTTTTATTTTTATTTTTTGGATAAAATTTTTATTTTTTTATTATGTGGCATTGAAAAATACATACGACCCTTAATTTTCACTTTGTTATCCCCAACCCCTGCTTTTTAATAGCCTTATTAGTCAACCAAAAACTTTCACCGGGTAGAGGGCGCTGCTATCGGGTCCCAGATTTTTCGGGGCAGGACAACGTCTGCCGGGTCAGCTAGTAATCCTATAAATATCGAATAGAGGCCGTGAAGGAACAAAAATTAGCCAGCTTCTCCATTTGTGTGCGTCTGAGCATGATCTTCGGCGACTCTAATCTAGTCTTGCCAGCCGTCTTGTGAAGAGCATCGTTCTAACTTGTCTTTGATAAAGAAAATTCAAGTGATGTTATAATTTAAGACCGTTGTGGCGTGTTGGTAGCGAGCCTGCCTTTAGCCTTAATGGTCGAGGTTTAGATTTTTGCACGGGACTGATGTTTGTATTGATATTATAAATGGACACAAATAAGCAATACCATGTCAACCCACACGAATGTCATTTCGAGGAAAACGTGTTTGAAAATTTTGAACAACTTGCTTTATATGATTTTTTTATGTATTGGTCCAGTTTTTGGCAATTTCATGATGTATGTAAGTTATTTTACTTATTTTCAAATAAAATAAGCATACAAACTGCATATTTCGTATATAATATAACCCAAAACGTTTAAAATAATTCATAAATTGGATGTTTAAAAAATGGCTTTTTAGAAGTTTTAAAGCTTAAAACCCTCCAAATATTATAGAAAAATGTACTTTTCTACCAACACTTCTGCATATATAACTCAGTTTTTTAAATTTTGTGGGTTGACATGGTATTGATTATTTGCTTCCAAATATCTGTTTCGCTTTGGGCGTTTTTGTTTATAAAACGTTGACTCTACATAGATAATTTTCTTTTATCCAGTAAATGGCTGGTTCACTCTTTTGGTTGCGGTCAGATAACAATCACTCTGTGTAAAAACTAGTAACCTATCAATTTATATGGATAAGAGTATAAACAAACAAGAAAGAAGAAATTATGTTATAATTGAAAAGTACTTAACGAAACATCAATATTGAAAGACCAGTGAATCACAATATTCACGCAATAAAATCAGGATTTAACATGCTTTTATTAAAAAAGTAGGTTACCGCAGAATTCTTTACTCGCATATACCGAAACTACGAAACACATAGTAATATGAGGCGTTCATATTATTGCCTGTTAGCATCGCTAGCAATCCTACATATGAATGCCAGTGTCGAAGTTAAAAAGACGAAACCTCGATTCAAGAATACCGCGTTTTATTGAAAACAAATTGACATTCTTTAACACAACAATGTGTACACTTTTGAGTCCAGGAACATTATATCTTTATATATATATATATATATATGTATATAAAGATATAATGTTTATATATATATATATAACTCCAATGTACGTGTGTATGTCACTAAAACGGCTGGACCGATTTTGATGATATTTTTGTAAGATTCGAGAATGGTTTAGATTCACAATTGGACCCAGTAGGTCACTGCAACGCGTCCTACTTTTTTTTCGGGGCAGGACAATGTCTGGAAGTAAATATATTTATTTCATATATATTTTTGAAAAATTTTGATGTATTTAATTCTTAAAAATGTTTTTCTATTGAATAACTACTTCTTTAACAAATCCGTTAAAATATCAAAAGTAAATTAAATATTTCCCAAAATATATTTTTTTAGTTCAATTCAATAACGAAAAAATCCTTTATTGTAATAATTCGCCTTATTTTTATACGAAAATTTCTTTTTCGGAAAAGCTTTGAAAGAAACGGAATCCCGGATAAGCCATAATAACATTAGCATTTTGAATGGCTAAAGTTTCTATTCCAAAAGGTCTCGCTAACGTCTCTTTCAGTGAACTACAGAATTTAAATAGCCCGTGAATAATCGTTAACAAGGCAGAGTAAAACCACTTATTTCTCTATTAGTTTTTAATGTGTTTTTTACAGATCCCTGAACTTATTTTACCTTCGACCACTCGCCTCGAGGCTAGCATCGAATCGGTCTTGCATTTGATTTTATACTCTTTTATTAAGTTGCATTTTAAAATAAAATAGAGAAATGTCTCTCATAAAAATTATATTCTGTTATTAAAATACTTATTATTTTCAAATAACGATGCAGTATATCGTTTCACTAATTATTCTGCTCAAAACTTGAGTATTCGATTATAATTATGTAGGTATAAATCCTCTCGAAGGACGTCTCCTTATTAGTTATAAGCGTAATTCTAAAATAATAACCATTGAAAAAAAAATTGAAAATTTTTATTAAATATTGAAAAAATATTTATTTGGAATGAAATGAAATGTTTTAATATAATATAATTTGTTTTTCAAAACGCGTTTTCCGAACAGTTTGATTTTACTTTTTCGGCAGTCCGATTTAGATTTAAAAATATAATTCCTTACTTATATTATAACAACGAAAGGAACCTTGTCTCTCTGTCTGTTTGTCTGTCGCACTTTTACGCCAAATGTACTGAACCGATTTAAATAAAATTTGGTACACAGATAGTCTAGAGCCTGAGAAAGGACATTTTAATGAAAAAAAAGGGTTGTAAAGGGAACTTTTTTTTACGCTGTTTATTGGTTATACATAAATAAGAAATTTACAATTTATAAAAGAAATGGCAGAGGTTTGTATTAATGTATATTCACGCGAGCGAAACCGCTTGCAGAAGCTAGTATTAATATAAAAGTATTATATTAATATAAATTATTTATAAAATATTAAAGATTAAATATTTAAGGAATCTTTATAACAGTACATAATATAGTTAATTAAAGTGCATCTTGCGGATGTGAGCTTCATTAGCAAAGGTCTCTGTGAGCTTAAAATTTGCTTTGATATAATAACGTCGTCTAATTAAAATTTACTTCTACTTACTGAAATATATGGAGTAAGTATATAAATTAATTGTTAATTATGTAAAGTATTTATAATATCTGAGCAATTTTGGAATGGCAATTTTTGAGACCTTTTAAAATCTCTAACGATTTTAATTTATCATTTAGTTTTGAAGCAATTAGATTGAACAATTGCTATGTATTTCTCTTTAACGATATAAATACATAATAAACGAACAGAACCATGTCGAACAAACTGGGTTAATTTTAATAGCTAAGTTCTAACCTAGTATCAGCTCAGGCGGCTTGTTGTGACAGTGTGGTTAAATATTTATAACCGCTTCAGAATTACAGACAGAATTAATTTCTTATGAAGTGAAATTCTTGTAGATAAAATATTTTGTACTATACAATTTTCTACTGGAACAGAAATACTGGAATCTGGAAGAAATCTCCTCAAAGGTACCTGGTTCTGATCTGGTTCTGGTCTGGTCCTGGTTATGTGGGGTTATATGACAGTTCATCATTGGAACCTACTGAAATCCCCTCGGTGGCCGATCCCAGTGCAAGAGAGAAGCTCCGGGATCTCTTGAAGAACTCAATACTGGGGCGTCTCTCTGGGGCGCTCTGCCAGCACAGTGCTCGGTCCCAGAGGCCACTCCGGGCCACTCAACACTCAAGACGTACAGGTTCCTCACCCTGCACCTCCACAGCCCACGGGCACGCCCTGTTTATTAAGCCCTGGTTAAAGAGGCAAGTGCAATGATACTCGTACCACGTTTCTTGGGATAAGTTTGAATAAAAAAGAATCTATAGATTCAGATAGCATTCTAGAAAAATTTCAATAGTAGTCTCTCAAGAATTGAGGAAGGCACTTAGCCCGGCGGAGATGGCACATAAACGAATCTATTATTGTAGGAATTTTTTTATTTGGTTTCGTGTTCGACATCTTCATGAGATTCCTGGGTTCATGAGAAATTGATTTTATGGAAGCCGACCTTCCAATTGACGTTAGATGGGGTGTGTGTCTTTTCCAGGACACTATCATTATTAATGGACACCATTAAGTGAATGCGCCAAAAAGAGCGTTAAGACCACTTCAGCCTTTCAAAACCACATGCACATTCTATAAAAAACGAAAAGCTAATTTTTAAATGACTGACACTTGAGCTGAGTTATTTATTTACTATATTAAAATATATAGATATTTTTTACTTATCTTATAGTTCACACGTGTAAGGCGTTTTATTTATCGTGTCCAATAACTCTCGTCCATTTTGCAAGCTGTTATAGCACGTTTAACGTTACAAGGACTTAACTCTATCATGTAAGAGGCTATTTATTTCCTGGGTTAAGGTCAAAAGATAATAATGTTATAAAATGAATGGAGCTACACGTTTTAGAATTTTAACGTAGTGTTGCCTTCGAGCGGTAGAACAATTAGATTCTTTTACATTTCTATTTTTTATATTTAAATGTCAAGTTATTTTGAAGTGACTCGGTATATACTTCACTTTTCCCACATTTAAATTTACGGAAAATTTCAAGTGAATATGCGTCTAGCTTATTATTTATATTATACACTGAGACTCTCATAGCCGGGTGCGCTCACTGATTGGTAGACGAGCGCTATGTTAAGCAACTTTAGGTGCGGTCAGTCACGAGATGGGTGAACGAATAGTGTTGTTTCAACTGAGCATCTCCGTACTTCGGAGGGCGCGTAAAGAAGTCGTCTCGGCAGCTATCAATTTGATATCAAGTTAGAGGCCTATACGGGCGACCTAAACAACTCTGACACTAGGTTAGCCGCTAATCGCAATACACGACTCTAGATAAATAGTAGGATATTCATATTTTAGGATTCTATAAAAAAAAATCTTAAAAGTTTTAGTGTGTCAACGGTTTCATTGCTTATTGACAATTAAAGTATCTCTATTTTTGGGCTTTTCCATACATTTCTAAAAGATCATTTGAATTTATTAGGTACTAATTATATTTTTTTACATTAAATTTAACAAGCACAAAACTAAACACAGAATCTTAATATATTTTTGCCAGAGCATAAGTATTTAATAATGAACTATGAAATATAATATTACAATACTCATTTTCGTTAATTATAACGATTATACCTATAATGTAACGATAAATTTCATCATCAAAATAATTCATTGACTCATTATTATAATATTCTAATAGCCGTTTAAGCGGCTTAATTATGTTCGTTCATTATTTTAATACCAATTAATGGAATACTATTTTGTTAATTTTAAATTTATAAAAATGTGGGAAACGTCACACAATGTTGAAGCCTCAATAGCTCAACGGCAGAAGGGCCGACTCCGCTCCATTAACGCGAGAGTCATGGGTTCGATCCTAACCCTCTTAGGCTATTTGGAGGGGGAATAGGAATATTAGTAATGCCTTGAAAAAGTATTGCTAATTTAAAAAAAAAGAAAAAAATGTGGGAAATTTCTAAACGCTAGCAAAGTTATCTTGAATTCAAGTTGGTTGCCTTTTCATAACTTTGCCGCTGAAAGAATCTTTTCAAAGTTATAACCAACACTCGGAAAGATATATCACTTTGATTTTATTCGAAATGTTATATACACACAAACTTGACTAACAAGTTTGCGGTACGTCTAATGGGAATCAGCTACCGTTGACTAATGTCAGCGCCAGTGGAATTACTGTGTGTCAACTTAGATGTATCTTAGACTAAGAATCTCGTGGACGGAGCCATACCATGTTGCCGCTCATGCAATGTTATTTCAAAGGTGATATTCTTATCTTAGTCTGTTGCTCGTACCACTAATACGAGTAAACGAAATAGATATATATCGGTTTGGCAACATATTTTTTTATTTCTTTAATGTCAAGGCATGTCTTATACCCGGTCAAGACTGTCAATTAGCTAGTTAGCTTATATCTCTTTCTACGTGATGTATACAATAGGAAGTTGGAAGTTAAGTTGGCCTTTTTTTTTTAAATAACGCGGGAGGGCGAATGACTCTACTCCACCTGATGGTAAGTGGAAGTGGAGTCCACACGCGAAGGTGGCTAATATGGTTGCAGAAGGCGAACTGTGCTAGCCATCCTCGCCTCTTCACGCCTCGTTTGAAGGACGCCAGGTTGTCAGAATGAGGGAACACGTGTGCCGGTAAAAAATTCAATTTCTTTGACGTGCGACAAAGAAAAGAGTTGGCAAACTTCTTTGTTCGCGATGGAATTAATGCCACAGTTAGCCGGTGACATCGGAGACCGGCACGCGTAGTTCTTGAATGGGTGTGTCTCCAATGTAAGAAATAGTCTTTCGAGTTCTTTATATAAATTAGTAGCTAAACGAGCGGAATAATAAATTTTTACTAAATAATTTATTACAATTAATTAATAATTATTAATAAATAAGTTCGGTTGTTAGTGTTTTTGCATAACGGTATTTATTATTTGATTATTCCGATCAGTGTTTTTCCGTAGTACCTATTCAGAGCATTTTTACGACGATGTTGTGGCGCAGTGGTAGCGAACCTGCCTTGAACGCCAAGGGTCACTGGTTCGATTTCCGCTCCGAGCATAATATGTTTGTATTGACCAAACCAAGACCAATTTTGCAAGCATATTTTCCGGTCTGAGTGTATTTGTCCTTGTCCTTGTATGTGTTTCCGGACCCACAATACACGATATCACTATCCTAATGGGGGCCGTTGAGAGTGCAGCGCATATTTATTTTACTAAAGCGACAGTTATAATATAATTGTTGATAAAAGTGTGACGCAATATGTCAATTTCAGTAAAACCAGTGAACTATAAAAAAACTATGACATTTTTTTAAAAAAAAAGAAAACTTCAAACCGCTCTACTATAAAGTGCCGTTTTGCATTTTAGTCTTTTTGCCTTTCCAGCGACGATATACATAAGAGTATTTAAGGAGCTTGTCTTAGCTGCAGCTCAGCTCCCTACTTCATTATCTCTATAACAACAACTCAGAATTAGTTAAAGTCAACGACGTTATAATTTTTATGTTCTTGGAAAAGATATACAAAACTATTGTACGATTATTATGAGGAAGGAATTTTTTTTTATTTTTTTTTTTATGTTAGAAGTTGGCAAACAAGTATACGGCCCACCTGATGGTAAGTGGCTGCCGCAGCCTATGAGCGCTTGCAGCACCTTTAGTAGGTGCCACTCACGCGTTGCCAACCTCGAGATATTAGTTCTTAAACCTCGTTCGCCCAGTAATTTCACTAGCGTACAATGCCCTTCAAACCGGAACACAGTAGTACCTAAGGACTACTATTTGGCGGCAGAATATTGGACACTGCGGTGGTACCTACCTAGCCGGCCTCTTGCAACAAAAGACCTACCACCAGTGCGACTGATTGCACTGGTGGAATAATCTCTGCTGTGACAGAGGTTATCCCAACAGCGGGCGATGGGGTCGTCACATCCCGACGCCTTGTTAGTTGACATAATAAGCTTTCTGTGTGTAAACGCAACAACTCATATTATTTTTAAAGGTAGAGAACAAAACAAAGCTGATTATGTTAGTTAGTTAGTAGTAGGGCTCCCTTTTCCACAATTAGAATCATAGTTCGGTCCTTTTTGTGGATGGGATTGGCTGGTCTATTCGAACCAGCCCAGCTCCTTCCAGAAGTTCAGAACTTTCCTGGGACGTTCACAGTCTTCTTGGAGCGACCTCATATCCTTGAGGATTTTTGCCCGTTGATCAGCCACCCCTGTACAGTCCAGGATTACATGAGTGACCGTCTCTGCCTCGTTTAGGCAGCCCCTGCACAATGGGCTGTCCGTTACGCCGATTGCAAATAGTTGTTTATTTAGTGATATGTGCCCCGGAAGGGTGCTCACTAAAATTCGGAGGTCATGTTTACTGAAGCTGAGGAGTCGTTTGCTCAGTCTTGGCGATAGTGCAGGCATCGCTTCTTTCGACTGTCGACAGCTTGTGAGATTAGCTCATCGGGCATTATGCTGGTTCTTGGTAAGGGAACGCAGCCATGTGCGTATTTGGCTGTAGGGTAATGGCAATAGTGGCGTGGGGCCAACCACCTGCGCCATTGATCCCCGTCTTGCCAGCTCCTCGGCTGCGTCATTCAAGCTGGTCCTTTATTTCGCACGTCGCGTTGCGCTCACACCGTCGGGTGAGCCGTGGTTCGGTGTCGCGGGAGGCACCCTAAGGCCGGAAACACAAACCCCGTGAGGGCTACCCCTTTATCACGGCTGAGTCTCTGTACTCGGCCCCCCGCTCGGTGACGCTGTCAAGGCCAATAGGGCCAACAGCAATACACATTCCGAAAAATAAAATAAAATGAAGTGACAAAAAGTGTATTATTTAAGTAAATTTTAGTTAAAAGACAAATTTTTTTAGATACAGATAGAGATTCGACAGCGTTGTGGCGCAGCGGTAGCAAACCTGCCTCAAGCGCCACAGTTCGTGGGTTCGTGGATGATGCAAGAGCATACAAGCATGTTTTCCGGTCTGGGTGTGCATGTCCTTGTTATTGTGTATGTAAGCCGTACCAACCAGGACCGTAAGATGAATACAATGTGCCCAAGCGGGAATCGAACCCGCAACCGTCTAGGTTAAAAGCAGACAGGCTACCAATACGCCGCAACGGCGTTGCGAATAGTTTCAATAGTAATCCGATTTATTTCATTTAGAATACCAGAAAAGATTTTCAGTAAAAATAGTTTCATAAGATAAAATTCCATTAATAGAATATTCTAACATACATTACATTGGCCGGGATTTATTGAAGCCTTATAAAAACATCCCTCATGAATACTGTTTCTTATTTAGAATGAATGAGTTAAATGTTAATATAACTAATCCCAACCCTAAAAGGTATGGTCAGCGAGAATTCCGTAGATATAACACCGGTGTTCCTTTTTAATAAACTTAAGAGTATTATATAGACGCAAATAAGCAATACCATGGCAACCCACACGAATGTCATTTCGAGAAAAACACGTTTGAAAATTTTGAACAACTTGCTTTATATGATTTTTTTTATATATTGGTCAAGTTTTTGGCAATTTCAAGATGTATCTAAGCTATTTTACTTATTTTCACATGAAAAATAAGCATACAAACTGCATATTTCGTATATAATATAACCCAAAACGTTTAAAATAATACATAAATTGCATGATTAAAAATTGGCTTTTTAGAAGTTTTAAAGCTTAAAACTTTTTAAACCCTACAAACATTAAAGAAAAATGTTCTTCAGCCATTTACCAACACTTTTGCATATATAACTCAGTTTTTTTCAATTTTGTGTGTTGATATGGTATTGCTTATTTGCGTCCATATATAGATATTTTCTGCTTATCGAATTACGTACAAATAAATAAAAATAATACTAAATGTAATATTTTTTTAATAAATAAATAAACACTACACACTCAACGGCCCCTTTAGGATAGATATATGATATCTTGTGTCGGGGGTCCGGAAACATATACAAAGACAAGGACAAATATACCCACACCGGAAAATATGTATGCCTGCATGGTCAGTACAAACATATGCCCCGAGGAATCGAACCCGCGACCTGTGGCGTTTAAGGCAGGTAAAATATTATAATAACTTTACTGACAACCAATAGTATAGGTAGTGGGCCAGCGTCGACCCTCGACGGTTGCGGGTTCGATTCCCTCGCACAAACATTTTTTTCGGTCTAGGCGTTTGTCCTTGTGGGTCTCGCCACGTGCCTCGAGAGCACGTTAAGCTACCGGTCCTGGTTGTTATCATAACTTCTGATAATAATCGTAAACTCTTGATAGGTAATTTTCTCTTATCCACTTAGTTACTGGTTCACCTTTAGGGTTGCGGAGGTCGGATGGCAATCGTGTTGTATAAATACTAGTAACCTGTCAAATCAGGATATGAGTATAAGTAGACCCTGGATAAAGTACTGGAAATAACGCTAGGAATAAGAAGCAAGAGTTAATCTCTTTCGTTACGCTTTTGATCACTAAACTCTACTCTTCACATTTTTTCATACCGGGCGCCTTAAATGAAAATCGATTCTTATGTAGTAAACTCGAAAATTTATATTTGTAATAAGTATTAAGTCAAGAACTCCGAATAAAAAAAAACCAGGAAAACTGTTGAGGTTTATACAATTCCTTGAGATGGTACTTAAAAAGATCGCTTTGAGTGTTCTTTTAGTCATGGACTTTATTTATTTTTCGTTCAACTTCTAATGAAATTAAGTTTACTTTCTTATAATACGTAAAAAAGATAAAGAATCTTATTCAGGATTCCGCTTACGTCATTTTATGATATATCAGCTTTCATTATGATTAGTAAGCAATGCTTAACAATTTCATAGTTATCACATAATATTGCCACCATTGAGGTAACGGTAGGCGAGAAAGGAGAAAGGTGCAAGGTGAGAATGAAGGTGCAGGTGCGGAGCTCACTAGCAATATGACCATTGCATTACTTATCTACTTCCGTTGGCGCTGCAACCCTTTGTAGGTCTTGGCCTCCTCAACAGATTGTTACAGATTGTTTGACTCCTCAATAGTGGACTTTCTGTATTGGATTTCGGAACGTTTGTGTTTTTACCTTTAAGGGTTGTTGACCCTATGAAGAACCCTCCTCACTTCATCCGACACCCTGATAGCTGAAGAACACGAGATATCGTAAATTCAAATACACACGTGAAAGAGAACGTCTCAGTTTTATTATTTTTATTTTAAATATTTTTATATGGAATGGTTCAGCTCTATAACCTGTCTAAAATTTCATGTTTGACATTCTTAATGGATGGTTATAAATTTTAACTAACAAGTAATATGCTAGCAGGTGCTATTAAATCCAGGTGTAATACGACTTCTGATTCAAAAAAACTAACAACGTTTAAGTAAATAATATTTATATATCCAAGTGAAAATTTGGTGTCTTAGCAGAATTTAACTACCAAATCGTTCTGCTGATTTTTTGGTTTAAAAACTGAAGAGTTTTTTATTTGATAAATATAAATAATATATTCCTTCCTTCTTCCGGCGTTGGGATGTGACGACCCTATCACCCACTGTTGGGATAACCTCTGTCACAGCAGAGATTATTCCACCAGTGCAATCAGTCACACTAGTGGTAGGTCTTTTGTTGCAAGAGGCCGGCTAGGTAGGTACCACCGCAGTGTCAAATATTCTGCCGCCAAATAGTAGTGTTTAGGCACTACTGTGTTCCGGTTTGAAGGGCACTGTACGCTAGTGAAATTACTGGGCGGACGAGATTTAAGAACTAATATCTCGAGGTTGGCAACGCATGAGTGGCACCTACTAATGGTGCTGCAAGCGCTCATAGGCTACGGCAACCACTTACCATCAGGTGGGCCGTATGCTTGTCTGCCAACTTATAACATAAAAAAAAAAAAAATTGCGCTATAACAATAAATTTGAAATTTTAACGATGTTGATCTTGTTGATTGATTGAGGCGTGGTATGTTTCCGCATATTGGGTGAATGTAATTTCAAATTTAATTTAATACATTTAAGGTTTATTTCTATTCGTTACATTAAAATCCCTTGCCATACCGTGCCGTCAATGAACACAGGATTTTTTATTCTGATTATCCTTTCGCACTTAAATACCACTAAAGATTTTAATAAATGAATCTAGAATTATTCTATCATCTCTTCAAATTGGCAGAAACATGATATAATACTTTGTCTCACTTCGGATTTTAATCAGAGCTCTAGTGCTTCAGCTGCATTGGAGCACCTGTACGTGACATCTATTAATGAAACAATTGTGGTGATTTCAATTAGAATCTCTTTAAAAATATTCTTGAATGCATTTTGTAATAAAGTATCTTTATAATAATAATGTCACATCCACATTTCCACTATCTTCCATTATAACATTTCATGATCATCCCTTGAACACGTTTACTCCTAGGTTCGGAAAGATCGAATTGACTTGAGGATTTATCTTTGAAGATCGTGAAAAAATATAATCATAAAGTTTAATACGTTTTAAAAGTATCTCAAAGCGTGAAACTTTAGATTATATTTTGTTTTACATTAAAAGATATTGCCAGCCGATTCGATTTCTCTTAAATGCAAAAAAAAATTCCGAGTAATAGAGCTTCTCCCAGCACAAATGGGCCAGTTCGACAAGGAGTACTACCTCTCTCATGGAAAATCGACATGAAGTAACAGAGTACAGTTGCATTTCATGCGATAAGTAAGAGCGCCGGAGGCCCAATCTCCCACCCACTCTATTCCCTTCGTTTTTTCACTTCTCATCCCTTTCTTCCTGTTCCTTGGGTTGGCAATGGCCAGGATTCATAGGTTGCGGTGACTGCTTACCATCACATGACCGTATGCTTGTTTGACAACCGTCATGAAATAAAAAAAAATCTCTAGTTTTAAATAGTTTATTATTTAATTTTTATTAAGGAGCGCAGTTTTTTCGAAAGTGTGCTTGTCTGCTTGTGTTTTCGTGCGTATGGCTGCGTGCTTGCTAAGTTGCTTTCTATATAAATCTGTAGTCATTGCTATTATTGTTGTCGTCTTTTTTTACTGTTGGCAACTAGCTATCTTTGAAATGGTGCCACCGTTTACGATCTTGTTTCGCTTGCAACCGGCAGTTTATATACCTTTTAATATATTCTATCCACCTAGGGAATGCCTGCTGACACTTCTTATTCCGGTGTGTGGTCGACATTTGCATTTCATTTGTTACTAGTAAAGTCTTGCTTTCCACTACTTGTACCTACTGCAAGCAGTGTTTTTTATTCATTATACGACTCCGGAAAGCTGGAACTTACTATCAGCCTGCTGGTTATTAAATACGGGTACGTATTTAGTAACCAGTTTTTTTCTTCATATATATCAAACTTTTTTTTATATATTGCGATGGTGGCAAACAAGCGTACGGCCCGCCTGCTGATAAGCGGTCACCGTAGCCTATGAACGCCTGCAACCACACATACTGCAGTGAACTAGCTTCTGCCAGCGGCTTCGTATGTGTGAATAAGGATTTTAATACAAATCGTGGACCCCCTTTTATAAACTTTGAATGTCGTATTTATTAATATCGAATCAAGAGCCTAAAAATAGGTTTCAAGCTTCTAGCTCTAAATATGATGATACTTCCATACAACGTTTCATCCCCCTTATAACCATTTTTTGCATTAAAATTTAATTTCAATCGGTTCAGTAGTTTTGGCGTGAGTGTATGACAGACAGACAGAGAAATAGAGTTACTTTCGCATTTATAATATTAGTAATAATATAGATAGTTTATTTTGATAATATATTTGTAAATGAACATATTAACCTCTACCGATTATTTTAGCATATTTTCAAATATTATTTTTATCATTTAATCTTTTAAAATAACCTAAGTTTCGATCAATAGTTCGCCTGTTATCGTGGAGGAAATTCTTCTCCAAGTAAGCCAAGCTACGGTTCCACTTCGTTCGACCACTTACTAACCTACTTATTGATATTTTCAGAGAGATTCCATTATAAGGCTCGATTGTTAAAGTAAACTTTGCGTCTACACTTCGCTTAATCCATTATTGTAATAATCGTGATCTTCAACAGATCAGCGGGCTTGCCATTAACTCATTTGTCATTTGAATCGCAATAAGAGTTAATGGTAATCCATTTATAAAAAGCTTATAATTTATTAACGAAAACCTATCTGATCCTTCAGTAGAGTATGAATTCTTCTGGCCTCCATTCACTTTGATTTATCATTATTGTCTCTGCTGATTTCTTATGTAACTTTATTGAACATAATATATTCTTGAACCTCGCCAGATTGTATAGCATATTAGATAGGTTTTCCTGTGAAGTGAACATAAGCAACCGACAATGAGTTTTATTTATTTACCATTCAATTGACTACTCAATTATTTACTTTATTATAACAGCGACTTCGCCCACGTCAATAGCGATTTTAGTTCAATCTTTGAGCCCTCATTTCTCTTCTTATCGGATGCCTTCGTGATACAAAGAACTTCTCCAAGCTTCAGGTCTTTACGATCAGCGGCCGTACGTTGATCCGTCAATCATTCAGCTCAAAGCATTTTATATAAATATATAAATAATAAATATATAGATTAAAAAGTATTATATATATTTTTTTATTTATGTTACAATTTGGCAAACAAGCATACAACCCACCAGATGGTAAGTGGTTGCCGTAGCCTATGAGCGCTTACAGCACCATTAGTAAGTGCCACTCATGCGTTGCAAACCTCGAGATATTAGTTCTTAAATCTCCTCTGCCCAGTAATTTCACTAGCGTACAATGGCCTTCAAACCGGAACACGGTAATGCCTAAGCACTACTATTTGGCCGCAGAATATTTGACACTGCGGTGGTACCTACCTAGCCGGCCTCTTGCAACAAAAGACCTACCACCAGCATGACTGATTGCACTGGTGGGATAATCTCTGCTGTGACAGAGGTTATCCCAACAGCGGGCGATGGGGTCGTCATATCTCGACGCCAGGACATATTACATTCATTAACGAATTGTTGTCTTCATAAAGCTAAAAACGAGACAGAGCATGTGGCTTAGGTATAAATCTTACTATGTATCTGATATTTAAAGGCAATCTTTTGCACTAGTATAATCTTGCTATCGTGAACTGCTACGCTCATACACAATATCTAGCCAAGCTTTATTCTTCCTCTTTTTGACCCCATTTCCTTCATCATTCAGAAAGAGAAAGACAGAATTTTTTGCTAGTATTTTAGTTTAGTAAGATTATGATATAGAGATGTACTAACCCTCTCACCGAAAATTGTCGTAAAGTAACACAGTACTGTTGCCTTTCGCGCGACTTGTCTCAATCTCCCACCCCCTCTGTTCCCTTTCTATTTTTCCTTATCATTTCTTCCCTTCTATTCCTTTGAGTTGGCAACGCGTATCAAAAGCGTTCATAGATTTCGGCGATGGCTTACCATCAGGCGGACCGTATTCTTGTTTTGTCAACCGTTTGTACAAACGTTGTTGTACAAATAATATAATATGTATTTGAATGTAGTTTTACTAATACCTAAACTAGATATTAGTTCAAACTAAAATCATCAAGGCTCGTCTATTCATTAATAATAATTATATAGACAGGCGAAATAATTAGTATGCTATGTAAACTTAGCCGGTTGGGGAGTTATTGAAACTGTACATCGCAAGGTTATTTTGCGGGGCAAACTAGTTGAGATATAGTACACATACGCACACACACACATACACACAATACGATCTTATACTGTTATAATAACTACTTATCGAATCCCCGATGTGGCGTATTGGTAGCGAGCCTGCTTTTAGCCGTGGTCGTCGCGGATTCGATTCCCGCTCGAAGCAGATGTTTCTATTGATTTTACAAATAACTGTTTCGATTTGGGCATTTGTACGTGTTGGTCCTCCCACCGTGCCCCAGAGAGCACTTTTAGGTTTCGGTGCCGGTTGTTATCATATAACATACCGGCACTGATAATAATCGTTAATTCGTGAGAGGTAATCTGCTCTTATCCAATAAGCTACTGGTTCACCCTTAGAGGTGCAAAGGTCAAATAGCAATCGCTCTGTGTAAAAATTAGTAACTTTTCAAACTATGTGTATTATTATTTATAATATTGTTACACTTTGTGTTGAAGGTATAGAGGCTTAAGGCAGTCTCGCTACACGTCACAACGGTCAAGTATATATAAAGCATTAGTGCATATTAGTGTATAAACCTATTCATGTACTCCGGTCGCTGATCGTTGTCAGTTTGGAAGTCTGACATCATTAGCATGTCGGTAACGCGAATCAATAAATTTGGCCCTACCAAAAATCGCTCGACTTGGCTATACAACTTATTTACTTTAAGAATTTATATTCATACTAGCGATACCGAAAGATATTGCCCTGCTTAAAAAATCTGGGACTCGATAATAGCGCCACCTACTGGGTCCAATTCTGAATCTAAACCATTCTCGAATCTACTGGAGCACAAACAAAAAAATCATTTTTTTTTTATGTTATAAGTTGGCAAACAAGCATACGGCCCACCTGATGGCAAGTGGTTGCCGTAGCCTATGAGCGCTTGCAGCACCATTAGTAGGTGCCACTCACGCGTTGCCAACCTCGAGATATTAGTTCTTAAATCTCGTCCGCCCAGTAATTTCACTAGCGAACTACTGAACACTGAAGGGCACTGTGCCCTTCAAACCGGAACATAGTAGTGCCTAAGCACTACTATTTGGCAGCTGAATATTTGACACTGTGGTGGTACCTACCTAGCCGGCCTCTTGCAACAAAAGACCTACCACCAGTGTGACTGATTGCACTGGTAGAATAATCTCTGCTGTGACAGAGGTTATCCCAACAGTGGGCGATGGGGTCCTCACATTCCGACGCCGGTAAATTCAAATCGGTCCAGCCGCTTAGAAGTTCAGTGACCTATACACGTACAGTCGTATTATATATACGATTATAAAGATTTGGTGCTACTCTTAGAATGTCTTCAAAAGTGAACTAAAAATAACGTTACTGAATGCGGACTGTATTATTCTAATATGACTTTTACACCTACGAAGCGAGCTTCGAAATATCATATTGCGTACCTTATACCTTAAGCTTAAGGTTCAAATTTCATTGTTCTATATTATATATTTATCTCGCGTTACATAATTTCATTGTTTACTTAAGAGTGAAAGAGATAGAAAAAGGAAATATGTTTATTCAACTTTATGGGTTCTATTTCTATTTCACGTCTTATATGGTTGAGATTTAATAGTGATACGATTAGCTAACAGACAACAGCTAGTAGAATATATTATTTGCTATTATAATAATTATTAAATCTATTAATTAAAGAGAGACAGTTTTAAGGAAAGAGATAGAAAGCGTGTGTGTATATTTATGTGAGAGAGATAGAGAGAGAGAGAGTGAGATATGTCGCACTTAATTAATAATATTCAAATATTGTACATGCATTTTTTATGTATTTTATAACTAGTTTTCATTTTTGGTTTTTAGTTAGTAACAAATAATGTAAAATTCTCTATTAAAATTCAACTATAATACAATACAATATAAATATAATTAATAACCTACCTAAATGCCTACTTATTACCTAAGTTGAGATAAATGTAATATTAATCATCGTATAACAATGAGGGATCAAATAAATTTCAAAATTCTGCTTGTGGTTTTAGATAATCCTCTTCAATTCAGAATAAATAGCGTAAATTATTCGGACCGAGATCGTAATTATCACATTTAATTTGAAATTACAGTACGAAATATTTAAAGAGATTTTTTTATCTTTTCTGCTGTGATATCGACTTGAAAACTGAAAAAGCGCGTCTGGAATAACTTTTTCAGACTGCTCGGCGTTTTATAAAATTGAACGTATTTGATGTTCGTAGAGATACACTTAAATTAGTATTTCAAATATTTTTTGTTAAAATTTGCACTACCGAGTTGTTGTTCACCATTATTTTGCAATATTATCAAAAGAGCTCTTGCCACCATCGATATTCCTTTTTTTTGTTGTCGGGGAGAAAATCTGCTCACAGATACCTCCTGGGGAGGAGAACCGGGTTATGTGGGGTTCCATGACAGTCTGTCAGACATGGAGACCCACTAAAACCTCCTCGGTGGCCGAGCTCAATGAAGGAGAGAAACTCCGGGATCTTACAAAACGCCAAGCAGTCTGGATGACCAGATCCTGGACAGAGCCATTTCCACAATAGGCCCCAACGGAGAGGATGTGGGGTACTGGCAACTTCCGAAGATGCAATGGGTCAACGGTACACCAGGGTGTGGGAAAACGACATGGGTAGTGAACCAGCTCAAGGTTGATGGTGACCTGATAATCACATACACAAGAGCGGCGGCCGCAAGAGACTAGCCGAGCGCATCGGATCCCAAGCAAGAACAAGGGTCCGGACAATGGCCTCCGTGTTGACAAATGGCCTAAGAGACTCCGAAATCGGGAGGTATAAACGCCTCTTGATAGACGAGGCCTTAGTGGGTCATTTTGGAGCCATCATGTTGGCAACACGCATCACGGGCGTTGGCGAGGCTCTTCTCATTGGCGATATCAAACAGCTGCCCTACAGCGACCGTAATGTAATAATATGTTCGATCTCCGCTACTGCCGTCCCAACTCACTTGTCGGAATCAGCAAAGAGCTGCTGTGCGCGCACAAATGTCCCATGGACGTAGCGTATGCCTTGAGCGAAATATACAAAGGCATATACTCGTCCAATCTTAAAGTACGGTCCCTGGAGCTCAGAAAATATAGCGGTGAGCTAATACCAAAAGATTTGGAAAACAACCTTTATCTAGTACATACCCAGGCAGAGAAAGAGCGCCTAAAAGCTGCCGGGTATGGCACAGGAACGGAATCGCGCACACTCACAATCCACGAAGCCCAGGGGCTGACGTGCGAGACGGGATAATTGCGCGAACGGACTGCAGAGAGCATACGATACAGCAGCGTCTCCCACGCAGTAGTTGCGGTGTCGCGGCATCGAGGTCGCTGTGTCTACTACACTGACTACGGCGAAAACGAAGCCCTCGCTCAGTTCATCAGGAAAGCTGAGACTGCAACGGCAGAAGACGTCAAAGATACCAACTTGAGAGCGGCAATATGGGACCGAAATTTTGCAGTAATCGAAGCGCAAAAGTATGAAAGCAAATGGCAACCCTGCGCGTGCGTCGCGGGTTCGATTTCCGCTCGGAGCAGATGTTTGTATTGATCATACACGCATGTTTTCCGGTCTGGGTGTATTTGTCCATGTTATTTTGAATGTTTCCGGACCCCGAAACTGGTTATAACTATGTGTGTAGCGTTTATTTCTTATTTAATAATAATAATAATAATTTTATTTCTGTCAGTTTTACTTGTTACAAATTACATGTTATTATCCTTACATGCTATGTTTTTATACATATACATATATGGTAGACCTTGGTGAAACTTATTAACCTTTGCGGGTTTAGATAACCTGTATTAAGTATATGTATTTATATTAACTAAGAACATTTACTAAATAGACTAGACATAAACAACTAAACTGTTGGTTCAATAGGTCAACCACCTTGCCTTAGCTTTACAATTTAAGATAACGGCAGTCAAGTGTGCAACAGCGAATAAGTATGTTGCGACGGGTTTTCGCTTATACGCTACGATGCACTTCCGTGATTAGGCGCTCAGGGCCACTTCGTTTTAATCTTCAAAATGTCAAATGAAACTCGAGACGGAGATGTTTAAATTACGTTTATGATACAACAAATTTTATTTTTTACTCGTGTGTAGAACAAGATTTTTTTTTCATGACGGTTGGTAAACAAGCCTGAGGTCCGCCTGATGGTAAGCAATCACCCCAACTTAGAACATTGCGATGCTTTAAGCATCATGCGGGACGAGGGTAAAGGGAAGCGTTACTTTCCAACGATTTTCTGTGAGTTATCTTCTTGTTGTTCATGTTGCCCACGTAGGCCTATAACTAGACTTATCGATTATTTTTATATTGATTGAACAGCCAGAGCCATTTTTTTCTTGCCTTCCGAACCAATGTTGGTCCCAAACCACTCAATACGAAGCAGAAGAAAAATTGGTACACCACGTGCGCGGAGCCGAAGACGCTAGTTCTATATAATAAACTAGCTGCACCCGCGGCTCTGCTCGCGTTGTGTACCGATTTTTATTTATTTCACGGATTTTTTTCTAAAATAAAGTAGCCTAAGTTATTCTTTATAACATCAGCTATCTGCCAGTGAAAGTCTCGATAAAATCAGTCAAGCCATTTCAGAGTTTAGCCGGAACAAACAGACAGATAGACAGACAGACAGACAAAAATTTTAAAATATATTTTTTTATGTAAGTACCGTACATACTTTAATATGCACTTAATGAAGAGCAGTTAATTTAGAATTACAAACAGACACATCAATTTTATTTATTTGTATAGATGAAAATGACCAACTTAAATAAATCTGTTCTTATAAACGGATCGTGTGTAAAAAAATATTGCTTCGATAGTCCAATTCGTACTCCATTAATTACACCGAGATCGAAGAATGATTGATTGTATTTACAGTTGAAAACGCCTGTACGAAAACTTTTATTCCAAAAATATTCTTTGAAAGAAACGTCCTCGTGCATGGTTTTAATACAATAGCGGTCTCACAATAGTGTTGTATGAGGGCTTGAAAATTGCCTCACAAAATTTTATTTCGGGACTACGTCATGTGAGGTATGCGACGCATGGTTAGAGCAATGGTATACACGAATGTGAGTTATTTTTAATAATGCCCTTGAAATTCACGATTTATTTACACGGTTTATTATTGATACATAGCACAAATACGAACTCTTATTACGACTTAAGTGATTTTTTTAAAAATAAATGGAGATCTAATTTTCTAAATTGCGATTGAATATAAGCATTAATTAAGTTGCATATTACACGCACTTCCATGTCAATTGTGTACGGAAATTATTATATTTTTAAATCTTTAGTAAAATCAGTGACAAAAATGACATTGCAACGAACACTTAACAAATAATTACATAATAGTCAATTACGCAACTTGGGAGAAAACTAGGACATTCTCACCCGCGGATTATGACAATGCCGGTAATCTAGGGTGGCAATGTCCTACATTTCTCCCGTAGTGCGTGTACAAGTATTTTGGTATGTTACCGTTTAAAGTGAGTTAATTAGTGACATCGTTCTGGAAGAGAATCGCGCACTTTGGTCCTCGTACCAGGGACTAAAAGCGATTTTTCATCGAGGCAGAAAAAGTTACTTTTGTTTAAAAAAACGAAATTTTCAGTGACGAAGTAGCCTTTTAATCAAACTTGGCATCCATTGCTAGTTCGATACATCGTTCATATCGCTGAACGATCAATCAATAGCCCGCCTTTCTAAACGGTATCCTATTGAATGCAGATGTTTTTTTCGTCCTGGCTTCAACGCTTTTGCGTTTTATTTTGCCCTCGTTAATTTCACATCTTTATTTATGTTCTTCATTAAAAACTAATTTAATTATTAATTGCAGCAATTAAAAATATGACATTTCACATTTGCAGCAATTAACATTTATCGTTATATTTCAACAAATTTAAACAAAACCATGGCAAATTATACACCTAAGCCTTCCTTGTGAAGCTCCGCGGATCACTCTCCCTATTGAAAATCTCCCTATTGAAAAATCCCGTATGAAAATTCTTTTACTATAGTTTTGAGTTTAAATAGACCCGGTGGGAACACATTGACACGTAACGAAGATGACGTTAGATTTATCGCAGTAAGCTATTAGGATGAATAAAATTGGGTGTATAGGTTTTGTAATTTATCGATCAACGGAAATTACAGAAAAAAGTGGACTTTGGCCTGAAAATTTTTTTCAAGCCTCTTTATTCAATAAGCCTCAATAACTCAACGGTAGAAGGGCCGACTTCGCTCCGTTAACGCGAGAGTCGCAGGTTCGATCCTAACACCCTTGAGCTATTGTCGTACCCACTTCTAGCGCAAGCTTCGAGCTTATTTGGAGGGGCAATAGGAATAATAGTAATGCCATTAAAAAAAAATCTCTCTACTTTCAAATTTTTAGTGTCTGTGATTGAGCTTACAGTCTTCTCTACAACTTTTTAGCTTTTGACTCAACATGATACTTTACGAACTCTCGGATCACCTACTCTTTGTTCATGCCCAGCCCAAAGTAACCGATTTAGTTTTAAATATTTCGATAAATTATTTTTTTGTACTACATTAAAGAGACATCTTCACATATTTATTTTAATGTAACTGTTCAATATAGACAATTCAAGCACAACCTTCGGTATTTTTCCACTCAAATCCACTGAGTTGACCGGCTATTATCTATACAGACAGAGATGACAAACCGACTAAAGTAAGGCGTCTTAAGCACGTCCTACAAGACCCTGACGATAAGATCTCGCTAGATAATGCTCCATACACTGCTCAAACACGCACATAACACCGTCCTCGCCGACGAAGAAGAGGTCCCTTGTTCCACACGTCACGACACGCTTAAACCATCGGGTGAGTCCATCGATTAGAATGCGCTTGGAGTGCTTCCTCCAGTTCCGATGACGTCGTTAGCCGTGGTTTGGCCTCGCAGGAGGCACCGTAAGGACGGAATCAATTTGAGCTCACGCGACGGCTGGCATTTTTTCATGGTCGGGTTTCTGTACTCGGCCACCCGGTTTCGCTGTCAAGGCCAGTAGGGCCAGCAGCATTATTATAGCATATTTAGGTAAGTATGTAAGTATAAGTTAGGTAGTCCCGCATGTGTTAATGCAAGCTAGTCACCTAAATAGAGTTAGTGAATATATATATAGCAACATCCCTATAAAAGAAGAGATTAAAAATATATATATCGAAAAGCTAAGCAAAAAAAATTGTATAAAATATTTTCCAGGTATAATTTTACAATTTGGAATTGCGTGCTGCAAAGTTTCAAAAGATGTGATTTAACTCCACTCTACTTCTGTTATACACGGCTCCATAGACTAATTAACTTTAACGAGTAAATTAAAACGAAGTTTTCTATTGTAATTACAGTAAAAGTATGTACAGCTGAAAAGGAAACTTTGAAATTGACTTTGTATAGTAATAATAAAGTATATTTTTTTATTTAAAATATGTTTTTATAGAAAGTCTTCGAAGTTCAGATATACTAGATTCTAGAACTTTCAGAACAACTTCGAAACTTTAAGAAAATATTTATACCGACTCCCCAGATTGCTCCTTTTGTACAATTCTTCAATGCTAACCAATATCAGATATTAAGGTTAAAAACTCAAAAATAAGTGATTTATTTATACAGAATAGAACAGGCTTGCAATATCATGCCACCTGGTAGATGCTTTTAGCAGTAGTAGAGTCTTGCTGTTTTTAGTATGAATGGGCTTGATTGTCTGGGAAAGTAATGCCCTCCCACAGAATACCAACGTGAAGTAACATTTCTTTTACGTTTTGTTTGATTAGTGGGAGCCTCAACCTTCAACCTTTCATATTTTTAGACACCGTTGTGGCGTTGTGGGTAGCGAGTCTGCCTTAAGCCTCGACGGTTGCGGGTTCGATTCCCGCTCGGAGCAGATGTTTGTATTAATCGTACAGGCATGTTTTCCGGTCTGGTTGTGTTTGTCCTTGTCATTGTGAATGTTTTGACCCCCGACACAGGATATAATTATCCTAATGGGGGCCGTTGAGTGTGTAGCGTTTATTTATTTATTTATTTATTATATTCTTTCCCTTTTTCCCTTCTAAATCTCCTCTTCCCCTTTAACTTCCCTCAACAAGCTTGTTACACAAAGGTCTATAATCCACAATTACCGCTTTCTATCAAGTGGACTGTGGTTATTTACAATTTTTATTTGGCATTAATTCTTTGGGTTAATTTTTAAGATAAGATTTCCGGAAGCATTCCGTCCGTTGATCCGATAGGGCTTCGATAAAACTAGTTGTGACTATTATAGCACTACAGGAACATAGAAAAAACGTTCTTGAGTGCCGGAACAAACTTGTTTCTGAAGTCGAGACTACATTGACCAAAGTCTCGGACTGGGGCCGACTAAATTTAGTCCAATTCAACCCCAAGAAGACACAAGTTTGCGCGTTAACCGCTAAAAAATCACCATTTTTCGTATCTCCTCGTTTTGAGAACACTCCCCTGGCTGCCACAGCTAGTATCGGAATACTTGGTGTCGACGGCTCATCGCCTAAAGCTCTACAAGGCACAAATTCGACCACACGTGGAGTACTGCTCTCACCTCTGGGGGGAGCTCCCCAGTACCAGCTACTTCCAATTGACCGCATCCAATGTAGAACGGCTCGAATTGTCGACGATCAAGCCCTTTCCGATCGGCTTGATCCTTTGGCATTGCGTAGAGATGTCGGATCACTCTGCATCTTCTATCGCATATATCACGGAGAGTGTTCTGAGTAATTGTTTGGATTGATCCCGCCGGTAGAGTTTCACCATCGGACATCGCGAAAAACTCTAAGTTCCATCCATACCACCTCGATGTCTGGAAATCCACAACAGCGCGATTTAGAAGACATTTTCTTCCTCGCACAACCACTCTGTGGCCAATCAACTTCCGCCGGCGGTCTTTCCGAACCGATACAACTTGGGAACCTTCAAGAGAAGAGCCTATTCTTTCCTTAAAGGTCGGCAACGCGCCTGCATGCCTTCTGGTGTTGCAGATGTTCATGGGCGGCGGTAATCACTTAACATCAGGTGAGCCTCCTGCCCGTTTTCCCGTCTTACATAAAAAAAAAGAAGTATCAGATTTAACTATCATTGTTGCGGTTTTTTTATGTTACAAGTTGGCAAACAAGCATACGGCCCCCTGATGGTAAGTGGTTGCCGTAGCCTATGAGCGCGCGAAACACTATTAGTGCCACTCACGCGTTCGTCGAAGCTCAAAGCAGCCTCACTACCACCACGCCACAGCGGCGGTCGTGATCGTCGTTACGCTGATCACTGTTTAACATTAATTCACATTCATATTTAATTCGTAGCCTAACTTAAATCATAGCCAATATTGGACTATTGTATGTATTTAAAATTTGACATTCTCCCAAAAGTTTTGTTCGTCTTATGAATTTTAAAAGCTATTATGAATCAATTAACAACTCGGCGCGTTTGATAGGCGTCTATGGCACTCGGTAAGGGTTCCTCTATTGAGAGCCCTCTAGTCAATGATTAGCCCTCTGACTTTTTACGGAAAATATTTTTCAATAAATTGTCTGTATATTTTGAATGACAATTCAATGACAATGCACGAACAATAGACAGTATTGAAATTTTGTAATGAATTATATACAATATTGACGACCAAATCAACATCTATAATTGTACTAAATTTTAATTTCACGTTGTTGCAAAAGTTTTCCTAAAACTACCTTTGACTTGTGGTTCTTCAAGTGCCACGTGGTGGAATCGGTGAAGTGTGACGTGGGATTTACCAGCACTAAATGCACTATCTATTGCTATTTCTAAGTTATATATTGCAATGCAACTACATAGTTCCCGATACAAGCTGTCATCCCCTTTTTCAACCTCTTGTACTAAGTTCTTTTTTTTCCGAAGGGAATTTTACAATTTTCCAGATTAAAAAGTATCCTGTGTGTCAATCAAGGTAACAATCTATATTTGTGCCAATTTTTATCCCTATCCGTTAAAAAGTTTATGCGTCATTGTGTAACAAGCATCAGAACATAATTGCAGTAAGTTTTTTGATAATTCCACGGAAACCTAACATTTTTCCGAGATAAATAGTATCCTATGTGTTAATACGGGTAGTAAACTATCTGGTTAAAAGTAACAAACATTCATCTTTCCAACCTTTGACACTTATAATATTAGTCGGATTAGTAGGATTGAAGATTTTTAGCACTGGAGCCGCACAATCACTGTCACAGGAGTGCATAGGTTGCGGTGACGCCTTCAACCGTCATAAAATAAAAAAACTGTGTTTTTATTTTTTTTTTATTTGAAAAGTCCTCATGGTAGTAGTCCAAGTGCAAAGGCGGCTGATACAGTTGCGGAAGGCAACTGCGTTCGGGTCGCGGGTTCGATTCCCGCTCGGGACATATGTTTGTATTAACTATACATCCATGTGTTTCGGTCTGGGTGTGTTTGTCTTAGTCATGTGTATGTTTTCGGACCCCCGACATAGGTTATTAATATCCTAATGAGGGCCGTTCAGCGTGTAGCGTTTATGATTATTATTAATAAAAAACGTACGGATAATAAATTAATAGTGTAATGTTTTAATTTGTTTCTATATAAATAATCAGAAATTCTTAGTAATATAGTTATTTTCAAAATTATCACCATCAGAATCTATGTCAATAGTTGCAATCTTCAATTACAGGCACACGCAATTTAGTTAAGTCCTCTATCTTATCATGTTTCGAGATAAGATGTTTAATATGGTAATGGACAGCGAGTAGTTGAGTGAGATATTATCTTCACGTCTTTGTCTCTTGTCTCAGTATTGTACACTGTACAATTTCTAATTGTTGAATGTAATATTGTGGTCGCTATATCATGTATGACATTGAATTTACTTATTGAAGTTCAAAGGTCAAATTGGCTTCTAAAAAGTTCTAAAAAGTTGTCTTGGTGTGCTCAACAAGGCGAAACACTACTTCACGCTCATCGCCTACTGAGCCGCAAATTAAACCGCATGTGGAGTACTGATCTCATCTCTGGGTGGGATCTCTGCCAGTACTAGCTGCTTCCAACTGACCGTTTCCAACGTATAGTTTGAACTGAGTATCGAGCCCTTTCCGATCGGATTGATCCTTTGGAATCTATCACGGGGAGTGTTCTGAGGAATTATTTGGACTGATCCCGTCGGTAGAATTTCATCATAAGACATCGCGTCAAAATGCCAAATTCCACCCTCATCACCTCCATGTCTGGAAACCCACTACAGCGCGATTTGGAAAGCATTTTCTTCCTCACACAACCACTCTGTGGATTCAGCTTCCGCCAGTGGTCTTTCCGAACTGATATGACCTGGAAACCTTCAAGAGGAGAGCTTATTCCTTTCTTAACGCATCTGCATGCCCTCTGGTGTTGCAGATATTCATGAACGGCGGTGATCACTTAACATTTGGTCATTTTCCCCTATGATATATAAAAAATAATAGTACGCTTTGAAAGGGCTTATTTATTTTTGATTTCTCTATCGCAGTGAATATTTAATTAAAATGTTAGGCTTCAATAACCTTACTAATATAACCAAGATTCTGTTTCATTTAGTCACTACACAAGCGGGCAATTTGGTTAATTCAAATTTGATCGTAACTTGATTTAGCATGTAGAAACCGATAACTGATGGGTTGAACGCTTCCATAATTGATAACGTCACTACGAGCTAGCCGTATTAATTTCAATTTGAACATGTTTACATTGTACATGTTGAATTGTTTTAGTTTAATAACAAAATAAAAACCTCTGCAGTCTTATGAAATCACGATGTAAGTGAAACTTTTTTAGTCATGTAACCGATTTTCGGAATTTAAATTTTTACATAGATAAATTACATATATATATATATATATATATGTAATTACATATATGTATATATATGTAATTTATTATATATAAAAATTAAAAGAGACGAAAGCGATCAAACATGCAAACATACATACACAAAAATGTAAAAAGTAAAATAATAATAATAAATAAATATATATATAATAAATAAATATTTATATATATATATATATATATATATATATATATATATATATATATATATATATATATATATGTGTATAAATAAGTGGCTATAATGCGGCAATCAAAAATAAAATTGAAGCTGTATAGTATAAGTTTCACTTTAATAAAGTTTGTTATAAAAATAAACGTTGTGACAGTGTTAGACAATTACGAAAACACTTAATTGTTATTGAAGGCTTTTCCCACAAATCACATGCCATTAATTTAAAACGAACAATTCTTGTAATAAATACCGTATATCTTGGAAACGGCCCTAAAAACTTGAATCAGATTAAGTATTTAAATAAAGTTTGCCTTTTCCAGTATATCTATAATAAAGGTTTTCCCAGAAAAAGCGTAATTTTTCTCACAACATATTTATATAAAACCACGCCTGTGGTTTTATCGGTATTCATTTTGAATCAAACTAAGCTAAGGACAGCCTGGAGCCTTTATGAATTTCGTCGAAGTAGGAGAACATTTTGAACAACTTATTGTAAACAACAATACTTTTAATACCTTTACTAGATAACATAATAAATTGCACAGCACTGTAACTACCAAGTCGGATTTCAACGATTCGTCCTTTTATATGCGGTACGACAATAATTTTCTGTATTGTGAAATATTGAAGTAACCATCATTGTGACGCTCCGTTAGAATGACATCCTTTTCAAATATTATCTTTCTAATCCAACGTATTAAATAGGTTCTATACTTCGCCATGCGTCAACATATTTTTTTCTCACAATGTTTTTATATATTTTTTAAAATAATAATTATTAGTAGTGATATTATAGTGTGATCACGAACAATTTTGTATGCCACTCGAGAGATGATTCTTGCACTTAAGATAAAATTATTGTAATATCTTTGTATACTTCAACCTGCAAATAAATAAATAAACATAAAATATGTTAAAAATGATTTTATATTGTAATTAATTTGTCCTAATATTATAAATCTGAACAAATTGTTTCATTGAACGCTCTAATCTCTTGAACTACTGGTTGTGGGATTGAAAAAACTTTTTGATTTGATAGTACGTTTCTTGAGAAAGTCTATAGGCTATAATTATTATATCACGATACATAGAAGCCATTTAAAAAGAAAGAAAGTGCGGGCGGGTGATTTGATATTGGTGGAAAAACAATTCATAAATAAAACGAAAAAATTATTTTTTGTTTCTTTAGGTAAACAATAAATATTTAGACTACGCGAGTGAAGCCTCGGGGTCAGCTATTAACATTATTAAAACATATATAAATTTTTTCTTCATTTATGTTACTTATTTTTGTTTGTTTAATTTTTAAATATCAATATATATATTTATTTATTTATAGTTTCAGCGGCTTCATCTGCGTTTAAATACAAACTATCATATTTCTAGTTTTAATAATGACAGACATTCCATACAAACTTTCAAACCCCGTTTCACCCATCCTGAATTTTAGAAAACGTTAAATTGTATTAAATGAATATATTTCTTTATCTGTAATTGTCTAAAAACAAAGTTTTATGCTTTTCGTTTAAAAAAAAGACGGACTTTCAATAAAAATTTTAACCACTTTATCAGGATTTGAATTTCGAACAACCCTTTGTGAGCCGTTTACGTTTAAAAACAACACCTGTGATAATAATCAGCTTTGTAAATCTAAGAGTTTAGGCTGAGCGTTGATATGACAGGTCTTCTTTTATAATATTATACAGATTTCCTAGTATCTAGATTGATTTACATAAGAATTTCAATTTAACCAAAATACTCCATATATTTCTCTTATTTATAGTATAAATTCGTGGAAAATGTGAACACCAATTTCCCTTTATTTCTGATCACACGCTGTGAGGTTTCCTGCTGAGAAGTTTATCCTATAATTTATTCATCCTTTATTCATGTAGCGTGCTCGTTTATAATACTCATTATTTATTTAAGCGGTTAAGAGTCAATTATGAAATACATACCATGTTAATAATAATTTTCGATTATAAATAAATTACAGTCCTAAGAAATGTTGTATGATAAAACTCTTTTATATTACAAGGGGGAAATATGTGTACGGCTTAAATGGACGCAAATAAGCAATACTATGTAACACCTACAAAATTGAAAAACTGAGTTATATATGCAGAAGTATTGGTAAATGGCTGAAGAACATTTTTCTTTAATATTTGTAAGGTTTTCAGCTTTAAAACTTCTAAAAAGTCATTTTTAATCATGCAATTTTTATTTTGTTGAACGATTTGGGATATATTATATATAAAATATGCAGTTTGTATACTTATTTTTGTGAAAATAAGTTAAATAACTTACATAAATCTGAAATTGCCAACAACTTGACTAATACATAAAAAATCATATAAAGCAAGTTGTTCAAAATTTTCAAACACGTTTTTCTCGAAATGACATTCGTGTGGGTTGACATGGTATTGTTTATTTACGTCCAAATGTCTTGTGCTGTTTTCAGTATATACATGCTGATTCGATCATTAATAACTAAAATCGTATCATAGAATATCAATTGAAGGTACTTACCTTGAGTGACCTTAAAGGTGTATCCACATTGTAGTTACTTTTTGGTTGTAACTATGATGTGGATGCAGCATAATACTGCATTTCATAAGCGCTGATTATTTCGGTGCACGGGAGGCCAGGAATTGCACGTCCCCGCTCTCCACTGTTTTCTTTGTCTTCTTCTTATTCCTCCCCCCTTTAATACCTTTCACTTTAGGTGGCAACACTACTAACAAACGCAACGGTAACTGCTTTCCACCGAGCACACCGCTAATTTAAACATAGTCTTCAAAATAAATGGAAACACTGGATAGATCTATAGATTTAGTAATAATATATGTAAAAATCTCTACGCTTACCTTTAAAGAGTGGAGCTTATATACGTTTCCTCATGTTTGATTGTACTTTATATTTTATAATATTTTTATATACAGCAGCTAAACAAATTATCAAGAAAATTGTGAAAGTGTTACTTCTATTTCACTTTACTGCTCACTATTTCATTAACATTTAAATTAAACTAAATGCAGAATTGATTGGATTCTGAGGGCTTCTTAAAAACGAAAGGTTGGAAATAATTTATTCTCAAGCGTAAAGAGCGGACTGTAAGCACTCAGGCGTCGCAATCATGTAATCCAACTTTTAAGTGAAAACTGCTGACTGAGATTAAATCGTGTAAGATTAAGAGTAGCTTGAACCAAATCAGGTTACTCCTCAGTTTGTCCCATTTCATTTTCACCATTTGCTTCTGTGAGGACTTTTTAAAGAGATCGGAAATGTGCTTATTCCGAAGCTGGATGGAGATATTTTAATTACAGTCAGTCACTGAAACTCGATCTTGTAAAAATTTAAACCTTGTTCAGACAACTTGGATGACGAGACTGTGATAAAAAAACGGTATGAAATAATTCAATGAATACCTGGTATTAACTTTAATTCATTTTACTATCAAGTTCTATGAATATTTATTGTTTGATTTGAACGTCTTCAATATCGTCCTTTCTGGAATGAATCCGTAAATATTTATATTCTATCTCAATGAAACCTCAACAAAAGATTGACAAAGGAGCAACTAAATTGTTATTTTTCAATTTTTTATTCTTTTCTTACAACTTTCGCTTCGCAACATAATTTTTATTTTATATGTCTCTTCAATTTATAAATTATTTATAATGAAAAATTGTGATAATTATTATATATAATTATAGTAATATAATAATAATAAGCGCAACAAACTTAAGGCCCCCTTATAAAATAATTATATACTGTGTCGGAAGTCCGGTATCATACAAAATACAAGGACAAACTCATCCAGACCGGAACTCTAGCAGCAGTACTCTTATTGGTATCCTAAGATTATTGTTAAGAAATATATAGATTGAGAGAAGGGAGAGATAAAAGAAAAGAGGAGATTGGAGATATGAATGTCATTTCTTTATTACAATATTCTTTGAGAGCTTATTAGTTATCTGGTCGACTGAGCTCATTCATTTTAATAGTAAAAAAACTTCAATAGCGTAAAATACCATAAGGTATGACAAAGGTTCAGAGTTTGTATTAAAATCGTTATTCACGCGAGCGAAGCCACTCACAGAACCTAGTTCAAAAGAAGCTAGTAAATATGATAATATAAGCTACTTCAATATCTTATTTACTTATGTTATTATTAAATACACCAATAAAAAAATTATTTGATTATAAATAATAATATTATAAAATTACTTAAAAAAGTAACTCTAACAATCCTATTTACTACTTTATAAATTTCATAAATATGAAAGTCTATACTTTTGAATGTTTAGATGGTTAAATGTTTACATGTTTACTACTCAATACGCGAAAATGGTTGGCACATGGAAGCCTTCCAAGCTGCAAGCATTGCTAGTGCTATACAATTCTGAATGTCCCTAGAGAAAGTCATGTCTAGACGGTCTGAAAACACCCACACAAGCAATGTAAAAAATTTGCTGAGCCTAGGCAGGACCTCGCTGGATATCACCTGCGCAGGATACCCTTGGAACCGATTCATCTTGAGCCCACATGTGCTGTGGCTCTCTCTCTCACTCTTTATAGGCCACGAACCCGGCCGTTTCCCTCCGGTGACGCTGTTAAGGCAATTAGGGTCAATAGTGGTCTCCACTACAAAAAAAATTACCTATTAAGTAATTTTGTTCACAGATTTAATTTTCCTTCCTTCGCTTTTTTAACTCTAAACCTTAAAAGAGAAATGAAATTTGCTGATATACAATAATTAAATCTAAAATAGCTAACGACTAGTAAGACGAACAATCAAAGATAATGGCGCAGTAATACACAAAAGCGTTGACGGAAACTGGTAATTTATCTAAGAGCGGCATTGTAATTTCTCTCGTGGAATCACGCAGTATAAACTGATGGCTATGCATTGCGTATTCGCGTTCCAACGTTCATAAAGCTTACTTTCCTCGCAAATAGCTACGATATGAAGCTTATAAAAGTACCATTTAATAATTGGTTTGTTTTACAAAAATAATCAAATGACTTCAATGTTTACATGCAAATATTTAAAAACAGTAATACTTACTTTAACTCAACCGTAAAATTTTGGTGTAAAGAGTTTATAGTGTTTTTATTCAATAAAGGTTTAATAATAAAGGCGTCGGGATGTGACGACCCCATCGCCCGCTGTTGGGATAACCTCTGTCACAACAGAGATTATTCCACCAGTGCAATCAGTCACACTGGTGGTACGTCTTTTGTTGCAAGAGGCCGGCTAGGTAGGTACCACCGCAGTGTCCAATATTCTGCCGCCAAATAGTAGTGTTTAGGCACTACTGTGTTCCGGTTTGAAGGGCATTGTACGCTAGTGAAATTACTGGACGAACGAGATTTAAGAACTAATATATCGAGGTTGGCAACGCGTGAGTGGCACCTACTAATGGTGCTGCAAGCGCTCATAGGCTGTGGCAGCCACTTACCATCAGGGGGGCCGTATGCTTGTTTGCCAACTTCTAACATAAAAAAAAATATATCCACAGATAGCGGTCCTGCTTATATTATAAATGTCACAGTTTGTCAGGATGGACGTGTGGTTGCTTGTTACTCTTTCACGCAAAAGTGTTAAATGGATTTGGATGAAATTTGGTACACGGATAAGCTTCAAAAATAACGAACTACGTGTAAACACTTAAATTCGGCATAGGTATGGAATAAAAAATTATAGCTTTTAGATGGTCGTCTGGCCTTAAAGCGATTAACGTGAGTGAAGCTGTGGACACGGCTGCTTCGTTTCCCTTTTTAACCATACGTCGCCCGCGGATAGGAGTGAGCTTTGGCATAGTTAAAGCTTTTATGGAGAAGAAATGTGGAAAGTTAAAATTTTTGTATTGTTATAAAACATAAAATTAAATTTAATAAAACATCGCTTTTTTAAATTCATTGTCATTATCAAATATGTCCGGTATTTTATTCAATTCACTTTAAATATATGGCGTCGCCAGGAATTTTACCGGCGTCGGGATGTGACGGCCCCATCGCCCGCTGTTGGGATAACCTCTGTCACAGCAGAGATTATTCCACCAGTGCAATCAGTCACACTGGTGGTAGGTCTTTTGTTGCAAGAGGCCGGCTAGGTAGGTACCACCGCAGTGTCCAATATTCTGCCGCCAAATAGTAGTGCTTAGGCATTACTGTGTTCCGGTTTGAAGGGCACTGTACGCTAGTGAAATTACTGGGCAGAGGAGATTTAAGAACCAATATCTTGAGGTTGGCAACGCGTGAGTGGCACCTACTAATGGTGCTGCAAGCACTCATAGGCTACGGCACGCATTTACGGCATCAGGTGGGCCGTATGCTTGTTTGCCAACTTGTAACATAAAAAAAAATCAGTCATAATTATAGCAATAAATGATACATAATTATTTACCTACATATTTACTTTTTCAACTTTTTGACAGTCGAAGTCCTCGCATATTTGCGTTTGTCGTTGTATTTATTAGACCATTTCCATTGGCGTAATACAAGTTTAATGACACAAGGGGGCTAAGTTCCTATACGTCGGCGTTGGCTAATTACAGTTCTTAATGTACAACTGTGTTTACGTAAATGGTTTAAATAACGGTCGACGGAAACGAATATCGTGTGTATCGTGTATATTGTTATCGTCAATAACTGACAATCGTCGGGCCAATTATAAAGATTGTCGAAAAACTTAAATAGACACAATGTTTTAAATACACGCTGACACAAGTGAGTCGAAATGCACTCGGAACGCTTCCTACATTGCCTATGACATTCACACATTTACATGACATTCTAAGCCATGGTTTGGGGAAGGAGGATGGAATAAAAATTGAGCCCGATGCCGATGATCCCGGTAACGCTCTCAAGGTCATAAAGCCCAAAAGCAATACATATTCGGAAATACGTAGTAAAGTGAAACAATCTTAGCCGTTTTTATATACTTTCAAAACCGGTTTTTTTATCTTAACATCTTCAACTAGTGGGCCCGGGAGACGTTGTCTTGCCCCGAAAAAAAATATTGAATTACTAATATCGCAATTAAAAAATCGGGTTGATGGTAGAAAAGTAAAAATTTAGGGTTGTATGTATTATTTAATACCACATTATTATGTGATTTTTTACGAAAAAAAAAAAAAAGAAATTTGTCCTGAAAATAAAAAAATAAAATTTGGGATGGACCACCTTTAACATCTAAGGCTATGAAAAATGGATGTTGGCCTACCTATGATAATGCACACAAAAAATCACAAAAATTAATCGAGCCGTTTCGGAGGAGTTTGGTAACAAACACCGCGACACGAGTATTTTATATAAAAGATTTTATGTTGTGTGTTTTAATATACATACTTAAGCTATTTTTTTTTGTTACAGTGGTTCAGGTGGAGGCGGTATGTTCGGGGATGTAAACATCTCGGCGATTCTGGATTCACTGAGTGTAAGCTATGATAAACGCGTGAGGCCGAATTATGGAGGTAAGTTTAATTTTAATAATTGGTATTTATATACGAGCGAGCTTTGAGCCTCGACGGTCGTGGGTTCAATTCTCACTCGGAGCAGATGTTTGCTAGAAATATCTGTTTCGGTCTGGCCGTTTGTCTTTGTGGGAGACCCAACGTCCCTCAGAGAGCACGTTGAGCTGTCGGTCCCTATTGTTATCATAGCATCTGATAATAATGTCGAACTCTTGTAAGATAAGTTGCTCTGATCCAATGAGTTACTGATTCGCCTTTAGAGTTGCGGAGGTCAGATGGCAATCGCTATGTATAAAAACTACCCCGTCAAATCCAGGTAAGAGTAATGAGCAGCTAGGAAGAAGAAGAACAGGTATTTGTATACTATAGAGTTTAGTCTATAGGATATAGTATTCTTTATAATATACATTACTATTTTGAAGTGTCAAAAATTCTCTTTGCCTTGGAACGGATACTCTTTGAAGAACATTAACTGACGAATGTTGAACGCCAAGTTCTAATGCATAAGTACAGATAATAATGTGTATGCCTTGATCATGGGTTGTTCAGTTTTATGATTTGTGGATTTTCTTAAACCTTAAATTAAATTTATATGGTGCTACCATTTAAATTGGAAAATATATCGGGAGAATTGGAACCCTCTACCAGGTTGTGGACATGAATCGGCGAAGCAAGTACAACTGATTATATCCGAACGAATGAAAAACTTGTCATGACCGTTATGATCAATCTGATAATAATGATTAAGAATCTGGCACTAAGTTGGCTACTTACTAAACTCGCAGAAGAAGAGAACCGTAAGAGGACGCAATCTAACAAAAGAGTGAACCTAAATAGATTCAAAAGTTATATGAATTGATATACTCTCTTTTGGAAGTCAATAACTTTAAATGTTTATTTTTATGTGCGTTCTTTCTTATTGCTTCTATGTATCGTATGATGTTATTTCGATCAAACTACTTTCCATCCAAATCCTTTGATTAGACATGCTTGTATCTACACAGACCGACAAAAGTAAGGCGTCCTAAGCACGTCCTGCAAGACCCTGACGATAGGATTACATTAGAAAATGCCCTTACACAGCACAGACACGCACACAACAACGTCCACGCCGGCGAGGACGAGGTGCTTTGTTTCGCACGTCGCGTCGCGCTCACACCGTCGGGTGAGTCTATCGTATAGAATGCGCTCGGAGCGCTGCCTCCATCTCCGATGACGTCCTTAGCCGTGGTTCGGCTTCGCAGGAGGCACCCTAAGGACGGAATCAAATTTGAGCCCCCGTGAGGGCTGTCCCTTTATCACGGCTGAGTCTCAGTACTCGGCCCCCCGCCCGGTGACGCTGTCAAGGCGAGTAGGGCCAACAGCAATACACATTCCGAGAAAAAAAAAAAGATGTTATATTTATAGCCTTTAGCCAAGAATCTACTATCAAATGCAAAAAAAAATCAAATCCCACCAGTAATTCCAGAAATTACCACGTCTACCCAAACAAACAAGTAAACAAGCTTTATAATGTTGGTATAGAAATAATCCAATATTTTACAAATAAGAATCGTCTATTTCAACGAAAGATTTACATTAGTATAAAGGATTTCATAAAGGACAATTGTGTCGTCGAACTTTGAAGATCAGGAGTATTGTAGTCTCTTAAGGATTATCAGGTATTAGACAAAAATAGGAACCGACGGCTTATTTCTCTTACTAAGCCGTGGATAAGAGCTCTCACAAGTAGACTGTAAAATGAAACTCCTCGATCGCGTTAATCATCTTAGACCTAAGTATAATTACTCCTTAATAGGTTTTCTGACAATTTTATAGAATTTATCTGAAAGCAATTGGCTTTCTATTATAATGCTTAGAAATATATAAATAGTTTTTATCGTCTCACGGATTGTTGAAACAATAGATTTTTTATACAGCTTTGTTTAGGTTCCTTGTAGTGAGTATTAGAATAGCATGAAAGCTTAATTAATATTGTCAGTAAAGAAGTAAGCCATTAACATGCCTTCTTCCTCATCCACGTTCCGGGACATACATATGGCCTCCGGCGAAATCAACCAGGAAGCCCCAGGTTCCTAGGGCCAACGACTCCGAGATTATTTACTTAGTGAGGTTGTTTTTCTCTACGATCGATCCCGTTATTGTTTAATGAGGTTGTCTTCCTATTCCACATCACAGAACCCAAAAGTTCCAGTTAAAAATTCTGGTGCCACAGAGTTCAAAAGCCCTTCTTAAAAACAGAAAGACACCGGAGACACCCATATAACACAACCCAATTGCCCAGGGTACACCACGGAGAGGTGTCTAACTACGCATCCTAAATTGACTTGACCTTTTATAACCTGGGGGCTTACTATTAACTCTCTTAACTTACCATTTAAGTGACGACCAAAACTGAGCTACATCGCTTTTTCGTACCATGACATAATATATATTTATACGTCATGCTCATATAAAATCTAAATCGATTTACTGTCAGAATTGAATTGAATTGACTTGGTCGTCATTTCAATCGCAATAAGAGTTAATGGTAAGCCCCCTGCAACTGCAATCGAACACTTGTATTATTAAAATTTAATATAATAATCTTATATTTTAAGTGGAGAGTGAGTTTCACCCACTATTATTTATTCTTTAAATTGACGTTTTTATAACTTATTATAATTATACAGATCAGATAAAAGATGGTAAGACCATCTTTTATTTACTATAACATGAAAGATACATTATAATTAGGTATTAAATCTTTGAGTTGCCGACAAACAATATTTTACAGCAGGTACATTAAAGTCATATTCATTGATGAATTTCAAAATATCTCTTTTTTTAATACAGAACCTCTGGGCTTCCAATTAGCAATATCGGTTCTTTGTAGGGTGTAGTGTACAGTATTGGTCAATGTCACAAGCTATTCATAAGTTTTTTCTTACATCGACGTGAATGGTCAACGAAAGGTCGCGACTTTTTTGCATTGAAAATATCGAAGTGTGAGGCTCCAGTACCACTAATTAAACTAGACAATTGACCTCACTCTATTGTGATACTTCTTTTGCTTGATAAATATGTATTGCTATTTCTAGTTCAGTAAGTCTTACTATATACTGTTACGAGCTTCGGCTAGTGACTTCGCCCGCGTGAATAACGATTTTAATACAAACTTTGAAGAATCATTAACTCCTTTGGGGGTGAAATTTTAGAATATGTTAAAACACGTGTTTCTTTACCTATAATCGTTCGGCAAAAAACATCCACTATTCAAACTGTTTCATCTTCCAAACCCTTATTACCTCTTAAGGTTTGAACTCCTAAAAATTGTTTCCTAGTGCTCGTTAACGTTTTAAAAACCACACCTGTAAAAAGATCAGAAAAAAAATATTTCAAGTAAAGGTGGGCGTTGATGTGCCAGTCAGATGTTCTGCTTTTATGCATATTTATATATTTATAGTACAGACTTGTCAAATAAAATCGGATTGAGTTTTCACACATGAGTCGAAATAAAATGTAATTTAAAAAAAACTCAATATTTTGTAACTGTATTTATATAATCTTATAAGTAAAATAAATTTCCACCCCTTTTTAACCCCGTTATGGGATGAATTTCAATAAAATAAGAAACACATCTTCCATCAATTCCGTTAAATAAGTTTAATGCAATATTTGAAGTAGATTGGACCAAGGAATCACGTTGTGTCATACAAACTTTGCCCGCCTTTTTCACCCCCTTAGAAGTAAAATTTCAAAAAATCCTTTCTTATCGGATGCCTATGTCATACAAAGAACACACCCTCCAAGTTTCAGGTCTCTACGATCAGCAGTTTAGGCTGTGCGTTGATCCGTCAGTCATTCAGGACAAGGCCTTTTATATATAGTACCTGGATGGCCGAGCTTAGCTTGGTATTTTCTTCCAATAAGAGATTTTCTTACAAAAGTAAGAACTTGGAAAAAAACGACTACGCTACTGCAGGTTATAACATTTAACATTTCAAGGTGGCGCTGTTCTCGCGTTATAAACCAGTAACATCTATATTAGTAATTCGGTCAAGAATAATAAAACATTAAAAAAATAATGATTTCGAGTCGACAACATAAATTAGAATTGTCGACTATTTGTTAAATTCTAATGGTCGTATGGTCATCGTATATCGTTATGGTAACAACTTACATCTCTAAAATTTGTAGACATATTTTCTTCAAAACAAATGTGGTTGAAATTTTATTTCATGTTCTACAACCGCAACTTATTTAACAATTTTTATGACTGACTTAATAAAAAACCTCTTTAACATTTTGAGAAACCTATCCAAAGATATCCCGCACTTTGCCATACGTTGAATTTTTTTTTCAGACCTAAGTTGCATGTATGATCTGCTACCCTTAATTTTTATATATTTTAGAATTTCATTACAAAATCGTGTAATGGTTTATAGAATACACCGATTTACTACATCTCGTGTAGATAGACTCAGACATCGAAAATGAAATTATAAGAGTTCCGTTTTTGCCATTTGGCTACGGAACTCTAAAACGATTTGACAATATTTACAGTGTTACACATATTATCGAACAGATCGCGTGGCTGGTAAATATATTTTTACACTAAATTGTATTTTATTAATATTTTTATATATTTACATATTAACCAAGATTTCATAATCTACTTATTTAATCTGAACTAAATATTTTTAAATGATATTAATTTTCTACATTTATTTATACGTTTTGACATTTTTAATTTATTTTGTTGATAATAGATGGCGTGTTAAAACCCTTGCATACCAAATTTCATCATAATCGGTGGAGCAGTTTCCGAAATTCCAATTATATATATATACAAGAATTGCTCGTTTAAAGGTGTTAGATAGATAGATTATATTATAAGTGATGAAATGGTCGACTAATATCGAGAACTTTCTTTTACATAAAATACAAAATTACGTATAGTTATTAAGCGACATATATATGAATTAAGCGACTTAATGATGATATGTAAACATGGCATTATTATTCAATTAGATGGAGGTAAAATAATTTAAGCTAAACAACATTATGTAAGCAATTACATTAGCCTTGGATGCTAAAGACAGGTCTCCTAAGAGTTCTCGACCTATAGGATTTGTAGTGGCAAGAGTAGTAGAAGTACAATTAACAAAGATGTAGATGAATACTCTGCTTACTCACCGAGCTCACTCATTGAAGGAAAGGCGCTTATCGATCCTATTATAATTCTACTCGATATTTTGTAAAATATACTTCAATTTGTTTCACCAGTCTCTCAGTATTTATGCAAAACATTGCTATGACATCCCACATCGTGGGGTAGACGAAAAGGAACATTTTAACAATAGTGTTATTTTACCATCAACCATTGTTAAGATTCTTTGAGCTAAGCTGTGGTCAGACGGAAGGCCGGATGGAAATGCAAAACTGTAAGAATTCATTATTGAGTATGAAACCCTAAAAACCATGTACAGAAGCCGTAACAATATACACAATGTTGGCAAAAAAGTGTAAGGCGCAACTAACGATGAATGAAGAGAGATGATAAAAGGGAAGGAAAATACGGGGTGGGATTTAGTATTATTTTCTGCAAATTCATGCTGGAAACAAATATCGACTGCTAAAAATGCAAAATGTAGTGCAACTAAAAAATACAGAATGTAACAGCAACCCGGTGAAAAGTTTCTTCAGAGTTTCGCTTACCTTTATTTAAAATTTATAACAAACTCGGGTCAGTCCGCTTCGTAGTTTTATAATGGAACCTTTGAAAGCAATTTCGGTTGTAATTTTAAATCAAGGGTGAATTTCGTATTGCTTTAGTTTAGTTGTTGCCTGAATTACTTTTGTCAACATCGACCAGCATTAAACTGGATCATTTTGGACACACTTGTGCGCATCGTATGCTTTTGCACGCTTGCGCATGCTTACACGTACTTAGCATTCTTTCAGCTGGTATAGGATATTACCCCAATAGGAATTCGTATACGAAATGCAAAAGATTGTAGTAGCTTATCTAGAAAATTAATATATTGAAAATATATTTAGTTATCAACCAATTACATCAGCTTATATTAAATTTATCCGTTCTCATGCTTAAGTATTCGTAAGCACACGTAAGCATGCTTTAGCATCCGTAGCAATACGCATACGAACGCATAGTTCAGCAGATTTTGACGGCTGTTTAGTACTGTCACATGTCCTATCGAGTGTTTATTTAAAACAAAAAATGTGAAATGCGAATTGATACTAAAATGAAAATTGGTGCGTACGCAGGTTCATATAAAACAGCTGTTCTGTAGAGCAATTTCTGTTCGATGCTGAAAAATGTTATTCAGGCCTAAGGTTTGTTTAGTTAATATTCTCATTTTATAAAGCAATTCGCGTGGACTTCTTTATTTCGATACTTTCAGTATGAACTTTCGTTTTAAATAAAGAAAGGAATAGATGGAAGCTTTAAACCACTAAATATAATATTTATATCAAGAACGAATAACAAAAGAAGATAAAAAATGTAAAATGAAATATTGACAAAAAAGACACTAAGAAGTTGTGGTAATTTTAGGAAAAAGGCAAAATGAATTTTGTAACAAGTAGAGGTAACAAAAATAAAATTTCAGGACCGCCAGTGGATGTGGGTGTTACCATGTACGTGCTTTCCATCAGCTCCTTATCTGAAGTGAAAATGGTATTTAAGAGAGTATTATTATGTAGTTGATCTTTAGCAAACCGTGTTTCATTTAGGTTCTCTCGGGCGAACCGTGGACAGGAGTGATACACTGTGTTAGGATAGCTCGCGTCCATGCTCGGCCGAGGGATTTCTGTCCCGTCATCATCCTTTGATTTGGTTTTCACGGCGCGACGCACTCGCGCGACTCACTATTGGGCTTGATTGCAGGTCCTCCAGTGGAGGTGGGCGTCACCATGTTTGTGCTCTCTATCAGCTCCGTCTCCGAAGTGCTCATGGTACTCGCCACTGTCAGCTCAAGCTTGACATGAGTAGCCCCAGACACGAGGCTGCGAGCATGCCGGCGTATTGGAGCAGACAGCCCGGATGGCTCACCACCTCGCAACTTAACAAAAATATTATGTTTAATTTTTTAACTTCTTATATGTATTGATTGGCAAAGATGGTGTGCCTTTCCGGGTTTGTCAAAATAAAAAAAAAACAAACAAAATTGTATTTTGCTATAAAGCATTTCTCGATGTAAAAACTATCGTTAAATTGCTCCATTGTTGTTGTTTTTTAAGCTTTTATGTTTTTGAGTAGGTATCTGTTGTGGCTGTGGGTTTCTTACTATTGTCTCCCAAAATGGCGTCTAACTTCTAAATTTTGCCACTCGCAATTTACTTACTTTTTAGTAGTCTTGCTATGAATGTATGTAATGTATGTACCGCTGTCCAGTGAGTTCCGGTTGGACGAGGGAACTTTATTTTCATTTAAATGTTTTTTCTTTTTGTTTATTCACATGACTCACCAAAATTACATTTAAGTAATTTGTTTTCTTTATGTTACAATAATTACAATCGTTCAAATACAACTCATTCGTTCGAGAACAAAAGGAATATATGTTTTCACAAATTATTACAATTATATATTACGTTATATAGTTTTGTTCATTTTATAAAGAATCGTGATAACGTATACTAATGTGATAATCGCAGAAATACCCTTGATAACGGTTCCAATGAAGGAAGTCTAAATGAGACCAGGGTGTATGACCCCCGTGGAAACCAAATCAAGGGACTCACAAAGTCACTTTAAGACGTGACCCATTACTGAAATTAGATATACTTGTCTCTCTCTTGCAAATAAAGTACACGTAAGGAATGGCTTATCTATTTTTCATTTATTAATCATGGCATAGAATTTTGCGTTTACTTTGAATTACATGCTATATTAACTGTATTACGTGTACTTTAATATTTACAAGTGAATCTTCTCATTTGCGTACTGTTGTTTGATGTTTGTTTACTATAAATGGCACCAGGCAGCACAATTTTTTCTCCATTTCTCTAGTAACATTTATCACAGTTGTTCATGTGTCTTCATTACATATTGCATATATTTATATATAAGCTTTTATTGTTTATATTTATTACAAAAATTAGAGACAATGCATAAGATAATAATAAAAGATATGGTAACTGATATAAACTTCGAGCTGCCTACCTGTCACATATTGGATATTCAGACAAAACGTATTGTGATTATTAAGATTTCATTTAATACGAATATATGAATTTTAGTAATATGGTGTTTCAAGAGAATTAAAATGCTTAAATATTGTTTGCTTTTTTATATTTTGCTTAACGGCTAGACATTTAAACAATACCGTCTTTCAGGATTTCACATTGGATTTCTACTTTAGGCAATTCTGGACGGATCCGAGGCTTGCATATAAAAAGCGTGCTGGCGTTGAAACTCTTTCGGTTGGATCTGAATTTATACGGAATATATGGGTACCTGATACTTTCTTTGTTAACGAGAAGCAGTCGTATTTCCATATCGCAACTACAAGTAACGAATTTATTCGCATTCATCATTCTGGATCTATAACGCGAAGTATTAGGTATTTGAATTTGCGCATATGTATTATAACGATAAAAAAGTTACACGAATGCATTGTATGTATTGAAATATGCTTGTTTTTAGATTGACCATCACCGCTTCTTGCCCAATGGACTTGCAATACTTTCCAATGGATCGACAATTGTGCAACATCGAGATAGAAAGCTGTAAGTTATCAAATATCGACTATGGTTTATTATTAATTTTTATAGTTACTTAAATTTTTTTAAACTAAAAATTTTGTACTTGCTTGAAAATCAAAATAGGGCATATTAAGTTACTTCAATAGGGTATTATATAATAAAATAATGCACTATGCGTGTGCAAAATCATGAAGCTTTAATTTTGGTAGCCAATAACATATGAAGCTAGAATGCTTTTACATTTAACGATACGACGCTATATACATAATTATATCAACGTCGTCGTACACTTAGTTCTGGTAGTTAAATTCATCCATTCTTACAAATATATTAGAAAACCCAGTGCGATGGGAGTTTATTTTATCGTTCCATATATCTGCATGGTACAGTTGGCTACACCATGCGGGACATCCGATATAAATGGAATGAGGGACCTAACTCAGTTGGTGTATCAAGCGAGGTATCTCTACCGCAGTTCAAGGTTCTCGGTCATCGTCAGCGAGCCATGGAAATCTCACTAACAACAGGTAACAAGCACATTTGCGAACACTTAGTTTACAACCTTTTGTATTATTCATTTCTTCGTTAAAATCTCTGCACGTTTTCTTTATATATTACCTTTATTTTCATATTTTGTCTCAGATACTACCTAAATCTGAGTTTTGTATTCTATTTTCATATCATTTTCAAGACAGTTGTTGATCTATAGAAAATATCATCATTAAAATAAATGTTCTTTTTTACAGGAAATTATTCTCGTCTGGCATGTGAGATACAGTTCGTGCGCTCAATGGGCTACTACCTGATCCAGATTTATATTCCATCTGGTCTGATTGTTATCATTTCATGGGTATCCTTTTGGTTGAATCGAAATGCAACACCGGCTAGAGTATCCCTCGGAGTCACTACAGTTTTAACCATGACTACGCTGATGTCTTCAACGAATGCTGCTCTCCCGAAAATTTCATACGTCAAGTCCATCGACGTTTACCTGGGCACTTGTTTCGTCATGGTCTTCGCAAGTTTACTAGGTAACAAAAGATGCCTAAGTTATTAAGTATGTACTAATTGGATTATTGCATAGCTATAAATAGTTTTTATTATTCGTAACTGATAGTTCTAATTGTATTATTATGTATAGAGTGTTCGTAAATTAACTTATTTACTAATGTTTATGCGTCGCGTTCTATCTTAATTGTTGTATGTTAATTAGCTTCGCGATCGACGTAATTTTTCCCAATGGTACTTATTGCCGTTTATTTCAGAATATGCCACCGTCGGCTACATGGCCAAGAGGATTCAGATGCGAAAACAACGATTCACTGCTGTTCAGAAAATGGCCGTCGAGAAGAAAGTTCCGGCTGATGGTGCACCAGTTCCAGGTCCAGCTCCCGTAGTACCCGAGCCACTACCCCCACCACGGACTGCCGCATTGACTAGGCCACCACCTCCCAGCCGATCATCGGTATGATTCAAACTTCGTTCAAAATAAACAAAATATGTGCATTAAGAATAGAGAAATTCTACTTTAAATTTAGTCTTACAATGCCCATACACAGGAGGTGCGCTTCAAGGTTCACGACGCTAGAGTCTATACGCGAACTGGTACATTGGAAACTTCTCTGAACTCTCGAGGTGGACCTTCGACGACTATCCCGATGCCCGTAACTGCACCTGTACCTGCGCCTGTGCCTGTAGGCGTTCCCGTTCCTGTGGCTCCACCTGCTATCGTTCCTGCACCGGCCGCTACAGCTGAAGAGGAGATCCCACCACACTTGCTTCAGGCATCAAAGGTTTGTATGATGAATGTAAATTCAGTGTCTTATTTTGCGATTTCAGATGTTAAGCACTGCGAAAGTCTAAGCGCAGCGAATGCTTAGATGGACGATTGCGAATTGTTTTTAAACAAGATTTATGTAATTATTTTATGTTCATCTTATTAATAATAAATACCGAGTCAAAATATTGCAGGGTATCAATAAACTACTCGGCACTACACCATCGGACATCGACAAGTACTCACGCATTGTTTTCCCCGTTTGCTTCGTCTGCTTCAACCTCATGTATTGGATCATATATCTGCATGTGTCTGACGTGGTTGCTGACGACTTGGTTTTGCTCGGCGGGGAAAATTAAATGCTCTCAAGTTTCTCTGCGAATAACGACCACTACGCTCGAAATACCTAAACCAACGAACCGCCGCACGTATATTGGCCACTTGCTTTTGATAAATATATTTGAATCTTGCTATTTGCAATAATCCCTACAACTAAGAAAAAGGGAAAGGGAAAAAATCAAAAAAATAACGTAAATTAAACTTATGAAAAATTAAATAAAAAAAGTTACTATAAGTCTATGTATTTAAAGAGTAGCTATAATTGTTTAAACTTTAACTAACTAATGGTCAATATTGTCCTAATTATCAAAACTATTTAAAACTTCATTATTTATACTCCCTACTTATTACTGTGTGCATGAGGAGGGCACGATTAGTTGATATTGATTTCCTCTTAGATTTATAAAGATAATTAATCGTTCGTCTTTATTTATTGTAATTTATTAAAGCAAAGACTTTTTTAGTATAATACTATAATTAAAATATACTTGTAACTTTACTGTAGTCGTCTATATTGTAGGTTCTAATTATACCAAAAAAAAAGTTATTAGACTAAATTGATATTACTATAGTTTCAGTTTGACCTTAGATTACATCTGTTTTTCTTTTGTCTAAGTGCTCAAAACTACGAGTAGATATTAAAGCAAACATAGGTACAATAAAACAAAGATTCATATAATACAAATAATGCCTTGAGTATTCGAAATAATTAGATAAAAATATAATGTAGATATATATACCTTTCCGTCGGTAGATATTAGGGTAATGACGAACATTGTTTAATCCCGTGTGATTGATGAGTGATTTAAAGTACATTATATAAAATACTACTTAATATTACCATCGAATATATAATTAGAAAAATTCAAATCATTCCAATTCTATAATAAAACCACATCAACGACGGATTGCGAAATTATTTAAAAGACTATTGGTATATATATAAGGTGTGTTGTATAGGTATAATAATAAATTTAATAGAATATTGCAGGATCGCTCTAGTTTTATAAAAATATTATCATTTCGATTTATAATATATTATATACACCGGTAAATACACATTCACTATTATATTTAGTGCACAGAACACATTTTTTCTACATAAGTAGTAATTTATAGCGTATCATTATATTTAATATAAATTTTAAGGTGTGTTGAATGATAGATTTTCGTTCCTTTTTTGACAATAGTAAAATACATGGCTTATTTTCTTATGTAAAATATTATCTGGATCCGATAGATAGTGGGTTTCGTGGGTAACGGAAAAAATTAATTTATATAACAAATTATTTTTGAGAATATTATATTTGAGGATTTTGATGTAATTCCTTAAAAAGGATGTAGTTTTTATTTCGCATAATTAAGAAGTGTACCGTTGGCTGTGAGATGGTAATTGAAATAAAACAAGGAGTTGAAACTATACATACCGGATAACATCCCATAGGTAACCTGCGGAACCCCGAGCAATATACAAATGTGATAACTGTGTGGAAATATAAAATTACCTTTAAGTTTTTATCAAATAAAATTTGCTCTGAAGTACATTTGGATACTACTTACTATTAAACATAATAAAATATCAAATACGAGTACATTTCATCAACGTACAAGTAGGTACTTTGTTATGGCAATATAGGATACCTACACAATATAACTAACTACCTATCAAAGCTTCAGAAAAGTAAACAAGTTTTATGGTCATGGAAACTATATCGAAAGTATATTTCGTTTGTAAGCGCCATGACTAAAAGTTCCTTTAATTTCAGAGCAAGATTTATTTGTGCTTATAAAGAATGATATAGATTATTCACACTACCGCTTTGTCTAATATAATAATTAACATTTCACATAAACCAAAAAAATATTTTTAAGAGATATAGAGATTACTGTAACGTAACACTTTATTGTGATCAAATACGAAATTGAATGATATTGTTGTAGTTCAGGACTAATGCGGTAGTCTAAAAACGTCATAATCTGTTTCATTTTTTGTATTAGTCTTAAAGTAATTTCTAGTGAAAAAGTGATAATATGACCGATCGTAGTAATAACTAAAATGTAACGTAGTGCTGTGAAAAAGAAACTAGAGATGATTGAAAAATTCATATAAAAATACAAAAATATAAACAAAAATATCCCCTAACTTTCCTTATTGCAGCTTCGTTTTATTATGTATTCAAACACGTATTACAATCAAATCCTCCATTATTTAAATATTACCTACTTAATAACTTTAAAAGATTTAATCTATAACAATTTCACAAAAGATTGCTCAATGTTTGGATTAATAATTAAAATTTATAAAATGTTATGATTATAATAATTTTATTCCAAATTAAGGCTATTAAAGATTTATTGATGTTTGTTTAACATACCGCCAGAGTATAAGTTATGAAAGAATATCGTATATTTATTTTGCTCAGCATTTCTTTTGCCTAGCATATAATATATCTATGTATAATATTGAATAATTACTATGTGTACCTGAGAAGCAATATAAAATTTTTATGTAATATATCATTAAATACATATTTCTGATAGGAATATATTGTGAAACGTTTTGTATGAGAGTAATTATGTTTTCCATAATTGTATTTAGTACAAAAATCTGTTAAATTTTTAAGTCTAGTCAAAGATATAAATTTGTAATTGAATGTTGAGATGTTGAAAGATGATAATAGTAATGTATAAATACTTTATAAATTTTGAATTAATATGTGTATTTGAAGATTATAATACAATATTGCACCTAGCATGTAAGTCCGTAGATAAATGTGTAAGAGTGGAAACGGACGGGGTGCGTTCTCTCATTGTATTGGTGACGTGGTGTCGGGGTGACAAAGTTACCTGGGGTTCTTAATCTTGCGGGTAGGCGCGAGGGCGGCTAGTGAAGTCAGCCGGCTGCAACCATAATAGCCACTTACCTTAGGGTGGTGGAGCTATTTGCCCTCCCGGGGTTGAAAAAGAAACCAAGGGCTTAATTGTTAAGAGAAGTTAGAAGTTATTACATGATCGAACAAATATTTCTTCACATGTATTCTTTAGCGCAAATTTAATAGTTTACATTTAATATATAGACATTAAAATATAAATGTGTATAAATTTTGAATTTTAATCTTAATGATGTTAGTTAGAGCGCACGCTGTTCGTAATCCTTAAATGCGAAACCAAATTCTAAATCACACTTAATTCTAGCGTTAATTGAGTAGCTTAAATTAACTTTAGAAAAAAAAAATATTTAATCATTATTTAATATTTAGATATTTGATCTTTATCGAAAATATAAAATAATTTAGAGCGCGGATTTATAAAAAAAATTTAGATGCACTTATTGAATGATACTAGTGCAGGATAAGGATATAATGGGAAATAACGGCAAAGAGATATGCAGGTTTTAGATAAATAGTTTACGAATATGTGTTTATTAATTATTACGTGTTATTATAGAAAGTTATATAATTATACTTAATTCTAGAAGCAAAATCATAGCATATTATAATTAACATATAATATTAGTTATAACGAAAAAAAAAACATTAGTCATAGCTTATATGCAGTAATTATTTTAACGTTGAAGTCGCCTGCAAAAAGCACACATGAGACTTTGAACATATAATACCATGAACTTGGAAGATATACGACTGACTAAAGAAATAATTACTTAGTCAAGTTGAATGCCAACGATAACATTCTAAAAATTCGATAACAAATCGAATAGGCATCGTAAATTACTACGTTAGCAATAGCTAACCACTGAAATTTGACACTGACAAGGACACTAACGCTTAACGCGAGGCTGTCAGTACGACGTACCAGACGTAATAAAAAAGCCATTGTGTCTATTAAACGCTTAGCTGGCGGAATAGCAAGCGTTTTGTATATCGACAAACGAAAATAGCTACGAAAACATTGATAAAGTCAATGTTTTACAAAATCGTACTATTGAATGGAAGGCATTTTGAAAAATATAAGCCTGTAAGAAAATGTGAATGAGGTGATTTGTTGTTTCGAACATCAGACTGCTTATACGCCGTCGTCAGTGTTGTTTGGGAGCTTACTAACGACCAGGCACTAGAATACATCGTCCCAATAAGCTACGATGCATTCTTGCATTGCCGTGCTTGTTGACAAGCTCCTTGGGCTCATTCAATGTTGAAAGACCTGCGTACAAAAGTATGTCATAGATTTTCATAACAGAAAAAGGTAGAAAAGTCGCGAGTTGCTGTGTTTGATGGCCTTAATTATAGGGCCTATTTCAAAATGTTCTTGTTTGATGTTCTTGAAGTTTTGACATTTCTATGGAGAAACTGTCGAAACATCAGGTTTTTTTATGGAAGATAATAAAAATCATGAAATAAAAAATAACGTCAAACAACATGACAAGAAACGCAACGTGACCGACGCCGGATCTGTGATTCAATTTATGAAACAGTGGGTGACGTGATTATAAAAAACTAATAACGCGGGTGAAGCCTAAGGTAGCTAGACTAGGCTAGCTGGTATGTTATAATTATAGATTGTCATTTGTAATCTAAAAATCTAAGATAAGTTAATAGAAGTTTACTATTGACAAAAATAAAAATAATATAGCTTATATTTCTTCGCATACTGAGTAAATTTTTTGTCAAATCCATTTAAATTTAAAGAATCAATTTTCGAACAATAAAGTTATGTCATACGGTTACAGTTAAATTTCTTTGATCGAAACAAAGATATAAGCTCCAAGATTAATGGAACCAAATTCTAAAAACTATCGATTGTATAAATACGTAAAAACTTTACATTCTCGTTTTTTTCAGCATATAAGAATGATAGTAAGCATTTTAAGCTTCTAAACTATAAAAAATTTGAGGCTTTACACACATTTTTTTTCGCGTCTTCAAAGTTTTCAGACGTAACACACAATATTATTATTCGCAAATTAGCTAAAATTATGAAAACTTTAAATAATAAAAGTAGTAATTGTTATGGAAAAATGTTCATTGACCCGTTAAGTCTGAGGAAGTACAATTGTCATCCGAACGAAGTATCAGTACACAGTGATGCCTATGGTATTGCTGGGGTAAATAGGTTATACTACCACATATAACTTTTTGAAGTATAAAAGAAATGATTACAATACTATAATAATTTTACTAAATTTACTCCACTTTTTGTGGTGTTAGCTGGTTTGCGAATATTTCTACTATACGTCATAGTATCTCACAACAGAAAATTATTTAATCTTCGATGTATTAGGATTATGATCAAACATTAGGTATTTAGTGCCAAATTTAGGCTGTTCATGTTTTTAGCACATCTAAATGTTAGAATGTATGTAATCTTGATGTTTTAGAAAATATTATTTAAGTAGTTAATTTACTCATACGTGTTAAAGAGATTCGGTTGCGAGTAAGTTAAATGAAAGGTAGGGTTGATTTAATGTGCTGAAGTGAATTCTTTAGTCTTATTTCATACTACAGTGATTAATGGATTTAATTCATTTTTTCACACTTGATGATGCTTTACACGTCCATATGAATGATATGATGCGTGATATTTTAAAAGCCTACTGAAAAAAAATCTATTCTTCAAATATTCTAACAAATTTAATAAGGAATGTGTACAAAGTAAGGGCAGAAGGGGGTAGAGGGTCTACATTCAAAATGCAACTCTTTAATTATATATCCAACCAATTCTATATAAACTTATCTTCCTAAAGTAGTATTCCAAATGCCATGCAAATAAATAAAAGCCTACACGTAAAGATATTCTAACAATATTTTATCCGGGTAAGTTTGTTGAAAGCAAAGAATGCGAATACATTTTGAAGAGCGATGCCAGTAACCGAGTTTCAATCAAACCTAAAAACTTTTCTATCGAAAACGATCACGTTAGCATTCATTTCGTATTAGGACATCGGGTTCTAGCTGACCCTATCTTTACGTGTAACATGGATGAAAACATCGCAAGTAATAATAGAACTGATTTTTCGATTATTGAATTACACCAAGAAAATATTCCATGAAAACATTCTGCTGGCGTATTTCTTTTGGTATGATATTATTTATACAATTCTCCAGGGGTGGTATGTTTCACTTTGCTATACGAATGTTAACAAAAGTCCGCGAAGCTACCAAATTAAGCCCCCTCGGGACGAATTTATTGAATCAGCGGCCGAAGAAAATTCAGCTTTATCTGACATAATAATATTAGTGAAACATAAAGCATAATCACTGCACTATTGAAACATTGGTCACAGCTACATAATTTAATAAGAAATTCTAGAAACCTTTATATACGCATACGCATATTTATGATACGCAGACGTTTTCAAATCGCGTATCTAATAGCATTATTACATTAAGATTTATCTAGATATGCACTACTCTTACGAATTAATTAATACCCTTACGGCTTAATTACCAGAAAAGTACAGCCAACTTAGTTATCACCGCCCCTTAAATTTTTTGGAGTTTCGGAAAGAGAATATGAAAGTGGAATAAAATACGTTTTGTCGCCCTTCATGTATAGATCTAGCTTCAATGATTTGACTGTTTTCCTTTGAAATCCTTCCATTCTAAATTTCTATGTGCTGTTTGCAGTGCTGTGCTTCTAAATCTATTTTCCTTACACTATGTTTAAAAATCTTATCAACTTCTTTGGTGCCTATTTCTCATTTTCTGTTATCTCGATCTTAGAGTTAAACTGTTATTACTTCATGATAGTTCTGAAATATCTACGTTAAGTATTTATTTTATTTTAATAAATTGTTTGTGTTAATATTCGTTAAATTTGTATAAATTTTATAAGCTACTATTAGACACTTGACAATCGTTATTTCTAATGAAATATACCATGGAGGTTTCGGTTGTAATAGCAAATTGAATGATGTTGCGCAAATGATTGTTTATGAATCAAATATGGAAAAGCTGTACTTTTAACTTTTTCCACAGTTTTAAAAACATATCAATCGATAAATTGATAACAATAGTGTACACATAAAGCTCCACGAAACGGTCGGGTGTTCTATTTTCCGTTACGACATAACAATTGTCAGTGTCTGTTATAAAATATAAATATTATTGTTTTTAATTATAATGTTATAAATATTTTTTATCTTGTAACATTTCTTCTATGAATCTTAAGTGAAGGTGTGTTTAATGGTATTGCTCAAACTGAATAACTTTAAACCATGTATGTAGTACATTACATTGTATGAGATTTAGTTTTGTGATTCAATAAAATGTATAAAAATAATACTGTTTTATTTCCGACTCATACTTAGTTAGATGTCACATACGCAGCGAGACAGAGAGAGAAAGACATACGTACATGAACACAGTTGGCTTACAGTTTTCTAAAAAGAAAGGGACAGTAATGTAGTGGCATATTTTAAAATATTAATAGTTATTTAGTCTTAATATTTAACGATGAACTGCTCAAAGCCTTAAATCATAACTTTTGGTAATACTTAATTTATTCAATAAAAATATTTCAACAAGATCAAAAAATCATTTTGAGGACGTTGCGGTGTAGCGGTAGCAAACCTGCCACAGGTTGCGGGTTCGATTCCCGCTCGCACCAAATGTCTGTATTGACCATTTAAGCATATTTTCCGGTCTGTTTGTCCTTGTCATTGTGTAGGTTTCCGGCCCTCCGACACAGGATATAAATATCCTAATGAGAGGCGTTGAGTGTGGAGAGTTTATATATATATATATGTCGGAGAATGGAGATTCTCATAGACATCGTCATCAGTGGTTACAACTCTTGTGGGCGTCGTGTGGGTAAAATGCAAGCACAAAACAAGCTGTACAATATTTATTGTTGATTTACTCCTTTTAACAAATCATAGTATCATATCACATATTCGAGCAGTGGGTTCCGCGCACCGATCTGACTTCACCTCCCAACAATCTAAGAGTGATCCAACTCGATCCAACCACAATTTCACAATATATCTTATTCCCGTAAAACAACATAACTTTTGTTTCTTTTCTCATTCCCACTGACAGCGTTCAGATGGTGTCTCGACCCCACTAGAGGTTTCCCTCTACTCGATATGGCCAGTATTATAACAACTTAATAAAAACTTATACAATATTAAAAGGTGATAACAAATCAAATTAAGTTAATTTATGATTTAAAATGAACAAATATCAGTAAAATTATTAAAGAAAAGCTCTTTTAACATCCAACTCCGACACGGCCTTCCTGACGTCTCACACGTCCACGTGTGATTAGGGGACGAGACCATCTTCGCTATCTCCTCCGACACGGCATTCCTGACATCTCATGAGTCCACGTGTGATGTTGAGGGACGAGAGCGCACATTGCTATCTGAAAAATAAGAAACATGGTTTGGCTTACATAGTTCGGCCACTCCTGACCAAGTAACAGTTAGCATCATCTAAAACCAGTTATCACATAGCTTTTGCTCAAGCGACCAACTCGTCACGTAGCCATCTACAAGCCAACTCGCCCTTTTAACTAACTAGACCAACTCGTCATGTAGCCATCTACAGGCCAACTCGCCTTTTCAACCATCTAGACCAACTCGTCATGTAGCCATCTACAGGCCAACTCGCCTTTTCAACCATCTAAAGATCAACTCATCATTTCGACACACCTTCTAAAGATCAACTCATCATTTAAGCACACCATCTAAAGACCAACTCATCATTTAGACACACCTTTATTACCACTACCACCTTTATCTAAAGGTCAACTACGTGGCTGAACCCTTCATGGGCTTAGTACAAATTAGACAAAATTTACTCCTTTGTATATCATTCCAGCAAACAAATATTTGCGGTTGCTAGCCGGGCTCGGCAGTTTCATCAAACAAAAAATGATCAGCAGTCGGCCTCTCCCGACATGGTTACTTCTTCGCGGCCGAAATTTCGGAACTATTTCTGCGCTGGATGGGATCTCTTAACACCATCAAAGCATTATAACTAGTCTCACTCTCTTTATACAACCAAATCAACGCTAGGCTTATTTATTATACGCCACAGACGGATCAGCAGTGTTACTCTTACTAACACCTAAGACTGCCTCTTGATCATCATCATAACCTACTACATCTTCCATCTGACACTCGTAAAATTGGTTATGTTGATGTACTTTACGCGTTATTGTGGGTGCACTTGACATGTGTTGTAGTCCTTCACAAGTATGCGCCTATAATGACACAAAATATATTTGAGGCTGTGTGCAATAATTCAATGTAGTGGTTACCTCGCGCTTCCCCAAAAAAAAAAAAATTGGCAGATATATCCGTTAGTAAATTGTCATTCATGGCGCGCCCCCTCCTATTTTAAATGGTCTAAGATTCCAACGACTCACACAACTAAAAACAACTGTGGTTGTATAATACTAAGTCATCATATTATAAAATTTGGCAATTAATGTCAAAGTCCACAATCGCCGGACTGGCGATAACAGCCCGTTGCAGTGCCTCAGCCCACAGAGTTGCGCCATCACCGCAGAGCTGCGCCATCACAGCACAGATGCGCCAGCACCGCAGAGGTGCGCCATCTCACAGTGGTAGGCGCCAACTCGTGCGTCAGCCACAGCGGCAATATTTCTATGCAAACAAAGGATTCATGGAATTTACTACACACACTGTAAAATATTATCTCTTTCACCAAAACATTCAAAAATGCTCCAGATATTCTACTCACGGCAACATTTGTAGCATTAATACTTTCGTTAATTAATTTCATTAATATTATCGTTGAACTATTCATTCAGTCGTCAATTAATGAGTTAAATTTCATGACAAAATTTTTATCGATTTATTTATTTTCCTTTTGAAATACATGGTTACTAAGGATACCAATAAACATTACTTCGTTCGTAATCGAATATTCGTCTATTAATGAATTGACGTTTTGTCACTATAATATTATTTTGTCACTTAAATTATAATATCACAGTTTCTCTATTAATCTCGCAGTATCCGTCTTACATATGTAGCAATATATTAAATATCCGTATGAAGTACAACTAAAATTTTCGCATAATTGAGCGAATATAATAGACACATTAACAAAAACTAAAAAGCCAACCGAAGTAAAACTAACCAAGTTTGTGGACTGCGATTCAGACAAATCGTAACCCTTTCACGGCACTCGACTCATTTTAAATAATTAAAAATTTACCTCATTTCATTTCTTTATGTCGGGATGGACTTATCAGATTTGTTTGTTGCGTTATGTGCTGCAGCATATTTTACCAACCGTTCAGATGTCCTCTCTGTTACCATTTTGAAATTAGTAAATCGACATGTTGGATATAACCAATATTTCTGCGATGATCACGACCAGGTATGTGATCATGACATAACTATCTTCGAATGAACTTCAGTCCATTTGTCTCTCTTCCGATTATTTTCAGTTGAACACATCACGAATGTTGGAAGTTTCTGCTGCGCCTCAAGTAAACCACGCCAACCGTCGTTATTATCCATTGGTTTAACCGCGTTTTGTGCTAGCACCGATCCCACTTCTGATGTCGGAGAATGGAGATTCTCATAGACATCGTCATCAGTGGTTACAACTCTTGTGGGCGTCGTGTGGGTAAAATGCAAGCACAAAACAAGCTGTACAATATTTATTGTTGATTTACTCCTTTTAACAAATCATAGTATCATATCACATATTCGAGCAGTGGGTTCGGGGCACCGATCTGACTTCACCTCCCAACAATCTAAGAGTGATCCAACTCGATCCAACCACAATTTCACAATATATCTTATTCCCGTAAAACAACATAACTTTTGTTTCTTTTCTCATTCCCACTGACAGCGTTCAGATGGTGTCTCGACCCCACTAGAGGTTTCCCTCTACTCGATATGGCCAGTATTATAACAACTTAATAAAAACTTATACAATATTAAAAGGTGATAACAAATCAAATTAAGTTAATTTATGATATGATTTAAAATGAACAAATATCAGTAAAATTATTAAAGAAAAGCTCTTTTAACATCCAACTCCGACATATATATATATTTTTTTTATGTAAGCATTCAAGCTATATATTTGATTGTTCAAACAAAATACCAATACGTCTTGTTAATGGTTTAGAACTATGTAATCTGTCAGTTCACCGCTTAATAGACAATAGCTTTCGTATTATATTCCGCCGGCGATTCGATACGTCGATTTATTATCACTTAGCAATCAGAAGGCTTTTGTCTCTATTACTTGTATTTCATAACATAATTTTTTTAAATGGACGCAAATAAGCAATACCATGTCAACCCACACGAATGTCATATCGAGAAAAACACGTTTGAAGATTTTAAACAACTTGCTTTATATGATTTTTTTATCTATTGGTCAAGTTTTTGGCAATTTCAGATTTATGAAAGTTATTTATACTCATTTTCACAAAAAATAAGTATACAAACTGCATATTTCGTATATAATATAACCCAAAACGTTTAAAATAATACATAAATTGCATGATTAAAAAATGGCTTTTTAGAAGTTTTAAAGTTTAAAACCCTACAAATATTAAAGAAAAATGTTCTTCAGCCATTTATCAACACTTCTGGATATATAACTCAGTTTTTTCAATTTTGTGGGTTGACATGGTATTGCTTATTTGTGTCCACTTAGAGGTGTATAATTCTAAGACGGACACATCCCTGTATGGTCCATACAAATATAGTCGCAAGAGTCGTCTATAATAAAGTCGTTTATTTATATTAGAATGAGCTAAGAGATTTGAAATTTACAATAACACTAGCCGGCCTGGCAGACATTGTCCTGCCAAAAATAGGGGTTAATTGTATAAGGTTGAAAATTTAGCCATTTCAAATATAAAAAAATTATTCAAAAATAAAATAAAAATTTTTGGAGTGGACCACCCTTAACATTTAGGGGTATGGAAAACAAATAGTAGCCGATTCTCAGACCTACTGAATATGCATAGAAATTTCATAAAAATCGGTCAAACCATTTCGGAGGAGCATGGTACTTGTGGTGGAAAGTTCCGAGATTCGCTCCGAGAAAGGGATGTTACAGTATTATATATATAATATGTTGAATGAAGACAATTAAAAAGAAATAAAAACGAATAAAAAAAAAATTTTTGAAATTTATTTTTATGAGGATTAATTATTTTAAGAATAAATTATTTTATCATTTATTTATTTTTAAATAAAAGCTACACACTCAACGACCTCCACTAGGATAGTTATATCCTGTGCCGGAGGTCTGGAAACATACACAAAGACAAGGACAAACACATCTAAACCGGAACACGTAGCTGTATGGTCAATACAAATATCAACTCGGAACGGAAATCAAACCCCCGACCTGTGGCGCTTAGAGTAGGTTCGCTACCGCTGCGCCACGACGTAGTCAAAATTATAATATAGGAAGCCAACGTCGTCTACACTTTGCTTCTCATGTCTCTGTCATAATTTTTTTTTTCAAGCTAACGGGCAGGAGGCTCACCTGATGTTAAGTGATCACCGTCGCCCATGAACATCTGCAACACCGGAGGGTATGCAGGGCGTTGCTGACCTTTAGGGAAAGATTAGGCTTTTCTCTTGAAGGTTCCCAGGTCGTATCGGTTCGTAAAGACCGCCGGCAGAAGTTGGTTCCACAAAGTGGTTGTGCAATTGCGACAACTAACTTAACATATATATATATCCTTATTTTTCATTTCTAACAAAGAAAAAAAAATTTCTTTGTAAATAACATATTAAGATTAAACTAATAAAAATTATTAGCATCATAATATCATGTTGTACCTAAAAAAGTTAATGATATTTCTTTTAAAGAATGTATGACTTTTTCAAGGTATTACTAATATTCCTATTGCCTCTTCATACAAGCTCGAAGGTTGCACTAGGAGTGGGTATGACAATAGCCCAAGGGGTTCAGGATCGAACCCAAAACTCTCGCGTTAACGGAGCGGAGTATTAGGCTTCAAATTATTGTTTGTGTCGTTGTGGCTACGTTTCCTGGCAATTGTTCAAGTTTGTAACATTTGCCAAGCAGTATGTAAGTACCTTAAGACTGTAATTAATATATTTAGCTTGAAATCTAATATGTTATGGAGACAATATTTTAGACGCTAAAGATTAAATTTCTATAATATTTTAATTCAAGAAATAACTTTTGACGACGTTATGGCGCAGCGGTAGCGAACCTGCCTTAAACGCCACATGTCTCGGGTCCGATTCCCGCTCGCAGCATAATATGTTTTTATTGACCATGCAAGCATATTCCTGTCTGGGTGTATTTGTTCTCTTCCTTGTATGTGTTTCCGGACCCCGGACACAGGATATCACTATCCTAATGGGGGCCGTTGAGTGTGCAACGTTTAATTTAATTTAATTTGAAGGAAAACTAAAACTACCAATCTAAACCTTTAAAAAAAGCGAAAATTCCATCCATTTGTACTAGTTCCCATTTATTATGCTACTAAGTTATCAAAAAAGCGGACTGCCCACCTGATGGCAGGCCGCAGGCCGTTCTCGACGGCCATAGTCTATGAGCGCTTATAGTACCATACATTTGTACTCACACTCGTCACTAATGTGTGAGATAATGGTCCTTAAATCTGCTTTATCCTTCTCGCTCCTTCAAACCAAAACACAGTAGTGCAAAACATTTTACTGCTTTGCGGTAAAATATTTGACACTGCGGTGGTGTAACTTGGACGACCTCTGGCAATAAAAGGCCTGCCAACATACATATTTGACACATTTTTTTAAAAAGAATGCGTGTTGTCTTTTAATCAAAACTATAAACTTTGTACAAAAAAAATTCATAAAATAAAAGGCTCGCACTTCGCTTTAGGGTGGTTGCAGACCAGCGTTTAAACGGTGGTTTTCCGTTATATGATATTTTAATTTGCCGCATAAGCCCTGTACGCTTTGAAGCGCGCATGTAAGAGCGTATACTGAAACGACATACGTTCGAAAAAAAAAAAGTCAGTCTGAATCGCCCTAACAATATAAATTGTGGCGAAAGGTTTTATTGCAAGTTTGAAACTTCATATCAAACTAAGCTTTCCGCACGTGCATCTAGCTTACGATGTAAATATTGTGCATGTACTAGTACTATATTTGTTTGCAGTTCTGCAGTGTAAGTCCAGTAGCGACATCTAGTGGTAACAAAATAAAGTAACTTATATGTAATCCGCGCCATCTGTTGACACTTATTAGAACTACGTAGTAAAATGATGATTGAAACATGACTGTAACGTAACTTCAAACTCATGCTTGTCAAAATGTCAACAACTATAATTTTTGTTGAGTTTGTCTTTTCTTTTTAAAATAAAAATAAATATTTACATTTTTGATTTATATATATTTTTTAAATTACTTTATACTGACTGCTTTGTAGGCTACCATTTTATTTCTTGGGTAGATTTTATATTAGATACTCACGTACTTTTTTATTCTTCAATAATTTGTTTTCAAACTGATTCTTCTAAATACCACTGTCTGATAACTACATTAGCTTTTTCATATTATGTTAATTGTATAAATACTTAAAAAAATTAGTTATTCGTGAATTTTATTCTTCTTTAAATATAGTATTAAAATAAACACCATAAAATACTTCGATAAAATAGTTACTTCGATTCGTTATTGCAAAATGACAAGATCAAACTGAAAAATGAAAAACATTAATTACTTAAATGCATATTTATTTGCTAGCTTTATTTTAAATTATTTTTGACGTTAAGGAACTCAAAAATTAAAAACGCTTTGTGCAGTGGAAACTTCATATCTTAGTTACTTTTTATAGTGTTAATAGAAATGGATAATTATATTATCAAAAGTATGAGGAATTTATTAACAAAAAGAACGATATATTAAATAAAACACCTTCTCAGTCCCACATAATACAATTTAATGCTTTACGCAACATGTCGATACGCTATTACAGTTTTGGAAAAATAAATAATTCTTTTTAGGTATTTTCGAGTCACAGCGTAATTTAGCTTTGTCGACCATAACCCTATCTTGATCCAAATATGTTCATAGATAGACTTATTTACAAAACATATGCCATATGTATGACGCTTTGTCTATAAATAAAAAACAAGTTAACCTAACATAAAGCTAAGTAATGCAAAATATAGGATGTTTATGGTAATAGTAGTTTGATAGAAAACAAAAAGATTTTATGTTTTTGATTAAGAGTTAAATGTAACGAATGAATGAATGAACGAACGAATTTTTATTGGTTGAATTCTTTTACGCGTTTTTAACGGATGGCCCCATTGGCCTTGACAGCGCTACCGAGTGAGGAGCCGAGTATTGAAATCCAGCCGTGAAAGCGTCATCCCTCATGAAGGCTCAAATTTAATTCCGTCCTTACGGTGCCTCTTACGAGTTCGAGCCGTTAGTCGTGGCTAAGGACGTCTCGCGATTTATATGCGTAAAATAGTAAGTGAACTTACATTGCAGCTTTTTAAAACAAGAAGAATTGTAGGTTTCTTCTTGCCTCCCTTGATCTATTGACATGCCACCTCCTAGCACTGGATTGTGAGAAATGGCTTGAAAAGGTTCAAACCATTAAAAACAATCATTAATTTTATTTATAAAAATATGGCCAAGAGATATGCAAAAATCTACTAAATTAGGTATTCGAAATATTTTAAATACCTGACTCTTGTTTTAATTTATTTATTAAAGTACAATTTTAAATCTGTATCATTCACGTAGATCTTAATAATGAGTTTCTAGAAACGTTAGAAGTCGCTTATGACTTACAAAACACATGTCGCCGCCTTACCGCTAGATTTTTTTTACTTTTAATTATCTTTATCTTATCTTTAATTTATCCACCTGTAGGCATCTATGTTGTCAATACATATGCAAAGCACGTAGATATCGTTAGTTTAATAATTAATTGCTTTGTGCACTTTTACCGTGCCGAATATTGAATAGCTTACACAGCAATGGTAAGGAAAGTGCATAAACACTAATACATGTAAACAACGGTCATGGCTCATAAGTCACAATAGCGGCGACAAGGTCACGCGGATATGCGACTTCTAGTACCCTATTATTAAAATTTCTATAGTATCATTATTTATTATGGGATAGTGATTTTGATAATTAGATCTAATTCACAACGGCCAATAGGCTGCTTAATGTACAAAATATGTATGTAGAAGTGATATGATTATAGTATTGTTTGTTTAGCATTTTATTGTCTGGAAATTCGAGTTCAGATATTGTGACATCGCGTCATACATGTGACCTTATTGAAATCTATATAAATGTATTTACAGTATTTTCTTTTATGACTACTGAGTGCTAGTATAATTATGATTTATTGAATTGTATTGTATTGTAAAAGGTAAATTTATTTTAAACAGTCTGAATTGTGTCTACATGTGAAAGACAGTGCTGTTTTCTTGTTAAAACGCAACTCTCATATTATTCTTAACATTAAAATCGATTACCATCGAAACAATACCTAATCGGTATCTTAAAGTGCTAGAAAAAGATAATTCCAGCGAATTATCACTCAAGATAATAATATTATTTATGTTCTGAAAGTAAAACTACAGAAGAAAAGAACTGTTTTTTATATCACAGTTATTAGAGATTCAAAAATGATATTTCTCCATATTTGGCTTTATTGCTAACATTGATAAAATAAGGTATAAGTTTTACTCGTATATATTAAAATTCACAGTTTTATAATTACGATGTGAATTAACGCTAATAATTATAATTAAATAGTGCTGTTAATACCACCAAATCACATTAGTATGGTTTCGAACCGTTTTACGAAGATTTACTATTATCGTGTGGTTATATATTTTTATAAAATTATTTGATATTCGTAAGCAAGGCATAGCAAGGCTCGTGGGGATTTAAACTGTCGGTTTTTTATATAACTGGTAAATGCCCTTAACGAGCTTTAATAAAGATCTCTGCAGAAAATCCTTTTAATAATAATAATAATAATATGAGTATCATATAACTTTATTAATTGTTAAGTGTAAACTTTATTATTTTAATGGTTTTTGTCATATGCTACAAATATCTATTGAACCTTAGAGTTGAGTCTAATGAATTTGTTGAATATTAAATTTAAACTGGTTTTATGATGTTAATGTAATAATTTGAAACTGCATATTATTTTTTATTAATGACACTACATAGAATTTCTTCGTAAAAACGACTTATGTTTATTTGATATAGGTACAATTTACTATTATTTTAAATTGTGAGAGAATTTTCTGCAGATGATCCACTTTCAATCGTCTTTCACAGTCACTTAGCGTCTTGTGTTGTCTTGTCTGATGATGATTTGAGCGAAAATTATTTACATAAAGACATCCTGAAGTAAAAAAGGAATGTACTACGTAGCCCTAAGGCATCTTACTTGAATAATACTTAAACATCTATAAGAGAAAAATCTAAGATTTTTTAACTCTTAATTATGATATTTTTATATAAGAAGTTATTTGCTTAAAATATATTTTTCACCCACGCTAAGGGCCTGTGAAATTTTGAGTACGGAAGCATAGAACATAGACAAATTATTTATTTCTTTTCACTCAATGTAAATATCTTCGATAGGATACGCAGTTTCAATAAACTTCTGGTAGAATCTTTGGAAGGCTCTCCTGAAATTTAGAAAAAAAAAATGTTATTCATCAAAGTTTTTTACGCTAATTTAACCTGTAATTTATAAAGAATGGTGCTGTGAAAGAATTTTTAGAAATAGCACTTTTGTGGGAAAGAAATTATTTCAGGTATCAAAACCTATGGAGAATAATGCTACTTGAACGATTAAGTAATTTGAGCCCTTAAACAATTAAGGGCTCAAATTTCTTGTAACCTCTTACTAAGTACTACTTTTAAATTTTGAATTATTTTTAGTAATGGCTCATTTTATATATTTGACGACGTTGTGGCGCAGCGGTAGCGAACCTGCCTTAAACGCCACAGGTAGCAGGTTCGATTCCCGCTCGGAGCATAATATGTTTGTATTGACCACGCACGCTTATTTTCCGGTCTGGGTGTATTTGTCGTTGTCCTTGTATGTTGTCCGGACCCCGACACAGGATATAACTATCCTAATGGGGGCCGTTGAGTGTGTAGCGTTTATTTATTTATTCACATATTACCATAATATATTCTTATATACTTGTGAATTAGTTACAAATTAATGTAGTTCAAAATTATTTTGAATTGAAAATTTACTTTTTTCTTTTACAAAAACCAAACGGAAGTCAAAATAATAAAAGAAATGACTAAGATATAGATCTTACCCTACAGCTTCTGCCACTGGCCTCGTTGACTCTGATCCTCTGAATACATGGCAAGCAAATCTTTGTAAGGTTGGATGTTTTGTGATAAATCCCAAATACCGATGATCGCGTGGATGAAACGCACAGAAGGAGACGTTCTTGAGAGAGTAGAAATAGTCAATGCATGGACCGCTTCGACTTCTCTGTGGAATAGAAAAAGGAAACATTTTTTTGAATTAATCTTGAAAAGTGCCTTGTAGCTAATTTCTTCAAACAAGTTCAACTTCCCTGCCCCATGAATGCCCTGTAGGAACGTTTAAAAAAATTGGATAGGAAATAAGTCAAGGTGTATTTAACCATCCACTTAACTTAAAAAAAAAATATATTTTTTCGGCGTCGGGATGTGACGACCCCATCGCCCGTTGTTGGGATAACCTCTGTCACAGCAGAGATTATTCCACCAGTGCAATCAGTCACACTGGTGGTAGGTCTTTTGTTGCAAGAGGCCGGCTAGGTAGGCACCACCGCAGTGTCCAATATTCTGCCGCCAAATAGTAGTGCTTAGGCATTACTGTGTTCCGGTTTGAAGGGCACTGTACGCTAGTGAAATTACTGGGGGAAGGAGATTTAAGAACTAATATCTCGAGGTTGGCAACGCGTGAGTGGCACCTACTAATGGTGCTGCAAGTGCTCATAGGCTACGGCAACCACTTACCATCAGGTGGGCCGCATGCTTGTTTGCCAACTTGTAACATAAAAAAAAATTATTAAAAAATTAAATTATTTAAAAAAAAAAAAAAAACTTACATCTGGTTTTGATCGATCAACCATTCGAAGTCCTTGGTCTGACACTTCTAATATACATGGTTGAGCACCCGGCTCGCCGTTGCTTTCTCCAACTATTTTCTTAACTGCCTGACACACCACTCCCGTACCTTTATGTGCTAATGTCTCAACTGATCCCATATACCTGTAAGTAATAACGATGTTAAAAATACTATCATATTTATATATTAAATGAAATATAATCCAAATTATATTTTGAGTTTCAAAATAAAAAATAATTTGACAATTAACATATTTCTTTGTACAAAATAGTACATTATGACGTTAGGGAAAAGTAAGGCATCCTTAGCCGCTATTCGATCACGGGTGGCAATGTCCAATTTTTCTCCGGTATTGCGTATAGGTTTTTTCCTACGATAAAAGTACGGTTTTCATCGCTAGTACGAGGGATAAACATATTTATGATTGCTACGTACAAGGGACAAAAAGCGAACTTTTCAGCGAGATAGGAAAAAAACTTTTCAGGCCGCTTTAAAAGATAATGCATTTCTAATAGTCTTAACTTACCCTAGTAAATATCTTTCTCTTTTAACTTTGGCATTAGCGGGATCAAAATCATTGTAGTCCATATCAACAGCGTAGGCTGACGGAAAAATACCTTGTTGGCCTGTTCGTAAATTAACACCTGAAACAATCACGGCTTATTAAGATACTGTCTAGTTGTGCTTCGTAGTACATTCATCATTTTATTCAAAAAAGTTTTCCCAGCATTTTTTTACTGCATCTAATGTAAAAAGTTAAAAGCTCTTTTTCGCTAGCCTGATCTTAAGCGATCACATCTATAATACCGGAGAGTATGCGGGTGCGTTGCCGATTTTTAAGAAAAGAATATACGTTTTTCTTGAAGTTTTCCTGGTCCAATCAGTTTGAAAAGACCGCCGATGGAAGTTGTTTGTGCGAGGAATAAAATGTATTCAAAATCGCACTGTTGTGAATTTCCATACATCGAGCTAAGTGGTAACGATTAATCCACACACACAATTCATACACAAAGTGTCCGATGGTGAAATTCTACAGGCAGGATCAGGCCAAACAATTCCTAAGAGCATGACAGATGTGATCGAAGATTCAGAGTTGTCCAACAAATCCACGCAATGCCAAAAGATCAAGTCTATAGGAAAGGGTTCGATCGTTGACAATTAGAGCTGCTCTAAGTTGAATGTTTTGAACTGGGTGATTGTCATCTGATCTCCACAACCCTCAAAGTATAATTCCCATAACCATTTACGATATGGAATTTACCTTCACACCATAAATCCTCAGCTTCTTTCTGCACGTAAATAGGGTCTCCAATTTCAACTTCAATTTCATCATGATGTCTTGGATTAAATTTATGAAGACCCCTATGCGTTGCTTCTAGCATCTCAAGTTGGCTGTGTGGAACCGTGGTCATATTTCCCGAAAAATTGATTCCGCTGATACTGCAACTTGATGAGGGTGAGACTGCAAGAGAGGTTAAAAATATATAACACTGACTTTTAAAATTGTATTTGAAAAACGGACATGTCTTTCCAGTGTCAAGTTACAAACCAACTAAGCTAAATAAGCCCATCGCAGGAGACTATTGATTACATCTAAAAATAACTAATATTTGGAGAAAATACTTCAGACTGGATTCCAATAAAAACAATTTACCTTTATATAATAGAATCACAATTAGGTGGGCTTATTTTCTCAGCAAATTCTTGGAATATATAATTTTGTTCGTATAGTACAGATATATTGTAAATTGTACGTTAGTACGTCTTAATGGTTTTTTTATTATATAATAATGTTTAAAAAAACACAAGCTTCGCTTCTAATTTGTTCTTCTCTATTGTAGAACAATGTGTTAAAAATGCTTTTAACAATTTAGTTTTATAGTTTAGATATCTTACCATTTTGTTGCAAAGGCGTTGGTGACAAGCTTTTAGGTCCGGTGTCAATAGGGGAGTGAGCTGTGCTGTGTCCACTGTCGACATCCCCAAGACTCTGTAGCCTCTCCGAATCTGGACTAGAATCTTCATCGAGGAGGTACCCGCACTTCAGTACGAGTAGAGGTCGTCCTTGACATCCTGGCCGTACAAGAACACCAGTTAAGGCTCCTAATTCATCTGCCAATGATGCTGGTTGGTTGGATAAGACTAGTGCCGCTGAAAAGCGTTATTATTTATAAAGTTCAAGGTTCGTAAATATGTATTTAAATTTATATGAAATAGAGCTTTGCTGGTTCAAACACGAAGACTTGGGCTTGCCATAAAAGAAAGCCCACTAAAAAAGTATTCTAATCTTACACCTAATATTCGACAACGTTGAGACGCAGCGGTAGCGAACCTGCCTTAAACATCGCGGGTTCGATTCCCGCTCGGAGCATAGTTTGTATTGACCATACAGGCATGTTTTCCGGTCTGGATGTATTTATCCTTGTCATTGTGTATGTTTCCGGACTCCCGACACATCCTGTGTAATCTCATTAGTATCCTAATGGGGACCGCTGTGTGACGTTTATATTTATATTTAAACATATTATTATTATTTAATAGGAGTATTTCTATAAATTGTAGCATTTCGTTTGATAAGCATATGGTTCAGTCCAAAATTTACAACCTTCGCTTTCTTATTACCCATTCCCCTTCTTTCCCGCATTTGAGGTGGCAGCTTCCCTCGTCTAAGTATTTGAAAGCAGGCATAAACTACGTAACTACAATTTATCAGACAGGCCTTATTGTCCTTGCCAAATTTGGTTATAGAAAAATAATGAATGAATATCTACTTATATAATATTTAACATGTGGTTAAATATTATTGATCAAATCTTGAGATTTATGTAAGCTATTGGACCGTTCGAAATTAAGAAGTTATATTTTGAAATAGTAAACATTGTTATTGCACAAAAAAATAAGAAATGGCGTTTTATATTTTACATTGACGTGTTCTTATAATTTATATTCTGGATTTTCTACAGAACTTGGCACCCATTTAATACAAATTTAAACCCTTATTTCGCATTTTCAGGGGTTGTATTTTAGAAATAAACCAAAAACAAAGTTTCATGCTGTCAATTTCAAAAACTAAGGTCACATTTTTAACAACATTTTTTTTATGTTAAAAGTTGCCAAACAAGCATACGGCCCACCTGATGGTAAGTGGTTGCCGTAGCCTACGAGCGCTTGCAGCACCATTAGTAGGTGCCACTCACGCGTTGCCAACCTCGTGATATTGGTTTATCTCTCCTTGGCCAGTAATTTCATGGACATTAACATGGACCAGTTGTCAAGAGCCCGTAAACTCTTTAATAAAGTTTTCATTCAAATAGGTTCTAGATTCCACTGAATTTAATTTAATGTGTATTTTTTTTTAATGTTAAAAGTTGGCAAACAAGCGTACGGCCCACCTGATGGTAAGTGGTTGCCGCAGCCCATGAGCGCTTGCAGCACCATTAGTAGGTGCCACTCGCGCGTTGCCAACCTCGAGATATTGGTTCTTAAATCTCGTCTGCCCAGTAATTTTATTTTATATATTATATTTTTAACATAAAAATCACATGATTATGTATATTATATTGAATATCTTTTTTTATTTTGTTGAGTTAACAAAATATAATGAATGATTAAGGACTTCGGGTATAAGGAAACGCCTCAAAGTATAAAAATCTAAGGATCAAGAGGTGTAATTAGGTTGAAATAGATATTGTGTACGTATGTATGGTATGGGAGGTCCAAGAAAGCTGTATTTTTCTTTTTTTTAATAGACGATCACTTAATCTAGAATATATAATAAGTTATAATTTAGTTTCACGTGGAACAAAATTTACATTATTTAATAAAAGACTTTGATGATATAATAATCTTAATATAAAAATTTTATTGGTAAAATAAATGATCGAAAGCCTGCTTAAAAGTGAATAGTACAATTTTTTTTTCTGAAATATTTTATAAAGCAGGTGATCAAATAGAACGAGATTAGAAAACCATTCGCCAAGAAATGCATTTTTAGGGTTCCGTAGCCAAATGGCATAAACGGAACAATTATAATTTCGTCATGTCCGTCTGTCAGTCCACCCGTCCGTATCTGACAGTCATTTTTTTCGAATTGCTTTCCATTACTGTCTTTATAAAGTAATAATATATCGCAGCAAAAATAAATTCAATATAGGTTAATGAATTTTTTGAATCGGTTCTGTAAATCTTTAAATTACCTAATAATAATAAACGTACTAATTGGAAAACTAAATTACAATGTTAAAATTTTGATAACATTATTATCAACGATAAATGTAAAGGCATTTTCTTTATAATTAAACCTTTCTTGAAAGTTGGACGTATCAATAAACAACGCCCCTTGTCTCGGCGATATCCTTTTCCATTCTAATTCAGCTTTAATTCAAACTTAATTTGTTTGTGAAAATTTAATAATCCGCTGATGTAATAATAAATTAAAACAGCACGAGAATAATTTCATCATATTTTACATCAGAATTATATTTGATAAACATGTCTTGAGTTAGATTTAATAGGGACATAACTGTATAAAATAAGACTAAGTACACTAAAGTTTTATTTTATAATGGTGAGCATGATTTAGATCAATATATATATAAATTTTTCTTTTTTGATTCTTTTTTAAAAGAGTACTTTCAATGCTTTTTCAAGGCATTACTAATATTCCTATTGCCTCTCCAAATAAGCTCGAAGCTTGCGCTAGGAGTGAGTACGACAACAGCTCAAGGGGTCAGGATCGAACCCGCGACTCTCGCGTTAACGGAGCGAATTTCTACCGTGGAGTTATTGAGGCTTGAATGTACGAAAACATTCTAAATTATTGCGATAAAATATTATCATAAGATTAAAATTCATTATTAATTATGTCCCTTAGTTCCAAATCCATCGTATGACTCAAATATGTCTTATATAAAATTACTAATCCATTATTATAGGTGTTTTGAAAGGTTATTACTTTTGACTCGAGCACAGAAAGCCCGAATTCTATGAAATATTGCAGGTATCAACATAAAGCCTCCAATGCTTTATATGCCAAGTTGGTGCGTGCTGTGGTGGTACTGCTTATCATTAGGTGGACCGTACGCTAGCTTGAAACTTTTGCAATATAAAATAAGATACTCCTTATGTAGCTTTCACATAATCATTTCGTTTATCTGTCTATGTATAATATTTAAAATTTTGTTTAAATAAGTTTTCATTACGAAGCAATCTAATAGCCAGATTTATGGGAGAATTGACAGAAAATCTCTTATCAATAATAAAGAGCAATGTTTTATCTAATAAAATTAAAATGATCTAATACGTTATCTGTCAGTTTATTTATCAATTTTTTTTTCTGTTGTATCAAAATGGCCGGCTGCATTATATTTGAATTAGACCTATATTATTAAATACATAATATTATATTAATTTGGTACAGTAAAATAAGAATATTTTTTGGAATAACATCGTGCAAAATATTATGAACTAAGTTGAAGCATTTTTAAATTATAATTTCGTCAAAATTCCTCGAAAAAACAAATAAACAAAACCTACTGCAATCAACTTACACGAAAGTAAGTTATTCCATGTTTGTTGACACAAAAGTTAGAAATAACTCGCAGAGGCTTTTATAAGTATAAATACAGATATTCCAAATATAAAACAAAAGACGAAACAGTCGCTAAAGCGTCGTTGCTGAATCTAAAATTAGATAAAAGATGCGCCAGCAATCTAAAATGTATTTATTTAGAACTTCTTATCCAGTAATTTAAACTAAGTACTTACGCTTTCTTGTTTTTGGAATCTCTGGAAGTTTCCGTCTTCTTCTTTCGCCACTAGCAAATGTTTGGTGAAGTGGGCTGTGTTGTGCGTCTGTAACGTCTGTTTGATTCACGGGAGATGCATCAGCTTGTGATGCGTTACCAGTTTCAGGTTCCCCAACATCTTCTTCAGGTGTACCCTCGCTCTTTGACGATGGTGATTCATCTTCCAAGCCCACATTTGGCACTAACCTGTTTGCGATAACAAGTATATATTCATCCATTCAATTATAATTTGTATATTAATATATACTGAACAAAAATTTTCGATAACGATTTTTCAAGTGACATTCCGTGGTAAATTTTTGGCGTGTATATTGATTAGTTTGAGAGTTTTAATGGTACTGATGTTGGAATTAAGTTTACTTACGAATAAAAGGGTGTTGGGGCCTTGATGTGTTGTGGTAATTTATCGAAGACCCGGCGAAATTCTTCAAATTCGCTGTCAGCCATGTCGAAATTACACCTGATATTCGACCACGGGGTGCATGCGCGACTCGTTTCGACGTGAAGTTTATCGACCAGAGCTCAGACCAACAATGAATATATACGTACTGCGCATGCTCGGTAACATTGCGCGCGCATTTTTCATCCCCTCAGTATGCATAGACATGTCACCCTATAGACATAAACTACGTCACAGAATTCAATTTATGAATCAGCGGAAATCCTTGCGAATTTATCAATTGAAAATGTATTTATGAAAGATTATTTTTGGAACTTAAATGTCATATTTTATTTTTAGATATGTAATATAATTGTCAACGAATAGAAATAGGCTTTTCTAATGTATTTGGAGTCTACTGTTCAGTGTTCAGACCACGTTAGGGTATATATAATATAGTTTGGTACCAATAGTATACAATTCAAATGGTCTGATGTACCGATATTTCAAATATTCAGTAAGACAATTCTTCTAAATTTTTCTAGCATTTAAGAATGAAAATTTTATACAGCTTATAAATATAATTTATCCCATAATGCCTCTGTCAAGTCATTACTGATATGCCTATTTCCTCTTCAAGTAAGCTCGAAACTTGCGATAGAAGTGGGTAGACCAAGAGGTCGAACCTGCAACTCTTACGTTTACGGAATCGGGTCTTTTACCGTTGAGCTATTGTGGTTTAATATGTAGTCAATAATAATATAAAATGTTTGTAGATTATGAAAATAAATATCAATAGTTTTTATTGAGACATATCGACAGTAATAGTATTAAAGCGAGGCCACAATTTGGAAATTAATAAGAGTATTTATCAATTTTATTTTGTACACAAAACTTGTACTGGCCATTGTTATATGGACTGACAAATGTTTTCTGTATTCCTACATACGATGAATTTCTTACACGGTAAATTCTTCGAAGCAATTGGTTTAAGTGTGAGCTACACCTAAGTGGATTATAAAAAAATAATAGGCGTTGTTAGATATATCTTTTAGCAAAAATAAGATAGCATTTTAGATTACAAGTTAAAAAAGAGTTTTACTTTATACCATAAAACAAACTGACGGTGTTTGACACCGTCGTGGCGTTAATGGGTAGCGAGTCTGCATTTAGCCTCGACGGTTGCGGGTTCGATTCCCGCTTGGAGCAGATGTTTTTATTAATCGTACAGGCATGTTTTCCGGTCTGGGTCTGTTTGTCCTTGTTATTGTGAATGTTTCCGGACCCCGACACAGGATATAATTATCCTAATGGGGGCCGTTGAGTGTGTAGTGTTTATTTATTAACTGTATTTTTTTTTATTATTATGTCATATTTTTATTAATAATAAATTTAAAAGGTACCCACTCAACAAGCAGCATTAGAATTGATGTTTCCTGTGTTGGGGTCAAAAACACGCACAAATAAATATATAAGTGACCGCTACACACTCAACCGCCCCCATTAGGATAGTTATACCCTGTGTCGGAGGTCCGGAAACATACACAATGAGAAGCATAAGCACACGCAGATCAGAAAACATGCCTGTATAGTCAATGCAAACATCTGCAGGCAGGCAAACAGGCAGGTTGCTACATCTCCGCCACAACATCGTCAATACAAGCATAAACATCTAATCCAAAGCAAATATCACTTTGCACCACAATCAAAGCGAACCAAGTGGTAATCGAACCTATGGCTGTCTATTTAGAGGCAAACGGGTGGGCAACAATATCTTGGACCACTGCGAGAAAATTGGATCTCAATCTTTATACCTTTAAAGTGAAATAGCAAACCGACAATAATGATGAAATGAAGTCGGTGTAAAGTAACGTATAGGGTATCATTAAAGTATCAGTACAGTTCCATTTCGCGGGAAGATCCCACCCCCTCTGTTCCCTTCCTTGTTTCCTATTCCTTGGGTTGGCAAGCATATATAGGACCGTATACTTGTTTTTTTTTTTATGTAAGAGGGGGCAAACGGCCAGGAGGCTCACCTGATGTTAAGTGATCACCGCCGCCAATGAACAACTGCAACACCAGAAGGCATGCAGGCGCGTTGCCGACCTTTAAGGAAAGAATAGGCTCTTCTCTTGAAGGTTCCCAAGTCGTATCGGTTCGGAAAGACCGCTGGCGGAAGTTGGTTCCACAGAGTGGTTGTGCGAGGAAGAAAATGTCTTCTAAATCGCGCTGTTGTGGATTTCCAGACATCGAGGTGGTATGGATGGAACTTAGAGTTTTGTCGCGATGTCCGATGGTGAAATTCTACCGGCGGAAATTGTTTGCGCCAACCGTCATGATTTAAAATAATTACCGGTCAAATGGTGGACCACGTACTGTGTGTATGGTGGATGCTGAATACTTTTGTAGCTTGATGAGGAAGAATCTTGAGAGCTTTAAATATTGACGTAGTAAAATCGACCGCAGAACAATTTAGTAATTTCATAGAAATTATTGACATAAATTTGGTAAAAAAACAGTTACGGCAAAGCCCTAAAAATGAAATTTAGTAAATTCATATGAAAATATAAATATACTTTATTTTATATATAAATTTTCAATCAATCAATACACGCGGCAGAAGCTAGTCTTTTATAAGATGGAAAATAAAAGGTCAAAAGAATTAAAAACCAAAATGGACTTAAGCTATTTGCATTGGTTTTTCATCCTCACCAGTCAGCAGACAGCACGTTCTGAGAGATATGTAAACACTCGAAGACTGAACCGTCACAGCGTCTCCAGACGTACTCGAACTAAATGTCCTGGGGTAAAAGGAAGTCCTCTAGACACTTAGGTTCTATTTTTATTTCTTGCAATTAAATGCAGTTTCTTTGGTGCTGTCCTTGAACTAGTTTCTGCCATCGGCTTTGCCCGCTTGACTAACGATTTTAATACAAACTTTAAACCCCCAATTAAAACCTTCAGGGTCAGAATTTTAGAAAATTTTAGTGTCTATTTCTGTAATTGTTTACCAAATGGCGAAGTTACACGTTTCTAGTTTAAAAAGTGGCTGACCTTCCATAGAAACTTTCAACCCCTTTTTTCAAATCTTTAGGGGTGGAATTTTAGAAAACGGTAAAATACATGTTTATTAACCGCTAATTTTTAACTTAGATTATGTTTCATGCAGTTTTCATCCCCTTGTTTGGGACAACTTAGGGGTTGTTTTGAAAGCTCCTTTCTTAGTGCGTAGTAAACATAAATAATTATAGATAGTTTTTAGTGAAGCATGTTTCTAAAATAATATATCATATATGGACGCAAATAAGCAATACCATGTCAACCCACACGGAAGTCATTTCGAGAAAAACGTGTTTGAACATTTTGAACAACTTGCTTTATATGAATTTTTATATGTATTGGTCAAGTTTTTGGCAATTTTAGATTTATGTAAGTTATTTTACTTATTTTCACAAAAAATAAGTATACAAACTGCGTATTTCGTATATAATATAAAACAAAACGTTTAACATAAGACATAAATTGCTTGGTTAAAAAATGGCTTTTTTACAAGTTTTAAACGTTACACTTCTGCATATATAACTAAGTTTTTCAATTTTATGGGTTGACATGGTATTGCTTATTTGCGTCCATATATAGACAATATTTCGGTCCAGATACCCAAATACATAATATGTCCTATATTATAGTCCATTTTCAAAAGTTACATATTTTTTTATTTCAATAACTATTTCTAAATTTTGTTTTTGTCTGTTATTGTATGTGAAGTTATGATAATAAATGAATAACTAGTGTCAGACCGAGGCTTCGCCTGTGTGAAGAACGTTGGGTAATAATAAACCTTTATAGTAAATTTCATTTCATTCAAAATTCTGTCTATTTATATAAGAAAATCCATTAATATATTAAATGGAATATGATTAAAATATTTATCGAAATTCAAATGTTGTAGTCCGTTTTGTGCTTACCCCACGGGAGCTTAAAATTTATTCAGGATAAAAAGTATCCTATGTTGAAATTCAGGTAACAATCTATATCTTAGCCATTTTTGTATCATTAATTAACAAACATCTAAACATTTTATCGGCGTCGGGATGTGACGACCCCATCGCCCGCTGTTGGGATAACCTCTGTCACAGCAGAGATTATTCCACCATTGCAATCAGTCACACTGGTGGTAGGTCTTTTGTTGCAAGAGGCCGGCTAGGTAGGTACCACCGCAGTGTCCAATATTCTGCCGCCAAATAGTAGTGCTTAGGCATTACTGTGTTCCGGTTTGAAGGGCACTGTACGCTAGTGAAATTACTGGGCAAAGGAGATTTAAGAACTAATATCTCGAGGTTGGTAACGCGTGAGTGGCGCCTACTAATGGTGCTGCAAGCGCTCATAGGCTACGGCAACCACTTACCATCAGGTGGGCCGTATGCTTGTTTGCCAATTTGTAACATAAAAAAAATACAAACTTTCCCATTTATCATATTAGTGGTATTAGTCTTCAACTAAATCTACTACAAAATTTATAGCGAATAAACCAATAAATAGATATACTCTTACATGCAAGATTGCTTCGTCGTCCAAGTCTGAGCTAAGTTTACAGTGTCTAACTCAATGTTAACTTAGGGCGCTCTTAATCGGGCTAGATGAATAGACATCGACTTGGCAGCTACACCACGGAACACTTGCCTCGATCTCATAGTACACTTCTACAACCATCACTTTCAATCAAGCGGACTAGTTTTCAGAGTAATTTTACTTTGAAAATATAAATTTAAAAGACATTTTCTTCCTCGCACAACCACTCTGTGAAATCAATTTCCAAGAGAAGAGCGTATTCTTTCCTTAAAGGTCGGCAACTCGCCTGCATACCTTCTGGGGGTGATCGCTTAACATCAGGTGAGCCTCTTGCCGGTTTGACCCCTCTCACATAAAAAAAAATTAACTAGTACTCAGTTTATTGCTTTCTGAATGTGTATTGCTGTAGATCTAGTGGTCTTGACAGGGTCACAGGGTGGGGAGTACTCTGCTTTAAGAACCCTATTATCTTAATCAAGAATCCTTACGGGAAAACTAACAATTAACCTACAAGAAAACCACTGGATATAAAAGAAAATGTACGAAAAAAGCCCGTAGCCAGTAGGAATCTAATATATTATATATTTATTGCTACAATGAAGAAGTTTTGTGAAGTAACATAAGGACTGTCCATCGTAGATAAAGCTTTGCTCAAAATTGAGCAAGATTATAAAAAATAATATTTATAAAAATAAAATCTCGATTGCATGATGCAGCAATATTAAAAAAAAAAATTAAAAATATTAATAACATATACAACACAGACAAGTAATCGTAGCTTTTATTTTTATTTACTGCAAGAATAATGAAAACTGACTGTTTATGAATAAGAAACGATGAATGGTACCAATCAGAGAACCCTCCTCGATGTCTCCAAGGAAATTGAGTTAAAATCTCTTCTCTAAGGATAATTGGAAATGTATTTTTCTGTTGTTTGTTCAATATAATTGAAAGGATAAAAGTGAAATTATGAAATGTTTAGTATTTACTTTAAAACATTTCCATCTGAACCAATCATTTGTATTTACTTTTTTTTTTTCAAATTAATAATGTCAAGAAAGAAAATAACAAAGCAAAAAGAAAACAGCTGGTTACACAGAAAGTAATTAACAATTTTAATACGGCCGCCATCATGAGATAAAATAATCATGAAATAAAATCAGTATCACCCTTATCCAGAAGACAAAGACACAATGGGTAGACCCCTCTGACGTCACCAACATGTCTACTTTTCGCCTCGTTAACTACAAAATTTATATGAATAGAATAGAATATTACGCATGACTTTTCAATTAAACTTGAATCAGACACAGAGTAGGTCATCATCAGGCCATTTTGTTTTCATTTTTTTGCGCACATTTAAAGCTGATAGGTCACAATGAGGTATGCATGAGGTCCATTTATTAATAATATGAATAAAAATAGCTGGACGAATATTTTTTTCGTTAGTTATAGCTATCGATTGTTTCTATTCTATTTTGTATTAAATGTATGAACAATATTTTTGATCTTTTTTGAATAAATCTAGTCGGCTACTTTAGGATTTACATGTTATTTTACAAGTTTAAAAGTCAGGCGGGTTGAATAAATTTTGGTTCTTCCAAGATTTATTTAATAAAATATGAAGATTAAAATAACTTAAAAACCTGTCAGCATTTCGAAAAAAGTTCAAAATTGACAACTTAAAAAATGGAGTTACGAATCTAACCATAAAACGGCTACTGCCGTACTGACTTTATTTATGATTCTTTACAGTTTAGGGAACTGCTATTTATGTAGATAAAGCAAGTATAAAAAACTTACTGTCAGCTCCCTCCAGTGAGACGCTTATAGTCGGGTGCGCTCTCTGATCGGAAAAAGATCGGTGGGTTAAACAACTTTAGGCACGGGCAGTCACTAGATTGGTGATTGCAAGTTGGTATTTCAACTGAGCGTGTCCGTGCTTCGGAAGGCATGTAAAAGTCGGCTGTTATCAATTTGATAATAGTCGAAAAGTCAAGTCAGAGGCGTATACGGGTGTACAACTCTCGTTTAGCCACTAACCTAAAACTATATATTAAATTTTAATTTAAAGATTAAAAATAAGATTTTACAATGACATTAAAATAAAGGCTACATTGACATTTTTTAATTGTAATAAATGTGTATAAAAAGTTCTCAGCTCTCATTTGTTCTTTTACTATAAGTTATATTAACTGAACACCTCTGATAGTTACGAATATTTATCAGCAAGAGTAGTGCGGGTCAGATAACGAATAATAAGGGATGCTTTCCGAGCTAAACAATGGTAATAAATACAGCAAGTTGAGTCTTTAACACCCTTCAAACTGATGTGGGTGGAACATGTAGTCAACTAGATAACTAAAGCTGCAATACCCTAATGGAATACATTTGTACTTAGTTTTTTATATATGTTTTTTTAACAAAATGATTTATTGAATAGTGCCTTTAACAAAATGATTTATTGAATAGATGAATAAATGGGGAAGAAATAGTAGCTTATAGGAAAAATTTAGTGGTCAAAGCTATTTATGCTTTTGTACAGGAAATAAAATTAAATAATTATTTAATTAAAATTAAAGTGAAATTAATTTATAAAAATTCTTTTTACTATATTTATTTATTAGGAATATGAAGAAAAGATCGTTATATTAAAATTAAATAATAATAGGTAATATACTCTATTATTATTAAATTTTTTATTTAATTAAATAATTTTTGTTTATTAATAATAGTTATTTTATTTTTTATTTAAATAAATAATAAAAGAGAATATACTCTATTATTATTTAATTTTTCATCATAAAATCAAAATCATTTTCGTCATTATAGTATAACTCAAAAATAACAAGGATGAGTGATACAATGAATAATTAAGTTTAAAATAAAAGATAAACATTTTCTCATAAATAACTATTAAATTGCAAATATAAAATATACTGAATAAAAAAAAACAAAACACACATAATTATTTTTATAGAAATAAAATAAAAATCATTTTCCATGTAAGGTAAAAAAATTAAAACTATATAAATATAATTTGTAATAAAAATTCTTTATTAATCTATTTATTTTAAAACAAAGAACAGGTTCTTTATTGAATATTCTAAAGGTTTTGTAAAGATACTGTATAAATTAATAATATTAGGAAAGTTTTAAACAAGGCGGTGGCAGTGTGTCCGTGACTTTATGGAATGAAAGATTTTCCAAGTTACACTGAACACTTGATTCAGCCAATCAAATATACCCACCCTCTTGCTTTCTCCCACGCCTCTTCTCTTTATATACCGCGTTACGCAGTGAGCAGGTCGCAGTTTATGGCGGTTATTGGCGGTGGAAGGTAAACCAGACCATAAAAGAAAAAGACAAAAAATAAAACTTGTTGTAACTCAACTTAAATTGAAATTAAGAATATCAGAAAATGAGTGGATCCGGTAAAGGTCTTCTCGGGTTGTGGCTGTATAGGAATGGTTCGGATTGGCAAGTTAAGAATGAGTCTCCCCATCATCCAAAATTAGCGGATCTCCAAGCAGCAGCTCAGCATCAGGCTCATGAAGGGGAGAGGATCTCCGTGATTTTCACTGTTAAGAACCAAGTTGGGGGTTTGGTACGAGTTCTATCTGTCTTTCAAGATCTGGGTATCAATGTTCTTCACATTGAATCTAGAAAATCAGCAATGGAAACATCTGCCGTGAGTTCCATTTAAAACTTATTAGTAAAATTCAATTGAATTTTCAAATGTTCAGGTTTTTTCGCGGTTTCAAATCCGGGCAGTTTTATCTCGAAAAGACACATATCTGCCAATCCTGGTGGCAAGTCCTTTTGTTAGTAAGGCTTAAATGCCCACCTGTTTAGCTACTACCGCGCTTTGGTGAAAAACTCGCGAAGTGAATGTTTGTCATACGTGTTTCTTCGAGATCAGCCAACGAATCACCAGTTAAATCTTGAAATTAGACAGTACAAGGGTGACAGTACAAGTACAGTTCGCCTTCTGCAACGGTACTAGCCGCAATTGCGTTTGGACTTAACCTCCACTTCCCATAGAGGCCATCAGGTGAAGTAGAGTCATCAGCTACATAAAAAAATATACAAATTTAATATAATATATAATACTAGCGACCCAGCCCCAACTTCGCATGGGTGCAATGTTATCTACACTAGTGCCACTACGAATAATGAAGCCTCAATAGCTCATCGCCAGATGAGCTGACTCCGCTCCGTTAACGCGAGAGTCCCGGGTACGATCTTGACCCCCTTGGGCTATTGTCGTACCCTCTTGTAGTGCAAGCTTCGAGCTTATTTGGAGGGGCAATAGGAATATTAGTAATGCATTGAAAAAAGCATTGCTAATATTCTTTAACAAAAACAAAAAAATCATACAATTCTATATGCATAGGCCGACGCGCGGCCATCGATGCGATATTAATTATAGCAGCGCCGACCGCTGCCAACCGAGACGAAACGTACGGCCCGTCATCCGCTGTGCCTCCGCTTTTTAAATCCCTAATATCTTCTAAGATGTCCATTTTAATGAAATGCTTTTAAGGGCAGTTTTGTTCTCTTTGAAATGTACAACGAATGTAATGTATTTAATTGAATAAGGAATAATACTTTATTGTATAAAATAGTTTGTTAAGTAGGACTTGTACTAGTACTATTTGTAATGAGTAAAAGATAAAAATGGTTTTTCTTTAGAGATAAATATATACCAACAAAAAGTCTTAAATTTTTTTAAAGATTTTGTCGTATTTTAGTCTGATATCCTCGTGGACGTCGAATGCGATCCTGGTAGAATGGAACAGCTGAAGCGAATGCTGAAACGTGAAATTCAGGATTTCGAAGTGGTGTCTTCGGTGACTGGCGAGGATTTTCCTCCACCGACACCGTTATCTGCGGCTGCTAGTTTCGGTATTTATCATTCATCTTTTTCATACTCGTTTTCAGTACAAATAATTTAGGGCCTTGAAAAGCAACTCCATGATCCATCTGGGCAATTATTGGGAAAATTACTGGGCAGAAGATTTAAGAACTAATATCTCGAGGTTGGCAACGCGTGTGTGGCACCTACTAATGGTGCTGCAAGCGCTCATAGGCTACGGCAGCCACTTACCATCAGGTGGGACGTTTGCTTGTTTGCTAACTTGTAACATAAAAAAATGATCCATCGATTCCTTGTAAAGATCTAGATTTATTAAGGAAAAGCTGTATATTATTATAGTCTATTATGTCTTCGTTCTAGTATTATTCCCAGTATTTTATGTATGTACCCAGGGTCTGCTTATTACTCTTATCCGGATTTACCAACTCTCTAATTTTTACACAAAGCGATTGCCATCTGACCTCCGTAACTCTAAGGGTGAACCACTAACTTATTGGCTAAAAACAAATTACTTATCAAGAGTTAACGATTATTCACAGATGTTGATAACAATCATGACCGAATAACGTGCTCTCTGAGGCACGGTAGGGTGACCTACAAGGAAAAACACCAAGACCAAAAAGACAAATATCTGATTTGTAAGATCAGTGCAAGCATCTGCCCGAAGGGGAATCGAACGTGCAACCGTCGAGACTCACTCACTACCCACAATGCCTCAACGGTGTCAATCGAGAATCATAGTTTATATTAATTAAATAGCGCCTGGTATTTCAGCTATATTAGATATAGATGTATCTAAATACTAATAAAATAATAAATAAACGTTGCACACTCAACGGCCCCCATTAGGATATTAATATCCTGTGTCCGTATCGGGGGTGTAGCGGGGTCCAAAAACATTCACAATGACAAGGACAAATACACCCAGACCGGAAAATATGCTTGCATGGTCAATACAAACATATTATGATCCGAGCGGGAATCGAACCCGCGACCTGTGGCGCTTAAGGCAGGTTCGCTACCGCTGCGCCACAACGTCATCAATACTAAGTACTCTTCCTCAACTCTTCTCAGTCGTGTAACGGAATGCGCCTCAACGTGATGCGTCCTTGAAATTTCACTCTTAATTCTCATTCCATTACCGAGTAGCTGCTTGAAGAGTTTAAATTAAAAAATATATATATGTCACTTTTAATTATTGCAAAATAAACTCTAAATCGATAAAAACGTTGATGTTTTGACTAATTTTATATAATATACTTTAATGATTTCATTTGAACAAAAATCATCGATGAAATCTTTCAGAATTTTAAATCGTTTAATAATTTAAAACATTTAAAGAATAGATCCTAAAATATAATGCCAACGTTAAAATTAGAGAAATAAAACGAAATTTAACGTTTTAACTAAAGGACCAGCAACATTAATCTTTACCGTATTGTTTATTTTCTTCTAATTACCGAACGTTAAACAGTTTACCAATAGCTTATATATATTTGCATAAATATTAATTTACGATAAAGCGTAATCAAATAATGTTTTAATTTTAGTTATAACTTTATTTGTTTCGTTGATCTTGGTCTGGTTGAACTGTTTAACATATTATTTTTGAGCTTTTTTTTGAGTCTTTGATATTAATTGCTACTTCTTTGTAGATTTTGGCGAGATGCCGTGGTTTCCTCGGAAGATTTGTGATTTAGATCGCGCTCAGAACGTGCTCATGTACGGTTCTGAACTTGACGCTGATCATCCTGGCTTCAAGGATCCTGTATATCGCAAGCGACGAGAGCAATTCGCGGCTATTGCCAATAATTATAAATAGTAAGTAATTTTTTTGTGATTTTTATTGGTGATTGGAGAGATCATTAAAAATTTTTTTTTGTTTGGTTGGCGCTCATGGCCCGCCTAATGGTAAGCACTCAGCAAAACCTATAAACGCTTGCGTTACTTGAAGTATCAGATGCCCGTTGCCTTTGATGTTGAATAAAATTATACTTGTATAAAAATGTGAAAGTAAATAGATGACTTATATGAAATTTTCGATTTGTTTTAGTGGGCAGCCAATACCAAAGGTGCAATATACCGACACTGAAATCAAAACATGGTAAGTCTAAATACTTTTAATTCTGCTTTGCATATTATAATATTATTTCAGTTGTATAATAAAAAATACAAGTTTATTTTAGACAAACGATTTGTACGACGACAAATTAAATTGTATGGATTAGAAATGTTACATGCTTTTTATAATTAAGAATCTAATTTCTGCCTGGTCGCTCGGCTGACTCACTGTCCAGACCAAAGTAGATACAATCCATTGTGAAACGATTGCACTGACCCACATATGGGGTGTACAGGACTTTTACTGTTCAAGCATAATTACAAGTACATTGCGTTGAAAAAATAGAACACAATTAATTATCGTAAAGAAGTTGGTATAATCTTACGAAATACCACGTGACCTATCGTTTTTGATTGACGAACAAGCGAATTTGATTTTCAAAATTGAATCGCCACAGAGCGACGGCCGCTTGTCTAGGCCCCCGGTTTTAGATGAGTAAATAAAAATAAAATTAGATATAATAAATAAGGTATAAGTTTGTAGGGAATAACTGATTAAAGTTAATACTAAAACCTTTTAAAACTAATTTGCTTCATCATCTCTGGAATTTGATGCGATACTAGACAGTAAATATGTTGCAAGAAAAACGAGACACTTGTGAATTGCGAGAGATTCTATATCATTAAACTGCATTGCGATTTCAAGTTCTTTGCGAATTTTCTGTATCGTCTTGAGCATCCAAAGGGCAAAAGTAAAAGAGTTCATATAAAATTCAATCATTTTGTTTCTATTTAACTGAAATTTTGCAGAATTCTTAAAATATTCTATAATAATTTTTATTGTTTGCACTAATATTATTTGATTCTTGAAGTATAAAAGTATGGTTATTTAAATATGTATTTGAATTCTACTAATACGAATATGTTAAGATTTTTTATAACAATCGGGTTCTATGCATGAATTGCTGACTTGACCGGAAAAGTTTTACCTTGACTTAGAATCATCGTAAAGAACTTATATTCCTGTTAACTGTCGTTTCGAAATCTGTGAACACTTATATCGCCATATCTCATATTCCTCCTTTTCTACTATCTTCCCACTCCTCACTTATCTATTCAATGATAAATAAATAAACGCTACACACTCAACGGCCCCCGTTAGTATAGCCATATCCTTCGTCCGGGGTCCGAAAGCATACACAGACAACGACAAACACACCCAGACCGGAAAACATGCCTCTATGTATACACTAGTGATATAACTGCTACGGTAATTTTCCAACGTACAGGCCCTATGGTTGTTTGATTTTATTGGTATATTAATTAAATTAGGTCTTTAATTTTTGATGTTGGACTTGTTAACTATTTAAAGATTTTATGAGATTAAATTGAATGCTTAAAACCAAATTAAATTAAAATACTTATAAACAATATTTAAAAACAAGCAGGGGACTTACCATTAACTCTTATTGGGACTCAAATAAAGACTGAAAACATGTCAAAAACTGAGTTACATCGTCATTTCGTATCATATAATTATATAATTATATTTATACGTCTTACTCATATAAAACTTTATGTCAAAATTAAATAGAATTTATTCTAAAATTAAATGGTGAGCCCTCCGATCTACATATAATTACCTTGATATATATATATATTATTATGATTGTCATGAAATTTAGTAAGCAGGAGGTTTTGGGGTGCAATAAATTGTACTAGCTAGTGTTCATTTTTAGAAAATGTCATTTATTCGTGTTTTCAGGCAATGTAAGCTCCATTCTTTAAATTACCAGTTAATTTTTTTTATTATTTCGTCGAATCATAAAATGTTATTCATATTTCATCATTATGTAAGGTGTTCCTTGATAGGGGTAGTAGAAGTAGGGGCGAGAGGTATACCAGCAAAATCTCGCTATAACCTACTGAAAGACCTAGGCCTGCCTAGAGCTGCAGTGAGTTCTATTTTAGAACGAACATCTAAAGCAGCTCTGACAGGCTCCTTTCGAATTTGGCTAGAGGGAGCAATACGAGTAGTGAAGGTGAGCTTCGATACGTATCGTTAAGGAGGCCTCTTTAAACCTACACCCAGGTCGCAAGTCCCGGGAACTGCTCGGAGTTCCTCCCTCTACCACACGGTGGACCCGGGGTCCGCACGGTGAATCAATGGATGCTAAGCAGATGGTGTGATGTATAAATATAATTTTAAAAACACGATTTAAAAAAAAGCAAAAATAAAATACACCGAGCGTAACTAAACGTCACGATAGAATATTATGGGCTATGTCATAGTGTCAAAGTTATAACAATAGACATGTTACAAACTTATATCTAAGTTGAACACGTAGTTTGAACTGTTCCTAGATTAACTTTAGATTGGTCTTCCGATACGAGGTCTGGGATATGGGTCATGTTAGTATTATTATAGTTTATAGGAAGATGTTCTTCTTATCTGGTTGCAAAGGAAATTAAATATTTTTCGCTTGTATATTATTAATGTATATAAAAATAAGTGATACATGTAAAGTATGATATTACGTATGACTAGCTGCATCTGTGGCTTCGCTCGATTCTTTCTTCTAAAACAAAGTCTTTTGCCGAAATAAAAGTTAAGCCTAAGCTTTTTCTTATAACATCAGCTGTCTGCCAGTGAAAGTCCCGTTAATCTCGGTCTAACTGTTTAAGAGATTAGCCGGTACAAACAGACAGCCGAAAATTTTAAAATTTAAAAATTACTAGTGTTTGCACAGAGCGATTACCGTCTGACGTGCTGAATACGTGCTGAATACGTGAGGTACGGCTTGCAGAACCACAAGTACATACGACCATGCCATGCCAAAATAAATATATATAAAGAAACCCGCGAACGTTGAGGCTCAAAGAAGGCTCAGCACCAAAGCACGCCACAACGTTGGTTTTATAATATCAGTCGTCTATTACCAGACAAAAGTTTTACTGCTGTCCGGGACCCAGGCCTCACAACGGATTGAATTGTATTAATTTTTTCACGGAATATCGCCCGTAAACCGATTCTTTCGGCAAAAATTCAACCAGCCTTATAGAGGCAATGAGACTCCGTGTAAGATGTTTCAATACCGGTCAAGTGCCTAGCGGACTACGCACTGATGAAATTAAGAGCTTTCGTACAAGGATAAAATCAAATTTAGTAATGTATAAAACGATTTGCAATAAATACAAATGGATTCTAAAGTTTGGGACTATCAGATCAAAGGCTTTAGAGAATTTATATGGAAGACCATTCATCAAGAGCAAATGTTCCTCCATAATTGCCTTCGCAATGTTTTTTGTACGTACATAAAAGGTAAAATAATAATTTAATACACTTTTAGTTACTATTTTTTTAAAGATGGATAAATATAGGTAGTTTAATATAAAATTTTAAACTATCGCGTTTCATGTTCATATTAATTAAAGCTTTTCGGGAATTTACGCGTAAAAATTACCTTTATCGGTGCTTGACGTTTCGGTTAGGTTGCACTGACCGTGGTCACAAGCAGACTGGCTCAGCGAATCACTCCGTCTTTGAGGTGGAAGTATTTTCTGTGTCCACCCTCGTTGTTGCATTGTCTGTATAAGGTACGCGGCACACCACACTCACTTTGTCCATACACCCCAACGATTTTATATTTTTCGGTTTTGTTTTGCTAATCACTGGATCCCAACCCGTGGAAAGTTTGAAACCATCCTCCCGATTAAAATTCTTAAATTTCTTGCTTGCTTCTCGCACAATTCTCGAAAAGAAGTAGCGGTCTCTGGAGAGGACTTTCGGACGATGAAATTTGATGTAGTGATTGGTACCCGGTTGAAGGATATGTTCCGCAATCGCTGATTTATTTATTTGGAGCTTTTTTAGGTAGTTTAAATTATTACGCCTCAATATTTTGTCTCCTCTCAAGAAATCTCCCATTCGAATTGACAGGCAAAATTTCACGTAAGCACTAAAATCACATCCTATTAATCCAAATGATCGCACATTGTAATATTCATGAGAAGCCTCACCTATAAAAGGCAGTGAAATAATAGTTTTAAATACACCCATTTTTTATTTCAATATTACTATATGTATTATAAATTAATGATAAATTGTTTGTCCATCTCTTTATTTGACTTGACCCACCTTTCAAATCATAATAAAATTGTGGTGCAAGGACCAAGACGTGGTCTGAACCCAGAAAAGTACATTAAAATTAATTTTTAATCGACTTCAAAAGAGTTAACTTTCTCAATTAAGGTTTAGTTAGACTATATTGACATATGCCCAGCATAGTTAGGTAATGATTTGACTTGATGACATTACGGATTTCAGACATTTCCAAAATCTTTTGAAGTATAAATTTATGCTTCTGTTTTCCTGAGTCTTTCCATGTTTTCCTTACCGACAGCTGTTTTTAAAAACATTCTTTCATTTTCTTCTTATCCTTCTGAAAGATTAAAAGAAATACGCAAGGCTCTACTAATTTATATATTGAAATTCTTCTTTGAGTGTCATTGTGAATGTTTCCGGACCCCCGACACAGGATTTTACTATCCTAATGGGGGCTGTTGAGTGTGTAGCGTTTATTTATTATTTATATTTAAATTGGTCCTGAATGAATAACGTATCAACGCACAGCCTAAACCGCTGATCAAGAGACCTGAAACTTACAGGGTGTGTTCTTTGTATAACGTTAGTATCCGATGAGAAAGGATTTTTCCGAAATTCGACTTCTAATGTGGTGAAAAAGAAGTTGAAAGTTTGTCTGTTATTTTGAAAGTAAGGTCATGAAACATTGTTATTCAATAAACAATTAAAAATACAGAAACATGCGTTTTAACATTTTCTAAAATTCCACTCCAGTTGAAGTAGGGGTACAAAGTTTGTTTAAAAGTCTGTATTGACGCGGGCGAAGCCACTGTTAAAAGCTAGTTATAAGTATTTATTAAATATAATCAGTTTTAAAGGAGAATAGCTTACGTTAAGTTTTTCTTTCAGGGGAATAGTTTTCAGGGAACTCCACAAGCTCTACCAAAAGCACGCTTGTGAGGAATACCTCGAGAACTGGCCGCAGCTTGTCAAATACTGTGGTTACAGGGAAGATAATTTACCCCAGGTATGTGGTATTTAATCATTTTAAATTAAACAATAATGACACAAAAATATCAGTGAATATCTAGTTATGTTTGGTTGAAAGATAGAATAATTTTAGAAAAGGTAGGCAAGATATTACTTTTTGAAATTTAGTTCCTTATCTCGTGATACACGCTCTGAGCGGATATGTGCTAGATCAAAAAGTGTAATAACATTTCTTCCGACACCGTATGTCTTTCTAAATTGCTAAGATCGACAGCTTTATGGGTATATACTTTGCTTCTATCCAGTTTAATTTCACTTCTAGTAGAAAGACCGTTGTAGGTACTTACGGAAGTACGGGGTGTACTATCTATATCTTTTTTCCATATTCCATAATATTAATTATTATTATTATTTTTATAGAGAATAACTGCGTTCCTTACAGTCCCGAGACACGTTCTTTTTGTAGAAGGCGGTCTTTGGAAGGATAACGTCTGCTTTTGCCGAAGAGTATAAATAATTAATAATTGTATTCAGAAATATATTTTTTTATGTTAAATTATAATGAATTACTTCCTATAATTTTGATAGTATTTGTGAGAACTAAAACAGCCAAACTCCTTAATAATTACAACAGAGGCGTCAGAGGTGTTTAAGAACGCGAACTGAAAGCTTAACTCTGATACAGAGGTCGTTTTAATTCATGAAAACTCTATGAGGTGTCGCTAGTTGTCACTTACGATATTTAAAGAGACACATATTAAGAGCTCTCCAGTGAAAAGTTTTAAAAAATTTACACAGCTTCCAATTATAATAATTTAATTTTTATGACCTTTTTTATACTACATGATATACTCGATATTTGGGTAGTATTTTTATGGTTCCGCAGCCAAATGTGAGGTCCGTCTGTCTGTCCGTCCCTCCGTCTGTCCGTATGTCACTATTTTACGCGGAGACTATTAGCTCTATCTATACGAAATTTGGTAAATACACAATTTTAATGATCTAAAAATAATTATCAGTCAAGTACGTTGCGGACCACGCGCAATGAAAACTAACGGGTTCTGCAGCTTGATGATGAAGAAAGAATCTTAAGAAATTTAAATAATAACGAAATAAAATCGACCGCAAACTCTTAATTTTTATGACTTAATCTATGTATGATTGTGACAAAGCCTTTTTTTTTTTCGGAATGTGTATTGCTGTTGGCCCGGGCGGGGGGGCCAAGTACTGAGACTCAGCCGTGATAAAGCGACAGCCCTCACGGGGACTCAAATTTGAACAAAGCCTTTATTACGCTATATGTATGAAATGTGGAAAATATTATAATATTTTATGAGAAAATATGAAAATTAAAGGCTACGTGTAGGTAATACACGTAATACGGCCCGTCTGATGGTAAGCAGCCACCGCAACTTATGAACGCATGTGATACTTAAAGTCACAACACCACTTTTCTATAAATTTATTTTTCGTAGGATATATTTGTGTTATTTAATGATGGTGGGCTACTTACGGTATTTATTTAAATTACCCAAAGATTTAACTATTGGTCTCACAGCTATTACCGAAAAAACACACACACATAATAAACCACTTAGAGTTCAAGACTTAAGTAAAGTAAAATTATGTTTTTATGTTTAAATAATTTACATATTCGGCAGCTGGAAGATGTGAACAATTTCTTGAAACGGAAGACAGGATTTCAACTCCGCCCGGTAGCTGGTTACCTCTCTCCAAGGGATTTCCTCTCCGGTCTTGCTTTTAGGGTGTTCCATTGCACTCAGTACATACGTCATTCTTCTGACCCATTTTATACACCAGAACCGTGAGTATTTAAAAATAAAAATTCTTTTGATACTGCTAATATTATGAGAAGAAATATTTCTATAGGTCATACAAATTTTAGTTCTTATATTAAGTATTAATAATTATTGCCTTCATCATTTCGATAATGTAATCAAATATATTAGTCACTAGTTTGTAAAAAAATAAAATATTTTAAACCAATCATTCTGAAACAAGTAATTTGAGATTGTCTATAGAAGTGAAAACATGAATTATATAATTACTGTATTTTCGTTTATTATTGAAATTAAAATATGATAGTGTGAATAATTAAAAATGTCATAATTTGTATATTGAAATAAAATATTAACATAAGTCCGGTAACACCTACAGATTAAGCACGCGCGTTTCCAGCCTGACGTAATACGTCACATGGAGTATGTCGATGACGCCAATCCATACACCTATTAACCTTTTAACCGGCTACCAAAAAAAAACGCTCAACGCAGCTAAATAAGTTTTCACCTCAAAAACAAAAATACACCATTCATTAATCACACATAATTATATTAAAAGCATGATTAAATCATTTCAAACTAAGTACAATAAATTATTAAAATTTACAAATTGTTCTAACAAAGTGTCATATATTTCCAGTGATTGCTGTCACGAGCTACTGGGCCACATGCCTCTCCTTGCCAATCCAAGTTTTGCGCAATTTTCACAAGAGCTCGGGTTGGCATCGCTTGGAGCTTCAGATGATGATATTGATAAATTGGCAACAGTAAGATTAGGATTAAATATAATTTTTGAAAAAAAAAACCTGGCACCAAAGTTAAGCTTTTAAAATAGTTTCGAGCTTTCTTGATTTTAATTAACTATTTTCGTTGTACAAGTTCAAAAAAGACACATTTTCTGCTCTTTAATATAAATTTTTTATTTTATTTTTAACTGATTGATCGCTTCTTTACGGTACTACTTAATGAGATTTTATTATTGTAGCATATAAAAGACTAATGAGATATCAATTGTGATATAAAGTAGTTTTTGGAGTATATGAAAATATGTACTTTATTAATAGTTATTACAGCTAAGGCACTTCATTATTTACATTTATATAATATTATGTATTGATACAATTGTAAAAAACATTTAAGTTTTGTTTATCATGGTATATTCTTGAAACCCGTTATGGTTACAAAAGTCGTAAAATTGAAATTAATTTTAGCGTATCTCGTTTTGAAAGCTACAGTCATTAAGTTTATTTTATTGATTAAGTAGCATCTGGAACTTTAAAATATTCCAGCTGTAGTTAAATTTGACAAGATAAAATTAAACCAAAAGTCTTATCAAAATTCATCCAAATATTTCATCTCTACACGCTTTTCAACACAAAGTCAGTTTCGTGAAACTACCTTAACCTAAACATATGAACAAAACACTAAATTTAGTTCCTTTGTTTTCCTTAGAAATTTTGTTAGACAAAGTAAATTATTTCAAGAATGCAGTTTATAATCGTAATAAATAACAAGTAAGTACTCTCAGTTTACAAGTGGTGGTCTTGCTTTTAAAACTCTAAACGATGTTTACGCAACGCGTCGTCCAACAGCGATTCTTAACAGCTATTCCAGTATATAATATTTCGAAACGTACAACAGAAAGCTACTCCGAGAAATTTATTACTGATTTACTCATTTTCGTTCTAAGATACATCATTAAATTTATAATATTCAATTTTTCAAACAGAGATACGCCGCGTTTTCCTTAATACGATCATAAATTTTTTTGACCTATTTTCCAAGATCTGTCAATGTTACGAATAACACGTTTTGTAACGAATGTTATTAATGCTAAAATTTATATACTTTTCTTCGGATTTTCGAGGAATACATACCAATTATATTTTTCAGCGACCCAAAATATGTTCCAATTAACAGATCTTCGATATAAGAGTATTTAATATAGATATATTGCTTGTGATTTTACCAACCGATGTTTAGTTTTTTTTATTCTTAGCGTTTTGATAGCAAGTGTACTAGTATAATTGCGATCTAGAACGCGTCCAAATTGACATCGAGTTTCCTATACTCAAATCGACCTGAACCTGAGTCTAGTTACGTCAATAACTTTTTAGGTCAGCCCAAATAGTATGTGTTTTGAAGTGAAACTACTTCAGAATCGTTATGAAGATTGTGATTTGAAAATTCGATGGAACATAAAAAGCGACACTAAAGAGAGACAAACGCATTTATTTTGAAAGGATTGAGCGTGCGTAATAATGAGAGAGATTATACTAGTATTCTCACAAGCTAGTGGATGGATGACCAATTAAATAACTTCAAACACAGTCAGTAGTATGTGAATGGGTGACCGATTAAGTAGTTTCAGGTACGGTCGGTATATGGATGGGTAACCAGTTTAGTTACTTCAAGTGCGGGTCGGTGCAAACTCACTATCGATTTTCTTTTCTCCCTAGGCGCTTGGTCGAATATGCTATGAATATAACTTGTCGTTTCTGACATTTTAGTAGTATCTTTTTGTAGTTTGTTCCCGTTTCCACGCATTTTTTCCAAGATCAGCTACACAGTCACTACTATAATACAGTGAGTTTTCCATAATGCCATCTGACTGGCGAACCGGTAACCCATTCGATTAGAGTTTTTTTATAACAACAGTTAACGATTGTTATTAATGGTAGACGTTACATTAGTAATAGTATTGCGACATGGAATCCTGAGCAAACCCTTGTGGACATCGAAATTACTGACCGAAACAAATATCTATAATTATCAACACAACGTTCAGCAACATATAGTACGAACTATTGATATTAAATAATGGTCACTAATTTTTTGTTCAAATTACCGTCACTTTATTTATGTATGATAAGGCTACTGTGACAAAAATATTATCGTATTACTATACAGACATCATACTGAACATTTCCTTTTAAGTCATTAATGAAAATTTAAGAAAAAGTACTTTTTATTTGGTAATTGAAGTCGTTTGTATCAACATAAATAACTAAATCGTATTACCAGTCGAGTTATCAAAGTTTTTACGTATTATTGTCAATTAAATTGTGTTATTTTTAACCGAATTAAAAAAGGAGGATGTTCTTAATTCAACTTTTTTATGCTTGTTACTTCATAACTTACAGGGTGAAAAGATTTTAATGATTCTTTTTTATTTGAAAGCTGGTGCTTTCCGTGTGGTTCCATTTCAATTTGGTACAGTTCTGACAATGCCATACATAAAAAACCATATTAATCTTAAATTTGCATTAATCATTAAGTACTATCATTCGTAACTACAGCGTATAAAATAAAATATTTTTTAGGAAAGTACCGACTTCAGTGCTAAGTAAAACATCGCCTAATATGGCACCTTCTTCCCTACTAAAAATATTTATTATTTTTTAGTCTTTATTATAAATTATTTTTACTACCTATTGAAATTAATATTGATAATAATAAATATATATTTTTTTATTTATTAGGTACCATAATATATTTATTAGGTACCATAAATATGTAAAGTATTTTTTTTGATGTGCGATGCACTTAACACTTGTTACTTTGTATGATCTAGCTTTACTTCTTCACGGTGGAGTTTGGTCTTTGCCGTCAAGCTGATGGAAGTTTCCGAGTATATGGAGCTGGTCTTCTCTCTTCGGTGGCTGAACTGAAACATGCTCTCGCGACCCCAGACAAGATCAAGAGGTTTGACCCAGATGTCACTGTCCATGAAGAATGCATTATCACGTCCTACCAGAACGCGTATTATTACACTGATTCCTTTGAAGAGGCAAAGGAGAAAATGAGGTCAGTCGTAAATGGGAACAAAGGAACTGAAGCTATATCATATATTTTAATGTACACAAAATATTTCAATTTACGTCATACCGTGTTCGCTGTGTTCTTGAATGTTTTAAAAATATCACCGATTCTTGCGAGACAAATTTGTCAGATTCATTTTACTCTTAATAATTTAAGATTATTAGAATTTATTTCTTATTTGGCCTACAAAAAGTGGACATAAAAAAATGTTGTAAAATATTTTTTAGTACTCTTCGGGATTTCACTTTAGTACACTTCCGTGGGAAAATGTGAACTGATTTTAAACTATACATTTAGATTTATCGGCCTATATTTTTAGGGTTCCATAGCCGAATTGCAAAAAGGGAACCCTTATAATTTCGTCATGTCCGTCTTTCCATCCATCCGTCTGTCCATCCGTCCGTACGTTACAGTCATTTTACTCGGAGACTGTTGGTTCTATCTATACGAAATTTCATAAATAAGTGTATTCTATGAAATGCACCACGATTTTGTAATGAAATCCTTAAATATATAAAAACTAAGGGTAGCAGTCTGTACATGTAACTTTTAATTCGTTATTATTTCTTAAGTCCTTAGATTCTTCATCATCAAGCTACGGAACCTTTTAGTTTCGACTGTGCGTGGTCCACAACTTGACTGATCATTATTTTTAGATATATTTATATTTTCAAATTATATTTTATCCTTCATAGTCAACTTATTATTGTCAAGGCGTATAATTCTTTATTAAAATAAACGGCTTATAGCTGTAATATTTTTGTTTAAATGTATTATGTTAGAAGATAATCGGTTTTTACGCCAAATATTCCAGGGCCTACGCTGACAGTATTCAGCGTCCGTTTGGAGTTCGTTACAACCCATACACCCAGAGCGTAGATATATTGAGCAATGCTCAGAAAATAACTGCTCTCGTGCGAGAACTAAGAGGCGACATATGCATCGTTTCATCCGCAATTAAAAAGATTTCAGCTCAAGACTCCACTCTTGACGTCGAGTCTATCGCAAACATGTTGCATACCGGATTGCAGGTAAAATACTCACATATATATTTTACTACTTTTTGAAGTTATACTTCTTTTGGCGCGTTAGGGAAAAATGATGAGAGTAAATTTTTACGATGCTAGCGCACACCGTCACAAAAAACCGACACCCTGAAGTTAGCAACAGTCAACATTTTTTTGTGAAAGTGACGTTTATTTTGACATTGACAGATCATTTTTACAGATTATTTGTGATATTTAAATAAACTTTATTTAACTAGATAATGCGTTATAATAAAACTTTCAATGTATTAAATACCTTTTTCTATAGTTAGTGTCGTTTTTTCTACAAACGTACAATAAGGCATTAAATAATTTTTTTTTAAAGAATTTTTGAAAACTTCTAACGCGTGTACATAAGAACACACACACTTTTTTATTTTATTGTGGAGAAATGCTCATTATCATTATTATATACCTACGAGTAAGACTATCACTATGCCTTTTTGATTACTTGTATATGAGAGTAATCTATACAATTAAACAACATTGAAGTGTCTGTTAATAATTACATTTAACACTAAACGCATATGAAAATACTTTCAATACGGTCTTCTTCTTTTCTACCATTCGTCATCTCTGCACTCACTTTCTTTGTACGCTTATACTCTTCTACATACACACACACATATATATATATGAAAATTTACGGTAGGTACTTACAAAAAATAAAACTATTTTTAAAAAATTTCTGTCTGTCGGTATGTTCTGGTTAATCTTTCACAGGTAGATAGCAGATGTTAGAAGCAGTACCTAAGGCTACTTTTATATATATTTTTTTGGAAAACAATTGTGGTTCCGTAAAATAAGAAAAATTGCTGTCAACCACAATGTGTGCGGAGCCGCGGCCACAGCTAGTCGCAACATAATCATTTGAGATTTGAGTTTTGACTTTCAATAGTCGATATGGTATTAGATATTTTTAAAATTCATAATTCGGTACATTGATTTTTCAATTACGAGATTTGGAATACATAGTATTAAAAAGTAAATAAATATAAATAAACGCAACACACTCAACGGCTCTCATAAAGATAGTATTATCCGGTGTTGGGGGTAAGGACACACGGAAACACAAAGACAAGGACAGACACACCCACACCGGAAAACATGCCTGTAAAACTTTTGCTCCGGCGGGAATGGAACCCGCGATTTGTGGCGCTTAGTACAGGTTCTCTACTGCTTATGTCGCAAAAGGTAGCAATTGAGAGGGAGAGAGAAATCTCGAGGGCTATCCCAAATTGTGGCAGGAGAGCGGGAGGAGGTGGCGTACCCACCAACCACCATGACAGAGGCTCAGGTGACGGATTGGGAGGGGGTATTCGTCACCTGTATCACTTGTAATCCCAAGCTGGCTGGCGAATTAAAAAAGCTCATGAAAGGTGAGCCCTAACAAGGACAAAAAACGCCAAAAAAAAGGTTCTCTACCGCTGTGTCACAACATCGTCAAATACAATATATTATATTTTTAGGAATCAGAAGTGAGTAGACTTTTTAAAAATAACAATTTTAATAGGTCTTCCTTACAAATGATCGTAATACACATAAATCGAGGACCGCTATAAACTACTGGCCTTTGTAACACACAACATTGACGCTATTAACACTTTTACATAATAACTTGAAACAAAGTATCAAATATACGTTAAATCAAGTATACGTCCGCCCAGCACGAGGTTTACAAAACACAAGAGCCCCAAGAACTTGTCACACGGTGTTTTGTACTATTGTTTCATCTACCGCCAACATTATTTCTAATAACATTGATATTTCTAATTTGGAGCGATTTTGTTTTTTTTTTTTTTTTTATGTTAGAAGTTGGCAAACAAGCATACGGCCCACCTGATGGTAAGTGGCTGCCGCAGCCTATGAGCGCTTGCAGCACCATTAGTAGGTGCCACTCACGCGTTGCCAACCTCGAGATATTAGTTCTCAAATCTCGTTCGCCCAGTAATTTCACTAGCGTACAATGCCCATCAAACCGGAACACAGTAGTATTTGGCGGCAGAATATTGGACACTGCGGTGGTACCTACCTAGCCGGCCTCTTGCACCAGTGTGACTGATTGCACTGGTGGAATAATCTCTGTTGTGACAGAGGTTATCCCAACAGCGGGCGATGGGGTCGTCACATCCCGACGCCTTGTTGTTACAGGATCCTTTTACGAAGCAGAAAATTTTATTCAATCACTTTATTCATTAATTCAGAGATTCTGTCATAAATTCCACAAGATCAAACGGTTAGAAATCTGGGTAAATTCAGATGTAAAAGGTTAATTGAATTTAATTAGAGTTACGAACCAATCCTACTTTAGGCTGTCAGATTTATTAAAGTGTAAAATGTATTTAGTGTTAATTTTCGTAAATTATTTACGAGACTGAACTTGGGTTATGCTTTTAATTAGGTTTCTGCGTGTTCTTCTTCATTATAGGCTCAATAGCTTAACGGTAGAAGAAACTCCGCATCGTAAACGCGAGAGTTGCAGCTGCGATCCTGACCCCCTTGGGCTATAATCGTATTTACTTATTATTTTTTTTCTTTTTATTTATGTACCCAAAAACAATGTCACAAAACAATCAAGATAAAATAAGTTAATGTGTACAATGGACAAACTTATCTCTTTACATATCTCATACATATACGCTTATACAATACATACATACATACATACATAAATAAATAAATACATACATACATATATACATACATACATATAGATGTAAATGGATTCATACGAAACACACACATACGAACTTATTCGTGGTAGTTTAAAGTAGACAATTTATTATTTGGAGCTCCAACAGGAATAACAGTTATGCCTTGAAAAAGCATTGCTAATATTCTTTATGAAAATTTGTGGTCTTGTAACAATTCGGGATCATTTTATTTGTCTTAACCCTGAAAATGTCGGTTTAGATACTTATCCGACAGACAGTCTCAAATCTCTATAAATAATCTTTTAAAAAAGAAATGAGCAATCTGCAACAAGTTTCATTTTTGTATTTCATATTAATATTATTATTATTTACTTATTTGGGTCCAAATGGCATATCAACGTCTAGCCTGAACTTGAAATTTTTTTTGATTTTTCACAGGTGTTGTTTTTAAAACGTAAACGAACACAAGGAAACTATGTTTCGGAATTCAACCCATAGTGAAAGTCGGTTTTTTGGCAAACGATTAAGACTTGTTTTAACATTTTCTGAAATTCCTCAACTGAAGATGTGAAATGAAGGTTTAACGTTTGTATTAAAATTGTTAAACAAGCGGGCGAAGCCGCTGGCAAAAACTCGTATATAGCACCTCATTCTCCTACAATTTTGCTTGCTTCAGATGGCACCGCACAATCCTGTCTCTCAATCTTCCAAATACTTAGTATAGTATTAACATTAGGATTTAATTAACATCAAAGATAAAATACGCCACAACATCGCACGTGCTCTTTCCAAAGTCTGATGTTTATCTTATGCATTCATAAGCATAATAATATGCAAAAATATTACACAAAAATTTTCTCTTTATATAGAAATGATTATTGTTTTATTATAATTTGAAAAAAGAGTTGTCAAATTATTTATGAGTTCATTCACTTTCATTGATTTGAAATTGTAAAGACAAGGACGTAATTGATCTTGACTATTGAACAACTATTGAACAAATAATTAGTTTTCATACTGTCTGAGATATCCTCAAAGTTGGCAGTACACCAAACTCTAGCACTCTTGTTCTATTCACCCACTATTTGAAATCATACGCCCGATAATCTTGACCCAACTATTGGAGACGAAGAAGTAAATTTTGAGTAGTATTTTTAACACTCTTCCGTGATATCAGAAATAATTCGAGAGAATTAATTTTCTATTCATTTACTTATATATTACAATATGAACATTTGTATGTTTGATTATTTTTTATTACAGTCACACAAATTAACGGGTTTGAATGACATTTGGCAGCTGAATAATAACATAATATAGGATATTTTATCTCGTCATTAAAGGCGTCGGGATGTGAAAGGCGTCGGGATGTGACGACCCCATCGCCCGCTGGTGGGATAACCTCTCTCACAACAGAGATTATTCCACCAGTGCAATCAGTCACACTGGTGGTAGGTCTTTTGTTGCAAGAGGCCGGCTAGGTAGGTACCACCGCAGTGTCCAATATTCTGCCGCCAAATAGTAGTGCTTAGGCACTACTGTGTTCCGGTTTGAAGGGCATTGTACGCTAGTGAAATTACTGGGCGAACGAGATTTAAGAACTAATATCTCGAGGTTGGCAACGCGTGAGTGGCACCTACTAATGGTGCTGCAAGCGCTCATAGGCTGCGGCAGCCACTTACCATCAGGTGGGCCGTATGCTTGTTTGCCAACTACTAACATAAAAAAAAAAAAAAGAAATCTCGGCAATAGTATATAATTGGCTGAACGGATTTGGACGGTTCTAATTACAACGGTATTTTATCCTTACTTAAATGTTTGGTCTCTGTGGGATTATTAAAAAACGTGCTCCAGAACGTATTACTTTTAATTTGGTATAGATTTGTCTGTAATATTATTTAATTTGTAATGTTTCATTTCATTCTAAATATATTTGCCAATCAAAAATTTAACCAAGAAACGATTTAATTAATTAAAAGGATTTTATAACAACTATATATAGAGTAATTTACTTACAGGTAAATGAAAGAAGTCCTCAAAGTACATCTGGGGGGAGTTCTCCAAACTCTGAACGCGGTATTTCTCCACGACCTGATGCAGCGAAATAATAGAAAAAAAAACAACAACTTATTGCATACAGTTTTATCTTGTAACTGGTGTAAGCTAAGTCGGCATTATAATTGTAGATTTATTCGAAGCTATATCTAAACATTTATTATTTGTTGCGCATCAATGCTTATGCATAGAATATTTTTAAAGTGTAGTGATGCATATATGGACATGCTTATTAAATAATTCCTAGTAAATTGTTATAAAGTTAGTGTTTAGTTAAAAGTAGAGAGACGCTCATAGCCGAGCCGCAACCACGACTCGGTAAACGATCGTTAGGCTAAACAACTTTAGGCGCGGTCAGTCACTAGATGGGTGATCGCATAGTTGTATTTCAACCGAGCGTCTCCGTGCTTCGGAGGGCACGTAAAAGTCGGTCCCGGCTGTTGACAATTTGACAACAGTCTAAGTCAAGTCAGAGGCCTACGGGCGACCTGAACAACTCTGACACTAGGTTGGCCACTAACCACACGATAAGAAGAAGTTAAAAGTAGAAAATATAATTAGTTTATAAATTTACTATAATATTATTAATGATTCAGAGAAATATATTATATTATATTCATTAAATATAGAAGTTGTAGTACATCTATATAATAATTATGCTTATATTACCCAAAGTGACATTATATATAAATTCATAATCTGTAATTTTAAAAAAGTGTAACCAAATATTAAACTATCCATGTTTTAAAATTGTGTTTTATTTCCATGTCCATTATATTTTTAAGTCATTGTAATTACTCAATAGTAATAAAAAAAAAAAAAAAAAAAAAAAAAAAAAAAAAAAAAAAAATACTCCAAAGACTTAGTTAATTAATTTCTATATTGTTTCGTAAGTAACTAAAAATTCCAATGAGTGGAAGAAATAATAAATAAGAAACACCTTCAAAACTCAAAAGCAAAAACCTTTCAGAGCATTAATATTAAAAGTATATTCACGGAAGTCGGGCTATATGCAATAATTGTTGTGACGCAGCGGTAGCAAACCTGCCTTTAGCGCCAAATGTCGCGTTTTCGATTCCCGCTCGGCGAAAATGCACGTTATAAATATATATTTCGGTCTGGCATTTTGTCCTTGTACCTTGGAGAGCATGTTAAGTTGTCAGAGCAGGTGTTTGTATTGGCCATACAGGCATGTGTCTCGGTCTGGGTGTGTTTTCTCCTTGTATATGTTTCCGGACCCCGAAACATGTTATAACTATAAAAGGGGCCGCTGAGTGTGTATGGTGTATTTATTTATAGTGTGACATCACTGTATATATTCTCACATATACAGGAACATGTGCACAGGAAAATCTTAAATAACAAATTTTATAGCAAATAAACCGCAAATGTAAACCAGTAAGTCATAAAACATCTAACAGGCTTTAATTTGTAAACAATTTCTAAACCAAGCTTAAAATAGACATGGATTAATGATCTTATCTGATCGGGAGATGGTGAGTCATTAGAACTTAAAGTTTAACTATCATCTGGGGTGCTCCACTATGTTGTAGTGGTGCATCCACAGATCACAAAAAAAACATGATAATTTTGACGCCTCAATAACCCAACAGTACGAGAGCCGGCTTCCCCCCGTTAACGCTTTCGATATCAGAGAGTTGCGGGTTCGATCCTGACCCCTGGGCTATTGTTGTGTCACTTCTAGCGTAAGCTTCGAGCTTATTTGGACGGGTAATAGAAATATTAATAATGCTTTAAAAACCATTGCTGATATTTTTTTTTATGTTATTTTGACTGATGATTATATTGATATTAACTGCACCCATGCCGCGTTTGACATAAATTGACAACAAACATTGGAACATTTATCAGCGATCTATTTGCACAGTATACGTTCACAATTGCAAGGAACATGAAGGTATGTCGTGTTAACTGATAGTCGGAACGTCACTCTCAAACATCAGAAGTAGACACAGGTATTTCTCTTAATATGAAATCGTAAACTATGTGTGGGGTAGATAATTACAACTCTAATAATTATATCAATTTCCAATGGGCTGGACTGTATACAACTGTAATGCCAAAAGAATGACAATCAAGATAAGTTAGGTCGGACCGTTTAGCGAGAGCCGTCGGTCCGTACACCAAGACGCAATCGTTAGAAATGCGTACAGATGCTAAGCTGCATGGATATTTATAGAAACGTACTGTCAATTAACTGACATAGAATATCTAAACTACCCCCGTTTTTGATTGGTTAAGATCGAATGATATGCAAGTTCCGCAGCCTGGGTGTAGTTGACATCAAGTATCTCACTACTCCAGACTCAAATTTCTGCCAAGGTTACCGATTTTTACGACATGTTGGTGTTGATGATTATTGGGCAACAGACGTCAAAAATAACTGTATTTCTCCACTATTTAATGGATGTTATTGTACATATAAATCTTCTTCTTCAATCACTCTATCTAATAAAAGAAACGGCATCAAAAACCATTGCGTAGTTTTAAATATTTAAGCATACATAGGGATATAGGGACAGAGAAAGCGACTTTGTTTTATACTATGTAGTGATATTAAATTGCAGTAAGAAAGGTGCAATGCTAACAAACATTGGTCATATTATGTTGTGTATATTAGGGTTCCGTAGCAATATAAGAAAAACGGAACCGTTATAATTTCGTCTTGTCCGTCTGTTTGTCTGTTCGTCTGGCCGTCTTTATGTCACAGTCATTTTACTCGGAGACTGTTGGCTTTATCTATACGAAATTTAGTAAATCGGTAAATAGTATATTATGATATTATAAAGCGGAGTTAGTTTGTTTGTTTTTTTAATTGACCGCGCTAATCTCAGAAACTGCTATTTCGAATTGAAAAATTCTTTCTGCTCTGTTTAGCCTATGTATTGAGGAAAGATTTAAAAAATTACATTACGAATCAGAAACCATAAACGCGAGTTGAACCACGGGCAGAGCTAGTAAAATATGTATGTAAAAATTAAGGGTTTAAGTTTAAAAGAAAATTCAGCATATGGCAACATGTGAGGTATCTTTGGTTAGGTTAGACATACAGTTACATATAGGATATAACTACATGTAGATGAAACTTCAGTAACGGGACGTGTGCTTAAAATTGGGAGTAGTGCCAAAATATCATATTCAATCAATGTTTAATCTAAACTCATGAAAGTAAACGAGGTTATGAAAATGACGCGCCCGTGACGATATTGGCTTTCGGAATCTGAAAGATATTTTAAAATTATAAAGCTGTATTAAGTTTTTTAATTAAACTACAACAAACGCTTTATATAAGAAAAAAAAACGATAATACTGTTTTTTTTTGCATAATAGTATGAAGGATGATTAACGATCCTGTATAATTACACTATATAGACTTGGGTTCCTGAAAAAGGTTCGGCGGCGTTTCTTCACTCCACAGCAACTGTGCCTGTTGTATAAAACTAAGAGGGCTTACCATTAACTTTCAGTATAATTCCAATTCCATTTTGAAAGTAAATCGATTCAAATTTTATATAAAAATGATGTTGAAATATATATGTCATGATACGAAATAACGTTGTAACTCAATTTTTGGTCGTCATTTGAATTGCATTAAGAGTTAATGGTAAGCCCCCAGGTACGGTCTTGCATTGAGTATTGCTCGTACATGTTTTTTTTTTTTTTTTTTTTATGTTACTAGTTGGCAAACAAGCATACGGCCCACCTGAAGGTAAGTGGTTGCGTAGCCTATGAGCGCTTGCAGCACCATGCCACTCGCGCGTTGCCAACCTCGAGATATTAGTTCTTAAATCTCGTTCGCCCAGTAATTTCACTAGCGTACAAAGCCCTTCAAACCGGAACACAGTAGTGCCTAAGCACTACTATTTGGCGGTAGAATATTGCACACTGCGGTGGTACCTACCTAGCCGGCCTCTTGCAACAAAAGACCTACCACCAGTGTGACTGATTGCACTGGTGGAATAATCTCTGTTGTGACTGAGGTTATCCCAACAGCGGGCGATGGGGTCGTCACATCCCGACGCCTTTAAAACATGTGGCATGGCTTTGCTAAGTATTTGCTTAATACATCTGATGGCTCTAAGCAACACTAATGAGATTTTCAAGGTTACATAGCAGAACTTCTAAATCACAGGTCGATCGTAATCAAGCCGAGGTTCGTTTCGCACTCTATCACTTGCAGTTTCTTCGCTCCTCGCTGAGAACTGAGTCACTGAAAAATAACTAGAATTAACTACCACTAAATATAGACACAAATAATTTTAGGGTTCCGTAGCCAAATGGCAAAAACGGAACCCTTATAATTTCGTCATGTCCGTCTGTCCGTCCGTCTATCCATATATTACAGTCTTTTTACTCGGAGACTATTGGCTCTATTTATATGAAATTGTGTAAAAAGGTGTATTCTATGAACCGCTACACGATTTTGTAATTAAATTGTATAATATATAAGAATGAAAGGCTGTAATCCATACAGGTAACTGAGTATTGAACGTATGTAGTACGTTGGCAACGTATGAGGTATCTTTGGATAGGTCTTTCAAAATGATAAGGATGTTTGATTTTGACCTTTTTCATTAAGTCATTAGTTGTTAAGAAATTAGCTCCTAAAGTCATAAAAAGTACCAGATTCTCTCCCGACAAAACTATATCACTTTACTTCCGGGACCTAACAAAGGTATGCTTATCTCTCGTACCAGCGACTAAAAGCGAACTTTTCATCGTAGGAAATAAATTCGTATACGCACCACGGGAGATTATAATCACCCGCGATTGTAGCGATTCATACACAATCGCGGGTGGTACTCATCTCGTGCGTACTGCACTATTCAAAACAAGCAAAAAATCCTTCACAATAATACTATGAATGTGATAGTGGTTTGTTGTAATTTTACGCAACAAAATAGTTATCTTAGAAGGATATAGAATATTTATGATCGCAATAAACTCGATTAAATTTAATATTGAAATGAGCGAGCTATATCGATACTGAAATTCACTAGCAAAACGTGCTGAATTATGTTGAGAAATAAATTAATACACGTGCGATCAATCTAGGTGTTCATTAGTGACTGTGAGATTGTTGAAACAACGCATCCTACTTAACATTATACTTCACTCCTTACCTCATTATTATCATGACGTTGTGGCGCAGCGGTAGCGAACCTGCCTTACACGCCACAGGTCACGGGTTCGATTCCCGCTCGGAGCATAATATGTTTGTATTGACCATGCAAGCATATTTTCCGGTCTGGGTCTATTTGTCCTTGTCATTGTGAATGTTTCCGGACCCCCGACACAGGATATCACTATCCTAATGGGGGCCGTTGAGTGTGTAGCGTTTATTATTTATTTATGAATAATTTCAGTGTAAAATAATTAATTCAACAAGCTTTCATAACAGTTTATTAGAAAAATAGTTTTGGATGATTCTCGTTGGCCAGCTGCCTTCTTTGAATCAAAATATGTAACACTAAATTAAATTTTTTTTAAGCGCTATACACTCAACACAAATCGGGGCCCATTAGGATAGTTGTATCCTGTGTGTTCCGGAAACATACACAATGACAAGGACAAAGTCGTCAAATGAAAGTACTATAAATTATAAACGTATGTTATATTCTAATGAAGAACAACAGCGTTATAGAAGGAAACTCTGAAATATAAGATAAAAATATCGCTAACACTAAAATGGCGTCATTAGTCTTCGTGTCTGTGCCTTCGAGCGACGTTTGAAGTCGGCTACCTGTTTCTACAACATAACATTTTTTAAGTATATATTAAATAATATGCGTAACAATGCTGGCAAGGATGTGAAGATAGCTCGCCAAGTGATACAGTAACGTTAAAAATTAAAATAAATTTAACTAATCCAAATCATGATACATCATCGAGTCTGTTACACGAAACGCCGGTCCTTGGCAATGCTTCTTCAATTTAATTATAACTACCTACGTATCTGTCAAAATCATATGAGTGTTGGCAAGTGAACGGCAAAGATTAAAAACGTGGTAGAAGTGCTATTACAAATATTTAAATACAAAATTTTTGTCTATACTATTAGTTCTAAAACTGGGGCCACATTCGTTAAAATCAAAGATTTCAGTATTTCAAAGTACATTATAGTATACAGCTTTTATCATAAAAAAGTAAAAAAATGTTAATAAACCTTATTCCCTTTTTAAGGATCTCCTGATAGAAATGTTATTATTATTATTACTTTTTAAAATCATGGCATTTAAAAAGAGGTCCGCCTAATAAATAAAAATAAACTTAATAAACAATTGCATTCTAGACATGTTCAAGATTAGGGTTGTTTTAAACCGTTAATAATTATGGTTTTCAAAATTCTAAGGTTGTTACAAAATGAATTGAAAGTGTGGCTGTAGGGAAACCTTATTATTTTTTTAAATAAAATAAGACAGTATAAACAAATTATTGTGAATGGGGATACCTTCTCGTTTAAAGTATAGCGACAGAAAATCTAACTTTTTAAATTTTCCTAATTACAATTGGTTTTTAAATAATGAATTAATTATTACTGTATTACTTTAAATTTTTTGCTATGAATTTAAAATTTGAACCCCAAAAGATATTCTCGATTCCAGAACATTTTCCTGTTTTCATATATATTATTATAAGTATTACGACTGATTATTGAATTCGAACTCAACAACTACATTTTTCTTACCATAAATATACTTGAAGTACTCAATGATGAAAATTATGGATAACATCTCTATTTGAATGTTCTCATATGTAGTCTTTATGCATCAGCCAATACCCAAGATTGATATTTAATAGGATGGCCACTAAGGAATACAAATTCAAGTGCAACATATGACGCATCAACTGAAATTACAAGGATCGCCGAAGAGTAATATGCTAATAATGTTGCGTTTTTATGGATTTTCTAGGGAATTCAAAGTGGACATCTTATATAGGCACTACGATTTCCAGTACATTCGGTACCTCTAAAGCTACTCGATACTCGATTGATGCTCAGTCTCCTGTAATAATCGTTCCGCTTGAGAAATCTTTATACCCATTTCTCGTCACATCGCAGTAAACGATCCCTGAACTCGATATAATGAAGTTTTATATCTCTTTATATCAGAGTTAAATATCTCTTATCTCTTTATATCAGAGTTAAATATCTCTGATCAAATTTTATATGAACTTACAGCTTTAATCCAGTGATTTAGAAGTTCTGTTAAATCGACATAGCATCTTTGTTACTTGAAAATATTTTTACCTATTGACGCATTACGTTAAATTTTATATCATAATGATTGATTGATGAATTTTATATTTACTTTTACATTTATACATTAGTAATATCATTAAAAATATATTATTATGATTTCCGAATCTGTAAGTTGCTACTGTATTTATTCATTCAAAATTATTGAATTCCTATTTTTCTTGGGTTCTCGTAGGTTCATCAAAAAACTCCATAACGCGATTCGAGCCGTGACTCAGCTTTAGTAGCTGTGCTGTTGTAGTTTTTTAATGATCCTACGAGAACTCAACATTTTTCCGAGATAAAAAGTCCTATATATTAATACAGGTAAGAAGCAATGTTTATACAAAATTTCATCTAAATCAGTCGAGTAGTTTTTGGGTTAAAGAGTATCGACATCCATCCACACATCCGAACACACTTTTACGTTTGCAATATTAGAAGTATAATAATTATTACACAACTAATAATAATAATAGTTATATATGGCTAAATTATTTTTCGACTTTATTAAAAATGATGACATTTCTATTGGTGCCCTGTAGCTACACTATATTATGTTTATATATTAAGACTTTAAAATTGAATTTTCATTAACATGTCCATCGTGTTTGGTCATTGTTTTGACGCGAAATATATTTAATAATGCAAATAAACATAACGGATTCTATGAATTTCAAAAATGTTATTATAGGTTTTGATATGTCTTAGGTGCTTTGATCTCACATTCTTATGAATAGATAAAAATGTAAATTGCAATTCTGGAATGTTTTCATTTATAAATCAAACTCGTTTATTTCTTTCTACTTCTATATTACGTTTTCTGAAATGAGATCATCAATGTAAATAAAGTTTTAAAACCCAGTTTTTAAAATGCACGCTAAGAAAAGAAACGCGTATGCTATAACACGATTGGGGCTTGTACATTAAAAGCAGTTTTCAAAGATATAATAATTTTTCTCACAATAGAAAGAATGGAACAGAAAAAAATAACGGATAACGACATCTAAAATTCTAAAAATGAATCCTAGCTAGATCGATTTGTCATCCCCGAAACCCCCAGATACCAAATTTTATGAAAATCGTTGGAGCCGTTTTCAGTATTCAGATTCTATATATGTATATATTATATATATAATTATATATACATGAATTGATCATTTAATGTTATTAAATTAAAAATATTCACGATCACTCACCCTTAACAAGAATCATAGGTCCACCTTTGTGGTAGCAGAGTATCAAATTCAAAGGCTATCCTTCATCGACCCCATAATGGACGACCCGGCACTCGTCACTTACACTCGAACCTCAAGGACAAAAATAAGGCTGACTTTTCACGGAATGCATCAGAATAATTGACCGTACTCAATAAAAGTGATTTTATTACAATTGACCTTTAACATGATTGAATTAAACATCATCTCACAAATATTGTTAGTAATTACCTATATAATTATTTATTACCATAATTTTTTTTAGTAAATGTACCTACAGTTACTGAAAATGCATTTTCATGATCCCAAACCATCTGAGACTGATTTTTCTGAATTCTACTCTAAACTATAACTTAAATAACAATATAATATTATAACAAATAAAACAATTTGCCCTATCGTTGATTGCGTTACCTAATATTAATATAATAAGTCTAATATTAATTGTATTAAAAAAATAGTAAACGCACTAAATTTTTGTTTGGACTATTATTATATTTTAAAAACCCACAATATCCGGACAGAAACTGGCTTCTGCTCCACCTCAGTTGTAGCAACGATATCTTTCATGGCTATATTTTATAAGCCATAACAATATTATTTATAGTCATTTAAATGCCTAAGCTGGTTTCCTTTGAGATGCGTGACTCAAATTTTAGTATATATTTTAATGCGGGAACTAACAAGTTTCTAGTCTCATAGTCGTTAAATGAGACAAGTCGGTCTAAGGTTGCAGACCAAGCGCTGGGCACGGAGAGCTCACGCACTTCTAGCTTCGCTTTGCATGAAAGTTTATGAGATAGTGTCCACTACAACCCACGTACGCGCGACGCTCGAAATGAGACGTTATTGCTACACGCGGGGCTTTCTCAAATAAGTCGTCCACGCTATACACGCGGTATAGGAATGCGTGGGACGGAGAAGGTAGCGATGATAATATTCGTGTATAGTGCGTACTTCAGTGGAAGCGTAGACCCACGCTGTCAAACATGTGACCCCATGCAATTAACAAGCTTCGCGTGGCCGTGCACTGCGTATGCCGCGGTGGGGACTTAGCCTTATTACTCATATCTCACGTTTAAGCCTACAGCTTGCGACATTACTTCATATTTGAGTTTCTCCGATTCACAAAATTGATATTTTAATATAAACTTCTTATATAAACACTTTATTCAGCTTCAGTAATATAAGTATTGTATTATTATATCAGTTGGATTTTGTAGTAAAAATTATAATCCACATATATTAATTTGTTTAATTCAATCTTAATAATGCAAATTTTCTGGTAATCTTAACATCAGGAGCAAAAACAAGCAAGAATCCAGTATAAACGGTAGTAACGATAATACACACGTATGTATGGATAATAAATCTAATATGAAATCATCGATATAAACTTTGAAATGTTTAATATGTAATGCAAATTTTACATGTCAATATGATACTAAATCAGATGACGTAAATGTATGTATAATTCAACAAGCACGTGCGTTTTGGCGCTATTTTCAGGTAGAATTCCTACCTAATGCTTTCAATACTTTGTCTTTGTGGACATTGTTCGTCAAGGCGATATTCACAACATACTCATATAATTCAAGGTAATATTGAAGTGAAACGGAAAAAAGTAAGAGACACAAATACAAAAATGTGTAGGAAGAACAAGACAAAAATATAGATACTATTTTATATTATCGGTCTCTCCTCTTTACGCCAAGCTTTTGTAAGCCAGAGCGAGAGAGCAAATGTCGGCTGTGAATTACAGCTTTTTAGTAACAAGTCAGCGTGGTGTGTTATTATTTAACAGTGTTTGTGAATATTTTTATATCTTGTTACATATATTCATCTCATTCTTTTGTCGATTTACTAAAGTTTCACTTATATCGTATGTGAATCGCACCTTTTTTTTTAAACTAATTTAATTTTTTCAGTACCTTACATATTAGGATGTTTATTGTAACTAACTTCTAACATAATATGAGATTTAATATCGCAATTATTATATTGTTATATTGTGTGTGTAACAAATACTTATGACTAATCATTTATTGCTAAGGGTTTGGTTTGGCTTAAGCATGGCGCAAAGAAGAGAGACCGATAATATAAAATAGTATGTTTATCTCTGTCTCATTCTTCCTATACATGTTTGTATTTGTGTCTCTTAACAGTCGTTTTTTCCGTTGCACGATTTCAAATCACAACGATTCTAAAGAAGTTTCACTTCAAAATAGGTTTTTAAAAATTCAAACGACTTTCCCCGAATCCTGGCTCTCTTGTTAATTATAAGTAGCAACATTGGTAAAAACAAACATAGTTTAAAAGTCAATTTATGGGTTATACAAAAGATAATTTACCCACGATTCATTCATCACCACACCTCAAATTAGAACCCAAAAACTTAAATCTTCTAGAAGCGAAATCTGTGGAGTGTATTCAGACAGACAATTTACCTATGATTTATATTCATATAACATAAACTTAATAAATCACTGTAATTTATGTTAAGCATGAACCATATTCATTGTTATAAAATCTTTCATATCAAACTGTAATAATTATTCAAATTACTGACTTACCGAGTAATAATTCGCTTGTGTTTATTTATACGAACAACGCATGTGCTATTATTTATCACTGTTCAAATGAATATTGCATTATAGTTTTCATCACGCTAAATTCTTTCAGTCGGCATGGCGGATTGCATCGATCATTTTTGTTGTTCAATTATTTTTGTAATTTAAGACAGCAGTCCATCTGATAGAGTTGAAACATATTGTATGTCTTGTGATCCAGCGCATTAGAATAAATGCTCATTTCAGCTCTGTTTTGAATACATACACTTGAACACATGTTTAGTTTCTGTAAATACAAACAGCTGCAACAAGGGGGATTGAAACAGCAATGAATTATAATCAGCGTTTAAAAAGCTACCTAGAACCGCGCTACAAAGGTCATCGCTGTGTTTTTTTTTATGTTAGAAGTTGGCAAACAAGCATACGGCTCACCTGATGGTAAGTGGCTGCCGCAGCCTATGAGCGCTTGCAGCACCATTAGTAGGTGCCACTCACACGTTGCCAACCTCGAGATATTAGTTCTTAAATCTCGTTCGCCCAGTAATTTCACTAGCGTACAATGCCCTTCAAACCGGAACACAGTAGTGCCTAAACACTACTATTTGGCGGCAGAATATTGGACACTGCGGTGGTACCTACCTAGCCGGCCTCTTGCAACAAAGACCTACCACCAGTGTGACTGATTGCACTGGTGGAATAATTTATATGTATAATATTTAATATGTAATGCATCTAAAGCACATTTACTTTTTGCTGAGCAAACTAATGCAACATGATAACATAAGGTAATATTCTTCAATCAATGCGACCACTTGTTGCTATATTTTGCTGGTACACACCATTTTTTTATGTTAGAAGTTGGCAAACAAGCATACGGCCCACCTGATGGTAAGTGGTTGCCGTAGCCTGTAGCGCTTGCAGCACCATTGCCACTCAATCGTTGCCAACCTCGAGATATTAGTTCTTTAATCTCGTCCGCCCAGTAATTTCACTAGCGTACAGTGCCCTTCAAACCGGAGCACAGTAATGCCTTAGCACTACTATTTAGTCGCAGAATATTTGACACTGCGGTGGCACCTACCTAGCCGGCCTCTTACAACAAAAGACCAGTGTTACTGATTGCACTGGTGGAATAATCTCTGCTGTGACAGAGGTTATCCCAACAGCGGGCAATGGGATCGTCACATCCCGACGCCGGGTTTTGACTCAGATATGCATTTACGCACACCACTGTACGTAGTGTCGAGTACACAAGACGGCAGTACCCACTAAACCTCCACGGAACCCTCATCGTCATAGTGGCAGGTCATGGAGTCGCTTGCGCAAACATCCATGACGATCCGCATCCACACCCCGAGTAACATAAATTAACAAAATATAACAAAGAATGACATCCAACAATAAGCGAACAGTTCACAAATTTCTGCAAATGTTGGCGATTGCTGGGATGTTTGGCAACGTTACCATATTATATGGTAACTACAAATAGGATTTGTTGTCAAATGTTGGCTGCCAACGTTGTTCCACAAAAAGTACGGTGAGGGTGTACCATAAGAGAATAATCCATTAAGAACGCTTTATAATGTTATATAAAACTATGAACACGATTCGTCTGGTTTCTTTCAAGGTTCACTCACAGAGACAAGGGTAACTTTCTTAATAGTACAGATCAATCAACGGAATCCCTTTTATCTTTTATTAATTCTATTTCATGGAGCAGAAACTAAACAGAAATTTTCTTCGATAGTTAATTCTTGAGATTACACCCGACTTTAACCACATCATTGACGTTTTAGAGTTCCGTAACCCTATTAACGTGTTTTAACGGAACCCTATTAATAAGCCTCCGCTGTCCATTCTTCCGTGCGTCTATCAGCGGGCTATATCTCACCAACGGAAATAGGTGGTTAGTTGAAATTTTCATAAAATGTTTATTTATGTTGCATCTACAACAACAAATACTAAAGTAAAATAAAAAATTATGACATATTCTGCAGTAAGAAATAAGTAAAAAAAATCAAAGTAGTTCCATATACAAGAAACTTGATATTTTTTTTACTGTGGTATTGAACCCTTTACGAGTGAGTCCAACACATACTTGACCGATTTTTCAAACTTTAGGGCGGTTTCAGGCCAGCGTTTTTTTCGAGTGTTTATGATCGTTTCGGTATTCGACACATGCGTTGTCAGGACACGTTTTAAGAACAAGGACGTACGCACATTAATTTATTGCAGCACGTACGCTCAATGCTATAAGCGCGTCAACGCTCGTACAAATTGCACGAGTGGCAATAAATGTACCTATACGCGGCTATAGGCGTATAAACGAGCGTATAAAACACTGGTCTGAAACCGCCTTTAGAATATTAGCGCAAAATAAAAACTTATTTCCAAAACGTTTGATTCTTCTTTGAACAAAATTAAACGTAGACGGATTCACGCTAACAAGGCTGGCTATTAATAACGCTGTGCATACGAAACGCTACTTAAAGCTTTAGTACTTAATATCCATGAACAAAAATATCAATATTGAAGATTTTATCGCTGAAGTTTTTATTATACTTCTTTCTATATTGTAATAAGTTATTTTTTATAGTTTAGTGTGCTATTATTGTTTTCGCTACATTATATTAACACAGCAAATTTTTTTTTAAATTTCTTTTTAAAATATTTATACTTTTAAAATGACCCAAATTTTTTGTTCAAAATTCAATATTAATGCCGTGATATTACCACCTTAAATTCCTATCCCAAGCATAATTATATTGGAATAAAGTTATTTTAGAGTATGCAGTATAAAATATCTACTTTGCGTCATCAGAATCGGTCGAACTGTTATTGTGGGAATTGGCGCTTAAGTCCTAGTATGTTGATGTATCGGAAAGCATAAGCTTGGAGGAAGTAGCTACTCCTTTCATTCTCTATAAGAATACTCGAAATACTTCATAAAAATATCGAAGTCGCAATTGAAGCCGATAACATTTAAATCAGATCGAGATCCAATTACTATAGGACCAACTGAAAAGTACGCCCTTTTCACAAAACAGATTTGTCTAAATCGGTACGGCGGTCTCAGAGTAAATGAGTAACATACAAACTAAAAAATATTGAAATGAATTGAGAACTTTCTCCTTTATTGAAGTCAGTTGAAAAAATTTTTATGTCGAATGGCCACTTAAATGGGATAATTCGGCTACGTAAAATATCAACTCAAAAGGTAAAAGGTTATATCTCCACCATGGACTGCGAAATTCCGATGACTTCCAAGTTCAGGGTTCGCCTTCGCAGAAGGTGCCATTAAGACAGTCTGAGCGAGTATTATCGTGAGGACTATCCCTTTTTACGATCCAGTTTCAGTTCTCGGCTAACCCACGCAGTGACGTCATCAAGACAATTAGACTTTAGCTGCTTAGACCATTATAAAAGAATAGCAGTCAAGTGCGTGATGGACGCCCACCGAAAACTAAACGGTTCCGGACTTTAAATATTAGCAAATTAAAGTTGACCGCAAAAATAATTTGGTAATTTCATAGTAATTACTAAACATTATATGAAAATACAAAGTTAATGGAGAAACTTACAATTCTATAGGGTATTTCGACCTGTCTTCTTCAAAATAATTATCGTTGAAAGTTCTTTTCATGTTTTACAACCTCAATTTTCTCCAGAATTTTTAATCTCATACTTCAAAAGTTCCGGGCGACACAATTTTTATGACTTTAGGAGCCAATATTTCAACAACTAGTCACTTTAAGTAGTGTAAAAGTCTAAATCAAACCTCCTTATGATTTTTAAAGTCCAATCCACAGTTACCTCAGACGTAGCCATATGTTGAATGTTTTTTTTTTTTTCAATTCTCGGACACATTTATGAACCCCTATTTTTCATACATTTTAAGATTTCTCTATAGAATTGTGTAGCGACGTAGAAACTTATGTACTGTATTTCGTATAGATAGATCAAATGTTCTCCGAGTAAATGACTCAGACGGACAGACTTATAGACAAACAAACGGAACGGATTATTAGGGTTCCGTTTTTGCCATTTGGCTACGGAACCCTACAAATATCATACATTTATTATTTTTTTTTTAATTCAAAATACCAGCATACTTGCTGTTCAGATTACAGAGTTAGATTTAAAGATGCCATCAACAATCGTTGAGTGAAATGCAAATTACGTATTATAAAGTATTACAGTAGTAATAAAACCGAATGTCAAACATGTCTTGTAGAGTTTAATGATTCATTAAATGAACAAGATGGATTTGTTTTGAGTCGTTAACTGATTATGTTGACAAGATGACTGGGCAATTTAAAACTGGAAATGCATTCAGTTCCAGCAATTTGTCGCATTTAAAATCTATATTATTTCTGAAATCTAGAACACATTTATGTATAAACTAGTTGTCTCCGGCTTTACTCGCGTGGTCTAAGTAGTTATTGTTTAGATGAATAAACAAACGAATAATTATTTCGCTTTATTGTGTTGCTTTTCCACCAACTCACCGTATCGCATCGCCCGCCCGCGCTTTCTTTCTTATTGCTCGGCTTCGATGTATCGTATCGTGATGTTAGATAGCTTGCAGCATTCCTCACGAAATGTAGTATCAAATGTAAAAGCAATTTTTCAAACCCGACCAGTAGATCCTGAGATTAGCGCGTTACCAAACAAACTTTTCAGCTTTTTTATATTGGTATGGATATTTTGGTTTGAAACATTGAGTAATAAAGTCCGCTTTACCGTTTTAAATATGTTTCAAATTTGTATATTTGTAGATTCTTTCATATTAACCTTATTAAATTTTTTTACGGATAATGTAGATTAACAAGCATACGGCCACGGTCTGTTAGTAATTGGATATCGTATCCTAATTTAATTTGCATTAATGCATTTTGAAGTAGAGTGGAAGGACAGAGATACAACAAAAGGAAAGAGACAGATAGAATGGGAGTGTGGGAGTGTGGGTCTTTGAAGCACATATTTATTATGCATAATTCAACTGTATGCATAACTCATACTTCAAGCTGACACTACCGTTATTCTTTTTGTAAAATAAAAGTATCCTACGTTACTCCTTATAGCAGCAGTTATCTGCCAGTCAAAGACTTCTTATTAATTAGTCTAATCAGCTGGAATGAAAAGACAAAGACGTAGAGACAGTTTGGAGCGATTATTTTGACATATCATTTTGAGGCCTTAATAGCTCAACGGTAGAAAGGCCGACTGCTCTCCGTTAACGCGAGGGTCGCGGGTTCGATCCTGACCCCCATTGGGTTATTGTCGTACCCACTCCTAACGCAAGCTTCGAGCTTATTTGGAGGGGTAACAGGAATATTAGTAATGCCTTGAAAAATGCATTGCTAATATTCTTAAAAAAAAAAAAACAATTATTTGATTATTTGAAATGTTCTGAAAGAAGCAATACATATTTATATTAAAAGAAAATATATCGTACAGGCAGATCAACTCGATCTTCTTAATAAGGACTTTATACAAGCATACATTTTCTATTTTCGTCTCTGAATATTCCGAGAAGACTTTGATTATTAAAAGTTATACTCTCATGCCACTACGTAATTTACCTTTTCAGATTATATTTCTATATTTGAATGATATTAAATTTTGCTTTTATCAATTTTATCAGAAGATCAAAGTACTTAAAGAAATATATTGAAAATAATAGGAATATAACTTAAAATTTTCATCTGTCTGATTTCAAATCTAAACAAATTTTTTTATGTTAGAAGTTGGCAAACAAGCATACGGCCCACCTGATGGTAAGTGGCTGCCGCAGCCTATGAGCGCTTGCAGCACCATTAGTAGGTGCCACTCGCGCGTTGCCAACCTCGAGATATTAGTTCTTAAATCTCGTTCGCCCAGTAATTTCACTAGCGTACAATGCCCTTCAAACCGGAACACAATAGTGCCTAAGCACTACTATTTGGCGGCAGAATATTGGACATTGCGGTGGTATCTACCTAGCCGGCCTCTTGCAACAAAAGACCTACCACCAGTGTGACTGATTGCACTGGTGGAATATTCTCTGCTGTGACAGAGGTTATCCCAACAGCGGGCGATGGGGTCGTCACATCCCGACGCCGGTAAAACAATAATGTGTTTCGAAATGGTTTTAAATTTATCTCAAGGTAGGCGACTAAACAAAATCTTGTCTTCTTCTTCTTCTTCCTAGAATTATTCCCGGTACTATACAAGTATTTATCCAGGGTCTGCTATTACTCTTATCCGGATTTGACAGGTTACTAGTTTTTACATAGAGCGATTGCCCTGATCTCCACAACCCTAAGACCGAATCAGTAACTCATTGGATAAGAACATTTTACTTATCAAGAGTTAGCAATTATTATCAGATGTTATGTGGTAACAACCGATACCGAACCGATGCTCGAGCGGGAATCGAACCCGCAACCGTCGTTGCTACAGGCACACTCGCTACCCACAACGTCACACCGCTGTCAAACAAAATCAATAGATTATTGCGACTTAAAACGTTGCTACAAAGTGTTTGTAAAGAGAACCAATATCAAAAGTTAGTATACAAAGTAAAGTAATAAAGCCGGCTTTCCGTTCTCGACGTTCATTGGCAATGACAATCCAAGGTTCAACGAATATGTTGTCAAAGCGAGTTTATTTATAAAATTTTAGTTGTAGTGAGCGGATATTAATAGGTCTTTGATACTCAACGGCCCCAACTGAAATATATATTCGATGTTCGAAAACAGATACGAATTTGGATCAACGCATAACTGGACGCAAATAAGCAATACCATGTCAACCCACAAAATTGAAAAAACTGAGTTATATATGCAGAAGTGTTGGTAAATGGCTGAAGAACATTTTTGTTTAATATTTTTAGGGTTTTAAGCTTTAAACTTCTAAAAAAGCCATTTTTAATCATGCAATTTATGTATTATTTTAAACGTTTTGTGTTATATTATATACGAAATATGCAGTTTCTATGCTTATTTTATGTGAAAATAAGTAAAATAACTTATATACATCTTGAAATTGCCAAAAACATAAAAAAATTCATATAAAGCAGGTTGTTCAAAATTTTCAAACGCGTTTTTCTCGAAATGACATTCGTGTGGGTTGACATGGTATTGCTTATTTGCGTCCAACTATCAGACTAACTGGACTTTAAAATGAAATTATATTAAAATTTTTCTAAATATATGTAATATGTGGGTTATAGAAACATAACTTTTACAATTATAAGCTATAACTACATATGCTGAAAACTCTGGAATCGTTTTCAAATTTACCTATAATATTATTTTTATTTCTGTCCATATATTATATTCTTGAACCAATATGCTTATGAATGTGACAGTCCACACTATATCAAGAGCATACTTTAAATAAATAAACACTACACACTCAACATGGGGGCCCCATTAGGATGGTGATGTCCTATGTCGGGGGGTAAATTATACACAAGAACAAGGACAAGCACCCAGACCGGAACACATGCCTGTATGGTCAATACAAATATCCGCTTCAACCAGGAATCGAACCCGTGACCTGTGGTTAGGGCAGGTTCGCTACCGCTGCGCCACAACTTCGTCAAACACTTATGTAGCTATCCAAAGTCTGTTCTCTTCGAATGTCATTATAAAATATATCTTATAAAAATTATGACGACGTTGTGGCGCAGCGGTAGCGAACCTGCCTTAAACGCCACAGGTCGCGGGTTCGATTCCCGCTCGGAGCATAATATGTTTGTATTGACCATGCAAGTATATTTTCCGGTCTGGGTGTATTTGTCCTTGTCATTGTGAATGTTTCCGGACCCCCGACACAGGGTATTACTATCCTAATGGGGGCCGTTGAGTGTGCAGCGTTTTATTATTTATTTATATAATGATATAATAATATAAAATCTAAAGCTATAATATTTGTCAGAAAGATCTATAAAAATTTGACGAATGTATGTATTTTTATCGACGTGTATTATAGTATAAAAACAAAATTTATTAATTCACATCATATTAGCGAAAATAAATAAGCGCGCACTGATTAAAAATTAATGATATTGTACGTGAATACGAAAGCTTAAAATGAAAAGGCCTGTTTGTAGGTTAACGAGGGTTAAAATTCATAAATGAAAGTGGTGCTCCCGCATCACAAAACCGGTAAAGGTCGAGTGAAATACGCTTTAGTCTAATGTTCCGTAGTTTTATGTCAATTCTTTAGCATTTACAATGGTTATTACAAACGGTTATTACAATATTAATATTATACAATCTTAAACTTAGGTGTCAATTTAGAAGTTTAGTTTTAACCATTTCTATGAAGCCCTGCTATTTTTAGCATATATGACCGACTCGACCGGGCAATTACTACAACCCATAACATATCATATTGTATCATATCATATCATACCATATCATATTATATCATATAATGTCATATCATATCATATATTATCATACCATATGACACATATATTTATATTTATCGTCGTGAAATAGCAGTATCCGCAACGTGTTGTTTCGTTCCAGAGGTAAAATTTTTTACCTATAATTTTCGTTCCTTCCTCTTCCTCAATATTCCTATTAGTGTTGCAAAAATAATATAAGGTACTGTGAGCTTTTGAAATCGATTATAACTATGAACATGAAATGGTTTAATCATATTGAGTACGGAGACCTAATACTACAAACCACACGCCCCCACACATGTAGAAACATACCCTTTGAGCTTTGCAGTTTTACGAACTAAATATGTAACGAACCCGAATCAAGAGTCACTCATGCATGGCAATTTAACTTTTTTAATTTTCTGCTTCACTAAACATAATATGATGATACAATATACACTTACGAGAATTTTTGTTACGTTGAAATTTAAGACTATGAAAGCATGTTTGAAGCGTCATTAGCTCAACGGTTTAGGCCCTAAGCCGTTAGCGCGAAAGTTGCAAGTTGGATTCTGACTGATAGTAATGATTTGAAAAAAAAAAATTGCTTATATTCTTTACAAAATTACGAATATTTCAATATTGGTAATGGATTAAGATCACAGGCTGATTACGTGGTATTGCGTTATTACTAATCAAACATTATTTTCATATTTATTTCATCATTCGTAAAGCTCTCCTTTTGATCTTTGATACCCTTGTATTTATATTTCCGTGCTAACATTATAAGCATCGGTAAAGATGGCGATTTGTTTACTTGTTAAATTTTATTTTTGGCATAAATTTAGTTATTTGCCGAGAAAATATATGTATTTTACTTTGAAGATTATTAATAGATCGGGAACCGAAATAATACATAAGTATGCAATCACTAGAACACAACTAATAGATATTTAATTAGAAAATTTTAAAATATTTGTTCAAATAATTGCAATAGAAACACTTATTTTGGAACACAGCACGGTAGTATTTTATTTTTAATAGCTTATGTTTACTTTTTTTTTAAAAACTTATTTTATATCTTTTGTTTTTTTGTTGTTCATTTTTATTATTATTTGTTTTTTTTTTTTTATATATTTGTATTTTTTTTTTTGTTTTAATTGTACTCGCTGTGCTTCCAATAAACTTGTTCTTTCTTTCTTTCTTTCTTTCTTTCTTTCTTTCTTTCTTTCTTACTTAGGCCATGGAGCGTTAGTGCAAAAAAGTATCTAAAAACTATTACACCCCGACTCATTGCCTCCACAGGTCCCTTGTTTCCCGGTGGAACAGGCTGGTTCATTTTTCCCTAAAACAATCGGGATTGCGATTCAGCGGAGAAATTAAGTTACAATTTTGTCATCATTCCCCGTGGACATGATTTCCACAGTTGTAATTATTTGTAAGTATAGTTAGTATTGAATTGAATATGTTGATATATTGGTTGTAAATAAATAACATGTAACAGAAACGATATTATACAGTAGGTATAGGTACAGTAAGCTCTAGTCAGTTTTTTAAACTACTGTTACGGATTTTCAACACCCATTATTAAGCTAGGATTTAAAACCTCCTAAGTTTTGTTTTTGTGGGATAGGCAAGTGAAAAACCTATACCAATAATATCCGGCGTCGGGATGTGACGACCCCATCGCCCGCTGTTGGGATAACCTCTGTCACAGCAGAGATTATTCCACCAGCGCAATCAGGCACACTGGTGGTAGGTCCTTTGTTGCAAGAGGCCGGCTAGGTAGGTACCACCGCAGTGTCAATTATTCTGCCGCCAAATAGTAGTGCTTAGGCATTACTGTGTTCCGGTTTGAAGGGCACTGTACGCTAGTGAAATTACTGGGCAGACGAGATTTAAGAACTAATATCTCGAAGTTGGCAACGCGTGAGTGGCACCCACTAATGGTGCTGCAAGCGCTCATAGGCTACGACAACCACTTACAATCAGGTGGGCCGTATGCTTGTTTGCCAACTTGTAACATAAAAAAAAAACTGAATTGATGCCCGGTTACTGTTAAACTTTTCTGACTGTTGTTCGTTCACGTTTCTATGCTTAAAAATTAGAAAAAAATCAATGTTTGTTACAAAAACACATGGGCCGGCTCGACCAGGCACGTAGTACCTTCTCTTAAAAAATTCGGCGTAAAGTAGCAGTATCAGCAGGTAGTATCTTGTCGTGCGATGAATGAGAGCGCCGTAGGTCCAATCTTCCATCTTACTTTTTTCTCTTCTCACCTCTTCCCTCCTTTTCCTTGGGTACATGTGCGCTGCCAGCGTACTTCAAGTATCGCGCGAGTTCATAGATTGTGGTGACAGCTTAACATCGGGCGATATATTATAATCGGGATATATATATTATTAACATCGGGCCAAGCGCGTGTTTAACGCACACTGCTTTTAATCAGAGATAGATTTTGTTTGTTTATCAGTAGGAGGCAATAATATATCCTATATTTATTGATCCAATTCTGAAAATTCTTAAAATAAATAGATGCACTATCGCCGGGAATTAAAGATTATTTTAATTTTTGTCTGATTCCTTCTCTAAAGAAGAAGTATTTCTTTCTCGAAGCGAAGCATCAGATATTCGTCGAATAATAAGAAGTATTTTGCATTAAAGAAAAAACGGATCTAACCAATGTAATAAAGACTGAATGAATGATATAAAAGAATTATTGAAATAGAAATTCGTATCAATGTTTTTTCAAGCCTCATCACTTCGTTTAATGAATAAGATATTTTTTTTGTCGATACGAATAAGAACGAATCTTAGGAACGAATGAATAAACGAACTGGCATGTTTTATTCTTATCTTAATTTTGGGTTTAAATAAATGCTATCGTATCCAGACATATATTAATAAGTAGGTGTAAGCCGTACTATCTAACAAATATTATTTATATAATCTTTCCTAATTTAGTTTCTTTTATTAAAAACTAAAATTTAGCATGTCGGAACACAGCCGGCGGCGGAGACTTAAATTAATTTAATTTTTATTTTACCTTCAATCGTTTACGTATGCTAATTTGTTTGTGTGTTTGTTCGCATTCATGTTTGCTAGTCTGTCTTCATGTAATTTCATCGTCTCAAATGTTTTCCTTTATCTTATGAATGTAACATTAAAAAGTCGGCCGTGCTTTTTACGTCAATTTTTTGCCGTTTTTTTAACATGACGCATTAGTACAGTCGGCCGCGGAGTGGAGATGCTTAATCATTATAATAATTATTTATAGTACCGCGTACTAACGGTTGCAAAAATGTTTTTTTTTTTGTAGAAATAGAAATGTGCAGATATGTCAAATTGCATTTTTTATTTAATGTGCAGGATGTGAAGATAGAGAAGTGAAGGGAAAGAGAGGAAGAAAGAAAGAGAGAGAGAGAGAGAGGGAGAGATGTGAATTTTTGTGGAGATCGGTGGATACAATAATGTTTGTTACAATTTTTTACTCAAAAACTACTGATATCAATGAAATTTGCACACAGATGCTTTATTACCTGGATTAACACGTCTTATTATATTTTTTTCCGCGTAAACTACGGTAGAATATATTACATTAACTTTTTTTTCTCTTTAATAATTGAAAAGGACTTTGTCATCCCCGAAGGCCTTATGTAAACATCCATAATTTATAACTTAATTAGTAAAACATGATTTCGCCAACCTGTATAACATTTTCGCCTATTTAGGTGTCGAATATGCTTAAATTAAGTCTTGTAAAGATTTTTTTGTTCCTTACACATTTCTCTTTGGTAACAATTTTGAGGCCCACACAGAAGTAGTGCCAGCTATGTGCTAGAAAATGTAGTTTTTATGTGTTAATACTTTAGACCAGTGGGCTTACCATTAATTCTTATTGCGATTCAAATGTCGTCCAATATATATTATGACATACATCTTTATAAGTCATACTCATGTAAAATCTGAATGTCAGAATTGAATTGGACTGATTTCGAATCGCTATAAGTGTTAATGGTAAGACCAGCGGTATTAGATATATAGAGTTTACTGTATACGAGTTTAACTATATGTATGTATAATTATATTAAAAATATTTGTCTATTTTAGGGCTCCATAAACTGCGCTGTGGGCTGTATCTCACTAACCGTACCAAGTAGATTGCAATCTTTTGCTGCAACAACAAATACTAAAACTAAAATTTAAAAATGAAGGGCTTGCCTAAAAGGACCTTAATATTTTTTACGTTTATATTCTATATCTTATAAACTGTAATACATAAATACTACGCTGGCACCTTTTAAGTGGTAATCCGACACGCGAGTGAAGCCGCAGGGAGAAGCTAGTTTCAATTAAAATTTCTTTACCCTTTTGGCGTGTTCGTAGCGAGTCTATCTGTAGTCTCGATGGCTGCAAGTGGTAGTCAATATATCGTAAATTAATGTACTTAATTAATCATTATTAGAGTTATTAAATTTTAATTTTATATTGAACTAACTTCTGCCCATGGTTTCACTCGTGTTAAATTACAATGAAACATATTTTTCCATATTATAAATTCAAATTCTTTATTGGCAAAATACAAACAGTTTACAATATTTAGAGTACCTGGTTCCTGAACTAGATGAACTGTATCTCAGGAACCAGTGCCTGCCACCAATCAGTTCACAATATATTTTGCCGGTTACAAGACGGTACTACAAGAATATAAAAAGTAAATAAATTTTAAGTTTTTTTTTTTTTTATGTTAGAAGTTGGCAAACAAGCATACGGCCCACCTGATGGTAAGTGGTTGCCGTAGCCTATGAGCGCTTGCAGCACCATTAGTAGGTGCCACTCACGCGTTGCCAACCTCGAGATATAAGTTCTTAAATCTCGTTCGCCCAGTAATTTCACTAGCGTACAGTGCCCTTCAAACTGGAACACAGTAGTGCCTAAGCACTACTATTTGGCGGCAGAATATTGGACACTGCGGTGGTACCTACCTAGCCGGCCTCTTGCAACAAAAGACCTACCACCAGTTAAACATAAACTATAAAAAGTATAATTTATGAGGTCTAGTAAACATCAGCAAACAAGTTAAACTAACTATAAAGTTTAGAACAAAATTTAAAGTAGAACTAAGTATAAGCAATTATTGTAATGCAGGGATTGATATAAGGATAAATATATGAGTTTGTGTGTGTGTGTGTGTGTGTGTGTGTGTGTGTGTACAATACAAGTGGTAATTTGCGTACTTGCTTTCAGATTGTCAGGTTAAATCCAAACAGACAACTCTCAATATTAGTTTAGGTTACTAAGTAATAGAGCAATAGTCCACTATATTTCATGGCCCTGTGGCGCAATGGATAACGCGTCTGACTACGGATCAGAAGATTCCAGGTTCGAATCCTGGCAGGGTCGTCCTTAAATTTTTCCTTTTATAAACTTCTATAAAAATGTGATATAAAAATGATTATATTATTAATGACTAGCTATTTCTTTTTGATCTATATTGATTTACCTTTATTATGTGGAACATTAAAAAAGAAAAAGACTTTGAAACCAAAAAAGAGTTTTGGGAAGGAGGTATGTGATATTAAAAGCTAATTAGTTATGGCCACAACAAAACACGATATTCGCCACTTCGGTGTCTGTTGCGCCGTAGACGAGACCATGTGCTTCTTTACGACGCACATCGGAGACTTACGCATCGATATCGTATCGAGAGCCGGCATCATATCATGACTGTGTTTGTATTTTGCCACTTTAGTTTATTACTGCTAATCAATAATGGTAAAAAAATAAAAGCCATAATATATTCTATGCAATAAAATGTTATTAAATTACGATTGGCAAACAAGCATACGGTCCGCCTGATTCTAAAATTCCTCCTCTGCAGGGCTGAAATGGGGTTCAAATTTCGTATTAAAATACATAGCGATACACACGCGTAAAGCCGCTGTAAGAGGCTAGTAATAAATAAAAATTGAAATAGGTATCATTGCTTTTGTGTTCAAGATTTTCAGCTTTTGATTACGCGTTGGATAAATACCGGCTAGAATATTTTACTGGCCTTGGAATAACAATTTGACTTATCATTGTTTTAACTTTAGAAGATTAGCCAGCTGTCGCGCTCAAATTATCAATAAATTAAGCAAGCACGGCGGTATTTTATTAGTTAAAAATCTGTAATTATAATATTTTATTCGTATTTTGCTAATTGAATATATTTAATAGCATCAGAAAATTTACGTATTTGGCGGGGTATAAAATATAAAACAAAAACGTTTGACACTCAATAGAAGATATAAGAAAAGTTATGTGTTCCGAAACAGATAGAAATAAATTAAATTAAATATAATATAATTAATTTAATATATTTTTTGCTATTATCTTATTCATTTATTATAATTATGTTACATAATTATGTAAGTCCTTACAATAAAAAAAATAGTTTTTTAAATAATTTGCCTGCCCGTGTTTTTTGTCTGATCTGACTAATTTCCGAAACAACTAAACCGATTATAAAAGGACTTTCACTTGACTAAGGCTAACTACTTTATTTTAAAAAGGGAATTAGGGTAACGCGCAATTTAATGTACCTATACAACTAAGGTTTTCAATTTCTGTACCAAAATTCATCACATTTTTTATTATTATTATTAGTCAGATTATAGTCGAAGACCATATCGAAATTCAAATCTTCGAGTTCGTTCTTTTGTATATCCCACGGGAATATAACATTTTTCTGGGATAAATATTAATTCTATAGATACGGATATGCCAAATTAAATGTTAATCACGAATCCGTCGCGGATGATCAAGCTTGGCGAGGTTCTGGTCGAGAATACAAGCGTAGTAACAGTTACGCTTAGCCCAAGCAGGCTATGACTAGAAATATATGAGGGAAGTTCTATCATAATTATGTAGGGCGAAATTCAAAAATATTTACGAATTAAGGACTGATAGAGATACTTACGTCTGACATTTTATTATTCTTTTCCTATTTTCCGTCATTTATGAAAATTTATTAGGGTCTGCTTATTATTTTTATCTGGGTGTGACAGTTTAATATATTTAACAAAGAGTCTCCGTCCTCGCCGTCTAACCTCTGTAACTCTTTAAGGGCAAACTGTGTATTTATTGAGTCAAATTTGCACGTCAATTGTTAATTTGCTTAAAATAGCAACTACTATTATTTCGGAATCCATAACAGAAAAAAGTGAAATTCTGTTAAATCATTATATTAAATATCATATGTATATCGCACATAAAATATAATAGTGTCAAGAAGAAACATGCTGATAAGTCGTCCAATGGATATGACGAAGTTAAAAGCTTTTTCCATTTGTGTCTAGAACAACCATTTTCATGTAGCAATGTGTCACAATGCTGACAGCTGACAAAGGGTTTAACGCAATTTTAGACACGACATGTTTGAAAATTAAATTAAAGCGATAGTATGACTCAGCGATAATTTACAAGTAAACTGATTTTTTATTTTGTAAAATAAACAATAACTGCTGGGATTTTCTTACAATGCGTGTGACAACGTATAAGTGGCTCCTGTAGTCTATACAGGTTTCCAATCCTATGCTTATCAGAATCTCACTGGTGACTCTTTAGAAAACTCTTATATCCTCTCTCTTAGAACCATATTGTAGAACCTTAAACACATCGGTAGGAAATATATTACTGTCACTGTGACGGGAGGACTAGAATCAGCTCTACATTCGCAGAGTTCGTTGTACGTATTGTCACAATATCCAGTTCTTTGGAACACAATCCATTGACAAGTGACAGAATCATAGACCTTTCTCTTTTAGATTTTTCTTATTTCGTCTTTCAGTATCACTCGTGAGTTTTTAATCGACGATTAGTCACAATGTCCGTCTTTGCGCTAATTTGAAAAGGCTCAGTCTGGTATCTTGATACTCTTTCTTAAAGACGGTAGTAGTGTGAGTGGGCAATTCACCAAGACAGCGCTATTGTTGACAATCAACAATCAAAAAAATTAATACAGTAAATGCTCTTCATCCGGCAGGCTGCATATGTTTTCACATTTGATAGCCTAATAAGAAGAAGCACATTTTATCTGCGGGATTCAAATAAAGACCAATATGTATTATGATATTTTTTTTTTTTTTTTTTTTTATGTTAGAAGTTGGCAAACAAGCATACGGCCCACCTGATGGTAAGTGGCTGCCGCAGGCTATGAGCGCTTGCAGCACCATTAGTAGGTGCCACTCACGCGTTGCCAACCTCGAGATATTAGTTCTTAAATCTCGTTCGCCCAGTAATTTCACTAGCGTACAATGCCCTTCAGACCGGAACACAGTAGTGCCTAAGCACTACTATTTGGCGGCAGAATATTGGACACTGCGGTGGTACCTACCTAGCCGGCCTCTTGCAACAAAAGACCTACCACCAGTGGCGTATAAATATGTATACGTCATGCCCATATAAAATCTGAATGTCAGAATTGAATTGAATTGATTTGGTCGCCATTTGATCCGCTTTATGAGATAACTAACGGCCCGCTCCGACTTCGCACCGGTATAAAATATATAGCCTATGTCATTCACCAAAAAATGATTAAAATCGATCCAGTAGTTTTGATTTGCCCGTGGCCCGCACGCGTTAAATGTATTAGAAACCCACTTAGTATTTTTCTCCACTATTTTTATACATATAAACCTTCCTCTTCAATCACTCTATTAAAAAAACCCCCATCAAAATCCGTTGCGTAGTTTTAAAGATTTAAGCATACATAAAGACAGAGAAAGCTACTTTTTTATACTATGTAGTGAGGGTAAGCCCCGGGCCAGTCTGTACAACGTTTTCTGTTCGTTTTCATCTACATTTAATATCAAAATGATAGTAATTTTCGACATGAATAGGCTAATGTATCCGTAATGTCGATATTTTATTTGATACATGAGACCCAATCTCTCATTAGCGTTCTCTTTGCGAATAACAAGCCTTTGAATACCAAATTAATCAAATCGAATAAAATAAATTTGATAATTCTAAAATAGGCTCTTAGTTTTGTTCAAAGATTAATCAAAGATTTATCTATTACCGTGAAATATAAATAAAATATTTTCGTTACCGCTTACAGACATTGTTTTTTTTTCTAAATACAAATAACCGTTCCCTGAAGTGTTCAACTGGTCTCCCACGCTTTTCTTTAACTACGTCGGCGTTATCGATTTCCCTAAGTTATAAGAGTCTGCCGGCATTCTTATATTTATCATTTGAATAGTACAAACTAACGCATAATATATATATTTTATAATTGTAATAATTATAAATATAATTAAAACAATGTACCTCGTGAGAAGCAAAGATACGCAACTACTTTAAGATAATTCACCTTTGCTATCACATTGTTTTTGGGTATTAATATTGAGAATTCTCAAGCCAAACCTGTCCTTGACCCATATTCGTCTGGGTTCTTGCCAAATTACTGTTGTTTCTTTGTTACCATCAAAATATTACCTGAAAAGTAAGCGACAGAAAGTTACCTGATCAATATGTTAGAACGTTTTAGTTTCTGTTATTCCCAATTTAATTTCAAAATAAGTTTTAAAATCCATTTTCCATTTTGAATACCGCTTACCTACTAAAAAATTGTAAAAGAAAACTGGCACAGTATCATTAGACCAATTATTCAAATATAAAATTGAATATTAATTAGAAAAACACTCTTAGAATCTATATATTTCTATTAAATATAAGTAAATCTCAAAGTGATATTAATTATATAAATTGTAGATTAAAAAAATATCTTATCGGTTATATTGAAATTTTGTTTTAGGCACTTTCTGATAAATAATTTTGCCACAATACTATTGAATATCTATCACTACACAAAAACACAAACGTAAATGAGATACAGTATGATCATCTATAAAATATACACAAGCATACGGTCCGCCTGATGGTAACCAGTCTCCGCAACCTAAGGACGCTTGCGACATTTGAAGTATCACAAGCGCGTTGCCTCAACTCGAGCAACAAGAGGGAAGGGATAAGAAGGAAAAAAGGAAGGGAACAGAGAGGGTGGGTGACACTCATCGCACGAAACGCAACAGGTACTACTGATACTGTTACTTTACGCGGATTTTCTCTGAGAGGGTAGTTTATTTATTTATTGGTTTGCTAGCGTTTTTCACATTTTAAGTACATTCAAATATAAGGTTTCAATTTACCTATACATAATTATGTAAAATCAGTTTAAAGGAAACACTACATGCACATTATTAATATGAGTTTACAAAATACATTAAAAAAAAGTTAAATACAATTTACCGAAAAATTAAATAAGAGCAATAGATATAAAAATTAATTAAGATATCAAATAATAATTAATACAATAAGTTAATTTCAATAAGTAGTTCTTTCCCGATCAAGCCCACCCTTTTGTGCTGAGAGAAGCAGGGCTCTACTACCGTAGAAAATTTATAAAATGCTAGTACCATGCCTGGTCACACATTGCTATGCGTACAATGGATTTGGCTTAATTCTTTCTGACAATGTCAACAATTATCGTCATATTTCAACCAATTTAACCAAACTTTTTTAACTAGTTAAATAGTTAAATAACTATACACTTAAACCCCTCTCTCATCAATCATGTCAGTTGATAAAAACTCCATGAAAATCAGTTTAGTAATTGTAAAGTTGCAACTGGGCTATGTCTGTAAATTTTGAAATATTTTTACACTTTTTAGTTTTCGTATATATTTTAGGTCAGTGGAACAAAAAGACATAAGTATATCATAATTTAATAAAGACCAAGAAACATCCTTCAAAACAAAGTTATGATATGCGATAACAACTTAATACATTTATAAAAGTCGAAGTTAACAGATGAGTTGGTCATAAATAGGTTAGGGGGACGGCTGGCTGATCTCGAAAATATTTATCACTTGTCACAATTAATGGACGTTGCCTAGAAAGAAAATCATTCAAGTAATTATCGCTATAAGCTTGAAAGGGCCACTGCGTCACAAAGAAAATGTCTAACAAAAGAATAAAAGGTGTCAAGGATATCTCAACTAGTCAGTTGACTTGGGCAGAGACAGGCTTCATGTGAATTTTGATACGCATTTTCATGATCAAATATATAAAATTATAAATATTTAGGTCACCAATATATATATCCCATCAACAACATAATATGTAAAAAAAAGTCCAAGTCTCGCAAAGCAGGTCTTCTACTACAAAAAGTGGTGAGATCTCATGTATAACTACGTCTGAAACTTGGTAGTTTTACGATACTCAAGTATTTGAAGGAGTAGAATATGTTTCCATACAGCTGCTAGTTTTATTCACAACGCATTAATAGGGGGTCGAAAATGGCTTGAATTACTACGAGAAAAGGATAGTACGGCCGTGCCGCTTTTTTGCTCGACTTGGCGGGGGCACTGCCGTGCCCCTAGATAATACTATGGAGCGGAAACACATTTAATTTTATAACGGTTGCATATAGCGCCGAGCATAATATATTAATATAGACAGGGTTTATACTTTTCGAAGAAAATGAGACAGACAGGCGGATGACGATTATTAATAAATAAGAGAAATTTTCTAAGAATAAAAAGAATATAAGCTTTTTCGTCTAAGATTATAACTAGATTTTGACCAAACCAGCTGCATATAGAAATTATAACATATCAAAAAATAAATAATAATAAAGTTCTAAGAAATTTTATGAGAGAAAAGTGTGTGATTTGAATAAAATAGATAACTCAGTATATCTTGTATTGACAATAAAAGTAGTTTAGGAATAGGATGAGAGAAAATATAAAGTCTTTTACCTTTTTTGCTGACAGCACAATCATTAAAACACAAAAGGAAGTTTGAAAAAATTCAAAAAACTATTTTATCAGCATTGGAAAAAATAACGATTCTTTCTGGGAAACGTTTATGTAGAACATTTTTTGTGTCTCCCAACTGTCGTCGTGTCTTTTTGAATAATTTAATTAGATTTTTTTCGTATTGTTTTCTGTTTTTTTATTTATTTTTACCTCCAGCTTTTAAGTTTAGGAATATTGGAAATGAGCTTGTGCAAAGTTTCGCCGGTTATTTAATTTTCTACAAGGAGATTTTTTATGATCTAGATCAAGTGAGTTTTGTTACTTACCTTTCCGAATTACATATAACTTGGGTATATTTTAAAAATCTTCATTTTGATACCCCGATCGATAAGTTTCGAAGAAATAAATCTAACTTAAATTCAAATGCAAATATTTTTCTTTCAACGTAAAAAGCGTATCACTTATTTATTGAAAGTCAGATTCTCACACCGGCTCCAAATTTAAACCTCTACTCGAGATGAGCTGGGGAAACAAACTCAAATTTTTAGATATATTATATAATTGGACAAAAGAATTCACCATTTTAATTTTTATAGTAGACATTCGCACACTTATGTTTTTGCCAACAATTTAAGTTAAAGGGGTGAAAAAAGATTTTACAGTTTGTATGGAAGTTCCTAATTTGTGAAACTAGAAACATGACACTTTGTTTTTAAGTTAAGAATTAGAGATGAAGAAACATGTATTTTCAACTCCTGAAAAGAGGTTGAAAGTTTGTATGGAATAAATAAATAAACGCTGCACACTCAACGGCCCCCATTAGGATAGTAATATCCTGTGTCGGGGGTCTGGAAACATTCACAATGACAAGGACAAATACACCCAGACCGGAAAATATGCTTGCATGGACAATACAAACATATTATGCTCCGAGCGGGAATCGAACCCGCGACCTGTGGCGTTTAAGGCAGGTTCGCTACCGCTGCGCCACATCGTCGTCCTTTGTTTACGAAACTAGAAGCATGCATCGACAACAATACACAAAGAAACACAACAACAACAATTCCTTCTCAGAAACGTTTCAAACTTTGTATGGAAACAAAGATCTATGTTACCCCGAGACGAGAGCGAAGCCGTGGGTAAAAGTTAGTCTATAAATGTTACAAACAGACTAGTAAGATCACAGAAAATATCATTTAGCAGAGGCGTAGGTGTATATTTTCAGCTTAAAAATACTTTTACTCGATCAAGTACTATAAAACATCAAGTTATACGTTCTACTATGTGGGTGTAATCTAATGAACCTTTACCTTTGACCTTAACAAAGTGATGGCTTAATATGATTATGATGTGACAGTGTGTGGAACCAATTTTCATGCGAGAGTGCTCTGAAGTACATCGCCTTCAACAATCCAATCTTCCATAATAATATTTGTTGGATAAAAATGGATGCAGAAAATTGGAAAACAAACTTTTTCTTCATTTTTAGGGTTCCGTACCTCATAAGGTAATAAAGGAAACCTTATGAGATGATTAAGGGAATCATCTCATAAGGTTTCCTTTATGTCTGTTCATCTGTCTGTCTGTGCGTTACCACTGATTTTCTCAGGAACGGTTGTACCTATAGGTTTTGGTCGAAAACTAATACGGTAGTTCCCGTTGACCTAGTTATAGATATTGGTACAGAATCCTTCGTGCACGAGTCTGTCTCGAACTTGGCCGGTTTTTATTCTTATTTTGACGAGGTTGTGGCGCAGAGGTAGCGAACCTGCCTTAAACGCCATAGGTCGTGGTTCTCGCTTGGACCATATGTTAGTATTGATGATTTATGCAGGCATATATTCCGGTCTGGGTGCGTTTGGCCTATCCAAATGAGTGTGTAGCGTTTCGGGCTTATTTATTTATGAATTATATTAATTAAATACTTCTTTATTGTACTTAACCCACGCAAAGGAATTCTTGTCATGACAAAAACGTGTCTGTATTAAATTTGCTAAGGCCTATTATGTTTTAAAATATTATGATTACAGTGGAAGGAATTACAGGTCCTTGGGATCACCAAAGATTAGGCCCTGGAGTACACAAAAAATTTAAAAATAAAAATACGGCAAAATGAGCTTTTACTTTTTCATTTAAACGAATATGTCGGGATTGAGACGCTCCGGACTTGTGGCGGTCAGAAGGCCTTGTCCCGTGGTAAAAGCGAAACGGGTGAGTTCCAATTAGCTTTTAGTTATGCTATTGATTCATGCCACAAAGCATCCATCGTTTTTTACAAGTACATAATGAAACAGACTCTATTAGCTCTATCTGTATATAATTTGACACCGTTGTGGCGTTGTGGGTAGCGAGTCTGCCTTAAGCCTCGACGGTTGCGGGTTCGATTCCCGCTCGGAGCAGATGTTTGTATTAATCGTGCAGGCATGTTTTCCGGTCTGGTTGTGTTTGTCCTTGTCATTGTGCATGTTTCCGGACCCCCGACACAGGATATAATTACCCTAATGGGGCCGTTGAGTGTGTAGCGTTTATTTATTTATTTATTTGTACAAAATTTGGTAAATAAGTGTATTCTAAGAACCACTACAGGGTTTTATAGTAAAATAATAAAATATTTCAAAATGAAGGGTAACATAGGGTCCATACAGGTAAATGAGGGTTGAAAAAAAAATCAGCACACGGCAACATCTTTCAATAGATTTTTAAAAATAAAAAGGAGATTTCATTGGGCCTTTTTTGATTGAGTCAGTAATTGTTGAGATATTAGCTCCTAAAATCATAACAATTGTCCCTCCCCCTATTACTTTTGAACTATGGGGTTTTAAATTCTGGAAAAAATTTGAGGTCGTAGGACATCAAAAGGATACTTCCAACGATAATTACTTTGAAGAAGATACGTTGAAAAATATCAGATATACATAGGTTGTTCGCATAACTTTGTTTTCTCATATTATTTTTAATAATTACTATGAAATAACAAACTTATATTTGCTGCCTCATTTAATTTGTCAATATCCTAAAGATTCTTCAGCATCAAACGGAACCCTTTAGTTTCCACTGTGCGTGGTCCACCACGTACTTGACTGGTAATTATTTTATGTGAGTTTGTAGATACTAATAATTACTAAGAAATAAGCTCAGTTAAAATTACTCAACCACGTTTATTGTCATATTACTTAATGTCTCTTTACTACCGAGACACTGAGTTGATAAATTAAATTACTTACAGCGTGGTCTGGGTTACTCACTGGGGATTCAAATAACTAAATAATATGTACTTCGGTTAAATAATGCGTGGGAAGTTAAATTCTTAATGTTGGCGATAAATGTTAAAATACAAATTGAATTTTGAATAAATAATTTTTCCATTTGGAAATTCGCTTTTGTAACTTGATTGTAAGGACTTGAAATTATTATAGGACGGCGGTGAATTAAGTTTACCTCGCTGCGTTACTTGAATAATAATTATTACCTATTCACTGGCTAGGAGAGAATAATTTATTATACCGTAGTATGACACATTGTCACACAAAACAATTTTCACATGAGCGGCTTTTATGCTTCAGTGGGTTGTCCGAAATATTACATTTTAATATTTCGATATTTATTCTTCCCAGGGTCTGCTTATACTATTGACACCGACACCGTCGTGGCGTTGTGGGTAGCGAGTCTGCCTTTAGTCTCGACGGTTGCGGGTTCGATTCCCGCTCGGGCAGATGTTTGTTAAAAATTTCTGTCTCGGTCTGGGCGTTTGTCCGTGTGGGTTTCCCAGTCGTGCCTCGGAGAGCACGTCAAGCTGTCAGACCCGGTTATTATCAATAACATCTGATAACAATCGTTAACTCTTGATAGATAGATTGCTCTTATCCAATGAGTTACTGGTTCGCCCTTAGAGTTGCGGAGATCATGGCAATCGCTCTATGTAAAAACTAGTAACCTGTCATATCCGGAAAAGAGTAATAAGCAGACCCTGGCTACATAAAATACCGGGAATAATGCTAGGATGAGAGGTCTGCTTATACTATTATCCTCTTATTTGACGGGTTAATAGTTTTTAGACAGAGCAATTGCCATCTGACGTCCGCAACCCGAAGGGATATTAACCATTGTATAAGTCCAAATCGAATAACGATTATTATCAGATATTATGATAACAACCGGGACCGACAGCTGAAGGTGCTCTAAGAAGCACGGCGGGGAGACCCACAAGGACAACCAAGACCTAAATAGATTATAACAAACCTCTGCTCCGCGTGGTAATCGAACCCACGATCATCGAGGTTCAAAGCAGGCACGTCACAACGATACACATTTCGCTATATTGTGTTTTTCTTTAATATCTAAATGGAAGCTATTTAAATTTTCGTATTTCTTCTCGATATAAATGTATTTCTCGTGGTATAATTTGGGTTAAAGAATATATTTGGGGAAGCTTTATGTATTTAATGCTTAATTTTCAAGGGTCTTGGTCGTACCCTTGTAAATTACTCAGAAATGGTATATTTTCTTTTAGAATGTTACGTATGTTATATGGGTACGGGTATCCTTTACGGAGGTGAATTACATTTCTAAGTAATTCTTTATATACATAGTCAATGTTTTAGGAGAGCTAGGAATCCAATAATGTTAATTAGGGTGGATTCAATGAAATTACAATACGGACAAAACAAAAATAAACTCTCAAAATAAACTTCAAGTTCCGATTTTTAATCTCGAATACTTTTAGCTTTTTATTGCGATTAATTATTTTATTTTTATTTAACCTTTGATTTAACTTCTACGTCCTTCTATATGTACTCTGTGCTTATTATTATTACATTAGTAGTAGAGCTACACTTTCCCAGCACAAATGGGCCGAATCGACCGGTGAAGTACTACTCTCTCACAGAAAATCGAGGTAAAGTAAAAGTATCAGTAGGTTTGTTGCCTTTCCTGCGGTGAATGAGAGCACAAGGCCCAATCTCCCATCCTCTCTGTGCCCTTTCTCCTTCTCATCCCTTCTCTCATATCGCTAGCTAGCATCAGTGAGTAGGTTAGCAACGCCCACGTGATATTTTAGTATCGCGCGCGTTCATAGGTTTCGGTGATTGCTTACCATCAGGGCGACCGTATGCTTGTTTGCCAACCGTCATGGTAGTAAAAATAACTTTCTTTCCTACATATTTTCAAGCTCACTGATAGAGCACGCAGCAGCGTTGAGACTTCGTAAAAGAGTTTATTACGAAACGATTCAATTTTCGATTTCCGGCCTCAGATACAATTTTGCCGGTAAATTTCCTAGCGCATAACTCAATTCAGAAATCCTTTAATAAGCTGAGAATAATAATATCTAAACCTATACACAGCCAGCTGTGTGTGTTTGTGTCATTTGTGTTATTATTATCAAGTCAGCATGAATAATATGAAAAAGAATCAACATCTAAAACATTTGCTTGCTGTGTGTGAACCAGCCAGAACGTGAGTTTGGTTCCCGCTCGGAGCAGATGTTTGAATTAACTATACAAGCATGTTTTCCAGTCTGAGAGTGTTCGTCCTTGTCATTGTGATGTTTCCGACACACGATATATCACTGTGTGTAGTGTTTTTTATCTTCATATGGTATTCATTCACGCTGTTACAATAATAGATAAAAAAAGGCAGCATTTTTTAATCACAAGGGCATTTCAATTTGATGGCAATATCCGGCAATTGACGCCAGATCGAAGCAGTGTACAGGCGTGTATACAGATACATGTAACCCCAGCTTCTCGTTTGGCAACAGATCGACATTCGACAATGTCAGTGTCGTACACACATTGTCAATGTCTTGGCAAATCACAAGTCGATAGTACATTTAATAGGTTTCTATCACGTCGCAAAATTGACTTACCGCCGGTTTCTCGTACGTTTGTCTTAACATACCAAATATAGAACGCTCATTGGTTAAAGATAATCGATGATCAACAGACAACCAATGAGCGTTTAGTATTTGCTATGTTAAGTTGACATGAGTTTGATTAACATTCGAGAAACGTCAACTGGCTTTCGCGAACGGCCAAAGGTTCAATAGACGTTACAAGTAGTTTACGTGTCATTTTCATTTTCTAGCTATGTTTTTGGTTTTTGAGAAATATTGAATTTGACTCATTTATTATACGTTAGGATAGTGATATCCTGTATCGACGAAAATACCTACCTGCATGGTGAATATAATTGTAAGCAACGAGCTAGAATCGAACCGCGGTTAAGGCAGGTTCGCTACCGCTGCGCCACAACGTTGTCAAATTAAACGTAATTACTTATTGAGTACAAAGAAAACATTATAACTTTGATTCAGACTGAGTGTTCTCGCTTATTACCACTGTCCTTGAAACCTTTTAAAAGCAGCGAAAAATATGTACAAGAAAGCTGAAGTGTAACGATGGAACGTGTGTTATTTTCTTAATTTATATAAGTTTGAGTTTCATAAATATGAGTATATATAATGTAATAAGGAAGGAAACCCTTTAAGCGTTGAAAAAAGGTACTTTTTCCTAAGAATTTTTATTGTTAGTGTAATGGTCCTTGCTACCCTGGCTGTTATTTAACATCTATCGTGGATTTTTGACGTTTGAAATATCAGTTTTTTTTTGTGTATTGCTGTTGGCCCTACTGGCCTTGACAGCGTCACCGGATAGGATAATTCAGTATGTCATATCTGTCCGTAGAGGTTTTTTTGCATGACAGTTGGCAAGCAAGCATACGGTCCGCCTGATGGTAAACAGTTACCGCAACCTATGAATGCTTGCGACGCTTATAGTATCAGCGACGCGTTGCCAACCGAAGGGAAGGGATAAACGCTACACACTCAACGGCCCCCATTAGGATAGTGATATCCTGTGTCGGGGGTTCGGAAACATACAAGGACAAGGACAAATACACCCAGACCGGAAAATGTGCTTGCATGGTCAATACAAACATATTATGCTCCGAGCGGGAATCGAACCCGTGACCTGTGGCGTTTTAGACAGGTTCGCTACCGCTGCGCCACAACGTCGTCAAAGAAGGATAAGACGGAAACAGAAGGGGTGGGGGATTGGGAAACGTAACAAAGTTTCGTATTCTGTTACTTTAAGCTGATTTTCTATGAGAGGGTAGTACTTCCCCGGTCTAGACGGCCCATATATAGCTTTACATATACAAGTCGCCAAATGGGTCGGCTCGACCAGTATCCCAGTGTCGATCGATAGGTGTGAGCTTTGTCAGCTTTCTAATTATCTTCTCCCCTTCAATGACTGATTTCAGAGTAGTATGTCACAATGACGTCTCTACCTTCAACCGTAATCAAGTGGGCACGGTAGCCTTTAATACACAGGTAGAGTTATTCGTTGCCAAATTTAGTATTCTTATAACTCTATACCTTAAGGATTTTAACCCTAGTATTAAGCTTATCCGAGAGCCTTTTCTTTAGAAAACTAAATACATCTAAGTAGGGATATGATCCCAGATTATAAAAATATACTTACTAGAAATTTCAAGAACATACAGCAAACCTCAAAAGAATTGGGTTTTTTATTATATAAAATTTTACGCACTTGACCAGTTTTTGTAATAGCATTCAATAACGCAGCGTTTAAATAAAAACAACAAAATTACCGAATCTTCACTAAGTAGTAAAATTAGCTAAAGCATAATAACAATGATAAATTATTGAGCACACGTTATTACAATACATAAGTTTCACAGTGAAACGATAGCAAATAAATTTTACAAAGACAAAAGTACAGTATTAGACATAAATTTCAATTCAATGTTAGTCCAGATTGCATCTTTTTGATCTACATATTCTTTAGAGCGGCAAGGGTTCAAACTATGGTAAAAGATAAAGTACAGTCATGATGAAAAAGATATGAAAAATGTTAAGGTTTAAGCGCGAACATGTTTTCGACTCCGACTGTATTCAGCTTCGCGCGGGAAAGCCCAGCTACCGGCCACAGTCGCGTAGTGCCCGCCGCGTCACCACGCCGCGCCGTTTTCACGAATCAATATCACCGCGCCGTCAATGCACACTTTTATTGCAGCGTAAACATTTAACGACTGTTTTAAACTTTTATTTCGCGCTTCTCACACAATTGCATTACCGTAAATAATCTGAAATTTATTCATACCGAATTTATATTAATTAAATTTAAATTAATTATTTTTCAAAATGAACTTCAAAATGAAATGTCTCATGTCGTGAATAGATCGCGCATAATATTCCCGCCGCGTAAGCGTGCGAAGGTCACGGCTTGCGTAGCCGTTGGCAGCGGCGCGGGCGCGTCGTGACGCGTACTGTCCCGTGCGTCCCGACAATCTCGTCAGTAGAGACGTGGACCCACCGGGACATGTCTGCGAGATGGATTACCAATGCGTGGTCGTGTACACGGTCATCAACATCGCGCCGCCTCGGCTATCGCAGGCTGATATGTCAAATGGGTGCGTTGATTGGATCAAAAATAAAATCAAAAGGTATGTTTTCATTTTATTTTTTTTTGCTAGCGATTATTTATTAAAAAAAAAAACTTCGCCTCATTCTTACAGACATAAAATGAAATTACAAAAATTAATAAACTCCAGTAAAATATTTAAAAAACTAAATAGGTCATAATTAGTAACAAAACAATATCTGTAATAAATAATGTTAGAATCGTAATAATAATAATAAATAAAAATTATTAGTGTAAATAAAACGACTAACTATTCTTGTAGTATTGCCTATTTTTTTGCATTTAAAGAACTTCATAAAGGCGATAGTTTAGGAATAGAACATAATAATAATTATTATCTATCTCGCAGTAATATGCTAGTTTCGTAATGTAGAACACATTAATAAATAACATCAGATGAAAAAGAATTAAATATCTAATCTTATACAAAATCAGTTTTTAAAGAAACAAAAGGGTTTCGAATAAGAAAAGAAATTCTTTCCAACTTCACCAGCAATATGATGGATGAATTTTTATGCAAAAGAAATTATTACGAACAATTCTTCACTAATTTATCATTATTTGGTTTGTAAATATCATTTAATTATATTAAGAGATAAAAACTATTCTATTTTGATTTTTGAATATTTCTAGAAATATTATACCTGTTATGATATATAAAAGAAACTTATGTATTTTTAAAATTTTTTTCTGAAATAAATCAAATTTTCTCTAACAACATCAGTGCACATTCTGACTACTAACTGAAAAAACTAAGACCTGAATTACATTTATCAGCATCGATTGTCACTTATCTGGATTGGTTTTGGACACTTGATGACTGTTGTGGCGTGCTGATAACGAGCGTGCTGTGAGCCTTGACGGTGCCGGGTTCGAATCCCGCTCGGAGCGTATGTTTTTTAAAAATATCTATTTGGGTCTAGGCGTTTGTCCTTGTTGATGTCCTCACTGTGCTTCGGATAGCATGTTACGCTGTTGTTCCCGGTTGATAACATAACATCTGATAATAGTAGTTAATTCGTTACCTAAATCTTGATAGGTAATTTGCTCTTATCCAATTAGTTACTGGTTTCCCCTTAGGGTTGCGGAAATTAGATGGCAATCGCTCTTTGTAAATACTAGTAATCCGTCGTCAGGATAAAAATATAAGCAGACCCTCAGTAAATACCGGGAATAATACTGAGAAGAAGAAATGTTTTGGACAAATTTATACTCTTAATGCTAAAGCATGCGACAGCCACCTATTGCATGCTTTCAACCACTTGAAAATGCTATCGCATGCTTGCACTTGCTTACGCATGCTTTGCTATGGCCTGCGTTTACCCTGGCCTCTTCTACGTTACCGATCAATTACTTCGGCTTATCTTCGATGTACGATATGCCCGTTTCATACGTACACCTGATTATGCATACTTTAAAAACTGTAAGAATCTTTAAATACGTTAAATCGTGTATTACTCCTTTAAAACAGAAAAAGTGTACACAATATGGCTATTTTCTATTGTGAAATTGCGAATCGATGCTGATAAATCTGATTCAGGTCTAGAAGTAAGTATATAGAAATTACAAAGCTAAGCGTTGCTCGTTTAATATACTTTATTACATAATTTTCAGTGTTATACTTCAAATTCTAATTTATTTACACCTTGAATAGGCGAAATATTTTGCTCTGTGATGTCATGTTCATAACCGCTTTGCTCTATTGTAATAATGAAAACAGGTTTTCCAGAATTTATAAAGGCAATAAACAAAAATAATGTGTTTGTCGTTACTAAGAAGTATCAATTTAGATGATAAAATGATCATTTAATATAATTATTATATCCAGCAGTACGACAATTGTCCTTCCTTGCATTTATAGTTATTTTTGTTAAAACAAATACAGTTTTTAATTTAACAGTAGATACAATCAAACAAAATTTCCACATACTATGTATACGTATATATCTTCAGTTCATTTCAGTGTATCGTAGGTTGTCTGGAAGAAATCGCTACTTAGCGATAAGACCGCCTATTTGTACCGATATGTATATTTAAACTTAATTTTTTCGTTTTATATTTATATTGTATACAGTAGAATATATTCTATCTGTCTATCCATATTGAAGTTTCCTACAAACTGTATAAAGTATATTTTGCGTGTAATCAAAATGTTATAATCTGAAATTAAGGTTTCATAGTAATTACTGTTAACAAGAGAGCTGCAGGTTAGATCTTGAGTCTTAGACCAGTGCCGTACAGAGGGTAAATAATAGATTTAACTGCAAGAGGATATATTTCGAACTATATTAACTATAATTGTCTTAAAACCATAACTGATATTCTATAAAAAGTTTTTACAGATGAAATACTTCTAGAGCGGGACTGCGAGTATTTCATTTATTGCAAAAACTGTATAAGAGTTATGAAGGCTTTTTTTATTGTGATAAACTTATCTGATACTTATTTTTAGCTTTATCAGATTCTAGCTGGGGAAAAACGAAGCAAGTATAATTCTATAAATAAATTGTTACTATAACATATAATCATTTTCAAGTAGGTTTCAAAAAACGAAAAGTATGCTTGTATTAATAGAAAGTATTAATGTATATAAGGTTCCCTTTATTCACGATGGTCGCAGGTTCGGTTCTCAAATATATCAAGTTTCTTCTATGGGGAACCCCTTTTATTTAATATAAACTTATTTTTTTTTTATTGTAGCGGCCATTAAAATCTTCTATCTCTAAAAATCTAAGTATTTATCTATTACATTTCATCCTTATTTCATCAATTAGGTGTAGCAAAAAACATCAAAATATCAAGTTTTTGTATGGCGACTCCTTTTTAACTTAATTTGTTTTTTGATATTGGCAAAAGAAATGCGTATTCTGTAAAAATTTCAACTCTGTATCTAATACGTTTAGTAATATCGCTACAGATATATACCGATACATAGACCAGTATACCGATGACAGACTGTCGGATGGAGGATAGAGGATAGGCTTAGTAATAAGGTTCCGTTGGTACCCTTTGAGTACGTAACCCTCATAGAGATAAATAAGTAGGTTCATTTTTTTACCATATGCTTATCTAATTACGCACTTTTTTAACACGACCCATTTCTTTACCTTAATAAAAATATCACTCATTATTTTCCTTTTCAGAACATAACATTATAAAAATATGGAATGAGTAGTTTAAAATACTTTATAATATTACGTGTAGGTCATTCGTTATAGAGCCTCATTTTAGGTATGAATGGGCCACCTCGACCTGGATTATACAACACCCACACAGAACATCGATATTTGTGTTATATGTTTTTATGTATCACTGGTTGTGATCCATTGGTTGTGATTATTACATGCCTAAACTATTACTTTTGTTCATTACATCTTAGGCATATACAAAGCATATGCTATGGATAGGTCTACATAAACTGGCAAAATCGACTCATCGATGCCCCTTCGTAAATTCACTAACGAACGCTATCTTAATTTGGTTAAGCTATGCAAGCTTAGATGATTTTCTGTGCAAACTTAGTCTATTTAACGACTAAAGTCTATTTGTGATTTATAATCGTGTGTCGATTGAAGTGACAGACTCACTTCAATGACAGTGACAGACTAACTTCGCTTTATTGCGTTAGTCATCAGGCAGACAGTGTAATTGTTTAGCACATTAGTATTATAAAAAAAATGTTTTAGTATATCGAATACCAAAATTGGGGGTTTTACTTTTAGCATTAACTTCATCGACACCAATATCAGACCATCATTTTCCTTTATATCGGTAATTGAAAAAAAATCTGAAGGTCCCAAAATTTCATTAATTTTTATCAAAAAGCTTTTGCTTAAAATATGCTGTGAAATACTTTAATAAAATATTATACTGTGTTTGTACAGAGAATATTTTAAGAGGAAAAAACCTTGGTTCTTTGAAAAGAATTCACTCAAAGTTAGCTAACGAACGCGCTGATTATTTAGCAATTTCATTCATTTTAGACTTTAATGTTTTTAACAACTGAAAGGCACTACTAAATCTTTATAATTTTGAAGACGCTTGGATCAATGTCGGTGAAATTTAGTAGGTGACGTGGTCATTTGTTTATATCATGACGGTTGGCAAGCATACGGCCCGCCTGATGGTAAGCAGTTACCGCAACCCATGAACGCCTGTGATACTTATAGTATCACAAGCACGTTGCCAATCCAAGGAACAGGAAGAAAGGGATCAGAAGGGAAAAAGGAAGGAAGAGAGATTGTGCCTCCAGCGCTCTCACTCATCGCACGAAACGAAAAAGTACTAACTGATACTATTACTATACGGCGATTTTCTGTGAGAGGGTAGTACGTCCTCGGGTGAACCAACCCATTTGTACATGGCTGTACTTCCATGCTCATGTATTACAATTACGAGAAAATAATAAGGTATTATACTAGTAAGTAAATCAATAATATCATGTGGTGTGTCTTTATAAATCATTCTATGCTTAGAAATCACTGTTAAATATATGATTATATACTAGAAATATCTGCTCTGAAAATTGTTTTGTCGATATGGAATATTTCGGTACTGAGCTTAGCGAATGTGAGCATAACTATGCATGTTATTCAAAGTGTCTTTGGGTAATACTATGTAAAGCAAATCTATTTTAGCTATAAACTAATATTATATATAGTAATTTCATGCTCAATTTTGAATTTTAACTCAGAAATTGTTTCACGATAATTCACTAGGCAAATAGGCATGTTTTGGTATAATTTCATTTGGAAATACGTCACATTTCTATTCAAATATTTAACAGTGAAATGTAATCGTTCGAGAATAAACATAACAGTTGTTGCACTGATATAAAATATGTATAACCCTATAGCAATAACGCTTATCAGATAATTTGAAATAATACACCGTTGTGGCGTTGTGGGTAGCTTGTCTGCCTTTAGTCTCGACGGTTGCGGGTCCGATTCCCGCTCGGGCAGATGTTTGTTAAATTTCTGTCTCGGTCTGGGCGTTTGTCTGTGGGTGTCCCCATCGTGCCTCGGAGAGCACGTTAAGCTGTCGGTCCCGGTTGTTATCACAGATGTTTATCTGATAATAATCGTTAACTCTCGATAAGTAGATTGCTCTTATCCAATGAGTTACTGGTTCGCCTTAGGGTTGCGGAGGTCAGATGGCAATCGCTCTGTGTAAAAACTAGTAACCCGTCATATCCGGGTAAGAGTAATAAGCAGATCCTGGGTAAAATAAAATACCGGGAATAATGCTAGGACGAAGGAAAATAATATGAAATAATGACGAAATTAGTAGCCATAATGTAGTCGACATTGTTGACAACAAAAAGATTTGTGTGTTAGAAATATAATTAAAAAATATATTTCTATTTCAAATAATAAACCTTAGAACTGTTTTTTAATTTGGTATAGAGTTAGAAGTCATAGGCGAAATCTGATACCTAATTTATTTTTCCTTTTTTTATGTATATGTTATACTGATTGCCTTCATTGTTGTTTAAAATAACTCCAATGAAAGAATTTTTAATTTAAAAAAGTAATGAAAATAAAACAAATATTTATATAAGTACAGATTTCGTTGATAAGCTGAAATATACATGCAATTACGAGCCAAAGACGTTTCGAAACAATAACATTTCCTTATTTATTTTCCTCGACATTTAAGCACCTTAAACCAGTTCCCTTTTGTTTTGAGTTTATGAAACAATAACGAATCCTCAATAATGGTCTAGGCTTTGTAAAACATCAAACATAAAAAGTTTTGGTGGATTACGATTTATTTTCTTTTAATAGGAAGTGAAAATCTCTTAATTTTAATTTTATTGTATAATTGAGAAGCACGTCGCACCGTAGTCCCTTGGTATAGTATAATTGGATTGTTAATTAATTTTTAATAGCCTACTTCGAACACTTGAGCCCCAAAGCAGTGATAAAAAAAATGATATAGATTCTGTGATCGCTGGTAATGAGCTCTTATCTTTCTATGAGCGCTTTACCGCTGGAGTCGTTTAAGTGGTGTCAAAAGCATACTTTAATAGACAATAAAAAACGATAAAACTCGATTCATAAAAACTAAAATAAAAACGGTTAGCATTTCTATTTATAAAAAATTTCTGATGAATTGGTAACTCTTTGAAGTTAGTTAGACATACAAACTACTACTTCAAACATCGTGAAATAAAAGATAATGTAATCAAAACACATTCACTCAATCATCAATATATATTAAAACTGTTTATTATTACAGAGCGGTAGCAGTCTATCTTCAATCACTGAAGTTAACGCCAAACAATGGTGTCATTCACGGGAACTTGGCCTGTCTATATTATAAACAAGGATTCATAGATCTCGCTATAGATACTTACAGACAAGCTATAGAGCTCCAGCCTAATTTTCCAGATGCATATTGTAATCTCGCTAATGCACTCAAAGAGAAAGGCCTTGTTGAGGAAGCTGAAGAATGTTATAATAAAGCGTTAATCCTATGTCCTTCGCATGTTGATACACTTAATAATCTCGGCAATGTTAAAAGAGAACAAGGAAAAATTGAAGAGGCGACCAGGCTATACATAAGAGCATTAGAAGTGTTTCCTAATTTTGCCGCGACTCATAGCAATTTGGCGTCACTTTTACAGCAGCAAGGTATTTATAAACGTTCTTTTCACTTGTGTTTGACTGAGCTAGTTATTATTATGCTATTTGTAGGTTAGCATTTAATGTTTTAATAACCATTTAGCAAATAAAAATGTTATTTTAAGGCGTTTTTGTAGTTACGGTATCAGGTCACGCTATATTTAGCTACAACAGTTGCAAAAGAACGTTAAAACTAGTGTGATTTATTGAGTTTAGTGTTTTGATCTTTGTATTAAAGATACAGAAATTTCTTTAACTTGATGCTATTTTTAGACGAGAAAATAAATTGAGCAATCAAAATGGTTGCGTAAGGTCAATTTGGAGTTCCTTTCATTATACTAGTTATGGCTAATGAGAAAAGATTTATTATAATATTCTGTTTAACATTAGCGGCTATAAGGAGGATATTGGAATATAAGGGGTTTTATTTAATTAAATGTATTCATGACTTATTTATTGATATATATTATCTTCATATAAGCTTTAAATATGTCAAATCTCAAAATCCTACGCTCGTAAAATATGCTTACATAAGGGGCCGAAAATTTCTCCCCAACTATTATTCTTTAATATATTGATAATATATTGTCATATATATGATAGCTGTTGTTGTACTATTAACGTTCTAAAAACAATTTCAGGGAAATTAAAAAGAGCCTTATTTCATTATAGACAAGCGATAAATATACAACCGAAATTTGCTGATGCATACAGTAACATGGGTAATACTCTAAGAGAAATGCAAGATAGCCGTGGTGCTCTAATGTGTTTCAAGAAAGCTATTGAAATTAATCCACTTTTCGCTGATGCGCATTGTAATTTGGCTAGTATTTACAAAGATATGGGAAAAATTACTGATGCAATTGCATCGTACAAAAATGCATTAAAAATAAAACCGAATTTTTCCGATGCTTATTGTAACTTGGCACACTGTTTGCAAATAATATGTTGCTGGGACGGTTATGAAGAACGAATGCGAACTATCGTGGCAATTGTCGAAGAACAATTATTCACAAGTGATAAATTATCATCCATACATCCACATCATTCCATCTTATATCCATTGTCAAATAGAGTAAGAAAGGAGTTGGCGGCACGACACGCTCAATTATATTTAGAAAAAGTCGGTATGCTCCCTTCAATCACTTTTCATTATAATAAAAACTTAAGGGGACGACTTCGTATTGGTTACGTTAGTAGTGATTTTGGTAATCATCCTACATCACATCTAATGCAATCGATACCAGGATTGCATAGTCGATCAAATGTCGAAATTTTTTGTTATGCTCTAAACCCAGACGATGGAACCACATTCCGTAGTAAAATAGTAAAAGAATCTGAACACTTTGTTGACCTTTCTCGTATAACGTGTAATGTCGAAGCTGCTAAAATAATAAATAGTGATAATATAAACATATTAATAAACATGAATGGTTATACAAAAGGTGCTAGAAATGAAATATTTGCTTTGAAACCGTCACCTATACAAGTAATGTGGCTCGGTTATCCAGGGACCAGTGGAGCTGAGTATATAGATTATTTAATCACTGATGAAATATCGAGCCCAATGTCATCAACATCAGATTTTAGTGAAAAATTTGCTATTATGCCATATACATATTTTATTGGAGATCACAAGCAAATGTTTTCTCATTTAAAAATGCGTTATGACATTAAAATTAAGGGCAAAGAAAGTATATGTGATAACAGAGGTATTTTGAATGCAGCGGAAGAAATCGATATAAATAATTATTTTGAAGTTAAATACTATAAGGAAAAAATATTTTATGAAAATTTGGAACCAATAAATGTAATTGTAAGTGAAATAGACATTCCGGAGAACGAATATGAATCGATAATCAATTGTAAACAAGAACAGGTAATAACTGTGATAACAGTATTATATGTTAATTTATTTATTTCAACATTATTATATAATACACTTTACATTGCAGGTATATATAAATGGCATTGCGATAGATAATGGTATATCTATTCACTATATTAATAAAAAAATTGCATCGGGGGAGAAAAAATATGATAATATTGTATTTACATCAAGAAGCCAATATGGACTTCCCGATGACGTTGTAGTATTCTGCAATTTTAATCAGTTATATAAAACGGATCCAAAAATTGTTGAAATTTGGGTCAGTATATTAAAAAAGGTGCCAAATAGTATTCTTTGGCTTCTGAGCTTTCCAATAGCAGGTGAACCGTATTTCCACAAATATGTACAGGAATTAGGTAACACTTGATTTTTAAACACATTGACAGTATTTAGTCCAATTGTGTAGCTATACAATGTAATTATTTCAGGTATCCCGCCCAGTCGTGTTATATTTTCTAAAATAGCATGTAAAGAAGAACATGTAAGACGTGGACAATTGGCCGATATATGCTTAGATACGCCTCTTTGCAACGGCCATACTACAACTATGGATATTTTATGGGCTGGTACCCCAGTGGTTACACTACCGGGTGAAACATTAGCTTCAAGGTATGAATATATTTTATTAAATTTCTTATATACTTTTGTAAAGCGATCGATATAATTTAAATAATATTGTGCGTGGCTGGTAATAGCACAATATAATTTAACGTTCGGGGTTACGGTTGAAAAATTGTTCAGAGATTGATTAAATAAGCAAGATTAAATTTCATGGCGTGATAATATTTTAATTTTTTGGTTCTTTTTTATTACATGAATATTTAAAAGTAGTTACTCTACTTAAATCACACAGTTTAATAGAATAAATTAAAACTGTAGGAACGAGAAAGTTTGAAATGGTAGGTTGCTACCCGTATGCATCGCCGTTCTACTTTAACTAAAACTTAGCTGATGCATACATTACTGGTAAAAATAGCGAATTGAAAATAACTATTTTAAAAGCTCGTCTTTGATGTTATTGGAGACAAAATAGACAAAATATTTTATGGCTTTTGTTGTACTTTAAGCTGCCGTTAATTTCGTGAAGACATAAAAATTATAATTCTGATAAGAATAAAGAAAATTATAAATCAGTTTACCAAATCTATAAACATATTGATTGCTCTAGGAATCTAGCAATAGCTCTCTAATGTTAACAGTATCAAAACATTATGAATAATAGAAGAAGATACGAACGTATGACAAAGGGCTTCCGTTTATGAAAAGTTAATGTACCTTTTCTGGGGCAAGGTATTCGTAAATATAAATAAAAACTTGACAAAGAGTGTTGCATATATGTTAATTTGTATTTTTGAATGTAAAATATTATTTCCAATAATATTTATTATACTTTAACGTAGATAAGCTGACCATGACTTAGTTATGAGACACTTAATATTTGTATCCAATGATTGTGAACTTGATGAAATTGTTAAAAAATTGTCAAGTTTTTATTGCTTGTTTTGGTACAATGAAAATTCAGAGGTCACGTTCATTTCATAGCTTATTATCTGGATTAGCATACAGGGTACCCGTAGGATAAACAATAACTTACGTACGAACAGAGCTGTGGGCACAGCTAGTTAGAGAACATTGGAATAACGCACATATTTATTAAGTTTGGCTTCTTTCTCATAGGCTTTATCATTTATAGCTTATATAGTTTACAATAAATAAATATAAGTTTCACTATCGAAAAGGCAGTTGTTGGTCTGTTATTACAAGTGAACAAATATATTGTAAAGTTGTTATGCTTGTATCAATCACCGTAACTCCGTAATAGATTGGTAAGATTTAATATAAAAACGTTTTTTTATTTCTAAAACATATTATTCCATCCCCTGTTCATAAAATAGAAACAGTTATGAAACAATTGAAATGTTCATATAAATATGATTCAGACTACCTGTTAATGACAATATTTTAATAGAACATTTTCTCATATTAGTAAACTAATCCATATAGTAATCCACAACCTATAACCTAATTACTTTTTTGGGATTTCGTTTATCTATTACGTGTTTTCGATGAACAAACTAACATTAACTATAATTTTTTCCAGAGTGGCAGCATCACAGCTCACAGCATTGGATTGTCCGGAACTCATAGCAAAAAATAGAACTGACTATGAAGAAATTGCCGTGAAATTGGGAACGAATCTGGAATAGTATGAATTTATTTAATATGACAATTTAGAAATTAATCTTTCAAACTTCCTTTTTCCTTAAAAGCTTTAGAATTATTGTCAATAATAATTGAAAGAATTTTCAATTAATTTGCCGGTTACGATACCATCGTTTCCAGATCGTCGTTGCATAATACTGACATATTTGTTTCTCAGCAATGCAACAATAATGTTAGTAATTTTACACAACACTAGTTATTAGATGCTGGGGTTCTATTCTATTATTATATGATAGTAAATAATGAATACCATAAATTGATATACGGTATGATGATGTATCTCTACATAATAAAAAAATAAATGATGACTGAGCTTTGCTCGGCATTTTTTTTTTGTAAATCGATAAATATACTTAGATAAGAATTAGATGCGTCGATAAAGGCCTCTTAATAATAGTTTTTCACACAAAATAGATACATAACATAAAATTATTCTCCTTGAGTGCAGACGTCTCCGGAATAAAACAACACGAATAAAACAACATTTTCTAATCACGAATCCTAGCTAGATGGATTTATCGGCCCGAAACCGCCTGCATACGAAATTTCATGAAAATTGTTGGAATGTTTTTGAAATTCAGATTATATATTTATAAAATAATGCCGGAGTATCAATGAAAAATGTGAGAGCCTTCAAGAGCCTCCGTAGCATGCGCTGCGTAAACGGTTAAAGTTTCGCAAAAAATATATACGACGAAATTGTTCCGCTTTGAGTTCTAAAAAGAGTCCATGACAGTATTTGTCTATCTTTTAAGGTTAACTCACTATTTTCTTTTTTATCGTAATCAAATTTGAATTTTAACATCACGTTACGAAATAGTAAACATACACACGGGTGAAATTCCGAGAACATCTAGTTAATTTATTGAGCTGGTCGTTTCTAAAATAATACAATTACAAATGCCATCATCATGCTGTATAATTTTAGTGCAGATACATCCCTGTAAATGAAATGCAGTCTCATATCCTTGAGATAATGGCTTCCTGTAGATATATCTATGACATAATGCGACGTGTAGATGATTAGTTCCGTTATTAAGATAATAAACTTATTCTTCGGTAAATAAATACATAAATAAATAACCGCTGCACCCTTAACGGCCCCCGTTAGGACAGTTACATCCCGTGTCGGGGGTCCGGAAACACAGGACAAGGACAACTACACCCAGATTGGAAAATATGTTTGCATGGTGAATACAAACATATTGTGCTCTGAGTGGGAATCGAACCCGCGACCTGTGGCGTTTAAGGCAGGTTCGCTACCGCTGCGCCAAAACGTCGTCAAGGTATTTTCTTTTATATTCGTTATTCATAAAATTATAAATATTATATTCTTAAAATTTATTAGTTACAATAATAATCATAATTATAAAATTAAATTCTTTATTATCGAAATAAACTTTATCAGTCCCTCGAAATTATTCCAAAAAGTTGAAAACTAATTACTTCAATGATTATTTAACTTTTTAATATACTTAGTTGTAGTAGAGCACTGGTCTACTCAGCGCAAATAGTAACAGTATCAATACTGTTGCGTTCCGCTTTATGAGTGAGAGCCCTAGAGGCACAATCTCTCACCTCCTCTGTTCTTTTCTTTTGCCGTTTTCATCCTTTTTCTCATTTCCCTTGGGTTGGCAACGCTGGTGATAATTTAAATATCGCAAGCGTTAATTTTTTTTGGTTTGGTTGCGGTAGCCGCTTACCATCAGGCGGACCGTTCGTCAAACCTCATGATATAAAAAAAATTACGAACGGTGGTTTTTAGTTTGTAATAGATAGTTGTGAATGTCAAAACAGTTAATTATCACTACATAGTATAAAACAAAGTCGCTTTCTCTGTCCCTATGTATGCTTAAATCTTTAAAACTACGCAACGGATTTTGATGCGGTTTTTTTATAGAGTGATTGAAGAGGAAGGTTTATATGTATAATAACATCCATTAAATAGTTAGAAAAAAAAATTGAGGTTTCTAATGAGATGTCGTACATAATTACATTTGACGTGTACGTGCCACGGGCAGTAATGAATAAATCAAAACTACTGGATCGATTTTAATCATTTTTTCAGTGAATGACATTGGCTATATATTTTATACCCGTGCAAAGCCGGAGCGGTCCGCTGGTTCAGAAATAAGCATCTGAAAGTGTGCAACTTCCCTGTTAATATATATACTAGCCTTTGCCACGGGTTTCACCCGCACAAGGCAGCTCTATTACAAACGATGTGATTATCCTCATAAGTACAAACTTCCATCCTCTTTTCCGACCTTTAGTATTTTTTTATGACAAAAGTAGCCTCTATGACATTTCATCTATATCTATGTCAAAATTAGTTCAGTATCTTTGAAAAAATTTCTAGTCTACTATAACGTAAAGCCTTGAATGTCGTCAAATATTAACCTGCTCGAAAGGAAAGTGCTTTACGAATAATTGAGTGGGTCGAAAAATCAACAAAGGTTACGGCAAACAAGTATGATTAAATATAATAGTCTTCGTCTTCTTCCTAGAATTGTTCCCGATATTTTTCCAAGCTCTGCTTATACTCTTATTCGGATCGGATTGGTTATTATTGTATTTTTATTTTCGACTCATATATGTTTCCAGGTGCTTCACAATTGTTTTTGAAACGTAAACTAGCACTAAGAAAGTATTTTTCGAAATTCAACCTTTAAAAGGGTTGAAAGTTAGTATGGAAGTTATTCATTTTTGAAACCAGAAGCGCGAAACTTTTACAATTTTTTTAAATTTCAACTCTGAAGGAGTGAAACGGAGATTGGAAGTATATATGGAACTTTATAGGCGTCGGGATGTGACGACCCCATCGCCCGCTGTTGGGATAATCTCTGTTACAACAAAGATTATTCCACCAGTGCAATCAGTCACACTGGTGGTAGGTCTTTTGTTGCAAGAGGCCGGCTAGGTAGGTACCACCGCAGTGTCCAATATTCTGCCGCCAAATAGTAGTGTTTAGGCACTACTGTGTTCCGGTTTGAAGGGCATTGTACGCTAGTGAAATTACTGGGCGAACGAGATTTAAGAACTAATATCTCGAGGTTGGCAACGCGTGAGTGGCACCTACTAATGGTGCTGCAAGCGCTCATAGGCTGCGGCAGCCACTTACCATCAGGTGGGCCGTATGCTTGTTTGCCAACTTCTAACATAATAAAATAAAAAATGAAAAAATATGGGGATATTTCTAGGCCTTATTAAAAAAGTCGTTACTCACGCGGAAGAAACTGCTGACAAGAGCTAGTTTCGGTATAAACGTCTTTCGAACAAAACACAAGCATCAAAACCTATTTATAAATGTTGGTTTTATTTCCGAGCATACATAAAGCAATAGGTACATCCAAATGAAGTACTACCTTCTTCTTTGAAGTCGGTAAAAAGGCGATGAGGCCTTTTTTGAGACTCGAAATCATACTGTGCATCGTAGGCCGTAGGCAGCGTAGACTAAACCTTTCATATTTAATGTATCATAACGGATAATTATCTTATTAGACAAAAGGCTTGAGTACCAATTTCACAAACGTTCATTTTATATTATATTTTTATAAAACACTAAATAATTTAATATTCACGATAGAAGTATTGATTAAATCTAGTTTACTCAATAATATCTGGGTGCAATTTTCAATTTTAGGGGGCGATAAGCAATAGATATAATAAATCAATATTTGCAATAAATATAATTTTTAAGTAATTTATGTAACTACTATAACTATATAATTATGTATGTATATTTGAAGTTTTATGACTTTCTTAATTTATTCGACGACGTTGTGGCATAGCGGTAGCGAACCTGCCTTAAACGCCACAGGTCGCGGGTTCGATTCCCGCTCGGAGCATAATATGTTTACATTGGCCATGCAAGCATATTTTTCGGTCTGGGTGTATTTGTCCTTGTCATTGTGAATGTTTCCGGACTCCCGACACAGGATATTACTATCCTAATGGGGGCCATTGAGTGTGTAGCGTTTATTTATTTATTATATTTTGATGACATTGTGGCGCAGCGGTAGCTACCTGCGGTACTTGACTTAAGCGCCGGGTCGTGGCTTCGAGTCCCGCTCAGAACGGATATATATGTTCCCGGACTTCCGACACAGGATATGACTATTCTAATTGTCCGTTGAGTGTGTAGCGTTTATTAAAAAAATTGTTTAAGTAATACCATTCTCTTTTTTATATTTTATTAGTATTATATTTGACTAAGTGAAAATATAGTAACAAGTGATTTTTTGGAAGTGAAGTGTTTGCAATTAAATCATTTAACGACTATCAGCACCATCTATTGTCGATTCAAAGAACCTGTTGCTGAAAATTTCAGACACCTCGAAACTAATTTAGCATTGCGATGGTGTTAGTGGCTGTTTTAATTGAATGTTCAATGATCGTTTATTTTCGAAATTCTTTTCGTACACTTCATAATTTTGAATGAACTTTATGAATTTGTTTTTTTTTTCATATTTCAGTCGTAAGTATATTAGGGCGAAGGTGAACAGAGCACGACTTGGCAGCACACTCTTTGACTGCGAGCATTATGCCAAAAATCTGGAAAAGCTTTATGACAACATGTGGAATCATTATCAAAGTGGAAAGGCTCCTGAACATGTACAAACATTTTAATAAATATTTTATCACTTTTGAGGTAAATGTATAATTACAAATAAATTATATTTTATTCATGATATTTGATGCAATAATAACAACGGTCTTGTAAATTTACTAATACGAGACTTTGTAGATGATTATGTTTAATAATTTTATTTCGAGTAGGACGACCGCTGTGGTGTGTTGCTAATGAGTCTCGACAGTCACATGTGCGACTCCCGCACGGAGAAGATGGTGGTTTAAATATCTGTTTCGATCTGGGCGTATATCCTTGTGGGTCTCCCCACCATGCTTTGGAGAGCACGTTCAGCTGCCGATCCCGGTCGTTTGATAATTTTGATTATTTGCTTGATAGGTAATTTTATCTAATCCAATGAGTTACTGGTTCGTAAATAGGGTCGTGGAGGTCAGATGATAATCGCTCTGTTTAAAAACTAGTAACCAGTTAAATCCGGATAGTCGTAGTTGTAGAAGAAGAAGTATTATTTCAAGTTGATGTTATATAAGAGATTGAGATTGTTATAGGAATCTCATATCAATTATACAAAAAGATTTGCTGCCACCAAATAACCACATACAGACTATACTTTGACTATGTGTATGTACAATCAGATTTATAATTTTTATTATTATTAATTTTCAGACGAGCATCAGTTATATACAAAGAAGAGTTTGGAAACATTTCTCCGTCCAGTAGAATGGTCAAGAGAAGAAAACATTGAACAGTTAAAAAAAACAAAGTTTTAATAGTATATAAAAATGTGTTTTAATAAATTACTGTTATATGAAATACATATTGACGTGTTATTTTCTCCTGTCATTATTGTAACAAATTAAAAAAGACTTACTAAAAATATTGTTTATAATAAATCAAAATAAATGAAACACGACATATTATATTTTTTCAATTTTTTATTCATTTTATACATCAGAAATCGTTTATTTATGAAACAATTGGTGTTGTTAACGTCGATAAAATTATAACTGTGCATTTTTAACAAAAATTAATTTTATATAAAAAAACATTGTTAAGCTTAATATATAATGAATAATAAAAATAATAAAAATTTTGTAAATTATTAAAATAGCTTACATATTTAATAAAGCTTATAAAATTTACTAGAACATTAATTTTTACATAATTTTTCAAAATAATTTTTTTTTTAAATGATAACAAAGTTGCCTTAAAATCAAGCGCTGTACACACTGATAATTATGTTAACAATCATTTCCACATACATAAATTTCATTCTTTCACAATTTAAAGTAAACTATAAATCGTGTATATGACATTTTTTTATAACTTTGGGTTAAGTTTCAAAAATTCATTTCTTTTAAGAAACAAAATAGTTCACTTAAAATAAGATACAATTTATATGATAAAATACATAACAATTTTGCTTTGGGATACTCGGATCAATCTATAGATCTATATAACTACTACCATAAATAAAATTGAAGTGGCTATTTGTAATTCCAAATTAACAGCTTTTCACGAAATGCGCATAAAGTATATACATAAAAACTTACATAAAAAAAAAACATTTTTCAAACTTTTGTCAGTTCACCTGTCTGTCTGTTTGTTCAGCTTAATCTCTGAAACGGCTGGACCGATTTTAAAGGCAGTTTCACTTATTCTCGGTAACTTTCACAGGCAGATAGCTGTTGTTACAAGGAGCATCTTTTTCGTTTGATAGAAATAGAATTTTGAAAATTAAATTTCAGTATTATTTTTAATAATAACTTAAATACCGATTTATCCGATTACTTGATACGATTTTTGATTTTAGGACAGTCTCAAGTTATACCCGTGCTTGGTGCTCGGACCCTATAATTATTTTTACTACACAATTACTACGAATATATTATTATAAGTATCGATTCCTATTTTATACTTTTAAATTCTATTAACCTACATTAAACTATGAAATGACGCATTTGGTGCTACATTACATACATATAATGCTATAAAATTATATCACAAGAACCATAGCTTATACAAGCATAAGTAATAGAATTTATTATTATAAAGAATGATTTTAAATAAGATAAAATTTCATTCTTTTCATCATTAAATTTTATAACAGCGTTATTATAAATTAAAATATAATATCAAATAATTAATGTATTATTTAATAATTTCGTAATGGATATAAAAATTATGTAAATTTAACCAAACAATATTCTATATTATTAATTCTTAGTCTATTTAAGAAATTTATAAAATTAATGTAGAAATTATGTAACGATTTAAATTAATGGTATAGTATTAAAATTATTCTATAAAATAACAGTTTCATAAGTTCATATTACTAAAACAGATGGTTTAAAATTTGTGTTAGAATATAAATGAGAAACATTGATTATATTTTGTGATAGATAACTTATATAATATTACAAAATTTACATAATATTTACGATTAGTGTAATTATATCTATAGATAAAATCAATTGTGGTTATATTCTCAAGCGTAGATTGTGAAGAAATTATCGATGAAAAAATAGAAAAGGCAATTTTCATCAATGTTAACTTCATTAAGTGTAAACACACACTTAATGAAGTTAACATTTTATATTAAGAAATATATATTGAAATTGTAAAGAAAATCTTGAGCCTACAATTTGAGTGCAGTTATTATTCAAACTCTAATACCTTATCAATAATCGGTTTTTCACGTCAATTATGTCTGATGGTGACAAGAGAATTTAATATTTTAAATTTAATGTAACAAAAGCCTAGCATATTTAATTATAATATATTTATACTTTATTGATTCTTTTGTAAAAATATTGACTTTTCAAAAACAACATTATTCTTCTGATAAATTATTGCCTTCCTCTTTATCACTCAAACAATTATATAATTTCATTTAAAGTTTTATGTCTCTCTAACATAAAATAAATATTATTATATTACTCACCTTTATATTATATTTTTTCAGGCTAAATTAGTACTAGCTTTTTATCGGTAATTACTCTACTGTTTGTTAATCTTCATAGATTTTGTTATTGACTTATATTATATTTTTAATGACATATCATGTTGATAAGGACAGAAATCTAAAGAAGGAAGTCCTACAGAAATTGTATTACCGATTTTCGCAAATGCGTAACAATCGATATTTCTATTGCATAATTTGTGCGTTTTACGGCCAAAATAATCCTTATAATAATATTTTTATACATATAATTTTAATATCTATTCTCTAATCGTTCACTAATTCGAGTCTACACGCAATAACTGTGCGGTTTTGATAAAAATGTATATTTAATTCAGTGTTGAGCTCCCATATTACGCTGGCTTAGTTGGTTTGTTGTACGACGTTACTTTTAGTATGCTGTTAGCTATGGTAAATCCATTAGTCCATTGACGTGTTAATTTTGGTCTAAGCGCGTATTTGTCAGTGTAGAGGTTTTTCGGCCTTAAAAAAGGCAACCAGCGGACGAAGTCAATTTTGGCAAAATGTTATTTCACATGATTTACGCGATTCGTAGTTGACTGAAAAAGGATGTGGACTGGAAAAAATTTGCACCCTTTTTTTTGCAAACTGCAACCTGCAAGGGTTTTGACCCCACGAACTTGGATTTATTACCCTTGATATCCAAAAAATATAATTGCTTTCTCTGACAAATACAACGCCAAATGTATCTTTTCAATGGACTATAATATTATGATAAGCCGTAGTTGATTAGTACCGGCGCATATTTCGCACTGCGACAGCTAATTAGAAAACAGCCTTATTTCGAATTATCTATCCCTACCACGTCTCTTAGTCTATTGGATTTTTTTATGCTAATGATTATTTATTGGTAATTTATGTTTGTTATTGGCCTATAATTACTAATAATTAAGTCATGTTAATTTATCACGATTGCGTACGCAAAATCCAGCATGTTTTTCGACGAAAAAATCGGTAGCTTGCACTACCTCGCACCAAAATTTGAGTGGCGATGCAGTACATACGTGCCGCCAGTTAGAACAGCACCATTCGAAATGCCGAATTTTATCAATCTTTCTTTTTAGAGCTTCCGTAGTCAAAAATGAAAATGCTATAATATATCGTCTTGTCCGTTTGTCTGATTCTGTCTTTTAATATCAGGTATACTTATCCTCGGTTTCTCGTACACTGATTAAACTTAACATATCAAATACAGTATTTTTATTGGTTGAAAATAGCCGATGATCAACAGGCAACCAATGAGCGTTTTGTATTTTGTGTGTTAAATTTCAATGAAGTTTATCAACGTTCGAGAAACCCGCTATTACTCGTTTAATTTTCTAAAGCTATATAAAATAAAATGAACATTTTAATATCCCATCACCAAGTGGTAGGGAGGTAGGAGTAGAAACGAGTGACCGGTTTGGGAAGGATAATATACCCACTTTATTTTCTATGGCCATTATTCTAACCCCTAACTAAATTCCGAATTGAGCTCTTATATTAGTAGAACTAATCTTAAAATTGTTCAACTACACTTACTACATTTATATATGATTCTGTTAATCTTGTTATTGGAACGAAGATCCTTATCGCGCGTTGCGAAAGGGGGCTAAACGGAAAAAATTAAGTCCAAAAGCTGTAACAACACTTTTTGCTATAGTTGTAAGCCGTGCGGCGTGCGCGTGTTTCTCTGTCTGTCTCTCTCTCTCTCTTATAGAAAGCAAGCTAGTTATTTTCGTTTCGTCTTACTAATTCGCATTGATGTCGCGACGATTATTAAAATAAAAAATGAATTAGTTTTTAATAATTAAATTAACTTTATTAATAAAATTTTATTACAATTCTTTCACTAAATCATCGAAAGGAACTTCGTTCCATCCGGGTGTCCCTTGACACCTCTCAAGTTTTTTTTGTTATAAACCATTCTCTTTACTGGTTAACTCCCTTATAAAAAGTATTGTAAACGGTTGTCGTGTTCGATATGCAAAGTTATTGTTGTAATCCATCAATTTTTATCCAGTTCTAGTTGTTTTTTAAATGGAATCACATTTTTCTTAATATTATTTATTTTGGTGGGGTATTTATACGAAACCTACTTAATACGATACTTTTATTATAAGATACGGTGCATTAAGAAATTTTATTGACCTATGATTAGAATTTTATAAAGTTTGACACCGGAAATATTAATGAAATTAAGACATAGCTTATTAGTTGCATCTTATAAACTATATTATATTTAAGCCTTATCACTTATCAATGGTTACAACGATTATATATTTAAGATTAATTTTGTTGTCATTTGTAGGCTTTTTACCTAAACTAACTATAAGCTTATTGAGAATATCAATTTATATAATATAAATTTATCATGATATATCTAAGTATATATAATTTACGATAACGATAGACAATATAAGGCAGTTAAATTAGTGGATATTACGAAGCACTACTTAAAATACATTATTTGATATCACTTTCATCTAGCGTATTTGTCTTAATTTCATGTGATTTTAGACCTAAAACTCTACCATTAATTAATTATATAAATAATAATAAAAATAATCACTCTTTAAAGATTTGTGAATATAAGTCACGATGTAAGTATCGTCATTTTATAATTAAATTGTTACATTTTAATACATTGTAACCCATGATCGCAATTGAAGCTTTACGTTCGAAAGTGATGAAGGAAGATCTTTATATATATAATTATTCAATCCGTGTGTAAACTTCTACTAAGCGGCTGTACCGATTTTGCTGAAATGTTGGAGTCGATTAATAATCGTTTAGATTCACAATCGAACTTGATAGGTCGAACTGTAATCGAGTCCCGTGCTTTTCTCTTTTATTATCATGGCAAGTCTGCTGGACCCGCTAGTATCGATATATAATTAATGTAAAATTTTATAATATATATAAATTATATATCATAACGATGTATTATTATCCTCGTGTAGATTGCCTCGAAAAAATAGACGAATGTAACTTATATTGGTCACGATTTTTTTTCGGAAAAAACTATTTTAATAACATCTTCGCTAAATGGACACAAATAAGCAATACCATGTCAACCCACAAAACTGAAAAAAAAAACTGAGTTATAAATGCAGAAGTGTTGTTAATGGCTGAAGAACATTTTTCTTTAATATTTGTAGGGTTTTAAGCTTTAAAACTTTTAAAAAGCCATTTTTTAATCATGCAATTTATGTATTATGTAAAACGTTTTGAGTTATATTATATACGAAATATGCAGTTTGTGCACTTATTTCTTGTGAAAATAAGTAAAATAACTTACGTAAATTGAAATCACCAAAAACTTCACCAATACATAAAAAATCATATAAAGCAAGTTGTGCAAAATTTTCAAACGCGTTTTTCTCGAAATGAAATTCGTGTGGGTTGACATAGTATTGCCTATTTGCGTTCAAATATAAAGTTGTCAATTAATTTTTAACACATATACATCTTTACGTGCGAATAGGTTTGTTTATATACTAGATCTTCAATAATAATAAACTCACTAGCTGCTTCTATACTTATAGTCTAAGGTCTATACAAATATTTTAGAATTTCGTTTCTGAGTATTTTATATTATGATCCTATATAACGTTGAAAATGGAGCTACTATTAATATTATACCTAGTAATTACGAAATTATATGTCTTAATATAATGTAAAGTGCAAGTGATTCTACCTAATAAAGTCATGATGAAAATAATATTATATTAACCTACAAAATTTATTGTATTACGGTATTTATTTTGAAATAGATTTTATTGTTAATTTTCGATGCTATAAATGCTGATCACATATTATAAGGCTGCTCTTTCCTTCACATAATTGGTTAATTTATTATCGTTAGGGCACTTTTGAATAATTAAAAAACGTGCAACAGTAATTCAAATCTTTGATACCTACAATTGCAATTTTTTAATTATTTTTTCACTATCTGTCATAATAACTTTGAAATATTTAATAAAATTTATATTTTCATATCTTAAATGACTGCGAACCTTTCCGCGGGTTCGGCAGCTCAAAACAATACATATATTACATTACATTAAACATTAACTTTGTTGTATATTTATTGCTTTTCTCTTGTAAACTATATTATATTACTTTACCGGCAGTGTCAATTTAAGTTTAATTTGTGCTTCACACCTATATTAATAAGTTAGCCCTTCAGGAACTTCAATTACTTAATACATATATAAATAACAAAATGTATTTATATCGTGTGTAGTCGTAGCTGAAGACAGGTGTTCTGCGTGTCAGATAATCGAGGAGAAAAGAGCAGTTGCTAAAATAGGGAGTGGTATTCACATTTCTAATTTTTTTTTCTTCAAAAATTTAGAAATTGGTTGATATCGCAGAATGGTGTTGAATAACTTTCTTCTACACTATGGTAAGTGTTGTAATACAGTACGAGACAAAATACGTTGTTATATATTTATTTGTAAGTCTTTTGTCCTGTCAGCATCACTGCGGCTGTAAGCCGTAATGAAACTAACAGCTGTGATACCAAATCTATGAAGTTTGCTCCCCAGATTAACAACTTATGTCCTAATGCTCAATTTGCGGAGAAACTACTAGAGCATTGATAGGCAGGGCTAGCAAAATAAGCGTATTTGTCTAGTTTGAGAAGCCTTGCATGATCTACGAAATTGTGCGGTAAATGTCTATTTAAAAAAAAAATGTATTATTTTAAAATACATATGCTACTGCACGATTGCATTTATTTATATTTATTATTATTCGGCTAGATTTTTATATCTAATATTAATATTAAAACTAAGACTTTCAAATTAAAGGCAAAAAAATTACTATGACTAGAATAAGAATAAGCATGGAAGGAAATTAACGTCGAAGTGAGTGAATGTAAATTGGAATATTTTCTTACGTAATATATAAGAATATTATATTTATTAGTAGCATTTTAATATTTATGTATGAAATGTATTTTAAATAATGTTTATAGAAGAAATTTAACATTTTATTTTTCCATGCCGTTGTAGATTAATCTATGCTTTATATCTCTTTGTGGAATTAGCGACCCTACGGTATATTATTTAATGATTTATTTTAAAGTTTCGATTGCTCATGCTATAGACATTTTAACTTTGAACATGCATGCTGATGTTATGATTATCATAGGTCATTGTACATAGTTGTCTTTGATAAAATGGGTAACTTAAAATATTATTGATGCATATTAATGTAGATGTTTGTTAACAGTAAAAGTATAACATTTTCATATAAAATCAGGCTTGCAGATATCCTTTTCTGCATGCATACGAGCTAATCATATTGATAAGCTACACAATCTACTAAGTCATTCAGAATAGGATGCTTGCAAGCCCACATAGGTAACAATGAAATAATTGACATGCATTGTTTCAATGGGAAGCGGTACGTACCAAAATATTTATCGATATTTAAATTATTTTATCATTCAGTAACCTGTTTACAATGAAGCTACGCTATTTTTTTCAGATGATCTGCATCTACGAACAAAATAAAACACCTAGTGACATAATAACAATATTATAGAATATGCAAACAATAATTAAACATCTAATTATTTAACAAAAGTACAAATGTCTACTATTTTATAATTATAATAATTTAAGCAGAAAAGTTGAGCATCAGACTTATAATACAAAGTATTTATATTCTACTCATTTAACCACTTTAATTATAATAATTTGAAACAATAATCACTCGTTTATTTATATTAATCTATATGTGAATGAGCTTTATTTGAAAAACTAAATTAGAACAAGTTATTTTTAATAAATTTGCATAAATTTAGAAATTCAATATCTTATCCAGTATTCTATAAACTGAGATAAAATCAGTCAATCTGTAAACAATATAGTGATACGTAAATATCAAAATCAAGATATCAAAATATAATTTTAAAATATAAGAATAGTTCCAAGAATTTAGCTCTTAAAATCAAAAAGCGCAGAAACTGCTATTAGTGAATTGCAAGTATGTAAGTATAATTTGGCGCATCACTCAAATAACCAAACTCACATCGTTACTCACTCACACTCATTATCTTATTTTATCCTAACTTATCAATAGCAAGGCAATAATTTATGGCTCTCATCTTAAATATCTAATCAACTATATCGGCACTTCATTTTAATTCATCGTTACGTTTTTTTGTTTTTTTATTGGTTAACCGTACAGACTGTCGTTTCAAATTATTATATTATGTATAGTTATGTGGTTAAATAAGTAGATATTAATAAAAATCCTCTATTTATCTTCCTCCAGAAGAACCAGATCATCAGCCACGACGTCGGATACATGTAGATATATTATCCAATACATGAGGTTAAAGCAGACGAAACATACGGGAAACACAATGCGGGAGTACTTGTCGATATCCGATGGCGTCATACCCAACAGCTTGCTTATATCCTAAAAATTAATAGGTTGTCATAAAATAACAAAGAAAAATAATATTATTCCCCACAATGGCTTTTGCTTTCGCTTTCATAAATCATTTGATAACATCAGCAATTTTAAACATGAAACTAATTATAAAAGTAGCCTTCATAGTACAGTTAAGACCTGTTAAAGTTTTTTACATAAATAATTTGAGTCATTTTTGTCTGAAAATTTTAAATATAACACGACTTGAATTGTTATCGTAAACAGCACGCAATGCTTAATTCGCAGAGCATTATACAAACTCGACCATGAAATGTCGTCTAGCTAAATATAAAGTAATAAAATAAATTATTTAATGAAACAAAAAACCCAACTGCATTAATAATAATTCCTAAAAGCTAAAAACAAGCTCTATAATGACTACTATAATATAAATATTTCTTTAATATTAGTAAAGGTACTGCAGACGGGGACAAGCTGATCAATCAATTTGTAAATTGATGATGGAGTTTAAAGGGAAGTGCTTAAATTACGGAAAAATATAATAATTATGTTTTATTTCAATGCTTGTCCCCGTCTGCAGTACCTTTACTAACATTAAAGAAATATTTATATTATAGTAGTCATTATAGAGCTTGTTTTTAGCTTTTAGGAATTATTATTAATGCAGTTGGGTTTTTTGTTTCATTAAATAATTTATTTTATTTCAAACTTTTTAGTTATATAATTTATAATTGATTAGGTATATATATATACAGGAGAAGACCTGGATTACTTATAAACGCGAGGCCTAAGCCCTTCACCCTAAAAAGCTATTTTTTTGGTGTTGTTTTTAAAACGTAAACAGGCACTAAGAAAGTATTTTTTGAAATTCAACCCTCAAGGGGTTAAAAAGGAGTTTAAAGTTTTGTTGGAAGTTTATCATTTTTATAATTAAAATCATGTTACATTGTTTTTTGGGAACTATTAATACATTTCCTTCAATCATACCCCTGAAGGTGTAAAGCTTTATATGAAAAAGAAAGGATTTGTTTCTCCAAATTTAACGCAGCGAAGCCGTGGGCAGAAGCTAGTTATAAGTAATGTAACTTAGCTCTCTGCACTATGCAGGTCTAACTAGAATGTCGATTATATTTTTGGCAAGTTATATCCCACAAGCTTGTAACTTATTTCGAGCTAGCTTCTTCCCGCGACTTCGTCCGCGGTGATTTTAGAACTGACTCTAGAGACAAATGAACCATTTGTAAGTAAATAATCACTACATAGTATAAAATAAAGTCGCTTTCTCTGTCCCCATGTATGCTTAAATCTTTAAAACTACCCAACGGATTTTGATGCGGTTTTTTTAAAGATAGAGTGATTGAAGAGGAAGTTTTATATGTATTATAACATCCATTAAATAGTGGAAAAAAAACTGTTATTTTTGAGGTTTCTAATGTGATGTCCTAAATAATTACCTTTAACGAGTGCGAGCCACGGACTACTGGATCTATTTTAATCAATTTTTTAGTGAATGACATAGGCTATATATTTTATACCCATGTGAAACCGGAGCGGGCCGCTAATATTTCATAAGACAAAGATAAAAAGTTTCTGTAGAGTGTTTTTTGATAATCCCATGAGAACCTAACATTTTTAGGAATAAAAGTATTTTATGTCTTAATCCAGGTTACAATCTTTGTATGTGCTAAGTTACATTCCAATCCGTTAAATCGTTAATGTGATGTGTGATTGAGTAGCAAGCATCTAAACATTTTTGCAGTACGTTTTTGATAATGCCGAGGGAACCTAACATTTTTTCTGGTATCAAATGTGTTAATTCAGGGTGTGTTAATTCAATATAAGCTCTCTGTGTGCTAAATTTTATCCAAATTCGATCAGCAGCTTTTGCGTGAAAAGGCTAAACTACTTTCTTACTCCTCTCTCATACTTGGCTCACGTTGTCATCAAGATTGCAATAACTATTGATGGAGTGAACGAATTTTTACGAAACAAAACTGAATGTTACTCGAAAATACGCTTAATCATTTCTTTGCTGACTTTGAAGTTGAAAATTGCAGTTCTGCAGTATTACGTCAGAGGATAAGGAGTGCGGAGAGCCGACAAACAGGCAGATATTTGCAAAAAATATAAATATATGATATTTCATCATTTAGTTTTTAGTTCCTAGTAACATTTTTATAAGAATCTGAGATGTAGGTACAGACACTTAAAATTTATATTTTTCTTACATTAAACAAATTACATGACTAGGAATCGAAAAATACGTTTATTATAATATATTATGCTTATTCCTATATTTAACTAACAAATTATTGTACCTAATTGTACAATACATTGAATAACATTATATATTATAATAGTTTAATTATTTTATTAATCTACCTATTTATATAACTATGCCGTATTTTTTATTTATAGAAAATGCTTTAATTAATTATTCTAGACATTGGGAGTGCAATTGACAATCACTAGCCAAAAAAATCAAACTTCAATCATCGATATCTCGAAAACTAAGCAATATATCGAAAAATTTTATTTTTACTTTTCGTCTTATTTTATAGAGTTCTACAAGGAAACATCATCAGATTTTAGCTCTGAGCGAACTGTGATATTCCGCTTTGAATATCTTTGCTTCTACGGAACCCATGTTAAAATAATGTAGCCTATGTCACTCTCAAAACTGAGACGAATCTAATGATACCCTATAAGTCAATGTACATCCAAGGGTTTAGCCTGTAGAGCGTCACAAAGAAATAGACATACATACATACATACATATATACATACATACATACGCTCGAAAAACATTACCCTCCGGCAGTCGGGTAAAAACAAGCCCAGCAATGAATAATTACCTTTCCAGGGTGGATTAAATGGGAGGGTGGCCCAGGATTATCTTCCTCTGCACCTCTGCCACCATTAATAGTATTTTCCAATGTTGCCCCTTTAGAGTGTGCTTTGGGATCATGGACCTTGAAACGAACTTCCTGAAAATGTAATTAAAACATTTATTATAAATGGTTTTATTACGGCCAGTAGGTCATCAGCCCGTATGGTCGTGATTGCACATGACTTTGAAAAAGGATATTAACGGCGTCGGGATGTGACGAGCCCATCGCCCACTGTTGGGATAACCTCTGTCATAGCAGAGATTATATCCCCCAGTGCAATCAGTCACACTGGTGGTAGGTCTTTTGTTGCAAGAAGCCGGCTAAGTAGGTACCACCGCAGTGTCAAATATTTTGCCGCCAAATAGTAGTGCTTAGGCATTACTGTGTTCCGGTTTGAAGGGCACTGTACGGCAGTGAAATTACTGGACAGAGGAGATTTATGAACCAATATCTCGAGGTTGGGAACGCGTGAGAGCTACAAGCGCTCATAGGCTACGGCAACCACGTATCATCTGGTGGGCCGTATGCTTGTTTGTCAACTTTTAACATAAAAAAAGGATAGCCTCATAGGGGCAATTTCGTTCTAAAAAATTCTTCCCAGTAGGCACTGGGAGAGGTAATAGAAGCGGCTACAAGCACAATACGAAATATTGGGGCGTCGTCTTGGGCAGTGAAGACAGTGTTGTGTGTGTGTGTGTGCGTCTTTGTAATAGGGTCATGGTCTAATAGGATCTGTCTATGACTCTACTAAGGATTCTCTCTAAGATTCTTGATTCAGTCACGTGGTCACCTCCATATATATGTAAGTAAATAATTTAATCCGATAATCTGGAGATCGATTCAAAGGCCTGTCTGAACAATGTCATTGATACTTTGAAGAAATGATTTCCAATGATATGTAATCGAAAATTTAGTGGGGCTTACCATGAAATTTTAGTGGGGCTTACCATGAATTATATCCAATTCAATTCTGACAGTAAATCGATTCAGATTGTATATGAGCTTGACGTAATAATATATATGTCATGGTACGAAATAGCGATGTTACTCAGTTTGGGTCTTAATTGAATCGTCTGTGTGTTCATGTTAAGCCCCGTGGACGTGCTAAAAAGTAGCACTCATATTGCTTAGTATGTCGTGGATGTCACCTACACTTATTTAAAAAAATTGCAACGTCTTTTTTATTTCATACCCTGTTAGCCACTTGTCAAGTATGATACCAAGATTTACTATAGGGCTTATCTTTGTGCGAGACGAAAACAACCAATAAGGGTATAGTTTCAAGTCCGTAGATCACCAGTAATCTTTATGAGGGCTTTGTTAAACAAGTTTCTACGCATCTTTCGAATTGATTGATTTTTTTTTATGATTGGGAAAGAGTACGAACACAGAATATCTAAATGAAATGGCAGTGTCCGTTCCCTTGTGTTACGTTCGATGAGTTGAAAGGACTGCACGCCAAAACCTTTCGTCTGTGCCCTTTTCGTCGGGATGTGACGACCCCATCGCCCGCTGTTGGGATAACCTCTGTCTGTCACAACAGAGATTATTCCACCAGTGCAATCAGTCACACTGGTGGTAGGTCTTTTGTTGCAAGAGGCCGGCTAGGTAGGTACCACCACAGTGTCCAATATTCTGCCGCCAAATAGTAGTGCTTAGGCACTACTGTGTTCCGGATTGAAGGGCATTGTACGCTAGTGAAATTACTGGGCGAACGAGATTTAAGAACTAATATCTCGAGGTTGGCAACGCGCGCGTGGCACCTACTAATGGTGCTGCAAGCGCTCATAGGCTGCGGCAGCCACTTACCATCAGGTGGGCCGTATGCTTGTTTGCCAACTTTAAAAAAAAAAAAAAAAAACACGTAATAAAGCAATACTTTAACTTGGACTGCAATGTATGCTATAGACGAGGTATTCCGTAAGAGACTGAGAGGCAAAAGAATAAGAAGATACAATCATTAAATCTTTGATATATACGCCTATCTATCCGATTTTTATTTTTTGAAGATTGGAGGCAAGATCTTATTGAAACCCGTTAGGTCTGTATAAATGAACATAGATAAAAAAATAATAATTATTGTTATAAGAAAAAATATTGTGATAATAGAGTAATACATAAAATTTCAATTAATAAAGATATTATTATTACATTTTATGAAAATATTGTATCAGCTGCTTGAAATATACGAAGTTTTATTTATTGACATGTCAAATTGGAACATTAAATCATGTAAAATATTATACTATATGAACATTAATCAATCAAGTGTTTTGTAACATTATTATATTACAATAACTATAATTATTATTATTGATCTGGTAAATTAAAATCATCTATATATTTTAATTACAATAGTAAGTACCGAGGGTCTTCCAGGTGGGCATCTCCCTAAGGTACCCATTTTGGAGAGTGTATGGGTATCTCCAACCGATGGGCAGTCGACAGGCATCTTTTTGTTTTCGGAAGCAATTTTTTGGATTGCGACAAACCTTTGTTTTCTCATTTGAATCCTTTTGGCCATGTATCCAACCGTAGCATATTCTGAAAAGATTGAGAACTCCCTCCGTATTAGAGTTCAATCACTTACATATATTAGTTTTTTTTTGCAACCCTTTTGAATAAATCATAAAAATCGCAAGTACAAAAATATTCCCTTTGTGGGATAACAATATAAAAATATTTATTTACCTAGTAAACTGGCGAATACCATCACGAAACAAGTGCCAAGGTACACATCAATAGATTTCACGTAAGATATTTTAGGCAAAGCGGCGTTTGTTGATGACATTAGAGTCGTCATTGTCAATACAGTAGTCACACCCAAGGCGACTCGGGCTGGTGTTGCATTACGGTTCAACCAGAAAGATACCCAGGATATAATTACAATCAAACCAGACGGAATATATATTTGAATCAGGTAATATCCCATAGAACGTACGAATTGTATTTCACAAGCCAATCTTGAGTAATTTCCTGTAAAAAGTTGTCAAAATTTTTAATTCTTTTATTATTTAAAATGGCCATATCTGTATTTCAAAAAATGTGTACTGTTTCAACGTCTAATATTTCTAAATAACTATTAGTATGTGAAGAATACAACAAATAATTCATTTCATTTTTTATGTGATAAGTTTTCTCTTGAGTTATAATTAATAGGGAATTACTTAAAGTAAATTAACTTTGCTAAAACACACAACTCAGTGTTCTTAGTGCAAAAATACAAAAGCAGGACGTGAAAAGAATCGTGGCTGTTTATGTTCAGTGTTTCACGTTTAGTAATGTTGTACTCGTATTAAGTTTTTCAGTCGCCTAGTTTTTGTCTTCCCCATTTTATGTACCTGTTGTGAGTGATATTTCCATGGCTCGTTGACGATGGCCGAGCACCTTGAACTGTGGTAGCGACACCTCGCTCGATACACCAACAGAGTTGGGCCCCTCGTTCCATTTGTAGCGGATGTCCCGCATGGTGTAGCCGACTGCACGCAGCGGATACATAAATGAAAAATACCCCAGGCCCATCGCAATGGGTTTTGTTGCTCGAGTCATTGTTCGGTCGGGGTAAGAGCGGGGAGTCGCATTATCAGCTTCGCGCGTCTTGTCGTGCGGTTGTAATGTCGTATTTAGCGTGTGTGCTTGTGTCGCGGGTCGAACGTCTGCACACGGGCTGAGGGAGACGGGGTTGGATGCAGAGCATGGATGGACAATGCTTGGACAGCAGGCATTGCGAATTAATTACCTGTAGTAAGAGTAACAACGGTTGCACTCTGGCGATGTCCCAGCACACGGAACTGCGGTAACTGGACTTCGTTGCTCATGCCGACACTCATTAGACCGTCCTTCCAGTGGTACCGAATGTCTCTCATTGTGTACCCGACTCCGGAGACATGCCAAACACACAAAACGCTATCACTTACGCTGCGAAGTTTCGCGTATCCCTCACGCGCCTGGTGTCGTTGGGACTCGCGGGACCATATGGCGAGACAAAACCAAGCTGAACCGAGGCGGTATAAAATATAGCTCTCGAACTCGGATCGGCTCGGAATGGATGATAGAAAAATATAAATCTACTAATTCTATCTATCTGTGTGATAACAAACAATAAAGTTCTAATATAAAATATGTGTCAGAATTGAATAAATATAATATAATTGTGTAATTAAAGCATTCAGAGGTGAGACTCATGCAAGGATTATCAGTCAGTGTGCGATGTGCTAAAAAGCGTGCTTATAGCAATGTATATCGAGGTGCGTGACGCGATGTGCATGAGGATGAGTGAAAGACAGGCGGGTGCTGACGATAAGGAATGCGAGGGTGTGCGGGTGATTTGGGGGTTTGTGTTCTGCGGTTCGCGTCTGCGGCACGGCCCTCGGTGGTTGAGCAGATCCCGCGGTCGCTGTACCCCGCCTCCTTCGGCCCGCTCAGCTATCGCAGCGTCGATGTCACAATATCAGTTCTTTCGCTTAATGCTCGTGAGGACAAAGGCTTACTATTTTACGAGTCTGCCTTCTGCGGGTGCTGTATGCGAGAAGGAGACGTTCCAATTTATGAGAACACGAGGGTAATCACAGCACGTGTCGACGATTAAGTTGTACGCTTGTGCTCACAGGGTATCCCTGAGTAGCATCTGTGATACAATAAAGTGGTCACAACACAATATCATTAAGCCTAGTGATAATTTGCTTTGTGGTTATAATCAAATTAATGTTTGCTTTAGGTGAACACACACGCACATATATCTCTTAAATAGAATATTAATTATTATTTTTCTATCATCATCAAACGTTTTTGGTCTCGACGTTTATTTGAATACTTGATGTTATTTCAAGTTACGACCGACGGAGGCTCCACTGCCTTACATCATTAAATATTAAACATTTGCACGATACATATTAAAGCGTGTCTAAAATAAATCACACTTTTAAAATAGTAAATATATAGATTACACAAATTTTAAAATAGTTAATATAAAGATATATAATAAATATTTTTAAAAATCACATATAATTTTAGTGTAATTTACATAATTATAACACTGAAATATATCCACATATATATATATATATATATATATATTACATATATATATATATATATATATATATATATATATATATATATTACATATATATATATATGTATATATATATATATGTTCAAATTGTTGCCAGGATACTTACATATACATATATATATATATATATATATATATACATATATATATATATGTTATATATATATATATATATATTACATATATATACGACACCGTTGTGGCGTTGTGGGTATGAGTCTGCCTTAAGCCTCGACGGTTGCAGGTTCGATTCCCGCTCGGAGCAGATGTTTGTATTAATCGTACAGGCATGTTTTCCGGTCTGGTTGTGTTTGTCCTTGTCCTTGTCATATGTATATATATATATATGTTCAAATTGTTGCCAGGATACTTACAACTCTCGATTTCAATATGACATAGCTGACGATCCATAGGAAAATATTGCAGATTCATTGGACAAGAGGCGGTTATAGTTAATCTGAAAATCCAATTTGATTTACGTAAAATACAGTATGTATGATATTAATAATTCCAGTATAAATAGGAAACTTTATTTCAATACTTTCTACAGACGGTAGGCTTTTTATTGCAAGAAACCGGCTAGGTAGAAACCACCACAGTGTCAGATATTTCAGCGCAAAGCTACTGTATGATCCAGGGATGTGCTAGGTGTTGGAAATTGACCACGCGGAATATTAAGGTTTATGTAGATGATTTATTAAGTTATTTACAAAGAATTAGTTTGAATGCTATTCCGCGTCGTTCGCTCGGTCAACTCACTAATCTTTGCTCTGACGGTATAATTTGTAGGTATAATGTAGTCTAAATTACTATACTAGTATAAAGTATAAAGATACTAAAAAAAATGTTGTACGTTAACCGTACAGGTACTGCTCTTTGTATCGAACATTATTGTGTTTCGGTTTGAAGGGCACTGTAGCTAGTGAAATCACTGAGCAATAGAGATGTAAGCTTACTCGTTACCGACCTCACGATAATTTATATCGTGGGGTCGGTAATAATCGTAAATATTTTGCTCGTATTAATTATAAATAGCTAGCAACACCCGCGGCTTCGCCTGCGTTGTTGTAGTTGCTATACCAACTAAAAATTACCGCGCGGTACTACGCCGCCACCCCCTTTTACAAACTTTCGAATCAAAAGCCCCGACACTAAGTTTCAAGCTTCTAGCTCTAAATATGACGATACTTCCATACAACTTTTCATCCCCCTTTTCAATCCCTTACAACCCTTTCTTCGCCTTAAATTAAAAGTAGCCTTTGCTACAGGCTCTAGACTATTTGTGTAACAAATTTCATTTAAATCAGTTTAGTAGTTTTGGAGTTAAAGTGCGACAGACAGAGAGACAGAGTTACTTTCTCGCATTTATAATATTAGTAATGATAAATACGAATTTTTACTGTACCTGATACTTCTAGTAATTGAGCCCGAATAGTGAATACGAATAAATTCATTGCTAGTAGTCGCGATGTGGAAATACGATTGTTTTTCGTTAACGAAAAATGTATCAGGTACCCATATATTCTTAATGAATTCAGAACCAACAGATAAAGTCTCAACACCAAGTCTCTTTTTGTATGCCAATCGAGGGTCCGTCCAAAACTGTCTGAAGTAGAAATCCAATGTGAAATCCTGTAGAGAAAAATAAAATCATTGTAACGATGCATTAAGTATATAAAAACAATCGAGTGAAAGTTTTTTTTTATTTATGAAATCGGGAAATATATATATCTTTCAGAACATAGGTCTCGCGTAAAATATAATAGCATAATAATTTAATGAATTACTGAATATAAAGTGAGATCTATCAATTAATTAGCGACGATTATAATTTAAAAAAATAATACAATATATTTGTATACTATATAAAAACATCTAACACGTTTGCATGCTGATATTATAACTTCAATCCTAAGTGACACAATCAATATAGCGATAGTGGGTAGTCTAACCATCGTTTCTAACATTAATTCTGATACTAGCGTTTAGTTACCAGAAGAATTTATAATTAATACAAATTACACTTTTAACAATGCTACATATAATGGACAATTTGAGCGAAGCTTGAAACGATACAACAAAAAGTGCACAGTGTTGTGTGACACAAAAGCTTGGGTAAATTTTGTGAGGTCTAAAAATGAAATGGGTGCTTGTGGTGGGATAGGGCGAGGTGAGTGGGTGGTGGCGCAGGCTGGCACCCACGGCTCGATAAAGGCAATCTCTTAATAGAAGCTAACAAGCCGACAAGTACACAAACTGCCACGTGAATCTGAAGAACAAAAAACATTCATTGTAGATCCCGTGTCTTTGAGACACATTTAACAAAACAAACAACCTCTCTGTGTTTCCACTTCGGGGTTTTTACCCAAACGCCTAACAGCTCGTAAAGTTCCATATTTTGGAAGACCGGGTAAAGTGGGTTTACATGTTACTGTTAATATCTACATTACACTAAATTATAAAATATTAAAAATAATTTAAGCGAATAGAAAAAAGTAGGGCTATAAAAACCGGTGTTCCAAATTACTTGAGAGCGTGGAAGGTAACGAATATTTAGGCAATTTCAGTAGATACACATATACGTACATACACATCAAACTACGAAATGAGTTACGAAGAAATAAACAGTCGTCGCAAATCCATAGAGAATTTTACTTTAAGTAATTTCAGTGCATTGCTGCAGCAGATAAAAAATAACTATTTAGAAACGAAGTGTTGATGTATCATGATTGCAATATTAAATTATATTTAATATGTTCATAAGTACGTATATTTGTAATGTGAAAAAGAATCTGCCCTTAGGTGTCGGATGCTAGAAGCCAGTTTTACAAGCTTACAAATAGACAAAAGAAACGCCATCACCACTTCGAGTTAAATAGATTCACTTGTCTTTGGAATTACGAAAACTGCTGGACACACAACCTGATAACTTGTTAAGTTAAAACGGATTGCTATTCTTATTATGACGTCACAAAGCAATTTGCTTAACACAAGTTATGGGTTCTGGGGACACATAATAAGAAAGCAGGTTGGCTGACAAAGGGCGTTTGCTCCACGAAACGCGGACATGCTCGCAGCCTCGTATCTGGGGCTGCTCGGTCACAACGGCTGCGGCCAGTGTGACCGAGACAAGCGTGAGCTGATAGTGGCGAGTACCATGAGCACTTCGGAGACGGAGCTGATAGAGAGCACATACATGGTGACGCCCACCTCCACTGGCGGACCTGCAATCAAGCCCAATTGTGAGTCGCGCGCGCGCCTCGCGCCGTGAAAACCAAACCAGAGGACGATGACGTGCCCCATCGCCGGAGTGGGGCCAGAGGCGCGGGGTGCGTGCGAAAAGGAAAACGCGTCGATATTGCATCGATGCGATCACAATCTTGTCGCGATTGCATCGTTTCGCGCCTAACAGAATCGAACCGTGGACACGGGTGCTACAATGAACGGTAATGCTGGTGATTGCACTAAAGGACATATCTTGCTATGTATGCGCTGTGTCTTTAATATTGCTTTGAATATGAGATACCATTTTCACTTCAGACAGAGAGCTGATGGAGAGCACGTACATGGTAACCCCCACTTCCACGGGTGGTCCTGAAAACGACACAATATACACATGACATGCGGTAGTTTAATCCCGCGTAAATACCGTATGATTAAAATAAAAGTCCCTTATATTACAGTTTTATTAGTAAAAAACATATTCATTTAAATGTAATACACAAAATGTGGGGAAGGAACCATAATATATAATTTAAAGCATATTTGAGAAAATAAAAAATAATTGAAATTCTTCTCATAATGAGCACGGTTTATATTATTTCATGCGATATCAACTCTTTAATTTTATTTCAAGCATTTGTAAATTTTATTTATGTGATAAACAATAGACATCTTTAGCGTAGGTTAGCGAATCTATTTGACAGTTAAATAACGTCACATTAGATAACAATATTACAGGTCACAGAATATAAAATTATACCATAATAGCGGTTCGCCCCCTCTGGGTACTATTAAATAAACCTTCCATGAGAAATCACTCAGGCTGACGATAAAAAACTGTTTTACATAATATTTACTAATTCCTATGTAATTCGGTTTACTGATTCCAAAAAAATATATAAAATAGTCGTGTCACCCACCAATTTCTGACATTTTAATATTCATTAAAACCTATTTATGAAGCAAAATATATAAAAAACTATTTTTAACAATTTCAATATTTTAAAGTTGTCAGTACAAACTTAAAATAAAATGTAATTAGATTAGTAGTTCTGTTTAATGACACAGCTGTTGGTTTTCTTACAATAATTTTAACTCCTAAGATAAGCGATTTAAAAATTAAAAATGAAACTTGTAGGACGCGTGATAGGAAAGAAGTTCCTGCGTTTCATTTCATTTCCTGCTGTTTTTTTTCAACGTCAATTTCATTTAATATACCAACCCATACCACCCCACCCCATGTCAACCCTCGCAACCGCACACCATGAAACCCCACACCATGTCACCCCGCGCCACCGCTTGCAACTTTACTTGGTACCTTTTGCTATTTCCAACACCAACCAGCCCAACTCGCGGTAATCGCTTAACTCTTGCCCGTTTACCCCTTCTTCTTCCTAGCATTATTCCCGGTATTTTATTTTACCCAGGGTCTGCTTATTACTCTTATCCGGATTTGACAGGTTACTAGTTTTAAACAAATCCGCCCCGCCCGTTTACCCTTCTAATATAAAAAAATGCAAATAATTTTTGAAGGACATAAAAAATATGGATATTGGATACATCTTCATCATTATTAAAATTAATAAATAAAATATTGCAAATAATTTAATTTGCGCAGTCCCTTTTATCTTTTTATTTCAAAATTATGTTCGCGTTCGTATATGGAGGAGTGGTATCAAGTATTAAAAAGGTCAACGTAGAAAAGTCGCAGGGGAAATTAGCTGTCATCAAACAAATATAATTTTTCTATCAAAACCCATTTCAAAGAAAATAAAAAATAAAAATTCTTCACACTCAATTGCTTTAGGAATATTGCTTGTCGGTTCGAATCGACTGTTTCAACAACAGAAGCTTAACATACAAAAAAAGTAATAATTATGTATATATTATAATATTTATAATTATATTTTTAATTACATTTTTACACGAGTGCATAGATTTAAATTCTAAAATTAATGCTGCAATCGAATATGGGCAAATTTATTCATGTACATCATGATTCTATCTGAACAATAGCGTGAATTTTGCTATTTTGAAATTCCCCTTTAGATATAAATTACTTGAAGATTGTCTATAAATAAAAAGTAGCAAGTGATGAAGTTAAAGCAATTTTATGGGGATTTATTAAACTAATTTCCAGCTCTACGCTAGAAAGGCCGTCAAGTTTTAACGTGCGAAACTTTATTATAGTCTAGAACAAAAGCTATTTACGTTTTTTAGCTCATAATGTTTGTATTACTTTACGTTATAAATACTACTTTATGTTTTAAAATGAAATATTACATTAGAGAGAATTAAAAGAAGTAAAACATTCTCACCCGTGGATTATTGTAAATCACGGAAATCGCGGGTGGCAATGTCCTTCTTCTCTCCTGTGGTTCGTATACAATTTTTTTCTCCGATGAGAAGATCGCTTATAGTCCCTGGTACGAGGGATAAACGGAAAGTAAAGTGAGTTAATTAGTGTCATCTTGCCAAGAGAGATTCGGGCACTTTTAACCCTCGCACCAGAGCCTTAAACCTTCGTATTTTTCGATATACTTACATACATGTATATTAAAGTTACAAAAACGTCTTTGATCAATTAAACAAATTTTTAGGATGTAAATTAGTTCAAATAATGCCTTTAATGAAAAACCCTGTGAAATTTATACGTAAAGTGCTTATTAAAGTTAGTGTTTGTAGTTTTACTTAATCCTGGTCACTAACCTCCATAGTTAGGTCTTACTCTTTTGTCGTAACTGATGCTGAATGAGTCCAAGATGGCTGATATGTTGACGTCACCAAACATACCACCTCCACCAGCGCCTCTGTAAAAAAACAGAAATATTATTGTTAATTATTTCGTTATTAATTTAGGTTAATCTAAGTCATGTGAATTAATGTTTTAACAAGTTAAAAAATTGCTGGTGTTTTGGAATACCGGGCTGGGCTCTTATCATTTGTATATTCATAATACCATCAGTTTACCATGGGATAAGCTCAGCTAAGTGTTTTGCTTAAGAGGCCCTGGAATGCGTTACGCAGGAGATCCAAGGATCTCTCGCACGCACTGTTGGTGGCCGACCACCGAAAAGTTCTTAGTGGGACACCATTGACTTGGTAACATCTACACACAACTTCTTAATCCAGTCTGATAAAAAAATAAGAAACAAGGACCCCAATTTCGAATCCTAAATCTGAAAAGTTTTGTTACAATCATTCTAAACGAACTAACACCGTTAAAGTTTAAAAAAAAAAAAAATTGTCAAAGGCTTACATATTTTTCTACTCGATTTTCATTTACTAAGAGTGTTAAAATCTATAAGTCCCGATATATTCGTTGACAGAAACGATGAAAAAAAACGGAACCATATCAGTTGGAATAGAAAAACTTTTTCAAATGAAAATTTTATTCCTTACATTTTGCAAAGAGCAAACATTGAATTCAAATATCGTACATCACGACGGAAAATGAAAAAAAAATATCACGATCTGTTGCTTTTATATTTGAAAAGTTGTGTATCTGATTTTAATTTAGTTAAAGATTTTATTCATATACTTTTTGATGGTCAAAATTTAATGAAAATAATTTTAAAATATTTCAATATCCTGTGATGTGATACTAATTAACACACCGTTGTGGCGTTGTGGGTAGCGAGTCTGCCTTAAGCCTCGACGGTTGCGGGTTCGATTCCCGCTCGGAGCAGATGTTTGTATTAATCGTACAGGCATGTTTTCCGGTCTGGTTGTGTTTGTCCTTGTCATTGTGAATGTTTCCGGACCCCGACACAGGATATAATTATCCTAATGGGGGCCGTTGAGTGTGTAGCGTTTATTTATTATTATTATTATAATTAAAGAGATTTTATTAAATTGACTCGTAAATATAAGTGACTTTAAAATAAAATATCTTTGCTCAGGGACATAAAGGGTCAACACAATTTTCAAATTTTAAATTTGAAATAGTTTCAAGGAGGTTTGCCAATATTGAATGTTCTAATTTTGAATTTTAATTCTCTTTGTAGCACTATATTTTTGTATAACAATATTTCAAAACTACTTTTAAAAATAATAAATATCATAGCGTATTCCTAGTTGAATAACCTCTTTAATATTAAGAATGATGTTTCCAAGAGAAAGACTAGTGATATTATTAAGAAAGCAAAGATTACGTAATAGATTAGGTATCTATTTCGGAATTGACAAGTGTTTGTCTAATCTGCGGATATCACTTTTTGCGTCTCTATTGTGGTCAATAACTAACAAAAGCTGACATTGATGTTTTAACAGCATTGAATATATTTTATTTTATAATAATAATCACTACATAGTATAAAACAAAGTGGCTTTCTCCGTCCCTATGTATGCTTAAATCTTTAAAACTACGCAACCTATTTTGGTGCGGTTTTTTTTAATAGATGGAATATTTATATATATAATAACATCCATTAAATAGTGGAGGAAAAAAAAATATTTTTGAGGTTTCTAATGTGATATCGTAAATAATTACATATAAAGCGTGCGGGCTACGAGCAGTAATGAATAACTCTAGAGCGTAAGGAATGGCAGATTACTTAGAGATAGTTCCGTCCTGAACAAATTTAGATAACCAATTTTTTTTTTATTTTGCGAAAAACATTCTAAATTTGCATTCAATGTGCATTGAATTCGAATTGCAAATCGAAGTCTTTGTATTTATTTTTCCCAATAATTGATAATTAGTCACATAATACGAGAAAACGATCGGATGCTATTTTACAAAGCGAAATTGATAAACGAACCAATAGTCTACTCAATAAAAAGCCCTCTACGTAGCCTTTATTCAAGGGAGTCCTCACCGTGAGTGCACTGAGAGATTTCAATACAGTTCATCTGGCGTACGGTACAGCACTTTATTTGTTCAACTATGCGAATGGTCGAAGTGCACATGGCAGCGACATGATCATTCAGTCGATCGATCTTCACTCACTTTATCATCGAAATGAAAACGTACTACTGTTATTTCTTTTAAATAATAATACTAACACTTTTTATTATTAGCGACCAATAAAAAATTGCTTAAAAAACAAGTATATAAGAATGATGCTTAAAAACTATGACAACTTAAATAACAAGAATACAATTTAAAAAAAAGAAGTTAACCGAGTATGATAAAATAAAATACATTGAAAAAAAAGAAACGCATTTGACGACCAGCGACTACGCTAAAAAGATGAAATAAAGAAAAAAAAATAGGACTAGAAACTCTTAATCCTAACTATAAATACTCTTATATAATAACAGTTATGGAATCAATATACGCTACATGGCAAAGATAAATAAAATATATAAAACATAATATTATTCCAAAAATCTATAGAACAGTTTTACATTTTATGTTTTAATTGGAAATATGTGTATTAAATATACACTGTTCACTTTAATAACTTTAGCATTTCATAACTGAAACTGAATTAGTTTCAGTTATGAATTCTAATTATGAATTGGAATATTAATTAGTAAACATTTGATGCGCTTAGGTTTAAAGCGAATTATACCGCTGAATTGTGAGGCGTTATTTACCGGTCTATTCTGTGCTATAGTGAAATAATAATTAGTTTCGTGTTTGCAAATATAAATATCATTTTTTTTATTTACAAAATGGGTAAGCTGTTGATCTCCATCCAGCGCAAAAGCATATATGAGGTCTACGATGGAGCGAGCATAAGAAGCCCAGGCAAGCAAGAGCTCGAAGAAGTTCAGGTTGTGAGCGTTTGGAAATACAAGCGCTGGAAAAGCATTCTACTCCCTGGCCGTGAGAATTATGAAAGAAGATCGAAAGCGTAAAGTCGAATGTTGGTTATGTCGACCAGATATGGGTGGTACCCCACAGTGAGCCTTGTATCCCGGTAGTAAAACGGCGATGGCGGAAAGAGATTTGTTGACTAAGAATAATTTAGTGGTAGTAGAGCCACACTTCTCCCAGCACAAATGGGTGGATTTGACCAGGGGAGTATATATTGTATATTTAGTTATTTTTCAATCTGAAACCTTTTGCCAAATTCATGTCTAGTACATAAACGGACAGAAAAGTAATCGCAAGCTCTTACCACTATTGATTGTGTGAATGAATACTAACAATATTTTCATTTTATTTTAAAACTGGCAATATTTGTTCATAACACCAAATACCTTTTTTTATTTTTTTACTATAGAATTCTTTTAAATTCTTATTAAAATGTCTTGAAAGACAAAGCATAAAAGGTTTGTACTTTTGTCTTAACTGCAGTCAGCACTTTAGCTTATTGAAGATAAAAATAAACTGAATATTCTTAATGAAAGAATTAAAACCATTGCTTCACGGTTCTGATCACAAAAAATATTTAATTTAACTTCGCCTGTGACATTTTATAAATTACTCTTTAAAGAATAGTAATTTATATTATAAATATTTTTTACTATTGAATCACACTGATTCAAAGTTGAATGACCTTTTGATCAGGCTTACTAAATACAATTTACGGGTAGCTAAAATTTCTGGAATTAGTTTGAGCTGATTGCTGCTGGGGAAGATTGATATTTGTACTATGATAACTTTTGCCAGTTATTCATCTGGAAGGAATCCTTCTAATAAAATAAATGTGAACGCTTGTATGTTTAATTCTTTAGATGTTCGTTACTCAACCAAGCAAAAACGGATAAATCTTAGGTTAGGTTGGATTCCCGTGGGATTATCAAAAAATGTACTGCAATTATGTTTACTCAATCATACATAGCTAAAGGGATTGTAATGAAATTTAGCACACTGATAGCTTATTATCTGCATTACTAGTTTTTACAATTGGGTGGCGGAGATGTTATAATATCAACCGTGACCAACAGCTTAACATGCTCTCTGAGGCACGGTTGGCAGAACCACAAGGACAATCGCCCAGACCGAGAAAAATCAATACAAATATCCGCCCCGAGCGGACATCAAACTAGAGACCGTCGAGACTTAAGGCAGACTAATAATACTACTCTCACATTACATTGAATAACATAAAATCCATTCTCAGTCAGTATATATAACACAGAGAGTCATTATAGAAAATTTCAAGTCAATCGAGCATACAGTTTCAGAGATCTCGTTATGACTGAGTAGTACTTATATACATAATACATGTATATATATAAAAATAGATCAACACTGTAGTAAATAGCTTGCTTCATTTAAGTTCACTCTACCGTTTTTTACGGCACAACGGCTTTACCAACTTAAACTTTTTTTTTAAGGATGTTTCAAACTGGAGTTTATTTTGAGCGTTTACGATCGTTGCCGCATATGTTCTTACAAGCTCATTTCATTTTGAGCTTGCAAAATTTGAACTCGCTTACACAATACCCACATATACACTCCAACCGGTATTGGCGAATGTCAGTATCATTTTTATTGAGCTTTATATTACACGCTTATACGAGCGTACATGCGCGTCAACGCTCGTACGAGTTGCGCATGTGGTACAACGGGTATATAAGCACCTCGTGCGTTCGTATAAACGCTGGTCTGAAAGCGACCTTACAGTAGTGATTGTTATTTTCTACAACGCTAAATTCTAAACGTATTTCTCAATATGTTTGTTCAACAATGGAATAAGCTAGCTTTGAGATTCTCGAACATCATGCGCCATAAAGACCTTTTGTATAAAAAATAAGAAACCCGTATCCGTGAAAATCGCTTGATTCGTATTTATCTCATATAATATCGTGGTATAAGTGTGTGAAATTGATATAAGGTACTTAAATAATAACGTTTTTTTTATGTCATGACGATTGGCAAACAAGCATACAGTCCGTCTGATGCAGCAGCCTACCTATGAACATTTACAATACTTGAGTTATCACATGCACGTTGCCAACCCTTGGGATAGAGGAAAAAAAGGGAAGGAAATAATCGCTAACTCTAGATAGCTGAATTTGCTCTTATCCAATTAGGTACTGTTTCGCCCTTTGGTTTGCGGAGCTCAGATCGCAATCGCTCTGTATGAAACTAGTCAATCTGTCAAATCAGGATAAAAGTATAAGAAGATCCTGGGTAAATACCGGGAGTAGTGCTAGGAAGAAGATATTTTTAAAATTATATATAAATATTATATGACATAAATATTTTTAAAATCTTTAAAAAATGTGTATATATACCTATTGATTATTTTTGTTTCTCTGGTAGATATATCATGTGATAATATCTGGTATTTATATTATATGCAATTATCAACGAAAAATGTTCTTTCATTATAAATAAAGTGATACAAGCTTTGAATTATACTCGAAACATTTCCATATTCATTAAAAATACGCAAAGTACTTTAAAAAAAAAACTAAAAGAACACTTGTATAGAAAACCAAACAAATTAAAAATATTTTTATACATATTAATTAAAAATGTGTAAATAATATAACAAAATAATATTATTGTATAAAAAGCTTGGGTGCTTTTTACGACGTTATCAAAATGATAATCCTTCTGTCAATATCCATAACTATTTTTTTTTAAGAATATTATCAATGCATTTTTCAAGGCATTACTAATATTCCTATTGCCCCTCCAAATAAGCTCGAAGATTGCGCTAGGAGTGGGTACGATAATAGACCAAGGGGGCCAGGATCCAACCCGCGACTCTCGCGTTAACGGAGCGCGGTCGGCCCTTCTACCGTTGAGCTATTCAGGCTTCACACCATGCACCCCACGATTTTTCAAAAACGAACGAACAATTCAAAACCCATTAAACTAACAAACATTTATAAACATTTGCACTTAACAAACATCAATTCAAATTTCAATTTCCATTAATTTAGTTAAATATTTATCATTTAACGCTTTAGTTCTAGTTGTGCAAACGTGAGTTGTATTAAATATTTAAGCAAAGAGCGAACCGACTTCAAACTTTGTCAGAGTTAATTACTAGACACTAATTGCGTTTAAATAGTAAATAGTGTTAAAGCGAGCTCCATCTATAATAATATACCAAAAAGTGGAAGACGAGAAAAAATTGGGTCTTTTAATATTTATATATGCTACTCTCAATGGCCGTTACTGCAATAGACAACTTGTCTTAGCGTGTTGTATTTTAAATGGGGCTATCTTCATCGACCAGCCAAGTTGAGGACCCAGGGTTTTCACTTCTATGGTATTTTTCAATAACTGTATTTTCGTTAGTTAACGTGCATCCACATTCAACACAAGCCAGAATACTGTTCATATTCATAATAATATATATATGGGATAGCTGTATATAGCCCCTCTATAAAGTCATAATTTCAATAAAAAAAAACTGTATTTTCTGTCTCTCATCGAAAAGGCTAAATATTTTAGATACAATTTTAAAACTACGGCCATTGTTTTCTATTTACATTGCACGTAGAATGGAATGGGATGGAATGTTTCTCGAGTGGCGACCGCGCAATCGGAAGGTGCGGCGTGTGTAGACAACGTGGATTGATGACCTGGAAAAGGTTGCGGGAGTCCGCTTGATGTGGGTGGAAAGGGCCGATAATTGTGACACACTATGTCCCGCAGTAGACGTCCTTAGGCTGATTTGATGATGACAATGATGATATACTAGATTTGTACATAATATGTGTCTATGAATCTAAATTTAACATCATTCATTACACGCCAATATGAATTTTATAAAAACTGGTGGTGTAATTATATGTTGTAGTCAAAATTGTAGTATCCATTAAAAAAGAATAACATATTAAAAGGAATGAAACCTTTGCATGCTATCATTATCGGCATTGCAATAATTGAATCGAGCCTTAAGTGCGCTTTTGATATAACATGTTCAATACAATCGGAAAATATTTTAATAACCAACTTACGGCTTACATTCTTCAATAGTTGTAAGAATTATAATATGAATTTTGCTAAAACCGTGATAATTTTTTTTGTTGTAGACAAAACTTTTCGTTGTCTCATGTAAAAAATTTTGTTCTAAAATATTACTCATTGCTAGATTTTGATAAAATTTTATTTGAAAAATAATTTATTTGATAATGCAGAGGGCATTCTTTGTCCTTTAAGAATAAGTTTTACAACTCTCCGATGAGGTTCTATAGCCGCGGTTCGGCCTCGCAGGAGGACAACCTATGGACTAAATCAACTTTGAGAAAGCTGCACCTTTCTCTCGGCTTATCTCAGTACTCAGCCACCCCCTGTACTGTCAAGGCCGGCCACCAGTAATACACAATCAGAAAAAATATGTTTCACACCCAACAAAACAATTAGTAGGCTCTTGTTACGGACTTGTCAAACTGTATTTTTTAAATAACTGATTACGTAGTTTTTGATTACGTAATTAAAATACATTGATATTTATTACTAACTTTTAATTGAAGCTAGTAACCATCATGTTGACTTCAGAACTCTGTTGTCTATGCTTAGCGAGTTAAAATCAGAAGAGTTTTACAAATACAGAAAGGAATTTGCGAAATAACTTGAGAGTTTGGAAGACGTATTGAGTTTTGCTTTTGAAGATAATAAACGAATAATATTTAAGATAGAACAATGACTTTTCCTCAAACAAATTTTGTCATCCTGCCTTAAATGTAGAATTTCAAAACAATCTTTCGTCAGTGCAGCTTTACAATGCTCAAGGAATGTTTCCTTATTCCAAACCTTTGCTTTGTTTTTTTGCTGAATAAATTTGACAAAACAATAAAAGAAAGAAAAAATGTGTTTGTAATTCTGAGTTTTATTTTCATTTTCTGGTTCAAAAGTGGCGAGCAAGCGTACGGCGTAATCAAAGGGAAATAACAGAGAGAGTGTGACGGATTTTGGCTCTCATATGTACAAGTAAACTTAGAATGAAAAGTAACAGTACATATATTGCATATATAGCAGTACCTATTTCATATCAGGGTTCTGTGAGAACTTCTCAGTCTTCACTGCCATAGACTTTCGACCTTTATATTTATAGTAGTTATTATTTTTCGTAAATAGTGTTTTTTGAAAATTATAATTATTTAGATACGAATTATTAAATAATGGGCAAATACGAGAAAAAGGAAAAACTTTAGTGGACTGGAGACATCTAGACTAGAACCGGGGTTTCCTTTGCCTGAAAACGAGGATAAAACGACATTTCCTAAAAAATAATTCTAGCTAGACCGATTTATCGCCCCCGAAACCTTTTGCATACTAAATTTCATGAAAATCTTTTTCTAAGATTCAGAATATATACACATATAATCAAGAATTGTTCAAGAGTGTTGAAAAATAATCTATTCTTGTGTGTGTGTGTGTGTCTGTGTGGGTGCGTGTATGAGTTTCACGAGAAGCTAATTATATATAACCTATAATAAATAAAACAAATACATAGTTAAATATTATATTGATGTGTTCGAAACGAAACTTTATAATTCTAATAAATAGCAACATCAAAAGCAGACTTACCAATTTTACCGACGCAGACTCAAAACATTAACGTACACACATTTAATTCCTGTTTACAAACAACTTTCACTTTTAGCAGGAATTCTACGTTATTTCCAAGAAATTACGAGAGCGAGTTTATTTTACTTTCCATGAATGAAAACCATCCATGTTTTTATCACTGTCTTTTCATTTTCATTTTGCTAGCAAAAGCGATTGTCAATTCAACAGTCTAAAAAATAAGTTTCAAGCGTCTAGCTCTAAAAGTAACAACACTCCATCCAACTTTTCATCCCTCCCTTTCAACCCCTTACAACCCCTTTTTTTGTTTTTATCACTGTCGTTTCATTTTCACTTTGCTAGCAAAAGCGATTGTCAAATCAACAGTCTAAAAAATAAATTTCAAGCTTCTAGCTCTAAAAATAATGACACTCCATCCAACTTTTCATCCCTCCCTTTCAACCCCTTACAACCCGTTTTTCCCAATAAAAAGTAGCCTAAGTCCTTTCTCAGGCTCTACACTATCTGTGCACCAAATTTTATTTATATAGATTCAGTACAGTCAGTGTTACTTTTGCATTTATAATATTAAGTACGGGTAATTATTTTAACTTTAAACTAGGGTTTATTCTGAAATAAATTTTGTCTTTAATAATAAATTACGTTTCAAGGATAGTCAACAATTAACAGACTAGTTAAAATTGAAGCTTCATTTAATATTCTTTTGTAAAATTGTTTCAAAGAAATACTAATTGTATAGAAAGTTGACATAGCGGAAAAATAATTACAAGCCATTACTGGTAGTGTAATTACGCACAATTATATATTTTGTGTATATTTCAAAACCAATAAAGAACAAGCTTTTATTTTCACTTAAATTACAACATATTTATAATTTGATACTAACTATATTTACACGTCCTATTTATTAACTATGTGTCAACGGGAAATTGTGGCAAGAATCGAAATCCACGCTGAATCGCAATCCCGATTCTTTGGGCAAAATTGAATCAGCCCAACCAATTGTTACCTGTAGAGCCAATGAGATCGGGGTAATATCTTTTAAAATTGCTTTGCACTAACGCTCCATGGTCCAAATGTTTCTGCAAACGGCACAAAGATATAATTTGGAATAAGTGACGAATATTTACGCCGCGTACAGAATTCAGCTCTTTCCGTAGCGGCCCCTACACGTAGCACCATCTCCCTGACATGAGACGGTGCCAACGTGTGTAATAAGTGGAATCTCACAAAAGGGTCCGTCCCTTTTCCCAGGGAGCCAGTGCTAAACCATCAGGTCTCTTATCATCATTTCGACTAATTCCATATGGCTCAATAAGAGCAAGCATGTCCATGGTGGCAAGAGCTCTTTTGATAAATGGCGTGACGATAAAGCCTACCTGGACTCCTAATATAATATTTCTCAACGAATTTTCTACTTTATAAATAAGAAACAAACTGGTTTTGCAGTGCAAAGTTTTAAATAAAGAGAAATAAAGCTTTAAATATTATACCCTTATTGAACAATATATTTCAATTGATTACTTAACTGGGCGTTATTAATCCGGTTATTGTAAACACCGAAGCAACAGACATTTTCAGTCGGGTACAATTGTAAGTCGCTTTGGAAAATACCTTTTTGAGAATTCGTTGATAAAATGTTTACGATTTTATATATTTTGCTATCCATTGATTCTTATGAATTAAAATATCTTCGTTACTTAATGGTGTTGATTATTGAAACACTAATTATTAAATAATTCGACCATAAATGCAAGAAAATTTTGAATCAAAATTTTATAAAAATACAAAGTAGTAACTTAATCTCATCGTAGATTGTACCATTACTAGCATTTACCCAGAGTCTGCTTATACTGTTATCCTGATTTGACAGGTTTCGTAAGAGAATAGTCCAAGGGGGTCACGATCGAACTAACGCACTAACGGAGCACAATCGGCCCTTTACACTTGAGCTATTGAGGCTGTTTTACACAGAGCGATAGCAATCTGAACTCCACAACCCTAAGTGCGAAGCAATCATTCATTGGATAAAAAAAAATTATAAGAGTTAACGATTATTATCAGATGCTATGATAACAATAGGATAACCATAAGGACCAACGCCCAGACCGAAACAGATATTTATAACAAAAATCTGCTCCAAGCGGGTATCAAACCCGCGGCCGTCGAGGCTCAAAACCGGCTCACTACCAGCATTACACAACATTGTACTACTACTATTTCTTTTAATTCTGTCTGTCTGAAACTGTCAAAAATATACACCATAAAATGTTAAAAAATTGCAAGTCTCGCAAAGGAGTTCTTCTACTACAAAAAGTGGTGAGATCTCATGTATAACTACGCCTGAAACTTGCCAGGTGTACGGTAACTTATTCTACTCATTCAAATACTTTTAGATTCCTAAAACTGCCAAGTTTCTGCCAACTTTCTTAAACTACTGGTTCAAATTGCCTGCTCGGTTACTGAAAATTCAGGCTTATAGTTTTATCCACAACGAAGTTATAGGGCGTCGAAAATAGCCTGAAGTGCTTCAAGAAAAGGAGGCCGTGCCGCTTTTTTGCTCGACTTGGCGGGGGCACTACCTTGCCCCCAGATGAAATCACAGTTTACTTATTTTAATTAATAGTGTCATAATTATATAGTTTCTCCTCAATACGGAGTGCTAATAAGCTAGACCACATCATATCATCCTAATTCCCCATCGGTTAACGCCGATAATTGTCTCCTGTAATTACGTTCCAGCACCATTGTCACCGTAAATTACCGTCGATCACCGCAAATTAGTCAAAACTAATCATTTAGAATAATTTAATGAACGTCGGAGAGATTATAATTAGATTATGTAGAATTAATTTAACCATCTTCAGTATCAGATCAATGGACGGGTCAAATTTAAAGACCAGGCAAATGCGTGTCGGACTAGCACCTAAAGAGTTCCGTACCACCGTATGATAATATATATTAATGTTAGAACGTTTTGTTACGTGCCCATTCGCAGATTTGGAATAGAGCACAGTTACAGAACAGAATTTCCAAAATATAGATCAATCGTAGTCCAAAATGATAGCCGAGGTCACTTTTTATTTATAAGTTGCCAAACAAGCATAAGGTCTACTTGTGTTTGTAAAAATAATCTAGGACATGACAATTGTAGATGCAAGGGCGCCAAAAACCTTACTGCCTCTACCTTGAAAATTTGTAAATCGGCCACTGCTTGAATCGCTTTTCGTATTGAAGTCGCTTATACCAGAATGACTCACTGGACTCGACGTCCCGCTTATATAGCGCGGAGGGACTTCAAAAAAGCTCCATCCACGGAATGTTATACGGTATTTTTCGAGAATACAACCTTCTAGAACTTACGCGTTACGAAAGAAAAAGACAGATAGAGTAAAAAGCTATTTCGAAATTTATGTCTCTAGTAATAAGGATCTTCGTAAAAGTATTTTGTAACAACCAACTTTGTGCTTCTTAGTTATATTGATGAAATGAACAACCACATTTTTTTTAAGTGAAACTTCTTTAGAATCTTTGTGATTTCAAACTCGATGAAACGAAGAAATAAGTCCATAGAGACACAAATACAAAAATGTGTAGGAATGAATGAGACAGAAATATACATTCTATTTTATGTTATCGGTCTCTCTTTGCGCCATGCTTTAGTGAGCCAGAGCGAGAGCGCAAATGTCGGTTTGTATGTATATATATGTATGCGTATTACAGCTTTTTAGTAACAAGTCAGCGTGGTGTGTTATTATTTAATAATGTTTGTGAATATTTTTATATCTTGTTACATATATTAAGTTTTTATTAATCTGTTCGTTGTTATTGTACTCTCACAAGCTGTTGTCTCACAAAAGTTAAATATTATGATAAACTTCTAGCCAATCAGGGATAAATCCTCTTAACGATTGTTGATGATCACGTAAATATTGCCTTAAGGCTACGTATCTGATTATTTATAAGTCACTGGGATTAATAGAATTAGTTCTGCTGTCACGTACGCAACATTATTTTATAGAGATACTAGCGGGCCCGGCAGACATTGTACTGCCCCGATAAAAATCTGGGACCCGATAGCAGCGCCCTCTACCCGGTGAAAGTTTTTGATTAACTAATAAGGCTATTAAAAAGCAGGGGTTGGTGATCAAAAAGTGAAAATTTAGGGTCGTATGTATTTTTCAATGCCACATAATAAAAAATAAAAAATAAAAATTTTATCCAAAAAATAAAATAAAAAATGTTGGAGTGGACACCCCTTATCACTGAGGGGTTTGAAAAATAGATAGTAGCCGATTCTCAGACTTACTGAATATGCATAAAAAGTTCATAAGAATCGATCAAGCCGTTTCGGAGGAGTATGGGAACGAACATTGTGACACGAGAATTTTATGTATTAGATTTTAATTGTTATTAATTACATTTCAAATTGTTTTTTCTTTTATTTAAAAAAAAACCTTATAAGACAAGACTAACGAAATTGAACTTGAAATTGTAACTTCTTTCGCATTTTATTAGTAAAAATTACCAGTCAAGTGCGTTGTGGACCACGCACAGTTGAATCTAAAGGGTTCCGCAGCATGGTTATATAATAATATATATATAATAATAACTTTATTTCGACCAACAATGGATCATATGTTGTTAGTAATACAAGTATCTTAAGCCTATTTGTTAGTAATTTCTTAAACTTATTTAACCTAAGACAGGATTAATTTGTCAGCACGTAAATCCGATAGCAGTGGTTCACATACAAACAACTTCTATTAACAAATGCTCTCAGGACGCCACTTGAGCTGGAAAGAATCCTGCGCAACAACGATGTGCACCGCTTTCGCATAATGGTATAAAACAGTCCACATACGCCTCGGCAAACATCCCCGATGCACTACAAAAACGAGGCATACCCATTAGCATCCTGAAAGCATTGTTATATTGTACACGCAGGGCGTTGTACTGTTTCCGCGTATAGTCTGCCCACAGGCTGCTAGGGTAAAATGTGGTGCAGTAAGCTCTGAAAAGCGTTATTTTGATTGGCATTGAGCAACGAGCAAACCTGCGAACAATCATATTTGCCCTAACAGACAAAGCCCTGAGTTCTCTCTCAATATCTGCATTGTCTTTCAAGTCATAGAATACTACATGGCCAAGATATTTAAAGCATTCAACTCTCTTTAGTGAAACCCCGTGTAACTTGATAGCAGGTACAATAGATGGAATCGATTTTCTCCTGGCCTGAAAGACCATGCATTCGCTTTTCTTACAGTTATAGACTAAGCCATGACGTTTGAAATAGATCTCACAAAGACTTAGCAGTTTTGCTAACCCACAGACAAACGCACTCAGCAGAACCATGTCGTTTGCGTAACTAATGTTATTAAGACAGACTCCGTCAATATGACATCCGACACGAGTGCTACTGAGCGTCTGTATTAGGGCATTCAAATACAGATTAAACAAGTTGGGTGAGGTCAGGCCACCCTGCCTCACCCCTCATTCCAACCTGTAAGACCTTGAGTAGCTCTCTGACCATCGCACAACAGTAACCTGATTTTTATACCAAAACTTAAAAATCCTGTTGATCTCTTCAGGCATGCCAGTGAGTTTTAATTTCTGCCATAAGATATCGTAATTAAAATGCCTTGGATAAATCGAGAAAACAGGCGTAAATGGGTGATGGCAAGGTTATGAAGAATCTTAACGGTTTTAAAAATAATAACGAATTAAAACCGACCGCAAAAATAAGTTGGTAATTTCATAGTAATTATTAAAAGTAATATGAAAAACAAAGTTATGGCAAAAACTTATATATCTCTTAAATTTATAGACCTATCTTCTTCAAACTAAATGTGGATGAAAGTTCATGTGGTATTCTACAAGCTCAAATTTTTCCAGAATTTTAAATCCCATAGTTCAAAAGTTAGAGGGGGACACGATTTTACGACTTTAGGAGCTAATATCTCAACAACTACTGGCTTAATGAAAAAACTCAAAATCAAACCTCCTTATCATTTTAAAAGAACTATCCAAAGATATCGCACACGTTGCCATACGTTGAAATTTATTTTTTCAATCGTCAGTTACATGTATGGACTGCTACCCTTAATTCATATATATATTAAGATTTTATTACAAAATCCTTGTGCGGTTCATGGAATACACCTAATTAGTAAATTTCGTATAGATAGAGTCAATGGTCTCCGAGTAAAATGACTGTGACATACGGACGGACAGACGGACAGACGGACGGACGGACAGACGGACATGACGAAACTATAAGGGTTCCGTTTTAGCCATTTGGCTACGGAACCCTAAAAATGATAATCAATCACAGAAAAAGTGTAATTTATTCTGTAACTTATTTTCAGAATACTTTGATAAGCTCATAAAACATTTTCTAATAAATACAATTTATGAAAAGCAAGGCAATTCGCTATTAAATAGAATGCAGAAAATGCTAAAGGTTCCAATGAGCTTATCTCGCCATCACCTGCGGCAAAGCGCACAAGTCTCGTTAAATTATTTATGTTTTATTAGCGATCATAAAGTAAGAGAACTATTAAAACCTAATAGGATTAATGAAAAGTCTTTTAACTTTTTTATTATTTTGTACATGTTGCTTATCTTATGTATGCGGCTTGTGATAATAAATAAATAAAGAAATAAACGTTGCACACTCAACGGCCCCCATTAGGATAGTAATATCCTGTGTCGGGGTCCGGAAACAATCACAATGACAAGGACAAATACACCCAGACCGGAAAATATGCTTGCATGGTCAATCCAAACATATTATTCTCCGAGCGGGAATCGAACCCGCGACCTGTGGCGTTTAAGGCAGGTTCGCTAACGCTGCGCCACAACGTCGTAACAATTATAATATAATGATAATAACCACAGGGGCAACACTCAATATGAGTTTGTATCTGTAAGTATCTGTTTTGGTCTTACCCGTCACTCTGAATTATCAGAAACGCACACAGGTCTTTCTCTTATTATAAAATCATTAACTATACTTAGCTTAAAAAATGATAATTCTATTCATTATATAAATAGCATATGGACTAGCTGGAACACTACCAAATATAATACCGTTATAACACCAAAAGAACGTGACGACAGTCCGTACACCAAGACACAATCGTTAGAAATGCGTACAGATAGATTTTTATGTAGTTGAGATCGAATAATATCTAAGTTTCGACATTTTGGTGTAGTTAACTTTTAATATCTAACTATCCCCGACTTATCATTATGTTGGTTTCTTGATGAAGCAGGGGGCAAGAGAACGGTGAGGGCTGAGCGAGAGCGGCCGCTGGGCGGCGAGGCGAGGGTGATAACATCAAACTAGTTTGTTCGCCCCGATCCGCTTTCTCCCGTTTTGTCCGCGTTTTTATAATACACTACGCTGTTGTATACATCACTGCCATATCACCACCGCCCCGCGGCCGCTCTCGCTCGGCCGCCGCCGTGGTCGTACTTACAGGCTTAATGACGCACGTTGTATATCAAACTTGACATACAACGTATCGTTAAATTTGTCCCAAATTGTACGAAGGCTATTCAAAATAAACAAAACACCGATAGAGGCTACTAACAGAATGAGTGGCAGTCTGATATTAAACAGAGTTTTAATAATTGAAGATGTTTTTTTGGGTATACTTGAACATTGAGGACGGGGAAGTGTTTTTTGTTAAGAATTATTAAAATATTCTTATTTCACTTCCAACTTAGCTCGTAAATTGTAGTACGAGTGGATAAGAATTTGTACAAAAGAAAATACAATTTTACGTATAATAAAGTTATTTTTTGCTTTTTATAGACATCAAAGTAATTATATGTATTAGCTTTGATTGTATAATCTAATACAAACACGGAGTCTTAATCTTATAATCCTTAGATCAAACGGCCTTTTATTCTTCTAAATAAAGATGCCTCATCAAATGTTTTTCTCAAGAATATAGAATAATGTGAGGATTAAATGGTTTGTCTTTTAGTTGACACCATATTGTCGCTATTTTTGATAAGTTATATAGGACACTAGCTTTTGTAGAAGCCTCGGTCGTTTGTTTTCTAATACAATATATAAATAATTGGGTCCCCATACAAATGTTACAGTACCTACCTATTTCACCCTCTTTATTTTTTTTTGTTTCTAATCTATATAGACCCATCTATATACATATGATATAAGTCATAGATATTAATAATAATTGGTTCAGCGGTTAAGGCGTGAAAGCATTACAAAAAAGTCACTTCAAAACTTTACGGTAGTAGAGCCATGCTTCTCTCAGCACAAAAGGGCCGGCTTGACCGAGGAAGTACTACCCTCTCACAGAAAATCGGCATCAAGTAACAGTACCATTAGGTACTGTTGCGTTTCGTGCGATGAGTGAGAGCGCCGGAGGCCCAATCTCCCACCCTCTGTTACCTTCTTTTTTCCCCTTCTCATCCCGTCCCTCCTGTTCCTTGGGTTGGCAACGCACTTGTGATGCTTCAGGTATCGCAAGCGATCATAGGTTGCGGTGACTGTTTCCCATCAGGTGAACCGTATGCTTGTTTGCCAACCGTCATGAAATAAAAAAAAAAAACTTTAAAACTAAATTAAAAGCCTTTGACCTGTGATTGTGGGTGGAGGTGAAAGCCTTTTTGTCAAATATTGTACATTCATCGAAAGTTGGTTTGTAAGCGGAACGGATTTTGAACGGATATTTAAAATCTTTATAAGGTAAATACAAGGTAAAATCTATCAATTTTTCGCGTTTTACGCTCGAAAAAAACAAACCCTAATATAAAAACACTCACGATTCAAGAATTACTACGCGGGTATATGAGTGTATACTGTCGTTTTTGAGAGCGGTACGTTTTCTCATACGAGCGTTGACGCGCTTAAAAGCTCGTGTATCCACGTAATAGTTCTTGAATCGTGAATAATTTCATATAACAATGTTTGTCGAGCGTATACGGTGGTGTCGGCATTTTTTGTCAAATCTCTTATGTGGCGTAAGGCGCGCTTTGAAAAACGAGCTTACACGCTCGGAAAAACGATAGTTTAAAATACGTTACTTTCACTAGTTCGAACGCAGGTTACGCAGGCAGATAGTTGACGCGCAAAATGAAAATGAAAACGCTGGACAAAAACATTATTTAAGCATATTAAGTACATGCTAAATCTACAATAGAAATTAATGAAGATAATATAAGTAGAACTATTAGTTACATGACTAGCATAAACTATTGATCTAATACTGTATAACATTCATACATTAAATAGGGAATCGCGTGAGCTTTCGGCCTCAATTCCACATTGTATTGTTTATGCAAACAAGTATGGACTGCGATAGACCTTCAACAAAGCAAAAAAATACTAGTCCCTCTATTCAAGCACGACTTATAAATTGCATGCAAGGAAATATTTGATTTATTCCATTGCTTCTTTGATAGGTATTCACGCAATATTATGCTATGTTAACAAAAAATTGTTTGAATAATCCGGAACAGTATGTCGGCTGTGCGGTATTTTGGTTGTTTGTGTAATAATCTCTAAGAGTTCTGAGTCGTTTGTAAGAATTCACAAAATAAAGTTATAATTCTTCTTCCTAACATTATTCCCTGTGTTTACACAGGGTATGACTAAACTCTTTTTCTGATTTGACGGGTTACTTGTTTTTGCACAGAGCGATTGCCATTTGACCTCCGCAACCCAAAGGGTGAGCCAGTGACTCATTGAATTAGAGCAAATTACCTATCAAGAGTTAATGATTATTATCAGATGTTAGGATAGCGTTAGCTTTACGTGCTAACAGAAGCATGGTGGGAAGATCCACAAGGGCGAACGCCTAGACCGAAACAAATATTTATAACAAACATCTGCTCCGAGAGGGAATCGAACCCTCCACCGTTGAAGCTCGAAAGCAGGCTCATTACCAGCACACCACAATGATCGTAAAATAAAGTTATACTATAAATATTAAGAATTTCATAAGTTCAATATCTAACTATAAAATTATAGACAGAAGCTACAATGTAATAACGCTAATACGAGCAGCTTGCGTTTTGTATTACCAGACTCAAACATAACACCTCTTAAGACATTTTAATTATATGAGTAAGTTATGCGATGTTGTTGAAACTCATAAATTAACATAAAAGCAGATTAACATAACATCTAAATTCTCCCTCCTAAAATTTTTAAGGATCAAGAAACCCGAAAATATAAGACGAAAATCCTCAAATGAAAAGAGCCAATTACTATAAAATATCATAATTAAAATTATTTTTGGGAATTTATACTAAATTCAGAAGTTTTTTTTTAAGCAGTCCACTTTTTACTTGACAGTCCGAGCTTGTCTCAGTAGTTATATTAGAGCGTCGTAGTAATTTCCTGATGACAGGGTATCGCTTGACACCTCAAGTCTTGATTTCCTAATGACAGTGTATCGCTTAACACCTGAAATACATCCACATACATATTTAACTACTTGGATGATACACTCAAACTAAAAAGTAAAACAAAAGAACAATGAAAAACTAATAATAATAAAAATAATTATAGTTTAAAAATCAAACATTATGTTTTTCTTTCCTTGGTATTTTATAATTAATGTGCCATTTTATATTTAATTTGCTTCTGCCAGCGGCTTCGTCCACGTCAGTAACGATTTCATACAAACTTTGAAACTCCATTTAACCCCTTTAGGGGTAGAATTTTAGAAAACATTAAAACATTTGTTCTTATTAAATCTTTAATCGTTCGTCTAATATTAAAAATTCACTCTTTGCACCCCTTTTGGGAGGGTCACCCCCTTTTGGGAGGTCACCTCCTAAGGGTTGAATTTCGAAAAGTCTTTCTAGGTCCAAAGATTTAGGTTCGATGTTGATATGCCACTGAGCCCGGTCTTCTCTTTATATAATTATGTAGATTTTAAAATTCATAATTGTCACGCGTGATTAGCTCTTATACTTTCAATTTAACCCTGGGTTCATTGATTGGATGACTATGAGACCATCTTAATGTTTGTTTAAATTTAAGTAAACACGAAAAAAGAAAATATCGAAAGTCGGTCAAAACAACTCGACGTTCTTATATTTACATTTTTAATACGACCCTTTTGAACTTACCGAAATTTCGAAGAAAAAATTCACGAACAACATTATTATGAATTATATATAAGAATTCGTAGAAAGCGTTTGTGGAAACAACTTTCGTTTTCATCTCAGCTTGAATGGTGGCTATTTTCGGTACAAACCAATATCGTAGTATAGTATTTTCACAGTAAAATATATATTACCGATTAATAATGTATTTACAACGATTTTTATGTTTTGTAAGACTATGTTACAATACATAATATCAGGTCAAACGGTTTATTACTGATCATCAGCACGGTTTTATTACTGGCAGACCAACTAGTACCAATCTAGTAAACTGTTCTGAAACACTTATTGACACAATTGATAAAGGTAAAAGAACCGATGTTATTATACAGATTTCAGCATTTCTTGTGCCCATCCCCGTTCTTCTAATAAAGTTATCAGCATATGATATGGCTGGTTCGATACTAAATTGGCTAAAATTTTATCTAACTGACAGAACTTTCTATGTTGTAGCTCGTGGATACAAATCTGATAAACATATGGTAACACCCGGAGTTTCTCAGGGTTCGCACCTAGGCTCTCTATTGTTTAACATATTTATCCATGACCTGCCCAACTGTTTTAAGCTCTCGCCTTTCATGTTTGCTGACGATCTTAAGCTTCTCAGAATTATTAACGACTATAATGACGCTATCCTTCTGCAAGAAGATTTAACTCGTTTACACAACTGGTGTGAAATAAACGGGATGAAGCTTAATACGGACAAATGCTTTTATATATCATTTATACGGAATATAAATAATATAGATACTAAATATAAAGCAGCCGACCATCCGTTAAAATATGTGTCCTCGATAAGAGATCTCGGTGTGGTGTTTGACGAGAAACTGACCTTCTTACCTCACATAGATAATATAATAAGTAGTGCGTCAAGGAACAGCAAAGTGTTCCAAAACCATCACACCAAAATAATGTTGTACAATACCTTGGTCCGTAGTAATTTATAGTAAGGCAGCGTTGTGTGGAGACCACATTATGCAACACACTGCCTAAGAATACAAAGGATACAAAGACGCTATCTATACCATCTATCTTATTCTATAGGTAAGGCTAAAAGTTTGTCTACATATAAGGAAAGGAAAAATTTTAATATTTCAAAATGCATACCTTTATTAATAGACTTATTATACCTACACAAAGCCCTCACCAATAAACACAACAACCCTTTCTTTATATCTAAGCTAAAGTACAAGGTACCCTATAGATATCCACGCTCTCCTATTACCCCACTGGTCAGACCGTTTCGGAGAAGTGTTCTGGGCTCTAATTTGCCAATTTCTAATAATGTGTAAGCTCCTAAATGAATATTACGACTTTTTAGATCAATTTTATGACTCACTCAAAAAGTATTGGCAAAAAATCGTATCCTGCATGTTAAATGAATACTTGTATTTTGTAGGTTTCACACATCTCATTTTATTTTTTTATTTTTATTTTTTAGTTATTAATTTTAATTATAATAAATAAGGTTAAGGTAATAAATAAGGCTTCATATTTTTTTTTCATTTATGTTTAATCTGTTTCTTATTTTGTTATGTTATAGCTTAATTATTCTTTTTTTTATAAATAGTTTAAAAAAAAAATAATTTTGATGTAACCGGATAGCGAAACATGTACTGCTCCCAAAAGATAATTAATGTATGCTGTAATTGCCTTAAAAGGTAATGCATTTAATATACCTTATTGTGTTAATATTGTGTGTATGTATTAATGTAATTACCACAGGCGCATCATAAATAAATAAATATATTCAAAAAATGTAAGCGTTTCGTAGATTTCTTATTGAATGAATATTTAAAGGTAAAGTTTATTAATATTAAGGTTTTCTCTTTACTAAACTAATGCTCTTTAAAAACTAGATTAATGGTAAACTACTCTTTAAAAACTAGAATAATGGTACTCCCATTCAAAGTACAATAATTTATATGTAATACCGATATTTATAGTTGGAAGGTATGATTTTGAAAACTTTACGTATACTATTTGCTATATGCCTAGATTAGACTCATCGTCAGTGACTTTGTTTTGTTAATGTAACTTTCAAAAAACGGATGGAACTGCGAGGTATTTCCAATACTGTAAATTGTGTTAAAAAATTTGACACTCAGGTAACTTATCTAACACAATGGTAACTTATCTAACATTATTTAAAAAAAAAAAACTACATTAATGCGAGCCGAGCCGCGCGCATAGCTAGTATTAAATAAGCCGACAAAATGACATAATCTGCCATTAGCAAAAGATTAGAGGATTTCATTGTAAAAACACTCACTTAAAGGCTTATTTCAGTAAGTCTCAATATTTTATTTTTATTAACCTCTATTTAGCTTAATTAATTATACAAAAGTAAATATTTAAAGTTTTTGAATCATACATATGAAAAGATAATAATTCATATTTCACCGGGTTAGTTGTTTTGACTAATTTAAATAAGTAAATAGACGTTCACAAATGGACGCAAATAAGCAATAACATGTCAACCCACACGAATGTAATTTCGAGAAAAACGCGTTTGAAAATTTTGAACAGTTTGCTCTATATGATTTATTTTTATATATTGGTAAAGTGTTTGGCAATTTCAAGATGTATGTAAGTTATTTTACTCTTATTTTCACATAAAATAAGCATACAAACTGCATATTTCATATATAATATAAAAACGTTTAAAATAATACATAAATGGCATGATTAAAAAATGGCTTTTTATAAGTTTTAAAGCTTAAAACCCTACAAATAGTAAACAAAAATGTTCTTCAGCCATTTACCAACACTTAGTGAGTCTATCGTATAGAATGCGCTCGGTGCGCTGCCTCCATCTCCGATGACGTCCTTAGCCGTGGTTCGGCTTCGCAGGAGGCACCCTAAGGACGGAATCGAATTTGAGCCCCCGTGAGGGCTGTCCCTTTATCACGGCTGAGTCTCAGTACTCGGCCCCCGCCCGGTGACGCTGTCAAGGCCAGTAGGGCCAACAGCAATACACATTCCGAAAAAAAAAAAAAACTCCCGTATATAACTCACTTTTTTCAATTTTGTAGGTTGATATGGTATTGCTTATTTGCGTCCAAATATCATTTCGCTTGGTATTCTATAAGAGGTCTGGAAATACATGAAATACGATTATATCAACTGAAACCGAAATAAATGTCTACATGTTTAATACAAGCAACTGCCCAGAGCGGGATCTTAACCGACGACTACGGCGTTTAAGGTAAATCCACTACCGCTGTGGTAGAAAGTCGCTTAATAATGTTAATAATAATCATCTTTATTGAAATAATACTGAAATATTGTCTTACCCACTCCTAGCGCAACCTAAGAGCTTATTTGGAGTGGCAATAGGAATATTAGTACTGCCTTGAAAAGCATTGATTATATTCATTATATAAAAAATATATATATATATATTAGTACAGTGATTTTATAGAACTCCCTAGCACCTGCGCTAGTAAAAACTGTGTTAAAAACAGGTGTCAGCATCTTATAATATAACATTTTAATGAGATGCAGAACAATCTTTCATGATTTATATTATAATTATGGACGTCTCCAAAAAAAAACTAATAAAGAAAGTATTTTATTACAAGCTGTCATCAGGGCTGTTAAAGTACACAAATAGCATACATTTTAGTAACAAATAAAAATTATAATTTCATACAGTTCATAATTAAATTATATTTACGTTATAATTATGAATTGTAAAAGAATATCTTATTATTAGGGTTCCGTAGCCAAATGGCAAAAACAGAACACTTATAATTTCTTGTCTGTCTGTCCGTTAAATACTGTGCTTTCACTGTTATTTCAAATAACAAAAATAATTACCTTTTGTAAGAATCTCATATACAAGCATTTTAGAATCATATTTATTTTAATCTTTCGTTTACAAGCTCTGCAGCAGTTAACCTTACCTCATATCCGGATTAACCCCGTATAATTATACGCCTCAAATAAAATTGAACAACCCCTGTTGGGTCGAACCAATAATTAAAATTTTTAATATAACATGCCTTAAGGTATGTACAAATTGTTTAATATTTTGTTGTCGATGACCGCTGTGGCGTGTCGGTAGCGAGCCTGTCTTTTGTCGCGGGTTCGATTCCCGCTCGGGGCGGACATTCGTTTCTTACAATTAATATCTATCTCGGTCTGGACATTTGTCATTGTGGGTCTCTCCACCATGCCTCGGAGAGCACGTTAAGCTGTTGTTAAGATCCCGGTTGTTATCATAACATCAGATAATAATCGTTAGCTCTTGATAGGTAATTCGCTCTTATCTCCCTTAGGGTTGCGGAGGTCAGATGGCAATCGCTCTGTGTAAAAACTAGTAACCCGTCAAATCCAGATCAAAGTAATAAGCGGACCCTGGGCAAAATACCAGGATAAATGGTAAGAAGATTTTGTTTTAGGTACCATGTTTTCAGCAAATAAAGCAAGTTCTTCTGTATTACATAATAAGTTGAAACTATTTTTAGAGTTTCTGTAACATTTATTACTAACAGCGTATTACTAAGCTTACTGGCTAACCTCCGTCCATTTATTTGTCCGTGTATAATATGTTATAAGGTTGTCTGGAAAAGATGGCTTTGAGCGATAAAACAGCCTTTTATGCCTTGCGATGTAACCGATAATCTTTTTCTTTTGTAATATTAGTTTTAAGGTCGTAGTGTACAATAAAGTGTAATATAAATCTATATAATTATATAAAAGAAAGTCGTGTTAGTTACACTATTCATAACTCAAGAACGGCTGAACTGATTTGGCTAAAAATTGGTGGGGAGGTAGCTTAGAACCAGGAGAAGGATATAGGAAACTTTTTTAATACTTTTTTTTCACGTTCCCGTGGGATGTGACATAAAACGTGGGATAACAAAACGCAACTGAAAGCAATTTACTTCAATAAAAAGTGGAACCCATGCACCAAAATACATGGCCAATAAAGAATCCTTAAGAATACTTGCTTTTTTTATTTACTTACATTAATTATCCAAATAAAAATTGATCTCGATACAATTAAAAACCTGCTTATTTATAACCTCTAAGGCGGAACAAAGTTCGCCGGTAAATTATATTAATTGATTTACGTGCACTAACAATTGTAATTCTTAAACGTAATTCTACGTTCAAATCAATGGGTTAATCCCAGATTTATTCACCTCTGTCCATTTCTAATCCTGTTATTTTAGTGATCTTGTTGTTGATACCCATAGCCTAGCCTTCGATTTTTAGGGCAACTGCTTACCGTCTGGTGAGCAGTCAGTTCTTTGCCACCGATGTAGTATAAATTTAATGTTTTAAAATGGAAACAATCGGCTTAGTTTTTCTTATCAGAGTGAAGCGTTTTTCAATTAAATTTTGCATGGAGTGACCGCGGTTTCGACTAGCAGGTTTTTTACGTTATTCCGGCGTATACGCTGGATGTGGTTTGACACAGTTTTCAGTATATGCAGAATAACACGTGCTTCAGCTGTTATAGGACATTGTCGTTTAATATATTATGGTATAAGTAGGAATTTGTATACGAAATGAAAAGATCAATAATAAGTCTAACCTTCTGCATTTTTTTAATATGCTAACAAAAATATATTTAGTATATTAATATATCGTAGAATCCCTAACAGTATACTAGTATAAGTAAATGTCGATGCTTATATTAAGAGCGGGCAAGACAAGCCTCAGTGGTATTTTGTAATGCTTTAATGTTTAATAAATTGTAACCTTTTATTTTGTAATTGTGGAAGATGAAATAAAAAAAAATATCGCGTCAAATGTCGTAGGTAACACTCAACGTGTTTGGTAAAAAGCGTGCTTATACACGTTACAAAAAAAGAACTTGTACGCTCGTTTAAATCGCTAGTCTGAAAGCACTTTAGGGATTATGACTGGGCAATTTAGTCACTGTCACACGAGATTTATCACCAAATAGTACGCCACTTTAATCAAAGTGCGACCATTTTACTTCCATTGTAGCTTGAATATGCGATCTATCAATTCGCTCTTCGATTGAAACTCACCAATGCTTACAATACACTACAGTGAACAGAAATGATATTTATTGAGCAAATTTGGTCTAGTTTCAGAGAATATTAATTAGTTTCCGATTCTTGTGTTTCCTTCTGTATGCTCTATTAGTTATTTATAAAGAGTTTTGGCCTATTTTATATTTAATAAAGATGTTATAGCATAGCATTAATAAATTAAAATTTAACTAAATATAGAACAATAAGAGAGAAAATATGTGTTCATGGATGTTCTCAGTTTTCTATAAATTTTTATTATAAATTGTATTGATATTAATTTACCAAATAATATATTTTTGAGACAGAAATGTATTCTATTTCGTTCGTTCGTTCGTTCTATTTATTGATACGATAAAATAGCAAATTTAAAATATTAACATTCAATTAGAAATTCTCATCTAAACCGCAAACGCTAAATCTAGTATCTTGATTCTAGAAACATTTGATCCCGATAGGAAATTTATATAAATTTTCAACTATTTTATTTTAATATAAAAATATTTAATGCGAAAAGAACATTTGTGAATATTTGTTAATATTAACGTATCATAGTATCATCCTATTATCATCGTCACCAATTAGATATTATTAATTCCGCATGGTCATTGTCATATAATTTATAAAGGAGACGTTTATCATTTCCATTTTTAGCCAAATGGCAAAAACAGAACCCTTATAGTTTCGTCATGTCCGTCTGTCAGTCCGTCCGTCTGTCCGTCTGTCCGTCTGTCCGTCTGTCCGTCCGTCCGTCCGTATGTCACAGTCATTTTACTCGGAGACCATTGGCTCTATCAACACGAAATTTACTAAATAGGTGTATTCTATGAACCGCACAACGATTTTGTAATGAAATCTTAAAATATATAAGAATTACGGGTAACAGTCCATACATGTAACAGAGTGTTGAAAAAAAAATTTCATTGTATTCCAACGTGTGAGATATCTTTGGATAGGTCTTTCAAAATGATAAGGAAGTTTGCTATTGCTTTTTTCATGAAGTTAGTAGTTGTTGAGATATAAGCTCCTAAAGTCGTAAAAATGTTGTCTCCCCCCTCTAACTTTTGAACTATGGGATTTAAAATTTTGGAAAAATTTGAGCTTATAAATGAAGTTTCATCCACATTTGGTTTGAAGAAAATAGGTCAACAAAATTTAGAGATATATAAATTGTTCCCATAACATTGTTTTTCATATAACTTTTAATAATTACTATGAAATTACCAACTTATTTTTGCAGTCGATTTTAATTCGTTATTATTTTTAAAGGCCGTAAGATTCTTCATAACCAAGCTGCGAAACCTTTTAGTTTTAACTGTGCGTGGTCGACAACGCACTTGACTGCTAATTTTTTCATCTATATTTATGATGTCTTTTCTTTTGTATAATTATGTCACGCATAATCTTTGGCGCCTTAAAAACTTATTTGGAAATCGATTTTTAAAAGATAGGGGGTGCTTTCGGAATAGTTTCCCGGCAGAGGTGTCTTGACCCGCCCCCCCACCAGTGACGCTGTCAAGGCCACTAGGGCCAACAGTAATAGACACTCCGAAAAAAAGGAATAGTTTCATAAAATTTGTTTTAGTTTAATTGATAAGGTGTAGAAATGAGGAGATAATATAGTTAAGATAGCCAGTTGCATCAGTGACTAACACCTGCGTAGTATTTCATCTGAGCATAAATGGACGCAAATAAGCAATACCATGTCAAACCACAAAACTGAAAAAACCGAGCTATATATAACTTTTTTCTTTAATATTTGTAGGATTTTAAGCTTTAAAATTTCAAAAAAAGCCATTTTTCAATCAACCAATTTATGTCTTATGTTAAACTTTTTGGGTTATATTATATACGAAATACGCAGTTTGTATACTTATTTTGTTTTCTGAAAATAAGTAAAATAACTTACATAAATCTATAATTGTCAAAAACTTAACCATAAAAATTCATATAAAGCAAGTTGTTCAAAATTTTCAAACGCGTTTTTCTCGAAACGACATTCGTGTGGGTTGACACGGTATTGGTTATTTGCGTCCAAATTACGTGTAAAATTTTCAATAATCAACAAATTAAGTCAGATGAACTGTTCTGGGCTTCCCATTCGCTGGTCCCGGCAAGGAAACAAAATTTCACGAGAATGAATAAGAGAGAAAATGGAGTTGAAAATAACTGGACACTAAACCAAATACCCGACTCAAAGGGAACTCGAAAACAAATTGACCGAGTATGATTGTAGTGGCAGTGCTAACTCTCAAACACTAGACAGAGAATAGCACAATTACTACCAAAGCGTTGGAACGAATGGCTATCGAAGTCCAAGCGGCAAAATCATCATGTTTGAATTACACGTAAATATGAGTATTTACAAAACACATATTTTATTACTAAAACATAAACTTATTAATAAGTTTGAATATCAATTTCAGAATAATAGAATAATAATGTAATGATATGAAATTTAAAATCAAAACATTTATTATTTGTTGCTTTTATCATTATTAATTATTAAAAGCTTTTATTTAGCTTGCAATTGAAAAAGTATGCTACAGCTCACCAATAAATACTTCATCATCAGCTTCGATGCTTACAACGTTGAAGCTATCCAACTCCTCAACAACACGGACATTGTGAGAAGACTTAAAAGAACACAACCTTTAGTGTTATTGTATTATTTAAAGGCGTCGGGATGTGACGACCCCATCGCCCGCTGTTGGGATAACCTCTGTCACAACAGAGATTATTCCACCAGTGCAATCAGTCACACTGGTGGTAGGTCTTTTGTTGCAAGAGGCCGGCTAGGTACACAGTAGTGCTTAGGCAAAAAAAAGGCTTTTGAAGGGCATTGTACGCTAGTGAAATTACTGGGCGAACGAGATTTAAGAACTAATATCTCGAGGTTGGCAACGCGCGAGTGGCACCTACTCATGGTGCTGCAAGCGCTCATAGGCTACGCAACCACTTACCATCAGGTGGGCCGTATGCTTGTTTGCCAACTTCTAACATAAAAAAAAAAAAATTAAGAATAGTATAAATCATAGGGTAAATAATAAAGTTCATATGGTGTGGTAATTCAATGATAATTCAATAAGTGCTACAAATATATAAATACGTAAGAACAAAGTGCCTTCCCCTTAATAGAGACAGTAGGAAAAATGTTGATGGACATATTCATGGTTTTACTCAACTTAGCAATTTATTTTAGATTAAAAATTAGTCCTTCTAGGCTGGATCGTAATATCAGTGAATTTGTAAATAATTAAAAGACACGTCATTAAAAGAAAAAAAAGTTTTATAATAATTTTTGTATATCTTTATTTCAGAAAAGTATATAATAACGCAATAATATAACTAATAGATCATGTTTTTTTGTTATGATAACACCCCTTACAATCGGTACTTAACCGTTTCTATGTTTAAAAGCTTAGAATCTTCTTCATCCTAGCATTATTCCCGGTATTTTTATGTACCCAGGGTCTGCTTATTACTCTTATCCGGATTTGACAGGTGACTAGTTTTTACACAGAGCGATTGCCATCTGACCTCCGCAACCCTAAGGGCGAACCAGTAACTCATTGGATAAGAGCAATTTACTTATCAAGAGTTAACGATTATTATCAGATGTTTGATGATTGATAATAACCGGGACCGACAGCTTAACGTGCTCTCCGAGGCACGGTGGGGAGACCCACGCGGACAAACGCCCAGACCGAGACAGAAATTTTAACAAACATCTGCCCGAGCGGGAATCGAACCCGCAACCGTCGAGACTAAAGACAGACTCGCTACCCACGACGCCACAACGGTGTCAACGGTTTAAAAGCTTACAATGTACGTAACAATCTAAATGGATGTAATTAATAACGAGCATTTGCATTTGAGAAAAAAGCATTTATTTAAAAAAAAAAAAACTACCTTCTTAATAGAATTAGGGTTTCTTTTGCATTTGCGGAATTCTAAACATGTATTTAAAAATAACAGTGTCATTAGTTAATTTGTTATACATAGTTTCCTCGCAGGTAAATTCCTGTAATCTATTATACAGAAAACCAAGCCCTCACTTCGTCAATTATTTGTTATTATAAAAAAATAATACCGTATTCAATACAGGTTAAGCAATTCAAAGACCTTCCTATATAGTCAACATAAATATTTATAGTCTAATTTCGTGTTTTGTATTTCTTATTAAAGGTCAAAGTCTTGGGAAAAGAATGTCTTACGTCGTTCAGCATCCAGAGAAGATATCGTGTAGCATACAAAAAACTACAAACATTTGGAATTTTGAAGTCAGTAAGAACAAACTACTTTTATTCCTATAACTATAATATTATGGTTTTAAAATTAACGATACTAACTGAGTCTAGCCTACGATAGTTACATACGATGTTCATAACATGCTTTTATTAGCTTCATATTTCGTATTTAACGGAAACTTTAAAGATGATTTTGATCTCCTTTAAAACGTTGGATTAACTCGAAATTTTACATACAATATATCCAGGACCGATGACTATTTAATAATTTAAAAATTCCAACTAAAAATTAAAAATAAAGAAGAAAAATGTATTTTATTGTAATAAAAGCGTGGGGTCATTTTCAAGACATTATTAAAATGATTATCCTTCAACTCATATCTACCAATAAAATATTTATAACTGTTGACACCATGAACTACTTATTTTAAAATTTAATAGCCTCAGGTTCGATACTGTCACATGGGAAATATACAGTTATTGCATTTTCTGTTTGCTTGATATCTGCATTGGCGCGTAGCGTACGTCTTATATAAGTATGTTTGTATTGTAAGCTTTGCAACTCTTATGCTTTTTTAAACTGTAAATATGCGCTTAGCGTATATTATTTATATGCAACAAAAATGAATTGGAATAAAATAAAATTTAAACTAGTAACCATTGTCTAAAATCTCAGGGGGATTTAGAAGGTTCGTGATGAGTTTCGTACGTTTTCATACATTATGCAGAGATTTAATCACTGTGTGCACGTAACGCTAGTTAAAGTTTGAAAATTATTGCTGCACAACTAGGTCAATAACGGAGTAATGGTTTTTAATGAATACATTATTTTTCAAATACGATATTAAAATGAAAAATTCATGATATTACTCATACAAAGCAGACTAGACTTAATGGTTTTTCATGAAACCATTTTACTTTTTCATAAGTTGTAGTATATGTACTTTGACTCCTCTTTCATTTCTCCATCTTCGTCACCCCATCCATGGCACAAACGTCTCGTGAGGTACCCATCTGGAATGGCAATGGTAAATGCTATTTATCAACCAGGATTTAAATTGACTGGAAGACAATGGTACTAGCTCTAAGCAACTTCGTCCCTATGAATAACAATAGAGCACCATTATTATTAGAGAAATAATGAAATTATTTTTGAAAATTTTAATTCCCAATTTAACCTACTTCAAAGTCCTATCTTCTTCTAAATAAGAATTCATCAAAAATATTCAGCGTGTAAATTTAACAAACAGAAAGACATTGTATAATATCATTCCGAATATAGGAAGAATAACTACATAATAAGATACAGGTCATGGAAAATTAGATCCATTGTAATATTCTTAAGCTCAGCCTTAATAAAAATGTTAGCCCACGTTAATATTACAGCAGCAAGAATAAGTATTATTTATATTATTAAGATATAATATATTTGTTGATGCATGGTGAAGTGTCAAGTGAATGCAGCTATAGAAACTATTTAATACATTGGATTAGAAAGACAATATTTGAAAAGATGTCATTGTAACGAAGCGTCACATTGATGGCTGGGCGAGAGTTGTTTCAATATTTCAATATGCAGAAAATCATCATCGTACCAATAGAGGACGAATCGTTGAAATCCGATGTAGTAGTTAAAGTGCTGTGCAATTTATTGTGTTATCTAGTAAAGTGATTAAAATCATCGTAGATTGGATGAGATTGATAAAGGCTCAAGGTGATAAATATAAAACCACACGCGTGGTTTTATATAATTACTAAAAACTGATAGTTAAATTGTAATTTATCGAAATATAACTATACGACTTCTGAAAATTGTAATCAGCTTTTGGAGTTTACTCCTTTGGAGCTTAATCCTTAAGAATCGATAGTAAAATTTAGTGATCAAAAGTGTTACAAAAGAAATTCGGTAGAAAAAGTTTTTTATTTATAATAATTATTTTATTAATAATAATTTTTAACAATTTCGCATTTTAGCTTGATTATTTGAATTTTTTTGTATTTATTTATTTATTTTTCGCCTACTTTGCGTATTGCATAATATTCAAAGACAATTATATTATATTTATTTTTTATACAAAATAATTATATATTTATTAATTTAATATGAATATCACGCCCCAATGTTTAAGTTTTATTAAGCTAACTTATGTTATATACAAAATATAACACCCTTTTTTAGAGGTCCGTAACGAAAACGTACCAACAGTCATTGCCGTTATAACAACAAATACTAAAAATTAAATAAAATTTAATAATAAAGGGCCCATACAAGAAACTTCATATTTTTATTCTACGGAAAAACAGAACTCTTTATCCGAGTCCGACACGCACTTCTTAATCGGTTTTTACTTCTGTCTATTAATTTGTTATATAAACAATTTCGTAAAAAAAACAAATACTACAAACAAAACAGTTAATATTTATCCAATAACTTACCTACAAACAATCATAGTTTTATTTTCTAAGTAATAGTTTACTAAGCCAAACCCTTAAATTTTGTAAGAAGAATCCCATTGTGTCAGCTACAGTGGAATACCACTGGAACAATGAAAGCGGTTGCCGAAATCTTAGCCGGATCGATGAATTTGGCTCCACATCTACGCAATTGCTACTTGGTGTATTAAAAATTATTTTAACAGCATCTTGTAAAAACAATAAAATTAAAACAAACAAACAAAACAAATACAATAAAAAAATAAAATAAATAACCTCGTATTTAATATATTTTTCTATGCATTTCAATAATTGCAAGTTTTGTATTCGACTTTGCGCATGTGACCTTCTAAACAATGTGAAGAAGTAACCGTATTGCAGCCAAAAATTTAATTTCATACATAACATTACTTCCTACGGTCTTTGAAATTCAAATTTCCCTCAATTATACAACTGATCTCGATCGCGCGAAGTTCACTATAAAACTTTCGAACGTCAAAACTTTTTCAATATACTTTTAGTTGTTAAAACTGTTTTAAATTAAATTTTAGCATCACTAGTCGATAGAAAATAGTTTTAATTTTAATTCAAAACTCAGATCAACAAATAAAAAGTGTTTTTTAACTGAAAATTAAATTCAAAACTAAACTACTGTATCGAACTTCACGTTGCTCGAAAGTTTTATTGACAGATAAGTTCGAAATAAGTTTTGACCGCTCAGATTTTTTTTTAAGTACTTACGCGACAGGGTGTGCTTTTGGTAGATAAGCAGTAGCGATTACTACGAGAAGCAGCGGCGCGCTTCGCACGCGACCGCTCATGGCGGGAGTTATTCGCATGAGGCTGGATGGAACGCGTGACGCCGCTACGGCTGTCGCACGACGGACTGACTCGAATCGCGTTATACTTCGCTCTGCTATTGATTCCCATGACCCGGACACCGCCTATCCCGCTATCGACCGTAGCGCCACCGTACTCCTGAACGTACTTCACTCCTAATTATGACAGGGGGCGGTCGCAAACTTTACTTACGTGCCCAAATATTCCCCTTAACTGACGATCATTATCAAAACTTACAACGAGAGATATACCAACGAAACCCTGACGAGAACTATTTTATATGTATTTTTTTACTTTTACGCATTCTGCTTAATAAATGGAAAAAATATTTTTAGCAAAAATTATAAATATTTTTTTGAAAAAATATAAATAAAAATATTATTTTGAAAAAAATATTTACTGAAAAAAAAAAAAATTATGAAAAAATAATATTAAAAAGAAAAAAATATATAAATATTTTTAAGATAAAAATATTTTTTACACTGAACATTCTTAAGGCATTATTATTATTTATAATTTTATGTATTTTATATTTTAGATTAGAAAATTATATCCCTAATTAATAACTTTTTAATTTTATAAAATATTTTTTAAATATTTTATTCGTTGAATCATTCGTTAAAAATAAAAATCCTTGACTTCAAAAAACGTAAAGTTTAAACCACGCGATGCGGGCACGAGCTAATCACACTGTACTCGAATAGATTAAAACTTTGACTTAGCTTTCAACAGTATGCATATTCAAAAGTAAAGTTTAACACAAAATTTTAAGTAATTTTTTACTTTCATAATATAAATTTGTCTAAAAAAGTAAAGTTTATGTATAAGCATTTTCTACCAGTGAATTAAAAACGTAGGAAAAGAAAAGTGGGGTCCAAAAGAATTAACAAATAACAGAATATAGTTATGTAATGAGTGATGTGAGGCGATTAAATATAGCTTATTTTTGAGGCTTAATACATAGTATTTTAAATTTATAATTACGTTAAATTAAGAGAAACACCTAAATGTGTTGACTGCCCGCTTAAATGCAAATCGTAGTGGAAATTTATCTTTTTTTATTTGGGCAAGTTGTTCCAAATATTGATAAGCAAAAAATCTTTTAAATCGTCACTATCCTGATAATTAAGATACCAAAAGAAGTATTAATATTGTTTTGCTTATACGACATGCTTATTTTTAAATAAATAAAGCATACCTAGCGGGCTTGGCAGACGTCGCTTGTTCCGAAAAGAAAACCTCGATTCGATAGCAGCGCCCTAATTCAGGGTCTAATTGTGAATCTAAACCTTTCTCGAATTCAATTGAACACATTAAAAAAATATTAAACGCGGTCCAGCCGTTTCTCTCTTTCTCATCTTATGTTTAATCGCGTCGCGTTACTTAAATTATTCTTTAAAAATAAATTGAAGTTTTATAAAAGAAATATTTTAGAAACGAATCTTGCTTAGAAAAGATTCTCTTAGTTACCCTTTCAAGCGAATAGAGATGACTGTCGTTTGATTTATTGTTTTCGTTAATTTTTGTACATTCATTGTGTATACTTCAATTATTATGGATACAGTGGGACCTATACAAGCGACAATCGCTCCGTGTCGATTTCATTTCGTTAATCAAGGCCGCTTGTGCGATGTCAATCAGAACGAAACGTGGTATTTCGAAAGCTTTTTTCAATTTCCATACATTTCGGAATTATCTAATTAAATGTTGGGATAACCTCTGCCACAACAGAGATTATTCCACCAGTGCAATCAGTCACACTGGTGGTAGGTCTTTTGTTGCAAGAGGCCGGATAGGTAGGTACCACCGCAGTGTCCAATATTCTGCCGCCAAATAGTAGTGCTTAGGCACTACTGTGTTCCGGTTTGAAGGGCATTGTACGCTAGTGAAATTACCGGGCGAACGAGATTTAAGAACTAATATTTCGAGGTTGGCAACACGTGAGTGGCACCTACTAATGGTGCTGCAAGCGCTCATAGGCTGCGGCAGCCACTTACCATCAGGTGGGCCGTATGCTTTTTGCCAACTTCTAACATAAAAAAAAAAAAAATTAAATGGTCAACATATGCACAAATGAAACAACAATAATACTATAATATGTTTCTAACTTTCTAGTCAATTTAAGAAGTAGAAGGGCAAAATGAGGAGAGAAATGAAATATTTTTATTTAACGTAAAAAGCGTAGCATTTGTTGAAACGCAGATTATATCACGGGTTCCAAAATTATACTCAGGTTTGAACTTCAGGTTCAACTAATGGGATAATTTTTAATGAAATTTACATTTTTTTGTCGGAATTTTGATTACATTTATGTGCAACGGGTAGAACCCGTGGCATATGTCATATTAAATTTCGGGTAACATAGACTTTCTTTTTCAAACTATTCATGCTTCTAGTTAGGACTAACATACAAACTTTCAACCCCAGTTTCACCCCTTCAGGGATAGATGATCAAATAAATAAATAAATAAATAAACGCTACACACTCAACGGCCCCCATTAGGATAATTATATCCTGTGTCGGGGGTCCGGAAACATTCACAATGACAAGGACAAACACAACCAGACCGGAATACATGCCTGTACGATTGATACAAACATCTGCAAAATGTTAGAACACATGTTTCTTAACTTTAATTGTTCGCTTAAAAAGATTCTAGTTTCAAAAATGAAAGACCTCCAATAGAAACTTCTAATCCCCTTTCTGAGGTGAAATTTTATAAAAAAATAAAATATGTGCTTATTCATCACTAACCTTAAAACAAAGTTTTATGCTTTTAGTTTCAAAAATGACCGACTTTCATACAATGTTACAACCCTTTGTTACCCCCTTAAGAGTTGAATTTCGAAAAATACTTTCTTAGTGCTCGTTTAAGTTTTATAAACAACACCTGCGAAAAAATTCAGCTTTCTAGATCCTAGAGTTTAGGCTGGGCGTCTACAGTTCAGTTTATAACATTTCGAAATTTCTATAGTGAAATTATTAATATTAGTCCAGTAACATTCAAAGAGTCCATAAGTGGACGTACAGGTTACATGAAGCACGTCGGTAACGCGAATACCTACATACGCTTAGTCTACTAAATATAAGTAAACGCGGCTAAAGAAGTTTTCACTCCAAAGAATTTACGTGTGTGATCGGGGACGCCGTGTCTGGAACGTACCTAATATTTTCCTTCAATTTGGAATAATTATATAAATAAATTGCTGAAAATGAATTAATGTTGATCTTCTGCGCTTATATACTTTGGGGGAATTATTCTATTCTTGGTGTAAGTATTACTTCCCCAGTCTAGAATTAAAAACGTGAAATGTTTTTAATACATAACAAATATCATTAACAGAGGTCAAAAACAGTGTTTACCTGAATAGTTTTAATGGACGCTTGAACAGGCAGGCGCAGCAGGCAAGCTTGCATTCGAACAATGGAGAGTTCTGAATGAAACTGTCAAGAGCTCTCACATTCTCTTGTTATTCGACTGACGTATTGTTATTCTACTCTGATTAGATTTTTATATGAATGACGTAAGATTAAAAAAAATTGTGTGTCAGTTCGGACGCACGACTGGAGTTTATTCCTTAACCCTAAGTACGGTTGCCTCTCAATATGCTATAGGCAAATAGAGTTAAACGTATATTTAAAAATAAAAAATAATAAAGACATTCAAAGAGCACAGAGAAAATAATTTTCGCAAATGTTCTCTCATTATCAAGATGTCGTCTTGACTCCACTAGAGGTATGGTAGGTAGCTGATATTATAAATAATTATCAGTCAAATGCGTTGTGGACCACGCACAGTTTAAGCTAAAGGATTCCGCAACTTGATGATGAAGAATCGTAAGGACTTTAAAAATAATAACGAATTTAATACAACCGCAAAATAAGTTGGTAAATTCCTAGTAATTATTAAAAGTAATATGAAAAACAAAGTTATGTGAACAACTTATATATCTCTACATTTCGTTGACCTATCTTCTTCAAACCAAATGTGAATGAAAGTTCATTTTTCTAAAATTTAAAATCCCATACTTCAACAACGACTACTGACGTAATTAAAAAGTCATAATCAAACCTTATCATTTTGAAAGACCTGTCCATAGATATATTACACGTCGCCATAGATTGAATATTTTTTCAACCCTCAGTTACAGGTATGAACTGCTACCCTTAATTTTTATATATTTTAACATTGCATTAAAAAATTATGTAGCGATTCATAGAATACACCTATTTACTATATTTCGCCTAGATAACGCCAATAGTCGCCGAGTAAAATGACTGTGACATACAGACGGACGGACGGACGGACAGACGGACAGACGTACATGACGGAATTAAAAGGGTTCCGTTTTTGCCATTTCACTATGGAACCCTAAAAGTAGACTGGGCTACTTTTATTTTATAGAAAATAATTCAATACAATTTACAAAACCTAAACAATAATTCTGTATACCACGACAGCAAGAGCCGCGAGCACATCTAATAGTACATGAAATTCCCAATATATGTTTATATAAATACTTGTAAGGAATTTTTATTCAACTATATTCGTCTTTCTAGGTCTCTCAAATGTGGCTCAGAGAGCAGATTTATTTTGGCCATCAGTTTATTTTAAGCATTTCATCCTATTGTATAATTATTAACGATTATGATAGTCTAAAGGAAAATATTATAAGTTAAAAAAAAATTACTACCTAACTTACTATACTATAGACAAGCCCTTCCATACAGACGAAACTTTTTTTTTTGTGTGAGACGGATGTCTTTATGCCAAACGGGCAGGAGGCTCACCTGATGTTAAGCGTTCACCGCCGCCCATGAACATCTGCAACACCAGCTAGCATGCAGGCGCGTTGTCGACCTTTAAGGAAAGAATACGCTCTTCTCTTAAAGGTTCCCAAGTCATATCGGTTCGGAAAGACCGCCGGCGGAAGTTGATTCCACAGAGTGGTTGTGTGAGGAAGAAAATGTCTTCTAAATCGCTGTTGTGGATAAAAAATGTAATAATAAATGTAATGTAATGTCCAAAGACTTCCTGCTGCTGTGCTTTAGTAAACTAACTTTATTCAATTCTATTGCTAGCGTGTGACTAATTTCGTTCAGTTTCATTATTTGAATTTTTTTTTTAAAGTTTTATTCTCCAGTGTGATTATTTTTTCCCCTTTTTTTCAGAGAGAAAAGCTTTTACTAGGAGCCCTTCTTTTGTGAGAAAACCTATTATTATGAGCCCTTCATAAATATAAATAAAAACAAAAAATACCGTGCAAAGTTCGTTCCTCCGTGCAAAGGTACTGTATATTATAGTCACAATTTTTTATTAAATCTGTCTCTAGAAAATGACCACAAATTAAAACGAAATACTTGTCATTTGAAATAGTAAATAAAATGTATTATTGGAAAACTGTTATTTAACTTTGATCAATGTTTTCATTTTACATTGAATGACTCTGCCAGAGGCTATTAGTTTGATTAACATTTTTCTATAATTATTTTCAATATAAAAAAATTATCGTATCACAAATGGTTTCTTTTTATTTACAAATTGAATATTAATAACGTCGTATTTGCCAATTTAAGCAATAGCTAGGCGTAGTAGAGCAATGCTTCTCCCAGAACAAATGTTCTGACCGGGAAGTATTACCCTCAGAGAAAATCGGCTTAAAGTATGAGTACGAGTATCAGTAGGTACTGTAGCATTTCGTGCAACGAGTGAGAGCACCGGAGGCCCAAACTTCCACACCCTCTGTACCCTTACTTCCCTTCCCATCGCTTCCCTCCTATACCTTAGGTTGACAACTGTGATACTTCAAGTATCGTAAGCGTTAATAGGTTGCGGTGTCTGCTTAACATCAGGCGGACCCTATGCTTGTTTGCTAACCATTATAAAATTTAAAAAGTAATCTCACCATGTCTTGTATGCATAGAATACTACCTAAAATTAACTAATATGTTAAGGTTGGCAATGCGTGAAAATGTATGATGTTACAAACGCTCATAGCCTACGACGACCTGTTGCCGCTCTGAGACTCTATCAAAATTAAGGTACCTAACGAATAAGTCTTTTTTCATAACAACTTTATTCCATTCACATATATTTCAAGTCTGTATAATTCAGTTTAATCGATGTTTTAAAACATGTTATCTTACTATGAATGATGTCAAAAGTTGCCTATTAAATTCGCCCTACTCGTGCCCTGCTATATTACATAATTATTATTCGAATTCAGTATCAAATGTCAAACTAATCCATGTGATATCATTGTTTCATTCATAGGCTGTCATGTAGAAGCGACGCTTTTGAATTATCAAATGCTCATTACGTCTATTCGAGTGGCCACACTCACAGATAAGAGGGTTACCAATTTGTCATATATGTAGAGACTGAAAATCTCATTAAGACAACAATATAATCGAAATATTGTACATATGCATACACACATAACATACACTTACACACATACATAACTTACACTTACAAACATACACAACATACATACAGAAAACAATTTTTTATTACTATTATTATCTTTTTTTTTTGCATGTAAACTTTCAACTGTTGTCTAACTTATTTTCCTATTTTTAATTTTATATAATTTATTTTTAAATGTTTCTTTTTGTTTATATTTTAACTTAAGTAAATTAAAATAGTTTCTTCTACGTACAACCTTAGCAGGAAAACTAAGTACCGGAGGAGGGTGTTAATAGCTACGACACAGTGTAACACTAATGTAGTTATTATCGATATGTATAACTCTTGATTGTACTGCTAATACTGTTCAATAAATTTTATTTTATTTTTTTATTTTTATTTTTTTTTATAGTTTCTACGTTACTTGAATATGAAGCTACTTGAATGGGGTTAATTGAAATGGAAACCTAATTTAACTACACTTCCGTGTGACTGTAAAGTTGACGAACGTTGTGGCGTATTGGTAGCGAACCTGCCTTAAGTCTCGACGGTCTCAGGTCGATTCCCGCTCGGGGTGAATCTTATAAATATTTGTTTCAATTTGTGCGTTTGTTTTTATGGGTGTCCTGTGTGAGGCACACGAGAGCACGTTAACCTGTCGCTCCCGGTTGTTATCATAACATCTGATAATAATCGCTGAGTAAAAATACCGGTGCTAGGGCTAGGAAGAAGAAAGAAGAAGTAGTTGACCATGGAGTGTCGTTTGGTAGTCATATTAGAAGTAGCGATTCTGCGCTCTAGTATGTTACTTTAATCTTGATTAACTAGTGATAAACAATATTATTCTATTAATATTTAATGTTCCTAGACTGCATAGAATTAGTAACTTTTATAAAGATATCTGTATACGGTTTTACAATAGGATCCCAGAAAGCATTCAGAAACTTTGTATTAATAAATTTAAAAAAAGGTCAAGGGACGTTTGTTTTTGTTTGTGTGGTAAGGGCTATTATAAAAGTAGTGAATACCTTGAGGACATCACACTTTGTGAATGATACAGTCACTCCAGGCTTTTCATTGAACATAATACTATGTAAACGACGTTGACTTAAAAAAATACATAAAATAAAATGAATTATAAAATTAAACAAAAAACCCGACTTCATTAATAATATCTCCTAAAAAGCTAAAAACAAACTCTATAATAACTACTATAATATAAATATTACTTTAATGTAAGTAAAGAGGCATGGCAGGCGGGGACAAGCATTGAAATAAAACTGTGGAACCCATATTAAAATAAGGTATCCTATGTCACTCTCACAAGTGAGACGAATCTAATTATACCTCATAAGTTGAAATTCGAAAAAGAGCTTAGCCGTAAGAGCGTTACAAAGAAATAGACATACATACAAACATACATACACACATACGCTCGAAAAACATCACCCTCCCTCGGCAGTCGGGTAAAAAGTTATAACAGCCTGTGTTTGTTTCGCCGGCAAATTTAAGCCTCTACCTGAGAAGAGGTGGAAGTTTAAATTTGGATCCAATGCGGTTGTATAATCTGACTTTCAACAAGTAATAAACTTATTTGTTGAAAGTCAGATTGTACCAGAAAATCAGATGCTTATTACGTTGACTAAAATATTTCAATTTGAACTCCATTTTTAAAGGTTCCGCACTTGAAGGTGCCTGGCATCTGTCAGCGGGTGTATCACGAACCGGAAATTGAATGAGTTGAAATTTTCACAGAATGTGTATTTCGGTTTCCGCTACATCAACAAATATTAAAAATATAAGGGGTAAGAATGTGCTCAGAAACTCTATAAACTAATTCCGTCACCTTTCTTTCATAGAACGGCGACAAGCCGTGAGCTCTGGCATTCTTAGGTAAGTTATGAAACGTTCTCGCGGCTTCCGTTTTCCATGCCAAGTATAAATGCCTTCAAGTCAAACGTGAATAGTTATCTTCTAGGCAAGCGCGCTCCAATTTAAACCTCAACACTGCACTCGACGAGGCATGATTGTAGTCAAGAGCAATCACTATCATAATAAAAAAATTGTAAATATTTGAAATTTTTAGCAAAAAACTTTTAACCATCTAACTAATATTATAAATGCGAAAGTTTGGATTAATGAATGGATGTTTGATCTTTCACTTGAAAACTACTAAACAGATTTGGATGAAATTTGGTAGAAACTAGCTTATTACCTGGATTAACATATAGAATACTATTTATCCCGAAAACATGTTAGTTTCCCGTGGAATTATAAAAAAAAGTACATTGTACGAGCGGAGCCGCGGGCACAACTAGTAGATCAGTTATTGGAATTATCATAGATTTTGAATTGCTATGACCACTATAATCTATCTATATATATAAAAGAAAGTCGTGTTAGTTACACTATTTATAACTCAAGAACGGCTGAACTGATTTGGGTGAAAATTGGTGGGGAGGTAGCTTAGAACCAGGAGAAGGACATAGGATACTTTTAATATTTTTAATGCTTTTTTTTTTCACGTTTCCGTGGGATGTCACATAAAATGTAGGATAACAAAACGCAACTGAAAGGAATTTATCAGTGAAATAATTGCCAGTCAAGTGCGTTGTGGACCACGCACAGTTGAAACTAAAGGGTTCTGCAGCTTGGTTATGAAGAATCTTAAGGATTTTAAAAATAATAACGAATTAAATCAAAAATCATTTGGGGCAGACATTATAGAAGAACGAGGATTTAATTATAATCTGCCGTATTTGTTCATGCACCAGATAATAACACAAAAAATCGTCGTCTATCAGAAGGTGCTTCAATAAAAAGTGGAACCTTAAAACTAAAATACATGGCCAATAAAGAATCCTTAAAATACTTGCTATTTTTATTTACCTACATTAATGATCCAAATTAAAAATTGATCGTGATAAAATTAAAATTCTGCTTATTTATAACCTCTAAGGCGGAACAAAGTTCGCTGGGTCAGCTAGTACTTAATAAAAATAAATTTCATTTCCAAATTGATGGGAAAAAAGGATCCAAGAATAATATTGACATAGAATAGAATAATATTTTTGATTTCTGAAATTAAATAGTACCTAGAGGACGAAGTGAAACTTTATTTTATTCGCTACCAAGAGACGTCTGCAGTTAAGCTTACCAGCGGAGTTATAAATTATATTCATATCTAATAAAGTTTATGCCTTTAGGGTAGTTTAACTCTGGAAGTTCGTAAACAAAACAAAACATCACAATGAAAACTGATTATATCCCAAACATAATTCCATTATTAATATTATAAATGTAAGTTTATTTGTGTCAGTTTCACGCATAAATAGCTGAACCAATGATATAGTATAGATGGGACCATGGGGCCGGTTATAGACTACTTTTTACCTAAAGGACGCGAAATAGGGTATTTTTTTAAAGAATATTAGCAATTATTTTGCAAGTTATTACTATTGTCCTTGCAAATAAGCTCGTAGCTTGCGCTAGCTAGTATGACAATAGCCCAAAGGGGTCAGGATCGAATCTGCAACTCTCGCGTTAACGGAGTGGAGTCGGCCCTCTAAACGTTGAGCTTTTGAGGCGTCAGCGTACGAAAATTTGTTGGGAAACCAATTATTTCTATATTGCCTCATAGGCGCCTTATTAAAAATACACGCAAGCGAAGCCCAGAGCAGAAGCTAGTAAAAATATTGACATATTTGGGCGTTTGACAAATGCAATAATTGAACCTTTGTAACATAATAGACAGCACATGCAACATAAAAAACTGGTAATTGCTATGCAAGAAAAACAAAGCTGCATTTAAAGGGGAATATTTCCTTTATAATAACATACAATATACAATAAAAATGAAGTAATAAAAGACATGAACCGCATAAATTCTATTTGAACGCTGCAAGTAATTTATTACTTGACTTTTATTGCTTTGCTTATTACAGGCAAAGAGGCCTTGTGGTCAAGATAAATACACAGTGAGAATGCTTTTGCTATTTAGAAAGCTTAGTAAGTAGAATATAATAGCCTAGATAAAGACTAGCTATTACAATCTAGTGCTGGCATATAATGATTTTATAGAATCGCTGCATAGTATAAAACAAAGTCGCTTTGTAAGTCTCTATGTATGCTTAAATCTTTAAAACTACGCAACGGATTTTGATGCGGTTTTTTTAATAGATAGAGTGATTGAAGAAAAAGGTTTATAATATGTATAATAACATATATTAAATAGTGGAGAAATACTGTTATTTTTGAGTTTCTAATGGGATGTCGTAAATAATTACATTTTTTCCGCTTACATTGCAACAAACGCAGGCTGAACCCTACGAGATTTATTTTAATTTTAATTTTAGATCGATTTTAATCATTTTTTCAGTGAATGACATAGGCTATATATTTTATACCCGTGCGAAGCCGGAGCGGGCCCCTAGTTAATTATCAATCTCTTCCAAGTGGGGGTGAGTTAAATAGGTATTAGTATTGCAGACAAGTTCAGATGTAAAATACCGTTCGGAAGAGAAACATTTAAATCGAAAGGTAATTTATTTCGCATATTAGCATTTAACACTTGTAATTTATTTGGTGGGTAATTATTGATTCTAACTCAATAATAAATTCATATATCTAATGCAGGCCATGTGTGTAGGTGTAGCGTTCATTTGTTTGTTTACAATTTATGTGTATTTACATAAAACCCGATCAAAGGTAATTATAAAATCAGCCAGATTGAAATTTCATATTAACAAAGCGAGCTATGCTAAATAAATTCATTTTGCATCAATCGTATGTACGAACTAAATATCCTTTGATAACGAGAGCAAATACAAACCTGTTAAAATACTAATTGGATTCAATTAATGTGTAATTTTGGTTTATTTTAATGAAAACATTTATTCATTAAAATAAAACTGAACTACACGTTTATTTAATAAACTGATTTATTTAAATTAATTCCTGGATGTAATTCAATTTGTCAAAACTCAATTCCTCAGTATGCAATTCGTAAATTGAATAAGGTAATAACTAAGTATTACTTTTAAAAGTATTATGAGGTTTCTGTAATAACCAGGTTATAAAATACTTTTAATTTAACTTTATAGAAATCACTTTTATTATAAGCTTACCTTTTACTTATACCTTAACTTTTATTATATCCGCTGTTGGGATAACCTCTGTCACAGCAGAGATTATTCCACCAGTGCAATCAGTCACACTGGTGGTAGGTCTTTTGTTGCAAGAGGCCGGCTAGGTAGGTACCACCGCAGTGTCCAATATTCTGCCGCCAAATAGTAGTGCTTAGGCATTACTGTGTTCCGGTTTGAAGGGCATTGTACGCTAGTGAAATTACTGGGCGAACGAGATTTAAGAACTAATATCTCGAGGTTGGCAACGCGTGAGTGGCACCTACTACTGGTGCTGCAAGCGCTTATAGGCTGCGGCAGCCACTTACCATCAGGTGGGCCGTATGCTTGTTTGCCAACTTATAACATAAAAAAAAATAAAAATAAGTATATTGCTAAGGTTTTATGAAATTGCTTTCTTGTAGTTGTTTAATATGTATTATTATATTATACTATTGTGTGTGATATGCAAGAGAGACGTGAAATTTCATGCATATGTACATTCTTCTTCATCCTAGTATTATTCCCGTTTTTATGTACCCAGGGTCTGCTTATTACTCTTATCCGGATTTGACAGGTTACTAGTTTTTACACGGAGCGATTGCCATCTGGCCTCCACAACCCTAAAGGCGAACCAGTAACTCATTGGATAAGGGCAATTTACTTATCAAGAGTTAACGATTATTATCAGATTGATAATAACCGGGGCCGACAGCTTAACGTGCTCTCCGAGGCACGGTGGAGAAACCCACGCATTGCAATTTGTCTTCAGATACCTACCGTGAATATGTACACTACTTTTATCTATCTTTTTCTTTACCTGCTTTCTTATTTTTGTCGTGGGGAAATCCTCATGGATGCCTGTTTACGGGGGCTATTGTGTGTGATATCGATAAAAAATGACAATAATATTTTAATCTGCGCTTAAACGTAAAGATCTGGCAAAGAAAGGTCTGGCAAAGAATTCCACAGACGCGAGTTTACCGGGAAAAAATTCTCGAGCCATGTAAGAACAATGTAATATTAATTTATGATTATTAAGTTATTTTCGAATTAAAAAACCTACTTATTTGTATAAATACTGGCAATAATGACGACGACGTTGTGGTGGGACGGTAGCGAACCTACCTTAAACGCCACAGGTCGCGGGTTCGATTCCCGCTCGGAGCATAATATGATTGTATTGACCATGCAAGCATATTTTCCGGTCTGGGTATTTGAATTTGGGTCCTTGTCATTGTGAATGTTTCCGGACCCCCGACACCGGATATTACTATCCTAATGGGGGCCGTTGAGTGTGCAGCCTTTATTTATTTATTATAATGGCTTATTGTCAAAGCAGACGCCTCTGGTGCGCCGATTTGTCTTATAGTCTTAGTAATAAAATCCTCATAAAACCTAATGAGAGTGCTCATAGCGATTAATTGCAGGGGATTTATTCTTAAATATTATTTGAATTTATGTTTGCAATCTGTTTTAGTTTTTTTATTATTTTTACATATATTAATTAATTTGTGTATAAACTAAATATATGTATAAATAAAATAAACACTACAGACTTAACGGATTTATCGTATTCTGTTTAGGTGTCGAAATGACATAATGACAAGCACAAACACACCCAGACCAGAACACATGCCTGTATGGTCAATAAAAACATCTGCTCCGAGCGGCAATCGTACACACGACCTACGGCACTTAAGACAGGTTATCTGTTGCTGCGACAGCCAAAAGCCAACAATATCTGTTCGCGGTTATTTTAATAAATACAGATGCATCATTAGAATATATACATTAATATTTTTGTATTTCTTTTAAAATGTATTCATGCTCCGTCTCATTCATGGTTCCTGAAAGTCTTCGACCTGTATACACGCGGCGACAAAGTACTTTCTTTTGTATCCAAGTAGTAAGCGACCCATGTCAATGACCGTATAAGGATGTGAAGTTTCTCTGAGTCTGCTTTGGTTTTGGTTTTCACAATTTTTTATTGTAACCCATTGGGCTAATCGTGAGCGGTTACCGTAGTCGTAAGTCGTAAAGTCGTATTTTACGCGAGTGAAGCCGCTGGCAGCAGCTAGTTAATATATAATCCTAAAACTCAGACGCAAACATAAGCTTAAGTCTCTCTGCAATTTAATAAGCTGCTTACTTCAGGAGAGCCTTGAACGTTGGTAGATATTTCTTCAGTAGGATTTTCGCCACCGTGACGTAATTTATCCCAGTGAAGTTCCGGGCTTGTTAAAGTATAACACTTGTTTAATTATTACAAAATTAAGGTGATATATAATGTTATCTTTTATATTCGCACGAAAAAAAAAGTATCCTATGTCTGGATCCAGGTAACAATCTATAGCTGTTCCAAATTTAATCTAAATCCGATCAGCCGTTTTAGCGTGATCAAATAACGAAAATCCAAACATGCAAATATTTAACTATTAAAAAACAGTTTTATTCTTAACTTTTGTTTAATATGAACTGGACATATTTCATTAAGTAACAGTCTAAGATTAGGCCACATGGTGATGTGGCAACATTTCAACAAATTTACTCACTTAAAAATCACGTCGATTTGTAAATGTCGCATGAGAAATAGTTTATTCGATTTGAGCTCATCGACATACTTACTCAAAGGTAGACAAACAGAGAGACGTGATGACCAATCTGTTATATAATATGAAGTGATAGTGAAGTAAAAATTTAGGAAAAGGCTTTTTTATTTTCATATCTGAAATTGAGTAGCCTTACTGTTTTCGACATAAGTAGGCCAGCTTTATCGAGAAAACTCTCTTTTTACGCATTATAACGAGGTGGAGCATCAATATCCTTATCTTTGCATTTTATTTCATGATGTGGAGCACTCGATCTGAACTTAACAGATCTTTAAAAAAAGTTATAAGGAAATATATTAAATTATATACTTCCTACATATTCTATGGTTGAGATTTTGAAGTTTTATTTGTAATATCTTTTAATTTTTAATTTTACTTTTTCCAATTGTATTATTGTTTATAAAATACTTAACAATATTATTGTAACATATATCTACCAAAAACTACATTACAATAAGACAATTGCATATTTATAAAACTATCCGTAAAAAAAATCTCCCTCACAGGACAGGCGCTGCTAGTGTAGGAGCCAGCCAGCCAACCTCTGTAATTTTATTGAAATAAGAATATAGTACCATAAGTCTTGTATATTTTTAGTAGTAGTGAACATTGTACAAAAATCGTTATAAAACCATTAAAATAAGACTCGTAGTACATATGATAATTAAACTAGCGATCGTCCATTTATAACGATCGTGGGATGCATGCCAACTGGGCGTCACAAATTTATCCTATCGAAATTTCACTCAAAAAAGGTGCTTCATACATTTTGAAGAGATAAGAACAAAAAGCCACGTAGATATTTAGATAGAACTACGCTTTTAAAAAATGCACTACTTTTCTTCAACTCTCAGAAAGGCCATGTATGTGATGAGATCTGGCCTAAATTATTCGTAAGACTTTGCTTACACAATACGCAACAACCTTTTTTTTTACATTTTTGATACCTAACCACCTTTCTTAAAGACAAAGTACAAATAATATGGGAAAATCGTTCTTGAAATTAATCGGTATTATAAAATTATACTAGTTATAATGTTATTTTATACTAGCTAAGCCCGCGGCTTCGGTCGCTTGATATACGTATTCATTGTTTTGGTTAAACAAATATAGCATAATATATAATATAATTCTTACGCTTAATTGTGTTGCTGTGCAATCTTACCGTAAAGCATCGCCCGCCCGCACTTCTTTTTTATTGCTTGGCTTCTATATATCGTATCGTGATGTAATATAGCCCATACCCTACCTTCAGAAATGTACTATCGAGCTATCTATAGATAAGCGCGTTCAACCAAACAAACAAACGAACGAGCGTTTCAGCTTTATAATATTGGTACAGTTACGAGATTATATATAACAAGAGAATTGTTCTAAATCGATGTAAATATATTTTATCCGAAACCTTATATTATTATAGACCATACTAACAACAGACCAGACTTAATAATACTAGTCAAATAGTTTATCTGGAGTTACGATTTTCTTGAATAGCAATTTGCAAGCGCTTAAGACAAAGCGAAATTAACAATTTCTCGTGAATTGCTTCTAGCTATTACTCAACGCTTTCAATCTAAGATGCTTCATTTCTGTGTATAATTATTTACAATTCAGTATTTCAAACGAAGGACTCAAACATGACAGTAACAACACCTAAGCTGTAAAATGAACGTAAAACTTGCCTTTGGGCCTGAACAATTTTTTTTATGTGAGAGGGGGCAAACGGGCAGGTGGCTCACCTGATGTTAAGCGATCACCGCCGCCCATGAACATCTGCAACACCAGAAGGCATGCAGGTGCGTTGCCGACCTTTAAGGAAAGAATACGCTCTTCTCTTGAAGGTTCCCAAGTCGTATCGATTCGGAAAGACCGCCGGCGGAAGTTGATTCCACAGACTGGTTGTGCGAGGAAGAAAATGTCTTCTAAATCGCGCTGTTGTGGATGATAAAGTACAAACTCACATTTTAGTTATCGATAACGAAATTAGATTATTCCGAAACGTATGGAATTGGCATAAGCTGTCAAAATACTATTGTGACCTATCGTTTATGATTGACATCGCACAAGCTTAATTATCGAAATGGAATTGTCTCTGAGCGATTGCCACTTGTCTAAACACTATAGCCTATAGCTCCATTTCAATTTATAATAAAAGCAATAAACTTCTTCATCCTAGCATTATTCCTGGTATTTTATTTTACCCAGGGTCTGATTATTACTCTTATCCGGATTTGACAGGTTACTAGTTTTCACACGGAGCGGTTGCCATCTGACCTCCGCAACCCTAAGGGCGGACCAGTAACCCATTGGATAAGAGGAATTTACTTATAAAGAGTTAACGATTATTTTCAGATGTTATGTGATAACAACTGGGACTGACAGCTTAACGTGCTCTCCGGGCACAGACCGAGACAAATATTTTAACAAACATCTGGCCGAGCGGAAATAGAACCGGCAACCGTCGAGAATAAAGGCGTACTCGCTACCGACAACGCCAGAACGGTGTCGATAATAAAAGCAATAAACAAATTGCATTACTTTAAAAGGTGATAATAATAAAATTCAATTCATAAATATGAACTTATATAATATCATATCAGTTATGGGTGTAGTGGTCGTGGCTAATTACGTCCATACTTCGATTCCTCTATTCGTCTTTACAATAAAATAATATAATATATATTATGTAATATATTACATTCATAAAAAAAACTATATTTTTAATAGCGTTGATATAAAATTATAATTGTTTCTTAATCAATATTAATAATGCTAAATCATAATCTTTTGTTGCATATCATATCAGATTTCCATCAGCATCCATTTGTAGTGCTGCAGTATGAAATATCCTTAATAAAAATTATTTACACTAGCCCAATAATCCTCGATGAGCCAACGTGTTATTTACCACGAAAGGAATTAAAATGTAAATTTGAAACTCACGGATAGCAACTTTTTACTCGTTTACGGAATGAAAACCAACTGCCTCAATTTGCCGAGAATTTTTAGTCAAATTTGATCGTTACGAATATAAATTGCCGTTTTTTTATGTGACTAAGTTAGCAAGCAATTACGACCTAGCTGATGGTAAGTGTTTGCCACGCGTCGCCAACCACGAGATATTTGTTCTTAAATCTCCTTTGCCCAGTAATTTCACTAGCCTAAGGTGCCCTTCTAACTGCTTTGCGGTAGAATATTTGACACTGTGGCGGTAGCTACCTAGCCGGCCTCTTTCAGCAAAAGACCTACAACCAGTTGCTCTGGTGAAGGATTACCCCAACAGAGGGCGATGGGGTCGTCACGTCCTGACGCCTATAACTTAAATATTGTCAACTAAATATCGTAATCAAAAGGCTAACAATATAATAATTATTATGAATTGTGTATACGATTTATTCGATGGAAAGATATCAAAGCGCTCTACTAAGATGAGAGGCAGAAAGGATTATGCATTTAAGATTAAAACTAAGAAACCTTATGGTGCGTCAAAAAATGCTTGAATAGTTTTTACAATTATTTAGACATTCCTTTTCGATTTTAACTACCAAAATGACTAAACTTTTTTAAAGTACAAATTTCTGAAGCAGAAAACTGATAATCAGTGTGGCAATGTTCTAAAGATACTGTACCAGAAAAAAAGATAAATTGCAAAAACCATATTTTATAATTTATATGTACAAAATCATATAAAAATAACTTTTATAGAGAGTTCAATTGAACTGAAATTGATGAAAAGTTTTTAAATGTAGCAAACTGGTGTAATTGGGAAATTGCATTCAAAGCCATAAAAGCGAGCTAGCGCCGTTTAAATATTGTATGAATACTGGAATACTTCACGTTAAAGTGGAAAAATTTCTAGAAAAGGCAGCTTTACTTTTCAGCTTACATTATTTTGCACCATTTAAATTGTTTTTATTTTTGAATTACAGCATTTTAAACATCTTAGCAGAAGGACAGTCCAGAATAATAAATATCGCCGTATATCAGGCACCATAATAGATACAAGAGTAGAAATTTTCACAGAATATGTCATTCTACAACATAATATACAACTACAACAACATAATATAATTTAATAAAATAAAACTTTAAAATAAAGAGGGTCCCCATACAAGAAAATTGTCTATATCAATGGCCGGTATAATAAAAAATAGTCAAAACAGATTTAATTTCAAAATTGAAGGTATATCCAGTCACTTGATATTTTTACTCTACGATGAAACGGACCCTCCGTTACATCGTTATCTCTATCTACGAGTCTGACATGCACCGAACATTTTTCCATATTTTTCTTCTTCATCCTAGCATTATTCCCGGTATTTTATTTTACCCAGGGTCTGCTTATTACTCTTATCCGGATTTGACAGGTTACTAGTTTTTACACAGAGCGATTGCCATCTGACCTCCGCAACCCTAAGGGCGAAACAGCAACTCATTGGGCAAGAGCAGTTTACTTATCAAGAGTTAACGATTATTATCAGATGTTATGTGATAACAACCGGGACCGACAGCTTAACGTGCTCTCCGAGGCACGGTGGGGAGACCCACAGACAAACGCCCAGACCGAGACAGAAATTTTAACAATCATCTGCCCGAGCGGGAATCGAACCCGCAACCGTCGAGACTTAAGGCAGACACGCTACCCACAACGCCACAACGGTGTCATTTTTCCATATTTTTCTATGTTTTAAAAAAGATAACAATCTATATATATGCCAAATATCATTAATTTCCGTTCAGCCTTTGAGCAACAAACATCCAAGCATCCAAACATTCAAACTCTCGCATTTATTTTAATTATTTTCTATTACACCAACAGTATGTAGCTGTGTTTCTACAAGTACCTAATTAATTAATTCTAATTGAAATACCTATCTATACCAATATTATAAAACTGAAGGTAGAGTTTGTTTGTTTGGTTAAACTCGCTTCTCTCAAGAACTAGTTTTTGAATTTAAAAATATTTTCGTGTTGAATGGTCCATTTATCGAGGAAAGCTGTAGGCTATATAACGTCACGCAACGACCGAACGATCAAGCCTCAATGAAAAATATGGCAAAACGGGAAAAAAGGTTCCCTTGAAAGCTTCCGTTTCATGAGATGCGTAAACAGTTAAAGTTACGCAAAATTAATGAATACATCATAGAGTTGCTACCCTTTAAAAGTTCTAAAAAAATCGACGACAGCATCTGTCTATCTTTTAAGGTTATCTCGGTTATCCGTAAAACCGCACCTGTGGTTTTATCAGTAATCATATTGAATCAAACTAAATTAAGGGTAGCCATAAGCCTTTATCAATTTTATCCAACTACATTAACATTATGAACAACTTATTGTAATAAACAATGCTTTTATTCCCTTTACTAGATAACACAATAAATTGACCAGCACTGTAACTTAGTCGTAACGTCGGATTTGAACGATTCGTCCTTTTATACGAGGTAAGACGATAATTTTCTGTATGGTGAAATATTAAAGTAACCATCAATGTGACGCTTCGTTATAGTGACATCTTTTCAAATATTGTCTTTCTAATCCAAAGTCATAAATAGGTTCTATAGTTCGTCATGCGCCAACAAGTATAATATTTTTTCTGGTAATCAAATTTGTTCTACAACATCACGCTACGACACATTTACCATAAATGTGGGTGAAACCACGAGAACAGCTAGTCTGAATATAAAATGAAGTACATAAATTTTTCTTTTATGTATATAAATATCGAAAAATACAAAAGGATTTTTTGGTCCCGTCAAAGAAGAGTAATTATTCATAACACAGCTGGAGGTATTGTGACGGTATTTTATATTGGCTGAAATCCAAACTTTTAAAAGCAGGTCACGGCAGAGCAACGACGACAGTAACTTAAAGCAATCTTTGACACCGTTGTGGCGTTGTGGGTAGCGAGTCTGCCTTAAGCCTCGACGGTTGCGGGTTCGATTCCCGCTCGGAGCAGATGTTTGTATTAATCGTACAGGCATGTTTTCCGGTCTGGTTGTGTTTGTCCTTGTCATTGTGAATGTTTCCGGACCCCGACACAGGATATAATTATCCTAATGTTGAGTGTGTAGCGTTTATTTATTTATTTAAATCTTTATAATTATTTATATTATATAAATATATAATTATTTATATTATATTTATATTAATGTTATTGTACAAATTTGCGTGACATATTTATATATATTTGACATTATATTCTATAAAAATGATAAAATTAGGTCCAAAACTATTAAGACTTAAATCTGTCTCCATCTAAGGTAATAAAGATTGTACAGGCGAAAAACGGTTCGTTAAAATTTTCTATTTTACAGCTTTTTAACATCATATTCCGGATCCCAAAAAAGAAACACATTCACACACACACACACACACAGCAAAAGTGTTTAAATATGGTGCAAAAACATTTAAAGATCTTCTTCATCCTAGCATTATTCCCGGTATTTTTATGTACCCAGGGTCTGCTTATTACTCTTATCCGGATTTGACAGGTTACTAGTTTTTACACGGAGCGATTGCCATCTGACCTCCGCAACCCTAAGGGCGAACCAGGAACTCATTGGATAAGAGCAATTTACTTATTAAGAGTAAACGATTATTATCAGATGTTATTGATAATAACCGGGACCGACAGCTTAACGTGCTCTCCGAGGCACGGTGGGGAGACCCACATGGACAAACGCCCAGACCGAGACAGAAATTTTAACAAACATCTGCCCGAGCGGGAATCGAACCCTCAACCGTCGAGACTAAAGGCAGACTCGCTACCCACAACGCCACAACGGTGTCGCAAAAATATTTAAAGATATCCATATTATATCAACGCCTGAAGAGAAAATTAAAGAACCCTTATAATTTCATCATGTCCGTATGTCATTTTACTAGGAGACTATTGGCCATGTCTAAATTTAGCAAATATGCCTATTGTGGGTTTCTTCCTAATTTAGTAGAGAAAAAATAAAATAATAAAAATTAAGGATAATATAATAACTGAGGGTTGAAAACCAGAATCATCCTATCACTATCCTATGGTGTTGCAGATGTTCATGGGCGGCGGTGATCACTTAACATCTGGTGAGCCTCCTGCCAGTTTGCCCTCTTACATAAAAAAATCACAACGTGTGAGGTATATTTGGATAGGTTTTTAAAAATTATAAGGATGTTTAATTTTGACGTTTTTGATAAAGTCAGTAGTTGTTGAGAGACCAGCTCTTAAAGTCTCTGGACTTAAAATTCTGGAAAAAATTGAAGATGTAGAACATCAAAAACCACTACAATTATTTTGAAGAAGTTGTAGGAATAACTTCTTCAAATAATAACAATATTTTATTAATCAAGTTGTTATTATATTTTTTTTTATTTTCTGGATCTTAAGGAAGCTGTACGCTAAGCAGTATTTACGAGCGGAACGGGTCTGGCAGTGGCCTGTGAAAATGTACCGCAATGCAAATCCTAAATAATAAAATTATTCTACATGACAATGTACAATATATCTTTAAGTAAATAGTGTTTAATATTATCTTAACGCAAAACTATTTCGATCAAACTACTTTCCATCCATATCCTTTGATTAGACATGCTTGTATCTACACAGACCGATGTAACCAACCGACTAAAGTAAGGCGTCCTAAGCACGTCCTGCAAGACCCTGACGATAGGATTACATTACAAAATGCCCCTTACACAGCACAGACACGCACACAACACTGTCCTCGCCGGCGAGGACGTGGTCCTTTGTTTCGCACGTCGCGTCGCTCTCACACCGTCGAGTGAGTCTATCGTATAGAATGCGCTCGGACCGCTGCCTCCATCTCCGATGACGTCCTTAGCCGTGGTTCGGCATCACAGGAGACACCCTAAGGACGGAATCAAATTTGAGCCCCCGTGAGGGCTGTCCCTTTATCACGGCTGAGTCTCAGTACTCGGCCCCCCCGCCCGGTGGCGCTGTCAAGGCCAGTAGGGCCAACAGCAATACACATTCCGGAAAAAAAAAATGTTTAATGTTTAATGTGGCGCAGCGGTAGCGAACCTGCCTGGAGCCGATCTTTATGTTGCCCATACAGGCATGTTTTCCGGTCTGGTTGTATTTGTCCTTGTCATTCTGTATGTTTCCGGACCCCTAACACTGGATATAAATATCCTAATGAGGGCCGTTGAGTGTGTAGCGTTTATTTTTCATCATTTTTTTACAGATTTAATGAAAGAATATAAGCAACAATAAAAATTATGTGTATAATACTAGTTAATTCTTAGATAGCGTGTAAGCTTTTATAACCCTGAAACAACATAAAAATCTAACGGCAGCTAATTTTTTAACTCATGATAACCTGAATTTTTCTACATGCAAGCCGTCATACTAGTATGCAGGTATACATACTGCATGCACAATTGAACATTCTTTAAAGTTTGATTCTTTTTAGATTGCTTCGAGTTGCATGTGTAACTTACTTAATAACTTTTCGTGTCTCCTCCATTCCCATTGACGTCTTAAACCATGGTCTGACCTCGGCACCATAAAGACGGATTCAATTTTACCACGCTATCTGTTTTTCACGACTGGCTCTCATTACTCGGCTCCCCGACTCGGTGACGCTGTCAAGGCCAACAGGGCAGAAAGCAAATTCATAAAAAAAACTTAATAGCTACGAAGTACTACGACAATAAATAATAAAACGTCAACAAAATAATCTTCCTCTACTCATATTTTTGCATGTCTCCACAGTAGATTGGCTGAACACTTTTTAGAACTTTTTCGACGACATGAAAGTTTTCTTACAAAATTGGCCTTCATCGAATAAGAACGAATCAAATTTGAGACTCCAAGACACCCTTTTTCACGGCACTCTCGGTGACACTGTTAAGGCTAGTACGTCCAACAGCAATACACATTCTTAAAAAAAGTCCCTGAGGGCACAGCTAATAAAAAATTAGGAAACATAAAGAGTTCAATAACTTTGTAAATTAATAATATCATTGTTAGGAAACGCTTGGACTTAACGAAGATTTTGTTGACAAAACGTGCTGCCAATCTTATCACGTGTATTTGGCTGAGGTTTAGACGAAACGGCCTCGGCTTAGTCTTTTATTGGATATTAGGATTACTTTTATACCAGGTGTTTTGCTCCAGACTTATAAATTGCTTTAAATTAAAGTTACACTTTTCAAGATTAATATATAGATCATTAATGCCACTAAAAAGTTACACGAAAGCGAAACACGCAATGTTACTTTAAGTTTACTTGGGTATATGCATCCAGCCCTTTGGCGAGTAGCATTCTCACATAGTGTATCGGAATCTATGTAATCGCTATTGGGATAATCTCTGTCACAGCAAAGATTAATCCACCAGTGCAATCAGTCACACTGGTGGTAGGTCTTTTGTTGCAAGAGACTGGCTAGGTAGGTACCACCACAGTGTCAAATATTTTACCGCTTAGTAGTGCTTAGGCATTACTGTGTTCCGGTTTGAAGGGCACTGTAGCCTAGTGAAATTATTGGGCAAAAAAGATTTAAGAACCAATATCTCGAGGTTGGCAACGCGTGAGTGACCTAATGGTGTTAAGCGCGATCATAGGCTACGGAAACGGCTTACCATCAGGTGGGCCGTATGCTTGCTTGCCAACTTGTAACATAAGAGAAGGTCAATCTGGCTCAACAACCAGCAGCCACCTTCAAATTAGCGTTAAATAGTTACAAGTTATAAGTACAAGTTGAATTATCCATCACGATTTTTTCAAATCTTCGTACTTTCTCCGCTTTACGTAAAAAAGGAGCTATTTTTGTTGTATTTTTTAAATTAACATTGTATAATTATAAAGGTCAAATGAAATAAAATTGATGCTTCTTGTTTAGATCAATACGAATCGATTTGGCCCATTTATTCAAGATCCTACTCCACTGCGTTTTTTTGAAACAGGCCTACGAATGTGTTTGGTAAAATTATTTGCACATATCTGACTCTAGGACTGATGGTTACAATTATCTTAGAAACTAAAAAAAAATTGAAGAGGCAGACATCCAAAACTCTGACTTTTGTAGTAATATTTTTTAAATTTATTTTTATTATTTAAGAAATGTGTGCACACCACGATTTCAATTGTTCATATAAAATCAATTAAAAGAACCCCGAAAAAATGGTCTGCCAGCATGTTGCCTCTGCGATGTGAATCGACAGCGCAGTGCTACCATCGCGGTGGCAGACACGGCCTTTAGTGTTTGTTATGATATCGTTTTCGCTATATGAGATATTTGCTACACGTGCTGATCATATGAGAATTTCACTCCCCAGCTCCCTAACTATAATAATACTAAATGTTACTCCCTAACAAGCGAAATATTTTGTTGTTGTTGTTTTTAATTTGTTCGTTAGATTATTATTATTCCACAATACAATAGTTTGGTGTATTTTAGTTCTTTTGCGCGGTTTGTTTCAGTGCCAAAAATCTGTCTCTACTTGGCACTTATAGTGTATAAATTAGGCTGACTATAGTTTTAATTTATCACATATTCGTATCCATAGTTATTAATATATTTAGACTAAATGTTAACGACCGTTGTGGCGTTCTGGTAGCGAGTCTGCTTTAAGTCTGGACAGTTGCGGTTTCGATTCCCGCTCGGAGCAGATATTTGTTATAAATATCGATCTGGGCGTTTGTCCTTATTGATCTCCCCACCGTGCTTTCGAGAGCACGTTAAGGTCGGACCCGATTGTTATCAGAATACCTGATAATAATAGTTACTTAACTCTTGATAAGTAATTTGCTTTCATAAAATGAGTTCACCTTTTGAGTTACGGAGGTCAGATGGAAATCGCTCTGTGTAAAAAGTTAAAAACTAGTGAACTGTTTAATCTGAATAAATAAGTATAGCTTTGGTACAGGAAATAATGCTAAGAAGAAGTAGAAGAGTATTAAAGTATTTAAAGTACTATTAGATGTGACAATCCGTTACTTCCTAATTAATGTTATTAATAAGAAAATGATTTTGTGTGTTTGTTTTCACGTCTAAACATCTAAACCGATGATAATGATTTTTTATAGATATAGATAGGTGGAATTTGTCACGAAAATAAAACTTGAAAGTTTGTATGGGTAACCAAATATCTCAACATTGCATTAAATGGTATACGGTTACAGGTAGTACGGGTTCGATTCCACGCGGAACACATGTTTTTATTGACCAAACAGGCATATGTTCGGTGCTATGTACGTTTGTCCTTCATCTTGTTTGTGCTTCCAGACCACCGACACAGGATATCATTATGCTCGTAGAGGCCGTTAGTGTACAGCATTTAGGGATTTCTATATTCATACGTTCGATTGCTTTTCGCTTAGACAATATTGGAGTTTCAAGCTACCGAGCTCCAAGTACCAATTACCTGTCCCCTCATTCCTCATTTGATGACGTTGTGGCACAGCGGTAGTGAACCTGCCTTAAACGCTACAAGATCGCAGGGTCGATTCGATTCGATTTCCTCTCGTAGCATAATATGTTTGTACTGACCATGAAAGCTGGGTGTACTTGTCCTTGTCCTTGTATGTGTTTGCGGACTCCCGACACAGGATATCACTCTCCTAATTGGGGCCGTTGAGTGTACAGCGATTATTTATTTATTCTCGGATGAAATCCCAGGAAACAACGATGATGCGTCTGACGTAAGTAGTGAATATTATGTATTAGAGTAACCGCTTCCAATTACCTGTAAGCTTGTATTGGCTATTCTGATAAAAAATACAGTTTTTGATATGATTATTAAATTATTTTTCAATTAATTAATGATTCTAAGAAATACGAAAACTCCTTAAAACCTTCGTTTATAATACGATTCCGAGCACGATAGCTAGCAACCTTTAAATTGCGTTTAGAAAGACTTTAAAAAGGCTTGTATTTTAAAAGTTCTAACATTAACATTTCGTTCCGATCATGCAAGCCACATAGCATGCAGGTTTAAAGGTGAAAAGAACTAGTTACCTAATGTAAGAATTGGGTCAGCTTACCGCTAAATAGTACTCTTTTCTTTTAAGTAGAAATAATCTAGTACAGAATTAGGTCAATCTGATTATAGAAATACAATGAGCATATTAAAACAACAAAAAAATTGTATCGGAAGCGAAACTATATATTATAAGGAAGTATATTTAAAGTATTTCCGACAAGTAAACCCATCAAAAACATAAAATTTAATTTAAAAAATGGGGACCCCATTCAGGAACAAAGTTTCTTATGTGTTGTCTTCAACTTCGAATGTAATTCGAAATTAAATTTGTATATTTCAATAGGCTTTATGGCAAAAAGAGACAGGGACGAGGAGAGAGAGAGAGAGTTACGCACCCGGCTGCGCACTCACTTCCTCGTGTGCTCGTTTCCTTGTAGTAGGGTACGCACACGCCCACATACACAACAAACGGGATTTCGTTACGTGGCGATTTCTACTAGATCGCACTACCCATAAGCCGCGTTAAGGAAATTCGTTAAAAATCCAACTCTCGTAACACAGTTCTACTACAAAAAGTTCTGAAATCCTAAGTATAACCATGACTGAAACTTGGCAATAGCACAACACTAAAGTATTTTAATTAGTAGACTTTTCCGTAGTACTATTAAAATTTAGTGAACCACATTAAAATTTTAGAAAGGTCCACCAAACATCTTTGCCCTACCTCTCTACTAATTTAAAATGATTGCTACTGAATTTAAAATTAAAATAAAGGCACATATAATAATTATTTTGCTATTTCATTTTTATCAAAATAATTATGATATTTACGAAGTGGCTAAAACTTTATAACGGTCAAAAGATAAGTAGAAAAATGATAACAAATCCTTATTTTAGAAGTTAAAATTGTGTTACAATTATAATTTTCTTTTCATTTATTCCATTTGAAAAATTGTATAAATTTTATCGTAGATGCATATTTAAGATAGTTCAGAAAAACTATATCTTATTTTTACTATTAAAACTACAAGAACGATTACTATCGCTCTCCGATAATCTTGAATAATTAAAATGTTTTAATTAAAATTGTGGTTTTAAAAAAGTTATGACGTAATGTAAGTTAAATCAAGTAAGTTTAAATTTATACCAGATAATGAGCTCTATAGTCTCTACCAAAATTTATCTCGATTTCCAACTTTTTAATATTTTGGAATTTTCCCTTGCTTTTAACCAAAATTGACAAATCTCTAGGTCAACGAGAAGTATCCTATAGGTTTTGGTTCGAAAATTTGTATGATAGTTCCCGTTGACCAATATAGACAATAGTACGGAACACTTCGTGTGCGAATCCAACTCGCACTTGGCTGGTTTTTTATCTCTTTCATTGGGCATATTATTGCTACTACAATAATCAATATTTTCTGTGCCAACATAAGAGTCATCAAAATAGTATTGACAATAACGACTTCTTATATTTTCACGACCACTAAAGATTTTATTTGATTACGAGACAAATTTTATTAATAATTCATAGTCTGCATCTTCGAAAAAAAAATAATTCAACTTAAAAAACAGCCCTAGTGGTTACTATAATGAAATCATTTTATATGTTGCGTTTTTTATACTACCTTATTGAAGCATACGGCCGACGATGAGGGAAAACTAGCACGACGTAAGAAGTAGAACCGTCACGATGTAAAATCTCAATAATTGTACAGTAACATTTCCTTCGATGACTCTGATCGTCGAATATCCAAACTCCACTGTCTCATTCTCTACCATTGCTCTCCTCTGCCCTGCCTCCTCTTTCCTCTCTCTCTCTCTCTCTCACTCAAGAGCGTTGGGGACGACGCACAGTGGAAACTAAAATGTTCCGCAGCTTGACAATGAAGGTTCTTAAGAAGATACTTTTAAATAATAATGAATTTGAATCGATCGCAAAAATAACTACGTGATTTCCTATTAATTATTAAAAAAAATTAAAAAGAAATTTATGGTATCTCTAAAATTTATAGACCTTCTTCTTTAAAGTAAATTTTTCCAAAATTTTAAATCCCGTATTTCAAAAGTGACAACCGGGCGGACACCATTATTATGATTTTAGGAGCTAATATTTCAACAACTACAGAATTAATCAAAAAAGTTAAAATTAATCTACTATTTTAAAAGACCTATCCAAAGATAGCACACACGTTGCCATACTTTGAAATATTTTTTCAACCCTAAGTTATAAGATGGATAATAAGTATGCTATCCTTAAATTTTATGTATTTTAGGATTTCAAAACATCGTTATGTTACAAAACGTGTTTCTTTATCTTTAATCGTTCAACAAAAAAAATGAAAGCATAAAACTTTTTTTTTGTTTCAAGTTTCAATAATGACAGACAATATTCAAACTGTTTCAACTTTCAAACCCTTTTCTTTTTGATGCTCCGTTTACGTTTAAAAAAAAAACACCTGTGAATAAAATCACTATAAAATTATAAATTTAGACTGGGTGGTTGTATGCCACGTATAGGATTTTTTAAAAATTATTTCTTTTCAAATATTTGTCAAAATAAAATATAATTTACATCAAAAGCACTTAGGAGTATGCGGTAAACGTCTTCCATCAATTCTTTTAAAAAAGTAGTTTGAACCAAGGAATCGCACTGTTCCATATAAACTTTGCCCCCCTTTTTCACCTACTTAGAGGCAGTATTTCGGAAAATCATTTCTTATCGCATGCCTACATTACACAAAGAGCACACCTTCCAAATTTCAGCTCTGTACGATCAGTGGTTTAGGCTGTATCCGTCAGTCATTCAAGACAAAGCATTTTATTTAAGAAGATTAAATTGCGTATAGATAAAGCCAATAGGCATCGAGAAAAATTTTCCTCAAACAAAAGAATATGCAAAGTTATCAAAGGTTATCACGCGATATCAATAATAGTGCGCATCAAGTAATTTGGCGTCCTTAAACTTTCACCTCTTAGCCTCCAGACGTCTCCGGTTGAAACATTAAGATAAATTAAGAAACTTTCCATCGAATACTGACGCTGACATACCTACATAATATTAAAAGCGTATTTGGCAAATTCTAGATAACGTATGCCGATAAAGCAAGTTCCGTTACATTTTATTTATAAACGTCATCATATCTTTTTTTTAATGTGAATATTGACAGCAAGCATATAACCCACCTGATGGTAGACGGCTGTCGTAGCATTTGAGCACTCACAACACCATGCATTTGTAGGCATGTAGACGTCAGCCATACATTGCCAACCTCGAGATATTTGTTTCTTAATAACCTTTGCCCAATATATTTACTAGCTACAGTGGCTCTAAAAATGAAAGATAGTCTAGCTTTGAGGTAGAAAATCTGACTCTGTGGTGGTAAATTATCGGCCTCTTGCAATAAACCTTCTACCAGATTTTCCATTTTCCTGTTGCATAACAACAGTAGCTCCAAAGTTTTCCATTGTTAAGAATTACATCAGAATTATGTCTGGTAAAACGATACAAAACAATGATTGTAGCGGTATAAATAGATGTTGTTGATGCTTATGCTATTAGTAATTAATTTAGTTGATTAGACTCTACGCAGCACGAATTTGTATATTTTTTTAAAATAAACATTAATTTGCTTGAAATAAAGTTTAGTTTCGTTTATGATTAGTTGATATCGCAAAATTAACTGACTCAATGTTTTCATACTGTTGAAATAGTCATAGCCCTATGCCATTAAGCTCGCCTTTGTACGTTTATTTACTTTGTAAAATGTGCATTATAGTATTAAAAGAAGGAAAGAAACAAATAAAATAGTAAAAAAAAACGAAGAAATTTAAAACAAATTTATCATTAAAGAAAAAAATCCCGACTTCGTGTCGGACTTTGCGAAACGTGTGTCAGTATCATAAAATAAAAACATTAAGTTACTTGTAAATTCTTGTTGCTTTAATTTTTTTTTTATTTGTTATTAGTTAGAGCCAAAATACAAAATTCTCACCACATTTATCTATTTCAATTCATAAGATACAGAAAAACATTAAAATCAAGTTTCTTGTAGGGGACACCCGCTTTATGAATTTTATTTTATTACTAGTATTTGTTGTTGCGATATCAAATATGTAATGTGTGTAATATTCTGTGTAATAGGAATATTAGTAATCCCTTGGAAAAGCGTTTCTAATATTCTTTGCGAACATACAAAACGGTTTTAATTACCTATTAGATTCTAAGATAAATATTGCACTAAAACCCACTATAATATATTAACCGTTTTATAAATCTATTATAATAGGACTTATTGTAAGATTAATAATGGAGGTTTTTAAATTTTAATACAATAATTGTTCATTTATTATATATATATATATATATATTAAATATGTGCACCACTTGTTAATCAATGAATTAGAACATGAAAATATTTACATTTTGAATGAAAGATCATTGTTGCTGTTAAATTAAATAATTAAAATTAACAAAATTTAATATTTAAAAAATATATAACCTGTGACACTTTATGAAAAAAATATTGTAATAAGAATATATATGTGTCGGCGCGAATACGAAATATTTGATCATGTCACTGGCAGCCTTTAATTGTATTTTAAAAAATTATTAAAAATGGAAGCAATTTTGAAATATTGTTTTTATAATGGGATTATTCAAAAACGAATGTAAGAAATAGTTTTGAGATATTTGTTCAAAAATATGTTGTAACATCAACTTCTTCTTTATAAAGCAAATGATTTGTGTTGTGAAATCACGTTTGCTCCTGCCTCTCGGCCACAAACTCTGTAAGTAGTCTGTATGGCACTTTTATTAAAAATTGTAATATTATTTTACTTGCTTTTCATTCCTAAAATGATCTTGTTTAAATATGTGTGAATTTAGTATCAAATTACCTTACTTAAACTCATAATAATTAAAATCAAAATGTGATACACAACGTATTGCTATTATCGTGCTTAAAAGCATAGTAGAACCGATGACTTACATAGGTTTTAATTTAAAATAAATATAAGAATTAAATAAAAAATATAAGAAAAAAAAAGAAATCGAATCTAATATTAAATGCTTGCAATTAATAATAATATTTAGTGATCGCATAGCTCTTGAAAACTGACGATAATTATTACTGAGAATTCCCAAAATTGCTTATTAATAACATTAAAGCGCATCTTGACAATTAATAGCTAAGAAACAAAAAAAAATCGCTGCAAAAGCAGAGGATATTAAAAAGTTGTTAAAAAAATTAAAATTAAAGTCCTTTAATAAAATTAAATAAATTTAATTTTAAAATTATTTTAAAAAAATACAAATGAATAAATGATAAATAATGGGTCGTCAATTAATGTACTGTTAAATATAAAGAAAAATAAAATACTAATACAATTTTTACATATTGATTTTAAAAAAATGAGATTACATTAGTTTTTTGGAGAACATAATTATATTGTAATTTTTAATTACTCCCATATTTCTATGTGCAGTCATAGAATGATGGTTTTATGTATCCAAAAGTAAATAGTTGCAGTACTCCAAAAGTTCGCCAATGTCGCAGTCTTTGTCACAGCACGTAGTCAACGGAGGTATCTTATAATTCTCTTCCTTTTTTTTGCGTAGTGCGATACACTCGCTTTCCCGGTGGAACATGGGCTCATTGCACACGTAATCTAATTTCAATTGCATAATTAGCTTACACTCCTCTTCGTTTTTATACACAAACGAAACAGCTGATACCAAGATCGCGAGGAAAGCTATATTTTATTAACAATGTAACGCTAGTATATATAGTATCGGCCTGCGGCATCGCCTGCGTGAATAACATTTCGTTTTGTTGTACCTTTATTATAACACAACTAATTAATAATTGTTCCTGATAGTGGTTGTAATCCTCTGTTTCACCCTCTAAATTCTTTATTTATTATTCGTGTTCAAAATTCCCTCTATTTATACTCCAGAAATGAGCAAAATCATTTGAGCGTTTTAGGTAAAAGGTTTGTATTGTATTGTGGTGTGTTAAATACAAACCTTTTACCTAAAACGCTCAAATGATTTTGATCATTTGACCCATATTAACGAATTTCAAATAATTTACTTTGTATTTTGTTTATACCATGATAACTTTTCCTTTTCATGAAAATTTTTCCGAGATAAAAAGTATCCTATGTTTTAATCCAGGTAACAATCTATATCTATGCAAAATTTCTTCCAAATCCAATGAGCCGTTTTTGCGTGATTGGATAACACAACCACAAACATCACAAACACATTGAGTACAAAAATCCAAACATACACATATTACATTATCATTGAATTTCGTGGTTGACAGATACAGGGGAAACTAACGGAATAAATTTAAATCGACCTTTAAAGTAAGAGATTTATAGCAATCATAAAAAAACCGTAAGACTTTAGGACCCATTATTTCGACAATTACTGACATTATCAAAAAAGTATATTTAACTTTTTTATAATTTCATGACCAAATTTTGTAGCGGATCATACATTATACCTATTGTATGAAGCACAGCCATAAAAAGGTGGGATAGACCTATACGAAGGCATGATCTCAGGTAACTAGCTCTTATACTTCGTAGTGCTAAGTCAATTTAGTTGTCTCCTCACATAGTCGAAACCCCTAAACATCATTTTTCTAAACTTGATTGAAACTATTATAATTATTGGTACAGGAAAAGTCATGCGCCGATAGTAGTTCTTGCTCTTAATTCAGTTATTATTTTAAAATGCTATCTTGTTGAATGCGATGACACATTATGTCTGCAGTATGTAACTATGATGGAGAACAAAGACGGCTCAACAAAATAAAGTATTCTAATTAAAGTAAGAATGAATTATTATGCCATTTCTCACAACTATTTTTTTGTTATAACAAAAAACGTTTGTTTAATACAAAAATTACTGTTCCATTAATTTAAATGATTTTCTAATCTATTATATAGTCCTTCATTATATTGAATGCGTTTATGATTCATAATAAATTTTTAAAGAATTTTTCAAGCTCAATTGCAATAATGCCTATAAATTTATAATAATATTCTATAAATATATAAATTAATGAATTGATTTAATCGTTAAATAGATTATAGTCATTAAAAATTTTTATTGGATTTATTATTAAATTAGAAATTAAACAGCCTTTTTTCGCATAAAACTAAAAATTTTAATTAAATTTTATTTTTGACAAATTGAATAATTACAATATTTTAAATTTTTGGTCCAGTTATTATGTCTGTTAATTTTACTATTATGACTGCGCTAAATTATTAAAATCAACTACTAACTATCATTATGGTAAGGTATACATACAAATGAAATTGTAATAAATTTTAAATAATTAGGCAGGGACTATTTTGACATTATTTAATGTTTATAATTTAAATTATACAATTAAATGTTTCAAATAAATAAATTTATAAATAAATTATACACTTTAAAAAATAAATAAAGTATTATAATATTTAAGATTTGTTTTTTTTTCTGTTTAATGCCAAATTATTATTAAATTACTACTAAAAAGATCAATACAACAAGATCATCATTATAATTGGATTTCTACCTTCTTAAATAGAAATTTGGTTTTCTTGCAAGCATTCCCCGTGGACTACAATATATTTTATTTTTATATAATGGTGGATTAGTTATTATAATTTAGTAAAAAAATTAAATATTAATAATTAATAACTGTATTTTATTGGTACAGAAAAAGAGTCTCTCGAAAGGGTTTACATATTTTTTTTATTGTTACATTGATATTTCTTTAAATTATGGATGTCTATATGTGTGTATTTTTTATAATTTATGCAGGTATGCTTATATTTATCTAAGTCGCCTATTGTGACGATCTCAACATAACATTTTATTTAAATCTCTAAAACAATGTATTTTCTATAATATGAACCTATTTATGGACGGTCACCCATCCATTTACTGACCGCACCCAAAGTTGCTTAACCTAAAAATCATTTGCCGACCACGTGACTATGTGCAACGTAATACTAAGTATGGACATACCCCGAAAATAATATTTTTACAAAATCAAAAATTTATAAAATTTTGTATGAAAATTTCCATAGAAAAAGGAAAATGTATGGAAAATCACGGATTCAGGTGCCGAATGTCATTGCAGCTGTTTCACATATATAAGGGGTGTGGTGTCGGCGAAGGTGTCTCCGAGCGTATGCTTGGTGAGTGCCCGTCTGACGTCTCTACCCCCGCGTATATGTGGACGGTTTACCAAGGCGGTGCGTTCGGGCGGCCATGCTGCTAGAATGCTAGTTAAGGTTTCCGATCTTCGTATATGGTTTTTATACATATTATTAATGGTGATTGGTGATGCATGGCAAAGAATATATATAAAGTATATATTAAATATATATACAATAATTAATAAATAATGACGGTATGGTGGTCCGTCTATGATTACTGGCAAAGAGATCTAATATGAATAATATGATCTATACATGTTACAGGCAAATTTATACCGTTAAAATATATTGAATATAATTTATTATTATAAATTAAATATTTAATGACGGTTTGTGGGTCCGTCAATTATGAATGTATATATATATGTTTGATACATATTAAGAAACGAAGTTTACTCCGTTTCTTTAATATTATGTGATATTGTAATAGCGAAAGTAATGCTTCGGCGCAGATATTGTTTATGTTTCAGAATCTAATGGATTATTTGAAACCTAAGAAGAAGCGAATTCAATGAAGATTTAAAAGAATGCGTTGGGAAGAATTTATGCGTCAACTAATAAATAATTATATTTCAGCTGTATACGTGTATAATGTTTTGGCGAGTTGTAGTTGACCCGATACTTGAGTTTGAGGCTCTGATGTGACCTGAGTCATGTCTATAGTGTCCTTAAGCGAGGCCCGAGGATTTTTAATCTTAGTTGACCCGATGCTTAAGTATGAGGCTCCGATATGATTTTGGTCATGTCTATAGTGTCCTCGAGTGAGGTCCTTTGACTTTGCTGATGTGATGTTGACATGGGGTTGACTCTGTGGTGCGATTTATATCGATGCAGTAGTTTCCTCAGGTCCATTGCTGAAGCGGCCCCAGTGATACAGATTAGAATTGCTGCGGTGGTGCGACTTAGGTCGATGCCGTGATGTAGTTCGGTTTGTTGCTGAGGCGCTGGAATGTTATATATCGTTTGTAGCAAAATGACTCGTCTTCTTATTAGAGACGCCCCTTAGCTTAGCAATAGGGATTTTTATAATTGACATTGTAGCATGTCATACTATTAGGGCAACTGGTTGCTTCTCACTTCGAGATAGCTAACTAGTATTAGACAGTGTGGCCTGCTTAACTCTTATCATGCGTGTTTATCACGTCTTAAATAATGAACTGGATTCGGATGTATGTTTGAGTATTGAGCCAAAGGGTACTTTGCGTGAGCAAGTGCTATGGTTTTAATGATGCAAAACTATAATAAGAAAACGACATAAATCAAAGAATATTAGTTGTAAGACAATGCGATTACGAATACGATATAAGCCCACGAATATTAACTATAAGACAATGCGATTATTTAAATACCAATTAGGTAGGGTTAGGTAGGACTTAGTTTTAAGGAATTGCGGTTGTGATATTATAAAGAACTGAATATTATCAATACTATATGACCCATATATAGTGATAAAAGAAATATACTTATAAATATAATTATTAATGAATTTGCCTACACTACGGTGAGGTTATTATAAATACTATATTACACATATATAGTGATAAAAGAAATATACGATATAAATAGCAGTATTGATGAAAATTCCTTAACAAAGGTGAAGTTTATGATAAATATAAACTCTATATTAACCACATATAGTGGTATGACAAATATACGTTATAAATGATTTTATTTATTATTATTGATGAATTTTACTTCACTAAGGTGAGGTTGACGATTATAGCATTGTGCTTACGGAATGCCGCCTGGCGGCTTAATGTTCGAATACATATCTGAACCAGGGATTTATTCCCTTATATATATGACCAGGGCTTGTCCCTCAATTATTATGGCGTTTAGCCTTCTCATACAAAAATGAATATGAAATATTATACGACTTCGGTCTTGATTGATACCATTACAAAATATCAGGGCTTGAACCCTTTCTATGCGTGGCTTCGGCCTATGTAAATAACAACAATATGAAATAAATAAAGATTAGACTGATGTCTTGATAACGAAAATACTATAAATATAATTAATCAAATTGTGTGTCGCAGGCGCACTATAAATAGCCTATCCCTTACCCGGGAGGGCTCGTATATATGGTTGGAGCCCACAGTCGGTGGCGTGTGCGGGGCCATCGATCTCCCCTCTTCTTTATATTTTTACTATAGAGTTTAAGTATATAAGAATTGGAGGAGCGGACTACTTTCAGCTACTCGTAAGAGGTGTTGAAAGTATAGGGATATATTTATTATCTCACCATTTTGCATTTATTGGCTTATATAAATAATTTTATTATGATAATCATATGACACTAAAATAATTAAACTATAAAATAAATAAGATATCATTGTTTTCCATTGTCGAATTGAACCTGTTGCCTCTGATGCTCTAAAAGAACTCGGGTTATTACGAACACAGCGTAACAAGGGTCCTGACCGCTAGACGATACACGTGCCAATTTCGTAGTTTTATGCTATTTATTTTCGTGCATTTAATTAGTATTTATTTAATTATATCTTATTTCTATCTTTAATTCTAAAAGGTAGGTAACTTATTTAAATATATTTTATTTCTATATTATATATAAAAAGTAAGGTAGGTTCAGTCACACTATGTATATTGCTTTATTATAATTTTTTGTAAATATTTTTTTATTTCAATATTTTCTGCACTCTTTACCTACTATACAAACAATTTTACATAAGGAGTTAACTTTTTAATTTTTATTTTCTGGGCAGTGTTGAAATATATATACATTAAAGATTCAAATCAGTTAGTAATGTTATTACATTGATATATTAAAATAATTTTATGTAATTTTTGAAATCGACCGTGAAGGGATTAGTTAGACTGTAATATAATAACCGCCTTATAAATCCATTATAAAAAAGTTATTGTAAGATTAATTATGAAAGTACATCAATTTTAAATTTTTCTTTTATAAGGATATTAATTATAACACAAAGCTTTTTTGAGATATAAGATATAATTATAATATATAAAAATAATTATTTGTCTAATACAATAAATATCGATTTTTAATTTCGTAATTTTTTTTTATTTTATTTTACATGATAAAAAAAGCAAATTTATCAATGCTGTTCACTTATAACTTTTTAATAATACATAGGATTGAGTCAGTAACAAGAAGTAAGAAAAGCAATTATTTAAAAACTCAAATTATTAAAATATAATAAAATGAATGTATCAGAAAATAAAGAGTAAAAGACTGTTTAATAAAATAAGTACACGATATTGTTAATTTAAAATAATATTATTAATTATAAGTAATTGATATGTAAATATATATTTTGTAAAACATGTTGTACAAAATATATTTTTTTTTGGTTTTTAACTTTAAAGTCAGTATTTTTTTCTCAAAATTGTTATATTTTATGCTTTTTTGTTACGAATAATAATTTACGAATTATACAAAATTAAAACCTATATGCACTGTAAATTAAAACCTGTATGCAGTTCTGGCTACTTTACTATTTTCACTACCATAACGGCATTAGCTGTCAAACAAAAAAATCATTAAAATCGGTTCACCCAGTCGAAAGTTATAAAAAGATTTAAAAAATACTGTCTAAATGAGTACCTCCTCATTTTATATGTCTGGTTAAAAAGAGTTTAGATGATAAATAAATTAAGTGAACCAATAACCGATAATACAATAAAAACCATTTAAAAAGAATTTAAGAAATTAAGACAAATAATTATGAGAAATTTATAATAATGCATTAAATAAAAATAGTTATTTAAATTGGAAAGTATTTTTGATATATTTCGTCCTTTTAAAAATTAATAATATCAATTAATACAATAACAAGGACAGGAGAGCCAAAAAGTTGTGGAGAATTTCAAGTAACAATATTTGATCATTGATTATGCGACGTTTTTCTAAGGAGATTAATTTTGATGAATTGAATGATTTTTTTTGTATGGTTTTATATCTTAAATGTAAATTCTTAATTGAGGATTCCAAATGATCCAAGCGTACTTTAATAGAACTAAGGATTACAAAAATATTTCTATATTTGAAATCTCTATTGATTCTAAGAACCAAACCAAGTAAACGATAGGTTTTTGCAATAATGTACCAATTATTGTAACTAAAGTTTAGCTTTGAATCCAGGTGTACACCCAAATGTCTCACCTCAGACAATCGTTGAAATTGTTTAGAATCGAGCATATGAACAAAATCAATGTTTTTTTTCTGCAAGCATACGAGATTGATACATAATTGTTAACGTTATATATATTTTTTATTTAGTTTTTAATTTTTAATAATGATTTTGTTTGAAAACAATGATGTTGATTTTTTGTTATTTAACGAGACTTAGAATGTACTATCGCAGGAATTAATGTTCTAATAATAATTCTATATACGAGAAAAACTTAAAATAGACCAGAGAAAATAATTTTTGTTGTAAGCAATTAGAGTACAGCTAGTATATCACACTGTACTTTCTTTATATTTGTGATGTTAATGTTAAATGTGTATAATAATATTAATTATTTAATTTATTTATTAGATCATAAATATTTTTATAATTCATTTTTTACATCATAGTCTCACAGATCCTTGTATTTAAGCTAAATGAATTTATAATACAAAAAAAAATGTAATATTAAAAAAATATATAAGCTTAATGTAGAATTTAAACGATTGAACGTGAGTGTTAGCCGTTTAAATTCTACATTAAGTTAATTATGTCTCACGATAGTTTTAATAATTTAATATATAAGCTATGTCATTGTATGAAAAATAAAAAGAAAAATATTATAATAATAAATAAATTTTATGAAATAATATTTATTTTTGTAGAAATATATGCACAAAAAATTATATGAATAAAATTGTGTATATAATATATAAGTAAAAGAAAATCTCGATTTTTTAAATTTTATTTTTCTTAGCTACAAATTTAACTTATTGGTTGCTATGTTTCCTATGGCCAGCCAAGCATATAAATTAACAAAAGAATAAGCTAGTTTTATGATTTTATGTATGTATTTAAAAAAAAGAAAGAAGGATAGTCTAAAACTTAATATTAAATGCTTGCAATTAATAATAATATTTAGTGATCGCATAGCTGTCGTAAACCGACCATAATTATTTATAACAATTCCTATAAATTTCGCATCTTGACAATGAATAGCTAGCTAATAAAACAATCACTGCAAAAGCAGAGAAAATAAAAGTTGTTAAACATTTTAAAACTAAAATCACTTAATAAAAATAAATTTAAAATTTGATATTATATTTAAAAAAAAATACAAATTAAAAGAATCATAAACGATGAGTAAATCAATATGCTGTTTAATATAAAGAAAAAAATAAAATATTAATACATTTTATTTATTTATTAAAAAAGTAAAGATTACATTCGTTTTTTTTTTTATAAAAACATATATATATATATATATATATATTGTAATTTTTAATTACTTCCATATTTCTATATACAGTCATAGAATAATGGTTTAAGCAAAATACATTTTAATGAAATCATATTTGCAGTACTCCAACAACTGGGCAATGTCGCACTGCTTTTCACAGCACTTAGATAACAAAGGTACCTTAGGATTCAGTTCCTTGTCTTTGATTTTGCGTATTGCGATTTCCTTGATGTACGGCTTAAAATAGGGATATGTGCACAGGAAATCCAATCTCCTTCCCAAATACTCCCCACACTCTTTTTCGGATTTATATAGACCTCCAAAAACTGATCTCAAGATCGCGAGGAAAATTATAACTGTTTGTGCCTTCATTTTGCTTATTACTTTGTTACTTGAGTTGTAGAACGAAAGTGTAGTGATAAAACGATCACGGAAGCTTTTATAGCTGACGATATCTATTGGTATTCGAGGGTGGGATTATTCCGTACCGATAAAGAGGATCGACTTGTCTGTCGGTTCGTTGAATTTAATAATGATATATATATATAAATAATGTAACACTAGTATATTAAATAATTTAGATCGTGTTTTGTTTATAACATGATAATTAATCCCGATCACAATCTGTATCTACGAAAAATTTCGTCCAATTCCGTGATATATATATATATTAATAATGTAACACTAGTATATATAGTATCTGCCTGCGGCATCGCCTGCGTGAATAAAATTTAGTTTTGAGGTACCTTTCTTATCATACAATTAATTCATAATTGTTTCCGATACTAATTGTCATTCTCTGTTTAACCGTCTAATTATTTATTTATTATTCTTGTTTAAAATCCCACCTATTTCTACACCAGAATAGAGCAAAAACAATTGAGTGTTTTAGGTAAAATGTTTGTATTTATATATTTTCTCAGTATAATATAGATTGAATAATAAATAATAATTAATCTGAGTTCCATATGACCCATATTAACGAATTTTAAATAATTTAGATCGTGTTTTGTTTATGACATGATAGTTAATCCCGGTCACAATCTATATCTACGAAAAATTTCATCCAATTCTGTGGAGTTGTTTTGCGTGATTGAGTAACACAAGCACAAACATCACACATTGTGTACAAACATGAAAACATACATATTTATCTTTGAATTGCATGGTGCACCACGCACAGTCTTTAATATTTTAAATAAGATTGAATTTAAATCGACCGCAAAAATAAATTGATAACTTCATACTAATTATTTAACATAATATTTTTTTTTATACTGCAAGTTGGCAAACAAGCCTACGCCCCACCTGATGATAAGTGGTTGCTGTAGCCTATGAGTGCTTGCACATAGTAGGTGCCACTCACGCGTTGCCAACCTCGAGATATTAGTTCTTAAATCTCCTCTGCCCAGTAATTTCACTAGCGTACAGTGCCCTTCAAACAAGAACACAGTAATGCCTAAGCACTACTATTTGGCGGCAGAATATTTGACACTGCGGTGGCACCTACCTAGCCGGCCTCTGCAACAAAAGACCTACCACCAGTATGACTGATTGCACTGGTGGAATAATCTCTGCTTTGACAGAGGTTATCCCAACTGCGGGCGATGAGGTCGTCACATCCCGACGTCGGTAAAAATTTATTAAAAAAATAAAATAGTAGAATTAAAAGCAAAGTAATGGGAAATTCTATAAATCTCTAAAATTTCGAGGCTCATCTTTTTTAATCTCAAAATTTTTCTAGAATCCTAAATTCCATAGCTTAAAAAGTAAGAGATTTATAGTAATCGTAAATAAAATTTATAAGACTAGGATATCAATAGCCAATATCTTAACAACTACTGACATAATCATAAAAGTTTAAACATTATAACAAATTTAATTTTAAAGTTAATTTTTTACTCTACGATGTAACGGACCCTCTATATCCGAGTACGATACGCACGAAATATTTTTCTGGGATAAAAAATATTCTATATCCTAATACAGATAACAATCTATATATATGCCAAATATCATTCAATCATTGAGTAACAAGCAGTTCAAGTCATTGAGTAACAAACATCCAAACATTCAAACTCTCGCATTTATTTCAATTATATAGTATGACATCTATAAATATGTAGCTGTTTCTATAAATAATTTTAATATCCAATTCAAATACCTAACTATACCAATATTATAATGCTGAAGGAAGGAGGAACTAGTGTTTTTAATTACAAAAATATTTTTGAAGTAGTCCATTTATCGAGGAAGGCAATAGGCTATATTATAGCGTCACGCAATGACCAATAGGTGAGGAGCATCAATGAAAAATATAGCTAAAAAAAAGGTTCCCTTGAAAGCTTCCGTTTCGTGCGCTGCGTAAACAGTTAAAGTTACGCAAAACTAATGAATACATCATAGAGTTGGTACTCTTTAAAAGTGCTAAAAAAATCCACGACAGTATCTGTCTATTTTTTAACGGTTATCTCAGTTATCAGTATAAAACCGCGCCTGCGGTTTTATCAGTGTTCGTTTAGAATCAAACCAAGTTAAGGATAGCCATAAGACTTCATCAATTTTATCCAAGTATGTTAACATTATGAACAACTTATTTAAAGAATTTCTTCAAGTGCAATTGAGTGCACTAAATTAAAAACCAAGAACGGAATTAAAACTCCCACGGTATCGGGATAAACGGAACAATTTACTATGCTACCGGACGAAGTCGGGGCGGGTCGCTAGTGTGTTATAATATTCTATGAATGTATAAATTAATGGATTGATGACATCTTTAAATATATTACAGTAGTTACTATTTTTTATTGAATTTATTATTAAATTAGAATCATATAAAGCTTTTTTGCTTAAAACTAAAAATTTGAAGTAAATTTTATTTTTGACCAATGAAATGATTATAATGTTTTAAATTTTTTGTCCAGTGTTTTGTTGTCATGTAAATTTTTTTATCTCTGTTAATTTTACTAATATGACTGTGCTTATTGATTAAAATGAACTGTTAACTATCAATACCTTACCATAATGATAGATAGATACATATAAATGAGATAGTAATTAATAAATGCACATAGGATTACTACTTTCTTTGTAGCGCTAAATAGGAATTTGAATATTAAATTTGGTTTTCTTGTCACCATTCCCCGTGGACTAAAATAAATTTTATATTTATATAATTAAAAAAAGCAATATTATTTGTAAAAAAAAATTATATTTTATATTAATAAATAAATGTATTTTATTAGTACGCGGTATGTACTCAACATTTTTTTTATAAATAATAATAATAATCTTTTATTTCAGATATAAAGTCCATACATTTATTAGTTATAACTTTGTTATAGTATTATGTTAGTATATATTATGTCAACCATGAAATAAATTAACATTGTTTTGAAATTGAAAATAAGGTATTAAATATAATTTGAATGACATTAATTTTATTGTATATAAAAATTAATTTGTATATATAAAAAAAGATGAATTATAATCTTTTATATAAAAAGATTTCTCTCCAAGAAAGGGTTTGTATTTTTATAATTTTTGTAAATATATTTTAATTTAAATATTGTGTACTCTCTTTACTTATGAAAAGAATTGTACATAAGGAGTTAACTTTTTAATTTTTATTTTCATGGCTGGGTTTAAATATATTTACATTAAAGATTCAAGTCGGTTAGATATTGTTGTAAACCAGTCAAATTTATCTTTAAAACGTCAGAGAGGTCATTGAAAACTCAGCGAAAAAAAAACATCTTTTACATTATGTGATAATAAGTAATAATTTTGCTAGTATATATATCGGCGCGAAAGCATACTCGTATAATTATTGCGAGCGTGTTATTAATTTATCTGCATGAAAACGTACATCAATCAATATTTACAAATGTTTAAAACTAAAATGATTGTTTTTATTTAGGAAATTGTTTATTTAAGTTCATCAATTGATTTATTATTCCGTTAGTGTTTTGTTTGAAATGCAGTCATTTTAGCATCTCTTAAATTATCTTTACAAATTGAATTGTTCATTAAAAATGTTTAAATAATTATTGTTAATTTATCATAAGTCTAAAATTGTTTAATTTAAGAAATACTGTAGTAATAAGTTTAACAATTACAATGTTTTGATTTCCACACTGAGTAATAAACATTGAGGGTAGGCGAAGCAACGAGAGAACTCAACGAAAAGTCAGGACACTCTCGTTGCAGCGCCCGGCCCGTACGGACGTGTTTGTTGCGATCCGTGAGTAAGTCCAATTTATTTACTGTAATAGTTTAGTTTCCTTTCGGAATTATCTTACATTTAAAATAGTTTTAATAAATTGTTAAAAAGCATTATAAGTTTTATTTCGATATTAGTTTATTTTATTTCAAAATTAAAAGATTAAACCAATTTACATTAATTTCATTATGAGTAGTGAGGATAGTAATACATGTGACGTCAGCGATGCTGACGTCACCATTTTTAAAAACCCTAGTCAGGTTCCTCCTTTGTCATCAGAAGTGGGATGCCCTCCCACTTCTGCCGGACATCCAGGTACCTCAGGTACTTCATCAGAAACTGTAAGTAATCAAATAAATATGAATAATATTCCTCCAGAGTTTTTCTTACAAATGATGCAGACCATGCGGCAGATGTCTGAAAAAATAATTACTCAACAAACTGTAAAGGTAAAAATTAGTGATATCTTCCTACCCTCGTTTGATCCAGACAGTAATGTAGGCGTCCGAGAATGGTGTCAGCATATATCTATGGCGATTCAGAAATATAACTTAGATGATTACGATATACGCATGAAGGCAGGCAGCTTATTACAGGGCCGTGCAAAACTGTGGGCTGATAACTGGTTAGTTTCAACGAGCTCATGGCAGGAATTGCAAGAAAACCTTATTACGACCTTCGAACCGGAAAACAGGTATTCACGGGATATTGTGAAATTTAGAGAACATTCCTATGACCACACAAAAGATATAGCGGAGTTTCTGTCACAAGCATGGGTTCTCTGGCAACGTGTAACTAAAGGTAAGCTAAATAGTGATGATGCCGTTGAAGCAGTTATCGGGTGCATAAATGATGAAAGGCTGCGCATTGAACTGATGAATGCACGGGCCAAATCGGTACCCGAGCTTATTTCTGTGGCTTCCTCAATCAGAGTCAAGAAGCGACCCCATAATGAGGTAAGTTTCCAGCCAACAAATAAGCGTACGAGATTTAATAATTCCCAAATATCACTTTTCTGTAAAATTTGTAAAAGAAATAATCATATAGCACGTGATTGTTATTTTAAATCATCTGTAAATCAATCAACACCGGATAAAAATATACACCAAAATAAAAACATACCGACTACTTAAAATCCAAACAGACCAACTTGCACGTTTTGCATGAAAATCGGTCACACTTATGAAAATTGTTTTAAGCGTGAACAGACAGTCGTATCAAATGTTAATTGCGTAGGCAAGCTGAAAACTTCAATGCATTTAGTAATCGGTGATTTTTCAATTAATGCAATATTTGATAGCGGGGCTGAATGCTCAGTTATGTGCGAGTCGGTCGCTGCAAAATTACCGGGTCGGAGAATTTATGGTATTAACTACTTACGCGGCATTGGTCATTCCCCGGTTTTATCTTTGATGAGTTTAAAAACTGTATGTGAAATAGACGGGGTTAGTGTAGAAATCACTTTTTGTGTAGTTTCGGACTATGAGTTAAATTCAAACGTTTTAGTGGGTATGGATTTGGTTAGTAATACGTCCTTAAGTGTCTTGGTAACGGCTAACGGAGCTAAATTATTACATCAACCGACTGTAATGCATATAAAAGCAAGTCATGCGGTATTCGATAAATTAAACTGTGATCTCACTGAAGAGTTTGAACTAGAACAACTGAGAGCTTTACTTAACAAATATGTTCATTTATTCATACATGGCTTTCCCACAAGTAGAGTTAAAACTGGAGAGCTCGAAATAAGATTGAAAAATCCAGATAAATATGTTGAGCGTAGACCATACCGATTAAGTCCGATAGAACGCGAAAAAGTAAGAAAAATAATCAAAGAATTACTCGATCATAAGATTATTCAAGAAAGTAGATCACCATATTCTAGTCCGATCATATTAGTGAAAAAGAAAAACGGTGATGATAGATTATGTGTAGACTACCGCGAACTGAACTCGAATACTCTTAGAGACCACTACCCTCTCCCGCTAATCTCTGATCAAATTGATCAATTAGTTAATGGTTACTACTACAATTCATTTGATATGGCCGCTGGTTTTCACCAGATCCCAATAGCAGAAAACTCGATTGAAAAAACCGCATTCGTAACACCAGACGGGTTATATGAATATTTAACTATGCCTTTTGGCTTGAGCAATGCCTGTTCGGTATATCAAAGATGCATCAACAGGGCATTACAATCACTTCTTCATGAGGGTATTGCTCAAGTCTATGTAGACGACGTTCTTAATAAATGTACAAACTTTAGTGAAGGCTTATCTAACATAGAAAAGATTTTGATCGCTCTGCAGAATGCAGGTTTCTCGATTAATGTAGAGAAGTCTTCATTCTTCAAGCGATCAATTGAATACCTAGGTAATATTATTTCGGATGGTCAAGTTCGACCAAGCCCTCGTAAGGTCGAGGCACTGGTGAAATCACCAGTTCCCACTAATGTTAAACAAGTTCGTCAGTTTAACGGTCTCGCGGGATATTTTCGCCGTTTCATTCCCAATTTCTCTCGCATTATGTTACCATTATATGGATTGACAAAGAAAGGCGCACGTTGGGAATGGAACGAGCGGCATGAGCAAGCTCGTAATATTATTATTGAACATCTCACGTCTGCTCCTGTGCTTTCTATATTTCAGGAAAGTGCACCAACTGAGTTATACACTGATGCTAGTAGCCTTGGCTACGGCGCTATTCTAGTACAATTGATTGATGGACGTCGTCATGCTGTTGCCTATATGAGTATGCGGACGACTGAATGTGAGAGCCGATATCACTCGTACGAGCTCGAAACTCTCGCCGTCGTAAGAGCAATAAAATATTTTAAGCAGTATTTATACGGAAGGAAGTTTAAGGTAATTACGGATTGTAATGCACTTAAAGCATCCAAACATAAAAAGGAGCTACTTCCCAGAGTATATAGATGGTGGGCATTCCTTCAAAATTACGATTTTGAAATAGAATATAGAAAAGGTGAACACATCCAGCACGCAGACTTTTTCAGTCGAAATCCAGGTACGTTGCAAGTTAATATTATGACACGAGATTTGGAATGGTTAAAAGTTGAGCAACGGCGGGATGAGAAATTACGTCCAGTGATAGACTCCTTCACACGCAATGAGCCGGTGAGTGGTTATAGGCTTGAAGAAGAGGGTATTTTATTTAAAGAGTGGCTAGATCCTATTTTGGGGCCACAGAAAGCAGTTGTCGTACCGCAGGCTTTTCAATGGAGTTTGATCAACACTTACCATACTGCTCTGAAGCACCCTGGCTGGGAAAAAACCCTGCAAAAGGTTAAAGACTCGTACTGGTTTGATAAAATGTCGAGTATTATCAGAACCTTCGTAGACAACTGCATCGTGTGTAAGACCTCAAAAGGCCATTCTGGAGCCACTCAAGTACAACTTCACCCCATCCAAAAGCCTACAGCTGCATTTCAAGTAGTGCATATGGATACTACGGGAAAGTTAGGCACAACTCATAATCATGAGTACGTCATTATAATAATTGACGCTTTTACAAAATATGTTTTGTTTTACTACACTACTGATAAAAGTCCCCACAGCACCTTGGCAGCATTAAAACGTTTGGTATACTTATTCGGATCCCCTACACAAGTAATTGTGGATGGCGGTCGGGAATTCCTAGGGGAATTTAAACTGTACTGCGATCAGGTCGGTATAAATATTCACACCACATCCCCAGGCACCAGCCGAGCAAATGGTCAGGTAGAACGCGTTGTCTCAACCTTAAAAAACGGTCTAGTGATGATAAATAACTACAACACCGACGACTGGCCGACAATGCTAGACAGCCTACAGTTGGCTGTTAACTGCACACCACAGAGTACAACAGGTGTTCCACCCCTGACCTTGATTACCCGTCGTAAGCACTGTGTACCACCAGAACTTCTTACATTGGTTGATTTTAAAGAGCAAACTATTGACATCGAGAAACTTTACCAACATGTCGTACAGAGAATGCAAAGTGCTGCCGAAAAAGAGAAGCAAAGATACGAAAAAATTAGGCTAAAATTCACCCCTTTCAAAAGGGTGAGTACGTGTTAATTAAAAATAATCCACGTAATCAAACCTGTTTAGATTTAAAATATAGCGAGCCGTACGAAGTATGCAGCATTCTGGACAACGACCGGTACCTCGTCAAGAAAGTAGTTGGCAGAGGACGACCACGTAAAGTCGCCCATGATCAACTTCGCCGAGCACCGCAACCCGGGCTGCAACAAACCGTATCGGCGCAAGCAGAGACCTCTGACATATCCACAGAAGAACCATCAATGCAAAATGACTTACCATTAGAACCACAACATGTTATATCCGATCCGATGTCAGAGTCGCAAAACTGCTGCAATTCACAATGGTGAGCTGTTATATTTTTATATTTAATTTACTAAATAATAAAGTCGAATGATCACAAATTAATATTTGTATGAATATAAAGTTCATTCAAGGCTTAAACATTAAGTGGTGCACAAGTACCGTTACATTTTACTTTCAGAGCCTCTGTGTACCACGGTCAAAATAATAAGACCTAGAGCACAGCATCGACCTTTACCTATTATCCTTGACCCCTGTGTACCACGGCGAACAGGACCGCCCAGAGCACAGCATCAATGTCATTATAGAATAATTTGTTGGCTCAGAAAGAAGTACAACAAATCAAAAATAATAAGAATAATAATAAAATAAACTTCTCACAAGAAGTACTATTTCAGAATATCATCCAATCCATATTTAATTAATTATTCATCAACATTTCATCATTGATAGGGGTTCTGTTAAACAGATACCTATCTTAAATCAAATTTCTTTATTTTCAGATACAGGCTAGTGCAGAGCGCGCACTGCCTATCAGAATGGCCGTATCGGCGCGAAAGCATACTCGTATAATTATTGCGAGCGTGTTATTAATTTATCTGCATGAAAACGTACATCAATCAATATTTACAAATGTTTAAAACTAAAATGATTGTTTTTATTTAGGAAATTGTTTATTTAAGTTCATCAATTGATTTATTATTCCGTTAGTGTTTTGTTTGAAATGCAGTCATTTTAGCATCTCTTAAATTATCTTTACAAATTGAATTGTTCATTAAAAATGTTTAAATAATTATTGTTAATTTATCATAAGTCTAAAATTGTTTAATTTAAGAAATACTGTAGTAATAAGTTTAACAATTACAATGTTTTGATTTCCACACTGAGTAATAAACATTGAGGGTAGGCGAAGCAACGAGAGAACTCAACGAAAAGTCAGGACACTCTCGTTGCAGCGCCCGGCCCGTACGGACGTGTTTGTTGCGATCCGTGAGTAAGTCCAATTTATTTACTGTAATAGTTTAGTTTCCTTTCGGAATTATCTTACATTTAAAATAGTTTTAATAAATTGTTAAAAAGCATTATAAGTTTTATTTCGATATTAGTTTATTTTATTTCAAAATTAAAAGATTAAACCAATTTACATTAATTTCATTATGAGTAGTGAGGATAGTAATACATGTGACGTCAGCGATGCTGACGTCACCATTTTTAAAAACCCTAGTCAGGTTCCTCCTTTGTCATATATATATATATATATATATAGTATATAGGGAAAAATAATAAAAGAATAAAAAGGGTGTTTAGTCAAATAATTACACAACATCGATATATTAAAATAATTTTATTAATAAAATGAATTGCTAAGTAAAACAACATTTGTACGTTTTAAACCGATTAGATACAAAATAATATATTAATCGTTTTATAAATCTATTATAATAAGACTTATTGTGAGATTAATTATGCAGGTACTTCAACTTAAAATTTTAATAAAATAATACTTTATTTCTTTAAGAGGACGATAATTATAATACAGTGCTTCTCTAGTCCTCAATATATGAGATATATAATATATAAAAGTAATGATTAATCAAATACAATTAAATTGTCAATTTAAATAATTTATTTATTTTATTTTATTTGGGAAACAGACAGTACAAGTTCTTAAAAAAAAAACAAATTTACCAATGGTTTCCACATAAAACTATATAATATACATAGGAGTAAGTAAGTAATAGAAATAAAAAAAAAAACAATTTTTATCAATAAATTAAATACTCATATTATTACAATATAATGAAATAAATATATCCGAAATAAAATTAAAATTTATAATAAAAGGGCTGTTTAATCAAATAAGTACACAACATTAATAAATTAAAATAATTTTATTGACTAAAATTAATTACAATATTAATAAATAATAAATTGCAAAGGAAAAGATTGATAAATATGTAGATAATATTTATTTTTTTGCTTTTTAGTTTCAAGATCAGTGCTTTTAATTTTAAAATATACATTTTTTTATACTTTTTAGTTACCAATGAAAAAATCATCAAAATCGTTTCGCCTAGTCGAAAGTTATAAAGTAAAAAAGATATAATTAAATACCGTCGAAATGATGGCCTCCTCGTTTTATGAAGTCTGGTTAAAAAGTTTCGTATTTATTAATTTATTTAAATTAAAATAAATGTATGTGAACAGATAAGCGATGAAACAATGAAAAAACATTTAGAAAAGAATATAAGAAAGTGAGACATGGAATTATGAGAAATTGATAATAATGCATTAAATAAAGTTATTCGTTAAATTGCTTTTTTATGCTGGCTATTATTGCCTCTATAGAATAATCAAAAAACTAAATTTTTCTATATCTTTTATCTACAACAACAACGATTAATGAATTTATTTTGGATATATTTCTTGTAAGTTCTTGTAAAAATTAATACAATAGCAAGGAAAGGAGAGTCAAAAAAGTTATGTAGAATTTCAAGTAAGAATAAGTATTTGGTCATTGATTATGCGACGTTTGATGAACCTATATTTACAGAAGAGAATTTTAAATTTAAATGACTCAAATTTTTTGTATGTTTTTTTTTATATCTGAAATGTAGATTCTTAATTTAGGATTCCAGATGATCCAAGCGTACTCTGTTGTGGGACGAACAAATCAATTAATACAACAAAGGATTTCAAAAATATTTCTTTTTTTTTTAATCCCTATTGATTCTAAGAAACAAACCAAGTAAAGGATAGATTTTTGCAATTATGTACTAATTAGTGTACTGTGTGTACTGATAACTGGTGTGTAGTGTGTAACTGAACACCCAAGTCTATCACCTCAGACAATTGTTCAAGTTGTTTAGTATTTAACATATAAACAAATTCAATGGGTTTTATTTTTCTGCAAGCATACGAGATTGATTGATACATTTCAAAATGTTATAGTTTTTTTTATATTTGTAGTTTTTAATAATAATTTTGTTTTCAAACAATGATGTTGATTTGATGTTATTTAACGAGACTTAGTATGTACTATCGCAGGAACTAATATGTTCTAATAATAACTCTATATACGAGACAAACGGACTTAAAATAGACCAGAGATGAATAATATTAGTTGTAAGTGATTACAGTACAGCTAGTATATTACACTATACTTCCTTTATATTTCGGATGTTAATGTTAAATACGTATAATATTAGTAATTTTTTATTTATAAGATCATAAAAATATTTATAATTTATTTTTTACATTATAGTATCACAAAACCAAATAATTGGTTTGACTGTCAAATCTATGATCTTTGTATTTAAGCTTAATAAATTTAGAAAAAAACAAAATTTAATATTTCAACAAAATATAAGCTATGACACTTTATGAAAAATAAAAATATTATAATAAGAATTTTAATAAATTAATGTATATTTTATTGTAGAAATATATACATAAAAAAATTATATGAATGTAAATAATATATCTCAATTTTCTTTTACTTATACTTTTATTAGATAGAAATTTTACTCACTTGTAGCTATAAATAAGTTATTAAATAAAATAAAATTGCTATGTTTCCTATGGCCAGCCAAGCATATAAATTAACAAAAGAATAAGCTAGTTTTATTATTATGTATGTATTTAAAAAAGGAAAGGAGCCGAATCTAAAAAATTTAAAATAATGTCTTAATATTAAATGCTTGCAGTTAATAATAATATTTAGTGATCGCATAGCTGTCGTACACCGACCATAATTATTTATAACAATTCCTATAAATTTCGCATCTTGACAATGAATAGCTATGTAATAAAAAAATCGTTGCAAAAGCAAATAAGATTAAAAAGTTGTTAAACATTTTAAAATTAAAGTAATTTAATAAAAATAAATTTAAAATTTGATATTATATTTAAAAAAACCAATACAAATTAAAAGAATAATAAATTATGGGTAAATCAATATGCTGTTTAATATAAAGAAAAAAAATAAAATACTAATAAATTTTACATATTTATTAAAAAATTAAAGAATACATTGATTTTTTTATAGAAACATTATATATTTATTGTAATTTTTAATTACTTCCATATTTCTATGTACAGTTATAGAATAATGGTTTAAGCAAAATACATTTTAATGAAATCATATTTGCAGTACTCCAACAGCTGGGCAATGTCGCACTGCTTTTCACAGCACTTAGATAACAAAGGTACCTTAGGATTCAGTTCCTTGTCTTTGATTTTGCGTATTGCGATTTCCTTGATATACGGCTTGAACATGGGATATGTGCACAGGAAATCCAATCTCCTTCCCAAATACTCCCCACACTCTTTTTCGGATTTATATAAACCTCCAAAAACTGATCCCAAGATCGCGAGGAAAATTATGATTGCTTGTGGCTTCATTTTGCTTATTACTTTATTACTTGAGTTGTAGAACGAAAGTGTAGTGATAACACGATCACGGAAGCTTTTATAGCTGACGATATCTGTTGGTATTTGAGGGTGGGATTTTTCCGTACCGATAAAGAGGATCGACTTGTCTGTCGGTTCGTTGAATTTAATAATTTAATACTAGTATATAGTATCTGCCTGCGTCATCGCCCGAGTGAATAACGTTTTGTTTTTGAGCACTGTTCTGGCAATGCAACTAATTAATAATTGTTCCCGATACTAACTGTGATCCTTTATTTCAGCCTCTAAATTATTTATTTACTATTCTTGTTCAAAATTTCATCTATTTCTTACACCAGGAATCAGCAAAATCAGTTGAGCGATTTAGGGAAAAGGTTGTTATTTATATATTTTCACAGTATAATATAGATTCAATAATAAATAGTAATCAATCTGAGTTCCACATGACCCATATTAACGTATTTTAAATAATTTATTTCGTGTTTTATACGTATATAACTTAACATTTTTCCGAGATAAAAAGTATCCTGTTTTAATCCGGGTAACATATAATAATATATACAGGTAAATGTAATCTATATCTACGAAACATTTCATCCAAATCCGTGGAAACATTTTTGCGTGATTGAGCACCATAAGAATACACATCACACATTATGTACAAACATACAAACGTACACATATTACAAACTTAATTAAACGTACAATTACCTTTGAATTGTAAGAGTGAAAACGAATGGTTCCGTAGCTTGATAATGGAGAATCTTTAATATTATAAAAAAGAATGAATTTAAATCGACCGCAAAAATAAGTTGACAAATTCATGGTAATTATTAAAAATAATATTCAAACCAAAGCAATGGGAAAATACTATAAATCTCTAAAATTTCTAGGCTCATCTTCTTTAATCTCAAAATTTTCTAGAATCCTAAATTCCATAGCGAAAAAGAAAGAGATTTATAGTAGTAATAAATAAAAGTCATAAGACTTTTGGAGCCAATATCTCGACTACTACAGATATTAACAAAAAAATTATAATGAGACCTTATTATTAAAACCAGTCCAAAGATACCTCACACATTGGCATACGATTTTTTTTTCAACCCTCAGTTATATGTACCATGAAGAAATTTCATGAGTAAATTCTGTAGCGGATCATAGAATATACGTATTTACTACATTTCGTAGAAATGGAACCAATAGACACCGAGTAAAATGTCTGTGACATGACGAAATTGTAAGGGTTCCGTTTTTGACATTTGGCTGTGGAACCCTAAAAAAGTGGGACAGATGTACACGAAGGCATGATCTCAGGTAACTTACTCTTATACTTCGTAAAACTATGTGTATTCACCTGACTCGTAACATAAAACAAAGAAAATATTGAAACCCCTAAAAAGTCATTTTTTCTGAGACAAACTTATTATAATTATGGATACAGGGCAAGACGGGCGCCAGTAATAGTTTTTGCTTTTAATTAGGTTATTATTTGAAATGTTATCTTGGTGATTATAACAAGATATTTATATATATATATATTTCATATTATGATTAAATATCATATATATATATATATATATATATATATGTCGCATACCAAAAAATATGCAGAACCGCTGAACGGTTCTGCTATGCTTTTAAACACAATAATAGCAATACGCTGCATATCACATTTTGATTTTAATTATTATGAAATTTACAATGTTTGTGGCCGAAGACGCAGAAGCAAAGTGAGTTCACAACACAAAACCCATGGTTTATAGGGGTTCAACGGAAGTTGATGTTACAACATATTTTAAAATAACCAAACAATGGTAAGTATTATCTAAGCCTACTTACAATCATTTTTGAATAATCTCATTACAAAACAATAATTCAAAATTGTTTCGATTTTTAAACAAATTTTTTCGAAAATACAATTAAAGGATACCAGTGGCATGACCATATTATATATTGTAACTGAACCTACCTTACTTTATACCAATAAATAAATAATAAGATATAATTAAATAAATAATAATTAAATGCACGAAAATAAATAGCATAAAACTACGAAATTGGCACGTGTATCGTCTAGCGGTCAAGACCCTTGTTACGTTGTGTTCGTAATAACCCGTGTTCTTTTAGAGCATCAGAGGCAACAGGTTCAATTCGACAATGGAAAACCATAATATCTTATTCATTATATAGTTTAATTATATTAGTGTAATATGATTATCTTAATAAAAATATTTATATAAGCCAATAAAGGCAAAATGGTGAGATAATAAATATATCCCTATACTTTCAACACCTCTTACGAGTAGCTGCAAGTAGTCCGCTCCTCCAATTCTTATATACTTAACCCTTTCTGGGAAAACTATAAAGGACGGGAGAAGGTCCATGGCCCCACACACGCCACCGACTGTGGGCTCCAACCATATATACGAGCCCTCCCGGGTAAGGGATAGGCTATTTATAGTGCGCCTGCGACACACAATTTGATTGTAATAACGTGAAAGGACATAGTCCTGGTCATTTATATTTATAGTGATTTCGTTATTGGGACGCAAGATTTATTCTTTTATATTATTGTTATTTTCAAGCATAGAAAGGGATCAAGCCCTGATATTTTGTAATAGTATCGATTAAGACTGAAGTCGGATTATATTTCTTATTCATCTTTGTATGAGAAGGCTAAGCGCCATAATAATTGAGGGACAAGCCCTGGTCATTATATATAATGGAATAAATCCCTGGTTCAGATATGTATTCGAACATTAAACCGCCAGGCGGCATTCCGTAAGCACAATGCTATAATCGTCAACCTCACCTTAGTGAAGTAAAATTCATCAATAATAATAAATAATATCATTTATAACGTATATTTGTCATACCACTATATGTGGTTAATATAGAGTTTATATTTATCATAAACTTCACCTTTGTTAAGGTATTTTCATCTATATATGTGTAATATAGTATTTATAATAACCTCACTGTAGTGTAGGCAAATTTATTAATAATTATATTTATAAGTATATTTTTTTATCACTATATATGGTTCATATAGTATTGATAATATTCAATTCTTTATAATATCACAACCGCAATTCCTTAAAACTAAGTCCTACCTAACCCTACCTAATTGTTATTCAAATTATCGCATTGTCTTATAATTAATATTCGTGGGCTTATATCGTATTCGTAATCGCATTGTCTTACAACTAATATTCTTTGATATATTTAGTTTTCCTATTAAAGCTTTGCATCATTAAAACCATAGCACTTGCTCACGCAAGGTACCCTTTGGCTCAATACTCAAACATACATCCGAATCCAGTTCATTATTTAAGACGTGATAAACACGCATGATAAGAGTTAAGCAGGCCACACTGTCTAATACTAGTTAGCTATCTCGAAGTGAGAAGCAACCAGTTGCCCTAATAGTATGACATGCTACAATGTCAATTATAAAAATCCCTATTGCTAAGCTAAGGGGCGTCTCTAATAAGAAGACGAGTCATTTTGCCACAAACGATATATAACATTCCAACGCCTCAGCAACAAACCGAACTACATCACGGCATCGACCTAAGTCGCACCACCGCAGCAATTCTAATCTGTATCACTGGGGCCGCTTCAGCAATGGACCTGAGGAAACTACTGCATCGATATAAATTGCACCACAGAGTCAACCCCACGTCACCATCACATCAGCAAAGCCAAAGGACCTCACTCGAGGACACTATAGACATGACCAAAATCATATCGGAGCCTCATACTTAAGCATCGGGTCAACTAAGATTAAAAATCCTCGGGCCTCGCTTAAGGACACTATAGACATGACTCAGGTCACATCAGAGCCTCAAACTCAAGTATCGGGTCAACTAAAACTCGCCAAAACATTATACACGTATACAGCTGAAATATAATTATTTATTAGAATTTATGACGCATAAATTCTTCCCAACGCATAGTTTTAAATCTTCATTGAATTCGCTTCTTCTTAGGTTTCAAATAATCCATTAGATTCTGAAACATAAACAATATTTGCGCCGAAGCATTACTTTCGCTTTCATATTCACAATTACAATATCACATAATATTACAGAAACTAAATAAACTTCGTTTCTTAATATATATCAAACATATATACATTCATAATTGACGGACCCACAAACCGTCATTAAATATTTAATTTATAATAATAAATTATATTCAATATATTTCAACGATATAAATTTGCCTTAAGCATGTATAGATCATATTATTCATATTAGATCTCTTTGCCAGTAATCATAGACGGACCACCATACCGTCATTATTTATTAATTAATGTATATATATTTAATATATACTTTATATATATTCTTTGCCATGCATCACCAATCACCATTAATAATATGTATAAAAACTATATACGAAGATCGGAAATCTTAACTAGCATTCTAGCAGTAGGGCCGCCCGAACGTACCGCCTTGGTAAACCGTCCACATATACGCGGGGGTAGAGACGTCTGACGGGCACTCACCAAGCATACGCTCGGAGACACCTTCGCCGACACCACAACCCTTATATATGTGAAACAGCTGCAATGACATTCGGCACCTGACTCCGTGATTTTCCATACATTTTCCTTTTTCTATGGAAATTGTCATACAAAATTTTATAAATTTTTGATTTTGTAAAAATATTATTTTCGGGGTATGTCCATACTTAGTATTACGTTGCACATAGTCACGTGGTTGGCAAACGATGTTTAGGTTAAGCAACTTTGGGTGCGGTCAGTAATTGGATGGGTGACCGTCCATAAATAGATTCATATTATAGAAAATACATTGTTTTAGAGATTTAAATAAAGTGTAATGTTGAGATCGTCACAATATGTATAATATAATATGATACAACGACGGCTAAATTAAACAATGTATATTAATGATGATTCTTCATAATATTGGATGTACTAATTTTTTGAAGAATTTTTACTTTGAATACATTTAATGATTTATTTCTACAAATTAATGAATTGACACCCTTAAATAGATTATTTTTATTATTTAATTATTATTAAATTATAATTATATTAAACTTTTTTCGCTCAAGACTAAAAATTTAAATATTAAAATTTTATTTTTGACAAATTCAATCACTATAATGTTTTAAAATTGTTGTCCTGTTGTCATGTCTATTTTTTTACTATTATCTGCTAATTGAAAAGGTATTCTTAAAAATGAGATTGTAATCAATTTTTAGGGTTCCGTAGCCAAATGGCAAAAACGGAACCCTTATAATTTCGTCATGTCTGTCTGTCCGTCCGTCCGTCTGTCCGTCTGTCCGTTTGTCCGTCTGTCCGTCCGTCCGTATGTCACAGTCATTTTACTCGAAGACTATGGGCTCTATCTATACAAAATTTATTATATAAGTGTATTCTATGAACTGCTACAGAATTTTGTCGTGAAATAATAAAATATATAAAAACCAAGGGTAGTAGTCCATACATGTAACCGAATGTGGAAAAAAAAAAGTTTAACTTATTGTGTGCAACGTGTGAGGTATCGTTGCGTAGGTCTTTAAAAATAATCATGAGGTTTGATTTCGACTTTTTTCATTAAATCAGTAGTTGTTGAGATATTAGCTCCTAAAGTCATAAAAATTGTGTCCCCCTCTAACTTTTGAACTATGGGATTTAAAATTCCGAAAAAATTTGAGGTTGTGGACCATCAAAAAAACTTTCAACCACATTTGGTTTGAATAAGATACGTTAAGTAGTTTTTGAGATATGAAATATTTTAATTTTAAGTCCGTCAGATAGCAAACATTACTTTATTTATCATATTGCTTTGAAAAAGCTGTATTTGTACATGCATAAATACTTTATATAGCCCTTAAAACATAAGGAGTCTGAATACGAATCATTGTATTGGCTAATGTTATAAAAAATAATTTTGTCTATGTTGCACCAAAACTGTAAGAATGGGCATATATATATTATAATTTCGCTAATTATAATATAATTTCTTTGACTAATTTTGAATCTTTCGTCGTTAATAATAATAATATAGATTACAGTTAAATCGAACATGGTGATTTATCGATTTTGTGCTAATGATTTGTTGAAAATAAATAATTAGGATAGTAAAAATTGTTCGAATCGAATCAATTTCTCGATTCTATTTAAGAAAGGGGCCAAACAAATCTTAATAAATGGACAAACGATTATTTAAATTGATTTATTCTTCGACTTGAGTCGTTGGGACAACAATATTCTATATGTCGCAGAAATATAATATGCAAGATGCATACAATATTTCTCCGTGCAGGTGTAGAACCATATTAGGCAAGTGTTGAGACCACTGCGTTTTTGAATTATCGGATCGATCAATAGAACAGAGCAGTCGAAATAAATCTTTTGATACCCAAATCGCTATCAGATAATCAATGTTTCGGGACGCGCGATGCTTGATAATAATATTACAAAAACAAGTCTTTAAGCTAAGATCGAAGATTCATAATAAGTCAGCGAAATTATTGTAGCACTAGTAAAGATATAATATAACAGATTATTATAATTACGCTGCAACATATAATAATATCAATACAAAAAGGTTAAAGCACTGATTCCCTAGATGGCGTTAGTTGCAAATTAAATGACGCTGGCTTTGTTTTCTTCATATTTATGACAGTCTTTAAAAAAATGGATGAAAACTTTTTATTTAGTTTTATTGCAGGATGAAGAAATTTTCATTTGAATTTCGAATTATTGATGTTCTTAACTTTAGGTATATTTATAAGGCATAGAAATTTAAATTTTGTAGATGCTAGATATTTGAAAGAATACATATTCATTCGTTTGAAATTCGAATATTTTTAAAGCTTGAGAGATAATCTTATAATATTCAAGGTTTTCATAATCGTTTTCGAAGTCCAGAATTTCTCATAGGTATCACGTTAAAGACATTATATAATGAATGCCTTAACATTACCTGCTAATTTTGATTATATTTTAAATCCACATAATGTCCTCGAAGATGACATAAAATATTAAAAATATTGTGAAATGCACGCACTTCACAATATTTGAGCTCGACATACTTCATTTCGGCCGCGCGAACTCGAGTTGTTTCGATACTCAGAACTCATTGAACCCGTATCGCAAAACGAGGCGCATCTCAAAATTATTTATGACGGAGATGTAAGATCAGTGGGGCACTGGTCTTGCATCTATTACATCAATGGTACATTACGTGTTTATGATAGTCTTTTTGATTGTTTAAAACCGACTCAACGAGTATATATACGTGCATTATTTCCTCATTTAACAGATTCTTGTATCCGATTTCCTAGTGTGCAACGTCAGCCTAATGTCATCGATTGCAGTTTATATGCTATTGCTTTTGCCACCTCTTTAGCATTGAGGCTTAATCCCGCTGAAGTGTATTATATACCAGAAGGAATGAGACCTCATGTACATAATATGCTCTTCAGGAATGAATTATTAGCTTTTCCATCAACAACCAGACCCGTCTTTGGTCATCGAATTAAAAATCTTTTCACGAATATTCTTCTTAAGTCATTAACAATAAAACAAAAAGAAGCTAAAAAAAAAGAGAAGCAGCGTTTACAAAATTCTATGCCTTTAGACAAAACTGACTGTGATGCTCCTTTTAGTATAAAATATGTTGACGAAAAAATACAGTGCTTGGAGACGAACAATGCAACTATTACTTCTGAAAATATTAAAGAAAGTAACAAAATATTTAATGGTGGTAGGTCTTTTGTTGCAAGAGGCCGGCTAGGTAGGTACCACCGCAGTGTCCAATATTCTGCCGCCAAATAGTAGTGTTTAGGCACTACTGTGTTCCGGTTTGAAGGGCATTGTACGCTAGTGAAATTACTGGGCGAACGAGATTTAAGAACTAATATCTCGAGGTTGGCAACGCGTGAGTGGCACCTACTAATGGTGCTGCAAGCGCTCATAGGCTGCGGCAGCCACTTACCATCAGGTGGGCCGTATGCTTGTTTGCCAACTTCTAACATAAAAAAAAAAAAAAAAAAAAAAAGAGAAAAAGGCTATCAAGATCTAATAAAGTTGTAGCGGAAAGAGAAAAGAACAGAAACAAAATCGCAATTAATTCTTTTAGATCTTATAAACGAAGAAAATGCAATGAACAGGCATATAACAATACTTTCGTAGAAGTAAGCGATTTAATCCAGAGTATAAACAAATTGAACAAGCACGTAATACACAAGCTCATCGTAATGCTCGTCTGGATCTAGACTATAGGTACGCTGAGCAAGAGCGTAATAGTCAAGCTCATTATGTTGCTCGTTTGGATAATAGCTATAGGCAAATAGAGCAAGGGCGTAACACTCAAGCTTACCGCGTTGCTCACCTGGATCTAGACTATAGGAAGGTTGAGAAAGAGCGTGACACTCAAGAGCATCAAGTTGCTCGTCTTGATGCTGACTATAGACAGGTTGAACAAGAGCGCAACACTAGAGCTCGTCACGATACTCGCCTTGATATAGACTATAGGCAGGTTGAGCAAGAGCGTGACACTCAAGCTCATCAAGTCACTCGTCTTGATGCCGACTGTAGACAGGTTGAATAAGAGCGCAATACTAGAGCTCGTCGCGATACTCGCTTTGATATAGACTATAGGCAGGTTGAGCAAGAGCGTGACACTCAAGCTCATCAAGTCACTCGTCTTAATAATGACTATAGACAGGTTGAACAAGAGCGCAACACTAAAGTATCGTGACGAGCTCGTCGCGGTACTCGCCTGGACCTAGACTATAAACAGACCGAGCAAAAGCATAACACTGAAGCACGTCAAGTTGCTCGGCTGGATGCTGATTACAGACAAGTTGAACAAGGGCGTAATACTAAATCTCATCATAATACTCGCCTTGACACAGATTATAGACTGGCTGAACAAAAGCGTGACACTGAAGCTCATCGAGTAAATGAAATGCAAAGACGTAAAGAACAGTTACGGAATAGTATTGTACGACGAGAAACGCAAAATAAGCAAATGGGATCCTGGGAAAAAACAGTTAAAAAATATTTTAAAAACATTAAAGAAGGTTACACTCATCCTTGCTACTGCTGTGTAAGATTATGGCATTTAACATCTATAAAAAAAATTTCAAAAGAATCAATTTTAAATAAATTTGGGCAAAAATTTGTGACAAATGCATTTCATTTAAAGCCAACGGAAAAGTTTGGAGAAGTTTGTAGTACCTGTGCCAAAAATATTACAAAGGGTACTAATATTCCTCGACTTGCAAGGGCCAATGGTTTGATTTTTCCAAATATTCCAGGCGTTTTAAAAGATCTTACCCCATGAAAGAGAGGCTTGTTAGCCCCGCCACGTTTTTAAAAATTATTCGAAGAGGTCAAGGCTTAGGTTTTTAACATAGCCTTGTAGGCAATGTTATTAATGTACCAGTACAAGTTAACAACATGGCTAGGGCTTTACCACGTTCTGCAAATGATGACAATATTATCACAGTCAAACTCAAATGAAGGTTTTGCTACAGGCATGGTCGTCGAGAACAAGGGCGACCAGAATATGTTCGTAGAGCTGCACAATATTTAGTACAGTGTGAGCTATTTCGCGAGAAGGGTGTCGAATTAAACAAATCTTGAAAATCAGGATGTAATAGTAATGGCTCCTGGTGAAGGTTAGCGTCCTATCTCATTAACATTTGATGACCATTTAGAAGAGCCAATATTTATCAAAGTTCACTGTGGCCTTAAAAGAAATTTCAAAATTAATTTGAACCATTCTGATATAATAAAATCTGAAATATCCAGAAATGACCGCCGAGCTGTTCGACCAGATTACCTATTTACTGCTCTAAAGATACAGCAAATGATATCAGTGAAGAATAGTATATCCACATGCCTTCGAAAAAAACAGTCAGAGGAGCGCCTGTTTTAGCTACCAATATTTTAGACACAAATTATATTGATAACTTAATACAACATGATGACGGATATCGAGCACTTAGTGGTATAAGAAATTCTCCCTCACACTGGGAGGTAGAAAAGAAGAAGGTACTAGGAGTGATCAGGCAGTTTGGTGTACCTTCTTTCTTTGTCACTCTATCTGCTGCTGAAATTCAGTGGACTGAACTTCTAGTAATGCTCAAGGAAACAGTTGACGGTGAAAAAGTTTCTGGGGTGGAAATTGAAAATTTAACTTATGAAACAAAGGCTCGTCTCATTCAGTCAGATCCTTTCATATGCGCTTCATATTTTAAAATTAAGCTCAGAGAAATTCGTAAGACCTGGTCTTGTACTTCCGGTCCTTTTGGTAAGTTCACAATCACCCACTTTTATTACAGGATTGAATTTCAGCATAGAGGTTCACCGCATGCACATATTATGCTATGGTTAAAAGATACACCTACATTTATTCCCGGTAAAGCTGATTCAGCTGTAAATGTAATTCAATTTGTTGACGAAATTTTGTCGAGTAATAGCAGGGAATTGAAAGACGATCTCATTGGTTTACAAACACATAAGCATACGCATACTTGTAGACCTAAACCAGATAGACTTTGCCGATTTAATATACCATTTTTTCCTTTGGATTGCACTAAAATACTAGTAGAACTCCCACATGACCATCCTTCTTACAAAAGAGTCAGAAATATTGCAAAAAATGTTCAAACTTTAATGCAAAATATACCATTAGAAATTGAATCATTTGAAGACTATTTGGCGTTTATTGGTGTTACTTATGAAGATTATGTTTTAGCTATAAGAAGTACTTTAAACAGACCAAAAATATTTTTAAAGCGGACTCCGAAAGACGTTTATGTCAATGCATTTTCAAAAAAAATTTTAGAATTACACAGGGCAAATATGGATATTCAATACATTTTAGACCCATTTGCCTGTTCTATGTATATCGTGGATTATATAAGTAAAACTGACAAGGGAATGTCACGTTTACTACGCACCGTTGTGGAAGAAGCTAGAAATGGTAACAAAAACGTAAAAGAGTCCCTTCGTACAATTTCTACTGTTTTTTTAAACGCAAGTGAAATATCTGCACATGAGGTCATTTATTGCTTAGCAAGTTTACCATTATCGCGAGCCAGTGAAACAGAAATATATTTAAATACTAGTTTGCCTCAAGAAAGAGTACACCTTTTGAAAAGTAAGCGTGAAATTCAAAATTTAGAGTCTAATTCGGATGACATATTTCAAAAGAGCTTCATTGTTTAGTATACTAAGCGGCCTTCAGTATTAGAAGATACTAGCTTAGCTTATTTCGCAGCTTATTATTGCTATTGTAAACGCAGACCACATTTAAATAGTAAAAGCCAATCAGAATTTAATCAATATAGTAATAATTCTCAAGAGGATACAGAAGACACCTTTGATCATTGGTTCTCTTTACAAGATAATTTAGGATTTATAAGAAGAAAAAAAAATCCTAAAATCATTCGTTTTCGTCGTTATAGTCACCTGGAAGACCCAGACAATTTTTATAGAGAGCAGCTTATGCTGTATATTCCTTGGCGTAACGAAGAAATAGAACTGATTCACCCCGATTTAAATTTAAAAAATAAATTTATTGAAATGAAAGATAAAATTAAAATCGAAAGCGAGCAATTCAACAAACTTGGTAGGCCAGAACAATTTGATACTTTGTTGATAGCAGTAAGAAATATGGAGCTGATCGAAAAAAACGAAAAGAGTAATGCAAATGAAAGAAAGTTACACCCGTTCGCAGAGTTTGAATTTGATACTCAGGTTGGAGATGTTGCCGAAGATATTATACCTGGTGGCAATCCTGGACCACAATTATGTGGCGATCCTTCTACTTTTATAGTTCAACCCCCAAAATTATCAGAAGGTAATGTATTAGCTCTATGCAGAAAACTGAATTTCGATCAAAGAAACATATTACTACACGTTATTGAAAACATGTCTAAACTATCTCCCTTTATTTACTTATTCATTAGTGGAGGGGCTGGAGTTGGCAAAAGCATTCTAATAAGAGCCTTATATCAAGCCTTGACGATTCACTTCAATAGAGAGCCCGGTTCTAACCCTGATGATACGAAAATTCTACTTACAGCATTTACAGGTAAGGCAGCATTTGGAATAGGTGAACCGTACATAGCGCACTAGGCTTACCAATTTCACAAGCAGGAAATATTTAACCCGAACTTTCACCTAGCGCCGCCAATACACTTGCAACAAAATTATCAAAATTACGTTTGATTATTATAGATGAAATTTCTATGCTAGGATCCAGAACATTATATCAAATTAATCGCCGATTGCAACAAATTTTTCATTGGTCCATTTTGTTTGCTGGAATATCCGTTATAGTTTTTGGTGATTTGAGACAACTGCCACCGGTTGGATAATTATGTATTTCAGGCTAATTCTCGAAACCCTTTACCTGAATTATCAGGGACACCCATTTGGGATCTTTTTGTTTTAGGAGAACTGTATCAAATAATGCGGCAAAGAGATGACATTTCTTTTGCTACAGCTTTAAATAATATGGCAAGTGGAGTTATGACTGATAAGGACAAAGAACTTTTTAACAGTCGGTGTTTCAGCAAGTCTACCTTACCGGATAACGCTCGAGGAGCTGTTAATTTGTTTGTTACTAACCGAGAGGTAGACGATCATAACACCAGAGTTTTATCGGGAATGACTATCAATGGAGCTTCATTAAAAGTAATAGACACTATTTGCGGTGAATCGAATGCAACAATGAAACAAAAAGCTTTAGAAACCGTTTCTAAACTATCAACTCAACAAACATACCGACTGCCCAATAATTTGGTATTGAAAATCGGTGCAAAATATACGGTGACGGTCAACATAGACACAGCTGATGGTCTAACTAACGGTGCCACTGGTAAACTAACAGCGCTTGATTTTGCGATCAATAAGAAATCTGGTGAAAGTGAAAGGCAATTGCGTATTTGGTTGTGTTTTGATGATAAAATAATTGGCGGTATGAAAAGAATTAAAGCTTGCCAGTCCCTTACCCGTTACAAAAATAGGTTGAATCAAAACTGGACCCCGTTAGACCCGGTCACTTATGTAATAAAAAGGTATAAATCATCAAATTTACAGGTCCGCAAGAGTCAATATCCAATTGTACCAGCGGAGGCGATTACGATTCACAAAAGTCAGGGCTTGACGTTAGAACGAGTAGTTGTCCATTTCAAACCTACTATTCAAAGATCATTGATGTACGTAGCTTGTTCTCGTGGAACCACAGCACAAGGCTTGTCTATTGTGACAGATTTATTTAAACCACCGAGTTCTCCCAAAGAACGAGACCCTATCGTGAAAGAAATGTCTAAGTTACGTCAAAAACAAATGGTCCCAACTTTTCGATTTCTTAGAGAATCTCGTAACTGTTCTCAAACTGTTTCATAACGTTCAATCATTAAAGAGGCACTTACCAGATATTGCTAGTAATCCACAAATACTGCCTTCAGATATTTATTTTACAATAGAAACTTGGAGTAGCTCAGAAGATTCGTTTTCTTTACCTGGTTTTGTAGAAGCAATTAGAATTAATTGGCCGAAAAACAATTCCTGGTTTTGGTGTTTTAGCATGGGTAAAGCAAAATTTACAAATTTCATCTCCTAGAAAATATTTCCAGCAATCAAGTAGTATTTCGGGACTTATCGAGGCAGTTTCTCTTGAATATAATAAAATGAAATTATTCCTATATAGGTCACCCAAGTGCCCCGATAAAACTATAAAGGAATTTATAAACAAGCACATAGTCTGTGAGAGTAGAATGCCCACATTAGTTTTTGGAGATTTCAATGAAGATTTTCTAAATGAATCTAGAATACATAAATTTATGCAAAATGCTGGATATATATCTCTAATACAACCTTGTTGTACCACTCGAGGTGGAACACATCTGGATAATATTTTTGGAAATTTTACTTGTGATGCTGGAATATTACTCTTTGTTTAGCTATCATAAACCTATATGGGCCCGCATATAAATAGCTTTATAGTATTTATTTACTACCGTGCTATGGACATAAGTATTTAATTGTAGATAAATATGCATATAAATAGTACGATATAACATAAATACCTCAGTGGTAATTATTTAAAAACCTACCCATTTCATTGATTTAAAATATAAACTTAAGCGGTTTCCCTGACCAAGCTACGGAACCCTTCACTGTGCGTAGTCAGACGCGCACTTAGCCGTTTTTTATTCATTACATTATGACATAGTACTTTTAAATAATTAAAATATTAAAATTAATTAGTTTTTAGAACATAATATTATTACAATATGTCTAATAATTAAGGCATATATGCATGTTGCAAATAAATGAAATATACACATAAAAAAAAATTATAAAAGATTATTTGTTTTTCTTTTTAAAAATCTAATTTACTTATTAATTAGTACTTAATAATAAAAAAGTTAATACAATTGATTACATTAGAATTTCTTTTTCTTTGTATAAGTAAATAAAAATTTTAATTTAAAATTTAGTTTTTCGTAAAAATAAAATGTTAATAAATAAAAATATGTATTTTATTGATAGACGGTATTCTTTTGAATATTTTTTTATAACCGCTTATATAAAGAGTCCAGAGAGAGATTAACTCGACAGAGTTTTCATAATTTTATTTTACTTTTTCATTAATATTTCTGTAAAATATATATGCGTATGTTTGTATTTTTTATTATTTATGTAGGTATGTTGATATTTGTTTTTTGTTTGCCTGTCTGTCTTCTTCCTTCCTAGCATAATTCCCGGTACTAATCCAGGGTCTGCTAATACCCTTATCCGGACTTGTCAAGTTACTAGTTTTTAAATAAAGCGATTGCCATCTGACCTCTGCAACCCTAGGACGCACGTACTAACTTATTTTATAATGGCAAATTACCTATTAAGAACTAACGACTGTTATTAGATGTCATGTGATAAAAGCCGGGACCGACAACTTAACGTGCTCTCCGAGGCGCTATGCTCCGGGCGGGAATCGAACCTGTGACCGTCGAGGCCAAGCAGTCTTACTACCAGCACGCCAGAACAGTTGTCGTCGGTAAATATATTTTTATTTTATTTTAATTAAATGCTTCGTGCCCTTTTTACCTATTGCGTCTCCAAAACAATTGTACTTAAGGAGTAAACTCTAATTGTATGACGGAGCTGATTTAATTTTTATTTTCAGGGCAGGATTTAAATACTTTTACATTTAAGTTTGAAGTCGGTTAGTTATTGTCGTGAAACAGTCAAATTTATCTTTGATAGATCAGGGGTCATTGAAATCTCAAAGGAAAATAACAACTTTTATATTACGTAATAATATTATACTACGCAACATTTACAGTTTTTGTTGTTATAGGGAAAATAATAAAAGAATAAAAAGGGTGTTTTATCAATAATTACATAACATAATTTTAATAATTAAAATTATTTGCTATGTAAAACATCACAACATATGGCACCGACTTCTGTTGTAGAAAATATTTATTTTTTTACTTTTTAGTTTTGAAGTCGGTATCATTTTTCTAATTGATTTCTTTTAAAATTATTTCATTTTCTACTTTTTAGTTAGTAGATTTATATGGTTTTCACATAGGTACCATTGTCAAACAGAAACACAATACACTTGTTTATAGTAGAATAACTGACACTGCGATTGTAGCATACCCGCTACCATCTTGCATACCCGGTACCTATCTTGCATTAAAGTTGCCCACGATTTTTCTGGATTAATAAAAAACACCTCGATTAAAAAAATACACATCTACTTATTTTTTCATTGCGGGCTCTCTTTCCGCATTCAGTCCCTTCTGGATTATTGAGCATGTTGGCCTTTGCTCAACCACCACAGAGCATTTTACCATGATATTAATGAGCAGGGATCTCTTCATCATGCAAGCATTCTCTGCAGATGGGGCTGACTGTTACACCTAGACTGGTGTTTAAATAGAATAACTACCGGTTAGCGTTAGCGGTAGGTTAGCGGTAGCGGTAGGTGGCCATGGTTATCTACAAAATTATCGCTGATAACTCTTCTATATAAGGCAGTTCCATTTCAGTTTTAGGTTACCTTGATTAGATTCCAAGATCCTCATTCTTTTTCTGAAATAAAATGAGCCCAATATCTTCCTGTGAAAAACATGTCAATATCGGTCATACCGGTTTGGAGATTATCTGGAACAAATAGACAGACAAAGAAAAATGATACAAAATTGGGCTCTCTACATAAGTATATTGTATATGGTGTTAATTTGACATTATAAGCATCAATTCATTTCAATTTAATTAGTTATTTGTGCAGATATTATATTATCTAAATCAGTGTATAGACGGCGAAGTAATCGCGTAAAAACAATTTTCCGTATATTTTTTGTAGTCAGTTACAAATAGTTTCCATGACGCTAAATCGATAACGTTTGTTTACTTGTTCATAATAAATTTGCGCATTTAAGAATTTTAAGGAAGTCATAAAAATTCCATTCGCAACAAAGTAGTTTGCTTTCAATACATTAAACCCAAACGTTCATTTCTTTAAAAAATACGAGTATATGTCGGAGAATCCGCTAAATTTGGATCTGCGTGGTTGATGTTCGTTTCTGACTTAATAATTTTATTAATCAGTGCCTCAGTCGCCATAGGCGTTGCTTCATAATAACGTCCATCCATAATACCTTGAATACAACGGATCATGACAGATACAATAAATGTCAATAGCAACCAGCTGTACTTTATGTTGTGTCTTTCCGAACCGATACGACTTGGGAACCTTCAAGAGAAGAGCGTATTCTTTCCTTAAAGGTCGGCAACGGGCCTGCATGCCTTCTGGTGTTGCAGATGTTCATGGGGGCCGTGATCGCTTAACATCAAGTGAACCTCCTGACCGTTTGCCCTCCCACTTAAAAAAACGTACTAGTACCATTGAGGTATAGCTAAAATAAAATATATTATATAGATTTCAATTCAATTCAATCCCTTATTGATTGATATTAAGATCTTACGCTTAACTTGAAAGGAAATTGAACAAAATGTAAAAGCATTCTAATATTTACTACCTGAATAAAACTTGGATGGCAGCCAATCCCTATCCAGGAAGTATACCTGATGCAGGTGTTGTAATAAATAACAGCGCTTTAGAAATCCACGGTATGTGTAAATAGTGAAGAATTATAGCCCCCAATAAACAATACACGAATCTGTATGCAGGTTTTGTATTTTAGAATCAAGAGACAGACACACCCGGTGGGGCTTGGTTAGGGTGTTGTGGGGTGGTGTATATGGTGTATATTAGAATGGTTTGGAGCGGAGTGAAACGAAATGAAATGAAACGTTTGCATTTCTATTGGCAGTGTACATGACTCTTTTTCTTTCGTACTTTGTCACTGTCTGCGTCATAACCACCATTGAATGAAAAGAGTCAACAAAATCGTTTGTTTAAATATCAATATTTAAGTATCCCGGTATCCACTTGGCTTTTGCTTGGTAGTTTGGAAGTCGGTAAGCAGTTTTTTTTACCATAATAAATGATAATTTAAAGTTTAAAGTAAAAACTATGAAATAGTTTTATAAAAATTAATTAATTATCACAATTTTGTACGGTCCATTTTATTTCTGAGATGAATGTGAAAAAGTTTTTAAATTTTTCATTCCGTATCACACACAAAGCTGTAGTATTTACTTTTTTCGCTCGTTAATCTGCTCTCTGTGAGATTTAGATTACGTTTTCATCCCATTTACGGTGTAAAAATCACGTATCAGTGTTGAATTTGAGACATATTTCATCATATCAAAGCTATAATTTTACCAAATTTATTATTAAATGAAATAAGGATCTCGTCTTTTTGGTGAAGATTTAACATTAGTTGCATAATTACAGTGCTTTATTGCATTTGTGTTAAGATTTTTATAATATTTATTTTATAATATTTAATATACTTCATTATAATATTTATAAGTTAAATGAATAAGAATTTATTTTGTAAATGTAAGCTTAAATTTTTGTCAATGTAAAAAATAATAGTGTTCAATTAATCGTTTAGTAGCAACGCTAAACCTGTCACCTCTGTTTAGGGGTCAAATGGCAAAAACGGAACCCTTATCTGTCTGTCCGTATCTTGGAGACCATGTGTTCTGTCTATACAAAATTTTATAAATAGGTGTATTCTATGAACTGCTAGAGTATGTTGTCGTGGCATAATACAATAAATATAAATAAAAGATAACATTCGATATATGTAATTGAGGAATGGAAAAAAACAGCGTCTGGGTTACCTTTTTAAAGGTCTTTAAATATTATATCAGATTTTTAATGATGCCAATAGTTTTTGTGATATTAGTTCCTAGAGTCATAAAAATTGTTTCCCTCGCCTCTAACTTTTAAATTATTGAAAAATTTTGAGATGGTAGAACCACTATAGAACTATCCACGATAACTATTTTAAAGAAGATAGATCTACAAATTTTAGAGATATATAATTTTTTCCACATCTCTTTGTCTTCATATTATTTTTAATAATTTTTTTTTTTATGTTAGAAGTTGGCAAACAAGCATACGGCCCACCTGATGGTAAGTGGCTGCCGCAGCCTATGAGCGCTTGCAGCACCATTAGTAGGTGCCACTCGCGTGTTGCCGACCTCGAGATATTAGTTCTTAAATCTCGTTCGCCCAGTAATTTCACTAGCGTACAATGCCCTTCAAACCGGAACACAGTAGTGCCTAAGCACTACTATTTGGCGGTAGAATATTGGACACTGCGGTGGTACCTACCTAGCCGGCCTCTTGCAACAAAAGACCTACCACCAGTGTGACTGATTGCACTGGTGGAATAATCTCTGTTGTGACAGAGGTTATCCCAACAGCGGGCGATGGGGTCGTCACACCCCGACGCCGACAAAATTAAATTACTACAAAATTACCAACTTATTTTTGCGATCAATTTTAATTCTTTATTATTTAGAGTGCTAAAGTTGTGGAACGCTTTAGTTTCTTTTGTGAGTGGTCCACAATACCCTGCTCTTGATGGGGTAAGCAGTCACTGCAGCCTATGAACACTTGCGATACTTATAGTATCAAGTGCGCGTTACCAACACAAGAGATAGGAGGGAAGAATGAGAAGGAAAGATAGGTGGAATATTGGGCCTTCAGCGCTCTCACTCATTGCACAGAACACAATAATACTTCGCACCGATTTTCAGCTGTCAGAGGGTAGAACTTCTCCGATCGAGCCAGCCCATTTTTGGTGGGAGCATGGCTCTACTACTAGTGGAGCTCGAGATTTAAGAACTAATATCTCGAGGCTGGCAACGCGTGAGTGGCACCTACTAATGGTGCTGCAAGCGCTCATAGGCTGCGGCAGCCACTTACCATCAGGTGGGCCGTATGCTTGTTTGCCAACTTCTAACATAAAAAAAAAAAAAAAAAAATAAAATAAAAATAAAAAAAAAGAATAAAAAAAGAATAAAAAAAAAAAGAATATAATTATATTTCTCTACAAACAATTTTCATTTCACAGGGATGAATTCTAGGGAATGTGAATATATATACATAAATACCAACATAACTGAACAAGGCTTATTGAATTCCGAAAAGAAAGATGTCCCTAATGAAATAGTTTGAGAACAGTATGTCTTAGAAAACTCTATAAATCGATAGCATGACTCTGTTTCTATATAAAATTCAATATAAAATGTTACATTCAGACTGTACATAATAAAGTTTAACCTTAAATTCTGTACTATAGTTAAGGGCTTAAGGCGATTGATGTAACCAAAGGTAGACTTTAACTTATACGCCAATGGCCGTTGATTTGATTCCAGCTCAGAACAGGTGATTGTATTGGTATTATAGATATGAGTTTTGCTTAATTGTTTTGTAGGTTTCCGGTCCCCCGACACAAGTTTTAAATATCTTGTCTAGTTAAGAGGGCCACTAATTATCTAACATTTATTAGCTGTGCTATCATCGGCTAGCTTTGCTCGCGTGATCTACATAATTATTTTTTTGTTAAACAAACAAACCACTCTTTCGCTTTATTATAATTATTACTAGCGGGCCCGGCAGACGTTGTCCTGCCCCGAAAAAAATCTGGAACCCGATAGCAGCGCCCTCTACCCGGTGAAAGTTTGTGATTGACTAATAAGGCTATTAAAAAGCAAGGGTGGTGATAAAATAGTGAAAATTTAGGGTCGTATGTATTTTTCACTGCCACATAATAAAAAAATAAAAATAAAAATTTTATCCAAAAAATAAAAATAAAATTTTGGGGTAGACACCCTTATCACTGAGGGGTTTGAAAAATAGATAGTAGCCGATTCTCAGACTTACTGAATATGCATAAAAAAATCATAAGAATCGATCTAGCCGTTTCGGAGGAGTATGGGAACGAACATTGTGACACGAGAATTTTATATATTACATTATACTATAGGTATAAAACTTTTGCGCAGGTTGCCGACGATCTCATAGACCTAGACAGTTGCATGGTTCGAATCTAGTTGGGTTGCCGTTGGGAGAGATCCTGTTTAGGCGACTAACCACATCGCATCGTCCTACCACCCTTTTTCCGTTTTGAGCCTTGAAAAAAGACCGAAGCACTTCATTATTTTAAGGTACTCAAGTCGTATCGTTTCGAAAGACCTTTGAATTGGTCTCGAATGCAAACCTCATCTCAATCTTTCTTGTTTGTCGGATTTTTGAGCAATTTTGCCCATATTTATGGCTATTTTTGGTCTCCCCGGCGGCAGAAAATATAGCTGCTCTAATGGAAGTTGTTGAATATGTATGTATAAAATACTCGATTGGTAGTCAATTATAATGATCGCTTCCATCCCATAACTAAGGATCACTTTCTATATTAATTATTAAATAGAATTTTAAGCTTACAGTACTTTAATGGGTGATTAATTTTTCATTTCAATGTTACAAATTCATGTACATATTCAAAAATAAAATATTTATTTCATATTATATTCACGTGGTAATTAATAAAATTGTATTACGTTCGTGATGTATGTGAAACATGAGGGAAGAAATATTTTCAATGCAGACTTTTTTATTGTGTCAGTGCAGTCACTGTATTTTTATCTTTAATAAAGACTTTTCCGGATGATTTAGGTCAGTTCTCATCATATTCGCTGTATTTGAATGTGTGTAAGAGTGGCAGTGCACTGCATGCTGTGAAATCAGATATACATAATTATAACCCTTACTACAAAAAATAAATATCCTCAATTAAAACGTGTAAGAAATGCAAATAATATTATATTACGGTCACCAAGAATTAAATATGGTCAAAAAAACATTACTTTTGAAAGTTCTCAGCTATATAATAAACTACCTAAAAATATTAAAGAATGTAAAACAACAAAACTTTTAAAAAACTACTAAAGAACTACATAAATAATAATGACTAAAGAAAAAAAATATATATATATTATAATTGTATATAATATCGATAGTCACATCTAGTTGTGAAGTATCTATGAATTCCTTCCGCAGCGCTCACACAGTGGTATGATTTTAATCTCATGTTATGTTGTATGTATTAAATTATAAAACTACCTACACAATTTTTATTTTTTATTTTTATTCCATTGTTATTTTTTTTTCTTGTCTTGCAATGTATATAATGAAATAACTAAGTGTATATAATAATAATCACTTAACTTATTGTACGCTCAAATATGTCAAAGCAGATTTACTTTATATTTTATGTTAGCCTGTAAGTTTCATTTAAGTGTATATTGTAATATTCTTTATGAAACAATAAATATCTTAAACCACAAATCTTAAAATATATGTACTGTCTATTGATATAAATAAAAATGAATCGTCGAAATGTAATGTTAGCGCATAACTTCAGAACGAAAATTAGATAATTTTTTTGTTGTGTTTGTAATCATTGGGATCGGGATGTGTATTGGAAAAATGTTGTATTACCTAATATTGTATGTAGTTAGGTAGGTGAGAGATAGAAGAATCAAGAACAGCATTAAAATTCCCACGATAATGGGACGGAATAAAATTTTACTATATACCCGGACGAAATCAGGATGGGCCGCTAGTTTATTTATATTTTTGAAAAGAAATGTTTCATTTAAAGAAATGTTTTATTTCAAAACATAGATGTTAATTTTATGCCTCCGGTAGACTTACTTATTGAACAAAACGTCCATATTCTGTGAGATGAACTTACGAGTATCTCAGACATTTTATGAGATAGGATTTCCCGACCTTACCCGACCAATACTTAAAAATTCTTCAACCTTCAAAATCTTTCTATCAGATTCACATTTATCTTGCGCCAATATGATCTTATTTCCATTAATGCTCCAGATGGGACTAAATGTGGAATTGACCACGCAAGGTAAAAATTTTTTTGAGTGATTAATAATAATAAATAAACGCTACACACTCAACAGGTCCCATTAGGTTAATTGTTATATCCTATATCGGGGGTCTGGAGTCTTACACAATGACAAGGAAAAATACACCCAGACCAGAAAGCATGTCTGTATGATCAATACAGACATTTGCTCCGAGCGGGAATATTTTTTTTTTTTAACGTTACACACTCAACGGCCCCCATTAGGATAGTAATATCCTGTGTCGGGGGTCCGGAAACATTAACAATGATAAGGACAAATACACCCAGACCGGAAAATATGCTTGCATGGTCAATACAAACATTTATGCTCCGAGCGGGAATCGAACCCGCGACCTGTGGCGTTTTAGGCAGGTTCGCTACCGCTGCGCCACAACGTCGTCAAAATATAACCCGAGACTGTAATAATTAAGGTAAGTTCGCTATCGCTGCGGCACAACGTCTTCATTAATGTACCTGTAGATTTTCATCTGTACCATTTAACATGAAAGCCTTCAGAGAGTTTTGATTTCTACGTTTCCAAACCGATCGTTCTTAAAGAGCAATTTCAGTACGGGACAATACCATTGAATAGTTGATAATACTATGTAAAGAATTCTTCAATTCGAGCTAGTTCAAGATTCCTCGCGCATTTCCGCATCTTACTAGCAAGTGGAGTGCACGATTTATTTGACAATCGCCGTTTGAATAGGCAGCGAGAGAGAGAGTTAGAATTATTTTGAATTAGGGTTCCATGCAATAAAGAAAAATCGGTACAGCTAGTTTTAAATAAAATGAAACCATACTTTTTGTATATTAATATTTTTGAAAGCGCCGGAAACCCAATCTCCCATCCCCTCTGTTCTCTTCTTTTTATCCTTGGATTGGCAACGCGCTTGTGATACTTATAGTATCGCAAGCGTTCATAGGTTGCGGTGACTGCTTATAATCAGGCGAACTGTATGAAACCTGAATCTAAACACAAGCAATTGTTATATACTTTATTCGATAAGATATTTTTAAAACGGTTTGGTAAGCAAATTCATTCGATACAATTAAACTCAGGCAGAGAAATTAGCTTTTCAGTATCCGATTCAAAGCGTACACGATTTAAACGAAATTTATTTCCAGTCAGGAACATGTTTTCGATACGGTGTAACGATTTCTATCTACCAAAGGGGTAGTATAATTTAAATTGAAACTGTTTGCAGTATTACCCGAGTTAGTTTATTGAATCTTTTTTAAACCCTTTGGTAGTGCCTGGTAGCGCTTATATAATATACTATTTCTACATTGGATTTAATGGAGATCCATCTACGATGACGTCCTTAGAAGCGGTTCGACTTCGCTTGAGGCACAGAAACTTTGTTCTTAAGCTAACAAAAAATATAGAAACACGTGTTGTAACATTTTCCGAAATTGCATTACTGAACGGAAAAACGGGGTTTCAATGTATATGAATTTGGGTGGCTTAGATGACCTGACCGTAGATTTTACCCAGAGTGGCATCTTACCTATCTAGGATAGGATAGGATCGTAAGAACTAGGTATAATATTCTATTCTTCTTAGCAGCATTATTCCCGGTAGAAGAAGCAGATCCTGGATACAGTACCTTATTCTGATTTGACGGATTACTAGTTATTACACAGAGCGATTGCCATCTGACCTCCGCAGCGCAAAATGTGAACTAGTAACTCATTGGATAAGACCAAATTACCTATCAAGAGCTAAAGATTATTATCAGATGGTATGATCCCAACCGGGATCGACAGCTAAACTTGCTCTCTGAAGTATGGTAAAGACCCATAATGACAACCAGACCGAAGCAGATATTTATAGCAAGTTGCTCGCTGCAAGTATCGGCTACCAGCATGCCACAATAGTTGGCAAGATATGTATATTTGTCGGTTATAATTAATTGAAATATAAACAAACGCGTACTATTTATAATGACTAGTTTTCTAACTTGAAGATACGACGATGCGATATTCACATGTCTGTATGCTTAGATAATAATAAATAAATAAATAAATAAACGCTACACACTCAACGGCCCCCATTAGGATAATTATATCCTGTGTCGGGGTCCGGAAACATTCACAATGACAAGGACAAACACAACCAGACCGGAAAACATGCCTGTACGATTAATACAAACATCTGCTCCGAGCGGGAATCGAACCCGCAACCGTCGAGGCTTAAGGCAGACTCGCTACCCACAACGCCACAACGGTGTCAAAAAGATAATAGATACGCGATGCGGAAACTCGTGACACAGACGATGGGAGAATAGGTGTACCTATTTTGTTTACAGTATGTTTATTTATAGATAGGTTTCTCTCGACATATTCACCGGCGTCGGAACGTGACGACCCCATCACCCGCTGTTAAGATAGTCTCTGTCACAGCAGAGATTATTCACCAGTGCAATCAGTCACTCTGGGGGTAGGTCTTTTGTTGCAGCAGGCTGGCTAGGTACGTACCACCGCAGTGTCAAATATTCTACCGCCAAATAGTAGTGCTTAGGCGTTACTGTGTTCCGGTTTCAAGGGCACTGTAGGCTAGTAAAATTACTGGACACATGATATTCAAGAACCAATATCTCGAGGTTGAAAACACGTGAGAGGCATCTACTAATGGTGTTGCGCGTGCTCGTAAGCTACGGCAACCGTTTACCATAAGCTGGGCCTTATGCTTGCTTGCCAACTTATAGCAAAAAAATTGTCAGTAATACTCAATGCAAATTTTTTTTTTCTGCGATTAATTTATTATTTTCATAGATTTGTCTATTTATATGGCCGCAATAACAAATAATAAAAACAAATTTAATTTTAAAATAGTATTGTACGATGAGGAATATTTTGGTTTTTGTTTGGGTCAAAAGAGTGTGTGTTTTTTTGTCAAAAATTGCGAATATCTCAAGATTGAAGACTGTTCCATTATAAAAAACAATAACCTTTTTGTTATAAAAAATGTAAAGTTTTTATAAAGCTTCTTTTTCTCTAAAATTAATATTTTAGCCTCAATTCGCTAAAAACAACATTTCACCCCTTTTCAGCCCCCCCGCACTTCAAATTCAGCTGTTTTAATAAATTTTCCCGGATTTTCATCTATTTATTCGTTCGATTTTCCATAAATCATTAATTTTAGAGACCCTAGGAATAGATTAGACTGGTCCCTGGTTTCTCATACACTAGGAACCAGTATTAGTAATAGTTGACGTTTTGGCGCAGCGGCAACGAACTTGCCTTAAGCGCTACAGATCGCGGCTTCGGTTCCCGCTCGGAGCAAATGTTTGTATTGACCATACAGGCATTTTTCCGGCCTCGGTGTGTATGTCCTTGTCATTGTAGATGTTTCCGAACCCCTATTACAGGATATAACCTATAACTATATCCTAATGGTTAAGTGTGTAACATTTACTTTATTAATAGACAACTTAAATATAACCTTAGTTTTTTATTAGATCTTTAAAAAAAAAAGAATGAAATAATCTAAGGGATTACTTGGAAACCTGTAGGAAGTTATCTAAGAAAACTTTAAGCTCTAACGTAATCAGGCGCTGCGTCGTGAAAGTATTATAGGAGGAAAGAAGTACACAACGGCATAAAAGACTTCATAAAAGGCAGTATAAAATTTGACGAGAAACGAAGCGAAGGAAAGTGCGAGTACTTTATGTGAAGTTTTAATTATTTTAGAAATCTCTTTGAAATTAAACTACATATTGACGAACTTCTGCCAGCGGCTTCGCCCGTGTAAAAAAAAAAAAAACCCTCATAAATCCCTTCGCGGGTTGAGTTTTGGTAAATGTTATAACACGTGTTTCTTTACCTCTAACTATTCGCCGAAAAACATCCAATAATCGAACTGTTCCAACTTTCAAAACCTTTTCACCTCTATAAAGGTTGAATACATAGAAATTGTTTCCTAGTGCTCATTAACTATTTAAAAACAACACATGTTAAAAAAATCAGAAGAAAGTATTTCAAGTTTAGGCTGGGCGTTGATGTGCCAGTCAGATCTTCTGCTTTAATGCATATGTATAGCACAGTCTTGTCAAATAATATCGGATTGAGTTACACTATAGAGTATTGATATAAACTTTGAAGCAGAATAACTTTCTATCCCTTTTTAACCCCGTTATGGGATGAATTTCAATTAAATAAGAAATACGTCTTCCATCAATTCTGTCAAAAATATTGCAAAATAATATATGCAAAATTTGAAGTAGATTGGACCAAGGAATCACGTTGTCCCATACAAACTTTGCCCCCTTTTTCACCCCCTTAGAGGTAGTATTTCGAAAAATCTCTTCTAACCGGATACCTACGTTGTACAAAGAACATACCAACTTTCAGGTCTTTACAATCAGCGGCTTAGGCTGTGCGTTTATCCGTCAGTCAATCAGGACAAAGCATTTTATATATATAAAGAAGAAGATAAAAATGACCTCAACTGTGTGTTAAAATATCTCGGAATGAAAAGCAAAAGGGACTCAAAAATTCCAAAACTACAAAACTAAACTAGAGACAACCACCAAGCTTGGCTTTCTTGGGAAATAGAAAATATTAATTATACTTTTCTATAATTACAAACATCATAACAGGATATTAATTATATTCTGATTTATTCGAGTACGAAATGCTAATAGAGCCTCGGTTTATCTGAAACAAAACCACAGTACCGCAGTTTTCCTCAACTAAATTCGTGCTGTATTTAAATGAATAAATATTTGATTTGATTTCCGCACCTGCATTGCTGGTAAAAGCTGAAAATAGAAAATAAATATATTATACGCTTAATTTAGAATATATTTTTAAATTTAATAAACATTTTAACTCTTAGTTATTTTTAGTAGTCGTTTAGCCATGGTTTTCCCAGCACAAATGGACCGTGTAGACTGGGAAAGTACTACCCTATCACAGAAACTCAGCGTAAGGTAACAGTATCAGTAGGTACTGTTGCGTTTCGTGGGATGAGTGAGAGCGCTTCGGAGAACCAATCTCCCATACCCTCTGTACCCTTCCTTTTCCTTCTCATCACTTCCCTTTTATCATAGCGCTCATATTATACTTCAAGTATTGCAAACGTTAATAGGTTGCGTTGACTGCTTTCTCAGCTGGGCAGTATGCTTGTTTGCACCATCATGAAATAAAAAAGGGTGTGTGTGCGATTCACACACGATAGAAGTGAAACTTCAGTAAATCGACAAAAGAATGAGATGAATATATATAACAAGATTTAAAAATATTCACAGACACTGTTAAATAATAACACACCACGCTGACTTCTTATTAAAAAGCTGTAATCTGCAGCCGTATATATATATATAGACACTGACATTTGCTCTATCGCTCTAGCTCACTAAAGGTTGGCGCAATTATGTGTAGTGTATGTGTATTTCTGTCTCATTCTTACATACACATTTTTATATTTGTGTCTCTTACCTGTCGTTTTTCCGCTGCACGATTTCAAATCACAACGATTCGAAAGAAGTTTCACTTCAAAACAATTTTATTTAATTTTATGAAGGCAGGTCTTTGCTATCGCTACAAATCATTATAAATTATAGGGTTAAATGATTTTGATATGTTTCTACATATCGATTTGACATCAGTCAAAAGGGGTAACGGAAATGAGCATTAGAAATTCATTCTGGCTTTCCTGTGACTTTTCACGCACGAAATACAAAAGCCTAATATTAAATGTGCCTTACATCCTTCTTAAAGACCTAAGTTATATACCTATTTTTACATTTACAATATTACTATGGTATTTATTGTTAATATAAAAATAGGAAAATAAAGTAAACCAGCCGTGCGAACGGCTTCGCAAAGTCATTGTTTATTTAAACAAATTACACATTAAAAGATCACAATCACGAGGCAACTGAAATTTTTTTAGGCATTTAACTGAAAATTTTCGGAATTTTTTTCGATTTAAGGTATTAAAATAGCTATTACATTTTAATTTCAATCTACGTATTCACCGGTTTATTTGACTTATTAGCTATATCATTATCCATTACGATCAAGTGAATAAGTACATCAAAACAAACAAATACTGCGGAGCACTTGCACGAATAACCATATTCCGCCTCTATATTAGACTTGGCTGCGCTTTATCGATACACCGCGGCCGGTTGTAATTCGACATGCGATAGACGGACGAAACAATTTGAAGCGACGGAAAATATTTCACTTTAAATATAACCCCTGAAATTGTTTCGCCGGTTCTGCTCAGGTAGATGTTTAATTTTAGAATTGGTGGTAGAATTTGACTTTCAATAAAGAACAACTTCATACGTTGAAAACAATACTAACTTCCCTTTACTCTAATTTATCCTAAATCCGAGACTTACAATAAAGTCTATTCCTCATTATCAGTTTTCGAGAAACAAACAACTCTTTCCCTTTAATTTTGTATTTGAATAGACAATAGATGTATTATAGGATATTTATTATTATTTCAATAGTTCTTCCTGGAAAACGAATCGATCGACTCAACTACATGACAACTTTAAGTTTAAATTTAATTTTAAATAATAACCGAAATTAGCAGAGCTATAGCGATATGAACAAAAATCAACCTCGTTAGTCAGTTAATGAGCATCTATTGACGAAATGCAATACCCATTTAGGATTACTACAGAGCTTAAATTAATCCGGTATGAATTCGTTACATTAGTACCTATTTGATTTAAAATTTCGTTTAGAAAAATAAAAAGAAAACATACGCATTGAATACCTTAAAAGAGTCGTCTTAGTTTTTACCCGACTGGCGAAGAAGAGCAATGTTTTTCGAGGGTATGTATGTATGTATGTATGTCTATTTCTTTGTGACGCTCTACAGCCTAGACCCTTTTACGGATTTTAACAAATGAGGCGACATTAGATTCGTCTCAGTTGTGAGAGTGTGATATTTTATTTTAATATAATGGCTGTGGAAAAAATGTCCGTAATAAATATTGCAATTCTTACATCGCCAAATCCTGATGACGGTTCTTTGTAGTACTTGACAAAATGAGACGAAAAATTATAATATATATATTTTTTCGATATATTGCTTGGTTTTCCAGAAATCGATTTTTCAAATTACATTTTTTTTTTCATTTTATTTTTCTTTCTTTTTAGTATTTTTAATACAGTCGGGTTTTTGGTTTTTATTACCATTGATATAGCTCTTAGTTTTGCTTTTTCACGAAACGAGGCTTCGTGTTACATCTCAAAGACCACTTTTTGGATAGAAGCCAATTTCGCATAAAGCACTGTATCTTATGCAATTTGCATATACGTATCCCTTTGTAACGGGAAGCATTATTTTGGCCTGTTATTCTTTACCATGTATATATCGGCTCCAGATTCTTACTTTTAGAAATATGAAGGTCATATTATTATTATTTAAACTTGCCTACAAAAAGCTTGTGGTAGTTAGAAAATGAGAGATTCGCAATAAGAGGGCTTTCTGCATATTTTATTTAAAACCACCTAAGTGTGTTTCGGAATGGCACATAAAGGAGTACGTAGCACCGTAAAATAAAAAAAATACTATTACTTGAGTAATAGTTCTATGTACAATTTATTATATACAACAAGAAATGTCAAAAAAGTATGATTTGTTTTTAAATTTTATTTTATTACAGGCTGCTAACAAACAGACGGTCAGATGAACGCCGGAGAGACTGACAGCGGAGCCTTAGTAATAGGGTTTTTTTGGCACAGACGTCCTAAGCCAGGACGACTAGGCCAGGATGGAATTATACTTGAACCACTGTCACTTTATCAGGGCTGACTCACAATTTTCAGGCCCCTGCCAATGGTTAAGACCGGCAGAGCCAACAGCAACAAATATTTAGAAAAAAAAATATCTTTGCATATACTAGTTATATATTATATAACGCAATGATAAATAATCATACCTATTCCAAACATTTTATTTACTTACCATCTTTTTAGTGTCTGAAGACATTGAAATGTTGACATTTATTAAAAATTTCTAAAATAGAGCTACGAGACAATCATACTTGTATAGGTTGTTTATTCTGAGCTTATAACATATTCACATGCGCTATTCTAGTGAATACAAAAGATTAATATCATACCGAGTCTTCCGAGGAAATAGAACTAGAAATATGTCCAAAATAACTCGGTCTGCAACTATTTCAAAAATTTATATTTGAAAATAATAATTTTACAGAACATGCTGCTCTAACCATCTTGTCACTAAGACTTATTTTCGAGTATGTCATAAATCTTAATATTTTTTTTTATGTTACAAGTTGGCAAACAAGCATACGTTGTGTTAAGTGGTTGCCGTAGCCGATGAGCGCTTGCAGCACCAATCGTAGGTGCCACTTACGCGTTGTCAACCTCGAGATATTAGTTCTTAAATCTCCTCTGCCCAGTAATTTCACTAGCGTACAGTGCCCTTCGAAACCGGAACACAGTAATGCCTAAGCACTACTATTTGGCGGCAAAATATTTGACACTGCGGTGGTACCAACTAGCCGGCCTCTTGCAACAAAACTTAATATAAGGGGTATGTATTCAATCTTAATAATCGTTAAATATATATATAACACTACGATTATTAAATTAATGTTAATTTGTAAGTTTGTTTTGCTCAACAACTATTGACATAATTAACAAAACCATTTATTCAGACAAGCCTCACGCGTTTCCACAAGCTGATTTGTTTTTCATCCCTCAGTTAAATGTATGGACAGCTTAATTTATATATAGTTTTTATTTCACTACAAAAAAGTGTAAGAGTTCACACGTAATTATATAATTTTTATCATTTTGTATGGCATAGAAGACTAGTATTATAATGAAAATTATGGAAGGGAATTTGGGCCCCTGGCACTTCAACTCATCGAACAAATTACATCAGAACAGATACTGCTACAAGTTTGTTATTGTAAATTCGTTTTATTACTGATGAGCCAACCCTTACAAGCCGACACCATTTTGGTATCTGAACTAGTCGAGAAAGTCTGTATTACTAATTTTTAATAAATATTGTTAGAATTTTTTTATTTTATTTAAGGGAAATATGACTTTTGCTAGAGTATCTTGAAATAGGGAATAGTATTTTGGGGAAAAGCGTTCAACAACGCCATCTTTCAGTATTACGGTGGAGTGTTCAAGGCATCTTCCACAAACTTTGTTATTTTACTAGTTAAATATGGTTTTACCAGGATTGGTAAAACCATATTTAACTAGTTGGCGCTGAAGCTTAATATTTTTAATAAATTGTCTATTTGCTCCTATAGTAAAAATCCAGAATTATTTTTGGTATGTAATCAAATAAAGCCCTAACCTCATCAAGGTTTTCAATAAAGCCTATTATTCGCTAGAGGAATATTTTTCCGATAAAAATGCTTGGGACTCTTAATATTGCTGGATCTCATTCAAGAACCAAATTTTATATGAAAGAATACAATTGTAAAAAACATATATTTGAAAAGAGTAACTGTCGAGTTTCTTGTCGGTTCTTCTCGATAGAATCAACCTTCCGAACCGTCGGTACCGTTTGACTATTCAAAAGTACTTTTTAAAAGTCTACTTGAATAAAAATAATTTTGATTTTGATTTTAGTGCAAGTACAGAGGATTCTCATAAGTAAGGTTGGTCCACTGTTACGTAGACGCAGGTATGCCTTTGACCTCGATGTTGTCAATGATGATAAGGTCAAGACTTAGCCTATTTTGAATAAAAAAAATATAAATACAACTTACCTTTATGTTTGTTGCTATACTTAAAATTAATAGTATTAATATGTTTATACTAATATATTATTCTACTATAATAATATTTTTTTATTTATAATTATAAAAAGTTTAATTTGTTATATTTTATTTTTAGTTAATATTTTGAGTTCATACGTGGTCAAATTTAAGCTTTATAATTTGTATAAATTGAATACTATGTTCTACGTAACTATTAGGCTTCCTGAGAGTTCACACAGAAGTTCGATATTAAATGGAGAGGTGGCGTTGTTATAACAAGTGACGTAATGGCATGATGAAAATCCTACTGAAGTTATAATAAGGCCTGATTTACATTCGACATTGATCAGCATTTAGCTGGATAGTTTTGAGCATCGTGTGCTCAAAAATAATATGAATAAACATAGCTAGGTGGAAAACTTATAAATCAAAAAAAAAAAATATTTATAGTGGAAAGTTCTTTGGATGTACTACAATCTAAATTTTTTTCAGAGTATCATATTCCATTAAATCATAACTCTAAGTTGTACTGCAATTATTATTTACTCTATGGATTCGACATATTATATTGTACTACATCAAATGTATATGGTAATGGTAAAACCTGTGCAATAAAAGAAGTACTATAACAGTGTCGCTGACCCAATGCCTCTGGTATTGCAAACGTCCATGGGTTCCCTCCATGGCTTACCGTCAGGCGAGTCAGGCGAGCAGTATGCTTGTTTGCCACGGTTGTCGTATGAAAATTGGGATGCAAAGAACGAAATAAAGGGTGTGGAAACTTAAGGTTCCCTTTTGAAAGCCAATGTAGGTTTATTATATTTTTCCTTTCAACATAGTATTTAAAATAATGAAAACGGAGATTAACTATAAATGAAAAAAAATTATGAAACCCTCAATTAGACGTCACATAATATGATTTATGGTTCCCCCCATAAAAGTAATTATATTCTTACTAACAAGATCTGCATTTTACAAATTTTCCCCTTTGCTAAACGTAACATTAGTTTTGACGTGCAAAAAGGTGAAAGGTAGCAAAAAGCAAGACAAACTGTATTTTATTATTTATTCTATATTCATAATGATATTTAAATAAAACACTTTTCGCATATTAATATTTGTTTATTACATATTTTTCATAAAGACATAACCACTTGACTAATCAAAAACATACAGGGATTCTCTAACTTCCCTGGTGGAAAATACAGGTACATTGTAAGAAAAAATTATTCCTTACAGTGTGATATCATTTCGGCAGGCGTACAAAATTTGAAGGAACACTCAGCAACCTTTTGGTTCTTACTATTTATGACAGTAACATCACCTTCTCCTAATGAACAAGGCAAGGAGTTTTCCATCATATACACAATTGGATACATTTTGTGTATCTTGATCTGACTATTGCAGAAGTCACCCAGAGTCTCTTCCAGAAATCGATAACAATCTCTGGTCTCTTGAGATGTGATGGCTCCCAATATGGCGAGAAAAACGATAACTGTTTGTGCCTTCATCTTGCTTGTTACTTGAACCATGAGTAGTGAGTGTATCCAAAATGAATATTACAGCGTCTTTTATAGGCGAAGATTTACATGAATATTGATAATGTGTGATCATCTGGATTAATACGATCGGATGTTATTGTGTACAAGAAATTTTGCCTGTCAATTCGAATGAGTGATTTCAGAAATAAAAATTTGAGACGCAATAAATTGAGCTGCCTAGCCGTTATTTATTCACCCTAAATGCTAGGCCAAAATGTCGTTTTGTCAATGAAAATTGTGAAATAATATGACATAATCACTCAACTTTTTACGTACCCATTAAAATCTGATAGTATTATAACGATAATTTTTTTGTCGATCAAATTAAGGCAAGCATGCTACGTGACATGGTGGAGTGCAGCGCAAGAGCGCTTTCAAATATGGGCGGATTTATTATTTATTTATTTATTATCTCACCACCATATCATCACCAGAAGATCACCAACAGAAGATTCATTATAACATGACACCACATATTATCTTAAAATTATTTCTAAATGAACTTCCAATTACTGGTAATCACAGCATGCACAATTGACAGTGATATATATATCTAGATAATTTTAGCCTATTTAAAATAAAATTAAAAAAATGAAATAAAGGTTATTTAATTACAAGAGGAAAAAATATATGAATATGTGTATATAAAATAAAAATCGTGATTAAGTAAATTGTAACATTTAAATTCAAATGACATTCCTTTTTAAAATTACATTACATATTAGTTAGGGAGAAATAATCAGAATTATAAATTAGAACAAATTTGTACTACTTTGTATTACGCGCAAATTTGCGCCTACAGGAGCGCTTTTTACCACAAGCCCCACTAGTACAAGAGTTGATGAGCTTCTAAATGAGTAATATCCCGAACTGACCGTACTCGCGCAAAAAAAATCGGTAGTCTGAAACCACCTGAAACGGACCTTGAAATAAGAATGATCTTAATTAAATAATGATTGTTAAAATAAAAACTGTTATTAAAACTACAGTTATGTAAATTATACTATTTAGTGTAACTATACGTACCTTTAAGAGCAGAGCCTATTCCTTCCTTAAAGGCTGGCAACGCACCAGCATGCCCTTTGGCTTTGCATATGTCAATGGGCGACGGTGAGCCCGTTTGCCCCCTCTTACGAAAAAAATATTGAATTAAAATGCTCGCTACGTAGCAATTTGTGAGATCGCATGTAAAACCATGATTGCAATGAATCAATCAAAATGCAAATTAATAAAATAAATTTGACGACGCTGTAGCGCAGCGGTAGCAACGCTGCCTTAAGCGCCGCAGGTCGCAGGTACGTTTCCCGTTTGGAGCAGCTGTTTGTATTGACCATACAAGCATGTTTTCCTGTCTGGGTGTGTAGCTTTTATAAAAAGTATATCAATCTAAATGCATTTGATAATAAGAAGGACTAGTTGGTGCCACGCTGAATTCAAGTTTATCGCAACCCTTCTCGGTCAGCCGCCATTTTGAAGAAGGGAAAAACTGGTTTTCACGCTCTACAATTTTTTAACCATCAAAAATTGTAACAACAACCTTTTTTGTAAATTAAATCCTAAAACTATGGTTACAAAAATTACAAAGTTATTAAGGAAAAAGATGGACTGGGATGTAAGAATACCGTCTTAAAATAAGTTCTGGAGGTGTGCTATAGGAGTATGGTAGTAGCCATAGACTTGAAGAGTTTGCTTAGTCTTCTTCATCCTAGCATTATTCCCGGTATTTTTTATGTACCCAGGGTCTGCTTATTACTCTTATCCGGATTTGACAGGTTACTAGTTTTTACACAGAGCGATTGCCCTCTGACCTCCGCAACCCTAAGGGCGAACCAGTAACTCATTGGATAAGAGCAATTTACTTATCAACAGTTAACGATTATTATCAGATGTTATTGATAATAACCGGGACCGACAACTTAACGTGCTCTCCGAGGCACGGTGGGGAGATCCACACGAACAAACGCCCAGACCGAGACAGAAATTTTAACAAACATCTGCCCGAGCGGGAATCGAACCCGCAACCGTCGAGACTAAAGGCAGACTCGCTACCCACAACGCCACAACGGTGTCATTGAAGAGTTTGCTTAGTATCTACTCCTATTGTTAAACTAATAAATTGAGTCTTGTTATCAAGATGAATTACTGTCCTGCTATGTTAAAATGATATATTACGGTTCCCTGTGTGACGATCTCAACATTACACTTTATTTAAATCTCTAAAACAATGTATTTTCTATAATATGAACCTATTTTTGGACGGTCACCCATCCATTTACTGACCGCACCTAACGTTGCTTAACCTAAACATTGTTTGCCGACCACGTGACTATGTGCAACGTAATACTAAGTATGGACATACCCCGAAAATAATATTTTTACAAAATCAAAAATTTATAAAATTTTGTATGAAAATTTCCATAGAAAAAGGAAAATGTATGGAAAATCACGGATTCAGGTGCCGAATGTCATTGCAGCTGTTTCACATATATAAGGGGTGTGGTGTCGGCGAAGGTGTCTCCGAGCGTATGCTTGGTGAGTGCCCGTCTGACGTCTCTACCCCCGCGTATATGTGGACGGTTTACCAAGGCGGTGCGTTCGGGCGGCCATGCTGCTAGAATGCTAGTTGAGGTTTTCGATCTTCGTATATGGTTTTTATACATATTATAAATGGTGATTGGTGATGCATGGCAAAGAATATATATAAAGTATATATTAAATATATATACAATAATTAATAAATAATGACGGTATGGTGGTCCGTCTATGATTACTGGCAAAGAGATCTAATATGAATAATATAATCTATACATGTTAAAGGCAAATTTATATCGTTGAAATATATTAAGTATAATTTATTATTATAAATTAAATATTTAATGACGGTTTGTGGGTCCGTCAATTATGAATGTATATATGTTTCATATATATTAAGAAACGAAGTTTACTTCGTTTCTGTAATATCATGTGATATTGTAATTGTGAATATAATAGTGAAAGTAATGCTTCGGCGCAAATATTGTTTATGTTTCAGAATGTAATGGATTATTTGAAACCTAAGAAGAAGCGAATTCAATGAAGATTTAAAAGTATGCGTTGGGAAGAATTTATGCGTCATAACTAATAAATAATTATATTTCAGCTTTATACGTGTATAATGTTTTGGCGAGTTTTAGTTGACCCGATACTTGAGTTTGAGGCTCTGATGTGACCTGAGTCATGTCTATAGTGTCCTTAAGCGAGGCCCGAGGATTTTTAATCTTAGTTGACCCGATGCTTAAGTATGAGGCTCCGATATGATTTTGGTCATGTCTATAGTGTCCTCGAGTGAGGTCCTTTGACTTTGCTGATGTGATGTTGACATGGGGTTGACTCTGTGGTGCGATTTATATCGATGCAGTAGTTTCCTCAGGTCCATTGCTGAAGCGGCCCCAGTGATACAGATTAGAATTGCTGCGGTGGTGCGACTTAGGTCGATGCCGTGATGTAGTTCGGTTTGTTGCTGAGGCGCTGGAATATTATACATCGTTTGTAGCAAAATGACTCGTCTTCTTATTAGAGACGCCCCCTTAGCTTAGCAATAGGGATTTTTATAATTGACATTGTAGCATGTCATACTATTAGGGCAACTGGTTGCTTCTCACTTCGAGATAGCTAACTAGTATTAGACAGTGTGGCCTGCTTAACTCTTATCATGCGTGTTGATCACGTCTTAAATAATGAACTGGATTCGGATGTATGTTTGAGTATTGAGCCAAAGGGTACCTTGCGTGAGCAAGTGCTATGGTTTTAATGATGCAAAACTATAATAAGAAAACGACATAAATCAAAGAATATTAGTTGTAAGACAAGGCTATAATACGAATACGATATAAGCCCACGAATATTAATTATAAGACAATACGATTATTTAAATACCAATTAGGTAGGGTTAGGTAGGACTTAGTTTTAAGGAATTGCGGTTGTGATATTATAAAGAATTGAATATTATCAATACTATATGACCCATATATAGTGATAAAAGAAATATACTTATAAATATAATTATTAATGAATTTGCCTACACTACGGTGAGGTTATTATAAATACTATATTACACATATATAGTGATAAAAGAAATATACGCTATAAATAGCATTATTGATGAAAATACCTTAACAAAGGTGAAGTTTATGATGAATATAAACTCTATATTAACCACATATAGTGGTATAACAAATATACGTTATAAATGATATTATTTATTATTATTGATGAATTTTACTTCACTAAGGTGAGGTTGACGATTATAGCATTGTGCTTACGGAATGCCGCCTGGCGGTTTAATGTTCGAATACATATCTGAACCAGGGATTTATTCCCTTATATATAATGACCAGGGCTTGTCCCTCATTTATTATGGCGTTTTGCCTTCTCATACAAAGATGAATAACAAATATAATGCGACTTCGGTCTTAATCGATACTATTACTAAATATCAGGGCTTGATCCCTTTCTATGCTATGAAAATAAGAACAATATAAAAGAATAAATCTTGCGTCCCGATAACGAAATCACTATAAATATAAATTACCAGGACTATGTCCTTTACGTTATAACAATCAAATTGTGTGTCGCAGGCGCACTATAAATAGCCTATCCCTTACCCGGGAGGGCTCGTATATATGGTTGGAGCCCACAGTCGATGGCGTGTGTGGGGCCATGGACCTTCTCCCGTCCTTTATAGTTTTCCCAGAAAGGGTTAAGTATATAAGGATTGGAGGAGCGGATTGCTTTCAGCTACTCGTAAGAGGTGTTGAAAGTATAGGGATATTTTTATTATCTCACCATTTTGCCTTTACTGGCTTATATTAATATATTTATTATGATAATCATATTACACTAATATAATTAAACTATATAATAAATAAGGTATTATTGTTTTCCATTGTCGAGTTGAACCTGTTGCCTCTGATGCTCTAAAAGAACACGGGTTATTATGATCACAACGTAACAAGGGTCCTGACCGCTAGACGATACACGTGCCAATTTCGTAGTTTTATGCTATTTGTTTTCGTGCATTTTAATTAGTATTTATTTAAATATATGTTATTTCTATATTATATATATAAACCATGCTGGGGTTAGTCACACCTACCCTAAAAATTGAACCCTCCATGATTTTTTTTTTTTTATGTTAGAAGTTGGCAAACAAGCATACGGCCCACCTGATGGTAAGTGGCTGCCGCAGCCTATGAGCGCTTGTAGCACCATTAGTAGGTGCCACTCGCGCTTTGCCAACCTCGAGATATTAGTTCTTAAATCTCGTTCTCCCAGTAATTTCACTAGCGTACAGTGCCCTTCAAATCGGAACACAGTAGTGCCTAAGCACTACTATTTGGCGGCAGAATATTGGACACTGCGGTGGTACCTACCTAGCCAGCCTCTTGCAACAAAGACCTACCACCAGTGTGACTGATTGCACTGGTGGAATAATCTCTGGTGGAATAATCTATGATATGGCGTCTATCCGTCTTTCCATCGGTATGTCCGAGTCATTTTATTCGGAGACTATGGGCTCTTTCTATACGACATTTAGTAAATAGGTGCATTCAATGAACCTCTACACAAAGTCCATACATGTGTCTAAGAGTTGAAAACTAAATCAAAGTTGGAAGCCTCAATAGCTTAACGGTAGAAGGGCCGATTTCGCTCCGTTAACGCGTGAGTCGCAGGTTCGATCCTGACCCCCTTGGCCTATTGTCGTGCCCACTCCTAGCGCAAGCATCGAGCTTATTTGGAGGGGCAATAGAAATATTAGTAATGCCTTGAAAAAGCATTGCTAATAATCTTTAAAAAAAAGTATAGCAACGTGTGATATCTTTGTCATTTGTGGTAATTTTTTTATTCACAAAGGGGAAAGCTCTTGACCTCCATCGAGCCCGAAAGCATAGATGAGGTCTACGTTGGACCGAGCTTACTTTGTTTTGGATAGGTTTTTAAAAACCCTAATATGGGTAAGCTAAATAATCGTTTTATGAACTGGGAGTCTATTTGCCATTAACTCTTGTTGCGATTCAAATGACGACCTAAACTGAGCTGCATTACCATTTCTTACCATGACATATTATATACATATTATTTATACGTCATGCTCATATAAAATCTGAATCGTTTTACTACTTAAATTGAATTGCATCGCAATTAGGGAACGTTACAAATAGCCAAGTTACGTGTATTGCTCGTAAGAGGTGGGAAAATCTAGTTTACGATTATGGTTTCATGTTGACCTCGCCATCCGCCATTTTATAATTAAAAATATAAAACATTTAAAAAAACAAACTTTAAATGCTCTTAAAAATTTAAATGGTATCAATTTATTACTAAAATAAGAAAGCTTGTCGCGAGATTTACCTATATAGATGTATTTATAAAATGAATGCTTTTTCCGTTTTGACGTAAGACGTCAATATCAAGTTTCTAAGTTTTATTCTTGTTTATCTACATAATCTCGCGTCAAGCTTTTATATTTTATTAATAAATTGATGGGTTGATACAAATTAATTTCTTTTTTCTTATTTTAGCATTTAAATAAAAGCTTGTTTGTAAAAATGTTTTTTTTACTTATAATTTATTTTTTATTTCTTAGTTATCTCCGTGTATACTTAATGGAGTCGTCGTCCATGTCGGATTTAGAGTAGTCATTTTTTATATTGCTTTCACCATTTTTTTTTCAGTTAATAACCCTTATATAGAAGTGCTTAAAAGTAACTAGCCCGTCATTATTGTCAGACCTTGAATACCACTATCCAGATCGATTCAAAAAGCACTAACACAATGGGGTTATCTTTTTACGTTCGTTAATTCCTATGATGATCTTTCGACATCATGGTTCCATTCCTATGATCATCTTCCGACATCATGGTATAGTATTCGTCAAGACCATTGCAAAGAGAAAAAGCACAATGTGGTCTCCTTATTGCGTGCAGTAGGTCCTGTGACCATCTTCCGTTAACATCATCAGACCTTGAATATCACCTAGGGGTATAGTACTCATCAAGACCATTCCAAAGAAGCCAAACACGATGAGGTTATTTTGTTGCATTAAATATGACATATGTCTATCTTCCGACTCCATCATCAGACAAGTTCAATGACACCTTATTATTGCATTGTCATGGAAGTTACATAGGTGTTTCAAATTTCAACTCAATTGAACGCCGGGAAGAAGGTCAAATTCGGCTTGCAAGATTTGCTCTTAACATAGATTCAGCAGGTTAATAAAAGCTTTTCATTAAAAAAAAATGTGAATAAAATACCAACTACGTTAACATTTTTGTCAATCGACACAAAAATGAGCTTAGTTTTAGGTTCTTCTTCATTTGTTGTATCGAATTGGATAAATCCTTTTTGTTAAGGCAAGTCCGGCAAGTGCGGCGGAAACCTTACAGCCAATACCTTGAAAATTTGTATATCCGCCACTGCACCTACTGCGATTTAGGAATTTGTAAGGTACTTGTACATTTGCTCAAACACCATTCGATAAAGTGAAACTGCTGTTGATGACAATAATTTGCAACCAGAACCATTCACAACAAGTAAATATTTAACTGTTTGCGATATTATTAGGTATTTAATATGGTTTCTAAGCTATGAAACATTAAGCTTATTTTAAAAATTAAGAGAAATGAAAACGTTAAGCTGCCCTCTATGCACATTTTTACGAAGCTTTTACTTGTGTCTTACAGTTTCAAGTTCCAAAACTCCATCTATGAATACTGCCTGTAACTATGAAATGTTCGAACATGTTCAAGACAACTTATAGATACCTGATGTCACTAATGGACAAAACAATAAGCTTTGGTATTGCTATTCTTAATAAATGTATTTATTAGAATTGTCTAGACTATTATCCTTTAATATATAAAATCAGTATTTAAATATTAAATAAATGTACAAAAATTTAAACGCATCTTACGCTAAGTTTTCACCTTAGGTATTCATGTTTTTGTCTTGATACAAAAATGTATTTAAAATTTGAATTCTCTACGATAATATTCTCACGTAATATTGTATTATATTTTGAAGTATATAGACAACCTATAACTCAATAATAATAATTACAGATTATGAAGAATACTAGAGCGGCGTTACTGCGCCGAAGCGGAATTATTGATTAAAATAACCTGCGCAAAGCTTACAGGAGGTAGCATTCATTCCACAAAGTAGATCCATGTCACCCGTGAAGCGGTTGTATCGAGCAAAAGTGTATATTAATAAAGTGAAATAGAAAATATTGGAAACATTTTACAAGATAATTTGGATTTTCTTAACTGTGGCGTGAAAAACTCCGATTTTCTCTCAATATTTTGTTAAATCTCGTAAAAAACAATAAAATAATTGCAAAAAAAAAATTTAAAAGTCAACTAAATTTTTTTAAGTTATTCATAATGAAAAGGCCACATGCACAAAAACTTTTTAGTGTGCCAAGTATGAAAATTCCAAATATACTGGGAAACATTTATAAAGGAAAACCTGAAATCAATATGTGGCATCCCACTGGTCTATTAATAGACAACAGCGTCATTGGAGCCGTAATCAATAGTGACAATGGAGGTATACTGGGACCATTAGTGTATCCTATTCAAGTTGCGCCAGAGCCCATACCAAGCATTATGGCTCCTCCATCCCATCCAAATAATTATAACAGAGTTCCAAAAGAATTTGAGGAATACATGTGGATGGAAAAAGAAAAAGAATTTGATGAAGAAGTGTGGAAAAAGCTAGAAGAAGACGCACTATCGAAAGAGTGTATCGAGGCAATGCTTGAAGAGGAAGAATACGAAAAACTACTTGCTTTTGCAAGAGAACAGCAAATAGTTTATGAAGAGATTCCCATTGGTGAATTGTTCGAAAATCTAAGAGTAAAAGAATGTGCCGCAAAATCAAAATTAAATCCTTTCGCCAAAGAATTCGTTCCCAGCTATGCAAGACTTCCTCCGGAAAATACACCAGAAGAGATACAGGAGTTTGAAGCCACTGCCGCTGTAGCTGAAACGGCAGACAAAGAGATAGCCCAAAAAGATATTAAATCTGACAGTAACGACAATAACATACAAGAATTCTCTAAGGATTCTCGGGAAGTTTGTGAAGATAATGCTACAGGAATTAAACACAATAAGAAGCAAAAAAATGCGAAAAAAAGCCAAAAGATCAAATCAAACTCAAAGAAATGGGACAAATATGATAAAAAAAAGTTTTCCCGGAAAAATGCAAAGAAAGCACAGCCAAAGAAAAAGAAAGACAAAGCGGCGAATAACGAAATGAAGAAGAAGACCGACAACGCCGTTAAGAATCTATAGAAGAATAATTATCTAAAATAGATACTGATTTTCCACCAGTAAATCTTTGTTCTTATACATTTGGTGTATTGATGTCGTGACTATTCAATATATTATATTCATTGTCTATTCCGTAACCAGTAATCGAAATTCTTGTTAGTACGGTTGGCGCAAGCGCTCTATGCCTGGACTTCTATAATGGCCTGAAGAACTGCGAAGCTTGAGAAGTAGAATTTAGGAATAAATCATGCGAGAATGGATCGATTAATAAAAATTTACATCAACAGTATAATTAAGCATGATAAAACAAAAAAGAGATAGTCAAGAACATCCACACAACTTTTTGGGCCAGAAGAAACAGGATTTTAATCGATATTAAAAAAAAGATGCGCTCGCACTAGATAATCATTTCCTACAAAAGTATTGCGCGAATGATTAATAAATGTTGTTAGTCCATATTTATTCAATTTCATGTTTTAATCGATGTCTATGTATTGATGTGAAATCATATTTATGTATTTACGATATATGCTTCATATGTTAATTTTGCATTTACCATAAACAAATCTCAATGTTAGTAGTTTAATGAATGTTGGAAGAGCTAAAGATTGGATTTAAGGATACGTTGGGACGAAATTGTATTGAAAAGTGTATTGAAATTGATATTGATGTTAAGAATAAGAACTAATTGTCGTACGTAGTACTTATTGATGGTATATATACAATTATGTATTTTATGGTCAATAAAGTTATCAAGATGAATGTAATAATTTTATTTATTTATATATGTACAAATGCTGGCTGTAAGCAATAGCGAACTATACACCCTATATTAAATTTATTGTTTTTATTTACGAAGTAATTATTAACCAAAAAAAAGTTTAAAACATTTAGGATTCATTTAAAAAAAATGAAAGCTATTTAAAATAATATTTTATGAGAAAAAATATCTAAATATAGACAATTCAAATAACATTGTGAAAGCCCGCCGCCACGCCGCGCTCATGCTTTGCGTGCAAACAATTTGCCAGTTTGATTGACAAATAATATTGAGTGACTGCACAGCTCTAGTTCCTTTCATATATTGCTTTGCGTTAACTACGAGATTGGAGACAAGAGGTGATATCGTAATTATTGACTTTGAAAATGAGAAGGCAAGGTAAATCATCCGGTATATTCTCTACTAGTACGTAATATATTTATTGATTTTCCATAAAAGCCACTACCGATTTGGACATTTCACATTGAATCATATGCTAAATAACAATATTAATTGTCGGTGGATTAAAAACTTGTATTTAATGTAGAGGCAATATGGGTAATTTATTCTTGTACGGTATTTGTATAATTCCTTTTCTATACTCAAACATACTTTGCCCATAACCATAATTTGTTACATGTTTTCAACTGTAAGGGGTTAAAATTTTTTAGAATTGAAATATATTTTAAATTAGCGTCATAGGACTGAGAGATTTTTAACCGACTTAAAAAGGAGGAGGTTTTCAATTCGACTTATTTTTTATGTTTGTTACCTCATAACTTTCGACTGAGTGAACCGACTTTAATGATTCTTTTTTTATTTGAAAGCTAGTGCTTCCCGTGTCATGTTCAATTTGTCCCGTTTTTTTATGTTACAAGTTGGCAAACAAGCATACGGCCTACCCAATGGTAAGTGGTTGCCGTAGCCTATAAGCCCTTGAAACAACATTAGAAGGTCATTCACCAACCTCGAGATATTCGTTCTTATATCTCCTCTGCCCAGTAATTTCACTAGCCTACAATGCCCTTCAAACCGGAACACAGTAATGCCTAAGCATTACTATTTGGCGGCAGAATATTTGACACTGCGTTAGTACCTACCTAGCCGGCATCTTGCAACAAAATACCCTACCCCTACCACCAGTGGGACTGACTGCACTGGTGGAATAATCTCTGCTGTGCCAGAAGTTATCCCAACAGCGGGCTATGGGGTCGTCACATCCCGACGCCGGGAAAATTCTGACAATGGCATTCATGAGAAAGCCATATAAGTCATAAATTTGCATTAAATTGTTTATTAATTCGTAACTAAAAAGTATATAAAAAAAAAGATAAAATAATTATTTTCAAACAAACAGAAGTCAGTGTAAGTAAAACGACGCCAAATTCTATAATTATGACAAATTATTTTTTTAACTTTAGTTTTGAAGTCGGTATTTTTTTTTAAATATTTTATCTGACACATAGTAGCAGTTTCTGATATATTATAGAAATTCACGGTGGGTCTTTTATACGTAAATTTATACCATGGGCCTGTGTTCTATTTTATCTACAATATATTCATGTTTATTCCTTTTCAATTCCTTAAAAGTACATTACGAGACGACTTTCAAACGGTGTGTAAATAATATTAAGTAATATAATTACTTAGAATCAAATTTTAATATAATATTCATTGACATAAATACAAAAGATACAATCTTTTGCAATGATAATTACTTCCCAAATAAAAAAAATAATACATTTACTTTCTAGAAGGTTTCACCTTCATGAACCAATTACTCAAAAGTTTTGATACAAGCTTTTCATTCCTTATACATATCCTCATGTCTTCATAGTAGAAGTTATATAAATTTTATATTTTTTTATTTCTTGAAAATAATGTGAAAACACAATTCTATTCTCTGGCTTACTTACACCTTTTTATACTACCTTATAGCTGAATTATTTCCTTAAAAAATTGTAAGGTTAGATGTGGGCTACAAATGATATTATTACTAATTATTATTACTAAATATTATTACTAAATATTAGAAGCCGAATGAAACAAATAAATATAAAATTATATTTTTTTATCAAGAAATTAATTTATTTGATTTTGTATTAAAAATTAATACTCATTTATTTTATAATATATTTGGATATAATTGTTCACCGTATTTGATAATACGGCTATAACTATTATTATGAAATAATGACCGAACGATACACGATACTAAAGCAAATTTAAACGGCTAATTTGTTTGATTCCATTGAATGAATTGTTAAAGAGAATTTGAATGAATTAAATCATTAAATTCATCTTCGAAACTACTTTAAATTCATAATCACTTTTATCATAATAACTATAATAGCTATGCCATCTCTACGTGGTTGCTGAAGGCTTTGCCAAAACTTTGACTTAAAGCGTTCTGCGCAGAAAGTATTGATTTTTAAACCAATTTTCGCATATATGGATGGAAATTTCGAGGTTAACATCCTGGGTTCCTTTAGCTCAGTTGGATGGAGCGTCGTGTATTTGGCCATAGTAGTACGAAGGTCGCGGGATCGATCCCCGCAAGGACCCATAGTTTTGCTTATCAATAAATTATTAGATATAATTATAATTGTGATACTAAAAAATTGTTTTGAATAATAACACAATTTCTTTATGCTAAATAATTTTGGTTTAGACTTAATAATTACTATACTCTGTTACACTATAGTCTCCTGTTATTTGCTAACTTCATTGGCCTCTATATTTATTCAGAAACAATAGTTTTTTATGTTATAAATAATATTATTTAAAATTTATATCTTTCATATTTAGCTTTTATATATATGGATAGCTAATATAATTTAGAAAAATCAATATTCCATTTAAAATATAGAATGTATATAAATGTACAAGCTAAAATTAGTTTAGCCTAAAGTTTTACGCAATAATTGCAACGTGAGAGTTTTTATAAACCTTTCAGCAATGATTGACGTCAATGAAAAGTTTTGAGTAAAATATTATTATGATTTTGAAACATAACAACAATTCTTAAAAATATGGTTTCCTGATTAAATTATTTTCGTCTAAGCTTGGAAAAGTTGGTAAGATGTTATGAAATGACTTCTACGGCGCTTATGACTATTATATACTATATTAAAGAAATATATTTTTTCATTTATTTTCATAAATTTTATTTGATGATACGCATGTTTTAATGCCTCAGCTGTAAAGATACTTAACGTTTTGCTGAAAGCAAAATGCCTTCACTTGGTTGCTGTTATTATGAAAGTATTGGTTATTATGACTTAATATTTATAGTAAACTAGCGGCCCGCTCCGGCTTCGCACGGGTATAAAATATATAGCCTATGTCATTCACTGATAAAGTGATTAAAATCGATCCAATAGTTTTGATTTATTCATTACTGCCTGTGACCCACACGCGTTAAATGTAATTATTTATGACATCACATTAGAAACCTAAACATAAGTTTTTTTTTGTTCACTATTTAATGGATGTTATTATACATATAAACCTTCCTCTTCAATCTCTCTATCTATTAAAAAAACCGCATCAAAATCCGTTGCATAATTTTAAAGATTTAAGCATACATAGGGACAGAGAAAGCGACTTTGTTTTATATTATGTAGTGATAATATCGTGCAACACTGCACTTATACCAAGTATAAGATATTTTTGAGCTTTTTCAAATAAAAAAGAAATAATAAAACTACTTAATATTATTAATTTACAATCACGAAAGCAGTTATTTTTACTTTTATGTATATTTTCTCGTTTTACAGTAAGAACACAAAAAAATCATAGATCAGAATTATTGCAAATTGAAACGAGGTGATTCTAAATTTTATTTAAAATTATAATCATGTAAAAATAATAAAAAAAAGCATTCAATGCTAACCATTGTTTATTTTATAATTGTCACAACTACTCGAATATAATTATATAATATGGCTAAGCGGAATCACAAGAAAGGAACTTCTGAAATTTTATGTGGAAAAATTTAAGGTGCGCAGTAAGTTGTCAGCTGGGTTACCGTACAAGGTTTGTAACAGCACTCAGCAACCACTTGCCTCTTCTTCCTGCCCGTGCCGTGGGCCTTTTGTCTTGTGATCCAAGACCAGGTTTGATCTTCCTCCTCAATCATGGGGTAGCCTTCAGAGCGCTTGATCAGGTTGTTTTTGCAAAAGTAAGCCAGAGCCATTGCCAATCGCCGTCCACAGTAGTTATCCCCGTTATCTTCAGCCGTGATAACACCGATTAAGCCGAGGAAAAAGATAAATGTTTGCGGCCTCATCTTCTTCGTTACTTGAATGTCGGTATAGGAGTGTATTTAAAATGACGAATTCACAAGGTTTTATAGGCAGCGATACTCATCAATATTTGAGTGTGTGATCATTCGGATTAACCGAATCGGATCTTAGGTGCTACTTGACGTCATACTTGTCAACTTGAATGGGCTATTTTCAAGCGAATCTTAAATGAAGGCAAAATAACAACGTGTTTTTCAAGAATTCATGAGTTAATGTTTTAGGTATTATATGAAAATATAAACGTATGTTTACGTATATTTAACACCAAAAGTGTATCACCAGATGTGATATCTTGAATAAATATTTGGTACAAGTCTTCAGCAATATACGAGGATTCGGTAAATAATTAAGAGTTATCAATTAATTTATTTATTAAAGGAAGACATCTTCCTTATTTTGCCTATTTTCATTACAAAAGCATCGCTTATTATCATGAAATATACCATTTCAGTATATGGCCCTGTGGCGCAACGGATAACGCGTCTGACTACGAATCAGAAGATTCCAGGTTCGAGTCCTGGCAGGGTCGTGGTCTGTTTTAGCAAAGAATTCTATTTATTTTTTAAATGCTTTCTAATAAAATTGAAAAACTTGTTTTGTCTATTACAACGATTTCAGCTAAGTATTATCGGCAAAGTAATAAAACCTTCAGTTGGCAATGTTAAACAAAATAAGCATTTTAATTTTAACTTATAGCAAATAAAATGATAATAAGATAAAATACACCGCGACCCTGCCAGGACTCGAACCTGGAATCTTCTGATTCGTAGTCAGACGCGTTATCCATTGCGCCACAGGGCCATATGATGTAACTTTTGTATTTCAGGATCACTATTGGATTTTTATGTAGCTAAAATACGCAAAATTTGGATAATAAAGATAATACGACTTTTTTAATTACTTATATCTGACATGAAACTTCAGTTACATCGTTTATTGTCACCGTTAAGGGAAAATTAGATTTTGACGATTTTGTTGATTGTGTTCCTTGTTTAATAAATCGGTATAAAAATTATAAAATACAAATTATGGATCAATATGATGGAGTTAAAATACATTTCAACCCGGCTAAGCAGTTTCTGAACAATAAGTATACGAAGCCAATTGTCGTCGTCGTCAAACTCTTAGCCTTTTATAAAATTTCAGCCATAGTTTTACATGAGACATTACAAGTTTTTGGTATAGAAGAACTACGTTGCGAATCTTGCAATGTTTTCTCTAAAATACGGTAATATATGTAAGTCGCCATATAACAGGGAACCTGCGTCAAAAGTCTGTTCTTTATACAACAATAATAGGCTTGAAAAGTGTTTTATTGTTACATTAATTTAAATTGTTATGCTTACAATTTATAACAAAATATTTCTATAAAACGTAAATTAGAAAGAAAGAAAACTTTATTTTGGACACGCAAAAAACAAAATAATAAAAATAAAAATTAACTAATAATAAAATGTAAAACAATTTAAAAGCATGGACAATGTTAAAAAAACAGAAAAAATTTAAGAATAAAAAAAAAGAAAAACAAATAAAAAATTAAGAATGTAACCTATTGTAAACAAAAAAAAAAAAAAAAGAATCAATAATAAAACTACGCATATATCAAAAACAACAGCAACATTGCGTGTCCTAAAAAAGGTGCGCCATTCAGCATATTTTAGGTGAAATGAATGCACCTGAAGCTGATTTTCAAATGCAACCTGTTTTTAATGTATGAATTAGAATGTTTTGTCATACAGCGGTGAGACCCTGTATGACGTCAATAGAGTTAGTCATCGAGTCTTGAATTACTGATTTTTTCAAACGCTAAAATGCCGTTAAGTTCCAAAATCATAATATATAAAGTAACAGTCTGTTGATATCCCACTGTTTGGCAAAAGTCCTCTCTCCTGTCCACTACGCTACTCCACTGTGGATTGGCTATATATACATGTCTCAAAATTTCTATCAAGACATGAAAGTTTCTCTGCGATGTTTTCCTTCATCGTTAACCACGAAATGAATTTGAAACACAAATGAAGCACTTGAAAATTCAGAGTTGCTTGCCCAGATTCGAACTCGTGACCTTCGGTTAAAGTCGACGTTTTCTATCCCCTGGGCCATCTCAGGATAAATATATAATATAGAGTAAATTAAAATTGATCTTAATTAACAACTATAAGTTTATTTTTGACTTAGATGCAAGCGCGTGTAAGCGCGTATGCTAAAACGACCGTAAATGCTTGAAAAATAATTAGCCGTCAAGTGCATTGTGGACCACGCACCGTTGAAACTAAAGGGTTCCGCAACTTGGTTATGAAAAATCTTAGGGCCTTTAAAAATAATAATGAATTCAAATCAACTGCAAAAATAAGTTGGTAATTTTATAGTCATTAATAAAAGTTATATGAAAAACAAAGTTATGGGAAAAACTTATGTATCTCTTAAATTTATAGACCTATCTTCTTCAAACCAAATGTGGATGAAATTTTATTTGATGTCCTACAAGCTCAAATTTATCCAGAATTTTAAATCCCATAGTTAAAAGTTAGAGGGGGACACACAATTTTTATGACTTTAGGAGCTAATATCTCAACAACTACTGACTTATGAAAAAAGTCAGAATCAAACCTCTTTATCATTTTGAAAGACTTATTCAAAGATATCTCACACGTTGACTTACGTCGAAATTTTTTTTTTTTTGAATACTCAGTTACATGTGTGGACTGCTACCCTTAATTCTTATATATTTTAAAATTTCATTACAGATTTGTTGTGCGGTTCATAGAATACACCTATTTAGTAAATTTCGTATAGATAGAGCCAATAGTCTCCGAGTAAAATTACTGTGACATACGGACGGACGGACAGACGGACAGACGGTCGGACGGACAGACGGACATGACGAAACTATAAGGGTTCCGTTTTTGCCATTTGGCTACGGAACCCTAAAAGCTTGTCTAAAAACATCTGCCCGAGCGGGAATCGAACCCGCAACCATCGAGGCTAAAGGCAGACTTGCTACCCACAACGCAACAACAGTGTCAAAATATAATAACAGTGTAAAAATATCTATCAACTCGCAAGAAATAATCACACAACCAACACTAATAGTTACAGTTTAGAAATACCAAATCTCATGATATGATGTTATTTCACCGTTTTTCAGGATTCGTTTGAAATCTCTCATTCGACAGGAACATGTAAAATTTAAGATCCGATCCTATTCATCGAAATGAATACACATATGAATATTTATGAGACAATTTTCCTATAAAAGCTGCGGTAATCATTGTTTTCAATACATTCCCACTACTCCGGGTTATACGGTAGTAGAGTCATGCTTCTCCCAGCACAAAAAGGCCGGCTCGACCGTTACTTTCGACCGGAATTACTGTCCTCTCACAGAATATCGGCGTAAAGTAACAGTATCAGTAGGTACTGTTGCGTTTCGTGCGATGACTGAGAGCGCCGGAGGCCCAATCTCTCACCCCCTCAGTTCCCACCCTGTTTTCCTTTCTCATTCCTCCCTCTTGTTCCTTAGGTTGGCAACGCGCTTATATTTCAAGTATCGCAAGCGTTCATAGGTTCCGGTGGCTGCTTACCATCAGGCAGATAACAAGCACGATGAAGACACAACTAATACTTATTTTAATCGCATTGGTTGTAATCGTTACTCCTCAAGATATCGGGGAAACCTATTGTGGACGGCGACTAGCAAACGCTCTGGCATACTTCTGCAATAACAATACTGGTGGTAGGTCTTGTTGCAAGAGGCCGGCTAGGTAGGTACCACTGCAGTGTCAAATATTCTGCCACCAAATAGTAGTGCTTAGGCATTACTGTGTTTCGGTTTGAAGGGCACTGTACGCTAGTGAAATTACTGGGCAGAGAAGATTTAAGAACTAATATCTCGAAGTTGGCAACGCGTGAGTATGCTTGTTTGCCAAGTTATAACATAAAAAAAAACCTAATCAAAAGATCGGAAATGTACCCCAGCGTTGCGGAGGCAGAGCACGCCTGGCCTTGGATCACACCGCAAAAGGCCCATAGCATGGGCAGGAGTAAGAGGCAGGTGGTTGCTGAGTGCTGCTACAAGCCTTGTACAGTTGCCGAGCTAACTACATACTGTGCGGCTTAGTTTCGTAAAGGCGTGAATATATAGAGTAAATACGTAATTTTATTGTTTGTGAAATTTTTTGAATAAATGGTGATGAATATATAATATTGTTTACAATATCCCGTGTGTTTTAACCACTATAATCTTCTTCTTCGTCCTAGCATTATTCCCGGTATTTTATTTTACCCAGGGTCTGCTTATTACTCTTATCCAGATTTGACAGGTTACTAGTTTTACACAGAGCGATTGCCATATGACCTCCGCAACCCTAAGGGCGAACCAGTAACTCATTGGATAAGAGCAATTTACTTATCAAGAGTTAACGATTATTATCAGATGTTATGTGATAACAACTGGGACCGACAGCTCTCCGAGGCACGCTCTTAACCACTATAATAATAAACAAAATAGCTTTATGTATTGCAATAAGATTTAAAGCAGAAATAAAAAACTCAGAAATAAGGCCTTTTGTTGAAAGAGGCCGGTTAGGTAGCTACCGATGAAGGGTGGCTACCACCGCACCTGACGCGGTGGCGTCAGATATATTACCGCAAAGCAGTATTGTAATTTGCCTGACTGTGTTTCCGTTAAAGGAACACCATAGGTAGTAAAATTATTGGGCAAAAGACTTGTTTTTTTAAAGCAGACGTGATCTTTTCAGGCGTTTCAAGATCATCGGTTTTTTTTTTCTAACTATGATAGGGATCTTAGACGCGGAATGGATATTTATAACTGTGATGATGGTTATACGAGTATTTTATGTAAGTGACTTAACACCTAAAGTACAAAAAAAAAATCGCGTCAAAACTCGAAATTCCATCCTTACCACCTCGATGTCTGCAAATCCACAAGAGCGCGATTTAGAAGATATTTTGTTCCTCGCACAACCTTTGTGGAACCAACTTCCGCCGGTGGCCTTTCCGATCCGATACGACCTGGGAACCTTCAAGAAAAGAGCCTACTTCTTCCTTAAAGGTCGGCAACACACCTGCATATCTGGTGTTGCGGATGTTCATGGGCAGCGGTGATCACTTCACATTAGGTAAGCCTCCTGTCCATTTGTCCCCTCTTACATAAAAAAAATGAAAACATACCGTAATCTTATCGAACAACTATAAAAAATATGAGTATTGTATAAAATGATCGTAACAATTCGTAATATTACAATAGGTAGATATTGAATATGTAACCTTTTTAGGTGACATAAAAATTACTTTCAAACGAAACACATTTTTATGTTTTGGCGAGTTCTGTTAACCGTCTGCAGCATTTTAATCTGTTCACCATGAAATCTGCATGGGGCCACCTTGATATCTATTTTGATACAAAACAGCTTAACATATTTAAATTAGTTTACCCGATTTCAATAAATTATACGTAAACATCAGTTTTGAAGACGATTAAATGTAACTATTCATTACAAACTAGCTTTTGCTTGAAATATGAATTTTATTTTGATTCTTTTTACACAATTTCGAAATGATCATGAAAGCTAGTCCTAAAGAAAGTAGTAAATTATTTTTCTAATGCATGGTGTTTCAAGCGCTCATTAGCTACGACACCGCTACCGCTACCGCTACCGTTACCGCTACCACTACCGCTACCGCTTAGTTTTAGGTGGGTCGTATGCTTGCTTGCCAAAAGTCACATAAACGCTACATACTCATCGGCCTCTAATAGTTATATCCTGTGTCGGGGTCCGGAAACATACATAATGACAAGGACAAATACACTCAGACCGGAAAACATGCCCGTATGGTCAATACAAACATATGCTCCGAGCGGGAATCGAACCCGCGTCTGTGGAACTTAAGGCAGGTTTGCTACCGCTGCGTTACAACGTCATCGAAGTAAGGCCGTTTTAAAAAAAAGTAATTTATTCCTTCAGATAAATAAAAACACCTAGGGTTAATCTGAAACCTCACTACAAAACTTTCTAGATTCGTTTAAAATCACTCATCTGAATTGACATGAATAATGTCATGTTAAGCGTATAATCCGATCGTATTAATTCAAATGATCAATCAATTAATATTCATGAGAAGCTCCTCCTTTAAAATCTGCTGTAATAATTGTTTTACATTATCTCTCTTTATGTCAAACAAGTATACGGTCCTCCTCATGGTAAGCAGTCACTGCAACCTATGAATGCTTGAAGTATGACGTGGGCGTTGCAAACCCAAGGATTGAGGAGGACAGGTATGAAAGAGGCAAAGGGAGGAAATAAAGTGTGTGGGAGATTGCTCCTCAGGTGCTCTCACTCATCCCACTAAACGGAACATTAATGATACTGTTACTTTACGACAATTTCTTCAGAAGGTCATACTCCCAGGTGGAGCGTGGCTTTACCACTACGGCTTTTTATTCACCGCAATGGTGATTGGAGTAGCAAGAAAGATGAAAACGCAAGTATGATTTGATTCGCTTTTCTGAGTGCTATTACTCAGAAACCTTACTAATATTATTAGTAAGGCTTTTGAGCTGACACCGTACAGCAGTGTGGCTGAATGTTTTTTATACAATATAATTTTAATGATTCCTTCAATAAATTATGCTAAACTTGTGGCCTTTATTGTGTCTGTAGTAATTTCTTTTTAAAAATGTAAGGATGAATAGTAACAACATTAGTATTTTAATTTTTTTAAATATTGATGTAATTTAACACGACAATAATAAAAATAACAATATGTTTTTTATCTCCGACGCACGACTGGAGTTTATTCCTTAACCGCAAGTACGTTTGTCTTTGAATACGCATAGGCAAAGATGGTAAAAAATAAATAAATATAAAAAATTAAGATAAAATCAACACGCAAACATGCCTGCGAACAAACATACATACATAACCACAGTAAAAAGCAAAATAAAAACATCGCTGCATTATAAGAAACGCTTTTGAACATTAACTTTTACTTTTATATTTTTTTCGAAATTTGATTCTAAGCGGTTGCGTAGCCTATGAGCGTATGCAACACCATTAGCAGGTGCCACTCAAGCGTAATTTCACTAGCCTACAGGGCCCTTCAAACTGGAACACGGTAATGCCTAAGCACTACTGTTTGGCGGTGATTTGACACTGCGGTGGTACAACCTAGCCGACCTCTTGCAATAAAAGACCTGCAATAAAAGAGTCACAAAGATTATCCCAGCGGGCGAATTGGGGCGTGCCCAACGCCATTGAAATCTAAATGACGTAAAAAAAACAACCCGCGATCACCAATTTTTAAATAAAAAGAGCAATTATGGATATTCAAGCAGTTTTTATAAAAAGATATTAAAAATGTTATTACGTATTGGGGGTATTTTTTTTTTTCAAAACAATGATGACGATGATCACTTACCATTGCAGCCAATGATAGGTGTCAAGTGGTCAAGTCAAATACATAGAAGATAACACATACACCATTCATTCATAATACATTTATATAGTAGCATTGAAATAAAAAACACATTACATATCAATCATTGTTTATTTTACATTATTCAGAAGGACATAACTACTTAACTACTCGAATACGTACAGGATTCATCTAAAGTCCTTGGTATAAACTACACGTTTTAAGAAAAACTTATTTTTTGCAATGTGATATCATCTCAGGAAGAGTAAAGCGTTTGAAGCAGCACTCAGCACGCTTTTGGTTCTCACTCTTGTTGATAGAGTGGTCTTCTATCCCCGATATCGAAGACCAGGAGTAGTTTATCATACGGATATGAGGATATACGCTTCTCTTAATCAGATTTTCGCAGGCATACTCGAGAAGTTCTTCCATACTTTTATTACAAAACTCCTCCGCGGTCTCTTGTGATGCGATGATTCCCAAGAACGAAACGATAACAAGAACTGTTTGCGACTTCATGTTGCTTGTTTGTTATTTGAGAGATGAAAAGTGAGTGTAATTAAAATGATTATTTCACAGCCTTTTATAGGTGAGTTTTGCTCATGAATATTACAATGTGTGATCATTTGGAATAATAGGATGTGATGTATTGTTTACATGAAATTTTGCACGTCAATTCGAATGGATGATTTCTTGAAGGGCAAGACAAAATATTAAGGCGTAATAATTTAAACTACCTAAATGCTATTTATCCATCTTTAACAAAATGGTAACTAAAAGCGTATTAATTTATTACTCTGTAACCTGTTATGTATGTAAACGAAAACATTGCGAATGCAATTATGGACGGACATTTGTACATTTTAATGAATTGCCGTCTACATCAGTTCTCTGAAGCCCTTGATAGCCCCAAACTTTCTAAGGAACCTATTATATTTATGGTATATTTCTAAATCGTTTTATACATGACTAAATTTGATTGTTACCTTCTTACCAAGCCTCTTGATTTATACCTGACCGGTATTAAAAAATTGTCTGGTTATTTTTTTTTCGCTGCCCAAAGAAACCAGATTGCGATTCAGTGACATGATTTATGTAAATAACAGGTGTCCTACAATTCATGCAAGATTCATGCATTAGTCACAAAAAAACAGCAGTTAAACCGCTGATAACTTGTCATTGGACCATACATTTTTTTAAGAACTAACTGGAATTATTTCTATGGAATTGTTTTGAAGTCAAAGATCTACATCAAAAGCCTATATACATCCTAACACAAAATTTAGCCACACTTATACAGAAACGGTCATGGAATTTTTACAAAAAGTACATACGTGCCGGAAAAATCGTGGAGGCCATTGGGTAGCTATGCTATTCCACACATAACCCTGCCCTATTTACTTTTTATTTGTGGTTTTAGAAAGTACATGTAAGTTTTCTATTTAATTTAAATCTTGCGTAAATTCTGGGACATCCTGTACAATGATTTGTGAATATATAACAAGTATTTCAATGTAAATATATTTTATTAAAATTGAAAACGTGTTATTGTTGCTAATTTCAGTTTTAATTAATTCGAAATCACTTTCTAATAAGCGTCAGACCCGTCTTCCTCGAGACACTAACTGACAAACAATTTCATATCCGAGTTCATTAATTTCTTATCATACTTTCAAGTACTTTCAATGCTGGTTCTTAGAAAAATAAACAAGAATTTAATTATTGAAATATTTATAGTCATATACTTAAATACTAATCTTTATACTGACATCGTTGTGGCGTTGTGGGTAGCGAATGGGCCTTAAGCCTCGAAAGTTGCGGGTTCGATTCCCGCTCGGAAAGATGTTTCTATTGATCTAACAATTATTTGTTTCGGTCTAAGCGTTTGTCCTTTTGGGTCTTCCCACTATGCTTCGAAGAGCCCGTTGAGATGTCGGACCCGGTTGTTACCAAATAACATCTCATAATGATCGTTAACTCTTGTTATATAATTTGCTCAAATCCAATGAGTTAAATAGTTCGCGCTTAGGGCTACGGAGGTCAGATGGCAATCGCTCTGTGTAAAAACTAGTAACTGGTTTATTCCGGATAAGGGTAATAAGCAGAACCTGGGTAGATAAAATACCGAGAAAAATGCTAAGAGATAGCATAATATAATACATACGAGCCCTCCCGGGACAGGGATAGGCTATTTATAGTGCGCCTGCGACACACAATTTGATTGTTATAACGTGAAAGGACAAAGTCCTGGTAATATTTATTCATAGTGATTTCGTTATCGGGACGTAAGATGTGTTCATTTTATATTGTTGTTATTTTCAAGCATAGAAAGTATCAATTAAGACCGAAGTCACATAATATTTCATATTCATCTTTGTATGAGCAGGCAAAACGCCATAATAATTGAGGGACAAGCCCTGGTCATTATATATAAGGGAATAAATCCCTTGTTCAGATATGTATTCGAACATTATACCGCCAGGCTGCATTAAGCCGTAAGCACAATGCTAAAATAGTCAACCTCACCTCAGTGAAGTAAAATTCCTCAATAATAATAAATAATAACAACTACAACGTATATTTCTCATATCACTATATATGGTTAATATAGAGTTTATATTTATCATAAACTTCACCTTTGTTAAAGTATTTTCATCATCAATAATGCTATTTATAAAGTATATTTCTTTTATCACTATATAAATGTAATATAGTATTTATAATAACCTCACCGTAGTGCAGGCTAATTCATTAATAAATATATTTATAACGTATATTTCTTTTATCACTATATATGGGTCATATAGTATTGATAATATTCAATTCTTTATAATATCACAACCGCAATTCCTTAAAACTAAGTCCTACCTAACCCTACATAATTGTTATTTAAACTATCCCATTGTCTAATAATTAATATTCGTTGGCTTATATCGTATTCGTAATCGCATTGTCTTACAACTCATATTCTTTGATTAATGTCGTTTTCCTATTATAGCTTTGGATCATTAAAACCATAGCACTTGCTCATGCAAGGTACCCTTTGGCTCAATACTCAAACATACATTCGAATCCAGTTCATTATTCAAGACGTGATAAACACGCATGATAAGAGTTAAGCAAGACACACTGTCTAATACTAGTTAGCTATCTCGAAGTGAGAAGCAACCAGTCGCCCTAATAGTATGACATGCTACAATGTCAATTATAAAGACCCTATTGCTAAGCTAAGGGGGCGTCTCTAATAAGAAGACGAGTCATTTTGCTACAAAAGATGTATAATATTCCAGCGCCTCAGCAACAAACCGAACTACATCACGGCATCGACCTAATTCGCACCACCGCAGCAATTCTAATCTGTATCACTGGGGCCGCTTCAGCAATGGACCTGAGGAAACTACTGCATCGATATAAATCGCACCACAGAGTCAACCCCATGTCAACATCACATCAGCAAAGTCAAAGGACCTCACTCGAGGACACTATAGACATGACCAAAATCATATCGGAGCTTCATACTTAAGCATCGGGTCAACTAAGTTTAAAAATCCTCGGTGCTCGCTTAAGGACACTATAGACATGACTCAGGTCACATCAGAGCCTTAAACTCAAGTATCGGGTCAACTAAAACTCGCCAAAACATTATACACGTATACAGCTGAAATATAATTATTTATTAGTTATGACGCCTAAATTCTTCCCAACGCATACTTTTAAATCTTCTTTGAATTCGCGTCTTCTTAGGTTTCAAATAATCCATTAGATTCTGAAACATAAACAATATTTGCGCCGAAGCATTACTTTCGCTATTATATTCACAATTACAATATCACATAATATTACAAAAACTAAGTAAACTTTGTTTCTTAATATATATCAAACATATATACATTCATAATTGACGGACCCACAAACCGTCATTAAATATTTAATTTATAATAATAAATTATATTAAAAATATTTCAATGATATAAATTTGCCTTTAACATGTATAGATCATGTTATTCATATTAGATCTCTTTGTTACTAATCATAGACGGACCACCATACCGTCATTATTTATAAATTATTGTATATATATATTTAATATATACTTTATATATATTCTTTGCCATCACCAATCATCATTAATAATATGTATAAAAACCATATACGAAGATCAGAAACCTTAACTAGCATTCTAGCACCATGGCCGCCCGAATGCACCGCCTTGGTAAGCCGTCCACATATACGCGGTGGTAGAGACGTCTGACGGGCATTCACCAAGCATACGCTTGGAGCCACCTTCGCCGACACCACACCCCTTATATATGTGAAACAGCTGCAATGACGTTCGGCACCTGAATCCGTAAATTTCCATACATTTTCATTATTTTCGGGGTATGTCCATACTTAGTATTACGTCGCACATAGTCACGTGGTCGGCAAACGATTTTTAGGTTAAACAACATTGGGCGCGGTCAGTAAATGGATGGGTGAACGTCCGAAAATAGGTTCATATTTTAGAAAATATATTGTTTTAGAGGTTTAAATAAAGTGTAATGTTGAGATCGTCACAATAGTCTTATTTCAGTGTCTACGCCCGGATCGGCGATGGCGATTATCAGTAACATATTATTCAAAAATTTATTATTACACGCTTATAAGAGCTTACAAGTGCGTCAACGCTCATGCGAGTTGCACATGTGATAGAAGGCGCACCTTTTTTTATATCATGACGGCTGGCAAACAATACAGCATACAATAAGCGTACGGTCCGCCTGATGGTAAGCAGTCACCGCAACCTATAAGCGCTTGCAATATATGAAGTTTCACAAGCGCATTGCCAGCCCAAGAAAAAGGAAGGGAATAGAAGGGGTGGGAGATTGGGCCTCCTGCGGTCTCACTCATCACACGAAACGCAACAGTACCTACTGATACTGTTACTTTACGCCGATTTTCTGTGAGAGGATAGTACTTCCCCAGTTGAGCATTTGTGCTGAGAGAAGTACGGCCCTATTACCGTTCAAATATGTATATATACGTATATCGTATAAAAGGTTGATATAAATCCGTCTTTACATACACCACTGAGAATGTGGTAGTGGGGATTGGTAACTCGCAGATTTAGAATAATAGCCATGTGCCTATATTAATAAATAAATAAATAAACGCTGCACACTCAACGGCTCCCTTTAGGATAGTAATATCCTGTGTCGGGGGTCCGGAAACATTCACAATGACAAGGACAAATACACCCAGACCGGAAAATATGCTTGCATGGTCAATACAAACATATTATGCTCCGAGCGGGAATCGAACCCGCGACCTGTGGCGTTTAAGGTAGGTTCGCTACCGCTGCGCCACAACGTCGTCAATATTATCTCAAATAGCGGAAAAACAACAGGTGACGAAAGCTATTTTAAGCAGCTTCACTACTACTACGCCACAACTACGAAAACACGTGTAACTACAACACGTGATATTTTTGGTCATTCATATTACATACCTACGCATTTTAAATTAGCCAGTGCGGAATAAACAAAAGTTGCATCACCCATAAGTGTAATAACATCAATATTGACTCGAAGTCGAGAGATAATAGCCAAATTTAGGTATTATTATGCGTATTGCGTACTTAATAATTATTATGCTACGCTAAAGATAGCAATTATTTTTATCTTCAAACAACTTGTTGCTATTTCATCATGTTCATTGTACTCTCGAAGTTTATTCCGAAGCTAAATCTAGAATGATTTTTTTTGCTTAGTAATTAATCTATATTTTAGAAACTAGACTTAAGCTAATATCATTTTCAGGTTCATTACGATGGTTATTTACGTTAAATAATTACACCGTAAATAATAATATCTATTTTCCGTATGTATAATGATAGCCGAAAGTATATTTTTTACAGTATTAGAGACATGCTTCTCTCAGCACAAAAGGGCCGGCTCAACCGGGAAGTACTACCCTCTCACAGAAAATCGGCGTCAAGTAACAGTATCATTAGGTACTGTTGCGTTTCGTGCGATGAGTGAGAGCGCCGGAGGCCCAATATCCCACCCCTTCCTTTTTTTCCCTTCTCATCTCGTCCCTTTTGTTCCTTTGGCTGGCAACGCGCTTGTGATACTTCAAGTATCACAGGCGCTTATAGGTTGCGGTTACTGCTTACCATCAGGCTGACCGTATGCTTGTTTGCCAACCATCATGACATAAAAAAAATTAAAACATGCGAAGAAATATAAAATTCCTTACGTACAATAGTCACTAACTGGCTGTTCGTACCGAGTACCACCCTCAGTGACGCTGTCAATACCAGTTGGGTTAACAGCAGTGCATAACCAGAATCAATTAGCAGGTCAGTCAAGTGCGTGTTATACCACGCACAGTGGAAACTTAGGGTTCTGCATCTTGATGTTAAAGAATCTTTGGGACTTAAAATATTAGCGAATTAATATCGACCGAAAAAATGTTGGTAATTTCAGAGTATAATTATTAAACAAACATATGAGAAAACAAAAGTTTTTGGAGAAACTTTTAAATCTACAATTTGTAGATATCTTCTTCAAAATAATTATCTTTTAAAGTTATTTTAATGTTCTGCAACCTCAAACTTTTCCAGTATTTCAAATCCAACTTTGAACTAAAGTTAGAGGGGGTCACAATGTTTATGAATACAGGATCTAAACCTTATCATTTTGAAAGAACTATCCAAACATACCTCTCAAGTTGCCATACAATGATTTTTTTCAGCCCTTAGTTACATTTATGCACTGCTGCCTTTAATTTCTATAATTATATTTTAGAATATTACTACAAAATTATGTAGCGGTTCATAAAATACACCATTTTACTAAAAATTCGTATATCTATACGAAAGGGCCCATAGTCCTCGAATAAAATGACTTTGACATAGAGATGGACAAACTAACTGACGAACTTATTATATAATATAGCAAAGCCGTAACCGTACAAGGCTTGTAGCAACACTCAGCAACCAGCTGCTTCTCAATCCTGGCCGTGGAGTGGGCCTTTGATCATGATCCAAGGCAAGGTTACACATATGACTTTTTGCCTTAATAGACTTAGACGAAAACAACCAAAACGACACCAGCGTCGGGATGTGACGACCCCATCGCCCGCTGTTGGGATAACCTCTGTCACAGCAGAGACTATTCCACCAGTGCAATCAGTCACATTGGTGGTAGGTCTTTTGTTGCAAGAGGCCGGCTAGGTAGGTACCACCGCAATGTCCAATATTCTGCCGCCAAATAGTAGTGCTTAGGCACTACTGTGTTCCGGTTTGAAGGGCATTGTACGCTAGTGAAATTACTGGGCGAACGAGATTTAAGAACTAATATCTCGAGGTTGGCAACGCGCGAGTGGCACCTACTAATGGTGCTGCAAGCGCTCATAGGCTGCGGCAGCCACTTACCATCAGGTGGGCCGTATGCTTGTTTGCCAACTTCTAACATAAAAAAAAAAAAACGAGTACAAGTAGTGACTAGTCTGACTATCTTGTTTGTTCCTTGAACTGTAAAAGAAGAATGTATTGAAATCTAAGCTGCAGCAGGTTTTATAACCAGAGAAACTCATTAAAATTTGAGTGTGAGTCATTTGGATTAATAGAATCGGATCTTATGGTGACGTCAATACTGTCAAATAAAATTGGTGATTTATTTGAGGAATAACAGAGGTGTTTTTCAAGAAAATGTAAAATGACGGCAAAATAACAACGTATTATTATTCATTCATTCATGTATTATAAGTAACTGTACGTATTATTTTCAGCAAATTTATGTATAGTTCGCGAGAATAATTAGTTTATTATGGGGTTAACAGAAGCATACAATGTGATGTATGGACTAGTAATTATATTATTAATAATAGAAGTTATTGTTAGTACATATTATTAATTATAGATCCCGAGATGATTATATGTAAATTTGAGTACTATTTTTTTTTAAATTTAGGAGCACATCCATGTAATTTAGTTATTTCCGTTTCTACCTATGTCTGTCTGTCCATGTGTCACAATCATTTTACCCGGATCCTATTTTTAATTATGATTACAAAACTATGACTTAGATCCTGTTGTACCAGTACTGTATGGGCCTGTGGCGCAGTGGAATACGAGTTTAACTACGGATCAGAAGATTCCATGCTCGAATCCTGGTGGATTTATTCTTGGCAAGTAGTTTTTTTTCTCTTTACTTAAGGAAAAAATATTACTAACTAATATTAACCAATAAATTCAAAAATTGACGCCTATAAACAACACCGTAGCTTTTCCTTTTGCGTTGTTTACGCAAAAACTATTCAAATAATTTTAATGAAACATCTAATAAAACAAAAAAGCCTTCTATCTATTAAGATAATTCAACTGAAAACTAATAAGTATATAATTACTAGACCTATAGATAAAACTATAATGTAATGTTTTTGATGATGAAATGTATTTCAATAATGTTATACATAGAGATAACGCCCCGGGCAGAAGCTCCCGTGTGTTAATCCCATATTGATCGACGCAACACGGCGGCGCGGAGCGGTGCACCGAGCGCATTGAAAAAAAAAACTATTTGGTCTGGTATGCAAGGTACCTGGTTAATATTTTAAACGTCTACTTCTTATATAAAAAATACGCAAGCGGTAGATGGCAGAGGGTGGCAAGAGTGTGATATAGGATGGAGTGGCACGTTTTGTCAAAGGGTGAGGTGCAAAGTGCTGGTGAGGCATGGGGTTGTAAGGTTTGGCCTCGGGTGGAATATGAAATGAAAGAGTCTTGTTTGATAAAATACAGTAGAAAACCCAAGATGGCTGCCACCTCAATAATGTAGTTTTGGATGTTTTTCATAACCGAATCATAATGGGTATCAAATGAAAGGGCTCGACTAGTAGAATACATTACAAAATAAGAAAATTTGGGTCAAAAGCTTGGGGTCGTGTATGATCTGCAACTGGTAACGGCAAAATGATTACTGCTACTTTTCATGTCTGATACGTTATAGCCTTTGTTCGAAAGTTATTTGACGCCTAAAAATTATAATAGCAAAAAATCAAAGATAAAGCCATGAAAGTGCGGCGTATCGCGTAGCATCCCATTTCATTTCCCTAGGAAGCGCACAAAGTCTCTGACTCATGATAACTGTCTCGCTCTACAGTGGACCAATAAGGAACCAGCAATTTAGTCTGGCCCGGTAGCAAACACGAATTTGCAAGTCTGACAGGTCAGACAAATTTGTCGTTTAAAAATCAATCGCCACCTGGCTATTAATCGGAAACGGCCATTTTGTGATGGCGGTCATCTTGGTTTTCGAATTTTCTTATGTTGTAATGTATTCATCTAATCAAGCCTTTTCATTCGATACTTATATTGAGGGGGTTGTAAAGAAAATCGAAAACTGCAATTTCATGGCAGCGGCCATCTTAGATATCGAATTTTCTTATGTTGTAATGTATTCTGCTAGTGAATCCCTTTCATTTGACACTAACATAGAGGGGGTTGTGAAAAACATCGAAAACAACAATTTTGTGGCGGCAGCCATCTTAGAATGGGAATTTTATGATTTTGTAACGTACTTTGTCGGCCAAGCCCTTTCATTTGATACCTATATTAAGGGGGTTGTGAGCAAAATCGAAAACTGCCATTTTGTGGCAGCGGCCATCTTGGATTTCGATTTTTCTTGTAATGTAATGTAATTTGCTAGTTGAACTCTTTCATTTGATATCCATATTAAGAGGATTGCGAAGAAAATCGAAAACTGCAGTTTTGTGGCAGCGGCCATCATGGATTTAGAATTTTCTTGTATTGTAGGGTATTCTACTAGTCAAGCCCTTTCATTGGATACCCATATAGAGGGGTTTGTGAAAAACATCGAAAATACAATTTTCTGGCGGCGGCCATCTTATACTTGCTATTTTCTTATGAAGTAATCTATTCTACTCGTTGAGCCTTTCTATTTGATACCCATATTAAGGGGATTGCGATCAAAATCGAAAACTGTAATTGTATGGTGGCGGCCATCTTCAATTTAGAATTGCAACCCCATGCCATACCCCTATATTCCATCCCAACCTTTGCCAGCACATGCCATCGTTGGTCACCCCAGTCTTTGCCAATTCACGCCTTCGTTGCAACCTCGCTCAATGCGACCGCTTACCACCCCAACCATGGCTCTGCCTAAGTCCTTACCATTCAAAAAATATCAAAACCTGAAATCTATTACTTCCTTGTAATTTGCTTTTTGTCGGAGAGGAAATCTGCACACAGATATCTGGCCTCCTGGAGCGGAGAACCGGGTTATGTGGGGTTCCATGACCGATGGTCGGTCATGGGGACCAGCTCCTCTGTGGCCGACCTCAGTGTAAGAGAGACGCTCCGGGATCCCTTAGAGAACTCAATACCAGGGCATCTCGAGCATTGTGCTGACAGACCAAGGTCCCTGGGAGTGAGAGCGTAGTTGGCTATTTTAGGTTAGCAAGGTATATTACATCAAAAAAATTTTAAGTGTGCCAAAATTAAAATGCGTATTTTAGATTATCTTGGCTACCGCTAATGAAGCTATCATTGATATTTTCTTCGACATCCTCATCAGTCACTGATATTTTTTACGTCATCGCTTCGTATGTCGATTTTTTTTTATTCGTAATTCCTAAAGACAATTTGTTCGAGAAGCTTGATGTCAATAAAAATTATATAGAATAAATTAACGTATGAAAAGTTAAAATAAAATATACAAGATAATTGAAGTAAAATAATGTCAACTTATAACACACAACGACGTTGTGGCGCAGCGGTAGCGAACTAGCGTTAAACACCACAGAACGCACTGCTAGGAGCAGATGTTGTTTCACCATAACTATGTTTTCCGGTCTGGATATAACTACCCAAATGGGGGCCGTTGAGTGTGTGGCGTTTATTTATTTTATTTATTTAATATTATAATAGTTATCTTACAAATTACTCTTTCTAGTGTCCTAAGACTAGTGATTCAGGAACTCAATGACTCAACTATATTTGATGAACAAATTAATTGAAGTGGTCAATACACCAACGACCATACCATGAACTTTTAGTAACAATTGTATTGCGATCCAATTTAATTCTGGCAATAAAATGTTTCAGATTATAAATGAGCATGACGTATAAATATAATAATTATAATTATATCATGGTACGAAATAGCGATGTAGCTCAGTTTAGGTTGTCATTTAAATTGCATTAAGAGTTCATGGTAAAAATTGATAAAATGACTAAAAAACCTAAGTACTTAATACAATTTTAGTAGATTTGATATAAAAGCATATATTTCTTTTAATTATCCAAATGCATACTTTGTTAGCTCATTATATTTTATTTTAATTCCTTTCGCTGTACTCGTTTGAAAGCTATTACCTAATGGTGAGGTTTTATGATGGAAGTAAGATAATAAAGAAAATATTTATTTTTTGCTTTTTAATATTCAAATCGGTATTTATTTTTAAATATTATCATTTAATCATAACAAAATAATACATAACAAACATCAGTATAATTACGATGCCTCCGATACTAAGTTACCCAGAATGGGTTTCAGAGCACTGCTATTACCAGATAGATGCATTTGACTGCATGTAACTTAATGAAGCGCTGCATTAGATTACTATAATCTTGTTTCAGAATTGGTTTATAAAAATTATTATATAGAGTATGTATATTACAAAAGAAAAAAAAACAAAAGAAAATTTTCTATATTTTTAGACTTGTATCCTAAAGATAAACGTTATAACTTTGGACATATATAAATATAATTTAATTTATGCACTGAAATAATGAAATAATAATTTTATAACAATACAATTTCCCCATAATTTTTTTCAGTACTTTAAAAGAATAGTAAATTGAAGGTAACTAATTGTGTACATTAAAAAAAGATAAAATACAATTTTCTATATCTTTTGGACTTGTATCCACACGATAAAAAATAATGAAATTAATAAATGAAATAATAATTTTCTAACAATACAATTTTTCCATAAATTTTCTCAGTACTTTAAAAGAATAGTAAATTGAAGGTAAATAATTGAGTATTGTTTATTTATAAATGATAACTTGTAATATTATTATTGTTTTGTTTTGTTTATTTTTTATATTGCGTAACATATATCTACACAAAAATTTTCCTAATGGAAATTTTTTAGAAATATTTAGGTGGGTTTAAGCCGTGTTAACAAAAGCTAATGCTAACACTAGCCCATGCTCTTTTACTCATTAAGAATATATCTGTCATTATTTGTGCAGAATTGATATTGTAAAAATATAACCAACAAATAAATTCATAGATTTTTTTTTCACATTTATTATTGTAGTATAATGAGATTTTTGATAGACCTTGTAAAAGCACTTAAGATCCTTTTTATTGCGAAAAATGGCTGAAGGCCGAACCAATTATTTTATATTTATTTATTTGTTATTGACGCGGAGAAGCCACTGACTAAAACTTGTATTTAAATAATAAAAACATCACTTTATTCATTATTTATTTTGAAAAATTTTACACAGAAGTAACTACATCACTAATCGAAAACACAAGTTAACACAACTCAATGGAGAACTACATGACGAACTAATCTTCACCCACTCCGCAGTAGCTTTTCAGCTCGTCTTCTGTACAAGCTTTGTGGCAGCACTCTGAAACCACCTGCCTCTTAGTCTTGGCCATGCTGTGGGCCTTTTCTTTTGGCATCCCAGTCCAGCTGCGCTCTTCCTCCACGGCACTGGGGTAAACTTCAGATCTCGTGAACAATAGGTTTCCTTGGCAGAAGTAAGCCAGAGCACTGGCCAGTCGCCGACCACAATAGGTATCTTTAGGAGTGACGATGGCCATAATGGCGAATAAAACAATAACTACTTGTATCTTCATCTTGTTCCTTACTTGAATTGTGAAAGAGGAGTGAATTTTAAACAACAGCAACGGTCCCTTTTATAGGCGAAATTTTGTTATAAATATTCCTTTGCGTGGTCATTTGGACTAATAGGATACGGCCTAAGATTTTCCATGACGTAATATGTTCGGAATCAAATGAGTGATTTCATAATAATTTCATAGAGATAAGTTTTAGGATCAACTTATAGGTGAAAAATTGTCTTTAAATCTTAATTTAAATTACTAAACTTCATATGTAAATTTCTAGTAAAGCAAAAAGCTTAATTTTCAAAAAGAAATATTATGCAACAATGATTTTTTTGTGATTTATAAAAATAGTTATTACAGATAATTCAATTTTCACAGAAACATAAAAAAATATTTTGAAAAATAAATATTGTGCAACAATGATTTTTATTATTTAAAAAACATTTGCAAACCATATTTTTACTGTAAAATTGTTGTTGTGTTGAGTTCCGTAAAATAATAATTTATGAGTATTGTATATTTAAGTTGAGTTATTATTATTATTATTAATTAACGGAAAATTTTATGTAGCTTTGTATGCATATTGTATACTATATGTACTCGTATGATAAGAGAAAATTTTGCAAGACTAATTTAACCCACTTCCCGTTATTCTATTGATTTGGAATTTGGTACACCTACACAACTTAGATGACAATGCAATAAAAAGGTGCCATTGAGCATTTCTGGTGATGGAGTCGGAAGGTAGTCATAGGAATTAACGTATTCAATCAGATAAACCCATCGTGTGTGGGCTCTTTGGAATGGTCTTGATGATTACTATGCTCCTTGGGGATATTCAATATCTGATGATGATGACTGAAGGTTGTCATAGGAACTACTGAACGCATTTAGGTAACCCCATCGTATTTGGGTTTTTTAGAATTGTCCTGACTTATACTTTTATTTGGTGGTATTTTTTTTATGTTTGTTACCTGATTACACCAAAGGGTTAAAATATAAAATAAAATATTAAAATCTTGACTGATTTCTTTACCGATGTTATTTCAAATGTAAGCGCGCACTAAGAATTTTTACTTAAGGGTTGAAAAAGGGGTTAAAAATATTTTTCAAAATCTTTATTCAACCAGGCGAAGACACTGGCAGAAACTAGTTTATTATATAAGATAAAATACATATTAAATAATAACAAGCATATGCTTATACGTCTAGTAGATAATAGGATTTCTGCTTCTTTGTTGTATCAATAAAATACATTGTAATTAAGTATGTTGTTTATTGATAAACTGGTGCAGACGGAGTCACTTGTAAAATATCATATATTACTAGTATGGGTCACTTCCGTTTATTTATTTATTAACAGCCAATACAAAATTACATTTATGACGATGACGTTGTGGCGCAGCGATAGCGAACCATCCATATGCGCCACACGTCACGGGTGCAGATATTTATTTGTATTGACCATACAGTTATGTGTTTCGGTCTGGGTGTGTTTGTCCTTTGTGTTTTTGGGTACCCCCGATACAGGACACCACTATCCTAATGGGGGCCGTTGAATATGTAGCGGTGATTTATTTATTATTTATTTACAATTTCTAATGCTGATTAACACTATAAATTGTATACACTTTCACGCTTATACGGTTTAATCGATTTTGATGAATTTTCGTATAAATATACAGGCTTATAGGCTTTGTTACGAAAACTAAACTTAAAGAAGGTAAAATAGTGAATGAAATTTTGTACTGCGCAATTATTTCTAAACTGTAAAGATGGCTTATTAAAATCGTTATTCACGCGGGTGAAGCCACTTCTATCGGCGTCGGGATGTGACGACCCCATCGCCCGCTGTTGGGATAACCTCTGTCACAGCAGAGATTATTCCACCAGTGCAGTCAGTCACACTGGTGGTAGGTCTTTTGTTGCAAGAGGCCGGCTAGGTAGGTACCACCGCAGTGTCAAATATTCTGCCGCCAAATAGTAGTGCTTAGGCATTACTGTGTTCCGGTTTGAAGGGCACTGTACGCTAGTAAAATTACTGGGCAGACGAGATTTAAGAACCAATATCTCGAGGTTGGCAACGCGTGAGTGGCACCTACTAATGGTGCTGCTAGCGCTCATAGGCTACGGTAACCACTTACCATCAGGTGGGCCGTATGCTTGTTTGCCAACTTTTAACATAAAAAAAAAAAAAAAAAAAAACGTGCAGAAGCTAGTTAAATACAAATCACGGGGAATGGAAAAAGGCTTCTTGCCAGCCGCAAGAAATCCAGCTTCATTGCCTTGCTGACTCTCAATATGCTGATTTGCAATATTGCTGTGGGTGAAAAATGAACCAGTTTTCCTGTCACCTGAGGAATCAATAGCAGCGGGTGTAGGCATTTTAAAAATAATATGTATAAATAAATATTAATACACTAATAAGTTATTTTTTTAGGAAAGGATAGCGTATTTGAATTTTTGTTTTTTAATTGGAGTTTGAACATTAAAATATAGTTATTGCTATTATACAATGCACGCGACTGACAGATATACATAGATTATTATAGAACGAATAGATTATCTCAAAACCTGTGCGACCTTTTAACATGCTGTTAATAACAATTTATATTATATCAATAATGTTACAAAGTAATTTTCTTAATGTTATACTTAACATTTTTAAATATAATTTTATTGAATTTGATCAAGGAAATAAAGATTTTAGAGCCAAATTTACACTTAAGGAAAGCTTGTCATAAGTCATTCTTGGCGAAATGAAGGTGCTCTAAACATCATAAAAATGGAAAAGCCTCTAAAGAATGAACAACTAAAAAGTAGTGGTATATCTGTAGTGAAGTAGTGGTATATCTTCAGAAAATTCTTAATGATGTACTCTTCTGTGATTTACAAAAAATCCAGTGGAGTGCATGCAGTGCTGCGAATGGGCGCAGTCTTTCAAGAACAACTAAATAAATAAATAAAGTAAATAAACGCTACACACTCAACGGCCCCCATTAGGATATTGATATCCTGTTTCGGGGGTACGGAAACATACACAATGACAAGGACAAATACACCCAGACCGGAAAATATGCTTGCATGGTCAATCCAAACATATTATGCTCCGAGCGGGAATCGAACCCGCGACCTGTGGCGTTTAAGGCAGGTTCGCTACCGCTGCGCCACAACGTCGTCAATTGCAGTACGTGCCATTGGACAGTCCGCACTTGACCTGATAGACCTCGTGTAGTAATAATTAATGTTGGTTTATAATTCTGATACAGAGACACTCAAAATTTGGATTTTATTTTTAAATAAATTTATTTCAATTTCCACGTATTTTTTTATTAGTTTTATTAATTAAAACTTTCCGTATGCCTTAAGGAACATACGAAAAAAAAATCAGACGAATTGGTCAAGCCGTTCTCGAGTATTATGCTTTACATTAGTTTTTATTTATATAGATAGATATAAGAAAGATTGATGATGAGATTGATCCATGTATGCTGAAAAACAAGAAGGAAGGGATGAGAAGGGAAAAAGGAAGGTAATAGAGAAGTGGGAGATTTGGCCTCCGGAGCTCTCACTCATTGCACGAAACGCAACAGTACATTTACTTTACGCCGATTTTCTGTGAGAGGGTAGTACTTCCGAGCCTTTCCATTTGTGCTGGGAGAAGCATGGCTCTACTACCGTAAAAACTGAGACTGTGTCTTATTAGCGGCGTAGCGTGCCCTTCACCTTGGCTGAGGAGCGTATGATTCGAAATTTTACGTCGAAAATATTAAAGTAGTGGTTAAAACAAAACAAGCCAAACGAAGTTTATATTGTGTTTTGTTTACTTTATTCATTTTAAAACGGATAATAATAAGAGATCCGTTAAAAATAATACAACCCCCAACTATTATGATAACAAATAATATAATTATGCTATATGATTTATACATTGATACATCACAAATAGATCGTCTAACTAAATCACCTGCGATGACGTTTAACACAAATAATGCTAACAATGTGCAACACTGTCGAAACGTCGGGCAATAAAAAATAAAAAGCTATCGCGATTTGACCCGCCATATTTTTAATAATATTAGAAATCGGAACTTGAAAATTTTGTAAAATGTTTAATTCAATATTCTTGATCTTCTTCTTCTATCATTTGTTATTTGTGAAAATCGAGTTTAAACCGAGTGAATATAATTCAAAGAATTGAAAAAATTAGGGTTGCCTACGTTCTCTGAACTATTACAGGGTTGCCAGGTGCATGGGTTATTGTATTCCCAATCCAACCATATTAGGTTACCCTATCAAAAAATTTTTGAATCCCTCGTTGCGTAAATTTAAGACGTCAAAAATTCTGTCGAAGCATTGTGAGTTACAGACAGAGAGAGATGCAGCGAGGTCGTGAAAATAGAAACAATCAAGGAATAGATTTTTTATTAATTTTATTGTTAAATTTTTTTATTGTACGGAACCCTAATTCTTTTTCTCTAATAGAAGTAGCCTAAGTCACACATTATAACATAAGCTGCTGAAAGCAAAATCCAAAATAGGTCCAACCGCTTCGGATCTTAGCCAAAGCAAAACTAAATGACAAGAAAATGTTTTTTTTTTTTAATAATTACACGACACTAAAATTGTAAAAAAATATGTTGCCTTATAACTGCCAAGTTTCAGTCATTGTTATGTCCCGCCCGGTGACGCTGTCAAGGCCAGTAGGGCCAACAGCAATACACATTCCGGAAATAAAGTCATTGTTATACATGAGATCTCACAACTTTGTACATGAAAATAAACTAAAAATATTGATAACATCTATATTTTTATTCCGAAATGTTATGTACTCATCTCTTTTTATCGCTTATTTAATCTTTGCGGAATAATAAGTATGAAGTAGTAATAAGTTGAACTCGCTATCTGACCTTAAACTAAAGGCGACTGATATAATATTATAAAAACACACGCGGAAAATTTGGGCAAATTGTTTGAGTTACGTTTTCGAAATAGCAAACCAATATCGATTCCGTAAATGCCTCTTCACTCTTTATTTTTATCCAAAATGAATAATATTGAGAAAAACAAAAAATTCAATTTCATAATTTTTTTTTATTCTCTGCAACGTAAACTGCAACGTATTGTGTGCAGTCGTAGGTTGGAGAACCTCTATAGTAAATCTGGCGGTCGTAGGTTCGTAGAGGAAAACACCCTGGGTGACGCAGGCCCTAGGGCTCTTTTGGATGAATTTTGCGAGGCCCTTGGCCCGGACGGTGGAGGCAAACCTTTTTCAAATTCACCCTTAGAGGAAACCAACCTTGTTAAAAAATTATTTACTGCCGTGAGGGCTCTCAGTTGAAGAGCACATCGGGACGTAGTTCGTGAACACAATCCACTACGGCTCAGCTGTCATTGGGCTAAGTGGATAGTACTGTTAAAGTAGCTAGCGGTGAGTTCCACACTACTCATACCAAGTAGCAATGTGCTTACTAAATGCATTACCCAACGTTAAAAAAAGGTAGTTATACCTTAGGGTCGATGATTTAATTGTTTTGGAGATAAATCATTGTCAATCGGCTATCAAAATTAAATTATTATTAAGTTTTAAGGCAAAATTAAGTTGAGGTAGTAAATACGGATAGTTTTATTTTAACGTTCCGTAGCTAAATTGCACAAACCCTTAATTCGTCATATTCGTATGTGCGTCTGTCCGTCTGTCCGTCTGTCCGTCTGTTCGTCATATTCGTATGTGCGTCTGTCCGTCTGTCCGTCTGTCCGTCAGTCCGTCTGTCCGTCTGTCCGTCAGTCCGTCTGTCCGTCTGTCCGTCTGTCCGTCTGTCCGTCTGTCCGTCTGTCCGTCTGTCCGTCTGTCCGTCTGTCCGTCTGTCCGTCTGTCCGTCTGTCCGTCTGTCCGTCTGTCCGTCTGTCCGTCTGTCCGTCTGTCCCTCTGTCCGTCTGTCCGTCTGTCCGTCTGTCCGTCTGTCCGTCCGTCCGTCCGTACGTATGTCACAGTCATTTTACTCGGAGACCATTGGCTATAACTATACGAAATTTACTAAATAGGTGTATTGTATGAAACGCACAACGATTTTATAATGAAATCTTAAAATATAAAAGAATTAAGGGTAGCAGTCTATACATGTAACTGAGTTTTAAAAAAAATTCAACGTATGCCAATGTGTGAGGTATCATTGGATAGGTCTTTTTAAATGATAAGGAGGTTTGATTTTGACTTTTTTCATTAAGACAATAGTTGTTGAGATATTAGCTCCAGCTCCTAAAGTCATAAAAATTGTGTCCCCCCCCTCTACTACTCAACTTTTGAACTATGGGATTTAAAATTATCGAAAAATTTGAGCTTGTAGGACATCAAATGAAATTTCAACCACATTTGGTTTGAAGAAGATAGGTCTACAAATTTTAGAGATATATAAGCTGTTTCCCTATCTTTGTTTTTCATATTACTTTTAATATTTACTATGCAATTACCAACTTATTTTTGCGGTCGATTTTAATTCATTATTATTTTTAAAGCACTTAAAATTCTTCATAACAAAGCTGCGGTTTGTTCACCCTTTAGTTTCAACTGTGCGTGGTCCAAAACGCACTTGACTGGTAATTACTAATAATGAATATGAAGTTACCAACTAATTTTTGTGGTCGTTTTTAATTCGCTAGTATTTAAAGTTGTTAAGATTCTTCTCTTCTTCAACGTCAAGCTGCAAAACCTTTTAGACCAGATGCATGGACCACGGACTTCACTGCTAATTATTTGGTTATTTCGTCGAATATTTATTTTATCAGTAATCTCTTATGTTGTTAAAGTAAATGATTTTATTAAGAGCTAGTTGTGGCCGCGCCTACCCAGCCTCCCGTTAAATTAGTTTTTTTGATAATACCACGAGAACCTTACATTTTCGGGGAAAAAGTATTATGTCTGTTAATAAAATAATAATTTATTTGTGTGTTATTTCTTAAAAAGTAACAAACATTCATCCTTCCTCACAATTTTTTACATTTATAATAAAAGGCCTGCGACCTCGTCCATGGTGCCCTTAGAATTGATTCTAGAGAGAAATTAATAATTTGTATGGGTTATGTCTAAAGAAGCAGATTATCTTAGCCAAAATGGACTGTAGAGTTGTCTACAAGATGGTTCAACGCAATGAAGAACGCGGTGGGTTGAAGCATGCACCGTTCGGTTCACTCCACATACAACCGCGCCCAATGCGAACTAATCGTACGTGGTCACGATCCTCATCAGTGAGGGAATGACGAGAAGAGAGAAGAAATGTGTTAAGTGATGTGTTATAATACACATTTCTAGTAAATTTCGTTTAAATACGTCCTGTAGCACGTTTTTGATAATCCCGTCGGAACCAAATCGGGATTAAAGTAATCTATTTGCTAAATCAGCTAAAAAATGTGATCATAATTTCTATCGAATCCCGTCAGCCGGTTTGGATTTTGGATCCATTTTTCCGCTACCTAAATCTATCTATCTAAGTGGTCAATATCAACCAAATCCGTTCAACTGTACTCGTGATTAAATAACAAAAATCCAAGCATATAAACTTTCGCAATTGATTTAATAATTGTAAGATTAGCAGGATAAATAGAAGAATGTTGTCGTGTTGATGATAGGACCCTGCGTCTGTTAAAGACAGTAGGACTAAACCCACCTAAGAACTGTTGAAAGAAAAACAATTTTATGAAAAAAAAAGTTACAAGGGAATATGCTTTATCATCTACTTGGTAGTATAGAATTAGTGAGGAGTGGAAGGCCACTGGAGAATCTGGAACAATAAAGAAGATTGAAGACCATGTTATATAATAGAAACTAAATCTGCTCAATTACGCTGGCTGGGCCACGTAGAGAAAACGGAGGAAGTTAGTACCACTAAGAGTGCTTATATGGAACAACCGATCAGTAAACGGACAGTCGGTTGCCCGTGTTATAGTCACAAAAGGACTTGAACTGCCTAGAAAGAGCCGATCAGTGCGAAGTGGTACAGGACCGTGATAAGTGGGGTCTTCTTGGGTCGGAGGCCAAGATCCACTTTAAGTCACTGAGCCAGCTTAGTTAGTATATTATATAAGTAATGATGGTTCAACAAATAAACAGGTAGACAGAAATTTATGAAAAATATTTATAATCACTTATTTATAGCTCTTGTAATAATTTTTGGTTTAATTTAAGTTTTATTATATTATGTATAGATTTCCCATTTTTTTATTATGCTAAGTTTAATGCAAAGAAATTCCATCCAGTGATTTATATCCAAAGACAGCCAGACAGACAAATACAGTTGTTGTTTTGACCTTTCTATCGATTATGATGTTAACCTTAGTATTATCAATATGCGTGTCATTTGCAGACACGATTCCGTTACACTTTTAGTACATTATTAAATTTACTTGAATAACACATTAATGTTTTTCTGAATATTCTTAAGACAAGCATATTTATTGTTGATTTCTTATTTAATGTCGACTTGAAATGTCTATATCATTTGAATACAAAATTATGTAGTGATTACAGTTGTTTAACTTTTTTCACTTTTAGCAGTTACAAGTGACCAACATGATCAAGTGACTAACAAAAATGGCTATTTATATAAAGATTACTTATGAGGTCTATATAAGAAAAGGTAACTGACAAGCATGTATATAATTTGTATTCATAATTTCAGTTTAAAGAAATGTTTAATTATGGTCATGTTAAAATAAAACAAATTATTAATAATAACTCTTTATTACAAAAAAAGTCATGGATACTTGAAGACATCCAAGTTTTAACAGAAGTTTTTTTTTTTCATACAAAGAAATATTTGATGCTTTATTTGAAATCGTTGTCACAGTACGATATAATCTCGTCAAACGTGCAAGGTCTTAAGCAGCAATCATCAACAAGCTGTCTCTTACTCCGGTCTATGTTTTGGGCCCGTTGCTGAGTAATCTCCGCCCAGGTTTCCAGTCCTGTCTCCTTGACGCTGGGGGGGTCTGCAGACCTCTTGACCGGGTTGCTACTACAGAGGTAGGTCAGCGCTATTACCAGTCGTCGCCCGCAATAAGATTCCGGGAATTGAGGCGTGACAGTTCCCAAGAAGGCGAGGAAAACGATAATTGTTTGTGCCCTCATCTTGGTTACTTGAATGTCGATAGTAGAGTGGACTTAAAACTATTTCTACAGCGTCTTTTATAGGTGGCGATGCTCGTTAATATTACAATGTATTATTAATGTATTATTTGGATTAGGATTTTATCTTAATATTAATATAACGTTTAGCCTTTTGATTTAAATGTGTGTTTTGTTTATAGGATAATATATATGAAGAAATTATATTACCGAAACGCTAATTCCAAAAATTAAGTATCCTAGAGGTCGTGGATTGGATTTGATAGACGATTGGATGACAAGAAATCTGACCACTACGGATCGACATTTTTTGCGATGTGTGGGTACGTATTAGGGTTAAATAGGGATCAAAGTATCAAAAAATATAACCAATTATTGTGTATAGAATCGTTTTGATGTCAATGTACTCCTACTATTAAGTTTGTTCTAAATAAAATTATACATATTTGTTTTATAGTTATAAACAGCTATCGTTTTCTTTATCAATATTATAAGGAAGTGACCTGCATTATTATTACTAGTATTCAATATATATGTAATATATAGTAGTATGAGTGAGGTAAAACAACAACAGTGTTTGTCAACAGGATAGAACGCTTAAATGGGTTGGTATTTGGTCTTAATATATATCACATTTCAATAGTCAATTATATATATTACACTTACTTATATTCATTAATATCTTAAGTTTCCTCGTAAATTGATTGTATATAGAATGAGGTTACATTTTGATGGCGACAACGTATTTTTAAAAGCTGGATGAGAGTGGCCGAAGATCGTACTCAGTGGCGTAAAGTTGGAGAGGCCTATGTCCAGCAGTGGACTGATAAAGGCTGATGATGAGTATGAGTAATCAACCTTCGATAATACAATTCGATAATACAACCTTCGAATATAATGTTATATTTTTATAACAAAACTCGTTGAGCAAGAAAATCCTTAATTTTCTTTAATATTTCTATAGTATAAGTATTTGAAGTTTTGTATTAAGTATATATTATTGTTATTTTATTTGAAATCTAAATTTAGTTTTAATTAATTTCAAAAATGTCATACAGAATATTTATTCAAATTCTCATTTTATTTTTCTCGCCAAATAATAAAACTATGTATCTTTAAAAATTCACTTAAAAAAATAAATTAAAACAGAGAAATTTGTATCCCGTAAATGAAATTCAGAAATGAAAAACGTAATTTGTTTAAGGTATCACATAACAAATTGTACTAATCTAATGGTAAAAATAAAAAAATAAAAAATATTTTGTATTTTTTATATTATTAGAATCTCTTTTCATAAAAGATTTAAATTATTTACAAAATGCACTGGCTAGACCGACACTACGTCTTTAATATTTTTATATATCATATAGGCTAGAACCATTATATATTAAGCATTATATATTATATAATATTAAACTTTAGTTTGTTTCCCATATAAATTTAAAATATAACGAATAGTATAAAAAATTAGTTTTGGCATAAACGATTTTAAGAAATAGCACGGCCGCATTTATTTGAGGCACTTTGGATAAAAGTCATTAAAATTTGGACTAGTGAACTCTAGTAAACATATTTTCTAGTAATATTCATATGTTTGTTAAATCATAAAATAATCTACTTGTTTTCACAAAAATTAAAATTATGTATTGAAAATCTCTACAGAAAATATTGTTCATTTTATTCAGAAAATATGTAATTCGAGGCCAGAGGACCGCAACTCCTTTGCTGCCTCAGACCTAATAATTAGAGATTTAAATAATTCAAAAAAGGTTTTCTTTTTATATATGGAATCGCATCATAATAATATCGTGAAGTCAATATAGGATATAGAATCGATTTTATGATATAATATGATCTTTGTAAAATGCTAGAACTTTGTAGGCGTGACCGTAGACACATTCTATACAAAAATATCTCAACAACTACTGACTTAATGAAAAAAGTCATAATGAAAATTTCTTAATATTTTGAAAGACCTTTTCAAAGATACCTCACATTTTGCCCTACGCTGAAATATTTTTTCAATCCTGTTACATGTTATTATTTTTTTTTACAACATAATATTGTTCCAGATTCTAAGTGAAATATAAGGAAATAGTTATTCAAAACCTAAAGGACGGCTTTACATGGTAAAAATTAATACACGACCCTGCCAAGATTCGAACCTGGAATCTTCTAATCCGTAGTCAGACGCGTTATCCGTTGCCTCACAGGGCGGCATTTCAAATTGGTGTATTTTATTACTATTACCACTAAGTGATGTTTTATAAATGAAATATGAATATAGCTGCAAATATAAATGTTAATAATAATAGGGTACAAATAATTTATAAGCACAGAAAGAAACAATCCTCTTATATTTAATTATTTAAACTTTATTATAGTTCCTTAAATGTAACTTGAACCAAAATGGCCGCTTCTGCGCAGGTACAATAATGGACAAAAATGTTAGACAAAAATATTGGTTTTGTCTTATTTAAATCGATTCTTTATAAAGTGGGAAAACGGAATTAAGTATATAATATAGTTATTATTTCTTCTAAATTCAGGTTATTATTTATTTATTATCGTTATTAATTACTTAAATAGAATAAAACAAATAAATAGTATAGAAAAAGGTACCTATATATATATAAAAAAAAGTTAATAATTAATAGTGAGACAGACTTCTTATCTTCCGCAGTATTTTTCAGAGAATTAGGTATATTATTTTCTTTTAAAAATAACTATAAACGTCAAATACCATCCTTCTCTCCCGTCTCCTAAAAATTGATTGTGGTCGAGGCATTATCTTGAAATAAATGTTAACACACTTGACAAAACTAATTTATATTTTAATTTATTTTTTAACAATTTCTTATTAAAGACCTAAAACAACCGTGAGCGAGTGTACTAAACCCGGCCCCCTCATACCGCATACGGTTGAGACCCAAAAACGTGTTACTGCGCAGGGTTCAAGTTACATTTAACAGACTATACACACAAATGCACAATACATAACATGCTTTTTAGGGTTCTGTAGCCAAATGGCAAAAACGGAACCCATTATAGTTTCGCCACGTTCGTCTGTCCGTGTATCTTTACAAAATTCAGTATATAATGACGACGTTGTGGCGCAGCGGTAGCGAACCTGCCTTAAACGCCACACGTCGCGGGTTCGATTCCCGCTCGGAGCATAATATGTTTGTATTGACCATGCAAGCATATTTTTCGGTCTATTTTCAGATCTGGTGTATTTGTCCTTGTCATTCTGAATGTTTGCGGACCCCGACACAGGATATCACTATCCTAATGGGGGCCGTTGAGTGTGTAGCGTTTATTTATTTATTTATTTATTATTCATTTAATTTATTTCTTTAGAACATTTTATTAAAATCAACATTAAATGATAATCTTACTTTACTTTATAATTTTCACAGAGACATAGCTAATCGAATACATCCCTAGTTTTGTACGACTGTAAGAAACCACTAATATTTTGTACGAAGAAATTAAGACACACGTTACATTGTCAGCACGGTAAGAGTACAAGACTTGTAACAACAATCATCAAATACCTGCTTCTTAGCCCTGCCTATGATGTGGGCCGCTTTTGCTGTGATCCAAGGCCAATGGAGGTCCACTTTCTCGACACTGCGAGACGTTCACCTGAGCACAAGATCAGGTTGTCATTGCAAAAGAACGCTAGAGTTGTTGTCACCTGTCACCCACAGTATACTTTTGCGAAATTAAACCTGTGATGGCTTCCAAGAATGTAAGGAAAACGAAAACATAAATAAAACCGGGCTGTTGTTGTTACAATTTAAAAAAAGAATCTTGGATGAACGTATATTAAGGTAATCACTAGTTTTAACATTAAAGGAAATTTGTATTATTTACTGGCATTTTTCCACCAGCAATAATTGTTAATGTTTTATAATTTTCTATCACATATTATTTTTATTAAAAAATATATTTAGGGCCTGTTATAGTTATTTTCTTTGTATGTATATAATGTTTCCATTGCAATAAAGTTGTATTAAATATTTGCATTACGCATTTTTGTATATAAAATTGCTATCTACACAATTATAAAATTAGCCTTCTGTATCAATTTTATTTAGAAAAATAAGTTATCAATTTAGGTGAAATTTAGGTTTCAGGTACGCACGTACCTTATTACCTGAATTAACATATACAAACCAGAAAATGTTATATCCGTGTGACTATCAAAAACGTAATTTTCTACATAAATATACTAAGAAAATCAATATAAATTATTTTATAACTATAAAATATAGCTGCCCGCCCGTCTTCGTTCATCTTGTGGCTTAGTCCCGCTTTAAAACCTTCTACCTATAAACTACTTAACTGCCTATAAACATTTGGTGATACAATTTTTTCATACAAACTTCCCGACCCAATGGAAATTTTGATCCCCTTGTCAATCCCAAAAATCATCTTGAAATTTCAAATACCAAAAAAAATTAACTATCCAACTTGGTAGAGTACTTTCATTTCAACGATTCACATTTATTTATAGAGATAAAATGTTTAAAGCTATAGTCTAAAAGCACGGTATTAAAAGTAACCATAGCCATCATCATAAATACAATCTACTCAAAAATTATGCCTAAAACATTTGAACCATTATCATAATATGTTAAAAAATATATACAAATAAATATGCAGTTGTTAATTTGAACTCTATAGCGATAATTATATTTATAACAAATTTATTTATTAGTATTAACTAAAAATTTCAATAATCCTTTCATTTCAATGCCATCTGTTTTGATATTATATCAATAAATCTTAAAACATATTATGATTTTATTTTTAGCGAATAAGCAGACGCTGTTGCTAAAATATGAAGTGTAGATATGATTGATTGGATAAATATAATATGATTATAATATTAATATATCATAAACATTTTTTAAATACTCAATGCTCAAATTAAAAGAGAACATTTCGTATGACAAAAGTTTTACTTTACAACAATTATAAATATTCATCTGGTTAAGGTATAAGCGTAAGCTAAATAAAAAATAAAAAAATGAGCAATAAAATATAAATAAAATGATCGCAAATGCAGGATTACGTAATATAGCATTAGCTCTTATAGTATGAGAAATTCATAATAAATTATTATTAAGTGAAAACTGAACTGAACTCTATGTACAGAGTTATTTTCGAATTTGAAATTTATAAAAAACACAATTCAAATTAAAAACAAATTTAAGTATACATTTTTATTTTTAAAAAAATCACAATATTGTTTTATAATTACCTACCCGTTACATCACATACGTCAGGTAATTTATACGTAAAATGCTTAATCCCATTCACAATATGATAACATTTCGTCAGTTGTACAAGGCTTGGCGCAGCAGTCAGCGATGGTCTGTCTCTTTGTCTTCTTCATACCTGCAGCTTTAGTCCCAGGCAAGGTGACATGTGCCTTCCCAATGGTAGGATACTCTGCAGACTTCTTTGATGGTTTTGATCACAAAAACATCCAACGCCGATGATAGCTGTTGCTCACAATGTGTTCTATCGACATCTTGAGATGTGACGGTTACCACGAAGACAAATAAAACTAGTACAAATTGTGTTTTCATCTTGTTTGTTACTTGAATTGTGAAAGTCGAATGTATTTAAAATGATTATTACAGCGCTTTTTATAGGTTGAACTGCTCATTAATATTAGACTGTGCTATCATTTTGACTTATAGGATCAAATCAAAGTGTTTACGTTACGTCATGCCTGTCGATTAGAATATGCGTTTTAAAAGACATTCTAGTATAATCGCCAAAGGAAAATACCATGATATTAAAATTTTGGCATAGAAGATTAAATTGTATTTTTTTATTTAGATAGTTTTGGCACTCTTGCCAATATTACATTACGCCTATTTCACTATAAAAAGCTTTTATTTAGGTTGCAATGCGTATTATTGTATGTTTAGAGTAAATCTTGCAAGCCAATTTGACCAACTTCCCGGTGTTCAATTGAGTTCAAATTTGGTACACCTAGGTAACTGGCATGACCATGCAATAATACGGTTTTGAACTTTTTTGCTAACGAGATGAAAGTTGATTATAGAACTTACTGAACGCAACAAGATAACCTCATCGTATTTGGATTTTTTAGAGTGGTATTGGCTAATACCCTTTGGTGATATTCAACGTTTGATGAAAATGAAAGGGGAAATGGCTATAGGAACTACTGAATGGAATAAGATAATCCCATGGTTCTTGGGCTCTTTGAAATAGTCTGGAGGAGTACTATAACGCACGTGATATTCAAAGGATAATCAAAACAAAAACAGATTAAAATTAGTCTGTGACGATCTCAACATTACACTTTATTTAAATCTCTAAAGCAATGTATTTTCTATAATATGAACCTATTTATGGACGGTCACCCATCCATTTACTGACCGCACCCAAAGTTGCTTAACCTAAAAGTCGTTTGCCGACCACGTGACTATGTGCAACGTAATACTAAATATGGACATAACCCGAAAATAATATTTTTACAAAATCAAAAATTTAGAAAATTTTGTATGAAAATTTCCATAGACAAAGGAAAATTTAAGGAAATTCACGGAGTCAGGTGCCGAATGTCATTGCAGCTGTTTCACATATATAAGGGGTGTGCTGTCGGCGAAGGTGTCTCCGAGCGTATGCTTGGTGAGTGCCTGTCTGACGTCTCTACCCCCGCGTATATGTGGACGGTTTACCAAGGCGGTGCGTTCGGTCGGCCATGCCGCTAGAATGCTAGTTAAGGTTTCCGATCTTCGTATATGGTTTTTATACATATTATTAATGGTTATTGGTGATGAATGGCAAAGAATATATATAAAGTATATATTAAATATATATACAATAATTAACAAATAATGACGGTATGGTGGTCCGTCTATGATTACTAACAAAGAGATCTAATATGAATAATATGATCTATACATGTTAAAGGTAAATTTATATCGTTGAAATATATTGAATATAATTTATTATTATAAATTAAATATTTAATGACGGTTTGTGGGTCCGTCAATTATGAATGTATATATGTTTGATATATATTAAGAAACTAAGTTTACTCTGTTTCTTTAATATTATGTAATATTGTAATTTGGAATATAATAATGTTTCAGAATCTAATGGATTATTTGAAACCTAAGAAGAAGCGAATTCAATAAAGATCTAAAAGTATGCGTTGGGAAGAATTTATGCGTCATAACTAATAAATAATTATATTTCAGCTCTATACGTGTATAATGTTTTGGCGAGTTTTAGTTGACCCGATACATGAGTTTGAGGCTCTGATGTGGCCTGAGTCATGTCTATAGTGTCATTAAGTGAGGCCCGAGGATTTTTAATCTTAGTTGACCCGATACTTAAGTATGAGGCTGCGATATGATTTTGGTCATATCTATAGTGTCCTCGAGTGAGGTCCTTTGACTTTGCTGATGTGATGTTGACATGGGGTTGACTCTGTGGTGCGATTTATATCGATGCAGTAGTTTCCTCAGGTCCATTGCTGAAGCGGCCCCAGTGATACAGATTAGAATTGCTGCGGTGGTGCGACTTAGGTCAATGCCGTGATGTAGTTCGGTTTGTTGCTGAGGCGCTGGAATGTTATATATCGTTTGTAGCAAAATGACTCGTCTTCTTATTAGAGACGCCCCCTTAGCTTAGCAATAGGGATTTTTATAATTGACATTGTAGCATGTTAGGGCAACTGGTTGCTTCTCACTTCGAGATAGCTAACTAGTATTAGACAGTGTGGCCTGCTTAACTCTTATCATGCGTGTTTATCACGTCTTAAATAATGAACTGGATTCGGATATAAGTTTGAGTATTGAGCCAAAGGGTACTTTGTGTGAGCAAGTGCTATGGTTTTTATGATATAAAGTTATAATACGAAAATGACATAAACCAAAGAATATTAGTTGTAAGACAATGCGATTACGAATACGATATAAGCCAACTAATATTAATTATAAGACAATAGGATAATTTAAATAACAATTAGGTAGGGTTAGGTAGGACTTAGTTTTAAGGAATTGCGATTGTGATATTAGAAAGAATTGAATATTATCAATACTATATGAGCCATATATAGTGAAAAAAAAAGAAATATATGTTATAAATATAATTATTAATGAATTTGCTTACACTACGGTGAGGTTATTATAAATACTATATTACACATATATAGTGATAAAAGAAATATACGTTATAAATAACATTATTGACGAAAATACCTTAACAAAGGTGAAGTTTATGATAAATATAAACTCTATATTAACCATATATAGTGGTATGAGAAATATACGTTATAAATGATATTATTTATTATTATTGATGAATTTTACTTCACTAAGGTGAGGTTGACGATTATAGCATTGTGCTTACAGAATGCCGCCTGGCGGTTTAATGTTCGAATACATATCTGAACCAGGGATTTATTCCCTTATATATAATGACCAGGGCTTGTCCCTCAATTATTATGACGTTTTGCCTTCTCATATAAAAATGAATATGAAATATTATGTGACATCGGTCTTAATCGATACTATTACAAAATATCAGGGCTTGATCCCTTTCTATGCTTGAAAATAACAATAATATAAAAGAATAAATCTTGCGTCCCAATAACGAAATCACTATAAATATAAATTACCAGGACTATGTCCTTTCACGTTATAACAATCAAATTGTGTGTCGCAGGCGCACTATAAATAGCCTATCCCTTACCCGGGAGGGCTCGTATATATGGTTGGAGCCCACAGTCGGTGGTGTGTGCGGGGCCATGGACCTTCTCCCGTCCTTTATAGTTTTCCCAGAAAGGGTTAAGTATATAAGGATTGGAGGAGCGGATTACTTTCAGCTACTCGTAAGAGATGTTGAAAGTATAGGGATATATTTATTATCTCACTATTTTGCCTTTATTGGCTTATATAAATATTTTTATTTTGATAATCATATTACACTAATATAATTAAACTATATAATAAATAAGATATTATTGTTTTCCATTGTCGAATTGAACCTGTTGCCTCTGATGCTCTAAAAGAACACGGGTTATTATGATCACAACGTAACAAGGGTCCTGACGGCTAGACGATACACGTGCCAATTTCGTAGTTTTATGCTATTTATTTTCGTGCAATTTAATCATTATTTATTTAAATATATTATATATCTATATTAGATATATAATGTAAGGTAGGTTCAGTCACAGTGGTTAAAGGCTATTATAAAATTGGTGAATACCTTGAGGACACTATGCCTTGGGACTGAGACAGTCACACAGTAGAGGTTTAATTTTGGAGCCGGTGGTAGAATCTGACTTTCAGCAAACAAGTGTAATGCTTTTTGGGTTAAATAAAAATATTTAGTTTGCTTTGATTTGATTTAATATGTATATATAATATTATTATAACTTTATTGTAAACTTTTAACGTTTATAATAACTTTGTAATTATAATAGAATTTAAAAGCTTTTAAATTATAATTTGTATACCCATCTATAATAATATTCTAAATAATATTATAATTAAAAAGTATAATTGTGGGTAGAATAATAAATATTTTAGCCTTAAATTTTACAATAAAATTGTTTACTATTACTGCCAATAGATGGCATTATCGCAGCTGTAGAAAATACGACCATACTGACTCCAGCGCGTCCCGTTTTACCATCATTCCACTAATAATGCATCACCACTTACGGTTCTAGCCCGAACTCAAGGCATCACCATCGCAGGATCAAGCCATCACATCCTCTAAGACCGGGATATGCATGCTAGCCAGCCAGTGTTGAAGGAAGTATTAGAGAAAAGGTCAATATTCATTACAAAATGTGACAGATTATTCATCGTACGGGCGTACGGTCGATTCGTCTGATTTATCAAATTCACACGAATCAAATGGTATGATTGCGCCATGGGAGTAGAACGTAATGATTCATGACTTGCAAACCGTTCCAACCCGTGAAGGTTAACAACATGCTTAAGTCTGTATCGATCACTTGGCAAAACTTCTAAAATTTCTATGGGACCTTCGAATTTGGAACTTAATTTAGTAGTACGAGGCATCGCACTAAGATAAAGTCACCGACTTTAAATTGGCAGAGCGTCTTTACCTTTTATCGAAACGAATTTTGTCATGGAATGACCGCTCGTCTATCCGTTTCTTGTCAACCGATCTTTTTTTTTATATCATGACAGTTGGGAAACAAGAATACGATCCGGCTGATAGTAAGCAGTCACCGCAACCTATGAACGCATTGCCAGCCCAAGGAACAGGAGGGAAGGTATGAGAAGGGAAAAAAGGAAGGGAACAGAGGGGGTTGGGAGATTAGGCCTCCGGCGCTCTCACTCATTGCACGAAACGCAACAGTATCTACTGATGCTGTTACGCCGATTTTCTGTGAGAAGGTAAGTACTTTCCCGATCGAGCCGGCCTTTTTGTGCTACGAGAAGCATGGCTACCGTTAAATCTACTTCATATCCGATCTAGCTTCATATGAGATGTCTGATGGAAAGCTATCACCAATTTGCAATAATTTTATAGCTGTTGGGTAGTCTTTTTCCCTAATAATAATGCAAGGAGACTTACCAGTAATTTTGATATTGTAGGACTTATAGCGAACTAAATCATTAATAAATTATTCGTAATTCCTGTCAGTAAGTAAGTAGGTGTATCTATTAAGTCCTACAAAATACATAAAACGTTCTGAACTGTACGAAATGGTATGTCTATTTTATTAATTGGGTCTATAGAGACCGGCCTAGCACCTGATACTCCCTTTCTCAACCTACACAGAATTGTTTCGTATTAAGAAACCAGTACTGTTTAGGTAATTTTTCAAGGACTTTTTTCGTAGCTAAAATGTTGAAAATTATCGTGATAATAGAATATAAGATTCCATAGACATATTATTACGTGGGACGGTTATTAACTTATGCGTTGTTTTCGTTATTAATCTGTACATTACGTCTTCATAATAACGTAGGTATCTGTAATATTTTTCGGAATAAAATCGCCTTTGATTGTTCTACAGTGGATAGAGTTAGATCACGGTTGCGTTTAATAAGAAGCTAACATTTATCAATTAATGTATCAAATTAACGAGTAATATTTCTGATTAATTATGAGGCTTGTATTTTCTTTTTTTATTCGATTAAGACACAGAATACTATGTAGCCCGGAAAAATGTTAAGTTATCATGAGATTTAAAAGAAAAACGTATTGCAATTACGTTTAGATGTTTGTTACTCAATCACCTGAAAAGAACTAAACTTAGCACACAGATAGCTTATTATATGAATTAACACATTGGATACTTCTCATTTTCTGTGGATATTCGATTAAAATTGGCTACAGATTTGTGTTCTGAACATTATTTACTTAAAAACTATTCATTTCTCTCTGGAATCAATTCTAAAAACAAGCTTTTATTTAAATGCTGTAAAAATAAGAAACAATTAATCAATAAAAACAAGATTATGTAAATTAATAATATGAATACAACTCAGAAATTTGATCTTTACATGAGAGAATCTGAGAAATATATATATTTTATCTATATAAATATATATCTACATGAGACGAAACCTGGTGACAAGCTTTTATATTTTAGTAAAATATTGATGGATTTGATTAAATTTAAAATTTATTTTTTTCTTTTCAGATAATAATAAAATTTTGTAACTGTTAATTTATTTAAATTGTTGTTGATAAAAAGTAAGCTTTAGTTTTAATTAGAAATTTTATGCTTCTCTAGAACGCTATACCTTCGCGCAAATTCATGCAGTCGTCATACTGGGTTTGCGTGACACCCGCCGCTGGGCGCCACTCTGTTCAATCTGTCAAGTTCGTAAGTGTCACTGACGTTTAAAAAAATAAAAACAAAAAATAACTGAGTTGCTTAATTTCTTCGTATTAAGTGAATTTTGTTGCATTACGTGATACCTGCTAGACTTACTGTAATACTATTAACAGATTTGCAAAATCTCTAGACGGCAGAAAACGTAAGATTTCAAGTAATCACTCTTTATAAATTTAAAATGTTTTAAACTCAACTTATTCTTGTCATAAAATTTTACTATGCCAAGCCTCATACTTCTCTGCGTAATATGCCTAAAAGATTTCTCTTTTATTATGTATTAATACAGTGATAAAAAAAATCAGGATATTCAAATATGTCAAACTGCAGGCTATGGTCACTGACCCTCGGGCTTAACACCGTCAAGTCTTACGGTGGAAAGCTTGCTAAATTGACACCTCGTATGATTTTATGGTATGTAACCGCACGATCCGGATGTCCAGTACTCACTGCAAACTAAAGAACTTAGTAATTCTACAGCAGTGGACACCCTTTCTGTGCATCCACACGGCCGCCCTGTAGAAGACCACAGACCATAGGACTTCGCGTACATAGATATAGTGGATATCCTCTCTTGGCCCCCCGAGATAAAGTAGCAGAAATGTTTTTAGAAGTTTTTCTTCCTATATATGGCCCAGGTACTTAAGTTTCCGGCCCATCTGGACCTCGGCGTCGGTCATCAGAGTATGATGTGCGAAATAGGCCGTTAGGAGTTAAAGGGCCGATACATAGTGTAAGTTTAGGAAGTCTAGGCGGTATACATTCAAATTAACTATGTCAACACGTATCTGTCAATTGATTTCATTAAATAAATCCTTTTTTGCAATAGCAATGCGGAGCCGTTTGTGCCAGTTCTAGTAAATCTGCAATTATTATCAAAAATAACGTAGCAAATGCTTGTCCAGACGTAGACCACCCGTAAAATCCTTTTAAATTTAGTTCTCTGTAAATCCGTGAACCGTTTAAATAGTCACGAATCAAAGAGCATTATTAGGGATAAAATTTGCAATCCTATTTTGAGCTGATTTTATTCTCAGTTTACTATAATCATGACTATTGTTATCACATTCACACTAATTTATGTTTATATCTGTCTATCTTTGTTGGTGATGCATATGATACAAATATCTTAATATTGTGCATTGTATTTAATATATACAACGCATTAAAACTATGTCAAATTATAGTGTTTAGCCCGGTTTTTGTCTACGTGATGTGAGAGCTCGCTGTGATATCCTACTTACAGCATAGTTATGTAAATACTAATAAAATAAGTGCTAATAAAAGATTGCCTATCATCGAATTTCTTTATTCCTTTATTTAATTTGAAATTATTGGTCAACTACGCAAATAATTTAATCCCACATTAACTAGTTCATTCATAACAATCTTGATAGAACTGATATCAGGCTGTCCGTCTATTAATACACAAAGTGTAGCAGCTTACAATTTTTCCATAATATCGAATATATTATTTAGGACTAATGAAAATAAATGCATTATTATTCGGCATGTGACGATGCACAGCATCTGTGAGAGTGCGTTATACTTCCCTTTCGAGTTCTGGCCAATCACAGCGACTTCCGGATCTTTCGACCAATGAGCTTTCGACCAATGAGCGCAGAGTAATGTCACGTGGTCACAGATGTCAACTTAGAGAGGGCTCGAACCGTTATTCTTCATACCGTCGTTACTTCTCGAGTAAACAACATCACAAATTTAAGTAAAAGTGAAGTTTTTTTTTTATTTTATAGGGCAGATGACTCTACTCCACCTGATGGTAAGTGGAAATAAAGTCCAATCGCGAAGGCGGCTAACAGAAGTGAAGTGAAATACTTAAATTTAAGATTTTGAAAATGTTTTAAGTAATATATTCAGATTATAAGTGTTTGCATATTTTCAGATTATAAGTGTTTGATAATAAATTATTCCGTTAACATAGAGGGAAGCCATATTGAAGGGTTGTCGGAGCCTTCAGGTATTGGTAATCTACCTCCGGTGTCAAGCGAGTATAAATTTGAGTAATTTAGAATGCTCGGCACCTCCAGTGAAACAGCAAACGCGGTAAGTGTGATATATAAATTTAACTAATCGAATGATTATTTTAACAAATTTATTGTTAAGTTATTATAATGAATTATTGTCTGCAATTACCTGGGGCACATTCGCTACCACCAGGAGAGTCCGGGGCCAGCGGGAAGCCGGTGCCGAGTCCTAATTCTCAATCATTGAGCTTAACGTTAAACATGCCGCCACGGCCATCCCTGACTGTGCATTGGAGCCGCCGCGTTCAACCTTAAGTATATTAAGTACCGCATTTAAAGATCCGACTATTCCACGAATTGCAGCTATATTTAATTCCTGTTTTTGATAGGATGAATTGCTTAATAGAAATTTACAGCAATTACTTGACGGGGTGGCAGTGCCAGATACAGTGTTATCGGCCTTAAGTGTTTTGATGAAATTTCAGCTTTATTTAAGCGAGACACAAAATTTCACAAAACGAATTAAGAAATAATACAGTTTGATTGCGAAAAGCAAGCTGAATATGTAGTAAACCGTCGCGATCGCAACGAGATACATAATAAGAACTTGCGAGAGGGTCTGCGTGAGATACCGCAGAGTTCAAGATGCTTGTTTAGTGAGGCTTTTCTTCAAGCATATATACAAAATACAGGCAACATAGATAAGTGGATTGGTTCAACCCGGAAAAAGAGTCCGTCCAGACGAATACGATCTTAATAATCCAAGTAAGTGGTTTTTCAGTATCGGCAGGACATTCGAGTGCATGATGATGAGCTGTCCAACAAGAATAGAAATATAACGCTAGCTTCTTTAAACGATCTGTAGAATACAGAAGGTCTTAAAGAAGAGAAGCTCAGTTAGTTAAAAGACAGCTAGACAAATGACTCTCAGAGTCGAGTGCAAAAGTGCGATGGGACCACTACTTGTCTACCCATGACAAAGGGGTCTACGCCGGTTCGAAACCGCTCATCTATAATGTCAAAGTAGATCGAATTATTACTCCGCCAACGAATGATAGAGGTAGTGGATTGACAAAATCTATCCTCCAAGATTTTCTCTTCAATGTTTCGGAAGAAAAAGAACTACGAATGAGACATCCCTATATTCAACCTGAAACGATTGATTCAGTTGAGGATGCCAAAGCCTATCAAATTAATAATTGTGTCGCTTCCAGACTCCTCTCTTTCTTCAGACATTAGATTGGGTGTGAAGATAGATCTGTCTTTAGCCACCTTCAAATGGATTAGTATGCCACCAAGCCGTCAACAAGAACTACCCAAATAGTCAAAGATCTTATAGAACAAGGCATAGTCCAGCCAGAAAAACACCCAGGTCCCGCTTACTTACATGTGAGTTGCGAAATCACATTGCTTCTTTTTAAGAATAAGCTACCAAGATCGATTATTCGAAATGACGTGCCTTTCCGGCATCAGCACCACACCTGTTTCCAAGAATCCAAGTAAAATCTTCAGGCTGCGGAAGCCTAAGATCCTTAGAACATCTTGGTTGGCAGAATCCAAGCTGTCTTCAGGCTGCGGAAGCCGTAAGATCCTTGGAACATCTTGGCTGACAGAATCCAAGTTTTCTTCAGGCTGCGGAAGCCGTAAGATCCTTGGAACATCTTGGTTGGCAAAGTCCAAGTAGTCCTCGGGCTACGGAAGCCGTAAGACTCTTGTAATATAAATTGGAAGAATCCAAGTAAAGTCTTCAGGATGCGGAAGCCATAAGATCTCTAGGATAACAATTTGCAAAGGTTTGTACGACATTTCAACAAAAATACTCCGGCATACTAAACTTGTTTCGAAATGGTATAGTGGAGCGGAGCTACATGCTGCTCGATACCAATTCACACAAAACCAACCACGCTTTCCTAGTGACGGACGCTTCGGACATTAGCTGAGGCGCCCAGTTTGATGGAACGATAATATCTAAAACGATAGTCTGGTGTCCAGAAAAAATTGCTTGCAGTAAGAGCTGCAATTAAAGCAGATGCGAAAGTTTTAAGCAACTCTCAAATACTAATTAAGTCACGTTAGCATTATGGAGTGCCATCGTCGTTTTCGAAGTTTGGTATACAAATGGCAGGTACTCCAGATGACTTGCTTGCCTTTCTGACAATCGTACTTTTCATGCTATACGCGAAAAATAGGGCGGAACACGGTGAACAGTGTAAGTTGAGAAATGCATGGGACATCTTAATAACAGCGGAGTGCCTCCCTGGGATACTCGACATCATTGCGTACAATTTATTTCTGCGGAAATTTCCAGCAGAATGGAATCCTGCATCCAGCTTCCAGGTAAATTATCCGACGACTCTACTCCTCAGACAAACGTCTTTTCGAGCAAAGAAGCTAAGGCATTGAGAAATATGTAACGAAAGAGTCTTCTGTTCAGTTTTTCAACGCATTCAACCGCAAGTGGCGGTTTCATCTGGCTTGGACATTTCCACTACAGAGCCTACTATGTATGGATAATTGGGGCTGAATTGTTATTGACAATCAGGTAAAATAAATATTAAGGGCAGCCGGCATATCCGCTGATCCAGATAGTATTTATAATTTTACTAGAAACAGAGTGAAGGTAAATCAGGGCCTTCACATGAAGGCCTTTCAGTTAATTTGAAACCAGTGTGACTTCATATTTAGAATCTAGGGGATTTTCGTGTTGTTCAATTTGAATATCAATCATTGAGTATGGTTTTCAGTAATGATTATAATATAATACTATTATTCTCTGTTACATACCCTTACTATTCCTCTTTTAATAATATCACATAGCGTCGTTTCGTGGTCACCAGGTAGCTAATAAACACTTCTCTCACAGATGCTGTGCATCGTCACATGCCGAATAATAGTACAAGTTTTACAAAACAATAAAACTTGTATTATTTAGCAGACACGATGCACAGCATCCTAATAAGGCCTCCTGGTGAGAGACTCTATGAAGAATAACGGTTCGAGCCCTCTCTAAGTTGACATCTGTGACCACGTGACATTACTCTGCGCTCATTGGTCGAAAGATCCGAAAGTCGCAGTGATTGGCCAGAACTCGAAAGGGAAGTATAACGCACTCTCACAGATGCTGTGCATCGTCTCTGCTAAATAATACAAGTTTTATTGTTTTGTTAAACTTGTACTATTGTACTTAAATTTTAAACTTTTAGTACATTTTTATTTATGTATAATGAAGCTATTGCTAGCTTTAATAAAATGGCTATTTTTTTTGCATTATTGTTATTTGCCATACTGGAATGTCAGCGTCACTAACAACACTGCTTTTGGTACGTTGAGGGTAACTGCCCTATTTCATCCTTTTATCCATCTTCTGTTCTTGGGATACTGCTGGTGGTACAAACTTTCACAGAACTTGGGGACTAGTTACCATCAGACAGACCTTGTTTTCTACATTGGTACTGTAAAAATCTAATAGTTAGGAAACATTGATATTGTATTGTAGCAGTTGTTTTAATATATTTCAAAAATTTTCCGGCTATTATTTCATCATACGTCAAATAGTGTAATTTAGATTCTGTTATTAGAACTTAGACCAACCAATTCAACGTGAACTGTTATTCCGACTTTAAATGATTTAATTTATTTCCGAGCAAAATATTTCGTGTTCTTAAAATATCTTTCAGTAAATTAAGAACATCAAAACGACGTACGGTAATAAACGGTCTTTTCGAGGTCAAAGCCAATAATGCATATGCAAAAACAAACAATTCCTAGTTATTTTATTTCACGGTGTGATTAATCCTCTCCTATCTAAATAGAAATTATTGGCTTTTTTTTTTATTAAACCGTATAAAACTAGGAGTTGACTCGTGAACGTCTTTCTCGTTAGGACCTTTGTTACATTGTATTCATAATAATCATGTTCTTTTAGTGTCAGAGGTAGTAGGTTAAGCTGACTAAAAATAAGTATGGTTTTATTATGTACTATATGTGCTAGCGATAGTTTAATTAGTTTATATGAATACTAGCTTCTGCCAGCAGCTTCGCCCGCGTGAATAACGATTTTAATATTTTTTTTTTACGATTTACGGGCGATATAAACATAAACCTCAATTACACACAAGATGAAACATAATATGAAAGCTCTAACAGAACTAATTACCTGAATATGCTTGCCATGCAGGGTTTACTCCCAGGACATACCCTACCCACAAGAGGAAGTAATTGCTTCGATCATTTCATGATGCTTCTTAATCGTGGTTACAAAACTGCGGCTATTGCGATTATTAATTCTAGTATTACCACCACCTAGTACTAGTATTACCACCGTACTATCTTACTAAAAATATCAAAACTAAATATAATCTTAAAAGCAAAACTAAAAAACTAAAATTAATCTTAATAGCAAAACTAAAATTACTACTAATTGTGAAAATGTACTTGAATCAATCAAAAAATCACATTTATCTGATGCATTGCAAACCAATGACCCCAATCTTATTGTGGAATACCTTACCAATTCTATTCAGCGTTATCGAAACTTTTGCAATAACTTAATTAAAAAACTTAAAATAAATGATGATAAAAATCAACTAAACAAAGCTGCTAATAATCCAAAAAAGTTATGGAGTTTGATTGATAACATTACTCAATGAAAACCTACTAGAGTACCAAATTTGGAGCATCTTAATATCACTCTATCCCACCAAAGTTCTGCAGATCCTGTTAATTCATACTTTGCCTCTGTTGGGCAAAAACTAGCTGAGGAAATTCTTACGAACAGAGTATCCCAACAAAACCTCCCATTAAATATATCCACCAACTGTGACTAAACCTACCTTACTTTATATATATAATATAGAAATAATATATATTTAAATGAATACTAATTAAAATGCACGAAAATAAATAGGATAAAACTACTAAATTGGCACGTGTATCGTTTAGCGGCCAGGACCCTTGTTACGTTGTGATCGCAATAACCCTTCTTTTAGAGCATCAGAGGCAACAGGTTCAATTCGACAATGGAAAACAATAATATCTTATTTATTATATAGTTTAATTATTTTAGTGTCATACCATTATCATAATAAAATTATTTATATAAGCCCATAAAGGCTAAATTGTGAGATAATAAATATATTCCTATACTTTCAACACCTCTTACGAGTAGCTGAAAGCAGTCCGCTCCTACAATTCTTATATACTTAAACTCTATAGTAAAAATATAAAGAAGAGGGGAGATCGATGGCCCCGCACACGCCACCGACTGTGGGCTCCAACCATAGATACGAGCCCTCCCGGGTAAGGGATAGGGTATTTATAGTGCGCCTGCGACACACAATTTGATTAATTTTAAAGGCGTCGGGATGTGACGACCCCATCGCCCGCTGTTGGGATAACCTCTGTCACAGCAGAGATTATTCCACCAGTGCAATCAGTCACACTGGTGGTAGGTCTTTTGTTGCAAGAGGCCGGCTAGGTAGGTACCACCGCAGTGTCCAATATTCTGCCGCCAAATAGTAGTGCTTAGGCACTACTGTGTTCCGGTTTGAAGGGCATTGTACGCTAGTGAAATTACTGGGCGGACGAGATTTAAGAATTAATATCTCGAGGTTGGCAACGCGTGAGTGGCACCTACTAATGGTGCTGCAAGCGCTCATAGGCTGCGGCAGCCACTTACCATCAGGTGGGCCGTATGCTTGTTTGCCAACTTCTAACATAAAAAAAAAAAAAAAAAAATTATATTTATAATTTCATTATCAAGACATCAGTCTAATCTTTATTTATTTCATATTGTTGTTATTTTCATAGGCGGAAGCCACGCATAGAAAGGGATCAAGCCCTGATATTTTGTAATGGTATCAATCAAGACCGAAGTCACATAATATTTCATATTCATTTTTGTATGAGAAGGCTAAATGCCATAATAATTGAGGGACAAGCCCTGGTCATTATATAAGGGAATAAATCCCTGGTTCAGATATGTATTCGAACATTAAACCGCCAGGCGGCATTCCGTAAGCACAATGCTATTATCTTCAACCTCACCTTAGTGAAGTAAAATTCATCAATAATAATAAATAATAACATTTATTACGTATATTTGTCATAGCACTATATGTGGTTAATATAGAGTTTATATTTATCATAAACTTCACCTTTGTTAAGGTATTTTCATCATCAATAATGCTATTTATAACGTATATTTCTTTTATCACTATATATGGGTCGTATAGTATTTATAATAACCTCACCGTAGTGTAGGCAAATTCATTAATAATTATATTTTTAACGTATATTTCTTTTATCACTATATATGGGTCATATAGTATTGATAATATTCAATTCTTTATAATATCACAACCTCAATTCCTTAAAACTAAGTCCTACCTAACCCTACCTAATTATTATTTAAATTATCCTATTGTCTTATAACTAATATTCGTTGGCTTATATCGTATTCGTAATCGCATTGTCTTACAACTAATATTCTTTAGTTTATGTCATTTTCGTATTATAACTTTATATCATAAAAACCAAAGCACTTGCTCACGCAAAGTACCCTTTGGCTTAATACTCCAACATACATCCGAAACCAGTTCATTATTTAAGACGTGATAAACACGTATGATAAGAGTTAAGCTGGCCACACTGTCTAATACTAGTTAGCTATCTCGAAGTGAGAAGCAACCAGTTGCCCTAATGGTATGACATGCTACAATGTCAATTATAAAAATCCCTATTGCTAAGCTAACGGGGCGTCTATAATAAGAAGACGAGTCATTTTGCTACAAACGATATATAACATTCCAGCGTCTGAGCAACAAACCGAATTACATCACGGCATCGACCTAAGTCGCACCACCGCAGCCATTCTAATCTGTATCACTAAGGCCGCTTCAGCAATGGACCTAAGGAAACTACTGCATCGATATAAATCGTACCACAGAGTCAACCCCATGTCAACATCACATCAGCAAAGTCAAAGGACCTCACTCGAGGACACTATAGACATAACCAAAATCATGTCGAAGCCTCATACTTAAGCATCGGGTCAACTAAGATTAAAAATCCTCGGGCCTCGCTTAAGGACACTATAGACATGACTCAGGTCACATCAGAGCATCAAACTCAAGTATCGGGTCAACTACAACTCGCCAAAACATTATACACGTATAAAGCTGAAATATAATTATTTATTAGTTATGACGCATAAATTCTTCCCAACGCATACTTTTAAATCGTAACTGAATCGCTTCTTCTTAGGTTTCAAATAATCCATTAGATTCTGAAACATAAATAATATCTGCGCCGAAGCATTACTTTCGCTATTATATTCACAATTACAATATCACATAATATTACAGAAACTAAGTAAACTTTGTTTCTTAATATATATCAAACATATATACATTCATAATTGACGGACCCACAAACCGTCATTAAATATTTAATTTATAATAATAAATTATATTCAATATATTTCAACGATATAAATTTTCCTTTAACATGTGTAGATCATATTATTCATATTAGATCTCTTTGGCAGTAATCGTAGACGGACCACCATACCGTCATTATTTAATAATTATTGTATATATATTTAATATATAATTTATATATATTCTTTGCCATGCATCACCAATAACCATTAATAATATGTATAAAACCATATACGAAGATCGGAAACCTTAACTAGCATTCTAGCAGCATAGCCGCCCGAACGCACCTCCTTGGTAAACCGTCCACATATACGCGGGGGTAGAGACGTCAGACGGGCACTCACCAAGCATACGTTCGGAGACACCTTCGCCGACACCACATCCCTTATATATGTGAAAAAACTGCAATGACATTCGGCACCTGACTCCGTGAATTTCCATACATTTTCCTTTTTCTAGGGAAATTTTTATACAAAATTTTATAAATTTTTAATTTTTTAAAAATATTATTTTCGGGTTATGTCCATACTTAGTATTACGCTGCACATAGTTACGTGGTCGGCAAACGATTTTTAGGTTAAGCAACTTTGGGCGCGGTCAGTAAATGGATGGGTGATCGTCCATAAAAAGGTTCATATTATAGAAAATACATTGTTTTAGAGATTTAAATAAAGTGTAATGTTGAGATCGTCACACAACCCACAAGTGTCCTTCTTTGTAATACCGACTACTGTACTACTACTATCTGTAATAGCAAAGATACTTGAGAAATTAATTAATATTCATTTCATTCAATTCTTTTCAAAGTATCACATAATCTCACATTCACAATTTGGCTTCAGACCAAATCTATCTACTGAATATGCAATTTAGCCCTAATTTCCCTCGTTGCAAATCATGTAGCACCGGTACGAGATGTTTAGTAGTTTTCCTGGACCTGAAAAAGGCTTTTGACACAGTCTCTGTGCCCATTCTAGTCCAGGGTCTACAGGATATTGGTATTAGATGCTTGCCGCTAAATCTGCTTAGTGACTACGTAAGCAATCGTAAAACCTGGTCAAAATTGGTACAACTATTAGCTCAGACACCACGGTAAATTACGGGTTGCCACAAGGTAGTGTACTTGGGCCTACATTATTTTTAGCCTACATTAATAAACTATGTAATCTGATAATAGACGGGGGTGATATAATTACCTATGCTGACGACACAGCCATTGTTTTCTCAGCCGATAACTGGGAACAACTAAAATTACTTACCGAAACCGGTCTGGTGAAAATAGCTTCATGGTTAAATGCAAATCTTCTCACTCTCAATATAAGAAAAAGTAATTACATCTGTTTCACAAAATTTACTAGCACACAGTCCTCAGATAGCTACAAAATTAAACTTCATACCTGTAATGATCCCTCTTCCCCATATTGCTACTGTGCCGAATTTAAAAGAGTGTATTAAATATTTAGGAGTTATGATTGACCAACGCTTGACCTGGCATCATCACTTAGAGCTTATTATGAGTAGAATCAGAAAACTTATTTGGACTTTCAAAATATTACGACATATAGCTGAAAAAGACCTTATTAATAGGATTTACAAATCACTTGCACAATCAATCATTTCATATTGTATTCCGGTATGGGGAGGTTCATCTAAGACAAGATTCATAAATGTGGAGAGGGCTCAAAGGGCACTGCTAAAAGTTATATTCTTCAAACCATATAGATTCCCAACCGAAAGTCTATACATTCACAGCGGCATCCTGTCGGTTAGGAAACTATACTTACTTCACACCTTACTCAGGACACACAAAACACTGTTCTATGAACCTGAGAAATACACCAACAGGGGACTAGGTAATGTAGTTCCTATTCCTAGAGTAAAATCAGTTTACGCAAAAAGGCAGTACAACAGCCAATCTGCATACTTATATAATAAAGTACATAAACAGCTAAAAATATATCACCTCACTCACTATGAGTGCAAAACTAGGCTAACTAAATGGTTATTAGACAAAAGCTACCATGAAATTGAAGCTCTAGTTTATCAGGTTATGACATAATATTAATAAAATGATAAGAATTCTAAGACTAAATGGGTCGATTTTGCTTCAAACACTAACGTAACACGCACACACACACACACATGCGAACTCTCATACATACTTATACCACATTAATATTTTATAGTTTTTGCTTCTTACATTTCTGTACTCCTTAATAGTATTTGTTCTTCTTAACCATTATACACTTTTATGTTACTCACTACTTGTATTTTAGTCTAAATAATTATAACGGAGTTTTCCTAGCACAAGCAAATTCTTTGCTTAAAAGGAAACTCCAACCACAACTAAGTTTACGAAATAAAGATTATTTTAATTTTATTTTTAACCCTGATTTCAACCCTTTAGGGGTGGAATTTTATTAAATGTTTCAACACTTGTTTCTTTATATTTATTCGTTCACCAAAAAACAAAGTTTCATGTTTCTATTCAAGCTTAAAAAATGGCAGACATCCAATGGCTGATCATAAGGACCTGAAATTTGGAAGGTGCGTTCTTTGCACGACGTAGGCATCTGACAAGAAAGGATTTTCCGAAATACAACTTACTAAGTAGGTAAAAAATGGGGGCAAAGTTTATAGTAGACAACGAGATTTCTTGGTTCTTGGTCTGCTTCAAATTTTGCATAAACCTTTTTTAAATTGAGATTGATGGAAAGTGTGTTTCATATTTTGTTGAAATTAAAACTAAAACTAACGGGATTATATCATTTTCAGTATCGCCTTCACTGTGAACGGAGCTCCATGAAAAATGCCGAATCACTCTATTAAACTGTACAAGAAAAATTTATTTACCTTAGATCTATAAAATTATGGAGTTAAGTTTCATTTCTAATTATTTTTGGTATAAAACCCGAGCAGTTCCTGGGACTTGCAACCCGGGTGTAGGTTTAAGGAGGCCTCCTTTTCGATACGCATCAACGTACCTTCACCTTCACTGCTCGCGTTGCTCTCCCTGCCTGGAAGGAAAGGAGCCTGTCAGAGCTGCTTTAGATGTTCGTTCTAAAATAGAACTCATTGCAGCCCTAGGCGGGCCCAGATCTTTCATTAGGTTTTACTTAATATATAGAGATTTCACTGGTGTTTGACTTAATATAGAGGGATTTCACTGATATACCTCTCGCCCTTACTTCTACAGCATACAAATGAACCAAATAGCCATTTTTGGTCAGTTCATTCGTAAGTTCATAGTACTTATTAATTTTGAATACATGGTCATTGGGAATGTTGGTTTCCCACGGTACCGTAAGTTCTACTAGCACGATACTACATAATCAATTGAAAAATCGAGTATGCAATGTTCGAATAATTCGCTATGACATATTTATGACATATTCATACAATTATATTCTTTATAATGATATGGCAGGAAAGCTTCGAATTGTATAACTATAGTAAAATATTGACAACTGCATTGATCGGTCAAAATTTTAGAGAGGTGCTCATGAATAACTTCGCACGATAAATAATATACTTATTTGAAAATATTTTCTCGGCTTAAGATTTAATTAGGTTTTTATTAAATTTTTGCAATGCAGTCTTTTTCAATAATAAGTCAATGTTTTTTTTTAATTAGTTTTATTATTGTTAAATTAACCACTATAATGCAATGGACTATCATTAAATATCCACTTTATACTATTTTACAATTGTTTTCATATAATTTATTCAATATCGTTATTCATTCTACATTTGACTTCTTATAAAAAAATTTTTTTTTTTTTTTAGGTGGAGAAATCCTTATGGATACCCCGGAGCTGGGGCTGCCGGGGATTCCTACTCACTAAAACTCCACCAGGTTTCGTCTCTACGCCGGGCGACGGCCGGGGGCATTCGTGCTGTGCACTTGACCCCGTCTGGCCGTCGCAGCGTTGTCTGCGTCAAAGACGGACGCAGACCCTCCTCATTTGGGCATGAGAGCGAGTAGAAACCCATAAGGCTCGCTCTCATCCTCGCGGGGGGCCTGTGCAATGCAGGCCACCCACTACGGCAGCCTAGCTTTTTTTGCCGTTGCCCGGATGACCTCGGGCAATGTCAGGTCCATTCCTATGACCGCAACCAGGTGCAGCCGAACAACCGTCCACGCAGGACACTCCTCCAGTGTGTGCTGGGCTGTGTCATCCACCCCCCAGTCACACGACCGGCACACGGGGCACGACTCTCTATACACAATAGTGTGTAGGTATTTGTCGAAGCACCCGTGCCCCGACAAGATCTGCGTCAGGTGGTAGGTGGGCGAGCCCGACTTCCGCTCAACCCACCTCTTGAGCGACGGCTGGATGGCTTCAATGGTCCGATGCCCAGCCGTCGGCTCGAAGAGTGCCTGCGACCACCTCTCCATCATGAACTTACTGCCCTTTGCTTCTCAGAACTCCCTACCCGCGTTGCGCGCCTCTCCTCTCTTCCTGTATAGGAAGGCTGATAACTCCGCCTGCAGCTCCCATGGCCCTCCATGATCCTGCCAGAGCACAGGCCGCCTTAAATCCGATGGTGCGGTATCCTTGGATCGCCCTGATCGCCATGACTCGCTGAGGGCGTCTCAGCAGAGCCCTGTTACTGGCGTTCAGGGCACCGACCCACACCGGCGCGCCATACAGCGCCATGGAGGCGACCACGCCTGCGTAAAGGCGCCGGCACGTCGACCCCGGACCTCCAACATTGTGGAGCAGACGGGCGAGACCCGCCGCGGTTTGCATCAGCTTGGGTCCTATCCGTCGGAAGTGCTCCCCGAAATTCCACCGGCTGTCTATGGTGAGGCCCAGATATTTATAGTGGGACCCCACACCGATGCGCACTCCCCCAACCGTGATGTGAGAGTCGGGAGGAGGTCCCCTGCGCGACCCATGGCAGCAGAATGCGCTCGTCTTCTCCAGCGCAACATTGAGCCCTAGCCTTCTGATCCTGGCCACCACCTGACCTGTTCCAGCAGTGGCCAGAATCGCCGTATCCCTGTAAGTATCTCCGCAGGCAACTACTAGCGTATCGTCGGCATAGCAGACTAAGTAGAGCCCGCGGAGAAGGGCACCTCGCAGAACCACATCATATCCTATGTTCCACAGGAGCGGGCCGAGAACCGACCCCTGTGGAACGCCACGACACACCATATGTCTTATGACTCGGCCATCCCTATTCTGGTATAGAACAACAAGCCCCCGTAGGTAATCTGCAACTAGCCGCTGCAGATACCTGGGCACCCTGTGGAACACAAGTCTCTCCAGGATGCACCAAAACGGGAGCGTGTTAAAGGCATTGGCGATGTCTAAAGACACCGCCACGACTGTGCCACCACGGGAGGTCGACTCATCACACAGACGCATAAGACGCAGACTTTAAGTGCATGATCGCGTCCACCGTGGAATGACCCTCCCTAAAGCCGAACTGGCAATCCGACAGATGTGGACCCATAGTGCGCAGGTGCTCCGAGATGCGGGAAGCCACTACTCGCTCGAAGCACTTTCCCGCCTCGTCCAGCAACACTATGGGTCGGAAAGCCGACGGCGAATCGTCGACCCGGCCACTCTTCTTCGCAAGCACCAGCCTGCCCTCCTTCCAGCATGCTGGGAACTGCCCTGTATGGAGACTGGTATCAAGGAGCGCCCTATATGGCGACTCCAACCCAGCCTCCAGCGCAAGCACCAGCACGCGAGCTTGCACGCCGTCCGGCTCTGGAGCAGTCTTCTTGCCACCAAGCCTCTCCTTTAAGTCGTGGAACTCCCCGTCCGACACCATCGGGGCCTCGACGCTGACCACGTCCACCGACAGACTTTGGGAAGGCAGAACCTCCTCTGATTCCTGAGCAGGAAAGAGCGTCGCTACCGTCCTCTGTAACTGCTGGGAGTCTAGGGTTTCAGTGACCGGGACGCCGTGGCTACGCAGGCGACTACGTACTGCGCGGTACGGTCATCCCCACGGATCCCTGCTGAGCCCCTCCAACAGCTCCTCCCAAAAGCGCCGCTTTGCTGCCCTTATGACCGCCTGAAGATTTTATTTGGCGGCACTGTAGACGTCTCTGAGTCTTCTCTCGTCCTCTGCCAGCCGAACTCTCCTTCGTCGGTATCGCGAGACCGACTTTTTCGCTCTCTTGCAAGCTGCACGGAGAGCAGCAAATTCCTGTGACCACCAGTACATGGCCGTGTCTGACGGGGGTCGCCTGGCGCGAGGCATCGAGGCATCGCAGATGCGAGCCAGTGCCTCGCGCAACCATAGGGCCCTCTCGCTCACGGCCAGTACTGGGGCCGAGTCAGCCTCCCACGCCTGCACAATTGCGGCTTCGGCAGCGACCTCGCGATCAAGACGCGTTACCGCCCACCGCGGAAACCCAGAGGTCATTGCAGCACCAGAGACGGAGACGCCACAGATGGAAAATTGGATATATTGGTGATCCGAAAGCGTCTCCGTCTCCTCTAAGACCCGCCAGTCTCGCACTCGGCTTGCTGTCGCAGGGGACGCAAATGTGAGATCCACAATCGATTCCCCCTGCGGTCGAACACAGGTCGGTGCCCTGCCTCTATTAAGGAGCGTCAGATTCAGGGAAGCCGCCCGCCGAGGATCCCCACTTAGAGAACTTAGCGTTAAAGTCCCCGGCGACGATAACCTGGAGCGGAGCAGCGCTCTGAACCGCGCCTCCCAGTTCCGCCAAGAACGCCTCAAATTGAGCGAGGGTCTTATTAGGGGAGAAGTAGACTCCTACGAGTGCGTACCCTCCCCACCCCGCAACAACAAAGCCATCGCCCCGCTCGCGCAGAACGCATGGCCATACCATACCAAGGCCACAGTGCCGGATAAGTCTGCTAGCCAATTGTGGCGGTCCGGAACCGTGTAAGGTTCCGCCACAATTGCCACTCCCAACCGCCACTCTGCCATGTGCTGCAGGAGAAGGTCCTGAGCAGCGGCGCAGTGGTTTACGTTCGCCTGGAGAACTGAGCAGGCCGCGTTAGGCATTTTCTACCGCCATCGGTTCCTCGCGGGGCGTCCGCTCAGTCACCGGAGCCGCTTTCGGCCCAGAGACTCCTTTTCTCCTCCGTGTCGGGGGCAAACACCCTTTGCCACCCACACGATGCTTGGCTGGTTTGATCGCTGCGGCGCATACCACGCAGTGCGGGGCCTCCAAACAGTCCACCGCTTTATGACCGGTCTTCTCGCAGCGGTAGCAAGCGCTCTCGCGGTCCTCCGCAGCCTTGCATGTCACCTTGGTGTGCCCCAGCTGCAGGCACCTGAAGCAGCGGAGTGGGTGGAGCTCGGTGCGGATCAAGCTGCTCGATCAGAAGACGGCCAGCCGTCAACGTCTTGGTTGCCGCCATCGGCACCTGTGCCCAAACCAAACCAATTCCCCCAGAGCCGACTTTAATCTCTCCTACCTTCACATACTCCGGAGGGCAGACGCACTTTGTGGCCAGTGCCCTCATCACCTCCTCACTGGTGATGGAGTCGTCCATACCGGTAAGCCGGACGTCCACCGACTTGTATGGCCGGACGACTCTCATTGACTCCGGGAGGGCCATCTTTATTCGGACCGCCAATTGGTCCGCTTTCTCGGCGCTCACTGCCGCAGGCATTTCTAAAAGCTGCGCGCCGGTCGCCGTTGTGCGGAACCTGAAGCCGCCCTCGATACCAAGTTCAGGCAGGTTCACCCAGTCCCGCACATTCTTTAATATGTCGGCGTAGTTTGCCTTCTCCTCCGGTGGCGCGGCTATTACCACCGCCTGAGAGCGCGGTGGCTTCGTCTTGCGCTTGGCCTTGGGCTTCTTGGATTCTTTCTCCTTCCTCTTTTTCTGCGGCTTGTCTGCCAGTTTTGGGACCGGCCTACTTTCCCTCTTTTTCCTGGCGGTGACGAGGGTCCAGGACTCTTCACTGGCTTTGGAGACTAGAGGCACTGCAGTCTCCAAGCTTTGGGAACCCTTCTTCTTGGAGCCCGCAGCTTTGCTAGCTCCCGCTGTCTTCTTTGTCAGCGTAGGCTGTTGGGCAGTTACTTTTGCCGCCTTGGCATCGGCGGCCAGCGGCGGCCGTATTCTTTCCGGAGGCAGGCTAAGTCTTGCCCCCAGAGATTCGATGCGGACGTTCACCATGGAGCCTATCTCCAGCATGGCCGCCCGCATCCACTCCTCTCTTTCCGCCGGTCTCACCCCCGGACACAACGCAGGAGCTACCGTGGTTTCCATAGGGGTCGGTGGTGCGGCAGGGATTTTCTCTCGCACTTCCGCTCGGAGCTGCGCAATTTCATTACGCAGTTCCGCCACCTCCCCTTTGAGACGCGCGTTCTCCCTAAAGACTCGCCTCGTCTCCTCCGTCGTTGTGAGTGAAGCTAACTCAGTCGCCCTTTCTTTTATAGACGCCACACTGAGCTTAAAGGTACGGAGAATCTGTCCTTTAAGGTGTGACGACTTGCCTGCCGCCTCCGCAATAAGACCGCACTCCACGTCTATGGCGCGGTGGAGTTCTTCCGCCGTTGCGTTGGTGAGCGGATGCTCTACCCTTAGGCATTCGACACGCTTTTTATTCACGTCCGTCCGCGTTTCGTATGCCTTCTTCTCCAGGTTTTTTATGGCCTCCTCATATTCAGAAGCTGCCTTCTTTTTGGCCAGGTCCTGTTTGGCCTTCCATAATCCGACCCACTGGCCCGTGGTCGGAGGCCTTCTCCTGCCTCTCTTCATTTTCGAGACTTCAACCTCCGTCTCCACGCTGGTGTTGGAGTCCCCGTCACACGTCCTCAACCCAGAACGTGATCGCTTGCGAGGCATTCGCATGCGTTCTTGCATCGCGTCTGAGTCCGGGGTCGTCTCGGACAAGAACGACCTCTCATCTACCATTGTAGCGTCGCTACAACTAGCTGTTGGTGCGGTCTGGGCGGATACCGCCTCCACACCCCCGGAACTACAGCCCTCCTGGCTCAGACCACCCTTGCGAGCGACCGAATGGCGAAGTTTGCCCCCTCCAGATTCGGTGGGGCGGACGGGGCCCGTGGGCCCCGTGTGGGATTCTCCGGCTAGGCCGGTACCCTCCTGGAGTATACTTTCGTTATTTGTACTAAAAAAAAAAAAAAATAATATTAGGTTAGGCTGACGAGTGACGTGAAAATCTTATCTCATGGAGATTATTATACTGAAAATGGACATTATTTTCTCTTCTATAAGTTTTTTTTTTACGATAATCACATGACACACATTTAATAGTAAAAATATTTTTTACATTCATTTTGTTTCATTTTAATTTATATGAAAGCATTTACATGACGTTTAAGCGGTACCTATGTAGCTCCTATTAATATAATATAAGTATTCAAATTGTCGATACAGATTATTTATCGATAGTGATGTTTCCCTATTACGTTTTCTATCTTACACTCCTAAAATCGGTTATGTTGAATTATTTTACTTATTAGTATGGGTGTTTTTGACATGTGTTGTAGTTTTCTATAAGTGTGCGTTTATACTAACACAATATATTTTTAAGGAATGTGTGTGCAATAATTCAATGTAGTGGGTATATATGTGGTGGTAGTGTCGCCTCCCCCAAAAAATGGATGAAATTTTTGTTAGTAAATTGTCATTCATGGCATGTCTTTTTCTATGTTAAATGGTCTAAGGATACACGGCATATCGACGCCCAGTCTAAACTTATAATTTTTTTCTGATGTTTTTTCACAGGTGTTGTTTTAAAAACGTAAACGAGCACTAAGAAACAATTTTTCGGAATCCAACCCTTAAGGATGTGAAAGGGGATTGAAAGTTGAAACAGTTTAAATATTGGACGTCTGCCATTTATGAAACTTGAATAGAAACATGAAAAATTGTTTTATGGTCAACGAATAAATATAAAGAAACACGTGTTGAAATATTTTCTGAAATTCCACCCCTGAAGGGGTTCAAAAAGGTTATTAAAATCGTTATTTAAGTGGGTGAAGCCGCTGGCATAAGCTAGTATTATATATGGGAAAGTAACTCTCTGTCTCTCTGTCTGTCTGTATTCTCTATAAAATAATGGTTGCATTATTTTATAGAGAATACATATTAATATTTACATGATTTTCACTGTTAATCTTTTCTTTACATAGTGTATACGAGAAATATTAACCGTAGTACAATGGAATCAGCAAACGGTTCGTAGACACACCTCATACGTATAAATGTATATAAACTTCACTCAGACACGAACCATAAACGTGATGCGACAAAATATAACTCTCAAAAACATTAGTTATTTGGCCATTAATAAATCAAAGTATTGTTTAAAAAATCTGCCAGTGAGTAAATTTTAATAATATAGTAATATCTTTCGGTTTTCATACTCAGTGTATTCAAGTTTTGATTTTTGTCTTCAACAACAGATGCCGCTGTATCGGTTTATTCCATTACTGAATCGCGGTGGCGTTGTGACGCGTCTGAAATATATAGTGTCGATGAATTTTCGTCTCAAACTGCCTTCGATCTATAGGCCGTACTCAGCCATAGAGGTACCCTGTAGATCCGAAGGCAAAACAAAATATATCAAATAAAAACTAATGCTACGTCTGTAGCGTGTCGGACGATTTTTAACCGACTTCAAAAATTGAGGGTGTTTCGTCAGATTGTGAGGTGTATGTAAATTTGAAGTTTTTTTTCTATGTTACGCTTGGATCAAATATACAACTTTTGGTCAAAGATTTTTTAATATATGTTACGCAATCTGCACGTAGGCGGATGCCCAATTGTAAAAAAGTGTATCCCTACCGGGTCGTTTTATGTATATTCAGTATGGACTTTGATAGCAAATATCGATAGAAATATTATCTAAGCATTTTTAAATAAATCATTACATTATATATGTCGCCGCGCCGATTCATCACTTAATTAAATAACCATAGATAAGTCATAAAATTATTACGTAAATTCTTATTGTGAATTTACTTCATTGACATTAGTAATAAAAGCCATTTATTAAAGAATTAAAAAGAATTCAGATTAAAATTTGATCCTGGCAGCCTTTAATTGTATTTTCGAAAAAATTATTAAAAATCGAAGCAATTTTGAAATATTGTTTTAAAATATGTTGTAACATTAACTTCCGTTGAACGTTTATAAAACAAATGATTTGTGTTGTGAAATCACTTTTTTTGCTTCTGCCTCTCGGCCACAAACTCTGTAAGTAGTCTGTATGGCACTTTTATTAAAAATTGTAATATTATATTACTTGCTTTTCATTCCTAAAATTATCTTGTTTAAATATGTGTGAATTTAGTATCAAATTACCTTACTTAATCTCATAATAATTAAAATTAAAATGTGATACGCAGCGTATTGCTATTATTTTGTTTGAAAAGCATAGTAGAACCGATGACTTATATAGATTCAGCGGTTCTGCATATTTATTTTAAATAACCTCACTTCTGGTATGCGACATATATAATATGTTCTTAAAATTGTACTGTACTGTTTCAATATTTTAATTAATATATTTATTTTTCATATACTTCAATCACTGTTAACATATATTATTGATTTACTATTATTTTTATTACTATTATTGTTATTAGATTATAATTTTGTCATGTCCGCCTGTCCGTCTCTCCATTTGTCTATTTGTCTGTCTGTCCACCTGTGCGCCTGTATGTTTGTCCGCCTGTCCGCCTGTTCGCCTGTCCGCCTGTCCGTCTGTATGCTTGTCTGTCTGTCCGCCTGTTCGCCTGTCCGCCTGTCCGCCTGTCCGTCTGTATGCTTGTCTGTCTGTCCACCTGTCCGCCTGTTCGCCTGTCCGCCTGTCCGCCTGTCCGTCTGCCCGTCTGTCCGTCTATCTGCCTGTCCGTCCGTCCTTCTCTCCGTCAGTCCGTCAGTCCACCTGTCCGTTGGTCCGAATTTCCTGATACTTTCTTTTTATTTTTTGCGTCTAATATATACTATACTAGTAATAATACTAGGAAATAGCGACCATTTCACCGCATGGGTTTTTCAATTTAGTACAACTTTTTTTCCAATAGAGGTTCGAGTATGTGACAGATGCAAAAGGAACAAGTGTGCTAGTAGTAGAGAGAACTATCACTGGTGCTCCTTTGTTGCAAGAGGTCGGGTAGGTAGGTACCACCGCAGTGTCATATATTCTACCGCAAAGCAGTAGTGTCTCTGGCATTACTGTGTTCCGGTTTGAAGGGCACTGTATGCTAATGAAATTACTAGGCAAAGGAGATTTAAGAACCAATATCTCGAGGTTACCAAAATAAACAAAATAAATGCTTTCGAACGAATGTATAGAAACAGATCTCAATCAACATCAGACATAAATAAAGAATAGCAACTAATATACATCGGAAAACAGAAGATCAGATTAAACGATAGAATTATATTAAGTACGACAACCACACCTCCCCCAAGCCGGGTGGTCTCCGTGGGGGATATCGACCACTCCCTTTCAGCTCCAAAAATTGAAAATAATAATAATAACAATAAAATCATACATACAAAACACAACAAAAAACTTTATATCGCTACTTTAAATTGTCTATCATTGAGAACACAAGAGAAACTTACTGAATTAGAACTAGCACTCTCCAAGATTAATTGGGATATATTAGGATTAAGTGAAGTAAGAAGGGTAGGAGAAAGCATTGAGGATCATAGAGAATATATCCTATATTATAAAGGGGAAACAAAAGGAAGCTATGGCGTAGGATTTATAGTTAAAAATACTTAGAAAAAAACATAGAAGAGTTCAAAGGCATATCAGAGAGAATAGCTGTCCTTAATATGCATCTACCTGGCTACAAAAATAAATGGTCTATCATTCAAGTATATGCACCTACCGAACAACTTGAAGAATATGTTAAAGATCTTTTCTACGAACAATTGTCTTCGACCTTACAAGACGCAAACAAAAACGTTATGGTTTTAGGAGATTTTAATGGACGAATAGGTACTAGGCAAACAGGTGAAGAAAGAATTATAGGCAACTTTGGTTTTGGCAAAAGAAGCAAAAATGGAGAAAGAATAATTAATTTAGGTTTCGAAAATAATCTTGCATACATGAACAGTTTTTTCAAAAAGAACCAAAGAAAAAGTGGACCTGGATGTCCCCAGACGGATCATATAAGAATGAAATCGACTACATAGCGACTAACAATATAAAATGCTTTCAAGATGTGAATATCCTAAACCAGTTCAACTTCAACACAAATCATCGAATGGTCAGAGCAGTAATATACCGCATAGAACCGAAAAAAGTAGAAAAAATTTAAGAATACAACCAATTTTATAGTAAGAAAACAAAGTCAGATTAAAAAGCAAAAACATATTAGACGAAAAGTATGATAAAGCAATAAATGAAATATATGGACCACTATATAATAAAACATTAAGAAATAAAAACAGCCAAGTTGAAAATGAAACCCAAAAACTAATAGAAGAAAGAAGACAATTACTAAAATTAAGAAAAAACAAACAAAATCGTAAGATTATATCAGAACTAAATAAAAAGATTAACAAAAACATTAAAAAGGATAGAACAAAAAGAAGAATGGACGTCCTAATCTACCATATAAAAAAGACTGGAGGAGTAAAAAAGCTTTAAAAGAACTTGTACAGGCAAAAAAATGGATACCGAATATTAAAAACAAAGCGGGGAAAAAGGAAACGTCACGAAAAGGTATCATACAGACAGCAACGGAATTTTATAAGGGACTATATTCAGCAGAGCATAGTAGTCCAAATGTAACTATCAATCTTGAGAATGATGATAATGAGGAAGTACCAAATTTTCTCCTGTCCGAAATAGAATATGCTATCAAGAGTCAAAAGAATGCAAAGGCACCTGGACCAGATCATAATTATAACAAACGAGATGATCAAAACATCGGCAAAAATACCAGAAAATCTGAGAAAATTAAGGGAATTATACAACACCATATTACACACGGAATATATAACACCTCAATGGACCAAGAGTATAATCAGACTAGTACACAAAAAAGGAGACAGAAACATCATAGAAAACTACAGGCCCATAAGTCTCATGTCGAATATTTATAAAATATTTTCTAAATTGATCTTGAATAGAATAACTAGAATAATGGATGAACAGCAACCTATGGAACAAGCTGCATTTAAAGCGGGGTTTTTTACCATTGATCACATGCATGTCTTAAAGCAACTAATAGAGAAATCTCAAGAGTATGGAAAACCCTTATACATCGTGTTTGTAGATTATAGCAAAGCATTCGACTCAATTGGACACGATTCGCTTTGGATGGCTCTTTTACACCAAGGAGTTCTAAAATAATATATACGTATAATCAAAAACATATACGCAAATAGCACCGCACAAGTAAAACTAGACTCAACCGGCAAAAAGTTTCCAATAGCTAGAGGTGTAAGACAAGGAGACTCGCTATCCCCAAAACTTTTTTCTGCAATTTTGGAAGATACATTCAGAAATCTAGAGTGGGATAATGGTGGTATAAATATTGATGGCAGACAACTAAATCACCTAAGGTTCGCAGACGACTTAGTGCTTTTAGCGAATGAAGCAGAAAGTCTCCAAGATATGCTGCAACAATTAATGGAAGCAAGCAAAGTAGTTGGCCTTGCCATGAATAAATCGAAAACAAAAATAATGACAAACAGGGAAGAGGTACCTATACAAGTTGACAATGAAAATATAGAGTATGTAAACAACTACACATATTTAGGGCAAATAACATCATTCAGAGACCAAACTAAGTTAGAAATTGAAAAAAGAGTGGCTTGTGCCTGGAAAAGATTCTGGTCTCTTAAGGAGATATTTAAAAGTTGCCACTTTCCATTGACAGCTAAGAAAAAAGTATTTAACTCCTGTATCTTACCTTGCCTTACATATGGTTGTCAAACTTGGGCACTGACACAGAAATATTTACAGAAACTGAGAACATGTCAGCGGGGAATAGAAAGAAGCATGTTGGGGATAACACTAAGAAATCGGTAAAATGCAGGAGAAGTTAGATCAAGTACAAAAGTTGAAGATGTAATACAAAAAATTAGACAATTAAAATGGAGATGGACTGGACACATGACAAGACACAGTAGATTAAAATGGACTAAAATTATAACAGAGTGGCAACCAACAGATGGAAAAAGAAAAAGAGGAAGGCAACACAAGCGATGGGAAGATGATATAAAGAAAGTTGGTTCAATCTGGAGAAGAATAGCAAACAACAGGATGGAATGGAAACAGCTGGAAGAGGCCTACGTGTCACAAGACACGCTGATCACTAAAACTGAAAATACGATGTGTTAGAATTTGAATATGTGTAAATGGCAATCAGCAATAAAGGCTTATAAATCTCGAGGTTGGCAAAGCGTGAGTGGCACCTACTAATGGTGTTGCAATTGCTCATATGCTACGGCAAAGACTTTCCATCAGGTGGGTCGAACGCTTGCTTTGCCAACTTAGTAAAATAAAATAAAAAGTATATTATATTATTTTTATTAGCCTTACTCGAATGTAATCGTGTGATGCGTTACGAATATTCAGTTGAACATAATAATTATATATATTTGTAGTAATACGATTGGATCGTCATACGTTATTTAGATTTATATGAAATTGTTTATGAAATAAATATTAAACTGAAAATACCTTCGATGGAAAATTCCTCGAATCATTCTTTCTTTTATATTCAATCGATACGTCTAGAGGTTAAAAGGTGAAAGTTTAAGGACGCCAAATTACACGTGTAAGCTTTACACGTGTTTTGATTGAGGAAAATTGTTATTTTTTTTTACAGTCCCATAAAGGTGGGTTTTGGAAAACAGGGGAACAGAATAACAGAGAGGAATTTGGAGACTCAGCGATCACGCTTATATAACGAACTTCAGCTGTACAGTTACTACTATTTCACGTCGTGAGGATGTACTTCCCTGCCTTGCCAGTTTTTCTCCTTTTCCTCCATAAAAGGTTGTTAGTTATAATAGTCTACGCTAACTGCTTTCCATCAGGACAGTCGTATACTTATTAACCTTTGCTAGAAAAAAAATACATTTTATAAAATAAGTAATATAGTTACAAAAGCAATTATTCCACTACTCTTGTTATAAGTTTTTTTTTTAATACACGTTATGGTATAATTTTAAATATAGACAAATAAATTAAATTTAAGTGTCTTTCTGTAATTCCAAACTAATAGCTTTTCACTCAATAAAGTCATACGAAAGTATATATGGTTCTTAAAAAAAAAATTTTCAGTCTGTCTATCTCTTTGTTCCGGCTAATTTATGAAAAGGCTGAACCGATTTTGACGAGACTTTCAGATGGTTGACAGCTAATGCTATAAGGAGTTACTTTTATTGTAGAAAACGAATTATGTTTTCGTGCTATAAAGAAAAATAATAAAAAACACTATTTTATGCCAAAATACATTGAATTAAATTAATTGAAACATCGAATCAATTAAATCAATTGAACAACTACATTAGTGCTGCCAATGTCAATTTCAATTCTCAAATAAAAATATTTATGCTAAAAATGGATTTCGAGAAAATTATCGTTTTTATCATGCTTAACACAATTTCATTGGTTTTGAAAATTATTTATTTATTTATTTATACTTTATTGCACAAAGTGCACAAAAGGCGGGCTTAATGCTAAAAGCATTCTCAACCAGCCAACCCTGGACGTCGAAGAAAGAGTGTGGGTAGGCGTGCAAAAATAAAATAAAATAAAAATGTATAGACATATAGTAAAAATAAATAAATAATAAAAATTAGTATTGCAATGATATTTTACAAACTTATAGTATAATTGCATATTATGTGTCGATAGCGGCTTTGTTCGACGTTAGGTTCTTCAATCAATTTTCTTTTTCGAAGACTAAAGAATTCATGCTTATAATTTTTTATAATATTATTATTAAAAGTCTGAAATTGTTTTAGGAAGTTCAATAATAAGAAAATGCAAAAACATTAAAAAGGTCGTAATAGTTCTTTTGACTTTATTCGGTGGGGGGTGCGACATGATAGCATAATAAGGCAAGGTGCTATCGTAGACAGAGAAAGAAGATCCTCCATCGAGTTAATAATGTTATCGATCAAATAGTTGACGAATGCGATGGGCATAACGAGAGGGGGAAGGGGAGGTCTGGCAGGTAACCGCACCCTCCGCACCTCTGGCCCTTATCAAACCTAGATTTTGCGCTGTACTAGTCAATAATCTAGTAGATAGGTGAATATATCGCGGGCGTGGCCAGGTATAGGCGTCGGGAGATGATTGGGGTAGTTATACAAATAAATATATAAATGAATGCTACACACTCAACGGACCTCATTAGGATAGTGATATCCTATGTCGAGGGTCCGGAAACTGTATGGTTAATTCAAACATTTGCTCCGAGCGGGAATCGAACCCGCAACCTGTGACCCTTAAGGCAGGTTCGCTACCGCTCGACGTAGTTAGACACAGGCGGGTGTCGTTTGTTTATATATTTTATATCATAAGTCACAACGAAGCATAATGTCACCAAATATATTCAACAAAGCAAAATAAATAGTATAACAGAAAAATTAAAACGCGATTAATTTTGCATAAGAAAGCAAATATTGGCTGACGTTGGATAGGAGCTGATAATGGTTGGTGTAGGATTGAAAAAATAATCTCTAAAAAATTAATGTTGGTCGTATATTTGTTGTAAAAAATTAATTAAAGAATGGTATTATCATTTATACATTAGTATTTTTGACATTTCGCAAACGAACGACATAACCTCTCCCATCCCTCTGCTAGAAACGCCCTACACAGGTGCGGCTATGCCGGTGTTGCTACATAATGTCTTTTTCAACCATAGAACAGTTACTACTTTTTCTCGTCTGTAAATCAAAAAATATTGCTATTGTCATAATAATTATTTTCAATCAAAATTTGTCCCATATTTTTAAAGATGCTTAAAACAATTTTGTTTTTAATTCGATACTTGAGGGCTTTAGCGAAAAGAGGTCGCTAGAATAGCTATTTTAGGCACAATGGGTGATTGATTAAAATTGCCTCCACTTCTTCACATTTGCGAACTGATTCACATTCTTCACATTTAGGAACATTTATTGAAAAATTTCTATTGGCTGACTGCTTAATAGCAAATGTATTTTTTCTATGTTACAAGTTGGCAAACCGGCATACGGCCCACCTGATGGTAAGTGGTTGCCGTAGCCAATGAGCGTTTGCAGCACCATTAGTACATGCCACTCACGCGTTGGCAACCTCGAAATATTGGTTCTTAAATCAGCCAGCCTCTGCCCAGTAATTTCACTAGCCTACAGTGGCCTTCAAACTGGAACACAGTAATGCCTAAGCACTACTATTTGGTGGCAGAATATTTGACACTGTACCTACCTAGACGGCCTCTTGCAACAAAATACCTACACTGGTGCTTGGTGGTGGACTTGTACTGGTGGAATAATCTCTGCTGTGACAGATCCCAACGCCGGTATGTGACGACCCCATCGCCCGCTGTTTTTACAAGCGTAAAAATTTGGTAAACGTAAGAAGTAATAACTAATAACGTAGTAAAATTCATCAATGTATCGTATAAGCCAATACTTTTTAATTTTTTAATTATATAGACTAATTTTAAAATCTAATTTTTATTGATGGCGTTGTGTAATATTAAATAAAAAGATTTAAAAAACATTTTTGTTTTCCTCCAGCTTATTCGGAGTAAATTATTCAGAGGCCAATAGCTGTGTTATATCATTATAAAATATCTGTCAATGCCAAATCGTATTGCTCGACATAATAAAATATAAAAATCCAATGGAAATACATAATGTAATATGTACCAATAAATTACGCCTTTTTTAAATCTATTATTTTGAAATATTTAATGGAAGTCAATGGAAATTTAGGCTGTATAGTCTTAGATCTTTGGCTGTCAAACATTTTGAATGCCATAGACAAATGTATAAGTAATCAATAAAGCTGTGACCTCTTCTTGATTTACCCCGGGCAAATTTTCCAGCCTCACACTTTTTTCAGCTACATCTACCCTCTGCTAGAAAAAATTCCGCGAGGCTTTTTTAAAAATAAATTTTGAATTTCCGTTTAAAACGTAACTTACTTACCTCCTTACTTTATTTGTATAATTTTTCTATTTTAAAATAATCGCAACTAGTGTCTAAAATTTTAAAGGGTCTCCGCGTCTGAAATATAGTTCTGGCCTAAATTTGAATTTGTTGAGTGCTTAATGTATTCCATGGGCCTTACAACCATAAAAATTGGTTTCTAGCATTACCCCTTGCTGTAAAGGATTTTGGTAAGTATCTAGTTATAATTTTGTTTTAGAAACTCGATTTCAATTTTTTTTGTCAAATCATATTAATTAGGTTCTCAATGCTCAACTATTTTTAGCTCTACGCTAATTAACGCATTCGCTTCTAAAAAAATTGCTTTTAAAAACAAATTCCTCCTTTACAAAAGAAAAGCATCTTTTTTGAAGTTAGTTAAAATAACAACACTTCAAAGGATGTCGACATGTACTTAATTACAATTGAAAAAAAAAATTATATAATGGCAACGGTAACTCATGAATTTTAAATATCAAGTCCAATTAATAGAAGGCTGCAGCTGAACAAAACCAATTGAAAATTTATTATTTGGTAACAGCTCAGGGAATATGACTATATTTTTGTCATACCATCCATCCGTTCAAACAATGACTGTAAAACATACATACAAATTTGAGATTTTTATCAGAGATTTGCAATGCGGGTTGGATTTTTTTTTTGGTTCGGAGAAAACAATAACAACAAATTTTCTTTATAACATTAGGAATAAAATTAGAAATATATAATAGTGAATATATTGCATTTGAGCTCTGCTCAAGGCTGACCTTGAGCCATTATTGATTTCAAGCACCAATATCTGAATTATTTAATATGCACACTTCTTGCTCAGTATTTTATTGGACTGATCAGTAGATTGGACAGAGTTAGACGGGACATTTGTGTTTGAAAGTCTCTAGAAAACTAGTATTTTAAATGAAATGATAAACATATTCAAAAATAATACTACTGGGTTGATATATTTACATAAATATCACAAAATCTATATAAAAAGGTTTTATAGCAAAAATCAGTAATATGTTTTGAATCAATTTCTATTTAAAAAAAAACAACACTCTTAATTTAAAAAGGCTTGCTCTTGCAAATTGATTGCTCAGCGATTATTTTGTGTCTGCAAACAAGTTTTGCCAATAATGTTGCTGCGGTTCTTCAAACTGGTAAGATGATTTGCTTTAATGTAGGTTCTGTAACACAGCTGAGCTCTGTTCATATCTGATGGGTCTCATGGATTCCATACTTATCAAAATAAATAAATAAAATATAATATTTTAAATTCGATTCCTGCTATGCGACAACACTTTGTTTTTAAATAAGGGGTGAGACATACTTTATAGTCATGCATCATACAATTTTGTACATATTCCTTTTTATTTAATACATTTTTAGATACAATAGCTTTTGGCCGCTTGATTCTGCTGCACTTTTATAATACAGAAAAATTCAACTACAACTCGCACCTTAAGACTGAATACCATTAAAAGAGATACAATTCAATCAATCAATTTTAACAAACCAACAGACAATTTCATCTTTTTTAGTTTGGAAAACATTTGAACAGCCCCAATATTTTATAAATATTAATCCCTTTCTATATTTATATATAGCACATAGGTCCATTATATTTTTATTATATAATAGCTGCGCCCACGACTTCGCTTGCGTGGTGTGCCTAATTTTTCCAAAGCAGTCCAGCCATTTCAGAGATGAGCCAGAACAAACAGAAAGACAGATAGGCAACAAATTTAAAAATTGTTTTTTTTTCTCATATACTTTCATATGTATTAATGATAAGCTTGAAATTTTAAGCCAACACTTCAACTTTAATTATTTTTATAAATTAGAGTCATGAAAGTTAAAATCGGGAGCCTTTTGATAAAGGCCTTTTTTTATGGCAGAAATAATCTAATCTAATATATAAAATTCTCGTGTCACAATGTTCGTTCCCATACTCCTCCGAAACGCCTTGACCGATTCTTATGAATTTTTTATGCATATTCAGTAAGTCTGAGAATCGGCTACTATCTATTTTTCAAACCCTGCAGTGATAAGGGGTGTCCATCCCAAAATTTTTTATTTTATTTTTTGAATAAAATTTTTATTTTTTATTTTTTTATTATGTGGCATTGAAAAATACATATGACCATACATACACCAACCCCTGCTTTTTAATAGCCTTATTAGTCAATCAAAAACTTTCACCGGTTAGAGGGCGCTGCTATCGGGTCCCAGATTTTTTCGGGGCAGGACAACGTCTGCCGGGCCCGCTAGTATTTATATATTTACATGTTGTCATTTATTATAACTCAAACAGCACATAGCATAATCTACATTATTATTTCTTATTGAAAACATAAATATATTTTGGCCACTACAATGACTATAAAAAGAACATAATTTTTATCGCTGAAATAACACCTAAATTCTAGTTTTTTCAACTATAGCTACTACTACATTGTTAGCATTGGTATAAGCTTTGCGAACCATATTGTCACATTCGTAGGATACTTTTTAATATTTTAACGGCATTGTGAAATATAACTATTTAATAAATTTACTACCGATTATACTATTCTGCACATGAAGGTTTTTTAAAAATCTTTATTTTTCATTTACATTAATTTGAGAAACAATATTTTTATAATCAGTATGAAATATTACATTAGCATTTCATGCAAATAAATACCATTTTAAATGATCAGTTCATATTAAATGTGGAAATTATTATTGTAGAATGCTAAATCAGCTAGGTAACTCAAATGAATGCTTTCTTGCACTTTTATCACAGACGTCTCGTTAAAGTCTCGGATAGGAATAAAATAAACCATGTCAAATTCAACCCCGAAAACATACAACTTTGCGGGTTTAAAATCTCTAGTATTTAGTCGTTCATTTTATACTCGGTAAATTTAAGTTCATCAGATTCTTCTCTAGAAACAAAATATATGAATAAATATACGCAGTAAACAAAGCAATCATAAACAAGTGGTGCGGAAGACTATACTTATGTCAATAACAAATTACTTACAAAAAAAGTTGATTGACTCGATTGTAAGTAATAGGGCCAATTGACATAATATAAGGTCAAGTGAGGAACGTTCATAAGAAAATGACGCATGTGCCATACAGAGCTTATTTAATACTAGATGCGCCGGCGGCTCTGTGTTGTGCCGAATTTTCTTAAATAAAAGCAACCTAAGTTACTCTTTATAAAATCAACTATCTGCCAGCGATAGTCCCGTTAAAATCGGTCCAGCTGATTCAGAGATTAGGTGATTACGTATCCTAAAAGTGCATAGCCTCTTTAGGCTTCATCTTCCAATGAGGTAATAATAATTATAATACGATGACTTTCGAGACATTTTGTTTAAAGAGTATTTGCTCATGTTTTTAAGTGAGTGCAACCTTTTTTGATTAAGCCTTTCACTCCCCAGGGGTAGAATTTTTGTAAACTTCTTTCCTGTCGGATGTCTACGTCATACAAAGAAGACACCCCCAATTTTCAGATCTTTATGTATAAAAATAAATTTATAATACGTATTTCAAGTAAGATTATCTAGTGAACCAAGATAATGAATATGACGATTGGATGTAAAATTTTTGAGATCAGTCATACAATGACAAACGTAAGACCAAAAACGAAATTCATCTGTTTGTGCCTCATTGTAATAGAGATAATGTTAGGGTTATCTATTGAATATACAGATGATTATAGAGTATGAATAATTAATATACGAGTTAAAAAAACCTATAAATTTTTCTTATGACTTTTCAAATTTTATTTACTAAAGAATACGTTTCTTAAATCCATTGTTTTCTCATTTGAGTAGTTTTTGTCGAATCATTAAATTAAATTTGATCTTATCAAATAAAATATGTAAGTGTAGCTGTACAACGTTCGTCTCGTTGGTTATATTTCATAGCGGCAACGTCGCAGTCTCCCTGGATTTTATTGATTGCTCTCGATTTGACTACGTCATGCGCACAACGTAATTTCTCTCCAACTACTCGCACGTTTTATATAATATATACTATATTATTTTATTTAATATTACAATACACTACACTTATATTATTTAATATTAAAAGTATATTGAAAAGCCGAAACGAAACGAATTTATTTCACGTTTTTTTCTACATTTTAGTAGAAAGCTTAATAACATCTAAACAGCTTAGGACCTCAAGTAAAACATGGTAATATAACTATTCAATAGTCTTAAAGCAGTTATTTGGGACTGATCTATTTATCTAGCCTGAATCTTTCACTAATATCTGTGACTTTTCGAGACTGAGACCGTCCTTAGCTCTTTTTTACCTTGACAATACTGGTCAATAAATTAGACCAAAAATAAAAATTACTCTACGGCTTCTTCTAAAATGAGACCAGGCTTCTCCTTACGATGCTAGTCTAGTAGACTAACGGCCACATCAACCTTCTCTGCAGCTTCGATAATGGGACATATTTGATCCGTCCATTGCATTGGATTCCTGCCTGCCGGTCTCTTCATCCAACTTTCTCGATGATCATTTTTTGAATATGATTATTTTACCCGGCGGCCTATAGGTCCAAAGAACTCAAAAATTATACACAAATCTGTGTTTAGTATTATCTTCATCTCGATTTTGAGTTTGGAAAGTACCGCTAAGTTGGTTCTGTGTGAGTTCCGTTATGATATACGTTACATTTTTCTTTAGCACCTCGACAGGCATTCGAATGTGTTAGTGATCTTTCACTTAGTGCGTCGGTCTTTAACACTCGTGAAAACTTTAAAATAAATCAGACCTTTTGATGACTCTTTTACATTTGATGTCTTAAGCCATATTCCTTACTCCTGATTCTAGGGTCATCTATATCATCATCATCTAGGGTCAAATCAAGGTATCTAAGGTCGAAATCAAGGTATCGAGTCTGTCCTTTTTTTCAAAGACGAAGCCTGAGTACCTACTCATCTTTTGTTCCCATCCGCTGATGCTGCAAAGGCCAGTATGAGTTTAGATAATAAAAATAATTATAAAGACAGCTGAAACTAACACAAATGAGTTAAAAAGGCTTAATAAAACTAATATAAATTATTTTATTGATAACTTCGATAAATAAATTGGCAATTACTGTCACTTAACCTTTTGACTCTCGATTTCTAAATAGTTGCAATAAAGTTTTTTTTGTACCCTACAAATACGTGTCGATATTATTATATGCGTTAAAAATTTCTTAAATCTGATTACTAATAACTAATAAAATTTAAAATAATTTCTTCCTAATTGATAGTAAATATTACGCAGATTTGAGACCTTGGTGTAACCATTGATATAAGTAATTAACGTTTATCAACTATATTAATAAAATCTGCGAAGAAGCTGACAAGCTTTTTTCTATTTCATTCGCGGTAACGTAACAGTTTTTTTAACAACAACAACAGTTAACAAGTCATACTTTATCGGATCGTAATTTTTACAAGATGACCATGAAAAAGTCCATTTTCATATCGGGCACGGTGGGGTCAGAAACTCTGCAGATTAGGCTAGCAAGGGCTATTCTTGTACACTATTACTTGTACGTGGATAGTTTTATGATGATTTTGAACTCTGACTCGGTATGCGAGCTGGCCTTGCTGTAAGCTAACTTCAGTATGAAGTTCTATGAATGAATAAATGAATAACGTGTGTAAAATGTATGCCGAAAGCAACCACCACTAAAAAATAGTCGTTATTAATAAAACCCATTTAATCTGGACGATTTTTAAACATGGAGCGCAATGCAAATATGGTCCATAAACGTTACATATCTAATGATAGAAAGGCAAGTGCAAAAAGAAAATTGTTATGATTGTATTGGAGTTTAGTAATAGCAGATAGACTTTGATGTTATTATGTAATCTCTGCTTCTGAACTACTTATCTATCATCCATCTTCTTTACCTATTTATATTTAGTTTTAAGTATTATACCGTGTCAAGCTATACATACTATGTTTTCTATTGGTTGACAAGTTTATTTACTGTTTATGTATTACTAGCGGCCCGTTCCGGCTTCGCACGGGTATAAAATATATAGCCTATGTCATTCACTGAAAAAAAATGATTAAAATCGATCCAGTAGTTTTGATTTATTCATTACTGCCCGTGGCCAGCAAGCGTTTAATGTAATTATTTACGACATCACTTTCGAAACCTCAAAAATAAGTTTTTTTTCTCCACTATTTAATGGATATTATTATACATATAAACCTTCCTCTTCAATCACTTTATCTATTAAAAAACTGCATCAAAATCCGTTGCGTAGTTTTAAAGATTTAAGCATACATAGGGAAACAGAAATCGACTTTATTTTTTACTACGTAGTGATGATACTAATTAAGAGTATTGTACACTCAGATTTAAACTAAAAAAATATTTCAGATATAATTTCGAATATATATTAAGATATAATTACAAATTCTACATATAATAGCATAATCACACCAATTCAGCTAGCGACTCTATGAGCGAATTGGTGTCTAATGTTTCAATAGGGCTGCCGTTAAATAACCCGAAACTGTTAACACTGGCTTGTGTTGTTGAAAATATGTTTAAATCATATTATAATCTGAATATAAGTAGGAAAAAGACTTAAAAATTTAACATACAACAAGTTCAATTGTTATTTTTTCTATCTACAGCATGAGTTCTCTTCGGTGGTGCGATAGACGCATGGAAGCTTGGCGAACTGATCCTGTGCTGCACTCCGTGCGTGCGCAGTTTCGCCTTGCTCTACCGTCATGGACCGCGTGTGCATCACGTCGCCGTCGGATAGCCCGATTCATAGGCCGCTCGAAGGAGGGATCTGCAGAACCACTGACACCCCTGTTACGACGACCTTAAATATGCAAGATACAAACTTGCCTGAACCGTGCGCGCTCCCCTCCACGCCTGAGAGTGAGCCCTGGCTACGCGATCCCCTCAATGCTAGTGTTGTGCCGCGTAAAAATGAACGATCGTTACATGTTCAGTTTCATACGCAATCCCTGCCAATTCAGGCCCCTTTGGCCAAATTCAGCTCCAGCTCTATCTTTGTAGACGAGGAAGGGTCGGCTGCGGAGAATCATGCCCCTGATGGTGGTTGGGCATGGGTCGTCGTTTTTGCCTCTTTCATGGTCAACCTCATCGCTGATGGTATAACGTTCAGCTTTGGCGTTTTCTTCCCACATTTTTTAGAATACTTTGGTCAAGGAAAGGGAAAAACGGCATGGATAGCAGGAATCTTTATGGCAATGCCGCTACTTTCCGGACCTATCTCGAGTTTCCTCACGGATAGATATGGATGCAGGAGGATGACTATACTTGGATCCCTTTTAGCGTCTTTGGGCTTCGTTTTATCCTCTGTTGTACAAAATATGGAGACGCTGTTCATTACATTCGGAATTTTGGCTGGATTTGGGCTCAGCTTATGTTATGTGGCAGCTGTGGTTATTGTGGCCTATTATTTTGATAAGAATCGTTCCCTTGCCACTGGGATTTCTGTCTGTGGAAGTGGAATAGGAACCTTCATATTTGCGCCCCTATCATACCTTTTATTAGATGAGTATGGATGGCGAGGCGCTACTTTAATAATGGCGGGATTTTTCTTGAACATGGCCGTTTTTGGCTTACTGTTTCGTGATTTGCCATGGACAGTTAAAATGAATAAAGAAAAATCAAGGAAGAGAAGATTGAAAAGAGAAAAAAAACGAAACAGACGGAGATTGGCATCAGTGGATAGTTCATCGGATAGTAAAAGTAGTGCAGCTGGTTCTACCAAACTGACGTATGCAGTAGACATTGAAATGGCCACTTCTTCAAAAATACCGAGATGTAGTTCGCTAGTAGAACTACCTACATATATGACTAAAGGTGAAGGAATTTCAACTGAAACCTTCGAATTGATATCTAATAAAGGTCGAGCGTACGCTATGTTAGCACGTAATAAATTCCCAGGATTGATGCCGTCGAGAAGCTTCAGTGACAATGGAAGATTACACGAAAAAGCTCTATTAAAAACAATTACTTCACAGCAAGATACCATTTCTCCTGGTTCTCTGTCGCCGGTATCTTTGCCGAGCCCTGTAGGATCGAACGCTATTGAAACCTTGTCGCCGAAGTCTATTACCAGTGCTCCGAATTTAATTCCAGACCCAGCAAAGAAAAAAGCATATCTGCCCCTTTGGTTAAGAATACAAGCAGCTGCATCACGAAAGAAACCAGAAACTTTCACAAGAGATCAAAACGCATACGAACAGTCATTGACGTATAGAGGAGCGATGGTCAATATAAGACGGCCTAGACCACGTGCGACTTCATGTCCCAATATATATACAAATGCAACGGCAACTAATGAAACGTATAAGGTAAATTGTGAATTTTTGGTCATTTTGCAATTTTACTTGTATACATAATTTAAATAGCTCATGTAATTTGTTATATAGAATAATGATTGCAATATTAACGACAGATCTTGTCAATTATAATATATATGCATATTTTATTTGTTTTAGGAAAAATGGTACTCAGCTCTTTGGGACGTATGGGATATGATACTTGATATTTTGGATTTCTCTCACTTTAAAAATATCAATTTCCTCTATTTCTCTATATCAAATTTCTTGCTATACTTGTGGTACGACGTACCTTATGTATATATCGCTGATAACGGGATGAACTTGGGATACAATGAATCGCAGTCTTCGATGTTAATATCTATCATTGGAATCTTAAATATGTTTGGAGAGGTGAGTAATCGGACAAACTATTATGAATTCCAAGCCTTTACCATACCTGTTTCATTTGATTGGCCGTTTCGAAGTACTAGCCCTCATAAAGAACTGAAATAACAGTATCTGTATAACAATACATGCATGTCTTTTGATAACTGAGAAGAACAGACGCCCAAAACCCTACTAATCTAAATCTAATCCTTTTCGTTTCCTCTCTTATCTGAGCGCAATGAATTTCAATTCAGCACAATGAGTATCCATCCTACTAAACAGTTTTGACTAATATTGTCTTAATATCTCTACAGGTCTGCCTTGGTTGGGTGGGTGATTGGGAGTGTGTGAATCCAGGACTGATATATGCCGGTTGCATGATATTATGCGGCCTTGTTTCGTTAACCATGCCGTTTCTATCTGCGTATAGTTCGATGGCTACTGCTGCTGGAGCCTTCGGATACCTCATCTCTGCTAACTACTCCCTCACAAGCATCATCCTTGTAAAACAGATAACGCTTCAAAGATTCACAAATGCATATGGACTTTTGCTAATGACTCAGGGTTTGGCAAATCTAGTTGGGCCGTCTTTTGCCGGTGAGTTATATATTTCAAAAGCTTTACTTATTATTGTAAATCTCTATAGCTTTCAACTCCTTACCACCTTCATTCTTGGAGAATAGATCACACTATGGACTATTGCTTTTAATTCAGGGCTTCGTGAATCCAGTTGGACCGCCTTTGGCCGGTGAGCGACGTATTTTATTTACTTTTCATTAGATCCCATTTACTAACCAAAATCATTCTACTAGAATAGATTTTATAGGAGAAGCTTGCCAATGCGTATGAAGTGGGTTTTTATCATTCAAGTTTTGATTTACAATATCGTTGGGCCACAATTAAATGTTTCTGAAAGTTCGTTGTTCTGAACAACTAATATTGGTGCAGCACACCTGCGCTTATGCTGCTGGTAACTTGGGGTTGGGCGGATGTTGAGTTACTTTTTCTGATTAAAAAGGTTAAATGATGCTTTAATAAAGTAGCGGAGAGGTGTGGCTTACCATACATAAAAAATATTTTTTACAATCTGTAATGAACACGAATTGACCATTAAAAAAATGTAATGATCAATTTTGCATCATAATAAAAATTTATAATATCATGCACTCATTAATTTTTTTTCGTTTATTTGTAAAACAGCCTCGATTATTTCTTCACATAATTCGTCCATCTTTTTAGCTAAATAGTAGATAGCCAACGACTGAAAAATTCTGTAAGTGCGTTCAGGAACTAATACGCCACTCCGCTGTGTTGATACGCCTCGCTGATAAAGTGTCGTTTAATCTTATTATAAAATTAGTTTCTGCCCACGGCTTCGCTTGCGTTTAATTTGAGGAAATAAAAACATTCTTTGTATATAAAGCTTAAAATGTTTTACACTTTCTGGGGTGTAATTTTAGCAAATGCTAAAACACTTGTGTCTTTATCTTTGATTGTTGGCTAAAAAAGCAAATTCTGTGGTTCCTGTACTAAAACTAACGGACTTCTATGCATACCTTTAACGTCCTTTTACCCCTTTATGAGGGTTCTATTTCGAAAAATACTTTTTTTCTTCGCCTACGTTTTAAAAACATCACTTATAAAAAATCAGCGTTCTAGCTCCAAGGAATTAGGCAGGGCATTGGTGAGTCAGTGAGTCCGGTCTTGTCTTTTTATACATAGCATAGATATTATTACTAATAAACTTAGAGACGATAATTTTTTCAATTCATTTTTAGAATAATGCACTTATTTATTCTCTTTAGTCATGTTTAGATATGTATAAAAAGGTATGTTAATATATTCTTTTAAATTTCAGGTTGGCTCTATGATTTGACAAATTCATATGATTTATCATTTTGCCTAGCTGGTGTATTTATTTCATTATCAGGTTTCCTCTTATTAATCCTGCCAATTCAGGATTTTATAAAAGAAAAGAGGGTGCCTATTAACGCCATAACGCAAGCCAATATAGAATCACAACTGAACGGGAACGCTATAGAGGAAGGCAAATCTGACGATGAGTCCGATGATATCTAAAAATATCTATATTTATTGATTTTAGACAAACTTATATGTTATTGCTAAGTATTTATATTCCGTATGGAAACAATATATTTAAACAGTATTATTATAATAATTATATAACTTATCAAATCTAAACATCATAATCGTAGAAATATCCATGTTTGTGAAATCGATGTCAAAGATATAGATAATTCTAGAAAGTAAATGTAGGTATAACGATTATATAATTGAAAGATAAACTTTGAAATATAATATACAAGTATGAAGGGGTTTATCTACAAAAGGAACAAATACACCAACAAATGTTAATTACTAAGCCTCAATAAAACAACGATTGAAAAATTGAAAAATACAACGATGGTAGCATTAATATTTTGGTCATCTTTGGGCTTCTAATTTAAGACAAATCGAGTGCAGATGAAGATAAATAAGAGCAAAAGTCTGTTGACAAAAGTAAGATGCAAACAATTTCTAATAATATATTTAAAGAAACTACATTTTATATAATCTGTTAAGACGTATAACCTTAAATTAATTGGAAAAAAAAATACAATTGCAGTATTCATATTGTACACTCACAGGTTATAGGTTTGAAGTAGAAAAATTAAAAAAAATCTCTAAATTTCTTTTCGGCAATAATATTGTGGAATACTAGTGATTTCAAAATATTGAACATACAATGATTTAATAAAGGTTTTCAGCAGGCATAAATATAAAGCTCAATAATATTGTACAATAAAATTGACGGTCGCCTTACGTATTTCAGTTTATATATTTTTTATACATTTGATTTGCCTTAAATTCTAGTCCCGCTATAAATTACTGATGGTTACTTAAATTTTGTAGAGAAAAAAAAACAATTGCAGAAAACTTGACGTTGACAACCCGATATGTGAATTCAAGATTATATAATGAGAGATTTAGTCAAAAACCTCTAAGAGACCCATCTTTATAAGCAATTATTGTACTGATAACTGCAGGATAAAAGGTAATAGACTTATGGTAACCAAAAATGTTGAGATCCTCTGAACCTGAGAAATTGTTTTGTCAACTAAATATTATTATTTTATTAATTGTTATCTTAGCTATTATAGTGAAATTATTAGATATAACAATAAAATTATTTAATTTAATAACTTTATTCTTTTTTTTTCAGCGATAAGATGGCAGAAAAGCTGACGGCCCTATTTTGGACAAAGTTTTTTCCCATACCGATAACACCTGCAAGTTAGACATGTTAAGACAAGATATAGTAGATATGGGGCACGATCTCTCTCTTCCTACACTGATAGCTGCAATGCTCGGAAGTGAAAGATCGTGGGAAGAAATGTTGACCTTTTGCGAAGTTGTCATAACCCAAAAGGAAACTGCTGAGAGGCAGAGGGAAATCTCAAGTGATCTTCCGATCCGCAGGAGGAGAACAGGGCGTCGAAGGAGACATTTTCTCCTACATCCTCCTTGACAGGGGCTTAGATGACGGATCCGGGGAATCTGTCATCTGAAAGAATAAGCCTCGGGTGATCATCTATGGCTATACCATACGGCGTAAAGTCGACATTACCGTCCGTGAAGACCATTATCTCTTTGTTTGAGGCCTCCTGAGGAAAGCTAGCATCGCCGGTACTGCGGAAGATTACGAAAGTGTTCCCGAACCCGGCGGCTAAAGGTGCCGAGAAGGAAACCGTGGGGTTTTAGCCGGCAGGAGTCCGGCATAACCTATCAAGGTATCCATGATGGATTTCCCCACGGACAAAAAAAAAACAAAAAGATATAGTATTACAACATTAGAACTATTAGTCTTGTTACATACAAGCTACTTGCAACAACCAAAAGACGTCGCCAGATGAAACTGGTTACTAAGAAGTTGGCTGTTACTAAATAGATATGAAGTTTTGTATCTCTGGCAAGTGGCTCGTGTGTGCCAAGCCTTATTTTAATTAAAGTATTAGTGTTACGTCGTGTTAGCCCATGGGAAGGAGTCCTTTAGACTAGACTAGACAGGACTAGTCCTGTATCAATGTGCTAATCGCAATATATAATAAGAAAATAGTTTTTAAAATAGCAGTGCAATTAACACTTAGAAATATTTCAATTCATTGATTAGTAGATTTTTAGATGTCTTAACTTCTATGTGACTATATCCATTTGTCTAATTCGATGTGTTTAGAAAATCTAAATGTTAGAAGTTTAATAACTATACTACGGACACTTGTGTCTAAATTATTAATAGGGAGTAATAAAATAATTATAATAATTGACGGTATTGTTAATATAAACCTAACTTGACTTGATACAACGATTATTCGTCTCTACCGTCCTGTGTACATATGTTAACCGCAAGATATAATTATATAAAGAAATAGTTTTTTAAATTGCAGTTCAATTAACACTGAGAATTAATTTCATTAATCAATAAGTAGATTTTAAGATTTCTTAACTTCGGTGTTTTTTGAAAATCTAAATGTTCGAAGTTTAATCACTATACTGACACTTGTGTCTAAAATAATAATAGGGAGTAATAAAATAATTATAATAACTGAACGTATTGTTAATAATAATCTAGGTAGACAGGACATTGTAATAAACAACGAATTTTTGAGATACAACGATTATTTGTCTCCATTGTCAAGTGTCAATTGTATTGACTGCAAAATATAATTATATTACAAAATAGTTTTTAAAATTACAGTGCAATTAACACTTAGATTGAAATAAACTAATTAATAAGTAGATTTTGAGATGTCTTAACTTCTATGTGTCTATACATTTGTCTACTTCGGTGTCTTTTTAAAATCTAAATGTTAGAAGTTTAATAATTATATTACTACACTTGTGTCTGAAAACATGTAGCAATAAAGTAATTAAACTAATTGTGCGTTTTATTTATAAAACTCTAATTTCGCCTTCTTGAGTTTAATAATCATGAAATATAATTCTGAAGACAGGTATATATATTGACAGACAGATAATTATATTGTGAATCAGTTATTTTGAAGTTATATATTTAAAAAAATTAAAAACCTTAATTTTTCTTCAAAATTATTGCATTTTGTTTTTATGTCTTGTACCCATTGATCTCTTTATAACTAGGTAGAGTATATGACGTAATACTTTTTTTATAGGAACATTATTTAGTGAATTGAATGAGTAATATTGAAGTAGTTCCAGCGCAGCAGAACGAGTTTCTGGTAAATAAATAATATCGAAGCTACAAAACTAAATCAAACTGAAATAATCTTATTTGTTTCCATTTTTTTATGTTACATGTTGGCAAACAAGCATACGGCCCACCTGGTGGTAAGTGGAGGCCGTAGCCTATGAGCGCTTGCAGCACCATTAGTAGGTGACACTTACGCGTTGCCAACCTCGAGATATTGGTTCTTCAATCCCTTCTGCCCAGTAATTTCACTTGAGTACAGTGCCCTTCAAACCGGACAACTGTAATGCCTAAGCACTACTATTTGACGGCAGAATATTCGACACTGCGGTGGTACCTACCTAGCCGGCCTCTTGCAACAAAAGACCTACAACCAGTATGACTGATTGCACTGGTGGAATAATCTCTGCTGTGACAGAGGTTATCCCAACAGCGGGCGATGGGTTCGCAACAACCCATCGCCTTATTCTAAATATTATTATAATACAATAATAATAATTATATTCTTTGATGAATCGGTACAAATATTAGTGTAGTTTTATAGGTAAAAGTATTTTATTTTTTTAAATTTCAGTCACTCATTTTGGCGGCGTTAGTTTTGTTGTGGATTTTTTAAAATAAAGTACAAAGTTTATTTTAAAAAAAATAGCAACGAATACAGGTACAGTATACCTATCAATATATAGCTATTGTGATATATTCTTCAGGATTTGTTTCTAATTTAACGTAAAAGTACAAAAAAAGCAGTAAAAAAATGTGAACCAATGTCAATACTCATAGTATTTTATCCAGTTATATAGAGGTCAGTGACTTTCTCCCATTATATTAAATATTGATATGGTCAACAGAGTAAATTAGTTAAATTTTTATTAGACAAATTTATCAGTAGTACCTAATATAAAGAGCAAAGCATATAATTATATACAGAAAAGGAAAATTTAGGTGAAACCCTTTTTTGGAGTGTCTGTTACTGTTGCCCTTATCAGCAGCACCGGTGGGGCGGTTACTTTTACCTGTTTAATAAGTAGTATTAGTAAGTAGAATGCCACTACATAGGGCATCGAATTTCATTGTAATTTTTCTTTTATAAAAATATATTTCACACTTGTGTTTAGTAATAATAGTGGCCCTATTCACCATCAGCAGTTCCACTTCATAAAATAAGACTTTTCAAAACAAATGTATAAATAATAACCAAATCACGATATTATTAAGATGGTTACAGTATGTTATTCTTGTTTGAAGTGCAAAATATATTTAGGTATTTCCATCGACATAATGATCTTTGTAATATTTAGTATCAAAAGTTACAATTTTTTTTAAAAGGTATTCGAAATAATAAACACAAAGCACAACATCAAAAATTTAATGAAAAAATCTTTTACAATATTCACTTTAAACATAGTGCGAAGTTTAATATTTTATTTTTATTCATAAAAGTGGCAGTGACAATAATAATTTGGTTAAAACAGCATATCTACGTAGTACAAAACATTAGGAAAGCTATCGCTATTACGATAATTATTTAGATCTATTTTCTAAATCGCGTAATATAATACGAGTAGCGTTATTGAAATATAACTTGAATATTTTTTGACGACAAATATTAAAAAACTGAGTGACATAAAACTTTAGTTAAAATAAATTGATTTACTAAAACTACGAGTACAATATAGGGCGTAGCCATTATTTGGGCAAAGAGCAAAATCTTAGTATAGGATCAAGAGGGGATCTAAAATGACTATATCCTTAAATAGTTATTAGTTAATAATAATAATAATAATTTACTGTATACCATGAAATTGACAAAAATAAAAACAAAAACCATATAAATTTAACATAAATGGTACAACCAGGCGGCCTTATTGCTAAAAAGCAATTTCTACCAGACAACCTGAGCGCATAGGAAAAAAATATATATATATGATAAGTAGGTGGTAAGTTAATATTGCATTACATTCGTGTATTTGTCAGTATTTATCAAGGTCTAGGGGAGAGGGACAGCTGCCGCACCTTAGACCTTGTTAAATAATCAGATATGGAAAAATATAATACATTTTGAACTATTTATCCAACCAACTACTGGAATAATAGTCATTTTGCTCGAGCCCCTAAGTTAAGATTTAGCCCACCCCTGAGACAAATCTATGTTGGCTACATCCAGTCGTTACTTAGGTAATTCATAATTAGCTGAGATCAAAGTCTAATATTATTTTAATATTTTATCATATTATAAAAATATTACAAAAAAAAGTGTCGAGGTACTAAATAATTATATTATTAAGAAGGTAAAAATTTATCATCCGTGAAAAATTTGCTTTTACACAATAGATGGCGCTACCTATTAGGTTCTCAAATTACATTTATAAGCTACATTATATTATAAAAATCTAAAATTACATAAAAGGTGCTAACTAGAGTGAACATTGTTGGGTCGTCCATAAGCCACGTAATTTTTTTTGACGTCTTATAAATCGATGAACGTCGGCACTTTACGAAACGATACGACTAGGGAACCTTCAAGAGAAGAGCGTATTCTTTTCTTAAACGTCGCCAACGCGCCTGCATACCTTCTGGTGTTGCAGATGTTCATGGGCGGCGGTGATCGCTGAACATCAGGTAAGCCTCCTGCCCGTTTGAAACACATAAAAAAATAATTAGAAAGCATGACTCATTATCACGTTCCGCTTGCAAGCGAGAGCGCGGAACAACTAATGACTCTAGTCACGACGTTTTCTTATGAAGATAGCACTTAAAATTTTTGTCCGTAAACCGACTTTACACACAAACAGTATTTAATATTTTTACCCTCATCATATGTATCTCCATTAATCAAGAATCATATATTTCTAAAATCTATCAAAGTATCCTACTAATATAATAAATTAATGTGAATCTGAATGATTTTTTGATGTTTTCTATGTATGTTTGTTACTCGGCCACGCAAAAACGACTAAGTGGCTTTGGTGAAATTTGGCACAGACATATATTGCTACCTTCTATGTTTCAAACATAGAACACTTTTTATACCAGAAAAATATTAAGTTCCCGTAGGATTAACAAAAACCTTTAAATTTCGATAGGAGATGCTACTACAATCTGATTATTAAGTTTATGGGAATTTTTATAATCTATATTTTTTCGAGTACACATTCTAACCAAATAATGCTCAGTATGTAACTACAATATAATGTGATAAGAAAGTGACGACAATTAAGTTAAGTACATTTTTTTAGTCCCGTAGTCAAATGGGTAAAACGTAACGTAAATTGGGAGGGGGTTGACACTACAGTGCCCATGCTCACGCCCCTGAAAGCGTTACGTGGCTTATGCACGACCCCTTATTAATAATGTATTTAAAATGACGTAATTATTTTTTGAACACTCATTTTATTTTTCACTATTAATTTTTTAAAAGCCTTAATATTATTTGGTTATTATTTGCGTACTTACGAAGAAAAAATTGTCTACGTTTATAAATCTATTATTAGTTTATTTATTAGCTGTATTTATTAAAAACATTTAGTGATAAAAATAGCCTAAACTAGAAAGCATGAAGTGCTGGAAATAGAATGGTATAGTTATTTTGAAAAGTCTAATACCTACATACGGAATTCTTTTAAACACCTAATATCTAAAACTTCCCACAGAAAAAATACATTACTTTTTCTTTCTAATAATTCTAATAAAACCAAAGAATAAAATATTAGCAACTACATAATATTTAATGTTACTTTGCCTTCTAGAACAATGCTACAATGGCTAAGGAGCCTTTCTAAGAAAATATAAACTTATCTTACATTTTAACAAACATAATAATAATGAACTCTGTTTAAACCAGTGACAGATTAAAATATGAAGACGCCGTCTTTGGCGAGAGCCTCGTCGGAGCCCTTTACAAATTTCTTTCTTGTATAAACTCAACTGAAAAATCAAAAACCATCCGACCCGTAAGAGACGGTAGCGGGAGCACCGCATACATACATTAATAGTCACAAACACACACGTCATGTGTGTGTGTACACAATAATATTTAGAGTATGTAACAGTGTGCAATCCCAAAGCTGTTTATAAAGTATACCATTTTTAGGTAGTTACTTTTTTCGCCTAATAATTCTGTCCACAAGCGCATTTCGTTTGCCTTAAGGACAATCCGCCACTGGTTTAAACCATGTCAATTTATCGATAGTATTATAATATCATTTTGCAATATTTAATGCCAATATTAAATCAGACAAAGATTATTCACTAAAATTTATATCTTTAAATTGAAATTTACTTGAAATGTTGAAACGTTAGCTTACGAATTATTACTGAATCATTTTATTATGAATTTTCAATATAATATTGCATACATTAAACGCTCTGTAAAATGATTGCGCGTTTTCATTGCATGTGAAATACTTTTAATGTTTTTACCATAAAAATATTAAAATATTTTATACTATGCGCTTACACAAGAGATCGATTCGCATTATTCTTATAACATACAAAAATTTAACAAACAAGTTGTATAAGATAAACAAGATAAGATATAAATAGGTATAAACATGTAAAATTACCTATCACCGGAAAAATACAATTACAATTTTCAAAATTAAAGGAAAACTTTATATTCTAGAAAGAAAAAAAACACCGCATTTTTTCAATTCAAAATTATGAAATAACTATATTACTTTAATATTATAATTAAATTTAAAAACGTATCGCATCTGGACGTTTTTAAATTTCCCCAATTTCCTTATTCGAGTTTAGAATTCTTATGTCTACGTTTACTTTACCTTTTTAACAAAATAACCTCACATTCACACACAAATTTAGAAAAAAAATCTGTATATATAATAAAATTGTAAATGTCAGTTAGTTATACATTTCAAGTTTATAAAAAAAAAAATTACATGTGACTAAAAATTCAAGATTGACATTTATAATATTTTTAAAAATGTATGTTTTTCTGCTTGTGCAATTGCACACATCACTAAACGGCAAACTTTTAACTAAAACGTCACCAACATAGCATATGATTCTCGAGTAACTGTCTTCTCCAGTAAGAGTCTATATTTCAATTAAATCATTTCTTTCTGAAGTTATAGTATAATGGCAGAGTTAGTTAAGTACCTATTAGAGAAGAGTGGATACGATTTTAACCTTTTTAAACATAGACGAATAATAGATTTAGATGCAGATTTTATCCCAGAAAAAGTCAGGTTCATGGGCATTTTGTTATCTTTTTAAATAACTAATCCAAGTTATTTAAAAAAATAACAAAATTCTATTATTTATTATAATTATTCTATTATATTTAAAGTGGTGGGTAACTATTTTATGTAAATGTTATTTCTGTAGTTTTGGTATAGCTTTTAGGTCAGTAATAGCTTTAGCTGTATTGTAAATGTTATTTCACTGAAATAAGAGGTTTAGGCGTATTTTGTTGAACTATTTGTACTTTGTACAGATAAATTTTACATTTTTGCATACGTTGATTCAGTAAAAAAATCAGCGCTTTTAAGGTAGTAATAGAAACTGTTTCAGACTTTGTTATATATTTAAAAAGAAGGTATTGTAGCACGTGGGTCTGAAGATTTTTATTGCATACCGTAAAGTTAATGTCTGAGATTGTACTAATAACTGTATAAAACTTGTTACATCCGAAACATACTTCTTAATCTACAACCATATTGCTTTTTTATACACAAGGCGGAAAGCCATACATTATCATCACCAATTAAAAAAATAGTCAAGTATTACACCAAATATAAAATTATAAATATAAAATATATAATTGTCATTTTGAGACATAAAAATAACTTTGTAATTATGTAAAATTATATAGTAAAAATCGACCAACTTAATTATCAAACTATTCCTTTATATTTTGAAAACGAGTACTTCACAAAAAGGAAGTAGGGTTTTTTTATGACCACGTATGAAAAATCTGCCCGACTGCGCTGGCAAGGCCACGTAGGATAATAAAAGAACATCGCGCTAACAAGAGACCATATTTGGGACGACCAATCGATAATGCGCACGGCCAGGGAGTGGATGACTCGTCAGGCGTCTGTATTTCCGAACATATACAATTTGAAACTCTTCAAGGTGTGAGTACACAGGCTTCTTATGAGTAAGATCGCTAGATAGTAGACCTCCTTGGAGGTCAAAGGCATATCCATTTTTAAATTAAAAAAAAAAGCCCAGTCGTTCCAGATATCGTTGAAGCGATTTAATCAAAAAGGACTTAAAGTCACAAGGAAGAGATGATTTATTTGTAGTGCCGAGATCCTCTTTGGGTCACTTAGCCAGAGTAGTAACTACGAAACTACGTACCGTTTTATATATTGTAAGTATAAAAAATTGTAATTGAAATACATGTCTTGGCCAGGTTTTTGTATGCACATTTTTACTATAGATAATCACTGGTAATCTGCGTTGTTAGAGGTTTTAAGTAGTTCGGATTTTAAAAAAAGTTTTGTTCAAATTTGAATGATAATAGCGATGCGATGCAGACGTTCTAGGAATAGAATAGATAATACGCGCGAGTATGAACGAGTCGCAGGCGATGAGAGTTGAATTTGTTATTGGGTTCATGATTTATAACTGATAAAGTTCAACGTTGTTGGCTTTGCAGATAGAAGAGCGGCGGATGATGCCGCTCTTCTCCGCGGATCAGACGTGAGTGAAGCTGGCGTGGACCGCGTCCTCCTGGGAGATCTGCGTTCCAGCGGGGAAATACTGGAATTATAAAAAAAATATGTATTTTAAAACCTTTGTAATCAGAATTTGGATACGTCCTTGGTTGCGAGGGTCTATAACCTACGATGACTGCAAACTATAAAGCAGATCGTAAGCCACATTTGTAGGGTAAAAAAATATTAATTACATAACCACATTATATTTATAGTTCGTAGTAATAGAGCAGGCTGCTCGAGCTACTAGGGGAAGTACTACCCTCTCACATAAAGTAAAGCGTAATGTAACAGAATCAGTAGGTACTGTTGTGTGTCGGAGGCCTTTCCTTCCTCATCCCTTCCCTCCTATTCTTTGGGTTCAAGTATCGCACCCGTTCATAGGTTGCAGTAAAGGTAACCGTTTGCTTGTTTATATATGATATAGAAAGAAAATAGGTAATACACAAATAAATAGTGAGTAAGTAGGCTTATAATGTTTTATTCTGCGTGATATGATATGATATATACTTCACTGTTCTAAGCACATAACAAAAACAATACAAAAAGGATGGAAACGGGTAAATTTTATTTATATTATATTTAAGCTATCACTTTATTAACGTTTTAACGGGAATTAAAGCGTAAAATTCGAGCGTGGTCACAAGCTAACTTAAAGTCGAAGTCGAAACGTCAAGCAATTGTAGCGACGTCTCCACGTGTTGCGTGTAGATGTCGCTACATAATAATTAAAGGTATTTTTACGAGTTAATTCGCCTTAAAAAGTTTTAAATATCAAATTTTATGTATACTGGTAGAAAACGTCACACACATTGGTCGCAGTGGGATGGGTGGTGAAACTTACTATTTAGTAAAGTTTTAAAATATCTTCCGGTGCCTATTGTCCAACTCTCTTCCTAGGAGGAAGTCATTGTACTATTATAAAATAAAATATAATATGTTATTAATCAATTGTGTATCAATAAAAATTTTCAGCATAAATACTAACTTTAGTCAATTTGATTTAAGTCAAAACATAAAATAAGAAACATTAAGTAACACTTTTGGATAGCTCATTATTCTTATCGTAGAGGTATAAATAAAATGTTCAAGACTTATTCAAGAGTGCTTTTACTAAGATCCACATTAATAATATAATTATTATCAATGCAGTAGCTGTTCTTTTGTTAACTATCCGTGGTTAAAAAACATAGTTGGAGAGCTACCGGTTCATCCGACTAAAATGTTTCCCACAAAGCTGGCTACGCGGCTACGCTATAATCCATTACATTTTCGAAAGTGTAACAAGGCTAAAATCGATTACTTTTTTTGATAGTTGTAAGTGCCAGAAGGCAGCAAAGTTTTCATAAGAATGCCACAAAGTAGAAAGTTTGAGAGAACACTCTTTTAATAATGTTAAAAGCCTCAGCCCGTTACCATGGTACATAATGGTATAGGACGACAATATAATATGGTCAATGACACTTAAAGACAAACGGGTAAGTCAGACGAAGCGCTAGTTCTCAGACTATTAATCGATCCTTTTTAATTTTGGTAAGGCGTTGTTTAGATCTTGAAGAGGAATTCAAAATACACTTCTATCATGCTATAAAGTCTTATAGTGACAATTGTAAGCTGTTATTTCAAGTAAATAGCTTTTAAATATTGTTTTTATTTAAAATACTCTTGAGCTTACTACAGAAAGTAACGTTTAAGGTTTTTTTAAACTAGAAACGGAGAAATAATACATAATAATGATTATTAATACGATAATACTCTTTTTAATAGTGTTCTATTACCTAAATCTACTGAAGCATAAGTAGTAGTTAATATGTTTTATTATTATTAGTACTGACCCCAGTGAAAGCAGCTCCATTCCAACCAAGTCTGTCGTGATCTCGCTGTGGTGTGCGTTGAGGGGTTTTCCTCTCGTGTGACGTGAGTTTTGATTTAGCTCGTAAAGCAGCGGTTAGGGGGACATTAGCCCTTGCTGCTTCAGCTCTTCCGTGCTGACAGAATTCTAAGAGAGCAACGCCGAGAGCCAATGCCAAACCACCAACTAGCACGTAGAATATCCCCGCAACTTGAGACAGCGTCATTTCGGCTATCGTCGTCTCCTGGAATGATTTGTGTTGAACATAATATTAATTATAAATTTAAAAAAAAATTGAAAGTATGATTCGTTTAGTAATTGATATGAATTAAGTTAAGAGACACTCATTATCAGTGCCACTAATTAGTTGGTAACCGTTTATTGGGCTAAGTGACATTAGGCGCTGTCAATATATAATAATATGGGTGACCAGATAAGTACTGAAATATCACTACCTGCCTGAAGCCTGAGGTTCCATAACCGGTCACCCATTCATATATGGCCGCAACGGAAGCTACTTAACTGGTCACCCATCAACATAATGACCATGTTTGAAGTTACTTAACCGATAAACAATGCGTATACCGACCGCGCCCGATGTTACTTTTTCTGTACTGCTTTTCATCCAGGGTTTATATAATATTATTATGGAATAAAAGACGTTATAAAATTATAATGATGTCTTAGCATACCTAAGAAAAAATTATGTATATGCATATAAGTAATTTATGGTTTTGTGTACATTTTCCCTGAATGTAATGAAATTGAACATTTCAGAAGATTAGTTCTACTTATTGTTAAGTTTTATATGGTTTGACCTAAAGATAACAACGATTTAACTTGAAAGACCTATAACTTTATTATAACTAAAAAATGTATCTAAGTCACGATTGAATATTAAATTTACCAGTATTTTCTTATCTTCTTCAATCAAAAATCTACAAAGCTGAACATAAATGTGTAAAACGGCTAACTGCATAAAAGACAATATCGCTCATAAATTCAGCTTAATACAATTTGAAAGAATAAAAAACCCCGACACGGAAGATTGCAAGAAGTCAAAATAAAATCTGATTCTTCCTTTGGAATTATAACAAAAACTAATCTTAAGTACCGCTTGTTATCATATAAAAATAATAATATTGCAGTTGCTTGGATTCGTATTTTCTTTTTTTAAACAACGAGGTCCATTAGGCTTTACTTGGTTGGCAGAAGTCCAACATTGCGACAGAGAGTAGGTCTTACACTCAAGGGTCATACAGTTTTTGACTCTCATGGGCCTTATCCGAAACCGCTGTTTCTAATGTGGAGTTTTTAACGAATATGTACTAGTTTACAGTCTTTGATACCTTTTTAGTTTTTAAATTAAAGAAGCTTACTGAAAATGTAAATTATACTATAGTGTGTGATGGCACTTATACAGTTATAGAGTAATTTAACCTTGGGACTCACGGTTTGCGACAACAATATTGGAGAGTCCTATAGTTGAAATCTATAGGTTGACGATAAAAATCGCGATCAACATACATATTTCGTAGTACTTTAAATGCGTAAAAAATAATATCTTAGCAATATCCTAAGTAGTCACACATTTTTTTTATATTATATATTTTGAGTATATATTAGTAATTAATAGGGATATGGTGTATTAAAGTGATAATGAATACATACCTCATCTTTGACCAAATCGCAATCTGGTTTATTTGTAGTCAACAGCCATTTCCTCCATAACTTAGAAATAAGACCATCTCTCTTCATGTTCACGATAGCTAGATTTATACCCTCCCTGGAATTGTAAAATTAATTGTGAGTTCTTTTATACGGTTTCCATTTTCAGATATATGAAACCGTATTTAGTCATTTACATTTCGGTCGGTGATTTTTCCGAACTGATACGACCTGAGAATCTTCAAGAGAAGATACTATTCTTTCCTTAAACGTTGGCAACTCATCTTCATGGGCGGCGGTGATTTGTAACCACAGGTGAGTGTATGCCTGCTAGCCCACTCTTACATAAAAAAAATGTGCAGACAGACGTATCGGCGCCAAAAAACAATATCAAAAATTTAATTATTATTATGAAAAATTATTATACATAAGGCTGATGTAAGGTGTTAACTGCAAGACCTATCTCGAAAGCGCAATCATCTGGACCCAGAGTGCACGTGACACTAATTTCACTAGTGTCACAAAAGATAATAGTTTCAAAGCAACATGCCTTGTTCATTATTTTCACGTTCAAATGCTTTTAAACGCTTAACGGGGCAGACAGTCCGTTGCGTTATATAGTAATTTATCACAATTATTTTTGTAAACCTAACGTTGTATTTTATATTAAAATCTAGCTTCTGCTCATTTCTGGATCTTTTTGGAATTGGAATTATTTCTCTGGCCTCAGACATCGCAGCGAGATAAGGTACTCATAAATTTTTAAGTTTAATTATAGAAGAATGGTAACAAATCAAGTTTCAAATAGCAGTACTACTCTCTCACAGAAAATTGGCGTAATGAAACAGTATCCGTATTGTTGCGTTACGCGCGCTGAAGGCCAAACCTCCCATCCCCTTGTGTTCCCTTAAATTTTAACGCGCATGTCAAGTATCGCAAACGTTCATAGCTTGTGGTCATTGATTACCATCAGGTGGATCGTATACTTGTTTGTCAACCGTCATGACATGAAAAAAAAGCATTATTTAAGAACCAGGTATCCGTAAACCCATAGCTTAAATTAATATTATTCATGAAAGTACAAATACATTTGTTTTAAAATATATATAATTTTCAGGACCGTACTAAACTAATAAGTTAATAACATATTTTATAATATGTTATAACGTCGTTAATTTATCAAAAGAACCTAATATCCAGTCCGCATTTGTAGCACTTGCATCACAATCATTTGGAGAAGGCAAAGATCTTTGGAGATATTGACTATCCGTACCTCCCACCGCCAGGAATACCGCGAATTCACTGCATCCAATAAAGTCCCCCGTGAACCGAGCCATCATAAAATCACAGCTGTACGTTATAAAATGTAAATTTTTAACTTGTTGTTAAAAATCACGTTCGCAAATCGTGTACCATAAAAAGGGGGTGGTATAAATTCGAAATGCAGAGCACCCAGTTCCCCACTGACGTACCCCATGTAAATTTACGACTATTCAGTATTCAACTGGGAATTACTTCACACAGGCGAGATTTAAGCTAGACAACGGGAACGACTTGTATAGCTAGTTCGAGCTGGCTCGCTCATCTTCCGATATATACGTGTTACCGCAGATCTTTTATTTTCGTCGTGCCGCCTTGCCTCTAGAAATGGACTTTTACCATCCATTGAGTTTTTCCAATTTGATCCTTATATGATTTGTACACTACTTCCAGTTATATTTTCGAAGCTATTTCGGTGAACGGTGCCATAATTCAGTTTTCTGCTCGAAGACACGTTATAAACGGGTAAGCGGCTACGACGGACCGAAAATCGGCGCTTGTTTTATGCCCATTGAGGTTTTACTATGGATTAAAAATCTATGAAATCGTTCAATGGCTGGTTTTAAGCGATCCATTATATTTCGTTTTATTTTTATAAACGCAATTTCAAATACTGAATAAGGTTTTATTTTTCGTTTATTGGCTTCAAATAGCCGCGAAGCAATTACTTCTAGTAAGTAAATTGTTTAGCTCGATCGCAAATTGGTAAAAAGCCACCGAAGGAAAATTAACAACAAAATAGCGCTTCACCTATACGAAAACTTTTAATTGCATTTCTCTTAAGGTTTTTGATAACACCTAACAATTTTATAAAACTCGTTTTATAAAACAAAAGTTCTTTAACTCCTGATATCCAAATAAATAAATCCCTAGGCATGGATTTTTATCTTTTCTCGGCATAGCTAAGGTTATTACTTCCTAAATAAGTTTGTATGAAACAAAATGTTATTTGAAACTTATTTTACTTCGTTTCAGAGGAAATTACTCTTTCCTCTACGCCGTCGTATCGCTGTAAATAAAATGAACCGAGTAGCTACTTTTAAAACTTACTAGCGTTCTAAGCCTTGCTGGGCTTTAAATAAAAGAAAAAAGTTATACAATTCCACAATCAAATTATTTTTATTTCAACTTTCTGTTGTATTTGAATTAATATTTGACACGATATCATTAATAAATAAAATTAAAAATTAAAAAATCACGGCAGCTGTAGACCACTGTGAGAATTAATTTTTAGTCAAGTTAGTTTTAGTCAAGTCTCAGTTGATAAAGAGCCACACAGATTAATTTGAGAACTGGTTTAAATCCTATCCTTAAGGATATATACGATGGACAAGCAGATGGTATTAATAGGTATATATATATTAGATGCTATTAATAGGTGTAAGGAAAAATACTATAACCTTAGAATATAATTGCCTTCAAGGGGAAATGAATCATTTGTTAATACTAAATAATGTTCCACTAGAAACATCTATATCAAATTTCAATTAAATACTGTATAATTTTTTTTATAATCCCACAGGGACTGAAAATTTATCTAGGATAAAAAGTAACACAGGTAACAATCTATATCTTTGAATACAAGCAAACAAACTTTCACATTTATTATATTAGTAGGAAAGTCTAAACATCCAAAATTTTTAAGCATTAATAATTACATTGGAATAAAGGAATTAATACATAGACGCCGAAAACATTAGATTCTTTTTTGGCCTTCTGTATATTAATGTATATAAAATGTTATCAATTTTTTTATAAGTAACGAATTCTACACGTTTTGTAAGAACCAAAATTGTTTGAAAAGTAGCCAAAGTGCTACTGATATATACACGCTTAGAAGGATCAATCATTTCAAAAACAGAGGCCGGTGAAAAAATATAAGCCGACGGTGATAGAGTTCGCTTTGACCGTTCACGCGAAGAATATTGGCCGTGAGAGTCCACTAGATAAGCCACGGGTTGAAAAAACTATCTCAGCTTTTGAACCGATGTTGTTACGGATATTAAGCCAGCTACTGTTTATGAGATCACGTTTGAAAACATTGAGTGCTATCTGCACTTATGATCTTAGTGATGTGATATTGGGCGATGTGTGAGCTTTTATCTGTTTTTACTTTTGAATAATGAGAATATATTTCTTAAAATATTTTTTTAAATGCTGAAGTTTTTTTGTTGGTACGCGCCAATCTCAGAAACTACTGCTATTAATGTAAATATTTTTGTATTGGATAGTTCATTCATCAGGAAAGTCTAATAGAAAAATATAGCAAAACCGGAAAAAAGATTACTTTCGAAAGCTTCTGTTGCGTGCGCTGCGTAAACAGTTAACAGTTACGCAAAAAAGATAAATGATGTAATTTCCCCTTTAAAAAGTTTTAAGATAATCATTTGCACTGTTCTACTGTAAATGTTCTAAAAAAAACTGCGATAGCATATATCTATTTTTTAAGGTAACTCACGTAATCATCAGGACACAGCTAGTTTTATTTATATTTTGTGTAAATCTATTTACGCAAATGTACGTTTTCGGCTTCGTTTTTGTATCGTGCTTAAGAAAATTAACATGACTAATTCACAAATAGTATAATTTACTAAGCATATACATATAAATAGTATAGAAATGTCGTCTGTGTTTAACGACCACATACAAGAAATTGGTTTATCAGATTGTTAACTATAATTGACGCAAACTTTACCTTAACGGGGATCCTTTGGCGGTGGCGATGCCGAAGTTGATAAGCTTGTATTTGCAAGCTCGGGAGACTGAGCAATCATTTTCCATATTTTGCATGTATCGACCATCGGTTACTTCAATATCCCTCACGAGATTATTAGTGGCTTGTTTCTGAAAATTTAGCTTCATTAAAATGTGTAAAATTTGACGTATATAGTTTTATTGGACACTACCTATTTATTAATTTAGAATACTTTTAATTTATAGTGATAATTGTAACTTTTAATTTAATATATTTCTACGTCACAGCTTGGATCTTAATTTAAAATGCAAGAAAGTTTATTTTCACTTTTAAATACATATAGGGCGACCGATGGACTTTTTGTTGCCCCGAAAAAAAAAATCTGGAAACCGATAGCAGTGCTCTCTACTAGTCCAATTGTGAATATAACCTATTCTCGAATCCATTGGAAAACACACAAAAAATTTCATCAAAATCAGTCCGATCGATTTCAATCACATACACACGGACAGAAGAAATATATATATTAGGATAGAATTGATTAGCGAGGTGATAAACGTGAAAAAATGATTTTAATGAAAGTAACAAACCAATTACAATTATTTTACCTACCAGTACCAAAATATGTTAATATTTAGACTACAATATATTATGTATTAAATTTTTAAATCATTTTTCACAATCGCCGCAGCTTCGCTTCGCTATTTTATGGTTGCAGTTTTACCTGTATCATTAAATTATATTCTTACTTCAATTTGTACACTAGTGTCGTAGTGCAGGGCCGGTATTGCAATTCTCTCGACGATGAGGTAAGCGGCGAGGTTGGCGGTGTATGAGCATACTAGCACCAGAGCAAAAAACCACCACACCGTCCCTACGATCCTTCCGGATAACGATCTAAAAGCACAAAAATAATGTTTAGATGGAAACTCCGAAAAATAACTGGGAGTGTTTTAACGGCGTCGGAACGCGACGAATTCATCGCCCGCTGCTGGGATAATCTTTGTCACAGCAGAGATTATTCTACCAGTGCAATCGGTCACACTGGTGGTAGGTCTTTTTGTGCTAGAGGCCGGCTAGGTAGTTACCACCGCAGTGTCAAATATTCTAGCGCCAAATAGTAGTGCTTAGGCATTACTATGTTCCGGTTTTAGGGGCACTGTAAGCTAGTGAAATTACTGGGCAAATGATATTCAAGAACCAATATCTCCAGGTCAGCAACGCGTGAGTGGCACCTACTAATGGTGTTACGCGCGCTCATTGGCTACGGCCGACTATCATCAGATGTGCCGCATGCTTGCTTGCCAACATGTGGCATAAAAGAAATTATAATGAAAGAGGAAAATGTAGGCAAATACAATGTCTATCAAAATTATACTAAAAATAAAACCAAGTATCACCATCAACTTTACATACACAAATAAATCTCCTGTGAAATGATCTAGTGGCTATGCTAATATAATTTATTTTGATGGACTCATCCATTCTACTTATCCGAAATTAATCTTCTAAAAAAAAAAAAAGAAACGTGTCTCGAATGAAGTGCTTGTATATACCAAATATTAATAATTAATATAAATTATTTAAAAAAACTATATAGAAAGAAAAACGGATGTATATTTTACTAGAGGTCAACTTAGACTGGTCATTAGCAAAATATGTAACATAAATCTGTCCATTGATGCCATTTGAGGCAGACCTCTAGTGTCGGGCAAAAGTCTTATCACACTTTTTACGATCTAGCTCCAATCCGTTCAAAACGTGTAACTAAATAAGGAACTTTGCTCTGAAAGTATAATCACAAAAAAAAACTAAAGATGCTTCTCTATTCAAAAGTCTTTTAATGAAACAAAATTCTTTACATATAATAAATCACATACTTTGTTATCCTAAAGCTAATAAATTTTCTCACCTTGGTACAACGTCGCTGCCTTGTTGCATGAACGATCCGAGCGAGAACCAAAACGAATTCCAAATACTAAACTCATTGTGCAGGATTATCTGTAAATATACACTTTAGTCACAAATGCTTTCACATATTTTATTTATATCACAAAACGTGGAAAACAAACTGGTGTACTGCTTGATACTTTAGTCAATATAGATTGAAATGATTATAGTGACTTATTAGATCGGAGAGAAAGATTGCTTTTGATGTTACGGGATATACAATTGAGATTGACCGCTTAATATACTCTTCGTGATAAGGTCAAAGTTGATAACATCAAGAGCGAAACAAATGATTATTACACAAGCAAACATCCGAACTTCTGCGCAATGGCGTATAGGCTAGCTAGCTACTGCTTCGCCAGAGTTGACAGTTGTATTAGTCTTACTGTCGAAAGCTTGTTTTCAGTTATCCGTATGTCGTCTAGCATTATCCCGTTATTTTAATCAGCGTTTGCTTATTACTCTTACCCGGATTCCGAAGGTCTAAGGGCGAACCAGTAACTCACTGGGTAAGAGCAAATTATCAAGAGTTGATGACGTTGATCAGATGTTGTGATAACAACCGGAACCGACAGCTTAGCGAGCTCTCCAAGCCACGATGGACAGACCCACGAGACATATATAACATCAATACAAATATCTGTCTCGAGCGGGAACCGAACCCGTGACCGTAGAGCCTTTCTTTTCCAAGCATCATATACAATTACCTCATTAGTGTTGCTTATCGGCTGTTCCATATGCGAGTCTGTGATTGAAACCGATTTCCACTCGTGAGGGGAAAACCTTGATACCAAGAACAGCACAATGCTGACAGCAAAGAAACTGAAGAGAATACAGAGCTAGAACAAAAGGAGACCAAAAAATGTCACTACAATCTTAGATTCATGTAATAAAATTTTTTAAGTGTTTAAAAAATAGTGGTTTCATTAATGATATATTATGGCATATTGGGAATAAGGTCGCTGCTTAGACATAGAAGTTAAGAAAAACGCCTTAGAGCATTCATCGTTCGGCTTTTAAAATTTTAAAAGTTATTCATCATTCAAAGTTATTCGTCATTAAGTTTATAGTCATGTCAAAAATTCAATCCCATTTTATTTTGATAATTCTTTCTAATCTGGTGGAAGTTTGTCTGCACAAACTACCACCAGGTTAGAATTTAGATTAAATTAAAATTTAGATTAAATAAATCTCAATATAATTTTTTATTTTTACTAGATTTATACTAAAATAAAATACAAAAAGTTTTTTTTTTTGTAAAAACCTAATTTCAAAGCGGTGAAAACTCATCAGTATATGACAAAAATTTTGATATTTTTATTTAAATGCATAGTTGTTTCGCTAAACGACCGCCAGTCTGTTGGTTATTTGCACCTTTCGAAATATCACGAGTATTGAAATAAAATACCACGTTGTTGCAAAATTCATACTTGTTATTTTATTTGAGGGATTAGCACAATTTCGTCCCAAAAAAAATCTCAGTTAATGATTATTTCGGCATATTTTATGTTGTTATATACTTTTGTAAAGATTCAGCTCTCACATTCAAGGTCAATATTATATAAAGGTATTACGTAACTATTAAGAACAAATTCGTAAAATATTCTAGTTTATAGAATGCGTAGAGTGTCGAACGTTTAACACGGAGCCGCTAAACTCGAAAGCGCTGCAGTTCATATCATAAATCAAGGAACAACTAAACATAGCAGTTCTGTTGCCCAAGAACTGTCATAAACATATACGAACACGCTTTTATCGGGAAATGTTTGGATACGCTTCGGGCTAGTCGTTATGTAAATGAGAGATGTTACTTTTGCTTACTCGTGTCTTGTCTTTTAACTTAGACGTCACACGTGGTCTTACTTCATTGTAAACATAAAATCAATGACTATTTAGTCTTGCTAATGTTTTTGTCGAATATACTGCTGATTAATAAAATTAAATCATCAGGCACGAATTTATGTCAAATTATGGACTTCTTCAAGCTGCTTCTAATCCGATTCGGATATACAATTTAGTACTCATATTACGTAGTTTGATAAGTATCATATATACTTACCCATATCTCCTTAGAAAGTGGTCTAAGGAAGCTGAATGTTCCAGCAATTCGTTTCGTCTGTTTTGTGTGCTTGATTGGAGTCTCAATAGCCAGGAACGGTTCGCTGAAATCGATGGCTTTCTCTCTTTCGGCCGTTATTGCGAGAGGTGCTATAGCTATATCTACTTCCTGTGAAAAAGTCCTCTTAGTTACTAATATGTTATACTAAATAGCTAAGTATAAAAGGTTTTTTTCGCTAACGCAATCAATAGTATTGTTTTAATGTATATAGTGGACTAGTTTCTGTCAGCTGCTTAGCCCGCGTGAATAAAGATTACAGTTAGTTACAAACTTTTTAACCCCCATTTCACCGCTCCAGGGATGGAATTCTAGAAAATGTTAAAACCCATGTTTCTTTATATTTCATTGTTCGCCAAAAAACAAAGTTTGATGCTCTTAGTTTCAAAAATGATGGACTTTCATACCGACTTTCAACTTCTTTTCACCCCCTTAAGGGTTGAATTTATAGAGAAATCCTTCCTTTGTTTTGTTTGAATTTATAGAGAAATCTTTCTTAATGGGCGTCGATATTACAGTCAAGTCTTTCCACTTTATATATGTATAGATTATTTCGTCCGCTTACAAGTATTACATAATATCATTAGAACAAAATTAACTTAAGTTATTATCACAACAATGTTTTGACTAAATAATATAATTTCATTCGAAACGAGTCGTTATTAATGTTGATCATTTATCATTCTTAATGGCCAATGATAGCTGTTAGCACTTAGGCTATTAATTAGTCTAGACTTTGTGCTACATTGTCCTTGTTACGATAACACTGTTCATACACTACTTCTATACAACATCCGTTAAATAAGCTTCTTATTTTAAATTTAATGACCTAAGATTCAGAAGAAAAAACAAGATAGAATTTCATAGTTGACGAAACGATACGCTATTTATGTTGTTGACCCTTTTGGTATCTATTTCCTGAAACATGTATCTAAGTAAAGCTAGGTGTCTACATCTAAAATGTAACACATATTTGTTGATAGCCAGATTTTACCTCTGGCTCCCGAGTAAAATTTCTACATGAGAAGAACCGGCCTCAAACCTCAGGGGCTTTTTTGAAACAATGAGAATGGAATGGGATGAATATCGGCTTTTATATGTATTATTTTTTTTATTTCTAAGAATAGTTATCGAACTGCATATTTAATTCTTGTAAATATTAATTAGGAAATAAGTTATACCAAAAGATAATGTACATATATTCAAATGTAAGGGTATGGATAGATTTATACTTGTTTTGCACGTTAGGGAAAAATGATTAGAGTACACGTCACAAAAAACCGGCACCCTGAAGTTAGCTACAGTCAACATTTTTTTTGTGATATTTAAATAAGCTTTATTTAACTAGATAATACCTTTTTTCTATTGTTAGTATCTTTTTTTCTACAAATGTAGAATAAGGCGAAAGATAAAATTTTTGAAAATTTTTTATCTTGTTACGCCAAAGAAGTATAACTTCTAATACGTGTTGTACATAAGTACATACAAACTTTTTTGAAATATATATTTTTACAGTCTTATTTGTTTTTGAGCACATTTAATTTTAATAATAATACCATATTCTAAAATCGTTGCAGCGGTTTAATTTCAGGAAATTATTGTACAGATCTCCTACCATTTTATTGCATTTCCAATGTCATCGGACTTCGGATCGGAGTAAGATCCGAAGTAAATGGTTTGCTTTGCGGTAGTTCCGGTTTAATGAACGAAGTTAAATAATTTAAGCTATTTTTATTTATTCAGAAGCGAATCTCTAATGCCACAGGTCGCGTGTTCTATTCCCGCTCGTAGCATAATATGTTTGTATTGACCATGCAAGCATATTTTCCGGTCTGGGTGTATGTGTCTCTGTCCTAGTATGTGTTTCCGGACACCCGACACACGCGGACACGACACACGGAATCGGACACGCGACCTGTCGCGCTTATGTTTATATTTTTTGTTTGACCTTCTAAAGCATCTTATATAATACTATAAAATAAAATATAATAATAGGCATCCATTATTAGTTGTAAAAAAATTAATATTTCTATCCTATTTCATATGTGTATGTCTTATTTATTCATGGAAATTATTATAAATTTTTTCATGAAACTTGAACAAATTTATTCTATCTTACTGTACTATCACCATAATTGCTTGTGATAATGTTTGATTTTTATTTGATAGAAAGTGAGAAAATAAAATATTCAATATCTTGCCGACGAATTCAAAACGGCGTGCACACAGAAAGGGGTAAGTTTAAGCTTAGCCGGATATTAAATCCTCGTTGAAGTTAAAACAAAGGGGCGGATGAGGGTCAAAGACGAAACTCTTTGACTCGCACACAGTGCACGACCCTCAAATAACGTCTTGCAAAAATTTGGTTAAAGCGATGTTGCTACATGATTGCTAGAAAATTCTGTACTGCTTATTTTATATAATTTAAATGTATTGTTTTTACGTTAGACAATAGTTTCGCTTCCTTTTATGTCTTTTCCATGAATATTTTAAATAATAATAATGAGACACCCATAGCTGGTTGCGCTCACTGATCAATAAACGATCGGTGGGTTAAGCAACTTTAGGCGCAGTGAGTCACTAGATAGGTCATCCTATATTGGTACTTCAATTGAGCGTGTCTGTGCTTCAGAGGGCACGTAAACATCGGTCCCAGTTGCTATCAATTTGATAATAATCAAAAAGTCAAGACAGAAGTCTACTACGGGCAACCTGAACAACTCTGACACATGTTTGGCCACTAACCACTCGATATGTAAAAGAAGAAAAACGATGAATGTATATTTTATATTTGTATTATATAACTTGCTAGAGTGTCTCCATAAGTGGATCAATCAATTCCAGAGTCTGCTTGATGAATTGATATTTGCAATTGACCTTTGAGTTTCTAGTGTCATTTATAACAAGCCAATCAAAGGTTCAATTAAGATACGAATAACTGTATTGGAAACAACAATAGTTTAGTTATTTATTATATAATTATATTATAAAAACTCGTTGTTACGCTTTTACGCTTTAGCTACTTAAGATCATAAACAAGTTTTGAATTGACGTTACCACTTACATACCAAAAAAAACTCTGCCTTTTATCGATAGAAGAGAGCTGATCCCGGGAGTGTAGAAAAATACGTTTTAGACTATCATTCAACAAATAACTCGACGTAAAAGGAACGTGTGCTTGAAACATCCGAATGGATCCGAAATACCCTCTTACAGAAAATCAACGCAAAGTAATAGTATCAGTAGGTACTGTTGTGTTTCATGCGATGAGTGACGCCGGAGGCCCAATCTCCCATCCTCTCTGTATCCTTCCTTTTTTCGCTTATCTCCTATTCAAGGGTTGGCAACGCTTATGTGATACTTCAAGTATTGCAAGCGTTCATAGGTTGCGGTGATTCCTTACATTCATTTACATTTGAAGCGCTTATCGCAAAACTATTTCGATCCAACTACTTTCCATCCAAAACCTTTGATTAGACATGCTTGTATCTACACAGACCGATGTAACCAACCGACAAAAGTAAGGCGTTTTAAGCACGTCCTGCAAGACCCTGACGATAGGATTACATTAGAAAATGCCCTTACACAGCACAGACACGCACACAACACCGTCCTCGCCGGCGAGGACGAGGTCCTTTGTTTCGCACGTCGCGTCGCGCTCACACCGTCGGGTGAGTCTATGGTATAGAATGCGCTCGGAGCGCTGCCTCCATCTCCGATGACGTCCTTAGCCGTGGTTCGGCTTCGCAGGAGGCACCCTAAGGACGGAATCAAATTTGAGCCCCGTGAGGGCTGCTCCTTTATCAAGGCTCAGTCTCTATCCCCCGCCCGGTGACGCTGTCAAGGCCAGTAGGGCCAACAGCAAACACATTCCGAAAAGAAAAAAAAAATTACATTCCGGAGGACCATATGCTTGTTTGTCATGAAATTAAAAAAAGACATAGCCCATACAAACGATGTAGTGGGCAGATGCTAGTTATAGGCTATAGAGTATGTGTAGTCGATTTGGCTTAGAATCTTTACTGTATGATGTTGCTTTTGAACATCTTTTAGTATTTATCGTGTAAAATTATCTTAGTTAAAGACTGTCGCACAATATTCTCTTCAATATCCGGCTTCGCTATCACTTCAACACCATTACTAGTTTTACTTTGTCATTTAAACTAGATTATACTTCACCACCATCGTTATAGAACCTCAAAGCTTTGAGATATCTAAGTCAGTTACTGCTATTTAAAACTCCTCATATTCAAAAAATTAACTGTGTGGTTTAGTGAAACGACGAAGCAAGTGAGACTTATAATACGCATTTAACTGAAAATTTTCGGAAAGTTATTCGATTTAGGGTATTAAAATTGCCTTCGTGAACTTTAACTTAAAAAAAATAAAAAGAAAAACACGCAAACATGCATGTGAACAAACACACAAACAAAGTAAAAATTTCCATAACTCCGGCCTTATATGAAAATCGATTCTTAAGGAGTAAACTCCAAAAATGAGTCTTTTCCTTTTCCCGCTTTTTCACCAATTACTCCGGCCACAATCTATAATCTTTGATTCTTCTTCATCCTAGCATTATTCCCGGTATTTTTTTATGTACCCAGGGTCTGCTTATTACTCTTATCCGGATTTGACAGGTTACTAGTTTTACACGGAGCGATTGCCATCTGACCTCCGCAACCCTAAGGGCGAACCAGTAACTCATTGGATAAGAGCAATTTACTTATCAAGAGTTAACGATTATTATCAGATGTTATTGATAATAACCGGGACCGACAGCTTAACGTGCTCTCCGAGGCACGGTGGGGAGACCCACGCGGACAAACGCCCAGACCGAGACAGAAATTTTAACAAACATCTGCCCGAGCGGGAATCGAACCCGCAACCGTCGAGACTAAAGGCAGACTCGCTACCCACAAGGCCACAACGGTGTCCAATCTATAATCTTTGATTGTGCATATATAAATCATTGTAATAGGACATAATATGTAAGCTTTTGATATTTTTTAATTGTGATTGAATCAAATAGTCATTTCTAAGGATTTTCAAAATAAATAATTACATTATATATTATTTACTTTTTGAAACTCATTATATAAATTGGTAAATTAAAATTTTACTTTACTTTTTCAATATTTTAATTATTTACTTTATTTTTCATATACTTCAATCACTTTTAACACATATTATTGCTATTATTATTATTTTTAATATTATTGTTATTATGTTATCAAATTATTTATTATTATTATTATATAAATAAATAAATAAATAAATGCTACACACCTAACAGCCCCCATTAGGATAATTATATCCTGTGTCGGGGTCCGGAAACATTCACAATGACAAGAACAAACACAACCAGACCGGAAAACATGCCTGTACGATTAATACAAACATCTGCTGCGAGCGGAAATCGAACCCGCAACCGTCGAGGCTAAAGGCAGACTCGCTACCCACAAAGCCACGACGGTGTCAATGTGAAAGCTTCTCGTATTTTAATGGTCATGGATTAATTTTTTTGTTTTATCTTCTATTCAATTTAATTATAACTAGCTTCTGCCAGTGGCTTCGCCTGCGTGAATAACGATTTTAATACAACCTCTGAACACCACTCCTCCTTTTTACAAGATGTGATTGTCATATTTATTTATATCGAATCAACTGCCTAAAAATATAAAATTCAAGCTTCTAGCTCTAAAAATTACGATACAATTAGTATGTTCGATGCAATATGTGAAGGCATTAAAGCCTTTCTACTCAGGCTTAAAGATATAATTGCTATCAATGTCTCAGAAAATTACTTGTCTTTTGAGTTATAAATGTAAAATTCCAAATGATTTCTTAAGTCCACTTAATATGTAAGTAAAAATATTTCTGATATAAACAAGACTCAAGATTTACAAAGTGCCTTAAGACGTTTTGTCTTTTGCAACTGCTATACTTCCCTGGGCATCTGATGTCAGTTTATGGTCCTTTAATTAGATCTTTATACTCGACTACAGCTGTGTAATATGGTCTCTCTAGTAAAAAGACAAACATTACAATAGATGAATTTCATTGAATTTTCGTCTTTATTCGTAAAGTAATACGGTTCATATCATCATTTTTGAGTGAAGCCGTATATACCTACATAAATAGCTTGGAGGACGCCCAAAACAAATTAAGACTTCCTTTTGTTCAATAGCAAAAAACCATTTCTCTGCTATTGTTTACAAAGTGATTGTTACGTAGTATGTAATAAAAAGCTGTTCTATTTTTTTTTAAATTTCGAAAATGACTTTGTAACATTTGTATAAAATACCGCATCTAGAGATTTGAAATATAAATACATAAGATATCAATAAAATATAGATAGTGCATAACTATATTCATTTACAGTTCGTATTTATTTGCAGGATTGACATAAGTCATATTGTATTGTATTTAATTCTACATTAAACAGTTTCATTTTATTTAGCTCCGGGGTTAATCTACTCCACCTGATGGCAAATGAAAGTAGATGTGCAGAAAATGAACTTGACTACTACCCGCAAGATGCAACTGGTTCCATCCTGGCTGACCTCGAAACGCGTTTGACGAGTTTTTCACCAACGTACGGTGGTAGCTAGCTACGGCATGCAAGCCCTACCATCACTAAAGTGTGAATTTTCGTTTTAACTTTGAACATTATTTTTACACCCTTTATCCTTTATTATTGGAATATTTTAATATATTTTTAAAGGAATTACATAATCAATAATTTTTACTAGCGTAAATAAAGAATATATATTACTAAGAAATTTGTTGTAAAATTTGCGATTAGAAAATAAATTTAAATTGAAGTTTTTTAAAAATCTAGAATAAGAATATAAACCTTCGCTTTGCGAAGCGTTGTTTATAAAACTTTATAGAAAATTGTCTTCGAACAAAGAGGCAGTGAACAAGCACAAGTATACATCGAAGATGCAATAAATTCCATTATTTTATCGTGGAGAATAAATCCGTTCAGTTTCCGCGCAGACACAGAGTCGCGTTATTAAAAAATTGATCGCAAATATTTCATTTGTTTCTTAGAATTAAATCTGTATCTGGATGTAATAAATGTCATTAAAATATGATTAATATTTTATAAGAAATTTAATGAGTTGTTTTTCGTTTTCAAATTCATAATGTAAGGCAACTATGATTTTCGTTACATTAAAATTTTCTTAACTACATACTGTACTAATCTTAAAACTTTCGGGCTTCGTATCGATGTGATTAGCCAGTATGTATCTTGTACGATACTCAAGTATCAAGTTTTCGAGAATGTAAATTGATTGGTCTACCTCCATCTAAATTGTCTTGTCTGGAATCTGCGCTTAACTTTAAGCAAACTTCAGTCTCTGTTGCAAGAGTTAATAGAACAGAGATTTATTCTTACCGCACGTGCTTTCATCTCGCAACAAATTTAATCTAAAATATTTGACCGAATATGTATGTATTATGTTTATAGAATATTATAGAAATGTTTTTTAAATACTTTTTTACCATAAAATTGTTTGGCGTTAACTTATTTTATTACTAAAATGTTATGCTGAATAATTGATTTTTAATTTTAGAGTTCATTTAAAATAAAAATTTAACTGTAATGTATGCATTCAACAGCCACATAGAATAAAACAAAACAAAAAGTGCTAATAAGTCCTTTTTCAGAAGAAACAGAAATGAGCTGTTACTTCTGTTATCTTACGGCTTACCAAGATCGAAAATCTTATTCATTTTGAACCTTTATAAATTAGAACAAATTCGTATTTTTACTTAAAAATATTAATAATAGTGACCATTTTAAATGCAAAGAACAATTTATAATACGAACCAAATCTTAATTACATGTTATCTGATATGAACTAAATATAATACATTGCTATGAAAAGGTCAAATTGATTTTCGTATCGCACTTCAAACTATAAATCTACTTTTATTTCAAAATACGTTTTCCGTCAAATAAAAAGTGCTTCCTGTTGTTGGATTTGATTTCATGCGTAACCATTCATTTCATACACGACCATAGCTTTTATATTATACTTTATCATTTCATAATTTATATTATAAGAATTGGACACCGTTGTGGCGTTGTGGGTAGCGAGTCTGCCTTTAGTCTCGACGGTTGCGGGTTCGATTCCCGCTCGGGCAGATGTTTGTTAAAATTTCTGTCTCGGTCTGGGCGTTTGTCCGTGTGGGTCTCCCCACCGTGCCTCGGAGAGCACGTTAAGCTGTCGGTCCCGGTTATTATCAATAACATCTGATAATAATCGTTAACTCTTGATAAGTAAATTGTTCTTATCCAATGAGTTACTGGTTCGCCCTTAGGGTTGCGGGGGTCAGATGGCAATCGCTCCGTATAAAAACTAGTAACCTGTCAAATCCGGATAAGAGTAATAAGCAGACCCTGGGTACATAAAATACCGGGAATAATGCTAGGATGAAGAATTTACATTATAAGAATGAATGTAAAGTTACTAGGATGTGATTATTAATGAGGTTTCTCACCTTTCTATAGACTTCTCCCACTAGTCCAGTCCAAATGTCACGTGATATTTCACTTCCGAATTTCCCATCTCTAACTATATGAAGCTCATCTACGAACAAAATAGAAATTAAATTAAAAAAAAGAATCAACAATTCAACTCAATAGGTTAAATTTAAATTACAATTGAGTAAGATAAATTCTAATTTTGCTCAACAGTTAAAGCAAATTCCTTGAGAAAACCTGCATATTTTAGCAACAGAATAGTAGAGTGAGTGAAGGTCGAATGGACATTTTTTTTTTTTTGTTAGAAGTTGGCAAACAAGCATACGGCCCACCTGATGGTAAGTGGCTGCCGCAGCCTATGAGCGCTTGCAGCACCATTAGTAGGTGCCACTCACGCGTTGCCAACCTCGAGATATTAGTTCTTAAATCTCGTTCGCCCAGTAATTTCACTAGCGTACAATGCCCTTCAAACCGGAACACAGTAGTGCCTAAGCACTACTATTTGGCGGCAGAATATTGGACACTGCGGTGGTACCTACCTAGCCGGCCTCTTGCAACAAAAGACCTACCACCAGTGTGACATAAAATTTCTCTCCAATAGAAAAAAAACTTATCTTGGCCCTTGGGAAGAATATTACTTAAGAAATAAACTTAATTCAGTCTTCAAGCACCCAGTCGTATAAATCTCGGATAACCTTAGATTTGAAATTTGCCGAGACCATAATTGTATATTTTATAAAATATTATGACATTTTGAAAACTTATGTTTACTGTTTTATAGCTAATGGCAAATGATGGACTGGATGGACAAATGGCGCTGTGGGTAGCGTGTCTGCCTTAAGTCTCGACGGTTGTGGGTTCCATTCCCGCTCGGGCAGATGTTTGTTAAAATTTGTGTCTCGGTCTGGGCGTTTGTCTGTGGGTCTCCCCACCGTGCCTCGGAGAGCACGTCAAGCTGTCAGTCCCGGTTGTTATCCCATAACATCTGATAATAATCGTTAACTCTTGATAAGTAAATTGTTCTTATCCAATGAGTTGCTGGTTCGCCCTTAAGGTTGCGGAGGTCAGATGGCAATCGCTCTGTGTAAAAACTAGTAACCTGTCAAATCCGGATAAGAGTAATAAGCAGACCCTGGGTAAAATAAAATACCGGGAATAATGCTAAGATAAAGAAGAAGCTAATGGCAAATGATGGAAGAAAATTCACGAATCTTATTCTAATCTAACTTTAAATTATCTTATTCTGCAATAAGTAACAGAAATTTCTATATTCATCATATAGAAATCCAATCAAAAATTAAAAAAAAAGAATTCTACTTACATTTGATTCCAAGTCTCGCAGTTACCAGATCAGCAAGATCCTTGCAAAAGCCTTCGAACTGCTCCTTCTGCCCATACTCAGTAGGTTTTACCATCATGAAAGGTTCTTGGATTATAGAGGAGATGATGTAAGTCTTATTGGTGTCATAAAATACTGGTGAGTTGAGTTGGATGTACTTTGGGGTTATGAGAGACAATCCTTGCTTATCCGTCCAAGTCGCTATCTGTTCAGTAATTTAGTATTGAGAAAACATTGAATATAAAAATAAAAATTACCATATAGCAACGCGTGACCTAAGTTGTTTGTTGACTTTGATTAAAAATGTATAAAGATTAAAAAATTAATAATTGCCTAAGCGTCAAGAGTAATTAAACTGATAAACTTTCGCCACACTGTGCAGTTCTGGGAAAAGACATTAATTACTTTGTAATAAATATGCTGAGAAAATGATAAACAAGCAAAACATTTGCGGTGTTAAATAGTTAATAGAATAATATCGTTATCGCTATGCATCATTAAATGTGAGGGTCATCAAAGTTACGACTATTATCTCCGGTTATAACTATAGCGAAGTTTCTAACGTTAAAATTGATTGAGTCTAGTCCAAAATCTGAAAGCCTGGATCATAGCAATCTCCGGAGTCAAACTTTGATTTCATACATTTATGATGCCAGTCAGATTGTAACGGCTTAAACAAACTGCTATTGGATTTGAATCGAAGCGATCCAAGGGTACTTGCTCTTGGTTAGTTTTAATTAATTTCAAATCTTAATATAGCTGTATATTATTACGAATGTTAATAAAAAAGTAGATAAGGTGACAAAAATATTTTTGAAGTAGTTAAATTGGATGATATCATTTATAACTTATAAATATTTATCGTTGTTCATGATAAAATTTATAAATATTCGTACCTACAAACATACTGACCCAAATAAATTCTAAAGAGTATACTATATTGAAAATGACTAGCCAAATTCAACTGATTTTTTATGTTACAAGTTGGCAAACAAGCATACGGCCCATCTGATGGTAAGTGGTTGCCTGGAAGCGCTTACTGCACTATTAGTAGGAGCCATTCACGCGTTGCCATCCTCGAGATATTAGTTCTTAAATCTCCTCTGCCCAGTAATTTCACTAGCGTACAGTGCCTTTCAAAAGCACTACTATTTGGTGGCAGAGTATTTGACACTGCGGTGGTACTTACCCAGCCGGCCTCTAGCAAAAAAGACCTACCACCAGTATGACTAATTGCACTGGTGGAATAATCTCTGCTGTGACAGAGGTTATCTCAATAGCGGGCGATGGGGTCGTCACATCCCGACTTTTCATTCATTTTGAAGGCGTCGTGATGTGACGACCCCATCGCCCGCTGTTGGGATAACCTCTGTCACAACAGAGATTATTCCACCAGTGCAATCAGTCACACTGGTGGTAGTTCTTTTGTTGCAAGAGGCCGGCTAGGTAGGTACCACCGCAGTGTCCAATATTCTGCCGCCAAATAGTAGTGTTTAGGCACTACTGTGTTCCGGTTTTAAGGGCATTGTACGCTAGTGAAATTACTGGGCGAACGAGATTTAAGAACTAATATCTCGAGGTTGGCAACGCGTGAGTGGCACCTACTAATGGTGCTGCAAGCGCTCATAGGCTGCGGCAGCCACTAACCATTAGGTGGGCCGTATGCTTGTTTGCCAACTTCTAACATAAAAAAAAAAAGAGTTCTACATCTTAAAAATCTTTAACTAGACTTAACTAGACCCCTATACAATGAAAATCAATTAAAGAAAAATATATTTTAAAAGATGACATCATAAATATAATACTTAACATTTATATATTTAAAGAAATGAATTGACAAACATAAAATAATATAATTTGCATTACTGGTTTTAAGATTGAAAAAATAAGCTTAGTATGAACCTAGCAAATGATCTGTATTAAAATATTTATTTCATTTTATATTAACTAAATGATGAAAGAGAATGTTTATAAAGTATTTTCGCTAATCATTGAATATTTTACGATCATCGTACCTAAACTTAGTTTGAAATGATTTATAGACTTTGAGAAATTATTACTGAGTTGTAGACGAGTTGTTGAAATGAACTCGAAAGGTGCCTTTAAGCTATGCGAAAAGTTTTGACAGAAAGAGGAAAGTTCACAATATTACGACAATGCAATGAGGCAGTTAGATTCATTAGACATAATAAAGTTTATATTAAAAAAGATTTTGTTATAAGGTTCAGGAAATAACTGAGAATGCAAAATAGATATTAAGAAAAATTAAGAAGAAATTGTAAGATACTTGACGACTTGCTTAAATAGGTCCCGATCCTAGCAGTTAAAAAGGTTTATTGTTTCAGTCGGCCTCTTTGGACTGTTATTTTTTACGCTGTTATAAAAAGTATACCCACCTTCACCATAGCACTCTGGACGGTCATCTCAACGACATGCAGCGTAAAATTACAGCGATGTCCCTCTTCGTTAAAAGATATATTCCCTGTGAGCCCTTCAATATCCGTCTAAAAAGAATTTTCGACTTTAGCGCGTGTTTGATTTAGTACCAGGAGAAAATAAAATAAAGGTGGTCGGAACAGATGTCCTAAATAATGTTTCCAAGTTTGGATGTTGTAGATCGCTTTTTATCGACTAGCAAGGACCCTTTCTGTAACTTATGTGAATTGTTACAACAGACCGTAAATATTTTTTTATACCAACCCGCCCTTTCCATACCGTTTTTTTATTATAATAGTTATACATGTGTAACGTGTGAATTATACGGGTCATTTCATTAAGAAGATTAAGTGCTAAGCGAACGTTTGTAACTAAATCTATATATTAAAAGTAAAAAACCAAGCTCCAGAATTTCTATAAAATATAAATAATAATGTTAAAATAAGTGAAAATTGTTTATTAAATCAATTTATTATTAAATTTATTTTGTACCGGATATTAAAATTTTCATCGCAACTATAAAATAATACGAGTCAAAAATGAAACTCTATTTTCCCTAACTTCACTTCCTATCAAAGTACATACTGATGCAATATGTTATATTGTTATTATAAAATTTTTGCTTAGAGAGTTTTTATTGGTTTTCTTATATTATTATTTTAAAATTATCAATTTATAAATACCTTTTTAATTAATCTCGATATTTTGTCACCATGTTCGAAAGGCACCACCCAGCTTTTACCAGGGTTGCAGTCAATGACCTTAGTAGAGTTGGCCTGAGAGGCGGCACGCCGAAGTGCGCTCCTAAAAGCATCGGGTTTCTTCTTCCAGAGACGACCCAGAGCATCCATTAGGACTTGCATTCCGTCGTACATTAAAGCTGTTTGGGCCTGTATAAAAGTATTGGATTTTTGAGTACTTCTAAAGGTTTACATCTTATTTTGTGTATATAATAGTAAAATGACTTGGATACATTATGATACATTGTATTATTATCTACTAAATATATGAGTAGCCTTTTTTATTTTATAATTGACTTAAAATTTTACTTAAATATTCTGTTTATATCAAATGCCTATTCATTTTAATGCAAACGAAAATTAATTTTCCTGTTTGCCAACCGATTGATCTAATTTCTACCAATAGGCGAACATTAGTTTATGTTAGTACAGTAACTGACATTAATTAATGTTAAAGTCTAATGATGAGAGTAAAGCTTATTATATTTCACGAATAAATTAATAGCTCAAATCATCGAATTTAATTACAACAAACACACATAAAAGACATGTTAGTCATGAACTTTATACAGTGTACTACATTCATACATATTCCATGGCGTTGTGTCGCAATGGCATTGACTTACGCGCCATATATTTCGGGTTCGATTCCCGCTAAGAGCAAATGTTTGTATTGACCATGTTTTCCGATCTAGGTGTGTTTTTCCTTATTTGACGATGTTGTGGCGAAGTGGTAGCAAACCTGCTTTAAACGCTATAGGTCACGGGTTTGATTCCCGCTCGACAAATGAGTGTATTAACCATACAGACATGTTTTCCGATCTGGGTGTGTTTGTCCTTGTCATTATGTATGTTTCCGGACCCCCAACACAGGATATAACTATCCTATATGTTTTATTATTCTCACAAAAAAGGGGGAAAAAATAATGGAACTAGAGACATCTGGACTCGGAAAACACGGATAAAACGATATTTTATAAAAATGAATTCTAGGTAGATCGATTGATGGCCTCCAAAACCTCAATTCCATAGTAAAGCCTTAGTAAGTATGTGTAACAAAAAAAGAAATAGAAGTTTAGTTATTGAAAAAATGAGCTTAAAAAGTTTTACGACAAAGAATAAAAGTGTCGTTTTTCATTTGATACTGTGTCACAGAGTAATAATTTATTCCGGGTAGTCACTTATGGTTTCATTAGTGTGTACGTAAGTTAGAGAAATCTACATAAATGCGTTATTACTCGACGTCGAAATTTTCTTTGGGGAGGTACATTTACCACCTCGGGGCTCACTTTATGTTATACCCCGGGTTTGTCGTAAAATTTTGTTGATACCGTGTAATAAAAGAGATTTATAAATATACCGGGAGTGCGTGGCGTATATTTTTATATGTATAGGCGTTTTTTTTCTGTTTTACGATCATCAGTTTAGCGTAGTACGATGTGGTGAATATTTTTTCTGAGATAATAAATATACTAGTGTAGTGTATTATATTTTATACAATTGTAGCGAATCATCGAGAGATGAAGTTTTAACATGGCTAATGATTTTTATTTTGTAAATTTTTGTAAAAATTGTTTTACTCACTAGAGAAATAATAATATAGATATTATAAGCAAAACTTTTTATTGATCAAATAATAATATTTCACTTTGATTTCTAATAAAAATAACAAGTATTTCACCGTAGAAAAATGGAGAGTAAAATTATTATTATTTCTAGAATAAACAATTTTAATTTAGGTTCCAAATTATTCCAGTTTTTTTAGAATATAAACGATTTATCGCCAATTTTCTCTTCAGGGTGAGCCATTAATTAATTTATCGTTATTACAATATATTCCGTGTAATTTACTCATTTTATAAACATTCCTATAGGAGTTTAAGTCTTATACATCAATTTATAAGGTTCCGTTTAACGTTATCATCATACAAAAGATTTATTTATGAAAATGAAAGGCTTTAATGTTCGAAGTTATTTTTGTACAAAACACCGTATATTTTTGCACTTGCGAAAAATCATTTTGTTGTAATCAAAAAAACTAACTTCATTCGTTTGTTCTAATGAACTCGTTTGCTTTGAATGCTAATTGCACGGCTTTGTAGAGCGTATTTTACTTAATTTTTTATCAGACTAAGGACAAAGAGATATTCAATTGGATTAGTTTTTATCTTTCGTAATTATCAGATAACGTATAACGTTTTTTTTTTAGGAAACGGGATAGGAATGACGGAAATTGGAAGTGTTATTAATAATGTTCTAGACATTGAGAGAGTTGCGTTTTCGGTGTTCAGAGTCAACCTTCTAGACACATAGAATATAATTCATTAAATAATTCATTACGTTACCTTTCATGTGTATAAATATTCTTCTTGTACCTTTTCGTCGTATATATTAATTAAGTAAATTTTCGTCCACATATTAAATGGCAACGCACGGTATTGCCTTTGTAATTGTTATTATAGATAGGCAAAGGTTAATACTTTTTTTGTGGCAGGCCGTAAAACACCTTTTGTGGTATGAAAGAAAATCGTCTCTTAGAATCATTTTAAATACGTCTATTTTTTTATTTGTTATTAGTTTTACGCCAAATGTAAAGATCGTGAACAACCGATCCGAAGAAACTTTAAGAGGAATAGCATGATGGGCTATATATAGCTTCGTCAATAGGTAAATAGGCACTAGCCCACAGTTTCTCTAGCTATAAGTAATTGTTATGGCAGTCGATCACCTCACTGTTAATTTTGTTAGTCCCTGAGACATATTTGTACCAAATACTCCTCTAGATTGTTGCTTATTAATCCTGCATCCTGAACAAATTTACTTATTTATTAGTTACAAACATCAAAATATACAAACTTTCACAGAACCTATAATAATTTTGAAAATTGAGTTTTTCCAATTATGTTAAAATATTGGTTTGTTGAGCGTCTTAAAAAATAAATACGCTGTCAAAGTTTCGTGCACCTAACAGTATTTAAACCATTACAATACAAAACTTATATCACAATAACTTTGTGTAGTGAACCCATAAAATCTTGATGTTTGACATTCACGATTTTATACACAAGGAGCGTATTGCAAGCGCTATATGAGTTTACCGAACGTAAACGTTTTCCCCTCGTTCACGATTATCGAAAAGTAAGCAAACCGTATGTAGTATACAAAACTTGTTAACTTATTTCGGGAAATATTTATAAAGGTAATCTTTATACACACCATTTGTACATATTTTGATAACTGTTTGGTCCGAGGGAGGTTTTCTTGATGGTTTTTAGCTATAATTGGACCCGGTAAATAGTATTGTCGAATATTAGATTGCTTTTATTAATTATAATGATTACAAGAAACCGCTTCACGGATTATCGAATCTAACCTACTGCAGAATTAATTATACGGTACTGATATTTATGAGTAAAAGAGGCAAGACATTTTCTGTATGAACGGGTTGGCTCTTGCAAAATTATTGAAGTGAAGTATCAGTACTGTTGAATATTCAGCCCTGACTCCTTTTTTATATTAGTCTCTCTCTCAATTTTCATCTCTTTCATTCTTGATTTTAGACGTGTATGCGCTTATTCAACAAAACAAAAACACATCAAAATTGTTTCTCGAAATAAATAATATTCATTACGTGAATTCAATAAGAATGTTTTTTTTTTAAATAAACGCTACATACTTTAAGGCTCCCGTTAAGATTGTTATACCCTGTGTCAGGGGTCCAGAAACACACAAAGACAAGGGAAAACAAACCCAGACCGGAAAACATGCCTGTATGGTCAATACAAACACCTGCTCCGAGCGGGACTCGAACCCGTCATCGTCATCTTTATAAATATGAAATAAGTTTCTGTGGCTTTTGACATTAAAGGAGAAATCTAAACAGTACAAAAAAAAAAATCTTACAACATTTACTTAAAGTAACGTTGGTCTTGTAGTGGTTTTCTAAACTTTAAGCAACCAGAAAAAAGCAAATAAAATCTATTGACAGAAAGTGTAGAATATTTACGTACATTTGGTACAATTAAAAACTAATTATATTTACAAACAATTACAACCCTAAAATTACTAGACGATATAACAAAATTGAAACCAATGCTATGAAATACATAAAATATCTCGAAACTCACCGAAACCGTTCCTTTGAAACGCGGGCCCATTCTCCGCAGGCCTTCCATGAAATCGCGTACGATCCTTCTGGAATGATCCACGATACGGAAACCAGTAATGTTGACTGCACCGTACTCAGTTACCTCGTTCTCCCAATGGTCGTCCATAACCTGCAAATGGGAATTCCTTAAGTTCCAGCATAACGTGACTAGACTACGTTAGAGCTGCGTCGATAGTTCATTAATCTTATAAAACCTATTTTAAATCTACTTTAAAATTATTGCTAATGGAAAAATATTGTAACATAGTAGTAATGGTCTCTGTAAAAATTACTCTGATCAACATAACACGTTACAATTACGTTACGTACGTTGATCAACAAGCACGTTAATAAATAGTCACGTATTTTTTTTTAAATGTTGTTTACAATTTGCTTTCAAACAATTTTGTTTTTAAAATACTGTTCTATAAAAATTGGTTTGCAAAAATCAAGCTTGTTACGTTATCGTAATTACTGAAAACGCTTTGTAAACTTGAATTTTTTATTGGCTTTCGTTTTATTTTGGACGGCAACGATGTATCTATTTATTTCTGTACGGTTCACTAGACAAGGTTCGGCGACAGCGGCTCAAACCTGACGCAGTGCAGCGGAGTGTATATTTTATATCAAACAATAACAAAGCTTTATTATTTTATAATACCTACAGACAAACAAAAAAAATCCGCACTACAGTAGAATAAAAATTCCAAGTCCCGTTTATGGGACGGAATCTAGATCTAGATATACAATCTATGAAAATACAAGACTATTTATCAATTATAGACAAAAATATAAAGTTTCTGGTATGGAAAATATCAGTTTTCTTATATTTTTAATTTTTAATCTCTGTTTATTTTTAGTACTTGATATTGTAGCGGTAAAAGAAATACAAAAAAATAAAATAGCTTATAAAAATTTTAACTGTTATGGTATGTGAGACGAACAGACAGTGTAGGGTTCCGCTAGGGTTTCGTTGGCACACTTTGGGTACGGAACCTTGAAAAAAATAACAAGTGCACTTACAAGACCACTCAGCATATAATGATACGTTCTTCTTCCCAGTTGTACTTTTCTGACGTGTTCGATCAGGATGCTCTTTGCATTTTTAGCGTTGCAATCTAAAACTATCCTCTTGTTACTCCACCGATCGTGTTGTTCGAGGGCTACGAGAAAATCCATTGCATCAGACGCGTTGTAAATGCGTTTCACTATTGAAATTTTGAAGGCCGTTTTCCCTGGTTGCATTGTTTGGTAAAGTTGCTGGAGACGAAGCAAGCCTGTTAACAAAAGAAATGGCTTAAAAAATGAATATAATTATTATTAGATATACTTGAAAAATGTTAAAAGACAAAAAAAAATGTCATCAAAATCGGTACAGCCGTTTTGGAGGAATTATATACATAATGATAAAATAAAACAAAACAGGACTCGTAAATTACAAGATAAATTGGATTAAAGCCGCGAGTTCATAAGACTATGTATAAGTCTGATTATTCTTATCTGTTTAATCTGAAAATGCTTTATACCAAAAGTCAAAAATACTAAAACTGTAATCTACCGTCAACACACGATCCAGACTCAATCGGTAGTTGAACTTTGCTTCAAAGGAGATTCAAGCATCGGTTTGCAGTTTCTCAAAACTCCAAGTAGTTGTCGAACTCCGACTTGGATAAAAGATAGAAAACGAACTTGTCCTCTCTTTTTAAACCAACATTCCAACTGTAGACAGCGTAGCTTTTTTAAAAGAGATACGTACTTGTGTTTTTTTTAGATAGATTTTAAGTATTGCTATACATATAATAAAAACTCTTTAAAACACGTTTCAAAGCAGATTTTCTTTATTTTTTTGCATTTCAAAATCTTGAGATACCGTTACACATAAAACTTTATGTTTAGGGTAACAGTTAGAGAGGAATAAAAATGATTAACAATTTTTAAAATTCCACTGCTGAAGGAGTGAAAAAGGGGCTTTATGGTTGTATGAAAGTCAAAAACAAGCCAAATTATCTATCGCTTTCAACCAGTTCACTGCGCAATACTACTAATTCTAAATATTAATGAGTAATAACGTTGTATAAACATAATATATAATTATGACATAGCGAAAATTTTAAGTCATTTAACATCAAATCTAATAAGATTTTAAAAGTAATAAAATCCTGCGCCGTAGGCCATACAACGCTATTGACATTGCAAAATTAAATCCGAATGGACAAAGAATTGGAGTTCGATTATTATTTTCGAAGCGGCCGCGCAAAGGACAATATAATCATATAGCCAGAGGCATTTTCCTTCAGTATATCTGCCAGTATTTCTAAATGAATCGAATCCACGCGAATTTTATCGAATTAAGCGTTCCATGTAAAATAAGTGATACAAAAAAATGGACAAAGCTTAGCTGAAGCAAAAAATAATGTTTTGTTTCTTTGAGAAATCTTTGACTCGATATTAGGTGCTTTTATATGTATATATTTGTGTTTCTAAGTGAGCAAGACTCGCTACATATTACTACTGTTTATACTTTCATCTAATACCTTTAAAAGATTTTTAAAAATTTTGACGTTGTTGTGGCGCAGCGGCATTGAACCTGCCTTAAACGCCACAGGTCGCGGGTTCGATTCCCGCTCGGAGTATAATGTGTTTGTATTGACCATGCAAGCATATTTTCCGGTCTAGATGTATTTGTCCTTGTCTTTGTATGTGTTTCCGGACCCCGACACAGGATATCACTATCCTAATGGGGGCCGTTGAGTGTCTAATGTTTATTTATTTATTTAAAAGAGAACTTCTTGTATTGATTTTCATGAAATTTAATATAAAGGGGGTTTCGGAAGCCATAAATCGATCAAGCTAGGATTCATTTTAAGAAAATGTTGTTTTATCAGTGCCTACCCCGGTTCGAGTCCAGATGTCTCCAGTCCGATTATTTTATTCTCCTATTTTCAAGTTCCTTATTGTGTGAGAAGAACTTTAATTGGGAGGTATTTATCAACTCATCAAATTCGTATCTGAATATATTTTTCGATTTACCAAAAGAAAAAAGCCAAGCAAAGCCCGGTCGGCACGCTATTATTAACTGAGAGCGTCAAGCATTATAGGTAATTAATGTACGAGTATTTTGGCTAGACAAAAATATCAAAGATTAAAAAGTTATTTTAGACACGCAAATTAGCTCTGAACCTAACAGAAAATTTGTTCTAGATAATATCGAAAAAAAAAAAATGTGATTATTATGTTATATATTTTTTACCCTCTAAATATCAAATTAATCGAGGAAGACAATATAATTGTTTGTATAACTTAGTAGTTACTAATATATCATATATGTACTACTTCCTAAAATCATAAAAATATCTGGGAAAACTGTGTAGTATTTTATTTGTTTTTTTTTAGTATATTAAGTGATACGCTTATAAGCTTTTACCACAATTCTGTTATTTTTTTTAAATAATTTTTAATAATAAATGATATTACCAGCTTACTTTTGCGGTCGATTTTGATTGTTTAAACTCCTAAGTTTACTACCTGCGGAACCTTCAATCTCCACTGTACTTGGTCCACACATTTGGCCGGTATTATTTTATGCTACAATTCTCTTTAAAGTATGAAAGTGTTGAATATTTAGATTTTTACATTCCTACATATTTTCGTATGGAAGATTGGTACGCATATGGTATGTATTTAGCATTACATAAAAATTCAGCACGATATCAATAAATTTAAACTGAGCGTTTTTAACCAAAAGTCATTATAAAATCCCGATTTTCGGAACCATCTGATTTTCACTGAATAAATTGAATCACAATGTCCTTTATCCCTTTATCCAAAACAGTTTCAATGTTAAGAGATAAATGTGCGGGCTACGAAAGTTTCGGCCAAACTATTTGCAACATGTGACGCATTTGAACCCGTGACCCTTGAGGTTTCGCCACTCGACTAATAGCATGTTACGTCAAAAGCCAGACATCAATTATAAACTTATGGAAACTGTTTTCCGTTTTTGGGCCCTTTACATGCGGGATAAAAAGGGCGATATTAAATGAGACTTATGGCGCAGCCCCACCTCGGCACAAACTGTGAACGGCCACGCACTCTCTGTTAGCTGCAGGAGTTCGTTTTTTGGACAGTTTGGGTCTTTGTTTCCACTGTAGCGCACGCTATAATATATTAACATCGCTTCCCTACCCGTCCCACCTCTCGCTTTGAAACTAAGAACGCTTTCGTGCCTAGCGTTTATTTTATTTTTTTATTTTATTTGGGAAACAAACAGTACAAGTTAAAAATGAAACATAAAATTAAAATATCGACCAACAAATTTTCCACGAGTAAATCATTCATACAGTGCGAGCTATAAAAGTTAAAATTATATAACACTAAGAAAATAATTGAAATTAAATTATATTAACAATGATAAAATACAGTATTATTATTATTATTACAATGCAATTAATAAAAGCGTTGACAGTGTGAGCTGCGTGGACGACCTCAATGCTCAAATAGAGCAAGCCATTCGTCTAGCAATGACGTAATTAATCTCGCATTTGCGCGTAGGGTGTTCGTAGGTTGCAGTGGACGCTTATTATATACCTCTCCATGCGCAGCGGTGGGGCCAAGACCTTATTACAACTAAAAAGTACAAATTGATAATCCTTATTAAAATCATTGCAAATGAATCTTAAATGTTGGATATTAAGGTCCATGATAAAATAACCGTATCCGTTGATAATACCGTTTTATTAAATAGAAAACTTATTAAATGACTGTAATTACACATCGTAAAAGCTGTGAATTAAAAGCTTTTTGATTGCGCTGACGTCGGGGTGCGGTTTGTTCACCTCGCTAAAATCGTTAAAACTTAGGAAACGTATATTATAATTATACATAATTATTATTATAATGCTAATCGTCCTTACTTTCAACTGCGTAATTGTTGCTGTTCTGAAGATAATGTCTTTTTAAATTATGTAATTGTGCTTTCGAAATTATTTATCGTGTACCGTGTGTTGAAAAAAACTAGAAAACTTATTGGAATCGACCGTTTTGAAATTTCTGAACTCAAAACGAATCAAATAAGAATTGCTTGATATTTTCATTTCTCTTTTTTCTATGTAAAATTTATTCCCGTTATTATAGAAGTATTTACCCAGGGTGTGTTAATTACTCTTGTCCAGATTTGATAGGTTACTTACAGAGTTTTTACACAAAGCGATTGCCATCTGACCTCCATAACCTAAAGGGCAAACCCTTAACTCATTGGATAAGAGCAATTTACTTATCAAAAGTTAAGATTATTATCAGATTTCCCGGGATCGACAGCTAAACGTGTTCTCCGAGGCCGGGTGGGGAAACCCACAAGTACAAACACCCAGACAGAAACAAATATTTGTAAGATCAATGCAGATATCCACTCGAGTGCGAATCGAACCCGCAAGTATTGAAGCTAAAGGCAGACTTGCTATCAATAACGCCACAACGGTGATAATTTGATTTCTCTATAGGGCAAAATTTCATATAAAGGCATTTTCAAAAGGCTAATCAAATCTTTTTATTACTATTTTTATGTCATGACGGTTGGCAAACAAACATACGGTCCGCCTGACGGTAACCAGTCACCGCAATCTATGAACGCTTGCGATACTTGAAGTAACACAAGCCCGTTGCCAACCCAAGGAAGGGATGAGAAAGGAAAAAAAGGAAGGGAACAGAGGGAGGTGGGAGATTGGGCTTCCGCCGCTCCCACTTATTCGCTCGAAACACAACAGTACCTAATGGTACTGTTACTTCACGCCGACTTTCTGTGAGAGGGTAGTACTTCCCGGGTCGAGCTGGCCCTTTTGTTTTTTTTTTTATGTTAGAAGTTGGCAAACAAGCATACGGCCCACCTGATGGTAAGTGGCTGCCGCAGCCTATGAAGCGCTTGCAGCACCATTAGTAGGTGCCACACACGCCTTGCCAACCTCGAGATATTAGTTCTTAAATCTCGTTCGCCCAGTAATTTCACTAGCGTACAATGCCCTTCAAACCAGAACACAGTAGTGCCTAAGCACTACTATTTGGCGGCAGAATATTGGACACTGCGGTGGTACCTACCTAGCCGGCCTCTTGCAACAAAGACCTACCACCAGTGTGACTGATTGCACTGGTGGAATAATCTCTGTTGTGACAGAGGTTATCCCAACAGCGGGCGATGGGGTCGTCACATCCCGACGCCTTTTTGTGCTGAGAGAACCATGGTTCTACATGGTTCATATGGTACGTGGATTTATGCACACAAATTATGTATGTTAATGTATATTAACTTCAACGTAATCATCATCGACACGATAATTCGTGTTTAAGCAAAATGCATGATTATTTTACTTTATGCGTCGCCAAAATAACGAGTGTTAAATAATGATATTAAACACCAAACATTCATCGTAAATAATATGATCGTATTAATTTCATTCCACGAAGTCTATCAAAGATCACAGCCGTAACATCTTTTCTCGAAGCGACTCAAGGCACTTTTGACCCTCTTTTCTCTTGGCACTTTTCTCACAATCACTTTGTGGAACCAGCTTCCGCCGGCGGTCTTTCCGAACCAATACGACCTGGGAACCTTCAAGAGAAGAACCTATTGTTTCCTTAAAGATCGGCAACGCAACTGCATGCCCTCTGGTGGTGCAGATGTTCATGGGCGGCGGTGATCGCTTAACATCAGATGAGCCTCCTGCCCGTTTGCCTCTTACATTAAAAAAATAACTAAAACTAACTGTTACTTTGATTTTTTTACTCACTCATAGCTCACCAAAATTAAAAGATACTTCTAGCGGTTTCAAAAATTTTGAATTTAGTTAGCGTTTGGGCAATAAAGGAAGTAAAAAATTTGATATAAAAATTCGTGATTCCCTCATAGATCATCAAAATTGAAAGGTACTTCTAGCAAAAACAAAAAGAAAAAATGTAACTCTCTCACTTACAGATCATCAATTTTTAAGGGACTTCTAGCAGTCTAACAAACTTTAATTTTTTTATTTAGCGTTAAATTTTAGTAGTAGCATTTAATTGAAAATAAAAAAATAAAAATAATGAACGGAACTACGACCGAAAAAGATAAAATATAAAAATGCCAAGTCTCGCAATGTAGTTCGTCTACTTCAAAAAGTTGTGAGCTCTCATGTAAAACCATGGCTGAAATTTGGAAAATGTACGGACGCATATTCTACTAACTAAAATACTTCAGAGTCGTGAAAATGCAAAGTTATATAGAGATTTTTACAAAAAACTAAAACTGCATAATACAGAAAAGGATTAACAAAAATTAAAACAAATGCATAAATTATATCAAGCCCGGGGAATGACTCTAGTCCACTTGAAGGCAAGTTCAAGTGTAGTCCACATGTGATGTGTGTGAATGTGTATGTGAGATTTATCGCAATGATTAAACGTCTGTATGGGTGCGTATATGCCTGAGTGTGCTTACGAGATGAATTAGAAAGATACTGATGGGCTTGACAATCACTGCGATGGTAAGTGGTTTTCAACCTTTTCAAATATCAGACTTTAATAATTTAGTGATCTTGCTGTTACATTTAGCATTTCGAGTGAATAAATTCTAGATTGTCCCAAAAAGAAGAAGAATCTTTTCACGTAAGTAGACTTAGTAGTTGATATGATATGCAGATCTTTTTTCCATTTCTAGATTACAAATTTATTTTCATATTTATAATACTAGAATGAATTCGATGCATGCAAATCATATCTTATTTGGTTCGACGTAGCCAGCGAACAACCGCTACTATAACCACAAAGATTTAATCTACCAATCTAAATTATATTCACAGAAACTAATAATTTCTCGGATTCAGTTATTTTGTAGAAATTGAAATAGCAAAAGTTGTAATTTTATTATGAAATAAAGCTAGTACCTTTACATTTAAGTAGTGATTGAGAAAATAGAAGAATTTCGAGAAGTTCAAGTAGTTTTAAAATTAATTCAATTTTGTCATAATGATAATATTATTTTTCAAAGTAGATTTAATAACAACAATATTTCAGTACGAGTTGTATGTATCTGTATGAAAATTTTCATTAGTCTAGCCTGTTTGAAGATATGCTTAAAAAGAAAAGAATAAACGAAAATCTGTTATGAATTTTATACAGATTTGATAAAATATTGTGTCCATTTATTTTAGTAGCTACTAAAATACAAAAAGCTAACGGAAATGGAACTCGTATTAGTCCTGAGCATGTTTGCCTTTGTTGTTTTTGCTTTTATATCAAGGCGAGTCGCCCGGCACAATAATATGTTCAACAAATTGAATTCCGAAGGATCGCAAGCGTGAAATGATTGCCTTATTATCATACGTGAATGTCTTTAATAGGAAATCCTAAAAGGCAAAAAATATAACTACAAAATTTTTGGAGTTTACTCTTTCAAAATCGGTTTATCCTTTTGGCCTTATATGACAAGGCGCCTGGTATGGAAAAAAGATAGAATAAATAATTATAGCGTTACGAAAGAGATAAAACTCGTTTTTTTTTTAATTCTTATTATTATTATTATTTTACTTTTTATTAATTTTTATCTATACATACATATGTAAATGTTTGTTCACATGCATGTTTGCGTGTTTGTTTTGTCTTTATTTATTTTATTATTTTCTTAACAATAAATTGTACAACGTAGTAGAATTGTGAAAGTGTATCTGTAAATTCAGTAACAATTCAATGAAATATAAATAAACGATATTTATGTATCGTTTATAGAATTAAAAAATTAGCAGTCAAGTGCGTTATGGACCACGCACAGTTGAAACTAAAAGGTTCCGCAGCTTGGTTATGAAGAATCTTAAGGCCTTTAAAAATAATAACGAATTAAAATCGACTGCAAAAATAAGTTGGTAATTTCATAGTAATTATTAAAAGTTATATGAAAAACAAAGTTATGGAAATAACTTATATATCTCTTAAATTTGTAGACCTATCTTCTTCAAACCAAATGTGGTTGAAATTTTATTTGATTTCCTAAAAGCTCAAATTTTTCAAGAATTTTAAATTCCATAGTTAAAAAGTTAGAGGGCACAATTTTTATGACTATAGGAGCTAATATCTTAACAACGACTGACTTAATTAAAAAAGTCAAAATCAAACCTCCTTATCAATTTGAAAGACCTATCCAAAGATATCTCACACGTTGACATACGTTGAAATTTTTTTTTCAACACACAGTTACATGTATGGACTGCTACCCTTAATCCTTATATATTTTAAGATTTCAATACAGAATCGTTGTGCGTTTAATAGATTACACCTATGTAGTAAATTTCGTACAGATGGAGCCAATGGTCTCCAAGTAAAATGACTGTGACATACGCACGGACGGACAGACGGACATGACGAAACTATAAGGGTTCCGTTTTTGCCTTTTGGCTACGGAACCCTAAAAACAAAAACGATTATTAACAATTTCGCACAAAAAATCTAATTAAAAAAAAAAATTAAATTGAATTCTAAATTCACAAATTTATTCAAATTTATTCATAACTAGCGGCCCACTCCGGCTTCGTACGGGTATGAAATATATAGCCTATGTCATTTACTGAAAAAATGATTAAAACCGATCCAGTAGTTTTGATTTATTCATTATGGCCCTTTCCAGAGATCTCAAAAATAACAGTATTTCTCCACTATTTAATGGATGTTATTTTACATATAAATCTTCCTCTTCAATCACTCTATCTATTAAAAAAACCGCATCAAAATCCGTTTCGTGGTTTTAAAGATTTAAGCAAACATAGGGATATAGGGATAGAGAAAGCGACTTTGTTGTATTCTATGTAGTGGCCTAGGCCTTGCGTGAATGGCGGCTGTTTTATTGAAACTGCCATTTGAGACAAAACAAGTCACAATTTCAAAACCTTAATAATTACAAAAGAAATCAGAGGTGCATTAGGGATGACGTTAATTGGATTTTCATTGAAATAATATTATTTTGGTGAGCGAAGAGAAAGGGTTCTGATTCGTCTGAAAGACCTCAACTTATTATTGGATTATTAACAGTTTGGAAACGCTTACAAAGTCTCTTAATTGAGAGATGACGATGAGCCCGTTAGTCTAAATAAATATTTTTTTTTCTATCAAATTAATAAAACTTATAAAAAAAAATATAATCTATAAAATGTATCATTAGATTAATAAACATACTCAATGACTTAAATATAATAATATGTGAAGTTGAGCGTTGGTGTCAGCATGAACATGTCAGATCAGTAGAAACTACTTTCACATAAAAAAATCTACCTGAAGTAGAAGTATGACCGGTGCTCTTGTGTTACATCGATTTAATGAGTCTAAGTTCTTTTACTGCCTTCTTCATTTACCTTTTCCACCTCAGAACCTCAGATAATAATTGACTCCACAATGTGATGCTTGTGGTGTTTTGAATATAGGCTAAAGTACACAGACAATCAAAACTTAAAGGCAAAGGAACTGAGTTCCCTCATTCAATTTCCCACCATATATTTCACCATTGTTTTATTTCATATTCTTCCCCAAGCTACCCCATGCCAACCGTAGCTCATACATCCCTTGCCGCTTTTTCGGCATATATTAGAAAAAGCTGTCTCCTGGTCCACTTGGGTCGGCAAAACGCTTATAGACAACCGTTACCATTTAACGTCAGGCGACTCGGTATGGTTTTTCACCATACCACATGAAGAAAGAAAAGCTACACTCTTGCACTTTCCATAAATTTATCTCCAGAATAAAAGTGGAAAAAGCTTTCACGAGCAGAAAAGTTTGGACTAGCGGAAAGTTTTCTTTCATCCTACGATTTTCGCATTAATAAATAATCATATCTTTTATATTTTAACCATCCAGATCGAAATATAAATCTTAATAGACCATATTAGCTATATTTGTTTGGTTGTCAATCATTTTCATCTACCTGAACTATAATTTAAACCAAAGTGAGAAAAGTGATACTAAAAAAGCTTTATTCAAAGTGAGGTTGTAGGAGGTAATTATGATGCCAGTTCATTTGCCACAGCGCGACTTTACGTTACCGCTTACTTGAGAGCACTTTGCAGGCTTTTGCATAAGTCCTAGTAATAAAATAAATTATTTCTTATGTACATTTATGCACATTTTCTGATGGAATTTCATACACGTGGCAACTATTTATACAGTTAAAAATTATCCCATTTTATTTTCGAAGGCTCAGGCTATCTACAAATCAATTTCATTTGTTCGTGCTAGATTTTCATCCCTTATTTCATTCCTTGAATCGACTATCGAGATGCTTATAAGCATAAAATGCTTATGGTTTTGCAAGCTTCTATAGGCTGCGGTAATGGTTTACCTTTAGGTCAATCAGTTTAGCTTTTTTGGTGACAGGGGAAGTCTGGTAGCCCAGATAGCCGGCTTCTTGGGGAGGAGAACCGGTTTATATGGGATTCCATGACAAGGTCCATGATATTGCGCTGACTCATTAATGTTTAATATGACCAGAAACCATAAAATTATCATTTAAAATTTCGTATATTATAGTCATTTGGGATTTCAGTACAATCCACAGATATGAAGGTACAATCAGTCCCATTTATCGTTAAATACATAGTGAATAGTATGCCTAAATTGTTCGAATAAATAATCGCATACAAAGCCGATACATAGTGATATTTAACGCGATTGCTATTCGTGGATATCAATGGCTTTGGCCCTTTTGTATAAAATCATTTTTTGAATATAGCATCATAATTATTAACACAGTTGACATTTATTTCCTGGCTGAGACAGATGTATTGACCATACAGATATTTGCTCAAGCATGGGTTTTTGGCGTTCTCAAATTGCCTCGGAGAGCATAAAACTTTACTCACAGACTAACAGTTCAAGTACAACATAGCATCTGATAATCATTAATTCTTGGTAATGAACTGTTATCCAATTTCTGTTTCACCAAGTATTCCGTATTACCGAAACTCTTGGTAAAAATCTATCCAAAAGATATGTGGATCAGAACAATAATGGCCATGGCATTCCTGCTCACGATTAATGGTAAAAAATTGAATAAACGTTTAAATTGCAATTTTTTTTTAATAAATGCAAGATATAAAATTCACCTTTGTTCTTGCCCACATTGTGAGAAAAGCCCTTTTATAGTTGTAGAAGTTAGTCAATAAACAAACTTACGAAGTTTGAAACATACAATTGGCCTGTTTCAAGATTGTTTTATTTCAGGCAATCCACTAATGGACTGATAATAGACTTCGCAATGTCCAAACAGCATTGTTTAGATATTGCCTATAAGCGATTTGATCCGAAAGGACATGAAACAGTCTGTACAGAGCCTAACTCTCTGATTGATGTCGATTCGATTTTCCGCTGACTAGTTTGCAAAGTTGAACAGTTTCACATATTATTGTGTCCAATAAAAAAGACAAGTTTAATGGACGCCGATGGACAAATTTGCTTTTTATGAAGCGGGCTTTCACGAACCAGCTAGCTGCTAATTCAGTTTTGCGTTTTAATGTTGAACGCGCCATATGAGAATTTTCATTCAGGTCAGGGGACTCACCAATAATAATTATCTTACCGACCATTTGAGCCATGGATCTTATCGTGAGCCGTGTGAGCTTCAACGTAATCACTTCTTAAAAGCTACAAATACCGTTTCGAAACGAAACGAAACGGACGGCGTGGTTTCGCGGTGCGGCGTCAATTCCTGTAGAAACTGTCTGTGTCCTCAGTCCAATTTTGTATGTAATTTGAAATTTTATGATTTTAAGATTATGATGTAAATAAATTGAGAACTGAACAGTAACTAATTTTAACGAAATTACATTTTTCGGCTATCATATTTTGTTACACCGTTTCATTCTTATTTATTAAAACAGTAAATAATAAATAAGTTTACCATATCGGGTTCGAAAAAGAAGACAAAAGATGTTTAGATTCGGCTCAAATTGTTAAAATACTTACGCTTGAATTCACAGACTTACTAGAAGCTTAACTTTGAGTTACGAATGACGTTTTTCAAATATTTCTTTGCAACATTGGAATACTAAAATCGCTTGGATTATTTCATGAAAATTATAACATTTACAGTTAAGGTATCTCAAGTTGAAATTTCTGAAATTAAAAGCATTTAAACACTGTGGCGCAGCGTTAGCAAGCCTGTCTTAAGCGCCACAGGTTTCAGGTTCGATTCCCGCTTGGTGCAGATGTTTGTATTAATCATACATGTATGTGTTCCGGCCTGGGTGTGTTTGTCCTTGTCATTGTCTATGTTTACCTAAACCTATCAAGAGCTAATCATTATTATGAGATATTATGATAATAACCGGGATCAACATCTTAACGTCCTCTCCGAGGCACGGTGGGGAGATCCACAATAACAAATGGCCAGACTGAAACAGATAGCATCTACTTCGAGCTGAAATTGAACCAACGACCGTCGATGTTCAAAGCATGCTCACCGCCAGCACGCCACAACGGTCGTCAATTGTATATTCTGTCATAGATATAGAAAGGAAGAAGGATATAAACCTGAATTTGTAAAAATGTTACCCGAAGTGTGATCTTAAACATTTCCTGTTACATAAAATTCTAGAGAGAATTTGTAGAGAGGTTTCCGAGTCCGGGATCAAGGAATCTTGAAATAGCTTCGATCTTTTTTATTCCCATTCCATACCAACAAATTCTCACTTTCATAGGTAAAGGCTTTAGAATAAAATATAATGACATGTAAATATATGTTTTTTAAAATTTTTATAAAATATTAACTTCAACCACAGTAATCGCAGGTTACCTTTCGTATTTTGAGAAATTTGTCTTATATTTCCGAAAAAGATCTTCTCTAAGAACGGCTTCAGAACCACGCTATATAAGCGCGTGTACGCTCGTTTTTAAAAGCGCGTATAGCTGCTTAGAAATTTTCATTTTCCCAAGGGTCAAAGGGGCTCACGCGACTAAAATCATATCGAAGCCTCATACTCAGGCATAGGGTCAACTAAGATTTACAATCCTCTGGCCTCTCTTAAGACACTATTGACTCGACTATCAAAATTCGGAAACCTTAGCTAGCAGTGCAGCATAGCTGCCCGAAAATACCACCTTAGTACATTGTCCACAATAATATTTGAGACTAGACATATGATGGGCGTTCGCTAAGCGTACGCGTTCGCCGACATCATACCCCTTGTCACTACATAGTATAAAACAAAGTCGCTTTCTCTGTCCCTATGTATCTTTAAAACTACGCAACGGATTTCGATGCGGTTTTTTAATAGATAGAGTGATTGAAGAGGAAGGTTATATGTTTATTTATTATTTTTTTTTGAGGTTTCTAATGTGATGTCGTAAATTAATTATTAATAAATGAATAATTAATGAATAATTCAAAACTAGTGGATCGATTTTAATAATTTTTCCAGTGTATGACATAGGCTATATATTTTATACCCGTGCGAAGCCGGAGCGGGCCGCTAGTAAAACGATAAACAAACGTAAAACGAACTGTATGACATTCAGCACTTGCCTCCGTGAAACGCCATACATTTACCACCTTCTATATGGAAATGTTACCTAAAAAATATATTTTTTATTTTTTAAATATCATTTTGCGGGTATGTCCATACGTAGCATTACGTTGTACATTGCCTTCTGGTCGGCAAGCGATTTAGTTAAGCAACTTTAGGCGCGGTCGGTAAAAGGATGGGTGTCCGTTCGTAAGTAGGTACATATTTTGAAATACCTGTTGTTTAAGGGATTATAATTATGTGTAAGGTTAAAATCGTTACAAATGACACATAATATTATCTTTTGCTTTGACATCGGAGGGATAGTATAATTATATTAATTAGTTATTAATGGAATAAAAATATTTTTTATTATTCTACATATTATAGTCAAGAAAAAAGTATTGTATATTAAATATTTAAATATAGTTATATACGCCCCGAAGAGTCACTAATGATTTTAGTTTTTTGATTATTTTTATAAAAAAAATGTAATCTTGAAAAGCCGATTCACTAAACTTATCATATAATTTAATATATAAATTACTATTAGAACAAAAGTTGTTAGTAAAATTTAATTCAGCAAAGAACCGCCGATCCGGAATCATTGTTAACAAAGATCAAAAGTTACTATTTATTTTCGTATTCCATGAAAAGTAAACTCTATTAATATTTACTATTGTTGATGAGTTTGAAATTAATAAAACTTCTCGAAATCAAATAGTGCTAAAATTAACTCTCTAAATACAACCTCGAGTAAGCAAGCTTTGATAAACTTTTAAAGAATTTTTAGTTAAATATCCATTATAATAAATACACAAGTATTCCATAAACCATTATTCCACTGAGTAGTAAAATTACATACTTAAATATAAAATATTATGTGCCCTCAATAATTATTTTTTAGGCTTCCTTAGCCAAACGGAAAAACCGAAACTCTCATAGTTTCGTGATGTCCGTCTGTTTGTCCGTCCGTCCGTCGTCGTGGATATGACACGGTCAATTCACTCGGAGTCTATTCGCTCAATCTATACGCTATGTGTATGTTATGAACCGCTACAGAGTTTTGTAGTGAAATAATAAAAAAATTAAAAATTACGGGGAGCAGTCCATACATTTAACTGATTACAAATACAATTCAGAGTAAGGCAACCTATGAGATATCTTTGAATAAGCCTTTAAAAATTAAAATGAGCTTTCATTTCAACTTTTTTGATTAAGTCAGTAGTTGTTGAGATAGTAGTTACTAAAGTCATTAAAATTGTGTCCCACCGCCGCTAACTTTTGAACTATGGGATTTAAAATTATGAAAAAAAAATGAGGTTATACGTTAAGAAATTTTAAAAATAAATAGGTTTTTCTCATAACTTTGCTTTTTCTTATTATTTTTAATAATTACTATGAAATTACAAACTTATATTTGCGGTCACTTTTATTTCTTTAATATTTAAAGTCCTAGAGATTCTTCATCATCAAGCTGCCATATCATCAACCTTTAGTTTCTATTGTGTGTGGTCCGCCACGCATTAGACTGGTAATTATTTTGAGTTGTTATTTAACTTGCAGGGCATATCCATTTATTTAAACATATTAAAGGACTTTTTGATTTAATAATCAATTAACTAAGATTTTAGCTTCTAAAGTAATACTTATTATGTGGACGCAAATAAGCAATACCATGTCAACCCACAAAATTGGAAAAACGGAGTTATATATGCAGAAGTGTTTGCAAATGGCTGAAGAACATTTTTCTTTAATATTTGTAAGGTTTTAAGCTTTAAAACTTCTAAAAAGCCATTTTTACCAAGCAATTTACGTATTATGTTAATCGTTTTGGGTTATATTATATATATGGATACGAAATACGCGGTTTGTATACTTATTTTTTGTGAAAATAAGTAAAATAACTTACATAAATCTGAAATTGCCAAAAACTTGACAATACATATAAAAAATTCATATAAAACAAGTTGTTAAAAATTTTCAAACGCGTTTTTCTCGAAATGACATTCGTGTGGGTTGACATGGTATTGCTTATTTGCGTCCATGTATCTTTGATTAACAAAAGCAGTTAAAATAAACTCAACCTTATTTACGTAAAATTTGAAAGCCACATGACTGTATTTCAATAAAGGTATATTAATATAAGCATAATTTTATATCACTACTGAATTCATTAACATTAGAAGAGAGCTCTTTGAGCGGATCCGTCCAGACAAATTACATTAAAATCAAAATTCTCATTGAAATAAGTTCAACCCTGAAAGGGAACGTTCATTGAAATATTTTCAGATGCTGCATTTTTGCTTCTCTTAATTAATTCAGTTCCATTACCTTTCAAAGGTTTATATCCTCAATTTTTATAAGTAATTCAATACAAACAAATTATTTTATTACTTTTTTAAATTCTGTATCATAAAAAGTATCATGGTAATTTATATAACAAATTGTATATCAGAATAGTAATATAATGGCGTAGTGACGGGCGAATTTTTGTATCCTAATTTCACAATTACTGGATTGGAATGAAATCCAGCAAAAAGCCAGACGAAACTAAATGTAGCATACTTCACTGCTTACTTTAATAAGTCCCGGAAACAAAATCTACAAGGACATAAGTACTCCTAAATCAAAATCTTGTAATAAGTCTTAGTTAATCTTAGTAAATGTAGTCTATAGTCGTTTTTTTATTTCGCACAAAAACAAGCTTATAAACGTAATATCACACTAGTATTTAATTTATTTAATACTATAGTATTGAATTGTATTAAATGTCGGACATAATTTTGTAACCATAGCAATATAAATTCATTTTAAGTTCCTTCACACCTCCTTTCTATAAACTCTTATTTTATATTTATAGCTTACAATCATTGCGAGAAAAATTTTCTTAGAAAGGGTTATCAAAGATTTTTTTCATGTTATAATAGAGAAAAGATATACTAAAAAACTTAAAAAGATTAAAGTACTAATGCACTTATTATCCGCCAAATAGTAGTGCTTAGGCACTACTGTGTTCCGGTTTGAAGGGCATTGTACGCTAGTGAAATTACTGGGCGAACGAGATTTAAGAACTAATATCTCGAGGTTGACAACGCGTGAGTGGCACCTACTAATGGTGCTGCAAGCGCTCATAGGCTACGGCAACCACTTACCATCAGGTGGGCCGTATGCTTGTTTGCCAACTTTTAACATAAAAAAAAAATCCTTGAAAGAGAGCCATACGTTTTATTATTATTACCTTTTTTCTCTTAAGAAATATGTAAGTTAATGTAATTAACCAAGGAATAGAATAGGTAAGTGACAATTTTATTTTGAGTCACCGTGTAAGGAGGGAAAGTAACAAGAAGTGACTGCTGTATAAGTCAGTCGGGCCCGCGTTTCCCTTATTTATTCTAAGGGAAGAACACCGAGGTCCTTATTTTGGAGCTGTACGTAAATATCAATAGGAGGTTATTTTCAATAAATTCACATTTCGATGTTGCTACCCTGGAGTTATACGATGTTACGCATAAGAGATGAAATTTCATTAATTTTCAGACCCTTGTTTGGATTCAGTAACTTCTTATAAGGGTAAAGAAATATCGCATAATTTCTATATAAAACGTGTGTAGGTTTTGTCGTAATTTGATATATTTAAATAAAATTTTTTATACGTTTTTTATTTAAAAACAACTGTAAACGATGGTGGCCTATCGAAATGATTATATGATTTAACTTGAGCCTTACTGCTTTGAAAAGTTTCTCGACTTGTGAATTATCAAACTCTGGAAATATCATTGTTTAGTAGCAATTCCCGAGTTTTTGCGTTTCACGTGAGTTACAGACATAGGTACCTAGGTAGTTTTAACGACAATAATTTACTAATGAGGCTTTTGTAGCTTCATATACGTTTTTCATTCACAGGTTAAAATATTACAATTATATGTATATGCTTTTATCGGGGTTTTGGAATATTTATTGGGAATAGAAATCCTGTAAGGTTAATCCAAAAATCATTAAAAATTTTGAACGTCCGTCCAACAGAAGAATTGCTTTGGAGTCTAACGAAACTTATCACAATATTATACTATTGACGGTCTCGGACCAGTCTTGAAGCCTCATTAAAACGAAATCTCTTGAGTAACGCTGAGTTTTTGATACAAGCTTGTTGGAAGAATTTTGAATATAGTAACAATGCTTCTGATGATCATCGATATATCTGTGTGAGGGCATCCTTTCGAAGGAGCAATCTATACATGCCAATAACAGAAGGCTCTTGCCACATAGCCATTCGAATGGACCTGTCTAACTGTCATGTACGATGATGCCTTACAATCTGGTCACAATGAAATGGTAAAGCAAGCAATCAAGCATTTCTGTCGTCCAACTACAGTCAATGAGGTAATGGCGTAATAAAACATATTGAAAATTCTGTTTTCGGTCAGTGTAAGCGGTGTTCGCTTTGTCACATAATTTGTTAAATCATCGAAGCTTAGCTGACATCTCACAAATCTTGAAATCTGTCCAGCATTTTTACCAGTTATCTTGAGTGCGAACGTAATCTCAGCAACAAAAAATTATCACAAGTTTAATTTATCTTGGTGCACTCAGAGTCAGAGCAATTTTGATTGATATGCTTGATATGCTAACTTATTTAATTAGAATAGAAAATAAATACGACCGAAATAGAAGACCGTGACTGTCGCGGGTATAATTCCCGCTAGAATATTTGCATTAATTTTATAAATATCTGTGTCAGTCTGGGCTTTTGTTGGTACCTCGGAGAAAGCATCAATCTGTCGGTCCCGGTTGTTATCGTAATATAACAACAGTAATTTGTTCTTATCCAATAAGGTACTAGTTCGGTCTTTGAATTGCAGAGGTCAGCTGTAAAATCCGGATAAGGGTGGAAAGCAGACCCTGAGCAAAATTCCGAGATTAATGCTAGGCAGAAATAAAATAGAAAACGTAGCTGTATTGAATAAATTCATCACAAATCTACCATAACCCTACTTTCCATATTTTACAAAAATCCCATATTGTTTGTTGTCATTTGAATGTTGATATGATCTCAGTTCCCAGTGCAATGCTAAATGTATTGCACCTTAGAACAGAGAGTGTATTAGAAATGTTTAGTTTTAGTAGCTTTTTTCTTTTGTTAATCAATATTTGTTTCTTTTTTAACATTATAACAGTGCTTTTTAAAGGCATTACTGTATATATATAAGGTGAACTATTGAGGTTTCAATGAGGTTTGGTTTTATGGTTTCTGAATATATGTTTAATTTTGGCTTTGACAACACCAACAGGTGGAGATAATTCAGTCTATACTATTTTATAATATGGGACATTATGTTAATAATTAATAAATACTTAATATAACAAATGTGAAAGTTTGTATGTTTTGATGTTAGGATATTTGGATGTTTCAAGTGTGGAATATCTGACCTGTAATTATATTTATATTCTTTTACCTATAGGTAAAAGTAATTATAATTACATCCTTTTTCACCATTTTTTTATGAATTTTGAGATAGAAATCGATGTGATATTGGACAAGAAAGTAGGAACTTATTATTATTAGAATAGCAAATGTAAATGATAACTAAAGATTGTGTAACAAAATACCGTACTTTTGTATTTCTTGTTTAAGTTTCAAATTCACTCCATTAACATGTATCATTCATTACTCCAGGAAAACCTATAATTTGGCTTATGTTTGATGAAATTGTCATTGTACACTATATTTAAGGATAACTGCTCTTGGCTTTCTAATAAGATAAAAATAATAAAAACTTTTTTATAAAGATATAGGGGATGAATGTTTCTAGCGAAAGCCATTTAGTTGTATTGCCTCATTAGAAAACGTTATTCATTAAATCGCAGGCAGATGTAAGTTTATAATAATAATTAAAAGAATTTTACAAATAAATTTATGTATAATAAATATTAGTAATAATATTTGAGGCATTTAAAATAGGTTAATTAAATATGCAAATATTTGTGGATACCACTTCGTCGATGTTCTTTACTCCATGTCCTCGAGATCCAACCGCGTCTGTATGAATACAAAGTTTTATCTCTGACTTATCGAGTAATGGAATCAAATGGGTCTGGCAGGTAAAAGCCATCTAAGATGCCTTGATAAGATTAAATAACATACAAATATGGATCTATAAACGCAATTTTTACAAAATAGTAATGTCAACTGCATATTATATAAAATATTTCTCAACTATATAGTGTTATATATAAATATATTGATATATCAGACAATAATCTGGTTTTATTACAAATTATTATGTATATTTTGTAAAACATCTAACGCACAATGTAACTCGAATCGTTGAAACACGTAAAGTAGAAACTAAAGGGTTCCTCAGCTTGATGTTGAAATCGAATGTTAATCTTTAGGACTTAATAACTTCTTGCCCTTATTCAACGCTAAGTTTGGTCGACACAGCACGTCTTCTTCGTCCATTCTGTTCTATTCCTCATCTCTCCACTAACTCCTTTTCCTCTTCCACCCATTTCATCCAAGTATATTTCGGGCGTCCTTTCTTCACATTACCCTTTCATGTCCGTCGTTTTTTGGCCACATGGTTTTTTTCATTTCGCCATAACCTAGTAGTTTATAATTATCGAATTAGAATCGACTCCAAAAGTTAGATGGTAATTTCATAGTAATTATTAAAAATACTATGAAAATATTAAACTGTGAGAGAATCTTGAATGTCTCTAAAATTTCTAAACCTTCTTTCTTCTTCAAAATAATTATCGTCGAAATTTTATTTTGATGTTCTACAAACTTCAATTCTTCCAGAATTTTAAATTCCATATTTTAAAAGTTAGAGGGACACAGTTTTTATAACTTTAGGGTCTAATATACACTGATAATCTAATATACAATAACAAACTGACCCTATAAAAAAATAAAATCAAATCTTCTTATAATTTTACCTTACCTGACACATTGTCATACTCTGATATTTTTTTTCAAACCACAGATCCTTGAACAAAATGTAATAGCGAGAGGTTCATAGGATTCACCTTTATACTAAATTTTGAATAGATAGAACCAATGGTATCCGAGCAATAGGGTTCCTTTTTTGTTATTTGGTTACCGAACCCTAACAACATACGTATACAAGAATTTTCCAAACGACTGCGATAATTCCATTTTCGATGGTTTGAAAACAGTAAAAGTCGAAAGTTTTAACGTTGTAATGGAAGCCTTTCATTTCCACGGAAAAATCCCTCGGATAACCGGAAGGATAGAGTTTTAGTTTTTCTTGCACAGTCGACTAAAAAGTTCAGTTCAAATAGTTCGCTCAAGTTGGAGCGACGGCGTTTTAAAATTTAAAACTAAGCCTCCCTAAGCCCTTGCCACTTATATATGACGTAATTTTATATGTTAAAATTTGACATTTAAAATAAATCTTTCTTACTTACTGTGCTAAAACAGCATAGAATAGTTACAAGAAAATGTTTCAATAACAAAAATGGCGATCTGCGGCCTTACTAGTAACTCTTAATGCGATTCAAATGATAATCAACATATATTATGACATTTGAATCGCTATAATAGTTAATGTAATCTTCTTCGTATCGATTGGTTAGTGGTCAACCTAGTATCAGAGTTATTCAGGTCGCCCGTAGGCCTCTGACTTGACTTATCGACTGTTGTCTAATTGTTAACAGCCACGACCGACTTTTTACGTGCCCTCCGAAGCACGGAGACGCTCCGTTGAAATACCACTATGCGATCACCCATCTAGTGACTGACCGCGCCTAAAGTTGCTTAACCTACCGATCGTTTACCGATCAGCGGGTGCACTCGGCTATGAGCGTCTCATAATAAATAGTTAATGGTTTGCTTATAGTACGTTTCAGTAATGCTATGTAAATAGAAACTTCGGAGAATATTGTCTTGGAAGTAGATACAGAACATTTTCATGAATCAAGTTTGATACTTTAAGACTGCCTAATTAATTACTGAATTTTACTTAACAGTAAATTTTCGATGCCAACTTTAATTTATTTAATGTAAATATTTCATGAAGCAGTCTTCAAGAAGGCTAGTTGTTTCATTTAAATTTTAGCATTAAATGAATGTGTTTATCATTTAAGAAGCTATTATAAAAGTTTTGTTCTTATATTTGTATTTTTACGAATTTAATTTATATTTTTGTATGTTTTCTGTTTCTAAAAGTTATCATTTCATTAAAATTTATTTACATAAGTTACTAAACCTTAAAAGCAATAATTGGTCGAGTTTTCACATTCACTGATTCTAATTTTGCATTAACATGTTATAAAAAATATTTTTAAAATATTTGTTCTTTCTGGATATTCTTAAGCTTGTAACTTCTTTTGTTGATTAGAAAAATGTAATGACTGGAAAATAAATAAATATCGCCTGGAAGCATAACGGAAAATCACAGAGACTCGTTCCTTGAATGCACAATCACACCACTGGTGGCTAACGTCAGTGCACCTAAAATATTCTTGGATCTCAAAAGTAAACAACAAGAGAATCTTGAACATTGAGCTCCGCAAAGATCGACATTAATAAGTCTTTGTACTTCTTCTTCCGTCTTTGATGGCAGGCAAAGCAACGCTACGCTATGTTTTACTTCAGGTCTTTTAATACAAATTTATATCATTTCCTTAGCAATTCCACTACACCTTTAATTCTGTATGTAAGCCAAAGTCTTATTACTTGGAGATAACATTTTCAAGATAGTTTTATTTCATGAAGCCCTATATTGCAATGGTGAAGTATGATTTGAAAAAAAAAAATAAGAGTGAACCTTGCATATGACTGAGAGTTGAAAAAACGTAGTAAGTGTAGGGTTATATTTATATGTATCTTCAAAAATAATTATCTAATTTTATATTTATTTTATGTAAGTCTTAATAGCTTGAGATTTCTGAGCTCAGGTTTCTGCCATGAAATAAAAAAAAAACTATTAAAACGAAATAAATTAGTTTGAAGAAAATACTGTAAGGCTGGAACAATATAATTTCGAGGGTGGTGTTTCTAAACTCAGTTCTCTCGCTCGGTTTTTTTAAATGGCATGATTATTTTTTGACATAAGCTATGAATTTCAGCTTAAGCTAAGCAGGTTCCCTATAGAACTTAAAAAAGTGTCTCAATACAAATATTTTATCTTCAAATAATTCGTTTGAAAAAAGAATTCAGCCTGTTTTCAGGATTTTATCTTATTCTATCGTGTAACCAATTATCCCTTTTTTTTATATGGGGTTACGATACTTTACGTATACCGTCAACCGTAAATGGCTAAACCATTTTATCTAGCAAACCATTCTTCTCCGTTTCGATCCCGGTGACTCGCTTTAATATTGACATAAGCTATGCATTTCAGCTACATAATACTGTTCTCTACATAATATATCAACAATGGTTCAAAATAAAAAATAATTAAAGAAAATAAAAGAGTTCCATATAAGAAAGTGGGAACTAATTGAATAAATGCAAAAACCATTACATTAGTGATTTAGCGTTATGATAGTAAAGGCATAAAAATCTTAAACTCTTGCAATCTTATTTAATATAGATTAAAGCAAACGTATCCTACTATTAAGACTTACGTATCCAATTATTAAGAGTTATGTATTTTTATATGTATTAAATAACTGCTCACATATCCAGCAATTCTCATTATAACGCACAGGATAAAGAGCTCGGTAATGAAAAACTGACCTAATATCATTAGGAAGAGCTTTAGTACCTACTGTGGTCACAATCCGAGCTCTGACTGTTAAAGTTAACGACCAAGTAGAATGGCTGCCACACCACTCTATACAAAAAGTATTAACGTTTTGTGTGTTTGAATTGTTTTCGGCTTTTGTTTTAAGAAATTAATTATAATTTTATATTAATTATAAAACTTTAAGTCATTTAAATATCGCCACCCAAGTGGATGGTGGACCACGGTAATAAAAGGTTCAACAGCTTGATGAGAAAGAATCTTTAGGACCTCAAATATTAACTAATTAAATCGACCGCTCCAATCACACCGACTAACATGACGAAATTATAAGAGTTCCGTTTTTATCATTCAAAGATATATCAACGTTGTGTTAATTTGATAATAACCCGGATGAACGAGCTTTGGTCAGTATTTTTTTGGTAAATAGTGTTTTTTGAAATTATATTTTGATACGAATTACATAATGATGAAATATGAATAATATTTTTTACTTTCCCAAAAAAAATATATAATCGGACTGGAGGACGGATAAAACGACATTTTCTAAAAATCCTAGCTAGATCGATTGGTCGGCCTCGAAGCCCCGTGCATACTAAATTTCGTTCCCGAGATTCAGGCTATAAATAATTATATATACAATAAATCGTCGTTTAAAGGTATTAGATAAGTACCTTATATCGTTATTAAATAAATGAAACGCTTCAATAAACGCTACACTAACCTATTTTCAGTTTGCTAACCATAATAAAATCGGAACTGCCAAGAATATTATATTATTAAACAATATTGTTTGATTATTATTATTATCATACAAAATAAACATCCATATAATTTAGTTGTAGGATATTATTAATCTTATCTATTATTAACAACGAATTATTAATAATTTATAACAAGGTATAATAGCATATTCGATTAATACAAACTTTGGAGAATTGGGAATTCTGGCACAAACTTACGAATCTATACCTTGCTATATTTAATAGCTTACATATACATGCTTGTGCTAGCCGACACTTGGACTATACATCCAGACTTCATAACTTGAACTGCAGTTGAGTGGGGTGGTCCCAAATGAGGTGTTCAGCTCCTACGCTATAAATATTATTTATGCTCAGTACGAAGTATCAGGGAGCTTAAATAAAGGTGGAGCGAGAATTCTTTCTAAGAAAATAAACTAAGGTACTCATTTTAGAAGTTGTTGCGAAAATAAGCGAGGAAGCGTATATAAATTCTCAAAGAACCCACATTTTCGCATACTGTAAAACCTGTAATGGCGTCAATATTTTACTTGTACGTGTATCATTTCATTATCTAAATACTGTAACATGGTCATGTCTAAAATATTAAAGAGTTTTGGAAAAACTAATTGGGATGAACTAAATCGTTCTGTTTGTAATATTGCTTTTTTTTCAATAGCTTCAATTTGGACAAAAAATGTAACCTATATTCAACTAAAATACGTTTTATATGACCCGAATATAAAGTTTCTCTGTAGTGCAAAATAGGAGACAAGGTTCTCGAACGAGCAGACACTTCCGGACAAGATTAAACTAATTTTCATATGGTGTAATCCAATTATAAACTATGGGTATTTCTAAATCAGATAAAAACATAACAATACGCCGACATTGCGGCAGTCGAAAGACTAAATTGTTTGACATTTGCTCGAACCAAGCTTGTGTCCTTAAGCATCGTCCACAATATTGGAACAAAATTAAATAACTTGGCGTTGTTCCATTGGTGATAGGCACACCATTAAGCCTCAGCTGTGACTATTAGCGTCCATTCCCGTTTCAACCGCAATCTCTTTCGTGTCGACATTTTATTATCGAACGACTCAGCTTCCGTGTAATCCCAGGAGCTATACCGTGCAAATTGTTCATTGTGATCTCTTTATTTAAAGTAATAGAACTGCAATTGCGTAATACTATATCTACGATTACAGATAAGGTAGTATCTCAATTTCAATTTTATTCAAGTCTTTCTTTTTTAATTTGTAATCAAAGAGTGTTTTCATAAGGTATTGGTTTGTCAAAAATAATTAGAATGATTACACAATATAATAAATTGATAATAAATATTAGTGACAAATAAATAATTTACTTTGCAACAATAATCCCTGTTACTGAACATTCACTACTTGGATAAAATAGAACCTAAATTTCCGAAAGGTTCACAGCTCTAAGGACGCTCTTGGCTGTGTCATGAACGTAAATTGGTTGTCACACCAAGCATTGTGCTCTGAGCAAACTAGATGGTCTCGAATCCATGTGTGCACATAAAATAAAACAAAAGGTTCAAAGCACGTTTCGTATTACACAATGTTACTACCCTATACCGTAGCGTTTATTCTATTTAAGACGTATTATAAAGCATTGTAAAAATTATATCACTTTGTCTTACTAAAAGTCTTTCAATATAAAGCACAAATTTTTAAGAAAAATAATTTGAGTTAATATTTTGAGGAGTTCTTTTCTATATGTTAGATCTTGATACTAGATCAAGAACTCAGCAATCGCAAAATTATATTATATTGAAACAAAGGAAAGCAATCATTATGCTTTAAAAAGAATAGATTAAAAAATATATGAATTGATAAAATTATTCTTTTTGAAGTGCGTAATGTGCTAATGTAAATGTCATTGTTTTAGGGGTGCTTAAAAATTATTTAAAATTGTTTCAGTTTATTATTGCACTTCTCGTTAATATAACCAACACCGATAATAACAAGTAATAGAATTTAGGTCACGAAATAGCTGAAAGCAACCAATTAACTTCCATTTAATTTAAACAGAGTGGTAGACAGAAAATATTTAAATAAACGTTGTTCTTACGTCGATACATAACGTGTTACATTTAGCATAAAATATATACGTTTAATGTATCATATGAGCAGACTTTATATAAGTGTAGTAAATTCAATGACTGGTTGAGGACAGTTTGAAAATTTCAAATTACGTTTCTATGTTTAACTGTAAATTCTATTTGAACTGTTTGAGTTAGGATAGTGCAAGTTTGAAGGACCTCTCGGCGACTTGGTATTTACAGATGACACTCACCTTTGGAAATGCCAGTAGGTAAACAAATACTGAACTTTGTTCAAGAGATAAATGATTGCTATAATACTTCGAAATATCAAGCATTAATATTTTAATACAATTGGTATACATATTATGTGCACGCATACCGTTGTGACGTTGTGGGTAGCGAGTCTGCCTTTAGTCTCGACAGTTGCGAGTTCGACTCCCGCTCCCACTTTAACAAAAGTGTAAACTCTTCTCCTAAGGATATCATATCAGATCGGAAAGACCAACGGCAACACTTGATTCTATAGAATGGTTGCTCTAGATTCCCTAAATTTAGCTTCCTTAAATCAAACGTTAGACAGTGACCCGGCATGCGCTATCCACCCTCTGATCAAAGAATCCTTCCTTTACGTCACACCACGTTTCTCGGAGTCATAATATTGTTGTTGCGGTATCCCTACGAAAGGTCCACTTGCCAGTAATTTTCATCTCTTCCGCTTTACTCTGTTATTGTGTCAGAAATACTAGACTTTTGGGGACGCAAGCATCCATTACCTACAGCCAGCGTTTACAATTAGATGGCATAATATAATCTTGGTATTATGTTTTAGAAAACTATTATACTAGGTATATATTATCGTAGTAGTAGCAGTATTAGTAGAATAGAATATAATATCTACTTTTTCGTTTACTTCAACGAAATCCAAGTAACCATTAGACGTGGTCAATACTTTGTATGAAGATGCGTACGCACTAATTCTCATTTGAGCGTAGATTCGCATTTTGTTTTTATTTTTGAAATGCTCGACATAAGTGTAACTCTCAATGTAACACGATAAAAAATGCTTATAAACTTTAATGTTGCTCAAGTATGAGAATCCAGGAGAGCCGAGAAATCGAAGGTAAGCCAATGTAATTGGTTGGTAACGTAACGAGTAAAGGGGAAACGCGGACTTTAACTGAAAGCATATTAAAAGGAGGCCCAAGAATGCGAGAGCATCTTTTAACATACGATGCGTCTAAAACCACCCAGTTATTTTTTTTTTTATATAACGCCGGAGGGCAAATGACTCCACTCCACCTGATGGTAAGTGGAAATGGAGTCCATACGCAAAGGTGGCTAATATGGTTGCAGAAGGCGAACTGTACTAGCCATCCTCGCTCTGCCTACCCGCAAGGTGCCTCTTCACGCCTCGTTTGAAGGACCCCAGGTTGCAAGAGTGAGGGAACACGTGTGCCGGTAAAGCATTCCATTTTTTTGAAGTGCGAATCGATGCTGATATAAGTAATTTAGGCCGCAATATTCCTAAGTATGCCTTCACTTTTTCTGTACCATTGCCTAGTTGGGCAGCCGAAAGGTAGGAATGTCAACAAATCTACAGCCTTATTACACACGATCGATAAAGCAGGAAGTTTGGTGTATTTCTGAACACCGCTATCATATCGATATGAAATGCTCTTGATTAAAATTCTGCTATAAAACTATGTATATATAAAGCACTCACCATCATGAGAATCGTAGATGTAGATAACGTCTTTCCATCCGTAGTGCACTATTGTATCGACGATTGCTCTGTGATAGTCGGGACGCATACTGACCGCATGATCTATCAGCCCGGACGACGGTGGTATTACCTGATGAGAGATTATTTTAAATTTGTATAGAATGAAAACATTTAACTTACTTTTTAAAAAATATAACCACTAAATTAAATGTTAATTTAGATGTTTCAGCTATATTTTATATATATTTAGTTTTTAAATATAATATATAACTCTATCAAAGTCAAGAAGTTAAATCACTATCTATAAACACTCATAATTTCATTGATAAAACTGCAATATAACAGGTACAACAGATTTTTTAAGATTGGGACCAAGTTCCGAAAAGCCCATACCGCTTTTTTCCTTGAAGTATCTTTAATTGTGAGTGATATTTGGACACAAACAAGCAATACCATGTCAACCCACAAAATTGACAAAGATGAATTATATATGCAGAAGTGTTAAATGGCTGAAGAACATTTTTCTTTAATATTTGTAGGGTTTTAAGCTTTAAAACTTCTAAAAAGCCATTTTTTACCAAGCAATTTACGTATTATGTTAAACGTTTTGGGTTATATTATATACGAAATATGCAGTTTGTATACTTATTTTTGTGAAAATAAGTATAAATAACTTACATAAATCTGAAATTGCAAAAAACTTGACCAATACATAAAAAAAATAATTTAAAGCAAGTAGTTCAAAATTTTCAAACGCGTTTTTCTCGAAATGACATTCATGTGGGTTGACATGGTATTGCTTATTTGCGTCCATTTAATGTAATAGTATAGCTTAGATATGTATTCTACCAAAATATTTTTACATATTTCAGCAGAACACAAGAAAAATGAAATTTGCGCTAATTTAACTATTATATTCGTGGTCAACGGTGTACGAAATTTAAAGGAAAAAAGCGGTATGGGCTTTTCGGAACTACACGCTAAGATTTATTATGGCATCAATAAATAATACTTAAACAAGTAATGTTGTACTAGCGCTAACTAAATCTGGAATCGAGTGTTATGAAGTTCAATAACTGGATATTTTTCTTATATTATCTTAATCTTATTGTTGCGGGTTGCACACACACACACACAGGTTGCGGGTTCGATTCCCGCTCGGAGCATAATATGTTTGTATTGACCATGCAAGCATATTTTCTGATCTGGGTGTATTTGTCCTAGTCTGTGTACGTGTTTCCGGGCCGCCGACACAGGATATCACTATCCTAATGGGGGCCGTTGAGTGTGCAGCCCTTATTTATTTATTTAATACAACAAAATAATATCCATATATAAGTATAAAGCAATTTTCAGACGATAACAAGTATTTAATCCGATGGAGAGATTCCATCTATTGCTGAGCAATGAAATTAAGAGAAGAATGATTGTCAGCGGAATCCAATAGACTTTCTGGTGCGGTTCTTTATCGGAGAGAGTCATTAAGCTTTATTCTTTTTAATGTACTCCGCAAAAATTTCACTTTCGAATGTATTAACTCAAATTTTTAATTATATATTCTTAACTGAAAATAGTTTTCAATAACTAAGAGTAAATAAAATCGTTTTTCATGTGAATGTAAGGTAAATATCGTATATTTATAAAATGTGGATGTATTTATTAATTTATAATTATATATATTTTTTTTTATGTTAGAAGTTGGCAAACAAGCATACCACTACCCACCTGATGGTAAGTGGCTGCCACAGCCTATGAGCGCTTGCAGCACCATTAGTAGGTGCCACTCACGCGTTGCCAACCTCGAGATATTAGTTCGTAAATCTCGTTCGCCCAGTAATTTCACTAGCGTACAATGCCCTTCAAACCGGAACACAGTAGTGCCTAAACACTACTATTTGGCGGCAGAATATTGGACACTGCGGTGGTACCTACCTAGCCGGCCTCTTGCAACAAAAGACCTACCATCAATGGGATATACAACGATAATTATCAAAAGTTATATTATTATTATTCTATGGAAAGGTAGTCAGTACACTGTTATATCGTATACGAAATAAAACGCATAAAGACAAAAATACGACTTAGTAAAATATTAGATTATATACCCAATTTTATACTAATATTTCCTATTCAACGAACATTATTATAATAAAAGCTGATTTTAATGTTATTTATCACAAAATATAGACATAACTTCATCGTTTTATTATAAAATTATTTCATATACTTCCAAGATTGTTTAATATACTTCTAAGATTTCACTGAGCAGATATTGTTTTATAATAAAGCGTTGGAGCATTTTATACAGTGTTGAGGTAAATTTTAAAACTATTGAGGAAAGAAAATTTGTCAAAGCTTACCTTCTCGGGGAACCACGGAGTTACAAATGGCATTTGGAAGGTGTTTGTGTAAGAGTGCAGTGTGTCAAAGGATTCAGGAGTCACGGCCCCGAGCATCGCGAATACGCCGCGAGCAAACTGATTACATACTGTGAACAAAAATATAAAATTTAGAAGTAGTAGAACCATGCTCCTCCCAGCACAAAAGGGTCAGCTCGATGAGGGAAGTACTTCCCTCTCACAGAAATTCGGGGTAAAGTAACAGTTCTGTCACGTTTAGTGCTGTGAGTTTGAGCGCTGGAGGCTCAATCTCCCACACTCTTTGCTGTCTACTTTTTTTTTGTGCTTTGATACTTCAAGTATCGCAAGCGTTCCTAGATTTCGGTGATTGCTTACCATCATGTGAGCCGTGTTTGCTTGCAAACGGTCATGATATAAAAAAATAGAATAATTTCTTATTCAGAAAATCTTTTTGCAAATTCGTATATCTATAGTACAGCTAAGTTTGTAAAGATAGTGATTTAGTGGTATTAATTATTAAAGGTCTATAAAGCAATTTTTTTTTTATAAAGAGTATTAGCAATGCTTTTTGAAAGCATTACTAATATTCCTATTGCCCCTCCAAATAAGCTCGAAGCTTGCGCTAGGAGTGGGTACGACAATAGCCCAAGGCGGTCAGGATCGAACCCACGACTCTCCCGTTAACAGAGTGAAGTCAGCCCTTCTACCGTTGAGCTATTGAGGCTTCTATTGAGGCTTATAGAAGTTATAAACATAAAACTTGATTTATATAAACCTTTTTGGAGTTTACTCCTTAACAATCGATTTTCATCTAAGGCGGCCCGATGGGAAAAAAATATGAAGAGTAAAATTTAGTGATCGGGCACAAAGAGGCGGTACAAAAGATTTACTTAAAAGTCTTTTCGTTTTAGGTTTTACGGTAGAATAATTACTAACACTTCGGTGGTACCTACCTAGCCTATCTCCTGCAATAAAAGGCCCACCACCAGTAAAATAAAAATATTTACAAATTTTTCACCAGATCATCAAAAAAACTGAATCGTCAAATTCAGTTTATGGTGAAGATATACAATCTATACTTAAAAGTTTTGAGTTTTTGAGTTACGTTTTTAAGGTTATATTATAGAAATTAATCTGAAGAATTTAAAACTAGGTTCCAAAAATAAATAAAAACTCATGAAAATAGTGAACCGCTAATATAAGTTCTAATATTTTAGCCTTAGTAACAGTTCGAGGGATGATTTCATTAAGTAGTAATCACTTTATACCTCAAAGAAGTCCTAACCACGCGATCAGCAGGTACAGACATAAAAAATTGGATTTCAGTCGCATTGAAATTTGCTTATTTACTTATATAAAATTTAGTTAGTAATTTACGGAAACGTACTCAAATAAAACCAAGACGCGAAAACGCAAACCATTAACCAGATTTATCTCAAAGCGACCTCTTTTTGAATATATTATGTTACGGATGTCGAAAAGCGTGAGAATTTTGTCTTATGGCGGTTACATGTCGGGTGTATCCCGGCTCATATGATCTCGAGTGATACGTTTATACACACATTTCATTAAAAACGAATGTGGTTTCCACACACTAATAATTATAGCATGTATGCTCGTATCAGTCCGATAATTAGAAGGAATATGTCAAATAATAATAATAATATTTATTCATGAAAAGGTATTACAACTTTTACTTAAAAACAACAACTTTTACTGAAAAGGTATTACAACAACACTTAAAATAACAATGCAATCTGTATACATATCTTGCGATCCTCTGTGTCTAAACTAGATTTTTAGCAAATCTGTATTTCAGACTACAGAGCATGAAATGAAGCAGTTATGAGTTTTGGGCGGTTTTACACGTATTTTTGCGCGTATACGGTCGGGATTCGAGATTCTGAAGTCAGTATTGGTGCACTCACTTATTACGCGCTTATACGAGTATTATAAGCGCGTTTACTCTCGTACGAGTTATCCAATTGGCAAAAGACACGCCTATTCACGCAACAAAACTAGCTTATAAGCTCGTATGAAACACTAGTTGGAAATCGCTGTCATATTAGATATGCATGTGTCACTCAAGCATTATAACATACAGAGTAATGATGACGTTGTGGCGCAGTGGTAGCGAACCTGCCTTAAGCGCCACAGGTCGCGGGTTCGATTCCCGCTCGGAGCATAATATGTTTGTATTGACCATGCAAGCGTATTTTCCGGTCTGGGTGTATTTGTCCTTGTCATTGTGAATGTTTCCGGACCCCGACACAGGATATTACTATCATAATGGGGGCCATTGAGTGTGCAGCGTTTATTATTATTATTATTATTATTATTATTCTGGAACCGTAGCTTCGACCTGCGATTTTATCTGTGTTAGAATGTGTAGTTTTGCTGTCGAGTCTCTCAAATTTTAAATTGATATATTTTTAAATCGATCGATCGGAAAGACGGAGTGACGGATCGACACTGTTGTGGCGTTGTGGGTAGCGCGTCTGCCTTTAGTATCGACGGTTGCGGGTTCGATTCCCGCTCGGGCAGATGTTTGTTAAAATTTCTGTCTCGGTCTGGGCGTTTGTCCCCACCGTGCCTCGGAGAGCACGTTAAGCAGTCGGTCTCGGTTATTATCAATAACATCTAATAATAATCGATAACTCTTGATAAGTAAATTGCTCTTATCTAATGAGTTACTGGTTCGCCCTTAGGGTTGCGGAGGTCAGATGGCAATCGCTCTGTGTAAAAACTAGTAACCTGTCAAATCCGTAAAGTAATAAACTCTGTGAGTACCAAATCTCATCCAAATCTGTCCAGAAAAAAAAAATCCGGATAAGAATAATAAGCAGACCCTGGGTACATAAAAATACCGGGAATAATGCTAGGATGAAGAAGATTGATCGGAAAGACGGAGGAAAAGCGATGGGAGCTTCTGCCTATGTCCTAGTCGAACAAGAAGCAATGGGAACTTTACCTCACGTCAAAATCGGGTACGTCGTCACATAGTTTCCAGAACGAGTCATCCCAAATAGTAGTCGTAATAGTAGTCGTCTACTAATCGTAACATTAAAAAATCCTAAGTATAAGTAAGTACTATTTATAATATTTCATTTTCAATTTGAATAACATAGTCAGATAAACCACAATAACGAGGCACATCCGAAACTCAAAACGTTTGAATGCCGTCAAACAAAAATAAGTCCATGAATTTAGTGCCGTTATTAATTAAAATTATTATCAGTATGGTGTTGCACTGACTTACTCTATAGAAATGACAAATAAACTGCTGGGAAATATTAACAATGAGTTACAAATACCTACAAATTTATTACACAATTAGGAGGGGCGCGCCATGTTATCGTAGTTTGTCTATACGAGAAAATCGAAGATTAATCGTGAATGAAGTCTTATTATCTGTTCATAATTAAATTACGTGCGTTATAAGCTCTCATTGATGCAGATAATTTAATAACTTATCAGCTGCTTATAATAAGAGCTCTAGTTTGCATTAAATTAAAGCAAGATTATATTGCCTATTACTAGCTGTGCCCACGGCTCCGCTCGCTTTATCAAGTTTTTTAATAACCCCACGGGAACCCAACATTTTTCGAGATAAAAAATATCCTATATTTTGTCAATCCAAGTAATAAACTCTGTGAGTACCAAATTTCATCCAAATCTGTCCAGAAGTTTTTACATGAATCCATACATCCAAAGAAACTAAAGAAACACGTGTTTTAACATTTTCTAGTTCATCCCTAAACGATTGAAATGGGGTTCAAAGTTTTTATTAAAATCATAATTTACAGGAGCGAAGCAGCTAGAAGAAGCTAGTAAAATATAAGACAATAATTGAGATATCAGTCACAATCGAGGCTTCCTTTTATTTTCGGAATGTCTATTGCTGTTGGCCCTTCTGGCCTTGACAGTGTAAGCGGGGGGCCGAGTACAGAGACCCGGCTGTGAAAAGGGTCAACCCTCATGGGGCCTTAAATTTTATTCCGTCCTTAGGGTGTCTCCTGCGAAATCGAACCATGGCTTGAAGTTTCTATATTTTCGTCTACAGTAGTTTACATAACTCATCATCCTACTAATATTATAAACGTAAAGGTTTGTAAGGATGAATGTATGTTTGTATAAATAGATGTTTGTTACTATTTTGCACAGAAATAACTTAATACTTTTTTTACATTAACATATAGGATACGTTTTGTCTCTGAAAAAAATAAATGTAAAATATACGGCCTTAAGAAGTGTGAAGAACCAAGTTATGTGGAAAACTCTATAACTTTCGTTGTCGGACTTGATTTTATTATACTATAGCATTATAAGTATCACATTAATCAAAGGCAAGTCAAGCAGCAGTTTAACATGTCTTCGTTATGGAAAAGATAAAAATAACATTATAAATGTAAATATTAACATTTTTTTTTTATTCTATCTCCAAGAATTATAAAACTAGCTATCGATTTCGTTATTTCCCAACCGGTAGCTAGCACCTCCGTTCACCGTAATTACACTCTAACACAATTATCTTAAAAGCCTGTCGCTGGAGAGAAATTTAATGAACTCGGGAATAGAGTGAATTGTCTTAAATTTAATCTGCTTTCATTATTTTTTGTCACGGATAATTTTTTTCACACATTCTTATATATAATATGCTATAGAGATAAAAGTTTTAAATACGTCACATTTAATATTGTGCTATTTTAAAGATAATAGAAATATTTAAAATCCTACTTTATTAAAGAAATAATTAAGGTATTAGTACCTGAATGACCGAGCTTGCCCGGTATTTTTTTTGGTAAATCGTGTTTTTGGAAATTGTATTTAGGTATGAACTACATAATGATGAAATATGAATAATATTTTTTTTATTATTCTCAAAGAAACTATAGGAAAAAAATAATCGGACTGGAGAAGTCTTGACAAACCGGGGATTTCTTTGCCTGAAAACACAGATAAAATGACATTTTTACAAATAAATCCTAGCTAAATAGATTTATAGCCTCCGAAAACCCTTGCATGGTAAATTTCATGAAAACCGTTTGAGCCGTTTCGTAGATTCATATTATATGTACATATACTAAAATTGTTCGTTTAAAGGTGTTAGAATTTTAAAGACCTTGCATATAACCCGTCCTTAAATTTCCAGTATTGGGGCTTTTTATGAAAATCGAATCCTAAGAAGAAGAAGAATTACAAGAGTATAATTTTTAAATCGGTTAAAACACGAATTTAGCCAAAATGTACTATATTTATCAGTAAAGCTTTGTATCTATCATAAAGAATGCAATAACTTATGTTTATGTTTAAAAACTTTGTTATGAATTTACGTTTCATTTATCGTATATACTCTACTGACACCCATTGCCTCAGGCAGTCATTAGTCGTTAACAAGATTGTTAAATTGGATTTCCATGTTACCAAATAATCGAATAAAGCAAGCGCAAGAAAAAATTCAGAGTGAATCAAAAAATGAAAGTACAATTTCGATTAATTAATATATTGATTGTATTACTCGAAAATTGTTTTATAATTTACACATATGGTGCGGTTTTCTCATAAACACAAATAGATATCGAATAGAATATTAATTTATATTTGCTACGTATGGCAGATTTTACTGCAGAAAATTTCATCGAAATAATTATTTTGCGGTCGATTACATGTATTGCAATATTTGCTCGTTTAGACTGTATTGCTCAGTAATCATTAACCTATCACTGATGTTCTCATGTACAAACATTATCAGTAATTAGCTTTTATTAATATAATTTGTGGTGTATGTGGTATTTTTTTAAATAATGCAACTATCAAACATCTTTTTTTCTTGATTGGAATGCTAATACTGTTTACTAAAAAAATATTTTAAATATCTAACACAGTTGTTGACGTTCTTCTATTTGTTTTAATCAATTTGTAATTTAAACAAAAACTTTAAAAATTAACGTTGTATGTACCTGATGCATATACATTATACATACATGTGGTACCTACGTATAAATTTATACGTTCATAGTACAAGCAATCGTAATATATCAGATGTATTAACATAGATTGGAATAAGCCATTTCTCTAGAAGACATATTACTTATGGAGTAATAGAGAGTAGAAGGTCGTAAAATAAGGCGTTCCCTATGAGTTGTAATAGCCTAAAGATTATTTTAAAGTTAAGTTCATAAAAAAAAAAATAACACAATTCTGTAACAACTATTACTATTATTCTGACCATTTTAAAGATGTTCTACATAATAAAACGGTATTTATCACTTTGTTGATGAATGATTTTATTAGTGGTATAATATTTTGCTTAGTCTTACTAACCAATGACTAATTAATTATCGTATCTTTGATGTAAAATAACTCCAAAATTAAAAAGCAAAAATATGTATTTTCTATAACAGAATTTGGTGCTAAGTATCGGCATAAAATATACTGACGTTAGTTAGTTTTTTTTTTAAATACTTTGAAGTTTAAAGTGAGGTATTTGTATTCTGTAATTGCTGTGGCCGGCCACCTTTGATGGTCATGAAGAGTTCCAAGTTATCGTATGGTGCTTGTCTCGGAAATCACCTTCCATCTGTTTTAACCAATATAGCTCATAGTCCAACAAGAATTTCATCCAATTCTCTACTTTGAATCTGATCTACTAGAAATTTCTGTTGTAAATGAAGACCATACTATAATATCCGAAATCGATTTATTTGTCAACCTTTGTTTGAAAATAAAAAAAGTTGTACACGTACGTACATATCTGAAATGTACGCAGGGCTAATTTGCAAAGCGACTAGTTTACATAGAAAAATCCAACGCGACATTTAAATTTAGCGCGACAAGTTAATAATGAAATAAAAACTTTCGTAGCACCATTTGAAGGATACCAGAAAAAGTAACAGACAGTTGCGACGACCGCAGAGGTCTACAAAGTAGTCCTCATTAGAGAAAATGGCGGCCGCGCGGTCCCCGTCCATCCTCTTACGGGCAATTTGCTTTTGTTTCTGCTTTTAATTTCCGTGTCAGAATTTTTGTATTGTTCTCATTTTTTCCTAGAGATACGAAATATGTAGCCACCTTTTTTCTACGGCCTCCTTTCAAGGTATCTCGAGGCAAAGCACCGCGATAAGTTTTATGCTTGTTTTCAAGGAGTGCCGATAGGGATTAGTCTTTTGTAGTAATTTTTTTTTGTAAGGGCTGCTTTTTGAAGCAATATTCTTTTGGATTTACTAGGTTTACAAATTGAGAAAGAATGGTGTCACTTTTTGACATAGAATAAGATATAAAATTTACAAAAAAGATATCTCTTTGTACGTAGATATTCCTTCAAAGTTACTTAACGAGGTCGAAATAATATTTCTTGAGTGAAATCTATTCAAACCGAATATTTTAAGTGGTTCAAAGAAAATAGAAAAAAATATATCCTTTGTAGTAAGTATATTTTCATACGTATGTATAATTACAAAATACTGAATATTTTAGAAGTTATCATTATCAAAATGTTTTCTTCACAAGTTTTACTACTCTTGAAAGTTCTTCAAGAGTTCTATTCTGTAGAAGTTGTAAAAAGACTTCATCAAATCTTACTGGTACCTACACTATCGTTAAACAAGTGTGCTAGCTGCGTCTTGAAGCCCTTTTTATACCGTTTTCATCTTATTATATTGCTTTAACTTGAAAGTATATAAATTATTTTATTAGATACATTTTTATCTGAGATTTTATCCGGGTAAAGTTCTGAAATAAGTAATAATATGTATAATTAATACACTCTTACTATATTGTACGGTGTTTTTAATTGTTAACCTGACTTTATATTAAATAAATATAAATAATAAATAAACTTTACACACTCAACGGCCCCCATCATGATAGTTTTATTCTGTGTCGGGGGTCCTGAAACATACACAATGAAAATGACAAAGACACCCAGACCGGATAACATGCCTATATAGTCAGTACAAACATCTATTCCGAGCGGAAATTGAACCTGTGACCTGTGGCGCTTGAGGCAGGTTCGCTACCGCTACGCAACAACGTTGTCAATATTTGCTATGGTATCACGCAAAAACTACATTTTAATGCTGGAATCATTAAAACAACAAATTAAAAATTACATTTTTAATGTAATTAACTATAATAACCGTCTACTATAATTGGATTTTCAGTTTGATTTCTGTGTCTTATGAAGTTGACGCGGGCTAAACGTACCTACAAATATTTATAAGCTGTTATAGTATCTAATTTAAATGATTTTACTTTTACTTTTCAACCAACGACAAGCGAGTATTGCATATTATGTAAGAGTTAGCAAAGTTAGCCTTAAGAACTTAACACTTAAGAACGACACTTATAAATATGTTATTATATTATGAATCCAACCTGAACGCTGGCCTTCATATACCGTTTAGCTATTCAGATTTTGTTTACATTAATAAAAATGCTAGATTATTATAGGCAATATTAGTGAAAATCATCTAAGCATTTGATAAAAAAATCATCCTTTAAAGTCTCAGCAAATGAATTTGCCAATGTACGCTTTTTTGTAAAAAGTCAAGTTAAATTGGCTTTTCAGAGCCGTTACGATATTTGTGTACAAAAGTGAATACTGCTTGAGTACAATTTTTCGCTGCAATATCCGAAACACAGACCATTGAATACTCTTTGTTTTATTATTTCAAAATCGTTCATTCAATTTACGTTTACGTGTTGGGTAAAGGAAGGGATTTAGTCGATTTTGTCTGTTCATAAAGTTACTTCATATTTTTACCAATTAAATGTTACGCTTTAAAAATAAGGGATGCTTTGTAAAACCGTTCATTGTTCATTGGTAAATAAATTCATATTATATAAAATAATTACATTGTATTTATATCATTATAGCGATGTTTTATAGTTCATACTCGCTTGCTAAAGTTAATAAAATACAATTTTGTTGTTAATAATTTTTAAATAAAGAAAGAGTTAAACAAAAACACTTATTATATTTAAGCTCTTTAGTAACATCAGAGGTTCCAATAAGTGTTAGAAGGTGTATTCTCCTCGAATAAGAGTTAAAGGAGAGGGGAGGAAAAAGGGGTATTTTTTCCTTTCCATTTCAATATATTCTATAGCACATTACACGTATCTGTGGCACACTACAAAATACTCAATGATTTTTGAGTATAAATAAAATTGTGTAACCGTTTCTCAGGTTCTCCCTCTGTCTAAAAACCCTCTTCTATCAGAAAATCGTTTTTTGCGATAAGAAGCTAATAATGTAGGTAAAAAATATAGTGTCTTTTAAGTTGAATAAATCACACTTTAACAAAATAAGTTCACATTGATAATTTCGGAGTTTATCGTGGACCAATAAATATGTATAATATTTTAAATAATTATTAACATATAATGGTAACAAAAAATGTAATGTAGCATATGTACTTTATGAACAATAATAAAAATATTTTCATACAAAAAAAATCAAACAAAAGCAGAAGAGGCTCTGTTACTCGCTCAATATTAAAATTCAAAGACGCCCTCATCCCATATAATACCATCCTCTCCTAGTCATAAAAGCTTTACGGTGTGTGTATGTAAAACCTCTTTTATCTCCCATTTTTAGTTTACAGATGCACAAGAAAATTCACACCTGAAAATATAACATAGTCGAAAAACTTTACATGTCTTATAATGGTTTGCCATAGAAGATTTACATATTATTTTAGTGGGTGAGACGTATATTTTTTTTACTTATAATTTTTTTTCGACTAATAATTGCAATCGCCTAAGGCCCAAAGTCCCAATCTTATTATACATCTCAAGTACCACAGCCATAGAAATATAAGTTTTCTTTTTTTTCGGAATGTGTATTGATGTTGCCCCTACTGGCCTTGACAGCGTCACCGGGCGGAGGGGCGAGTACAGAGACTCAGCCGTGATAAAAGGGCGGCCCTCACGGGGGCTATGGAAATATAAGAACGGCCCATACAAGTTATGAGGTTATCGCTTAAGTGGACGTAACGGTTCGATAAAAGGAGTTGGAATTATAATCCTTATCTATTTTAGCACGGGTGAGGCATAGCGACCGGATGTGAATCCACCCGACCACATGCTCTTCTTTCTTCGAGCGTAAAGTGCTAGATCACGGCTAAAAAGAGAAGCAATTAGCGGTGTAAATCGTTCTCTTTCTACAGAGTCAACGCATAATATCATGACTTTTCCTCGGTCTATTCTTATATGTTTATGAGCATAGCACGGTGATGACTCTATGATGTTGATATTTTAAATGAATATATGCTAAAAGCCCTTGGAGACAACGTTAAAAGAGAGATTCATTTCTTTTGCCAAAAAAAAAATTGACATACTTTTCATAATAGTCTAAAATCTCTTTATAAAATGAAAACGACACTAAGGTAAATGGGTGAATTTTAACAATTTCTTAAAAATCTTGTCTGGCCAGGAATTATGAATCATCAAACATGAGAATGAATAAAGAAACCAATTATTTAATTCATTCCGTGTTACAAACTACAAAAGATAGATTGACAATTGTGTTGAATACAATATAAAACGACCTCGACATGTATGAAATTGATATTGTAAGTGAGCGAGTCACTTGTGTACTAGTAATAGACCACTTTGAACATTTGCATTGTGCAAATTGACAATACGAGTAGATATAGTCGGTATCCGGTGCTAGACAAAGCGGTGGACGAGCGACGTAAGATATCAGTGCGGAAAGTTTATAACACGTTGGATTAGTTACTGCGCACAATACCACAATGTATGTCTACTATTATTAAACTCTTACAACGCTTGTACAATGCATAATAAAATAGCTAATACTAAAACTTTTATTTTCCTTAAGTTTAATCGGAGTAAAGTAAGACAAGTGAGCCCCATGTAAAATCTGTAAACTGTCGATAAAAAAAAATGAAGTAGCAGAACAATGGTTTCATTTGTAATATTCCCAGCTCCATAAAAGAAAGAGTAGAACTCGTCCTACTTGTTACGATAATAGCCCAAACAATAAATAAGGCTTGAATGTGGGAGTGTCGTATTGCAAACCTACTCATAAAGTGTCATATTGATACAAAATTTTAATAACACATGTAATAAGGAATAAATTTAATTTAATTCAAAAACAAAATTCGCCGGAAGCCGGAACAAAAAAGCCTACAACATCAAATATATAATTTTTTTTAGATTGTAATGGATAATCTTATTAAAAGGATTTAAAGCACCTTCGACACATTTTAATGATCTAAAACCAAATTCTCCAAAGCAATTTGTATTTTACAAGTATACCTATTAGCACAGGTTATAAATGACTCGCAGCTCACTTTACGACATATTCTGATCACGCGGCTAGCTGACGACACTTTCTGAAGGGGACCTTGACGAGACAATGGCAGGGCCTGCACCCGAGTTTATTTCAAACTAACACTCCTTGAACACGGACGAGATTAAATTACCTATCTCGCTGATCACTTTACATACTTAAAATGTTGCTCGTGCAAAAGTAATCACGATAGCAAATTGACATTTTTCGATATTGAAAAAATGGACCAATTGTTGTAATCAATTGATAAAAATAAAGGCTTTTTAAGAAGAAATTAAGATAAGAAATGTTGGTTGAATCAAGAATTAGTAGTGATTCCGGTGATTATATTGTAATGACTACGTTTTCTAGTTTAAATAATAATGATGATTACAAACCTTACAGAACTAAACACCTCTAAGTTTATTTTGCGAAATCTGCTTAGTAGAATCATATAATTTACAAATCTTTTTATGCATTTCACATGGTGAGGTGGTTTTGAATGGGTCAAAGGGTGCGTTGCAGCAATTGAAATACATATCATAGTTAAGCCTTTTTAATAATTACTTACACGAGGACCACTATACATTATATCTATATGTCTATCTATGCTATCATTATAAAGATGAAAGCTGTATAATATATATACTATAACCTGTATATCGGAAATTACTACAATGGTTTTTATGAAATTTAGTACGCAGGGGGTTTTCGTGGCGATAAATCGATCTAGTTAGGATTAATTTTTCGACAATGTCGTTTTCTCCGTATATTCAGGCAATGAAAACCCCGGTTTCTCCTATCGAAATGTCTCGCACAAAAAGTAACACTCACTTCAAATATGGCAAATAAGTGAATGGCCTAGCTAGTGGAAAGAATTTACTATTGACTATGTTCAAAGTAATTAACACAAAAACAAAGTGCACAAAAAGAGGCAAGTCTCGAAATAGAAAGGATACTGCTAATTTCGATATATTTTTTTTAAATGTTACAAGTTGGCAAACAAGCATACGGCCTATCTGATGGTAAGTGGTTGCCGTAACCTATGAGCGCTTGCAGTACCATTAGTAGGTGCCACGTACGCGTTGCCAAGCTTGAGATATTAGTTCTTAAAACTCCTCTGCCCAGTAATTTCACTAGCCTACAGTGCCCTTCAAACCGGAACACAGTAACGCCTAAGAACTACTATTTGGCGGGAGAATATTTGACGATACCATATTAAAACATTTTTTTATATCGAGATTAAGGTTGAAAACTTTCTTAATAATTGCATAAAAATATAATAATAAAATATATAAAATATTGACCGTTCTTTATTTGTTTGTATATTATATAATTACTTAGACATTTTAAATTTTGACGAAATTATAACCGGTTATATCTATCTATCTAACCTAATCTTATTTTAAGGATGAAAGACGGGTGACCGTTAGTAGCCATTTATAACGTATTTCAATGAAAAACAAATGAAAAGCTGTTCGTAAATTCAATAGATAGTCCTCAATTTTATTGACCTATGACAAAACTGCTCAATCCTAACTAATCTGTAGTGTTACTAGCATTAAGTGGCTAAATCCCTTGACAGATGAGACGTCCACGGCGGCCCACCAGTTCGTTAGATTGGTTACGTTTAATTTGGTCGCTTGTTCATTTCAGAGTTAGTGGAATATATAGGGAATGGATTACGTGGAAAAGCTAGGTTATTAAAACGTATAAATCTTCAACCACGGCTTTGCCTTTTGTTTTGATCTGTATATATAGAGTGAATACAACAATGTGATATTTTATAAAAAATTCGTTGGGTGTACATTGTAAAATTGTATGTACGATTTACATACATAATTTGTGTCGAGATTTTGTCATAATTATAAATCTAGAGTGTTGGTTAAATACTTTAGTAATATTAATAATATCTACTTTTCTTAGGCTACTTTTCTTTTATCAGGCGTTACGGTAGTAGGTACTGATAGCTCGAGGTACTATTGACCCTCTTGTTGAGCGAGAAGTTTGAGTTTTTAGTGATCAAGAGGACTCGCCAAATCTGGCTATATTGCCGAAATAGATAATAAAATTATAGATCATTCGTCGTCATTAATTTTGTCATTCACTTATAGATCAAACAAATTAAAATGTACTACTAGCAGTCTCACACAATTAAAATTTTGAATTTAGTTAACATTTAACCTAAGATGAAACGAAAAAATAAAAACATAAAGAAGTAGAAAAAAAATGTCACTCACAGTTTACTAAAAATTAAGAAATATTTAACTGCCACGTCACGAAAGCCGATGTGAAATTAAATTAAAAATTTCCACTTAAGCTAGGTCGGTTGGGAAGCTAAATCCTTAAAAGGGTATCATACGGTATATTTTCGTAAAATACATAGGGCATTTATTTATGGCTTATAAGACTTTTCTTCTAATCAAGAGAAGTCGGAGGTGAAACTTTTGACAACTCATTCATCAAATCAGCCTCGCCTTTTGGGCCTCTGATCGAAATCATAGAAACAGAATCATACATAACATTACGCAACACCTCGACTTTGAAACTTTAATATAAAATTATATTATGAACTTTAATAACATTGTATGTGAATACATTAAAATATAATGTCATAAGTTACTTATGACTATCATTTTTTTATCGACTGTATATGCTCTTACGCCTGCGCTTCATAAAATAAAACACGCGTACATGAGCTTAGTCTCGTGTGTATGCTTGAACTGGTGGGGGAGAGTGTCAGTAGCATATTACTAAAAAAATATTATGCTCTTGTATATCAAGGCTCGGCTCAAAGGTATTGTATATACATTCTTCAAAATATGAGCTTATGCGCTTGTTAGATTCCATTATTTTCTATATTTAATGTAGTATTTTAAATATATCTAATATTGTTTAAAGTTGTTGTATTGTATAACTTTTTATTTATCTACCGTCATATTTGTATGTCGTCTGACTATAAAAGGGACGATGTCTTGCTCGAGAATATAGTTCCTAATTATCAGTCTGCGATAGTGGTAACTCTGCTGGATTGTGTAAAATAACTACTTAGTATTTGCAATAGTGGTAACGGTGCTGGATTGTATTAAGATAAGTACTTTATTACTTGTAAATTCATCGTATTTAACTTATATTTTATTGCTACCCTGATTGCTGTGTAAAGAATATATTTTAAAAGAGGAGCTGTTGAGTTTCTTGCCGATTCTTCTCATCAGAATCCACTTTCCGAATCGGTGGTAGATTCATTTAATGTCTATATCAAATAATAAGACAAATAAAAGATATTTTGAGAGAATATATATTTGGTCATTATTTCACCTTATATTCAATAAATATATTAGAGTAAATACTAGTTCTTTTAATAAATAGCTAATATCTTAAATGTCCTTTCATTAATATATAATTGCTGCCCACATATAAACAATAATCATTTTTATATTATTTCATATTATATATATTTTTATATCTACCCTATACAAAATCTCACATCAGAAGTGGGATCGGCTCACTTCCACTACCTTAAAATACAATTCTAATATTGTTTCGTTTGTTTCAGAAGAATCGCAAATGATCACGTAACATCCTGGCGAGAAAAATAGGGAAGCCTGATCAAGTATCACTGTGGGTTGGCGCATAATACTGTGAGATGGCATCGCAACGCTGGGAGTTGGATCCTCATTGCGAGATGACGCATCGTTGCGGGCTGTGTCACTGCTGCGGGCTGCCGTCTCCAGTCCGGCGATTGTGGACATGGACATAAATCTTTTAAGTTTTCCTGTGTGTTGACCAAGTACTAAACAATCAGTTGTCTTGAGTTGTATACGTGTCGTTGGAATAAACCCACGTAAAGCCTTGTGCAAATGTTCAAAGGTATCGGGTCGAAGTAGAAAGTACTGACTACAGACCTGTGTAAAGCCATCTGTGTTTAGTTTTCGGGTTGACCTGTTAGAGACCGATGTAGATCCGGTCGCACATTAGTCTGAGGTAATAGATTGCACAGAATGAGACCTGAGTAAAGCTTAGTCAGTTACGCTTAGTTGCGTTGTGATTATTGTTGTTTGGTACTTAGTCTGATAAATTTAAATACTTAATGATTAACATGTATTAAATGCCTCATGAGTGTTCTCAGAGACTTGGTATAATTATTTTAGTTAGGTTAGGTTGAAACATGCTTTTATAGGTACTGATTTACACACGCAAAGCCATGACATTACTATAACTGTATTGTCCTCTGGCGAGTCGTGAGGGTGCACTCCCCCGACGGGTCCTGCCCCGGGTGATTAGTACATATATCTGTTTGTTTCATATCCATTGTGCTTTTGGTTAGGTTACGCTAGATGATAATTTTGGAAAAGACATAAATGTTTTCAAATTATATTTTTTTAGAAAAGTTTGGGTTTCTGGTGATTTTTGTTCTCACAGATGCAGATAGCCATTCTATAGCTGCTGGCGCACATCTGCATGCTGAGAGCCCAATGATGACTATTATGAGACTGCCCATAAGAGCAACGCTGCCGGACCGGCGTACCTTGTGATATTCTGCCTGTTGTCAGTTCATCAAAGTACAGTAAGACAAAACTAAAACTTAAGACTATTTTTAAAGTCTCCTAAATACCGTTAATAACTTAAAAACCTGTCCCTTATTTGAAATTATTTAAATAAGACTATTTTTGATTCTGTTGATAAACATAGTTAGAGTGACATAGGTCAAATACATATTTTCTTAAATACAGTTGTTAAATGCCCGTCCTTCATTTGAAATTAATTTAATTAATTCATTTTAAAAATAGGTTTTAATAGTGTCATAATAATAATTAGTGATATGTATAGTATATTCTGAAATAGGACGGGGAATTGATTACTGACTAACTTATTTCTGAAAACCAAGTTATAGTTCAATTAAGACAATAAACCATAGGCCATACAAAAGAATTATGTTAAAATAAATATATAAATGATTAGTTCACCTTCAATAAACTAATAATAGGTTATCGCAACATATTGACTAATTTTAAATTATTACACAGCCAATTTATTTAAAATAATATTGATCCGTATCATATAATTTAAAATGGAATAATAGAAAAATGAGTAAAAATAATAAATTTAAAATTTACAAATAAAAATAATAAATTTCAAATTTATAATAAGCTCGAAGACAAACAATTTAAAATAATAGATCAATTTACTAAATTTAAAATCTGAGATATAAATGTAGAATATTGACTACTTGCCTAAAGTAGCTTTTGTTGAAAATATGTTTCTGTAGACTGTTTCGTTTCATTATTTTAAGTATATGGGCCAGCATTGACATTATGCTTTGTAGATTAACTTGCCTAAATTAAACCTACAAGTCCTACTCTTACAATAATAAAAAATATTGTAATTGATAGAAATGTTTCTTATAATGTTCGTTCGTTTGTTTAATGTTTTGCTCATTTGATTATAATAATCTGAAGTTGTTGACTACTCCTGTTAAAGATTCTAATAGTTTCTGAATGAAAAGACAATGTTTATTTATTATCGCATAGTAATGAAAAATAAAATGATATCGAAATCTTACATCTTTAGTAAATAAACTTTTGTTAGTGTACTTTTCGCCTTTTCGTTATTACGACAATATTATAGGAATCAAAACAATACTCTTTTACTTTATAATTCTGTTTCTAAATGCAACGAAGTTTTATTCTTATTTTATAATAATTATAATTCATTATTTGCAAAATGCCACAATCCAAATACAAATAAAATTATTCATAAAACATGAAACTAATTTTTAAATTAGAATTACACTTCTGAATAATTGAAATTTCTTAAGAATAAAAGAATTATAAACGAGATTAAAATTATTAATAGTATAATAAGATAGATCATACCATTAAATTAATTGAGTTAGAATTAATAAACGAAAATATAAAACTTTACTTTTCTTTAAAGTGGTTGATTCAAATAGATAATTATCTTTTTAATAAAAATAATAATAAAATGATTTGAATTATATGAAAAATAAAGTAATTAGTTAAAATTTTGAAATAGTAAAATAAAATTTTTAGGACCTTTTATTTAATCAGTTTTAAAATGTAATTATTTATTTCATTAAGGCTTAGAAATTATTTATTCGATTCAATCACAATTAATAAATTAAGGTTAAAGAGAAGTTATATTTATTAGTTTAATAAGTATGACACTTAGACGCGTACCGGTCTTTTGATCCAAAACTTTTAATAGCTGTTTATCGTTTTCATACTAAAACTTAATTTTTCGAACATTAAAAAAAAACAGAATTTTCTTGAAAGATTTCTTGTATTAAAATATTATAATAATATTTCACTGTAAGAAGTAAGACCTACTATTATTGTAATATGTATAGTAACTTAACTTTGCAGTTGTGACCGTGAGATATTAGAATATTATTCCATAAAATATACTTTCTACAATGATATTAAATACAAAAAGAAGCATCATTGACTTACTATAAATTATGAAAATAATTTCTAAAATTATAATAAATCGTTTGTTTGTTTTGGGTTATGTTAATAATAAATTAATAATTTGTTGAAATCTTATTCCATAATTTTTAAAATGTTGTTAAACGATAATACAACTTTATTTTACTAGAGAAATAAAATTAAATTACCGAATCCTATTATTTTAAATTTTTAAAATTTAATTTAATTGTAGATACTTTTTCAGAATTGTCTTGGTAATTTTAAATAAAATTCTACCTCGGTTTTCATGAGCACTGGTTTTGTTTCTTTGATTAGTTTGAATTAATTTCATATAAGACTACATACGACTACTTATATAGATTCTTTGCTACATTAGACTAAAAGATATTGTCAGAACAGCCGAACGGTTTTATCATAATTATTTATGTTTGCATCGGATAGCCATGTTAGATTAAAAGTAATATTAATGTAATATAATAGAAATCAAAATCAATAAAAAAAAAACAAAAAAATTATGATTTATGTTGAGTTTATTGTTGGTTTATGTTGAGAATTTTATTTTTGCTAAAGCTCTGGGTGCCTATCCTATTGATTAGTCCAGTTTGCAAAGATTGAAATTAATTTGTTGAAATTTACTGACACAATTTTTGTATTGTTTCATGAAATAACCGCTGGTCGACCGTGGCTTGGTGCTGGTTAGCTCATCAGCAGCGGGTGAATGGAATCAGCATGTCGATGCCACTGGCTTGTATATCTAATGTGAATATTTGAAGCTATATCTGCTGGTCGGCCTTATACTTGGTGTCAACCGTCTCACTAGCAGCAGGTGAATGTGGTTGACATGTCTATGTATACATGGCACATATGATGGCTTAGCCGTTATCCACTGGTCGGTCACATACTTGGTGTCAACTGGTCTCATTGGCAGTGGGTGAATGTGGTTGACATGTCTATGTATCTGGCATATATAATGGTTTAGCCGTTATCCACTGGTCGGTCACATACTTGGTGTCAACTGGTCTCATTGGCAGTGGATGAATGTGGTTGACATGTCTAGGTATCTGGCATATATAATGGCTTAGTCGTTGTCCGCTGGTCGGTCACATACTTGGTGTCAACCGGTCTCACTGGCAGTGGGTGAATGTGGTTGTCATGTCTAGGTATGAGGCATAGATGAATACTTTTACAAACGTATACTACATACTCGTTTATTAATTTTAAATGTTATTTTAAATATAACTGACACGTCAAATGTAATTTTAAATGTTAGTTTAAATGTAATTTAAAATTTGATTGTCATGTCTAGGTATGAGGCATAGATGAATACTTTTACAAACGTATACTACATTCTCGTTAATTAATTTTAAATGTGGTTGTCGTGTCTAGGTATTAGTCATATATAACGACATTTGTAAACGTGTAATATATACTCTTTTAGTAATTTTAAAATTAAACTGTTTAATGATATTTCCAAATAAGAAATTTTCAGATGTATTAGTTTAGTTTAGAGTAAGTAAGATTTGTTTTGTGTATTGGATACTTCGGGGACGAAGTACTTGTCAGTATGGCCGTGTTAGATTCCATTATTTTCTATATTTAATGTAGTATTTTAAATATATCTAATATTGTTTAAAGTTGTTGTATTGTATAACTTTTTATTTATCTACCGTCATATTTGTATGTCGTCTGACTATAAAAGGGACGATGTCTTGCTCGAGAATATAGTTCCTAATTATCAGTCTGCGATAGTGGTAACTCTGCTGGATTGTGTAAAATAACTACTTAGTATTTGCAATAGTGGTAACGCTGCTGGATTGTATTAAGATAAGTACTTTATTACTTGTAAATTCATCGTATTTAACTTATATTTTATTGCTACCCTGATTGCTGTGTAAAGAATATATTTTAAAAGAGGAGCTGTTGAGTTTCTTGCCGATTCTTCTCATCAGAATCCACTTTCCGAATCGGTGGTAGATTCATTTAATGTCTATATCAAATAATAAGACAAATAAAAGATATTTTGAGAGAATATATATTTGGTCATTATTTCACCTTATATTCAATAAATATATTAGAGTAAATACTAGTTCTTTTAATAAATAGCTAATATCTTAAATGTCCTTTCATTAATATATAATTGCTGCCCACATATAAACAATAATCATTTTTATATTATTTCATATTATATATATTTTTATATCTACCCTATACAAAATCTCACACGCTCGTATAGAAAGATAGTCTGATATCCAGCATAAGTAAATATCTACTAGTCTAGTAAGGATTTTTACCCAACTGCTCAGAAGTAAAGCTATGTTTTTCAAGTGTTTTTGTCACGTTCCTAAGCGTAACTTGGTTGGTAATAAGTGACGTAATGCTAATAAGTCAGAATTACATTGATCCATAGATTCGCATTTAGCTGGATGATTTTGAGCATACTTATATGCATCGTTCGCTAAAACGTGCCTTAAGCGCCACAGGTTTAGGGTTCAATTGCCGCTCGAAGCAAATGTTTGTATATACCATACAGGCATATTTTCCGGTCTGGGTGTGTTGAATGTGTAGCATTTATTATTTTTATTATTATTATTATGAGCAGTCAGATGTCTCACTATACGTTACTATACAACAATGTTTTTTGTACAGCTATATTCAATATATAACAGTGTGCTTATAAGGAATTATATAATTATTATGTTAATACGAAATAAATATGGCTGATATTTTTATGTATTCTTTTTCAAAGAATATTAGCAATGCTTTTCAAGGCATTACTATATTCAATAATTTATATAAGCTTGAAGCTTGCGCTAGGAGTGAGTACGACAGGAGTGGGAGCGAAGTCGGCCGAAGTTCTAACGTTGAGCTATTGAGGCTTCTATTCTCTGCATCTAACACCGCCTTAAAATTGTTCTTCTTCTTCTTATCCAGTGGTTAGTGGCCAACCTAGTGTCATAATTGTTCAGGTCGCCCGTATAGGCCTCTGACTTGACTTACCGCCTGTTGGCAAATTGTCAACATCCGGGACCGACTTTTTACGTTCCCCCCGATCAGCGGAGGCACTCGGCTATGAGCGTCTTAAGATTGTAAAATTTTGAAACAAATATGTATCTCAATTTAGTTTAATTTATTCTTACGTATTGTGATATATTATAACACTTGTCCGATTAACATGATTTGTTTTATACTGTGTGTCCGTATTTTTTACTACTGTATACTTTCTTTGGTTTGATTTACTTAGTAAAGATATACTTATAGGTGCGGTTACGTAACCTAGTTTAGGTTGTCATCAGGTTTTATAGTTAATAGTGCAAGTGAGTAAACAAAATTAGCAAAAAATCCCTAGTCAAGCCGCAGACAATATAAATACTAATATTTCTGTAAGTTACTAAGTCCACAAGCAAGAATACCACCCACCTGATGGTAAGCGGTTGACGTAACCTATGAGCGCTTGCAACCCCATTTATTTGTAGGTTACTGCTTTGCGGTAGAATATCTTACATTGCGGTGTTACTTACGTAGCCGGCCTCGTGCAATAGAAGGCTTACCAGTTTTAGTCCATTTTCAACAACCATTTTTATTCTAATAATGGATCAGATCTTTGAGAACAAGGAAATCCCAGAGGTACAACGAATAATATTTGCACATATCGAGCTCGTACACCAAACTTACAGGGAAACCGATCGTAATGCTATATATATAGTTGATCAATACGGATATTGCGGTATACTCACTCAGACGTGAAAGTTTGAAAGCATCTGCGGTGTTAATAACATCAACGTACGCTTGAAGCTCCAATCGTCGGCTGCTAATATTCTGATTATGTACCGTCATTGCATATTTGAATACATTCTGGATTTCCTCCGTGTTCTGGTCAAAAATTGCACCTGTAAAAAAAGAATTTGTATTAGTTATACTGTTCTACTTCTTATCGAGTCTAGCCGAATTAGAATCAGAGTTGGTAAAAATGGTCGTTTAGTAAAAATAAGTCGTACATGCAACCTTATGAAAAGTACCTATGTTTACTAGCAACGCCTTATGTTGGGCTGGTATTTAAACATGTCGAGGTAATTAGCTAAGGAAATTCAGGCTGTATGAAAGTCTTGCAAGACCCTGACGATCATGTCAGTTATTGCTCCGTCTTTATAAACACATTATTCCCATTTCCCACTGCTCCACACGCTATACAGTGAGCTCGACCACGCGACGCGTGTTAGCTGCACGAGTTCATTTGTTTGACAACGTGGGTCTACGTTTCCACTGCAGCATATGATATATAGGAATATTAAGCCACAACTATGTACAATTGTAGCGTAGCGTACTGTACTTTCGTGTACCGACTTTAGGGTAAAGTCGGTACAAGCCACGACGGCTTTTTGTGCGTAGCGTGTTATTGGGTTGCAGTGAACACCATCACACAAATTTTCTTGCAAAGCGAAGCATTTCCAATTGACCAAGAGTCCATGCATCCTCTAGCATACAATCAGAATCTTAATTTAGGGTAAAATTCACTTTGAGCCCCACTCTAAAAGTCAAAACACCAAAACCTACAAATGTTGATATTCGAAATTACTTTACTCAAAGGTTGATGAATATTATTTGCAATTATAATAAAAACAAAAATAATAACAGACAGGGAACTATGAAAAGAGTTTTGCATAATAACGAAGGAGTAGTCAAGTGGTGGTCAAGAGTTCCTTAACAAGATTCTTTCCTATTAAAAGAAAATGATCGTGAGAAAGTTGTATCATAAGTTGATTTCATTTGAATAATATTAAGTTGATCTTAATATTGATATTTTATTGTATTTAAATTAAATTTTGAAGCCTCGAAGAAGGGCTGACTCCGTTTCGCTAACGCGAGAGTCGCGGGTTCGATTCGACCCCTTGGGCTATTTTCATATCCACCTGAGCTTATTTGGAGGAGTAATAGGAATATTAGTAATGCATTGAAACATTGCTAATATTCTTTCAAAACAAAACAAAAAAAAATTTTAAATCATAAATACGATAAATAGATTACTACAACTCAGCAAGTATACTTGTGTTAAAAGTGTGTAATAAGCAGTTCTTATCTAGAATAAGTTAATCTGATACAATAGTTTTTGGGATTCCGTAACCAAAGAGTGCCAATCCCGTCTGTCAGCGGGTATGCATATCTCACAAACTCTGCTAGGTAGAAGGTCGAAATTTTCACAACAACAAATATTATAAATGAAATAAATTTTAAAATAAAGGGGTTTCCATTTCTGTATCTCATAAATTTCAATAGATAAATAGTTGTAATTTTTATAGATTCTTTATTTAGAACTAAGCCAAATTTAATTTCGAAATTGAAGATGGGTCCCCAAACAAGAAATTTTATATTTATTTACTGCGTTACGGAACCCTTTATGTGCGAGTCAGACACACACTTGGCCTTTTTTATGGTGGTTAAGCAACATACTTATGAATTTAAAATATAGCTCAAGACAAAAAAAGAAGACAATTTGACATGCAATTATAAGCATAATCTTAAGACAAAATTTTAACCAATACCATGCTGAAAATTTCAGAACTTTATAAACAAAAAAGATTTAAAAAATTTAGTTCTGGGCTAAAATATAAAATATTGGAGTTAACAGCGTCCTATTCGTCTTATTATCGTACTCTCTCTCTCTCTCTCTCTTTCTCTCTCTCTCTCTCTTCTAAGTACTTATTATTCCCATCTGATGGTTGGGTCTGCTTTCTCTATCGCATGCTTCCACTGTGCTCAATTTGACGTCTCGCTTTCAGAAACTTTCAGTCTTTCATATATCTGGCAATCACATCTCTCAATCTCGTTATTATTTTTATTAGGAATGGTCTTATTATTATTATATCCTCCTATTATTTTGCATCGATATTTAAATAAAGTGCTCTCTCGGTGGTTTAACTGTTCAGAGAGTATCATGAAACAGTAGGCAAACTATGAAGCGCGTCACGTCGTTCAGCCGTAGCGTAATTGTTAATTTAATTTTACACTTACTTGCTACAGGCACAAGAACCAAACTTATGTAGAATCAGTTCATTAGAGCTATTATGGCTTATTACAAGCAACTCCCTAAGCGCGTTTTAATGAAATTAGTAGTAGCTTTACAAACATTTCCAACTTACACTGACATCTCATATTATACATATTTCACAGGTAGTACCCGTGAATAAATAAATATTATCGAATAAATAAATTCTCATTAAATGTACTGGTTTATATGATTATTTATTGAAAAGAATCCCCATCTTTATTCAGACAATGTATAAATAAATAAATAATAATAAATAATCGCTGCACACTCAACAGCTCCCATTAGGATAGTGATAACCTGTGTGGGGGGTCCGGAAACACATACAAGGACAATGACAAATACACCCAGACCGGAAAATATGTTTGCATGGTCAATACAAACATATTATGTGGCGTTTAAGACAGGTTCGCTACCGCTGCGCCACGACGTCTTCAAATGTATACTGTATAACTAATAAGTATTGATTTTAAAATATTGCATAGCTTTTATCGCGGGCTTTGAGCGCGGCGACCGAATCAAGAAATTCCTTAACGAAAATAAAACCTAACATTCCCCACAAAAAAAATTATAGCAAATACCTCAATAAATGTATTGGAAAATGATCTTTAAATAATACTCTAATGTTCAATTTTCAAAAAATAATATATAACCTTTATACATAATTCTTATATATTCCAAAGGATTTTCGTCTCTAACTCAGAGAGAATTATGGCGATTATTCTATAAAGTTAAAGTTGCATATAAAATGTGTCTATTGATGATGTACTTACGTTCCAAATTCAAATATTTTGAATTAGTTACGAAGTTTCTTAGTTTATTTCAATGAAACTTTAATTATAGACGAAATTGTATCCTATTGGCTTGAAATGAATGTTCGATTTCATTTCCATTTCAACTTTTTAAAAACAGCCAAGATTTTATGTATTGCATAAGTTGATAAAAATGCTATGCAATAGCTTTACCGCGGCAGTCCCCGAGTGCCACAGGTTTTTTTATACAGATTTAATAAGAAAGTGTTGAAATAAAACAATTTGGTAGAGAAATCGCGTTAACGCGTAAAACACTTCATTGGACATCTTTATCGGTCCGAGAGAGCTAGCCCGTATTCTACGATGTCATCGGCTAATATACGACCGCTGACCAAAACGATTATCTGAATCGTTCGCCCATAGCTCGCTCGTTCTTAAGAACCTTTATACACAATGTGATTTTATTTTTATTTTCGTTGTTATTTTTTTAATTTTTTTATGTTACAAGTTGGCAAACAAGCATACGGCCCACCTGATGGTAAGTGGTTGCCGTAGCCTATGAGCGCTTGCAGCACCATTAGTAGGCGCCACTCACACGTTGCCAACCTCGAGATATTAGTTCTTAAATCTCCTCTGCCCAGTAATTTCACTAGCGTACAGTGCCCTTCAAACCGGAACACAGTAATGCCTAAGCACTACTATTTGGCGGCAGAATATTGGACACTGCGGTGGTACCTACCTAGCCGGCCTCTTGCAACAAAAGACCTACCACCAGTGTGTTAATATTATAGATATGCCCTCCAACACACAATTAGAGGTCCATAAACACATAAACAGCAGAAATACCCAGAGCAACACAAATGTCAACCAACCCCAAACAGAAATCGAAGCTATTTTTTTATTTTATATATTATTTTATAGTGTTACCATTCTTGTGAAATTCTATGATGCCTTTTATAACCTGTAAAAAGTACAATTGATGTTGAAAATAATAACAATATTTATGTTTATTTGGTTTGTCATTGTCGGTTCATTCGATGTTTAGCAATGCTTTGTAGCGGTCTTAAGGACCACAACAAAGTGAGCTGTGTGCTATTTGTGCTATTTTATACTTCAACTCAACAATCATAGCACTATTTGCTTTTTATTTATATATCTGTTGTCTATAAGAATGTTGTTATTGGATTAGTGACGTGTAAATGAAACCAGTGCGAAATGCAGTTTTTTTTCTTTTTTTCTAAAAATAATTTAAGCAATGCTTTTTCAAGGCATTAGTAATATTCCTATTACCCCTCCAAATAATCTTGAAGTTTGTGCTAGGGTATAACAATAGCGCAAGGGGGTCAGGATCGAACCTGCAACTCTCGCGCTAACGGAATGTAGTCGGCCCTTCTATTGAGGCTTATAAAAGTTGTTTTTCAAACTTGATTTCTATATAAAAATATAATTTGCTTTTTTGATCGCAGCTTAAAAATCATCCGTGTGTACATATCCTAAATTTCTTCCAACCTAGTGACTTCTTTACGTGGTCACACTATCCTTATGTCTTTTTACACTCCCGCTTGAACATTATGCCATGAGAGCCATTCCGGAGCTCGATTCTGTGTAATATTTCTTCCATTTGCTACGTCATTTCTTTCTATGTCGAATCGAAATGTTTCATTCCGGTTTATGTGAATTCGACTTTTACCAATTTACCGTATTCTTAACTGATTTCGGTAATTGTTTCGCAACGAAGCGTTTAGTAAAGGAAAAAACGCTAATGATCTTTGAACGAACTAAATGGTTTTTCTTACCAGAGTCGATTGTTTTATTGGCAACGGTCTGTTCTCGTATATATTTTTCTCTCTCCTATGAGTATACTGATACTTACAAAATTACGTAGATAAATTTTTATAAGAATTTTTTTTACGTTTTTTGTTCTGACAATATGGCAGTGAATCTAACAACGCTGGTTTTAATTTCATGTTTCGTGTATTGGTGTTTGATTAGTTTCCAGAATCTCAACAAAACACCAATACTTGGTGTAAATAATTATTTATGTACAACTTCTTCATGTATCAAATTTACGAATCTGTAAAGCTTTTTATGTTAGAGACAAAATGACATGGTGATATGTCTGCGGGTAAAAGAAAGACAGTACATGCTATGACAATGGTTACTTCATTACTGACTGAACATCAACGTTACATTCGTAGGAGATACAAACACATTATCCCTAGGTACGCGTAGTTAATATACAGCACATGGCCATTCCCAAACTTAATATGAAAATGTATTAACCCATTCACAGTACAGACACAATAGTTCAACAATCGAACATTGAAAGCCATATGCGATTTAGCGGACAGGTAATAGGATTGTATGGAGTCTTATAGTTTTCACAGCAGTGTCAGTGCTGTTTGATTATTCTGAGCAACGGAGGCCTAAAGTCTCATATTTTTTTTCCTTTTTCTCTCCCCTTTCTTGGGTTGGCGATACGCTTTTGTTACTTTTAGTATTTCTAGCGTCCATCGGTGACCGTTTACCGTCAGGCAGTCCGTATGCTTATTTGCCGTCTTTGTGTTATTAAAAATGACGTACCCGATTTTGAGCTTCTAAATTTATCACTACATAGTATAAAACAAAGTCGCTTTCTATGTCCCCATGTATGCTTAAATCTTTAAAACTACGCAACGGATTTTGATGCGGTTTTTTATTAGATAGAGTGATTGAAGATGAAGGTTTATATGTATAATAACATCCATTATATAGTGGAGAAATTTTTTTTTTTGAGGTTTCTAATGTGATGGAAATAATTACATTTAACGCGTAGGCTAGGGGCAGTAATGAATAAATCAAAACTCCTGAATCGATTTTAATCATTTTTTTAGTGAATGACATAGGCTATATATTTTATACCCGTTCGAAACCGGGGCGGGCCGCTAGTATAGAATAAATAAAAACCTTTATTAAAAAAACTGTATGGTTTTATGACTAATTTTAATGTTTTTTATTATTCGATTTAAAATTTTGTTCTTAATATTAATTAAAAAAAAACAAACACAAAAGAAAGAAAAAGTCAAAATAAATATATAAAAAGTATATGTAAGTAATGAGACAAAATAGATACGCAAATATGTATGCGAACAAAATAAAAAAAATAAAAATAAATGAAATCTCCGCGGCTGGCTGTAATCCGACACGCTAAAGACGAACGAAAATTTGAGGCGATGTAATAAAAAATTCACTTTAAAATTAATAGAAAAATAATAATAGATATATAAAAATATTCATACCCTTTAAAATACCACGACATTAAGTAACATTGTAATTTAAATGGAAGAGCTTCGTTAAAACGCCACTATTTCAGTCTGGACATTAAGGATTTTTGTTACGTAGAGGATTTGTCGGTGTTAAACTGTCTTACCTGACTGCAAGACTGCTGTAACTTCATTAAAAGAAGATTAAAAGGAAGTTTTTCAACGAAAGTATTTAAAACCTCGGCATCGTAACGATGCCGTGAATTTTATGAGACAATAATGCAAGTCGCAATATTACTCTGGAAGTACAATTTATGTTACCTTGCTTTGTTTTACCAACAGTTTTTGTACTGATTGCGTTTAATTCCGTATAATACAAAGATTTTCTAACTTTTGTTTTATTTTATTTTATTTTATTTTATTTTATTTTTTGAGACAGATCTTCTCCAATCACTACGTACTTCGCCGAAAATATGTTTTTGATTTTTGTACTTTTTGTATCTGCAATTTTTTTAACCCTATAACCTTAAAGATTAACGTTATGATAGATATCCTAACTTTATTACAAAAAGATTAAAACTATACATAGTACATGTATAGAAACGCGGAACTGTCAAATTATAATATGAGACCATTATATATTGAAAACAGTTTTAAATTTCTTTTAAAAGCATTGTAATATCAAAACCAAAAAAACTTTCATTTAAATCTTAGATACCTAAAGTACAGTTCATTACAGTTAAGTTGAGAGCTATCACGTTGATTGCACACAATATACTCGCTCTGCACATATAATATGTACGATGGTATGTTTATGAACTGCTTTGAGTACAACTGTATTCCTTTGTTGCTTGTTGAGCGAATTGAAATATTAAAAACAATATACCGCGCAGTTTATTTTAAATTGAGTGTTCAGAACGAAACCGTGAAAAACATTGGTACAGCGATGTTTATTTATACGAGTATATTTTAGCGACGTTTTTCTAGAATCTCTTTTTGTTTATCTCATACAGACGAGATATTCACGCAATATGAATATATGTGTATGTAATATATGTGCAATATGAATATAGTTGTACCTTATCACCGGGGTATAATATAAAATTTATCTGAAAAAAAGTACTAAGAAAATAAATAAATATATATCAGTAGATAGCTAGGAAGACGTACAAAAAATTAGACGGATTTCATATTTACGGATGACAAAAAAATAACGTCTCGCTTCAGGACCGCCGCACAAAAATACAATTGAGCTCAACGCTCGACTTGTAGTGGGCGAGAATTGTATTGTGTAGGATAAGTATAACTTTTTAGTGACAGCCGGTCTAGCGGAAACATCACAATCGTTCTTTGCAATGTACAATATTCAACGTGAAAATATTATAACCCGTAGTAACAACATGAACATAAAATTAATATAGCATACTGTATTAATCTACGCCGTCTATCTATCGACGACCTTACGAATCTACCGACGACGACCTAGAGTCTGCTTTTCCCCCCAACCGCAGAGGTAAAACAACCTGTATGTGGTCAACAACCTGGGCTTGTCGTGCCGGGGGGGCTCAGTATTATCCGGAGCCTCTTCACACCAAACTAACGATATCGAGCAGAGTTTAGGAAGCCTTATAAACTATTTCTTACGTGATATTAGTTTTAAAAAAATACCTCTAGTAGTAAGACATGTTCAACTCAAACCCTAGATAGAGATATTTATAATAATACGACACAATAGCTCAGAAAAAATAAATATCAAATGTATCTTTTTCACATATTTTGCTTCTAAAGTTTAAGCTGTTCCTTAAGCTGTTGCATGAAGGCCTATTTTGTTTGATGATTGTAAATTCTAATTACAGCCGGTAGCCAGGAGTAATAGTCGATTGTGCAGGAGGCATCTTCGGCTACCCGGTGAAGCAAACAGGGTTGCCGACTTCATGGGTTTGCCCGGGAAGTCGGTAGGCGGGGCCGCAAGAGGTCAATGGCCTCTGTGTAAAAACTAGCAACCCGTCAAATCAGGATACGATTATAAGCAGACCCTGGGTAAATACCGGGAATTATGCTAAGAACAAGAAATATGATTATACTAGAGATAATTTAAAAAGCTATATAGCGTTTACACCGCGGCGAATGCTGGCGTTAAGCCAGAGGCATACACGCGAATTCTTCATGTAATTACATTTTATGTCGCATAAATAAGTTGAAGTTAAAATGTTAAAACCATTATAAGAAGTTCCGTTATTGCGGTGGGCGTTATTATTTCAAGTTATTCAGCAGCCGGCTTTATCTGGTTTTTAAACGTATTATATTCATACTACCCTCATATCGTTCAATTTACTATCTGTTTTAACTCCAGACGAGATATTACATATGAAATTAAATCCTTCTGTCCCTGTATTTTCCCCTTTTTGTTAAAACTGCATTTCAAAATTATATTTTATGAATTGGTGTTTTATCTATTTATTTCTTTACATTTTTATACCTTAGGTGGGCCACAAATGTACAGATTTCTCGAGCTAATGTTAATTTTTTTAGGTAGGAGGTAGACATTATATTAAGTAGAAGGATACAGCGTGGAAGGATAAGCGTACAGCGTTCATAATAGCGGGTACAGTTTCAGGTCTCAGTGCTCACACATATCGAATAGTCTTTTTATTGCCTGAAAACACTATGGATAAAAATGAATCCTAGCTAGATCGATTTATTGCCCCCGAAATCCTCGGCATACTACATTTCATGAAAATCGTTGGAGCCGTTAGTTTCTTTACTCAGAATATTCAAGAATCACTCGTTTAAAGGTATTATAATTTAAAGACGAGGCTCAAAGTCAATATTTTCTAGAACATGTCATAAAACAAGCAAATTAAAGTAAATTTCAACAATTTCTTTTAATTTAACAAGCACTAAGAAAAGTTGTACCCAGAAAACATCGAAAGGTAATGTTAAAAATTTTATTCAAATATTGTTAAAACTTCTAGCGCCGTTGTTTCAAGGAAATTCGATATCATCGGAAAACTGACTGAAACAAAATATTATATAAAGTAAAAGAAACATGTATGACTCGTATAAGATAAATTATTGACTTGTCACATACCGCGGTTTAAGTTATTTGGCGACACTTGGCTGAGTGAGATAAATTGTTTTCACTTCTTTACTCTTCAAACGTTACGTCGTATATTTATTTTGGAGATTCCACTATCCTTATTAGTTACTTCAAATTAATGCTATCTATCATTTCCTTTATAAGCGTAGCTTACAACATTATGCCTACATTATAAACATTAATAGTTTTACCGGCGTCGAGACGTGACGACCCCATCGCCCGCTGTGGAGATAACCTCTGTCACAACAGAGATTATTCCACCAGTGCAATTACTCACACTGGTGGTGGTAGGTATTTTGTTGCAAGAGGCCGGCTAGGCCTACCTACCTAATTTTGACATGTCAAATTTTCTACTACCAAACAGCAGTGCTTAGACATTATCGTGTTCCGATTTGAAGGCCACTGTAGGCTAGTGAAATTACTGGGCAAAGGAAGTACAAGAACCAATATCTCGAGGTTGGCAACGCGTCAGTGGCACTTACTAATGTACCACTGATGCGTTGCCAACTTAAAGTTTCTGTGCAATGGGCTAACCAACTTCTAATCAAAGTAAAGGCTCTTATCTTTAAGATTTCCACAGACTTCTATCTGTTCAGAGACCACCAGCGACTGCTGGTTCCATATCGTTGCTCTATGTTGGAAGTAGATTTCTTCCTATAAACTTTATATTATGTATGTATAGTTTTGTCACTGTGGTTTCATTCATATGATTGTAGTCTTACCGGATAAACAGTTTGATTAAGAGTTATTTTTGATCGTCTTTAACAACCTTTAGAACGGTAGATAACGATAAGATCATAGTTTTGAGAAATTTACATATAGTACATATTTTTTAAATTTTAATTGAAAGTTTTCTATACCGAAATATTTGTAATGGTTATATTGGTTTTTAAAGATTTTTGTTATTTATTTATTTGAGGCAAATTTGAATAGGTCAACTTTTAACGTTCGGAGGCATAGACGAAAAAATATATTTCACTTCCCCGCAGGTCTACACCGATGACACGGGGAAATATTTTTTTTATATATCAATGAAGCTCGATGTTTCACCCAACTGGATTTGCAAAGCCAAATATTTTTATTTACAAATAAAAAAGCTCCATATTTTGAACTGCACTATTTCAAGGGTTTTGTGATTTTTTTTTTCAGAATTTCAGCTGAAATATCGCGGTAAAAGTAAAGTTTTTCGGTTTGTTACGGGCTGGGGTTCGCGGATTTGTAAACAAACACCTGATGGCTCTAAATAAGATTTTATTGAGATCTAGATTACACAACAAAACTTCACAAATCACAGGTCCAAATCACAGGTCCAAATCACAGGTCAATCATAGTCTAAAAGAATAGCCGAGGTCACTAATTATCGTACTTGTTTACTGGTATCACTTGTAGTTTCTTCGCTTGTTGCTCAGAACTGAATGACTCAGTCGACGCGACGGGCCGCTTATATAATCGCGGAACACGGGTTCGAGAAAGTTCCGTCCGCGGAACGCTATACTACATGTTTCGAGAATACATCTTTCCCACGCAACGTTAAGGAAATAAACAGAGAGAGTAGCAAGCGATTTTGAAACTTATGTCCCGGTGATAAGGTTCTCCGTAACAGTATTATTAGTTTCAATTTTTTTAATAATAGTTTATTTAACCTTTGTGTGTGCTTTAATTAAGAATGTTTCATTTGTATATGTTTCGATTAATGAAAGCACTAACATTTTTTTTAATATTAATTAATCCTAGAAAATAATTATTACTACGCCCATAATGTGAAGTATTATGTAAAGGAAACTATGTTATATTTTATTACAATACTCTATTGCACATAAAAAAATGTACAGAGGTGAACTTAATGCTTTATGGTATTCTCTTCCAGGTGGAAAAATTTTAGAATTCGAAATTTAACTTGTTTATAACTGTTTGAAAACCAAACCATAGACGATATATATGTCTAATTGGTGAAAGATAAATCGGTAGATATTTAGTATATTTTAGTAGCAGTAGCCATGCTTCTCCCAGGACAGATGGGCCGACTCGAGCGGGAAGTTACTACCCTCTCACAGAAAATCGTCGTAAAATAACAGTGTACTGTTGTTTTTCGAGTGATGAGTGAGAAATTTTCGACCTTCTCTGTACCTTTCCTTTGTTACCTTCTCTCATCCTTTCCTTCCCATCCCATGGGTTGGCAACGCACATTTGACACTTCAAGTATCATTCCTAGGTTGCGGTGACTGCGGCGGTTCGTATCCTTGTTCAGCAACCGTCATAAAATAATTAAAATAAAGATGATTTGGCACCAGAAAAAAGTCTTAGCTTGTTCTCTACATTTTGTATTCAATGACAAATATGTAGTGAAAACTAGTTCACAGATTGAATATGTAATCAAGATAATTGAGCCAACATAAAGGTAATATATGAAGGATTAAGTTAGAAGAAAATAAGACCACGATGTACTTGAAATATGTGTCCCAGCACAGTTGCTTCTTAGTTTTACATCTCACGTCTCACTTTTTTAGTTATCTCATTAATATAACGAACAGTTAATGTAAACTGATAATATATTTTTAAAAAATCTATTCGTAATTCTATGAAAGTATCTCTATTTTTTCGTTTATGTCATTAAAAATATTTTTACAGTCTTCCTAATTACGGAAGTCATTTTGCCGTTAGTCGAAGCCGTGTTTTAAATTGTTATTTGTAGTTTTCTTTACACTTATATGTCGCTTTCCAGTAATGAGGATTTGTGGATCTTTATAAAAAAGATCAAAAAGCTAACTGCATTAACGAGGTACCGATAAAAAAACTTTAAATAGCGAATATGGCTGTAAAATATTCTTTTTTGGATTAAGTTATGTTGTTAGAGTAGGGTAAATCGGGCACTTAAGAAATGTAAACACAGCCCTAGAGACGAAAGGCCAAAACATACTTTTAGGCGTACGAGTCGGAAAACTTTTATATCAGATCGAAACAAAATTACCATACCCTTAATATGTCTTATACAATATTTTTTATTTTTCTTTTTATAATATTAATATTGCTTTTTGTATTTTTGACGCTTTTTTGTTTTGTTAAAAAAATGTGTGATTGATTATACCGATTAAAATTTAGTAATAACTAGTTTTAAGATGGAGGTGAAACGGAAGAAAATATGATTTGGTGAGTATATTAATTAGTGATATAATTTTGTTAGGGTTCGGTAGCCTTATGGCAAAAACGGATCCCTTGTAGTTTTTAATATTTTTGTCAGCCCTGTCCTGTCCTGTCCATTTTTATTTCAATATTTTAACATAGAGTTATTAATATACAGATATATTAAATTCTAAATTTCCAGATAATGAGAACTTCTGATATACGGACATCGGAACAAAATAGATATCAATAACAACCATTATGCCGATATCATCCGGATTTATCGCGTACCATAAAGGCATAAAGTTGATTTCGTTCACACTTAGCAAAACAATACGACTGCCAAGCGCTCAACAATGGACATAGCCGCTTTTCTGTTTAATATTTACGATTATGTTTTTATCGAATGCCAGCTTCTGAAGCCGGAGCTTTATTACTGGTTTAATAAATATTTAATGTGAACAGTTTAATATAATGGTTATTTAGTATAATAAATTTAAATTTGACACCGTTGTGGCATTGTGGGTAGCGAGTCTTAGACAGTTGCGGGTTCGATTTCTGCTCGGGCAAATGTTTGTTAAAATTTCTGTTTGGGTCTGGGTGTTTGTCCATGTGAGTTTCCCCACCGTGCCTCGGAGAGCACGTTAAGCTGTCGGCCCCGGTTGTTATCACATAACATCTGATAAAAAACGTTAGCTCTTGATAAGTAAATTGCTCTTATCCAATGAGTGACTAGTTCACCCTTAGGGTTGTTGGAGGTCAGATAGCAATCGCTCCGTGTAAAAACTAGTAACCTGTCAAATCCGGATAAGAGTGATAAGCAGACTCTGGATAAATAAAATACCGGGAATAATGCTAGGACGAAGAAATATAATAAATTTAAAAAATTAAAAACACAAAATAAAAAATGCTATTTTTGTTTTTTTAAGGTTCCGTAGCCAAATGGCAAAAACGGAACCCTTATAATTTCGTCATGACCGGCTGTCCGTCCGTCCCTCTGTCCGTCCGTCCGTACGTCACAGTCATTTTACTCGGAGACTGTTGGTTCTATCTATACGAAATTAAGTAAATAGGAGTATTCTATAAACCACCACGATTTTGTAATGGATCCTAAAATATATATAAATTAAGGGTAGCAGTCCATACATGTAACTGAAGATTGAGAAAAAAATTTCAACGTATGGCAACGTGTGCGATATCTTTGGACAGGTCTTTCAAAATGATGAGGAGGTTTGATTTTGACTTTTTTCATTAAGTGAGTAGTTGTTGAGATATAAGCCCCTAAAGTCATAAAAATTTTAATGCCCGTAGTTCAAAAGTTACAGGGGGGTAACTTATGAACTACGGGCATTAAAATTGTAGAAAAACTTGAGGTTGTACAACATCAATTGAAGTTTCAACCATATTTGGTTTGAAGAAGATAGGTATACAAATTTAAGAGATATTAATTTTAATAATTACTATGAAATTACCAACTTATTTTGCGATCACTTTTAATTCGTTATTATTTTTAAAGTCCTGTAAGGACCTGTTCTTCATCATCAAGCTGCGGAACCCTTTACTTTCGACTGTGCGTGGTCCACAACGCAATTGACTGATAATTATTTTTGATTAAATTTTTGGATTGTTCGTTTGTATAGCCTTCATGAATAATTAATTTTATATTTTTTTTTAATTCACGAGAATATTGGCACGACTTGTAAGAAAATTCTGTTTAAATCCGTGTAGCGTATCAGTGCCCGCCCGCAGCGACGCTCTATAATCCCGTCTTTTGTTTAACAATAGGTGATCTCATTCCATTATTTAGCAATGATTTATAAATTTTATAATATACAAGTAATTCGTTGCGAATAGACTTTTGTTTTTAGAAACTCTGAAATAAACTCTCAAATTTTGTTTAAGTACTTCAATATTTGAAAAAGTATTTCTTAAATTTTAACAAAATTATTGAATTGAGTATCGAACATAATTTGACTATCCTAATTTTTTTTTATGTTTCTAGTCGGCAAACAAGCACACAGCCCACCTGATGGTAAGCGGTTGCCGCAGCCTATGAGCGCTTGCAGCACCGTTAGTAGGTGCCACTCACGCGTTGCCAACCTCGAGATATTAGTTCTTGAATCTCCTTTGCCCAGTAATTTCACTAGCCTACAGTGCCCTTCAAACCAGAACACAGTAATGCCTAAGCAATACTATTTGGTGGCAGAATATTTGACACTGCGGTGGCACCCACCTAGCCGGCCTCTTGCTACAAAAGACCTACCACCAGTGCGACTGATTGCACTCGTGGAATAATCTCTGCTGTGACAGAGGTTTTTCCAACAGCGGGCGATGGGTCATCACATCCCGACGCCTATGGTTGAACGCCGATGGTTCTAATATTCGATAGTTTATAATTCCGTAACAACAGAGTAATGGCATATTCGAAATAAACAACTCTACTTGAGGAAAAGCTGTTGCGTATTTTCATTAGAAGCATTAGTATTTTCATTAGTGCAATATCAACCAAGACGAGCCTAGAAGGGGAACGAAGAGCTGATTAACAAATAAATATGTTACAAGAGAGAGTAAAACAAACACAACACGACAACGTGGGTACTGCCATTTCACGTTGGTTTAACAGTAAGTTGATAAAACAGCAGACTCTACTATGATAAATCGTATTTGACTACGGATAGGGATTAATTTTGTCGTGCCAAAAAAGCAAATATTTTTAGCAGTTTTTGTTGACGTTGAAAATGAAAACTTAATTTCGTTAAATGTTGGAGTCGGATTTAGAGAAGGCTATTCTATAGTATGAAAACCGAGCGTCTCATCTTGACTTACGATGATGTCGCCCATTTAGTGATGTGCTCAACGTAAGCAGAATCGTTGGGATCGCTGCATCAGTAGGACTGTTGATATTTTTTTAATGAAGCTAAATTCTTTAAACTTCTTTCGGAATCTAGATTACTCTAAATTTGTGGGTGGAATCAATGGTTATATTGTTAAAAATGTATTGATTTTTTTTTTAAGAAATCAAAAAAAAGGGAATATGGTATTCTGTTGAGTTTGTAAGATAATGAAAATTAATTTTGTGAGAGAGTACTTTTTTCTACTAATTATTATTATTTATATGCATAAATTAGGCGCGGCATTATATGGATGGGTGGCCAGTTAAGAACTGAAGTAGTAAGCGTCTGAAGTAACATAACTGGTCACCCATCCACATACGGACCGAATAGATATTATTATTAGATCAACGAGGATAATATAAATAACAATAAATATATAAAATAGCTGTAGACTTGACAAAGCTATGTATAAATGACGCCCATTGTTAGCTTCACAAAGAGGTTGGGGTGTAAATAGCTGATTTGATTGACAGCTAAAGTCAGCATCACAGTGGCAGTTCTCTGCCATGTTTTAATTTAATGACTGCGAGCCATAGATTTAGTAAAGTACTACGCCGTGAAAAGTCAAGAAGCTTTTATTAATAGATATGTATTTTAAATATTTGTCGCTTGATGCATTTTTGTCAAACATTAATTATATTATCTTTAATCCGTCTATCCATCCCACTATCCATACAGTTTTGGTTTCATAGAGAATTTATTAAATTGCACCAAAGGACATATATTTGATATGGCAGTATGAATGTAAATAGCCGATGTTTTATTTAAGGCGCTGGATTTATATATATTTTTTTATGTTACCGAGTTGGCAAGCAAACATATGGCCTACCTGATGGTAAGCGGTTGTCGTAGTCTATGAGTGCTTACAACACCATTATTGGGCACCACTCACGCAAAGCCAACCTTGAGATATTGTTTCTTCAATCTCTTTTGACCAGTAATTTCACTAACCTACAGTGCCCTTCAAATCCAATCAGACTACTGTTTTGTGGTAGAATATTTGACACTGCGGTGGTACCTACCTAGCCGAACTCGTGCAATAAAGACCAGTGTGACAAATTGCACCGGTGGAAGAATCTCTGCTATGACAGAGGTTATTCCATCGGCGATGGGGTCTTCATGTTCCGACGCCTATAAATAAAAGTGAAAAAGAAAATACTTCAAAATGTTGACTCCATTTCCGTGTTGCTTATTATAATTAAATAAACTAAGCACTGCAGGATGGAGCCATGGGCTAAAGCTTGTTATTGAAAATGTTGTATTTGTATTTTAAATTCTTTATTTATGCAGATGCAATACAATTTATTGAATGTAAATAATTAAACTATTAAACGTATAGCGTCAAACTGATGTAATGATTGGATTATAATAACTAGGTATGAATTATTCATTGAATTAATACACGTTAATATATATTACAAACATAAGCTAAATATATATAGCTTACATTTTGTATTTTTGAAATAGTTTATGAAATTCAAATGTTCATAGAATTTCTATTTAATCGTGAGTCAATTCATTGTGGATCAAAAATGATCACACTATTTTACATCGTAAACGTAACTTTTTTCGGAATTTTTGGGAATTATATACATCATCTAGAAAGAAAAAAATACAATACATTTTATACGATCGTTATCTTTAGAAAGTTTCGAATAAAAATTATTGCTGAACCTTTATATTATTTCTGTAATAATTTCTATTGTATATTTTCCAAAGAAATCGAGATAATATTATAATTTGGCTATATAAGAATATAGAAAGTCTATATTGTTGCTATTACTCCCTATTGGTTTAATTAGTCGATATTAATTTGTTTTGTATATTGGAGGGGTCAAGTGGGAAGGAGAATATCCTGATGATAAGCGATTACTGCCGCCTATAAAAAATTGTAACACCAAAGAGCATGCAGGTGCGTTGCCTATTCTTAAGGTACAATTGCTGACGAGCAGTTACTTCTCGAGTTTTAAGGTAAGTAACGCCAGAAAACAATTATTATTTGATACCGATTTGCTTTATAACTTGGAATGGAATACAGCTTTCAAATTATTGCTCAGCATTTAAACTCTATTGAGGATTGAAGATGATGGTGTAGGATGATTGCTTAATTTTCCACTCTAGTGTGAATAATGTACCAGTCGACCAGACGCACTTATTGATTTATGAAATTGATATCTGCGAGGACTTATTCTCTACTCACATATTGTCTGAATAAAGGGTTGTGAAAATAAATTGGCCTGTTTCGACCTACATCTCATTCGAGTCATTTCTAGAATTTACTCGATCATGAGGAAACAGTGGCGCTGTTCGGGAGCAAGATGATTTCGATTTACATTGTCGATAGCAAAGAATATTATGTTACCCACGGGTTACCCAGGGTTATGTAATTATAACGTGTTCTCGGAATCTGAGCGGTCATGGGAACTTATGCTTCTAGTGCACCTTGTGTTTCATAGGAGGATGACTGCTGGTGTTGTCCGGCCTATTGTGAGCGCTTTCCAGAAGAACCTTTTACTGCTTCCTATGGGTAGAACTCTGTTAATTGTCCAGGCCACACTACTTGGGAGACACTATTGAAAGGTTCTTCAAGAAACCACGGATCTTATCTCAATAATTGAGGTCGGAAACCCACCTAAGCCGATTAATTTTCACCAGAAGCGTGGTAGCTGGTAGTAGTTTTCATTACCGACATCAAAAAAATATCTGTACGGTCGAGATCACAGACATAGCATGCCCGAATCTACTTAGCACGCTAATTGATTACCAACCGTTAAACGTACCACACTATTGTTTGAAGTAAAGGAGCATTATCGATTTTATTAAGCGATTTAATTGATTTTTTTTTATTATAATATTAATTTACTGTCAGGCAAAAATGTTGCGTCATATACTTCATATACGCCGTCATTTTAATTCGCAAGTACCGTTCGATATGCTGGGCGTGAAATGTAGTGTAAATAATACGGTAAGAGAATTTTCATTTACCGTAATAAATTATCGCACTTTACTGACGATGCGGCGCTCAGTATATCACTTTACAATAGACTTTTATTTTGTTCTTTCATTATGAACATAATATGGAGAAATATGTTATGAATTCAACATTTTGTCCAAAAACATATTATTATAAAATATTAAAACATTACGAAATATGAAAGCTAAACGAAACTAACCTTAAACTTTTATTATCCAACAACTATTGTTGATTACAAATACAACCCTCAATGGTTTTAAAAATAAAACAGAAATTATATATATTAATTTGGACGTAAATAAACGCCAATACAATAAGACGCATTTGAAAATTTTGAACAACTTGCTTTATATGATTTTTTTATGTATTGGTCAAGTTTTTGGCAATTTCAGATTTATGTAAGTTATTTTACTTATTTTCACAAAAAATAGGTATACAAACTGCATATTTCGTATATAATATAATCCAAAACGTTTAGCATAATACATAAATATCATGAAAAGAAATGGCTTTTTTAGAAGTTTTAAAACTTAAAACCCTACAAATATTAAAGAAAAATGTTCTTCAGCCATTTACCAACACTTCTGCATATATAACCCAGTTTTTTTAAATTTGTGGGTTGACATGGTATTGCTTATTTGCGTCCATTTAAGAGCCACTCAACCTATTATAGTAGTCATATATTTTTCCTCCAGTGATTTCTCCAAGTACGTCATCAACCCTCTTCGGCTTGTATTTCGCCAGTCATATATAGCAAAATGATCCTTGGAGGCTCCGGTTACATTCCATTTAGAGGCTTTTCACATAACCTGATGTAATGGATAAATAATTTGATTGGGATTGATTATTACCAATGCTTTTTAATTCATCACTTATATTTCTACTGCCTCTCCACCTAACCTTGTAGCTTACACTAGGAGTAGGTACGACAATAGCCCAAGGGGGACAGGATCACAACTGCAACTCTTGTGTTACGGAGGCAAACTGCTATCGTTAAGCTATCAGGACTTAATTTAAACTGTGGGTAAGTTACCGAGTCCAATAAAAAGCTAACACATTGAAGATCTGGCTCGAAACAAATCTTATTATCCAAAAATAATGCAAGAAATATAAATCTGTATCTTTTAAGAATAATTGTGAGATTAATCAAGTAGCATCGGCCCGCAGCTTCACCCGCGTGAACAAAGTTTTGTAATAAGGCACCTTCTATCGTAATAAATTTAATGGTTCCCGATCCAAATCTTCGTCTCCAATTTCGCCCTTTTCAGGGTTTTATTTTCTCCAGCAAAAAAGTAACCTACCTCCTTGTCTAAAGACTCATCTATTTCTATATCAAAATACATTAAATTAATTAATATTATTACTCTGGATTCCATGAGACCGAAAAGAAGAATATGTCGAATTTAAAATCTTGTAGTTCCTTTGTTCCTTATCCTACGGGAGCTTTACATTATCCGGGACAAAAAGTATCCTATATGCAGGTAATAATCTGACACCGTTGTGGCGTTGTGGGTAGCGAGTCTGCCTTTAGTCTCGACGGTTGCGGGTTCGATTCCCGCTCGGGCAGATGTTTGTTAAAATTTCTGTCTCGGTCTGGCCGTTTGTCCGTGTGGGTCTCACACCGTGCCTCGGAGAGCACGTTAAGCTGTCGGTCCCGGTTATTATCAATAACATCTGATAATAATCGTTAACTCTTGATAAGTAAATTGCTCTTATCCAATGAGTTACTGGTTCGCCCTTAGGGTTGCGGAGGTCAGATGGCAATCGCTCTGTGTAAAAACTAGTAACCTGTCAAATCCGGATAAGAGTAATAAGCAGACCCTGGGTAAATAAAAAAATACCGGGAATAATGCTAGGATGAAGAAGAATGCAGGTAATAATCTATATCTGTGCCAATATTCAATCAAATCTATACATAGCCTTATATATATATATATATATATATATATATATATATATATATATATATAAAAGGCTTTGTCCTGAATGACTGACGGATTGACGGTATATATATATATATATATATATAAAAAAGGCTTTGTCCTGAATGACTGACGGATTGACGCACAGCCTAAGCTTCTGTTCGTAGAGACCTGAAACTTGGAGGGTTTGTTCTTTGTATGACGTGGGCATCCGATAAGACAGGATTTTCCGAAATTCTATTTCTAAGGGGATGAAAAAAGGAGGCAAAGTTTATATAGGACAACGCGATTCCATGGTTCAATGTACTTCAAATTTAGCATAAACCTTTTTTATAAGAATTGATGGAAGACGTGTTTCGTATTTTATTGAAATTCATCCCCTAACGGTGTTAAAAACGGGTAGAAAATTATTTTGCTTCGAAGTTTATATCAATACTCTTTAGTGCTTTTGATTTAAATAAAATTTTATTTTGACACATGTTTGAAAACTGAATCCGATACATTGCCTGCAAATGACATATTAACACCTATCCTAAACTTGAAATATTTTTTTGTGATTTTTTCACAGGTGTTGTTTTTAAAACGTAAACAATCACAAAGAACAATGTTTTAGAATTCAACCCATAAGTAATCAAATAGGTGAAACGGATTTTGTAGACGACGGATTGTGTTTACGCGGGCAAAGCCACTGACAGAAGCTCGTTTTATAATATAATTAGGAAGTTCCCTATGACACATTTATACCGAATTTCAATTGTATACATCCTGCAGAACGTTTTTTGTTAATCCCACAGGAACCTTACACTTTTAAGGGATAAAAAGTGTCCTATGTGTTAATCCTGACAATAAGTTATCTGTATACTAAATTTCATTGAATTTGATTGAGTAACAAATATCTAAACATCCAAACCTACAAATTCACATTTATTATAATAATAGAATATATAATATTATGTGAAATGTATAATATCGTTTTGTGAAACTTCACGTATTTCGCCGTTCTTGTAGCTCTTTTTCCCATGACTGATATTTATTATTATTAATAGAGTAAAACCTATAAACATCTGTATACACTTTCGTGTATCATATCATCAGCCTATTCCAATTTAGTACTAATCTGACCATCAAAGACATTCCAGTATTATATTGATAGTCACTTGTCTTCACAGATCACACGTCACAGCTATTCATGACTCAGAGTATTCAATGCATATAGCAGAAGCAGTTGAGCTTGAAACGTTATAGCCTGTTGATTTATCTTTGATGTTAATTCAATAAAGTTGTATGAATAATTATTCTTAGGACCATTCTTATAAAGTATACATAATACTAGCTTCTGCCAGCGGCTTATATATTAAATCTGATTGAGTTTTCAAACATGACTGTTTCAAAATAAAATGTAATTTAAACCAAAAGCACTAAGAAGTATTTGTACCAACATCGAAGCAAAATAACTTTCTACCACTTTTTAACGCCGTTATGAGATGCCTTTCAATAAAATACGAAACACGTCTTCCGTCAATTCTGTTAAAAAATGTTTCTGCAAAATTTGAAGTAGATTGGACCAAGGAGTCACGTTGTCTCATACAAACTTTGCCCCCCTTTTTCACCGCCTTAGACGTAGAATTTCGGAAATCCTTTCTTATCTGATGCCTAAGTTTTACAAAGAAGACGACACTCCAAGATCAGCGGTTTAGGCTGTGCGTTGATCCGTCAGTCATTCAGGACAAAGCATTTTATATTATATAGATCCTATCTAACCCGCCTACGTAAAGTATCGTTAGTCCAAATATCAATAATAATCAGGCTTACGATACTTGCGTAGGAGGGGTCAATATATAGTAATAAAGTGAATAAATATAGTAAATAGAGTCACATAAGCAGTACATAAGTACAGTTTTTTATCGTCTGCTATAAGAAAATAAATATACTTTACTTGAATAAAATAAAATACCCAACTTTTTCAACAATATAAATTGATATAAGGAAAAGTGAATGGATATCGAAACGTTTTCATTTCAAAGGGAGGAAAATGATGATATCGATATCTAAACGAATATACACATCTTCCTTAATGTATTAATATTATTTATAGCTCCGCCTATATATTGTTATATTGTTATTTTCTAATATATCATAATGACTATGATGACATAACTAGCAAATGATCTAAATCTTAGATCAGACAATTGTTTGTCGTCTGACGTCTAAACGATGGAAATATGTAACGCGTGTCCATTTTTGCTAACCACTCGCACCTTGGATTTAAAATAAGTAACTGTTATTTATTGAGCAGCGCAATTCTCTATTACCCAAATCGGCACAAATAGTTATTATACGGTCAAAATTACTATAATTATGTTTTATACATGTACAAGAAAACACATCATTAGAAGATTTTAATCGCAATATAAACAGAAATCGCATTAATTCATTTAACATCTAAAGACTTTTGAATAAGGTCCATTATATATATTTTAAATGTTTCCATTGATGACATACTATATCTTTTTTTGAACTGTACCCTCTACATTTTACAATGTCGGATAGCCATTCATTTGAATATATACAATTTCTTCCTTTCATATCAAACCTAAAATTCAGAATATTTTACAACCGCTTCCTTTTTTGAATTCGGTTGTGGAACTTTTATTTTATATGAAAAATTTTTGACACTCTATTTTTAAAAATACAACAAAAGCACCAGAATTTTACGACAAAAAGTGTACCGAGGTGAAATTTTAAATTATTTTTGAGTTGTACGAATGGAATGTTTTAATTAAGTGTTAAAAAAAGCACGAGTCGTATTTAAATGAAATAGCATTGAAATATAAGTCATCGTTACTATGGAAAAGAGAAATTATGTGTCGAGTGTTAAAATTGATAAATTGAAAAATTTTAAATATTTTGAAGTTTTATACTAAATGATACAAATTGTGTATGGTATTTGCATTTTTTGAATTAGGATGCTACTTTATATAAGACAAATAAACTTCTCAAAGTACGAGAAATTATTCCCCGCAATTGCTGTATCTGAATTCATGAGTGTGTTATTATGAACTTAAATAAATCTGTTAGAGACGAAATTGTCCAAATCAAGTCCTTTGAGTTAAGATAATTTTGCTAAGGTTTATGTAAAATATATAGTCTATATATATAAAAGGCTTTGTCCTGAATGACTGACGGATCAACGCACAGCCTAAACCGCTGATAGTAGAGACCTGAAACTTGGAGGATGTGTTCTTTGTATGTCGTAGGCATCCGATAAGAAAGGAATTTACGAAATTCTACTTCTAAGAGGCGGAAATTCATTCCCTAACGGGGTTGAAAATGGACAGAAAATTATTTTGCTTCGAAGTTTATATCAATTCTCTTTAGTGCTTTTGATTTAAATTGCATTTTGTTTTGACACATGTTTGAAAACTCAATCCGATACATGGCATACCAACGTCTAGCTTAAACTTGAAATATTTTTTTTCATATTTCTTTCACAGGTGTTGTTTTTAAAACATAAACGAGCCCAAGGAAACAATGTTTTGGAATTCAACCCATAGGTAATCAAATAGGTGAGAAGGATTGTGTAGAAGCATGAAACTCGTTTTTTGATGTTTTTTGGCGAACGATTAAGACGTGTTTTAACATTTTCTAAAATTCCTCAACTGAAGAGCTGAAATGAAGTTTCAAAGTTTGTATTAAAAACGTTATTCAAGCTTGCGAAGCAGTTGGCAGACGCTCGTCTTCTATATATATAAAATACTTTGTCCTGAATGACTGACGGATCAACGCACAGTCTAAACCGCTGATCAAGATACCTGAAATTTAAAGGATGTGCTCTTTATATGAAGTAGGCATCCGATAAGAAAGGATTTTTCCAATTTCTATTCCTAAGGGGGTGAAAAAAGGGGGCAAAGTTTATATGGGACAACGCGATTCCTTGGTTCAGTCTACTTCAAATTTTGCTTAAGCCTTTTTAACAGAATTGATGGAAGAATTGTTTCGTATTTTATAGAAATTCATTCCCTAACGGGGTTAAAAATGGGTAGAAAGTTATTTTGCTTCGAAGTTTATATCTGTACTCTTCAGTGCTTGATTTAAATAACATTTTATTATGACACATGTTTAAAAACTCAATCCGATACATGGCATACCAATGGCATATTAACGCCTAGTCTAAAACTGAAATAATCTTTTCTGACTTTTTCACCGGTGTTGTTTTTAAAACGTAAACGCGCACAAGGAAACAATGTTTTGGAATTCAACCCATAGCTAATGAAATAGGTGAAACGGATTTTATATTATTAAATTAAATATGGATTACCATGGCGACATTACATAAATTACGATTTGAATGGTTTGATAATGTGGCAAGCATCTGCACGGTTAATTTGTGTGTAGTGAGAGGTCATCGTAGGCTATGGATATATTTGGTCTCCTTCTGCGAGGCAGTCATCTCGCTGAAGGAGGCCGCGGAGAGGGTTCGCGAGGGTGATGCCCAGGCGGACCCTCTCCGGAGAAGGAGACCTGGAGGCAGGAGGCGCGGCTTTGCGCGCCTGCTTCCTCCACCCTAGAGGAGCTACGGTGGAGGGACAGTATTAGTCCCTCCGCACGCCATCGGGGCGGGAAAGGGTGCCCTGCGATACCCGGGGTAACCTTTCGGCGACGGTGGCCCGCATAGGCGGGCCTTTCCGCCGAGGCGTCATGGTAGTTTGCGCAAGCGACCCCATGACGTCTCACAAAGGCGATGAGGGTTCCGCAGAGTTTTAGTGGGTATTACCGCCTGCTTCACAGGTGGTCGAGTCTCACACTACCACTCCCTAGTGTACTCCTCGGAGTACACTAGTCGAGTGGTGTGCGTAAATGCATTTCTCTGCGAAAAAAAAAAAAAAAAGGCTATGGATATATATTTGGTGTATTTTATCTTATGCGCCGGGGCGTCGCGGTTGAATGCGCAAGCGATCCCGTGACGTCCCACTATGGCGCTAGACGGGACCTTGGGGTTTTAGTTTGGGTATGGGGCCCAGGTCTTATAAAGACCATTGCACATGGCCTCTAGTCCCACACTCCCCGCGCCACTTTTACCATCTGTCCCGGAGCGGGGGTGCGTAAATGCATTTCCCAAGTAAAAAAAAAAAAAAAAAAAAAAAAAAGGCTATGGATATATATGGAAGTTTGCCAGGGCCTTAGGGTTCTGGTCGGTGAGACGCGTAAGCGGCAAGTTCCAGGGCATCGCGGTCAAATGCGTCAGTGATCCCGCGAACTCCCACTGTAGCGCTAGATGGGGGGCTAAGGCTTCGAGTCCCACATCTCCTGCACCTTTGCACCCGTCCCTGCGCTCGAGTGCAGTTCTTCAAGTAAAAAAAAAAGTTTATGGACATATCCGCTGACAACGCCAGTCCCTACGTAGTGCAACCCGGTAAAAAGCGTCGCTTAGTTCCCCAACGACGGCTGAGTTCTGGCTTGACACTTGGGCGCGGGGCGTTTAACGCCAGACCACGCGCCGAACGGTTGTGTCGTATGAGTCGCTCCGGTACTTTACTGATTTATCAGAATGAAAGAGAGTGATCCGACATTACCGGAGGTTTTAACTGAGGCTGTTGAAGTCAGTTAGAAGGAAGTGCAATACAACCGTTCAAAAAAAATTTCATACGCTCAGATGTAGAGGAAAACAACTTCAATAAAAAATTAGTATCTGCGCAGGGGCTTAAGACTGCCTTGGTTGGCTTTTACAAAGGTAGTCTCGGGGCAGGACACTATGGACTTTGGTTGACGATTGTCGGTACCATGTGGTTTGATGAGTTAGTGGGTCGTTCTTAGCTCGAGGAGCGCGTTGTGAGTTTCACACTACCACTAGTGGTGGTGTGCGTAAATGCATTTCCCAATGTTAACAAAAAGGTTATAACGCCCCTAATTAGGTTAGTGATATCCTGCGTCGGCGGTCCAGAAACATAAAAAATAAAAAAATAAATGCAATATAAAAAGCCATTATGCTTTGTACCTTAGGTGCATTAGTCTGGAAATATTTTCATCAAAAACATCCGTATGCCAAAATAGTGCACGAGATTTCATAGACAATGTGCATGTCTCCGTATCTATAACTACTCGAAGTCAGAACGGAACTGTTGACAAGAAATCCAAAAACTAAATTACTTATAGAGACTTGTGAATAACTGTAGCCGAAGTAATAGCGTTCTAAGATTTTGTCAATTTCAATTTTGTGTTTTATATATTGGTGGTAGGTCTTTTCTTGCAAGAGGCCGGCTAGGTAGGTACCACCGTAGTGTTTCTGCCGCCAAATTTGATTCCGTTCCGGTTTGAAGGGCAATGTAAGCTAGTGAAATTACTGTGCAAAGGAGATTTAACAACTAATATCTCGAGGTTGGCAACGCGTGAATGGCACCTACTAATGGTGCTGCAAACGCTCAAACGTAAGGTGGGCCGTATGCTTGTTTGAAAATGAAATTAATGAAAAATGAAAAAAAAAACGCTAGTGGGGAGGAAGAGGTTGTACCGCCACGAAAATAAAAAAATCTGAAACCCGATAGCAGCGCCCTCTACTGGGTTCAATTGTAAATCTTAACCATTCTCAAAATCGGTCTTACTGTTTCGAAAGACTTCGAACGGACAAAAGAATTATATATATTATTATACATGAAAAACTTGCTCTTCAATCTCTCTATCTATTACTGACTGAATTAAAATCCGCTGAATGGTTTAAAAGATGTGAGGGAAAAGACAGCGGAACGGACTTCATTTCATACTTATTATTTATTTAAAGCCTTAATAGGTCAAAGGTGGAAGGATTGACTTCGCTCCGTTGACGCGAGAATCGCGGGTTCGATCCTGACTCATGACCCCCTTGGGCTTGTACTTGTTGTTGTAGGCTTGATTGTCGTACCCACTCCTAGCGCAAGCGTCGACCTTATTTGGAGAGGCAATAGGAATATTAGTAATGCTTTGAAAAAGTATTGCTAATATTAAAAAAAAAACTACTATGTAAAGATTGTAACAATACGTAAATTTTTCTTTATATATATTAATAATTCTCTTTTTATTGAAAAACTTCGTTATTTTAAACCTCTTTCAAAACAATATAAAAAATTAGATAAATAAACTTTGTGTAGAGACTAATAAAAAATCGGATGAAGCTGCGGGCTTACGCCAAGTTTATATAATGTGTCTAAATCAATACTCAACTCAAACAAAAGCGTATATGGTTGAAGACAAATATGGATAACTTTTAGCTAATTCTTATTCATATTATTTTAAGCTTAGTTTATTATAACCACCTTAAAAAATATTATTTTGTTTTTTAAGACTTTTTATGTGAAAAGAATTATTATAATTCTCATTTCGTATCAAAGTATACATATAACGGAAAGGTTAAATATAATATGTCAATACCAATTATTATAATTTACAAAAACGAGAGCTAATTATTTTATATATTACATATATTTTAATATAGTCCAAATTAAAACAATATAATATATATAGATAGATGATTTATATAAACAGTACCCAATATAATAATAAATTATAAACAACGTAGATGCTGAACCGCTTCTTGAAATATAAAGTCAAGCAAATATTTTGACGCGTGCTTTTAGAACTAGTATCGCACTTAATTTCACGGAGGATAAAACGAGACAAATGCTCCGAGAGAGAAAGAGAAAATCGATATGGTATAATCCGACCACAAAGACGTTGAGTGTGAAGGAGATAGAAACAAAACACTACAAAATAATTAAACAAACATATTTAAGCATTTATGGAACTTAAAAGGTTGCTAACAATAACAAAACAAAAAAATTGAGGTAATAAAGCGATATAAAAAAAAATTGCCAAAAATTTTAATACACGTGTTCAGAAAACTTACCGACAGCGATCTTTTCTACGGGAAAGGACTGCGCCGACAACACCCCGACGAGGGAAAATAATAAACCGGCAACGTGTAAAATGTATGTTTTCCACATGGTTGTGGACTTTTTCACGGGCATCCTTCAAAGTACAGGTTTGTAACGCTGTATCACATACTATAGGAAATCATAGATCGTGCTTACGAAATATTCCGTGCGGAATATAAAGAGAATAATTCGGATGCTGCGTACAAACCTGTGACTTAGGGGCGACTGATGGCTAGGCGGGGCGGCTGTAGCATGGGACGCGGGGGACGCAACCCTGCTGCCTCTCTCCCACACGTAGGGAACACCAAACGACAATAGTAGGCTTTTATCTTCACACCAGCTCACTATAATAACAATATTAATCAGCCGTTAGTATTAATGCATAGAAGCATTATCTAGGTTATTACAAAATAATTTAAAATTATAATTACAGATTGTATCCATAAAAATGTTATCGGAACTTTTACTGGCGCCTTTCATGGTAGTACAGAAAATATTATTATTATTTTGAACATAAGATTTTTGCTATTAAGTAAATTTCTAAGAAAAATAAATGAAACAGTTTCTTCGTGATGATAGTATTATAACAAATCCAGGTTTGGAAAAATCATACGAGAAATAAGATTAAAATAGAATACTACTATTGTACTGTATTTGAAAAGAAACTTGAGATGTGTAAGGGTGGTTTCACACCATCGTTTCATACGAGCATTTTTCTAAACTGGTATAGGCAAGCCTTTTAGCACACGCGCAACTTGTAAATGGCTTAAAAACTCGTATAAGCGCGTCATAATAATTATTAAATAATATGCTATTGAAACTAGCCACCGCCAGTTCGAGCCTACACGCCGGTACAAACTCGTGCGCGCGCGTTCTGCGTTTTGAAGTACGAAATTTAGCATACGCGCGTCTGTTAAAAACCGAATATGAAAAAGAAACGCCAATTTGTAACCGGCCTAAGACCTAACAATTTCCAACAATAACTACAACTTGTTGGGGATGATTTAAGTTATTGTGAAAATAATAATATATTTTTAATATGCGACGACCATTGTGGCGTGTTGGTCGCCTGCTCACCTTTCACCTTGACACTCGCGAGTTTCATTCCCACTCGCGGCACAGTTATGTTTTTTTACGTACTCTCGATAGGTCATATCGTCTTACCCAATGAGTTCTGAACTTGTTCCGCCTTCGGATTCCAGGGGTCAGATGGCAATCGCTCACTGTAAAATCTAATAACCTGTCTTATCCGGATAAGTGTAACAAGCAAATCCTGGGAAAAATACCTGGAATAATGTTAGGAAGATACTGTAAACATATTCAGCATTTTTAAACATGTAAAAAAGCATTAATTTTGTCATTTTCTAAATATTTATTTTTATTGTATGATCTAGATTTATGTTAAAATATTTCTGAAATGTAATTGCTAGAACAATCTTAATAAATTTCTTAATTAATATTATGTTGGTGTAACTTTGTCTAATTTCCTCTTTAAGACAGAAACGAATTTGCATTTTACGCACTCCAAACTAAGAGTTGGCCCAATCTTGTTTCTCATTGGTGTCCCTAAAGTGGCGATCAAAATCAAACTTACCAAAATTTGCAATGGAAATATCTTTTTATTTCTCCTTCGAGCTTCCAAGTATTAAAGGGACCGATCTTCATTTGTTTTAATGTATTTGGCCCTTTGATTTAAGATCCTGTCTTGTCGAATTATTTCTGACCAATGAACTTTTGATATTATTGTGCCCATCACTTTATTTGATCCAAAATAAATACTATAATATTAAATGCCTTTTGATCTTGTCCTTTTTTTACACGAAAATAATTATAAGTAAAGTCTTTTGCTATATGTATATTGCTGTTGACCCTGCTGGTTTTGAAAGCAGTTTTGGTCGGGGACCGAGAGACCCATTTACGGAGGCTAGAAGTAGTTATCATCACTGGGCTGCCTCGTGCTCTCGATCAGGGATTAAGACTTGATTGGAAATGGAGGCAGCGCTCCAAGTGCGGTCTCGTCGAAGCACCCGAAATAAGCGCGTCGCGTAGTACAACGTACGAAACAATAAGAGTGTGTGTGTGTCATTTTCTAACGTGATCTTATTATTAGGGTCTTGTAGGACGTGCTGAGGACGCCTCAATTTAGTCAATTTACCAGCTTTGTGGTATGAACGAAAGTCGGTACTCGATCTAATACAGAATAAAGTTTGATGAAAACAGTTGTATTATAGGCACTTTAAGTGTTTGAAAGTTGAATCGATTCCAAAGTCTCTACGTTTTGCACGTTGCATGATGCAAAAAATCAGGACTTCCGTAGTCCAATATGCATTAACGAACACAATATACAAGCCTTGTACTATGTCACCTTATTTATAAGAAAAAGTTTACTCTACCTTCCGAGCACTGCAATCTTTCCAGAACAAACGTGACTTTGTCGCGTGCCTTTACCTAAGTATTTGTTTTTTGTAAGCACGGGACTAATAAAATAATAGCTCCAAGTACCTACCTGATTGGTAGCTAATGCTGGGTATGCAAACATAATGTCAAAAGAAGGACAATCGAATAGGTTGTGATGGACCGCTGAACGAAACTATAGTCTGTACACGAAGACGCAATCGTTAGAATTGTGTCCAGATAACATACTGCAGAACTATTTAAGAAAACGAACTGATGATGAATGCAGGAGGAAAGAGGAACTACTTAACACCGAAAAGCCTCAATAGTTCAATGGTAAAAGGGCCGACTTCGACCGTAAAGGCGAGAATCGAGGGTTCGATCTTGACCCCCTTGGGCTATTGTCGTACCCACTCCTAGCGCAAGCTTCGAGCTTATTTGGAGTGGCAATAGGAATATTAGTAATGCCTTGAAAATATTTTTGCTATTATTCTTTAAAAAAAAAATCTGACTACCGTCGTTTTTGTCTAGCTTCCCACAACGAAAAAAAACCGTTTTCCTTTTATCACGAAGATTATAAACGCGTAATAGAGCCCCGATGTTATTATTTTTGAGAATAATGGGACCGGAAAAGTTTACCCAGAATATTGAGGTTACCTTTTTTAATGTTGCGTTTCATTTGATGTCAGCGCTGAAGGCCCAAAATCCCATACTATCCAATCAGTGCTAGTAATACTTGTTCATATTATTATTATTAATGTTCATATTATTATCCTAAAGATAAGATTGGTATGCTACTGTTGATAATTTAATGTTTTAAGCTTTAAAACTTCTAAAAAAGCCATTTTTAAATCATGCTATGTATGTATATATGTAAACGTTTTAGGTTATATTATATACGAAATATACAGTTTGTATACTTATTTTTTGTGAAAATAAGTGAAATAACTTACATAAATCTGAAATTGCCAAAAACTTGACCAATATATAAAAAAATCATATAAAGCAAGTTATTCAAAATTTTCAAACGCCTTTTTCTCGAAATGACGTTCGTGTGGGTTGACATGGTATTGCTTATTTGCGTCCATATGCAAAGCTGAAATAGAATAATTTATTAATTTTTTGCCATTTGTATACCCTAAAAATTGTATTTGTAGGTAAGATGTAAATATTCTAATATTTATTCGCATTTATATCTGCGTCTACTTTACAATCCCCTATTACAGATTGGTCAAGAAAAATAAAAGAAAATCAGATCGTGCAATCAACTATTTGTTTTATAACATACTCTGAGTCGGCTCTCTTAACGAGTATGCCTGGAAGTGTACCTTTCTATTCTATTTTATTACTTATCTAGCGACATGCCTCCGCTTCGGTTTTACAAAGATTTTTAAATGTAATATTTAAAATGTTTTGCTAGTATTATCCAGGGTCTGCCTATTACTCTTATCGGAATTTGACAGGTTACTAGTTTTTACACAGAGCGATTACCTTCTGACCTCCGCAAGCCTAAGGGAGAGTTAGTAACTCATTCCATAAGAGCGAATTACCTATCGATACTTAACGATTATTATCAGATGTTATGATAATGACCGGAACCGAAACATAAATATAAATATTCGCCCCGAGCGGAAATCCAACTCGCGTCTATCGAGATTAAAGGCAGACTCGTCACCAACACGCCACAATGGGTTTTTTAGTATTATACATACAGCCAAAGTACTGCTGTATGCAGATTACTAAATGTAAGTACCATCCTGGTGTCAGATGCAATGATAATTAATGCCGTAATATAGTATATAATATGACCTAGCTATTTTCGTTACCTGACAACAACATTACTGACAAAAATACAATTCTCTGTCAGAATATCAACGTAGCCTGATATCTGCACTGCTGCATAGCTCGCGGAACTAATATACGCTAGAAGACGTATCACTGATAGGCCTCCTGTATCACTATCACAGTGGACGTAGAGTCCGTGGGAACCACTGGATGCAAGCGGCGTAGAATAGTACCCGGTACAATCATTTGAGACAAACTATATGTTCTGCAATGTACTCATACATCTGTAAGTTGACGACGATGACTGGAGGCCCAAATTTCTCCCCCCCTTTTCCTCCATCTCCTCCTATTTAAACGTCACTTTACGTTTATTGCGTAACGATATTAAATGCTAATCGTTTGTAACTTAATTACATTAAGTATTAATTTGTACGAGTCTGATTCCGACGTATCAGACGGCGACGGCATGTGAAACACTGCATTCTAAATGGACGGAAATAAGCAATACCATGTCAACCCACACGAATGTCATTTCGAGAAAAATGCGTTTGAAAATTTGGTCAACTTTCTTTATATGGATTTTTTTGTGTATTGGTCAAGATTTTGGCAATTTCAGATTTATCTAAGTTATTTTACTTATTTTCACAAAAAATAAGTATACTAACCGCATATTTCGTATATAATATAACTCAAAACGTTTAACATAATAGCTTTTTTAGAAGTTTTAAAGCTTAAAACATGGAAAATTATTAAAGAAAAATGTTCTTCAGCCATTTACACTTTTGCATATATAACTCAGTTTTTTCAATTTTGTGGGTTTACATGGTATTGCTTATTTGCGTCCAAATATTATTAAAAAAATTATAGTTATATTAACATAATATACAAAACAGCCAAAATATTAACTTCTCCTTTTTGGAGTCAGCTAAAAGATTATTAAAAATCACGTTCGAAGCTTATTATTGTTACTATTCTACGATCAGAAAGTAATAACATACATTTCTTAGAAATAAGCTACAACGATCTTATTAATTTTCTTGAGAAGATAATTTTAATAAGTGTAAATTTGTGAAGAAAGCATTATGAAAGTATAATTATGTAAGCATTATTACACGAATAGCTCATACATAAATCAACATAATACTATACAGAATTAAAAAACCAAAACTCAAAAATCTTTTACGTTTCAGTTATTTGAAAAATCAAATCAATGCTCATTTGTAGTTTTATAACTGTTACTTTTTCTGAATTTAAATCCTACTAATATAATTAATGTAAAAGTTCGTATGTTTGGATGTTCGAAGCACCACACTGAGCACGGAGGTGCGCAGTGGCCGAGTACTGAGGTACGGTAGTGCCTACTCGCGCCGTGCGAAACAAGGGACTCTGTCCTCGTCGACGAAGACTTTTTGTGCCGTTGCATTTCTTTAGATGATTAGTAGCACTGAATACCTATTTCTACTTTATCTTCTGATTTCTTTCTCATCCCTCAGCTTAAGTGGTATAGCCCACTTAGTGTTTTTCATCAGGGTAAACTTATTAATAAAAAAAAAAATATTTTTGAATTATTAAATATTGAGATATGACGTTTATTGTCCTAAATTATTGAAATATTGAATCTAAAAAATAAGGCATAATTTATCATTTAATATTTAATAATACAATTACTCGTAGTTATTTTTCAAAATTACGCTTTTTGTATGAAATAAAAGGCGCCTAAAACGCAACATTCCATAAAACAGTAGTAAAACAATTTCATCGCCACCTAGTTCTGATTGAAAAGATCCATTTCATTCCCTTACCTACAATGTATAATAACATTTAGCGAGTTTTCCTAGGGATCGTAAAATATAAAAGCAATAAATGTCAAGCGCAAACAGCCAAGTTTCACAACATAAAAGTTTGTGAGCGGCTAAGACCGCCGAGACAGGGCCGAGTGGCTATTCAGCATTTTTCTATGATATTGTTTAGTAGCTAACTGAACGTGGATTCGATGTACATTTCAACTTTCACATCTTTATTGCAAAATTTATGGAATATTTCAATAATTTTATTACTGTTTCAGACTTCATGCATAACTAAATTAATATATATAACCATTGGTTATACGGTGTCTGTATATAGATTTTATTATTACTTTATTTATTTATTTATTCAAAGAAAATCGACAGCATTTTACAAAAAGATTTATAATGTATCATAGTTTTAATTTTTTGAAGTGAAACTTCTTTAGAATCGTTGTGATTTCAAACCGGATGCAACGAAAAAACGACAGGTAAGAGACACAAATACAAAAATGTGTAGGAATGAATGACACAGAAATATACATACTATTTTATACAATATATATATTCATCTCATTCTTTTGTCGATTTACTGAAGACAGACAGACAGAGAGACCAACCAAACGACCGATCAACCGACCGACCGACCGGCTGACGGACGGACGGACGGACAGACGGACAGAAAGACAGATGGGCAGATTAAGCCTTTACTCACTGACTAGTTTTTGCTACAGAAGTATTACTTCAATCGTGTGGTCTAAAGCACACTGTATTTTTTTAGGAAAAAGGTTTGCTTTAGGTGTGGTTCTATAAACCGTACTATAATTGACTAACCGCGATCACTGCATTAATGTCGTTTATGTTATTGTAACTCATAAAATATATACCATATTTAAATTGGTAGTTAAAGATTCTGAAACTGACCAAAATATATAAAATCTTCTTCGTCCTAGCATTATTCCCGGTATTTTACTTACACAGGGTCTGCTTATTACTCTTATCCAGATTTGAATGCTTACTAGTTTTTTACAAGGAGCGATTGCCATGCCTGACCTCCGCAACCCTAAGGGCGAACCATTAACTCATTGGATAAGAGCAATGTACTTATCAAGAGTTAACGATTATTATCAGATGTTATGTGATAACAACCTGGAACGATTGCTTAACGTGCTCTCCGAGGCACGGTGGGGAGGCCCACAAGGTCAAACGCCTAGATCGAAACAGATATTTTATCAAACAAACATCTGCCCGAGTGGGAATTGAACCCGCAACCGTCGAGACTAAAGGCGGACTCGCTACTCGCAACACCACAACGGTGTCAACCAAAATATTTAAAATGTGGGCACCCACATTTCATACGACCAAAAAATGTGTCGTTTAATTATTATAGAAGAAATTTAAATAGTTTGATTGGAATTGTGAAAAGCAACATTTATACTATAGTATTATTAGCAAATTTTCTTTTCAATGTAGTTGATATACGATTTTAAGGCGAATTCGAAAGTGATTTCAAGTTTCTAGCAATGAAAGCCGAAACACTTAATTGAGCGAGAGAAACCGTCGTAGACCACGACTCTCTTAAATTATTGCAAATGTAGAAATTCTTCTCATCGTCCACTACATATAGCATTCGGTAGCACTAATCATACCTATAAGTTATAACATAATAGATGTTATGAGGGCTAGATGATAACGCTTCTTATTTACGGTGGATACTTGATTTAAATACAACTATATTAAAATGTAGCCTTGAATAGCGTTTTAAATCCGGTGGACCATAAGCTTATCTAAATATTGCGAGGTGAAGAAGTTCATTAGGCATTCAATCTCCCCATTATTTGTGCCACCGAATACCCGACTACCTCCGTCAGGAAAAGTTACAATTTAAGATTGATACCAGTGGCAATTTCGCGACTTTAATAGTTACTTCAAAGTTGGTGTTTGAATAAAATATCGAAGCGAAGGGAAGGCCTTATCTATTTTTATGGGATAGGAAACGGTGTATTCTTTATATTTTCGCTTAATATACGTCTATGGTATTCCATAAAAATGCGGAATGAGGAAAATAGCGATTCCTCACATTGCTATTTGATGGTATGAGGGTAAACTATTTTCTATCTACCTTTAGGAGCTGGATACTATTGATTACTAAAATGAGTATACACATTCTAGTTTGATACAAAATAATATAGGAATAAAATTTTTTAGCTCTAAAATGTAGCGTGTTGTTTAATAAATACCGTACAGTGAAAAATTTTTTATGGCCTATCTGATGAAAAGATGGCAACTGATTGATTTACCAACATCAAAGAAAGGAAAAAAGAAAGGGTTTTGGGTTTTTCCAAATAAACTTGAGCTTTTTTCAGATATTGTACAAAAAATCGGTCAAAAGATGTTTTGAAATTTGAAGACTTTTTCAGAGAGTAATTGTTAAAAAATTAGTCTCTCTCACCACGAAAATGCTGCGCTGCGTCAACTTTGCGCCATCTTCAGGATTTTGAAAAGTTGAAACGTCAAGCTCTGTATAAAACTAGTAACCTCGCATATCTAGATTAGGGTAACAACATCCTGGTGAATGATACGAATGACAGTATATCAATACTGATGGCTTCGAGACACGTATACTCTTGTAATACACACTTCATTCTTGGCACGTCTCGTTTCTCAACTTATTGTATTTCACAGCAGAGCTTGGAACGCAATCATTCAGTTACGATGAGTACCGTCGTAAAGAGACTAGTCGGTAACTTTACGGTCTCAGCCAGTTAAAATACGAAAAAGAATTTCTTTCAACGATGAAAAATGTTACTCTCTTGTGTGTTTTAATTCTTATATTGTACCTCATTTCTTGTTATTTTTATGATATTTGTTTATTGAGAATCATAGCCAGTAGACTGTTTTTCATCGAGGTCGAAAATCGATCGATGAGTTTTAAATCTAATAATAGAACAATTGTACGATGTACATATGGCAAAAACTAATTAAAAATAATTTAAGACTATCGATATAAGATATACGAGTAAGTATTATATGAAAATGAAGGTTACAAATCTCTTTTTTTTTTTGGAATTTACTCCTTAAGAATCAATTTTCACATAAGATGCCCGGTATACAAAATATTAAAAGAAAAATATATCCGAGGGTAAAACACAAAAAAATACATAATAAATTTTCTTACTATTTTGAAGTATGTATTGTAAAAACTGAGTTATATATGCAGAAGTGTTGGTTGGCTGAACAACAACAAGGGTTTTAAGCTTTAAAAGTTCTAAAAAGCCATTTTTTAATCATGCAATTTATGTATTATGTTAAACGTTTTGGGTTATATTATATACGAAATATGCAGTTTGTATACTTATTTTTGTGAAAATAAGTATACAAACTGACATAAATCTCGAATTGCCAAAAACTTGACCAAGACTTAAAAAAATTCATATAAAGCAAGTTGTTAAAATTTTCAAACGCGTTTTTCTTGAAATGACATTCGTGTGGGTTGACATGGTATTGCTTATTTGCGTCCATTTATGGTTAAAGAGTAAACTCCAGTCGTGAGTTGGAGCTGACACACAAACTTTTTTTTGTTTACACTTTGAAGTTAGTTAGGCAACTGTTTTATTTAATATTATTGCAACTCGTGAAGTATTGTTAGTATTGTGTAGTATCCGTGGCCATCTGCTATTATCATCAGCAGATCCGCATCATCAAATGTTGCTTAAAAGGTGCGTCTATAACATTTGAAGCGTTCCCCCGATTTATATAGAATGGGTGTCAGATCATAACCTGATGATAATAGGATTACGTGAAGAGTAAAACAATACCTTTCAAACAAAAAGAATTTAAAAATCATTCTTCGAGTTATTGTGTAACATACAAAAAATTATAAAAAACATTTTTTTATTTAAAAAAATAGCTTTTACTTTTTCCTAGCACTGTCCTGGCATTTGCCAGGGTCTGCTTATTACTCTTATCAGGATATGACAGGTTACTAGTTTTTATACAGAGCGATTGCCATCTGACTTCCACGACCCTAAGGGATAACCAGTAACTAATTTGATAAGAGTAAATTAAATATAAAGAATACGATATATGAGTATCACGATTATTATCAAATGTTATAATAACAACCGGGACCAACAGTTTAACGTGTTCTCCGAGGCACGGTTAAAAAATCGCTGTTGGTGTTAATAAGTGTTTAAAATTAAATTGGGTGGGCTTCAAACCTGTGTCAATTATGGTAGTAGCCATAATTAATAAACATTGCTAACTAAAAGCAATTAATACTGATATTTTGTCCAGGTTGGACATGAGGAAGGTTCTAATAGTAAAATAATTTGGTGCAAAAGTAACAGTATCAGTAGGTATTGTTGCGCTTCTTGTGATGAGAGCGCCAGAGGCCCAAAGTCCCACCCCCTCTGTTCCTTTTTTCCCTTCTCATTCCTTCCCTCCTTTCCCCTGGATTGGGAACGCATTCATAGGTAGCGGTGAACAATCATAAAAAAATCACTAAGAACGTTTATTCAGTTATCAATACACAACCTTTAACCATTTAAATCGATGCTTTAACAAAGCGGAAGAATCCTAAACATTGTATAACACCTAACGAAAAGAACGGAAAACCTATCCAACTTTATTATAACACGTTTCCGTATCTTCGCGCCTAATCTAATTCGGAAGTCGCATTAAAAGGAATAAAGAGAGATCCTCTAGAGTACCATTCGGTAGCTATATTCGGCGAGATCTTTTAAAACCTTCCTCGCCATATTAAATCACCTTGGATTTTTGGATAACTTACCGCCATCCGTCGGGACCAATTCTGATCGTAGGCTCAGATTTTATTCGTTATAAAATAGCCAGGATGCTGTGACGTTAAGCTTTCGTAAAGACGGTATTACATTCGTTTACGAATAGAGGCTGTGGGATGGTACATCCTCCAGAGAGCCGGTGATAAACTTTGTAAGAGCAGAAAATTTTCCGCTGTGCCCTCTTTGTTGAGCCACTGAGAAGGCCTCGCTCTTTACAATGTTACCTTGTTATACGATAATGATGCCACACTGAATGCTTTTTACGTTAAATCTTACGATTAGTGGCATCCGTTTAGTGAATGTGTTTTTAAAGCTGATAACGTTTACTTTTTACATTAACAATTATTTTTTTTAATTCTTATGGTTTTAAGGTTTTATCTTTATTGCTCCAAGCTTTCACTTTAAGCCCTGTTCCGGAAATAGCCTCTACAGTAATAAAAATAAGCCTCAATAGCTCAACCGTAGAAGGGCCAACTTCGCTCCGTTAACGCGAGAGTCGAGGGTTCGATCCTGACCCCATTGGGCTATTGTCGTACCCACTAGAGCAAGTTTTGAGCTTATTTGGAGGGGCAATAGAAATATTAGTAATGTCTTGAAAAAGCATTGCTAATATTCTTTTAAAAAAATAAAAATAAAAACCAAAGACCTACCGGTGGTAGGCCAGTGTCTGATATTCTGCCGCAAAGCAGATGTGTATTTTGCATTACTGTATTTCGGTTTGAAGCCTCCATAGCAAGTGAAATTAAAGGGCAAAGGAGATCTAGGACCCTTAAAAGACCGACAATTATAAATGAATATTAAATATTAATGGTGTTACAGGCATTCATTGTCGAGTACGAGACCCGCTTACCATTAGGTAGGTCGTATGCTTGCTTGCAGCTCATTAAGGAACAATTGCTATATTTATGTATAGCATTTTTATTATTCATTATTTGTTTCTGATAAAGGCATAGAGCCTCACTAACATTGTTGTCGGCATGAGGGATCAGCAACATTAATTCGTCGTTGAAATAAAGCAAGTAATTATCATACTGGTACGTTACGCTTGATGATTTTAACGGCGAAGGCTTAAATCTTACTCATTCTGTCTCTTATTTTTCCTCCTCTTCCCCCCTCTACGTTAGATCCTTATCCTAAGTCGCAGTGCGATATTCGAATAAACACTATGAAAGTGGCTTTCCATGAGCCAGGTAAATGAAATGCAACCAAATTAATTAGAACGAGGTATGTTCAACATATTTTGCAAAATTAGCAAATAATAACTAAATACAAATTTACCGTTCAACAATTTTGAAAATTTTACCACGTAAAAGCTTACCTAACAGAATCAACTTGTTTATTTTAACATAAATATTTGTCTGTTTTATTAAATAGTTACGCCAAAACTAAGCGTACAAACAAGCAGTTATTTCATCATTTTATACGTAAACTGGTAAATATTATGAAAGTTTTAGTTAACGCTTGTTTAACGTGCTTAATGAAAAATAAAACTTTACGCTTTCGTAATGTAGCGCATAATTGAGATAAATTCCATCCGCATCATCATCGTATATATTGGATACATTTTTTCAGTATCCCTTTAACTACCTTTAACATACCAATTATTAATTATTAACAGACCAATGATGATGACCAACGGTGTGTCTGCAATAATGGCTCGGCTCGACCAATGACGTATCTTCTTATATACCAGCCGCGTAAACTATACATACATAATTAAGTATACATTAACGAAGTTATGGCGCAGCGGCAATTAACCTGCCATAAGCGTCACAGGTCGCGGGTTCGATTCCCGCTCAGAATTAATGAAATTTGTATTAAAATAAAAAAAAAAATTTTTAACAAAAATAAAACCCTTCATCATCAAGCCTCTCCATCATCATTAATACCTTTATTGAACCTTATGTTTAAGATTGCAACATAAGTCAGGTCCAACAGAGTGTAATTTCTCAACAGTGAAGGTATTTTATGAATCAGTTTTAAAACGGAACTCTTTTAAAAACATTAAAGATTTTAATCCCCTTCGGAGCGATTTCCAAAAATGCTGAGTAATGACATTTTTAATTTCCAAATATAAAATCATAATAGGCACGCGAAAACCAATTTCGTTCACTTTGATAAAGAATTTTTACAATTTCTTTACAGTGGTTTCGGTTTGGTGTAAATATTAAATTTAATCATAATAAAATTTAATTTTATATCACAGGATATATTTTAATAGAGGCAGAAGCTGTGCTTTATAAATATTTCTTCAGTACATTTACTTAAAAATCGTTGATAAACTTTTATTACGTTGCTTTTTTTCTTGTTTCACCGCTCCAATTAGTAGCTGGCTTAGTCGTCCGCATGTGAAAGTCTCCGAGGAGCTCTCAGAGCTAATTTTCTTTTTATTTACACGCAGTGTACCCTTAGTTTGTTTCGTTTAAACTTTGATGCGGCAAGTTGAGGTTGGGTCACTAAATTCACGAATGCTCTAAGCGTTTATTTTTTTATCGCATTAAAAGAACCTTGATGTGAATTCACTTGTGTAATCATAATAATATAAATTGTAGCATTTATAAATAATACAATATTGACACAGCCACGTCATAAACAAGAGTTAATCATTGAAAATGAGTATTGGGTGTACTCGGGTCACCTAATGTGTGCTGAATGGTACACCTTTTTGGGACACTACATTGTTGTTGGCCAAGATATCCTAATATATGTATGCTCATTTCTTTTTCTTTCGTGTTTTACTATTCATAAGTCAGTTTAGTATTAAGAAATGGTAATCTAATATAATGTTAATATTAGTATAGTATTATGTCTATATCATAATACTTGATACACCCAGCATGCTTTTGAAATGCCGTTGAAAAAAAATGTTTTATTTCTTTTCTTTCCGGCCAAGAGCCGTCGCGGATGTAGTTGGAATTTTTTTTCAGTTTCATAATCGAATGCTTTTAAAAATGTTTAGACAGCTAACATAATATATGCTTGATATTTGCAAGTAAAAATTGCAAAAAGTCTATCAAGCTAATGTATTGTCCAGAGTGTTTAAATACTATTGATCGGAATTTTTAATTAGAATTGCCATTTTTTTCGCGTCCGCTCTGGCAATGAACTGTTTATATCTGTACCATTATTCATTAATTATTCAGCGACATGCGCGCCATCGAAGAAGCTTGTAAGTCATTTTGCCTTTCGTCACTTTATTATAAAATTCAAACACTTTGATTCCAGACGTAAAAACGAAATACCAAGAGTATTCTAAAATTTGAAACAGACAAATTTCGTAATGTATTAGGAGTATCCGCAGTTGGACTGGATGGCGTCAGTTTAGAATCGTTCTTCATAACAGAAGTAGAGCCAGCCGTGAATGCAACAGCTTTAAGATAAACAGATTAAAAAAACGTGAATCATTACATTGTTATAAAATAATTAATTCCTTTTGTTCATTGCTATTAAAAATTCTAGAAGTTAAGAGAAACACATGAAGTGTTATGTATGTATGTTAGGTACCACCTATTGGTCTAGCTATTTGATGGATAACGTGATTATTTGAAGGTCAGATCCGCAGGGCTTTATACAGCAGTATTCATTATGGGAAGATTAAATGCAATTATAGGCAGGCGGAGCAAACTTTCCCTCAGAAATATGGTGACATAGTTTGGTAACCTTCTTCTTTGCATGTCCATGCCAACAAATTAATCAATTACAAATCATTCAATAACATTTGTAGCGCAAAGCCTGCCTTTGTACGTATCTCTCCATAGGGACTTTGAAATCGATTCGATCCCCAAACATTAGAAGCACCTATCGCAAAACTATTTCGATCACACTATCCCACCCGAATCCTATGATAAGACATGCCTGTGTTTATACCGAATTCTGTGATTAACCGATCAGGCAAACGATAAAATTATGTTTGTGTATTAGTCAATGCTCCGTACACAACGTAAACACACAAATAACGCCGTCATCACCGGAGCGACGAGATCAATTCTTTCATACGTCAGAACGCATTCACTGACGTGCATAAATTGTCAACAAGACTGCACTCGGAGCGTTGTCTCTATACCCGATGACAACCTAAGGTATGGTCTACCGCTGCAGTAGCAGACGCAACCAGCTTTTAGCCTCCGCGAGTTTTGACCCTTTTCACGACACCACTGTCAAGACTACCAATAGGCATTCAAAAATTAAATTCACCAAACTGTCAGGATGCAAAGATCTAACAATATAAAAAAAATGTTCAGGAGACAGTCATCAAATATATTCAGTAGACAGCTTATAGTTTCTTTATGGAGTCTTTTGTGTAAATAGTAAAGTTTTCTTGTGAAGCTGAAATATCCTTGAGTATAAACTATAAGTAATATTTTACCGGGTTTTATCGTATTCAAGCAGTTAAGACGAGAAATTTGACTGCAACAAAGCTCGGTAAGAGTTAATGCACTGCAATCGGTGAAAAATTACAGCCTACTTAATGGGACCTAATTTCCGTCATGGTGAGCGTAACACCGTACGTTGGCACTTAATATGAATATGAACAACACAATCTCACATAATAAAATGGAAACAATACTTTTATTTCTTAAATTCTGAGTTTGTATTTCCGTTGGCTCTCCTGGCCTTGATAGCGTCACCAGGCGGGGTTAGCAGAGTACTGAAATCCGGCTGAGACAAAGGGACAGCCTTCGCGGCTAAAAGTAAATTTTGCCCAAACCACGAGGTTAAACCAAGGCTAAGGACATCATTGGGAGTGGAGAGCAGTCCTCGGAGCGCCGTCGTCACAGAACGTCGTCTTCACCAGCGAAAGCGATGTTCTTTACGAGTCTGTTCTGTGAATGGGGCATTTTCTCACGTGATTTTATCGTCAGGATCATGCAGGACGTGCTCAGGAGACCTGACTTTAGTTGGTTTATCATCTCTGTTTGTATGATATATACAGAAAGATAAGCACTTCAAATGCTTATACATCGAATCGAAGTATAGACCAACAATGGTACTACTACTAGCTATTCCACATCAATGTATATCCGTGTTGCAGGGACTACTTTCCCAGTCGAGTCGATCCATTTATACCGAAAACATTGATGTACAAACTGAAGAAGACTTGAATCAAATATTTATATTAGTTAATTTAAAAAAGAAGTAACATTTATTACAGCTTAGCTGTAAGGCTGACTTCCTATTTATGAAATAACCTTATTATAGTGCAAGAAAAATTTAACAAATTTCATCTGTTCCAGATACTTAACAGAGTGTAATAAGCAGCAAATGTAAAACCTTTTAAGCTTTTGTATTACAGAGAAAATAAATTCTATCTGAAGAATTGAATTTCTTTTGAACGTAACAATTAGTTTAAAAAATTAATTTATTATTACTGCTTAGCCAACGTCAACTTTTTACCCGACTGCCGGAGGGTAATGTTTTTCGCGCGTATGTATGTATGTATGTATCTATGTATGTCTATTTCTTTGTGACGCTCTACAGGCTAAACCCTTAGACCGATATCGCCATATGGGGTATCATTAGATTCATCTTTGCAATTTTTAACTTAAAAATCAACAAGGAAATGATAAAGCATATTTTCGAGTAACATTTAGTTTTGTATCATAAAAATGGGTTGTCTCTATCAATAGTTATTGCAATCTTGATGACACAGTGAGCTAAGTATGAGAGAAGAGTAAGAAACTATTTTAGCCTTTCACGCAAAAACTGCTAGTCGAATTGGATGAAATTCACCACACAGATAGCTTATTACCCTGAATTAACACATTGGATGTCAGCAAAAATGTTAGGTTCCCTTGGCATTATCAAAAAACGTACTGCAATAATGTTTTTTTTTTTATGTTAGAAGTTGGCATACAAGCATACGGCCCACCTGATGGTAAGTGGCTGCCGCAGCCTATGAGCGCTTGCAGCACCATTAGTAGGTGAAACTCGCGCGTTGCCAACCTCGAGATATTAGTTCTTAAATCTCGTTCGCCCAGTAATTTCACTAGCGTACAGTGCCCTTCAAACCGGAACACAGTAGTGCCTAAGCACTACTATTTGGCGGCAGAATATTGGACACTGCGGTGGTACCTACCTAGCCGGCCTCTTGCAACAAAAGACCTACCACCAGTGTGACTGATTGCACTGGTGGAATAATCTCTGTTGTGACAGAGGTTATCCCAACAGCGGGCGATGGGGTCGTCACATCCCGACGCCTTTAGATGCTTGTTACTCAATCACACATCGCATTAACGAGCGCATAATGAACAACAGACTGGTCGACTACCTAGAGAAACATAATCTCCTTTCTCCAACGCAATATGGCTTTCGGTCTGGTAAATCAACATCTGACGCAGTGCACGATTTAACAAACTATATCGTCGCAAACTTGGATAAGAGGAAAAAAGTATTAGGTATATTCCTAGACCTTGCTAAGGCATTCGACACGGTTTCTGTTCCTATTCTTATGGAGAAAATGGAGAATATGGGAATAAGGGGCCTTCAACTGGATCTTTTCAAGGATTACTTAAGTGAACGTACCCAGTGTGTTAGGGTAGAAGAATTTGTTAGTGACGAGAGAACTGTATCCTATGGCACACCCCAAGGTAGCGTACTCGGTCCTACCCTTTTCCTTATATATATAAACGACCTGGGTATGCTCTCTCTAACCAAAGGTAGGATCATAAGCTTTGCAGACGATACTGCTCTCCTATTTAGTGCTGACACTTGGGAGGAGGTTTTCACATACGCTCAGTTGGGCCTAAACACTGTGTCACATTGGCTACGTAGCAACGTTCTTACACTAAACGTGGAAAAAACAAACTACCTAACCTTTTCTCTTAAAAAAACAGTAATGTTCCACATACATTAGCACCTTATTCTCTTGTGTCACACACCTGCCAACAACGACAAAATACATGTAGTTGCATACATATTCGTAGTGTTAATCACGTAAAATACCTGGGGGTAGTCATAGACAGAAACCTTAGGTTCCAGGAACACATTGAAGCAATCAACAATAGATTACGGAAACTGATTTACGTTTTTAAAACTTTGAGGCGAGTAGCCGCTGAGAATTTAAAGAAATCAGTATATTTCGCTCTCGCACAGTCCCTCCTAACGTACTGTATTTCTGTCTGGGGAGGAGCTTCAAAAACCATCATGATCCAGCTTGAGAGAACACAGAGAGCTATACTGAAAGTATCGTCTTTTCTTCCTTACCGCTACCCAACAGTCCTCCTTTACAAGGAAGCAAAGGTTCTGACAGTGCGCCAACTTTTTATCAGTCACATCGTCTTGAAACAACATTCTCTTTTGCCTTACTACACCTTGACATCACATGCTAAAAGACGATACAACCCTGTGGAACGTCTCCACATCCACCACACAAAATTCTCAAATCGATTCTTCTGTCATCTGGGAGGCTTTTTATATAACAAAATAAACAGGAAGTTATCTATATTCCACCTTAACAAGATTACGTGCAAAAAGAAACTTAATGCCTTCCTGCAAGAACTTAACTATGATGATACTGAAAAACTACTTTTGCCCTAATATAGTATCGTAACTGTAACAGCACAAGTACATTATATACAAATAAATTAGCAATGAAACGTCTAACACTCCACATCCACATGCACACGCAACACACAACACATACACCAACATCAACACAACTGCTATACAGATCAGATACACGACATAAATAAACAACTACTAACTTTACTAACACTACGTAATTGATTAATTAATTAAGCCTAAGTTCGAGTCACTCATTTATTGTTATTTTTATTTTTTATTTTTATAAGGATTATATTGTGTTTGTATCAATCCTAAATTATTAAATGTAAATTAAACATAAGGAGGGAGACCTGGTGTCCTGAAATACAGGCCTAGTGCTTAGTTTAGGCACCAGTCTCCCACAATATTAAACATTTGTGCAATATTGTGGCGAGAAAATAAATTATTATTATTATTATTATTATTATTATTATGTTGCGTATTCAAATAAAAGTCTCAGGCGAGCCTGGTTTTTTTTTAGTCCATACGGGCTAAGCCAAGTATGTACTAAGATTTGGGTGAGTTCAGAACTAAATCGGCTGATTAGCAACAGCAAACTGGTTATCTGTATCTAATTGTAGAAATTTTCTTACAATGCGGCATGTGTTGAGAATTGCTGCTTTCTGTAGTGTGATATATGTGTACGGTGATAGATTTATTAGTTTTAGACTATTGAATAACTGCTTGGGGATAACACCAGTGGTAGAGATAACAATTGGAACTATTGTGACTGTGTTCATTTTCCAGACTTTCTTAATTTCTTCCTGTAACTCTGTATATTTTCTAATTTTTTCGACTATAGTTATTTGTAAATTATTTGTGTTAGGTACTGCTATATCTATTATATATGTATGTTTGTTTACTTTATCTACTAACGTTATGTCTGGTCTATTGTTGTATATGGAGTGATCTGTCATTATTGTGCGGTCGTAATATATTTTAAATGATTGGTTCTCTATCACCGGTGGAGGAGTGTATTTATAATATGGTGTATGAGGTTCCTTGGTAAGTTGATATTTTTAGAGAGCTTTTGGTGGATAATGTTAACTAGCTGGTTATGCCTGTGTGTGTAATCATTTTGTGTGAGAGTGCTACAACCGCCTGTTATGTGCTGGATAGTCTCTGGTTTAGATAAACATTTTCTACATAAATCGTTTTGGGCTGTAATATCTTTTAAAATGTATCTTCTATAATTTTTTGTACTAATAACCTGGTCTTGGATTGCGATAATAAAACCTTCGGTTTCAGGGAAAAGTCCTCCCAAATCAAGCCATTTATTGGAAGCTTCTTTATTTATATGGGCTTGATTTAGGTCGTGTACATGCCTACCGTGTAATTCCTTTTCCTTCCACCTCTTGTGCTTTTCTTTGTTATGTTCAGTCCGGTCTATTGAATTTATGATATTATCGCTAAGGTTTAATGGTGTGTATAGTTTGTCAATTAAAACTATTGATTTGTGAAGGGGGCTAGTAGTTTTCTTGGCCATAAAGAATGACTTAAGTTTTGTTATTTGATTGTCGTGAAGATATGTGAGCTCGATTAAACCTCTTCCACCTTCCTTTCGGGGGATAGTAACTCGTTCCTTAGCTGATTTGGGATGGTGGTAACGATTTTGTGTAAGAATGGTTCTTGTTTTTATTTCAAGAGACTGCAATTCAGTTTTTGACCACTTTATAACACCAAAGGAAAATGTTAGTACGGGTATTGCAAAAGTATTAATGGATTTAAACAAATTTTTACTAATTAGTTGCATTTTACATAACTTATTAATTCTATTGAAATATTCTAATTTAAGTTTGCTTTTTGTGGTCGCGTTATCTATAGATCTAGCTTGATAATAGCCTAAGTATTTATAAAGATCATCATTATTCATGCCCAGTATACTGTCTCTTTCACTTAATGTATAGTCTCCTGCTACTATCTTCCCCCTTTCGATATTTAACTTTCGGCATTTGTCTAGTCCTAAATCCATTTGTATATCTTCGGAAAAATTGTGTGTAATATCAAGTAATTTATGTAATTTTATGTTTTTATTAGAATATAATTTAAGATCGTCCATGTAAAGTAAGTGAGTTAGTTGGTATAATGTTTCTCTATTATTTTTAATTTCAAATCCACAGTTAGACTCATTTAACTCTCGTGATAATGGATTTAAGGCTAAACAAAACCACAATGGACTTAAGGAATCCCCTTGAAATATACCTCTTTTTATAGATATATCACTAGTAGTTACAGTTGTTGAGTTTGTATATAAGTGTAGCGTGGTTCTCCAGGTTGTCATCACATGCTGTAGGAAGCCAATAATTTGCGGATTGATTTTGTAAATTTTTAGTATTTCAATTAACCAAGAATGCGGTATACTGTCGAACGCCTTTTTGTAGTCTATATATGCAACAAACAAACTTTTTCTACTTTTTTGTACAGATTTAAGAATAGTTGAGTCAATAATTAGCTGCTCTTTACACCCCATATGGAATCTCTTACAACCTTTCTGCTCTTCTGCTAATATGTTGTTTTGTTCTATGTGGTTAGTGATTCTGTTAGATATGCAGGATGTAATTATTTTGTATAGTGTTGGTAAGCAAGTAATAGGTCGATACTGAGAGGGATCCTGGTTTTGAGAATTTTTTGGTATCATATATGTAATGCCTTTTGTTAGGAAATGTGGTATAATTTCTTCTCCTTTTAATATTTTGTTAATCTGTACGGCTAAAGTTCCATGAAGTGCGTGTAATTTTTTTATCCAGTAATTATGTATTTTATCGATTCCGGTTGATTTCCAGCTAAGAGTTTTGCTAATTATCGTTTTTAATTCTTCTTCCTCTATTTCTTTAAAAGGCATCTCATCTATTGTACTAGTCCTGTTAACTTCTTTATTTATCCACGCAGCTTCCTTATTGTGTTCTTTATTTTCAGACCATATCTTTTTCCAAAACGACTGCATGGACTCCTGGGATGGTGGTATGGTGGGCGTTTTTATTTGTGTGCTATTTTCTTTTAGTTTTCGATAAAAAGATTTTTGGTTGTTTGTGAATAGTCTATTGTTTATTTTTCTTTTTTCTGCCTTTAAATATCTTGCTAATCTATGACTTTTTATTGCCAGCTTTTGTTTAAGAGTATCGATATGTTCTTCTATCTTTCTATTAGGATCTTCATGGGAACTGTGTATTTTAGATCTTTCTAGTATTTGTTTGATTTTCTTCTGGAGCTTTCTTGATGTGTTACCATTTTTATGTTGTGTTAATCTACCTATATCTTTTCGAAGCTGTTCTATATCCTTCTCCAGTCTGATTTGCCATGATGGCTTTTGTATTATTTTCCTATAAGAGTTATCATTTAATTTATATTTAAAAAAGACGATTATTGTTAGAGCTGTACAATAAATAAGGGTATGGGTATCTGTTAAATTTTGTAAACCTGTCAGTTTGGTTGGCAATATTTTATTATTGAATATGTGGATTATATTTGTAAGTGCATGCGATGTTCTTATTTTGGGCAAAGTTGGCCTATTTTCAGGGTCAGTACCTGTATATTTAATAATATTAGTTTCTAAGTTTTCACTTAGAGTTTCTATTAAATGTTCGTTGTCTGATGAAAAACTTGATTGGTTATTATTTTGTGAATGAGTAGAACTGTATTGCGTATAGTTTTCTAATGACAATGAATTACATATTTCAAGAGTTGTTAGCGTAGTAATTACTTCGGAAGTATCAGTTGAATTGGTGTGTGATTGAGTTGTATTTTCTTGTCTATCTACATTATTCTCTGCTGTTTCCACTCTTGAATCTAACGTCTGTGTATATTGGGGGTTTTGTTGTATTTTAAGCTCTACTTCATGTCTTATTTGTTTTAATTGTTCATCTGAAAGTAATTTATTTCTAATAATGGCCCTTCTTTGATCTGATAGTCGTTGTTCTGTAACATTTGCGTGCGGATATTGTTTTGAAAATTCTTGATAAAGTTTTTGTCGATATTCTGTGAGGTCAGTCTCTAGTTTGGTAATTTGAAGGTATGTGCGCATTATGAAAATGTTTATATACTGATCCCATTTCATGCGCACACGTGGTTTTCCAGCTTTGGTGGTCGCAGGACGCAATGCCGAAGCTGCCTGCGAAGCATCCATAGCTGGTGGAGTAATAGACTCCGCTATTGTGTTACCATCGGAGTGGCTGGACGTGGCTTCTTCGGGTATCCCGGCGAGAGTACGTCCGCTAGTCCTCTCACCACCGGTGGCTTGCATGCTGTAACGCCCAGCACCGGCTCCAGGCGTGCCCCGGCGATCGCCCCCGGGAAGCGACATTATACGTTTATTTCTATTCCTAGTCTCCATTTTATTGGGTTTGCCAGTGCCCCGTTAGTCACCTGCTATGTTACTTCGTTGCAGGTGTCCGCCTCTCACGTGGCTATGATCTTATGCACGGACGTGGGGTTGGGCTTTGAGAGGCTATTATTATTATTATTATTATTATTAACGGCTAAATGGATTGGAATAATACTTGGCACATATATAGATTGTTACCTGGATTAAGACATAGAATACTTTTTATTACCAGAAAATTTTAGGTTCCCGTGGGATTATCAAAAAAACATGCTACAGAAAGTTTCAATTGAAATTCAGTAAAAATGTGTTTTATGAAATATTATTGACTTACAAATCGTTCATTTGTCTCTGGAGCCAATTGTAAAGTCACCGCCGATGAAATCACGGCAGAACTAGCTCGAAATAAATTATAAGATTGTGGGATAGAACTTGGCCAAAATTATAATCCATATTCTAGTTAGACCTGCATGATACATAGAACTAAGGTATTTTGCTTATAGCTAGCTTCTGCCCACGGCTTCGCTCGCGTTAAATTTGGGGAAACAAAGCCCTTCTTTTTAATACAAAGTTTTACATCTTCAGAGGTAGGATTGTTAAAACACGTGCTTCTTCATTGTTAATAGTCCCCCAAAAATCAAAGTTACATGCTTCTAGTTTTAAAAATTATGAACTTCCAAGCAAACACTTAACCCCTTTTTTAATCCCTTGAGGGTTGGATTTCAAAAAATACTTTCTTAGTGCTCTTGTAAAAAACAACAAATCGCTTTTTAGGTCGAAGGGCTTAGGCTTGGCGTTTATAAGTAATTCAGGTCTTCTAACTTTATATATATATATATATATATATATATATATATATATATATATATATATATATATATATATATATATATATATATATATACCTAATTAATTAGATAACTAAAAGCTTGAAATAAAATAAATTATTAAATTAAACAAAAACCCAACTGCATTAATAATAATTCCTAAAAAGCTAAAAACAAGATCTATAATGACTACTATAATATAAATATTACTTTAATGTTAGTAAAGGTACTGCAGACGGGGACAAGCTGATCGATCAATTTGTAAGTGGATGATGGAGTTTAAAGGGAAGTGCTTAAATTAGGGACAAATATAATTATTATGATTTATTTCAATGGTTGTCCTCGTCTGCAGTACTTGTACTTTTTAGCTTTTAGGAATTATTATTAATGCAGTTGGGTTTTTTGTTTAATTTAATAATATATTTTATTTAAAGTAATATTTACATAAATGCACGTTTACATAAATATTTGACTCCAATGAATATCAAAGCAATAAAGTCAATACAAATATTGAAATAAAAAAGAACTTCGGTCGTGCTAGTGTCAATAGTGTGCCTCACAGATATGCCGGATTAAAAGTCCTTTGTCAGATTTTTTTTATAGTAAGCTTTAACACTGATTCAAAATTTTATCATATTGGGAAATATTCTGGTATAAAAGTATTTATTTGAAAGCGATTACCGAGATAAAACGGTGTTAACATTACACTTTCGACTCAATTTTAACGCAAATAATATTTATCATTGAGACTTACAAAATCTGATTATTATTAGACTTTCATGTAAATCTTAATATATATAATTGCTCTGTCCGTGTGTAAGAGTGATTTTGATTAAATTTTTTGTGTGTGTTGCAGTAGATTAGAGAATGCCTTATATTGAATAACTGGACCCAGTAAGGAAGGCTGCTATCGAATCTCAATTTTTTTTGGGGCAGGACAACGTCTTCAGAGCCCGCTATCATAATATATGTATAATAATCGTAAGATCTATTTTTTTAAAACGCTACACACTCAACGGCCCTTATTAGGGTAGTTATATCTTGTGTCGGGGGCGGAAACATACATAATGACAAGGACAAATACACCCAGACCGGAAAAAAATACAAATATCTTCTCTGAGCGGGAATAGAACCCGCAACCTGCGGCGCTTAAGGCAGGTTCGCTGTGTTACAACGTCCTCATCTTATAATCTTATGTTAATATTATATCCTCAAAAATAAAAAAAAGTTTTATATTCTTTTGTATAGGATTAAAAATGATTTTAAAAAAGTTGACCGAACAAACTTGTAGCTTGTAGCGTTCGATCCACCTCCGGCTAGTCAACGAATGCATTTAAATTGTATTAAAACACAAAACTTTGCTTGACTGAATGAAAGAAATATACTTAGAGTGGCTTTGATAAAATTGGAAAATAAAAACACTAACAATATTTGTGTACGATACCGATGTATTGCTTGTTTCTAATTCAATATACAAATGTCGTATTTTTTCCAACCTCACTGCAGGAACAGCGTATTTTGCGATCCTTTACCATGCAGTGCCGTATTTTCAGTGTGAGTTGTTAACGATAACATACGGCTGTTGTGCTTTCGTCACATGCAATGCACGCTGCCTTTGTCCAAATGGATGAAATTATTCCGATGAGCCAGATGATTTAATTTACACGTATATTTCAAATAAAATTTTAATAAATATTTTATTTATTATAACATATTATTTAAAATTCAATACTATCTTTATTTAAAAATAGCTACAACTGTACAAAACATCACGGAATGATGGCAAGAATGATGGCTGCACTTCCCTGTTTAATTACAATCCCGATTCTTTGGGCGAAAAATTAAATAGCCCTACTTTCTCCTATCGAGATTATAAGAGTATATTTATATTGATATAAATTGTATTATATATTAAGAAGTGAGAAGTTGTTTTCGTATACTGATTAGATGCAATAAGCTTCTCATATTTTTTTATGATAGAAGTTGGCAAACAAGCATACGGCCCACCTGATGGTAAGTGGCTGCCGCAGCCTATGAGCGCTTGCAGCACCATTAGTAGGTGCCACTCGCGCGTTGCCAACCTCGAGATATTAGTTCTTAAATCTCGTTCGCCCAGTAATTTCACTAGCGTACAATGCCCTTCAAACCGGAACACAGTAGTGCCTAAGCACTACTATTTGGCGGCAGAATATTGGACACTGCGGTGGTACCTACCTAGCCGGCCTCTTGCAACAAAAGACCTACCACCAGTGTGACTGAATTGCACTGGTGCAATAATCTCTGTTGTGACAGACAGAGGTTATCCCAACAGCGGGCGATGGGGTCATCACATCCCGACGCCTTATGACTGATTGCACTGGTGGAATAATCTCTGTTGTGACAGAGGTTATCTCAACAGCATCATAATTCCTTTATGTTAAAGCAACAATCGATTTCAAGTAGATAGTATCTAGAGGTTTGAAAAGAATTCTAGCTGCTTCTTCCTAGAATTATTTCCCGTATTAACTACGGGTTAGCTTATCCCATTTATACGGATTTGATAGCAGCAGCATCACAGAGTGATTACCACCTGACCTCTGCAACCCTAAAAGTGAACTAGTCACTCATTGGATAATCCATAATAACCCATCTAAAGTTAACGATCACTAAGAGATACGTGATAAATACCGGGACCGACAGCTTAACGTGCTCTCCGAGCCAAAGTGGGGAGATCTACATGAACAAACATACAGACCGAAACAGATGTTTGTAAGATGAATACAAACATCGGTCCCGTGGGGAAATGCTAAAGAAGACCTGTCTTTGAATATAATTCTGGCTATTTGTCTATTTTGTTTTAGTTTGATTCAAGTGGTCTAGTTTTGTAAAATGAGAAAAATCAGCAGTGGGCGTACCATATTTCATATATGGACGCAAATAAGCAATACCATGTCAACCCAAAAAATTGAAAAAACTGAGTTATATATGCAGAGTGTTGGTAAATGGCTGAAGAACATTTTTCTTTAATATTTGTAGGGTTTTAAGCTTTAAAATTTCTAAAAAAGCAATTTTTTAATCATGTCATATACGTATTATTTTAAACGTTTTGGGTTATATTATATACGAAATATGCAGTTTGTAAGCTTATTTTATGTGAAAATAAGTAAAATAACTTACATACATCTTGAAATTGCCAAAAAGTTCACCAATATATAAAAAAAAATCATATAAAGCAAGTTGTTCGACATTTTCAAACGCGTTTTTCTCGAAATGATATTCGTCTGGGTTGACATGGTATTACTTATTTGCATCCAATTATTTCGCAACAGATTTCAGCCCACCCATAAGATGAAAAGTCTTAGAGTAAAGACTGTCCTTTTAACACAAAAATATATATTTACCTGAAATTACACAGACATAATCGTCAGTTACCTCATATTTTCTTTCTCATACTTGTAGCGAGAATACAAAACTAGATTATAGTAATGATGTCCTTTAGGTCAGTAGAGAGTTAGCAATATCGTTATTCATATCTATAAAGTTAAAAATACATTTTTTTAAATTGAATAATCAAATTTTAGCTTTGTCTGAATAATAACTAATCTGTACCAAACAGATAAACAAACAATCAAGTGAGAAATCGACTGAAACGGAAGACTATTGTTGACAAATAGAAAAACTATTGTTTTGTTATTCGGTGAGCTGAGGGATTAATATCGTGCTATCGTATATTTCAGAGCTTTGCGAAAGTTTTGAGAATAGTTCCAATCAGCTAGATACGACGTTAGTTCGAATCGATTTTAAAATCGATTGCAGTATTTGTACCGGTCAATCAAACAATTTCTCGAGAAATCAGTTAATAAAAAAGTCAATGTATAATGTATGTTGTACTTATCCCTTAATATTTATTTTTTCTAGTTTGTAACGTCGAGGCTTGATTACTATCATTTAATTCAGAAATGTGTTTATATTTCATTGATATACATTGACAGCCCATGAAATATACAGATAAGGTTTTTTTATGTGGAAACGAACTTCATAAGCTATTCACAGGTATTCGTGTACCAAACTCTTTTGTATTGAATGAAAAATATAAGTCCAAAATTCTACTCTGAATACAAAATTAAAAATTCTTTACTATTGTAAAACCCGTTAGATATGATATTGAGTATTTTCGGTATTGTTAAAGATTCTCTTTAAAAAATATTGTTTTTATTTTTACATTATAATCTTTTTAGCATTAGAGGACCAGAAGATTGTGCTTGTGGTAGAGCTCAGATGCCCACCTGGTTGCTACCACCGTTATTCCTGAAACCCTCGAGAAATGACTGCTGGTCAGCCGCGTTTCGAGGTCATCCTCCTGCCGGAACAAATGGACTGGCTCGACCAGGTAAGTACTATCCTATCACAGAAAATCGGCATAAAGTAACAGTATTAATAAGTACTGTTGCGTTTCAGTTCTCTTCCTTTTTTCCCTTCTCATCCATTCCCTCCCCCCTTGGGTCGACAACGTGCATGTGATACTTCAAGTATCACCAGCGTTCATAGGTTGCGGTAACTGCTTACCATCAGGCCATTGTTTGCCATCCTACATGATATAAAAGAATTAAATAAAAATAAAATCATTTCACTATTACAAAAATATCAACATCAATATAGTGCCGGCCTCGTTATACACTAGAGGAAAGGTCACGAAAGTTATTCACGGTGGTGGCTCCCTGATTCGCAGAGAGAGGTTTAAAATATTTCATGTAATTGTATAAGGAAATATTTCTAAACCATTTGGGACTAGATTTAACTTGCGACTGAATGAATATATATTTATCTTTTTCACAGTTAAAACTGATGAGTCAAATTTATCAATATTACTTTTGTAGCATAGCTTATTTATGATATTATATTAATATTAAAGGTTTTTTTTACACATAGGTATTGTATGATGTCTCCATAATATAAATTACCAATGATATTATAATTCAGCAAAGAAGCAGACAAATAAAATGTAACGACTTAATTACAATAATGACTTTTTTCTCATAAGGTTGCGATAGTTTAAGTTGAATTTTCGCCGGCAACTGTACCTTTTCAAGCTATCCACAGGTACACTGTAGTCGATTACACAATACGGAAGGAATTAAAATACCGTCTCCTTTCAGTTGAAATTTAGTCACCTTTAAAATTTCACGGGCAATTTATTTTTATTCTTGAAGTTCGTTCATTTGAAAATTTCTTCTCGCAAAATTTCGTGATAATAACTTTTCTAATGCTCGATCGATACTTTGCGATTTTAAGGAATGGAGATAAAGATTTTACACTCTACAACACAAAACGTTTATTCAATAATTTCAATGTTTTAAGAAGACTTTTATAACACATGAAATAATAACTAAATTCATAGATTATATCGCCTATTCTGTAATCTTTCCTTAATAGAATTTATACCACAACGGTATACTAGAGCGGTCATCGTAGCCTATAGACGGTAGCATCACGCGTATTATCACATGTGTGATACATTTACATTTCTATCAAGATGGATCCCATTTTCTAGTCACTTGGGACAACCTTGGCAGATAGTCCTGTCTTTGTAGGCGGGACGTTCAAAAGCTTAACCGTTCAGGTAAAAATTGCTGAGATAATTATGATATGTATATAAGATCACAACTTCAACGTACCTAAGTAAGTTCTTAAAGTGGGTTCTCGTTGATTGTCCTAAGATCTGATAGCTGATAAGTGCCACATCATTGATGCAATATGTTTTAAACCGAAAATTATATAATTATTTAAAATTAAAAAGAAATTGTAATATTATTAGCATCTTGTTACCAAACGTTATGCGAAACGGCATCAAGCCAACAGATTGTTTGACATAAAAATGTTCAATCTAATTTATCTTTGGACTTCTTCGAATGTATACTTAAATATTAAACGTCGTGGCACCGCAAGAGATATTCTCTTTTAATAAAAGTTCTGGCTTTTGTTTCCTTAATTGAAATCTAATTTCAAGAACGGCGCAGCTGCCGCGACCGGCTCGTTGGGACTTCTATTCTTTTAAACTTATTGATTTTACTTCCAAAAATTTTGGCATAAAAAACGTCTTAAACACAAACTTTCAATGGTTTAGGATGACCGTTTTTGCGTTATGACAATGATCTGTGTTTAGGTAAATGCTCATGGTCAAAGATTGGATACCTAGTAGAGTCAGATGCTTGTGTTGATCATACAGCCGTCGGTTTTGTATGTTATCTTGTGGCTCCTCAAAAACCACGTTAATGAAAATAAAATAGTCTTTAATTATTCTTGAAATTATAACGATTGTTTATAAGTAATAAGATAACATTTCCTTTTAAGTTGAAATTTTAAAATTACATTTTTTTTTATTATAAGTGTATATATATTATAATTTCTTAAATACATAATTATAACAATGTGAAGTAAAGAAAGATACATTTAGTGTAACATAAAAGTAATGTTTAGGTTTTTGTATAATATTTAATGTTATCGGGATCAGGAGGCAAGGTAGCGCCTCCGCCAAGTCGAGCAATGGCCGTCATATTTTTTCTAAACGACTCATGGCAATTTCGCTATTAAAGTGTTCCAGTGGTCAAATGGACAGACAGAGCCTAAGAAATACTAAAATAAATAATTTATATTGAATATTCAGTATGTTACTTAGAACTCAACACAGTTCCTATATAAATTTACAAAATGGCGATCAATGAACGCACTTTACCGTTATAAGTACTTATAACATGTGCTATAATTTAATCAAGATGGTATAATATAATTAATCCAGTTCTCTGCATCGGTCCATTGCAAGAGTTTGCACCCCTACATAGTAGACGTACCTGCAACACGTACGAAACGCTTTGCTTTCTCGTTTCTGATACGCACCGTAAAGGTCTAGACTACCCTGCCCACCTCCATCTTCCCCACCAGCTACAACGTAGGTAGCTTCAAATCTAGAGTGAATAGGCATCGAGGGCGACATCACCACCTCACATCAGGTGTGATAGCAGTCAAGCGCTAGCTAAAAAAATATTGTCGTCGAAAAGTAATTTGTGGAACGTCACGACGGTAATGAGGAAATCGTCGCAAGGCGGATGGATAATTTTAAAATGTAATCCCTGTCCAGCAAACGGTGATAATTCTATTTAAAATAATAATAAATAAACGACAGCTACAATGATAAGTATCTTTTTATTCAGAATGAGAACCACTAATGCTGTCTGTATTTATGTTTCTACCAATCGCGCTTCCTAAGTAGGTAACGTTAAACTAATAAAAGTACTATCAAACTCATCGCGCCGAGAACTTATTTAACACTTACTTAGATCTAACTTTTAATGGAGACACGGCTATAACTTGTAACTTTGAATTAATCAGTCTACCTTTTGCTTTAAAGTTGAATATTATCAAAATGTACATGCGCTTCAAGAAACAACTTGAACATTTAGTGAAACTATTCAATTTTTACTGTAAATTATTAGCTCATTATTATTAAACGTTTTCATGTTTTGAGTAGGTACTATATTAATAAGATTTTTCACACTTAAGATAAATTATGAAGGGCGAAGGTGGCTAGTGCAGTTCACCTTCCGCAACCATATTATCCACCTTCGCGAGTGGACTCCACTTCCACTTCACCATCAGGTAGTGTAATGTCATTTGCCCCCCGGGGCTATAAAATAAATTATTATATCATTATTAATTTAACCAAGGTCTAGAATGGAAATTTACCTAATATATATATTTTTTTAATATAATAGGTATTAGAATGAAAAATAAATATGCAAGTGTAAGTTGTATGACACGGAAATTAAATATTAATAAAAACACTATCGCTAGTTTTTTGTTCTGAGCAAAACGTTTTTCAGTATTTCAAGGAAGCATTATGATCCACTTACTTCAATGCGGACTTTCTACTATGTCTCAGAATTTCTTCCGACACGTGCAATTTTCCTCAATTTTCTTTCAGTGCAGAGTAAAAGACAAATTCGAAACACTTTTTGTTTATGTTGCTAAGCGATTACCGCTACCCATGATTAATAACAACAGCAGAGGTCATACAGGTGCGTTGCCTACCTTTAAGATATAAATAAATAAATAAACGTTGCACATTCAACGGCCCCCATTGGGACAGTAATATCTTGTGTCGGGGGTCCGGAAACATTCACAATGACAAGGACAAATACACCCAGACCGGAAAATATGCTTGCATGGTCAATACAAACATATTATGCTCCGAGCGGGAATTGAACCGAGCGGGAATTGAAAGTTTAAGGCAGGTTCGCTACCGCTGCGCCACAACGTCGTCAATGAGATGCAATTGGTTATATTGATTGACGACGTTGTGCGCCACAGACACATACGGACGTCTTTTCCGGTCTGATTATGTTTGTGTCTGTTTTTGTGTATGTTTCCGGACCCCCGGCACAGGATATAGCTATCCTAATGGGGGCCGTTGAGTGTGTAGTGTTAGCGTTAATATTTTCCTTCACCTTTAAGCGCGAGATGTGTTTGAAACGCAAATTAAGCAGTTGAAAACTTGAGCTGCTTGCCCGCATTTAAAACCGAAACCATTTGTAATTCTTGTAATCTGTTTGTAATTCTAAGTTAACAATTTATCACTAAATGCATATAAAAGTATATACAGTACGGTCTGTCTGTCTGTCTGTCGGTTCCGGCTAATCTCTGAAATGATATTATAAAAAGTAAATTAATTTTATTTTAGAAAAAAATTAAGATCCAGTACAACATACGACCGCAGCCACACGCGATACTACAAAAACCACGGCTAAAATGAGGTTTTTTTTTTAAATTACACAAACTGCGTACGTATTACGTGATCAACGCATCGTAACTCTTGTCCTATCCGCATTTGTATTCAACGCCCGAGAGTCATAAACTCGAATGATTACGGTGTCATAAAATACTTGATTTAGAAGCTTTGAAAATTACACAGAAACGTCGACAAAAACATTACTGTAACGGAATCAGGTTTGTTTAGTTTGACTTATACGTTGTATGTTTAACGTGAAACGGTAAATCGATATCCTAATTCGGTAAAGGTTAGAACTATTATATTTCATACATATTTATTTGATCACTAAATAGTTTTTGTGTATTTTTATACTGATCACCGCCTTATGAACATCTGCAACACCAGAGGGCATGCAGGTGCGTTGCGAGCCTTTAAAAAAGGAATAGGCTCTACTCTTGAAGGTTCCCAAGTCGTATCGAAAAGACCGCAGGAGGAAGCTGCCTCCATATAGTGGTTGTGCGAGGAAGAAAATGCCTACTAAATCGCACTGTAATGGATTTCCAGACATCGAGATGCTGAGGGTGGAATTTGGCACTTTTACGCTATGCCCAATGATTTATTTTGCTTATTATGTATTGGTGTTTTAATAGCGTCAGCGGGAGAAGATGAGAATGCTGAGATCTGTTCATTAAAAATATAAGGTGCGAAGGTTCTATTCCAGCCTAAGGATAACTACTGAGAGAAAGAACTTTAACTTCAGATGCTATCGGGAATAGAAAGAGTACTCCCAGCGAAGTTATGTATAAAAGTATCTCAATTAATCAATTGGATTTTTTTTTTAATTATTAAAATCTTTTCTTTATCTTTAAAGGCGTCGGGATGTGACGACCCCATCGCCCGCTGTTGGGATAACCTCTGTCACAGCAGAGATTATTCCACCAGTGCAGTCACACTGGTGGTAGGTCTTTTGTTGCAAGAGGCCGGCTAGGTAGGTACCACCGCAGTGTCCAATATTCTGCCGCCAAATAGTAGTGTTTAGGCACTACTGTGTTCCGGTTTGAAGGGCATTGTACGCTAGTGAAATTACTGGGCGAACGAGATTTAAGAACTAATATCTCGAGTTTGGTAACGCGTGAGTGGCACCTACTAATGGTGCTGCAAGCGCTCATAGGCTGCGGCAGCCACTTACCATAAGGTGGGTGGTGGTATGCTTGTTTGCAAACTAACATAACAAAAAAAAAATCTTGCAATGTTTGTATGTTAAGTGCAAATTTTGCAAGCCTAATTTGACCCATTTCCCGGCATTCAATTGAGTTGAAATTTGGTACACCTACAAAGGATGACAATACAATAACGTTGAGCTTTACTGACGATAGAGTCGGAAGGTTACAAAAGGCTACAAGATAATTCCAATGTAATTCAAGGTTTTACTGAATGCAACAAGATAGCCAAAGTCTCGGACTGGGGCCGACTAAACTTAGTCCAATTTAATTGGCGAACGGTATGGTAATTTTAAACGAGCGCTTTATATCAACAAGTATACAGTAACAGAGATTAACTTTTCGAAGATACTAATGTAAAGAAAAAGTCATTTTATCTTATTATATGTATAATATCGTGTGAGTAAACCAGACGATATTTCATACAAAATGAAATCTCATTTTTACCTGTCATCCGCACACTTCATTGGCCAAATTACTTTCATACAGAGCTCCAACTAATTAGAGGCTGAAAAACTGGTCACTCGTAACAAATTGTATGTCAGAACAACATTATATATTAGTTTTGAAAAATTAAGTCATAGTATAATAATGAATTAACATCATAAAGGTTGTGTATAAAGTATCGAAGAGCTCTTGAAGCAACACGATACATTTAACAACAAAATCAAAACACAACATTTGTACCTTAAAATAGATATTGTTTTAACGATAATATATTTTGATGATTGGTATTGTCACATCCAATTACATAAATCAGGTTCGATTCCTAGTTTTGAATCCTCCATGAAATCGATGTATTTGTGACCATACAGTAACATTAAATATTGATATATTATTGATATTATTACGTTACACTGTGCTTTGTAAGGTTTGAGGTTTCACCGCAAAAGCATACGTCCCGCCTAATAGGAACTAGGTACCGCAACTTGTGGTCACTAACAACATTAGAATATTGACCATGCAAGGAACCTGAGATAATTGGTAGGAGCAGAGCGGCTTTGGACATCCAACGCTTAAATCCAGGCCCAATTACGTTCATGGCGATATTCAGTATAAGGACACAAAAGGACACAAAATTGACTAGATTTTTTAATAATGTAATTAAAATTTGTGAGTTCGTTTGTTACGCTTTCACGCTAAGCCGCTAAATCGATTATAACGATTTTTGATATTGGAATAGATGGCACTATGGAAACTGTGTACCAATCACTTTTATTGTAATAGAGGTGCCTCATTAATAATCATTATTCGGGCGAGCGAAGCCGCGGACAATAGCTAGTAGTTTATAAAATTAAAGCAATAAATTTACCTATCTTAACTAATGTCAGCTATAAAGTGCTAATAAAACTCACCGAGCGCTATTAATTTCATTATTCTCTAAGGCGTCTCACAAATTATCTGAGCAATGGTTTACCAATAAATAAGCTCATTAGACGTCAAAATGCGTTGTGGACCATGTACAATTGTACAGATTCCGCAGCTTGATAAGGAAGTATCTATGGGACTTTAAATATTAATTAATAAAAATCGACGGCAAAAATAAGATGGTAATTTCATAGTAATTATTATAATATGAAAAGACAAAGATAAGTGAAAACTTCTATATCTAAACGTACCGTTTTTGAAATTAACTACTAATAAGTTTTTCAATGATCTACTGCCTCAATTTTTCTAGAATTTTAAATGCCATAGTTCAAAAGTGAGTATTAAGATTTTTTATAACAATATTATCTCAACAACTGAATTAATGAAAGAAGTTAAAATCAAACCGCCTTATTAATTTTAAAGACCTAACCAAAGATGCCTAACAGATTGCCATACGCAAAATCATCATTTACAGTATCACTTAAAATTATTGATTATGTCTCATTTTTTTGTAGAAATGATATAAAGCAGTTTTTACTAATTAACTAAACTTTTCAATTGCTAAAAGAACTTTTAACTTTATAATTAAGTGCTACTATTCATAGTATTTATTGTCTTTAAACATTTTCGAGAGTACAAAACAGTTAAAAATATTCCCGCTGTTAAAAGATAAAAATGAAATTCATCAAACATTTGAATTGACATTTTATTACATAGAACATATAAAACAACGCATATTTTAAAACTAGGCTGCAATAAGTTATCCAGCGCTAACCGTAGCATTTACACTATAAGTTACTTATGACATTTTTATCGTTTCTACAGCGAAATTATATAGAGTTAATGCAGCATGAAACATCTTATACAAGCCAGTAAAATCACAGTCTGAAGTCTCAAGCCTATGAACGTGTATATCCAGCTATCATAATATCAATTTAAAACGTTTTAAACTAATGCATTCATGATGAAAAACACAAAATGTATATTATTTAAAAAAAGTTCTTAAACAGATTCGGTTTGTACAATTTATATTTTATTCTTTGGACTCATAATTATAGCTTACCAGCTATGCCCGCATCTCCGCTAGCGTTATGTAGTAAAAAGTACCCTATATGTTAATTCAGGTAATAAGCTATGTGTAAACCAAATTTCATCCAAATCTGACTGGTAGTTTTTACGTGAAAAAGTAACAAAAATTCACCCACACATCCAAACAAACTTTCACGTTTATAATATTAATACTTAAGATCAAGAATTCTGGATAAGAGATAATTATATTTTAGATCTAGTATGTTAGTATACGAGTCATATATATAATATTTACATTAAAAATAAAAAACATACGCAAATACTCTTACATAGTAATCAGATCGACGATACTGAACAGAATTCTTCTTTTTTTATTTTATAGAGCATGAGCAAGTCTATATGAGCATGGCTATATAACATCTAGATACGATACTTAGAAGCAGAGCAATAAGAAAAAAAGTGCGGGCGGGCGATAAGATGAGGATAGTTGGTAGAACAGGGTGGTATCACCCGACGGGAGCGAAGCTGTGGGCACAACTAATACAATATACGCAAGAAACATCATTTGGACACCAAATAAGCAATACCACGTCAACCCACACGAATGTCATTTCGAGAAAAACGCGTTTGAAAATTTTGAACAACTTGCTTTATATGATTTTTTTATGTATTGGTCAAGTTTTGGTAATTTCAAGATGTATGTAAGTTATTTTACTTATTTTCACATAAAATAAGCGTACAAACTGCATATTTCCTATATAATATAACCCAAAACGTTTAAAATAATACATAAATTGCATGGTTAAAAAATGGCTTTTTAGAAGTTTTAAATCTTAAAACCCTACAAATATTAAAGAAAAATGGTCTTCAGCCGTTTACCAACACTTCTGTATATATAACTCAGTTTTTTCAATTTTGTGGGTTGACATGGCATTGCTTATTTGCGTCCATATAAAGCCATGAAACTCTAATTTATTATTTAATATTTCGTTTAATAACACTTGTAGACTCTTTTATCATTTCAATCTATATTTATAAAAAAAATAAGGTATCACTGTTAAACTAGAAAGTTCTAATTGACAAGTCTTCAAGAAAACTGTAAAAATATTGTGCAGTAAAATTAGGTATTTTGTGCATAACAATATCTCTGACAAATCGCTATATAAATCGATATCTCTAACAATATTTAGAACACAGATACTTACTATCTAGATTAACACATTAGATAATCTGTACCAGAGAATATTAGGTTCCTTTGGGATTGACAAAAAAAGTAATACAGGGCGTGTCCACTTGGAATTATGTTTGTATGTTTGTTACTCAATCACGCAAACACGGCTTAACGGATTGAGTTAAAATTCAGTACACAGATAACTCATTATCCGGATTAACACATCGGATACTATATATCGAATGCACCTAATTATTATAATTTTTGTAAATATGAATTATAAGGATTGGATCAAATATGAAAACTTTTTTAATAAAGATCAAACTTTGTTTTATGTCATGACGGTTGGCAAACAAGCATACGGACCAATAGGAGGAAATAGAAGGGAAGGCATAGGAAGCAATAGGAAGGAAGGGATGAGAACTGAAAAATGGACGGCAATAGAGGAGTTTGGAAATTGGGCCCCCAGCGCTTTCAGTCATCGCCCGAAACGCAACCGTATTTCTACCTCACTCCGATCTTCTGTGAGAGGATAGTACTTCCCCTATCGAGGTGGCCTGCTTGTGCCATTCGAATTCAAAACATTAATTGTATTAATTTATGGATAATATCCACGAGTAATGCTGACAGAATGAAGTATTTCCCCGTTGAATCGCAATTCCGATTATTTGAGTGCTATCCATCTATCAATCTAAGTAATATTAAAAACATAAATAATAAATATGAAAGTGGTTTTAAAAGAAGCTTGTAATCGACAGACTAGCAGAGAAAATATTATATAACATAAAAAAATATATATATATATATATATATATATATATATATATATATATATATATATATATATACAATATATATATTTCTGCGTATTTGGTAAAAATCCTGCTGATATGAAATCGCAGAACAAAGTTACTACATGTAGAAAAAAGAAGCTTTTATCTATGACTGGAGGGAGATAAGCACTTCGCATTAACTTTTTCCGTAGTAATATCTTTCAGACGACCGTCATCACGTTTTCAACTCGTAAGGCCTCGGAGACATGGCGTCGGACATACTAAGTTTTATATCTTAGTCGACCCGAGCTTTTGCTACGCTATTGCCCTATCCATAGAAATAAATTAAACTGTATGTAACTAAAGTGTATTTTTGTAATTCCAAATTAAAAGTCTTACATTAAATGCATACGGTACTTACATAAAAACTATTTTTAAATGTTTGCCTATCTGTCTGCTTAGTATAATCTCTTTGGAAACGTTTGGACCGATGTTAACTTTCACTAGCAGATAGCTGATGTTATAAGGAGTATCTAAGGCTACTTTTATTTTAGAAAAAGAGGTAGGGGTCCGTACAAAAAAGAAAAATCGATACACAACGCGCGCAGAGCCGCGGGCTTAGCTAGTAAATAAAGTAAAACAATTATGTAAGTACATTCATATGCATTTATTGAAAATACTGTACGGGTTATGGTCGCCGTACAGTGATTTATTTAAAGATAGGAGTTAAGGATAAATGGTTTATTACACTTAACTACTAAAATGGTAAAAATGGTAGAAAATGGTACCTAATGTGCGACGCTTAGCATCGTACAAATACGTCAATTTGGAATTAGAAACAGACACTTAAATTTTATTTACTTATTTTTACTTATATACTTTCACTTTTTACTTTTTATTATATCATATTTACTTTCGTTACATGGGCAGTTAGATTTAAAAAAATGTTTCAGATTGTAATTACTTTTTGTTAAAAACTCGCATCAAAACGAACTAGCAAAACTATTCAATTATGATGTACTGAATAATAAAAAGTACTTTTTTAATTTCTCTTTGAACGAAACCAGCAAAAACAATTATCAGTCAAGTGCGTTGTGGAGAACGCACAGTGGAAACTAAAGGATTCCGTAGATAATGAAGAATCTTAAGGACTATAAATATTTACGAACTAAAATTGACCGCCAAATACGTTGGTTGATTTATAGTAATTATTAAAGATAATATGAAAACGCAAAGTTATCGGAAAAACTTATAATTATATTTCTGAAACTTCTTCACTAATCCTCTTCAAAATCATTATTGTTGAAAGTTCTTTTAATATACTGCGATCTCAAATTTTTGCAGAATTTTAAATCCCATAATTCTAAAGTTAGAGCAGGAGAGGGATACAATTTTTATGACTTTAGAGGCTACTAGCACACCTACTACTGATTTCATCAAAAAAGTCAACATGAAACCGGCTTGTTATGTTTAAAGACCTATCTAAAGATACTGCCGTACGATATGGAGCCATTCAAGGGCCCCATTAGGATAGTGATATCCTGTGTCGAGCGTCCGGAAACATACACAATGACAAGCACAAACACACCCAGACCGGAAAAAATGCATTTATGGTCAATCCAAACATCTGTTCAGAGCGGACATCGAACCCTCGACCTGTGACGCTTAAGGCAACCTACTGCTAATGTCGTGAAACGTATTTTTTTTCCAAGCCAGTGTATCATGTGTGGACTGCGTTAATCTGTATATATTTTATTATTTCACTGCAAAATTCTGTAGCGGTTCATAGAATACACTTAATTAAAAAGTTTTGAATAGATAGAGCCAATAGTCTCCGTGTAAAATGACTGTGACATACGGACGGACAGACGGGATTATAACGTAGGCAAAAACTACGGAACCCTAAAAATACATTTTTTAAAGTGAATTTGCGTCGGCATTCAGTTTATTAATTTATTTTTTAACTCTAAATTAAAACTATACGTATCAAAATATGAAATAATATTTCAAATTTTATTTAACAAAAATATGTGAAAAATTTCATGAGATCAAAATGAAAGATGTAATAAAAAAATATTGTTTTTCTCTTTCGAGGTACAGCCAACTATAATACGAGACGTACATTACGGACTAACAGTCTTACATAACGCTGACGATCGTTGTGGCGTGCTAGTATATAGCCGGTGGGTTCGATTCCCGCTCGGGCCAGATGTCTGTAATAAATATCTGTTACCCCATCGTGCTTCGAAGAGCACGTTAAGCTTTCGTTCCCGGTTGTTAAAATAACATCTGATAATAATCTTTAACTCTTGTTAGGTAGCCAATGAGTATGGACCAGTAGGTCCGCCTTTTGGGTTGTTTAGGTCAGATAGCAATTGCTCTATGGAAAAAGTAGTAACTCGTCAAATCAGGATAATGGTAATAAGCAGACCTTGACCAAATACCGGGAATAATGCTTAGAAGAAAAAGAAATCTTACATAACGTTGTCTGATTTTACAGTTCGCAGTATTCTTGTAATACAATTTAAAAACAATCAATATGAATGACTAATATAACTAGCACCAAATTTATTTTTACCGGCGTAGGGATATGACGACCCCATCGCCCGCTGTTGGGATAACCTCTGTCACAGCAGAGATTATTCCACCAGTGCAATCAGTCACACTGGTGGTAGGTCTCTTGTTGCAAGAGGCCGGCTAGGTAGGTACCACCACAGTGTCAAATATTCTGCCGCCAAATAGTAGTGCTTAGGCATTACTGTGTTCCGGTTTGAAGGGCACTACGCTAGTGAAATTACTGGGCAGGAGATTTAAGAACCAATATCTCGAGGATGGCAACGCGTGAGTGGCTCCTACTAATGGTGCAGCAAGCGCTTCTAGGCTACGACAATCACTTACCATCAGGTGGGCCGTATGCTTGTTTGCCAATTTATTATGTTACAAACTTGTAACATAAAAAATTAATGAAAAAATAAAAGTCTTTAAATAGTTTACATTTTAAAGTATAATATTTTGAAGAGCTGTTTCTTTGCTCATCTTCAATAACTTTGATTTGATCAAAATTAAAATGCATAACCACTTTCCATAGACTTATATATAGACAGGCTTACCATACCAACAAAATTTCCAAAGATTCGCTGGTGCTTCTTTGTGAATCCGCACAAAAACGAAATTAGTCGCAAGCTTGCAATAAATTCGAATAAAGCGATCGCGTGACTAACTTCGTTTCGTAGCGTTACTCTTGCATTACGAAGGAGCACCAGTGACTCTTTGGACATTTTTTCTGTATTAAAAGCTCTGTCCTCAGTTAAAAGTCAATTATTTATTCCATTAATATAAAAAAGCCCACGTCTTTAAAATCATCAATGTACGATTCCTTTTATACTCAGAATCAATTAAATCGTGTACCAATTCATGGATCGTTTTTCATTGGACGTGATAATATAAAATTAAACATTCCGTTTATTAAAACTTCCATTTTATTCGAATATATAAGTTAATTTAATATACTACCTTTAAAGATTGGCTGTTGTCAGTATATTATTAAATATTATAATAAGAAATAAATTAAAATTACCTGTTTTGCCGCCCACAGCTGCTTTTGTTACAGACGGCGGAGCTACGGAAGCCGAAATTAACAACCTTCTTTATTTTTTTAGGGTTCCATAGCCAAATAGCCAAAACGGAACCCTTATAATTTCGTCATGTCTGTCTGTCCGTCCGTCTATCTGTTCATTTTATTAAATCAATCTATGGGATTCAAATCTTTAGAAAAATTTGAGGTTGTAGATCATCAAATGAACTTTCGACCATATTTGGTTTGAAGAAGATAGTTCTACAAATTTTAGAAATATATAAGTTGTTCCCATAACTTTGTTTTTCATATTACATTAAATAATTACTATGAAATTACCAAATTAATTATGCGGTCGATTTTAATTCGTTTTTATTACAAAGTTCTTAAGATTCTTCATCATCAACCTTTTACTTTCGACTGTGCGTGATCCACAATGCACTTGACTGATAATTATTTTATTTTTTTTCACATCTCCTTCAAGAACCTAACCGCATGTTATACCACTATTGATTTAATTATCTACTCTATAAGCTACGCTATTGCCATAAGGAGTTTACCACCTCTATATCCCATAATTTGACGACGTTGTGGCGCAGCGATAGCGAACCTGCCTTAAACGCCACAGGTCGCAGGTTTGATTCCCGCTCGGAGCATATCATGTTTGTATTGACCATACAGGCATGTTTTCCTGCTGGGTGTATTCGGCCTTGTCATTGGGTATGCTTCCAGACCCCCGACATAGAATATTACTGTCCTAATGGGGGCCGTTGAGTGTGTTGCGTTTATTTATTATTTATTTATAAAAAATGTTTTTAGGTACCAGATCTGAGATACCTACTAGTACAGTAAATACAGTAAAAAAACTGTTACGTTTTGACACACCGGAAGCTGATTACCTTGATTAACAGTAGGATACTTTTATACCGGGAACGTGTTACGTTCCTATGGCGTAATCAAAAAACTATATTCACGTGACCAGGCGGGCGAAGAGAGTAATATTATATGTTCATTATTTTAATCACTCAAAAATGGACGCAAATAAGCAATACCATGTCAACCCACACGAATGTCATTTCGAGAAAAACGCGTTTGAAAATTTTGAACAACTTGCTTTATATGATTTTTTTTATGTATTGGTCACGTTTTTGGCAATTTCAGATTTATGTAAGTTATTTTACTTATTTTCACAAAAAATAAGTACACAAACTACATATTACGTATATAATATAACCCAAACATTATACATAAATTGCATGATTAAAAATGGCTTTTTAGAAGTTTTAAAGCTTAAAACCCTACAAATATTAAAGAAAAATATTCTTTAGCCATTTACCAACACTTCTGCATATATAACTCAGTTTTTTTAATTTTGTGGGTTGACATGGTATTGCTTATTTGCGCCCAAATTACAACCCTACACGGTGTAAATTTGAAATATTACTTTACTTTACTTTAATTAAGGGTTCTCGGTTACATTGATTTTTTTGTGTAATGACGCATGGCAAACAAGCCTGATGGTAAGTAATCACCTATGAAAGGTTGCCGTGACTACTTGAAGCTTGACGCTTGCGATTTTACACAATACATAAAGTACAATGCCCTTCAAACCGGAACACAGTAGTGCCTAAGCACTACTATTTGGCGGCAGAATATTAGACACTGCGATGGTACCTACCTAGCCGGCCTCTTGCAACAAAAGACCTACCACCAGTGTGACTGATTGCACTGGTGGAATAATCTCTGTTGTGACAGAGGTTATCCCAACAGCGGGCGATGGGGTCGTCACATCCCGACGCCTTAAACTACTCACACGCGATACTGAAAGTATCACATGTGAGTTGCCAACCCGAGAGATAGGAGGGTAGAGATGAGACTGCAAAAAAGGAAGGGAACACACGGAATGCAAAAGTACTAATATTGTACTTTACTCCGATTTTCTTTGAGTGGGTATACTTCGTCGGTCGTGCCGGCGCATTCGTGAAGGAAGGAGCATGGCTCTATTACTACTAAATATTACCAGGTACTTTATGTGTTTGGCACTTTAAATATCTAACGGGGATTGGTGGATAAAAATCCTTCACTCTTACTGTACAATATTTTCGAAATGTATAAAAGTTCCAAATATTTTAGAAGAAAGGATTATTACAATAATGTTATTAATTATATCGCCTCATACTAAAATGAAGAATACAATACATTTCGAATAAGCTTCATGCGTAAATTATATTTTATAGAACATCTTGAGCTTAGTAATAATATGATAATAACAAAGCCGACAGTTCGTATAATTTTAATAGTAATTTAATTAGTAGTAAAAATTAAAGGAATTTCTTAAGTGGAAACCGGCGCCATTTTTCTTTTTATTATTTTTTAAATGTTTCAAAGGAGCATAAGTACGAAGTGAGATACAAATTTTACCTGAACGTGTATCGAATTCCGCGCTCATACTTTAATAAATAAATAGAAAGTTGCAATGAGGAACCTCAATGTGTACACTCTATAAATTCTACCTTTTCGCGCGGTGTCAAATGCGCGAATTGTATTTCAAAAAGGTGCAACATTACAAAAGATATATTTTGGAAAGTCTCATTGAGACGAAATAGACCATTAGACAAGATTATTAAAGAAAAATAAAAGTAATAAAACAAGTCGTGCGTATCGTGTAGGTTAGGGGAGAGGAGGGTTGGTAAGGGATACAGGGTATCATAGCGCAGTCGACGGACGACACTCACTGAAGCTGCTCGTTTGTCCCGAACTGAAGTAAACTTGTCACGACGTCGTGCGCGAATGGTCGTGTGTTACGAAAAATGTGATTTTAAAAATTAATTCCATTTTTTAAAAACGACAACAATGATTCCTCTAAAAATGTTGTTGAGACTCATACAGATTGTGATTTTAATTTTGATTATTCTGTACTTCAATTCAATAATAAAGGTGAACGGGCAGAAATTTCAAATTGGTAAGTTTAGTTTTTAGAAAGTTATTTTGTTTATATTAAATTTTACGTTGTACTGTTTCTTATTGTATAATTTTTGGAGATAAAATTATAATCTTTTTAAGTTTACAATGTCGTGTGCTACATTTTAATATTTTATTTTTCAAAACTGGTATGTAGTTTCGCGAAAAAATATAATTCGATTCTAAAAGTTAATATTATTTTATTTCGCATATTCGTTTTAAAAAATCTAAGGAGCATTTTTAAGTGAAGTATAGGTATCTTTCCAAATAGTATTTTATAAAATAAAATTTTATTAACTTTATTTTGAGTTTGAAATTTCCTTTGTTTTCTTCTTTATTTCTAAATTATACAATTAATAAATTTTAAATAACTTTTTATTGCGTCTAACTTATTTATTCTTAGTAGGTAAGTAGGTAATTTTGTCCGCGCGGATAAGGTTGTCTTTTAGCGAAATTTGTTTCAATTAGATTTTGGAAATTAGGGTACAGAAACTCACATAGAAAAAAAAATCATTCATTATGGGTAACAATTATGTACAGGTTTTTAAACTTCAGCAATATATATTGTTTTTTTTATACGTTGATTAAGATTGGAGCAACGAGAAAAGCGTTCCGCTTTTGTTCTTTTTTTTATATTTTGTTTTATTTTTTTTTATGTAAGAGGGGGCTAACGGGCAGGAGGCTCACCTGATGTTAAGTGATCACCGCCGCCCATGAACAACACCAAAAGGCATGCAGGCGCGTTGCCGAACTTTAAGGACAGAATACGCTCTTCTCTTGAAGGTTCCCAAGTCGTATCGGTTCGGGAAGACCGCCGGCGGAAGTTAATTCCACAGAGTGGTTGTGCGAGGAAGAGAATGTCTTCTAAATCGCGCTATTCTGGATTTCCAGACATCGAGGTGGTATGGATTTAGAGTTTTGTCGCGATGTCCGATGGTGAAATTCAACCGGCGGTATCAATCCAAACAATTCCTCAGAACATTAAAATTCTCTCGAGGGGAGGCAAGATATGATAATAAGTATAGAAGTGCACCAATCTTTACAACAATCCTAGATTAACACTAAGGTCCTCGATTATTTGACACATTTTTCCACATCACAAAACTGGGATACTGGTCTTGGGAGAAAATGTTATTATGGCTTTTTTCACTACCATTCACATTTTTTAGAATTTTGTAGCTGTAACTTAATTATTTGTTAAAAATAAATTTAAGTTGTTAATGGATTGTATACATGTGATTTTTTGGAAAAATCTTTGTTCGATTTTTTAGTATCGATATATCGAAAACCAAGCGACATATCGAAAAATGTTATTATAATTTTCGTCGTATTTGTTCGAGATCTCTGTGATCTTCGTTCGTATTGTGCGTGGTAGAGCAGTAGAATCTCCAAAAAATATTAGTAAAACTGCTTGACCACCTGTTTTTTATATACAATACATACAAAGCATATTATTACATTGTTTCTTATTATCCTGAATTATGGTAAATACAGAGACAAGCACCCTAAATCGAAACAAATGAATACTCAATTTAAGCCTCAATAGCTCAACGGTAGAAGGGCCGACTTCACTCGAGGAGGTCGAGGGTTCGATCCTGACCCCTTGGGCTATTGTCGTACCCACTCCTAGCGCAAGCTTCGAGCTTATTTGGAGGGCAATAGGAATATTAGTAATGCCTTGTAAAAAGCATTGCTAATATTCTATTATATTAAAAAAAAATTGGTCAATAAGAGCTTCCGACTACTCAGTGTGAGAATCTAACCCACAACCTTTCACAACTTTCCAGACAGCTTCATTATCACTTCAGAACAATCGCGTTGTGAAATCGCTTTTAAACTCTTACATTAACAATATTTACAGAATACATAGCTTAATTTTACCATTTTAATGGATATGATTATTTAACTAAATTTTATTTCTCAATTTCTCAGTGAATCACGACATGACGCTGACTATCAAACTCATATGACAATACAGCACAGTGGCTGACAGGTCCACACTGCTAGTCAGAAAAGTACCAGGAATGACCCTTGGATAAAACGTTAGCTAAGCTCCTGCCTTTAACGTTTAGCTAAGTTTTGCCTATTATTCTATATAAAGCACGGACTTTTTTTACGATGGGAAATGCAGTTACGCACTCGAGCGCCGGGACGGGTGCAATGGCGCAGGAACTACTCACTAAAACCACCAAGGTCCCATCTAGCGCCATAGTGGGACGCCTCAGCGATCCCAGCTGAGGCAGTCAACCGCGACAACTTCACCGGGTAGTCGAAGCTATAGTGCTATCTGCGGTCGGATATTAGGCACGGACAGCCCTTTGAGCCACCGACTCAAAATCGTAACATTACAAATATTGACGAAGACGTTGTGGCGCACCGGCAGCGATCCAGCCTTAAGTCGCGGGTTTGATTCCCGCTCGAAGCATTCTTGTGTATGTTTCCGGACCGCCGAGGATATAATATGGAATTAGCTCAGAATATTTTAGGTGCAATTGTAAATTTCGTAATTTAATATTATGAATTAAACATAATGAAAAAACGGTCGGAAATGAGCGTTCAAGAACAATATTATTATTGGTTGTTCTTTTCCTCAAACAATTTCAGCTTTATTTTTATGAAGCGTTTTATTTCATTTCGACAGAAAATGCTTATTTTTGTACACTTAAAAGATATTTGATGGCACACTGAAAAAAAATTTTTAATATTAATATTTTAAATAGTACAAATGAATGCGATTTAAACAAATGATTATTATATTCCTCACTGATTCTCGGGCATTCGAAATATATTATTTAGGTACCAACATGATACACGTGGGAAAATTTACAATGTGTTTAATAGTTTAACAAAAAGTAGCTTAACTCATAAAATGAATTATTGTGAACTTATGACATTTAGTGCAAAATATTGTATAATACAACGGACAAAAACAATTGAGTTGCATTGTATTATTCATCATCATTCGCATGATCGCATCGCCCGGTTGATTTGGTCACAAAATGGAATATATGAAATTAAAAAAAAATCATAATTATATACTCGAACTCCAGATATATGCAGCAGAAGATCGCGCATGCAGGCTAAGACCGGTGACAACGCACCGAGAGCGGCCTCAGGGCGACGGGTCGCGGTGATACAAAAAATAGGATTGTCCGTCGCTGTAGAGTAGGTAATGTTGTAGTCCCGAAATCAAAACGACGCAATCACACTAGTTTGTTCTAGAGGCTTCCGCGCCGCTGCCATATCGTCGATGCCCCTCGGCCGCCCTCACTCCTAGGCTTACTGTTCTTATGTCCTTGGTTAAACTTCTATTACGGCAAAAGATTTTTGATGTGTATACGATAAGATTCATGTATATTGTTGGTAGGTTGTCTATCTTTGAAAAACGTAAACTTATTCATTATCAGTATATAACTGAAAAGGTGAGAAGGTACCGTGCTTTATGAAAAGCAGTTACCGCAGCCTACATCCCTAGTAGGTATGACCTGGTTAGTGTCATTAACAAAGAGGTATTGCCGTACATTGTTGGCTGAAATTTGGGTTTGAAAAAAAAAGACAAGGAGTAAAACGTAAAAATACCTTCTCTAGATTTAAGTTTTAGCCTAACGAAACTAAATTTTAATAAAAAAATGGAACAGCAAGTTAATGGTTTCCGAAATGAGCCTAAACCCCATTTCTATAGGGTTAGGGATTCGATGCTATCACATCTTTTATCTAATGAACACTTAATAGATATCTGGAAAAATTATAAGCAGTAAAAAAAGACTTCGTGTAATAGAGTTTATAGAATTATGTTCATATGGTAAAATTTAATCTTTTGGCATTGATGCATTGGTAACTACATATTGCATTTTAATACTTCAAAAAAAGGAGACCTATTCGAAAGACTCAATTCGTCTTTTAAATTTTTTATTTATGTTACTCCGAGATGGCTGTACCGATATGGATAATACGTTTCTTCATATGAAAGGCTATACTTTCCAGTTAGTCGCGTTGTAACTTGGCCATGATCTGAAAATAGGATTTATGCGCACATCTATTGCTATTGGAATATATTTAAAAGTACATAGCTGTATATACATAGCTATTATTTGAAACTGAATAGAATAAAATAAAATAATTTTTACAAAAAAATATTGACTTCAAAAAATATGGGCACATAAGGCACTGACTTCGGAAGTTGTTTTTTGGTTTATTGTTATGAAGGCAGCATTATTTTTTTTTGAAATTTTTATCAATGTATATTAAAATATCCTCCAGCGTTCGGATAAAACTCGAAAACAAAATAGTAAAAAAAAATATGCATACATACTCTAGCTAGCTGTGTCAGTTGACTCAAATGGATTCAATATTCCCAGTCATATTGACACACTTCTGTGGCTTCCACCATCCTTTTCAATCTAAGGCTTGATTGCCTGATGATAATATCAGACAGTTTTCCTTTATTTGAAACTAGTTTCTACCCGCGGCTTTAATTGTTCGCCTAAATACAGTTTCGTGCTTGTAGTATAAAAAATGACGGACTTCTATACTTTCAACCCCTTTGTCACTCCACCAGGGAAGGAATTTCGGAAAATGTTAAGATACGTGTTTCTTTATCTTTAATTGTTCGCCTAAAAACAAAGTTTCATGCTTCTAGTTTCAAAAATGAAGGACGTCCATAAAAACTTTTAACCCCTTTGAAGCTTCGATTTCGAGAAATCGTTTCTCATTGCTCGTTTAAAAACAACACCTGTTAAAAAGTTCTTTTTTAGGTCCAAGGGCTTGGGCCCGGTGTTTAAATGTCGGTTAGGTCTTCTCCTTTTATATATAATGTACACGTAGATACCATTCCATTAGTTATACGAGTACGTTAGGCTCGTTCGATATCGTAAACTAGTTCGAAGTATGTATTTGATTTTTTCAGGAAGCAATCTTTTAAAGCTTTTCCGTGTTCAAAGGGCACGGTTTTCGGCATCCAATACAATTAGCTGATGTTTTAACAAAATATGTGTTGAATTCGAGAAAGACTGAGAACAGATTGCTCTTGATATCTCCAGAATAGATTAAGAGCTTTTATTTCTATGGTTATCTATAATTATATACAACTACTAGCGATCCGCCCCAACTTCGTTCGGGTGCATAGTAAATTGTTCCGTTTTTCCTGTTACCGTGGGAGTTTTAATTCCGTTCTTGGTTCTTCCACTTATAAACTATCTACCTGTATACAAACATTAAGTAATACATTTTTTTCCATTCGAATTTCCTTACCCGTCGATTCCATACAAACCTTATTTTGACAATTAAAAACGAAACAACGAAAATCCGATTTGGTACAGGCCTTCTGAATTTATTTATAAAGTACTTTTAACTCGGCGCCATCTATTGGATACTAACTCAACCCAGTCAACAAATTACCTTATACCGCCATCTCTTAGAATCTTATTAAACTAACAGAGATAATCATCACCTTTTGTTAATAAACAAATAATTTGCAATAAAATTATATTTCGATTATAAATTGAGATATAAATTATCCTATCTTTCAAGTTGGATGTAACTGCACACAGTGTGCTAGATTTTATTAAAATTAGATCAGTAGTTTAGGAGTCCATCGCGGACAAACAACGTGACACGTGATTTATATATATATTAAGAAGATACAGACGCTCATAGCCGGGTACGATCGGTAAACGCTTAATTGGTGGGTTAAGCAACTTTAGGCGCGGTTTGTAGCTAGACATCGCATAGTGGTATTAATTTCTTTTTTATGACTTTTCAAATGGAATCGACACGAACCGATGATTGCTTGTCTTGGCTCCTTGAACAACTCTGATACTAGGTTGGAGACTAACCACTCGACAAGATAAGATTTTTAAAAAATCTAAGATAAATATCCTCCTATTTATACAGTCCTGGAAGATATGAAAATTGGAAAAGACTTCTCCCCAATCATTCAACAAAAAAAAGCATGTCACATGCAACATTAAAAAACAGACTTTGTAACCTTTTTCTCACTGAAGTCTAGAAAGCAACCATATTATAACTCAGTACATTGCAAACAAAAAAAAACAAATATCTTTGACATACGTATTCAAATATTTTATTTAAATACTTACATTACGTATAATTATGATACACCATTTTAATGTCTGAAAATTATAAGGCATCGAATGCAATTAACTCATGTTCAAACCATATCGAATTCTGAATTAATTGGAAAAACCATTTTTAACCATTGGCCAGTTTAAACCATTAATAACTAATTGGGCTTTTGTTTTTTAGTTGCGTTTATTGCAAATCCATGTTGCTGTTCAAAGACGATTCACGATATATTATTTATTTAACATTTGTTTATTGATAAATTCTTTGTTCAGCAGTTTCCTATTTCATAGCAGAAAACTTTATATAAATTTTAAAATAATGGAGCAGTATATATAAAAGGCACAACACCATAAATTTACTATATGTTTGTACTATAAACATACTCTTCCATGCAGACGAAATGTCAGAGACTCTCTGGTGCTCCTCCGCAAATTCAACACCAACGCAACGAAAATTACTTGTGTAGTAAACTATTTTAATCGCGAAAATGTGCTGATTCTAGTTTTACAAATTTAAATACATAGTTGAAATATGTAAAATACTTTGATTTCATAACTAGTACAGAAAAAATCGCAACCGTTCATATTTTATCTAAATAAATAAATATTGGAGTAACGCCAAACTGCAAGATGAGAATATATTATATATTGGAAGTGTTGCGAGATTTATGACACATACATATATGTATATGGCCATTCTTTCAGTCTGCGATGCGTATCTTTACTGTTTACATAAATGCATTATCCAAAAACTTTAACCTGATTCAGAGTAAGTACACATTTAAAGTAGGTCTTCAGAAGACTTTTTATTGAAATCTTTTAGCCACGAACTGTTTGAGTATTTAATTAACACGGCCATATAAGAGTTAAACTAAAATGTATATTGTATATCAAATCGACCAAGTTATAATTTAAATTATTTTTATTCAAGTAGACTTCAACGGTAAAAAAATAAATAAATAAGCGCTGCACACTCAACAGTACTTTCGAATTGTTTAGTACGTCTACCAGGTTTGAGAATTGATTTTATCTAGAAGAACTGACAATAAACTCCAGCTATTTTATTCTAATAAGAAACTATACATTTAATTTATCCAAAAATATAAAATATATTCCTGTATGAGCCTTTACAATATTTTTATCCTAAAAATATTCTAGTAAAACCTATATACATGAGTTATTTTTTATATTAATTATAATCTTATTTTATGGCAGTACCAGTAAATATGCTAGAATTAGAATTAGAAATGTGAATACCTGCCATACAAAAGAATAGCTAGCTTTACTGATACGAAAGCTAGTTTATATTAAATATTCTAGTATTTTTTATATATACTATTTTTGTACCAATTCAAGTCACAACATATAAAAAAAAAGATAAAAATAAATAAAATATGACGATACAGTCATTATATTTAAAAATAATCTGAGGCAATCTGAGGCAATTATAATAAAAAACTGACTCTTTAAAAATAAAAACTGGAATTTTACCACCAAAGACAGATCTTGCATCTTGCGGGTAGGCAAAGCGAGTGCACTGTCTACAACGTTACTAGCCGCCTTCGTGCTTATACTTTATTCCAAGTAGTAAAGTCATTTGCTCCGCGAGGTACATGAAACAACAAGTATCACTATTACAATATGACATAATACCTGTTTGCTTATAACAGACATTTTCACATTTTAAAAATTTTATACGTGCTTTTCTTAGACCAATTAGTTGTAAAATGGTCTAAGGTGCTTTTACTTTTCCGACACAGCGACTACTTAATACCATATGCGGGTAGGTGTGCAGAAGCCTTTTTACGGCGAACGTTTTAAATTTTTGCCTTTATAATGACTATTACCGTTGTCATGATTCGGTTCAAGCTCGTCATAACTCTTCAAATTCACTTTCAACATCACTTTCTTCGTTATTTGTTTGGTATCGAAATTCTTCCGCAGCTATAAAATATATTTCTTTTGTGCTCTGTTTTCAGTTGTAAAACCCTATAACATTGCGTTTACCATCATTATTTTCAGCTGCTTTTTCCATATTTTGTTATTTTTTTTTCGTTACTTCAGCGTCATAAACACACTTCCTATGTAATATAGTAACAAAAAACTGCTCCTCGTCATAGCTATTGCAATGATCAATTTGTGTATATTGTAGTGCTGGTATAATTATTGTAATATCTGCATAATTATGTTTTGAATTCTCTCAAAGTCAGCCCCTTTTGATTTTTCTGTGGCCAAAATATATGATCTACGAACAGTTGACGATAGTTTTCAAAATAGCATCGTTGACTCAAATATTATGTTATATATTATGCTAGCTGCATCAAATCACTCATTTGAGATTCTAAGGCTTAGTCTATGTGTCTTGAAGGTCGTCATAATTTTTACGATTTCTGCTTACTGTCTTAGTGTCAAAACTCGTGAGCTACATTTATGCAACTTCTTCATGCCCTCTTGAGCAAGACCGTAATGACTACGAAGCAAAATCGGAATTACTGGACTGTAAGTCGTCCGTATACACGAATTAGGATTAATATAAAGCTTCTGATGTTTCTTTTTCATTCAATGAATTAAAAAAAATAAGAAAAAGTACAATATACTTTATATAGTCCAATATTAGTTGATTTACCAAAAGTTTACTTACATTTATCGTGTGCAAAATATATATAAAGTAGGCTGAAGGCACTTTCGTATTATTCATGATGATATTTTTTTTTACCCTTGGTCAACTTTACATACTAATATATCTGCAGATTACACATATTTACACAGTTCTTCTGGAGTATGGAAGGTCATTAATTTATAAATTATATATTATAAATAAAACGGGCCTAAAACAGATCCTTGTGGAACACCTATTTACTCGTACACGACAAAGTTGGAATAATTTAATCATTTTAATAAAAAATTTGAAATTGTGCCAATTAATGTCTAAGTGGCTCTTTAATTGATACAGTCATTATGCCTTGTCTTGTGGACACTTAAAACCAGCAAAATGGGCCAACTATTAAATATACTTTTAAAATTATCTCATATATCCTCAAAGCTTTAGCATTGTGATTATCAGTTACTATTCTCATGACAACTTTGCTGCCGTCTGACACATACTACTACTATCTTAATTTTTTTACACTTAAGCCAATGTAAATGTAAGTAAGTAATAATATAATCGTACCCTGGAATAGGCTTCTAGTTATACTGAAAATATTTAGATTTCTTACATAAAAGTTGAAAAGCTGTAAAAATTAGAGGCAAAGATTTTAATTATAAGTCAGATACTTAAACTTGAGCATCGTCGTCGAGTTTGTTGATATTTATATTATGAACCAAACCATTAAAACTTTATAGCAGCACCAGCTACATGCTACGATGTGGACAGATTTTGGCACTTCTACTTGTTTTGAACGTATTATATTGTTAAGGGCTGGAGTTTGAGGATATGGATTAAAAAACTTGATGGCTCTAAATGAGATCTTAAAGGTCACAAAATAGAATTCACAAATCAAAGGTTAATCGTAGTCCAGAAGGATAGCCGAGGTCAGTAGGTTTCGCACTTGATCACTTTTATCACTGGTTGTTACTTTGCTTCGTTCATTGAAATACTAATTATTTTTTGAAAAACCTTTGATAACTAATTCAATAAAGTTTTGTGTTAAACTAATTTACAGCTTTTTTAATACAACGGAGGCAAATAGGGATAGGTCTGTCTGATAAAAAGTTATTATCGAAGCCTATCGGTGTTGTTCAGTCGCTCCATCAAACACATCATCAAAATTATCATCATGCGTTGGGACTAGTGGTGAGGGGTAAGAAAAAAGTAAACGAAGGAAGGGGAAAATATAAGGAGGAAATATATATAGAAGGAGCTTGGAGCTTCCCCGTTCTTACTCATTGAAAAGGCCTCGCTACTGTTAAATTAGATACTGTTAGAGATTAATGAAGCGGAAAAGGTTTCAGCTCTACGGTTGTTTCCGAGAGCTAGTGGTTTTTGTGTATACTATAATCCGGACTAATGTTGAGGACATTACCATTATTTACGTTTTATTTTTATTTTCGAAAATGCTTATTTTTATATGAAATACAGTACTAACATTTTTAGAGACCGACATTTTTGACACCGTTGTGGCGTTGTGAGTAGCGAGTCTGCCTTAAGCCTCGACGGTTGCGGGTTCGATTCCCGCTCGGAGCAGATGTTTGTATTAATCGTACAGGCATGTTTTCCGGTCTGGTTGTGTTTGTCCTTGTCATTGTGAATGTTTCCGGACCCCGACACAGGATATAATTATCTTAATGGGGGCCGTTGAGTGTGTAGCGTTTATTTATTTATTTATTTATTTATTTATTTATTTATTTATTTATTTATTTATTTATTTATTTATTTATTTATTTATTTATTTATTTATTTATTTATTTATTTATTTATTTATTTATTTATTTATTTATTTATTTATTTATTTATTTATTTATTTATTTATTTATTTATTTATTTATTTATTTATTTATTTATTTATTTATTTATTTATTTATTTATTTATTTATTTAGAGATTCAATACGAACGAACAGATAACATCCAAGAAGTCATCGATGATTTACATGATGAATTACAATCGAAAAATCTGCTAGTTTCAAATTATTCTTTATATATATATATGTTCTGGAGTAGATGATACAAATTGAAAATTGCTTATTATATTATACTCAAATTATAATTATGAAGATTACAAACTATTAGAGTAAGAAGCAAATTGTCTAATATTAAATAATAACGATGGCTTTCTTTCATTCAAACTCAACCGCTTTTCCGCTCCACTTTTACTGTTTTGTATTACTTATAGGTTGTCCGGGCAGTAGCAGGATTTATTCGTGAGGTCAAATTTATCGAACTAAGGGAATTGAACTAATAACTTGCAATCGCTAGCAATACTAGATTCGCACATATAATTGATATTGCTTGCTTTTGAAGTGTCGCATTGTTTTGACTATAGAATTCATATTCATAAATATTATAATCTTCCTATAACTAAGTTTTGTGTTTTAATTTTTTTTTATTTCTTGAGCTACGAGTACGAGTTTTTCTTGAGCTCGGTTAGATGCTTAGTTATATTGCGATATTCAGAGTACATCATTTGTCGATATCTAGAAAAATAAAATCATTTATAAGTTCTCATATCTAATTTTATATTTCAACATTTTTCTGTTTTGATTTTCAGGAAATATGGCAGAAAAAAACAAACACGCCCAACACGCATACTATTTTAGTCTTAAGTATAAAATTTATTCAAAATTAAAATTCTTTAAACCAAGCTGATAATTGATAATTATCTTCTCAATAACAAGAAGGCTAATTTCATTAGCCAGATTTGCTTCTAATAAATAAAAGATTTGGGATACTGACAACAACTATCGAATAAAAATTTGCACTGAATAAGTATTATACGAAAATATTTGTAGGCGGCCTTTAAAAATAGGCTGTCCAAAAGTATATCTATTATCATAAATGCAATATTGAAAGATTTTAGTTTTTAACAAATCTTAAAATTATACACACAATTAAATTTCCTTAATTCTGAAAATAACTTGCTGAAATAAAGAAAGAAATTAATGTATCCAATGACCACATTAAATTCTTCCCATTAGCACCGCGATTTCTGCCAGCCCTCACTTTTATTTTATTTGGAGTGTCCATTTGAAACAGACAGACTTTTTGTAGCGTGAAAAAGAGCGATTGCATTTGACGTTTACGAGTTAGCACCAAATTTGATTAATTTACTAGTAACCATGGGTGTTGTGAGATATTATATTGAAACAGTTTTCTTGATGTATGTTACAAATGAAGAACATCCAATTTTTATCCTCATGGATACTAGTATTAAAACTTACTTCAGAGAAGTATAATTGTCTTAAAAATCTTTAATTCTCTAAAATATTATAGAATATTTTAGTGACGCTGAAATTACTAAGCCAAACACTATTAAATCATATACATACTGTTTGGCCCTTGATTGGCTAACGTAAGCTGGCTTAGACTCAACATAACCTTTTATATCGACACACTACTACATTCATCTAAAATATATGAAATCTAGTAGAAACCTTTTAACAGTGCTACTATTTACAATAAGTCAATTAAAAAGTTGTGCTATGAATATTAATTTCGTATTATTTTCATAAAAAAACTTGATGAATTGTTAAATATTGTAATTAGTAAAAAAAAACATCTAAATGTTAACTTTGTACTCGTATTCATTGACGATATTAACATTATATTAAGTTGGCAACCCTATCTGAAATTGAGTTCCGTTTTCATTTTCGCCTCGTCTTCCATGAACTATAATATGCATGTATATCAAGGAGCTATGTTATATTATGTATTCAGTTTACGGTCCGCCTAAGAACGATCACACGTTTAGCTAAAGCGAACGCGATGTGCCTTTTATCCTATGGACTATGGACGTGTCACAATGCATAAATCAAGTTATAAGTCACTGACGTGGTGGTAAAAGCCGATTTAAAAATGAAGCTTTTATTTGGTTCTCTGGATTCGGACGTATATAGAGGAACCGTTTGAAAATATTACTATGGTAAATGCTATTAAATATTTCTGTCTTCAGCTATTGCATAGATTGGCTATGAAACCGTAATAATTCCTTATCAAATTTTTACTATAGCAATAAAGTAAAAATATATTAAATACAAGTTTCGAGATGATTTTAGTAGTAATAGTTCTGTTTTCAGAATTTGTAAAATATCGATCTTATTATTTGTATTCGTATTGTCGCTTTCCGTTTGACGAGTGTACATGGGCTAAAGTTGGTCATGTGCTTGATTGAACTTCAGATTAATAATAATAATGCCGAAGCACAAATTGTGGTATAGTAGAATAGTCCAGATCAGTACATAGTAGAAAAAAACCACCATAATAAACGTATATATATACCACCACCACCACCATAATAGAATACGACAAAAGGGTAACCAAAATGTAGAAAATCTGCACTGCTTCTTTGGAAAAAAAAATTTCTTTTTCAATTTTTTTCTTCCATCATAGGATTGAGACTACTTATTTTAAAATTAAATTTCTAAGTTACCCCAGAAATTTGATGACCTAAGAGTGACAGAGTGACAATTTCGTTTTTCATGATTCATTGATAGTACATATATATTAATAACTATATTACGTTTTACTTTTTCTAAATAAAAACACGCCAAAAAAAATACTATTTCGTTTTCAACTGCCAATCAATGTAAACTGTCAATAAGTAGCATAGTAACAGTAAACACCTGAAAGTTTTTATAAATTAAAAACTACAAAAAGTGTAGCCAATTCTGTTAAACCCAAATTATTACATAATGAAGTCTTATTTATTTCGTAAATTTAAATAAGCAAATCATTTTCCCATCCCTAGTTACACAAATGATCTATCCCTAAAACCGGGTTCAACAAGGTTTACCGTTTCTAAACAAACACCGAAACTATTATCCTTCACATTTCAACGTGGACTAAAGAGGCGAGATGATTGTCCACGGCTTAGCGAACTTCGACTTGGAAGTATGAGCTATTTAACCCTTTGGAGTTGCTAAGCTGATCTATCCGCTACAAGAAACTCTATTTAATTACAAGCATTATACTATTGTTCGCGTTATTACGGTCGTATTTGGGAGTGACAGAGTCAGGCGAGACACTGACGTCATACAGCGTCGTCTTTTCTTTAATGATATACGATATTTTATTATATATTCTATCAAGCCGTCCATATCTTATTGTTCTTTTATCATTTTAACTTCTATTATCTCACTTTAACTTCACTAGCGCAAGAGACGAAATAAATAATGTAAGGCTACATTTTCATTTTGTTACTTACAGGCCTACACTAATAAGGCGTCGACTCCACTACAAGTTTCACACATATCGTCGCATAATTTGTCATCATTTGATTAAATCAATTTAATTTCACCATTCACCATTCCATCACCATTATCGTCATCATCGTATACTACTATCCAATGCTTGGCATAGATGTCTCCAGCTGGTAGGTACGCCATCGGGCACGATTCTCAGTTTCTCTCATCCAGCCCTTACGAGCCATCTTGCGAAAATTGATCCACGTAGTCTGAGGACGTGTCTCGACAACCTGTTTACTCGATCAGTTATCGGTTCATTTGCTGATATGAATTGATTTTGATTGCCTGATTACTTACTAATTACTTCGTTTCAAATTCGATTGATTAGACAAATTCAACTAACAACACTTACACAACAGGGTTCATCACTTGATGAACCTGCCGAAACTGCAAGAAGCTGTTATTAAAAATATCAATTTTCGTCATTTGTTTAGTGTAATTATTATACAGCATTTAAGCGCTATAGGTAAACATTTGAATATATTAATCCTATAAGGCTTGTTCTTATAATATTTATCATGGTTTATTAAAATACAATCAAGCAAAATATGTTCGTTCGTCCGTTGAGACTGTTTTGCAGATTGTACAAAAAATCAGAAGTTGTTTACCAAGATGGTGGATTTTTCTGTCTTATTCTTATTTGAAACACACATATATGCATTATGCATGTTATATCTATTTTAATAATTTTATTTATAATATATATAACATATACAAAAAAATATTAGGTAATACAATTTTTTCCATACAAACTTCCCGATCCCGTGGATCCGGTTCCCGCGAGAATTTTGACTACATTGATCCTGTATATACCTTATCCTGATAATTACAAACACAACCAAAAATAATTACCAAATTTAGTGTAGTCGTTCTGAAGCTATGCGTGTAACTACATTTTGACGATTTATATATACACTAGCTTCTGCTAGCGGCTGCGCCCTCGTCAATAACGATTTTAATACAAACTTTGAACCCTCATTTCCTTTCAGGGGTGGAATTTTAGAAAATGTTAAAACCCGTGTTTCTTCTTCCCTCATTTCCTTTCAGGGGTGGAATTTTAGAAAATGTTAAAACCCGTGTTCCTTCTTCCCTCATTTCCCTTCAGGGGTGGAATTTTAGAAAATGTTAAAACCCGTGTTTTCACCTTTAACCGTTCGTCAAAAACAGTTTCAGGCATCTATTCAAGTTTTAAAAATGGTAGACATCCAATATCCAAACGTTTTCATCTTTCAAACCCTTTTCACTTCCATAAGAGTGAACTAAAAAAAATGTTTCCTAATGCTCGTTTACGTTTTAAAAAGAACACCTGGGCAAAAATTACAAAAATAATTTCAAGTTTAGGCTGGGCGTTGATATGACAGTCAGATCTTCTGCTTGTCAAATAAAATGTAATTTAAATCAAAACACAAAAGAGTATAGATACAAACTTCGAAGCAAAATAACTTTCTACCCATTTTTAACCCCGTTATGGGATGAATTTCAATAAAATAAGAAACACGTTTTCCATCACTTTTGTTAAAAAAGGCTTATGTAAATATTTAAGTAGATTGGACCAAGGAATCACGTTTTCCCATACAAACTTTAAACCCCTTTTTCACCTTCTTAAAGGTAGAATTTCGGAAAATCCTTTCTTATCGGATCGGATGACGTAGGCACGTCATACAAAGAACACACTCCCCAAGTTTCTCTACAAGGTCTCTACCATCAGCGGCTTAGGCTGTGCGTTGATCCGTCAGTCATTCAGGACAAAGCTTTTTATATATATAGATTATTATATTATATAGATTATTATTCATATAATTTCTTTAAAATAATATGAAAGTGGCATATATACGGCTACATATAGACTTTTTTATTATTCGATTTAGGGTGTTAAAATTGCGTTCTTAAAATAATTTAAAAAAAAAACAAAATTATATGAACAAATATAATTAAATAAATACTAAAATAAATAAATAAATGATGATAAAACAGACACGCAACCAAACATACATGCGAACAAACATAAAAACAAATGTACATACATAAAAATGTTAAAAACTAAAATAATAACAATAAAAAACAAAACATACATACATTTCGACGACGTTGTGGCGCAGCCGTAGCAATCCTGCCTTAAGTGCCACAGGGCGCGGGTTCTATTCCCGCTCGGACCAGATGTTTGTATTATCCGAACAGGCATGTTTTCCGGTCTGGGTGTGTGTGGGGACCCCGGACACAGAATATAACTATCCTAATAGGGGCCGTTGACTGTGTAGCGTTTTTTATTGTAGTTATTTATCTATATTTAAACGCTACACACTCAATAGACCCCATTAAGATAGTGATATCCTGTGTCGGGGGTCCGGACACACATAAAAGGACAAGGACAAATACACGCAGACCGGAAAATATGCTTGCATGTTCATACAAACATATTATGTTCCGAGCGGGAATCGAACCCACGACCTTTGGCGTTTAAGGCAGGTTCGTCAAGATTTTTAAATATTTATTCATAATTTTTTTATTTGTACTTATCACTATCATTACACAGTATAAAACAAAGTCGCTTTCTCTGTCCCTATGTATGCTTAAATCTTTAAAACTACGCAACAGGTTTTGATGCGGTTTTTTAATAGATAGAGTGATTGAAGAGGAAGGTTTATATGTATTAAAATAATAGAAAAAAAAATTAGGTTTCTAATGTGATGTCGTAAATAATTACATTTAACGCGTGCGGGCCACGGGCAGTAATGAATAAATCAAAACTACTGGATCGATTTTAATCATTTTTTCAGTGAATGACACAGGCTATATATTTTATACCCGTGCGGAGCCGGAGCGGGCCGCTAGTTCGACATAAAAAGTAAATTAAAAATTTAAATAAAAATTTTATATATATTAACTACATATCGGATAGTGAAGGAACACTAGATATATTTCTTTTTTCCCGATTTATAATTATTTAAGAATTTTTATTCCTTGTATTTTATCGTTATTACCGTGCCATTGAAAATCTCCTGAAAAACAGTACCAAGGCTGCGACGCCTCGACGTATACTGAGTGGGCCACCGATCAGCAGCAAATGCACAGCTTTATTTCTTTATTTCATTGTTTTTTATTTTATTTTTTATATTAGGTTTACTTTTTAGGGTTCCGTAGCCAAATGGCAAAAACGGAACCCTTATAGTTTCGTCATGTCCGTCTGTCCGTCCGTCCGTATGTCACAGTCATTTTACTCGGAGACCATTAGCTCTATCAATACGAAATTTACTAAATAGGTGTATTCTATGAACCGCACACCGATTCAGTAATAAAATCCTAAAATATATAATAATTAAGGGTAGCAGTCCATACATGTAACTGAAAGTTGAAAAAAAAAATTCTACGTATGTCAACGTGTGAGATATCTTTGGATAGGTCTTTCAAAATGATAAGGAGGTTTGATTTTGACTTTTTTATTAAGTCAGTAGTTGTTGAGGTATTAGCTCTTAAAGTCATAAAAATTGTGCCCCCCTCTAACTTTTGAACTATGGGATTTAAAATTCTAGAAAATTTTTGAGCTTATAGGACATCGGATAAAATTTCAACCACATTTGGTTTGAAGAAGATAGGTCTACAAATTTAAGAAATAAATAAGTTTTTCCCATCACTTTGTTTTTCATATAACTTTTAATAATTACTATGAAATTACCAACTTAATTTTGCAGTCGATTTTAATTCGTTATTATTTTTAAAGACGTTAAGATTCTTCATAACCAAGCTGCGGAACCTTATATCAACTGTACGTGGTACACAACGCACTTGACTGCTAATTATTTATTTTATCATGATTGTTACTTGTTATTTAAGTTTTGAAAGTGTAATTATTGGTTGCCATTAAAGTGTATATTATTAAATTATATATTATTATTATTATTAAAAGTATGTTTTTCAGAAATAAACATTTCGGGTATATCACAATTAATGACAAATCACTGTTTTGAAACGAGCATTAAAAAAACCTCGCTGTAATTAGAGTATTTCTATGATAAATTACGATAAGTAGGCCTAGTTATTTATAGCTTCATTGTATTGAAAAGAGAGTCAATTGAGCCTTGATTAGTTCAAATTTAAAGAGATGTAAGAGGAAAACGTCTTTATTTCGAAGATATTTTTAGTATAATTATTTGTGATTGACTACTTACTTAGTAAAGTAGTCTTTTCAACGACAAAGCGTTGAAATCACACACACATTGTACAATCTTTGACATGCTACATGACGTAGCAATAATGTGTATATGTGTTATATATTTTTATTTAACCGCCGGATCTACAGGGTACCATAATAGGAAGGTACAACCTGTAGACCGGCGGCAGACGTAGTGGAAATCTCACCGAGTGTGTATCATAGCGCTGAGCCAAACGCCACCGCGATTCAGTTTTCACCTGAAACCTTACTAGCGACATCTGTTATTGCGATCAAAAACCAAAGCTTTATTACATTGAAAATGGTTTATGAAAATACAATGATATAATTCTACTATCCATTTCAATTTACAAAGAGATTTTTTTAATGATTCTTTTATTTATAAATAACTAAGTAATGTTTAAATGAAATAATGTTATTGTGCTTCATCACGTTCGTGGTTCGTGTCTAAGTGAAATAGATATACACAGTACATTTGCATGTAGGTATGAGGTCGTCTCATCTTCTACTATGCGAATACGATTAATATTCGTGATACATAATTCAGTATTGTATAACATTAACGTTTGATAACAGTTATTGTTTTGTTTTAAATTCAAATAATAGTAAGTGATAAGTTTAAAATTATGTTTCTATTGTATTGAGATTATTTTTAAAGTACTTTGACGTGTTTTTAAAAAGAAATAGAAATTAGCAGTCAAGTGCGTTGTGGACCACGCACAGTTGAAACTAAAGGGTTCCGCAGCTTGGTTATGAAGAATCTCAAGGCCTTTAAAAATAATAACGAATTAAAATCGACTGCAAAAATATGTTGGTAATTTCATAGTAATTATTAAAAGCTATATGAAAAACAAAGTTATTGGAAAAACTTATATATCTCTTAAATTTGTAGACTTATCTTCATCAAACCAAATGTGGTTGAAATTTTATTTGATGTCCTACAAGCTCAAATTTTTCCAGAATTTTAAATCCCATAGTTCAAAGGAGTGACTTTAGGAGCTAATATCTCAGCAACTACTGACTTAAATGAAAGAAGTCAAAATCAAACCTCCTTATCATTTTGACAGAACTATCCAAAGATATCTCACACGTTGACATCGTTGAAATTTTTTTTTTCAACACTCATTTACATGTGTGGACTGCTACCCTTAATTCTTATATATTTTAAGATTTAATTACAGAATCGTTGTGCGGTTCATAGAATCTAGTAAATTTCGTATAGATAGAGCCAATGGTCTCCGAGTAAAATGACTGACATACGGACGGACGGACAGACGGACAGACGGACGGACAGACGGACATGACGAAACTATAAGGGTGTATGTTACATAAAAATGAATCTGATCTATAAAAGAAATCGGTAGTACCTATTGATATAAACAAATACGATTATGGTCGAATATAATTATTATAGCATCTTTCTTTTAAAAAAGAATTGTTGTTTACTTATTTATCATGTAACAAGAAAAAAGAAAAGACCCGTTAAAATTAAGTAGCGACAATCTTGTCAGGATTCGAACTTGGAATCTTCTAATTAGTATTCAGACACGTTACCCGTTGCGCATATCAAACACTAAGGTATATTTTTAACTGACTTCAAAAACAAATTTGTTTATTTTGCAAAATTTATAGTATACACTTAAAACACGTATACACTTAAAAAAAAAATGATATGAACTCAAAATTTAATAACAAAACAACTATATACACCGTCCGTCATCATCCGGGGTATAGTACTCATCAAGACCATTCCAGAGAGTCTAAGCACGATGAGCTTATCTTGTTGCATTAAGTAATTCCTATGGCCACCTTCCGACATAATGATCAGACCTTGAATCTCACCTACGGGATCAGTACTCTATACAAGAACTCACGTTTTTGCATTAATTGCATGCCTGATGGTAATCACTGTCACTAGCATGTATTCTTGTTGCACTAGTTATATTAAATGCGTTTTGCTGAAATTTTGTAATTCAGTTATATTAAATATCCTCACTGAACGTAAAAAGCGTTATATTTTTTTTTGAAGGTTTTTTTTTTACCTGAATTTCACCTGATATCTGAGAAAAACCGTCGAACCAAATTCTTAAAATTAAAGGTTTTCTTATTTTTAGGCCCTATTTCGCTGGCTATTCTCTACAAGGTTTAATGATGTTACGCTTCAATTGAATACTAAACCTAACAATTTATCTAACATAGAAAGTTCTAAACTACGCTTTTTGCTAATATTCGTTGAGTGTGCAACGTTTATTTATTATTTATTTATTGATAATAATAATTAATGAGCTATTGACTCTAAACTAATTCAGCGCCTTAGAACGAGTATTGTTTAAATAATCCTAACAAGTCTTTTTATTTTAAAAATACAAATTTAATCAGTAAACAATACTTTTTCATGCATACTGTAGTTATGAATTAGATAAATCATTTATATAAACACGAAACAGAAATTGGCCGAGAATAGAGCCTTGTGGAACCCTATATTAACAATACTGGTTGGAAATTTCTTATTGTTTGCTTTAATATGCACTTTCGTAATAGGCCTAAAATTAGATGCTTTTGGTGTCAAATTTAGATACGGTGCGATAATTTACGTAATTATTATTGTTAAGACATGCCTAACATATCGATTGCTTAAACGCGTGTCTTTAGGACCCACACGGGAATTGATGTTACACAATCTTCGCAATTTCTTGACTTAATAAAGTATTATTATTAATAATGTTTCAAGAAAAACATGTTGCGAAATTTTATTTTCCCAGTTTCACAAGAATGCTTAGCATTCTAGTCAATCATCATTATCATCATTTACTCAGTGGTGGTACATTTTACCTGTATCTAATATATATATTTTTTGTTTTAGTTATAAACAGAAAACAGCCCTACCCACATATTTATTACATACAAATAGGAATTAATATTTATCTTAAAGCAATTATTAAATAGCATGATCATAAATAACTCCCTTATTTGCATAAAACATAAAGTATCTACGAACGAACCGACATAAGGCCGAAAGTTTATCAAATAGACGTCAGAATAAGGCTCCTTACAACTGGTCAACTTTTCTCGACCGTCTTTGCAATGTGTGGACTGATTTACTGTGTTGGCAATTTTTTGCGACAGTCACAACTCATAAGAATAGTTGGCCTGGTTACTGAGGCATTAATCTTATTATATTTATCCGAGTTAAAAGATTTTTTCTCATAACTAGGTTAGTTATGTGATGATATTTGTAGGGCAAAGTTTGTTTTATACTACAAAGAGATAACTTTGAGCTGTATTAATCTTAAACATTTTTCGATTATAAAGTCTGCGATCGCTTTGACTTGAAAAGCTTTCTTTATTCTTTTTTTTTATGTAAGAGGGGGCAAACGGGCAGGAGCCCATTAACATCTGCAAAACCAGAAGGCATGCAGGCGCGTTGCCGACCTTTAAGGAAAGAATACGCTCTTCTCTTGAAGGTTCCCAAGTCGTATCGGTTTGGGAAGACCGCCGGCGGAAGTTGATTCCACAGAGTGGTTGTGCGAGGAAGAAAATGTCTTCTAAATCGCGCTGTTGTGGATTTCCAGACATCGAGATGGTATGGATGGAATTTAGAGTTTTATCGCGATGTCCGATGGTGAAATTCAACCGGGATCAATGCAAACAATTCCTCAGAACATTCCCCGATATATATGCGATAGAAGATGCAAAGTGATCCGACATCTCTACGCAATGCCATAGGATCAAGCCGATCGGAAAGGGCTTGATCGTCGACAAGTCGACAATTCGATTCAAGGTCAAACAGAAAAAATGAGATCATTTAAGATATTAAAAAACGAATTGAAACCAAATTATTTGTGAAAATTAACATAGCTGTAGCCATTATTTCACTAATGATTTAGCGGAATTTATGGTACATTAATAGTTCAAGTGCTTAAAATATATCAAATTTTTATCGTAATTCGGTGTTAAGTAACAGTATCAGTAAAACTGCGTTTCGTGTGATGAGCGAAAGTGCTGCAGGTCAAATTTTCCACCACACCACACAATTTTTTCACATCAGTACATTATAAGTCCGTTGTACAAATAAGGGTGGTATTTGTATAAATAGCTAGCGAGCAGCTTGACTCCAGCTTGGCAAGGATGCAATTAAGACTTGAAAGTATCTGGATTGTAAGCTTTAGGTTTTTGGTTCGTTATATTTATTTTATTTTATACGTTCGTTTATAGGCTTAGTTCAAAGATGTGAGTGTAAGAATTGTCGAGAAACCTAAACTCAAAAGCGGGATCGAACTTTAAAGTCTAAGGAACAACTTAGCCTTCTTGTGCGTGTGTCCTATATAGTATAACATTCTAAACTAAGGAATTCTTTGTTATGACGCGTAAGGAAAATTTCCACCATCATCACCACCCATCAGTTAGTTATTGACCAGCTATCGTCATGTGGGCCGTACACTTGTTTGCAACTGTCGTAGTTTAAAAAATACTTAAGTACTACAACGTTAAATATCTATTTTGCTCTGTTACGCTAATATATCTACAATTATGTATCCATTTTGATGGCTCAGCATAGGATTTGGCGTAGCTTTATGTTAGAGATATTATCTACTACTAAGAACGAGCGGAACTAGTTATAAAACATTTTCACACTGTCCGAAGATATCTTTGATATTGTGAGTGTGTTTCTAATAGTTTTTGGTATCTGGCTTAAATTAGCGAACATGTAAATAAAAAGTAATGTAATATATTAACATATCGATCCTGATTACGTTTTATTCAATACGATTGGATACAACAATGGCATCGTTGCAATAGCATCGTTGCAATAACTTTATCGTAATTACTTATTTATTTTTGTTTTGAATCAGTTACTGCTGTGTTGAAAATTATTTTTCAATTTGAATCACCATCATCAATCGCCCTTTTTTGTCCTCTTTTCTTTCACTTTTCTGGATATGGGTACAAAACTGTTCTGCAGCTGCTAGAGAGATTAAACTCGGATAAACAGTCAGCAACCTCAAAATAACTAATGGGTATAGCCTGTTGTAAAAATAGAAGTTTTTTAAAACAAATGCCTGAAAATATAAAGCCATATCACTTGTTAATTGCATTAAATCCATTACATGTACATGGATTTATTCTCTTTCTTTCTCTTTCATGAGCAAGTCAATTAGAGAACAGGTTTTTTTCTACGGAAAAGTACGTAGTTAACAATAACAACAAGAATCGTTCTTTGTAATAATTAAATGCAAACAATAATATCAAAGTAACGACTTCAAACAAAATAGCCTCGCCAACCACCGTTAAATGTAGTTAAGCTTTTGTAAAAAAAAATGGAATTGAATTTACCAGTTACTACATTATTTATGCTGTAAGGAAGCACTTACTTCTAGAAAGTTATAACTGATTAAAATTTAATTTATACTTCAAGTGGGTTAGTCGGTTTGACTTCTCTTTTCTACAACTCGAATCTGATCAGAAAATCGATAAATGAAATCGATTCAATACGACCCTTTTACGTTTTATTTTTCAAATCACTATTAGACAATTAACTATCTATAAAACGTATTGCTTTTTACACTTAATAATATTAATTAAGGTGATCGTCGCTAGTGAAATTGCAAGAAATATACGTGTGATCTTACAATTGTAATCTTACAATCATTGTTATCTTACAATTTCTCTCAGAGACATAATATACAAGCTAGTTTTACCATTGTTTTCACTAGTGTCAACTGCTATAATAATTGCATCGAGCTTTAATTTTGTTCATAAAAAGTATGAATTAGTAGGTTTTGTACTTCAGATGTTATCTAACATAATCAAGTTTTGACTTTAGTAAAACTAGTTCCAATCAATTATCTTTGTAATAGGCCATAGATAATACTCGAGCTATAAGCCTACTTGAACGTTTAGAAAGGTCCAACAAAGAGACAAAAAGCAATAAGTGTGCGATAATAAGTACTACGTAAACTTACACAGAGTTGAAAGGGGTATTAATGTTTTACTGCATCTAACAAAGATTAAATATAAGAATTAAACATCATCCGATACCGCTGCGCGCTATCTAGTTATTGTTAATAACAAGGCACGTAGTTGTGGGTAAAGTTAAAAAAGAAATGTTTTGATCAATGCGAATGTTTGCCCTAAAAACACAGTTTCACATAGTTTTTCTTTACGTAATCACTGCTTTGCAAAACAAACTCTTTTTAAGTGCTTTTAAACCATACGAGCTGCACAACGAGCGTTAACGGCAAGCGCAAATGTGTATTTGTTCTGATTAAATCCAGCTTGAAGCAGATTTTTAAGCTAGAAATAAAATGACAGAACTGTATTTAATTTTATTTAAAACTATTCCTTTTTAACATAATGATTACAAGAAGAATAAAGTAAAGTTTAACAACTTTAAACCATAATGAGTTCCTTAGCTAAATAGCCAAGATGGAATCTTTATAATTTCGTTATGACCGCCCTTCCGCCCAACTGTACATCTGTCTATGCGTCTGTGTGTCGGTCTGTACGTCTATCGAAAAATTATTAAATTTAGGTTATTAAAATTGCGTTTTTAATGTAAAATTAACAAAAAGAAACAATAAAATAAAAAAGAGAAAATATATATAAATTTAAAAAAATTAAGACAAAATAGACAAGCAAACAAATAATGAAAGCTCTTTCGAGTTCTCTTTTTTAACGTTTTGCTTTTGTTTTTACATTATATAAATTTTACTCTTTATATTTTTTCACAGACTTGAGTTTTTCATACTGGATGCCTTATAAGAAAATAGATTCCTAAGGAGTAAGCTCTAAAAATAAAAATAAAAACTCTTTCGAGTTAATCTTTTTTCGTAACGCTTTTAATCACTTATCCCCGGTTTCTCGAACGTTGATTAAATTCATGTCAACTTAACATAACAAATATAGACCGCTCATTGGTTAAAGATAATCGATGACCAACTGGCAACCAATGAGTGTTTTGTATTTGCTATGTTAAGTTGACATGAGTTTCACATTAAATCAGTTATAGATAATGAGAGCTCATAAAGTCATAAAATTGTGTTTTTATAAAAAAAAAAATCAAACATTTATTTTGCAGAAGACACGTTTATAAATTTTAGGGATATACAAGTTTTTGCCATAGCTTTGTTTTTCATATTATTTTTAATAATTACTTTAAATTACCAACTTGTATTTGTTTTCGATTTTAAGTTGTCAGTATTTAAAGTTCTAAAGATTCTTTACCATCAAGCAGTTTTTACCTTTAGTTTCCATTGTACTGTTCCACCAAGTACTTGACCGATAATTATTTATAGTTCTCAGGAAGATTATTTTTTTTTAAATACCGTTATTTGTCTATTCGTGGAAATCTTATTGGAAAACTTGAGAACTACCGGGTCAATTAACATGATTCTTACTTTTAATATTGATATAATTTAAGACTTAAGGCTATAAGACGGAATCAATTATTAGCCTTCGTCAGGGCTGTGCATTTTCATCGCTGGGTCTCAGTCGTCGGACAAGTAGACGCTGCCAAAGGTACGCGGTACCAATACACATTCTTCTTCTTCATCCTAGCATTATTCCCGGTATTTTATTTTACCCAGGGTCTGCTTTATTACTCTTATCCGGATTTGGCAGGTTACTAGTTTTTACACAGAGCGATTGCCATCTGACCTTCGCAACCCTAAGGGCTAACTAGCAACTCATTGGATAAGAGCAATTTACTTATCAAGAGTTAACGATTATTATCAGATGTTATGTGATAACAACCGGGACCGACAGCTTAACGTGCTCTCCGAGGCACGGTGGGGATACCCACAGACAAACGCCCAGACCGAGATAGAAATTTTAACAAACATCTGCCCGAGCGGGAATCGAACCCGCAACCGTCGAGACTTAAGGCAGACATGCTACCCACAACGCCACTACGGTGTCCAAACCAATACACATTATATATACATAATTGTCATGAAAGTTAACAAAAGATATTCATAATAACAATTTCACGCCGCAGTATGAAAGCGTACATTAGTTTAAATAGAATTAAGTAGGTAGCAACCTTGAACACTACGCAACAAGAAATGTACTATGTACTATGTGTAACTAGTACAAAGCAATATCCTAAAGTCCTACATTCTATTGTACATCGATTTAGCATAACAAAGATGAGTTATGCGATTGACTCATAAATTAATTTCGCTTGAACCAAAACGTTGATAGCTATCAAAATTTGACACGTTATACACTTAACCCACTTAATGTGTATACTTGAACCCCAACTTACTCTTAAGCAGAAAACAAAAGGGGGTTTGAAATTAGTTCTGCAATACCATAATCTTTGGGTCTAACAGACCCGTATGCCATTATTGTGATTTAGAATGCGGCTGTACTGAGAATGTGGACCAATAAATTAGATCTCAATCAGCTCGCAACCGCCATTAGTTATTGGCAATTCACGTACACATGCACAAAGGTCTTTAGCTGTATCAGGTGTCAGAATAATTTGATGTCCTCTATATTGAAATGACATTAATAGATATATACAAAATATAACTTTATTTGACTAAACACGCTTGAAAGGTAATGTTACTCGTATTATCACCATTATGGTAACAGATCTTGGTAAACAGGACATTTTATAATATCTAAGTAGGAATATCTGTACTAATACTTTTAGTCTATAATTTTGAGACCGAAGCCTTAGCCTTTTCTTGCCCAAGTTTCATTTTCGGTGATGTCTTTGGCACTATAAAACAATTACGCTTATTTGTAAAACTTACTTACATTAATATCATCAATAAATAATACAATGGAAGACAACTTTGTGTTCTATACCATAGTAGTGTAAAACCTATGATGAGTGCTAATGATTTCTAATGAATAAAATTTAAAAAAATCCTTTAACAGTTGTAGTAACCTGGTAAGTCAGCTGGTACGAGAAGAAAAAAATAAATTATGAAACATAAAATTCATATACTAAATAATATTTTTATCATCAAAAAAGCATATTCGAATAGCGGAAATACAGATGACTTGTTCGAAAATAAATATCTTCGATATCACTTTTATCGTTGGTATCCAAGGATTTTATAAATGATTTCTCATGTGAAAGCGAGAACGGAATGTCTTTCATTGTTTATGCATGAAGTTGTTATTTAGCAGCGTATCCCTGTGTATCCATATCACTACTGCATGAGTAAACTTATATGCAGTTCTTTTACGTTACCTACCATACTATTTACTGAACTTACTTCGAACTAAAACTCCGTATGTATTTTTAAAGAAATAAATAGTACTTTCTGCTGTAAAATAGATTTTTGTGGTCTCAATTTTTTCTTTTTAATCGTAGGTTCTATAATTGTTATAACTTAACCTTTATGGAAATGTGGGAGTGTCCATGTAGAACCAGACTCTTATGCTAAAATGTAAATTTGTTTCATATTTTTAGCCCAACCATAATGTTGGCTCTATAAATTTTTTTTTTTTTAATATGTGTTTACATATAGTGTATAAAAATGTAATGAAACAATATAACATACAAAAATCAAGGGTTATAACTTCTGAAGATTCATCAGGCTGTAGAACCCTTCAGTGTACACTATACAAGACATCACGCGCTTGGGCTGTATTTGAGCTTGTTTCGGGCTTAAATACGAAAATATAAATTGAGTTTTAAGTAATGTAATCCAAATTTGATACAATTTAATAGTAGGCGAAGCTGTAAATTTGGGAAAGCCTAACTTTAAGGTCATCAAGACCATATTTCGTCTTGTAAAGGGTTAGATGTTTAGAAGGGTTTGATGCGTATAAATAGTGGGTGTCATCGAATTTTAGTAGTAGTAAAGCGTTACTGTTTTCGTCATGAATAGGGAATGCGGGAAGAACACTGGTCATACAGACTTACAGAGTATCAACGTGAAGTAGAAGTTTTCGTATTTTTATGTGCCCGTCGATGGATTCAGTGAGCGTAGGGGGACTAAAAATTCCTTCTTTTTCCCTGTTGTCTCATCTTATTCCAAATGGCTATACAAGGGGTCTCTGGATTTTTTTATCAGGCAAAATATTTGCTTATTAAAAAGTAATGCAAGCAGGATATTTCCAAGCGCAAGAAAAATAAATTATTGGAGGCCAAAGATTGCGTTGTTATTTGTGATATTCCGTTATTATACGGCGTGTCTTCGTTTGATCACGTTCTATTATAATTACGGAGAAATTGTAAATATAAATAATATCATTGTGATTAATTATGAGCAATATCTGTATGTTTAATCTTAATAGAAAGCTTATTCTGTTTGATTTATGTATATAATGACTTGACTGACTCTTGAACGTGACCTAAGCACGTTCTGGTAAATATTAGTAATGACGAAGAAATTGCCTGTTTCAGAATACTTTTCATATATGTATTTTTATTATATAGATTTATCGTATATTTTATGTCCCGATTTTCGTAAATAATTCGTTTTTCGTCGTTTCGTATACACGTGGTGGCTCGTTAACCTATCGAGGATTCAGATTGATCAGCCGGCTGGCCTGTCAGCTTGCGATTTTGACAGAATTAGTCTCACTACCCCGCCTAACTTTAAATATTATTTTTCGGTGTATAAGTGACTTAATTTTTTGAAATTTTATTGTTTATAATAAAATATATTAAATTTTACGCTACACAGAAAGCTTAAAAAAGTAATATCGTCTTTTACCGCGATAAAAACGAGTTGTCAAATGTCACTTAGTTTTATGAAACAGAAAGTTGTAATCTCCGTTTTTGTAAGCATTTTTATTGACGGTAAGTGCATTTTCGTCCAAAGACTAGTGTTATTTATGTTGGTCTAGAAACGATAAAGCTATTTCTATAACTGGACTTTTATCTTTTATCGTATTTATCAAAATTTTCAAGCTCGAATATGGATAGCACTTATACGCTATTTTCAAGTATTTCTTCTACAAATTCAATTATATACGTTTCAAATACTCTACATAGACGCAATTATAGTATTTACATAAACAAATAACTATGCTTGTCCCCGAAAAAAAGAAGAAATCATTCAACAAAAAATACGGAAAACTTCAGTATTTTGTTGTACATATTTACCAACAATTGGCTTGCTGTCATTCAAATTTCAATATAGAATTATATGCTTTATTTTTATAGTGTTTTGTCTCATAATAGTATATCATTATATATTGACAGCTGGAAACATTTTGTTTAGTTGTTCACAGAATAAATTCTACAGGGCGGGTGGAAATTTTATCGATATCGATATATAATATTATTTAATTATTTTATAGACCATTATTTGTTTTGTAATTTATCTAATCATCATCCATGATCATGATTCATTATCAAATATATATATAGAATAATAATAATGGATTATAATTCTTTTTCTTTTGTCTTTTTCTATAAATATATTTCCTAAGAATACAAATGTCGCTCGCATTGTTTGTATGGCGAAGATTACGAGGGAGAACTACTGTTCTCCCGCTGCTATACCGTATACCGTATATACCTATAACATTGACTAGATATGTATAAGATACTCATAAATGAAATTTTTTACTCGAGAGGATTCGAAGCATTCACCGCAACCTATGAAAGAAGGAAATGTAAGTAGGAAATGAGAACAAAAAAATTAGGGACTGGTGGGAGATTGAGCCTACGGCGCTCTCACTCATCGCACGAAAGGAAACAGTTCTCTTATTACCTAACGCCTGATTTTCTGTGAGACGGTCGTACTCCCTCAGTCGAGCCGGCACAATTTATGATGGGACAAGCATAGCTCTCCTACTACTAAAGGCCATTAATGATTAGCTATTATTTAAAAATTTTAGCATGGTTTTATTTTTAGTATAGCATTTTATATACTGTTTGCAGAAAAAATGCCCGACGGTCTACTTGTCTTCCTTACGCATTACAAATTTAAGCCTATCTTTTTTGATTTTGGAGAACCCATCTACCTTACGCTTGTAATCACTAGCTGCGCCACTCGATTCGGAAATAACTGCGGCAGCGCTATGGTACGGATGAAGAGAAGGTCGCATTCACCACTTTAGCCATAATATAATAGTAAGTTTGAAAAAACTAACGCGTGTAATAAAGACGTGCTAATTACATTAATTTATTTATTTCAAGAAGAACTTTTGACGAATAACGCCTAATCATACTTGAATTGATCACAATGAGGACACAAACCATTATATTTTCTTACCGACCTTATTCAAAAGGGTTTTTTCTATAACTTTTTGTTATATGTTATATATTTCTTTTGTTTTATTTTTATTAATTCTTTCTTTCTATTTAAGACTTCTGTATTCGGACTTCGGGCTGTGAATTTCCGATGAAGACGAGACCCTGCTGGAAAACAATGAATTGTGATTAGATGACGCCGTTGAAAATCGTAAGGGGTGGCCGGCTGTAGGAAGGCCAAGACCTTAAGTTTAAGTGATTTTCGATTTCTTTCTTCTTCTTCTTCTTTCAGTAAGGAAGATTTTTTTAAACCGGAGCCAGTTTAGCTGCCGGCTTTTTATAACTGTTCTACCTAGGATGACAGCATCAAACAGACAATAATTGTAAATCAAATAAATGGGAACGCTATCAGAATTTAGCCACCTCCAATTGCAACAACTCATGCTGGTATTGACTAGATGCTTGAGTCGCAATTGCCAAAGCCATAGCAATGTACTAAGAAAATCAAAAAAAAAATCAAACAGTTTTAAAATCATGACTAGTATACGATAACTTAATAAATTCTACGAAATTTATAATTTTGTTATATGTACAGATTATGAGAATCATAATTATAATAGTAAATAAAAAAAAGAATTTTTATAACAATGTTTTTCATTTATACACATTTACTAGAATTAAATTATTTTCGAATAATATTGTGGAATACACTTTTGAAAGACAATGTCGTTTGCGTCCGTGGGCTATTCTAGATACCCACACGTGTCTCTTGGGTAGCGTTAAATGAACAGCACCTTCAAGTGGTAGGTTTCGGCCGTGGTTTTTCATTACTCTCTTGGCAAAGCCATGCCGCTAAGTGATTTTTGTCGCCTTTCGTCATGATGCCTTGAGTAGCCATCCTGGAAGTAGAGTCTAGGCAGTTGCATGGTGTTGCTGACCGGTATCGGTACTACTTGGTGTCTGTACTATGCGACTATTCGCGGAGGCTAGCAGGATCCGAAACACGGTATTCCACTGGCTGACCGCATCCAGTTGGCGAGGTTAAGTAGCTACGACCGCTATCTGGTGAAATCTGTGTATATTTACTCGCCACCTGAACTCGAGCAAATGTTGATACAAGTCAGCCGAGTCGGATGAGATGCGGCATTTCTTTGTCTCTAACCCTTGGCAGCACATATGATTCTCTTCAAAGACCCGGCGTGCTGCGCAGATGGTGTTTCTGAAGGATATTAAAGGCTATGGAATTTGTCGTTATATATTCTGATGGCTTACTTTATGCGAAAGCGTGCCCTTGGTTCAACTCTCAAGCGTGATAGTGCCGACGCACATAAGCACTGAGCCTACCAGAAGTGTGTGGATGCTCGAGCCCGTAATGCGTCGAATGTCTTGATACTGAAAAGACTCTTTAATAGTTTTGCCAAGTCTAGCAAATGTGCCCTCCGTAGGCCCGCTTGAACCATATCGGCCACATTGGAGCTGGACAACCTTCTTACCCATCTTACTCGTCTCTTTTCTTTTGGTCTCCTTTACCGCTATTGCAAAAGTCAGATGGTTCATTAGCTCACACCGCCAAAAGAAAGAAAGCAGAACTATTTGCATTTCTAGTTGCGAAGAATTACCAATTAGATGCCGCTGGTAACTGCCTACCTTTGCTACCTCGTTGTGACTCTGTAATGTAAGAGATACATATTCGGCAAAAAGAAATATTCCAAATACTCAGCACTCTAGATCTGAATAAGGCTATGTAACCTCGAGATATTAGTTATTAAATCTCTTCTGCCAAGTAATTTCACTAGCGTACAGTGCCCTTCAAACCGGAACACAATAATGCCTAAGCACTACTATTTGGCGGCAGAATATTTGACACTGCGGTGGAACCTACCTAGCCGATCTCTTGCAAGAAAAGAGCTACCACCAGTGTGACTGATTGCACTGGTGGAATAATCTCTGCTGTGACAGAAGTTATCCCAACAGCGGGCGATGAGGTCGACACATCCTGAGTGAGCGGTCGATCAGAATAGTCATAGATAGCTGCTCTTCTGACCTTTTGGCTATTAGTGCTGGAGTTTTTAGGGGTCAATTCTCTCTGTTACTCTTTTCTTACTACACATTAATGATTTGGTCGTGCCAGGCATAGTCGGATACGCTGATGACAGCACAGTAACGGTGAGATACCTTTCTAGTGCAAGAGACGATGGGGACACAGTACGATCCTTAAGAGAGGTGGAGCAGACAAATGTGACCTAAAGCCGAGTCTCCCAGGGGGGTGACGATAATCTGGTCGCTTTTAACATCTCCAAAATACAGGTTTGTCTGTTCTCCGCAAAAGGAGTCCTTTCGAGCTGAATCCTTCCTTCCGTGGTGAGTCTATAGAATTCACCGGCCGCATTAAGCTTCTTAGCATGGAATTGTGTGCTAACCTCAATTTTGGCGTCAGCCGAGTCTAAAGCTCAAATCGCGGCCAAAAACCTGGGCATTCTCAACAAGGTGACGCGGTACTTCACGCCTAGACAGCTTCTGACACTATATAAAGCTCAAGTCCGGCCCTGCATGGAGTACTGTACCCACCTGTGGGATGGTTCAGCTAAATACCAGCCTGCCGCACCGTCGTAAAGTCGCTTGCTTGTCAGGTATCTATAGACTCTACTTCAGGGAGTGTGCTGATGAGCTCCATACACTTATACTGCCATCGCCGTTCTTCTACCGGGACACCAGGCGCATTGCGGGGTGCCACCCATATCTGGTCGATATACCCAATATTCGAACTATGCGCTTTCGTTCCTTATTCATAAGGCGCACGGCCAGGGATTGGAATGCTCTTCCAGCGTCTGTAGATAGGTCTGTGTCTTAGTACATAGGCTTCTCATGAGTTAGCTCGCTCCAACGTAGACCTTCTCCCTCGATGGAGGTCAAGAGCTTACCGTTATATATGAATAAAAAAAAAAGCTAATGGGCCTGACAGCATTCCTGGCATTGCCTTGTGGTCATGTGCGCCAATGTTGTCTTCTCTTCTAACTCGCCTCTATCGACAGGTCATGTTCCGAAATAATCTGACGAAGCAGCAAAAGCAAATCCTCTCCCATATGCTGGACGAAGATGAAACCAAGTATCTAGTTGACAATAGACTACCGTTTGAAGCTCATATTCGCATAAAAAAGCAGCATTCTTTCTGAGAAGAATGTATGCTATGTTGGGCAGATCGAATAAATCTTAAAACCGTCTTTGCAAATGAAGTCGAAGTCTCTTCTTTCGTACACCTGCGACTCACTTACGTCGTCGGGTGAGTCCATCGATTAAAATGTGTTCGGAGCCTTGCCTTCATATCTCTTTTTATCTGATTCTGTATTGCTGTTGGCCCTACTGGCCTTGACAGCATCACCGGGTGGGGGCTTAAAGTTGATTTCGTCCATAGGTTGCCTCCTGTGAGATTGAACTGGAAATCTATGGACGTCGTCGGAAATGGAGGCGCAAACTAATCGATGGACTCCCTTGACGGGGTGAGTGCGTCACAGGTGTGCGATACAAGAAAGAAACTTTGACTTCATCTGCGAAGACAGTGGACCCCGTCCTCGCCAGCGAAGGCGGTGTTGTGTGCGTGTCTATGCTATCTATATCTAGTTGGTTTGTCAACTCTGTTTTAATAAATACTAGCCTGTCTAAGCAGAGGATCGGGGTTGGAGATAGTTTGATTGAAATAGGTTTGCGATAAACGCTTCGAATCGAATCGATTTTAAAACCTTTATGGAGACTTGCACGTTACATGGGCAGCGCGAGAACATTCGTAAGAAATGTTTTTCGGTCATGTGCATGCGAAAAACCAGGGTGTACGCAGACTTTGTACAATGTCACCTTATTTATTTATATTTATAAGGGACAATTTACTCCTTCTGCCCAACATCGCATACAGTCTGCCCAGAACGAAACCTGCTTTATTGCGTACCATGTGGATATGATCTTCAAACGATAGTCAGTTTTCTAGTATGACACCTAGGTATTTGATTTTATCTTTCTGCGGGATAGAACGGTCAAATAAAGTGATGACTCTAGGTAGACCGGATCGCCACTAAGTTCTAATGCGAGGTTTGTTGAATAGGCTTCCTACGCTTTTCTCTGGATTGAATTCAATCCTCCAAGATTTTAAACCATTTGCCTTGGGCATCGGCTGCGAATTGGAGACGCTTGGTTAAAGCAGAAGCAGATACAGACGTGTCGTCCGCGAAGAGTGAGATATAGATATTGTTGGTCTGTCTAGGTATGTCGTTTATATATAATAAATATAGAAATGGAGCTAAAACGGAACCTTGTGGGACTCCATCCCTTTTAAGACGAAGTGAAGACAGAATGCCTTCTACTCGATAACGAAAAGTTCGATTTGATAAGTATGATGAGTCTATCTGGCAATCCTGGACGATAAAGCTTAAAAGTTAAGCCAGTGTGCCAGAATTTATTGAAAGCCTTAATGACGTCAAAGAAGAGAGTCCCAGTCGTATTTGTTCGCGCACGGGTGACGCCCTTTAAAATGTGCTCCGTTATCCGGTGGACCTGGTTAACGCACAAATGATTTTTACAAAAACCAAACTATTCATCTATTACCACTAAAATCATCATGTTTTTGATTCTTGCTAGCAGGATTTTTGTAGACTTTCCCAAGAGAGAGTATGCTGATCAAACGATAACTCGCGGGTTGATTCCTTGGTTTACTGGGTTTGTGAATACCGATAACTATGGCCTCTCTTCACTGATCAGGAAATGAGCATCCTGATAGTAGAGCATTGTAAATAGGAAATAGGAGATTCAAAATTTGAATCGGGAGCCTTTTCAAAATCTTATTGGTGATGGGATCAGGACCTGGAATTAAAAATTTTATATTTACCTCTACAGCGATGAGGATTAATGGTTCGTCCGCAGGAGCTATGGAGACCCTACTTTCAACTTCGTGTTCACCTTAAATAGGCGCTCGGTTTCTATTGGCCTATTGTCCTAGCTAAGCACTTGGCCTTGTCGACTCTGTCGTTTCGGATAAGTCTACTTATGGATCGCGAAAGCTTCGTGGTTCTTAAGAAAATCGCAAACTAGCCCAATTTGATCAATAAGACCTTTGCATTCTAGTGGCTTGAGCCATTGAACCTAATAATTTTATCTACGATTGCGGTTACGTTACCTATTTGCGGATCTCTGATTTGAGCGGTGAAAGCGCTTATTTCAGCCATATCGATTTGAGCTATGATCTTGCAGACAAGCTGTAAGTAAGTGGTAGATGAGCCTTGAATGATGGAGGGATTAAATTGTTAAGGCGCAAGGTTGGGAGTACCGACAGTAGTCGTCGTAGTTTTTCCGTCCGTTGCATCGAGCTTATTCCAAACTGGAATGGCTTTCTCGGCTAGGTCTTGTACTTGATCACCCCCGCCGGTGACACTGTCAAGGCCAGTAGGGCCAACAGCAAAACAATCGGAAAAAAGTTACTCTAAATCACATTTTATATTTTAAAGCAAGATTGCAGCTGAATTTACCCTAAATTTGATATGTAAAATAATAGATATAGTTTATAAACTGTTTGCAATTTGCATAAGCATTTAGTCGTCATCGTTAAAAAACTTTGTTTCACCAGGCAAAGACTAGGAATTTCGGGATTTAGGACAGACTTGGAGGAGAACGAGCATTTTAGAATCTTAGCACCGCTATAGTTCGCTGGATGGTCTAACAAAGAATAAAAAGATTGTAAAACTGACATCGGTGGCAATGCCAATGAGTAGTTAATTTTTGTTTGTAAAATAAATCTAAAATAGAATAAAATAAATCTTTTATATGTAATGCAACATAGGCATTTTATTTATTTATTTATACACTTTATTGTACACCACATAAAAATACACAATCTCAAGAAGAGGAGAAAAAAATACACACAATATGGGAGTACAAATGGCGGCCTTATCGCTTAAAAGCGATCTCTCCCAGGCAACCTTTGGGAAAGGAGAATTGTCGTTATATAATTAGGCAGGTCGTGCCGGTATAATAGACATACATACCAATAGTTAAACACGAATACATAGACTTAGGCATGTTTATGTGCATAATAAATAATTCTAATTATAATAATTCCAAACAAAAAATAATGTTATTTTGAGAAAATGAGAATTGATATAAAGAAAACCAAATTTTATATAAACAATTTTATTTATAAATACAGAAGAAAATCCTGTACGAAAATATATTGTTTATCGACAATAGTGTTCGGCACTACATGTCAATATAACGTAACCTAAATTTTCGTAAAAAATGCAATGTTTTGATAACATTTTTTTGCTTTATTTATATGAAAACTACCATAAACGTTTATTTGAAACTGATAACTATTTATTCATAATCAATATTCACTACAATTCAACAAAAATATAATTAGATTTTGCATAAAAAAATAATATAAATCAGGACTTTATAATTTGACCTACTCGTACTTTATTTACCATTTTTCCATATTTTATTGATTCAACATCAAAATTTTATCTAAAAGATCTAAAGATCGATAGTTTACCAAGTTTTTCATAGTTTTTTTGCAGTCAATTATTCATCTAAATATAATTTCAATAACTGTAAACATGTGACACGTACACGACAATTCTGATGTAGGGAATCAAGTTTCAAAGTAGTTGTTGTAAATATTTTATCAACTGAGTCTACTATAACGCACTATTTTTTCGAAGCACAGTTCTTTCTGCATTCATTGCATAGGTATTCATAATACTTATGAATATGATAATCATTTTATTTCAATATAAATACGTCACAACAATTCTAAATGTTTCAACGCCATGAAATAATCTTACTGTAATGATGACTTTTCTGTATGGTATATTTCCAATAGAGAAACTTTTCATAAATCTTAAACTTATCACAGAAGATGGATAAGTCGTCTGGATTTTTTTATTTATGCGTTTATCTGAAATGCGAATCCAAACCGAATAATCTCGCGCGTTTAAGCAAAAGTGACAATGACATTTGTCATGTATCAAAGGGTTAAAAAGAGATTTTTGACGTGAAGCGTCAAGCTATTTATAACGGCCAACTATTTTATTGTTTGCGGCAATTTCAGTTTTAGATATAGAATTTTACAAATTGACGTTTAAAAGCAACAGCTGAATAAATCTGGTTTTAAAATATTTCTATACGAATTCATTGGCAAATTTAAATGTATACGGATTAATACCTAAAAATTAAACGTTTTCAGATTTAAATCGTTGAATAAATTTGTTTTAGTTGTATTGAAACGGTTACGGGTTTTTTATTGTTTTCACATACTTTTATAATGAAAGGCTTAAATTATACTTCGCTAGATATATAGTACATATTTGTTTTTATATTTTCATTTATTTCAAAATGAGGCAGGCAATCAATTCACCTGTTTTTTATTGTATGTTTCACGATAACTTTAGTGAGAATGAATCGATTTTGATGATTCCATTTATGTTTATTAAATAGAGTAAGCTTGATAAAATTTGGTCATGGCCTAGTTACTTGTGAAGAGCTCTCAAGATAAAAGACGTATCTCCTCCAAAAATAAAGATATTGTTTTTTTATACCTGTGTGTTTTAGGGTTGAAGTCTATAAGTTGGTTTTATTTATTTGAAAATTCAATGAAACAAAGCGATACTAAAGCGAAGGGATTTATCGTGGGAAATAAAGGAGAACAAGGCGATGGTTGACTAATTAGGTAACTTCAGGCGCGGTCGTTATATTCGTCGGATGCGTGGCCGGTTAAGTTGCTTCATGTGCGGTCAATATATGGATGGGTGACCGGTTAAGTAGCTAGGTGAAACCTGAAAAAAAATCCAATAAGTACGTATTGCATAAATAGAAACAAAAATCTTTTCATTAAACAACGCCAGAATAAACGTGAAGTCGGTAGCTTGTATTGGTCAACAACTTGGTTTAACTACATTATCGTACAATTTGATGCAGTAAAGTCACCAAATTCGATCGACGGTAAGCCGCAATCATATTTCAGTCGCCAAGGAGTCGTGCCAGCCATTTTACAATTGCAAACTATATGCACTTTTGCCTTGAACCTATTTTATTGACTTTATCGCAGTTAGCCAGCATCGAATCCATAAAATCGTCCATACCCGAAGATTTCATCTAGAACATAATATATCTTTTGAAATGGCATACACAAAGAAGAGGACGTAACAGAAAGACTGGCCTCCTTGAATACTTATATACATATATACTATTTTATGTATAAAGTTCTTGTACGTCTGTACTTTCTTGTACGTCTGTTTTATACTAAACACTAATGAACGGATTATGTGTTACTAGCTGCCAGGTTGAGGTTCAGCTTCTAATTCGTGAAGCATAATTAGATAAAAATAATTATTTATTCGTATCTTAAAATTAATTCGAAACAAAATATAAATAATCCTTCTCAAACAATTATAATTATAATAAATAAGAAAACTCATCCAACAAAACGGCTGAACAGATTTGAATGAAATTGGCCAAAAAGATAATAAGGATTAGGTTGAAAGAGTTTATTTCCCATAAAGAACAAAAATTCACTTACATAGGAAACTTAATCTTATAACTTAAATGTAGTTTTACGAATTTCGTTTAGGATTAAGACATAGAATTCTTTTTAATCCGATATATGAGATGTCACGACAGCTATAATCAAATTATGCTAAAACTGTGTAAGCCATCACTAAAACAAATATCTTTTTTGATTACTCTGTAAAACTCGCGCGGACGAAGTCAAAGAAAAATTAGTACAGAGCATTTTAATTTAAAAATAACAATAACAAAACACAGAAAGAAACTCTTTAGCTATTATAAGTTATACAGTGTAATATAAATTCATTCTCACGCACCGTTAGAATAACCTTAACATTATTTTGCTAATTCATGAATACAATACACCTACATATTATAAATCGATAATCTGAAAAAGTATTGAATGGATTTTCATGTGGTTTTCACCAATAGGAAGAATGATTACTGAGGAAGCTTAGGGTATAATTCATTGAGTTTTTGTATAAATTGCTTGACATAAGACGATAATTGTTAAAATGACGAACCTACCTTAAGCGCCACAGATCGCGCATTCGATTGCCGCTTGGAGCAGATGTTTGTATTGACCATACAGGCATGGATTCCTTGTCATTGTATATGTTTCCAAACCCTGACACACAAGTCAAATTGTAGCCCAAGCCCTCAGATGGCTCTGATTTTCTGGTGACAATAATTATGATACAAAACTGATTTCAAACAGAAAAAAATGTACACCTTGTTATATGTGTAATGAAAAATGTTTTTTTTTATATTCCAAAATCTTCTCTAGAATCGAGTTCGTTCGCCAGTCCTAAATATTATACGGAAGGGACTGTTATTATGTATGGTGCATTTATTGTGTTGTCCAAATTGATTATTATTGACTTTTATTGGAACTACGATATCATAATGCAATATTTTCTTATTTCAATGACAATAAAATGAAACATTAATGATGATGGCTATAATAAATAATATTTAGTATTATGCTGGATCAATGAAAGAAGAAAATTTAATTGAAAATGGCAATTTAGTTTATGACAAAATACAGTAAATTAATCTACTTTAAAAGCGTATTTCGTTTTAATTATTTAAAGCTCTTTTTTAACTTTCAATGTTTGTGTGTATGTTAAGAGCAAATCTTGCAAGCCTAATTTGATCCACATCCTGGAGTTCAATTGAGTTGAAATTTGGTATACCTATATAACTTGCACGGCATTACATTAATTAATTGAGCTTCTTTTATGATGGAGTCGGAAGTTGGTCACAGAAATCACTACTTAGTATAAAACAAAGTCGCTTTCTCTGTCCCTATATCCCTATGTATGCTTAAATCTTTAAAACTTCACAACGGATTTTGATGCGTTTTTTTAATAGATAGAGTGATTGAAGAGGAAGGTTTATATGTATAATAACATCCATTAAATAGTGGAGAAATACTGTTATTTTTTATTCCAAATTTAACGCGTGTGGGCCACGGGCAGTAATTAATAAATCAAAACTACTGGATCGATTATAATCATTTTTTCAGTGAATGACATAGGCAATATATTTTACACCCGTGTGAAACCGGAGCGGGCCGCTAGTTGTATATGAACACAACAAGATAGCGTCATCGTGTTTGGGCTTTTAAGAACGGTCTCGATAACTACTGTGCCGGCTATAGATGACATTCGAGATACCGGTGATGGTGACGGGACGCAATTTTTTACGCATTTCTTTAGTATGGATATCAAGTTAAAGCATTTGCTGATAAGGTGATGGTACTACTACATACTACTTAGTGCACGGCTAAGCAGTAAAACTTAACGGGTCGTTTCTTAGCTAATATGAATCTTAGTAATCTATCTATCAATTAATCTACTAATAGTGACAAAAAATGTGAAAAAGAAGAAGTCTTGTAGAAACCGACAACAGTCAACTGTTATTGGCGGAAAAAAAAAACAAAATGGCTGACTCGGGATGACCCTCAAAATCCTAGTTGGTCAAATCAGTCTGAAAGTCTTTTAGTCGGATTACAAATCATGCAAATTAATTTTTAAACTACATAGCGATAACTAAACAATAAAAAAAAATCTTGTCGATTATAAATAACTTGAACTTGACGTAAGTAAATCTAAGAAAAAAGTGTGTTTATCAGCTCCATTAAACATTGTAAAACATTGGTTTAAAATTTTATATTTCAAAAAAATATTAAATTATTTGTAGTATAATTTACATAAAGCACTAATAAAGCCAATTATTTACCATATGAGTATTCAAAAGCCATGTTCGCGTGTACATTCAAGTGCAGAAATGTAACCATATTTTTTTTAGCGAGTGGCTGACCACTTGAACTCTCGTCCGCTAGTTTCATCGCTCATATTACCCTTTGCATTTAAAATACATCATAATTTTGAAAATATGCAATATGTTAAGGGCGAAATTATTTATGTACTTATATTTATATATTAACGTTGTAAAGTTGTGATTATCAATGAAAAAGTTCACCGCATAAGATCCTCTTCAAATATAATGTCGTTAAAATATTATAAACTATTTATATTGTTTATTACGTATGGTCTAGATTTAGAATATTAACGTTACGTAATTTAACAAACGATTATCAGGTGATCTAAAATTGAGCCACTTCCATACAAAGGCTATTGTGTACGACATTATTGTCAGTGTCCAAAATAACTTCTATGTCATCTATAAAGACCTATTCGAGGTCCATTTTGATATATGTATATAGTCACTACTCTTTTGGACATAGAGGTCACAATGCAATGTATTGTCAACCCGATCTTCGGACTACTCTACCTGAGGATAACAGAATAGAGAACGCTTTTCATCGCTTCATCAAATACTCTATTGTCATCCATTTACATTAATAGTTTTCGATCACTTTACAAAGAGTGACCGATCAAGTAGAACGATATATAGCTGTTTACGCCTCAATGTATAGATATTGTCAGTTTGGAATTTACTTTTCACATATATTTGTATATCTATTAACAGTATATATATAAATACTCTCACTACTACAAATAAAATCGATAAGTCCTTATGAAAAACAGAGAAGCACGAATTTAAATTTTAATAGTGGCTCCTTTATTCATCATCTCAAATCTAATTTACGAGATACTTGGAGCGTGATAGAAAATGAAAGTTACAGGAAACCCTATTACCATGTTTTAACACTTTCAACTAATACAGAAATGAGAAATTGTAATGTCTCTGGTGATTTCGTTTACGAATAATATTTGATGTTAATTTCAATCGAAACAAAAATAAATTCTAATGGATTAAATCACATAACTATTTTCAATCGGTTTAGGTACCGACTAGTTTCGGATCCATCGAAGGTAGGTTATGTTCGGATTGTACGTAAGATTTAATCGTTAAATTTTACATTAACTTAAATAATTTTTCACGATAGTTTTAATGATTTTACATATCCACATATGCACAGTACAGCCTAGAAGGCTAAGCATATTTTCAGTTCCGTGTCATAAGTGGTTTTTTAATGATTTTATTTAAGTACGTATACGTCCCAGAGAATAAAAAATCATCGGCTGTCCAAATATACATTAAAACGATGTATTTCCACATTTTGATGCTTCCAGATAATTGATAAACGGTGCGCAATAAATACGTGAACGGGCACGATGCCAAAAACAAAAGTCCTGCCGTAAGTCTAGATTCAAACAATTGGCTCTTATAGTGCTCTTAAGTATTAAGAAACATTCGTGGTGTATTGCGGTCTATTTTCACTACATTGCACATTCCCTATAAAATACGCGCACAGTTACAAATTTTGTATCTGCTATTTGATAGATACACGTAAACAATACAATTAGGAATAGCTGTTTTAGTAAGAAACAAAATCCGATCTCTGTTTATGTTTGTGAAGCAAAACCTAAACATATTAAAAACAAATATGTTTTCTTACCACACGTTCGTGAGAAGTGACTGCTCAGCGTTTCATTTTGCGGGTAGGTAAGGTAAAAGCGGCTAGTGTAGTTTGCCTTCTGCAACAGTATTACCCATTTTCGCATTTGGACTACTTCCAAGTTCTACTTACCATCAGGTGGCGTAAAGGCTGCTCTGCTCTTATGAGCTAGATAAAAAAAATATGCACAATATATAGATTTTTCAAAAAAATGATGGATACAGACTGTTAGTACGCCCTAATCAAGGGTAATTAAAGAGACTAATGATCTGACGACCAGATAAATATTATATAACTGCAAATATAATTCTGTTATATGATTTTTTAATATTGTAAGCGATGCTTAAAGTTATAGGATATCCTTCTTCGCATGATATGATTTTAAGCCCGTTTTGGAAATGAAAGACGAGTGAGGTAGATAATGAGAAACAAAGGTAATACACAAGTAAAGCCAAGGCAATAATCGAGCGTTGTTACTAGCCAATGTGAGACGGTCATAGCCGAGTGCACCTACTGATCGGTAAACGCAACTTTAGGCGCGGTCAGTCACTAGCTGGGTGATCGCATGGTGGTATTTCAACTGAGCTTCTCCGTGCTTCGAAGGGCACGTAAAAAGTCGATCCCGGGTGTTGACAATTTGAGAACAGTCGAAAAGTCAAGTCAGAGGCCTACGGGCGACCTGAACAACTCTGACACTAGGTTGGCCACTAACCACTCGATAAGAAGAAGAACTCTCCAATGTAAAGTAAAACCGTAAATGTTGTGATAAACTTCAATATTATTAATTTCGCATTAATTCGAACCACCACCACAAAATATTTTTAAGTGCTCAATATGTATACGCCATACGAAATACTCTTTGTGTTTCATGCTTTAATACCTCAACGCTAGAAAGGCCGATTCCGCTCCGTAATGCGAGAGCTGCGGTTTCGATCATGAACTCCTTGAGCTGTTGTAGTACCCAAGCCTGGTGCAAGCTAAGATTTGAAAGGGCAAAAAAACAACTTAAACAATCTTGTATACATTAGTAAGTAAGACTTTTATTAATGTGCATCTCGCTCCCATAAATGTGGGGCCGTAGATTATAACTAAACAAAATATATTAAAATCTATTAAGTTCAAAAAGTATACATAGAAATTTAGGATCGCATACAAATGTCGATATATTCCTAGGTGCGTATCCCTATAAATTAGCTGTTTCTGAAAACGAAATTCTTCTTCTTTTTCCTAGAATTATTATTTCCTAGAATTATTTTGCCCAGGGTCTGCTTATTAGTCAATTGGGGATCAAACCCGGGACCGTAGAGACCAAAGGCAGGTTCGTTACCAACACGCCACAACAGTCGTCAGATGAAAATAAAAGTATAGCTTTAATTTATATTAAAAACTAGCTTGTTAAGAGTCAACTGTATTTTCCATCTCCATACTGTAAATAAATCAATCAATATAAGCTATTTACGTAATATTATAATATATTGACAGTTTAATAGCAATGAAGGTTCATTCTTCGATAGGCACTTAAGAAATCTCTTAGAAATAATTGGATAATTTAACGAGCTTCAATAATATTTGAATCCGAATAGAATTTTGAAGAGAAATTAATATTTCAAAATTACTCGGAAGCTATTATTGTCTAAGTACTAATAAAAGTAAAACAGCTATTGATTATAATAATTTAAGTAGGTACATTAAAATTTACACCGTTGTGGCGTTGTAGATAGCGAGTTTGGGTTCATTTTCTGCTCGGGCAGATGATTGTATTGGTCATACAAATATCTGTTTCGGTCTGGGTCCTTGTCCTTGTGGGTCACCGTGTCTCAGAGAGCACATGAAGCTGTCGGTTCCTGTTGTTAAAACATTGATAATAATCGTTAAATCTTGATCCCGGCGTCGGGATGTGACTACCCCATCGCCCGCTGTTGGGATAACCTCTGTCACAGCAGAGATTATTCCACCAGTGCAATCAGTCACAATGGTGGTAGGCCTTTTTTTGCAAGAGCCACCGCACCGCAGTGTCAAATATTCTGCCTCCAAATAGTAGTGCTTAGGCATTACTGTGTTCCGGTTTGAAGGACACTGTAGACTAGTGAAATTACTGGGCAGAGGAGATTTAAGAACCAATATCTCGCGGTTGGTAACGCGTAAGTGGCACTTACTAATGGTGCTATGGTACAAGCGTTCATAGGCTACGGTAACCACTTACCATCACGTAGGCCCTCAGCTTGTTTGCTAACTTGTAACATAAAAAAAGGTTATTTGCTCTTATTTACTCAGTACGAGTTACTGGTGCACCTTTTGGGTTGCGGAGGTTAGATGGGAATCGCTCTGTGTCAAAACTAATTAATAATACTAAAAGCAACACAGGAAACTAAAACCAAAAACTAAATTCAATAAAATATCCATTGCCATAAGAATGTTCTGGAACAGTGTGGGAGCATTAATTACGTACAACGGACACTTCGGCCGTTAACGGACAAAAAAGGAGCCTGCTTAATTAAAGAAATGCTTTGGCCCGCGAATGAATCCTCACGAATGAATTCTCATCCTTTTGCTCTCAATTCAGACAGAATAACTTTGAACTACAGAAAAAAATTTGAAGTGGCATCAAAGCAAAACTTTAGTTTTATTTGTGTTTAAGAAATAGTAGCAGAACCGTGCTTCTCCAAGCACAAAATATGGGCCGGCTCGGCCGAGGAAGTACGGTCCTCTCTCACAAAGTCGGCGTAAATTAACAGAGTATTCCCACCCTCTCAGCTCCCTTCCTTTTTTCGCTTCTTATCCGTTGTCTCCTATCCCTTGGGTTGGTAAAGCAATTGTTTGATACTTCAAGATAACTTCCGTGGTCAGAAGCTAACTAAGTAATAGTTATACACTTGTCATCACATCATTGTGTTGTAAACGTGGCAAGGGCTTTTATTACCACCATGGTAAGAAGGGGTTGGGATTGGTTAGGAAGGGCTTCCCGTTGCCCTCTGGAAAGGAAGTTTAAGTCTCTGGTGTTTACACTCGACACTCCCCTCTCTTTTGTGACATCAAATGACTTTTATTAATATTGCATAAATTATTATAAGAGTAAAGGTTTTCACAGTACATGTGATTCTTGTAGCTTTTATTTACTTTCAGTTCTAAGGGACAGACCATAAAAAAGTAGAACATCGATTTTGCATAAAATATTACGTACATCCTCCGGCTTGTTTGCTGAGAACTTTTTTCATTAATTCGAGATAAAGTTCTAAATGTTTTGTATAGAGACTACACACACACTGTAGTTAGTGTAGTACCCGGCAGGATGCCAGTTTTAATAAAATATCTAGTCTAAACGGGTCCATTTCATTAGATAAATTCTTCAATATGGATGTAATGTTCTCAACATTTCTGTAGATTCTTGTCAAGGACTTTAAATGTTGGTATATTTTTACAAGTTGGTTTATGTAAAAGTCCACAATTTTAATTAAAATAGCTTAGAACATGAAAAAAAGTCAAAGTTACAAAGCTTTGACAGAGATTTCGTTTACCTTCAGTAGAATATTACAGGGCGGCAAACATTCAAAGGAGGAAACGAGTAAGAACTATAAAAAAAATATCATTCCACTAGTGTTTTGTTAAATACTAAATTACAGCGGTAGCGAGCCTGCCTTAAACGCCACAGGTTGCGAGTTCGATTCCCGCTGGGAGCAGTGGCTTATATTGACCACACAGGCATGTGTTCCGGGCTGGGTGTGTTTGTCCTTGTCTTTGTGTATGTTTTTGAACCCCCGACACAGGATGTAACTATATTAATGGGGCCCGTTGATTGTGTAGCGTTTATTATAATTTATTTAGAAATATTTCCTGTGACTTCTTTTTATTAATGTGGGTATGCCAGACGATCCTCTAAAAGCTATCTCCTATCCTATGGGAACATGCTATTTCCCTATGAAAAACCATTCTGTACCCCTGAAAATTGAATTTCACGACAAGCCGATAGTCGAGGAAGTGATATCCTGCCCGCCGATCAGCCCGACGGTTTCAGAGCCATCAGCTATGCGGACATCATGTTTGTGCTGACCTTCGAGGACACCTTCGATAGGGCTAGAGTACAGCCTGGATTGTCAATCGTCGACAGTACAAGACTGAGGCACTATGTTCCATGGACTGCCCAAGAGCACGTCAGTGCAGTCAGTATAAAATAACTAAGCAAAATTGTTATGTTTTATAAATAGAAGTATTTGTATATAATCAAATTTTACGACTCATTGACGAATATCATAAACAAGCAAACCTTTTTATCTTTTATTTTTTTATTATCGAAGGCTGAAAACAAAATATCGTGTTGTCGATGGAATCATATTAGAGCCTAACCCTTATATTATTATTTTCTTGATCAAGGTTTTATCACATATCGATACTTTGGTATTATATTTTTATATAATGAGTCATTCGTCAATGTCTATTCACAAACTAAGTTTTCAAGGACCATTGTGGGGTGTTCGTAGCGAGCCTGCCTTTAGTCTCCACGGTCGCGGGTTCGATTTTCGCTCAGAGCAATTTTTTTTAATGATCTTTCAAATTTCTGTTTCGGTCTGGGCGTTTGTCCTTGTCGGTCTCCCCACAGAGCCAGTGCATGTTAAGATGTCGGTACAGGTTGTTATCACATAACATCAGATGGCAGTCGCTCTGTGTTAAAACTAGTAACCTGTCTAATCCGGATAAGAGTAACAAGCAGAGTCTGGATAGATACCGGAAATATTATCATCCTAGGAAAAATAATCTTTTGAAGTGTTATTAATCTAGGATTTGACTTGGCCGCTTACGTTAAACTGTGACCGCCACATGAACACCGGTGCTAGCTAGAATTCTTACTGCAATTTAAACGTGAAAACCATGTCAAAATTCATTCAGAAAAAAAAAAGAATACAAACAAAATAATTGTACCATTAAAATTATTAGTATACATGTCAAGTAATTCTTGGAAGACTGCCTTCAATTTACTGAGGTTATAATATATATATTTACAAAACATAATAACGCTTCACCTTCCCCCCTCACTTGGCTACGCGACCTTTATTGAGGGTCCGGATATAAGCAAATATCATTGACAAGCACCCGCTTTTCATACGAGGAGGTATCGGACAAGTGATTATCAAACACGATTTATAGATTTTGTTTACTTAAGGGATGTGTAATGATTTCTTCAGGTAATCGTTTGGGGTAAATTATAAATGATTAAGTACTAAATATAATATAAATAATTTCACTAAAAATCGGTCATTCGGGTCGATTCGGTTCATAGAATAGACTTACTTAGGGTATATTAATTTATATATATTTCATTTTTTTTCGATTAAAATGACTGTGATATACAGAGGCACAGACAGACAGACAAGCAGATGGGCATGACGCAATTTTCGTCTTTCGGTTTTTGCCATTTGGCCGTTTTTGCGTGATTGAGTAACTAAAATTCAAAAATCCAAACGCTCACATTTATTATATTAGCAGGCGTATTTATTGTTATTATAGATAAATAAAGTGATCCGTTGTACCGTAGTGGTAGCGTGCCCTTCTTTCCCGTTTGACACCCCGTGATAGCTCATATTTGTATTGACTGTTCAAATATTTATTTCAGTCTAGACGTTGTCCTTCTGGATCTTTCTAGGAACATTAACATAATAACACATATACTACCAGTCAACTCTGGGGAACATCCCGGGTACATACAAGATTTTTATTCCGTTGATCTTATTGTCGTGGAAGATTTAATCCTGTTCTTAAGTCTCTCTCCTATAAGCAACTTACATGTATACAAAAATTAGGTAATACTAACTTTGACATATAAGTTCCCCGATTCAGTTCATCCCGTTCCAGTAGAAGTTTTAATCCCATTCTTAGATCTCCTACCTCTAAGCTTCCCACCTGCATACAAACATTCTTGACAATTACAAACATAGCAAATATCATATTTGGACGCAAATAAGCAATACCATGTCAACCCACACGAATGTCATTTCGAGAAAAACGCGTTTGAAGATTTTGAACAACTTGCTTCATATGATTTTTTTTATGTATAGGTCAAGTTTTTGGCAATTTCAGATTTATGTAAGCTATTTATACTTATTTTCACAAAAATAAGTATACAAACTGCATATTTTGTATATAATATAACCCAAAACTTTTAAAATAATACATAAATTGCATGATTAAAAATGACTTTTTTAGAAGTTTTAAAGCTTAAAACCCTACAATATTAAAGAAAAATATTCTTCAGCCATTTACCAACACTTCTGCATATATAACTCAGTTTTTCACTTTTGTGGGTTGACATGGTATTGCTTATTTGCGTCCATTTAGTATCAGTCGTTCTTAAGTTATGCGCCGTTTCGACGATTCATTTTTTTTTATATGGATATGACAGCTATATTATACTAGCGCTATCTAAAGTTTTGTTAGTTTCCACCCGAGCAACACTATTTGCAAAAGCTAGTGTTACATAAAAATAAATAGCAACATGTTTACATGTTAATACTACAAAGAAAAGGGCTTTAATGACCGAGTGCGGTTAATGAGCACGCCTCATTCAGGTGCTGTCTATTACTTTTCTAATTAACCTAAATTGAAGGTGCGAACAATGTTCTTTTCAAAAGATTGTATAAATTTTTACCTTTAAAAATATTAATAACAGATGGAATTTTTTCTTTTAAATTTTAGTTCAATAAAACACATCACGCATTTACCTTAGGTATATTCTATACGTTTGATTACTAAGCCTGCTGTGTAATAGATTATAAGACAATTAAGTAAATTGAAATATAAATAAAATAGAAAGACAAGTTTAGTATCAGTAGAATCTCTTCGTCTCCGATGTTACAAAAAACTTAAAAGCGGTCGTGAAAAAAGTTAATCAACGAAATGAATGAAGCTAGGCGAAACAATGCCGAAAAGATTTTTGCACGTTTAAAGATAACTGCGGATGTAAATCATAAGGAAAATAACGGGAGGGCAAACAAAAAACAAAAACTAATGAAGAGCTCCCAAATGAAGACTCTGAAGCCATGTCAAATAATAATATGGCTTGTCGCAATTACGTTGACTCAGATGAATTTTATGGCAAGTTTGACTAACTTTTTTTTTTTACCACGATGGTGGCAAACAAGCGTACGGCCCGCCTGATGGTAAGCGGTCACCGTAGCCTATGGACGCCTGCAACCCCAGAGGTATCGCATGCGTGTTGCCGACCCCTTAAAAACTTTTTCAACCTTCCCTTGAAGAAACCCATACTGTAGCGTGTTGGGAAAACCTCAGCAGGGAGCTCATTCCACAGCCGGAACTTTTAATTATGTATAAGAAAAAAAATGGTAACAGAATTTTTAAAATGTTCCGAGAAATTAAATACATTTTACGACGATTCGGACGACGTTGTGGCGCAATGGTAGCGAACCTACCGGAGCAGTAGTTTGTATTGACCATACAGGCACGTTTTCCGGTCTGGGTGTGTTTCTTCTTGTCACTGTGTATGTTTTGAACCCCACACAGAATATAACTATTCTAATGTGGGCCGTTGAGTATGTAAAGTTTAATTTTAATTTTCATTGATAAAGCCTGATGCAACTTACATAGAAAATGTATAAATAAGCTATACAAAATCTATTCCACTGAATTCAATCAAAATCAATATCAATCAACGATCAGTACACAATAACCGATGCTGTTGCAGCGAAACGAAACATTATGTATCGATACACACATCTAAATGCTGACACGTGCTGATCCATTTGATGAATCGACGAGATTTCTGCGCCGCAAACGTATCTCTGCTGTTACAATACGCGGTACAATACAACTGTCTGATAAATCTTTTAGATTTATTTGCGACTATGTGATTTGACTCGATACGGCTTTTCTTCGATTCTGTTTTTTTCTTAAATAAAATTTCAAAATATTGAAATATAATTAGTTGATAATTAATAAAAAAGAAGACTATTTTGATTTTAATGACCGATAAACCTTTTTTTTTATTTACAACCAATATTAGAACATAATTACAATTCAATACTAACTATAATTACAAATAATTACAATTTTACACATCATTTCCATGGGGAATGGTAGCAAGAATGTTAGCTGCACTTCCCCGCTGAGTCGCAAGCTATATTCTTTGGACGAAAAATGAACTAGCTCTCCTGTGAAGACAATGAGTCAAAATCAAATATTTTTATTCAACGTAAAAAGCATTACACTTTGTTGAACGTCAGAGTCTACCATCGGCTCCATAATTACACCTCTGCCCAAGGAAGAACAATCTCAGGGGGTATTTTTTTTTTCAATATATTAAATATATTTTTCTAATTGAAAAATTTGTTACATTCATATATATACTGAACGCTGAAAGGCCTGGAGAGACCGTCTCATTCCCAAGGTGGTGGTGTCTTCAATGTACTCATTAATTATATAATAACCTTTACCACACAAGCGTTCTTTTACTGCTTTTTTTTTAAATTTATTAATTGAATGTTTCTGAATACTTTCTGGGATCCTATTGTAGAAACGTATACAATTATCTATAAAAGAGTTACTAGTTTTATGAAGTCTAGTAACTAGAATTTTTAGTTTAATATCTTGAGTATATTATTAATATAAATTCTTTCTTCTAAAAACTTAAGGCTTAACTATGAAGACGTTGTGGCGCAGCGGTAGCGAACCTGCCTTAAACGCCACAGGTCGCGGGTTCGATTCCCGCACTGAGCATAATATGTTTGTATTGACCATGCACGCATATTTTCCGGTCTGGGTGTTTGTCCTTGTCCTTGTATGTTTTCGGACCCCCGACACAGGATATAACTATCCTAATGGCGGCCGTTGAGTGTGTACCGTTTATTTATTATTTATTTATTTATATAAAGACCTATCTTTAATGCACAGGCAGGAAATATTGTAGCAAAACGGCCAACATTATGTCCCATTTTTATCATTTTGTACTTGTGTAGATGGACTCCGAGAGGATATTTTACAACTTTAAATAGCTCTTGGACTAAAAGCTAGAGCACATTATCCACTATCGAAATTGTGGTCCAAACGATAGCGTGAAACTAATGGAGCGTGATCATTTTAAAAGAACCAATGTACGTATTAAATTTCTTTGAACCACTAAAGAACCGCAATGCACTGTAAAAATATGTTGAGAATTTACAGGCTAATCGTGTTTTTAACCACCCTTATAATCGCACGAAACGAGTACTTTTCGATCGAACTTTTGAAGAGTTATTACGATTCTTATATACTGATAATCCGGTACAGACTGTCGATATTTGTATCTCCTAACTCAAAACAGGCAATTGTTTCTATGCTATTGAATTCGGTAATTTTATAATATTACTTATAATACAGTACCAATATCATTTACCAATGATAAGGATTTTATTGATGCCATTTTGTTATTACAATTAATATTCTTAAGTATTATACTTGTATCTGGTTCAATGTATGTTATGTTTTTCATGCTATGATATATAAATAAAGAAATAAACGCTACACACGCAATGGCTTTTAATTAGGAATTGTTATATCCTGTGTCCTGTGTCGGACAGCGTTGTGGCGAGGTAGCGAGTCTGCCTTTAGCCTCGACAGTTGCGGGTTGGATTCCCGCTCGGGCAGATGTTTGTTGAAATTTCCGTCTCCCCACCGTGCCTCGGAGAGCACGTTAAGCTGTCGGTCCCGCTTATTATCAATAACTTCTGATAATGATCGTTAACTCTTGATAAGTAAATTGCTCTTATCCAATGAGTTACTGGTTCGCCCTTAGGGTTGCGAAGGTCAGATGGCAACCGCTCCGTGTAAAAACTAGTAACCTGTCAAATCCGGATAAGAGTAATAAGGAGACCCTGGGTAAATAAAATACCGGGAATAATGCTAGGATAAAGAAGAAGAGTTATATCCTGTGTCGTATCCTGTATCCTATGTCCGAAACATATATACAATGACAAGAACAAACACACCTAGACCTGAAAACGTGCCCGTATGATCAATAAAAAACATCATCAGGAATCGAACCCGTGACCCGTGTTGCTTAAGGTGCGGTGCGGTAAAGAACCTGTACCGCTACACCATAACGTTTTTGTGGCACTAGACTTATAGTATGACTAATATCTTAATGCCTCTCGGCAAACTTCGTGTTTCGTCAGTCGTAAGATTTGAGTTGCCTTTTGATTTCGTGAAAACCGTACGTTTTCAATCGACTTCAAAGTATACAGAGTTGTTTAACTCTTTCTACTTAATGTAATTTATTTTTAATGAAAGGAAAGCTGCTAGAGTCGCTAAGGTGAAAGTTTTATTTTTTACGATATCAAATGAAATAAATTTTTGACTGAATTGAAAAGATTAATAACCGGATAAATATTTATTTTAGTTGTATACTACATGTCAAACATAAGAAACTTTTCAGACATACAGCTGTAGCATCTGCACTGTTGTGTTTAATTTGTTAAAAATGGTCTTCTTCTTATCGAGTGGTTAGGGGCCAACCTAGTGTCAGAGTTGTTCAGTTCGCCCGTATACGACTAGGCCTCTGACTTAACTTTTTGAATATTATTAAATTGATAGCAGCCGGGACCGACTTTTTTTTATGTTAGAAGTTGGCAAACAAGCATACGGCCCACCTGATGGTAAGTGGCTACCGCAGCCTATGAGCGCTTGCAGCACCATTAGTAGGTGCCACTCACGCGTTGCCAACCTCGCGATATTAGTTCTTAAATCTCGTTCGCCCAGTAATATCACTAGCGTACAATGCCCTTCAAACCGGAACACAGTAGTGCCTAAGCACTACTATTTGGCAACGGAATATTGGACACTGCGGTGGTACCTACCTAGCCGGCCTCTTGCAACAAAGACCTACCACCAGTGTGACTGATTGCACTGGTGGAATAATCTCTGTTGTGACAGAGGTTATCCCAACAGCGGGCGATGGGGTCGCCACATCCCGACGCCTTTGCCTGCCTTGCTTTTTTACCTGCCTTCCGAAGTACGAAGACGCTCAGTTGAAATACCACTTTGCGATCACTCATTTAGTGACTGACCGCACCTAAAGTTGCATAAACCACAGATCGTTTACCAATCAGTGAACGCACCCGGCTATGAACCTCTATTAAAAATGGTGTAGGCTAAAATCATTTTCTACCGTACTCATCCATACTACCCCTAGGGTATAGGGTGATATTACTATTAAGCACTTAACCGGTGATCACACATTATAAAAAATACGTTAGAATATAATGTTTTCGAAAGTGAAATGCCACTTACAAATATAGCTTATTAATTATTATTGATTTTCTTTATAACTTAAAAGGTTTAATATATTTTATTAAGATGTCATGTACTTTAAGATTTCTATTTATTTATGCTAAAGGTTGCTTATGGAAAGATTATATTTGAAATTTTATTCAACAAGATATATTAAGTAAAATGACTTAATTTTAGACTATAATATTTTGTTTAATTACAAATTAAACAAAATATCATTTGGATATTAAATGTATGTAGGATTTACATATTAAATAAATATACGTTGTGATCAGATCAGAACAATCTGGTAGCTAAAATACATGGACTTGTCATACGGGTCATTTTACGAAACAGTCGAAATGCAATGGAGTGAAAGGGTTAAGTTTTACACCAACTCGCACAAGGGCTCGGGTCCTATCGACCGAAGATCATAAATTCTATGCGGCGGTAACAATGTAGTTTACAAAGTTTGTATCCTTTGGACATAGTAAGGGTATGTTGACAAGATAATATTGAGTCAAGACCATGTATGCCATTTAATAAACACTATGAACCCTTACACTAGCTCATTAAAAAGTATTCATTCCAGTGATAATAATTGATAACAAACACTCGGGTATTTTTGACTAGTCATTAGTTGTATGTATTTTGCTTCTGCTTGAATTGAAGGTTAATGTTTTGTAGATATTTTTATTTATTCTATGTAGATTATACAGAGAATATTATATACATACTAGATGATGCGATGATGCAAACCTTTTTCTGAAAATTTTCTATAATTTATCTAAGAAATCGTAATCGTCAACCGTTGCAGAGAAGAACGACCACAAATATTTTTCATCACGATTACGCAAGCTTGTCCAAGAACGTATTATCCTTTAGTGTTTTTGATGAGTTCTTCTCTACTCCTCATTGCCGCCTTCTTTTTACTCCCACATTTTCTTCCATTCTTTGCCACAAGTGGCACTAATCGACGATGCTGACACTGTCACTAGTGGATACAGTAACAGATTTCTATCAGATAAGTTTACATCATTGCCAGCTTTATGAATGTCACAGATGACATGTTTTGAAATGTTAAATTTAAGCTGTCTTTAAACATTAATTTATAAACGGACAGTCCGTTCGGCCAAAAATCGTAAATCGTGAAAGTGAGCCATCTAATTCCCAAATTCGATCTGTCCTTATCTGTACTTGAGAGCAAGATACAGTTATTTAACGAAATAATATTGAATTTAGCTCGTATATCTGAACGTTGATTGTTTTAGCCGCAGAATAAAGTAATAATATTATGATTGTATAGGTATCTTGGTTTAATATTAATATAGCATGTTACTTAGGATCTTATATTAATACACAATCAAATATTGTAAACTTAATAAAAATAGGTATATATTACATTGCACACAAATACAAATCAAAATATAAGCCTAGATATATTTGAATTTTCCTATAGGTTTCTAAAGCTAAGCGATTATAAAATGATAAATAGTACCAAGCTTGCTAAAAACTAACATTTCAACAGAAAATTAGTAAAAATCACAATAAAAAAAGAAAAACAACGGCATAAAAGCACTGAACAGTAACAGAATTGCACACAAATTTTATAGACAGCACTCGCCCATACTTATTTTGCTCAACAGCGATTTTAAACTCGAGTCAAGTATGATTTATTTTAACGTGTACCAAAAGCATGGCTATAGTGTACTTAATAGTGCCTGACATCTAAAAATATAGTGTTTAAAATAAATTTTTGCTACCGTTCTTCATTGAAGAGGTACGCAAACGTTTACAGTACGGTTTCGTTATTTTAATACAATCAATTAAGATCTAACATCATCATTTCTCTTTATTATAGGAAATGCAGTATCCAATTAAAAATTATCGAAGCATTTATAATATATCAGTAATAATATTATAGATTATATCAAAAACTTGAAATAATTGTTTTCTTTTTTCTAAGCAAAAGTGTACTGGTAATTTATCATTTTCTTTTCACTTTATTACTCAAACAGTCTTTGGACATAGTGATTGCCATATACAGTAACACATTGCGTAAGAATTAATTATCTATAAAAACTACCTGTAACAGTGAAGTGCTAAGGTTTTCTTCGAGGGCGACGGGCACTCCGAAACATCTTTATCGTTAACATCACAAGCGAGGAAGACTCAAACCCACGAATATCAACAGTACAGATAGGTCACAACGACCAAGAACAGTCGTCTTAAACATAAAAAAATATATAAAGATTTAAACTATAATAATATAAGATTTAAACTTAAATAGGCACTTAAAATAAATACCTCCATATAATAATAATAGGAAATTTAAATTAACTCAAATTAAATTTTCTATAGCGTTTCAAATGAGATACTTAAGTAGATTACAATTGCTCACTTATCGTCCTTATTTTCGAAAATGTACAGAGAGCTATTGGCGAAAAAGCACTTGTAATTGTATACCAAAAGGTAATACATTTACAAGGGTCCTTAAACGCCAGTCAGACTAAGAAGGACACTTGAGTTTGAATAAAATATTAAGAAGCTTTGAATATGTTTTGGAAAATTTGGGGATCCAGAGCGTCACGTCTGTTGTAAAAAAAGCGGTGCTCTATGGCTTTCTCACGTCCTTTACCCTGGAACATCGTTAGGTATCTTCTTTAAAAAAAAGGAAACGGAGGAGACGCTTAGCCTCTATGACACCTATTTCTGTCCTATATTTCAGACAAGACCTGCTTGCATTTAACAGGCGATAGTGCTGGTTTATTGCCTTAGGTTGGGTTAAAAAAATCAACACTATTTAGTGTCATTGGAAAATGTTTGTCCAGATCAACTTATTTACCTAAAAAAATTTAATAATAATCCCAGGTAGCACAAACTAATGATCCCGGATTGATCCCGGCGATCGAGGGCACCTTTTTTTCGGTTCGTTTTTCGGTTTTCAAGTGATTAACTAGTGTTTCGAATGCATTTAGTGCTTTATGATCACGAGGAAGCCTGCATGTCGTCAATCCGCAGTGGATGGGTTTTAGATTAGGCTCCTAGTCTTTCTCCCTACAGAAAAGGAATCTTTTAATTGGAACATTAACAAGCGGTTACTTTATTTTATATTTTATTAGTTTTTGATATAGTTGTTCATCTCAGAATTGCCTTCAATTCATTTCCTTAAATTCATATACCTTATATATCAAACCATAGTATCCGTGAACTACTATCATCTGGTTACATTAAGAAGTTTTGAGTTTCTTTTGTCTTTTATTTCCTAGCATTACGGATTTTTTTTTAATTTCACTAGATTGATTTGGCATCTCAGTTTGGACTGATTTTTATGCCCGAGGCGAGATTAGAGAGAAGAGAAAAAGAGATGGAGACGGAATGAAGGTTAGGTCGTCAACACGCAATTCGGTACACATTTAGCTAAACTAAATTGTAAGTCTAATAGATTCTACTAATACTGGATCTTTCCTATCGGGCCGGCCGTATGATTATAAGAAATTGCAGAGTTCTACTCTGGCCTTTGCATTAAACCTTTATTCGACACACGAAATATATTCAAAGGTATATAATATATGTATATATGCATGTTAGAGTTTATTTTTAATATCATGTTACAATATAGACGAAAGAGGTCGTAGTGTGTGATTTAAAAGTAAAGCTGTCGTTTTTTGACAACCGTCGTATCTATCATGGAACGTTTTTAATCGAGGGTTCATGGTTGATAGTTTTTCGAGGCACCGCCTATGGCGAACGACGTGCTAATTGATGAAATTATCATGGAAGTCGCAAAAATTAACCGCGCAGATCCTAATCTAGTGGATTCTGCGATATGCATATCCTGAAGAAAAAATTTAAGCTCCACCGAACTTGGACTCTCACCGATACTGTAAATTACATTATAATCTTATTGTAATCGCCCTGGATCTTTATAAGGCAATAAATTCTCTACATCACCTTAAAGTGGTCTCAGGTGTAATAATTTCTATACTACGTAATAGAATTTAGCAACACTGACTTGGCGTACTGCCAACCTTTATTACCCTTATATAAATAAACTTGTCGAGTAAAAGTCAAGTAGGTGTTACATCACTTAACAGTCCCATTACAAGTAATTGGACTACCTAATATCATTTTAATTGACTTAAATTTTAGACGAGGCAAATTTGGGGCAGCTTCTTTTTGAAGTTATTTTTTGAGCCGAAAGCTGCGTTGTGCGATTTTTGATAGTGACCGTTACCGACATGCTTCATGTGACGTATTGCGGCAGAATAGCGACGCGCGCGCATTAGAGACTAGACTATCGGACTAATGTTAATAATTTCAATTTCCAAATTATCAAATATTCATTAATCATACTATAATTAATTTAAAAAAACAGTTATTCCAAAGTAAGTAAAAAAACGACAAAGTTTCGAATGTTCATTTCTAACGACAGTCTCCATTATAGCCTATTTTTTTGTAGTACAACAAAAACATTCCTATAAATCATTTGCTGCCTTACAGATCGATAATTTTCAGTTTAAACACATAAGACACTTCTATATTCTATTTTCTGCTTCACTTTTATCAGAATATAATTAACATTGAAATTTATTTGTAACCCAAAGGTGGTGATAATTAATTATTATCTAGCTCCAAATGCATATGTCGCATACCAGAAGTGAGGTTATTTAAAATAAATATGCAGAACCGCTGAACCTATACAAGTCATCGGTTCTGCTATGCCTTTAAGCACAATAATAGCAATACGCTGCGTATCACATTTTGATTTTAATTATTATGAGATTAAGTGAAGTAAATTGATACTAAATTCACACATATTTAAACAACAAAATTTTAGGAATGAAAACCAAGTAAAATAATATTACAATTTTTAATAAAAGTGCCATACAGACTACTTACAGAGTTTGTGGCCGAAGAGGCAGGAGCAAAAGTGAGTTCACAACACAAATCATTTGCTTCTTAAAGCGTTCAACGGAAGTTGATGTTACAACATATTTTAAAAATATCTCAAACTATTTCTTACATTCGTTTTTGAATAATCTCATTACAACAACAATATTTGAAAATTGCTTCGATTTTTAATATTTTTTCGAAAATACAATTAAAGGCTGCCAGTGACATGATCAAATAATTCGTATTCGCGCCGACATATATAATTATAACTAATATTACAATATATTTCAATGCCAACTATATTTAAAAATGATTCGAGTGACGAATACTTATGCCGTTTACAGAATTCGGTATTTTCAGCAGCGGCTCCCACCTGTAACACCGTCGCCGTGACATGTGACGGGACCAAGCGCACGTGGCGTCCCACAAAACGGCCTGTCCTATTTTCCCAGGGAACCAACCTCAAACTATCAAGTCTCATACCATCTCTACTCTATTTCAAAATGTTTCCTCACCACCACCTCAACTCATTCCCTCCACAGGTGACAGGAATGTTTATTTTTCGCCCAACTAAACTACATTTAGATAAATAAACTATTCCCAGTATATGTGAAAGATTTTAGAAGAAAATGATTCTTAAAAATTGTTTGCATACATTCCTTCCAAATTATAATATTGTTGTTTTTACACCTAACATGCGGGAAAATATTAGACACTTTTTCCTGGCGTCAGTATATTTTGCGGATAAAAAAAAATATATGCATTTTTAAGTTTATTTTCATCAGATTTTTTCCTAAGCTAAAAAAGTAGTTTCAAAATGTCTAATAAGTGAAATATAAATACTTTTTCATAACACAATATTAAAATAAGAAAAAGTCTTGAGGTTATATTTCTTAAAAGTTAGGGAAAGATAAGGCTTTCTTGTCTACCGGTAGAAGTTTATAAGCGTTGTACGGTGTTAGGAGAAAATAAAAAATAAAATTGCTCTGCCTCAGGGACTTAAAGCTATTAGATCAAATGCACGCACTGGCCTAAGCCACACTTAAAGTAATAATTATGCATTATGCTAGCTAAGTTTTACTTGTGTTAAAATTCTTTCTTATAATATTAACAAAGACTTTATTATCGACGTTTTCGGTACAAAAAATGTGTTTGGTGTAGTAAAAGCTTCAATATTGCTGATCTAACTGATAAATTCACGTTTAAAATTATATAAATTGTTTGCCACAAGGCTGTGTAGGTTATACTCACCTTAATACATTTACTTTAATGGCGTAAGATCCTGATGGTTGGTCAAATAGGCGCATACATCTAATTTAAGACCGGAAAAACTAAAAAACGAGGATATGATACAATTACATACATACGATACAATTTTTCGAGCAATTTGACTAGATTGGCAATCGAGTTGTAAGTGTGAATTGAAATATTAAATTCAAAGTCAATTGGTTGGCCGGGACTGCTCGACTCGTTTGTAACCAATCAAATCGGGTGACGTTTTTTTTTTCCGGAATGGGTACTGCTGTTAGCCCTACTGGCCTTGACGGCGTCACCGGCCGTGATAAAGGGCTCCTCACGGGGGCTCCAATTTGATTCCGTCCTTAGGGTGCCTCCTGCGAAGCCAAAGCACGGCTAAGGACGTCATCGGAGATGGAGGCAGCGCTCTATTCGGGTGACGTGCAAGCTAATTGGCCGATTTTTCGACATGGTCTCCATGCAAACAGCGTACTGTGCTTGACATTGACATAACTCCGTTCAGCATAGGAAATAAAGTAAAACTAAAATACGTTATCTTTTTTACGTGTTGGCGAACGCATTAAAGATTCAAAGCAAAGCCACTGCATTGTGGTCGTATAACTGGTGCCTACCAATATACTACGTTTTAAGCGTACATAAAATTTGCTCCCGACTACTATAAATTTGATAATTACAGAATTACTCAAAAATTTAGGTTAGCTACTGTCCGCTAAAAGTTGACCATTAAATAGAATATCGTTGTACACTTTTACAGATTCAAAAAAATATTTATATATAGCCAAGGCGATTTACTTAAAAAAAATTGCTTTCACAAAATCATTTACGTACCTAGCGTAGTTTGTATCTCACATAAATTCCGAAAAATTCTAAATTGGCATTTTAACGAGCACTCAGTTAAATAATTAAGATTGAAATATTAATTTGCGTCGACAAGTTTTTGCTGTTTTTTTTTTATAAAAATGCAAATACTTATTCCTTATTTTATACTAACTTCTACCCGTTGCTTTACCCGCTTGGATAAAGATTTTAATGGGGCATAGAAATAATTAGTACTCCATTTAAACTTTTTTTATGTTACAAGTTGGCAAACAAGCATACAGCCCACCTGATGGTAAGTGGTAGCCGTAGCCTATGAGCGCTTGCAGCACCATTAGTAGGTGCCACTCACGCGTTGCCAACCTCGAGATATTAGTTCTTAAATCTCGTCCGCCCAGTAATTTCACTAGCGTATAGTGCCCTTCAAACCGGAACACAGTAGTGCCTACTATTTGGCGGCAGAATATTTGACACTGCGGTGTCCTAGCCGGCCTCTTGCAACAAAAGACCTACCACCAGTGTGACTGATTGCACAGGTGGAATAATCTCTGCTGTGACAGAGGTTATCCCAACAGTGGGTGATGGGGTCGTCACATCCCGACGCCGGAAGACTTTTGTTCCATATATCCTCTTTTCAAGATTTGTTTTCGCGATATCGCATAATCGTATTCATCAGTATCATCCATGTTTTTACTGTCTACTTTTTTAAAACCTATAATAAATGACATTCATTTTGTTTTGACAGATTCATAACGATATATATATCGAGACCAAGGATTTAACGGAACCCAGCGCAATCAATTCCGGTGATCAAATCTTGGTTGTAGTAAAATTTTTATTTTGTTTTTCTAAAATTAGACATTGCACACATAAATATTATTAAAAATATAACTCATTAGTTTCGGAGGCCAAAACTTTTTATACAATCTGTGACCATTTTCTTTTTTTTTCTATTTGAAAATATTGTGCACTACTGATGATTGCACAATATTACTGAACGGGTTGGGTTAGTAAATAAATATTGATCAGTGATTAAATAAAGGCTTACGCCACATACAAAAACTGTTTGTATACATATTTATTTAACCATCAATGATTTTCAAATTACGATTCAATTGCATTTTTATATATAAATATACCTTTACATAGATACAGCTGAAGTACATTTGTTGAGGTAAATTTACAAATGACATAGTGAGCCTTTTGACATGAAATGCTACACACTCAACTCAAAAAATTCTAAGTATAAATGTAGGACTTTCGCTTATACCTTTTATATACTAAAATGACCAACATGTTATTGCGATTCGGAGAATGTTTACTATTTCTATTATAACTTTCAATTAAAGAAAAAATGCTGTGCTGATTTTTATAGAAACTAGACTAGTTGATTATTATATTACATCGCAGGTTTGATGATAATTTTACCCTAAGATTAAAATTGAATTAACTTAAAAAATTGAATAGGTATAATTATTTTTTGTGGAAAAATAGACAGATTCTATATTTTATAATGACAATCGCTTCAAATAATAACTATGCTATTTAACACTATACATACTATACAATTTTAAAAGTATAATATGTTTAGTTAACACAGCGAGTAGTTCTTGCCTTTAATAATAAGTATTTAGATTTCAAAATTATTTTTATAAATAAATAAAATAAATAAACGCTACACACTCAACGGCCCCCATTAGGATAATTATATCCTGTGTCGGGGGTCCGGAAACATTCACAATGACAAGGACAAACACAACCAGACCGGAAAACATGCCTGTACGATTAATACAAACATCTGCTCCGAGCGGGAATCGGACCCGCAACCGTCGAGGCTTAAGGCAGACTCGCTACCCACAACGCCACAACGGTGTCGCCAAACGCCAAAACGATGGTTTTATTTTTCTGATGAGCATAAATCGATATAAAAAAGTAATTTACCTATTTCATAAATAACTAATTAATTAAGTAGGTAAGCCACAAAATACTTCATTTGAATAACTTCGTGACATACAAAAAGTTTTGAATTGGTCATTAATACCGTAACTATCCAATTAACTCACTGCCACAAGCATATATTGAGTACAAAAATATAATCAATACACTTATTCTAATTTTTTAAGTAAGTATGTACTTTATCTATCTAGATTTTAAGACTTTTTCAAACACACTAAGATAAGTATTTAGTATTATTTAAAAAAATATATCAAGCATATCTATATGCCTATAACATAGTCTGACGCAAGTGTTTAAAGAATATGGAATGTATCTTTGCTTACTACAAAGCCATCGATTTAGTAGACACACGAATCTTTTAATTTTATAACCAATGATACCACTGGAATGAATCAGATTTTAGTTTCCAGGGGTTACATATTCACGTGAATAGGATTTAGGCTGCATTCAATGATTTCACTCGACGCTTCATCCAATAATTCCAGTAGATTGGTATGCGCCTATGTCTATACTGGCAATAGCATCTACTGTACCAAAACACACAAGACCACTTCATTTAATCAGCGATCCGGGTACAGACTTAATTTCGCGCTCGCCTGCAAAGTGCGAAACGAAGTTCTGTCTTTTGTAAGTAAGTAATGATAATAAATAGTCCTCGTCTCGCTGATGATGGGATTTATTTTATTGCCCTGTTACTGCTGTGGTAAACGATACAAACGAGAACAAGTATATGTCACGAATACTTATTTAAACTATTTGCGTTGTATTTTTGATTACTTTACATATGGACGCAAGTAAGCAATACCATGTCAATCCACGAATGTCATTTCGAGAGAAACGCCTTTGAAAGTTTTGAACAACTTGCTTTATATGATTTTTTTATGTATTGGTCAAGTTTTTGGCAATTTCAGATTTATGTAAGTTATTTTACTTATTTTCACAAAAATAAGTATACAAACTGCATATTTCGTATGTAATATAACCCAAAACGTTTAACATGATACATAAATTGCATGATTACAAAATGGCTTTTCTAGAAGTTTTAAAACTTAAAACCCTACAAATATTAAAGAGAAATCTTCTTCAGCCATTTACCAGAACTTCTGCATATATAACTCAGTTTTTTTAATTTTGTCGGTTGACATGGTAATGCTTATTTGCGTCCATATATGTTTTAATATTTTTTAATACCATGTTACAGTATAGACGAAAGAGGCTTTGGTCTAATATAAAGTAAAGTTGTCTGCTTTTGTCATCCGTCGTATCTGTGGATCATGGATGGTAGTTTTTCGAGGCAGCGCCTATGGTAACCAACGAGTTGATAAAATTATCATGGCGGACATAAACATTAACAACACAGATACTAATGTAGTTAGTTTAGAATCTTTTAGCAAAAATAGTACATACATTCAGTTAACACTAGAAACAAAAATAAACTGTCTAATCCTAGCTTTCGTCTGCGTAAAGTCAGTAATTCTTTTAAGGGGCTAGGTATTCGCATTTTTAACAAAATTCCTGATTGTTTATTGGAACTGCCAATAAATAAGTTTCAAATCTACATAAAAAATAAACTTGTCAATAAAGCCTATGATTCGTTAGAGGAATATTTTTCTGATAAAAATGCTTGGGACTCTTAATATTGCTGGATGTCATTCAAGAACCAAATTTTATAATAAAGAATAAAATTGTAAAAAACATATTTGAAAAGAGTAACTGTTGAGTTTCTTGTCAGTTCTTCTCGATAGAATCAACCTTCCGAACCGTCGGTAGCGTTTGACTATTCAAAAGTACTTTTTAAAAGTCTACTTGAATAAAAATAATTTAGATTTTTGATTTAGATTTAACCTAGGAACCGTCTCTGGTATATGAAGTACCGTTTAGAATTTCGAGAAACGCATAAACGACAGAATACAAACATTCTTAGTCAAATATTCTGTTAACTTCCATGGAAATATTGTTATCTCTCTACTTCTCTTCTTCTTCTATTATTTTCATACACACACAAACTATTATAAAAATATATATGTCGGAGAATGGAGATTCTCATAGACATTGTCATCAGTGGTTACAACTCTTGTGGGCGTCGTGTGGGTAAAATGCAAGCACAAAACAAGCTGTACAATATTTATTGCGGATTTACTCCTTTTAACAAATCATAGTATCATATCATATATTCGAGCAGTGGGTTCGGCGCACCGATCTGACTTCACCTCCCAACAATCTAAGAGTGATCCAACTCGATCCAACCACAATTTCACAATATATCTTATTCCCTTAAAACAACATAACTTTTGTTTCTTTTCTCATTCCCACTGACAGCGTTCAGATGGTGTCTCGACCCCACTAGAGGTTTCCCTCTACTCGATATGGCCAGTATTATAACAACTTAATAAAAACTTATACAATATTAAAAGGTGATAACAAATCAAATTAAGTTAATTTATGATTTAAAATGAACAAATATCAGTAGAATTATTAAAGAAAAGCTCGTTTAACATCCAATCCGACATATATATTAGAGCTTTGTTTGACTTTAATATAATTTTTATAACATTGCAATTTAAAGAATAATTTAATACCAAATGAAAGGAAATATACATAATTATATGGAGGGGTGATTTAAATTAGAATTGTATCCATCAGAACTCAAGGCAGAATATGTTCCAAAAGCCTCCTGGCTACAATTAATGTTCAATTAGCTTGTAACGAATAAGATGTTTGTTATGTGAAACATGATACTATTTTATCTTCCAAATGTGATTGAGAATTAACTAAATCATTTGATCAACTTCGCAATAAATTCTTGTACTTTTTATGTAGCTACTAGCTTCTGCCCGCGGCTTTGCCCGCGTGAATAACGTTTTGCTATCCTCCCCTATTCTCTATTGTTATTTTACACCATTGAGGGTAAAACTTTTATAAAAATAGAAGTTCATATTTATTTGTGTCGAATCAACAGCTTAAAAATAAGTTTCAAGCTTCTAACTCTAAAAATGACGATACTTCTATATAACTATTCATCCCCACTTTTCAACCGTTAACAACCCTTCTTTCGCAATTAGCCTATGTTTACATATTAGGCTCAGGCTCTACTCTTGATGTACCAAATTTCATTAAATCGTTTTGGCGTGAAAGTGCGACAGACAGAGAGACAGAGTTACTTTGGCATTTATAATATAAGTAAGAATTAATATAAATATATAACATTACAAAATAAAGGGAACGGAGGAGTGAGATATTAGGCCTCAGGGATTCACAATCTTCGCACGCAACTCAACAGTACTGATACTGTTACTTCACGCCGATTTTCTGTGAGTGTATTTCACTGGTCGGGCAGGCCCAATTGTGCTCTACTACTAATAAATGAAATGAAGTAAAAAAAAACCCCGCCCAGTGACGCTGTCAAGGCCAATAGGGCCAACAGCAATACACATTCCAAAAAAAAAAAAAGTTAAAAAGTTTAACATTAGGAACTGAGACCCATATAAGTAGCATACAGTTTATTACACCATAAATAATGATTCTATAATTCAAATCAAATTAATCTGATTTTATTAAATTTTATGGTGTCGTTGAAATTATATTTTAGTTTCTATTTAAAACACAATAGATCGATACATTTTAGCAAACAAATCCTCATGGTTATTTATTTTTGATATCAATTAATGGCAATTGTTGTATCTGTGATAATGACCAGTTCAGTAAAGCATTTGAAAATAATATTAATGGTTTAAATGAAATAAATTAAATACTTTTATACTGAAATTGATTTTATTGTGTATAAAATCTAATAGAAAGGGCGACAAATAGAGTCAAATCGATATCGACATTTAGTTACCACCAAAAATATTAGAAAATTAAATAGTCCCTAGGCAGTATTTTTTTTGGGTTTTATTTCCTCGATAATCTGTTTTAATAATAAAGTTTGTCGACGCGCCATATATTTTTAGTGATATAATTAATTATTAGGAAATGATTCTTCTTTTTGTCTTATCGTAAGTAGCTAACCTAGTGACAGAATTGTTGACTTCATTTCTTCATCCTAGCATTATTCCCGGTATTTTACGTACCCAGGGTTTGCTTATTACTCTTATCCGGATTTGACTGGTTACTAGTTTTTACACGGATCAATTGCCATCTGACCTCCGCAACCCTAAGGGCGAACCAGTAACTCATTGGATAAAAGCAATTTACTTATCAATAATTAACGATTATTATCAGATGTTATTGATAATAACCGGGACCGACAGCTTAACGTGCTCTCCGAGGCACGGTGGGGAGACAGAACTTTTAACAAACATCTGCCCGAGTGGGAATCGAACCCGCAACCGTCAAGGCCAAAGGCAGACTCGCTACCCTCAACGCCACAACGGTGTCAAGTGACAGAATTTTTGACTGAAAAATGCCTAAAGCTACGTAACTCTCTAATCTGTTATCGACCAGGTGCACTTTCTAATAATGATTATATTTATATATAAGCCCATATTTTTGTATCGTGGCTTCCATTATAGAAATAAGGATATTTGTATTTGGTTACTAAAACATAATTTTCCAAAAAAGTGTGCGCGCCCTCAATCATACCCTTGTAATATTTTTAAGAGGAAAGTTTGTGAGATAATGCTTTTTGGCTATCCCTAGAGAGCTCTTTCATTTCCCGTAGTAACAAGTATATTTATGTTTTCCCGAAATCTACAACTTTACAAATTTACAATAAAAAGTATCGATTGCTTTGCAATATAATTTTTATATGCATAACTTATTTCCTATTATAATTAATAATTTTAAGCAAGAAAATAACGTATAATTTTATTCAGTATAACTACTTTTATGTATCAATAAATGTCATTGTTTGTATATTTGAATGCTTTATTGCTTGGATTATATTAGTATAATTCAGATAATAAGCCTATGAAATCACTCACTCACTCACACACACACACACATACACACACGCGGGCGCCGGCGCGTTAATAATTAATATACCTCGTATATCGTTTTGTTACTTTTTTATTATTGTAAATGCTCTTTCACATTTTGTTCTAATTCTCATCTCATTCGATAATGCGCCTCTTTTTAATTTTACCCCGAACATGTAAAATAAGGCATATATTGAAGAATAGAGACAGAACAATCTAAATGCAGCGTTGACGGGTAACTAGTCTTAAACTGAGAAAAAATGTGTGCCCTATTTCCAACTAGCTTCGCACGGGTATAAAATATATAGCCTACGTCATTCACTGAAAAAATGATTAAAATCGATCCAGTAGTTTTGATTTATTCATTACTGATTTTTCTGGCGTCGCAGTGTCCAGTATTCTGCCGCCAAATAGTAGTGCTTAGGCACTACTGTGTTCCGGTTTGAAGGCCATTGTACGCTAGTGAAGTTACTGGGCGAACGAGATTTAAGAACTAATATCTCGAGGTTGGCAACGCGCGAGTGGCACCTACTAATGGTGCTGCAAGCGCTCATAGGCTGCGGCAGCCACTTACCATCAGGTGGGCCGTATGCTTGTTTGCCAACTTCTAACATAAAAAAAAAAAAAAACTGCCCGAGGCCCGCAAGCGTTAATGTTGTCGTTGTTATACATATGAACCTTCCTCTTCAATCACTCTATCTATAAAAAAAACCGCATCAAAATCCGTTGCGTAGTTTTAAAGATTTAAGCATACATAGGGATATAGGGACAGAGAACGCGACTTTGTTTTATACTATGTAGTGAAGTTTTTATTACATCACAATTTTTTTGAACATCAACAAATACATTTTTGACTTATAAATTTAAATTTTTAATACACACTTTTTATATAAAAAAATAAACTTAAAAAAACCTTATAATGTATAAAATAAGACTGATTTATCTTAAATTCAAGACATGTATGCAAGCATGATTTCTCCTACTAAATATATTATTCTTTTCACTTTATCAGGTTTCGCCTTCAGCAAGTGCGCGATAAGATTTTCATAGTCACCGGTTTGCCTTACTCTTGTTATGGCAAGTTCTTTAGTTTTCGCATCGTAACGAGCGTATACTTTCTCCCATAACATTTTTAAAACCATACCATCTAGTGTTTTCTTATCATATGTTCCACATTTTACCTGAAACGAAAATAAAAATCTATTCATTTGCGAGTAAGTCTATAGTATTATTATAGAACTAGGTAGGAACGTTGAGTATCGTTTATTGTATTCTATCTACTAATATAAAAGCGAATTAATTTGCTTTTTTACGGCGACAAAATTCGGAAATATAAAATAGTAGTCGAGAAAGATCTCACCTATCAAATACAATAATATAATACATATTATAAGAGTTACATGTTTAATATTATAATTATAGTGAAAAATAATTACAGCTCAATTTAATATAATTAAGCCTTAGAGAACAAAATTAGGAGATTGCTACAAATTTAATATACACATAAATAAACTGAATACCTACAATAAAAACATATAGAAAACCATATTACATATAAAATATTGAACTGTTTTTATTTAAAAACCGGATAAACGATTATAATAACTTAAAGCATAATTCCATAAAAACACTTTGAGGAAAAAACATCTTTTCACTTGGTATCTTTCATAAAGCTAGTACAAAATAAATATGTCTATATTGTTTCATCAAATTTGATAAAAAAGAGTCATTGTAATCAAAACCATTCGCATAAAACTTTATATAAAATAATTATTGCAGTTAAAACTTACCACAAAATTGTGTAATAGTATAAATATTATAAAAGAATATATTATACAACGGGCCATCTTAACCGCATACAACAAACGCTTACACATTACTGAGACAAAGAGACGAGCAAATATCTTAAGAATTTCCCAAACATCCTTTACGTACATTGTGGACATCTTGATGACATAAAGTGCAATTACCATACAAATATCTACGTATTGTAACAAAAGAGAAAGAATTCTCTTTAAACAAAAATTTCTTGTACATTGTAAGTAAAAAAAAATAATACTTTAATGACGACGAATTATGATGACGTTGTTGCGCAAACCTGCTTTTAAGTGCCACAGTGATGTTTGTAGGCATGTGTTCCGGTCTGTGTGTGCTTGTCCTTGCCTTTTTGTGTTTCCGGACCCCCCCACACAAGATATTAATATCGTAATGGGGGCCGTTTAGTGTGTAACGTTTATTATTATTACAAAGAATAGTTTCCAAAAAATTGATGACATAACGTGGTATTATTTGCAAATATAAAATAAATATTATTCACGCCAATCTTGAGAAGAAAGCTATTTGAATAAAACTTGGTATAGAGAATTTTCCTGTCCTTTACTTAGGGTACATCCGATTTATTCTAATAAACCTCCGGAAACTTTGTCTACGCAAGTAAAATATCGAAGTGCAAAATAAACAGCCAATACCAAAGTTACCAATACATAATTGTGTATCACGCATTTTTGCACACTATACTACAAGATTTGAAATAATTGTTAACCTAGAAACATTTAATATAAAACAATTTTTTTAAACGAAGTCAAACCTAGAAATTGGTACATTATCATTATTGTATACTAGCCACAAAACCTGGGGCTTCGCTTACGAGAAAAGTAATATAAAATAAATAAATTCAGGAATATATACATTCTGTATATTCCAAATCAGTACGTCATGTAAATCGTTTATTGATAATCCCACAAAACCTTACAATTTTTCGGGATATAAAGTTTCCTGTATGTTAATAACGGTAATAAACTACCTGTATGCTAACTTTCATTCAGATCCACCTAACCGTTTCTTCGTGATTAAGTAACAAACAGACATCCAAACATTGAAATATTAATTATATATAATAATTTCAGCATATTGGACAGGTTTCTCAATAATGTCACGGAAACCAAGAAATCAATGTTGTCTATATCTTTATTTTATTTTGGAATTTCTCTGCTCTAGTAATCGTAACGTCGTGCTAAGTTCGATGGGTATGATAGCCTGAGACTCAAATTCCCAGCAACTCTTGGGTCAGAATACACTTGTCTTGTAAGTTTGTAGGCTACAGTAAGTGTTAACCATTAGCTTGTTTGCAAACTTTATGAAACTTCTTAGAAACAAAACTAAAAATAGAAATGTTTTGCATAATTCATTTCCTCAGTGTGATAGTGCCAATGAGAAACTGTAGCCTTAATTATCATGTCATTAGATTCGAAAAGTTATCGACTTGAGGCAAACGCTAGGAATATTAAATTTTCCAAGACGGGATTTTATAAAAATTCTCTGTCTTTAATAATGAAACCGAAGACCACTATGAAATTTTAATTACAAAGCTTTTGTCCAATCTAGGATTAAATTTATTATAAATGTTATATAATAAGTCTTCTTAATCTAAAATTAGATATTAAAAAGTTATCGACAACAATCGTAATAAATTAATATAAAAAGACATAAGGAGAACTAAATTCCGATTCAAACGAAATGGTAAATTTTTTGAAAAAATATTTCATTTTAGAACAAACAACATAGTAACTACTCGTACGCGTATTCTTTATTATAAATTAATAATAAGTATTATAATAATAATCTTTATTGTCACCAGATACAGGTACAGAGATTTTATAGAATTCCCTAGCACCTGCGCTCGTAAAAACTGTTTTGCAGGTGCCAGCGTCTTCCCCCTTATTTTAAAAACAATAGTTTTACTTACATCAAATAGGATAAGATAATAATAAAAATATGAAGAATAAAACGTAAAACAACTATCGTATGCTTGTTTTTAACTTAAAACTATAACTTGTGCTAGCATACGTTTGCTTGTGTGTTTGTGTGTGTTTTTTTTATATAGATGAAATAGCCAATAAAATTTTTATGTTAGTTTTAGGTTGGTTAACATTTTTAGGATAACTTAGTAAGGAAAAACAATACCTACTAAATATAGCACCATAGTTTTTACCCAAAAATTCACATCAAGCGAAATTTCGGCCGATCCGAATCAATAGAATTACGGCTTGTATTGGTTCACTTCAATCTTTTCCACTTGGCTTGGTCTTGATAGAACGTCAGTGTAATCTATTGCACAATTTTTATATCATTGCCACTGATGCGAGAATTGCGTACATTCTGAAAATGTTTGATTTATGAACGAGGAAAGAGACGCCTCATTGATCGTGAGTGTTTGTATCGCTAAAACATCAATTTTTTAGTGATTATGACGCTCCTGAGGGATACTCTATTTCATCCTACTAATATAATAATAATATGAACGTTTGTATGTTTGTTACTGAATCAACGACTATTATCAATTTATGTTAACTTAGTTAAAAACATTCACAATAATATCAAGGAAGATGGTTGAAATTTTTTATCCCGTTAATATTTTAGACTACATTATATTAATACTCACACATTTTAAATTTCGGTCTAAGCCAAATAGTGAAGTCTACGCAGACAAAGTCAGATGGCAGATGAAGGTAAATGCTAGTATACAATAAACCAGGTAATGTTATAAAATTATATAAATGTGCGTATTCAATTTTATAGCCTTGTAACGGGAACAACGCGACACATTTTACAATTCAATGTTGTTCCTTACTCGGAAATTGCACCTTAGCAGTAATGGAATATACCTGTAGACTGCATGCGATTTATTTAAATGAAGTTAAGGCCTTGACTTCAAGCGAAGATTTATCAGTTTACAGCGCAGTGTAAGGCGCTGCAAGTACAAATATTCCGATATGATTATAAGTAAGATGTTACTGAATAGAAATTAAATAAAAAGGGGAATTTTCTCAGGAATTGTTTGAATTGATCCCGCCGGTGGAATTTCATCATCGGACATCGCGACAAAACTCTAAATTCCATCCTTACCACCTCGACGTTTGGAAATCCACAACAATGCGATTTAGAAGACATTTTCTTCCTCGCACAATCATTCTGTGAAATCTACTTCCATCGGCAGTTTTTTCAAACCGATACGACCAGGGAACCTTCAAGAGAAGAGCGTATTCTTTTCTTAAAGGTCGGCAACGCACCTGTATGTCTTCTGGTGTTGCAGATGTTCATGGGCGGCGGTGATCGCTGAACATCAGGTGAGCCTCCTGCCCATTTACAACCCTCTCACATATAAAAACATGTAAGGATGATGAAGACGTGATAACTAAAATCAAAATAATATTTATTATTTTTTTCACCATGAAAGCTACAAATTCAGTAGGTCTTATAAGCATAATTGTATTCTGTGTCGAGTAGCAGGTAATAAATAATGTGTATAATATAGGTAATACACACAATGACAAGCCCAGGCTGAAACACTGTCATCTCTGTATGGGCAATACAAATTGGACACGGATTTGTTTTGGATTTCGTGTTACGGAAAAACTAGAACACTTACAAAAATTCCTGCATTCTCCGATTGTCCAAAGATCAATCTTATTTCTTTTGACTAGTGATATAGAATGAACGTGACATACTATTACACTTTCATACCCTCTGGTGTTACAGATTTTCATGGATGGTGGTGATCGCTTACTATCAGAGAAGCCCTTTGCCCGTTTGCAACCCTCGTTTATTCCCTCCCCTAACATTAAACAAAAAATACCATGAACCCTAAAAAATATTCTTAATCCCGACCACCACCTTTCACTACACTCGCCAACACAAGCATTTCACATTTTTTATGTATAAAAATAATCTATTAATTCATCAAACTTAGGTTTACTTTCATCCTCATATTTCTCAATCTCTTGACGCTTTGTTTCTCTTAGGCATGTCAGACAAGCATGATAAATAGCGTAAGATTGTATATTAACTGATTAGACGTATTGATTGCCGAAAGCTTGCCATGCAATCATTAACTTGATGAATTGTACCTCAAGATGACGGTGACAGAAATCCGTTAATTGTTCGATGTATATTCCATTAATGTCCAGTATTATAAAATTTATTTATATGTATATACGCAGACGACGACCTTGTGCCGCAGCGGTAGAAGTCGCGGGTTCGATTCCCGCTCGGAGCAGATGTTTGTATTTACCTTACAGGCATGTTTTCCGGTCTGGGTTTATTTGTCCTTGTCGTTGTGTATGTTTCTTGACCCCGACTCACATCATATTAAAAAAAATCACATTGTCTGATTACTAAGCACACAAATATAAACACATGCAAATACTAAAATACAAACTGTTAGACGTCTAGCGTCTAGCTTGCTGGAAACTTTAGTCAATGACTCTCCCAAAGTCATTTAAAACTTAAAAATGAAAATGCTTAAGAAAACTTATATATTGTATTAAATAGTTAGTTATTTAAAACTTGTTACATAATAGCAAATTGTGAGCAGCTTTAGCTTCTCACTGACCATATTGTTGCACTTTGAGTTTTTAATTTTATGTGATGATGAGAAATATTTTTGTAACTTTTAAACTCACGGACTAAAATTTTTGGTAGGTATATTTAATCTATGTTATGCAGGGATGGACTGTAAAATTAAAAACAACAATTACGGCGTTTTTAGCCTAGCGTTTTCTTTTCCAGCTTTAACGGTCGTTTCGGGTTACACGCTTAGACGCGCGTTTCATTTCGTTCAAAAATGGTAAGAAGGCGTGCCGCGCTTCGAAAAATGAGGGTTGTGTAATTTCACTAAAATAATACCTAAATAGTATTACTATTTAGAAATATTTTTATTAAGTATAAAGTTGATAAAACGAGCCATTTTTACGAGAGCTATTTTTTTCTGTGGCCTGAAATATAAGTCTATCACCTAGCTCAGGGTAGTACCTCGTATAAAGCGATAGTCTGGAACCGCGTTTATACTTATAAATTAACTGAGAAACTAATGTAGAATTCATACCCATTAGAATATACTTTTAAAATGAAAGTCTTCATGTCAGATCTCCTACCGTAACTGTTCTGCTGTTTTTAAGAAGAAAATATACTTTTCTCTTTAAAGGTTTTTGATACAAAAAATTTAGGTATATATAACTACGTCTTATTTAACATAAAAAAAGAACTTTATCTATAGATATACAGATATGAACATCATAAGAAATTCAGGTGCTTATCGTGTTTTCGAAATGAATAAAGTTTTAAATGCGTTATCCCGTGAACATTGTTTACAGGTTCAGTTTGCGAAACGAAATTACTAGGGCCAACTTCAATACCCGTTCAACGAAAGACTAAGGACTTTCAGACAATTTTAAACAAATTTTTAAGAGGGAGCGCATACAAACAACTTTTTATAGAACAGCTATTTTATTAGTTATAAGTTTTTACATACCGAAAGGTTGGTAAAAAATCAAAATACCGGTTACTAAAAAATATTGCAGTAGTATTGTTTTTAGTTCTATTTTATGTTTTGCAATGTATTGGAATGCGTTATCAATTAAAGTCTTACTTTTTTTCTTATTTCATGAAAGTTGGCAAACAAGCATACGGTCCGCCAGATGGTAAGCTGTCACCGCAAGTAATAAACGATTGCGATGCTTGAAGTATTACACGCGTATTGCCAACCCAAAGGATAGGAGGGAAAAAATGTGAAAGGAAGAACGAAGCGTACAGAGAGGTGGGAGATTGGGCCTGCTTTCTCACTCATCCCACGAAACGTAACCGTACCTATTGATATTGTTACTTTACGCCGAATTTTTGTAAGAGGGTAGTACTTCCCCGGTTGAGCTGGCCCATTTTTACGTCAATTCTATGGCAGATGTTAAATTGTTCAGGCGCTGTTGACAAAAAATTAGAAAATGGATGACATCTATATTGCATCTATGCGCACTCCTATCGATCTAAAAATCATTTATTTTGAAATTAATCTAAAACTGATTTAAACCATTTAATCCATGTTAAAGTTGTGTATTATGTACGTGAGGCTTTTCGTCTCCAAATCTTCTATAAGGATCGTAGGAATTCTAGACTCTTATTATAAAATTTCATTTATTTTTTCAGTACGTCTTGGGAGAGAATTTAAGAGTTAATGAATATTTAGTTTGATATACAGATGGATTACTTTCGTTCTCTTGTTCTATAATCGGCCATGATCTTAAATGCCATTAATATTTTATGACGTTTTATGCTAGTAATTGCGAAAACGATTAAGACCAGACGCGAACATCAAGGTTTTTTGTTACAAGTGCGCCTTTTTTCTCTTCTTCGCGACTTCTAAAAGGAGTTTATATATTTAACTTGTATGTTTCTTTGTCATTTATGTTCATACATCGATTTTTACGGTATATCTACACTGCTTATGAACAGAATTTGAAGACTTTTTGAGTTTTTATAATTATATAATTACTTAATATAATTGAATAATATGATTTTCAAATAGTTATTCAATGGATATTTTTCGAATACATTGTCAATTATAACCTCGTATTTTGACGTTGTCATCAAGTGTTGCTGTGGTCAGGGGGGCAATTTTCTTGTAACGGATTCGATCTTCGTTCTACAAAGATATTAGGCCATTTCATGTTTGTCAAGAATAGTGACGGGACAGGTTTATTATTTCACTCGATTTCTTTGGATGTTTCGTGATATATTTTACAGATTTTGGAGTACATAATCTGTTTTATAGAATGACATTAATTGTATAGACAAAGTCTATTTTAAATATAATTTTAAAAAATTGTCACAAATCATGCAAATACCAAAATATTAACACATAAATAATATGTCAATGTGAATGGTGCATAAAATATTGACATGAATAAAATACCCGAGCTTAAAAATAAAACGGATGGGCATTGTTCGAAACTGATATCCAAATAGCCTTTGGATAAATTTCACATTACAGATTGACAAATACTAGCTTCGGTTTACAGCTTAACGCGTGAAAGCAATGTGGCCTTATTATCACAGCTCATATAAAACAAACAGCTGTGCCATTCCGCGCGAACGGGTGGGATAATATGGTTAATACCGCTCTATAGGCTGATTTTCCTTTACGCAAATATATGAATATAACGTCGTAGCTACTTTATTCAACTTTGGTAAATGCTTGGAATACCTTCTAACATAAATGCATTGTGTAGCAAGATATTCGTAGCACGTGTAGCTAGTGCTACGAGCTACGCTTTGACGGACAGAAGTGAAGGAGACGAGATAAGTTCCTATAAAATAAACATGTCGAAAATGTTATAACGTATCGCCTATAAATAACAGTAACAAATCTAAAACTTTACGCATGATTAACTTTATATAGCTTTTGATCGATTTAATTTGTCAAACTGCAATATATGTTTTTTTTTCGGAATGTGTATTGCTGTTGGCCCTACTGGCCTTGACAGCATCACCGGGCGGTCAATATATGTTAGTACATAATTGTTATTAGGAAAAAATTAAAACATTTAGTTACCATTGCTAGTCTCGTAAAATTTTAATAACCAAAAAAAGTAGTCAAGTTGATGAAACATCATTAAATTGCAATAAAGCAACGTGATTAAGTAACATAAAAAATATTCAGAACCAATATCTACCAGTCATTTTATCTGCTTAGATTTCAGAATATTTTCAGTTCAAATAGTACACTATGCACCTAATGAGAAAAGTAGGTTATTCTCATCCGCGGATTTTTGCCACCCGAGTCGAAGGCGAGTGTCCATTGCCATGTCAGTCCATTAAGGCTGAAATAAAATAATCATTATGATACATTGTCAATGTTTAAAAAATATTACTGTCATAATACTAAAAGTAATCTGAAGTCTCTGAACAAAGCGTATACGTAACTCAATCTTCAACTCGTTTTATATTTAACTTGATGATTTCTCAATTATCCTTTAGCAAAAAGCATCAATCTTAATAAACTAAGTTTAGGGTTTGTATATAAAAAACGCAAGGACTTATATACACGGGAGTCGTGTACGTGATCTTCTCTCCAATAAAGTATTTAAGAACTGACAGTACAGATAACTAAGTACAAAGAGGGAGCGTGCCACAGAACAGAAGAAATGAAAACTAATACACGTGGCAATCAATTTCATCATACATATAAAGACTATTTAGACGATTATTATTTTATATATTAGGAAAGTTATTTTTCTATCACCCAGAACTGGTAGTTTTATTTTAATTTTTTCTTTTTTTTTCTAACTGTTTATTACTATTAGCCCTATAGGCCTCACAGATGACGGCTGACAGCGTCAACAGTCGGCGGAATATTATCTTAGGTGCTCTGTACGCCCAACAACTTGTTTGCAAAATTTCATGATGACATTAACACATACAACTTTAACGCACAAACAAATAAATTTGTATTTCCGTTTTTAATGTTATGACACCAGATTCAAAATTTTTGAAAATTTCTATCTCAGAAATGATTTGATGAGTTCAACAACAAAATCAGCACGTCTTTATTTGAGGAAAAGTGATATAATATCATAATATCCTTCACAGTCAGCATAAAATTCGCTAAACAGAAACATAAAGTTAGCCAGCCAAATTAAAAATCTTGTCATTCTTATTTGCTTAAAAATATTAAAATTAAAAATAAATTTAATTCGAATTAATACTATACAATCAATATTATGCATTTAATTTCAACTAAAATTACTTTTATATAAAGTAAAATTGATTTAACAAAAGATGGTCATGTGATTGAATAGTACTACCGCATCTGAAAATAAATATATAAGAAAGACATTACAAATAGACATTACCATTGTCTATTTGTAATGTCAAAACATAATGGATTCAGAAAATATTTTACGTAGTTATTTTAGATTAAAAATTAAGGTTCCGCGCAGTAAAAACAAAACTACGAGGGGAACTGCGGGCACAGGTAATTAGTTATGATTACGCATCGTGCTCTTGACATCGTAGTGAGCTTATGAAAAGTCTTCTACATAAAATAAAAATATTTTACCAAATTGCTTTAATTGTTCTTTAGGGAAAATAAGCAAATCGATATAAGTGACGACAAAAAAAAATGAAAATTGTTAAAACAGAATATAATATTTTTTTTGAAAATATTACCTTCAATACACGGACATATTTTGTTAACAACATTAAAATTTACAAGTCATATTAAAAAGAGGAGAGCGGGCATTAAAAAATATCTTTGGACATCGGTTCCAACATCGCATCAAATCACAATGACCACACGTCATTTTCTTTTTCTTTTTAATCTTAGGAGCGGGACTATGGCTTGAAGGGTGAAAAGTGACGCCGCATGAATTGTGACTCTACAAATGGCACGGTGGAGGAAGATGAAAAATCACAAAGCGTAATAAATTACGACTCCAACATAAAATTGTCTCGTGCCTAGTCACTGTTTTCGCATTCGTGTTACATGTTATAAATTCAAATTTTCACACCGTTGGCGTGATATTAAATTAAAGCGATCTAATCAGGGATTTGACAAGCTTTTTTACATACGGACCAAGTTAACATTAATTTGATCCCCTATCCGTATCTCGTATCCGTAAGTTTACGGCCTCTGTAATTCGGCCCTCTGTAATTATGTACTTACTCCAGTACTTATTAAAACTGTTCTCATTTAAAAAAAAGCTGAACCCTCAGCTCCCAGTCCCCCTTGGGATAGAAATATCTTGTGTCGTGCTCTCGAAACAAATAACACGTGGCTGTATGGTCAATACAAACACCTGTCCCGAGCGGGAATCAAACCCGCGACCTGTGGCACTTGGTGCAGGTTCGCTAACACTGCGCCAATACATTGTTAAAACGTGATATAAATTTATAAAACGCACAATAATTGTTTGAAAAAATTATTGTTATAAAATTTCCGTATTCAATACAAGTGCGAGTCCTAAAATTGTAAATTTATATAATATATTATTATTCGAGTAATAATATTATGAAAATACAGGCTGAATAATTTTGCGGTTGTTTTTGTTTTCTTAAGAGTATTTATTTCTTAAAAATTCAGTGTTATAATTCAACCGTCGCAACGTCGATGTCTTGAAATCCATAGAAGGCATTTAAAAGGCTTCTTCCATCAATTTCTTCCATGCAAAAACACTTTGTAGAAACAGCTTCCATCGGCTGTTTTTCCGAACCGATACGACGAGAGAGCCTTCAGAAGGTATAGGCTATACCTTCCTTAAAAGTCAGCAACGCACCCACTTGGCTAAAACAATTGGCGTTGCAGATATTAAGAGGCGGTGGTAAGGTGAGCCTCCTGCCCTAAAATAAAAAAGAACTTTTCTAATTCTTACTGAAGATTTTCGTAAAATAATATTCTACCTCGGTCAAGCTGACCCATAAATCCTAAAACAGGTAACTTGTACTACATACACTACATACTACTGTATTAAAATTTTTAAAGGCCTACTCATACATAATTCATACAATTAAAAGTTAACAGACCCAACGTCTCGTGTTTCATGTCTTTGACGTACGTACCAGCTAATTTGTCATATTATAAAAATAATTTATCTCATTTTAATATTGTACATAACTTAAAATAAAATAAAAAAATTTAAAAAAATTAATCAATCGGTACAAGTAAATGTTTTAACGCTCGTTCGTTGTATAGATCTTTTACACAACATTGAAAATTTTTAAAAACAATTTTCGAATAAAAAAATACAATTAAATATATAAATTAAACGAAAAAGTTTGTGTTTACTTGCAAAACTTCTAATTAAAAACTCTTGTGAAATTTTAAATTGGCTATCGAGTGAACGGTGCGAAGTTTTTATAATTGATCAATAAACGACTTTTATATTTTTATAAATCAATATATTTCTCATAACCTCTAAATCAAATCTATCTCGTTTTTAACGCTTTTATTTGACGACGTTCAGCGTTAGCGAACCTGCCTTAAGCGCTACAGATCGCGTTTTCGATTCCCGCTAGGAGCAGATGTCTGTATTGAACCGGCATGTTTTCGGGTCTGGGTGTGTTTGTCCTAGTCTTTGTGTATGTTTTCGCGTTCCCTGAGAAACAGGATATAAATATCCTAATGGGGCTGTTGAGTGTGTAGCGTTTATTTATTTATTTTAAGAGAGTTTTACGAATGATTTTGTTTTAATTTTAAATTCAAACTCTCATTGAATAGTGTGGATTCTAAAAAGTACTTAATAAGAATATTATTACGAATCTCTTTTTGGAAAAAATTATAGAAAAAATTACAGCCTAACTGAAGGTCACGGTATCAAATCCGTATCTATCGTCTAGATAGGTAATTTGCGCATATCCGATTTGATCTTATTCAAGATTATTATCAGACGTTATGATAACAACCGGGACCGCCAGTACAACGTGGTCTCTGAGGCATGGTGGGGACACCCACAAGGACCAACGCCTAGAACCATAACAGATACAGATATTTATAATAACCCCCTTGGGCTATTGCCGTGCCCACTCCTAGCGCAAGCTTCGAGCTTATTTGGAGGGGCAATAGGAATATTAGTAATGAAAAGCTAATATTCTTTAAAAAAAAAAGCAGGAATTGAACCTATGACCATTGAGATTCAGAACAAGTTTGCTACCAGCAAGCCACAAGGTTTAAAAGCCTTCGTGTTGTTATCATAAACAAAAATATTTTTTCTGAATTTTACTTCATACATAAAAGACATGATACAAATAAAATTCATAAAAAATTTCAATAACTCAATTGCATCTTAAATAGAATATCATATCCGATTAGTTTTATCTAACGTACGAAAAATATATAACAAATTTAATTTAATGGCTTACATCCTTTATCCTAAAAGTTACGTAATTGGATAAAGTCCATAACAACTCCATATTTCAAAAGTATCGAACGGTCAATTAAACTTCGATAAATACATACACTTCGATAAAACCCTCAGTAATTAGAAGAAACGGAAATAGATTCAGCAATTGACGACGTTGTGGCGCAGCGGTAACGAACCTGCCTTAAGCGCCACAGGTCACCGTGGATTCCCGCTCGGAGCATATGTTATGTATTGATCATATAACCATGTTTCCGGTCTGGGTGTATTTGTGAGGCCGTTGATTGTGTAGCGTTTATTTATTATTTACTTAATAGATTCTGTACAACTTTTTAAAGACCAAGACCAAATGGACGGAAATAAGCAATACCATGTCAACCCACAAAATTGAAAAAACTGAGTTATATATGCAGAAGTGTTGATAAATGGCTGAAGAACATTTTTCTTTAATATTTGTAGGGTTTTAAGCTTTAAAACTTCTAAAAGAGTCATTTTTTCAATCATGCAATTTATGTATTTTTAAACGTTTTGGGGTATATTATATACGAAATATGCATTTTGTATATTTATTTTTCTGAAAATAAGTAAAATAATTTAAATAAATCTGAAATTGCCAAAAACTTATCTAATACATAAAAAAATTTATATAAAGCAAGTTATTCAAAATTTTCAAACGCGTTTTTCTCGAAATGCCATTCGTGTGGGTTGACATGGTATTGTTTATTTGCGTCCAAATATAGAACACCTCATTTGCAAAAATCGATCCATCCTATTAGGCTACAGGGCACGTTAAAAAGACAAACATACATAGTTACATTCGCAAACCATTATATTTATTTTAATTTATACATTTTAAAATTTTAATTTATATAAGACTGCATTGTACTGTGTTATAGAATCAGTTCCTTTTAACGTACCCAATCGTCCCCGTCCGTATATACCCGTCCGATCGTCCGTCCGTCCATTCGTCTGGTCTGCATCCCACGAACCGCAATAGATTGAGAATTTTAATTTACACCCAATGTATATTTCTATTCCCACTACAACAACAAACTTTAAAAAAAAAGTAAGTGGTAAATACCCATATATTTGATATTTTTATTCTTTTGTAGTACATAACCCCTTATGTGAAAGTCCGACACTCACCTGGCCTGTGTTTTTTCAAACACTTTTGTTATCACAGCAAATATAATATCATAATATTAATTTATTATTTACTTTAGATAGCTTAAAATTGAAACAATCCGAATAATCTATTTAAATATACATACCTACATGTATATGAGCACTGTGCTTCCAGTAGTGCAATAGTATTTTTTTTCATAATAAGCTTCCGTCAGCGGCTTTGCCCTGCAGTGGTGGAATTTTAGACAATGTTAAAACGCGTCCTTCTTTATCTTTAATTGTTCGTCAAAAAACAAAGTTGCATGCTTCTAGTTAAAATTAAAATGTTTTTCTTTATCTGTAATTATTCGCCTAAACAAGTTTCACTTTTGTAGATAACCTCTAGATACAACCTTTCAAAACTTCACCCGCTTTAGATTTGAATTCAAAAAACCCTTTATTCAAAACCGGCAAAACGTTAAAAGTAATAAGATTTATTTTAAGAATTAATTTCAGTCAACAGAATATTGTGCCAAATTATACAGAAATACATTGTCAAACGACGCCACATTAAAAATCTACATATTTCAATTAGAAAAGTCGAAAAATAAGTTAGCTGTGCAAAGCATTTGAAAGCAAAATTAAATTCAAACTGATCTCAACTCAGCTTGAAACGAACACGAAATGTACAACTCACAAAGCAACGATTAACACTATTCGAAAACTAAACCGAGTGAAATTTACACAACGATAGTTGGAAAATAAACGCTTCACTAAATACATAACCTTTGAACCGCAATATGTGACATCAAACGTGACGATGACCAGGTGACGTCATCGTCATACCACGACACGTTGCGCGTGCATAATGTATCAAGTATCTTAGGTGAGATAATTAATAGAGCTATCCATTACGCTTAATCAAGACCTGTCTACTTAATGAGACACGCCACATGCTCTGGATACTATTTAGGAGCTTACTAGATTCTCCACTTGAATACCACTTATATATTCCAGAAACCATTATTAATAGTAATTAATTGACTTCTCGTAGACAAAAAAGCTATTTAATAGCAAAATAGTAATGCTACTTCTTTCTGCTTGTCGAATAATGAAATCAAATGCTTAGGATTTAAAGGCGTCGGGATGTGACGACCCCATCGCCCGCTGTTGGGATAACCTCTGTCACAACAGAGATTATTCCAGCAGTGCAATCAGTCACACTGGTGGTAGGTCTTTTGTTGCAAGAGGCCGGCTAGGTAGGTACCACCGCAGTGTCCAATATTCTGCCGCCAAATAGTAGTGTTTAGGCACTACTGTGTTCTGGTTTGAAGGGCATTGTACGCTAGTGAAATTACTGGGCGAACGAGATTTAAGAACTAATATCTCGAGGTTGGCAACACGTGAGTGGCACCTACTAATGGTGCTGCAAGCGCTCATAGGCTGCGGCAGCCACTTACCATCAGGTGGGCCGTATGCTTGTTTGGCAAATTCTAACATAAAAAAAAAAGAATTAGTTTACGCTTCTTCATTAATCCACGTGAGGATAGTATGGTTGTGATATTTTTGCAAATAGATGAAACATTGGGCCAATTAAAGTGATACTATTACAAGAATATACCAGGAGTAGTGTCGCCAGAAATAATCATGAATTTCCAGATGAGATTAGGAGAAGAAGGAAACAGGAAAAGATTAAGAACAGAAAAGAAAAAAAAACAATGACATGATGGAGTTTGGGCTCTAGGAGAAAGTCATCGTACATAACTCATGATTTTTATACAACATAATATGTACTGTATACGTTTGAAACATACAAACTTTCATATTTACTATATTCATATGTATGAATGTATGTTAAGTTATATAATCAAATATAATGACAACTATTATAATACATGTTCTCTTTACATTAAGCTTACTGAAGTATTCTTGTGTTAGTAATTGTAGGCAAAACCAAAAGATTTTCTAAGAAATTTTATGAATAAAAACTCAACTGTTTGTAAATACATCCATGTTTTTAAACTTTTAATATTTATAAAATGAAACGCTCACTTATAAAAAGAATTTATACACTTTTCCACCGTGAATTTCGTCCTCACTCAGCTTAAATTTACATCACCGCGCCTCAAATGTAATAAAGACATAATTTCACTTGTACTTAAATCATCGCTAGGATTAATTAAATTCATAAGCACCCTCGTTAAGGCATAAAGATGGGGGTGTTGGGTGTTGGTGAGATGGAACCCTAAAGTTAAATGGAATGTAACCGCACGAGTTCCTCGGCTCGATAGTGCGCCGATATGGTTACTGTCATAGAATATAATTATTACTACAGAAGTGACATACCATATGTTACATATACACACATCTACACTAAACGACTCTTCTTTGAATGAAGATTAAGTCAAACCTATAATTACAGTATTTTACTTTCACGCTAATAAGTAATTAGTATTGTTTATTAAAAAAAATAACGCCAGTTTAGAAGGCACAGTTCAAACATATTTAAAATATAATTATGGTTTTCTGTAGTTGTATATTTAATTGAGTGGAGTGGCCTGTGACGTTAGGTTTCACACACATCAATCTTCTATTAGTGTATTTGAGTAGTTCTTCCCGGAACTATGTATGTGAAGATGGCAACGGAGTATACAATAATTATTTTTATGACCTCCATCCGATCGACAGAATTTTTCAAGATGGCAGCTTAAAGTGTATCATTTGTACCGGATTGTACGACTACCTAAACTAAAAAATAAAAACTGTGTGGTTAGGAACCCCCGTCAGGAACGAATTTCCTTACGTTTATTCTTTAACTCCAAATGTAATTCGAAATGAAATCTTTATATTTCTATAGGTTATTAGGTTATTTGATAAAAAGAGACAAGAACAAAGAGAGAGAGAGAGAGAGATAGAGTTACGCAGCCGGCTGCGCACTCAGTTACTCGTGTGCTCATTTGCTTGAAGTAGGCTCTATACACACACACGCACAACTGCACAGCATACAGCATTTCGTTTCGTGATGATTTCGACTAAATCGCGCTACCCGTAAGCAAAAAAAAATTATTGAAGATCTAAAAAAAACGCTACACACTCAATTGCCAGCTTCATATACAGCTCACACATTAATATCGAAATAGCTTATATGTTTACACTGTAAATTGCCTGATAGAATTAAAGTAATCAGGTTTAATTACTTAAACTTTGTCACTAATGATATGACTTACTGATGAATGAGTCAATATAATGGGGACACATATCACTTCTACGCTAAATATAATATCACGATCACTTCATGCTATTGATGTTTATTGTACGTGATTTATAACCTTAATTACAAAGCGTTAAGAAATATTCAATAGAATTTTACATAGCACAAGGGCTGGGCCCCAACCACGTATTGAAGAATAAACTAGTAAAATGCCTATCGGAAAGTCTGTTTGCTTCTCAATTTTTTGGAGCCACTAAAGGCACACAGTTACTTAAAGTGTATTACGCAATTTGTATTAAAACAAAAACTTTGTCAACGAAAAGAACTTTGAATTATCAGTTTTTTTTTTTTCGAAATACTACTTTTAGGTTTACTTTTAGGTAGCTCATTTAAAAATTCTATTCATATATAATCTGTTTTAATTATTTTTTTAGGTAGCTTTAAATTTTTTTTATCAAAAGTTTATCGTTGTAGAATATTTTGAGCATTTCCGTAAATATTTTCTGACTCTGAACTTTTTTTTTTATTGTTACAGGCGCAACATTTTAATAATTTATCTATTTTCTAAAGATATAGATTATCTAAAGTTGCATTGTCACATTTACATTCTATACTTTTTATTTTAAAAAATGCTGGACTTTAAATAATAATATTATTTCCTTTTTACTGCATTTGTTTTTCTTCTGAAAATGGGTAACTCTACTATTATTACTCTTAAAATACTTTCCTATTTCCAATTTTCTTATCCTAAGTTCTATTAATAGACTAATTAAACTTATAAATGCTTTGTGTTAATAATTAAAAACAAAACTTCATTTCTTGTACTTCTTTAGAAAATAAATTAAATCCGAACTCAAGGCAGTTAATTAAATTAATTACGTAAAACTGATTCTGTACATGAACATCATTATATTTGAAAAGCCGTTTAACTCATTTGTACTTAAATAAAATTACAACACACATTATGATTTCTGATTATTATTTAACTTTATACGTTTACAACAACACTTTTTATATTCATTAATTAACCACAGAATTCTATTTTATATAGGAAAATGTTACGTAAAAAATGTAAATATATATTTGTTTTGTCCCTTGTATGAGGGAGCAAAGCGCCCATTCTTTCCTGGCGGGATGACACCAATTAATTCATTTTACCTCCCGGTAACCTAGCAACTGTATGTTTATCCCTCGTACCAGCGACTAAAAGCGAATTATTTATCGTAGGAAAAAAGTCGTATACACACCACGGGTGAGAATTTCCCACTTTACTCCCTAGGTAATGGACTATTTTTTTGTGACTTAGTTTACAAACAAGTATACGACACACTTATGGTAAGCTATTGTCGTAACCTATGAGCGAGCGCTTGGTATTTGTAGGTGTCACACACGCGTTGCCAAGCTCGAGGTACAGGTTCTTAAGTGTCTTTTGCTCTCTAATTTCACTAGCTACAGCATTCGCTAGGTACTGCTACTTGCTGCTGCTTTACTGTAGAATACTGACACTGCGGTGGCGCATACCTAGCCGACCTTGCGCAATAAAAGAGCTACCACTTAAAATAACATAATACCAAATCATTAATATGACCACTATAAAATTTAAAGTTTCTTTTTATATTATATTACTTATGTGCTGAGATTTTTCTGTAATTTTAATGACTTTTAAGTAATTTAAAAAAATTTTGTTTCCAGGTCAACGGGCCCCGAATCAAAGACATGATGATGTTCCCGAAATTGGTCTTGGTAAGTCTAATATTCTATAGTTTAATGTATCTTTAGCAATTTGATATTATACTAACGAATTGACATAAAGGAAAGATAATCATCATCACTGGTTCACACGGTGACCACTAAGATCATTTAATTAAGACTCTCTACATAAAAAATCTTAGCATAATATATATTAATTAAACATTTAAAAAAATGACTTATATGTTATAAGTAAGCATAGTGATAATAATTTATTATTTAACATAAAACAATTTTATAACACCTACGTTTAATATATTATCTAAATTTAAATATTAATAAAACTGGCGTATTTTCGTCATGATATTTTATCTTTCTTTATCACCTAGTACTACATTTCAGCCGTAATCTTGATACACGAAACATGCAAATAACAATGTCTTATAACAGTAATTACACTTAGTTAGCCTTGACACTGGAATAAAACTTGTTAAGCGCTAAAATATATTACGTAGAGTTGATAGTTTCGCCAACGAGACCGTGGGGAGCCATAATAGTTATATACTCTTACGACAGTGATTACATTTATTATTTTTCAAATGCGAAAAAAAATTTTGTCTCGTTTTATATTAAAAAGGTAAAAGTTAAATATTAAGCAAATTATATAGTAAATATGTAAAATTTATAGTGATACCTTTTTAATAGTAGTAGAGCCATGTTTCTCCCAGCACACTAAATATCTACGTAAAATGGACGCAAGTAAGCAATGCCATGTCAACCCACAAAATTGAAAAAACTGAGTTATATATGTAGAAGTGTTGGTAATTGGCTGAAGAACATTTTTCTTTAATTGGTTAGGGTTTTAAGCTTTAAAACTTCTAAAAAGCCATTTTTAATAATGCCATTTATGTATTACTTTAAACGTTTTAGGTTATATTATATAGGAAATATGCAGTTTATATGTTTATTTTATGTGAACATAAGTAAAATAACTTACATATATCTTGAAATTGCCAAAAACTTGACTAATATATTTAAAAAAATCATATAAAGCAAGTTGTTCAAAATTTTCAAACACGTTTTTCTCGAAATGACATTCGTGTGGGTTGACATGGTATTGCTTATTTGCGTCCAAATAATCTATATGATAAAATGATTCCTTGTAAAGTAGTTCAGTTCTTTATCCCAAAAGTGCAAGACAAAATAAACACAAACTTTACAGGAAATCAGATGCCTTGCTATTTATACTAAGTTCACATAGTATGAAGTAGTGTTTTTCGTTCGATGAGCCCAAGGCCTATATATCGTCATTTTCCCTTCCCGTCCTACTCAGGAGGCAATGCACAATGTTATACTTTTATTGCTACAACTGATGATAAATTACAATAACTAATTTTCATCAGGAATAAAAAATTAAGAAAATTAATGACATAAGGGATGACAATTTGTATAAGGGAAAAATTTCCATTGCAATAAAGCTGCTTTATTCACGAGGGCGAAGCTGTGGGAAAAACTAGCAATAATAAATATGTTTTTAAAACTTTTTTGGGAATGCTTTATCAAAGCATTACTAATATTCCTGTTGCCCCTCCAAATAAGCTCCAAGTTTGCGCTAGGTGTGGGTACAACAATAGCCCTAGGGAGTCAGGATCCGCGACTTTCGCGTTATCGGAGCGAAGTGGGCCCTTCTAACGTTGAGCAATTGAGGCTTGTAATGTATTGCTTTCTCTTAATCGTTTCTCATGCATGTGTCGAAATTTTACTAATTTGGTATCGTTATTCAAATCAAATCAAATCAAATATTTTTATTCAACATAAAAGCATTACACTTATTTGTTGAAAGTCAGATTCTACCGTTATATATTAGATATTGTTAATCATAATTTGTATCCATAACTAATAGAGGATAATGTTTGCTTTTCGAATAGCCCAGGGGAGTGAGATGTAGGCTTCAGTATTAACGTACTCCGCGACTTGCTTACATCTGTGAAACTTGTAATGCTTAATGGAATCTACAATCAAGATATTATTGTTGATTTGCAAAGGATAGAAGGACATTATATAACACTCCAAGAATTTAAAATCTGATCGATGATAAAAAACATCTTACAATATGACTTCATTATTGAATAACATTTTAAGAGGCTACAACTCTTCTACCCATAAGAGGTTGTTTAAACAGACTTGGCGTTTGTAGATTATATTATAAGCTATCTATAGAACAAAGTGATAATTTGTTATAATATTCTGTCACGATAATAAAAACCCATTTACCTCGAAACTATATTCAATATATATACATATGTAATATGTACATATTGTACTTTCTTTAAAAAATCCGCAATGGTATTCGCAACAAGACATCGAATCGCGTCTGATAAAGTGTTACAATAGTAATAGTAGGGAACAATACATTTTTAATAAATAACATTAGTACATACATCCATATACGTACAAATTACGGGAAAAAATCCATTATGTATGAGGGCTCAAAAATTTATAATAAACTACCTAAAGATATAAGGGAAGCAAAAAGTATGTTAACCTTCAAAAGATTACTTAAAAATCATATAGTGAATAAAGAATTTTCATCTATGGTACATAGAAAAACATCTTTTTAATGCGCTTAAATTCACTTAATTATCGATACTTTGTCTATTGTTTATAGTCTAGAATATAATTATAATTTCTTTTTAAATATAAAAGCAAAAATCGTATTATAAAATATAATTAAATAAATATAATGAGTTAAAAGTATATTAAAACATTATATAGCATGAATATACTACCAAGCTATATATTACCAAGTTTTCAAACTATTATATTATTATCATCACATGATACACGTATAATATTTTTAATATAGACACTTCCAGTAGGGCTTATTCTGTATAAATTCTGTTGTCATATTTCGAACTTACCCACATTTTTTTTTAGATTTTGTACAGTTAGTTTTAAATTAGTACAAAAGTTTGTTTGCAAGTGTTCAATGTACCCAATTATTACACGTTATATTAAGTTATATTATTGTTTCTCATGTAAGTGAATTGTTTAATTCTAATGGGAAAATAAACGATCTTAAACCGTATATACGCAATATTTAATTAGCTCCTTTTTTGTATGGATATAAGTATAAAGGCTTAAACCCATACGCTCGTACTAAAATGTACTAAATAAGAGTCTCCCTAAATGCTCCATAGCCGCCAAAAGTTAAAAGGAAAATACAACAAAGACTACACTAACAAAATTCGCCTATGCATTTATGTCTGCGTAAGTGGTTTACGTAACCTTTGAACTGTAACTGAACTTTGTAAAGAATTTCGTGTGAAATACGATTGATGCAAACCAAGCTGAGGGCTATGATAGCACAAATTGATATCAATAGAGTTAACAGGATTAATTGTGCATTTGCGTACTTTTCACTGTGTTATCAGGCCAGGTAGGGGGAGCAACACGAGCAGTGAATGTGAGCGTTGATGTGCATCAGAAAAGAGGCCTCCTTAAACCTACACCTGGGTTGCAATTCCTGGAAACTGTTCGGAGTTCTCCCTCTACCATCTCCATGCTAAGCAGTTCGTCTCATCTCACTGTGTTTCTTTGCGTATTTTTAGTTGGTTGGAGTCGGATTCTTAGATCTTATATAAATCAAAAGAATTTATTCGAAGATAAAACTACTCGAAGCATAAAATCACATCTGCTATCACCCCATCCAGGCTATTTCGGTATACAAATGCGGGGATCTTACAGATTAGTTGTAACACTTGAGGAACTTTAATTTATAGGAGTTATAGAATAAACTATTATAACAAATATTAAATATATATTTAGTAGTAGAGCTGAGCTTTCTTCAGCATAAAAGTATAAATACTGTTGCGTTTCGTGCGAAGGCGCAATATCCTCCCCGGTCTTCTCCTTTTACTCTTCTCCTCCCCTCCCTAACCCTTCCCTTCTCTTTTATCGCTTCAGTTGGCAACCTAGTACATCAAATATCGGAAACGTTTATAGGTTGCTTATTAGGTGGACAGCTTGCCATTAGGCGTACCGTATGATCCGTAAGACCGTTTGTGGCGTCACAACCCACATGTTGAGAAATATTGCCTTTGTATTTACGTAAAAACTTTGAAATTTACATCATTCAAAGACATAATATTATAAGGGTTTGTAGGCTTCATAACTTATTAACAAGTCCGTTCATAAGAGACAGCTTTTGTTTCGCGTTGAAACAGTTTAACATTATTTAAAGTAAATAAAATAGCACGTTATTTTTCTTAGTAAAGCTTATAAGATATTATTATGCTATTTTTATATATCATGTATATCCATATTCTGAAACAGTTTGCCTATTTTATTTTACCTACTACACACAACTTCTCACAGAAAATCGGCGTAACTTTCAACGTAACTCATTACACTACATTCGCACGTTTTGTGCGAAGAGAGAGCGCTAGAGGCCCATTCTCCCACCCTTTCTATTCTTTTTTTTTATGTTAGTAGTTGGCAAACAAGCATACGGCCCACCTGATGGTAAGTGGCTGCCGCAGCCTATGAGCGCTTGCAGCACCATTAATAGGTGCCACTCACGCGTTGCCAACCTCGAGATATTAGTTCTTAAATCTCGTTCGCCCAGTAATTTCACTAGCGTACAATGCCCTACAAACCGGAACACAGTAGTGCCTAAGCACTACTATTTGGCGGCAGAATATGGACACTGCGGTGGTACCTACCTAGCCGGCCTCTTGCAACAAAAGACCTACCACCAGTGTGACTGATTGCACTGGTGGAATAATCTCTGTTGTGACAGAGGTTATCCCAACAGAACAAAATTCCCTTCGTATTACTCTTCTCATCCTTCTCTTCGTATACCTTGGGTTAGCGACGCGCATGTGATACTTCTAGTGTCGTGTGCGTTCATAGGTTGCTGTGACTGCTTGCCAGCAGGTGGACCGTATGCTTGTTAAGAAAAGTTTTGCTAGTCTTGTATAAAATTATCATCTTTATTTCTCTTTGTACAAACTTGCTTTGTGACTCACTCCAAAAATATCCAATTCTATTTTTTTTTTCAATTTATTATAATACTGGAAAGTAATGAGAAAATTCTTGTCATCGTTATAAAACTATCCCTACGTTTATTACAACAAAATGCAAGAGAAAAATGCAATAACTATCATCTTAACCAAAGGATCGTAGATTCGAGTTGCCTAGAAAACATTTTCTTATAATCTTGTGAAAGAAAATATCATGCTGAAGAAATGTAAAAGCAAAGAAAAAATATGAAAAACAATTCAATTTCATCTGTTTAACTATTGCTTTACTACTTACAATTGTAAAAAAAATTGTATGTTATTAACTTGTGTTTGTAGGCGAAAATATCAACACAGCCATATATATTTAGACTCTTAACATTACTGCATAGCCTTAACTAATATTTGTCATATATATACGCTTGTACTAAAGCCAATCTCAATAGCCACTGAGCCAGTAAATTCAGTGAGTTTATTCAATAGATATATTTTTAGGGGTTCCGTACCTCAAAAGGTAAATAATTAGCAGTCAAGTGCGTTGTGGACCACGCACAGTTGAAACTAAAGGATTACGCACCTTAGTTATGAAGAATCTCAATAAATCTTTACAAATAATAACGAATTAAAGTCGACTGCAAAAATAAGTTGGTAATTCCATAGTGGTTATTAAAAGTTATATGAAAAACAATGTTATGAGAAAAACTTATATATCTCTTAAATTTGTAGACCTATCTTCTTCAAATCAAATGTGGTTGAAATTTTATGTGATGTCCTATAAGCTCAAATTTTTCCAGAATTTTAAATCCCATAGTTCAAAAGTTAGAGGGGGGACACCATTTTTACGAGTCTAGGAGCTAATATCTCAATAACTACTGACTTAATGAAAAAAGTCTAAATCAAACCTCCTTATCATTTTGAAACACCTATCCAAAGATATCACACACGTTGACATACGTTTAAATTTTTTTTTCAACACTTAGTTATATATTTGGACTGCTACCTTTACCTGCTGTTTTATTACAGAATCGTTGTGCGGTTCACAGAATACACCTATTTAGTAAATTTCGTATAGATAGAGCCAATGGTATCCGAGTAAAATTACTGTGACATACGGACGGACGGACAGACAGACAGACGGACGGACGGACAGATGGACAAGACGAAACTATAAAGGTTCCGTTTTTGCCATTTGGCTACGGAACCCTAAAAATGAACCCTTATAAGATCACTCTCTTGTCTGTCTTTCAGTTCGCGTGTCACCACCGATTGTCTCAGGATAGAGTGGACCTAGCAAGTTGAAATTTATATCAGATGCTGAGGCCTATACCAATATATATTGTGTGTAAAAATCAAGGTCGAAAGGTCGAAAGGTGTTTTTAAGCAAAATTGATAATTTTAGGTCTACCGGAAGTGCCGGTTTTGGGTGTATCTTTCGTGTACCTTAATAAATCAATTCTTTTTTTAAATAGCGAAGAACACTACAAATAAGTCAGCTTATATTTTACCCTAAATAAATAAATTCCTCTTTAAAAAATTTTAATACATATTTCCGAATTTCCAGTTTACAGGAAATTCTACTTGTATATTTTATCTCAAATAAAATAAATGCAAATTATGTTTTATTAAGTTTGAATAGGTCATAATTTCGTAGTACTCAGATCTCAAAATGTTTTCGATGAATTCTCTTTAAAATAATATCACGTAAATTTCTTTATCAATATTTAAATGTAATCGCTTTACAGGTCAGTAGCCATCAGTTTATCTAATTTTTAAAACTAAACCTATATATTGATAAAAAATAAAATAGCCTAACATTTGAGAAGTTACCTAAATCTGAATAGTTTACATTCAATGATAGCTTAGAATTTATAAAGTCTCAACCTTTTGAATGGAAATTATCTAAATAGGAATCATGAATCACGGAAGATTTTAAGAAGGCGCACAAACGGGTCTTGCCTTTTTTATATGAAGTTGACGGGCCATAATCTATATTATATTTAAAAAGAGACGACCTGACTTATAAACGTCCAGCCTAAGCCCTTGAACCTAGTAATGTAAATAAAATTTAGGCTTTTAGTTTTATCCACAACGAAGTGCTTCGAGAAAAGGATAGTACGGCCGTGCCGCTTTTTTGCTCGACTTGGCGAGGGCGCTGCCGTGCCCCCAGATTGTTGAGCAAGGGCTGAAAGTCTGTACCGTAGTCCGTAATTTTTAAAATTAGAAGCATGAAACTTTGCTTTTTGGTGAACAATTAAAGGTAAAAAAAAAAATATCTTTGAGCGTTTTCTAAAGTTCTACTTATGCGGGGATGAAAAAGAGGTTGAAAGATTGTATGGAAGTCCGTAATTTTAGCCTTGTAACAAACATACAACAATACAAACGAATCTGGAAACTCAGTATTTGCAATCAATTAATGATAAAAATATTATTTTATTTCGAAAAGATTTATTAAAATTGTCTAATTAACCGTTAAAAAAGAGATTAAAAGCACACACCTATGGATATATACGCGCGTAGAGATATATTCTGATTCAATGCATCGCTTCAAAACAGGAAAAGACTCGGGAAGCAGCCGCAACAAGGACTGCAGTGCAGAGAATTTTTTACTTCATAATATTTTTCTCATTTTAACGACCGTTAAAAATATTTCTTTACTAGCGTTCGTCGGCTATGTAGCGCGATGTACTATTTCACCTGTGAGTAATATTCTAAACTTTTGAAACTACCCTATCTGTATGGAATAATTTTTTTACATTTTCTTCCTGCTTAAGCTATGTTCTTTCGAGCAAATAATGTTGTCATACAAGAAATAAATAATTTTGAGCATGAATTAAAATATACCTGAAATATTGCAATTTTTGTCTGTCTATCTGTTCCAGCTAAACTCCGAAACGGCTGGACTAATTTTGAAGGGACTGCAACTGTCAAATAGCTGATGTTATAAGGAGTAATTTCAGCTACATTTATTTTAGAAAATAACTAGGGTTTTTAAAATTATTAAATATACGTCGTATTTATATAAGCACGACTTATATTTTTTATTATAAATTCAAATACTAAACAAAGCATCAATAGTCAAAAATCATATATTCGTTAATTATGCTTTTCAGAAGTGAAAAGATTCTACTTTCTGTTTTTACTTTTATAAGTTTCATCACACGGCTGGCAACGCGCCTGCATGCCTTCTGGTGTTGCAGATGTTCATGGGCGGCGGTGATCACTTAACATCAGGTGAGGTAGTTGAATACACCTCACTTTAAATGCTTTAGAAACATAATGTCAAAATATTACCAAAATACAAAGACGGCTTGTGGAAAATAAGAGGCGGGTGAAAATAGTTCGCGTATTCTTAACCTTTGCTCAAAGCGTAAGCAGGTTACAAAGTAATGAGAATTCTCCATTTGAGATTCCAGGATCCTTTTTTTATTGAAACTTTCTGAACAAATAAAGGAGATCCGCTGATGGAACTATCTAATGGAATTTTTAGTAAAAGTATGTTCGGTCAAGTTTCTAACGTTAAATATAAAAAGTATATTGTATATAGAAAAAGGTATAGTGAATAAAAAATACTAACTCCGCTTCTTTTTCTATGGCTCTAAGTTAAAGAATATTCAATTTCATTAACGTGTTTTTAATTTATAAAAATCTGATCTTTTCTTTTTTCAAAATATATCAGCGATTGGATTCACTGCTAATCTATATATATAAAAGAAAGACCTGACTGACTTAAACACCCAGCCCAAATCATTAGAACCAGGAAAAAGAAAAAAGGAAAAAAGGGTTGAATGGAAGTCCATCATTGTAAAAACTAAAAAAATAAAAATTTAACATAATAAAAAAAAAAAACGGAAAAGAAAGAATGTACTGCAAAATTTACTATACATTCAGAAACTGTAGATACTTAACATGGCTTCATAGAGAAATTGCTTAAGCTACATAGCCTGCATGATGCAGAGAGCTTGTTCTGCCCGAGAGGATACAACCGCAGTGTCGTATGCAGCATGCGTGGCTCATTTTAAAGCCGTGAATTTTGATAGTAGTTACATTCTCATAGCTACCAGATCAGGAACAATGGATGTAAGGCGTGGAAATAGTTCACACTGGCTAAAATTTAAATTTCAAAGCTTTGAAAATAATATACGATGTCTAGAAACAAAAGCGTTTCGTAGATGCGAGCGTTTCATCAGTTGTCTCATAGTGCAGTAGTGCTGTATTTTTCCTATTCTTAACAAAAATCGTTTGAAAAGTAGTTGTTTACTATATTTGTTTGAATAATAGTATAGCTATGCTTCTCCCAGCACATATTGGCCGGCTCGACCGGGAAAAAATCAGCGGACCGTATGCTTGTTTGCCAAACGTCATGAAATAAATAAAAAAACTACAACTGTGCGTTTTTGTTTGCGTTGAAATATATTTTAACTGAGATTTATTATGGTGAGATTTTTTTTTAGTTTAAAAATCGATCGAAGAATATATAATAAAATAATTACGGCGTTGTAACTTAAACCGCACTTCTCGCGAGAAAACAACAGCAAAATAACTGTTTAAAATCAAAATTTGTAGATTTATTCATTAAAATATTCAGATGCAAGCTTATTGTTCAATCGTTCAAGAATTAGTTAAAGGCGGTTATACTAATAACTAACTACAAATACTAATGCATCAATTAAAACCAGGCTTATGATATAATCATCTTCTCCAATATATAATCAATGTTCGGTTGATTCAGTGTCAATATAAAGGTATGCAATACTTTAAATAATTATCATTTCTTAAAATATATTCGTATTAAAAAAACTAGAGTAATTGTAAACGAGAAAAATTATTTAAAAGCTACACATGCGATATAAAAAAGAAAAAAAAAATCTAAATCCAATCCCAGCTCATAACAATGAACGTTCCACTTATTCGCAGTCAACAAGAACAGCGGTGAAATATTGCTGGAAAACGGAAGCCGTTACGGTACTGAAGCGATAATACGCTGTAAACATTAACATCGATATCACTTGCCAACTGGAGTCAGGAATTCCTCATGAGCTAAATAGTCGTTGTATTCCAGTTATATTGCACTACTTAATTATAAATACGATTCAGTTTGTTATAAAATTCACTTAAGTCATTATATTTCTGTGACTTAAGTTAACTTTATATCTAAAAAGAGAAGACCTGACTGACTTATAAACGCCCAGTCGAAACCCTTAGACCTAGAAGCTGTTTTTTTTTCACAGGAGTTGTTTTTAAAACGTAAACGCGCTCTAAGGATTTTTCGAAATTCAACACTTAATGAGATGAAGAAAGGGTCAAAAATTTGTATGGAAATCTGTCATTTTTAAAATTAGAAGCAGGGGACTTTGTTTTTAATTTCGAAATTAATTTTCAGTTTCCTAATAATTTCACCGGTAAAGGTATAGTTAGGAAATTTGCTGATGTGTGTTTTGTTACAGAAGTATATTTCGGAATAGAAAAATAACATTTAGACAGTCGTTTGCCATATTAAGATGAATGAGGCCACGATTACTGCTAATTTTACAATAATTTCTCAAAATATAATGCTAAGCCATTACAGAATATTAAAATAAAAACACGCTACAGAACATTTTTAAGTCGATAAAATTATAATATTATGAAATAGAACCACAAGACTGCTATAAAAAAAGTTTTCACTCATTCACACTTTCGAAATCTGATGCTAAAAAACAGCAGTTGAAAAGTACGTTTCAAGGTGGAACACGTTTAATTAAGATGTAGGGTTCTTTGGTAAAACGCGGTTCCATGATTTATGGTTCGAACGGGCGAATTTACCTGAAAAATGCTCTCTTTTTCATTTTCACGCGGTGAGTCCGATGGTATTAAAAAGAATCGCATTATTTTCACCTTTATTTTTGTTTTCGAAAACATGTTGAGCTTTTTTCCTCGTGATATTTATATGAGATTTCCATTAAATTATTGAAATAAAATTTGTCGTGTATGGAATTTGAATTTTATTCCAGGATTCAAGTCAAATTTGAATTTATTGTGCTGTAAGTTTCAATGCTTAAAAATACAAAATATATCTCTATACAAAACGAATATAACAGTTTTCTATAATAGAATTTAGATATTAGGGAATTAAAATCAACCGCAAAATAAGTTGGTAATTACATAATAATAATTAAAAATAATATGAAAATACAAATTTATGGGAGAAATTTATGTCTCTAAAATTTCTAGACCAATTCAAAATAATAATAGCCGAAAAATCTATTGATTTTATACAAACTCAAATTTTTTAAAAGCAACCAAATGGCAACAACGGAACCCTTATAATTTCGTCATATCTGTCGGTCCTCCCTGCTTATTATTATTTATCTTCATCCTAGCATTATTCCCGGTATTTTATGTACCCAGGGTCTGCTTATTACTCTTATCCGGATTTGACAGGTTACTAGTTTTTACACGGAGCGATTGCCATCTGACCTCCGCAACCCTAAGGGGAACCAGTAACTCATTGGATAAGAGCAATTTATTATCAAGAGTTAACGATTATTATCAGATGACATTGATAATAACCGGGACCGACAGCTTAACGTGCTCTCCGAGGCACGGTGGGGAGACCCACACGGACAACGCCCAGACCGGGACAGAAATTTTTAACAAACATCTGCCCAAGCGGGAATCGAACCCGCAACCGTCGAGACTAAAGGCAGACTCGCTACCCACAACGCCACAACGGTGTCCTTATTATTTATATAAAACAAAATATATACAGCATTAATTCGGCGCTGAAAAGTAATGTATATTTTTATTAAATTAAAAATGTTATTCATTCGAATATTGCTCGGATTAGGAAATATTTTCCCGGTATTCATTTTCTGGAACTGAAAAGCGATGTCCCCATACAGCCGCCGGCAAAATGCTTTAGATAGGATATTCAATTCAGAGTACTTAAAAACAGTGGCCTCTCTAAATTTTAATAAAAATTAAACTTACCAGTCAAGTGCGTGATGCACCATGCACAGTGAAAACTAAAGAATTCCGAAGCTTGACAATGAAAAATGTTTAATATTAACGAATTTAAATCGACCCTAAAAAGAAGTTGTTAACTATATTAATTATTCAAAATAATACAAAAAAACAAAGTTATGAGAAAACTTTATAATTATAAGTTAGTGTTTGTTTGCTTAATTTATCTTTAAATACTAAGTTACAATGTAGATCGATCTTCTTCAAAATAATTATTATCGTCGAACGTTCTTGTGACGTCCTATTACCTCAAATGTTCCAAAGCTTAAATTGTAAGATTAGGAACTCATATCTCAACAATTACTGACTTCGAAAAGATCGAAATCAAACCTCATTATTTTTATAGACGTTTCCAAAGATACTACACACTTTGCGAAAGGTTGAAATTTTTTTCAACCCTCAATTACATATATGAAACCTAAATTTTTAGATCTTTTATGATTTTGCTACAATAGTAAAACTCCTACGGTACCGAGATCAATGGAATAAAATTTCGGTATGTATCCGGACAATAGACGTTTTAAATCAAAAGGAAAAAACTATATTTAAAGAAAAACATGGGTCGATTGAATATTTCAGTTAGTAACATTAAACAACTCGTGGGGGAAATATCATTTTGCTGTACAATACTTTGCACCTTTTCCATTAAAGCAAGGCAGGTCGAAACAAGTACGCTGAAAATGATTGATTAAACTTCTAGACGTGGTAAGATGTATTTGAAAGTGTTTAGAGGTGGAAATACAGATTGTTCGCTGGATTGAACGACTTGCATGTACGGTTTGTACGTATTTTGTAATATACATCTATTTTTAAAAGTGTAAATAGTTGTATTTTTAGGGTTCCGTAGCCAAATGGCATAAACGGAACCCTTATAGTTTCGTCATGTCCGTCTGTCCGTCTGTCCGTCTGTCCGTCTGTCCGTCTGTCCGTCTGTCCGTCTGTCCGTCTGTCCGTCTGTCCGTCCGTCCGTCCGTCCGTATGTCACAGTCATTTTACTCGGAGACCATTGGCTCTATCTATACGAAATTTACTAAATAGGTGTATTCTATGAACCGCACAACGATTCTGTAATGACGTTTTTGTAACGATTTTTTTTCGATACTCTTGGATAAATATTGTAATGGCCTTATCAACTTCTCCAAAATAGAAGACGGAACAGCTCAAAGTACAATTAATAATTCCAATACTAATTAGTGAAATTAATACGATTTAGCTAACGAAGGTCGAATTACTGTGTTCCAAGGCTTAATATTAAATCTTTAATATTTTTACTCCACAAATAATAAAAACCTCTCAATTTTTATTGTGGGTATTAAATGTCGAGATTTTTTTTTATTACAAAAGCAGGGCAGATGATTTTACTCTATCTGATGGTAAGTGGCAGTAATGTCCAAAACAAAGGTGGCTAATACAGTTGCGGAAGGCAACCAAGTAAGCCACCCTCGCCCTGCCTACGCAAGATGCCTCTTCACGCCTCAATTATATTATTATTATTATTCAGTCGTGATATCTTATTCCTTCCAACGGTCGCGTGTTTGATTCCCGATTTGAGCGGATGTTTGTATTCATCTTACAAACATCTGTTTCGGTCCGGGCATTTCTCCTTGTGGATCTCCCCTCCATTCCTCGGTGAGCACGTTAAGCTAGCCGGTTGTTATCACACAACATCTACACCAATATTATAAAGCTGAAGAGTTTGTTTGTTTGGTTGAATGCGCAAACTAACTACTACTTTGGAACTACTGATCGGATTTGAAGAAAGAAAGTGCCGGCGGGCGCAAATATGCGGTTAGTTGTTGGAACAGTCTCACCTGATAGGAGCGAAAACGCGGTCACAGCTAGTCTCATAATATTCGTTACCTCTAGATAGATTATTTGGTCTTACCCAATGAGTTACTGGTTCGCCCTTAGGGTTGCGGAGGTCCAAAGGCAGTCGCTATGTGAAGAAACTACTAACCGGTCAAATCCGGATAAGAATTAAAAGCAGAACCTGGGTAAATCTGGGAATAATGCTAGTGTATAAACCTAAATCACAATAGCGGTGATTATGATTATCTATGTGGCTATCAATAGTAATTATAATTGGCATGTCAGATCTAAACCGCAATCTGGACATTATTTATATTCTATGCAAGTAAGATCACTGTAGCATCGTGTGGGAGCTAACTCTTTGATATACATACTTATATCCAAAACTGATTACCCGCTTCGATTCCAAAACTCGTGTACGAACCTGCCTTAAGCGCCACAGAGCGCGGTTTCGATTCCCGCTCGGAACAGATGTTTGTATTGGCCATACAGGCATGTGTTCCGGTCTGGGTGTATATGTCCTTGTTTCCGGACCATTGAGTCTATAGCCTTTATTTATATATTATTGCAGAGTTCCGCATTTCGATGATGAAGAATCTTAATAATGAATTAAAATCGACCGCAAAAATTAGTTGGTAATTTCGTATTCATTATTAAAAGGAAATGAAAAACAAAGGGAGCAACTTATATATCTCTAAAATTTGTAGACTTACCTTCCTAAACAAATGTGGTTTAAAGTTCATTTGATGTTCTACAAACACAATTTTTTCCGGATTTTAAATCCTATAGTTCAAAATTTTGAATAGGAGACACAATTTTTATAAAAATGAATTTTTCTCTTTCAGAAAACGCATGTGATACTTCTGACTTTACAAGCGTTCTATGATGATCGTTTTCAGTCGCGTAGGCCTCACTAGGAACATAATAATTCTGTCATTAAAAAATCCACCAATCCGGTAACTTCAGAACTTAAAACTCTAACCTAATTGTCTCATAATGATCAAAAGGATAAGTATCAGAGAGATTTCTAATATATTTTCGGATAAGACTTAAACTACAGGCATCAATAACAGACCATATTACAATTAATATGCTCTCGAAGAAGGTAAATTAAATGTAAGCTCACGACAGGCCTTTAATTCAATAACATGAAACTAATTCTCTTTATTAACATAATATATTCAAATTCATATAAAATGTACATTTGTATATTACAATACGCCTTTGGATTTCGGATTGTTAATTTGCCTTTAAAGTAAGCATCATATTACAAAATTATATATGTATTTGGCAACATTGAGTTCAAATACTGTTTTTGTATACGCCTTAGGTCTTGCGCTCGTTGGAGGCACGGCATGGCAAGGGATTGTTATGTGGTGATTGATTGAACCGCTTCATGCATAGGCATAATTACATCAGTGTAACTTCAAATTTACTTCTTCATGCTAGCATTATTCCCAGTATGTCTGGATTTGACAGGTTACTAGCTTTTACACGGAGCGATTGTCGTCTGTCCTCCTTAACCTTAAGGGTGAACCAGTAACTCATTGCATTAGGGCAATTTATTTATCAAGATTCAACGATTATTATCAGATGTTGTTACGCGATAGCAACCAGGACTGACAGCTTAATGTGCTTTCCGAGGCACGGCAAAACGCCACACACACCTGTTCGAATTTAAAATTTACTGTCATAAAATCCCTAACTTGTCGTGCCACTAATGAGCGGTGGCTCTTAGACTTATATTAAAATCTACGAAGATCACTCTGCACTTCGAGATTTTAATAAGATTGCTTATCAAAGCATCCTGTTATTAATTATTATTAGAGAAATCTTTTTTTGCCAATACGTCTTGTTAGTAAAAGAGAATTTAAATATACGAAAAAAAGAAGGGTATATGAACAACTTCAATATAATATAATATTAGACGGTAGTAAGCGGATGTTTGTGGGTTGATTATAACAAGACTGCATTCGCTCGGATGACGTAGACTTAAGGAGTCCTATGTTTAAATATTTTATTTTAGACTATAAATACAGTGAGTATTAAATGTATCTGTATTTTCATAAGTATTTCATCGGAGCTATCCTATTAGTATACATTATTACGTTTAAAATTAATACAAAAGTTATTTTTCCAAAGAATACTACATCCTAATCTAAACTTAAACAGATAATTTTCCTAAAAGTTTGAGCGTCTTATTATTTTTACCTTTATCAGGTTTTCATTTTTCTAAAAAGACAAATAAAATTTAAAACAGTATAATTTAAAAAAAATTAATGTAATAGATTTACTTCATCAAAATATATAAAATTTACAATTCCTCAATTTAAAAAACGTAACATTCTTCGATCTGTCGAGTTTCTTGTTATAAATAACAACTTTACGAAATTACATTACGGAACATCCGTCAGTGTTTCGTGGCAACATAACAAAGAATAACACGTATTTGGCTAGCTGAACTCCAATCTGACTTAGCTTCCTTAGACGCCGCGACGACGCCACGCTGACATACGGAACCCATTTATTTACAAGACGCAAATTAATAGCACACCATTCCGCGCATACGTTCTGTGTTTCGTCATAAACTAACGGAGACTGATAGTTTAGTTAATACGACTCTCGACGTACTATTGTTTTAATCACTGGGTAGCCATGTAGGGATGGGTAAATGCAAAAGCATCGATAAATCAATATATTTTAACTGACAAAATACAACCAAACTTTATGATTGATTTTGGCAATTCAAAATGCCTACCAGAATCGAATTACAATATATATTATGTTATTGATAAATGTCATAATACAATCTAAAGAGCAATATTTAATTTTATCATTCAGTTTGAATCCCAATACAATAAAGAAACATCCATACTGACATGACATACATCAGGTGACGATATTGTGGCTCAGCGGTAGTGAACAGCTTTAAGAGCAACAGGTCACAGTTTTGATTCCTGTTCGCAGCAGATGTTTGTATTGACCATACATGTATTCCGGTCTTGGTGTCTTCGTCATTGTCATTGTGTATGTTTCGGGAACCACAACACATATTTATTATATAATATTGCTAAAGGGATGTCTCTATAGAGTCTCCCCTTGAGAGATTTCTATAGAGCACAACTTCAAGTCGGTATTCTTGAAAAGTTATAAGAATATAATATATATTATGAAACTAGATTTTTCTTTTTAAGTAGACTACTTTATCGTAGTAAACAGTTTTCTTAGTTTCAAACTGTCGTACCAAATTTTAATATATTCTGCTATTATTCATAAAACTGATAACTTTTTAATATAAGTGTAAATAATCCTTATAAGAAGCTAGTACGCTATATACTATGTATAACAGAATAACCTTCAGATTTCAATATGAATTTAGTGGTTTATCTGAGATGTTCTCTCTCTCTTCTTCTATTCTTAATTTTAAATGCCATAGTTCAAAAGTTAGAAAGAGAGAGAAGCTAAAGAGGGGAGACCGAATCTTCATGACATGGAGGTAATATCTCAACAACTACTCACTTAATCTAAACAGCTCAAAGTAAACCTCGTTATTAGTTTTAAAGACCTATCCAAAAATACCTCATATGTTGCCTACTGAATTTTTTTTGGTCTGTCTTCAGTCGGCTAAAATACCGGATTTTTAATAGACCCTGTAATTATTAAATAAAGGGTTCTACTTCCTATCACTTGAAGGGCAAAGGCCAGCCCCATACTGCAGGATTACAAAAATACTCTAATCTCCTCTGTTTTCTGAGAAGTACCAGAATTATCTATATGAAAATTGCCACCGAAACAACGATGAAGAACTGGTTTTACACTTAGCATAACAATTCCTAAAACATATAATATATTAATTCCATGAAATGAATAGCTATATAATAGATTCGAAAATTTACGATTATAATGAAAATTGTAATATTCGTGTTTTCTGAGAATTTATATATTAAAGATATTTGGAGAAAAAATTGAAAATGTATCTATCTTTTCAGTATTTTTCTACGAGCAATCATCAAAGTCAGCCTTTTGAAGATTTTTAATGAGAAAATTTAGTAAATAAGAGATTAGCTTTCTCACAATTTATATACATTGTATGTGTTTGACAATGAAGTCCAATTTATTTCAATTACAGAAAAATGATAAATCTGAATAAATGTGAAATATGACTACCGACCAAGATGAAAAGAAAGAAGAAATATAAAAAGACAGACTCAGTCCTAGTCAAATTCATAACTTATTTGTTAGAGATTCAAGTGTTTATAAATTGTTAGTTCTCTCAAGCAAAGTCTATTTGAGGTATCTGCGAAGAATACGACTTGTTTATTATTTTGTAGGTTCTATCTTAAGAAGAATAATTCGTACTTACTGTTGCGTTGTTGCTTTAACGACCGTTGTGGCGTTCTGGTAGTGAGCTTGTGTGACCCTCGACGATCACGAGATCGATTCCCGCTCAATCAGGTATTTGTTATAAGTATCTGTTTCAGTCGGGGCGTTTGTTTTTGTGGGACTTCTCACCGTGCCTCGAAGAGCACGTTAAGGTTTCGGTCCCGGTTGTTACCTTAGATGCTATCATCTGATAATAATCCTTAACTCTTGATAGGTAATTTGCTCTTATCGATCGAGTTACTGGTTCGCCCTTAGGTTTGCGGAGGTCAGATGGATTTGGTATACGAGTAGATGTATCTTATGGAAAATCATTTACTAACAAAAGTTTTATTCTCTCTGGAGCCAAACTATAAGGCATAGCGGACGAAGTCGCGTGTAGATGCTAATTAAAGATACTAATAAATAAATATTAAATAAAAGTGGAAATGATCTTATATTATCATGCTCTAATTGATTTCTCGTGTAATTTAGGTTTTTTTTCTTAAAGATATTAGTTTCGTTTCAATTTTATAGCATTCTTGTTTCGTCTTCGCATGTTTCCAATCCGTGCGAACGAGGCGCAGTAACAATGGCGACATAGGATAAAGAAAAGTAATGAACACGGCTTTGATATCGAGCGCCATTTCCCGTAGGAGATACTGTTCATGCTGCTAAGAATAGGAAAAATATATATAACGGAATCAATTTAGTAAACCAACTTAAGACGATACTTTGACATCTATTGACTCCAATTACAAATCGTCTAAATCCTAACTTTTTAATATTATAATTGGAAAAGTGAATTTGTGTGTGTGTGACGATTTCATACTTTAAATGTTTTAATTTTTTGTTGTGAAAGAAAACTTGCCGGCGGAGAAATAGAGGATGACAGTTTGATATGGAACTTATTATTTCTAAATTGCATTAAAGGTGCCTCATTGAAAATCGACGCGGGCGAAGCAGCAGGCATAATCTAGTGTATATATTATGTGATTTTACTAATATATCCTGTATTACAAAACAGAATTACTTTTATATCTATGTATATAAATACGAACGGATGTGTTTGTTTTCTATACATTTCTAAACCGTTTATCCGATTATGTTGAAACTTTGACAGAATGTTCTGCATATCTATCAGCGCGTCTATCTCGTCTCGTCTCGTCTATGTCTGTGTCTATTAGTTTGTTAATTTCACACGTGAATTGTGAACCATTTACCTTTATAGCTTGAGCAAGTTTAAAACATTTTAATGCTTTTATTTTATGATTTTATAATCCATAAAATTTATTTTGCAATTAAATCGTAGGTACAATATATTGTAATGAAATTTATTAATATAACATAACACTTGGTTTAACTATGTTTACCAATGATTTGATTTGGGACTTGAGGTACAAAATCTAACTTAATAATATAATTTCTATTGCAATATCTCTAAGTCTAAAGGACGTCACCGCTCCCTAATGTCAACTTGCCCTTTTATATCTGATGCTAAGAAATTTTCTTTACCTTTCATTTAATGCGTCCCTCAGGAATCGAGCGAAAATTCGGGAGACGCCGCGTCGCTATACACTAATCCCGCAGTTGACGATAAGTAAACAGAAATACCTACTTTCATCGTGGGTATATTTAATTCGACGAAGTGGTTGCTTTTTATAGACGCTTTTTGGAACGAAGTTCCTTAAAGGAGCTTACGGGTAGTGCGATTTAGTGGTCATGTAACGAAACGCCGTATGCTGTGTGTGTGTGTGTGTGTGTGTGTGTGTGTGTGTGTGTGTGTGTGTGTGTGTGTGCGTGTATATTATCGAACATGCAACAAGCATAAGAGAACACGAGTAAGTAAGTGCGCAGCCAGGTGCGTAATTCTGTCTCCCTCTCTCTCTCCCTCTCTCTGTCTCCCTCTCTCGCTCCCTCCCTCTCTCCCTCTCCTTCTTTCCCTCTCTCTGTCCCTGTCTCTTTAATCATATAACTCATTGAAATATACACATTTAATTTCGCGTTACCTTCGGAGTTAAAGAAAAAACGTAAGAAACTTCGTTTAAAAATCCCAATTTTTTATTACATTTACACTTACTTGGTTCATAAGATATTTCCTTTTTATCGTTATCATTTATTATTATATGGGCTGTTCATAATTGTCCGAAACCCAGCTAATATACGATTACACAACCGTAACCCCTAAAAACCTCCTAAAAATATTAATATATTGTAATGTAATGTAATGCTGTTAACCTTGAAAAATAACTCTGCATCTTCTGTTGCATCTATCACGAAGAATGTTCCGACGAATCGTTTGAACTGAAACCACCGGTGGAATTTCACCGCCGCATAGCATTGGGACAAAACTCGAAATTCTAAGGGAATTTCAAGTTTTATCCCGATGTCTAGAAATCCAAGAAACACAAAAACAGCGAGATTTAGAAAGCATTTTCGTCCTCGTGCAATCGCTTTGTGGAACCAACTTCCATTGGCGGTCTTTCCGAACCGCTAAGACCTGGGAACCTTCAAGAGAAGAGCCTATTCTGTTCTTAAAGGTCGACAACGCGCCTGCATGCCCTATGTTGCAAATGTTCATGGGCGGTTATCCATTAACATCAGGTGAGCCTCCTGCTCGTCCCCTCTTACATAAAAAAAATATCCTAATGCCAAAAAAAAATCTATAATATAATCTATAATAAAATAATAAAAATAAAAAAAAAACATTGCAGGTTTTTTATTTATTTCTGTTGTTTTCCGTTTTTCAGTAAAAAGGAAAATCGTTTTCAACTTTTTTATAATCATCATTTTTGGGGACAGCTTAAGTAGGCAGTGACGATTCGTATGGGTGTCCCCAAGACAGTGAATCGAAACAAAATACGTAATATATATGTACATATATTTCCTAAAGTTATGATGTGCTAAATTTAATTTCTCGGTTAATTTGCTTAGTATATTATGAATTTGTATGATATAATACGACTTTTGAGACTTAGCTTCAAGGTCCTCGATCTGGCAGTTTTAAAAGAGATTAGGGAAAGGAGGATTACGCAGGTGAAGGAAGACTTTAAAAAAATGTAATTTTTCATTTCATAATTACTTAGTTTAAAATCCACCCAACCAAGATACTATTTAAAAGACAATAGACAGATAAAATAGATTACACCAATGTGGCACAACCTTGAAATATTTGTATTTTACATACATACATTTCAAGTGGATTGGTTTGTGTATATGTAGTTTTTCTGAACCCCGACACATATGTTGTGTCCCGTTCTCCGTCCTTCCGTTGAGTCTGAGGTGCTTATTTATATTTTGAAGACATAATTTAGTTCGTAGCAATTTGTATGAATATAGGTTGGAAAAATCCTTTGTTTTATATTAAAATAAACAACATCATAAATTGCTGACCCTTCATAAAAATATACACGAGCCTGTTGAGAAATTGCTGATATACTTATAATCCTTGTTTCATTCAAAATGTTAATATGGGATCGAAGAGGCAGACCAATAAGCCTGTTCGGCCGTTACTGGTCACGCGTTTACTTGTTTTTGTTATAATAGTCAGATTTCATCATTTTTATATTATAATAATAAAAACTCGTAAACTCGACATATGGCTGACTCAGCACAACATCACACACATCTGGAAACATAATTTTAAATAACGAAAATAAGAACATTTTTAAATGTGCTACCACTATTAGAAACACCTCCAAAAACCCGTTTCAAAATAGCAGTGCTAACGATGATAGTTAGTCTGTAACATAGTAAATATATTGAAAATAAATGACTTGTCACAGCCAGCTGTTCTCTATTTAATTAAGAAACAAACAAATGTGGACCGTCAAGTGATATTCGAAAACAGCCGAGGATTATGAATAAAGTAACCCAAAGCATTAGAGGCATCTGTCGTCTCGGACGTGAAAAGTAAGGAAATAACCCGGCCCATTCACATTACAATAAAATGTGAGGGCAGTGGCTCACAATAAGAACAACACAGAATTGTGATTGAAACTTAACTTACCTTACATTTAAATCCATACTTTTTACACTGACAAACCCATGGTCACTCGACTTTTGTTCGTAAATACTCAAGATAATAAATGTGAAAGTTTGTATGTTTGCATGTTTGTTACTCAACCACGCAAAAAGGGTAGAACGAATTTGGATGAAATTTGCCACTGATATAGATTGTTACCTGGATTAAGAGGTAAGATACAAAACATGTGTTACGAAACATTATTAAATTCAAATAATGAATTTCTCAATGGAGCCAATACAGATACATCGTAAAATGGAATTTAATTAAAATTTAATAACGAATGAATTAATTTTTTTTGCATTTACCTTCATATGGTTTTAGTTAAGCGTGGCTTCGCAAGGCCATCGGTCTCGCTCATTCGAGCGTAGTGACGTGTTAAAAAGGTCTGCATCACAATATTTCATTGTTTCGCAATTATCTCCAGGCCCTCCTTTTTGTTTACTTTGTACAAAGGTACATTTCATAAAGTAGTCTTGTCAACTTTATTTCTCGGACACATTTTTAATGAAGAAGTTGCTTAATTTATAAAAGAACCTTGTTCATTTTTACAAAATGTAGACCGTATTATACTTAAATTTTTTAAAATAGTATTAGTATTAGGTCTTGAAATATTTAGAAGTAATTCACGAAATTGTAAAACAAGTACTACTTATTGCATCAAAATATTTAGAAGTAATTCACGAAATTGTAAAACAAGTACTACTTATTGCATCAATGTACAATACAGTTCAACTAAAATCAGATACAATTTAAAAAAAGTCTTCAAAAATAAAACCTTGAATTATCAAACACAACTTAAGCATTGGGCAGAAGTGACATATTATTCACATTAAAAGATCTGGTAAAATAATTAAATAAATTAACTATAAAATAATACAGATTACTAGATGTTTAAAGCAATTTAATGTCAACCCTAAAGCTATAGTTTTAGACAATATTCATAATTTATTATCTGAATATAGACAAAGCCCTAGCTTACGGCGTAATGGTAGCACAATTTATTAACCTTACCCAAAATACTGTTTTAAAATAGCGTTATTGTGTCTAATATTAATTTATTCAAATCTCTTTCTAGAATGGCAAAATGATTTAGATTAAAATCCGCAAATAAAAACGATTTATTTTCTTACTTCCAACTATATAGACATCTGTTCAGTAAGTACTTTCTGCAATAATTATTATCGAACCTCACAATAATTCAGTTAAAAATTATATCTAAAGATTATTCACAAACTTTTAACGTATTTAATAATTATTTCATCACGTTTACAATGGTATCAATAAATAATTATTATCAATTTTATATAGAAATAACTTAGTGTTCTAATAACATAACAACATACTTCAACCGCCTAGGACATAAGTCCACCAAAATATAATAAATACAATATTCATGGGTCGTTGTCAATAAATACACAATTTTGAACGGTAAATCGGCGTAAAGTTACGGTATCACTGTTGCGTTTCGTGGGATGAGTAAGAGCATCGGAGGACCAATCTCCCACCCTCTCTGTTCGATCCCTCCTATCCCCGAGGGATAGAGGCTGGCAACACGCATGTGATGCTTAAAGTATTGCGTTCATAGGTTGCGGTGACTGCTTACCATCAGGCGGACCGTATGCTTCTTTGCCAACCATCATGAACCAAAAAAAATATATAGTTATTAAGATTGGCTCTACTAAAACGTTATATTTTAATTGTTTTCTCCCCATACTGTGGGACATGAAATAAATCATCATCACCATAAAATGCTTCAAACCGATTATTGTGACTTTGCACTGACGAAACATAATACGTATAAAAAAAATGTTTAAAACTCGAGAGATATTTCGTAAATCTTGAAATCTGTCAAACATTTTAACCAGTTTTCTAGAGTGCGATCGCAATCTCAACAAAACAAAATGTTCGATTTGTTTCCTATGACAAGTTACGATACATTGCTTGTTTAACAGTCAAACCTATTATCAGGTTTTGGGAAACTTTAATGCATAAAAAAAAAAAACAAATTGTAAACATTTTTATGATCTAACAAAATGTAAATTACATAATAAATATACGCTAAGTGTTCAAACTTAAATCCTGTGTCGGGGGTCCAGAAACATACAAAATGACTAGTTCAAACACACCCGGACCCATATGGTGAATACAGACATCTGCTCCGAGCGGGAATCGAACCCGCGATCTGTGGCGCTTAAGGTAGGTTCGCAGCCGTTGCGCCACAACGTCGTCATAGTATGTAATAATAGTAATAGTGAATCTTGGTGCTTACTCGAAGTTACGTACAAAATAAACATATTAATAGCAACTTATTTATTATTCAAGTAAATTGATCATAGAAATTATTAGCAGGCATTTCATTTCTAAGAGATGGATAATGGAATTTAAAGAATTCTACTGAGGTACGCTTATAATTCAAGCTTACCTCTTATGCTCCAGGGTAAAACTTAGGGAAAACGAAAGACTTTGAAAAAGAAAAATACCCTCTGAATTTCTTTTGCTGGTTTTTTAATATGCGGTTGATTTTAAATAAATAAAATAATATAATTATTATACAAATATTACACTTTAACGTTGAATAACAATATTTCATTTTATCAATGAAATTTCATTATAATTCCTAAAAAAATATGTTGCCACAGACTAGCAACTCAACACATCGTACCTTTAGAACGAAAAAGACCTAACTCAAAAAGCATTTTTTGGAAATCGACGATATAAGTTTTAAAACATTGACACCTGCAAAATCTTTCGTATATTATATTATATTAGTTATTTACTTCAGTTATATACGCTATTGTATATGTTGGGAAGATTGTTACATTGAGAATTTCGTTTTCACTACATAATATAAAATAAAATCGCTTTCTCTGTCCCTATGTATGCTTAAATCTTTAAAAATACACAACGGATTTGTATCCATTTTTTTCAATAAATAGAGTGATTGAAGAGGAAGGTTTATAGGTATAATAAATAACATATATATATATAATAATAACATCCATTAAATAGTGCAGAAAAAATATTTTTTGAGGTTTCGAATGTGATGTAAATAATTAAATTTAACGCGTGTGGGCCACGGGCAGTGTTGAATAAATCAAAACTACTGGATCGATTTTAATCATTTTTTCAGTGAATGACATAGGTTATACCCGTGCGAAGCCGGAGCGGGCCGCTAGTAAGTCATAATAACTAAGTTTTCGTTTTTTTTTAATTTTGTTATTTTCGTTCGACTTTCTTGAAGATTGAGTTTCGAAAACCCTTCGTTATTACGTCGTCCTCGTTACACAGGGCGAGAGCTTGAGACGTTGCATTAAGGCCAACTACTTTAACCGCTGTGGCCACGTAAAAATATTTGCTTGAGACTTCTAAAATTGTAAGATGTTTCGACCTGCTTTTCAAAATCTAGATTTGTAAATAGTTTTAGCAATAGATGATTATAAGAAAAAGTAATTTACAAAGTTAAATAAAATTATAAGTAAAATGCCGTATAAAAGACCCTTCCTATATTCGGCACAGATGTGTCCCTTTCACCAAAGAATTGCATGCCTCTCACTGAATTTGGACGTGAATTAGCATCATTCAAGGGACTGGGAATACTGAAAGGCCAAACACTCAATATCTTCCTTTTCCACCGTATGCACCTTAGCTGTAATTAAAAAAAAATATCATTTCCGATTCAAAATTACATTACATTCTTAGTAGTAGGTTAGGTAATAAATAGGTTTTGGACAATGACAGACAAGAAATTACTCGAGATGATTACATAGAATGAATATAAACCCAAATTTTAAAGTTCTTAATATAATATTTTACATAGTATAGTATAAGATTATATTCAATTCCTAAAATTATATAAAAGTTCAGGGTAGTCCATACATGTAACTGAAGATTGAAAAACGAAATTGTACGGCAACGTGTGAGATATCTTCAGATTAGTCTTTCAAAATGATAAGAAGGTTTCATTTTGACTTTTTTCGTTAAGTCCGAAGTTGTTGAGATATAAGCTCCTAAAGTAATAAAAACTGTGTCCCCGCCCCTTTAACTATTCAACATCAACTAACTTAACTAAAAAATAGCAATGTAGACCATGCGAGAGAAGCCGCGGGCACATCTCATCAGTCATTAATATATAGACAAGGTTTCACTAACTAATGCGCATAAACGATAGTTCAATCAACGTAACCCTTAGTACGCAAAGAATTTCAACGCCTTTTTGGGTGAGCCGTAATAAATTTTCCGGGTTTAAGATTTTTCTCATTAACCTACTATTGAATTGGGTTTCTAGGTAAAACAACGTATAGAAATTTACAAAAAGCAAGTGATACTTTGCAATATAAAAAGAATGTAATTTTGTTTTATTTATTTAACAGAAATTAACGCTACTAATTAGAATAATTTAATGATATTTTTTCTGATCGTACATTGTTGTTGGCCCTACTGGTCTTAACAGCATCACCAAGCGGAGGTGGCTGAGTACTGAGATCCAGCTGAGAAAAAGGGACAAGGTGGGCCATATGCTTGTATGCTATTTGTAATATAAATAATATTTTATATTCAACATTTATATTAAATCAATTCTATTAAAAAATCTAAGCTGTTATATAAATCGTCTCCTTTTGTTCAAGGCGTGGTCTTCGAACAACATTCTGAAGAAATTCAAGAGGCGTTCAAGTGCGGAATGACACAATACGGCAACACTATGAACAAAACCCGGCTTGATTTTCAACTTTTCGTCGACGTAATCAACACTGCGGACGTTTTCAAGCTATCCAGATTGAGTAAGTACAAAATTTTATACCACTATTACATCGTAATAGAACTGTAGTAAAGACTTTTTATATTTATTCGAAGTGAAACTTCTTTAGAATCGTTGTGATTTGAAATCGTGCAACGGAAAAAACGACATGTACGTGACACAAATACAAAAATGTGTAGGAAGAATGAGAGAGAAATATACATACTATTTTATTGTATTACAGCTTTTTAGTAAGAAGTCAGTGTGGTGTGTTATTATTTAACAGTTTTTGTGAATATTTTTATATCTTGTTACATATATTCATGTCATTCTTTTGTCAATTTACTAAAGTTTCACTCCTATCGTGTGTGAATCGCACACACACCTTTTTTTCTCTTAATTTTACTATAATTGAATAAATTAAAAATCTTAAAGGTAATTTTAACGGTAGTAGAGCCATGCTTTTCTCAGCACAAAAGTGCCGGCTCTATCCTCTCACAGAAAATCGCCGTCAAGTAATAGTATCATTAGGTATTGTTGCGTTTCGTTTTTCCCTTCGCATCCCGTCCCTCCTATTCCTTCGATTGGCAACGCGCTTGTGATACTTCAAGTAGCGTACGGTGACTGCTCACCATCAAGCAGACCGTATGCTTGTTTGCCAACCGTCATGACAATAAAAAAAAGATTTTATTTCTTCAAATTTTCTCTCGTAAAGTTTTATATTTCTACTATGAAAAAAGTTACAATTTTAAGCAAATATTTTATGTACATCTTTAACTGGAGTATCATATAATTATATGCCACCGGTTTGGATGTGTGAGTCTTTCGATTCATTTTGATTAACCTAAAGGTTGTAAAACAAAAGGTATTAGCCATTTTTCACTTCGATGAGCCCCATTATGAAGTAATCTTACAATATGCAATCTTCTTCCTAGCATTATTTCTGGTATTTACCCAGGGTCTGCCTAAACTGCTGATTTGACGGGTTACTAGTTTTTTACATAGAACGCTTGCCATCTGACCTGCAACTCAAAGGACGAGAAAATAACTCAATGGATAAAAGCAAATTAGCTATCAAGGGTTAACCATTATTATCAGATGTTATGAAAATAACCTGGACAGCTTATCGTTTTCTCCGAAGTACGGTGGGGAGACCCACAAGAATAAACGCCCAGATATTTATAACAAACATCTGCTCAAAGCGCGAATCAAACCCGAGACCGTCTAGGCTAAATGCAGGCGGGCTACCAACACGCCACAAGGGTCGTCAATCTTACAATATTTAATAAGCTAATTAAATACATGATTTAATTCTAATCGTTTACTCCCAAACAATAGTTGACGACTTTATGGCACAGCGATAGCGAACCTGCCTTAAGCGCCACAGGTCGCGGATTTTATTCGCGTTCGAAGCAAATTTTTGTATTGACCATACAGGCATGTTTTCCGATCGAGTGTGTTTGCGTATGTTGCCATAGCCCTGATACAGGATACAACTATTCTAATTGAGTGTGTATTTATTATTTATTTATTTATTGTTTGTAATATAAATAATAATTATAATATTGAGTGGTTCAGTATATTTACAAGACTCTGCTTGGATATTCCGTTTGAATGTTATATGTATGAGCTGAATCGATTTCGTTCCTATGAGCTATTGGGTTCTAGAGGGGGCTGGCTAAAATCATAATACATACCACATACCAAAAGAGAGGAAGCTATGAATAATGCAAAACCTAATTTCACACTATTTTTGGTCTTTATTAAACACACACTCAACGGACATACATACAAGTGAGCCACCCCCACAGACCCCCATCCCTCCCCTATCGAGAACAGACGTATATTACGTGGTCTGTTTAAGGTGCTTATAATCTTGGTATATATTGTACAAATATTTGACTTAAATAGAATATTTTTTTTTTCTTTTTTTTTTTTTTATGTTAGAAGTTGGCAAACAAGCATACGGCCCACCTGATGGTAAGTGGCTGCCGCAGCCTATGAGCGCTTGCAGCACCATTAGTAGGTGCCACTCACGCGTTGCCAACCTCGAGATATTAGTTCTTAAATCTCGTTCGCCCAGTAATTTCACTAGCGTACAGTGCCCTTCAAACCGGAACACAGTAGTGCCTATGCACTACTATTTGGCGGCAGAATATTGGACACTGCGGTGGTACCTACCTAGCCAGCCTCTTGCAATAAAAGACCTACCACCAGTGAAGAATATTTACAAAAGAACATTTTTAAATGCATTGAAATGTATAGTCAGGCATATTCTTATAAAGACTAAGCAACTATTACGAAGTTTGGACGCTGAGGTCAGACAACAGCTGTCGTTTAGTATTAAACAAAAGATCATATTTTATAAAGAGATTGCGGCCATCCAAAAATTTATGTACATTTAGAAAATAATATATTTATTGTTTTATTATACCAATTTTTTTTTTTTTAAACGCTACACACTCAACGGCCCCCATTAGGATAATTATATCCTGTGTCGGGGGTCCGGAAACATTCACAATGACAAGGACAAACACAACCAGACCGGAAAACATGCCTGTACGATTAATACAAACATCTGCTCCGAGCGGGAATCGAACCCGCAACCGTCGAGGCTTAAGGCAGACTCGCTACCCACAACGCCACAACGGTGTCAATATAGACAAAAAACTATTCAGATCTTCTTTCTAGCAATAATCCCGGTATTTATACCGTTCCAGGGTCTGTTTATACTCTTATCTTGATTTGACGGGTTATTAGTTTTTACACAGAGCGATTGCCATCTGATCTCTGAGCGAGCATCGAGGCTCAAGACAGACTGACTACCAGCACGCCATAATGGTAGCCTTACAAAAACTATTATGATAGTTTTACTAAGTTAATAATGCTTATCTAATTTTTTTTTCTTATCTTATTAAAGATTACAACATTGCGGAAAAGTACGAGTACATTACACAGTCATATTACAGTTGCGTAAGCAATATTTTAGTATGTCATGTTCATAATATACCAAGCTCTGAAATGAGCCTGTGACGATGACGGAATTCAATTTCTTAGACCTTTTCTCTGATAAAAACGCTTAAATCAGAAAAGCTTTTTAATATCCTTATAAAGTATAAAAGAAGCTAAATTTGTTTAAATATTTATAAAAAAAAATTGTTATATACATTGATAACGTAATATATTTTATATAAAATTTATAACATTTTTACTCCGAATCTGATCGTTTTAAGCTTTTTAAGCATTATCCAAGGATTAATAATAAACCCCAAACTGATTTACAACGAACTTTCTGTACCAAACTCAATTACGGGCTCTTTTGCACAATTTATGTCAAAAACTTTAGATGGCATTAAAATTTGCTTTTGAACATCTACTTAAAAGTAGTGAAATGTTTATAAAATTTGATTATTATGTTTATGATTTTATTAAATTGACGAAAGAAGTGACGTATTTTATCAATTCCATGAAGAAATATGAAATTGTACATAAAATCTTTTTTATTTTATTAAATTGTGACTTCAAATTTATTTTCTTTTTCTCTTAGGTTCATTTTTGTTATAAATACTTATCGAATTCCGAATTGACACCGTTGTGGCGTTGTGGGTAGTGAGTCTGCCTTTAGTCTCGACGGTTGCGCGTTCGATTCCCGCTCGGACAGATGTTTGTCATAAATATCTGTTTCGGTCTGGGCGTTTGTCCGTGTGGGTCTCCCCACCGTGCTTCGGAGAGCACGTTAAGCTGTCGGTTCTGATTGTTATCATAAAACATCTGATAATAATCGTTAACTCTTGATAAGTAAATTGCGTTTATCCAATGAGTGACTAGTTCGCCCTTAGGGTTGCAGAGGTCAGATGGCAATCGCTCCGTGTAAAAACTAGTAACCTGTCTAATCCGGATAAGAGTAATAAGCAGACCCTGGGTACATAAAACACCGGAAATATTGCTAAGTCGAAGAACTTATCTAATATAATAATTAAAAAATATAAAGCCAGTTAAAATTTCAGTAAACGATTATTACGTACAAGGAAATGTCGAAAAATACCACCATAGAAGATATTAATTTATAATTTAGTATATCCCAGCTCTTCAATCTCCGTAATCGGAATTCTTGTTAACCAAGAATGTTTCTCATATCTAATGTTAATATAAACGCATTAACAACCAACCTCATTGTTGGGAGACCGTGCAACGCAAAGAATTTCACAATAACGGTGTCAAAGGCGGCATACCAATAACTATAATTCATCTTGTGTCTTTGGCAAATTGCTTGTAATTAATAACGAGTAATAAATATTCCGGGATACCATGGATTCTTGGTTGCTACTTTGTTATCATACCCTCGTTTATATATCATGTAATTTTGTTCAAACGGTTATCCCAGTATTTTTTTGTGTGTACAATCGGAGCCTTTTTATTAATACAGATACTTATTTTGTCTTCACGGTTGCGTTTTTATATATTTCAGGACCCATGGACAAAATAAGTTAATATTTTATGAGCCGTTGAGTGTGGAAAGATTGTTTTCGTAAACTCCGCCTTAAAAGTTTTCATTATAATAATAATAAATAATAAACGCTACATACTCATTGGCTCCCATTAGAATAGTTATATCCTAGTATATAGTGTCGGTGGTCCGGAAACATATACAATGACAAGGACAAACACACCCAGACCGGAAAACATGCCTGTATGGTCAATACAAACATCGGCTCTGAGTGGGAATCGAACCCGCGATCTGCGGAGCTTAAAGCAGGTTTTCTACCTCTGCCCCACAAAATCGTCTCCATTACAAATAAACATGTCTCAATACTACCTATACGTGGGATAACCTTTTAAAAACCTTGTTGATAAGGGTTGGATTCAGAACCAATTTATCCTAAATAGTAATAGGGATGGCTGTAAGTAAATGCGATTGTGGACCATAAACTCAAAACCCTGGGGTTTCATGACATTGATTGCTATCTAAGTATGCCGCTGGCGTCCACCCATTGTCCAATTCAATCCAATATTCTTAGCAGTTCACACAAATCGATACTAATAATACAGTCCCGTAGATAGGCCGTTTTGTAAAGATACTCCAATTATTCTCAACACTACTAAGATCTAATGCATATGTTCTTTTTTATCTAATTGTACTTTAATATATGATTATAAAATAATATAATTTAATTCAAATATTCTGATATAAGATGTCGTTTAATAGATGATGACGATTTTTCTTAAAATTATTTCTAGATATACAAAATATGCTCAACGAATAAAGAAGATTTTTTTGTTAAAATTACAATTTTTCAAGTCATCTCATCCGCCTGAAGGCTCACGTCTGAGAGGGCGTTTGGTTGAATGGAAACTTGTGTCCAATATTTATATAACTATACATACAATTAGTGTAGAAATACGTAAAGGTGGCGTACTTTAATAATGGTTTTCTCTGGAAGGTAGAAATAGTTATAAAAGCATCTTAGTTGATCATCTGTTATTAGTTTGATTAATTACTATTATTCATTCGCAATTTATTCACAAAGATCATCGTCAAACAAACGTTCGAATTGCGACTGTAATATTTAAATTTCATTTAGTCGGTACTTCGTGGCATCCTTATTTGAATCTGTGGTCGTTATTCTTTTTTCTATTTCGTCAAGTCACGGTGGGCTGATCAAAACACTTTTGAGCGTTGAACAGAATCTCCATCCCGCCCGTGTGCTTCCCTGACGTCGCACCTTTTGATTCTCGACAAAATGTTCCACTACGTCTATTTTCTAAAACCATCAGGCTATTACTTATATTTTATTTTTACTTTTCCTCTTAATGTTTTCTTTTTATTAAGCTTCTTTACGATTTTATTACTTACTCTTACAACTTTGATTTTTCGTCGTAGACCTTTGCGGTTTTCTGCCTTTATCGGGAGTACCGTGTTACATTGGGAAATGTATTCCACTGTTGGGTTGTGGTAAATCACACCTTTAAAGCTGCAAAATCGTGCCATCTGCCGTAGCAATTTATGCCTTTGCCGTCGTACTGTTATTTTAGTTCCTTAATCAACAGTGTCATATACATAAGCTTTATGCTTAAGGGAATCGGAATCGAGATCTCATTCAGTACCCTAAACCGTTAATTCTGCCGATTATTTCCATACCTAACTTTCTAGTCGATTGTAAAGTATTAGTAAGATACCCATTAACCTCAACGCACTTGACTTGGCTTGGCGTGAATTGATAGAAATTATACAATAATCTATAGGTACATACATATAAATAAAATTGATGTGTATGTCTCTAACTTATCTCAGGGTCACCGTAACGGATGATATTAACGGGATATTTAGTTACAATCAATTAAATCTTTATAATGAGGTACTAGAAAACTTAAAGGTCATTTATTATAAAACTCGTGTCACCGTCATGCCGTTAGATATCTCCGGCCATGCATGTCTCTATTACATACGCAGAGCACCAGAATATCGTTAATTTTACATTAGATTCCAACGTACCCTTGTATTCTGGGTGTTGAATAGAATATAGGGAAATCGTTAGAAAATTGAATAAACAGCACTAATGCATTGTCGCACAACTCTTGGCTCATAAGTCACAATTGCCGTGACAAGGCCATGCAGATATGTGACTTCAAGAGAGTAATTAGGCACTCCACTATATTAAGATTCTTGCGTAAAAATTGAAATTGACAAAGTGCAGGCATAAGGAAAAAGTTTATATCATCAGTATATACAATGAGTTGTAAAGCTTTATTATATTTTCTTGTTCTTTGTGCAATACTAACCTCTCACAGAATCTCGATTTGAATTAACCATAACGTTTATTGCTCTTTGATCAATGAGTGATTAACAGTGAGAAACAGAGGCTATATTTACCGATTGGTAATTGTAATTTTACCATATTTCCTTCTCCTTCCCTCACGCTATTATTTTACATCCATTATCTAAAACAAATCATGATTCTTGACATGCAATTTTGTAACATAATAAATACAGAATAATAACATAAAATGTTTTAAGAGCTGCGTAAGTCCCCGTCAAGACTTTTCACGCATCGATTAGTAAACGACAGCAGTACTATTTGATGACATTCAGCGGATGAGGTTCTTCCGGAATTTCCACGTCGTTCCCTTCGATACATACCAAAAAGTCAGATGCAGTGCTTCACACCTTTTGACACTTTTTACGCTAGATTTCTGCTGACCGAAATGTATTTGGCTAATCAAGTAACTGGACCGACAAACCAATATATATGCGTGTATAATCAATATCCTTGTACCTAATCCCCTTCACTAATAAGCGATATCAAACCGGAGTAATATGCAGTGAATTACATACACCACATGATCTAACTAATACTAGGTTAATTCTGCCTTGAACAGTCAAATTGCTTGACATAAATGAGATAATAAATACTCGTATTTCTATCTTAATTTATTGTCCTTAAAGCCTTTTTACCAATTTAGAAAAAAAAAAGAGCGAGACACTCAACGACACCTCATGGGTAGACATATATTGTTGGAGATTTGGAGAGACACAAAGACCAGCACAACCTAGCCTAGATAGACTACCTTTACTAGTAGCATCAGAGTTATTACCGTTTTGGTTTCTCAGATGTTAATGCAACACCTGAGGAACCAGAGCTATGGCTTCGCATCCTAAGGACGAAATCAAATTTAAGCCTGATGATGACAGCTGTCCCATATTCACGCCCGGGTATACGACGCTATCAATTTATCAAGGCCAGTAGAGCCAACAGCAATACATATTTCGACAAAAAAAAATGGGGAAACCGAACTTACGTGATAGAGGACCGAACTGTTTGGGCTTCGACAGACACTCGTCATACAAAATGCAACTGCACCATTAATGGTACTTCAATATATCCTGTGAAGACAATATTTTCTTGTTTGTAACAAATTTTTCTTGCGATAACTATAGCATTAACAAACTGGACAATTATAGTGGAATTCATTTATTGGAATTTTATAGAAAATAATTTTGAAGAATGATTCAAATTATTTGTTTGTCAAAATTGTTGTAGAGAGGTTTCTTTAACAATCACTTCAATATATTTCCCTATCGGGTCCAGCAGACGTTGTCTTGACCTGAAAATAAAATAGAAAAACCGAGGCCAATTATAAATCTAAACCATTTTCAAATCCACTGGAACAAACTCAAAAACTTTCATCAAAATCCGTCCAGACGTTTAGGAGGAGTTCAGTCATACATGGACGAAGCTACAATATAAAATCTTGATTCTTACCCTACGTGAACACGAGACGTAATATTGTGCCGAGATAGGAATTAATTTACGCTACTCAATTCTGCTCACTACGTTCCTTATACATACACTAAACAAGTACCTAAAAGAAATTATTAAAAAATGTCGTCTTCATATCCGGAAAGATCATATTATATAATTATTATAATATAAAATATACGATTGTGTAAACGTAATACGTAACAGGATTATGTCTAAAGATTGAATATGAATATAAAAAAATATTTGTTCGAAAAAAAAATATCGACTTCAAAACTAAAAAGCAAACAATAAAAATTTTCGAAGTCGGCGCTAAGTAAAACATCGCCACGTATAACACCTTTTCATTCTTTTTAGTTAATAATACACGTATTCTTTTATTTCTTTTTATTTTGAAGGTTAAATATTTGTCAAGCTTAATTGTCGACGATATATAAGTTTTTTTTTTTTTTTTTATGTAAGAGGGGGCAAACGGCAGGAGGCTCAGCTGATGTTAAGTGATCACCGCCGCCCATGAACATCTGCAACACCAGAAGGCATGCAGGCGCGTTGCCGACCTTTAAGGAAAGAATAGGCTCTTCTTTTGAAGGTTCCCAAGTCGTATCGGTTCGGAAAGACCGCCGGCGGAAGTTGATTCCACAGAGTGGTTGTGCGAGGAAGAAAGTGTCTTCCAAATCGCACTGTTGTGGATTTTCAGATATCGAGGTGGTATGGATGGAACTTAGAGTTTTGTCGCGATGTCCGATGGTGAAATTCTACCGGCGGGATCAATCCAAACAATTCCTCAGAACACTCTCCGTGATATATGCGATATATAACTCAACACAATTTTTGTCGCTAGTACTTATATGGTATTTTTCTCATTCTTCTTCTTTCTCTTTTCCAAAATTATCTGTGGGCAGGACTTTTTGTGTGTTTCAGCCAATATAGATAGATTATTGATTTTTCCTGGATAAAAAATTTTTCACTTAATTCTCTCACGACAGTTTCTGACATGCACCAAGAGACTTACGGCAGTTTCAAACCTGCCTTTTTGTTTCGAGCGCGTTTACGCGTTTACACGAGCGCTTTAATTCGCGATACAGAAAACCAAACTCTCGTACAGGGGTTTATTCCGGCGTGAAGGCTGGGAGAACATCAGTGTGAATCCATTCACGATTCAAAAAATATTACGTGCGTATACGAGCTTATAAACGCGTTGCGCGCGTGGCAAAAACGCGCATATGCATATACATATAAATCGCTGGTCTGAAACCACCTTACAATGCTGAAAATAGTCTTTAGTAGCCATAAAGATTTTATGCTGTCATGTAATATTATTGAACAGATTGTCATTTTTATTCTTAAAATCCTAGTTACAATCTCAGATTGGGTTTGGTTCATCTCTGCCACAATATTTCACACAAACGAAGTCACAAACAAAAAGCTAGTCAATATTATAAACTGTTACAAGGACATCCATACATTGAAAATTTAAAATAAGTTGGACGCATATTTACATTACAGATAAGCTGATCAGTCGACATGTTTCAGATACAATAAGTTGTTAAAGGCAGTAAAGCTTTACATTTCCAAAGCATTCAGATTTTGTCAGTATTGAACATCTTCCAAATAGCAAAATCTTTTGAGGTGCTTACTGATCAGCATAATGGAAAACCAGGTATTCTTGAAATAAGTACTAATCTGGAAGCCATTCATGTAATATTGTCAAATGAAATAGAATTCTCCGAAGGCGACACCTGAAAACGTTCCTACAAATTCCTCGGAAATAGTTTCAAACATTTTGGATTACACCTTCACCTGGATCGAGAGTCCTACAGCTCATAGGACAATCATTCTTTTATACATATAATATCTACTGTATAACACGCTATTGAAATGAAATTATTGTCATAACTGTTTAATATATTATCATAATGAAATAAATAAACAAATGACGACCTTTTGACGCAGCGGTAGCCAACCTGCATTGAACGCCACAGGTCACGGGTTAGATTCCCGCTAGAAGCAGAAGTATGTTTTGGACGTACAGGGACGTTTTCCGGTCTGGCTGTATTTGTCCTTGCCTTTGTGTTTCCGGACCTACGACGCAGGATATAAGTATCCCAATGGGGCCGTTGAGTGTGTAGCGTTTATAATAATATATTATATTCGTGCTTTTAAATTATAATATTATTTTCGCTTAAAAAATTTCCCTTAGTACCAGTAGAGTCTTGAAAGGAGCTATTGACGACGTTGTGGCGCAGCGGTAGCGAACCTGCCTTAAACGCCACAGGTCGCGGGTTCGATTCCCGCTCGGAGCACAATATGTTTGTATTGACCATGCAAGCATATTTTCCGGTCTGGGTGTATTTGTCCTTGTCATTGTGAATGTTTCCGGACCCCGATACAGGATATTACTATCCTAATGGGGGCCGTTGAGTGTGCAGCGTTTATTTTTTTTTTTTTTTTGGAAATCTCTTGTAACGTACCAAATAGACTGCTTAATGCAAAAGCATTCAGTTTTTTTAGGTAAAATAAAAGTCTTATTTTATTTTCTTGTATTTTACCATCCAAATGTGATATCAACCTAATTCCGCGGTTTCCCACGGGACCAGCTAAGGAACTTCTATACATATCATGCCCTCGGAATATGTAATTTCATCTAGCGGGAGTTTTCCTTAATAACAAAGCTGAATCAGAATTTACTTCGTTTAATATAAATTAAATTTTATTAAATTGATCCTCCTAAAGATCCAATTAAGGCAGAATTATAATATAAGAAATAGGTTATCGAATAATTCTTTCTTCTGAATTATCTTATCCTTAGAATAATGTAACATAAATTAATTCCGAAATTGATAACAGTAACATTTAAGTATTATTTTTTCGTTTGAAATTCGGGTTCTGATGTATATTTCTCGCTAACCATTTTAATATTAAAAAGTCGGTGTTTATAAATGCATAAAGTATGAAATAGAACAAAAGTTAATTATCTTAACTTATTAGTTAATAAACGTAATATTTTTGTAAAATATCTAATGTTCTGCTATAGCAATTACAGTTTATAATAGATAGTGTATGACTCTGACATGCAAACGGACATAGAAATGGACACAACAAAAATTTTAGGGGTTCCGTTTTAGCCGTTTTAACTTCCGCCTGCGGTCTTTCCGGGCTAACGGCAACTGATATGATCTGGGAACCTTCAAGAGAAGAGCCTATTCCTTCCTTAAAGGTCGGCAACGCACCTGCATGTCCACTCGTGTTGCAGGTGTTCATGGGCGGTGGTGATCGCTTAATATCATGAGCCTCCTGCTCGTTATCCCCCTCTTACATTAAAAAAGCCATTTGGTTAGGGATTCCTAATGAAGCTCTTTAGTAGTAAATCATCACTACATAGTATAAAACAAAGTCGCTTTCTCTTTCCCTATATCCCTATGTATGCTTAAATCTTTAAAACTACGCAACAGATTTTGATGCGGTTTTTTAATAGATAGAGTGGTTGAAGTGGAAGGTTTATATGTATAATTCATCCATTAAATAGTGGAGAAATACTGTTATATTTGAGGTTTGTTATGCGATGTCGTAAATAATTACATTTAACGCGTGCGGGCCACGGACAGTAATGAATAAATCAAAACTACTGGATCGATTTTAATCATTTTTTCAGTGAATGACATAGGCTATATATTTTATACCCGTGCTAAGCCGGAGCGGGCCGCTAGTACTAAAATAAAATGAAGTAAATATATAGGAACACAAAACAGGGCTTTAAAAGTGCTCGGAATTTTTTCTGGTTATCTGACAGTCCTATCTCTCGGATATTACTTGACGCGCTCCAGCTATTCTGCTAAACAAACACAACTAGTACCCGATTTTAATATGGAGAAAAGTTTTCCAGAATAAAGTTGTTTAAAATCACAACGCCTCTGAAATGCCCACAACATGAAAAATATTGGGGAATTCAGAATTTTAAAAATTTCCGAGTATATCGTACGCTCTGCAGTTACGCTACAACTTTTGTTGTGAACAAAGGCGTTCATTCACAATAAAAACTTTTGTTGTAATCATTGTAAACAAATGGGTAATAATATTGAAATTTTTTCATGCATTCAGATTGACCATTGATGATAGTATGTATCAGTGACCCTTATGACATCTCTGTTCCCTTTTATCAACCTTTTACCTTTTCGCCCTTTCTAAAGTATGGTAAGTAACGTACTCTTTGGGTCAGTAAATGCGTTTAATATTATTAATTTTGCAAACAGGTTGTTCATACACTAACAGGCGGGCCGTTTCGTCCACTCATTATTTATATACTAAGCATCGAAAATGTGATCATCGTATTTACGTAAACCAATTGTCAGGTTTTGTAAGACTTTAGTATAAAACATATTGTTAATAAATATTGACTTAATAAATAAATAAAATATTAATGTGATGACGAGTGTAAACAAACTTTTATTTTACATATAACAGTATGTTTAAAATTTTGTTAAGATTCGTCTCTATATTTACAAAACTGAAAAAAACACGTGTAACAATTTGAGCAAATATTTTATTAATTTTTTAATAAATTACTTGCTCAAATTTGTTACACGTGTTTTTAATTAATTTCGGATCACGCTTCCTCTAAAAGATATAAAAATATCCTATAAGCTTTTTTTTTGTGTCAAAAGTTGGCGAACAAGCATACGACCCACCTAATGGTAAGTGGTTGCCGTAGCCTATGAGCGCTTGCAGCACCACGCCAGTCACGGGTTGCCAACCTCGAGATATTGGTTCTTAAATCTCGTCTGCCCAGTAATTTCATTAGCGTACAGTGCCTTTCAAACCGGAACACAGTAATGCCTAAGCACTACGATTTGCCGGCAGAATATTTGACACAGCGGTGGCACCTACCTAGCCGGCCTCTTGCAACAAAAGAACTACCACCAGTGTGACAGATTGCACTGGTGGAATAATTTATCCCAACAGTGGGCGATGGGGTCGTAACATCCCGACGCCGGTGAAATAGCTTAAGCTCCCGCTCAGCGTTTATAACAAAGAATAAGAAGCCAAGCAAAACAGTTCGAAATAATTAATTAATTTAAATTCTAGATCTTTAAAAATCTACTAAAAATAAGTAATTAATACTAAATTTGAAAAAAAAAGTGTGTGTAAGCTCCGACGCACCATATGCGTCTTTCAATATGCAAAAAGTAAAGAGGGTAAAAATATATAAATAAATATAAAATAACGAAAACAAAACAGATACGCAAACATGCATGCACACAAATATATATACATAAAAATTTGTAAAAATTAAAATAATAATCATAATAAAATAAAACAACATGTGAACAAATAAACATACATACATAAAAATTTAAAAAAAAAAAAGACAAAACAGACCTTCAAACATGCATGCAAACAAACATGCATTTGCCTTTCACTTTATCGCCTCTGATGACGCTCGTGAATTATTACCACTCCGCGGCCTGCTGACTGTACTACTGCGACATTCTAAAAATAAATGAATACAATTTATTATTTCTTTTTTTTAATTAAGATTAAGAACGCAATTTTAATACCCTAAATCGAATAGTAAAAAAAGTTGAAAGTTTCACTGGCTTCGTGGTTTCATAAAGCCACACAGTTTTTTTATTTATCCTATTTTTAAGGTTGGTGCCTATTAAGCTAGTCCTCTAAATGGTATGAACGCCTATACAAATCAGAGGCCTATCTTAATTGGCACGTATTATGTATGTGGACCAATTAATTTTCGACCCAAAACCTATGGGGTGCTTACAGTTGACGTTGAATTGTCAATTTTAGTTAAAAGCAAGTTCCTACAGCACAATTAAAAGTTTAAAAAAGGTAAAGTGTAAAATTCCGAAAAAATAAAAAAGTTGAAAATGAATGTAAATTTTGTATGTACAAGTTTTCGCGAAAATCTAAATTTTCTCATGTTTTAATCGCGTTGACTCAGGACCTTAATTCTTATACACCTAGTAGGGACTGTACACCTCAGTATCAGTCGGAGGTGATACAATTTAGTGTTACTTAGATATGTTGGAATAGATTTGATCAAAATCTCAAAATTTGACTGAACTATCTTGACCTTTATTATAAAATCACTGAATTCTTAAAAGACATAATTAAAAACTTTTTATGAGGTCTTCGGTCGGTAGTTTTAAATTATTATTTGTTTGTTTAATATTATATGAACCATTAATATAAGGTAGAAATGCTACCCGCATGAAGTTTTCATAATAAAGGGTTGAAATGTAAAAAGTTTTTCGATACACGAAGAAAATATTTTAAGAAAACCTGTATATATATTACGTATTCAAGGTTAATAGTATATTCTGTTCTTGCCTTCAGAGATAACAATATTGAAGTTTTAGCTTTAGAAAGGATATAGACATTTTCATTTTTCTTTTTTCCTAACCAACTTCAAAAAGCAGAACCTGATAAAGTCCTTTTTATCTTTTAATAACTATTTGTGATATTTTTAAATTTTTGGATGGTGTTTGCTTTTATGGAGGTTCGATATAAGTTTGTGATGTTCTCATTCTTCTTCTGACTTTTGAGATAGAACAAAACTCTTTTTATTAATAATAATTCTTTATATAATATTTATAATAATAAATCTTTTTAATAAAGTTGGCAAGCAAACGTACGACCCACCTGATGGTAAGCGGTTATTGTAGGTGTCACACAAGCGTTGGCCATTTTAAACCGAAAAACAATAATGCATTATTGTTAGGCTATTATTTTACGGAAGAATATCTAACTTCCCAAAATATAAAAGGTAATTATCCTGGACCACTGCATTTATATTTTTTATCCACACCGTTAAACAGAAAAATTATTGTTAACAAATGTGTGCCTTAAGTTGTATTTCTAGTAAATTTATTTCACATTAACAATAAAAAATTACGAATAAAAAATATATGTTTTTGTCAACCACCATCTTTAAGCTTAATATACTTAAGAGTATATTAACGAAAATCTTGGAAATGATAAAAATAACCTAGAGCTTGGACACGGTTAGGGCTGTTTAACTTTTTATGGACAGCTTAAGCGCGTAAATTCAATAGGTATCTGTGAACAAACAGTGGTCCCCAATGAACGGGAAGTACCGTAAAAAATTGCGAAGCCTTCATTAGTACGAGACGTGTTTTGATCAGGAAACTCGGATCCGACGTACTCTTTTATCTTGGAGTCGCAATTTCAAATGAGGCCCCGTGAAAAATTCCTCCTCCAACTCGATTTTAAATTACAAAGCGACAAAGATTTTGCCTCTTAGAATTTTATGAGTACATTCTTTCGAGTGTCGCTAGCTTTTTTTATTTATTACTGTTTATGTTAAAGCCAATATAGCTGAGGAATTTACTGTCCGTTTGAACTCCGATTGTTTTTGCATTAATGAAGCAACATGATTATTTTAATCATAATTATTGTGCAGACCATATACCATAGATTCTTGAAGGGACAGATGTATGCTTGTCTGAGTATACAGTGTATTTGTTTTTATTCTTTCGTTAATGTTATTGCAATTAATTTATTGAAAACATTAAATGTTTTAGATTTATTTCCATTATATATATAAATTATTGTAAAAGAAAAATGAAATAAAAATCTTCTTCTTCTTATCGATTGGTTAGTGCGGAGGTTTTTCATAACCTGATACCCTCTTCCCCGTTCCATCACCGAACAACTAGGCGCGGCGAGCGTTTTCACCCTTACGTCGTAGACATTCCTCCTTTACGCACGAAGCGGTTTGCCTCCTCTTTCATTATGCGGACGGCTAAGGAGTGGAACTCTTTGGCGCGGTCAGTTTTTCCAGAATGCTATAACCTGGACACCTTTAAGGCCAGAGTGAACAGACACCTTCTAGGCATACGTGCTCCATCTTAGACCTCATCTTCGCCTTCCACCAAGCGAGATTGAGGTCAAACGTAAGCCTATTTTGCATAAAAAAAAAAAACCTAGTGTCAGAGTTGTTCAGGTCGCCCGTAGGCCTCTGACTTGACTTATCGACTGTTGTCTAATTGTCACCAGCCGGGACCGACTTTTTACGTGCCCTCCGACGCACGGAGACTATCGGTTGAAATACCACTATGCGATCACCCATCTAGCGACTGACCGCGCCTATAGTTGCTTAACCTACCGATCGTTTACCGACCAGCGGGTGCACTCGGCTATAAGCGTCTCAAATAAAATAAAAATTATAACAGCAAACTTCGATACCTATGTTAATGCAATTCGAAAGAAAAATTACTATTGTAATATTCGATTTAAGCTTCATAAATTATCTGTTATTCTATGACGGTGAATAAACATGAAAGTATTCTTTGTTGAAAATCTGAATCCGGCTAATCTCTTCCATCTCAGTTACAAGGGGTCCTTTGAGGCTTAAATCGTATCGAGTGGCAGATTTCGTTTACGTATTGCTTCATCCGAATAAAGTTATTAATACGCAGAGGATATCTAACAATTGATTCTGATGTATGTTTTGAATATATCTAATAGTAGAATCTGCCCGAGGCTTCGCACGCGGTGACTTTAGAAATGTCTCAACAAAGAAATGAATAACTTGGCAGTAATTAATACACAATATTGTACTTATCAATTTTCAATTGAACATGTCTTTTAACATGTTTTTTGATAATCCTACAGTAACGTAACATTTTTGTCGTGATTGAGTAACAAACACCTAAACATAATTGCTGTATGTTTTTTTAATATTTACGTTCCATTTTTTTAATACTTATGTTCGATTTCTTTGATAATTTATACAGTGGAGCATTATTTGGCGTGTCATGTACAATTGTACATGCCACATTGGAATTGTAATAAATTTTGAGAAAGTATTCAACAAAGGCTCTATCGTTTTATAAAACAAACCTAATAACGACAACTCTTTTCATTACACATCAAATAAGGTCAAAGTGTATAGCGAAAGTATTCTCAAAATATGCTGAGCGAATGCCTAATGACGCTTTTGTATTTTTTTCGTATTCAAGGTTACGCATAATCGATACGTATCGCATTATCTCTGCATTCACAAACTGCTATGCTTTTAAAGATGACAGACTTTACAGATTTTTTTTTACGGTATTGTTTTTAATTATTTACTTTTTACATACACCGCTTTAGATAGCACGCACTTTATTTATTCACTGGTTTTAGCCCTTTATTTACAAAGGCCATTTATGTAGGTGCGATCGCAGTGTCAGAAGTTTTATCGGAATGCAGAAGTGTATTTTGCGTTACTGTGTTATGTGTGACTGTGTGTGTTAGCGTTTGAACGGCACTATAGGTAGTTAAATTACTGGGCAAAAGAGATTCAAGTACCAAAATCTTGAGGATGGCAACGCGTGAGTGACAAGTAAAAATGAACGGTGTTGCAATAGTTCATATACTTTGACAACCGCTTGCCATCAGTTGTGTCGTAAGCTTGCTTGCAAACTAAATTGCATAAAAAATTATTTGTCAATTTATTTCAATATTTGAATAAATCGGGCAAAATTGTTAAATAGCGGTGTGCGTAAATTCGTTAAAATCGGTGTGCAAAAGTTTCATCCATTCATCCACCTATCCCCACAAACTTTCAGATTTATAATATTAGTAGAAGAGGAAGTCAAATTAAATTCAGTAAACGTTCCATAGGAACATTAAAAGCCTCCCAGTCTGTGTTTATAGTACATTGTGACCTAAGGTGGAGTTTTTTTTTTTATGTTATAAGTTGGCAAACAAGCATACGGCCCACCTGATGGTAAGTGGCTGCCGCAGCCTATAAGCGCTTGCAGCACCAGTAGTAGGTGCCACTCACGCGTTGCCAACCTCGAGATATTAGTTCTTAAATCTCGTTCGCCCAGTAATTTCACTAGCGTACAGTGCCCTTCAAACCGGAACACAGTAATGCCTAAGCACTACTATTTGGCGACAGAATATTGGACACTGCGGTGGTACCTACCTAGCCGGCCTCTTGCAACAAAAGACCTACCACCAGTGTGACTGATTGCACTGGTGGAATAATCTCTGCTGTGACAGAGGTTATCCCAACAGTGTGAGAATAAGAGAGAAAACAATAAAAGGAACAGAAAAGAGCCAGTTTTTTTTGCCTCTCACACTCATTCTGCTATTCACATCACACACGCAAATAAAAATAGCAGACTGTACATTCTACTACTAATGCAGTGCTAATTTTTCAAGTACCCTGTGACCTAAGAGGAAAGAGGGAAAAGTTATTTTAGTCAAAATATAACACTTTTTTTTATTTCGGAATGTGTATTGCTGTTGGCCCTACTGGCCTTTACAGCGTCACTGGGCGGGAATATAAAACTGATCTCTAATTATCATAAGCATCATTACATACGGTAACGCTCAAAATTATATTTCGTAAAGTAACACAAGAACAGGTGATTTTTATTGCTAAAATCTAACCTTTAAACAGAACTAACTTTTTTATTAATTAAATTACATGATTGTTATGAATTTGTATTAAATCACTTTGATTTAACTGCTGGCTGTAAAATCAGACTTAAGCTTGGATTTGAATTATTTACTTCTGCCCGCTTCCAAACGGAGTAATAACGATTTTGGTTCAGGCACTTTTAATGCAATATAAAAATAATTGGTTCCTCATAGTTATTTTATTCTCAGCAAAAAGTAGTCTATAACTGTCTTCATGTTCGTGTCTACATCAACTCGCATATAAAAAACCTTTATAGAATCAACGGTAGGTAAAAGCGTCACAAGCAAATAAACTTACTTCCACATTTAAAATACTATAGCAGGATATAATAATTATGTTTTAACAAGATTTCTTTAACTGATTCTTAAATAGCTCGTAGATGAATTTCGTTTATTATGAGAACTCCGTAGCGAAAAGCTAAAAAGGAAAACCTAATAATTTCCTCATGTCTATCTGTCCGTCCACCCCATCAGTCCGTTCCCCCATTCTTCACTGCTTTTACTTGGATGCTACTGACAATATACGGACAAAATTTGGAAGATTTTTGTATTCTATTTTTCGCTATAAAGTATGCAATTAATTATGTCAAACCAATTAATTAAAAATTATTTGTTATTATAACTAAAAATACGGGTGGAAGATTAGGGATCGGTAAAATTGTTAATTTTCACCGTTTCTCTTGACTCTTAAATCTATTTTTTTTTAATTAATAATATTCAGTTGATAGAACTAAGTATTATACATAATTTTTATTAAATATTTGAATATAAAACAGTTACGTAATTGTTACCTAATATTTGCCTTTTTCATGCAAGATCATGTAAGAGAAGTCAATAGTAACTAAATAATATATCTTTGAGTTACTGATCTGTATGTCTCTGGTGTCTAATTAATCTTTAAGAATCCGAGTTCAAAGATTTTATCCAATTATTTATAGAAAATTAGAAATATTTTATAGATGCGTTTTAAATTCAGACGTCGTTTTATAGTTTTATTTCCAACAAATTACAATCTTGAATTTAAAACGATCTATTTCACAACACGTAATGTATATATATGTCAAAAAGTGCATTGCTATTTTTCAGGGTTAGGGGTGCCACAAGAGGCATCGTGCGATAGCTAGCCAATTAAATAAAATTATCACATCATTGCCAACCAATCACAGACATTTCTCTAAGATCTCATTAGAAAAATCGTCGCTACTGTATAATAACTGCACCACATAACAAATTAATTAACAACAATGCAACGATCATTGAAGTAAATTTATGCAAACAATACAAACCGGATGCAAGGGAAAAATGACAGGAAGAGACACAAATACAAAAATGTGTAGGAATGAATGAGACAGAAATATACATATATATATAATATATTTTATATTATATATATTCATCTCATTCTTTTTTCGATTTACTGAAGACCGACCGACCGACCGACCGACCGACCGACCGACCGACCGACCGACCGACCGACCGACCGACCGACCGACCGACCGACCGACCGACCGACGTACGGACGGACGGACTGATAGACAGACAGACCGGTTACAACATAAGAAGTTTTACTTCAATCGTGTGGTCTAAAGCACACTGTATTTTTATTTTTTAAGTCTGTCATACATTTTGGATAATATTATTAAAAAAAAAATTTAGACAGATACAAAAGGCTCTGATATTTTACGCGCTTAATTTGTATTTAAATTTTGCGTCTACTCTACTTAAAATAATTCTAATTAATAATATAAGAATAATAAAAAAAAAATTGATGAACGGGAAATCAATCCTCAACTAGTTTTAACTCCAACTTAACCAAATAGCTCGTCTCCTCTGTTAATAGTGCAGGGAAAACTACTTCATATTTAATTTCTACATTTATATAATATTTTTAATACAACTCCTGTGTATTTGGCAAGTTGCCCTTTTCGATTTAATCTTTGTGCCACGAGCTGTGGTCAATTCTGTACCATTTTCACATTTCATGCTCACGAATGTAGAGCTTTCATGGAATTAAAGTCATATACCTTGCTTTGTAAGACGATCTTTGTGGCGTGTTGGTAGCGAACGTGCCTTGGGTATCGGAGGACGCGGGTTCGATTCCGGCTCGGGACGGATATTTGTATTGATCTTATAATGTTCGTCTTGGTCTGGGCGTTTGTACTTGAGGGTCTTTCCGCCGTGTTTCTGAGAGCACATTAAGCTGTCGGTCCTGGTTGTCATATATCATAACATCTGATCTTCTTCTTATCGATTGGTTAGTGGTCAACCTAGTGTCAGAGTTGTTCAGGTCGCCCGTAGGCCTCTGACTTGACTTATCGACTGATGTCTAATTGTCAACAGCCGGGACCGACTTTTACGTGCCCTCCGAAGCACGGAGACGCTCGGTTGAAGTACCACTATGCGATCACCCATCTAGTGACTGACCGCGCCTAAAGTTGCTTAACCTACCGATCGTTTAATAACATAACATCTGATAATAATGGTTAACTTAGGGTGGCAAAGGTAAGATAGCAATCGGTCTGTATAAAAACTAGTAACCTGTCAAAGCAGGATAAGAGCAATAAGCAGATCCTAGGCAAAAATACCAAGATTAATAAAGATTAATAAAAGTAACCGACGACTCGCACAATTTTTAGAAACTAAGTTTTTGATATTACGTCGGTATACCCACTAAATGACGGTTAATGTTCTGTACCCAAAAAGTGTGGAACCCTATTATTCAGCTTCCGCTATCAAACTGTGTGTCTCTACAGTTGAAATTTCACAGAATGTGTATTTCTGTGGCCGTTACAACAACAAATAATAAACATTAAATTAATTTAAAAAGGGTTTCCATACAAGAAACTTGATGTTTTTATACCTTGTACATAAGCATCTCAAGAAGTTAAGATGTATTGAACAAACCTTTCGCTATTTTTATCTCAAAGGCTAGAATTTAGAAAACTCCTTTCTTGATACTTACATACGAAATAAACCTATTGTTTCGTGTATCTATATATTGGTATATATCAACTTAATTGAGAATATAGTTAATAACTGAGTCACGAGATTGTGGTGTATTTCGCCTGTGCGTTAATGAGTAAGTTAATCAAAATCCTCTTTTTAATATTCTGATAAGTAGATAATAATCAATTCGCTTATATTAATATAATTTAAAGCACATTTCAATAGTAAAAAGCCTTACATAAGTCAGATTCTATCACAACTTTAAACTTACCAGATAATTATACAATTAAGTTCATTGTGGAGTCACATGAGACAGATTTAGCTGCGAATAATGTTATTACAGCACAATCCCGTTACTCAGTTATTAACATTATTCTTAATTAAGAAGTCGTTATAATATACCAAATTACCAATCATTATATAAGTACACTTAACTTTAATGTATACGGTAAGTGATTATCCTGAACAATAATGACGTAAGTACAGACGAGAACAAAAACTCACCCTTTGGTTTCGCTACGTCACACTCCATAGACGTTGTTTCTCAAACTTAGCATCGTGCATGCCCGGGAGCGAGTGACAATTACTAATTTGTGCCGCAAACTTTACCCGGCACAATCCCAATCTTGGCAAAGTACGCAATAATTTGACAACTTCAAACTGTCATTTAGACACCCGTGATGAAGAACAGATGGTGCTAGTGGTAAATAAATTAGTGTTGAAAACTGAAAGAGCCAGTTATTTCATCACCGTAAGTGACGTGACGACGTTGTGGCGCAGCGGTAGCGAACCTGCCTTAAACGCCACAGGTTGCGGGTTCGATTCCCGCTCGGAGCATAATATGTATTGACCATGAAAGCATATTTTCCGGTCTGGGTGTATTTGTCCTTGTCATTGTGAACGTTTCCGGACCCCGACACAGGATATTACTATCCTAATGGGGGTCGTTGACTGTGCAGCGTTTATTTATTTATTTATAAGTATATGTAAAGTAATAGAGGAAAAATGACACAATATAATAGTGACAAACAAACTCTCCTTCTTCTTCCTAGCACTATTCCCGGTATTATATTTACCCAGGGTCTGCTTATTACTCTTATCCGGATTGACCGGTTTCTAGTTCTTACACAGAGCGATTGCCATCTGACCTCCACAACTGTAATGGCGAACCGGTAACTCATTGGGTATAAGCATATTACTTATCAAGAGTAAATGATTAGTACTACAACCGACAGCTTAAAGTGCGTTCCGAGGCACGGTGGGGCAGACCTACAAGGTCAAACGCCCATACCGAAACAGTTATTTGTAAGATCAATACAAACATCTGCCCGAGCCGGAATTTAACCCGCAACCGTCAAGGCTAAAGGTGGACTTGCTACCAATACACCACAACGGTGTCAATTTGATTACTTCGCTATTTAGTTATAACTCAAAGCGAAAGCTTACACAAAGCTATTTATAACAATATGGCGAAACAAATAACAGTCCGTTGACTTGGGCCATGATGTACGTGTCTGTAATAATATGTCAAGGATCAGGTTCAGGAACGTCCTTAAGTGACTGAGATGGTTAATTCTACGCAAAGTCTATCTAAAGGATTCGGTGGGGAGAGAATACTGTTTGAAGATAGGATCCGTTTTAAAATCCCTATTACCAGAATTACTTCAATAATAATTATCTATTAACATATGAGACATAATAGTAATAAGGATGTCGAGAAAACGTACTTTCTATTATGATTTTTTTATATATATATTTCTGCCTTCATAAACGGGAAGACGCTGATGTAGGTCGTAAAAAGATGCATATTTGAAGTTTCTCCCCAGCGAAATGATATCACTATGAAATAGAGTAAGATCACACACTCGACACCGGGTAATTGCATTTAGAATTGCTGCATTGGAAAAATCTTATTACAGAATCTCATTTAGAAAATTTGTACAAAAGATTTTTATGATTCTGATGTTTGTGCTTAACCTGGATAATCAAATACGTTTTAAAGAAACGAATACAATAAATTTTTAACAGTTCTTGAACTATTTAAAAAGACAATTATTTTATTGACGCAACTACTATACTATTATTTTATTGCTTAAATAAATAAAAAGATGAAAATTTCATAAAAATTGAAATATTTTAATACGAAGCTAATAATTCAGATTTAATTTAGAATTGTATTGCAACTAAAGTATGCATTAGTTTAACTTTAAAATACGAAAGATCCTCAAAGTCTACAAAAAAATAACGTCCTTCATATATTATCGTCTAATAATTTAAGTAGCAATATTAAATTAAACCCTAAATGAAACCGTTGTCTCCTCAGAGTTTAATGACACCAAGGATTCAAAGGTGAAAATATCACATAACTACTCGTTAAGAGGTTCTGTCTGAAATTCCATGCGACCCAAATAGCTTCGACTCGCACCCTTAACTATATACCGATGTATAGTAGTTTTTGTGTTGAATATTAGTAAGATGTCTATCTAGTATGATTCATGGTTAGTTATTGTTTATTATTAATGATGTAGTCACAAATAGCTAAAAACAGGAAAAACAAAAAAATTTTGTCTTCCATTCCCAGTATTTAGTAGGGTAAAATAAAAATCAAATAGTGCATCAGAATCTAGTAAACTTTATGGTACAGGTAGCAAATAAGTAAATGTTTATGCAAAGACAAATACAGGGTACAGTGCCCTTATTTAGAAATTATAAATGGTTGGTCATCTTCATTTCGTCGTCGTTCAATGGTCGTCAATTTCAAAATTGAATTTTGGTTAATATTTAGACGTAAATTTAAAGAAGAGTATTAAATTATTTAGTACTAAATGCTAGAAAAGATTAACGACAATTTGTCTCTTTTTACAGTCCTTCTTATGCAAATCGTCAATTCATATTAAAACTATATATTATATGGTATTGGTTATAGAAAAAAAAATTGACCGAGGGAAGGGAATTTTTAAATTGTTTTGTCATTACTTACCCGCATTCATAAGAATGAGAAAACCAGTACTTCAGCAATCTCATAAAGTACGCATACATACTAATGCCAAATCTTCCATATTTAGAGAGCTGGTGCTTTTCGGTATGTGATTTGCTCGTGGTCTATTTCAATAGGAAAAAAAATACAGTTCACATCAGTGCAATTCAACTTCAATCTTTCAAGTTCTTCAATCGATCCAATCAATTAATATCTACGACACTGCGTTTTTAGGTTACGAAGCTTCAAATAAGAAAAAATTGGTTATGTATTTTTACTGAACAGGCATTTACAATTATCTTGAAAGCAACAAAATTTCATGATACATATATTCAAAACTTTAGATTTCTTTAGCGGTTAACTTAAAATTTAGTAAGCTTTTTAGTCTCTTAAGGAAGGGAAATATTAAAAAAAGGATGCTGCCTGGCAAAAGGTATGAGAATGCAACAAATATAAAAATGTAAAAATCTAATCGCAACGCAGATCTTCTGCTACAAAAAGTTATGAGATCTCATGTAAAACCATGACTGAAACTTGGCAATGGTGCGACAACGTATTGTAGTAATTAAATACTTCCTGCCGTACGAAAAACAGTCTCATAAAAATATATACTAAAAAAAACAATATGACCTTTACGATAACAAATGACAACCACTAACTGAAGCCATTGGCAATACTTGACCTCTCGTGTATATACTGTCAAGCGTGGGAAAAAGTTTCCGTATCTCATTGCCATAATTACTCTATTGAGAACCCAAAAGATATGTATACAGCATGTCCAGTCATACATTATTAAGTGTAAATTAAATTTTGTAGCACTTTCTTGTCTTCTACCATCCTGCTGAGACTCTTCTTCAATGGTACATGATGGTTTACAAATTTGAAATTAACATTTTTGTCTTGCTTCCTTATTCATAACTTTAGTTATGAAAACTAAGCAACAACTTTGCTAGTTATAAAGTTAATTCTGAGCTTCACACTTAATTATTAACTGTTATCTTTTGTTCAACATTGTTGACTGACTTCGAAAGAGGACGTGATTCTTAATAAAGCGAAATAAGTTTTCCGTGTGAGTTTGTTGATATTATGATCTTATCCATGACTTCGGAGATGGACCTCTTTTAAGAATATTAATTGCAATCAATGCATCCAAATTGTTTCTACCTGAGTGTTGCTTCAGAACTCTAAACTGATCAAAAGTGTTCATAGCAGCAGTTTTCAATCAAAAGTATAATTGATTGCGATTGCGGCAAAAACTGCCTTTGACCGAAGCTTGCAATCAAAAGTACTTTTAACTGTTTTTCGCAGTTAAAAGCCGTCATCTTAGACCAGTTAAAATTTTTCCTATTACATTTAAGGAATAATAAAAATGACAAATATTAATATACCTGATATTAAGAATGTTTACCGCAATAGTTTTGACTGTGTTAGAAATACTAATTTATTACAAAGAAACAATTATTTCGCACTTTAGATAAAACCCAAATATCTAGTGATTCCTTCTGAACAGTTACTTAAAAGAATATATATATATATATAATATATATATATATATATATATATATATATATATATATATATATTATTGTTTATACTAATATAAAATACAATATATAATTACTTGATAATTTGAAATGGTTGGCCATAATAATAGCTGCTTTCATCGCCGGGTTATTTCATAAAATTATTAATGAAACTTGGAAACGCATTTTGATTGAATTAACAAAACTGTTGTACTAACTACAAAAATTATAGTCAATACATCAAATTGTTTCAGAGATCAAGATAGTATGTCTCAATCACTGACAACACGCCGTGTAACACGGTACAACAGATTAATGACTTGAACGGCTTCCCACTCTAATTAGAGTACCTATCGCGGAACAATAATATTACTAAGTTCAATGAACTGTAACATAAGTTATATATAATAATATAAACATAACAGCCTGTTAATGTGCCACTGTCACTCATTCTGTTAGGGAGAAAGATCAAGAACTTAATACGCTGCTCTGCTCTAATATAATAATAATTAACGGTAGTAGAGTCATGCTGTTCCCATGAAAAATGGGCCCACTCAGCCGGGGAAGTACAACCCTCTCAAAGGAAATCGGCGTAAAGTAACAGTATCAGTTCTGTTGCGTTTCGTGAGAGCGCCTGAGGCCCAATCTCCCACACCCTCTGTTCCCTTCCTTTTTTCCCTTTTCATCCCTTTTCTGACAAAACGCATGTGATATTTTGAGTATGGTATGCGTTCATAAGTAGCGATGACTGTTTCTCATCAGGCGGACCGTAATTATCCTTGTTTGCTAACCGACATGAAATAAATAAATATATCGTATAATCGTAAAAGGTTCTGATTGTTTTCTAAAACTTGCAGATTTTAGCAAGACTTTTCTTCTTGTGAAATAAGAAAATAATTTCGCAAATCATTACATAGAAAAACTTTTAAAACCCACCAATGTACCCACGCTATTTATGATTTTATATGCAGTGAAGTAGCGGACCAATGTTGCGCCAAAACAGTTTACCGTACCGTCGGAGGAATCTGAAATATAAATTAAATTACCGGTCAAGTGCGTTCGGTCATCACAGTGGAGACTTAAGGGTTCCGCAACATGATGAGATAGAATCTTTAGGAAAAATTGAAAAATTAAACTCGAATTCAAAAATAAGTTGATAGTGGTGGTAATTATTAAAAATAATATGAAAAACCAAGCTATGCGTAAGACTTCAGTCTCTAAAATAACCAAACCTTTTGTTTTTACTTTTTTTTTTTCTGGACTTGAGTAATAAGCAGACCCTGGGTAATACAAGAAATAATGCTAGAAGAAGTCACAGAGTAAAATGAATGTGACATAAGACGGGACAGGCATATTAACATGGTGGTATTATGGGATAGATAGATAAACGGATGTATGACACCGTTGTGGCGTTGTGGGTAGCGAGTCTGCCTTTAGTCTCGACGGTTGTGGGTTCGATTCCCGCTCGGGCAGATGTTTGTTAAAATTTCTGTCTCGGTCTGGGCGTTTGTCCGTGTGGGTCTCCCCACCGTGCCTCGGAGAGCACGTTAAGCTGTCGGTCCCGGTTATTATCAATAAAAATCTGATAATAGTCGTTAACTCTTGATAAGTAAATTGCTCTTATCCAATGAGTTACTGGTTCGCCCTTAGGGTTGCGGGGGTCAGATGGCAATCGCTCCGTGTAAAAACTTGTAACCTGTCAAATCCGGATAAGAGTAATAAGCAGACCCTGGGTACATAAAATACCGGGAATAATGCTGGGATGAAGAAGATAGATAAACGGATGTATAAATTTTTTTTATTCAACTAATTCATTCATTCATTCTTATTCAACAAATTCAATAATTAATAATTATCACAGATAAATGTTATAGTACTCAAAAGGTTGATAACGGTTTTTTTTATATAATGTAAGAAAGAACCATAACAACGCACTTCTGATTCCTTTTTAGAATATCATTTTCGAGTTTTTATTATTCCTTTCGGAACGTGTTAAGTATTCTTATACTTACTGAAGTTTCCTCATTATAGACAAGAACAGCTATTTTTCGGATATGAGCTCAGCAAACATTGACACAATGACGAGATCCCTTGAGACACTTTACTATTCCAATATTATGGAATGATGTGTGAACTTTTGTTGGTTATTATTTCTTTGGCATATTTCGAACTTATTTCAATTTCAAGTAACTTACTCAAAGGTGGATTCTCCACAATATGGGGATAAGTTCAGACACAAAAACTTACCCAATGATCGCGAAAATAAACCATTAAAGAGTCAACCTTATGAAATGGTTTGAAGGTACTAAAATTGATTGACTGTCCTATTTTGCCTGCCTACTTGATTCACGCGTTTCTGACGGAACATGTCGTACTTTTGCGCACAAAGATGTGGCTTTATAATGCAAAAATTACTTTAATTATTATAGTATTACCTTATCATATACCAAAACAAAACTAATTCACACTAAATAATTACTCAATGACATGGGTGTAGCATTGTAGGAGCAAAACCCCTAGACCTTGCTAAATACTGAGAAATACACGAATATAATGCATTGAAGGATTCTTATTATTAATAAATATTATAAATGCTTCAATGCTTAATACTTGCTATTGAAGGATTTTTAATATTAATTACTTATTTTATTTTTTAATAATTAATAATTAATAATAATATTGATTAATAGTGATTTTGTCCTCCTCTAGGCCCATTGCTGTCTACGCTCAATGTTCAATGAAATTAGACCTAAAGAAAATAATATTAGACCTCAAACATAGACCTCAAACATAGAAGTTGAAAGGCGTCGGGATGTGACGACCCCATCGCCCGCTGTTGGGATAACCTCTGTCACAACAGAGATTATTCCACCAGTGCAATCAGTCACACTGGTGGTAGGTTTTTGTTGCAAGAGGCCGGCTAGGTAGGTACCACCGCAGTGTCCAATATTCTGCCGCCAAATAGTAGTGTTTAGGCACTACTGTGTTCCGGTTTGAAGGGCATTGTACGCTAGTGAAATTACTGGGCGAACGAGATTTAAGAACTAATATCTCGAGGTTGGCAACGCGTGAGTGGTACTCATGGTGCTGCAAGCGCTCATAGGCTACGCAACCACTTACCATCAGGTGGGCCGTATGCTTGTTTGCCAACATCTAACATAAAAAAAAAAAAGTCTTCTCGCTGAGTCAGGATATGACGGATATGACGGACTATAACTTACACAGGTTATCGTAACAACTTTTCATTTCTTTAACAACATTTTAATTTATATGTACTATCGATGTTCAGCGCGTTCAGGGTTATTCTTAACCATTTTTCTCTATTTTTATCTTTATTTATTGTAACTTTTCGGATTTATAAATAATATTTTTATGGGAATATTTTCATCTTTCATTGTTCTAATTGGAGTACTCAAGTAAAACACATCGAGGATTAGCGCCAGAATTCCGTAAAGCCCCATTTAAGTGGTCCATTTCAGTTGAAAAACCCTGTAATCGCAGTGATTGCGGCTCAAATTCCGCATAATATAAAAAGTTATTACTCTGGATTTATATTGCTATATCTAAAGAGACAGACAAATACTTTCGTACGAGAATGGATAGCAAACCGCACCTCAGAGAGTACTTATCGATTTCAGATTATACGGGAACAAAAGTGCATCAGATTACCGCAGAGTTACGGGAACATGTAGTCGCCATAAACGATAGTGATCCTTTGTGCTTCTTTAAGACAAAGTGATCAACCCAATAATTGTTGAGTACATTCCGTCTCGCGTGCACGACGTGTCACAACGACTTACTTAACGCAAAAGTTTGCGTTCTCAAGCCGAAGGTGCTCATATGAGAATGAGACGCTCATAGCCGGGTGCGGTCACTAATCGGTAAATGATCGGTGAGTTAAGCGACTTTAGGCTCGGTCAGTCACTAAATGGGTGATCGCATAGTGGTGTTTCAACTGAGTGTATCCGTGTTTTGGAGAACACGTAAAAATTGGTCCCGGCTGCTATCAATTTGACAATAGTCGAATAGTCAAATCAGAGGCCTATACAGATGACCTGAACAACTGACTGAACTAGGTTTTCCACAAACCACTCGATAAGAAGAAGAAGACGCCGAGGGTATGAGGACGTATTGTTGAGATATATATACTTTAAACAATAATGTTGTAATATTTTGAACCGAGAAAAAAAAACAGGTTTTTACGTTATAAAATAAAGTTCTATCAAATATTATGTACGGTGGCATCGTAGTCTTAATTTAATTAAATGACATTACACAACTGAACTTCAAAGTAAAAGTATGTATTGCTATTAATTACATTAATATCAAGAAAGAATACGGATAATTTTGACTTAACACTTTTCTGTTTCTGATTGAATCGTTTATTCAATTTAATAATCACGGTGAAAACCCGTTGGTTGGTATATCGTGGAATCGGCAACACATGGGTACGTAACATATTAAGCAACAATAACACAAATAAAAGTGGTATATAAACAAAGTAAGTATGCAGCGAAGTTTCATTCGCGCTAAATTTGAATACCAACGCCGCCGCACCCATGTCGCCTGTCGTTGTTCTTGTTTTGCCTACAATCTGCTAGATTGTTTGACTTATCGTAACTACTATAAATGTCCACAATAATTGACTATTTATAACAAAAAGTAATCTATTTAACCGTTTAATAGCGATCGTTGGTGGCTAAATGCTAAATTGAGTAAATCGGAAAAATTACACTAGTTATACTAACGCTGACCATTATTTAACGCTATAAGTAATATTATTGGATTTTTCAATAAAATTTTCAAGCATTTCAATTTTTTATAATCCTGCGTCTAAAGAAAGATTGCAAATAATAATTCCATCATATTAGGACTTACAATAATGATGTAATATGAGAAATTCATAGCGTTCCATTATCCTGCTAATTAGAGCTACAGTTTTATCGTCAAATGATCTCAACATATAGTGTTTCAGTACTAATAGTAGATACACGCAACAGATACAATAGGTACGTTCCACTTAACAAACGCAACGAATATACCACTCTCTGTATTGTTGTCTCGTTACACCATAGGACCGTGGTCGTCGCGAACGATCGCTCGACGTTATAGAAGACATATGAGGGCCTAGACAAGCGGCAATCGCTCCATGTCAATTCCATTTTGAAAATCAAATATGCGTGTGCGATATCAATCAAAAACGATAGATCACGTTGTATTTCAAAAGCTTATGATGTGTGATGTGCATCTATAAGGTTTTCTGATAATGTCAGAGGCCTTTTTACGTTAGTGGTGCGGCAATTTCAGCGGTCGTGGTCGAGGGCGCTGCGGGCGTTAAGTGGAACGTAGCTAATGTACTTCACAAGGACACATGCCAAATAAAAAGGGTATAAATGGCAATAACGATAACGCAGTTACAATCAGAAGATAAGTTTAATGTGTAGACAGAAAGAAGTCAATAAATAAAATATGAAGAGACTCAAATGTATTGAGCACAATATTCTTGGAAATGAACACCTAGCGAAAATTTTCTTCTAGGACATTTCTCATGCAAATTGACAAAGAACGCAATCTGTTTTATAAAATTAGTTGTAATTGAATCTAATAAATTTAAATGAGCAATTCTTAATATTAGAAATTTAGTATGCAGGGGATTTTGGGGGCGATATATCGATTTGGCTAGGATTCATTTTTAGAAAGTGTTGTTTTATTCGTGTTTTTTCTCGGTTTGAGTCCAGATGTCTCCAATCCGATTATATTTACCCTTTTTTTTAATGTTCTTTCTTTTATGAGAAAAACTATTATTGGAGGCCCTTTATCAACGCATCTAATTCGTATCTAAGTATATTTTTCGATTTATCAAAAAAAACTAGCGAGCAAAGCTCGGTCATCCAGGTTCTATATAATTATAGTGAATTCAATTTTATATAATTAATTACCTACTGATATTGTGAATGTGCACGTGAGTTTCTACTTTGTGCTTTTACTCCCTAAACTAGTAACTGTATAGATAAATATACATATATATTCTATTTAAATAAATACCACAACTAATGCTAGGAAGGAGAATGTAATACAATATTCCGAACAAAATTAAACTTTATGATTATATGCAGATACCGTTGAATTGTAAAAGTATATATATCTTACATGTATATAGTAAGCATAGAAGATTTCCGCCGTATACGGTGACTCAATGGTACCGTAGCTCTGCGGTAATCCGCTTCACTTTTGTACCGGGGCCGTGTAATCTCAATACGATAATATCTCTCCGAGGTGTGGTTGATATTCTTTCCGCTTTAAGTTTTTATCTATCTTTATAGATGCAATTTAGATATAGGATACGCTTTTTACTTATTCTACTTAGTTTTAATATATGAATTCAATCATCGACACTCCCATATCACACATGCCGAATATTAACATCCTAATACACACCAAGTTTCATAAAAATTCTCAGCACAAATAGTCCGACTCGACCAGAGAAATGCTACTTTCTCACATAAAGTCGTCGTAAAGTAACAGTATCAATGGGTACTGTTGTGCTTCTTGCGATGAATCAGAGCACTAGAGGTCCAATCTCCCGCCCCCTCTGTTCTCTTCCTTTTTTCCCCTTTCTTATCCCTTTCCTCTAATTCCTTGGTTTGGCAACGCGCATGTGATACTTCAAGTATCGCAAGCGTTTGTAAGTTGCGGTGAATGCTTACCATCAGGCGGATCGTATGCTTGTTCGCCAACCGTTATGAAGTAAAAAAAAAATGTGTATAATTATACTAATAAACATACAACATAAGAATCGGCAATTAGAAAACTTTATCCAAAGATTTTACCATTTAAGAAAATATTCTTGTAAATTAAAAGAGCTAAAATTTTATATCAAAATTCTCGTATTGAAGTTATATGAAAACGCCTCATATCATACACTCAAACTTCCATCCCTGACTCCAAGACCTCTTACATTTCCATTTTATATCTCGGGTAAGTTACACGAAATGTAAATAAGTTCGATGTATGCGAAAGAAATAAACAACAAAAGTTCAAACCATAATATTGGAATAATAAAATATCTTGAAGGATCTTAACATTGCTTCAATGTTTTATTTGTTTTTGAGACAACAAGATTGATACGATATTGTGCATTGTCCTCGAACTATCTGGAAGGCCACTCTTCGCTGCAGACTTAGGTTACTTCTGCAGCAGTGGATGCTCAATTTTTATGACCCCCGTAGAAGGTTACATACCGCACGACTCTCACATAGATTCGACGGACTTCCTCCTCCGGGCCTCCGAGATTAGATAACGATTGCCAACCAAAGCTCAACGAGTTGTCACGTCCTCTTGAAGGTGTCACCAAGGTGTCATCAGCTTCAATGTTCTTTTAGCTCTCTATGCAATAATTGTTTTTATATTTCATTAAAAAGACTCATATATTTTCTAAATCTTCTAATACATACATAATACGGGGTATTAAGGAATAACAATTCTTCTTAAAAAATACAAAATGTTGGAATAGCTTGTTTTTTTTAAATATAATTTTTCAATGTCCACAATCTCACAAGTGACGAATCCTCATAAGACACCATTCATTTATTATAGAATTTAAGGGGAGATGTTGATTATGTTCATTCCAAAAATAGGAGTTCGTAATGAAAAAGTTATCCAAAATATTTATTTATAAAACATAAAGAGACGAGATTTTTTTTATTATTGTTATTTCATGACAATAATTACCAGTAAGTATTATTCCCGAGGCAGTCCTAGTTAGCATTGTTAGCTGTCTCTAAAGTAACGATAGTTTTGATGCCGAGACAATTGTTTGAGCTAAACATATACTGGTACAGTATTATAATAGAGCCTTGTTGTCTGCACATAATAGACAGGCTCTAAAGGTGAAACACTACAACGTTATAGAAAATTGACGTGAAATATTTGTATTGTTATATTACGCTAGATGATGGTGATCTTTCGGCACCTGTGACCGAGCTCTTAAACGCAAAGTTCTCGAGATTTCTACTTTACTGAGGTGAGGTTTAATGGGTTCGGGTTCCCATGACCGTTCGGTCATCTGCCCTGGAACCACATAACCTGGTTCTTTTCCCCAGCCAGGTATCTGTGAGCAGATTTCCTCTCCGGCAAAAAAAAATTATTGGATGTCTTGGGAGGCCAAATATCCATTCTCTCGTCTTTTTATACTTGCTTAACCTCAAGTGGCCCATACTCTTATTGGTTATCATTGTTGTAATAAATTTTAGTACATCATATTTATCAAAAAAATAATTTAGATACAGTTTATATAGATTAAGGCATAAAGAAAGAGGTCTTCTTAACTCACAACAGAGTTGTAGCTTAAAAGTTAGTAAAAACCTACACATAATTTTTAACGGTTTTAACTTGTCTTCCATTATCCTACTCTACCTGCCCTACATAATATTTTCCAAGAAACGAAACGAAAGTTATAATTGGCCTGTTAAAAAAAACCATAGCCAATTTTGTCGTGCTTCTTTTTTGTCATGTTTTTGTAGAACTTCAATTTGAATCATTAAATATATCATAAGAAATTCATATGGCACTAAAACGACGCTTTATAGAATAAAATAAATTCAGGCGAATTCTTTTTTTTAAATAATTATTATGATGTTTAAAAATATTAACGAACTATTTTGAATAATTTTAAAATTCAATTATAATATAATTCAAATAGAAGAACAATGAACTATTTTTAAAATTCTTCAAACTAAATCTTAACTAAGTTTCATTTAAATCCGTTCTGTATGTCGTATAATATATAGTTTGATTTCTACTACCAAATTTTATATAGACGGAGTCACAACTAAACAATTAGTAAGCCGCTACAAACTGAACAAAGCGTTTGTTTCACGACTTTGTACAATTGAATAAAATTCTTTGATTAAACGTAGTGTACGGGAACGTTTCTTCTGTATACAAAGCACTAAAATCCCGACTTACACACCTACCATGACCGTGCTGTGAACGTATCAGGCACGACATAGACTACTATGCCACCAGAATATCACCATAGCGTACATAACGGCTTTAGTGACGGTAGCATCCACGTATCAGCCACGTGTATATATGGTTCCAGTTCGAGATAACTGAGAAGTTGGAGTAGTTCACCTGTGTTTTCGTGTAAGAGACGGTTCCAGATTGATAACCCGTATCACCGGTTTAACGACATCACATGGCATGTTTTTTTATGTTACAAGTTGGCAAACAAGCATACGGCCCACCTGATGGTAAGTGGTTGCAGTAGCCTATGAGCGCTTGCAGCACCATTAGTAGGTGCCACTCATGTGTTGCCAACCTCGAGATATTAGTTCTTAAATCTCCTCTGCCCAGTAATTTCACTAGCCTGCAGTGCCCTTCAAACCGGAACACAGTATTGCCTAACTTTTTGGCGGCAGAATATTTGACACTGATGTATTTGATGTACGGAGCGTATCTAACATCATCATCATGATCCACAGCCCAACTTCAGCCACTGCTGGGAATAGGCCTCTCTTTAATGTCACCATTCAACGCGGTCCTGTGCCCGCCTCATCCAGGTTCGACCCATGACTTTAGCGATATCATCCATCCATCTCGCCGCTGGACGCCCGACGCTTCGCTTTTCAGTTCTCGGCCACCACTCTGTCTTCGCCTAGCTCCAACTGCTATCACCACACCGCGCCAGGTGTCTCGTGCAGTTCCATTTCCTTTGCCTTTGGAGGAGGGTGCCTTAGGTCGCCCTACTTCGAAGTTTGCCAGGGCCTCAGGGTCTTGGTCGGTGGGCCGCGTAAGCGGCAAGCGCCGGGGCATCGCGGTTGAATGCGTCAGCGATCCCGCGACGTCCCACTATGGCCCTAGATGGGACCTTGGTGGTTTTAGTGGGTAGCGGGGCAGGCTCCGAGTCCCACACCTCCTGCGCCATTGCACCCGTCCCGGCGCTAGAGTGCGTAACTGCAAACCCTAAATAAAGAAGAAGATCGATGACGGAACGTGAGTAAGAATAGTGTCATACTTTTCAATACAAAGAATTTCTTTTGTCTGCTAGGTTCCTAACACGGTCATGGTATAGTATGGTGTAGAGGACATACACCTTAAAGCCTACGCTTTTACGTGACCTAATTTTTATATTTTGCTATGAGACATCATAAGAATATCGTGGATACGTTTTAAATTCGCCTTCTATTGCTCTCAATTCAACAATGGAGCAAAACCCATTAGGAACATCAAACAGCTTAATATGTTCTTCTTTCGAGGAGAACATGGGGCAAATTTTTAACGTATATTATCATAGATATATGAATTAATACAATCTGTCATTGCAATTATGTGTCTGCTCGATACATCGTAATTCGTAATACAATTTCTAAATGCGTTTACTAGTTGATTATCGACCAGAGGGTTAAGCAGCTTTAGGAGAGGTCTATGAAAAGATCAATTATAAAACAAAAGAATTATTTAATCTGTATAGATGAAATAAAATTATTTATCGCTTATTTATTATAGATATTAATAAAAATCTGTTTGTAATGTCAAAATAATAATATTTATTGGATCAAACTACATGCAATAGTAATGCTACATAAATGTCCCTAAACTGGGTAAACACCCTTCTTTATGCAGTACAGATTATATGTAAAAAAAACACAAAATAAAAGTTATTACATTGCCTGTTGGTTAAGTAGAACATAACAGCTTTTAATTAATGCATGTTAAGAAAATATATACTTAAAACCAAATAACAGACGTTTTTTGTGTGTCTTTGTTTCAACTTGTTTGTTGGCTAGTGTCCGAAGCGACTGGACTTTTATGAGGGGTTTCACTGACAGATGATGCTATAAAAAGTGAGTTAACTACTTTTACTTTAGAAAAAAAAAATAGGGTTATGCGCAGTAAATAATTTACCACGTGCACAATCAGTGATTGTTATGTATGCAATTATGTATGATTTAGCCAAATATACATTAACAGAATTGAAATAACTTTATAGTTAACTCACATATATTTAATTTCTACGTTTGTTGTAATGAGAAATAGTTGTTCGAAAAAAGAATTAAAAAGCCACATTGATCTCGTTTTTATTAAAAAATTCCAGCCTTCGATGTATATCATTGGTATGCGCATACTATCAGTATATTTGGTCCGTGACTTTTCAATCTCGCATTAACACTTCAAACGACGCGCCCTATCTGTGGTCACCATGGCTGATATTAAACAGGTAAATATTAAAATTAACAGCATTATCGCACACATGCGTGACTTATTAACTAAATTAACCAAACACTAAAAAAATACCGCATAACATTCCGTGGATGGAACTTTCTCGAACCCTGTACGCTGTATAAGTCTTTAAGTGTAAAACCTAATGACCATGGCTATCATTCTGGAGTACGATTGACTTGTGATTTGGAATTTCCGTTGTGTACCTTAAAGATTTCATATATCATTCTTAAAGTATCACTTAGAGCCATCAGGTGTTTTAATCTAAATCTTCGAACCCCAGCACGTAACAATATTATGGTGCTTTCATAGCTGATAGCACTAAATGTAAACAACGAGCTATTCAACTCTGTCTTCAGTATCAAATGCAATATAATCTCTAGGCAATGTTCCTAGGCAATAAATAAATTGCTAATTAAAGTTGTATGAAGGAAAACTTGACACGTCTAAACTTCTTTGCGTTTGTAATTTTCTAGAAGCAAGTTTAAAGAGAAATAACTTCTTTACTTAAAAAAATAATGAGTTTGAGGCTGCGGTGGAGATAATGTAATCTAATATTTTTGTAAGAAGCCAATGGAAAAAAGTTTATGATAGGCTTAGGCCTAAATTACATTTATCAGCATCGATCAGCATTTAACTGGATGATTTTAAACACACTTATGAACATCCTATGCTTAAGCATCAGTAAGCACTCGTAAGTATGCTTCAGCATCCTTAAGCATGCCTACGCATTCTTCTGCACACTGTAACGGCTGTTTAGTGTTGTAACGTGTTGTATCGAGTGTTACTTAACTTTTATCAATTTTAAACATTTATTTCACTTCCTTTACTAACTGACTATCGCTTATAATTTATACAAATAAATTAAATTAGTAATTTTTAAATAAATTAAATTAGTGTCTTTGTTAAACCAAATGATAATTTGATTACTTAAAAAGAAAAAATACAAAACATTGCAGTAATCATTTCATTCATTTAAAATCACAACGGTAAACGGTTATCGTAGCCTATTAGCACAACACCATTTGTAGGTGTCACTCACGCGTTGCTAGCCTCGAGATATTGCTTCTTATATCTCCTTTGTCCAGTAACTTCTCTAGCTACAGTGTCCTACAAACCGAAATACAATACTGCTTGGCGTTAGAGAATTAACACTGCGGTGGTACCTAACTAGCCGGCCTCTTGCAATAAGAGGCCTACCGCTGGTAAATTAAATTACACTAATCGAGATACACTTTCCGATCATTCGTAATCAACCCAAGCAATTATAATTTTTCAATATGTGTTTAATGACGTGCAATGGCTTGATCATGGAAACAAAGAATGAGTTTAGATCGAGACCAACGACTAACGATGACTAGATGACAAGAGAACTTGACACCACAAATAATGAAATCCTGCGCTAAAGTTGACTATAACAATACTCATACGAGTAGATTTACCTTTTCCCTACGTAAGGTTCTAATCCAGCCAACAGAGCCAAGTAAACTATTACAGGGTTACATAACATTTATAAGCACTAACCGTTTGGAACCGTATCAGAGGTAGCCGTCCCTGACGCTGGTCAGACGTGACCAGACTACAGAACAAGTCGGCCACACCAGTTATATTTGCTTTTTTTTATTACCGCATCCATATTTCAACAGGACTACCCTCAACAATATTTGGGAACTCTGCGAGCACTAATGCGTGCGTGGCGAGAAAGATGATACGTCCCTGTTCAATATTCTCGATAAAACTTACAAAGCCCGAGTAAATTCTTAATAGATTATATGAAATGAGACCTATCGAATTTTAAGTGCTTAACCTTGTCTCCTCTATATTAAAACATTAATTTTTTGAAGATATTTTAATTTTAATATGAAATTTTTTCACAATACGTGAAATTTGTATTACTTACTTGGGATCGTATTCCCATTTTTATTTGACAACGTTGTGGCGCAGCGGTGGCGAACCTGCCTTAAACGCCACAGGTCGCGGGTTCGATTCCCGCTCGGAGCATAATATGTTTGTAGGTCTTTTTGTTGCAAGAGGCCGGCTAGGTAGGTACCACCGCAGTGTCCAATATTCTGTTGCCAAATAGTAGTGCTTAGGCACTACTGTGTTCCGGTTTGAAGGGCATTGTACGCTGAGTGAAATTACTGGGCGAACGAGATTTAAGAACTAATATCTCGAGGTTGGCAACGCGTGAGTGGCACCTACTAATGGTGCTGCAAGCGCTCATAGGCTGCGGCAGCCACTTACCATCAGGTGGGCCGTATGCTTGTTTGCCAACTTCTAATAAAAAAAAAAAAAAGTATTGACCATGCAAGCATATTTTCCGGTCTGGGTGTTTTTGTCCTTGTCATTGTAAATGTTTCCGGACCCCGACACAGGATATTACTATCCTAATGGGGGCCGTTGCGTGTGCAACGTTTATTTATTTATTTATATGTCTGAGTAAATACGAAAAAAAACATACGCATATTTTAAAAAAGTATGGTCATAAATAGAAGAACTTGCGGTGAAAAAAAATTATATGCTATTGCATTCCGCTATGTTAAAAAGTCCCGAGAATCTCTGTCACGATATTACTAACATTTTCACATTATTCTAACGAGAACACCGTAGAAGACTAATACACAACAACTTATACGTGCCCTAGTGCGAAATTATAAGCATTAGATTAATACTAATTATGATGAACATTTTATACCTTATACCTTTAATTGATAATTTTTACAATAATAATATAGTGTCAACATAGTACATGATATAGAATGAAGTCAGCGCTATTTTTATGACTAAACTCACTACAAATGTTATTAAATATATTAATATAGTTTTTATTGTTTGTTGTCGACAAACATTTATGTTAAAATATAATTAAAACCATCCTGCATTATAAAAATTAGATTTATTATAAGGCTTCTCCCTGAAACTTGAAAGCTCTTAATCGAATTTGCAACCACAAGTGTAACAAAGCAAAATGTTATCACGACGTTTTGCGCATCGGTAGCGAGCCTGCTTTAAGCGTCACAGGTCCCGAGTTCGATTCCCGCTCGGGTAAGATGTTTGTTTGGAACGTTACCAAGTGCCATGTGTTCCGGTCTATCCTTGTTTTTGTGTATATTATCCGGATACAGGATATCAGTGTAGTGGTGGTTGTTGAGTTTATAGTGTTTATTTTATTTTTTTATTCTTTATTTACTATGACTTTATCTAAATAAATATAGTAGTAATGAATATTAATAAAGTATAAATTATTTTTCTGTGCCTTCATCGAAGGTTTAAGACGCTTTTTTTATAAACATCGTTTTTTATTTAACTTTTTTTTTAAATGAAGCCTCATTTAAAAAAAAGCTGTTGTGTCAGCTCTGACGCACGACTGGAGATTACTCCTCTGTCGTCTTTGAATATGTAATAGGCAATTCTAGAGGGTAAAAAATATTTAAAGAAATTAATATAAAAAATAAAAATAACAAAAAAAGATCTCTTTCGACTCAATCTCTTTCATAACGCTTTTGATCACTAAATTTTACTCTTCATAATTTCTTCATACCCAACGCCTTATGTAAAAATCGCCTCATAAGGAGTAAACTCCAAGAACTCTTTAGAGTTAAACTCTTTCATAACGCTTTTGATCACTAAATTTTACTCTTGACATCCTCTTCATACCAAGTGCCTTGTATGAAAATTGACTCTGAAGGAGTAAACTCCAATAAAATAAATGTAGAAATGGGATCAATTAGGGACAAGTAATTCGGAGACCTCTATGGTTCACAAAGCAAGGGTACCGTTGATTAATTCATAAATTATTGTAAAGCCATAGTCACATTTACAGAGTTTAGAAATTCATATAATAATTCTGTTTATTTCAATGCTTTATTTTAAGTAGTAGCGATGATCGTCACTAAAACGAAGCCTTTATAATTTCTCCCTATTCATAGTCTCTAGGTCGAAGCCATTTGATTTGAAGAGTTTATGCAATAGGATTAGGAAGAAATTACTGTAATATAAAGCAGATATTATTTATTTCGTTACACCTCCAAGTTACAATGTGAGAAGTTGCTGGGACATCGAAACAACCAATACATACAAACTACCTAATTTACAGTGCATGTATTGATACTGAGAAAGGAACAATTCCAAATCGGCAAAACTTTTTTTATTATTTTAACAGTACGCTAATAATATATAATAATAATAATATTCTATATGTGTATTATTCTTTATTGAGATAAGGAGGGACAATATAAGGAGCTGTTCCAAGATTTGACTAATTGAGATTAGTGAAATGAGTTTCAAATCAAAACAAACACATATACAGACACGTACATGAATATGAACATATTATTTTGATATTCTGTATTCTGATTACCAGCCCGGCTAATAGGACGGTTACAGAGCATAGTTTTTATTTTTAACATAACTGTTGTTTTGGCATACGCGTTTACACGCGCGGTTCAAATAGCCGAACGCGCGTACACGAGCTTATTCCGACATATACGTTTGTATCGATGGTAGCGAATTTTAGTAGCATATTATTCAAATTAATTTGAATAACATATACAAGCTTGGCATAAGTTTTTAAAATTATGGAAAATTTTGTCTCAGTAATGTCAATCTGAAATTGATTTCTGAAATATCACAACTACTCGCATAGAAACATTAATTATGCTTGTTATCTCAATAATTTTTCATCGCTGTCCCAATTTAGGCCTAATTCATTCTATATACACAAGTAACCTGATTTTATCTTAATACTTTATTAAATCGATATAATATGAATACTTATGTATTACTAAGATGTCATGAGTCCATCGGTACGTTCCATTTCGACTTGGCACCATTGTTTCTTTGGTTCCAAAAAAAAGAATATTAAATATTTATTTATTTATTAGTGGGTGGGATATTTTAATGACCAATTTTAACTCTTTACGAGATTAAAATTATTTACATTGCAAAGATTGAGAAAGGGGTAAAGAAGATGAAAACAGATCCAGCTTAGTCATAGGTCTTCCCATCCTTCTCAAAGTAACAGAGATAATGATATAGTGCTAGTTCCCCTACTTTCCATTTACAGCAAAACAAGTAGAACTATAAACTGCCACAAACAGAACGCAACAGAACTTAAAAGTAGTACAGATAATGCTACTTTACCTACTGGCCACACGCAAGCAAAGCAGCACACTACTCTTCTCAAATAATTTTCGCTCTTTTCAGCTTATTTAAAACTTTAACTGCTTACAAAAAAATATATACTAGCAACGAAACACAAATTTAAAAGGTTTCCAATAGATTTACGAGAAAAATGTTATCATAACAATTTTTCATAGAACAAGGCTATGTAATATTGTTTTTTTATGTCATGACGGTTGGCAAACAAGCATACGGTCCGCCTGATGGTTAGCAGTCACCGCAACCTATGAACGCTTGCAATACTTGAAGTATCCTAAGCGCGTTGCCAAACCAAGGAACAGGAGAGAGGGGAAGAGAAGGGAAAGAAAAAAAAGGGAACAGAGAGGGTGGGAGTTTGGGCCTCCGGCGTTCTCACTCATCGCACGAAACGCAACAGTACCTAATGATACTCTTACTTGACCTGTTACTTCAGAGAGTAGTAATTCCCCGGTCGAGCCGGCCTTTTTGTTCTGAGGGAAGCATGGCTCTACTACCAAAGTTTTATAATGTATCCCATTAAAAACATAACATATAAAAAAACTCCAAGTCTCGCAACACAGTGCTTCCAATACAAGAAAGAGTTAATACATCTCACGTAAAACTAGGAGATATTGCAAATTAAAATAGTGTCATAAAATTTTGCTTTAGCAAGTATTTCTGTTTGATCAAGTATGCTAATTTCTATAATTTTGTTTCAGTTTGTAATCAGTTCTCTCGTGGAGTAGTGTCCATGCTTGGAGCTGTTATACCCGACTCCTTCGACACCTTGCACTCATATACGAACACCTTTCAAGTGCCCTTCGTGACTCCTTGGTTCCCTGAGAAGGTAAGACAATGTTTTTATGTTATTTAAATAAAATTCGAGCCTGTAATTGCACTTGTAGTCTATTCATCGTGTATCATGTAATTTAGAGTGTGGAAAAGCTTAAAATACAGATCAAAGTATAACGCATAATGCGTTTTATAACGCATTATGTTTTTACAACGCAGACTGATATTTTAATATATTTTAATACTTTCTGTACTTTTCAAATATATGTATCTATCGTACTGATTATTTTATTGCTTATCAAATTGGTTCTCGCGCTTGTATATTTTCGGACCCCGAAACAGGATATCACTATCCTAATGGGGCCCTTGAGTGTGTAGTGTACCTTATTTACCTATTATTGTTGTCATCAATTGTCAATGTCAAGTCTAAAAATGTATAATAATTATACCTATTAAAAATATAAAATGTAAAAAAAATCCAAGTCTCACAAAGCAGTTCTTCTACTACAAAAATTGGTGACATCTCATGTATAACTACGCCTGAAACTTGCCAGTTTTACGACACCAAAGAATTTGTATGAGTAAAATAAGTTGCCGTACGTAGTTTTTAATGGGATCTCATATCTTTTTGTAGAAAGTCCTACTTTTTCTACCCACTTCTTGAATGTAATCGTATATTATCTAGATACCCACCTACACCTGTTATTCCATTATATTATGCATATACTATACAGGAACAGTTATTGATTAACTGTAAATGTAACTTTGTAACTTTATACATTTATATAGGATTACAAAGTTATTTATGCAGTTGGTATATCTAGAAAACTGGACCGAAATCACGAAAAATTTTAGTCTTTCCTTAATATACACTAAACACTAATTATATTCTAAATTTGAAGCTTGCATGGGTGCTAGAAGTGCCTTAGAGTTTTGATAACCGGTTTGTCACCGAGTAACAAAATTAAGAAATTTTTACTTGCTATAATTCTTAAATTACACTTTCAAATTGCATGAAATTTTAAATATGCCGTATTTATACAATGCCCGGTAAAAAAATACAATTTGGTTATTGAAAATTTAGGCTCATAGTTTTATCCACAACGAAGTTATAGGAGGTTGAAAATTATGTAAGTACATAACTGTAACTTTGTAACCCTATACATTTATATAAGATTACAAAGTTATTTATGCAGTTGGTGTATCTAGAAAACTGGACAAAAATTACAAAATATTTTAATTTTTCCTTTATTGATACACTAAACAGTAATTATATTGTAAATTTGAAGATTCCATGTCTGCCAGAAGTGCCTTAGAGTTTTGATAATTCACCGAGTCACCGAGTGACAAAATTAAGAAATTTTGACTCGTTATAATTCTTAAACTACGGGTAAATGAAATTTGAAATATACTGTGTTTATACAATGGGTGCTTGCTTACTGAAAATTCAGGCTTTTAGTTTTATCCACAACGAAGTTATAAGGCGTCGAAAATGGCCTGAAGTGCATCGAGAAAAGTATAGTACGGCCGTGCCGCTTTTTGTTCGACTTGGCGGGGCACTACCGTGCCCCAGATAACCTGTCTACGTATATTATTTAATTTTATTATAATTGTATATATATTTCTTCAATTGGTTTGATACCTGACAATTGAAAATTAATAAAATATATTCCAATGCAATTATTATAAATACAAATGGTCCATAACCATGCCTTTTACTAATTATTATAGATAAATTCAGTATTTGTGTTGCCTAAGGTGACTGATAAACGAATTTTCTTCCATTTTGTCCAAGTTCTCACTTAGCATACACAATATGCAAATTTTCTCTCACGGAGCCATATCCTGTCTTTTCCATTTAACGTGACATTGGCGAAGTAAAATGTACTCAATTGGTACAACTAAAAGCGATTTAAATTGAAGAATTGAATTCATTAATGCGATTTCGTATTTAAAATAAAATTACATCTATTACGAGTTTATATTACTTGATTTTAAATGATGTATCAAAGCACATAATATCCTAGTAATTTTCATCCATTTTGTGTAATAGTCTAGACACAAATTTAGTTAAATCGTGCCGTATGTATAATATCTTCTCGTACAATCACGCCCAGAAATAGCTGTATCAAATGATTAAATGGTCTCACGAAATGCATTTCGTGTGATGTAAGCGTATTATCCGTACAAGACGTGTGCTAATTTCGGCAATATCTACGACAATCGTCAAACAACTCGAAATATAATGAATTATATAATCCTAGTCAGTAATATAAACTTCGAAAGTGTGTTTGTTTGTTGGCTTGTGACGCTTGCATGCCTACACGGATTAACCAATTATGACGAATTTTAGTAAAAACATAGATTGGGAACGGTTAAAGGCTACTTTTTGACAAACAAAACTTGAAGGGGATAAAATAGGGAAAGAAAAATTCGTATCGGGAAATCATTATTTATATAACATTGCATTAAGTGTTTCTCATGATGATTATTCAAGCGGGCGAAGCCGCGGGCAAAAGGATAGTATATTTAGATAAAATTAAAATGAGTGAAGACTTAAGATAGATTTTAGGCCATACAATAATCTTCGTATCTCCTATTTTATATATGGTACGTATATTATATACGTACCATATATAAATATGTACGTACCATATATGTAGTTCTCTTAAAAGAAATCCACTTCATTAATAATAAATATCAACATATTATTAAATGATTCGTTATTGAATAACATATCAAACACAAACAGGGGATTATGACGTCATAATGGAATATACATTTAAATATGGAATTATTGATACCTGGTGAAATAATTGAGCACAATATAAATTAATAATATGTGAAAATAATTACAAATCTCGGAGATAGATAATAAGCAGTTTCAGTTTAAGCTACCCTCCTATCCCTTGGGTTGGCAACGCACATAGGATACTTCAAATATCGCAAGCGTTCACAGGTTGCGGTTACTGTTTACCATCAGTGGGGCCGTAAGCTTGTTTGGCAAGTTTGGTTTCATGAAACCAAAAAGCAAGTGCAACTTTGATACTGAAAATTTTTGGAAAATATTAGATTTAATATTTGGAAAATGGGAATGATAATGAGAGATCAATAGTAGACGTGATATTATTCAACTGAAAATTTTCATTTCAAACTACCTATTATCCGATTTATTTGAGAAGTTCATATCTATCTGTATCGTTATTCATCACGATCAAGTGAATAAGAAGATTTACATCAAAACACACAAATAAAGTGAAACACTTGCACGTATAAGTGAAAATTTAAATGCAACATTGTCAGCCAATAAGAGCTATAGGCGCCGCCATATTGGCCATGGCCACTCTGCCGAACGCTTCTCAATGTATTCCCAATCCGCGGCCGGCTGTAATGCGACATTGGATAGATAGACGAAAAAACTTGAGGCGGTGAAAAAAGAAATATAGTCTTCGTAAGAAACGTGGACTATGAGCTTAGATAGATTAACCAAAATGAATGAATAATTTTAATAAAATCACGGCACGTCACTGAATTAACGTGCTCCGAAATACGGTAAAGGTCACACCTTTGAGCTATTTGTGCACCCTTAAACTCCTAACCTAGATTTTATGTATCCAAAACTAGACTAACAAGGTACTCTAATTATAACATTTTCCTTATGTATTTTTCTTATTATACATGATTTACTAATATCAATGAAGTAATTATAGATTTATTTAAATAATAAGCTGTGTTTTGGAATATAAATTTAATTTAAAGTTAATTTTTAATATTGTGAAATAAATATTAAAATCTCAATCAAAATTTATCAAAGGAAATTCAAAGTTCGTATGACTTTAACGGCACTTAGTTTCAATCAGTCTCAATAGGAACGTGTAACGGACGCTTAAGATCAAAGCAGGTTTTACATTCTTTCTTTAAATTAAATTTCACTGAAGAGTCAAACAGATTTTGTCAAGAAGCCTAAAAACTCAAAGGCGAGGTAAAAATAAAAGATATTCCTTACAAATGTCACGAATTAAATACGGCTTTATGTTCTTTTTATTAAAATTAAATCTTAATTAAATTTTGCATACAATTACAGATAATACACATTTTTATTTTTTGGTATCACTATGGCGACGACGTAGTGGCGCAGCGGTAGCGAACCTGCCTTAAGAGGCACAGGTTGCGGATTCGATTTCCGTTCGGAGCAGATGTTTTTATTGACCACAAGCATGTTTTCTGGTCTGGGTGTGTTTGTGCTTGTTTGTTTGAGTATGCGTATTTGTGACACAGGATACAACTATCCTAATGGGGGCCGTTGAGTTTGAGAGTTGAGTATTTATTTACTTATTATTACTGCTTCAAGGTTTCCATCTTTACTTAAATTTTATTAGATATATTTAAATATCCTTTACATAATGTCTTGAATGGCTCAAGAATAATTATACTATCCCATCAAAAACATAAAATATTTAAAAAATCCAAGTCTCGCAACGCAACGTTCTATAACAAAAAGTTGTGAGGCCGCATGTATAACCCTGACGGAATCTCAGCAATCGCACGAAACTAAAGTATTTTACGTAGTAGTATATGCTATTTCACGAAATACTTATGTACAAATATAAAATATATTTATAGTATTTGCTATGAACTTTCAATTAAAATTTTTGAAAGTATGCTGAAGCAATGATATTAAAAATATAAACTTACAAAATGGATTTCATAATACCATATCACATACCGTAGGACTATTTCATAATATAAAACAAATACCATAACTCTAATATGCTATATTTTAGCAAAGGTTTTTGCTTATATTTTTATAGGCCTTTGAATTTTTAAGCCTTTTTGTTTGTATTTCACAACCTACGTTTAGGATATTATTATTGTTATGTGGATTGTTGCTGTTATCATAGCGTGAAAGAATCGACTGGAGAAGTACTTCCCTCACATAGAATATAGACGAGAAGTATCAGTATCCGAACTGTTACGTTTTTACTGTTAGTGAAACTTTTGACTCTTACTTCACTTCGCCTTACCTCGAGTCAAGGACACGCTTGTAAGCTCGTAAAGGCCTTATCATACTGGCGAAGTGCGAGCTAGTTCAAAGCGAAGCGACTTAGCAGCGCAATGGATGAGTTTCTATAAAATGGTTCCTAGGGTCAGAGTTGTTCAGGTCGCCTGTAAATGCCTCTGAATTGACTTGTCAACTATAGTTAAATTGATAACAGCCGGGACTGACTTTTTACGTGCCCTCCGAAACACGCAAACGCTCAGTTGAAATACCTAATGCCTTACCTTACCTTAACCATCTAGTGACTGACCACGCACTAAGTTACTTAGAATTGTGAAGTTGTTAATATTAAAATGTTAAATTAGTTTAATTTAATTACAAACTTTTTGAACCACAGAGGCCAAACTTTATCTTCACTTATATCAAAAAGTATAGTACTTCACAGTATGAAACGACACAAACCACGTGATAGTTTGCTTAGAAATTATACAAAAAAATCAATTTAATTCCGATTTTTTTTTACTAAGTTGGCAAGCAAGCATACAGCTCACCTAATGGTAAGCGGTTGCCGCAGTCTATGAGCGCTTGCAATACCATTAATAGGTGCCACTCACGCGTTTGCCAACCTTAAGATATTGATTCTTGAATCCTCCCAGTAATTTTACTAGTGTTTTTACCAGTAGTTTTAGTAGTAAACCGGAGCACAGAAATACCAAAGACACTGCTTTGCGGTAGAATATTTGACATTGCGGTAGTGTCTTTCCAGCTGTGACTGATTGCACTGGTGGAATAACCTTTGCTGCGGGCGATGAGGTCGTCACGTCCCGACGCCAATGTTCCAAAAATAATTTCTAAAAATACCCTTAATACACAGACATAGTTGTTACCTACTATTTTATAAAATATAGAAAGATATAAATTAACCTGTCGTCTAAGTCAACTCGTATAAATTAAGTAAAAATTTATGAACCAATGACAGAAACATAAATATCAGCTGAAATGCATATAAATTACACTAACCGCAAATTAGTTTGGCCTTGCAATAGTATGAGACCGCAAACGGGCTGCACACGCCTTAAACTACCATTTATGAGACACTAGCGACCCTCCCCTCCACAATTTCAAAACTATTACATTAATATCTATGAAGTGTCTAAAATTTCCTATATAAATTCAAATACCTTTGACGATTATTCCAATTTCGAAAGTTTTAAGGTAACAATATAATGGTTTCTTATTGAACTTTTTAATGAAATCCGAATAATTCATATTCCAAAAATTCATAATAATTGTCCAATTTTCTCTTTAAAAATACAAACAATATTCACTATATGTATTAAAAAGTCTGATTGTCCGCGCTACTCAAAAACTACTGAACGGTTTTCATGCGGTTTTCACAAATATACAGATCAGAAAGGTATATGACCGGAACGGTTAGGTATGGTACCTTAAGAAAACTTATAAGTCAATTCCTTGAAATAGAAACGATATTTTTTGAAATTATGGGAAGAAGCATTGTTGCCTCAGCAACGCATAAACGGGTTATATTGATGTCATCAAGCTATTTTATCAAGTGTGTTATTTGACATTAATAGTTGCAAAATATATGTATACTAGTGGTCTCGGCATACGTTGCCCTGCCCAAAAAAAATCTGGGACTCGATGATAGCGCCACCTACACGGTCCAATTGAATCTAAAACAGTCTCGAATCCATTGGAATACAAAAAAAAAACGCTCAAATGGGTCCAGTCGTCTAGGAGGAGTTGAGTATCATACACACGTACAGAAGAATTATATATATAAAGATTTTATTAACTAACCCACAGCCGAGCAAAGGTGGTACAATCTTAAAGGTTGTTCCGTTAATTAGACTCGAAGCTACTCCAGGCACTTTTGACTCCCTGTAACTTGTTCTGGATAACGCAAGAAGTTTGAATGCTTAGTGATCAAGAGAACTGACTTAAACTATATTGCCAACAAAGCTAAATTTTATACCTTAAAGGAATTATGGCTGGTCAAAATTCTATATTTTTGTCATTCACTTTGTAGTCATGGTTATACATGAGATCTCACAAATTTTTGTAGTAGAAAAACTGCGTTGCGAGACTTGAATTCTTTTGCATTTCATGTTTTTAATGGGATATATTATAACAATTATGTTTTTTATTTTAGTTAATTTTTAATAACAATCAAAAAACCCATTGATAGCAGGAGGATATCAATATATTTGCTTTTTTTTTTTTTTTTTTATGTTAGAAGTTGGCAAAAAGGCATACGGCCCACCTGATGGTAAGTGGCTGCCGCAGCCTATGAGCGCTTGCAGCACCATTAGTAGGTGCTACTCACGCGTTGCCAACCTCGAGATATTAGTTTTTAAATCTCGTTCGGCCAGTAATTTCACTAGCGTACAATGCCCTTCATACCGGAACACAGTAGTGCCTAAACACTACTATTTGGCGGCAGAATATTGGACACTGTGACTTAGTGGTACCTACCTAGCCGGCCTCTTGCAACAAAAGACCTACCACCAGTGTGACTGATTGCACTGGTGGAATAATCTCTGTTGTGACAGAGGTTATCCCAACAGCGGGCGCTGGGGTCGTCACATCCCGACGCCTTGAAAACATCCCGACGCCTTGGATCACATCCCGACGCCTTGTCACATCCCGACGCCTTGAAATTTGTCAACAAGCATTCAACAGCCGCTCATTTTGTCAACAAGCATTTTTTTTTTCAATTTAAATATGCTAGTGATTTTTAAATGAAAACGATATTAGTTCCATCTGCTTGATATTTGCAAAATATTGGCCGGGCTATTGATAGGTATAATGATATAATCAAAGCAGTGAGAAAGAGTACCCGAAGAAATTTCGCCCGGAAGGCAAACATTCTATGTTGGAAAATAAATATAACTTCCAAAATTATTTCACGGATTTGAAAAGATTCTTAAGAGGTCAACATATGAAAGACATATTTGATTGAATTTTGACTGATAATATAAAAACATTTGTTATTATAAAGATATATACTTACATATACTTCGGTGGAGCCATATTTGTTGAAAAAAATCATGAGTCAAGAAACGATTCCTTAGAAGATCGTTAAGGATCTTAACAAGACCATATTATGCTCGTTTAACCAATTAAGCTCATTTCAGAAGCACTCCAAATCAATCTCTATCAGTACCAGCGTCGCTGGAACCTTTTTAGACTGCGATAGACCTGGACACTGCGTGTCCTCTAGTCCCGATATTAATCTACTTATGGCGATCATGCGGCCGGCTGTTTCACCCGAATTTATAGGATTTTGTTTTTCTAAAATCCAATTTCTTATCCTCCTTATTTTTAAGACCTTTTTTATATACGTATTATACTTAGTAAAATTTTTACATAAAAGAGAAAGAAACGCCATGTTACGTATTACAATATTTTGGCACAAATAGGTATAATAATATATGTACAATATGTATTATGTATACGACTCAATTTACTCTTATATATATTTCCAAATACAATCTTCAAGGGCCTATATCAATTTACCTGCGATGATCACCATATTCAAAGTCTATTGGATCTCCGACAGAAAATATTTATAATACACATCTCCGCTTAAGGAAACTCGCGTCGAAACATAATAATCTTCGTATAAAATTATATAGTGAAGCGGTTTACCTACGAACAAAGAAAAAACTGGCGTCCCATCCTGTAGAGTGCCTCATCAGGGAAATTGTCACTTTGCGGCGAAGCGCTAAAAATCATTATATGCAATTCTAACCTTTATGGAGCAATATTTCGTACGGAAATAAGATATTTTTCACCTAAATTTTCCTTGCAAATTCTCTGGGAGCAACTCGCTCTTTGATTGCCTATCATCAAACAATTTTCTCACAAAATGTATATCTACGTATTTATGGATTTTGTATCACAGACATTTTCTTAAATGAATTTCATGAAAATATTAAAAGAAAAATACATTCATTGGTTGAGTATTGTCATATTCTAAAGAATCTTATAACACAATTAAACCTAGGTGACACAACGAGAGAAAGGAAAATGGTGGGTTAGAAATAAAGAAACAGAGGGAATTAAAGTTGTGGCCTCGTCGGTATACACTTGATACGAAATGTCATATGAAACGCTCGTACGAATACTTCTACTTTAGGTCAATATTCTGTGGAAAGATAATACTAGCTCCATACATAGACACACACACTTACGTACCAACTTCTCATTTAAAGTTTCATATTCGAAAGTTTTTTTTATAACTAAAGCCAAGCCTCTTACATTTACTTCGTTACTGTAATGTTTTCTTAAAAAGGTTTTTTTGTTCAATGATATTATATATGTATAATATATTAAATTTGTCGAAAAACTTAATATTTTACTACCGATGTATGTAATATAATATTTAGAAAAATATTCTTACATTATGATTCTATGTAACAGATACGACGTTTTTAAGAAAATTATAATATTTTACATTTTCTTACAAGTGACAAAGCGTCTCAATTCATTTGGCTTAAAAGAGAATATCTTAAAATTCTTCAACGTAATAATATTAAGTTCGTTAGCAAATTTCGGAACATTAAGCTATTGTTATCTAAAATCTATTACAAAGATATTATTAAATTAAGTAATATCTGCTTTTGTCTGCGACTTGGCTCGCATGGAATCTCGTCTTGCCTAACACTTTTGTAAAATTCCTTCCTCGATATGATAGGGAGAATGGATGTCATTGAAAAGTGACCTCTATTTCTAGTATTGTACGAGTCATATGCCTATCTTTTGCAAGCCACTATACGGGAACCTATTTCTCTTTTATTATACCGTTTGCTATAATAGCCCGTACTTCTGTATTATTTTATAACAAGTTTAAAATTGTTATATTTTTTTTAGTTCATTCCTGATTTTTAATTAAATTTAATATAATATTAAGGTCTTTATAATGTATTTAAAAAGATTGGTAGCAAATAATTGTTTCTAAAACTATGTTTACCTATGGAGCATAATTATGTAAGTTAATATTACTACTTACTTACTTGAAGTTGGTAGTTTTTGAATTACTGAAGATCTCTGTCAGGTGATAGATTCTTTTGGATTATAATGTTTATCAATATAAACAATAGTTTGCGTAGATGTTTCACGAACGTTCTCGACTACTCACCACCATCATCGTTCCTGCTCTTATCGAACCCTGTGGAAATTAGTCAAGATGATGACATGAGACTTGATGGATGGATGCCGGTTCCCTAAGAACGGGGACGGGCCCTTTTGGATATTGTGTTGATACATTAGCCACGTCTTATGCTAGGGAGACGGAAGATTACAAGCGGAAGCCGCTGCGCATAATGTTCAATTCAATAAGTGGCGTAAATATTTACATTTGTTAAATTATATATTTGTACATTGTTGTTTGTAATACCCGAGAGTTTAGACCAGGTATTATTAACACTAAATAAAATTCAAGAGTCCTTTTTTAAAAACATAACAAAGCGAAAAGTTTTGAAAATAAAATTTACTACGAAATATCTTGTACATTTTCGTCTAATTTAGGCAAAATGAAAAGAAACTTAAGCATTGAGAGTTTTCTAATAATTGACACCGTTGTAGCGTTGTGGGTAGCGAGTCTGCCTTTAGCCTCGACGGTTGCGGGGTCGATTCCCGCTCGGGCAGATGTTTGCAATGATCTTATAAAAATTTGTTTCGCTCTGGGCGTTTGTCCTTGTTTCCCCACCGTGGCTCGGAGAGCACGTTAAGCAGTCAGTCCTGGTTATTATAATAACATTTGATAACAATCGTTAACTCTTGGTAGGTAATTTGCTCTTATCCAACGAGTTACTGGTTAACCCTTAGGGTTACGAAGGTCAGGTGGCAATAGCTTTGTGTAAAAACTAGTAACCTGTTAAATCTGTATAAGAGTAATAAGCAAACCCTGGGTCGATAAAATACCGGGAATAATGCTAGGAGTTTTTCTACTAATCACCCGCATTGATCAACCCACATAAAATGAGTGTAATGTCTTGGAATGAAGCAACTTACTTTAATTATTTAGTTGTACTCGGAATAATGTCGAAATATTCAATTTTTTTTATTAATTCTACACTAGAAAAAATGTTACCTGATTAAAATTGACTTGCCCTTTCATGTAAATTTACCGGCACACCTCGTGTGCCAAATGTCTCTAGATTCTGGTGACCTCTTCTTACCTCCTTGGCGAAACGTCAATTAAGCATCGTTGTCCACCACTGTATAAAAGTCCACATATTCATACAAACATTAATGCTGATATAAGGAGTAACAAAGTACTTTTAGTTATAGTAGAACCATGTTTCTCCCAGCACAAATGGGTCTATCGGAGAAGTACTACCTACTCACAGAAAATGGGCTTCAATTAACAGGCCCAATCTCCCACCCCCTCTGTTCCCTACCTTTTTCCCTCATCCCTTTTCTCCTATCCAAGGGAGATTGGCATCGCGCATTTCGATATTTGGAGCGTTCATTGGTTGCGGTGACTGCTTATCATCAGGCGAACTGTATACTTGTCTGTCAGCCGTTATTTTTTACATCGTAATTCATATAGGTACAAAATCAATTTTATATCTTTCTTTATTATTCCGATAGTCAATACATTTCCCTAAATTAATAACTCCAAATTTTATTTCAGAGCTTAAATTCCTTGTTTGAAATTTCTAAGTAAGTAATCTTATACGAATTTTATTTATTACCTTTACCTTTATTAAATTGGGTTATAATTTTCAGGTTATCCCACCGTCAAACCTCGTTGACTACGCAATTAGCCTTCGACCTGATTACCACAAAGCTGTTATCGACACCATTGTCTACTACGGATGGAAGAGTATCATCTATATTTATGACTCTCATGATGGTAAGTAATACTTACAATATTTTTAGTTTTTGTTTTCAGATAGTACCTGTATTTAAGATTACACGAACCAAATGACGTCTGAATTTGAGTATTATCAGTAAAAATATGAAGACGTTAAAAACCGCTTGAATTGACAAATACATTAGAATAGCATATTAGTAACCTCACGGCTGTGTATTACTAACCTCACGGCTGTGTATTACTAACCTCACGGCTGTGTATTACTAACCTCACGGCTGTGTATTACTAAACACAACGGCTTATAGTATTCTATTTTATTCTTTCATATAATATTCTTGATAGACTGAGACGACTGTGTGCGTGCAGCAATCGCTCCGTGTTGATTCCATTTCGGAAGTTAAATACGCTTTTGCGATCTCAAACAAAAATAATAGGTCTCGTGGTATTTCGTAAGCTTATAGTAATTTCCATTCGTTACCGATATTTAAATGTGACTTTGCCTAGTCCCCCTGATAATAAGCAGCAGTCACCGTAGTCTGTAAATGCTTACAACACAAGAATTATCGCAAGAATATATTTACTTTACATTAAGACGGGAGGGATTCAGAGGTCCTCTAGAACTCACTATAATTTAATATTCTACTATGTAGTATATACTAATAGTAGTATTTTGTATTCCTCGGTTGAGTCAACCGGTCTTAAAAAATCCGAACGCGCGTACACCGTACATGGGCTTTTTGCGGCGTAAACGCTTGAACCAGTGGTGACACTTCAATTGCCGAAAGGCTCAATTAAACGATTAAAAACATATTACGCTTTTATACGATTATTATTAACGCGTCAACTCCTCTAAGGTTTGCGCATGTGCCAAAAAGAGTGCCTAAACGCTCCTATACGAGCTTGTACGCTTGTATAAAACGCTAGTTTGAAAGCGTTCTAAAGCCATTATACAACTTATTTATTAAAAACCTAAGTCGTAAGAATGGTTAATGTAATAAAAATTTTTGTTCATACAACCTCTTTGATAAATAAAAATATACAGTTTGGCCTTTTAGGCTTTGTGTTTCTGATTATTTCGAGATTGGGATGTCAAGAAATGATGGATTGGCATTTGCCTTATATATATTATTTTAGTATTTCACGATATATTAAAACTAAAATTGTAATGAATAGAAAATAGCGTAATATTAGGTATATTGTAATAAGCAATATCACTAATAGGTATAATCGGGTCTAAGGCTTTGAAACAAAATTTCAAAGTAATGAAATCTTAAACTTAAAAGTAATTAAAAATGTTAAAACAACACTAATTTATTTAAAACTTTAAGATGAACATTTGGGATAGAAAAATGAATAAGGCATTTTTCACGTTCAAATATTATTTTGCGTAATCGCTTTAAAATTTAAGACATTTAATAGAATTATGAAAGTAAATTAGTTGATATTTTATGTTTATCTAAGCCTTAAAGCCTCTGAGTTTTTGTCTGCGACTCGAACTGCGAGTTTTTATTACTGACGCTACTATTTCTCGGGATTATCGTCGCGTCATAATGAATTTGTGAAATAAGTTTACTTTTTATAGGTCGGAACCTCCACCGTGAAAACTCCATCATAATTTGCTTTAAATTTTTTTTTGGGCACTAACTGAGTCAAAAATGTCAAATTACAACCTAATAATTAATTTTAAAGACATATTCAAAGATGCCTCACACTTTGCCATGCTCTGATATATTTTTTTCCAACTCACAGTTACTTTTATGGACTGCTATCCGTAATGGATACAGTGATAGATTGACAAACAGGCGGACAGACATATGAATGGGTAGAAGGACATTACGAAATTATATTCCATTTTTTACCCTCGGCTACGGAACCCTAAAACTAGCTAAGTAAGGATCGAGTTATTGTTCTTAGATCGAATAAAGGAAAAGATATTTTGGTTTATAAATAATATACATGAGACTGCTTCCGATTCAAGATTGGCCTCGTGAAAATTGTGTTAATGTGATAAAGGTCTTCGGACAAAGAGTCTGAATTTCGACCTCGGATGATATATAATTAGTAAGGAGCGATTGCTGGATTATATTATTATAGTCGGGGCAAATAAGCTTACAGCTATTTATTTATTTTTATTTTTATTTACTTATTACGTCAATATTTATTAACAATATGTTTTATACTAAAGTCTTACAAAACCTGACAATTGGTTTGACTGTAAGATCAGTTAAAGTTATACTATTAAGTCAAATAAATATACTAATAACAACAACATTTTATATATTTAACATAACAATAAAATATAACGTACCTATATCTAAGAAAAAACAAGAAAATAATTAGAATTATAACAATTAATATACATACAAATAACTGTAACATAACTATAACAGTAAGAATGATAATAATAATAATATTTTATAATATAAGATTTTATCATAACCCATAGTAATATGAGTGGCATTACTGCACATGAATATCTGAGTTATTTTTAATAATAAAAATGGTTAAAGTTGCTAAGTATTCTCCTTTTTTCTACCATTATTCTCGGAATATACTTAGAGTCTAATAATACTGTTGTCCTTATTTGACGGGTTACTAGTCTATATACAGAGCGATCACCATCTGCCCTCCGCAATTTAAGGGGCGAACCAATAACTCATTGGATAAGACCAAATTTCTTATCAAGAGTAAACGATTATTATCAGATGTTATGATAACAACCGGGCCCGATAGCTTAACGTGCTATCTGCACTTATAATAATTATTTGTTCCGAGCGGGAATCGAAGCCGGGACCTTCGTGGCTCAAATCGGGCACTATCAGCCCGCCACAATGGTCGTCCTTAAGTAAGTACCATATCGTTGCTAGGTATTATAAGTCTAAAAGAAAAATAATCCAAAAATTAAAAAAATATATTATTGAATACCGAAAATTGATGAAGTCAATGAATTCAAGGCGTAAGAAGCACACTACAGTATGGGGTTTTTCAAGGTTGTAGAAGTTTTCAAGGGGTCGGCAACACGCATGCGATACCTCTGGGGTTGCAGGCGTTCATAGGCTACGTAACCGCTTACCATCAGGCGGGCCGTACGCTTGTTTGTCACCATCGTGGGATAAAAAAAAACGTAAGCGGTCAGGTTCATACATGTAATACGTTATTACATGCTTTAATATTGTAAATTAAGACCAAGGTATAGCTCATATATTTATATAAAAAAGAATTTTATAAAATTCACCTCATAATTGCAATGAAAAGTATGTAATTGATTGTTTTTTAAACAGAACCACTTAGTGGGTAATTAATCACCGGGTATGAGGAGAGCGTGAGAAAATCTTTCGTCTCTGAAACAATTAGAAAATCATGAAATGTATTTTTTATGAAATAATTAATAATTAGTTATTATTAATGTGTTTAATTATTATTTTTGTTTTTCTTTTCAAATAACTACTTTTTTTAAATTATATTATTAATATTTTGTAGATCGCGAAATAAACTTCGTTCCTACGGCGTATATCGATACACGTTTCTTTTTTTTAATTACAATTTATAGCTATTTTTAAATGGTATTCATTTCGAAATTTTAATTCATTTAAAATACTATGAATGCCACCATCGACGTTCCTGGTCTTACTAAGCCATGTGGAAATTAGTCAAAATGGTGGTAAGGGGTGGTACCTTTTTTATGTTAAGAAAGTTGGATAGCGGTTCAACTTCCAGAATCTATGTCCGGATATGAAAATTGTTAATTAATAAAATGTGGCAATAATCTAGATAATAACAATTCTATCTTGTAAGATCTATCTTGGAACCAATCGCACACTAAAAAAAAGATTACATAAAAGTTTCAAAATTCTGTTGTTCTTTTTAGTTTTTTGTTTGTAGTAGAACAAACAAACATTACAACCTTTTTAATTATTAAAACTTAATAGGTGACGCATCAAGTATTTTTAAATAAAACCTTAGGTGTATTTCATAAAAGATTATTATACTAACAATTAATGTTGAATATCTATTTAACTAACTTTAGTACTCATTTTTACATTTATATATACCATCCAACATCTGCAACTTATCCGGAGCGTTGTCCGGACCGCCTGCTATGACATCCGGACTTTTTATGTATCCCATTTTTATCGTCCTTCACTCGTAATGCCAACTGTTATAGTATGCGGTTATGACTTTGTTTTCACTTTATGGGCGACATTATTATTTTTCTCGTTACATTTCATTTTACAATACCGATATATATAATACAAAGTAATTGAAAATATTATTTTTGTTTAATTAAAGTCTGATATATCATGACATAATTTTTGTGACGAAAAGCCCAAAAACTTGCTAAATACTGAGAATTGCAATAATATAATGCATTTTGAACTATTTAGCAAAAATTTTTTCCACAAATCTTACCGTCCCCTCCTCTGGATCCTAAATTGGGATTTTCTTCCCCCTCCCTGGGCAAAATGCAGACTACACCCAAGGGTTCGTAATCTTTTCTTGTCGCGTGTTTGTGTGATTAATTCCATAAATTATTATCTCTCTATAATCTTAATCAATATAAATATTATAAATTACTTCAGGAATGGCTTCTCAAACAATCATATACACTAACAGAAGGTATTTTAGAAGTTGCTATATATAAAATATAATATTAACAGAGATGCATACGAATATACGCATCCCATTTACACAACATATACAGGTGAAACTACAAGTACTTACTAGTTACTTTATTAATTTTTATATATGTAAAAATATTTTAATTCGTTTAAAAATTATTAATTTTAATTGGTATTTTTCATTTTCTATTAATTTGTACTATTAATTTTCATTTAATGTTTATTTTAGTTTTTTTCTTATGTTTTTATAATCACTAATAGCTTTAAGTTTTTTTTGTTTAATAATATAGAAGTGGAATGCTGGTGGCTGTAATACAGGCTTTTCCAGAAATACCTACCATGGCCAACAGCGAGTCACAACCTAATGGCCAATGAAACTTATTATTTACCATTAACATCTCAAAGGTACATGAATATGCATATGCTAAATAATAATTTGTGTATTGTGTGCATGATAGCAACAAGGGCGTGGGATATGAAAAAGAAATGTATTATACTAGTTTATAATAAAGTTCCAATTAAAAATATAATCAACCTCAATTCAGGATTCCAAAGTTTTTCGAATAGGTTATAAGAAAATTAAAGAAAATTTTCGTTGTAATTAAAAATTTAAAGGGTTTGTAGTTATAAATTATAAATTAATCTATAAATCTACGAAGATACTGTTTTTGAGAAGTCGTCTGCATTTCTAAAGAAAGTTCGCGTCCTTTCAATTTGAATTAATTAGCTGGCTTCGAATGTAAGCAGATCGTGACCGGGAATTTCAATTTTGAAACAAACTTAAATGTTAAGTTTCTTTTTATGTTGTATTGTAACATTATTCAAATTATAAATTCGCGGATTTTACAATTTCGTTGCGACATCTATCCTATATTCGCAGAGTCTATTAGATTAGGATCTGCCTGGTGCTTGTGTCTGCCATGATAATTTTATCAATCAGTGCGTCAGTCGCCATAGGTGGGCGCTGCCTTCGAAAACGACCATCTATAATCCCTCGAATAAAAACTTTTTTTTTCGGTATGTGTATTGCTGTTGGCCCTACTGGCCTTGACAGCGTCACCGAGCGGCGGAGCCGAGTACAGAGACTCAGCCGTGATAAAGGGGCAGCCTTCACGGGGGCTCAAATTTGACTCCGTCCTTGGGGTGCTTCCTGCGAAGTCGAACCTCGGCTAAGGACGTCATCGGAAGAATAAAAACTTGTAAACAGTTACTTGTATGGACGGCTATTGATTTATATATTTTATTATTTCACTATAAAATTCTCTAAATTTTATAAATTTCATATAGATAGAGTCAATAGTCTCCAAGTAAAATTATTATGACATACAGAAGGACAAGCTGACATAATAAAACTATAAGGTTTAGGTACGTGTTTGCCATTGACACCGTTGTGGCGTTGTGGGTAGCGAGTCTGCCTTTAGTCTCGACGGTTGCGGGTTCGACTCCCGCTCAGGCAGATGTTTGTTAAAATTTCTGTCTCGGTCTGGGCGTTTGTCCGTGGGGGTCTCCCCATCGTGCCTCGGAGAGCACGTTCTGTCGGTCCCGGATATTATCAATAACATCTGATAATAATCGTTAAATCTTAATTAGTAAATTGCTCTTATCCAATGAGTTACTGGTTCGCCCTTAGGGTTGCGGAGGTCAGATGGAAATCGCTCCGTGTAAAAACTAGTAGCCTGTCAAATCCGGATAAGAGTAATAAGCAGACCCTGGGTACATAAAAATACAGGGAATAATGCTAGGATGAAGAAGATACGTGTTTGACATTGAGCTACAGAACCCTAGAAATTAATCTTCGAAATGAAAGCTATTAAAGAGATCGGGAAGTTTGTATTACCTAATGTTAAAAAGCAGGCACTTTATAGGAAAGAGACAAAGGACGGGGTTTTAAAACTCCCACGGTAACAGGATGAAAAAAATTTTCGGACAGAGATAAAAATAAGAAAATTTATTAATCCAATAAATAAAAATATTTTTGCAATAAAAAATTGAGATACACCTGTTATACTTCGCTTCGATGCCCTTTTCCTGTGAATGTTGCATGTGTTTTCATGAAAATAAATAAATCGCACCAAACGTTTTTATTTACGCCACTGAAACTTATTAACTTATCAATCAACGTAAAACTGGAAACAAAATAGCTCATGCGATTAATATATATTGTAAATTTTAATATCCACTACAATAATAGTTATTTTACGAATGAATCCGTACAGACGATCGGTGATAAATAAAACTTTCATTGTATTAATGAATTTTTATTTCGATTGCTTTATATATATTTGCATAACCATTTGACACCGTTGTGGGTAGCCAGTCTGCCTTAAGCCTCGACGGTTGCGGGTTCGATTCCCGCTCGGAGCAGATGTTTGTATTAATCGTACAGGCATGTTTTCCGGTCTGGTTGTGTTTGTCCTTGTCATTGTGAATGTTTCCGGACCCCCGACACAGGATATAATTATCCTAATGGGGGCCGTTGAGTGTGTAGCGTTTATTTATATTTATTTATTTATAACAGTTCTTGGGTATTGGTACTAGTTTCGAGTTGTTTACTACATTGATGGTTTTCAGACTTAGACCATTTCAGCTTTCAGATGTGGTTAATTACTTCAATCAAATTTCGGCGTCTATTCAATAATATATTTAATGGAATTGAAATAAAATTCAAATAATTTTAATTAAATAATTTTGACTTAATTTTAAAATCAGAGTCTACAATTAGGTTTGATGGTATCTCTTTCGCCTATTGTTTCATTACATGCTATTTTGATTTAAATAACTAACTATTAAAATGGTTTAAATGAAATAATATGTGCTATACTTATTATATTCGGAAGATATATTCTTTGAAATAAGAAATCTTAATCGGTTTATAAGTACGAGATAACGAACATAAAAAATATAACTTAATTGGGATCCTTATTATTATTTTGAGCACGTTAAAATTCCATTTTATCGTCTCTTCAACAAGCTTATTAAAGACTTAACTGTGCCCGCCGCTTCGTTCGCGTTTTGTACAGATTTCCCACGGAACCCTAATTTTACGTTAGAATCGGCCCAGCCGTTTCAGAGATTAGCCGGAACAGACAGACAGACATGCAGACAGACAGACAAACAAAAATTTTAAAAATTGATTTTTTTTATATCAGTACCGTATATACTTTCATATGCATTTAGCATATGAAAGTATATATATATGCATTTAGTGAAAAGCTGTAAAATTTGAAATTACAAACAAACACTTTAATTTTATTTGTATAGATAATACTAACAGTTTACTATAATGATAAAATTATGAGCAACTGTTATAGGCTTTTGTATGCAGGACTCGAATCGTAGTAAGCGTTTGTCTTAAAGCGGTGGTTACAGTGTTTAATTAGCGTCAGGCTAATTATTGTTATCTAATTACTCGATAAACTAATTTGATACCTAAAGTGCCATTGAAACTACAAGTACGTAACGTGATTCAATAATTGCTTTATTGGCTTAATGGTGGCTGATCGATTAATTGACTAACTTCGCTCATTTGTAATTTTTATCACAAAATAGTTTTTTTTAGCATTTGTGTGCTGTCGTGAATAGGACGATCTGCTTTTTATTCTTAACCTAATCTGAGGGTTACTAATTTTTACAAAGAGCGATAGCCATGCGACCTCCACAATCATAAGGGTGAACCAGTAATTCAAGATTATTATTATTATTATTATCAGATGTTGTATGATAACAACCGAGCCCGACAGCGTGCTCTCTGAGACACAGTGGGGAGATGCACAAGGACTCCCAGACCGAAATATATATGATCAATACAATCATCCGCCCCTGAGCGGGAATTACTGCGGGAAAAAAAACTTAATTGGCTTGAAGTAGCTGTATGTACCTTTGCACTTTATTTGATGTTGAGCAGTTAAGGGTGACCAGGTATAGTACCTGTACGGTCCCGACGTAAGACATAAACTTTTTTGTGATTATCGTATGAAATAATTAGTGAGATTCCAATTATAATATTCTTATAACATAACTTTGTTTATAACTCGTTTATTCGGTACCAAACGGCTTAAATGTAAGTAGGCTCAAGGGCGAAAAATCTTTCTCGAAAATATTTCTAATAAGGATAAATGATATCGAAAAATACGGTTTCAGGTGTATTTCCTTCCACGAACGGGTTTAGAATCAGTTCTCTTTTTTGGTGTGCTCTTAAGGTACGACTAATATGAATATGTTAAATAGTAGAATAAAAAGATTTTTAAAATGTAAAAAACCTTCAAACCCTTTAAACTCCCGGTGTACCATAGGCAATGGCTTGAATTTCATATAGGCAACTAACCTACCTCATAAAAATTCAATCACGCTAACCTTACCAAAGTATTTTATAGTAATTAACTCTATCTTGGTATTATATAAATAATAATATTATAGCGTGTTTGATTTTTAAAGACGTAAATAATGTCTAATGGCCTATACGGAATGCATTACACTGTTCATAAGCTTCGGTGAGCACGAAAGCCCCTGCGGGGTATACCTACGCTTGTTTACCAACATTGTGGTATTAAAGGTAAATAATGGGGTTATTTCATATTGAATAGATTTCAAAAAATTGCATTAAGTAATAGTGGTTAGTCGGAAAATTTGATGGTAGGCTATGACTGCATTTCTACCAGAGATGTGCCATGCTTATTTTTAAAACCAATAGAATCGCTTTATTTACGTGGTCTCGCTCACCGCAGCCTCTGTAGAAACGGCTTAGCGGAGCGAGGCTAGGTAAATTAAGCGATTCTATTTGTTCTCAACAAACACATCCCTCACTACGCATCCTTGCACAGCTCTGATGGAAACTAAGCCTTATTATGTAAAAATAGCAATCAGCGAAAGTTCTGCAGCTATCGTGCGATCGATGACTTATTATTACTGTACATATTTAAAAAATAGTTTGTTAATTGCCTCTATTGTCTAAAAATTCTGTGCTTATTGGTCGCTCATTGTTACAATGCATTTATTACTACAATACTGGCGCTAATAATAATGAATATCGATGGTAAATAATAGTGATTTGAACAGTAATTTTGCTCGAATTTTAGCCATTAAGTGCTACAATTAATATAGAAAATCTAATTCAAATATGCCTTTACATATAACAACTTATCAAAAACGGTTATAAGACATTTTGAGAGGTTATAAGAGTTAGAAACGGTTATAAGAGTTTTTGAGATATTTGCTCCTAAAGTAATAAATGAAAATACAAAAACACACACGTATCATTTTATTGTATGGTCAATACAATCTTCTGGTCCGAGCGGATCAAACGCGCGCTCTGTGATACATAAGCAGGTTCGCTAAGTCGCGTCGCTTTTTAAAACAAAGGTTTTCAATGTCACCTTCTTTTTAAGCTATTGCATATCTTTTATCGCGGGGTTTGAGCGAGACGACCGAATCAAGAAATTCCGTAATGAAAATAAAATCTAACACTCCCCACAAGAAAAATTAAAGCAAATACCTCAATAAATGTATTGAGGTATTTGCTTGAAGTTAATGTTCAATATCATTTGTATTTTAACTTTTTAAAAACAGCCAAAATTGTATGTATTGCATAAGGTAAAAAAAAAATGCTATGCAATACCTTTACCGCGGCCGTCCCCGAGTGCCGCTGGTTTTTATCTATAGTGGGCTGTGTCTCAAAAATACAGACACAGCTTATAAATTATACACATAATGATGTATTCGTTTTTTTGAAATACAACAATTTATGAATTAAAAATAAATAAGGCATAAATCGAATAAAAAAATCCTTACAAGCTATGATAAAAACAAGCTTTATGATAATCATATTAAATTAATAGTCAGAATTTAATTAATAGCTACGTTTATAAGTATAATAAATCCTCTATTGAGAGAAACCATATCATAATTATGTCTGTATTTCAAGTTATATTCATAATACGTGAAGCAATTTCTAGTTAAATTTAACTAGTTAGTTAAATAGCCCATTGAACATAGGCAGTAGTCAGTCGTATCCCTTTGAACATCAAAGCTCCAAATGTAAATATGAGTCCTCTCTATGAGTTAAGTTGCTTTGACAAACCTGCGTTTGACTGCGTTTGAGCATATCGTCTGATACTATTGCGGTCATCTCAATTTCTCGGTCATTGGATTTAGGAAATTGTTTTGGGCTTGTACCTATCAATTGCTAATACTGATTTGACCCGACAGCGGCACAGATGCACAATCATTCCCAATGACAATGACATTGTAAACTAGAAGTACTAAATGCATGATGGAGAGGTTAGCGAGGTTTTTCTAACACCCTACGGGTTCTGCAAGGTATGGTTTTTAAAGTTTTGTAAGAGTCGGCAACACATATGCTATACTTCAATGTATATGCGTTCATAGGCTGCAGTAACCGCTCACTATTGGACGGGCCATCGTGAATCGAAAAAGGCACATACACACTCACACACACACACAGACATCGAATAAAATACAAGAATAGGACGAATAACAGGACTACAGCAAAATATTGATAAAAGTAGTGGTACGAATACTATCAGCATTTCACCGCTGAATCGATTGAAAAATGAACCATGTCTCTTGTCAACTGTAAAGATTATGAAACGAAGTGTTGAGAAAGCAACGATTGTTTAATATTACAGTGAAACCGTATTGTTATTTTCAATTCAAATATCTTTATATATTTCGTAATTTCAATTTTGTCGTTGAAATCAATTAGGGTGGAAGTATTTTCATTAAACTAACAATGGTTGTAGCTTCTAAGGTATAAAAGTAAATAAATATTTTATGTATTGTCTTCCCTTTTTTTCCACTTTTGTGTGATTTTTGGTGGTCATGAAAGTTTTGACTTTGTAAATTGAAACTTGACAATATTATCCACGATTATGTAATTATTAAATCTATAGAATAAAACACTTCTATGAAAGCAGTATTTTTACGAATTTCTGTACCATGTACAAAACCATTAGGTTTCTTCGATAAAAGTGGAAAATCAATAGTAGTTTATTAAGTAAGTTTTTTTAATTGTGTGATGCAATTCTCGTCCATTTTTATTTATTTTACTAAACTTATCTCAGAAACTTGGATTTAGGATAGTGTTATTTTTTTTCAAAATGTATTTCGTTGGAGTATTTTCAACTTTTTTAATTTTTTTTAAAGGTAATATAATATGTTTTAGGTTATAACAAGATTTCTTCTTCCACGTGACGCATATTATGTCGATATGTATTATATAAAACTTATTGGAAGAAAACAACGAACAATGAACTCTCTTTAATGTGTAGAAACCATGTTATTTGGCTGTTTAAAAAAAGTAGACAAGCAAAGACTGCAAAGATAATTCAAATATATGAATATAGTAAATAGGTATGTTAATAATGTTAAAATTTTATACTTGACAAAGACAACCATAATCACACAAAAAACATTCATCTGATAATGGCCTTTTACTAGTTGCTTGAAATTAAATAATAACAAGATCTATAAATTTTCATTACATAAACATAAGTTAAAAAAATCTATGGATTACTAAGAATTTCGTTATAACAAAATATCACAAAAAACGTTTTCCTCATAATCCCAAAAACGTTGGATTCGAAAGAGTTTCAATTTAAAGAAACGTCGGTAAGCGATTGGTCAATTAATGAAAGCGGTCAAATTTTCTTTTTAAGTTGAATGAAGTTTATAAGACGCTGAGCTAACTGTATCTACGGGAGCGAAAATAAAGCTGAGATCAGATTCTCAATCTTAGTGATGGCTAGGGCAACCATTCAGTGCTTAAATAAATCCGGACGGCTTTGGTCCTAAACCGACAAGGTGTCTTTCGAATCCATACGAGAAAATAATGTTTTATTATTTACTAGTTGTGTCCCACGGTTGTTTGTTAATTTTAAACGATTCATATCAGAAAATCTTGTGCAAATGCACACACAAAAAACTAGATTATTATTGCTTATCGATCTATGATAAAAGTAGATCTGATGAACTGATGAAAGTGTATATATAAGTCTGCTTCGTCTTCTTCTTGTCCTATATCCCACGCTAAGTGGGGTGGGTAGCTGTGCCACAGCACGTCCTTTTCTTCCATTATTTTCTATCATTCGTCATCTCTGCACTCACTCTCTTTCTAGGCATATCCTCTTCCACACATTTCATCTAAGTCTTCTTCGGGCGTCTTTTCTTCACATTACCACTCCCTTTCAAATCCATCACTCTTTTCGCCACATCGCGTTTTTGGAAATTGAGTTCGACTTTTTTCAATCGAATCGCAGATTAACGAGTTTAAACAAAGAAACAAACTCAACTTTTTTTTTTTTTATGTTAGAAGTTGGCAAACAAGCATACGGCCCACCTGATGGTAAGTGGTTGCCGTAGCCTATGAGCGCTTGCAGCACCATTAGTAGGTGCCACTCACGCGTTGCCAACCTCGAGATATTAGTTCTTAAATCTCGTCCGCCCAGTAATTTCACTAGCGTACAGTGGCCTTCAAACCGGAACACAGTAATGCCTAAGCACTACTATTTGGCGGCAGAATATTGGACACTGCGGTGGTACCTACCTAGCCGGCCTCTTGCAACAAAAGACCTACCACCAGTGTGACTGATTGCACTGGTGGAATAATCTCTGCTGTGACAGAGGTTATCCCAACAGCGGGCGATGGGTTCGTCACATCCCGACGCCGATAATTTATAATATTATTATACTTTATAATATTATTAAAATATTAGTGTTAATTTAGAAGATATGGAGTTCCTAAGTTACAAACATTATTCGCTTTTCAAATGGATTTCAATGTCTGCCTGACACATGAAGCCGTACACGTAATGAAATTCTGTTCCACCCTTAATATTTAGATTAAAATATTTTCATTGGGACCTATATTTTTACTATCTTGCAATGTAAAATATCATTAGAGCGTGTTTAGTTAAAATCTTTTGAATGAGAAATTCATATGAAATAACTGTGATATTTTTACGTATCACGCCCTCGACTTACTGGTTTTTTTATACATAGCTCGGTGCTTTGATTTGTGATATTTTGTGTGAAATTTTTGAATATTATATTTTTTTTCATTCCTAAGTACTCCACCATTTTCTAACAATAACCCTGATTATAAAGAGCAAGCGTTGCTACTCATATCTCTTCAAGCGACATGAAAGTACAGTAAGCCACAACAACAGATACTATAATAATCTTTATTCGCTTGGTAATAAGGACTTTTTGGTGTCCACAGTATTTCCAAAAGTCGTAAATTATTTCTGGTCTGTTGCGTGACTTCAGCGAGAACTAACGATAAAGTTGTGGACAGTCTTTTATACAACGATGCCAAGTAGGAAATGAAACAATAAATATTTATTTCGCAACAATGGGAGAAAAATTGAAAAGTTTACGTAACTCGCTATTTATAGCTGGCTAGCTTACCTTTTATTTGTAAGGGATGAATTCTAAACGTCCCCTTGCCAGTAAATAGTAAAGACTTTGAACCAATTTCATCAAACTCCAGAATTAGGTATGTTACTTGAGTATACTTATTTTATTAAAAGTATTTCAAAGTTATGCTTTTTTAGGGACATGTATGGAACATGTAACTGAGAGTTGAAAAAAAACAGTATGGCAAAGTATCTTTGGATAGATATTTAAAAATTAGAACCAGTTTCAATTTTTGCTGTCTGATTGAGTCAGTATTTTTCGTAAAATTATTAAAATTGTGTTCCCCATCCCTCTAACTTTTGAATGACGTGATTTAAAATTCTGGAAAAGTCTGAAGTCGTAGAACATCAAAAGAACTTTCTACCACAATTACAAATGTTTACAAATTTGAGAGATATATATTTTTTTCCCATAATTTTGTTTTTTTCATATTATTTTAATAATTACTATGAAAGTACCAACTTCTTTTGCCGTCTATTTTAAGTTAATATTTAAATTCGTAAAGATTCTTCCTCATCAAGTTGCGGATTAGTTTTGACAGCTGATACAAAGTGATGGTACAGCCTAAGGCGGCCCTTAAACTTTGAATTAATTATATTGCGCAATATTGGTAACCGCACGATATTATTGAACACGTATGGAAGGATTTTGCAGTGATTGAACAAGGAAAATGTATTCAAGTTGTGTACTTTTAGTTACCAACAATAGCCCGACATCTTATAATATAATAGCTTCGGTGGCTAAGTGTTATCATCGTCAGGAGTTTGAAATCACCAAGAATTTTTCCAAGATCCAACCATCCCGACCAAATTATGATGAGACCCACTACAAAATTTACCCTTTCTAATAAATTAAAAAAAAATCATTTTAATGTCAGTTTACAATAATAATTGACGGAGAGATCGTTACCGTTGACTTTAACATACAAAAAACATGCATGCAGTCGAATATAGAATCTCCTCTTTTTTAAAAAACGCTAAAATATATAGTATACGCCATCATCATTATCATCGTCATCTCAGCGTTAATGCATTGGTACCATGTCATTTAAAATATATACCACATAATCTACACAGTAAAGCAAAACACACAATTTCGTTCACTAGTATGACATATCTGGGGGCATGGCAGTGCTCCCGCCAAGTCGAGCAAAAAAGCGGCACGGCCGACACGACACTAAAGTATTTGTATGAGTAGAATAAGTTGCCGTACAACTTGCCAAGTTTCAGGCGTAGTTATACATGAGATCTCACTACTTTTTGTAGTAGAAGAAGTGCTTTGCGAGACTTGAGAATTTTTTTACATTTTATGTTTTAATGGGCTATACATTTTCCAGTTAGTTTGACACTGCTGAATAGACCAAATTTTAAGAGCTATATTTAATTTAACATTATTTTTCTGTATCCTTAAAAATATATTATTACTTAAGTAAAATAATTAAAAAAAAATCGATAACATTTATTAAATAAACCATGACGGTATTTGTCTAATCACATGAAACTGCTATACTTTTAAAAATAAGTTTAGCAGTAAATAGTATTGATAACGTATTCCCAACAAATACTGAGAATGTCACGAGTTCACCATTAGAACTTTCGTCGTTCAGTAGGAAGTCGACAGTTCATTTTTTACACTTTAAAAGACACCGCTAATATTAGGTCAGCGACAATATAGAGCGGTATTTTAGAATAAATGGATTTTACTAACAAATTTTTGTTTTATATTATTAAGAATTTTTATTTTTATTCGCAGCTCGGCTCATGAGGTCAAAAGATTTTTGTTGTGTAGAACTTATTTCCTAAAATAAAAATTACTCTTTATAAACTTGGCTATGTGACTGTAAATGTTTCATAAAAATCTGTCTAAGTATTTCGGAAATTATCTGGAACATACGCAGATAGTCAATCAGGTTGATAAATAATTTAAAAAAATTTTTTTTTACATAAAATTAAAGTAAAAAATTAAGTAACAGCCTGTTAATGTCCCACTGCTGGGCAAAGGCCTCCTCTCCTGTCGACGAGAAGAATTTAGAGCTTAATCAACCACGCTGTTATACTGCGGATTGGATATACATATCTCAAATATTTGTACCAAGACCTGTAGGTTTCTTCTCGATGTTTTCCTTCACCGCCAAGCACGAGATGAATTTTTAAAAGCAAATTAAACACTTGAATACTCAGAGTTGCTTGCCCAGATTTAAACTCGCTTCAGTTAAAGTCTACATTTCCACCCACTGGAAAATTTAGTAAAATGTTGGTATTTGTACATTACAAACAGACACTTTAGGTTTATTTATTATGTATAGACATCGGTAATAATATTACCAACTTCCAATGATTTCACTTGATAATTGGGCGCAAATAAGCAATACCATGTCAACCCACATGAATGTCATTTCGAGAAAAACGCGTTTGAAGATTTTGAACATTTTGATTTTTTATGTATTGGTCAAGTTTTTGGCAATTTCAGATTTATGTAAGTAATTTATACTTATTTTCACAAAAAATAAGTATACAAACTGCATATTTCGTATATAATATAACCCAAAACGTTTAAAATAATACATAAATTGCATGATTAAAAATGGCTTTTTAGAAGTTTTAAAGCTTAAAACCCTACCTACCTAATATTAAAGAAAAATGTTCTTCAGCCATTTACCAACACTTCTGCATATATATCTCAGTTTTTTTAATTTTGTGGGTTGACATGGTATTGCTTATTTGTGTCCAATTAATATTATTACGTGCTGGGGTTCGAAGATTTGGATTAAAACAACGGATGGCTCTACATGAGACTGATGAGATCTTCAAGGTTACAAAACAGAACTTGCAAATCACTAGACAATCGTACACCAGAAGGATAGCCGAGGTCATTAGTTCTCGACTAGCTTATATAGCGCGAAATCTCGAGAAAGTTCCATCTACGGAATATTATACGATATTTTTCGAAAACACAACTTTCTAAAACGTAAGCGTTACAAAGCAAAGAGACAGACAAAGTAGAGAGCTATTTTGATCCTTATGTTTTTAGTGATAAGGTTCTCCGTAACAATACAAGTATCTTTTATATGGAAATAATCAACAATTCTCTTTCATAGTTATCATCAACATAAACGAAACTAACGAATATTGAATTTAAAGCGATGGCGAAATGATTGAACACAAATTTGATTCATCATTGTTTCGTATTCTCGTTTTTTTGTATCAATTCAAATAATTGTATGTGATAATTTATATACATAATTATATACATTTACTTATTGGTATTGTTAAAAATTGAATACGTAATATGTTTATTTACCATCGGGCACCTTTTTTTATAATATTCCGCCCGCGAAAGAGGGTCAGCTTTGGCACAATTAAAGCTGATATGAAGAAGTGATAATTTATGTTTAGTAATAATGTTTAAAATGACGATTGATGACCGTTGTGGCGTGATGGTAGCGAACTTACCTTGAGCCTGGACCGTCGCGGCTTCGATTCCCGCTCGGAGTTCTAAGTTTCGCTCTGGGTGTTTGTTCTTGTGAGTCTCCCCACCGTGCCTTGGAAAGGACGTTAAACTGTTCGTTCTGGTGGTTAGAGTTACAGAGGTCAGATGGCAATCGCTTTGTGTAAAAAAAACTATTAACCCGTCAATTCTGGATAAGAGTATAAGCAGACCCTGGTTAAAATGCCCAATATTATAATTTTATATAATATACATATATAAAATAATTCCCGAAAGAAGAAGAAGAATTTTTTATTTATGACGAAAGATACATTAAATTCAATTAAATAAAATACTGCTTACATTGAAACTGGTAATGTCATACACATGTCTGTCATTTCATTCACTCCAATAAATCCTTTGCTTGAACAGAAACGCGTAGCCGGGCTTGCTATTATTTATAAAAACATCTCGCAAATGGCGTATTTAAAATAAAATACAATTTTTTATTTTTGGTACTGACTAACAAGATATCCAAGGAATATGCGAGTAGTCTAGGCGTCATTAAAGTAAGCACATGCAGTGAGTAGGTACACAATAAATAGGCGAGGCGGTGAGCTTGCTGTGTTATTGCGTTCTGTGAGCATTGTTGGCCGACTACGCGAGCTTACATTGCTCAGTTGCTCACCGCATCTGACTGTCAACCATCTATATAAATTAAATTCATTGTTGCTTAAATTCATGTTTTGGAAACTGTTATCTAAAATCCTCTCGTTACGATATAAGGAGGTCATGTGCTCAGTATTATTAACTCTGATCGTTTTTTTCTTAATAAAGCCAAAAAAAGAAGTATTTTATAACATACTAGCGCCCCGCTCCGGCTTCGCACGGGTATAATTAATATTGCGTATGTGATTCACTGAAAAAATGATTAAAATTGATCCAGTAGTGTTGCTTTATTCATTATTGCCCGTGGCTCGCACGCGTTAAATGTAATTTACGGCATCACATTAGAAACCTCAAAAATAACAGTTTTTTTTCTCCACTATTTAATACATGTTATTATACATATAAACCTTCTTCTTCATTCACTCTATCTATTTAAAAAAAAAACGCATCAAAATCGGTTGCGTAGTTTTAAAGATTGTGTTTGTCCTTGTCATTGTGAATGTTTCCGGACCCCGACACAGGATATAATTATCCTAATGGGGGCCGTTGAGTGTGTAGCGTTTATTATTATTATTATTATTTAAGCATACATAGGGACAGAGAAAGCGACTTTGTTTTATACTATGTAGTGAAGTAATGATTTGAATATCACTCTACTCAAATTTCATTCCAATTTATCGATTGCGGATTATGTTGATTAGGTTGTACAAGCTGACTTATAAAATCTTATTTCTAACTTTATATGAATTACCATATCCATAATCGAGAACATATATCAAGTCCCTGCAATTCTATATAAGAATATAAAGGAAACGATTTTTTCACACAATGTAAATTTACGTATTCCATCATGAGGCGCGGTACACCTAATCACCTAACTCGATACACCCAAGAATGGAGTTGATCCCACGTATTGTCGTTACAGAAGGAGAGGGATTTACTAAGACTCTGAATAAAACAAGCTGGCGTCTCGACTGAACCGGGTAAATGCCTTTGTAATCACGTCGCGCAAGCTCGTGCCAAGCGAAAGAAAGTTTGGATGCCGCAGTATTAACACAGTTATTTGCAATTCATTTGATATCTCTCGTGTTCGTTTAAAATTTCACTATACTGCCGCCTAGTTGTTGGTATTTCATTTTATTTTACTAAGTTAGCATGCAAGCATACGACCCATCGGATTGTAAGCGGTTGTCGTAGTCTATGCTTAGTGCTTGCAACATTATTCATTTGTATGTGTCTCTCACGCGTCGTCAAACTCAAGTTATTGGTTCTTAAAACTTCATTTCCCAGTAATTTCACTAGCTACAGTGTCCTTCAAACCGAAACACAGTAATGCAAAATTCATACTACCATTGTACCTCGAACACAAGAATTATAATATAATTAATCAACCTATTTCTTAAATGGTTAGGACAATTTTAAAGCTTATAAAAATTTAACGCTAGTGATATACAAAGATGCAATGCCAATAAACACGATGTCAGTCTGTCTGTCGCATTTGTATAAATACACACAAATCAAATGCTAATGAGCGAATTTGAATGCAATCTGCAACATTGTGTCAATCATTGACATATGTGAGAAGTTTTGCCATATGTGAGAAGTTTTGCCATTATTTCACTGATAACAAAAATAACAACAGTAAAAACCTTAATATTGAAGGACATTTGGATATCACGTGACAGTTTTAAAAGTGATCAAGTCACCTTTCAAACACTTTTCAAACCTTTCAAAAAATTATTTAATCAGTTCAGCCGTTCGGTAGTTACGATTAAAAAGATACAAAGATACTTTAGATCCACGCAGTAGGGCTACTGTCTGGATGGGGGTAAGAAAGAAATACCGATTATGTTGTTAAATGTTATCAATTTGGACTTTATTAGTAGGTTCGGCGTCAAATCAATATTTATGCGGAATGGTGGCTAAAATGCTGTCAGCATTTTCAATCGGAATCAAAACCCCGATTCTACAAAGCTACAAAAATGAACTAGGGTTAGTTGTCACCTGTCACCTGTGAAGGCAATGAAATGAGGTGTAATGTTTCTTAAAAAATGTTTAGCTCCTCCACGATAAGTCTTTGTACGGCAAACGACACAAAAATGTAATTTGTTAGAAGCGATTAATATTTTTACGACACGCCGTTTATAGCATTATTACTTAAATAAAGCATTTTCATTTTCATTGCGTTATTAAATATTATAACTGGAAATAAACTTGTAACTAAATATAAGATACATTCTATTTTTATTAACATAGATTATAAAGTTTTCCAATTATTATTTAATCCTCACTATGAATGTTTCTTGTCTGAAATGACTATTTATAATCTTTCTATATATAAAATTCTCGTGTCACAATGTTCATTCCCATACTCCTCCGAAACGGCTTGACTGATTCTTATGAAATTTTTAATGCATATTCAATAAGTCTGAGAATCGGCTACTATCTATTTTTCAAATCCCTAAGTGATAAGGGATGTCCACCCCAAATTTTTTTATTATATTTTTTAAATAATTTTATTTTTTAATATTTTTTTATTATGTCGCATTGAAAGATACATTCGACCCTAAATTTTTAACCTTCTACCGTCAACCTCTATTTTTTTAATAGCCATATTAGTATCAACAACTTTCACCGGTGTCACTTCTAGACTCGGGTAGTGGGTCCCAGATTTTTTTCGGGGCAGGACAACGTCTGCCGGGCCCGCTAGTATAATAAATAATTAATAAACGCTACACATTCAACGGTCCCCATTAATATAGTTTTATCCTATGTAGAGAGTCCGGAAACATACACAATTTCAAGGACAACACACACACCCAAACCGGAAAACTTCCCTGTATGGTACAAATATCTACTCCGAGTAGGAATCGAACCCGCGACCTGTGGAGCATAAGCAGCTGCTCAACAACATCGTGTAAAATGAATTAATGATGGTTACGAGTACATCATAAATGCTACATAAATGTATCACTTATTATATATGGACGCAAATAAGCAATACCATGTCAACCCACACGAATGTCATTTCGAGAAAAACGTGTTTGAAAATTTTGATCAACTTGCTTTATATGAATTTTTTTATGTATTGGTCAAGTTTTTCGCAATTTCAGATTTATGTAAGTTATTTTACTTATTTTCACAAAAAATAAGTATACTAACTGCATATTTCGTATACATATAACCCAAAACGTTTAACATAATACTTAAATTGCGTGATTAAAAATGGCTTTTTAGAAGTTTTAAGCTTAAAACTCTACTAAATATTAAAGAAAAATGTTCTTCAGCCATTTACCAACACTTCTGCATATATAACTCAGATTTTTCAAGTTTTTCAAATTTGCGTCCATATATTACAAAAAGAATAGTGATATACTTGCTTCTTTAAGTATAATCTCAATTATTTAAACCTCAAAAACTTAACGTCACAAGATATCAGGTTTCAATAGCTTAACATTTAACGGTCCAATCCCATTAACACAGGTGCTGTAAGTTCTTTACTTATAGCTGTTGTTGCACTAATGCACCTACTACTAGCAGACTACATCGATGAAATTCTTATACTCTATAAATTTCATAATTCCCAGCCTCTGATAAAAATGAATTCTACAACTTATTTGAAAAGACAAATAGACGCAGCTTCCTTTATTATAAAAAGTATGTTTCATAATAATTCAATACTGTAAGTGTAACGCTACATTCTGCTGTATTTACCCTATCCAGAATAACTGTTGATAATTTTCGCTAAATAAAATTTTAAGCGGCCCAATTTAAGTACAGCCAGTTTCGGATTCTGTACAGGAATGGTTTTATCGACTTTCAATTTATTCCGAGAGTTTAATGTATAAAACCCCGGATTTTCCCCCTAACCGTTCAGGGCTGGATTCATTGCTCAAACCATAATGAATTTTATTACTTTCACATTATACCGGTCGAAGATAGTTATGTTCACGCGATTTAGCTTCGTTCAGGTTCGCGGTAACTGTTTCCGACATCCGAAAATATTAGATCACTCCTTTATTAAATTTTGAACACCCATATTATAATATATTACCACAACGCCACTGTTTTATCACCGCACACTTTCTGTGATATTAGGTTTTTCGAGATTCACAAAGTTTATGTTCGAAAAATTTAAATCTTAGGAAAGTCGTAAAAATTCTTATAAAAGTACCGACGGTTGTGAACTGATACGATTCAACTTCTGCAATAGTTTCCGTGACAAAAGATTCATCCATCTGCTCGAGCCATGAAATTACAAATATGAGCGTATGTGAGGATTTTCTTATTTTTGAATATATATTTTCTAGTTTTCAGTTCAATTATCGTTGATGCCTTTTCGAATATGGGAATGTTCGGAAAAACGTGTCCATAAAATGCTAGTTTACTACTTATTTAACCAAAACTGTTATTTTTTGTTATTTAACCAAAACTGTGATTAAGTTGGCAAGCCAGGCTCATCTGTCTGGATGTCTGGAAATCCACAACAGCGCGATTTAGAAGACATTGGAATCAGCTTCCGCCGGCGGTCTTTCTGAACCGATACGACTTGGCAACCTTCAAGAGAAGAGCGTATTCTTTCCTTAAAAATCGGCAACGCGCCTGCATGCCTTTTGGTGTTGCAGACGTTCATGGGCGGCGGTGTTCACTTAACATCAGGTGAGCCTCCTGCCCGTTTGCCCCTCTTACATAAAAAAATCTGATGCTAAGCGCTTATGTTTGCAGTTGTCACTCCCGCGTTGCTAACCTCGAGATAATGGTTCTTATCAAAAAACATGCTACAGGGCATATTCAATTGAAATTCGGTATAGATTTGTCTTTTATTTACTTACAAATAATCTATTTCTCTCTGGACTCAATTATAAGGTTACCGCAAATTCGCGGGAAGACACTAGTTATTTAATATTTACTATTTTTCTATAAATACTTTCATATGCTCTTTGTAATTTTTATAAATAATTATAATTGTTTATTTTTATATACTGTGTATTTTGTCATTCTATTATATGCGGGGTTTTGATAGACGCTACTGCATAAATACTTGCATGTGTCCACCGTTCATGATCCTTACACCTATTTTTACTTTTTCGTTTAACAACTTTTCATTCATTTCCGCGGGGAAAATCTGTAATATCACCGGAAAATCCTCAATTGTGAAAGGCCGTGAAAATACATGCTCAGCTTTAATGATCTTGTTAGATATAGGTAAAATGATAAATTCTGTATTGTAACTGTATATCATTTTTCATGAAGACAAGTACCTTAGTCAAAGGAAGTTCGTTACGTGATAAGATTAAAAGATCGCTTCGAGTGCTCTTGGAATAACATTGAGTATCCAGGGAATTATATAAAGAGTTGGTCAGACGAATAATGTTAAATAGAATAAAAGATATATACTGATACTTGCCTTTACCGCGGCGATGCTCTCTTGAATAGCATTATTTTTATAACAATAGTGGCAAAAAAGGATACAGTGCAGCTGATGGAAAACTGTCACCTTAGTCTATAAACACTTGCAAACAAAAGAAATGAGGGGAAAGAGCCTCCAGCACTCACACTCATCGGAAGAAACGCAAAAGTACTGATACTACAAGTGGACGCTGATATTCGATCGGAGTACAGTGCTTGGTAGGTCATGTGATGGCTGGTTTTGCGAGAAACCCTGTAATCTGTTACCCGTACTAAGGTCGTCCACCGAGAGAGATTTTAGTGACGTTAAAATCTTGTCATGGAACCGCACATAAACCGGTTCTCTACGTCAATAATAAATATATAATAATAAATATATAAACGCTACACACTCAACGGCCTCCATTAGGATAATTATATCCTGTGTCGGGGTCCGGAAACATTCACAATGACAAGGACAAACACAACCAGACCGGAAAACATGCCTGTACGATTAATACAAACATCTGCTCCGAGCGGGAATCGAACCCGCAACCGTCGAGGCTTAAGGCAGACTCGCTACCCACAACGCCACAACGGTGTCATAAACACACAATAAAAAAAAACCTCCCCTGTTGAGCTAGCCCTTTCGTGCTGATGACAGCAAAGAAATATACTTTACAGAAAACTTATTTCTAATGTTTATTTATATGAAACTTTCAGTTTGTTAGTGCGATTTGGCTGCTCTGTATTAACTAAAATCTTTACTTGTTGCACTACAGGTTTTCAATATTAACCGTAATATACAGTAAACTTGACAAAATATTATACTTCATTTCTGTCATAATAAAAGTAGTCCATTGAAATGTTACATTTTTTAGGCCTTACCTTGTGTTTTTGAGAGGACGCAATTTTATTTTTTTGATGTGTAAAGTAAACCCCCCCGTCAGTGTAAAGCTAAAACCAAGTTTGTGGGGTCGCCACCCTTGTCCCACGGCCGCCATCTTGAAAATAGGTGTTGAAATGGTTTTTACAATATATCTCTTAAACTATTTATCTGATAAAAAAATTTTGTTAACATTTTTTGTTGCAAATTAAATTCTCTACAATTTTAGACCAGTAGCTTTCTGTCGTAGAACTATAAATAAAAAAGTTATAAGCGAAAATGTTCAGAAATTCGAGAAATAAAATAATATGTATTTTTCGATATAACTTTTTTAAATTTTCCAAAAAAATGTTATCAGACCATTTTTGTAGATAATTTTTTGAGGAACAACTTTTATAAGCAACATTTTTTTATTAAGTGAATAGCTAAGGTTTTACAGCGCTCAGGTGAGTACTATTTTTCAGTACTCTTAACTATACATATATTATACGTGTGTACTAAAAATGTGTCATCAGTTATAGCTTTTTTTTTTTTGTTATTATAATATTTTTGATTATAACTTTTCAATGGACTAAAGAGCGCGGACTAAAACCACAGAAGTTGACTGAAATATTTGGTATGATTTAATCTTCTTTTTCCTTTGTTTTTCACTCTTTTCATTATTCTTATTCTTTGTTTTATGTTATATAAAAAAAGTAATTTTAACTAAAATATACTAAAATAATAAAATGTCACATTCAAAGACTATAGCTTCCTCATTATAATTTTTTTCTCAATTTCTGTAATTTCTCCCGATCATGTCAAAAAGGAACAATTTTTCTGTTTAGGATGTATGTACCTATGGATAATTCATAATTACAGAGAAAATCAGGGTATTTTTTATTTTTATCTTTTCAAATCAATCATGTAATGAAAATCGTCATATTAATAATTACAGGTTTTTTTTTACTTTATTCAACAGTTTTACATGAGTATTATATATCAATATATATCACAAAATAAATTGAGTATGGTTTTGAAATGTATAAAAACGAATGAAGTAATAAATCAATAACACACCCCAATTTCGAAACTGCGAAATCACAAATCTATTTCTTTTTGTAAAGAATATTACACAGGACTTAGTATCTCGGCTCCGACGGAATTCCGGCGTTGTCGCTCGTTGGACGTGATTCCTCTCTGGTCATGATTACATCTTTTCTTATATTGTGCGATAAATGGACCCACCATTGGCCAAGAAGTCTGTTCGGACGAAATTGGGACGTTGTCTTTAAACTTCAACAATGCTGTTAAGTTTACAACTATCTGTTCTTTTCATTCTTTTTAAAAAGCGGAGTCGGGACGAATAAGTTTAAGAGTTTATAAGTAGCTCAGAAGTTGATCTTTATTTTAAGTTTATTTTATTGTTTCATCTTTTCGGAGGTCGTAAACATTAAAAGTAAATATCCAAGTTTCTGCTACAATTAATAAACAATATCAACATTTTGAAACCTCAACGGCCGACTCCACTCTGTTAACGTAAGAGTCACGAGTTCGATATTGATCCCCTTGGACTAATTACCCAGTCTTAACGCAAGCTTTTTGCTTATTGGAGAGGCAATAAATATATTAGTGATGCCTTGGAAAAGCATTGCATTATTCTTTAAAAAAAAATCAAGCGTTTTTGAGATTTGTTAATCTCAATCCATTTTCCCTATCTTGAATGCGTTGTGTGATCTAAAAATACGAGAAAAGGGTTTAATACCCTGATACTAGGTTTTAATATCAATCCAAAAATGAAAACTACTGATCCATTGATATCTATCTCAATCGAAAGCTGTAATATTGAAACCGGTCGTACACTTGAGAAGATGATATGAAATTTTGTGTAAAAAAACCTAAAACATAATAGGGATCTGTTATTTGATATCTATGTTGGCTATTATCATAAACGAAATGTTATTTTTGTCCATAAACATACAGAAAGCCCATTAGGGATAACAATGTCTGTCTATTAAAGGTCAGTCTTACCTGTCTTCTTAAGAAGGTCGAATGATGTTTTTGATAAGCTTATTACTTAATAAACATGAGCACACATATCAATATTATATCTTAGTAATCTTATATTTATTTACATCAAACCTTTAAATAATATACGGTTATTATTTCGTACTAGCTGTTGCCGCGGCTTCCCTTGTGTGGTTTACAGAATTGTTGTTTAGATTTTTTTTATTTGCTCAGAACCTTAATTATTTTTATGAAATAAAAGTACCCTTAGTTTCTCCCTATCAGCTATCACCCAGAAACTTAAGTAAGTAAAGTCCTTTTTAAATCGGCTCAGCTGTTTCTCCAACTAGCCGGAACAATCAGACAGAATTCGGACAGACAAAAATAAAAAAAGGGTTTTTGTAATGAGTATAAAATAAGTAATTAAATTATAATTGGGACTGCAATAGAAGGTTTTTCAAGAAGAGAGTTATTATACTTCTGTTGCGAGTGCTCGTAGTCATAGTCTTATGGTAACAACTTACCATCAAGCAGTAGATAAGCTTGTTTCCTACACTTTGCCTTTATAGAAAAAGAAGTATTACCCTCGTTTCGTTTACTTAAATTTTTTGAGTAAGAGGAACCAAACAAAAGTACCCACAATTTATTTCAAACTCATGAAAAAGAAACGAAAAATATAAAAAGAAAACGCCAACAAATATTTTTATTTCATTAGTGTTACGGATAACCGTCCGCTTAACTCAAACAATTTATCGCAATGACTCCAAGTGTGTTTACGGAAGGATTAAGTCCCAATTTCATAGAACAAATAACAACCGGAAAAAATATCAACAAGTTATGCAGGAGCTTAAATTAAGCTTCAACAGATTAACGGTAGAAGGGCCGACTCTGCTGCGTTAATGCGAGAGTTGCGGGTTCGACCTTGACTAGTGTCATACCCACTCCTAGAGCAAGCTACGAACTTATTTGGAAGGTTAATAGGAATATTAGTTATGCCTTTAAAAATCAATGCTAATATTCTTTTAAATAAAAAAAAAACTATATTATATCTACTCGTATCCAAAATGCATAAATTCAAAGGTAAAGAAATTATGAATAAAAAGTTGTACTAGTTAGATAATAATATAGAAATATAATAAATATAATATAGAATCAAAATTATATAATCTTAATTTTATCATTTAAGATGTTACTATAAATAACTATAATGATTAAGGATAAAATAAATAATTACTAAAATAAATTTAGCACATTATAAGGGAAAATATAAACGTTTCTTTGGATAACGTTGCAACTATTGGTCCCTAGATTGACCGAGACGTACTGAAGATGGTGGCCCAAATCTAACGATAAAGCCTCCATTACGAACACGTCAACCCTCTTCGAGCCGGCCGTCTTCGCTCCAATCTTTTCGCGGATATTACCCGAAATTATGACGACACCCAATACTGCATAATGAGTCCCCGGTGATGAATGACGTGTTTCATCTTCCATTGACATTTTCATCAAATCGGCCCAGAAATCGCTTTTGTATCGACTTATATAAATATACCTATTTAATTTCGATATGGACACATATTGCATTGCTATATCGAATCAACGACGCTATCAAGGCCAGTAGAGCCAACAGCAATACACGACAATAAAATCTCCCTATTTTTTATAAAAAATACAAAACCTAACAAAGATAAAATTCTAAACTGCCTAGCTTAATATTTAATAAAAAAAATTATCGCATTATTGAGCTCAACTGACGTGGTGTAAAGCAAATCAAGTTGGAAACACTCATGAGTGAGATCAGTGAACAAGCACAGCAAACGAGAAAGCGGAGCTTGCCAAGCTATTACACACTGCGGCAACGAAAACAAATGTGTATTTAAATACTAATGTAATGGGTAAAACTACGGACAGCCGATACAAAGAAAATCAATTTATGCCACATAAAATATTAAAAATAATCCCAATTATCATAAATGGAAGATGAAAAACAAACATGAAGTCATCTTTACGTCTTCTGATAATACGGATTACAAACGTATTAAGAATTATTTAATATGGTAAAAAACCTATATTATTATTTATAAAAAGCTATTTAAAAGTTAAAAGCTTTTATTAACCTTGTCGGGATGTATGTTAAGAGCAAACCTTGCAAGCCTAATTTGACAAAACTTCCTGACGTTTAATTGAGTTGAAATTTGAAACACTTATGTAACTTGCATGACAATGCAATAATATGGTGCCATTGAGCTTTTCTGATGATGGAGTCGTGAGTGTTTGGGCTCTTTGGAATGGTCTTGATTAGTACTATACTTTTAGATAATATTCAAGGTCTGATGATGATGACGGAAGGTGGCTATAGGACCTACTGAACCTAATAAGATTACCTCATCGTGCTTGTACTCCTTAGAATGGTCTTGATGAGTACTATGCCCTCAGCTGATATTCAAGATCTAATGATGATGACGGAAGGTTATTTACGGTACGCGAAATTATGTAGATAAACAAGAATAAAATTGGAAACTTGATCTTGACATAAGAAAATCGGAAAAAAAACATGTATTTGTAAATTAATTTATTGAATGAATTGTATTTATAATATTGACAGACATAATTGAATGAATGTATTCGTAAATTATGTTCACATGGTTATGGATTTTAACTTGGTCAATTTGAATTGTTTAATTATATATTGAATGTACTTTAGTTATAATCTGTCTTGTGAACCATAAATAAATAAATAAATACATCATCTTTTATATTTTAATAATAAATTGATTGGTTTATACAATTTAAAATAATTTTTTGTTGTTTTTAAAAATGTTCTTTTTTAACTATTAATTTATTATAATACGGTAGGTATTTAAATGGAACAATTCCATCATACATCATTTTTACGTAACTTTAACTGTTTAATCAGCGCACGCAACGGAAGCTTTTACTATTTTTTCCCGTTTTTGCAACATTTTTCATTGATGTTACGCTCCTATTGGTCATAGCGTGATATTATATAGCCTATAGCCTTTGTGTATAAAAGGACTATTTAACACACAAAAAAACAATTCACACCAGTAGTTCCTGAGATTAGCATGTTCAACCAAACAAACAAACTCTTCAGCTTTATGACATTGGTATTTTTTTTTTAAATTTTCACATTCTTCTAAAAGATTTCGCCTTATCCTAATTCAGATGAGTCATTGATTTTATACTAAGCGATTGTCATTTCATTTTTATAAATTTTCCTTTTAAAACGAAATTTTCCTTGTAATGGTAAATTCCAAAACGAAAAAAGAACGTAAAAAGTATTCTTCTTACAAGAATAAAAAACGAATCCGAGTACGTTATGGACTGGTTTGCTGCTACTATGTGTAGCACGGTATATGTGTTTTTTCGGTATGTGTAAGTATACACTATCTGGCTAAGGCATTAATTTTATATTTTGCTACCATAGGTAAATTAGCATGTTACCAATAATTATTATCATTGAAAAAGCTGATATACGCTAATATAAAAATAGTAAATACCCAATTCATTTGAGTTGCGGAAAATACTAGCTTCTTATAAAATAGCAAAATAATAATATTTATATAATTCAACACACCATAAATAATACTTCTATATAGAACGGTGACTAAATCGTTCTTTTTAAGACTTAATTGGCCTACATGTCGAACGTTAAAAGTTCTAAATGATGCCAGACTTTTTGACACTAGAATGTAAATTTCAAATTTTGTGTCGTTATTATGAACGTTACGTAGGCGTAATTGGTGCAGAAACTCGCTTTTGAAAATCCAATAGATATAAACTGTAAAGTTACAATTTATGTCATTAACTATTATAAATTATGCAAAATGATATTTTTATATCATTACGCGATAAAGTTTTATGTCAATGTAAAACTATTTATATTATTAAAATATATTTACCGGCGTCGGAACGTAACGACCCTATCGCCCGCTGTGGGGAAAATCTCTGACACAACAGAGATTATTCCACCAGTCATACTGGTGTTAGGTCTTTTGTTGCAAGAGGCCGGCTAGATAGGTACCACCGCAGTGTCAAATATTATGCCGCCAAATAGTAGTGCTTAGGCATTACTGTGTTCCGGTTTGAAGGGGTTCTGTATGCTAGTGAAATTACTGGACAGAGGAGATTTAAGAACTAATATCTCAAGGTTCTCAACGCGTGAGTGGCACCTGCTAATGGTGCCGCAAACGCTCATAGGCTACGGCAACCAGTTACCGTCAGGTGGGCCTTATGCTTGTATGCCAACTTGTAACATAATTTATATATAGAACTCGTACATTATAAATAAAGGATTTTACACTATCAATATTAATTACTAAGACCCGTTTTGCGCTTTAAAATTAATAGCGATAGCTATTTATACTTTAAGAGAGCCTCATCAATTTATCAAACTGACTTTAAAAAGGTTCGCTTACATAATATTTCTACTGTTACTTAGAGAATAGAAATTAGAGTATTTAACGAAAATATGATAATATCTTTATATCTTTATTAATTATTAAATTACAAGTAGAGTACAAGAGTATTAAAAGGTTACAAAGGAACGGAGATTTTCAAGTTCGATTTTTAAATATATTTTCCATAACGTCCCCGAACTATTGAGCAAGATACTTGTGAGATTATTCTTATATGTATAATATAATATAAACATATATCGTATTAAAAAGTACTTTACAAAAAAATACTACTAGATAATATTATTATAATGACGTAACTTAACATGTAAACTGACATGAAAAGGTTAAGACAGAACTAGAAGATAATCAATTTTGTAAAATATCTAAATTCGCCGCGGATTCCGAACTGTTGGGATAACCTCTGTCACAACAGAGATTATTCCACCGATGCAATCAGTCACACTGGTGGTAGGTCTTTTGTTGCAAGAGGCCGCCTAGGTAGGTACCACCGCAGTGTCCAATATTCTGCCGCCAAATAGTAGTGTTTAGGCACTACTGTGTTCCGGTTTGAAGGGCATTGTACGCTAGTGAAATTACTGGGCGAACGAGATTTAAGAACTAATATCTCGAGGTTGGCAACGCGTGAGTGGCACCTACTAATGGTGCTGCAAGCGCTGATAGGCTGCGGCAGCCACTTACCATCAGGTGGGCCGTATGCTTGTTTGCCAACTTCTAAAAAAAAAAAAAAAAAACTTAAGATAAGGTACCCATGTTATGAGTAAGGTATTGATGCTTGTTCTTTTTTGCAGGTTTGCTTCGCTTGCAGCAGTTGTACCAAAGCCTACCACCAGGAAAAGCGTCGTTCCGTATCACTAACGTCAAGCGCGTAGCAAATGCTGTTGAAGTCGTGACATTTCTTAGCTCGCTCGAAATGTTGGATCGCTGGAGCAACAAATATGTTGTACTAGACTCAGGAACCAAATTAGCAAAAGAGGCACTTATTTTACACGTGCGAGACGTGAGACTTGGCCGGCGGAACTACCATTACTTCCTGAGCGGTTTGGTGAGTATCCCGACGTCATAGTTAAGCAAATTGCGGTATCTAGAAACTATCTCGGTACCAGGTATTATGTTGCAAATCGGGGTCGTTACTGCTTTAGTACGACTTTAATTTTTATAAATCGATTTCGGTTATGACCGTATTCCAATAAAATAGCAATAAAGTGCACAAAGTATGTAGTTTTAAGCAACTTCTCCTATACATTTCTCTGTTACAAATATTGTACAAGGCAATTATGTTCAATAGGTTTCATAGTTTGAATGCATTATTATACTACAGATTTAAGCAATATTTGTAATAGAAATTAAAAAAAATGTGTGTGTTGGACTCGTACATATCTATATCTATATGTATAGGTTTCCACATTAAAATTAAAATATCAAGTTTCTCCTACCCCATACAATTTTGAAATTAAATTTGTTTTTATTATTTTTTATTATAGTTGGCCGTATACTTTGAGTTACAGCAAAAAATGTCTAAAATATCAGATTTCTTGTATGGCGATTTATTTTTCAAGGTGTAGGTTTGTAGGTGTGCCAACAAAAATACACATTCTGTGTGACGGACGGGCATCGGGCAACGGAGGTTGACCCCTTTGAGTACGGAACCCTATATTATTATTTGTTTAAATTATGTATTCTCGATGAATTTTGTAACTTAAAATCTTTAGCGACATAATACTAGTATATTTGTAATAGGAAAAATGTGAATATTTTTAATACAAAGAAAGTTGGACTTACATTTCTACATAATTCACTTCGTTAAATTAAGCCGACACTTTTCTGAAAACAATCTTGTCATACGAATACAAAGTATTTGAGGCAACGGCATTCCAAAAACTACTTTAAAGTTCATGTGATTAGATCGTGCGACTTTAAAACAGTTGTACAGGTGCGTGGCAGGACAACAGTATTCAGTTGCGAAGTTTAATTAAGGGTCGGCTTAAATTTACGCATTGTTTGAAGGTGATGGACGAGCACTGGGAGAAGGAGGTGGCGGAATACGGTGCCATTAACATAACTGGTTTCCGCGTTCTCGATGTTTCTAGAAAAATCGTCCAAAACTTCTTCGCAGTGTGGCCACGTCGATCTGTTTCGGTAAGTCTAAATAATAGCTCCAATAAAGATACAACAGAATAAAAGTATAGTTTAGATAAATATATATAATTTATCGTACTTTGATCTTGTTTTAAGGGTAGACATAAATAAAATTGTGAAAGATTTTAGTAATAGTAGTAGTCCTCCCAGTACAAATGGGCCTGCTTGACTATGGAAGTGTCTAAGAAATAAGCGTAAAGTAACACTATCTGTACTGTTGTATTTCGTCCGTTGAGTGATTACGATGGAGGCCTTTCTCCCTCTTCAGCCCTTTTTTTCCTTCCCTTCTAACCCTTGGGTTGGCAACGCGCATGTGATACTTCAAGTATCACAAGCGTTCATAGGTTGCGGTGACTACTTATGATAAGTAGTGCGGGCCATACGTCATGACATTAAAAAACATTATCATTCTAACCCGTTCATCTTGAAATTAACCTACCCTTTTCATTTATAATGGTTTTAAACAAATGATATTAAAATCAATACAGTTGAGCCCAAGACTTCAATTAAGATCCTTCCAGATGCGAAGAAGTTCATTGAGATTCATCTCAAAGGCAAGGGTCACTAAAAACAGGGGTGTAGGTTCCCATTACATATTTACGTGATTGTAATATCAACTTAGAACAATTCTAGGGAGGCACGTACCCAAATCATTATGAAATTCTAATTAAACATTCAGCTGGCGATCTTTCTAAACGCTCGTTGCCTCTGATGATTATACATTCGTCTTTTGTAGAGATTCCTATTAGGAAAATTAATATCACCAATGTATTATTCTATTTTATATTTCGGAGTAGGAATATTGAGCAAATACTTTTAATCTATACAAATTTTATTTTTAATAAACTCGAAAATCTTTATCGTTCGAAATGAAGAAAGTTATAATTATAGGAGATATATACTAGTTTATGGTCGCGGTTCGTGTTCAACTATTTACAGTTATAATGACCGCAAACAAAGCTCCCACGAGGAACACTTATATTTATTTTATTCTCTAGACAATGCATGACGTATCAGATTTTGCTTAAAGACTATTTTTCTTTAAAATCAAATCTTAGCGCGCGCGTCATCACATAGTGATCACCAAAATTTCATTGTAATCGAATCAATAATATATGAGTGCTTAGAAAACGAGCGATCGACGATATGACCAAATGACAGTTAAAATAAACTCATTTTGTCGTTAAAATACTTGTGTAGGCATTTTTTTCTTATTTGCTAGTGTAAGGGGCTACATTCTCATAATAATATATTTAAAACCACTCCTGTGGTTTTATCAATATTAATTTTGAATCACACTAAGCTAAGGATAGCCTAGAGCCTTTATAAATTCTATCCAAGTAGGTTAACATTATGAACAACTTATTGCAATCAACAATGATTGTAACCCCTTTACAAGATGACACAATAAATTGCACAGCACTGTAACTATTACGTCGGATTTCAACGATTCGACCTTTTATATGCGGTACGACAATAATTTTCTGTATTGTAAAATATTGAAGTAACCATTACATGTGACGCTTCGTTAGAATGACATCTTTTTCTAAAATTGTCTTTCTAATCTAACGTATTAAAGAGGTTCTATACTTCGCCATGCGCCATCATATTGAATTTCTTATCCAGCTATTATAAGCTGAAAGTTTATTGAAAGTTTCATACTAATTTAAGTTACTTCTGATTATAATAAAAGACAAATTTTATAGTGATTATCATATAATTTGCTAAAGACATTTGTAATAGTGACCGTTGTTCACAGGCCCAAGCCGCGCTGATGTATGACGCCGCGCAAGTCCTGATTGACTCTATTTTTCGTTTGCTTCGCAAGAGGCCAGAGTTTCTACGTGTTGCCGCGAGACGCAATGCAAACAGTAGCAAAATCGACTGCAATCCTAACAACAAATTAGCACCTTTTGAATACGGCGAGAGGATATCCAGAATGATCAAGAGGGTACGTAATTTATAATTAAGTTTCTACTTTTCTATTTATATCTCGTATGCATTTATAAAATATAACAAACTTATAAATAACAAAAATTTTTATGAAATTAGATATATTCTGATAGTATACGATATTTTTTAAATTCTCATCAATAACACTTCCATATAAAATATATATATTAAATTTTCGTACTTAACATTGAATATTAATCAAACATGTACAATGTAAACACACGTTCATATATAAACCACTCGTTACTTTATTGTGAAGAAATTTCAGAACTCATTTTCAGCGCTGTATTTATTTTACATTGCGAAGTTATTCGATTTGATTTCTGCGTATTCTATCCTCAAGAGACATTTAAAATTCCGTATTGCTTATGCGAATGAATGATGCCAATTCATATATTCAATGACTGTGAGCGAATGCTTCATTACGCTTTACAATCGATGTGTGTTATTTCAATGTAAAAAATATTCGAATACATACGCCATTGTTTGAAAATTTCGAATAGAAAAAAAGTATTTTGACGCAAGTTAGGTCGGATATATCTTTTTCTTTAGTAATCTCATCGAAAGTAAGGCGAAATATCGTCGTACGAAATTCGATGTTCAATCGAACAGAACGTTAACGTTAGCAAGCTTTGTCGCGAGCTAAGAGATATAACGTCTCGCTCATGTGGGAAGTGTCCACTTCCTTTGTCGAGTAAATGCGAAGAGACGTCTTATATATCACCGCTTTACAGACACATTGCAGTACACACTTGTGTAGCTATTTATATCCTATTTAATGGAGCTAAAATGCTACATTTATAAAGGCAATATCAATACGTAGAAATATTTTTTTTCAAATTCTGTTATTGTAAATTTTTTAAAAGTATAAATTTTTCACTTTCTTACATCGTATAGGCTTGAAAATCTAATTCGGTGAGCAATTTTTCGAAATCGATTTCGGGTCCCCTACCCTTGAAACTTGCAGAAACAAAAAGGGTAAGGTTTTATAGCCACTTACGTATAGCTTCATATAGCGCTAAAAGGTACTAAGCATTATACCTTGAAACTAAAGAAAAAAAACGTAACATTAATATTTTCAGCTATAATTTTGATATGCTAAAATCAATAATTTATAATTAAGATATTTTAATATTTTGTCGACAAAGCAAAATGGTTGTTAGTATATTTTTTAAATCAATTAACGATATAATATATATAATCGTCATCCCGAATATTATTATTTTTTTATTATATAGTTATTCATCGCCAATGGTTAACCAGTCTAAGACCCCAGTCAAATTACAGAAGGTTACACAGGTGTTGAAAATTGGTCCGCCTTTTTTATATAGTGTGTGGTTGTTTTCTCGAAACGATTAATTAGGTTCGGGTGAGTTTAAGAAATTTAAGGGTATAATGTTTTCCTTTTTTACGCAACTGTCCATAGTCTATTACTGATAATTTCGATATAAAATTAATGACTATGAGATGCGTATTTGGGGCCAAATTCTGCTAATTGATTAACGCTTCAGTGAAAGTGTCACCAACCGCAGGATAAAAATTTATACAAACAAATAAATAAATAAACGCTGCACACTCAACCATGGCCCCCATTAGGATAGTTATATCCTGTGTCGGGGGTCCGGAAACACATACAAGGAAAGGACAAATACACCCAGACCGGAAAATATGCGGGCATGGTCAATACAAACATATTATGCTCCGTGCGGGAATCGAACTCGCGACCTGTGGGGTTTAAGGCAGTTTAACATATTCATATATATAAACGTTGTGGCGCAGCGGTAGCGAACCTAGGCGTGGCGTTTAAGGCAGGCGGAGCATAATATGTTTGTATTGACCATGCCCGCATATTTTCCGGTCTGGGTGTATTTGTCCTTGTCCTTGTATGTTTCTGGACCCCCGACACAGGATATAACTATCCTAATGGGGAACGTTGAGTGTGTAGCGTTTATTATTATTATTGTAAAAAATAAAAATAAAAATCATCAAAAAGTAAAAAAAAACAAAATTATTTTTACTAAACGGTCATTTTATTAGTCTAAATATCATTACAATTTATAGAATCACATATTATATTGTTCAAAGAAATGTAAAAAGTTATTTCAGATGATGTTTAAAGCAGGTAGATTTTCTATTATTTCCTTCAGACGGAGCTGAATGGCTTGACTGGCCTCATTCGCTTCAACGATGCCGGACACCGACGCAACTTCACTCTTCAAGTTATGGAATTGACCGTCAGTGGAGATAAGATTAAGGTATTATTATGAAATTTTGTCAAAGTAATGCCACGCCAATTTTACTTTTGACAAAGTTAGTTTCAGAAATAAAAATTAAACTGTAATAACCTCCATATAAATTTTTTCATGACTGTTGACAAACAAGCATACTGTCCGCCCAATGGTAGGAATGAGAAGGGAAAAAAGAGGGAACAGAGGGGGTGGGAGATTAGGCCTCCGGCGCTGTCACTCATCGCACGAAACCGAACAGTATCTACTGATACTGTTACTTTACGCCGATTTTCTCTGAGAGGGTAGTACTTCCCTTGTCGAGCCGGTCAATTTATGCTGGGAGGCGCATGGCTCTACTTCTGCAAAACAAGTAATAAACTAATAAAAATATTCCCACCAATTATATTAATAATCACAATTGGTATTATTAATAGCTTATATCACTGCCAAAATTAATGTAGATAAAACTAAAAACTTATTGAGAGGAATAACTGTTTTTATAAAACAGTCGGCTATTTTGATAATAGAAATTCACCAAAAATAACTCAAAATCATAAATTTCACATTGTTACGGTATTAAGTGCATGAACTATTTTTCTACAAAACTCAATGTAAGCCCACTACCACAGAACTAAGCGTGTGATTTCGGTGCAGACCTAAGGCGACCGAAAGGTTCCCACGCTGCACTCAGGGACTACACCCTCGTAACATCGCTCATCGTTATGTTTCACTTGAATATTGAAATAAATTACCATATAGTTGATAATTTCTAATTTTCAGGATATTAATATTTTTTTAAAATGATAATTTGAAAAACATTAGATTTTTTCTTGAATAGATATTATTTTTTATATAGCAAGCAAACAAACGGGCCACCTAATGATATGCGGTTATCGTAGCCTATAAGCGCTTGCAACACCATTTATTTGAAGGTGTCACTTGGCCAATCTCGAAAAATTTATTCTTAAATTTCTTTCACCCATAAATTGCACTAGCTTCATTTCCTTCAAACCGAAATAGAGTAATGCAAAACAAACTGATTCTTTGCATCAGGCTATCTGACACTGCGGTGGTACATATCTACCTCTTGCAATCAAGAGTCTAAAAACAACTATTATTTTTGTAAGAAACACTTTTCGAATGCGTAATAAACTAAACATTGAAATATTGACTACTTTTTAATATAAGATCTTATAATTATCAATTTTACAAATTAATGTTTTCTTTTGATCAGATCGGAACCTGGTACGACAACAAGGGACTGATACCGATTGCTTCTAAACTTCCTGGTGTAACAGAACTCGGACATTATGATCGTAATAAAACCTACATCGTCTCCACAATTATCGAAGACCCCTATGTGACACGCAATGCCGATTATGATGACGCCAACAATCGATACAAAGGCTTCTGCATTGATCTTGCCTATCTCGTAATGCATAAACTGGAAATAACGTGTAAGTATTCAAGCGAGGGGATGGCCTGAAGTCTATTTCGACTATAGAAATCCTAATAATAAGGTACAAGAAGTAGCATATTCGCGTGACCTTGTCGCAGCAATTGTGATTTATGAGCCAGGAGCGTTTCGAGCATGCACTAGTTTCGCTTATACACTTCGCTTACCATTACTGTATAAACTATTCTATATCCTAAGTTCTACGAGCGCAATTAGCAGTGTAATGTGAAACTTACATTACTGTCGTGCTCTACGTATGTAGTAGCGACAGCATGGGTGGCAGGCACCTAGCGGCAACTTTTAATATTTCTAGTATATTATTGTTAAGATTTATGCAATTTAGAAAGTGTAGTGTTCAATTTTTAATTGTAATTATTTTATCATACAGTTGAACTCCGTCTTGTAAAGGACAATAATTATGGCAGTGAAAATCCTACAATGAACGGAGGCTGGGATGGTCTTGTTGGTGAGCTTGTGCGTAATGTAAGTATAAAATTAATATATTTTTTACTTTTGACTTCAGACAAATTATTAAAAAAGTAAACGATTAAAATTAGTTTTCATTCATCGCATTTTCATTTTTCATAACGATATTGAGGCAACCTTAAAAGCCATTCTACATAAAGAATGTTTACTTTTATATCTAACCTCGCACTGAATGTTGATACTTTACGCACATTTAGGCACGATATATATAGAGGCGTGTGTGTAAGTTAAACGGTTTCCTTTTTTATAGGATCTCACATGGCGTAAATCTTTAGCGCCATTTCTTTATCGCTCATATCTATAAGTTACATACCTCATACGTAGCGCTCTTGAAAAAATATCTTTAAGCTAAATTACTATTGGTGCTCTCAATATCAATAATTTTTACTTTTCAAAGTATATATTTCAATATTTTTAAATATTTCTATCTTTAATTCCATGAAGGTATAAGCGTATTTAAATTGGCTGTTTACGTTGCTCATACTTGTAAATATGATGTTGAAATATTCCCGAACGCGAGACGTAAGAAAACCAAGATGGCCGCTTCCGAAATGTTCTGGAACATGTCAAACCCCAAAGCTCACTAAGACCATCCATAAGCAATGACTTCCAATGCATTAGTATTGAAATGCTAAACAGTATTACAGACTGGCTGGCATGGCTTAAGTTTTTACAAGAATTGAATTAGCATGTACTTATGAAACTACTCAAAGACTTCGGAGTCTTTATTCATAATTTTTGAACTGATATAGGGGTGTGAAATATATCTATAGACATATTAGCTATATGTATACATAATATGTCTCCACCCACTTCATTCTTCATTCGTGTTATTAAAAAGTGCTACTACGCTTTACTAATTTTTTTAAAAGTTTTTTACAATCTACTCTATCTACTGATTATTCCAACGGTTCTTAATTCATTTTATGTGAAAGAAAAAAAAATGACTTAGTACTCTTTAGCGTATTTTAGTGAATATATTTCTCGGTAAAGTTATTGTATATGTAAATTTTTATGAGAAAATTAAGTCTTGAATATATATCATAATCGTTTACCTACTTATCGGCATGAATGTTACGCTTCAAACAAGAAAGTACTAATATCTATGTATATATAAGTATGTGTATATGTGTGTATAAATATATAGTATAAAATGTAAAAATGTGTAAATATGAGTTCATGTACATATATAATTTTGCCGTTTTATAATTTTACTAACGTGTAATTAACATAACGTCTTCTAATAAAATTAAACATTGCTTTTAAAATAATTTACTTTAGGCACAACTCTGTATCAAATAGCAGAGCAGCAAATTCCTAGAAGTATATCCAAGCGATTACTTCACAGGAATAAAAAATATATATATCTCACTTGAAGTAACAGTAATGGCAATGTTGCAATTCATTAAATCAAGTGATCCAAACTATAGATCTGAGCTCATGAGCTCCTCTATCCGTTTCCTTTTAATTCTTCTCCAACCTTTCATATCATATGGCAACACAGGGTGATGATTCTTTTGTAACTACGGTATATTGAGCATTATTCTATGTAAAGGTTTTATGGTTCTAGTTACAAAAATCCCGGCATTTATGCAAAGTCTTTAACCTTTTCTACCCCTTCAGGGGTGAAAGAAAATGTCGAAACATGTGTTTTTTTTTTATTATTCACAGAATAACAAAATACCATGCTTTGAGTTTCAAAAATGACTGACTTCCATACAAACTCAACCCGTTTTTCACCCCTTAGGAGTTAGTTAATTTCGAAAAATCCTTTCTTATTCCTCTTTAACATCTTAATAACAACCCCTGTGTAAAGTTACAGTTTAGGCTGTGTTTTGATGACTAAGTAAGTCAGGTGTTTCTAAATGGTTTCTCTCATTGATCTGGTTTTCACTTTAATTAACCGTTGTGGCGTTGTGGGTAGCGAGTCTGCCTTAAGCCTCGACGGTTGCGGGTTCGATTCCCGCTCGGAGCAGATGTTTGTATTATTCGTACAGGCATGTTTTCCGGTCTGGTTGTGTTTGTCCTTGTCATTGTGAATGTTTCCGGACCCCCGACACAGGATATAATTATCCTAATGGGGGCCGTTGAGTGTGTAGCGTTTATTTATTATTATTTATTAACCTTGATACATGAAAATCATATCAAGCCATTTATTTAAGACGAGCTTCTGCCATTGGTTTCGCCCGCGTGAATAACGATTTTAATACCAATTTGAAACCCTCAATTCAACCCTTCAGAGTTTCAGTTTCAGAAAAAATGTTACAAAACGTGTTTCTTTATCTTTCATCGTTCATCAAAATACAGTGTAACGCTTCTATCATCTTCTATTCAAGTTTTAAAAATACTAAACAACCAATATTCAAAAAGAGGCTAAGCATGCATATGCATATGTATATGTATAGCACAGACATCAAATAAAATCAGATTGAGTTTCCAAACATGTGTCAAAATAAAATGGAATTTAAATCAAAACCCCTAAGGACCCCAGTGTCCCAAACAAACTTTGCCTCCCTTTTTCACCGCCTTAGTGGTAGAATTTCAGAAAATTCTTTCTCATCGGATGCATACGTTTTACAAAGAACATACCCTCCAAGTTTCAGGTCTTTACGATCAGCGGCTTAGGCTGAGCGTTAATCCGTCAGTCATTCAGGACAAAGCCTTTTATATATATCATATATATAGATATTTCATTATTACAAGATATCTGTAAACATTTATTACCACAAATAATTTCGAACTTTATATTACTAGACGCCCCAATCCGCAGACATACCTCGATATGTAATTAACAGGTTTCTATACCTAAACTGAGCTAACTTACAAAGATAAGGTACAATAAACGTGTAAATAATACCTATAATACAATACAATTCTCGAGATCGCAAAGTTTCCACACTTGATATCTAAGTGAGCTACGCCATAATGTTTTACATATCTTGTGTCTAGTGTACTCAAGAATGTCAATACCACAAAGTCAAACTGGAATTGTGTCACTGAATATCGCTTTGAAAATTTCCATAAGAGCGCCTCCAGATTTACTCCATTTTCGCTATCTCGAATCCATCAAAATAGGATATTCGACTTATTGGCCGACATACCGAGGCATTTTAGGAAGAACATCGTAAGTGCCAAGAATCTCAAAGACCTATGTTTTAGTCGTAAGTAACCTCTGGGGCTCTGCATCACTGAATTTGTTACTTTGAAATTAAGAATTAATATAAATGCAATAATAAATCAAATTACGATGTAAAAGAATCACGTATATATCATAAATTCATTTGTCGGGATGTGACGACCCCATCGCCCGCTGTTGGGATAACCTCTGTCACAACAGAGATTATTCCACCAGTGCAATCAGTCACACTGGTGGTAGGTCTTTGTTGCAAGAGGCCGGCTAGGTAGGTACCACCGCAGTGTCCTACATTCTGCCGCCAAATAGTAGTGTTTAGGCACTACTGTGTTCCGGTTTGAAGGGCATTGTACGCTAGTGAAATTACTGGGCGAACGAGATTTAAGAACTAATATCACGAGGTTGGCAACGCGTGAGTGGCACCTACTAATGGTGCTGCAAGCGCTTATAGGCTGCGGCAGCCACTTACCATCAGGTGGGCCGTATGCTTGTTTGCCAACTTCTAACATAACAAAAATAAAATATCGTAAAATATAAACATAAAACATCTAAATACAATATTAATTGTCGGATACGATATACGATAAAAGGCTCAATACAATAATTGAAAATAAACATTGACGTAACTGCGTAATTCAATGGATATTTGCCTAAACAACCGAGTCTGAATTAACCATCTGAAGTTTTTATATGTATTTTTATGATAGATATAGAAAAACAATCGAATATGTACAAAACTAAAAAGTTAATAAAAAGCAAGAGAGAGGAGTGAAAAGAGAAATCAAGTAAATGGCCATTAATACTCATAGAAATCTTAGGGTACTAGAAGTCACATATCCGCGTAACCTTAATTGTCACGAGTGCTGCGAGAATACTTGAGTATCGTTTATTCACTTTACTTACCTTTGCTGATAAACTATTCGTATTGTATGTGCGGTACAAGCGAATGTAGCAATGTATTGTGAAACAAAGGATACCATCGTGCTCTGCGTATGTTGTAGTGACAGCATAAGTGAGAGATATTTGGGACAATTTTAGCCACTTTTGACATCGGTAGTAAGTTATTTTTGAGAATTATATGAGTATTAAAGTACTTTACTCATTAAGGCCACCCACCCATCATTAAAACCACACACCATACTGCAAAAAATAACTCAAAAATCATTTTGTCGTCAAACAGGAGGTGGATATGGTTATTGCGCCCTTGACTGTGAACCTAAAACGGGAAGAAGTGATTGATTTTAGCAAGCCTTTCCTATCGTTCGATGTGATGTCTGAAGAAAGCACCCCGACGAGTCTTGCGACAATCTTCGGCTTCCTCAATCCCTTATCGAAGGAAATATGGGTAAGATAGTTTGATAATTCATAAAATTACATTTCGTCTGTAGATTTTACGTTTAGACTACCTTCAGTCCGATTAAAATTAGATTTTTGACATTTTTATCCGGACGGTTACGGTTGTAGCGAGCTGGTATTAAGAGTATTAGTGCTGCGAATGAGAGGTAAACACCTGGAATAATGCTAGGAAAAAGACATCTTTAATCGCCGAATTTAGTATTATTCATTTTAATATAGACATGCTGAAAACATCTAATATGTGATAAGTAATAGCCTGGCTCAGAAAAAATGGTTAGTTATAGCCTCATTTATCTTTAATATAGGTTTTTCTTATAAAGTTAGTTAATTAAACCTAGTGTCAGAGTTGTTCAGGTCGCCCGTAGCCCTCTGACTTGACTTATCGACTGTTGTCAAATTATCAACAACTGGGACCGACTTTTTACAAGCCTGCTCTGCCCTCCTAAGCACAGACCAGGCTCGGTTGAAATACCACTATGCGATCACCCACCAAGTGACTGCTGCTCCTAAACTTGCTTAACCTACGGATCGTTTACCGATCAGTGGGTGCCCTCGGCTATGAGTGTCGTTTTAATATAGGAACACTTCGGTTTGAATTTTATAATTTTACCGATACTCTTGTCTTCAAAAACTTCCAATGAGTGACTTAATTACATGCGGGTGTAAAATCGTAATAACAATAACAAAAACCTCAGAATGAATATTTAGATTTTTTTCAACAAACAATAACTGGCTTCATCCCTCAGCGTAAGTAGCGCAGAGAGAGCATATTTTCGAGTTATTACAGTCTTTAGTGGGACTGTCTCGATGTCTATCATAATAAAAAACAGCTTAAATTATGCAAATCTGTTAATCTAATAATGCTTCCGTAAAAACAAGAACATGAAAAAATTTTTTAACGAAGGTTCTAAACTCGTATAAAATATCGGCACAAAAGCGACCAAGTTCGAAAGAAAATATTGAGTAGAGAATATTTAATAGTAATACTTATTGTTTGCTGCTTAGTTTCAAGTCAGAATATTTTTAAAGAACTATTTCATAGCTTGGTAACCATGTAAAGAAACCTAATTGTATCACCACCCGTGAAATATTAATTATTTTTGTTTTATTATTATTGTGTCGTTTTGGTTGTGATAATCAACAGTTGTACAAAAAATAAATATCCCAATCGCAATAGGTATGTCCATAAAATGTGTACAGTTACCTCCATTTCTCCAAGATTCCATCAATCAAATACTGACCAAATAGACAAATTAATGACTAACTTGACATTATAATCTTAAAATAAGACAAAGATTTTTCAAAATCTCTACATTTGAAGGATAAATCGGTAAACAGACAAAAAGTCTGTCAGTCATACAGTCGACGTCTCTTCGCTATTTGAAGTCAGTAAACAAAATAGCAAAACTCACGTCTTTATAATAAACATATGACCATTTAACAATATGAACTCGTTCTTTTTGAACTCGAAGTCCGATATCCCAGTCAACATAATAATAATAATAATAAATAGTTGAAGCAGAACACACCAATTTTACTTTTCGTGTTTTCTCATGTTTTTAATATTTCTAGCTCTGCATCATCGCAAGTGGTATGGGCGTCAGTTTCTGCCTTTACCTGATTGGTAGATTCTCACCTAACGAATGGCGTGTCGTTTCATTTACCGATTCCCAGACAACTGACACCGGCGAAATCGCAACAACGAAGGTATTTTCCAAAACATTTTTTTTTTTAAATGTATAATGTATGTAATTTTATGGCCAAATGCTATGTTTTTACTAAGCGCATAAAACTTATTTCTCAAAGTTGGCTTAGGCTTACAAGCAAGCAATAGAAAGTTTTATTGGTCAGGCAGCATATAATATCTCTTAGCAAAACATTCATCGGAAATTAGGGGTATTGAAGTATTTTTATTATATTATTAATTAAGTTTTTTATTATTCAATTAATCAAATTGTAATTCACAAATCTATTTTCCAATTACATTAAATTACTTCAAATTCATACATGTAATATTACTTTATAAAATATTTATTTTACATAATATTTTTGTTTTATTATTTGTCGTCATGGAAAATAGGAAAATAAATATCGAATAAAAATTGCTAATGAAGAGAGTAACGATTTGATTCAATTTCAGTAAGTGACTGACGACTAGGATTTTGTAGCAGATATAAAAGAATATATATTTACTTATTAACTTACTACTCATTTAAAATATTTATATTTACTTACGTATCAGTAATAACGTTATTAAACTATAGATACAATTTATAGCAAGGAATCAGTTTTTCTGAACGTACATTTAAGTTAAAAGGCGAAAGAGTTTTGTTACAATCCCCAAACTTTAATTCAGCTTTTATAGGCTTAGTATGGCTGTTTGTCTTGAGATATTTTGGCGACTTTATACAAACCTCTTCATTGTTACAGACTACGGTTGTGAATGAATTCAGCTTTTTGAATTCTGTATGGTTCGCGCTAGGCTCTTTTATGCAACAAGGTAGCGATATTCACCCGAGGTCAGTATACGTTTTAATAATAATCAACACTTTGTCAGTCTGGTCGTAAAGGAGAGTTTTACTTGTTATCCATATTCAAGGCGGCGTTTAGAGGTCTGGAGGCCTCGGGGCAGTCGCGCATTCAGTTCCCGCTCGGAGCTTATTTTTATATTGATCATAAAGCCATGTTTTCCGGTCTAGGATGACATCCTAATGGGGTCGTTAAGTGTTTAGCGTGTGTAGCGTTTAATATTTTAAAAAAATGCCAGTCGAGTTTGTCAATGAATAATTTATTGAAGTTGATTATTTTAGTATTTAACAAACATATATAAATATAATTGGGAACAAGAAATATGTTTTTTATTTCCGAAGTCTCTATTGTGGAGGCCCCTATTTTGTGGAGGACCTGAGGCTGTCGCCCCGGTTGCCCCTAAATCCGGCTGTCTCCATATTTAATAAATTACTAGATATTGTTAGTTGAGTTTGAGTTGTAACGGTATATTCGACGTACGATGTGAAAAGGCACGCTGATAGAACCAATATCAAAACAGGTCTGTACAGTCAACACCCGATTAAAAATCGGTCTTGCCATCGTCACGTTACACCCTCAACGGCTATCTTTGGAATAGTGATATCCAGTGTCAGGGGTTGGGAAAAATAAACATGGACAAGGACAAACACACTCAGATCAGAACACATGCCTGTATGATTAATTCAAACATTTGCTTTGCGTTAAAACAATTAACGTCTTCTATACACTTTTATGATTACTTTTTATATTTCGTTTTTATAGTAAAATTATTTTATTATAAAAATAATGGGAGACAAATCAAAATACTATATCTGCACTCAAATTCCGAATTCATCAATACACTCTAAAGCTATATGCTTCACTAAATTAAGTGATCTTCTGGCGTTCGTGAAACTATTAAGATCATAAGCGACCGTGAGATCGTCTTTAGAGGAATCTTCACAAGTTCCTAACTTTCAAATTTCATGACTCAATTCCTGCTATCTAAATGTATGACATAATGTTCATATTTATTTTTTTATTCTTTAAAATTAAAGTTTAAATTTTATAAATAGTAGCGTAGACAAAATTTTAAATTCAGTGTTATTTATTACAGGTCTCTTTCTGGAAGAATCGTGAGTGTGGTTTGGTGTTTTTTTGCACTGATAGTAGTTGCAATCTACACGGCAAATATGGCTTCTGAGTTTACCATGAGTCGCATTCACGAGCCTCTCCATACCTACTCGAGAATGACAACTTGCCCTATGGTATGGTTAACAAAACAATAACTATTACATATTAATACTTCTTAAAATATATTTTACTCATGTCATCATACATTGATTTAGGATTACGTTCGTCGTATCCCGGAACCAACCCCTAAAACTCCGGAAGATTTGTGGATGGGTTTAATTTCAACGGATTCCATTCTGGGCTTCTCTGAGAAAAAGAAACCATGCGAGATGCTGGTATCCGTTACCAAAGCTGGAGTGAAGGATTTCGCCATTGGTTTCCCCAAAGGATCCAAATTACGGTATGCTACCTCCACTATAAAATTGCATTGCGAAATCGTCTCTGCGAATATATTTTAGTTAAATGATGGTCGCGACGCATTGTGAGTTTTGTAATGGCACTTGCGTATATAATAATATATAGACCTACATTTTTAAGTCTCTCATTCTAGGGATGGTGTGAACTTGGCTTTGGAATCTCTTAAAAGTAATGGTGATCTGCAGCAACTTGTGCGCACTTGGTTTATTGATGCTAAATGCTCTATAGATGGCGAGGTATTTCGATGAGATTTTATGATAATTATTTCAGACAATGAGATGGGTTCTTATACATCTTATTTTACAGATTCAGGGTAAAGAGCTATCACTAAGCCAGGTAGCCGGCCTGTTTTACATCCTCATAGGTGGAATGGGTTTTGCACTGTTTGTTGCTTTAATTGAATTTATTCGGCACCGTAAAAAAGAAGCTAAACTGGCGAAAGAAACTATCAGGAAAACTCTTAGAGATGACGCAACTGGTAATAGTGGAGTAAATAACATAACTCCCGAACACGAACACGAGGAACATCTTGATCCAGAGCATTTAGAATGGAATGGATCAGCTTATACTGGGGTGAGATTTGAAACATGTTATTCCTAAAACATTGCTTAAAATGCTTGGATAGTTTGAGTAATATAGATAAATAAATTATGAATGTTATAAATTGGATATCATGCTTTTTTTTGCTTTTATTAATATATTTTTTACAATAACATACAGGTTAATTCTGTTCCTCATATATCATTGCCATGGGAACACACTGTTTGGAGAATTAGGTTTCGTACTCATTGAAAGTATTCTTTCTTCACTGTAATAACTTTATTATTAATAATACTTCTTTCTCTCTCGCTATACAGCAGACCAAACAGATTTTGTTAAAAAAAAGTAATTCATATAGAATATTCATAAATTTTAAACAATATATACGTGACATTAAAAATCCTAAAGTCACATCAAAATAATGATCAAATAAAATATATAATAAGGTCATAATTATTTGACGTTCCCTTTGGTTATGGGTAATATTATAGTTTAACTACCCAAAAGATTATTCGAAAATTAACTTATGGGCTTTCAAATAAAATTACTACAATTTTTTCCCAAAACCTATATGTGTATTAATCAGTAATAACTGGTTGCATCGACATCATTTTAATGAAATTGTAAAGCAAACAATAAGCAAATTGTTTTTGGCTGATTGTGAATACCAATTGATTCTGCTTTAAGTGTTATTACTTTAATTACAAAATGTCATCAAAGAACAAGTCTAACTAATCACATACTGCTTACAGGTAACTCAACTATAAACATTCTATCATCCCCCCATCAAAAATTAGGTGCTGTAGAAAACAAAAAAAAACTTAGTATATAAGTAGTTTTCTATCAATGATCTTAGAAATGTGCTCTCCAGTATTTCACCTCGTCTAACCAAGCAGCAGGTCAGGAGGAGACGTCGTTACATGCCAGTTTCACACCAGTCTGATCCGCGGCCCGGGGCGGCACCTTGCGTCGCACGTCCCATGCTCGCCGAATGTCGAGCCCCATTGATTTATATCAGCTGTAAAACTCATTTGGTCTCTAGTTCTTGTCATTATAATTGACGAACTTCATTTCATCATCAACTGCATACATTTCTTGCAAAGTTGATGATGCTTTTATTTTATACCTTCAATTATATAATTATTAAATTATAGGTACATAGTTTTTAGTAAAATTGGTAATGATATAAGATTACTAACAATTTTGCTTCGTATATTTTAAAATCTAAATCTTAGTTTATATCAGATTTAGCATGACTCTTAACGTCAACGTGGACTTAACTTTAATCAACAATATAGCCACATTATAAAATGGATGTCTCACTTTTAACGTAATATATAGATTCACCCGCATTCCAAAATCATCGGATCTTACATAGTAGTTATTATCAGGGTCTATTAAAATTACGTGTTTAGTATTAAACTTCAATTAGTAAAAAAATATTTGTGTAATGATCCGTAATTTTAGATAGTTGAGATAAGCTTAAATTAAAAATACTATCGTATATTCAGATTTGATTTTAAATTGATATGATTATTTCCGTCAACAGTCGTTTTCTTTTTGCCCGATGTGAGATGAATGTGATTCCTTCTTCATAGAATTAATTTAATTTAATTGTATCTTTAAAAACCCGTAACTATTTTGTTTATTACCGTTGGTTTGTTGGCGTTAATTTTTTTCAAAATTTTATTAATGTTGAATACATTACATAAACCCCCGTGTGATAGGTAAAAATATGAATTTTATCATTAGGATAGAAAAATTTTAATGCTTTAGAATCTTAAGACGAGTATTTCAAAGAATCTAATTGTTGATGTTAGTTGATAATAGAATAAGATTTTTAGATGTAATTTTCAATATCATTATATTAATTTTTTATTCAAAATAAGTATTTACAGTCATTAAGAAACGTATGAATTTTTTATTTTGTTATTCAATATTAAACTGTTTTTTGTCAAGAATTATTTATTTAAAATGTTTGTTGTCTATTTCGAATGTCTGTTTATATTTTTCTAGATTCTTACTTTATAAACTTCCTAACATTGTATATATTAATTCCTATTTAAGATTTTTCTAATATTGATATACTGTAAGAAAAATTTGCCAAAGGCACATAAGAAACTCATATCAGAGAATATAATAATATTGTAAAACTCTTCTCGATCAGAGCAAATTGAATTTTCTCGGCCCTATTAAAGCTAACTTCAGTTCTAGCCAGTTGTCAAACTACACTACAGTACCTCTCATAGCCATTAAATGTTATTATTATTAAGCTTCCGTCCTACAAAAGCTTTTGTCGAAACAGTTTTAATGCAGAAAATAGTAATTTGTAAATTCATTCTATTTTATGTATGTATTGTCAATTTCCTTTTTGAAATATTAAGGAATTGAAAAGCTTTTTAAGCTTTTATTATGAAGATGAAAAAATATAATTTTCCAGCAAAGCCTAGTAGTCAATACAATTTTGCGATAAGTTAAACTTTGTAAAATATGATTAGCGAAAAGATACGTAAATTGCCGGTGGTAAATTTTTTTATAAACATACTGAGAAAAAATTAAATAAACTTATGAGGCCAAGCGGCAAACATAAAATCGAGCTCTGTGATCGATTTAATGCGAATGAAGTGCCAAATTTAAAATTGTAAGCAGGTGGTTAATATTTATTGATAGAAGGGTCATTAATGATAAGTGAAAGAAAGGATAAAAATATAATACACGTGCGGTCGCGTCCGTCCGTCACAAGAAGGCTGAAATTTAACTAATCGATTGGAAAACGTTACCTTTAATAATTTAATTTAAAAAAATATTCGTGATACAATTACACTCATTATTATAAATAATTAAATTTAGATTTATATTATTTATAATAATATCAGTACAGTGTGATATTGCAATAGATTTTGCACTGACAGTATTGTATCACGATTGTATAATTTTTAATTGTAAAAAAATTGTATTTTGTTTATTAAATTAAAAATTTTAAAGCCTTAATAATATAAAGAACAAAGATGAAATTAAAAAGAAACGCACTGACACTATAGCGGCCGCACAGCTTCGCGAGCATTTATCGAGATATATTCTTCTCAAATGCTTTAAAAAAATCCGCATTTTACTTTATATAAAACCTAGAATACACAGCATCAGCTGTTAAACTATCCTACCTTCATTATTTATCATAGATATATATTAAATATTATCTATTATTAAGTTTAACGTTATTCTTCAAATGACTGATTTACATAATCGTTTCATGAAATAGTCTTTAGAATTAAGACATACTATATTTTAATATGTTAACTATTGTTAGATGTAAGGGAATGAAATATTTACGTCTGGTTTTTACGGATACGCAGTAAACAGTAGTACGTGTGAGCGCACTTGATCGTTTACAAATTATGAACTAACATTATTATAATATTTATATATGTTATAATAATATATCTATCATAATTTAAAAACGAAAATAATTTCAACTGGTTTTGTATGCCATGTTGGAAGCGTCTATGCTACGGTGACCGCTGACCGTCAGATGAATCGAGTGTCGCTCACTGTACACGGAAATTGGTTTATCAGATAATTAAACCTATGTATGTGTAATAGATGTGTTTAATGAAACATATTTATAGTATTAAGATTATAATTGTAACCGAAAATCAAAGCATCAGTGTTTGTTATTATAAATGAATAAAAATTATAAAAAGTATGTTATGTATTTTATTCTTCCCGAAATTTTGATTCTTCTTATTACTACAATTTTATACTATTTTGTACACAGAGCGATTGCCATGTGCCTCTGCGATCTTAAGGGTGAAACAGTATATCATTGAATAAAAGCAAATTACCTATACAAGAGCTAACCATTATTACCAGATGTTACATGAAACACTGTGGGGAAACTCACAAGGGCAAACTCCGCGACTACAACAGAATTTTTTTTAAGATCAATACAAATATCTCTCAATCGAAAATGCGGCTGTCAAGGCTCAAGGCAGGCTCGCTACCAATTCGGCGCAACCGTAAATAAACTAAAATACTTTTTGGATAGATCTTTCTTAAACACTAAATATTACTTTTGATAAAAATACCACTGAGTTTTGAGCCGTACCCCGAATATAACTAATATAACTATAGTTAGAAACTTATTAATTAACTTTAATTGTTGAAACTTAAATGAATACAAAAATATATTAAGTTTTAAATCCATCATTGTGATAGGGTTTAATAAATTGCTAGATGGTAAATCTTTAAATCTGGGATGTTAAGCTCTTACATCATTTGTAGTAGGCAAGAAAGGAAGCAAGGATCGCTTTTTCCTCAATGTCATAAATCAGAAAGCGGCAGATGGTTTTGACCTAAACCATTATTACTGCTCCTAGCTAAGAATGATTATTTCTCACACTTTTGGGAACATAAAATTATTACATTGGTGACAGTTATTTTTAGAAATATTAAGATTGTCAAGCAAAACAATTGACTTACACTTTGCAACAGCTTTAAATTATAGCTTACAATTTCCAGTCTTAAATAGAAAAATAAGGAATATGCTGTTCATGTTACAATAGAACAAATTATTTTATGCTGGGTATTTCTCTTATGAGCTGAGATGACTCAGTGGTTAAAACATTGTAACCGAAGGTCTTGCTTAATGGTGAAAGAAAATTTGAAAAAAAACCTGCATGCAGTAGAAGAAATTCTAAGACACGTATATCCGGCAATATATTAGTAGAGCCATGTTTCTCTCAGCACAAACAAGCCGGCTCGACCGGGAAGGTAGTCTCACAGAACATTGGCTTAAGGTAACAGAATACTATTGCGTTTAGTGCGACAAATGAGAGCGCTAAAATGTACTCAATTGTATAGCTTTCATATTATAAAATTGCATTAGATATTTGAATTTAGAAATATAAATATCACCTTCACCTGGAAGGTATTATTTTAATCTCGCGCCATGGCAAACCGAGTGCGGAATTACTGAGAAACCTAGTAACGACTTAAGTTTTTTAGCACAACTTTTAATTTGTGTTACATTATCAGTCACCTGTACATCCTCACATATTAAAATCTTAGCCAAATATTATCTATGAAGCTTTAACTATCACTAAATATTACAAAAGAAAGCCATCCGCTACGATTATCAGTCTAATAATAATTAAAGAAAAAAGACAGCTAAAGACATCTAGAAAAAAAAAATTGGATATCAGTTACGATATTATAACTACAATTCTATTGTAAGCAGTTTTTTTTATTTTATAAAAACAAAACATAATTATTGCACGCCTATAAATACGACGCCTAGGTATAGTACACTTATATGTATAGATCGCATTTTTTGTAGCTAACTCGGTAGACAACAGTTTAGTAATAATAATAATGCAGACATATGTAGAAAATGTAATAGTAGCTCAGAGACCATACAACACATTACGGGAGCCTGCAAATCGATAGCCCAAACTGACTACAAATTGAGACACGATCAGGTTGCCATAATAATACACCAGAAACTTGCTGCAAAATACAAATTAAACTCAGACACAACAACAACGCCTTATTCCTGTTCTAGAAAATGCTAACCACAAGCTGTATTTCGACCGAGCCATCTTAACTGACAAAACAGTGTATTATAATAGACCGAACATTACCCTGGTTGAGAAAATAAATAAAACTGCTTACGTTATAGATATTACCATTCCAAACACCCACAACTTACGCAATTTCTGAAAAACTCACAAAATATGTTGATCTCAAGGCACCCGCATGTGGCAATTACAGAAAGTCTACGAAGTCCCTATAGTCTTATCTAACTACCGGTGTATTATAAGGAATTTCACAATTCATACATCCCTTAAATCTGCCACATATTTACAACTGCAGAACGCAGTTATCTATACTAATTATAAAGAGGAAAACTTTGTTTGTTTGTTTGTTTGATTGTAATGAATAGGCTCAAAAACGACTGGACCGTTTTTAAAAATTCTTTCACCATTTGAAAGCTACATTATCCACGAGTAAAATAAAAAAAAAATGACAGAAAATATTAAATATAAAGTAAATTTTGATTTTAACAGTAAATACCAGGTTTGTATGGAATCGACGGGTAGGGAAGTTCGTATGGAAAAAAACTTGAGAGGTGTCTAGGGAAGGAACGAAGTTCCTTTCGATTAATTAGTAAAGGAATTGTAATATTTTTTTTAAAGTTATAATAATATTTTTTTAATTTATTATTTATTATGTACAAAAACAAATCAACAAAAATAATCGTCGCGACACCACACTGTTCAAAACAAATAGAAAGACGAAACGAAAATAACTGGCTTGCTTTCTATGAGAGAGAGAGACAGACAGAGAAACACGCGCACGCCGCACGGCTTACAACTATAGCAAAAGTGTCGTGACAACTTTTCGTAAGAATTTTTTCCGTCTAGCCCCCTTTCACAACGCGCGATAAGGAACTTCATTCCAAAATTGTATTACTTAATGTTAGTATACAGGTAGATAGTTTATAAGTGGAAGAACCAAGAACGGCAACTCCTACGGTAACGGGATAAACGGAACAATTTACTATGCACCCGGGCGAAGTCGGGGCGGGTCGCTAGTTTTAAATACTTTCAGGATTGTGAGAAAATTCATCGACCATCAATTTAGTTTCGACCCCAACAAACAACCATTTGGCTTAGGCCCGTGCCGTCGATGTATACCGGTCTAATTACGGTCCGGCTATGAAAATATAAGATCCATTCAGATTCAGTCCAATTAAATCAAAAATATATATATCAAGCTCTATATTTATGTCTATAAAGCTCTTAAAGCTCTCGTTATGATACGAATCGAGCCAACATTTTTTTAATAACTTACTATAACTATTCGTAAAAATGAAATGAAATAAAATAAATAAAATAAATATTGTATGTAATAAAATAATATGTATTGTGTATGTCATAAAATAAATATTGTTTCTCAACGTAAAAATACTTTGTAATAAAATAAATTATTAAATGAAACAAAAAACCCAACTGCATTAATAATAATTCCTAAAAAGCTAAAAACAAGCTCTATAATGACTACTATAATATAAATATTTCTTTAATGTTAGTAAAGGTACTGCAGACGGGGACAAGCATTGAAATAAAACATAATTATTATATTTTTCCGTAATTTAAGCACTTCCCTTTAAACTCCATCATCAATTTACAAATTGATTGATCAGCTTGTCCCCGTCTGCAGTACCTTTACTAACATTAAAGAAATATTTATATTATAGTAGTCATTATAGAGCTTGTTTTTAGCTTTTAGGAATTATTATTAATGCAGTTGGGTTTTTTGTTTCATTTAATAATTTATTTTATTTAAAACTTTTTAGTTATATAATTAATAACTGATTAGGTATATATATATATACAAGGAGAAGACGTGAATTACTTATAAACGCGAAGCCTAAACCCTTCACCCTAAAAAGCTATTTTTTTGGTGTTGCTTTTAAAACGTAAACGGGCACTAAGAAAGTTTTTTTTTTAAATTTAACCCTCAAGGGGTTAAAAAGGAGTTAAAAGTTTTGTTGGAAGTTAATCATTTCACATTGTTTTTGGGGAACTATTAACACATTTCCTTCAATCCTGCCCCTGAAGGTGTAAAGCTTTATTTGAAAAAGAAAGGATTTGTTCCTCCAAATTTAACGCAGCGAAGCCGTGGGCAGAAGCTAGTTATAAGTAATATAACTTAGCTCTCTGCACTATGCAGGTCTAACTAGAATGTCGCTTATATTTTTGGCAAGTTCTATCCCACAAGCTTGTAACTTATTTCGAGCTAGCATCTGCCCGCGACTTCGTCCGCGGTGACTTTAGAATTGGCTCTAGAGACAAATTAACCATTTGTAAGTAAATAATCACTACATAGTATAAAACAAATTCGCTCTCTCTGTCCCTATGTATGCTTATATCTTTAAAACTACCCAACGGATTTTGATGCGGTTTTTAATAGATAGAGTGATTGAAGAGGAAGGTTTATATGTATTATAACATCCATAAAATAGTGGAGAAAAAAAGTGTTATTTTTGAGGTTTCTAATGTGATGTCGTAAATAATTACATTTAACGCGTGCGAGCCACGGATAGTAATGAATAAATCAAAACTACTGGATCGATTTTAATCATTTTTTTAGTAAATGACATAGGCTATATATTTTATACCCATGCGAAGCCGGAGCGGGCCGCTAATATTTCATAAGACTAAGATAAAAAGGTTCTGTAGAGTGTTTTTGATAATCCCATGAGAACCTAACATTTTTTAGGAATAAAAAGTATTTTATGTCTTAATCCAGATTACAATCTTTGTATGTGCTAAGTTACATTCCAATCCGTCAAATCGTTAATGTGATGTGTGATTGAGTAAACATAACTAAACATTTTTGCAGTACGTTTTTTGATAATGCCGATGGAACCTACCATTTTTTCTGGTATCAAATGTGTTAATTCAGGGTGTGTTAATTCAATATAAGCTCTCTGTGTGCTAAATTTCATCCCAATTCGATCAGCAGCTTTTGCGTGAACAGGCTAAACTACTTTCTTACTCCTCTCTCATACTTGGCTCACGTTGTCGTCAAGATTGCAATAATTATTGATGGAGTGAACGCATTTTTACGAAACAAAACTGAATGTTACTCGAAAATACGCTTTATCATTTCTTTGCTGACTTTGAAGTTGAAAATTGCAGTTTTGCAGCATTGCATCAGAGGATAAGGAGTGCGGAGAGCCGACAAACAGGCAGACATTTGCAAAAAATATAAATATATGATATTTCATCATTTAGTTTTTAGTTCCGAGTAACATTTTTTATAAGAATCTGAGATGTAGGTACAGACACTTAAAATTTATATTTTTCTTACATTAAACAAATTACATGACTAGGAATCGAAAAATACTTTTATTATAATATATTATGCTTATTCCTATATTTTATTACTTAATTATTTATTAATTGTACAATACATTGAATAACATTATATATTATAATAGTTTGCGTTTTAGAACTTTAATTATTTTATCAGATTTTCGCTATGAGCGAATTGTGATATTCCGCTGTGAATATCTTTGCTTCTGCGAAACCCATGTTAAAATAATGTAGCCTATGTCACTCTCACAACCGAGACGAATCTAATGATACCCTATAAGTCGACGTACGTTCAAGGGTTTAGCCTGTAGAGCGTCACAAAGAAATAGACATACATACATACATACATACATACATACATACATACATACATACATACATACATACATACATACGCTCGAAAAACATTACCCTCTGGCAGTCGGGTAAAAACGTCAGATTCTGCCAACGGCTCCTAGTGGGTGTCTCCACCGTGCCTCGGAGAGCACGTGTAGCTGTGGGTCCTGGTTGTTATCATAACATTTGATAATAACTGTTGACTCTTGATAGGGAATTTGTTCTTATCCAATGCGTTACTGGTTCCCCCATAAGGTTGTGGAGGTCAGATGGCAATCGCTGTGTAAAAATACTAAACTAATAAACCCGTCGAAATGTCAGTCTGGGACCGACAGCATAACGTGCTCTCCGAGGCAAATTCACAAGCATATATAGATACAGATAGCAACAGAGCAGCAATTCATTAAAGTCACTAAACACTATTCGACACCAGGACATAACCTTCGACACAAAAGCGATCCCACTAAACGTGGATCCGCAATAACGACCACCAATTAAACGGCTAATCAAACAAAATTTATCGCCCTCGCTCGGATTACACATTTATCGGATTACACGGGCGACGACACGAGTATTACTGATGAAAATAAAATTTCAATTATAAAAGCAAAATTACGCTGTAACGTTACGCAATGCACGTAATTACAAGATCGTAAAGAGCTATCTATCTTGATTGCTACGGATTCTGCTCAGAGAGTTGTAATAAATTAGATGTTAATCAGCAAGGGAAAATCTTTGGCCAATAATGTACCGTGTGTAGTAAGTACGATTTTTGTTATCCGGGATCTCACGTGACTCCGTCTGAGCCCCGAAATCCTTTGTCGGGCGTCGTTTTCATTCCGTACTGTTTGCGGACCGACTGACACTGGTTTAAGTTGCTTTGTGAATCTACATAATACGTTGCGATATATTTAATGTTTTCCAAGTTGTTGAACTTAATATATTTATATATTAACTTATATAATTTATTTATTTATTTTCCAATTTCAGAGTAATGTTCAAATGTCGTTTATAAGCAAAACATAATACGAAAAAAACCTCGTAAAGCTGAAAATAAAAAGTTGAAATATACAATTCAATACTTAGTCAAGGGTTTTACTACAAAGCTTTACAAATAAGTATTAAATTAAAGAGAAGTTTATCATTAGCCACCTCGACTACTTGGTTACTTTTACTTAAATTTTACTCTATCATTTTAATGTCAAACAGGACTGTATTGCGCAGAAAGTCAAATATCTGCAAATTTATACAAATAAATAAAAATTAAGTGACTCAAATAACAGAATTTTACTGAATACATATGAAAATATATACGGCACTTTTAACAAAGAACCAAATTTTTATTAGTCTGTGCCTGCTAATTTCCAAATTGGTTGGACTGATTCAAACAGGAATTTCACTAGCAGATACTTAGTTTTAGCCTTTATTTTAGATTTTGGGTTTCCCACACACTAAAAACTAATCAACTAAAAATACGATACAAACAGACAAAGCGGACTTTATTACTCAATAAAGTCCGCTGTCATAGATCTGTAGATACAAAAAAAATATCCTAATAAAATAAAATGTATTAGATAACTTGTAGTGTGACTAAGTGACACATTTCTGAATATCGTTCTCATTTTAATCATTCCGTAATGGAATGAGCTTATTATTTATTAATAAAGCGGAAAATGCAGTCCATTTCCCTTTATTTTTTTCCTACTAACAAATTGATTAAAATGTTAACTCGATTGCTTGCTTCGTTTGGTACAAAGAGAATAATTGATTCCATTCCATGGTTAAACTTACACTGAAAAGAACTGATAATTAAAGAAAATAACGACAATTATAAAATGACGTTTTTCTTTTTTATCAACCTTTATCAGATAACAGTTTATATTATATTGTTATCAACGATCGTTTTTAGGGTTCCGTAGCCAAATGGCAAAAACGAAACCCTTATAGTTTCGTCATGTCCATCTGTCCGTCCGTCCGTATGTCACAGTCATTTTACTCGGAGACTATTGGCTCTTTCTATACGAAATTTACTAAATGGTTGTATTCTATGAACCGCACAACGATTCTGTAATGAAATTCTAAAATATATAAGAATTAAGGGTAGCAGTCCATACATGTAACTGAATGTTAAAAAAAAAATTTAAACGTATGTCAACGTGTAAGATATCTTTGGATAGGTCTTTCAAAATGATAAGGAGGTTTGATTCTGACTTCTTTCATTAAGTCTGTGGTTGTTGAGATATTAGCTCCGAAAGTCATTAAAACTGTGTTCCCTCCCCCCTCTAACTTTTGAACTATGGAATTTAAAATTCTGGAAAAATTTGAGTTTGTAGAACATCAAATAAAATTTTAACCACATTTAGTTTGAAGAAGATGGGTCTACAAATTTAGGAGATATATTAGTTTTTCCCATAACTTTATTTTTCATATAACTTTTAATAATTAGTATGAAATTACCAACTTATTTTTGCAGTGACTTTTAATTCGTTATTATTTTAAAGGCCTTAAGATTCTTCATAACCTAGCTGAGGAACCATTTAGTTTCAACTGGGCGTGGTCCACAACGTACTTGACTGCTAATTTATTAATTTTTAATAGGTAAAAAGCTACCGATAATAAATAATAATAAATAAACGCTACACAATCAACTGCCCCCATTAGGATAGTTATATCCTGTTTCGGGGTCCGGAAACATACACAATGACAAGGACAAACACACCCAGACCGCAAAACATGCCTATATGGTTAAAATAAAAATCTGCTCAGACTGGGAATCGAACCCGTGATCTGTGGCTCTTAAGGTAGGATCGCTACCGGTTCGCCTCAAAGTCAAATTAAAAAACATCACCCCTAGCCATTAAATTATGAATCTCAAACTAATGCATTCATTTATCATAGAGTGGACAGTCAGCTAGACTTCGCTGAGCGTCATTCACGAAGACTACAGTTTATTAATCCCTACTAATATTAAAAATGCGACAGTAACTCTCTCTGTCTGTTACGCTTTCAACCCTTAACCACTGAAGCTATTTTTATGAAATTTGATAAAATGATAGACTAGGCCTTGATATATAAGCTACTTTCTATTGCAAAAAGGGTTGACATAGGATGAAAATTGCAAGGCTATTAAAAATCGTTATTCACGCAAGTAAGTCCCCGAAAGGGAAAGTTATAAATGAACGCAAATAAGCAATACCATGTCAACCCACAAAATTGAAAAAACTGAGTTACATATGCAGAAGTGTTGGTAAATGGCTGAAGCAGATTTTTCTTTAATATTAGGAAGGTTTTAAGTTTTAAAACTTCTAAAAAGCCTTTTTTTAATCATGCAATTTATGTATTATTTTAAATGTTTTGAGTTATATTATATACGAAATATGCAGTTTGTGTACTTATTTTATGTGAAAATAAGTAAAATAACTTACATACGTCTTTAAATTATCAAAAACTTGACCAATACATACAAAAAAAATCATATAAAGCAATTGTTCAAAACTTTCAAACACGTTTTTCTCGAAATAACATACGTGTGGGTTGACATAGTATTACTTATTTGCGTCCAAATAATGGTAACATGGTCCGGAACACAGTAATACCTAAGCACTATTACTTGGCGGCAGAATATTTGACACTGCGGTGGTACCTACCTAATGTGAGTGCAATCAGCACTGGTGGAATAATCTCTGCAGTGACAGAGATTATCTCAACAGCGGGCGATGGGGTCGTCATGTCCCGACGCTGGTGAACACGTGTCTCTGTATTTTCTAAAATTATATTATCTGAAAAATCATTATTCACGCAGGCGATACACTATAGATAATCATAAGTATTAATACAATATATTAACTAATATGCACGTGCAAGTTTTCATAGCAAAGCTGAAGTTTGTTAATTAATATTGTCGCTACCGAAACGGGTAATTATTGCTTTGCCGGACCCTGGTTGAGGTTTATCCCCGTTGTTTGCAATTGTTTGCAATTTAGAATTATTAATCGCTTGTATCACTAAAAGAAATTAACTTTATTTTACTTTACTTTATAAGTAGTAGCGCCATGCTCCAGCACAAATGAGCCACCTTGACCAGGGAATTACTGCCCTCTTACAGAAAAATCGTAAAGTAACAGTATTAAAATTGTTGCGTTTTGTGCAATGAGTGAGGACGACGGTGGCTCTTTACTCTTTAGGATGGCAACACTCATAAAAATACTTCAAGTATCGCAAGCATTCATAGGTTGCGATGACTGCTTATGACAAAAAATTGCCACTGACAAAAAAATAGTATATATGTAAATAGTAATATTGCACTGTATTAAAAAAATTCTACCACAGAAAATACAGAGAGATCGAAAGGCAACGTATGCAAAAGATGTTTATAGTATAGATCAGATTTACTGGAGTGCTAAAAGAGGAAACTGCTCATAATCATAATAAATTCAGGAATAAAAATATCTCTGAATAAATAATAACTCTGATTAATTTGTTTAATAGTTCTATCAACAAACTATGAATATAACAACTCAATCCAAACTCTAATACCGACTAAATTTTAGGAAATTTATACAAAGTTTGCTTTGGTAAAAAAGTAACTTTTAATTAGTGTTTGGATTTGAAACGGCGTGTACCAAATATCAATAATATCTTCATATGCTAATTTTTGCTTTATCCTTTAAATTTTATTTTATATTCTATTTCATAATATAACTTTGATATTCGTCATAATAGTATAAAATCAGTGTCGCTCATAACGAGGTTTCTTGAGTATCTTTAGTATATTATATACCCACTTGGACTAACTGGCAGCTGAAAGACTAAGAAAATATTACTTTTTATATTTTTTATAGTTTTGAAATACCTTAACAAAGTTTGGAACAACATTATCTCGTATATTATCTAGTATTAATACAGAATAGATAAAATGTGAAAAGGCTGTGATTCTCAAACAAGGCGACAGCCTGTGACTTGGGAACCAAAGTTGTGTATTTTTTTAACAATCGTCTCTATAAGGGAATTTTTAACAAACAAGAATGCGTCAAATTTAAGTAACAAAAAAACAATGTTTAAAAAAATTAAAAACTTAACGCCTTAGTTAAGCTTTTCGCGGAATGCAATTGGAGCATCTTGAACACAGATTTCGAAACTGTTGGGATACCCTCTGTCACAACAGAGATTATTCCACCAGTGCAATCAGTCACACTGGTGGTAGGTCTTTTGTTGCAAGAGGCCGGCTAGGTAGGTACCACCGCAGTGTCCAATATTCTGCCGCCAAATAGTAGTGTTTAGGCACTACTGTGTTCCGGTTTGAAGGGCACTGTACGCTAGTGAAATTACTGGGCGAACGAGATTTAAGAACTAATATCTCGAGGTTGGCAACGCGTGAGTGGCACCTACTAATGGTGCTGCAAGCGCTCATAGGCTGCGGCAGCCACTTACCATCAGGTGGGCCGTATGCTTGTTTGCCAACTTCTAACATAAAAAAAAAAAAAAACTGATAAGAACGGATAATAGTGGAGATACAATTAGCATCGTCCATTTCTTCCTTTGGCTTTGAGACGGTCACAAAGAACTTTATATGACGTAGCGTAGCGGTAGCGAACCTGCCTTAAGCGCCACTGGTCACTGGTTTGATATCCGCTCGGAACCGATGTTTGTATTGATCATACAGGCATGTGCTCCGATTTGGGTGTCTGTGTTTGTCCTTGTATATATTGTATATGATCCCGGATCCACGGACACAGGATATCACTATCTTAATGGAGCATTCGGAAGGAAAAAGAAGGAAATAGTTCGACAATATAAAAGAATGGCCCGACATAAATACTCTGATATAAAATCATTAGCGCAAGATCGCAGACGTTTTCTCCTGCTGACCGCCGAGCTTCAGTTTGAAGATGGCATTAGATGATGATTATGAATGAGGTCTGTTGAGTGTTTAGCATTTATTTATTATTATTTAGTGTTTTGTGTAAACTACTTTGACGTATAAGCGTATTTAACTAAATTTCTAAATTTCTATTTACCATTTACTATACGACTTACGTATTTCTAAAAGCAGCACTTGACGAAAACTCAGTTTGAAACAAACTCATAATTATACTTGGTTCAAAGGGTTGGAATGCTTTTATCATTTTAAGTGTTCCGTGTAAGCACTGTGCTCCCTCGACCAACTATAAAGCTATTTGAGAATGCAGGATAAATAAATTTTCATAATTAATTAATTTATGAATTGAGAATCTGTGTCCGTTCATTTCAAAGGAAGATCTTTCTAGACTTATTTTAGAATATTCATTGTGCAACATTTGAGTATTTCAGAAACACAAAGTATACAGTCCGTAAGTTATGTGTTATATTGAAAAACCGCCGTAGATCATATACATTATATAAGTGATTTTTCTTTATTGCAGGGAACCCTAATTCTTTATCTAAAATAGAAGTGGCCTATATTACTTCTTATTATATTAGCTAACTGCCATTGAAACTCCCTTTAGAATCAGTGTAGCCGTTTCAGAGATTAACAACAAATAGACAAGCAGGCAAACACAAAAGTTTTAAATTTGTTTTTTTTTTCATTCCCTTATTATACTTTCATATGCATTTCATAGTCAATAATTTGAAATTACAAACAGACACTTCAATTTTATTTGTATGGATAAACATCTTTTGATTATTATATTCATGAAGATCCGAGTGACACGACCAACATAATATATGTATGTATAGACTTACTTACGTGACCAACACTAAGATTTGTTCGCTCTCTCTCTCTCACTCTCTCTATCTTTTCTTTTTTTCGGTTACTATCCAGACTTCAATGCTGTACATTAGACCTGGTCGAGTAATGATCTTACAACATACACAATACCCTTGAGTTTAACAGGCTCCAAAATGTGACACCAGTCACTTCACGCCATTTTAGCCACGCTGCAGCTATCCGATGCTGAACGTCCCATTCCACGTTCTCAACACTGTGAATACCTTTTCAGTTCACTTTCATATAATATACTAACTCCTGCCAGCGGCTGCGCACGCGTCAATAACGAATTTAATAAAATCTTTGAACCCTCATTTCACCCCTAAAGGGAGTGTAATTTAAGAAAATGTTAAAACGCGTGTTTTTTATTAAACAACACCAGTAAAAAAAGGAGATAAAAATCTTTCTAAGTCCAAGGGTTTAGGCTGGGCGTTGATATGCCAGTCAGGTTATCTGCTTTTATGTGTAGAGATGCAATCGGATTGAGTTTTCAGACATGTGTCAAAATAAAATGTTAGCGCGACTTGGCGGGGGCACTGCCGTGCCCCCAGATCAAAAGGTAAGGCATTTTATATGTATAGATTAATAAGTTGTTAATACGTAATCTCGATAAAATGATTTTATAATTAATTGAACATGCAATTACGATAATAAAGTCAATACAGCTGCCTTTACTTGACCCGTTTGCGTATGAGGTACATACATAAATTATATTACCTTTTTAGAGTTCCGTAGCCGTATAGGAAAAACGATACTATTATAATTTTGGTGAAACAAACATTCTCAAACAAAAAGCTAAGAAGCACCAATTTTTAATTACGGTTATTCATAAGATGGGTGGCAGTGGGGTATACTGAATTTTAAACATTGATCGCTTGTTTTGTAAACAATCTTTGAAGAGTATAAAAATGTTTATAAATTTGGCATATTAAACGATAAAACTTCTAAAAACTCAGTTTATCGCTCAGAAGACGACATGCAAATGAGGCTACTTCAAAAATTAGATTATTACAATTTCGGACACGTTTCTAAATTTACCTTTTAACTGCCGTTTCATATTTTTATAACATCTGCACCTAAAATTTTCATTTGAAAATAACATAAAGGAATGGATAAAATTCTTAGTTTAGACAATTTTGTTGATTCAGATCACGCAGATAATTTATCACAGTTCTAAATTATGGAGACTTATTACTTGGTTTAGCTGCTAGTTCGTGTATGTAGCTGTAAATGGCCAAACCCTTGCAGCATTCGCAAATAAGATTATAGAAAAACAATCTGTTTTTTTTTTCCTATTATTATTCACGGTATTTTATTTACCCAGGATCTGCTTGTACTCTTATGTGGATTCGATAGGTTATCAGTTTTTACAGAGTTCGATTGCCATCTGACCTCCGCAACCCTGAGGTCGAACCAGTAACTCATTGGATAAGAGCAATTTACTTATCAAGAATTATCGATTATTATCAAATGTTATGTGATAACATCCGGCGGCGATAGCTTAAGGTGCTCTCCGATGCATGGGTCCCCAAGGAACGAAAAAGATATTTGTAAGATCAATGCAAACATCTGCACAAGCGACAATCGAAACCGCAACCGTCGAGGCTAAAGGCGGACTCGCTACCCACAACGCCATATATATCCTTTGTAACTGTGCATTGCGGTTTGCAATTAATTAATAATAACCTTTAACACCAGTAATTAGTACACGATACTCATATACGATAGTCTATACGTTATGTGTATTGATACCAATATGCGAATGACGTAATAACGTCAAGATCTACCACATTCAGGGCATAGCTATAAATGAAAACATGGTAAAATTGCACTTGATATATTGATATATATATATATATCAATATTCCCATATTTTTTATGTTACAAGTTGGCAAACAAGCATACGGCCCACCTGATGGTAAGTGGGCACCGTAGCCTATGAGCGCTTGCAGCACCATTAGTAGGTGCCACTCACGCGTTGCCAACCTCGAGATATTAGTTCTTAAATCTCCTCTGCCCAGTAATTTCACTAGCATACAGTGCCCTTCAAACCGGAACACAGTAATGCCTAAGCACTACTATTTGGCGGCATAATATTTGACACTGCGGTGGTACCTACCTAGCCGGCCTCTTACAACAAAAGATCTACCACCAGTGTGACTGATTGCACTAGTGGAATAATCTCTGCTGTGATAGAGGCTATCCCAACAGCGGGCGATGGGGTCGTCACGTCCTGACGCCGGGAAAATAATTTCATCATGTCCGTCTATTCTTCCGTATGTCACAATCATTTTACTCGGAGACTATTGATATATCTATAAGAATCTGTTATATGAGTGTTTTCCATGAACACAATTTTGTAGTGAAATTCTAAAGTATATAAAAACTAAGCTTCTATACATGTATCTGAAGGTTGAAAAAAAGGGTTCAATGGTATTTATTTATTTATTTTTATTTATTTATTTATTTAATTATTACAAGAAAACAGTTACAAAAGATACATAATATAATGGTGAATACAGAAAGCGGGACACAGTTGCATTGATTGGACGTCTGAGACTGAACTAGAAATGAATCTGTATCTCAGTCTTCAGCGCTCTTCCAAACTAAACATAGTCGAATATTACATTACTATATTATGAATTTTGTTTTAATATGTACGGCAACCTGAGAGGTATTTTTGGATATTGGATTAAGGAATATTCTTTCTTATCAAGCTGCGGAACCTTTTAGTTTCCACTCTGCGTGGTCCACAACGCACTTGACTGGTAATTATTTACACTTGTCCATCTTGTGGCATAAAAAAGCTTACCCGATGACGTTCCAAGCCTAGGTCGGCGCAAGACGTGCCAATGAGACTAATTCAAATACAATCCTGCGTTACTGATTTACCACTGGTGACGCCATTAGCTGCAAAAACGGAACCCTTACGATGTCCGTCTGTCCGTCTGTTCATCCGTCCGTCCCTATGTCACAGTCATTTTACTCGGAAACTATTGGCTCTATCTATACGAAATTATTCTATGTTGTAGTTCACGTCCCACGAATCAGTACATTTATGCTATTATAAGACGCCTCTACTAACTGTAATTGCAAGAATTCAAGTTTAAATAAGATTTTTATACTCACAAATGAGATAAACCAAAAGAATTTCATAATTGAACGCTTCTGTATTTAAAGCCAAAGAAAAATACTCAATTCATCATAAGTTGTAAATTCATTTACTTTCAGGCAAGAAATAAAAGCTATTCCAAAGTTTCGCTGCATTAAAATTGTGCCTCCAGCTTTTTCAATTCAAGTTTTGTCGAGAACAATCTGCAGTAAAATAATCGTGGTTTTAATAATTTAATAATTACTTAAAGAATTATTAATGAGGTGAGTAAGTTTCAGTAATTGCACCTGGCACGTTTCTAGCTAAGGTATTGCTTTTATTAAAATAACGCACCAGTACCGCTTGAAAAAAATATATAATATATGTTTTATTTATCTTACTAAGCTGGTTAGCATGCATACGGCCCATATAATAGTAACTAGTTGCCGTAGCCTTTGAGCGCTTGCAAAACCATTGGTAGGTGTCATTGACATGTAGCCAACCTAGATATATTGGTTCTTAAATCTCCATTGCCCAATAATTTCACTATCCTACAGTGCCCTTCAAACAGGAACACAGTAATGCCTAAGACACTACTTCTTGGCGGTAGAATATTTGACACTGCAGTGGTAGCTAGCTAACTGGCCTCTTGGAACCCCCCAACCTACCTACCCGTAAGAATGATTGCAATGGTGGAATAATCTGTGCTGTGACGGAGATTATCCCAACAGCGAGCGAAAGGGTCGTCACGTCCCGACGCCGCTAAATGTTTGCAACTCTATCACTGACACAAGACTAAACTGATTATGAAGAGCTCTAAAGGTATCATCTGATTATAATCAGTTCACGTACTACAACTATAACAAAAAACGCATAAAAGTTTTTAAAGGAATTTTCATAAATATGTTTTGGAGAGAAAATATTTGCCAACTTCTTATGACATTAAGTAATATGTATTCGTTATTATTAAAAAAAAAATCCCTATTTTTGCATTCTTACCCGATAAAATACTTTAATCATTCCATTTTAGTGACAAAAACGTTATAACTTTGTCATATACTAGTCAGAAAAAGTTTTGTTAATTGCCAACAATGATCGTAATTGAAAACGGGGTACACGTCACCCCAAGTTATGTTGAACAATAATTACCCGTTTCGGCCATATTAATTTAGAAACTTTACCCTCAGTAGAACCCGACGTGATACTACATTAATTAGTGTTGTCGATTCTGATTAACTAATTCAATCTAAAATTTTATAGAATCAAAAGTAATTTTATAATTTTTTATATCTCTTTTTCCACACTTCGTCAGCTACCCCAAATCCCGCCAGAAACCGAAAACACACCTCGGCCCTCTAAGAGCTTCACGGAGATTGTTTGGCCTTTCAACATATGTAACCCTGTGCTCGGCCACCCCCATATATATTTCTATATCTCATATATATACATGTATAGCGAATTTACACGGTTGAACTAAGCTGATGATGATGATCAGCTCTTTCGGGTGCAAATTCGTGCGCTTTCGTAGTAGCGTCCTGTTACCTAGGGGTTTTGTTTGAATTTAAAATTCTAGTACCATTCAATTTATCGCCAAAGCGACATCACATCACTAAATTTCAATGAAATATAATTAATGAAGAATTATAAATAATTTACACGATATCTGACTTACAATTATAGCGAAGCTATGACCAGGCCAATGGAAGGCCCAGAGGCGAAAAATCTTTACCGACAATATGGTAAGAAAGACTGGGTAATACTGATTATTATAACTTTATGACTACAATATATAATTGGATACAAACCACTTCAAAAAGTTATAAAATCTTAAAACTACAAAATGTTTAATTATAACTACTAATCTTCAATATATAAAAAGGGAAGAGATAAGCACAAAGTAATAACTTATTACGCTAAAATCAGATTTCAATTGAAACGTTACGTACGTAGTTTTTCTTATAATATATTATAATAATATTTGTAATCATTTCTTTCTGCGATCCGATCCTAACAAATGGACTTCTTAAAATAATCTTGAATTTTCCCCAGACCTTTGATCGGCGTAAATTTAAACCAATAAAATTTGTTACCATTAAATAAATAAACGGTGCACACTCGACCTCCATTAGGATAGTGATATCCTGTGCCGCGGGTCCGGAAACAAATACACCCAGACGGGAAAATATGCTTGCATGGTCAATACAAACATATTATGCTCCAAGCGGGACCCGACCGAGCGAACCCGCGACCTGTGGCCTTTAAGGCAGGTTCGCTGCCGCTGTGCCACAACGTCGTCAAACCATTAAACTGAAATCAAGTGTACGAGATTAAAACCGTTTGCAAAAAGAGTGAAATAATTGCAATGTCAAGCAAGTGACGCCAAGAGCAAAATGTCTTCGATTTAATAGCGTATAACTATTTAAAGCGCAATGCAATTATTTTTTCAAAGCGCCTACCATGAACTCTTATTGCGATTCAAATGTCGACCTTAGCTTAGTTTCATAGCTATTTCGTACACTGATATATGTTATACGACGTTGGCTACAGAATCCTAAAAAATAACATAAAAGTAAAAATTTGGAGATCTTTAAATAGTTATAAAATCAATAAAAAGTAGTGCTCAGGTTAACTTTGGAATTTAAACAGTAGCAAAGTATTATTAAGACTTCGATTACACAAAAAAAAAGACATTTCAATTGACAACTGTTTGTTTTATGAAAAAAAAATCGGGGTTTAAGGTTTTTAGGTTATACTTATTATATTTTGGAAACCGTGCGACGTTCATTCATTTTAATAATACTTTCTATGAGTTTAAGAGTTTAACTATTTAAACATCATAGCTTCACTACAATTTACAAAGTATTTATTTGCAAACAAAATTTGAGAAATATTTTTCCTTAGAAAAGTGGCAAAATCCTACCCATATATATATATATATATACTTTTTGACACCAAAAAATTACTAAGTTTACTACCTAAAACAGAATTTTTACTAAAGGTTCGTGGTAGACCCCTAGGTCTTCGTTAAATCAGCGTTCAAAGATGCCGGTAGCGGTAAACGGAAAATTTTATTGATATTAAATACGGACGGTGACTATCGGAGAAATGCTTCCGCGACGCAATTTATACAATACTTCTGAAGCTATGTAAATGTTGAGAATATTTATTTAGCTTCTCGATTTGCTGGAAGTGTGCAACGAGTCAAACTCCACCATGGGCACGAGTTTTACCTCTATTATCACAGAATCTTAGAATATCAAAAGTGTAAGTTATTGACAAAACAATTTTTTATGTTAAGTTTCTAGAAGTGTGGAACACTTTTTTGGTCCTATTTAGTTTACGAAATTTATTTATTTCTAACATATGAAGAATCGTACAAAGTAAGTGCAAAGAATACTACATTTTAATTTTATTTTTTTAATATTGCCCTTTTGACGCTATAACAATTCTCTATTTCAATGACGATATGCATCACAATATACTGAATTCAACAAAATTGCTATATATATATCGAAAGATATTGTACAGATTCACAAAGCAACTTAAACTAATATTTCTCGATCCACAAATGACGTAGGACGAGAACAAGTATGTTTGGGCTCAGACGGAGTCACTTGAGATACCGGATAGCAAAAATCGTACTTACTACACACGTAACATTATTGGACAACATTTTCTCTTGCTGATTAACATCTAATTTATTACAACTCTCTTAGCAGAATCCGTACTAATTAAGATAGATAGCTCTTTATGATTTTGTAATTGCGTGCACTGCATAACGTTACAGTGTAATTTGGTTTTGTTACTGAAATTTTATTTTAATCGGTAATTCTCGTGTCCTCGCCCGTGTAATCCGATAAATGTGTAATCCGAGTGAGAACGATAAATTTTGTTTGATTAGCCGTTTAATTGTTGGTCGTTATTGCGGCTCTACATTTAGTAGGATCGATTAAATATTATCGAAAAGACGGATTTTTATAGATACGTTTTAGTATCAAACAGTGTTTAACACCCTTAGCTAGCTATACCTTCCCCGGCCGGTGACGCTGTCAAGGCCAGTAGGGCCAACAGCAATACACATTCCGAAAAAAAAAAGTGTTTAGCAACATCAATGTATTGATTTTTAGGTGCGTTATAGGGTGTTATTAAAAAAATACGTAACGAAGATGAAACAGATATGATAATTTGTAGAATGTAACAGAAAAGCTGATTTTAACTATAAAGACTAATATACATAGCACGAGTAAAACTGTTATAAGTTTCATTGAGAATTTTTAACTGGTCAAAAAGGTTCTCATGATCAATATATTATTACATGAACCGATAAAATTATCTCATTTACGCAACCTTATGATTCCTAGAAAATTTTAATGTATAATTATGTTCATAATTAAAATTAAGTTTTCATAGACCACGTAGAAAATGTTATTCGAAATGAAAAGCTGTTTTGGAATACAAGAATTAATAGCGAAAATTATAAATTGTGACTCTTTATTATGTTTTAATTTGACTCAGTAATTCTTTATATAATTATTATAAAAATATAGAATATTATAAAAAAGCTTTATACATATGTATACAATTAGGCCATAAAATATTAGAAATACTACTCAAAATAATAAGACTGGACGGCGAGAAAATTGTGAAAGTACAATTTTTATAAATAAAATGCTTTAATATTTATTTTATTTTTGTAAAACCTAATTATTATTTTAATATCGTAAATGAGTGTTTAAACATTTCATAATTATTATAACACATTTTGTATCTATAAACATAAAAAATGTAGTCAATCTGTAAATAAACTCGATGGTGTTATTCCTGGACAAAAACAGCTATGTCCGAGCATACCGTTATTTTAACCAACTTCGATTATACCGTTATATATTTATTTACTATTAAGAATCACTAACAGAAGACTCATCATGATCTTCCTGTTACTGTTAATCACAGCATGTATTATTCGATAGTGATATAAAGATTATTTTCAGCCAATTCTAAAACATATTTATAAGATATAAAAATATGTAGGACAGTAAAATTCATTTTAAAATTACGTTACAGATTAGTTTGGGAGAAATATTCGGTCATGTATTTCATCATGTAGAAATATATTTTTTCTTAAATTTTTGGATGGAATCACTATTTTTGGATGGAGCTATACGCAAATCGTCTATGTTCTGAGTTATACTTTTTATGGTTACACACGTATATAATTTTTTTATGGTTCTTTATGGTTAAACTCGTATGCAATTGCTTATAATAATAATAAATGCAAGAGTATATTTACTTATTGGCACTACGATACACAAGACTTTACACTACTTTAATTCCACACGGTTATAAACAGCAGAAACATCTTTAAAAGATATGATTTTTTTTATTCAAATTAGATGTCTCAAAGGATTCCGTATATAAAACGTTTCTGTATAAACAAAATCCTTTGTTCATGCTTAGCGTGTGCATAAAGTACATACTCCGTAAAATATTTTCAGTAGTCTGTGATAAACGCAAAGATGCCAGGAGAATATTTTTTAAAAGCCACTCAGTCTCAGAGAGAATAACAAATAGTATTAACGTAACGTTGGCATGGATAGATGGATGTAATATAAACAATTACCTATCAAGTGCGTGGTGGATCACGCACAGTAGAAACTGCCGCAGCTTGATAGGAAGAATGTTTAGAACTTTAAATATGAAAGAATCACATCGGATTTCTTAGTTATAGTTAAAAATAATATAAATAAATAAATAATAAATAAACGCTGCACACTCAACGGCCCCCATTAGGATAGTGATATCCTGTGTCGGGGGTCCGGATACATTCACAATGACAAGGACAAATACACCCAGACCGGAAAATATGCTTGCATGGACAATACAAACATATTATGCTCCGAGCGGGAATCGAACCCGCGACCTGCGTTTAAGGCAGGTTCGCTACCGCTGCGCCACAACGTCCTCAATAAGAAAACACAAAGTTATTGGGAAAACTTCCATGTCCCTAAAATTTGTAGCCTACCTTCCTTAAAATAAATATGCTTAAAATTCACAATTTTTTTCTGAATTTTAAATGCCATAGCTCAAAAGTTAGAGAGAGGGAGACGTAATATATTATTTATGACTGGGAATTAATATCTCAACTACCACTGACTATTTTTAACTACCTATCCAAAGACACCTCAAATGTTGATTTTTTTATCCCAACCCTCAGTTATATTTTATTTTTTTTTAAAGAACATTGGCAATGCTTTTTACGAGGCATTACTAATATTCCTTTTGCCCCTCCAAATAAGCTCGAAGCTTGCGCTAGGAGTGGGTACGACAATAGCCCAAGGGGTCAGGATCGAACCCTCGACTCTCGCGTTAACGGAGTGAAGTCGGCCCTTCTACCGTTGAGCTATTGAGGCTTATATGTATGGAATGCATACATATATATTCATTTTACCTACCTACCTAAAAAACCAACCTACCCCTAATTTTTATGTATTTCATCATTTCTGTAGTGAAAAAAGTTTGTAGTGAAATTCAATATTATGTATTGTGTTACAATAAAATCTAGTTTTAAATGAAATTCTTCTTCTTCGTAGCATTATTTCCCGGTATTTACCCAGGATCTGCTTAAACTCTTATCTTGGCTTCTAGTTTTTACACAGAGCTATAACCATCTGCCCTATCAAGAGTCAACGATTATTTTCAGTTTGTTATAATAACAACACGGCACGGTGGTAAGTCCCTAAGACAAGGACAAATGCCTAGACCGAGACGAATATTTGTAACAAGCGTATGCTCCAAGCGGAAATCGAACTCGCGACCGTCGAAGCTCAAAGCAAGCTCGCTACCAGCACGCCACAAAGGTCGTCTAGTTTTAAATCAACAAAACCTTTATAGTTGTGTATCATAATTCTTGCAATGTCAATATTTTTATTAGTATACGTTCCCATTCTAGATTCATTTCATATTAGGTTTTTCCAAATAATAAAACGTTTATCTTTAGTCGATATTATCGCCGGCGGTAAAATGTTGCATCGCGCGAACCTGTCACGTCGCTATTGTCAAATAAAATAACAGATTATCGGCGCGAAGCTCGTGCGTGGAATAACAAAGGGCTAATGGCCGAAAGCGATTTTCGGAAGAGCGTCACGTTTTCAACTTACGAACTCTCTTAAATTATGTTAATTCTTAAAATATGCTTTTAGATGTAGTCTTCAGGGTATTATTCTTTTAGAAATAATAATATCAGTGTAGGATCAACAAGCTATTTTAAAACCTAACATGTTATGTATTTGCGCAAATCTAAGTAATGAAGACGTAGATGTTCTCAAAACACTAACAAGAATCGCCGCCTTCACGTGCTAATTGGCGCGTGGCTTGGAAACTAAGAAAAACATCATTCTAGCTGAATCAATATTTGTATAAGCTGTCTTAATTTCTATATCACTATTCCAAGCAAAACTCGTTCTGAAAATAACCATGTTTGTCAGAATTAGTATAACACTAAGCTTTAATGTTTACCCACAGCTTCGAACATATTTTGTATGTATATTTTTTTCTGGTGAACGCATTTATATCACAGCAAAATTATAAGATTATTGACAGAATAACTTTACCGGTTATATTATAATTTAACTGACTTGTTGTAAATCGTCTTTACTTCAAACAATGTTGCTGATTCCAATTTTGGTGTGGTCTAGAAGTTTCTGAATTGTCATAATTTTAAATCACTACTTGTCATAAAAACCATAAGAGCATTTTATTTTATTTACAAATAAGTAAATTGGTAGATGTTTTATTGCCTATTTAAAATATTGATACAGTAAATTAGAAATAGAATAATTGTAATCAAATTGAAAGATATGTTTGGTATGTATACGTGAAAACATTATTTCGTAAGAGGCGGTAATAATCGCTTTTGCTTGACAAGCGTTTGACATCCCATGTCTGGTTGCGACGTTGGGTTCCGTGTAGGATACGTGCCTTCGCTTGATTTAATAAAATACATCTCTGTCAAATGATTCGACTCGGTTTTTATTGTTCAGTGCCTCTATAAAGCTTTGTATTTGAAGATAACAAGAGGCAACGTGTTTTTATAAAGTTTTATATGAAGGTTAAGCATTTACGCATGACCATTTTTTGTACCCCTATACCTACAGTATTCGTCGAAAAGGCTTTCGTTCTTTTGGTGGAAGACTTAGGCGAGTCTCAAACCCTGATTTCTTAACGTAATATACGTACTTTTGGAGTGCTAAGACCCGGCTGTCATTTTTTTATATTTCATAAATTTTTTGTAATTCCTTTTGTTCAATCAACATAGTGAAGAATATTAAAAATTATTTAAATATTAAAATTATAATTTAAAAAGATATGCTTCTCCCAACCCAATGTGGGGAAACACTACCCTCTCACAGAAAATCGGCGTATAGTAACAGTATCAGTAGGTACTGTTGCGTTGAGTGAGAGTGCCGGAGGCCTAATCTCCCACTCCTTCTCTTCCTGTCCTTTTTTTCCAGTCTCATCTCTTCCCTCTTATCCTTTATTTGGCAAAGCGCATTTCATACTTCAAGTATGGCGCGTTTTCATAGGTTGCGATGACTGCTTACCATCAGGCGGACCGTATAAGCATACGTTTGCAAAACTTAAAAAAAAATTGTATTCGATATCGCACTGAATATATGTAAAACTAAATGGTACAAACTTTTAAATTCATTCATTCAATATTTTAAATTCACTCGCAAATACAACGGTACCATTCATGTGCACCAACTCATGCATGCGCCCTAAATCCCAGTAGTTGATTTTACATACGTTTTATCGCTAGTTTTATCGAGAGTTTCCATTCTGTAATACTAATTTCATATTCTGTGTTATAGCATAAATTTTAATTTCATCACAGTAATCATGCATGATTTTTAGAGCTCATTATTTCAATAGTATTAGTCTGCCACTACTGCTTATATTATACCTATCAGGGCGTATAGCCAAGTCATTCAGATAGTGTTTGCTGTATTGAAACGATCAAATTCACTATTTAATTAGTTATAATATTAATAATTTCCAATATTACTTAATAATATCTATTAATGATATAATAAATATTGTTTTTTAATAATTAATATTTGTGCACTGATATGAAATGATATGAAAAACTGTTTTTTAATTACAATTTTGAAGTCGTTAACATCGTGTGTTTTATAAGTAATAAGAGACTTTTAACATGTCTTGTACCTACCTTATATTAAGTTTTCTAAGATAATAATACAAATATTGGACCATGAAAAAGTATAATTAATAATAAAAAAAGTAATTTAAATAAACATACTATTTTTTGAAGAATGCAAATTATGTTGGAGTTTTTCACAGGTATAAAGAACGTACTAAGCCGTGATGTTCGTAAATGGCTTTTAGAAACGCCTTTAACTATGATAAATGAAAAGGAAGGCCAAGATTCATAATTAAATATGAAAGGAGTAAATTTAAGATTGCCAACTTCTAAGAACTTTCGTTGTTGAAAAATAAAAGCTATAAACGGTATTTAAATATAAAAGTATCGTCGTGTTATAAAATAATAGTTTTGGTTTTTAACAGACATTAAATCGGCGGAAGATATCAATTAATATATGTATATTTATTTTTTGTATATTTGTTTTTTACTATAGACGGACACTACATTGTATTCCGTCGATCTGTTCGGGAACTACGTCATAAGCAGACCGACAGACACAGACTTGCAGGTGGTAGGCCTTTTATAGTAAGAAACCGGCTAGAAAGGTACACCGCAGTGTCCGATATTCTACCGAAAGTGGAAAAAATACATTGACCAATGTTTCGAGGTTGGCAATACGGAGGTGACATCATTAAATTGTTTTTTATATCAGAAGGGGCAAACGGGAAGGAGGCTCACCTGATGTGAAGTGATCATCGCCGCCCATGAATATCTGCAACACTAGAGGGCAAAGCACCTAACGTTGCTGACCTTTTCAAAATATGAATGGTGTTGCAACCGCAAATAAGCTGTGGCAACGGACGCGTAACAGGAAGCCCGTATACTAAGGCAACTAAATTCTATAAAAAAAACTAAGACCTATATGATAACGGCTTATTAAATACTAGGTTAACAGGATTTTTAAATTCCGAACTCACTGAAGCCTTACAACAATATTTTTTCTATAGAGGAGACTTTGAAATCGATTCTATCTCAAAACATTTGTAGCGCCTATCACATAACTATTTCGGCCAAACTATTTCCGTCCGTTCCTTTTAAAGTCAGGCGTCCTAAGCATGTCCTTCAAGAATCTGACGATAGGATTACGTTAGACAATGCGCCTTACACAGCACAGACACGCACACAAAACCATCTTTTGAGGCGAGTACGAGGTCCCACGTCGTGATGCGTTCACACCTTCGGGTGAGTCAATCGTTTAGAATGCGCTCGGAGTATCGCCTCCATTCCCTATGAAGTCCATAGCTATTGTTTGGACTCACAGGTGGTCGATTTATGGAGGAAATCAACTTTGAAAGAAGGCTGCCCCCTTTTCTCGGCCGCGTCTCGGTACCCGACTACCTCTCCCTTCATAATATAAAAAAAAAACAAAAAAAGCATCTATTTTACAGTACAAAGCTCTTAAGCCAAGGTATAATCGGTGAACCTCTTCAAATATTGTTTCAGATTTTTCTTCTTAATTGGAATTTAAATCTTAAGTCTATTATTATAACGGATTATATTTATTAATCCCAATAATTATGAGATTTTATGTCATAAAAATGACCGTTTTATTATCGTACCTATTGGTACGATATTTTCTTGAAATCTGTATATTTTATGTATATAGTTTGACCTGTTTGTACCAATAGACTTTATCACTAGTTACATAGTTATTGGCTGGTTCGTTTCCCTTACGTCAACAACCACGCAAATGCAACATATCAATGCTGCTGATGAGACCCGCTTCTGGGAACATCGATTTGTTAACGCAACTGGAAAACGCCCCGTAAAGCACTGTAAAAGCCAGGACCAAAAAGTATGAAGGGATCTTGCCGAAAATAGTTTACGCCAAACCACTATTAAGTTTAAGCGTTTATTGATAGATTCAGACAACTTTTTCAGACAATAGAAAATGTTTGGTTATCAGCTGCGGGCTTATCATCAACTCTTATTGCGATTTAAGTGACCAATATATTTTATGACATATATATTTATACGTCAAGCTCATATAAAATCTGAATGTCCATAGTCCATAGTCCTATTGGGTACTGTCATTATTTAATGACACAACACGTTAGTGCGTGACGGAGCTTTAGTTACGACTATATTAATTATTAAATTATTCATCTTTTACACCGTTATCACACGCATAAACGAAAATTGTTGTATGAGCGTGTTTGGCTTGTACAGTAAGACAGTTAAGTAGAAAAAAATTAGTAATTCAATTTTTTTTTATTTATGTCAAAAAGGTGCCAAGGCAAATATTAGTTTTGTAAAAATTCTGTACAACACTGAAGTAGTAGTAAAGTTAAATAAAATAATGGAAATTAAATAAATTGCTACGAGTAAATAAAAAAAACGCAAATTTAAATAAAACTTCTAAAATAGATATGGAATGTATAACGCTCTTTCTACTCTACAGTCTACGTTGTATCTTTCTTCGTGACGTTTCCATGCAACACATGATTCTCGACCAGTTATCGAATCACAGCCTAAAAAGTTTGCATAAAAAATACATTATGCACCATGAGAGAAAAGTAGGACATTGCCACCCGCGATTGTCGCGACAACAATACGATTTTTTTTGTACGATGAGAAGTTTGTTTTTAGTCCCTAGTTCGAGCGATAAACATACGGTTGCTAGGTTACCGGGAGGTAAAGTGAGTTAATTAGTGTCATCTTACCGGAAGAGAATCGGGAACTTTTCTCCCTCGTACCAGGGACTAAAAGCGAACTTTTCGTCAAGGTAGGAAAAAAATGTATTTATGTCTCAATGTCAAATGTATTTATGTCAAACAGTCAGTTCTAAACAAACTACAAGAGGTTAATCTAATATGCCTTACCACATCAGAGTGCTTTTTACCAGTAGCGATTATTTATTTCATACATTTTTATCCCTCATTATAAGAGAATACTGCGTAATCGTCACATGTTACTTTTCATAGAGTCACATGTTACGTAAACGATGTGGATATTGTCACACATCGCTTACAGTTGTCACGTCGAAAAGTCGAAGAGTGGGAGTAATCAACAAAGTACGGTAACAAAAAAATCGAAGGCTTTTTTTTTGTTCAATTTTGAATCTTACTTCAAAAGAAATAAAGACCTTATATTATATCTTAAAAAATATCCGTCAAGAACACGTCTCGTCAATGACAATTATATAGTATTCTTGTTATATGTATTATATAGTAAGGAATCGTTTTTATTTATTAAGTCTGTTTACTTTTTATTCATGTTATGGAATCGTTATTAGTATGTCTGTGGGCATGTCGGTCAGTGTGTGTGTATGTGTGTGAGTGTGTGTGTGTGTGCATTTGTGTATTCTCTATAACGACCTGATAAATTTTGATAAAATTCGCCTAGCTTAGTATTTTATATACTTTTATCCCAATATATCGGATCGGGCATCTACACGGGCAAATTGCGGGTTGCCACAGAATCACAATGTGAATGATGCAATAATAAAACCACAACTAATTTTAATTCCATGCAGACGCAACCGCAGTCATAAGCTAGTGTTACACAATCGTATAGAGAGAGTGCCAATACAAAAGGATTGCATTGATGGTATGCCATCGAGTAGGACTGTTATTGTTCACAATAAAGGTATATACCGATAACCTACTATTATACTACGAAACTGTCCAATATTTGATATCACTTGGAAAAAACGCTATGAAAATAGAATAAAATCGGTCTATGAAAAGTAACAGCCTGTTAAAATCCCATTTTTGGGTTTCTTCTTTTGTTTAGAAGAAGCAAAATCCACTAAATTAGTCCTCGGCGAATTAGCGGATGTACTTGTTATAATTTCTTCCAATGCAGGTGTCCTCTCTAAGTTTTCCGTTACTATAAAGCGTAACGTGAATTCAGAAAACGAAAGTAAACCTGTCTGTGTAAAATCTACTCGTGTTTACATCTAAACCGCTAAACCCTTTTTAAAGAATTTACTTTAGTGACAATTTAATTTAGTGACAAGCAAACATAGGACTCACCTGATGGTAATACGGACAAAAATTAATAAATATGTTTATGCTCTAAAAAAACTACGTCAAATTACAAATGAATACACAGCACTAATAGCATATCATGCCTATGTAAGCTCAGTTCTGAGGTATGGTCTTGTCGTGTGGGGTAATTCTTCGCACGTTAAAACTTTGTTTATAATGCAAAAAAATGTGTAAGAGCTGTATGTGGAAAAGGTCCTCTTAAATCATGCAGGCCATTGTTTAAAAGATTACGCGTATTGACTCTTCCTTCTTTGTATATTTACGAAATAGGAATATTTGTAAAAAGAACCCTCATTTGTTTGAAAAATTAATTGATCGAAATAGATTTCAACAGAGAGATCCCACAAAAATTGTAATGCCTCTATGCAAAGGTAATATGCACCAAAAAAATTCTGTGCTATAAATGTTATAAAAATATAATAGAATACCTAAAGTATTTAGAGAATTAAATTTAAAAAGTTTTGAATATAAATTTAAACAATGGCTAATTGAAAAATGTTTCTATTCATATGACGAGTTCTTAAATCTTAAATAACGATATTATAAAAATTTGCATGCCTATTGTATAAGGCGAAACATTTATTACTATTTAATATCATGTAACATCTTATTTGTGTCAATGTTTCTGAGAATAAATCATTATTATTATAAGGGGTTGTCGTAGCCTATGAGCGCTTGAACAAGATTCATTTGTAGGTGTATCTTACGTGTTGCTATTGGTTCTTAAATCTCTTTTACCGAATAATTACACTAGTCACAGTCTCTAAGACCACCTTTCTACGTATCGTAAATGAAACTGAAAGTATAGTATTAAGTAAAAAAAATACCAATATTGAAAGTTAAAAGCGTGAAAGATATTGAACTAACTTTTCAATTTACAGTCCCTAGTCCCACTTTTAAAGAAAGCAATGAATGGAGTTTAGTCTGTTTCATTACGTGTCATAAAGCATCACATAGCATCGCATTGGTATTATAGCACTATTGAGTAAGCATTATAAATAAATAAATAAACGCTGCACACTCCACGGCCCCCATTAGGATAGTGATATCCTGTGTCCGGAAACACATACAAGGACAAGGACAAATACACCCAGACCGGAAAATATGCTTGCATGGTCATCATATGCATTATAAGATAAAAATACAATTTTTATAAATACATATGTATTAATAATAATCTAAACATTAAAAGTATTAAATGAACGACTAGGTCGCTAATGAACGACTATTTTTATTCAAATTTGAAAATAAAATATATTTATATGATACAAAAATAAACTATGTCATTAAGTTAGTATATAATTTTAAAAAAATTCTTGAAACTTGTATGGCTGTACCCTATATTTTATTACTTAAAAACAGATTCTTTTAAAATTGTTTTGAAAATTCATTAAAATTTTGTAAGCTATAATTATTTTATTGTAGATAGTTAGGTGGATAGTGAACCTAAATCTTAATTATACTGATAAGCGTGATCCCGTTCAGTGCATCTCTTTCAGAACGGCAATGAGTTTAAAGTCTGAGTTAAAACTAATAACCTTAAGAAGCTTATCTAACATAATCAAAAGTATTTTTAATGTAAATTCTTTATTTAATTTCTCTTCTTATCATATAACCTTCAATATCAAAAAGCTACAAAAGGTGTTTTTATTTACGTTCTGAAATGTATAGTGTCGTTGGTCCGGTAACGTAGGGAATACAAACGTAAACGCCTAAACCAGAGCAAACAGTCAAACATATCGGGAGCTAAATACATATTTGGCATATCGATCTAACCCGCACCCACAGAACATGACAATACTCCGCACCCATCAAAACAAAGCTAACTGCGCCGTTTTATTATATCTCCACTGGCAATAATTTTACTTTCAATAATTATTAACTTGTAAAATACCCTTTTAGTCAATCTTGAACTTACTTAATAACTTAGCGGGCACGTCGATAAAGCTTTAAATTTGACTACCTCTATTGAGATACTTCACTCGAAATTATCCGATATCAAGAACAAAAGCCACTTGTAGACAGTAACGTTTCAACAATTAACAGTACTTGAAATAGGCAAAATTTTGTTTATAAGATAAAATATTGCTTGATACAAATCATTTTAGCAATCTTTGTAAATAAAATTATTTATGTAAAATTTAAACGGCTAAAACCTGTAGATAGGTCCTTCGATAGGTCCGAAATTAGTCGGTACCTAAACCGATTGAAAGTGAATTTTAGCCGTTTAATTTTTATATTAAGTTTTTCATGACGATTGGCACACAAGCATACGGTCCGCCTATACTTTACGCTGATTTTCTGTGAGTTGGTAGTACTTCCCTGGTCGGGACGGCCCATCAATGCTGGGAGAAGCATAACCGTTTCCTACTAAATAATGCCTCATGATAATTATAATAATTTAAAATTACATATTTATCATCATCATGATATCAGTCGAAGAACATTGCTGGACATAGCCTCCCCCAAAAGAGTGCCACAATGACTGGTTTTCTGCCATCCGCTTTCAGTGAAATCTCGCGACCTTTACCAGGTCATCAGTCAACCTTGTGGGGGATTTACCCACGCTGCGCCTTCCGATACGTGGTCGCCACTTGAGAACCTTTCGACAACCTAGGAGCAATATGCTCCGCCCAGTGCCACTTAAGTTTAGCGATTTGGAGGGCTATATCTATAAATTATTGAATTTGTCAAATATTAATTATTACCAGCTTACCACAATTCTAACCACATTTACATAAGTTATTTTCGAAGATATAATCCGATATGGATTAACAATATCCGAAGTAAAAGCATATGGCAAAAATACTTTATATATTAACGGAATTACAGTTATAAATTGTTACATACCTTCGCTTGCACACAATATTTGAACGAATTAATAAAATAACCAAGGAATTTAATAAAACACAATTATTAAGAAACAATTTACCGTAATTACTATAATACAATAACTCAACATTTTAGAAACAAACATACGATATACATAATCTTTCCTCTTGAATAATCGTTTCAGAATACTAGAGGTGAAAAATAAAGAATAATTCGTTTAATAAAATGATACGAATACCAGCGTGAAAATTATTATAACATACTGTATACTTACCTACATAGACAGTAACATGTGGGTTATAAAAATAAACACGCAAGTTGAGAAAATATTATTTAAATATGTCTCTGTTTGCTTTATTTATACATTTTTATTAGATTATTCAAATGAAGGACGCAACCGTGAATTACTGATAACGCATAGTACTTTTTTAAATTATAAAAATAATACCACGTTTCATTATCGTATATATAAATAACGAAAGGACGAAAACAAACACGTTAAAAAACCTCCTCGGTTGTAACTTTGCCTGCGGCTCTGCTTCGGTTGACTTCTACGGTTTGGCTAAAAGCTGGTACTATCAGTACCCTACGTTAGTTTCTTTTTTTATTGAGTAAGTAGTTGGGTATTTAAGCCAGTTGTGTAATTAACTTTCTGTGTAAGACAAGCTGGAAGTTGGATCCCATGTCCGACTAACATAGCATTCCACTGAAACCTCCATTGTTTGCAAAATCGTCACGTTTGAGACACTTTGGAGATTGGAGGAACCGTGCCTTAATCTTTCTTTAAGCATAACGCTTTACAGAGCGCGATATGGGACCCTTTATTGATGGTAGCAACAAAGTTTGATGTTTTTACCTTTGATACAGCAAGCTTGCGAAATAGTCCCATATTTAAAAAATGATTGAATGAAATTCAAACTTTAAAATAATGTACAGTCTATTTCAAATTTCAGTGATTTAAGCGGTTAAAATAACCAATAATTTTTGAACTTACTAATAAATAATCATTATTTAAACTTTATTTAATCTATTACAAAATACTTACGATCATTTACGAAAGGTAAACAGTAAAAGTAAAATAATCGTTTCTTGTTTTTAGTTTTGAGTATAAAACTAAAGAATATAATAAAAGCTACGTTAGTGTTTATAGTTACTACAATCACAGTTTCATGTTTTGCTTTCAGCTTACGGGCATATTATATATGTACAAGACAGTTGATGTTATCTAAAACAACAATATACCCTGTACGTTACAGTGGCAAGTATAAATAGCTTCCAGATTCTGATGAGACACATCGTTCCGTTGCTTTAACCGCTTACGCATCAGTTATGTAAACATAGTTGATGTGCAAATACGCAAACAAGGTGACGAAAAATTTTAATATTCAAATCAATTAAAGAGATTTCATTTATCAAACGCAATTTTGTTGTTCTTCAGAATAAAATAACTTACATATGTCACTTAATTTTTTTTTGTGAATATATGATATGATACTTACTGTCTTATTGTAATATAATACCAAAGCAGAGGAAAAGAAGGTGAAATTACATAATGGAGATGGGAAAGCTTATATTTTTAGGGGTCAAAGTCATTAAACGTTGTGCTAGTCGAAATTCTGTGTTAAAGTTAATAGTAATTCCCCGCTATTGTCATATTATTACACTTTGATGCTGTTTTGTTTTAAACATTTTCTATCGTATGAGGATGCTTGAAAAGGGTACAATTGACACAGTATTTAGTGTGTCCGCTTGTTTAAAATAGTGAACTCTCTAGAAGTGGAGAGAGTAAAACACACACAAGCGATATAACACACATAAAGAAGAAGTCTCTTCTAAAGGTAGATTACCATTGCAAAGCATGCGTATCGGCTTAATGTATGACAAACTTTGAGAAACATCCATACGAAGCTTGGTTGATGTTTGCCGCAAGCGATTGTGGCAAGCGGATGCAACCACTACAGACTTAGGACTCAATACCGCTTCTGCGGTTAACTTTAAACCAACAAATTGTTAGGTAGTAATTATCGACAAACAAGCATACGGTCTGCTTGATGGTAAGCAATCACCGTAACCTATGGATACTTGCAATACTTGAAGAATCACGTGCGCGTTGCCAACCCAAGGTATAGAAAGGAAAGGATGAAAAGGGAAAAAAGGAAGGGAACAGAGCGGGTGGGAGATTGGGCCTCTGGCGCTCTCGCTCATCGCTCGAAACGTAACAGTACCTACTGATACTTTACACCGATTTTCTTTGAGTGGGTAGTACTTCCACGGTCGAGCGAGCCAATTTGTGCTGGAAGGAGGCTCTACTACTTAAATGTGATATTCAATACAGTTTTTCTGTAGCATGAAAGACCGTAATCATATTTCAGTTCTATCGAATTTTATACGGATCGGTTGTTACTAAAAGCATATAAGCGCTGTAATTGTATACGAGTATTTAAGTGCGCCCCCGGGTTACTTGTCATTAACTTAAATGGATTCTCTTAAAAGGTCATTAATAGCTTCATTTTTTCTAAGCTTATTCAATTTAAGATTATCACAAACTAATCAAATTTCAAAACTTTTAATCCAGTCAAGTTACTCGATTAAAAGTTATATATAAATAATAAGTTATATAATAATAAGTTATATATAAATTATATAGTTAAAGTTATTTTAAATCGTTACTCTTTCACCTAATATCACGGGTACTTAGGTAAAAGGTAATTTCACTGGACATCAAAAGTTTATGACACAAGGAAGAATAAAAATCTGTGTCCAATCAAATTGAAGAATTAAATCGATTAAATTAAATACTGTTACGGAGAACTTTATAAGTAGGATCATACGTTTCGAAATCCCTCTCTACGCTCTCTGTCTCTTTCTTTCACAACGTGTACATTCTAGAAAGTTGTATTCTCGAAAATTACCGTATAACATACTGTGGGTGGAACTTTCTCGAACCCGTGTTATATAAGCGAGCCGGCGAGTCGACTGCATCTAGCAGCGCGACAAGCTAATAAACTACAAGCGATACAAGTGATCAAGTGCGAAAGTTAATCACATCGGTTTTCTTGGACTACGTTTGACCTGTGATTTGGACCTGTTCTATAACCTTCAAGATCTCATGAAAGCTTCACTTTGAGCCATCATGTATTTTAGTTCAAATCAGCGAACCCTAGCACGTAACATTAGGATTCATTGATTCAGATCGTCCAATATTTATATTTGTCTGCGCGAAACTACTTCATATAGATAATAAATAATAAGCAAAGTGATCGCAAAATTGAAGTTTAAAATAATATTTTTGATGAAAAATATGTGATGAGACCTAAGTTGTAATAAAATGATGTATAAATATATTTCGACAGCTCCCGTGACATCGCTCGCCTTTGTAGTTATTATACCCGACGACCATCTAAAAGTTTTTTTTTCTATTCAGTAAGATACTAATAACGTATGTTACGTGTTCTAAGTTAATAGCTCCTGTAATTCGTTTATTGATAATCCCAGTGGAACTGCAACTGTAAATGTTGTCCAAACAGTTCAGCTGTGATTGTATGTAAGTCTAAATATACGAACTTTTACATTTATAATATTAGTAGGATCTCTATGTTTTTTAATGTGACTACTGGAATATTACAAATCACTATTTTAAAAATATTTACTAACACATAATATTTCGATAAGATTGATAGTTTCTATGAAAAATCGAGATGAAATAAAACTTAATTTTAAAATTATTTTTTATTGTAAAAACTTCCCGAAGCGAGGTCTAGTTAGTTCTCACAAAGTTTCAAGTCGCATCTGTGCTTCATTCGAGTGTTGATTTGTGATGGTAAGTCGTATTCAAGATGGCGAACTATTTAAATAAAGATTGCATTTTAAAATTCATCTTCCAGGTTCAAAATTTAATTATCTTAGTTTAATTTATACAATGAATTACACATCCATAGATAAATATATAATATGACCACAATTATTTTATAGTAAGGTTAGGATGTATAATATAGTTTATAATGTTATATTTTATAAAACGCTAAACAATTTAAAAATCCATGATGGACCAATGGATAGAAAATGGATTTAAATATATTTTAAACGAAACTTGCGAATTCAAATCGAGGCAAGTTTTCAATTGATTTTTTGTATTTCAAATTGACCTCGTACTTTGGGGTGAAGGAAAACATCTTGAGGAAACCTGCATAAAATTCGTCAATCTTTTGCGAGTTTCGTTTCCCACGGAAATCCAACATTTTCCGGTATTAAAAGTATCTTATGTGTTAATCTAGGTAATAAAATATATGTGTACCATATTTCATTCAAAAACGTGCAGTAGCTTTTGCGTGAAAGGGTAACAAACATCCATCCCACCATCAACTCTTTCACATTTATAATATTATATCTGTTCCCTAGTTCCCTACTCCTAGGGAAAGAGATTTTACACAAACCCAATGATTGTCACTACTCCAAGGGTGACCACCATACATAACATCATTATTCTGAATTTAAAAGTAATAGATTTTTTTATTTAACTAATGTGTCCAACAATCTGCCGAATCGTTTTATGATTAAAAAGTACTTTTATTTTGCAATTTATTAAAAAAATTACTTGATTTGATTTTTAAGCTAAAAATAGAAATTCTTCAGTAGAAACATATTTTTTTAGTATAGTAGATTTTTTTTGGGAAACATAGACAAGGATGAAGATGTAATCTCTTGTACTTTTTTCAATCTACTATTCACAAATCTCACTCTTACTGCTTACAAAACCATTGCACCGTTCGAAAGAAATTTCGTTCGTCAATGCCCCACAGTGACGAAAGTCACTGCGGGGCATTCGTGACTGTATGTGACTGTATGTTCTACAAAAAAACCTTCAAATGTAAACTGTTCTATCTTCAATGTAAATTTAACATTTAGTTACATACACAGTGTTCTCTAAAATTATTAAAAACCAAGATCGTTCTTGTTCTACCGCGAATTGTTCGCAACAAAACTTGAATTGAAAATGCTGGAGGCACAATTTGAATGCAGCGAAACTTTGAAATAGCTTTTATTTCTTGTCTGACTAAAATGAATTTACAACTTACGATGGATTGAGTTTTTTTTTATTTAACTTTAAATCCGCGATGCGTTGATGAAAGACACATGTTGCGGACGAAGCTCCATTATTTATTCTTATATATTTACATTATTTGTGGGATTATTAATAATATTTTTTTAATAATAATAATAATAATAATAAAGTTAATAGTTTTTTCTCTTTTACCTTTTATATATTTTTTTGTCAGCTGCGTAATTATTATGTTTTATAGTCAATATCATTTTGGTCATGTACCTATCAGCTGATGCATGTTACATGTATGTAAAATATATTAATACTTATATTATTAATTTTACATTATCTACATATTGTAAGACTGAAGGGATTGGAATCCGCTTTTCTCAGGAATTTTCTCACCGATTTCAAAAACTCTTTTTGCATCTGTCAGCTTGTGTATTAGGAAATGGTACTATATAACATCATGCTAAGTCTCTGGAAACGAAGTATTGACTGAAAACTTTAATCAATCCAGCAAACTGTATCAACTACGCAAAGCGACTTGTATGCGGCAAGGAGGTGCGCGCAGTTATAGTATTTAAAAGCATCACTATCCCACAGTATAGTGGGAGCCACCGAGTAATGTGTATAAATCGATGATTTATTTACAAAATACTACGTAATTATATCCCCCAATGTTTTGATCATCGATTATACTAAGCATTGTCAATGCAATTCCCATTTTCACACATATCCACAGCCTTAGCTATTCATTGAAGGCCCCATCATCCACGCGTTTGATTTCAATTGACACATTGCATATGAATAACGGCAATCAATTAATGGTGTTGACTGCTAATATTAATAGCTTATTGATTAGAAATCATAATAACAATAAATACCAAATGCAATCAGCGCTTGATTCTAGTGCTTACTCAGTTCTTTGTTTAACGTGTACTAGCTTCTACTTGTGGCTTCGTCCGAATAACGAATTTAATTCATAGTTTCAATTCCCTTTTGCACTGTAGCTATTGAAAACTCTGAGCAAAAAAGATTTAAGAACGTCAATATGTCGAGGTTGGCAACGTGTGAGTACCTTAAAAGAAATAGTGTTGCAAGCTCTTATAAGCTGCGATAACCACCTTATGCTTGCTTATCAACTAAGTTACCTAAAAACGTCACCATCAGACGGGCCGTACTAGCCACGTTTGTGGAATATTTTTTTTATCGCTTTATTCATCAAGTTAAAGGTATGAGCGAGACGCAATTACGAAATGGCTCCCTGTTCCAGTCTAATACCTTTCAAGTACCTAAGATAGACTTGATATGATAAATTCACGCCGTGACCTGCATCAACAAAGCTATGAATTTTATCTATTCTTTTATATTATTTTCAAGGGAAAATTTTTGAAGCGACACGTAATAAAAATATGATGGGGCAGTTAAAAGGTAAATTTAGAAAACGTGTCCGAAATTATAATTTTTTATACGGACTTTCATTTGAATGTCGTCTTGGAAATGACGAACCATAGTAATACATATTAATTCTACTCGACGAACAGACTTTTATTATTGGACTTTGAAATCGTTCATTTCATCATTATTTTCCAACAAAGAAAAATTGTAAATAAAAAAAAAGTATTTTACTCAGACTATTTTTAAGACTAAAGCTAAACTAAATAAATATATACAATGATTCTTTGCCATTACCTGCATTGTCATTTTCATCACTACTATATGTAACGACTTGGAAACCTTCAAGAGAAGAGCCTAATTTTTTCTTAAAGGTCGGTAACGCACCTGCATGGTACTTGCTGATGTTCATGGGACACGGTGATCGCACAATATTAAGTGAGCCACCCTCTTACATAAAAAATAATAATAATTTCTTATTTAAATAGAGACAATTGCCACATTTTGATAAAATAAAACTTTAGTGCCTGTTATCACAACGGGCACTAAGGTTATTTATTAGGCAATACACACAAAAAGACTCTACTGTCTCACAAAGTATCCGTATACAAGCAATTATGATGCTATAAGGAATGTAAAAAATATTAGCAAAAATTGTAATTCAAAATACACAAAGGATAAATTATATTTTGATACATAATTATTGTTTTAATAACCAAGAAAATTGTCAATTTTTACAAATTAGGGTAAGTAAGAATTCAAAATTTTACAATCAAAGTTGAAATTACTTCAAAGCATCCGAAATAAACCGTCAATTTTTTTCACCAGTATAATGAGGACAGAAATTTGTCCAGTAAAAGGGGTGAGGCGAGAAAAGACAATAATTTTATTGAGGTTTTCACGACAAAATCGTTTTTAAAAAGAAAGAATTCACTTCGTTCGAAAGAAGTTTTGGGATTGTTTAATTAAGAGTCAAATAATTGAACCATTAGTTAAAGAGGTTGCTGATGGTGAACGTCGGCTTGAAGTTGGCAGCTAATGAAATATATTCTGACTCTCAACTTGCTTATTACACTTTGAACTTTATAAAGTCGTAACAATTTATCGTCGTCGAATCGCATCAAATTCTAAATTTTTATTAATCTTCGTTTTTGCTACTATTTCGACAGCTTTTATCCGTCAATGTGATGATTATAGTATGCACATAAATTGAATGAAATCACATAGTTGATTACTTTTATAATAACAAAATTGTTTGTTCACGTCAATGAGCATTGATTTAATGAACGAGTACACACAGTTACACGTTATTACATCCGCTAGGTTTTTTTATTTCTTTTTCTTTTGTTTTTTTTTTTATATAAATAAACGCTGCACACTCAACGGCCTCCATTAGGATAGTGATATCCTGTGTCGGGGGTCCGAAAACATATACAAGGACAAGGACAAATACACCCAGACCGGAAAATATGCTTGCATGGTCAATACAAACATATTATGCTCCGAGTGGGAATCGAACCCGTGACCTGTGGCGTTTAAGGTAGGTTGTAGAGTGAGTCATATGCTGTTATCTCATTCTGTTAAGTATCATCATGTATCATCCTTACACGTTGAACAACAAAATCGTTTGTTACTGTTGTCTTGAAATCTCTTTGTCTTCTAAATTAGATTAATCGGATTATCGTGCTTGCTCTCTGTTATATAAGTTAATTTCAAAGTAGGTGTTTAACTTTCATTGCTTTCGTCAATCGTTTTGTCACCTGTGTCCGTATTGCGACGGCCAATTAAGAAAAACGTCGTCTGTGGCATACCAACGTCGAACGTAGTGTGGTTACTGACCAGCATACGCTTCACACGTCCATTTCATTTCGCGCTTTAAAAAGGCGAACTTACGCAGACTTACGCCGGCGTGTCGCTCAAGCCAGTGGTGCAGTATCAGTAGCACATATATGAGTTGGGTTTAAAGAATTTTTTTCTGTAGTTCACTTAAAACAAGATACATAACTATTTTTGCTTTTGGATACTCGGATTAGACTATGCCTCTATACAACAAAATTGTAGTGCCTGTTTGTCATTTCAAATTAACAGCGATTCTCTAAATGCATATGAATATTTATTGCGCTTTACCTTACTGGCTTATACGAGCTTATAAGCGCGACACCGCTCGTACGAGTTGCCAGTGCGGTAAAAGGTGCGTCTATACGCGCTTTAAGAACCGATGTTGTATGCTTGTATAAAACGCTGGTTTTAAGCGGTAGTATATACTAATCCTATCCCTCGAAAAGACAAAACAACCAGATAAAACTTTATGTATTTCACTGTATTACTTTTAAAACCTCAAATTTCGTAAAATACAACATGTGAAATGTACGTTTTATAAATCTTTGCCTACCAAGGTGCTCTACCTTTTCATAGACACGAAACTTTTAATCCCATAGACACAGTCGTGTGACGTCAACACTAAGAAAATCAACTTAACTGATAACTGATGTCTCCACTTATTACAATAATTCCAACAAAAACGTGAAATGTAAAAAAATCTCGCAAAGAAGTTCTTTTATGAGATTTTATGAAACTTGTATTATTGCACTGCACTAAAGTGTTTTCCAGATGTCAAATTATTAGTAATAGTTTCATAAGAATAATGTTCTGTATAATAAATTACGAGGCTCTGAGAAATCTTTCGTATATTTACTGTCCCCTTGAACTTACCACCCAAGGCACGTTGCTGCTTGCCTAATAACATGGCAAATCCGCCATTGGTCAGTGCGAAAGCCATGTTAAACTACATAATAAGGAGCTTAAAAGAAACCATAAAATACGATTTGGTTTCCGAACATTCCCATATTTTCTATTTACTTAAGATAACAATAGCACTACAGGTCGCGGGTTCGATTCCCGCTCGGAGCAGGTTTTTTTTTTATTTAAAAATGGGTAAGCTCTTGACCTCCATCGAGCGTGAAAGCTTAGATGAGGTCTACGTTGGAGCGAGCTTACTCAAGAGAAGCCTATGTACTCGCACCTTGAAGAGGTTCAGGTTGTATGCATTCGGAAATACAGACGCCGGAAGAGCATTCCAATCCCTGGCCGTTCGCATTATGAATGACGAACGAAAGCGCATAGTTCGGATATTAGGTATATCGACCAGATATGGGTGGTACCTCGCAGTGCGCCTGGTATCCCGGTAGAAAAACGGCGATGGCGGTATGAGTTCATGGAGCTCATCAGCACACTCCCCGAAGTAGAGTCTGTAGATTTTATATAACAGAGGTATGTTTTCCGGTCTGGGTGTAATTTTCCTTACCATTGTGGTTTCTGGACCCGAACCGGACCGGTTGAGGGTGTAGCGTTTATTTATTTAATACCAAAAAAAAATATTGAATTAATAATACAAATATTTTTCACTCCATTAGAAATATTTTTTTAAATATTCTCACCTTCATCTCAAGAGAGAGAATTTATTTAGAGAAGTTTCTCCATATACCAGTTTCTCCAAATTAGTTTGAGCGCTTCCATCATTATGTTCTACAGGTACATCCCTTTATAACCCGAGACTATATTAGACAAAATTGGCTTCCAATTGAAGCCTCTCGGGTGGGTTGAGTGCAATTAAGAAGTCAGGTGAAACGGTAATTTAATAATTGTATGTGTAAGATAATTGAATGCTATTAAATAAATAAATAAACGCTACACACTCAACTGCCTCATTAGAATAATTATATCCTGTGTTACACCCAGATCGGAAAATATGGTTGCATGGTCAATACAAACATATTATGCTCCGTGCGGAAATCGAACCCGCGACCTGTGGCGTTTAAAGCAGGTTCGCTACCGCTGCGCCAAAACGTCATCAAATATATAAATAAAAATATTGATAGCTTACGAAACTGATTGATATTTCTTGTATACCCATTTTTAGTAACTACTTAACTTTAGAAGGTAGCCATGTCAGTATTTTTTTTATTCTAAACTTGTTACGCCTCCGCTACGCTCACATGGTTTACCGATTTTTATTTTCAGCACGGAATACTGTTTTTTTTCATAAATTTATAAATTTTTCAGAAATTATTTCTTTTAACTTTCACTGGCAGATAGCTGATATCTGCCAGTGAAAGTCCTGTTAAAATCGGTCCAGCCATTTCAGAGACTTGCCGGAACACACAAACAACAAAAATATTTAAATCTTTATTTCTTTATTTAAGTACCGTATATACTTTCATATGCATTTAGTGAAAAACTGTTACTTTGGAATAACATTAATGACATGACTAGGTATGAAAGGAATACAATGTTAAGATTTTATTTCTAAAACAACTTTCAATTACTATAAACGCTACACTGTATATTCAGAATCCAAAAGGACAAAGCCCTCATAATTTATAGATATATTTATTAAGACCGAGGTCTTATAATTTATTCAATACAAATTGTTGTATAAATGGCAAAAAGCTTCAATAATAGAGGTAGAAAGCCCAGATCATAATATATGGGTAAATCCCTGGTTCAAATATTAATTCAACCATTCAAGCGGCTTTTTGTAAATATCGTGCTAGTTTGTACCAATGTTTTATAATAAGTAAACTAAATTTATGTTCTTCCAAAGTGACTTTATAGAGAAATATGTAATGTATGAAAATTCAAAAAATACTTAACCGATTTTAATTTTCTTTTATATTATGACCATTTAAAATCAGCTTTACCATATTTTCTAAAAAATATTCCACGTGAAAGGAGCATGGGAGTTTATTCATCGAACAAAACGTAACTTTATAAATAAATAATAAACGCTACACACAAGGGCCCCAATTAGGATAGTTATATCCTGTGTCGGGGGTCCGGAAACATACACAATGACAACGACAAACACACCCAGACCGGAAAACATAGCTGTAAATACAATCATCTGCTCTGAGCGGGAATCAAACCCACGACATGTGGCGCTTACGCCAGGTCATGTATGTAAATTCTGTGAGGGTGTAGCACTTCCACGTTCGAGCAATTCTATCTGCCACTAAGATTATATTACATGTTACAATGGCAAAATACTCACAACCACACGAGAGCGTATTAGTAAGCCATCCTCTCTAGTAAACGACACTTAGAATATAATCTACTTAATTTCTTAAAGTGTCTTCTTAGTCCTAGCATTATTGCCGGTATATTATTTACCCAAGGTTTGCTTATCACCCTTATGCGGATTTCACAGATTACTAGTTTTTACACCGAGCGATTGCCATATGACCTCCGCAATCCTAAGGGCGAACCAGTAACTCATTGGATAAAAGCAATTTACTTATCAAGAGTTAACGTTTATTATCAGATGCTATGTGATAACCGGAACCAAGAGCTTAGCGTGCTCTCCGAGGCACGATGGGGAGACCCACACGGACAAACATCCAGACCGAGAAATTTTAACAAACATCCGCCCGAGCGGGAATCCAACTCACAACCGTCGAGACTAAAGGCAGAATACCCACAACGCCACAACGGTGTCAACTTAATTTCTTACAATGTATTATAACTTTATTCCAGTCAGCATATTCAGATTTCCTATTTTACTTGCTCATGAACGATAACTGCTCTCAAAATAGCCGGCATATTAAGCGCTTGGACGATACTATATGACATGTAATCATACTTCTTCTTCTTCTTAAAGTGCCATCTTCTTTCGAAGGTCGGCGATCATTAGGGCAACTTGTATTTTTGATGCCGCAGCTCTGAATAACGAACGAGTGCTTTTTCCAAACCATTGGCGTAAATTCTTTAGCCAAGATGTTCTTCTTCGACCCACAATTGATTAATTAATTAATTAGGACTGTTATTGGTCACAATAAAAATAGATACTGACGATCTGATATTAAACAGAAAACAATATTTACAGATACTATTACTTAACGCTAAACACTATTATTTAACACTAAACGCTACACGCTCAACAACCCTCATTAGAATGGTCATGCTACTGCTTTATATTGGGGGTCCTAAACGCACAGAAATACCGACATGACCACCTACACTGAAATTAATACCTGTATACTTTCCAATTAGTGTTACTGTTAGTTATTAGGACATTAGTGCCTTATTATGCGGGTCCAAAACCAATAAGCGTGACCACTCAGCTGAAACTCATAGTCCATACGTCCGAGCTACTTGTGCACAATGGTCGTGAGCACCTATGGTAACGCTTTGAGTTCCCATTAGTACTTAGTTATCTCTCATCATCATCGAAAAAAACGCAAAAGTAACCGTTACCACGTTTAAGATCGGTCTATTCATTCTGGAAATAACAAGATTATTATTATTTATTAAGCATACCTTGTAACAGCGTTATTATAAAAACAAAAAACGACTTCTGCGAAAACATGAATGTATTAATATTAAATTCAATTTACATTCTAAAAAATCTTTAAAGAAGACATTGTCAAGAGATTATTATATACAAGAGTTATTTTTCTACAATATAAACCGTTTTACATAGCGTTGCCTTAACATTTTTGCGAACGATATCTCTTTTAAAGTCATTAAAACTTAAAATGTTACTTTAATCTTAATACCTGTAGTATCACAAGAGCGTTGCGAACCAAAGGAAAGAACGGAAGAGAGAAAGAAGGATAATAAGAAACGACTAGAGGGGGTTGAGAGTATGAGCCTCTAGCCCTTACTCATTGAAAATAATGAAACAATACGAATACTTCGAACTCACGTCAATATTCTGTGCAAGTGCAATTTCCAGATCCGTTAGTTGAATACATTTCTTATTCTATTACTTAAAGCTTAAAACACGGATACTATAAGCAGTTTAGACTGAAAGTACTTCAAATTTCTGTACCTACTTCGATCGAGCCCGCATGGGCATATTGGCAATTGCAGTCATCACAACGCCAAACTGTCAAATCTAATACTGATTACCACAGCCGCCTCTCAATTACTATGATAATTTTCACATTCTCAATCTACCGAGATTTTTATCGAAATAAGCAGCAATATAAATTATAAATAATACATCTAATAAGACATCCTTGATCCTTTGGCTTTGCGTAGAGATGTCGGATCACTCTGCATCTTCTATCGCATATATCACGGAGAGTGTTCTGAGGAATTGTTTGGATTGATCCCGCTGTTAGAATTTCACCATCGGACATCGCAACAAAACTCTAAGTTCCATCCATACCACCTCGATGTCTGGAAATCCACAACAGCGCGATTCAGAAGACATTTTCTTCCTCGCACAACCACTCTGTGGAACCAACTTCCGCCGGCGGTCTTTCCGAACCGATACGACTTGGGAACCTTCAAGAGAAGAGCCTATTCTTTCCTTAAAGGTCGGCAACGCGCCTGCATGCCTTCTGGTGTTGCAGATGTTCATGGGCGGCGGTGATCACTTAACATCAGGTGAGCCTCCTGCCCGTTTGCCCCTCTTTCATAAAAAAAAAAAACATACAACAATAGAGATAGAGATGAAAATTAAATAAGTAAGATATTAAATAGTCTTTAGTCTTTTGTAATAATGTGGTCATTACTTATTTAGTATTTTTTCTTTTCGAATGCAAACACCTTTATCGCGATATGATCACTATTCTACATAGTTTTTCTCTATATTACAACCATAGGGCGGTTCCAGATTAAGGTTTTCTTAACATGTACATTCGTGTGAAACGACACTCTCTTTATTAAGCTTTAAAAGTGCGAAAACATTAAAATTAGCTTAATTACTTCGGAAATGTTTCTCATGTAAACAGAGATACAGACGACCGTTGTGGCGTGCCGCGTGCTCCTCGCTTTTCTTCGCGTGGTCACGAGCCTGAGCTTCGATGGTCGCGAGTTCGATTCCCGCTCGGAGCAGATGTTTAATCTAAATATCAGGTTCGGCCTGGGCGCTTGTCCTTCTGAGTCTCCCCACCGTGCCTCGGAGAGCACGTTAAGCTGTCGGTCCCAGTTGTTTTCATAACGTCTGATATATTATGTCCTTAACTCTTGTAAGATAATTTGCTCTTATCAAATAAGTTACTGTTTCGCCTTAGGGTTGCGGAGGTCAGAGTCCCATCGCTCTGTGTAAAAACTAGTAACCGGTCAAATCAGAATAAAAAGTTTCAGAGATTTTATAGACAAATCTGAGGTTTTATATGAAATAATCTTAATCTTGAATGTTTGGTGTAATTCTAAGACGGGAAAGGACGTTAAGGTCTTTTTGTATGTTTAATACTAATACTGCAAACTATTTTTCTGCTACCAACGATACAATGATTTAATTTGTTAAATTAAATAAATAATGGTTAAGAGTGTATTATATACAAAATATTACTATTAATTAATAACAACTTAAATTAACCATTTAGCCAACATTTGATTTAAATATGAAGACGTTTTTAAATCCATGACTATACCATTCTTAATGAATTAATATTTATATCATGTACTCTATCAGTACATTAAAGTCAATAAACATAAGGGTAAAAACAATAATCCTACATTATGATCTTTCTTATAACATGAAAAAGCCACCCCCTTATATTGTTCTATTGATCTTTATACGGATCGCTTGTTGCCGAAAGCTTTTAAGCGTCATAATAGTATATTTGGCTGTGACGGGGACCCACTCACCATTAACTTAATTGAATTCCTTTCGAATTTACCCCTCAACCAATGGAAATCTTTACTAATATTATAAATGTGAAAGTAACTCTGTATTTCTGTCTGTCTGTTGCGCTTTCACGCCAAATCTACTGAACCGATTCAAATAAAATTTGGTACACAGATAGACTAGAGCCTGAGAAAAGACATAGGCTACTTGTAAATGCGATAAAGGTTGTAAAGGGTTGAAAGGGGGTTTGTGAAAAGTTGTATGCAATTATCTTGCAGAGTTAGAAGCTTGAAACTTATTTTTAGTCTATTGATTCGATATAAAAAAATATGACATTCAAAGTTTGTAATTGTGTATTTAGAGTTTGTATTAAAATTCACGTGGGTGAAGCCGGTGCCAGAAGCTAGTGCGAAACTGACGCGAGTAATGCGAAACTGACATTGTCAAACTCGTGGCACCAAAACTAATTCAAATAATTAACTTATAAGCTTAACTTTTTATTTGAAATAGGTTTTTCCAATAGTGTCCTTGCAGTTCTGGAATCGGATGAAGCCAGGGCATTATAAAAAGTCATGTTAAAAGGTGTTAAGTGTAGATAATATATAAGTGATACGAAGGTGACATTTTCAACAACTTGATGTTATTCTAAACTTTAATTATTTTTATTTTATACAGACTGATTTTTATAGCGATTCATATGGCTTTTGTTACATTAAGACGGGTTCTATTTCTTTTCGGTAGTGATGCCTTACTATGGGTTAATAATTTTACAATAATCATGTTTTTTTCGATTGTGATCAGTGGTGATTATCGTGCGTTAAGTGAAACCCGGCGTCTTTCCTAATTATTATCGGGTTAATTACATCAAATAATAAATAAGGGTTTCTCACCTTTCAAATCACGTAATACCAAATGAGGATAACACTCATTTATAGAGTTCTATAAGCATGTTTCTGTATGGCCGTCCGTATGCTACAACCGTTATAGTGTCATACTATTGACTATCTATATGAAATTTTGTAAATATGTATTTAAAGTATATAAAAATTATTAAGGGTAGCCAATTAGCCATCGATACATGTAACTGAGGGTTGTAAAAAAGTTCCAGCATATAGTAACGTGTAGCGCACCTTTTTCAGGTCTTTGAAAATAATAAACAAACTCCCCAGGGTTTGATTTTGATCTTTTTTTAAAAAGTTGGAACCTTTCGAACTCTAAGATTTATAACTCTAGAAAAAAATTAAGTAATACAAACTATCCTACCTTCATAAAAGCCTTCTAGGTACGAAAATTCTTCTTTTCTTAAAGAAGATACATTTAGAATTTTAGAGATACATAAGTTTGTCCCATTTTTTTTTTTTATTTATGCAATTAGCAACTTACTTCTGCAATCGATTTTAATTCGTTAATATTTAAAGTATGGAAGATTGTCCTAATCAACCTGCGGAGCCCTCCAACCTCCACTAGGCGTGACCACTACGCACTTGGATTATAAAAATAACGATTAAATAATCTTTCACTGATGTTGAAATTTAAAAATAGATAGAATTCTAAAAAAAATAATACCCCGAAGGCTAAACCTAAAAGCATGTTTTAAGAATTAACATAATTTAAGAGAGTTCGTATGTTGAACAACGTGACGTTCTTCCGAAAATCGCTTTCGGCCATTAGCCCTTTGTTATTCCACGCACGAGCTTCGCGCCGATAATCTGTTATTTTATTTGACAATAGCGACGTGACAGGTTCGCGCGATGCAACATTTTACCGCCGGCGATAATACCGACTAAAGATAAACGTTTTATTATTTGGAAAACCTTAATATGAAACGAATATGGAATAGAAACGTATAACTAGTAAAATAAATTGATATTACAAGATTAGTTTTAGTACATATGGAAAATTGAAAAATATAAAAAACTTCGTTTTAATTTAGTAAATATTTGTCGTACTCGTCCAAAGACTAAAGGGATATCACTAATAAGCCTTGGTAAGCCTTCCTAATTTCAGCACGAATGGGCCGACTTGACTGGATAGGTAGTGCCATCATACAGAATATCGACGTGAAATTACAATACTGCTGCGTTTGATTCAACAAGTGAAAGCGGCATAGGCCCCAGCCTTAACTCTTTCTTATCATCTCCTTATATTCCCCTTCTCTGTACCATTCTGTGTCAGCAACACGGCTGTAATGCTATTGGTATTGCAAGCGTCTGTAGAAGAAATGAAGATGACCTGAATAAATCTTTCAATATCATTTTCATCTTTGTCCGGCGGTGCGATGGTTTTAAATAGATGACAGTAAGATAATTTTATGCCCTGTCCCTCCTTCCCACGAAAATCTTCAGTTCAGTTCATCTTTTTATATGAAATGACTATTAAAGCTTGTCTTTCTTGTAACAACCTCAATAAAATTGTATTCCTTAACGTGAGACCTAAAATTAATTTAGAATAAAATTTTCATACTTATAGTAGAATCTATGGTAGTAGTCTTGTTGTTTTAAGTTTCTAGCAATACCAGAAAAGTATTACCCTATCATAAAAAACCATCGTGAAGTTCCTAACAAGCGATATCCCTACGTTTTCAGTTTCGTTTCATTCAGTACCTAATGTATATCAAAACACCCACCCAGTCAGTACAATCCTCAATACCTTTAATAAGAAATGGTAATTGCAATATAATATAAGAAATGGCAATTGACAAGAACGGACTGATGCTTTTAGTCTTACACGTCGACATATACACGATGACTACTTACCATCGAGTTATAAGAGCAATATGAAATAAAATTTATTAACACATTTTTCCCATGCTGATTAAAAAAAAATTAAAAACGCTTTTATGAAACAGAAATAACAATCAGCGGATAGTGTCCCAGCTAACCCTGTAACAAACAAAAGTTTTTCTATTGTATTCATGGTCCCCTGCTGATTAATAAGTTTACACAGCATTTACTACCCTTATACGAAACGACATAATTTCATTAAATATAAACAGTATTAATAACTTTTTTTTTATTTTTAGACGAATGAAATAGTCCTAATAACGTTATCCATTTAAGGCTCGGGAAAACAATGAAAACAAACTAGCAACGAGAGTGTGTCGAACCTTTTTCTATATTATTCTATTTCGCGTAAGTGCGTTTTCCCTGTAATGTTATAAGGGCCACTCCAAGTTACATGGTTTTATTTTCACTCAAAAACTACAAGCTAAATCCGTGTCGTCTAGACTTACGTCCATTTTTTATACAAGGATTATGGGACAGAGAATATAATAATACTTACAATTTGTAATACTAACCTTTATTAAATATCGCTATAAAATTCTATATTTTCTATATACCACAGATCATTATTATAAAATAATAAATTATAAAAAATTAAAATACAATATTAATTCAAATGCTTACCGGAATCGAATGCCCGCAGTCAACACATCACTAGAATTGATATTTTTTTTGGGGTTCCGTAATCAAATTCTAAAAATGGAGCTGAGAATTTCGTCACATTTTATTCTCTGTAGATTAAAATCTGGAAAATTGTCTTTTATAGGAGCAACAGCGAGGAGTTTAAATAAGAAAAAAACAAAAATATATGGCGGCACTAAATGCATGGAAGTTTTGTATGATAATAGTGTAAAATATGTAAAAAGACAATCGTTGTGACCCTAAGTGCCATTGGTCTCGGGTTCGATTCCAACTCGAAGTATATATGTTTTGACCATACAAGCATAATACCATAATACGTTCGAGTTTGGTTTATTCTGCTCGATTGTTCTGGACGTCCGACAGATAATATCAGTTCGTAGGCTTCACTCGTTTGAATATAATTATTATACTGGACGATTACTTACATCTATTTTTATATTCCATGAGACCAAATTTTTCGTCCTGCAGGTCTTTTTTGATAACCCTGCAGGAACAATATTTTCCCTGAATACCAAATTCCCAATCCCGTTAACCGTTTTTACGCGATTGTGTAACAAGGATCCAAACATACAAACGATCACATTTATAAAATTTGTGAGATAGGCTTCTGGATGGCTGATAATTATACATACCTATCATAATAATTATTGTTCTTGGATATTAGAAAATTATACATTTCTTTGTTAGATTAAAAATTAGAAAAAATAGCAAAAACAATAAAATCGATGTTTTACAAAATCTTTTTAAAGAAACCAACATTTTTCTTCTAAATACCCTTGAGACTTTTGCCACGAAGATTCTGATTGGTTGACTTATTTCAATTTTATGAACTGCGCAGTTTTGGGACAGCTTGAATGTTCATTATTGATGAATACTTTAATAGAATTTTTAAAATAAAAAACAACGAATACCACTCATAACATTTTATTGAAATTCTAAAATACATTCGGTATCGCCTTAAAGAATATAAAACATAATGAGACAAGTGAAATGAGATTCCACGTAATGTTGGCAACGAGTAAAAACCTTGTAAGTTACTAAAACGAAATTTTACAGGAGCTATAAAAATGTCTCCTGAATTTTATTTGAAAGTTTTGAAGCTGCGTCTTTAATTTCTCATAATTGTAGTTTTTGCGTTTATTCCAGTTATGTATATGAGATTTCTTACAAAATAAAGAATAGTTTTTTTTTTTGTAAAAAGTACAATTAACGCGTCTTTCAGGTTTTCACGCGTCGCCATCAATAAACACGACAGCTTAGCAAATGCATAATATGAAGCGCTTATCAACAAGAATTTAACAAAAAACCTTTATGATATTTGATATGAAGAGAAAATCTTGCCAATACATCGTACTACTACAATAATCAAGACAAAATATAAAAAGGGTTGGCCTTGTTCCAAAAAATGCACCTTCAATATTTATTATCATCCACATATAGACGTGACGTGACGAAGATATTGTATACTGCAGACCGGCCCATGTATATACACGTACAAAATGTCAGACTTTTTTGGTGCTTAATTTATTCAACACCAACGGAACGGAACGAACTTAGTCACACTCTAAATTCATTCTGTTGATTTACACAACATAACTGAATTTTGCGTGTGACTAAATTCGTTCCTAACAGCGTAGTTCTTAGGGAGGGCGCTGCTGTATTTGCCAAGTTAACGTTGAAGGAAATTACTTTGTTCGCGCGTATCGTATATATAAATCGATATCCACGCGTCGAAAGTGAATTTTTTGTTAAGCCCAACCATATTAATATATCATTTAAAATCATTTTTGCAAATGAAATTGCCTTGATTACTTTAAACTTAGCCTAATAAAATCACAACAATACATCAAATGCGCGACCTAATTGACTATATATAAATTCACCAATAATTCAAGGAATGCTACTAAACCTTTTATAGTGCGTCATTAATATGTGAGCTCTAAGCGGCTTGTGCGAAAATATAATAAAATATCTTAATGAATACTGACGATTAGGATTAACGGCCAGCGCCCATTGACGGAAGGCACGGCAGTTCGCTTTTATGTGACGAACAGAAATAAAACTTAAAAATATGATAATAAATTTTAAATTAAAACAGTGACTAGCATGATTACTAAACCAAACCTGTCAAGCAAAGCGTCAGTAATATTTGTTTTCGTCCCATAAATACTTGCCGTGACGTGCCGCCATTAGGCGCAGACCCTTACTGAATTATTTGACCATAGACAACGATAAACACTTTTTTAATCTATTTTGTAGTAACGTAAAAGTAGTTTTACTACGAATGTACTACGCTGTTGTAATAATCTAATGTAAAAAGACTACATATATTACGGTTTATGTCATCGCGTACCTCATTCCACGTTTTGGTGAAAAAAAATATAAAATGAAAATGTACAAATTATGATATAATTTTTCAATGGAATGAGTTACACAAATAATATAGTATTATCTTATTTCAATACTAAACTTGACTCCATTGTTAAGCTAATACTAATTTACCATTTCATAAGTTGATACAGAAATTGTTGAAAATATGTTTAAACCTCGATAACTATTTTCTTAAAGTCCTTCGGCAAACTCCGTTTTTCGTCAATCGTCGGATTTCTATCAGTTACCCTTTGCATTTGATGCAGACCGGACACACTCAATCAACTTGGAAATATATAGAGTTGATAATACCATTTTAACTTAATGTAATTTATTTTAAAAATGGAAGAAAAGCTGCTACAGTCGCAGGGACGACAGATAATACTTGTATTTTTTACAGAATATTAGATCCGGAACCGGACAAATATTTATTTTAGTTTTTTTTTTTTTATAATTATCTTCATAAATTTTAGTAATGTACTATACATAATATTGAGGAGTAAATTTTTCTATAACTGAATAACCTCCTTTTTTATATCCGTTAACAATAAAATGGTTTTACAGCTGTATTAACATTAAAAAACAACAATAAAGTACTTATTTCTGAATTCAAATTATTATAAACGATTAATCTAAATAATTAATGACCACGGTATTAAGCATTCGTTTGTATACAGAAAAGCGATGATTGCCGAGGGACATTAACCCCCGGTTTCTCGAAATACTAAACGCTCATTGGTTGCCTGTTGATCAACGATTATATTTAACCTATGAGCGTTCTATATTTGGTATGTTAAGTTGACATGAATTTGATCAACGTACGAGAAACCGGGGATTAAGAAAACAGTCAAAATATGAATTTCAATTCCAGATTATGTATACATTCGTTATAAACCTTATCCACATTAAACATTTATCATATTACATTCAAAGTCCCATAACATACGTTTATTTTAATACTTTTATCAAATGGTACTACTTTGATTATTATTAGAAGTTTATTAGTAAATATACCCATAACACTTATGGAATGAGGTTACTTTCACAACTAATCATTTTAACTTTTAATGTATTCCCGACCTCGTTCGACATAACAATAATATAGTAAAACGTGTCGCGGTAGGCAGGAAGATCCTTGTTTCATTTCGTTTTCCACTATCAATTGTCTTTTTTTTTAAGTTATACTTCTTTTGGCGCGATATTATTGTTATGTCAGAATTATATTTTACTATTACAAAATGATACAAATAATTGTAAAATCAAAGGTTTTTAAACTAATGTCATTTTTCACAGTCATGGATACAAACGTATTTGTGCTACACACGTTTAAAAACGAATACAAAATAAAATATTCTATGTAATCACAATTTTAAGAGAAAACAAAACCAACACATATACATATATTTAACAATAATATATTATTCAATAATCTTCATTATACTACTTCAATACAACGTGTACAATTCTAGAATAGTTTTTATTGAAATAAACACAGTCAAAATTATTATCGAAGTATTAAAAGGAGAATTCTATAAATAAAATTATTAATCTTTTTACTTATTATAATTTAAAAGGGACAAGATATATTTGAGGTTTAAGCTTATTTTGTTATCTAACACTAAATTAACATTAATCGTTTACACACAGGCGCATGAGACGTCTTATATAATTATACTATTGCACAAAAGTGCAAGTAAAAATTACTCTGAGTTACAAGATGACATGTCATGTATTCATGTTATGTACTTGTAACCTCATATATAAAAATCAGTACGTTTTTAGTCGTCTAACATTTAAACGATATAATATATTTGTACTGTCAAGACTATAACGGGCGATGTAGTTGAATTATTAATAAATATATTCGAACTCATTGCGCCCACCTACTATAAAGCGTAGGCCAACGTATATCAGCTATTTTTTTATAAAATTACAAAATACTCAATATTATATATTACATTTATTTTGAAATTCTAATTTCTCATTAATTATGATATAATCTTTTTTAAGAACGTTATCAATAATTTTTCACGTAATTACTATTTATCCTTCAACTCATTGGGTGCGAGAATGCCCAAAAAGTCAGGGTATAACTTGCAATTCTCGTTTTAGCGAATCTGTTATAACTCCTTAAATATAAATTGAACCATGCGCAATATAGTCTGTTAAATGTAACTTGAACCATGCGCAGTAACACGTTTTTGGGTCTCAACCGTATGCGGTCTGAAGGGGGCCGCGTAACTATAGCAACGCGGAGACGCTACACCCGATTAGTACACTCGCTCACGGTTCTTTTAGTTTTTTAAAAATAAATTATTAAATTATAAATTTAAATATAATTTATTTTTGTCATATTTGTAAACATTTAATTTTAAGATAAGGTGTCATCCCAATAAGTGACAGTGATTAACATATATACATTAACTTTTTTTTGTATATAGATACCTATTTTCTACACTATTTATTTATTTTATTCTATTTAAGTAATTAATAACGAGAATGAATAAATAGTTAATTGAATTTAGAAGAAATAATAAGTACATTATATAGTTAATTCCGTTTTCCCACTTTATAAAAAATCTATTTAAATAAGACGAAATCAATATGTTTGTCTAACATTTTTGTCCATGCTTGTACCTGCGCAGAAGCGGCCATTTTGGTTCAACTTAAATTTAAGGAACTAACATATTTTTGGGTCTCAACCGTATGCGGTATGAAGGGGGGCGCATATCTATAGCAACGCGGCCGACGCTAGACCCGATTAGTACACTCGCTCACGGTTGTTTTAGTTCTTTAAAACTAAATTATTAAAAATTAAATTAAAATATAAATTTATTTTGTCAGGTGTGTAAACATTTCATTTTATTTTAAGATAAGATGTCATCCCAATAAGTGACAGTGATTAAAAATTAACAGTAACTATTATTATTATTTTTATATACCTTTTTTCCATACTACTTTTTTATTTTATTTAATTTTTAAACAATTAATAAATAATTAATTGAATTTGGAAGAAACAATAACTATATTATATACTTAATTCCATTTTGCAACTTTATAAAAAATCTATTTAAATAAGACAAAATAAATATTTTTGTCTAACATTTTTGTCCATTATTGTACCTGCGCAGAAGCGGGCAATTTGATTCATGGGGGCAATGATTCATTTTAAATTTAAGGAACTATACAGCGAGAATAGCAAGTTCGACCCTGTCGACCGACAGTGACGTATATTTATCCAGGCTTATTAAATGTACTCGCTTAATTTTCCGTTCCTATTTTGCCCTTATTACAAATTAAACTATATTTTTTTAATATTAATAAATTTAAAAAGTTATTTTTATTCATCTCGATCGTCACATGCGCCCAGTGTAAGTAGACGTATATAATAAAAAAAACTACGTTAAAATGAGAAGTACATGACCAGGTACATAATATTATGCGTTTTGTACATATTACATTACAAATAAAAAAACAATTGAAATTCTAAAAGTATGACAACAGTACTTGGGAATGTTCAAACAAAATAATATACAAATAAATTGTAATATTTGTCATTTAAATTTATAAAATAAATATAAACAAATAATAGAAATAACAATTTCTAGTTGTTTTTAATTCAGTCTTGGAATATAGGGAATGGATTCTATACTAACTATTAAAGATAGAAACACATTTATAATTATTGAGATTATTTGTAACCAAAAAATCAAAAACTTTTTTTATATAAAAATAAATATGAATATTTTGATGCAGAACGTTCCAATGTATTATTATTATTATGGACTTATAGCCGCCTATATAATCTATACATTCTTCCTTAGTGATTTGACGCAGTTGATTAAAACATAATTTTATAATAATCTTTAAATACATATACTATGTAATAACGATAAAAATTACAATTATTAGTTGTTATATATTTTTTTATTTATTTATAATATTCATAATACAGAACGAGTTGTCTCGTTTGAAATGTTGTGCATTCTACAAAACGAAATGGCTTATCCACTATACAGTTAAACGAATAAATGTGTTTCTATCTTATATGAGGTAAATGTTGTCTTTAGTATTTCTTTAATAAGGGTCACACCTATCAAACAACCATAATTTACGAATAATGTTATACATACAGCAGAATTTAAATTAGTAGAATAATTAGTACATATTTACTCTTCAATAACTACTGACATATTTCAAATTATGTCGTTTTTGATGCACTACATTTGGACTGTAGAGATAAGGAAATAGAAATTAGAATATAAAGAATTAAAAACCAATATAGAAGATATTGGTTTTTAATCAAAAAGTGTCCATAAAAATACCTAAAAAAGTTCCGAATGTTATTAATATAGCCAGAGGGTATGACTTGGACAATGGGTTTTATTTGGCGTATTCATTAATTCATTAATAATTTTTTATAGAGTAGTTAGTCTCACTAACTATTATTGTAATCATTATTATTAATTAATAATGGAATGGCATTTTTTTGGCATATTTAGACTGAATGAATTGAACTGAAATTGAAAAGACGCGTCATTTTGTTACATGAAAGAGGCGAAGGATAAATTGTATATTTAAGAAAAAATAAATAACAATTAGGACTTTTAAAACCTTATTTTAAGGGACTATTTAAGTGATCTAAAATAAAATTTTACTGTCTAACGACAGTGGAACCATATTAATTTTTTCAGACTGTAGACTGTCCACATTCTACTATTTATTCTACTAATTTAATCTGTCTTTAAGGTTTTAATCTATTGCTAATCTTTAGTTTCAACATTAATGCTTCAGATTACAATAATAATGGTATCCATGGATATCAAAGCTAAGCTTATTAATTCGTTTAATGAAAACCATTGAGGCATAATGAGAATACAAAAAGCGTTATTGGTTTGTTTTTAAACATGGGCATTATATTTTGAACACAGTGTAAATTTAGCCTTTTCGTTACACATCATAATGCGATACAAAACATTTATATTAAATTTAATCAATATTATTAATGATATTTATTTGATAATTACGTTGACTTATAAAGGAGTATACACCAATTTATGCCCACATACATTAATTTTTAGACACATAGATTAATTATTAATACGAAAACTATTCTATATTTAATTGTATATTTAAATTTATGTATTTTTTGTTTTCGATAATGTTTTTGTTGTAATGTCGTATAATATAAGTTTAGATGTAATTTCAATCATAAAAGCGATCAGTATCATCTATTACTATTTTTAAACTATTGAAAAATACAATGTTAGAAAATATTTTAACATTCGAATTTAATTTGCATTTGTTTTGTATTGCATTATAATAAAACCTTCAAGTGACGGATGCAATGACGTTTAAGGTTTCCTCACCAACAGGCAGCAAGCAGTTAGTCCGGTGGAGACTTTAGCCAATTCCGAGAAACAAATGGACCGCCTTGCGAAATCAATCCTCTCGCAAAATACCTGAAAATATTTTATGGAAATATAAAGATGTGTAAAGTATTAAATAAATTAATACTGATGAATATCATATAGACATAAACATCGTTCAATAGATAAGGGCGCAGCCCCACCGCTGCACACGGAGAGGCTACGCATGTATCTGACTTCGCTTTGCAAGAGCACGTATTTGATAACCTCCACTGCAACCCACGAACACGTTGTTTGCTCAATTGCACGCAGGCAGCTCAGGCTATTAACGATTCGCACGCGGTACAACAGTGTATTTAGCTGAAGCTGGTATGGAATGTAGTGGTTCAAAACTGTGCTGAGCTGCAATAGTATTTGATATTTGTTTTCGGATAATATTTTTGTATAGTCTATGCTGCAGTAAAAACGTAGAACGACCCATGCCGCTAAAACGCATCGCTTGGCCGTACACAGCGTGGCCGCGGTGGGACAGCGGCTTATGCAAATGAAAATAAATTTAGCTCCCCTTTATTTAATTGAAAATAAATATAACATTTTTTTCATCTGAAATTAGATATTAAAAAGTAGTATACCATTAAATAAATAAATAAATAACACAACACACTATACTACGTATATTAATTATATAATATCAAAAAATAGCCTCACCGTATTGTCGTGTAGCATTTGATTATTTCAAGGTAAAAGAGTTTTAAATATCAAGATAGATTTACTAAGATACATTTTTTAAATATTTTACGCCTTAAGGTCTATTTTATGGAATTTGTTTGTTTGTCAGTTATAAGATAGAAGTTTTGAGTTTCATTTTGCTAAGATATAATGAAGCATGAATGTTTTCGGATATCAAACATTCTGCCCTACTATAGTTTTAATGCAACTGTTGTCAATTTTAATCGAAGTGTTTTGTGGTCCTCCGGCCTTTTATCATCAAGATTGACATATTGAGAATAACAAAAAGACCTAATTGTCGTACAGATACGACGACATTGGTGGGATGGATTAGTCATACGTTGCACTACTCCATCAAACACAAATATAAGTCCATTCGCGTTGACATCCTAAGCCGTGGTGTGACCTCACCGGAAGAATCAATTTTAAGTCCCCGTTGCGATATCGCATTATAACGTCCGGGTCTCAGTACTCGGCAGGTGACTAACACATTCAAGGGAGTCAAACAACAAATAAATCAACGATATTAGGGCTTGACGGCCTTGATATTACTAAGAAATCCTATATACTAAGAAATTATATAATATAAAATGTCATAAGTTTTTATTATATGGGCGATGGGAAGGAAGGGAAACAAATGAAACTCCATTTGCCGAAGGGGATTTTCATTTGTTTTTCCTTCACGCTATCGATATATTTTGCATGATTAAACGTTTATTACTCACTTAAAAACTTATTTGGATGCAGTTTTTTACCTGAATTGTCACTTATTCTTCCAGAAAATTTTTGAGTTTAAAAAAACTAAAATACCTTTAGACTAGGAATTTGGAATAGATGTATCTAGAAAAATAACTGTTTGACGATCGACCATTGCAACTACTAAAAGTCTTGCCCTCATTAGACACAAGACACGGCAGAGGATTAGTATGTGGCGAATACAAATAAACTTAAAAGTTAAAAGTATGACCATAAACTTGACATTTCAATGATGATCAGCGTGGCGTAGTGAAAAGAATTAGCTACGGCAGCCTTTGGGATGCTAAGGCATGCCGTGTCAGTAGCATTCGGTATGCCTCTACATCCCTAAGCATGCCGTAGCTATGCGAGCAGTCACCGACTCCTCCTCCTCTTCTTCGGCATGTTTCGTCAGCATCTTGTGTTTTCAATGTTGTTATTGTTGATGAATGAAGATAACTTAATAAGTCTGATTTGCAATTTCTCAGTGATTTTACTGAATTATCCGGTTGTGCATCTTTGATTCCATTTGTCCAAAATTTTCTCTTTTCTTGGATATATTTCTCTTCTTTTTCATCAGCTAAGAACAATAGGTTCCAATCTAACATTTTAAATACACACACGAAATATAAACGAGCAACACTATGAAGTAGCAATATGGCAATCATGAGATGTTTGTATAAGTTATTCATCCAAAATCTTCTCTTTAATGTATTTCTCTTCTTCTTCAGCAAAACGTACAATAAGCACTAGGTCACATTCTACCATTTTAAATACACACGCAAAACTCTGAAATAGAATATGATTATCTTGAAATTCCTAATTCCTATATACGGCATGCCTACTGTCGGCCTATTGCCTGCTATGCGTAGGCATGCCGCAGGATCCTCTGCCGTGCCGTGCCGCCAATGGGGGAGGCAACATTTAACGCGAGCGAAGCAGTGGGCTTTGCTACTAATAAATACAATCTAAGTTGACAAGCAAGCATATAACCATACATCTGTATGTGTCACTCATGTTGCCAACAGGAGATATCGGTTCTGAAATCTCCTAAGCCGGGTAATTTCACTAAGTATAGTGTACTTCAAACCTAAACACAGTATAGTGCTTTATGTTAGAATAACTGACACTGCGGTGGTACCTCTAGCAATAAATAATAGAATTTTACCTTAAAAGATTCTGGTATTTCTTCAATAGCGCGATGTATGAGAGTTCCATTTACATATAAGCAATTGGCTGCACCGTTTTCTGGTACGGTTAGAGTCTGGTAACAGAATGTCGCCTCTCTTTCGATCCTCTTAAGCATTTCCTTCGCCTCCTTGCTCGAAGCCACACAGAGTATATCTGGACCGGCCATACTGAAATATCTCTTCAAATGTCTAACACCACTAGCAACCTGAAATAAAAAGAATTACAATTTTAGCATCTGCCCATTATACATGACTAAGTATTTTTTGTTGTTGTTCACTGACTTGTTGAGTTGAGTTAATAATTTTTATACAGAGGGACCGATATTAAACCTCCTCTTTCCTTAAGTATTAACTTTTAATTATATTACAGGAAACTATTTATTAAAAATTGACAATTATTTAAAAAAAATCTTATAAAATCTAAGTAAAACTGATAATGATAAACCCACATGATAATCAGTCTCAATTTCCAAAACATGTGTTTGTGACGTTTGAATATTCAGAAGGGAAACTATATGATTATTACACACAAAAGTAAAAAAAAAGTTATGACAGCTTTAATTTTCATTTATTTAAAGTCTCAAAAAAATCTATTTATTCACAATTATTTAATAATACATTTTGTCATTAAAATCGTTTCATATAAAGATATTGACACCGTTGTGGCGTTGTGTTTAGCGAGTCTGACTTTAGTCTCGACGGTTGCGGGTTCGATTCCCGCTCGGGCAGATGTTTGTTAAAATTTCTGCCTCGGTCTGGGCGTTTGTCTGTGTGGGTCTCCCCACCGTGCCTCGGAGAGCACGTTGTCGGTCCCGGTTATTACCAATAACATCTGATAATAATCGTTAACTTTTGATAAGTAAATTGCTCCATAATGAGTTACTGGTTCGACCTTTGAGTTGCGGAGGTCAGATGGCAATCGCTCTGTGTAAAAACTAGTGACATGTCAAATCCGGATAAGAGTAATAAGCAGACCTGGGTACATAAAAATATCGGGAATAATGCTAGGATGAAGGATAAAGATATATGCATCGTTTGTACCTTAATAGGTGTGCAGGGAAACTCCGGGAACGCTTCCGCAACAGCACTTGCTCCTGCTTCGTTGCTAGTATCACATATACCCACGAAAAATTCTCTACCTAAAAACAATAATTAACGTAGAGAAATGTAATAAAATGCAACACTACATTATTCAATTTCAATGAGTAATGCTCAGTGGCGGATTTACAAATTTTCAAGGTATAGGCTGTAAGGTTTTTCCCTACCTCGCTTCTACAATTGTCATGTCCTATATAATTTTTGCAATGCAAAAAAAGGCCCATTACTTGTTTGGGGGCGGCGAACTAACTGTTTTACTCTAGAATATGGAAGTTTGCTACTCGGAATGTACAAGTGAGAGAGGAGAGTCATCGGTACATTTGTTGCAGATTTCTATTTGTAAAACATCTTTTAAATTTCTTTGTCATACAGAAATCTTTTAAATTTCTTTGATGTAGCAAAAAAGAGTCCCCAAATTCGCTGCCCCAAAAATCTACCACCCTAGGCTCAAGCCTAATTAGCCTGCTAGTAAATCCGCCACTGATAATGCTACATCATACATATTACAAATTGTAAATGTTACATGTTTCAAGGTTTGAAGGACATCTTTATGTCCTGTGTTAGCATGTCTATAAAAACACAAACAGACCGGCACAATGCAGACCAGACAAAAGTCTACATAGTCTCAACAAATATCCTTCCTAAAAAGTCAGTCCTGGCTGTTATCAATTTGATGACGATCAATAGATAAGTCAAGTCGGAAGCCTCTACTGGCGACCTGAACAACTCTGACACTAAGTTGGAAACTAACCACTCGATTAGAAGAAGAAGTAAACTTCATATTTATAAAGACAGACATGTGCTAAAGATTAGAATACCTGTAAACAAAACATCAGAACCAGCAAGTTTAACATCTGGATCGGTTATCTCAACAATGTTGAGTCCAAGATCATGTTGAAAGACATCCTTTAAGGCAGCCATCTGAAAAGAAAATTTGATTTAACATAAATAATGATAGACAGGATAAGGAGATAATGTTATCAAAGACACAGATTAGTTACACTTAAGATTATTATTCTTAAGTTTTACCCAATTGGTACACAGATATGAAAGTCAATAAAACCCTACATAAAACCCGGTCTGCATGATATTAGATATAAGACATAAATGGAGTAGATGGATGTGTTTTGGACCACTGTGTGTAAGAATAGGGTGGTTGTACCAATTTATAAAAAAATACTGCTTTTTGGACAACATTAGTACATGATCTCATTACTAAATGCAATTCAGAAAATACATGTATTGGAGGCCATGTCAATCACCTGAGGAGCAGTTAGTCATATTCATAATATAACTAGATCATCACTAAGTTTAAATTCTTTTCCTGCATAAGCAAAAGTTAAACTTTTTAAATTATCATAATATATAGTGCATATTTAACTCGTTAATTAATTAAATACCCTACATTAGAGTATCCACATACATTAACTTTCCAATTGTTAGATGGGTTTGGAGGGCATGTTTGAAAAAATCTGATTTATAAATACAAAGAAATATTTCACAGTCATTTCTGTAAGTCTTAATAATCAATTAATAAATAAATTAACGCTAAAGTTTAATAAATTTGACAATGTTGCGATGCAGCGATAGCAAACCTGCCTTAAACGCAGGTCGCAGGTTGGCCATACAGGCATGTTTTTCGATCTGGGTGTGTTTGTCCTTGTCACTGTGTATGTTTCCAGACCCCTGGACTAGACTAACAGGATATAGCTCGCCTAATGGGGGCAATTGCATGTGTAGCGTTTATTTATTTATTTAATAGTTTAGTAAATTAATACCAACTCAATTAAAACATATTACAATTATAATTTAATTTAAATGATTAAACACTATTAAACTCTAACAAGTAATATTTTTCTAATCATATAACATAAATATATAATCTAATTTATCTGCAGGGAATGAAACCTTAATAAAATTTAATTACATGGGCTTGTGGGATGAATAACACTATCACTATAAATAAAAGTCACTTACTGTTATAATGTTTATATTCGAGTCCACATTTTTATCAGAAGTATACAGATAATCACACAATAGTTTTACAGTATATTAGCATACAAGCATAAAGAATATAGCACAAGAAGGCACATTAATTTACGAAGAGGAGAAGAAAATATAGCAGGAAAATATGCAAAAACTCTTAAGCGTATATATGTCGAATGTCATGCGTAAACAAAAGAATGCTCGCACCGGGCATGCGCTTTCGCACGGGGCCTAAGATGCTGCTGCCTGTGCCATTAAGAATGTGGGCGAGATTATTCCACATCACTCCCCCGCTGAGACCGTAACTACGGGCGATAGTATTGAGGAAAGTGAACTCTTCTACCTGACCGTGTAGTTTTTATACTAGGTTGCTCGTCGTTTACTATATTGCTGTCTGACTTAATAGTGTAAGCTGGCTTGAGGCGATCAATAGATACAGTTATTTTCTTATTTTTAACTAATATCTGAAAAGTCTTTTGTCCTCTCTTAATAACCTGGTACGGTCCAGTGTAAGGAGGTTGCAAGCTTGTACGTAAAGCGTCATGACGTAAAAATACTTGGTTTGCGGTTTCTAAATCCTTGAAAATAAAATATTTTTTGGAGTGTGGTGAGCTGCAGGTACGGGACTAATTTGAGCGGCGAATGACTTTAATCTCGAGATGTAATCGGATATATCCGTTAGGCTGCTACGGTTATTGTCTTCAAAAAATTGACCAGGTAAACGGAGAGGTTCACCGTAAAGCAATTCAGCAGCTGATGATTTAAGGTCTTCCTTATATGCACTGCGTATACCTAATAATACAAGAGGTAGATATTCAGTCCAGTATTGATTTGTGTGGCACATAATCGCTGCTTTAAGCTGTCTATGAAGTCGCTCAATGATTCCGTTAGCACTAGGATGATAAGCGGTGGTCATTTTGTGCTGAGATCCCGTCAGTAAAGCGAGTGACTTGAATAGGCTGGACTCAAATTGTCTACCACGGTCCGTGGTTATACTAAGTGGACAACCAAACCTCGAGATCCATCCTGTTAGAAGGGCTTTGGCCGTGGATTCTGCTGTTATATCAGTGAGTGGTATTGCTTCAGGCCATCGCGAAAATCTATCAATGGCTGTGAGGCAATACTTGTATCCGTTAGAGTAAGGCAAGGGGCCAATAAGATCTATATGTATGTGGAGAAACCTGGCAGTAGGTAGGGCAAATGAGCATAATGGTGATGAAACGTGCCTTGTCACTTTTGCTTGTTGACAAGAAATGCACGCTCGACTCCATTCGCGACAGTCTTTTTTGATTCCGGGCCAAACAAAACGCTGCGTTACCAACTTAATGGTTGCGTTAGCACTGGGATGGCTGAGTGCATGCATTGATTCAAAAGCTTGCTGTCTCATTGATTTCACAATATAAGGTCTAGGTAATGGAGTACTTACATCGCAAAATATCTTTATTTTGGAACCGGGCATACGGATTTCTTTTAAATTTAGAGAGCTTCCCTCAGTTAATAAAGTTTTTAATTCTGGGTCAGACTGCTGCTCTTTCGCTAAAGCTTCAAAATCTACTCCTGCTGAGATATCGTTAATCCTGGAGAGAGTGTCAGCCACCATGTTATCCTTACCGGAAATGTGACGGATATCCGTGGAAAACTGTGAGATATAATCCAGGTATCTAAATTGTCTGGGAGAACATTTATCGCGGTTGATCTGGAATGCGTGTGTTAGCGGTCGATGGTCTGTAAAGATTGTAAATACTCTAGCTTCTAGCATGTGACGGAAATATTGAATAGATTTGTAGATGGCCAAAAGTTCTCTATCGTAAGGACTGTACTTGATTTGAGTAGGCGATAGCTTACGAGAGAAGAATGCCAAAGGCTCCCAAAAATTACCACGCATCTGCTGTAATACTCCACCAATAGCGGTACTCGACGCATCGGTTACTAAGGCTAGTTTGGCATTGGAGTCTGGATGCGCTAGCAAAGCTGCTTTCGCTAGTCCGTTCTTACAATTATCGAATGCCTGATGTTGTGTCTCGTCTAACAATATTGGCTGAGAACCTTTACTGGATCCTTTAAGCATCTCGTTCAACGGAGCTTGCAACTCTGCAGAGTGAGGTATAAAACGGTGGTAGAAATTGTACATACCGAGAAATCTCCGCAGCTCTTTGATAGTTTTCGGCTCGGAAAAATTCTTGATTACCTCTATTCTCTCGTCAAGAGGTCGGATTCCATCTGCGGACACAGCGTAGCCAAGAAAGGTTACATGGGATGCGCCAAGGACGCATTTTGAAATGTTCAGCAGCACTCCATACTGGTTCAGTCTTCTGAAAACTTCATGAAGGTGACGTTCATGCTCTTCTGGGTTGCGAGAGAAAATAAGAATATCGTCTAGATAACCGTAACAGAAATCTAAGCCTCTGATGACTTCGTCAATAAATCTTTGAAAAGTTTGTGCCGCATTTCTGAGTCCGAATGTCATCATTGGGAATTCGTATAAACCAAATGGTGTTACTATGGCTGTTTTGCATATATCGCTTTCATAGACTGGTATTTGGTTATATGCTTTAACAAGGTCAAGTTTGGAGAAAACTGTACATCCAAAAAGGTTTAGATTGAAATCGTGTATATGTTTTATGGGGTACTTATCTGGTACTGTTCTTGCATTGAGAGCTCGATAATCGCCGCATGGTCGCCATCCGTTGTCCTTTTTTGGTGCCAGGTGAAGAGCTGACGACCAAGGGCTATCGGATGGGCGTGCTGTACCATTCTTGATCATCTCGTTAAACTCTTGTTTGGCGATCTGTAACTTATCAGGTGGTAGGCGGCGGGGTCTGCTAGAAATTGGAGGACCAGGAGTAGTTTTTATATAATGAACTGTATTGTGCATACAATCTCTAGGGTTACCAGCAGGTCTTATAATATTAGGATACATTTTTAAAATAGCTTGATATTTATTGTCACTGTAGCAGCTAGTTTTGATAGACGAAACGCTTTCATTAGGCTTTACAGGAACAGCGTCAGTGGCTAATGAAGTTGTGTTGTCTATAAGTTTATGGTGTCTACAATCAACTAAAATGTTATAGTGAGAAAGGAAGTCTATACCTATGATGGCTTTAGTAACATCAGCTATTACAAATCTCCATGAGAAATCTCGACGCAGACCGAGATCGAGAGATAAATGTGCGAAACCGTATGTTGATATTTCCGAACCATTTGCTGCAAAGAGACTATACCCACTCTTGTGTCGTTTATCCTTAGCCGCGGAGCGTGGGAAGACGCACAGGTCCGATCCCGTATCTACGAGGAACTGCATTTTCGTCTTGCGGTCTGTTACAAAGAGGCGGCCAGAGGAAGTAGGACAGGCGCTGGCCGCTACTGACGGCTGTCCTCGGAGTTTACCGCGTTAAAACTACATGGGCTCGTACATTTATTAGATTTTGTGCCAAATCTTTTATGGTACCAGCAAATACCTGGACGAGAAGACGAACGCTGTCTGGATATGCTTCTGCGATGACTTAAAGATCGTGTTCGTGAACGTGATCTCGAGATGTTCGAAGTAAGTGCAGCAACTTGTCGTGTCAAATCTGCCATGCTCTTCATCATGGCTTCTAAAATTGCTGGATTAGTGGAATCTCGATAAGCCATGCTGGTACTAGCAACTTGCGGAGTATTGTGTGCAATTTCATGAACCTTGTCTGCCAAGTCTGCAGTTTTTGTAAGTGGTGAGTCAGTCTGAGTAGCAATTACTGTTTGAACGTGCTGTGGAAGTCGGCTTGACCATAGCGTGCGCATAAATTCGTCAGATATCGCCAATCCTGCCAAGCTTTGAAGATGACGTAAAAATTGCGATGGCTTACGGTCGCCGAGCTCTTCGTGCATCAGCAGTTGTTGCACTTTCTTTTCCTGGCTTGCTGATAAACGCTTTATAAGTTCCGACTTTAAAGTTTCGTATTTATTATCTTTAGGCGGGCATTTAATAAGATCTAATACTTCCGCTGCATATTGATTACCCAGCTGTGATATGACGTAATAAAATCTAGTCGTATCAGCTGTTATGTTTGCGACTATAAATTGCGCTTCTAGTTGGGCGAACCAAACATCTGGACGATCAGGCCAAAATTCGGGTACTTTTAAACCAACTTTGCACAATTCTGCAGTTGTGTCGCTTTGTGACATTTTAGCGCTCTTCATTTGCTTTTGTGCGATCTTGTCAATGATTGTAAAATGTTCCGATTTTTAACGGCTTTATCGCTTGTATACGATGTATGAATATGAATTGTCCTCGTCGTGGTCACCAATATGTGGGATGAATAACACTATCACTATAAATAAAAGTCACTTACTGTTATAATGTTTATATTCGAGTCCACATTTTTATCAGAAGTATACAGATAATCACACAATAGTTTTACAGTATATTAGCATACAAGCATAAAGAATATAGCACAAGAAGGCACATTAATTTACGAAGAGGAGAAGAAAATATAGCAGGAAAATATGCAAAAACTCTTAAGCGTATATATGTCGAATGTCATGCGTAAACAAAAGAATGCTCGCACCGGGCATGCGCTTTCGCACGGGGCCTAAGATGCTGCTGCCTGTGCCATTAAGAATGTGGGCGAGATTATTCCACAGGCTAATTTACTATAGGTCAACTGGCAGTTAATATATAATTAGGTCAATTAAAGCCCATAGTATTTTATAACGTGACTTGAAAGGTCAATTAATCAGTTTTTAAAAGGCACAATTGTTTGTCTATTATAGTTGCTGTTCACTAACAATCTTGTGTTGCTCATAGGATTAATGCAATGAATATCATATATAATGCTATTTTATAGATTTTGAAGCTGCCAACTTTAACTGATAGACGTATTCGTGGAGACTTGATTGAAACATATAAAATATTGAGCAATAAATACAACTGTCCCGACTTGACTTCTATTTTTACTTTGAACAATAGTGAGAGACTACGACAAAACCACAATTTAAACTTGATGCGAAATTATTATGATGAACACAATTTTACTTGTAGAATTTTTTAAGTTTTTCTGAATAAAATAGAAATTCAAATCAAAATCTTTTATAGTTTATTAATTTTTAGTAATTAAGATGATAAGTAAATATCATGAAAAACATACAAAAATAAACTCAATTTTAAACTTCTCACAAAATAGTGCTGTTAACTATAATTTTTATTGAACTCCGAGATAAATAATTTTAGTATGTTTATTCATGATTAGAAAAAAAGAAATTTTCTTTGCGTCTTGTTTATCTATGTAAACCTATTAAGTAAGTATTAAAAGCCTCTTGAATACATAAAGTATTTCATAATTATTTATAGAGATAAAATATTGTAAAATATAATATGCTATTTTACATAACTTTATGCTATTTTACATACTACATTGTCATTAAACATGAAACCCTCACTGGTTTTTTAAATTTGTGATATCACAGACCACGCGCGACTGTTTTTGTTCAGAGCAACGGTTAAAGATATAGTTATCCATGTTAATAGAAGGTTAAAAAAAACATAAGACACATTTTGTCATGAAAAAAAGTCCGAAATCGGGATGAAAGTTTGTATCAACAACCACTTTGTTGTATTGTAATAAATATTGTTTGTGACCTTATTCTTGCGGGTGTGGCCGCAGATGGATTCTAGTATTTAATATAATAAAAATGGGAAAAAAGCATAAATACTGCTTAAAAAAGCAGTTACTACTAGTAAAAGGGATAGGTTGAGTTGGTCACAATTATCAACTAAGCCTTATAAGAATACGGCCCTTAACTTTGTATACTGTGACCTAAGCTTTGGTTTGGGAGAAATGAATGATTTGTCAGTAAATAATGTTCTCCAGGATACATCTACACCGAATTTCAATTGAATACATGTTTTTTGATAATTCCAAAAGAACCTAAGGTTTTTCCAGGATAAAAGTATTAACCCAGATAATAAGCTATTTGTGTGCTAATTTTCATCCCAATCCCTTAAGCTATTTATGCTTAATTGAGTAACAAACATCTAAACACAATTGCAGTATGTTTTTGATAATCCCATGGGAACCTAATATTTTTTTATACCACGATGGTGGCAAACAAGCGTCACGCCCGCCTGATGGTAAGCAGGTAAGTAAGTAAGTAATATTTCTTCGGGCTAAAAGATATCCTATGCGTAAATCCAGATAATGAGCTATCTGTGTAATGAATTTCATGCCAATTTGATCATCCATTTATGCAAACATAATTTCAAGTGGATACACCTTGCAGTAGATAATCTCACAGAAATTTTCCAGTATAAAATTTTCCTTTAATATTTATAAATTTTATGAGCATTTTGATGTAGTGGGATTTAAAAAATACAATGATTTATATTCACAAAATATACATTAATTTTAAGGAAAAGCCTGGTATTTTAAGTAATAATTAAATTATTTTCTATTGATTTTTAAAGGTTTTAATTATAGTACAATTGACAAAATATGATTTGAAACAAATCTTACCATGATTTCTTCAGTGCTTGATATAGGTCTCGGTATGAGAACAATACCATGACAAATGATGGCCAAATCTTCTAATACGATGTTCTCCGGGAAAAATGCATCCGTCTCTATTTCTATGAGTTCGAGATTTAATTCTTTAAGTAATCTCAAATAATAGTCATATTGACGCCTAGCATCATTCATATCAGCTCGATCTGTGAGGCGAAGAGCTGGAACAACTTTGCCGACAACGGCATGCGTATATTCATGCATCTTAAAATCCATTTTTAAGTGCTTATCACCTGATTAAACTAAGTATTTAGTTACAAAAAAAAATAATACCGACTGATTAAAATGTTTATAGAATAAACAAACAGTCAGAGAAAGCCGCGACTAATAACTTTGATATCAAATTATTGTCTGTCACCCAAAATTTTGCTACTTTTTTAATTTAATTCAATTTGCCGATTGGCGATATTCAAATCTACATCGGATTCGGAGCCGTAGGAAAATGGGAATCCCAAAATCGAAGTCTTTGATTTCTCCGAGCATATAGGGGACACCATCACACTATCACAGATCACAGAGCATATAAGCAAATTTTAGAAACCGAGATACAAAGATTTCCGAGAAGATCAATGATTAAATGACAATGTATACGTGTATGGAACTCATTATATTGAACGTTTACAAAGCAAATTGAAATGGCAGTCAATCGCTACTACTTCAAAAGACCCCAATTGATATAAATTGATTCCTACGTGACTGACTGGTCGTTGACGATACTAGTCACTAAGTGATTTTTTTTTTATAATCTACAATACGTCTAGTTCTTTTAATATTATTAATAATTATACAAGATATACGTTATTAAGGTACTTTTTTATCTAGTATTTTTGCGGGGCCTTTGCATAGTACTTATTATTCGATATTTATCTTTGAATATATTTTGAGGCACACAAATCTACTTTAAAAGAAGAACTTCCAAATGTGGTAATATTGATGTGCGTGAATGATAACGTTTTATTTGAAATCTTCAATCACGTCAACATTGTCAATCTAGAAATGATCATCTCGGAGATCCCTAAGATTGACAAAAGTTACTTACAGATTTGTACCGTACCGCTGCCGTAAGTTTTACAAGTTTACATTTACAGTGCAGCTGAGACAACGACTGAACTAGATGGCGAAATAATGAAAAATAAATCCCATCAAAAATTAAATAAGAAAGGCCATACAGTCCCCTTTGATTATATACTATATAGATCTAACATAGTAACATGGGCGTAGTGATTATAGGAGTAAGGGGCAAGGGGGGTAGCTGCCCCTCCCTGAACCTTACTACATACTGAGAAATGCACGAATATATTATATAATGCATCTACCTACTTAACTAATAGCTATTGAAGAAAATAGTCTTTTTGTCCTCTGAATCCTAATTTAAGATTTTGGCCTCCCTTAGGCCAAACGCAGGCTACGCCCATGGACATAATCATAATTATATCAAATTACAAATAGTACTGTCCGAAAAATATTTAATTATTTAAATATTATTGTAAAACCGAAAAGCCGCCAGCTGACAAAATTACGAATGAGTAGAACACACTGTTTTAATTAAACGGCATCATAAACCAACCATTGAAAGTTTCAGTAGGTAGGTACAGACAAATCATCTTATCGGACAAATCATCTTACATACCGATAAAGGAGATAAAGGTGGAATCAAGGAACATAGGCCAATAAGTTTAAAAAGCAAAATATTAATATATATTTTTTTCTATTTCACATAAAGAATAGAATTGGCTCAGCCAAGATTCAGGCTAGATTTCTCCACGTGGATCACATACATGTTGTCAAACAAATTGTTGCAAACTATAATGAATACAAAAACGTATTATTTAGCTTTTGTAGACTACAATAAGGCATTTGATTCTTTGACTCACAACTGCAAATAAATAGCCTTTAAACAGCGAGGAATAGTAAAACAAGTATATCAGAATCATGCACAGGAAATGCACAGCCAAAGTTCAATTGGAAATACTAGGAGTCTGAAAGGGTGATCCACTGTCCTCTAAGCTCCTCTCGGCCAAACTAGAAGTTATTTTCAGGAATCTATATTGGAATGACAGAAACACATCTAAATGGAAGCAAACTATCCCATCTCTGATTTGCTGATGCACTAGTGTTATTTGCAGAAGACCCAGTAAGATTAAAAGAAATCCTTCTACAACTAGCAATAGAGTTGATAAGTAGGACTGACATTATTGTGAGTCCTACTTATCCAAAACATAAGCAATTACATATCAAAATGAATACCCTCTTGAATACATATTCTATATCTTAATTGCTTATTATAAGCAATTAAGATATAGAATATGTAAATGAATATGTTTATTTAGTACAAGCTATTGTAACTAGTCTCCAGTTGCACAAAGAAATATCAAGAATAACACCTGGACTCTATGACGTTCTTTGCCTAAAAGGAAAGAAGCATGTTAACATAAAGCTTAGGGGTGAATACTCTCCAAAAGATAAAGAAGAGTACAAAAGTAATGTAAGCAATATATAATATGTTGTTTGTATGGTGCTGGATTAGGCAAATAATGAGGTCTTCCGAGGAAAAGTAACCAATCAAATCATAACTGGTATCTACAGGACAAAAAAGAAGTGGTAGCCTGTTCAGAAGACGTAAGGACGATCTGCCAAGTGGTTGTTACAGAATTGCCATGACCAATTGCATTGCCAAGTTCTGGAAGAGGCATATGTTCGAAGAGAACAACATGATTTATATATCTTTATCTTTTTTGTATTAACGTTGCTGATGTCAGTGAAATAAAGACCATTTTTATTTTATTTATTTTTAATTCACATAGTTATGGAGTAAATATTTTATTATGCAATATGATCTACAACTACAAACCTACAACACTTAAAAAATTATAAATACCATTAATACATGTGCAGTAATAATAATTATAAATTTACGTTTATATTTCTTTTATATAATCTTATTGTAATACACTACTTACTACTTTTTAAAATGATGCTACATGGATTACATCTAATTTTTTTTTGCTTTAAGTTTATAAACGTCTTATTACTTCTTTACTTTTTATTCCTACAAATGTTTTTCATAAATATTGTTTACATAGAATAATAGTTACAGTACTAGAATCTTGCTGACAGTCCACTATTCTAATTTTTGTGAGAAAAGTTGTATACAGAACTACTGTCACTTTCTTACAACATTAACATATTTCATTTTCCTTCTACATAATGTAAATAGCTTCAAGACATACAATTGTTAACCTTAAACATATATTTCAATATAACTTGTACCATGAATATATATTAAAACTTGTAAAAAAATGGTTAAAACATTTGTTATAAATATTGCGATGTGTATCTTTTAAATGTTTATAAAGGACAATGAAATAATTTCCTCAAAAGTACATAGCTAGAAATTTCCACTTTACTAATAAATATTTGGTACAAATAATATTGAAATAAGCTATACTTAGTGGTAGGAGTACATTCTAAACATTTATAAATCTTTTATAATATCTATTTAATATAATTTAAAAAAAGGGAAACTTGTATATTTTATTAAAACCTTTCAATTAAAAACAAGAAAATAATGATGTAAAACTAACTCACAAAATAGTAAATAAGTTCTCTTAATAGCTAATAAAAAATATTTTCAAAACACAGTTTAAAAACCATTTCCTAATTCTAAAATTTTAGTTTCAATGGTATCATACAATATCATATATATATAGCATCAAAGCAAAATTTTATGCAGAAGCATAAACTTCGTGGATATCTTTTGAAAAATATTATTATCATAAAATACAGGTTAAAAGTTATCATATTTTAAAATTATTCTGATATGTGTCTACATTATCAGCACAAACTTGTATGGATGTATTATTATCATACAAGTACAAAAGCTATATATGTGGAAACACAACAAATGTGTATCTTTTTTTAACCACATTAGCTCAAAAACTTTGGATGAACAACATAGCATATACTTTAAAGTACATACATTTTGTAGTCTGAAAACATCATTTTAAAATAAAAAAAATCATAGAAAAATATCATGACTCTAGATTAAAACCTAGTAAATATAAATCTGTTAATCTTTCAGGAATGAGAAATACAAGTTTTGTTAATTTGGTTGCAATGCTGATCATGAGAGACTGAGCTGGTCATTGATTTGTCATGATTTTCATATGAAAATATCTGCATTTATAAGGAGTTATCTAGAGCCACAATATATAAAATCTAGTTATCCTTTATCTAAATTTAAAGATCTCATTTATATCTTTAAACTTAGATAAAATACGTTCCTCAAATATCTTCAGAGTTTTGTAATGTTATAAGGCCCTGATATTCCATCTCCTTATACATGACATCCTGGTTCAAGGTATGTAAAATTTCTTGGAAACGTTGCCTTAAGGCCAAGTTCTCCATTCCAGCTATTTCATGTTGTGTTCTCTGTCTACGCTGCTTCAACTCCTCTAATTCAGTTCTCATTTGTTCAATTCTCAATGTCATATCGTCTTTGTTCATATCTCGAGACTGATAGTCATTGTCTTCCTCAGAAGACAATCCACCGCTCCTAGTCACAGTTGATGTTGCCGGAGTAGCTGCGTGGCTTCTATTTGACTTCTTGTGACTGCTCTTTGTGGAATGAAACATTTGTGGATCAAATTCAATGGGATAGCCACCTTTTTTACCTTGTGCATCACCCAATCCAAGCATTGAGCTGTTATCAGATAGGCGACTATCATATGGTGATAGGTGACTGTCTTCCAATTCTACATTGACATTGTCATCTTCAACATCACTGTCACTGACAGCACCTCCAAATATATCAACAACATTTGAAGATTCATTGTTGGATATATCTATTGCTGATAGGGCAGCTGTAGTTGATGTCAGTGCCATTGAAGTTGACGTAACAGTAGATGTAACTGCAGATTTCTTAGCTGAAGTTGCTGCAGTAGCAGCCGCAGCAGCTGCTGCTGAAGCTGCTGAAGCTGCTGCAGCCGTGGCAGCCGCAGCAGCAGCAGCAGCAGCAGCAGCTGCAGCCTTCTTTTCTGCCCTTTTAGAAGTTTTAGTCTTTTTCTCTGGTTTTTGTATTGGTGCTGGTGGTGCTGTATCGGATTTTAAAAGTTGCTCATCATCCTCCTTTATCACTTCCCAAGTAACATTTACCGCTTCATTGTCGGCTCGCAATAATCTTTTAACTTCCTTCTCAATTTCAGGTGCTTCAACGTATTTTTTCTTCAACGTTTTTCTAAAACGTCTTTTTCTTACATTTTTAGTTGGTGGAGTAATACCATGAGGCCACAAAAATTTTTTATCAACTTTATATGGGTCTTTTTTCTTATTTTTAGCTGGTGACTCTTCTTCTGCTGGTGTTTGATCAGCTTCCTCTTTGCAAATCATCATCTGGCAGATATCTGCCGTTTTATAAAAGCTTTTAGTATCTATTGTCTTCATAGATTCAGTTATCGTTGGCAAATCCACAATCTTAGCGTGCATAAGCCAATGGTCGAATCTGACCTCCCCGTGCCTCATATCATTATCGATTTGTATAGTCAAACGATTTTTTATGTTATCTCCAGTTTTCAGTAGCTCTTTCAGAGCCTTTGAAGGTTCCTCAGGCAGTCGTAATATGCACTGCGACTCCAATTCTGCCATAACTTCAACTTTTTTCTTTTCTCGATTCATCATTTAATCCTTGTGATGTTAGTTTAAAAAAACAAGTAGTATCCACCAAAGGTATCCACGTCGGACTACTTACGCTTTGATTCAATAAAATCAATAACAGAAAATCTTTGAAGCCGTGACAGTGTGACCAGATAAAATTTTAAGAAAATACCGAGGCACCGTAAAAAAATACCGAAATATACCCACTTAGAACGGACAAATAAAGTAATAAAAATATTGTTTTTTTAAATATGTTCTTTTAATTAATTGTCATCACAATAAATGCTAAAATTGTATTTAAACCTTTCAATACAATGATTTAAAATAAAACAACCTCAATTGAAAGATTAAACCAAGTGCCAAATATTTTATCTCCTTTTATAATTGAATACATTAACTAAAATGGAAAATATATGTATGCTTGCGTAAGTAATAAATAATAATCGCTGACACAATCATATATTTTCATTTATCGATTTATAACTACGGTAAAAAAGTTAAGGTTTTTGCAACATTACATTTTATTTATTATATTTTATTATTTAATATTTTCTTGTAATTTACCGAATACCGAAAAATAATTAAAATACTGAATCTGGTCACACTGAGCCGTGATTAATGTGTAGTTGCCCAATGCTTGGAACTGTGTTAACATATTAAAAATAATAAATAATAAAATCAATAATGTAATAACAGACATGGAGATTGCTGTCCTATATAGCGCTAAGGGATAGAAAGTGGCTAAAATTGAAGCGCCACATCGAATTAATCAGGAACTAAATAATACCAATGAATAATAGGACGCAAATAAGCAATACCATGTCAACTCATAGAAGTGAAAAAACTGAGTTATATGTGCAGAAATGTTGGTAAATGGCTGAAGAACATTTTTCTTTAATATTTGTTGGGTTTTAAGCTTTAAAACTTCTAAAAAGCATTTTTAAATCATGCAATTTATGTATTATCTTACATTTTAGGTTATATTATATAGGAAATATGCAGTTTGTATACTTATTTTTTGTGAAAATATGTATAAATAACTTACATAAATCTGAAATTGCCAAAAACTTGACCAATACATAAAAAAATCATTTAAAGCAAGTTGTTCAAAATTTTCAAACGCGTTTTTCTCGAAATGCCATTCGTGTGGGTTGACATGGTATTGCTTATTTGCGTCCAATAATAATTATGAAATAGCACATGTTAATACTTAAGCACAGAAAACCAAAAGAACGGTTGTTTTCGCAACCCTAGGAATTATAAAGGATAGCTGTTAAAATTTTCAGGATCTTTTTATATAGTAGATTAAAATATAAAAAGCTTAACAAACACAAGAAATACAAAAAATAAGTAATTTATAAACTGTGTTTTACTATCACCTCAAAACTTATGCACTACATACATATTATATAAAAAAGATAAGTTCGGTACCTAACTTATTTTTTTTTTTTTCAATTCAATAAAGACACAAGTACGTATAATTTTCATTCTTTGCTTTAAGTTTCTAACAGTGATTTTAGTTCATTGATTTTTTAAATTAAAAAGTATCACTGAACAGGAATAAGTCTTGGTAGCTATCAAAATTAGGGTAAAACGTGTAATAACTGACCACTTAAGCATGTTGGCCATTTTCAATTGTTACAGTTCCAACTTCCATCATACAAATAATACATTTTTTTGATCACCGAATAGGTAAAATTAAGAAGGGATCTATAAAAAATTAAAAGCATTATTATACTTTCATAGTATATTAACTTATTAAGTTAAAACCTTAGACCATTTAACATAGGAACGGACGCGCCATGACAATTTATTAACAAATATTTCTGCCATTGTTTGGCGCGGTAACCGTAGTAGTTACTCGCCAAATGAAAAAAAATAAATAAAGATGGATTCAGAATATCTAACTTATTTTGAGAGCTACAAAAAGACCCTGGCCTGACCTAGATTTATTCTATTGTAAATATAATCCATTTTTTTTTTTATAAAAAAGACCTTTCTTAATCAGTCAAAGTGTAAAACTACAAATTTTAAATAACCAAATGTTAAAAGTAAAATTATTACTGACATTTGACGTTAAATGTTGAATCTGTTTAAAATTTTTTATGATGTATTTTTTAAAAATTGTTATCTAATACAGATATTAATTTTATTCTCAAAAATACTCGTATTATCGAAGCGAATTTTTATTTTAGATATAACATGGCTAAGATCTCAATTTCTAATACTGGAGAAATAGTTTTGTCAGCAATAAAAAAAATGATGAAGAATACCGGCTGGTCAACTCGAACAATCGTTAAATTTATCAAAATGGAATATGGAATTCGTGACCCTAAAATAAGTCGTAAAGTATCAAGGTATAGAGCCTTTTGTTGACCAAATCAAATCATACATTCAATTCGTTGTGGTGCTCTAAAAAAAAATTATATGAATAATTATAATAATATTTTAACTATATAAATATTAATATATAAATATAATAGAATAATTATATAAATATTTAAAATAATTTTATTCACACAATTTAAAATCTAGTTAAGAAAATGCCATAATTATCTAAATATTTCCAGACTCATTATTTGATAGTGGGCTTATTATTGGATATATAATATATTATAATGGTTTTTCAACTCATGTGCTAGAGCAATATTGGGTCTTGTCTCAGAAGTTTGCTACTATTTTACCAAGAAGTCTATAATTTAAAGAATACAAATTACAATTTAAAAATTCCGTTGAAGAAGCATGAAATTTCTTTACTTATCAGCTCTTTTCTTCCTTTCATTTCTTTATCTAAAATAAATCTAATCAATAACATTTACTAGGCTCGCCTTTAAAGCTTCAAAATCTTTGCATTGACATCGCCATATACCTTCAGATGTCGGTGCACGCCACTATGCAATGATGTTGTTTCCGTTATCTATCTTACCCCATTATCTACTTTTTAGAGTGAAACGTTTATTACAACGCCTCAAATTTTAGTTTGTCCTCGGAGGCTAAATTTATTTTAATTTAATTTTTTACTATTTTTAAGTATGTAAGTTTGTTTGCAAGTGATTTTTATTTTACTATATTTATGTATGTGTGTTTGTTCGTGTTTGTTCGCATGCATGATTGCGTGTTTGTTTTGTCTTCATTTTTAAAAAAAAAAATATTTAAAAAAGTAAAAAGTTTCACTTGCGTCGTGGATTAATAAAATCACACAGTTTTTTAAGTTTTTACATAGAACATTATGTCAAAAATTGTATTGTTATTGTTAAAAACAAAAAAGAGTTTTAAATTTGATTATGTTAACAAATTTATTAGTGGCATTAAATTTGAAGAAATTGTTAATTTTTTCATTATAATATTTTCAGGGCTCTAAAACGCGGAGTCAGATTAGGCTTACTACAAATGGAAAGCGGGAGGTACCGTTTGAACAATATGTCCCGCTTAGTAAAACCTATCGGCAGATCGAAGTTGCGTATACAACATTCATCGAAACGCAAATAACCATTACCATATAATTATGTTAATTGCCTTCATTAATATACTTAAATTAAATTTTATATGCATATTGCTACATTTTATTACTACAAATGATATTGGTTATATAATAACTAGGGTCCGACCGAAACTGGTTTTTCAGCCGAAACCGAAACCGAAACCGAACTTTCGGCCTCCCTCTCAGTTTCGGCCGAAACCGAAACCGAAACCGAAACTTTTTAAAAAATATTTAAAATTACGTTTTTTTAATGAAATTTGAATTTTAAGTTTTTTTAACATTTATTTGCATGTATACATTCGTAGTCAACTAATTAGGAACAGAAAATAATTTGATTAAATATTTTAAAAGTTTAATTTTATGAGATACTGTTTGTTATAAAGTATACTGTTCAATGCTGTGTACTTTTTCGAAGCTATGAATATTTTATGGTAGGTTTATTTAAAAGAAATCCCTCGCATTGAAATTGCTCATTTACTGGCTAACCGTAGGGATAGCAAGAGTTAGTATTTTATTTTCGATTTTTAAAAAATAAACCTGAAATACAAAGACGAATAGACTTTCTATTTTTATTAGGCGTCATTCTTTAGTTTATAGTTTGATTCCTAAAATTTATATCACAATTTATTATTTAAACATAGTTTACTTATTTAACCAAGCGAAAACAATTTTATCTCAACGTAAATGACCATACAGTAAAATAGCTTATCATTTGATTTGCTCCAAAAGTATGGTTTTCAACGCTGTGCAATATTTTCAAACCTACCTAGAAAGAAATTTAGCTAATTTAATAGCTTTATAAAAGTTCCCTTTGTGGGCTCTGTAATTATTAAAAGAGAAATATTTGGACTAGAACTTAGTGGCTAAGTTACATGGGCGCTATATCACGAAAATGGTCCAAAATATACTTCACTGTTTATTAAATGATTTCTAGTCGGTGAACTATTTTTTGGCCTGCCAATAGCCTAGACATGAATTCTTTGGAACATTTGTGGTACAACAAACTGGTAATTTAAACCAACTCTATAGTAAATCCAAAGACGCCTGGAAGAACTTCACTAACGAAACTTGTCATTATTTGATCAAGTCGATGCCGCGCCGATGTCGATATGGCTATGGCTAATAATGGGAATCACATTTATTGTTAATTTTTAATAGAAAACGTTGCTTTTTCGATGAATTTAATAATAAATGTACATTTTTCTCTTCCATTACATTCTGCGTTCATTATTTCTAACGTTTTCTTAAGTGTCCTTAATTACTTGTCCAGAGTTATATTAGCACGAAGGAGAAGTAAAGTTGAATTTTAATTGTTATTTTTAATTATAATACATTCCAAAATTTAATAATTCTACTAAGAAAACATTGGTTAAATGTGATCATTTACTGAAATTACGGAAAATATAAATAAATGTAATTCTTATTATACCAATGTCCCTAATTAGTTGACCACCACTGTATATAATATAGACAGTTAAATAGAGTTAAATAAAATAAAAATTAAAAATTCATTAAAGTCAAAACCATTTTTTTGTCATGAATATACAGGACATACTATTGGGAGTAAACTTAAAAAAAGAAACAACTTTTAGTTAGATATACTAGGTACATAACTAACTAGTAATACGTTGTGTTCACAATATTTTAAAGATCAATCTAATACATATTTCTGGAGATTTTTTTGTCGCGTCAGCGAGCGGTCACGAGTTGGCTGCGAAGTTTACCGCACAACGCACGAAAACTCACGAACACTCGAGTTTCGGTGAGGCCGAAAGTTTCGGCTATATTTTGGCCGAAACCGAAACTAAAGCCGAAACTAGATTTTTTGGCCGAAATTGGCCGAAACCGAAACCGAAACCGAAATTTCGGTCGGTCCCTAATAATAACTACATACGTAAATGTCGTTGCGAACATAAGCAGTTATACCACGGAAGTGTTCCACCCGGCGGTTGCTTGCTGTGTTTGCTTGGTTACGAAAACGTATTTTCGGGTATTTAACTATTTAGTATTACTGAACTTGCAGTCAGTTTCGCGAGACTCTGTTTATATTCTCTTTAAACAACTAGAAAAAGAAGCTTTTTCTCCATCAAGGTGTAAAATTTTGTGAAAGTAGAAATTTTCAATTAATAATAAGATTTTACATCAATCATTAATTCCGGTCTGGGTGTTTGTCCTTATGTGTGCTTCCGAACTTCCGAAACAGTTTAGCAATGTCTTAATGGGGCCGTTGAGTGTGTAGCGTTTATTTATAAATATTAAAAGTAAAAAATATTATTGACATTTGACCTCAAATGTGGAATCTTTTTTTAATTATTAGGATGATATATATATCTTTACATTGGTATCTTATAGGTACTATTAATTATACACAAAGATACTTGTATTATTGAACAGAAGTTTTATTTTAGATATAACATGGGTAAAATCGCAATATCTAATACTAAAGAAATAGTTTTTCAGCAATAGAGAAAACGATGAAGAATACCGGCTGGTCAATGTGAACAATCATTAAATTTATCAAAATGGAATATGGAATTCGTGACCCTCAAATAAGTTCAAACTAAACAATTTATTAAAAATATAGCATCATAAAAATAGATTCGGAGTTTGACGTCAAATGTCAATAATAATTTTTACTTTGAAGTATTTTTTAGTGTACCTACTTTTACAATTTGAGTGATTCAGAACTTCTTTTTTAGAAAGTTTTTTCCACGATATTGGTTGGTATTTTAATAACGATAAACATGCAAAGGAAAAAACTGCGTACAAACTGAACATTGATATTTCCCTCGGTTGTAGTTTAAAAATGTATATAGATATAATTCCTGGAAAAAAGAAAAATTTAAACCAAGTTCTGATTAGGTTAATACAAAAAAAAAACATTTCGCTTTTTATATCATATAAGTTTTTCTCATCCCTATTGTCACGTGTAGTTTTAAATGTAATTGTAATATAAAATATTAAAAAAAAACTTGTCTCTATTTAATTTATTTTTTTAATATTTTAGCATTATTTCCGTATTTTTTTGCGCAACAGTTTGGCAGGATTTGTTTTTTTTGGAGTGTGTCAGGATGTCTAATTTGACGTTGGTCACACTGCTTTAGATCAATCATTAATGATACTTTTGTTGATATCTCGGATTATATAGCATGACACGTCATGCTATATAAAAAGATTTTCCAAACTCTAAAATAATTTTTAAACTTTATTAATATAAATATAAATCTTATAAGTTGTAGTGAACAGTTAACTTCTATATTTTAAGGTAAGATAATAAAAAAAATTTATGCGTACTGATATTTTCTAATGCGGGACTTTCCAAGAATTAGCAAATAAATATAAAAACATCGAATCATGAATAGATGTTACACGTTTTTCTGTATAATTGCTGGTGTTTTGATTACTTTTAATAAGTTTTTTATTTGATTCTATTTTTAAGTATAGAAATCGTTTTAATAACGTAAAAATTATCACCTTTATTTTCTACTACGATGCAATATTTTAATATATGAAGCAACAAAATTCTATTCCTTGATCTGTAATGTCTGTTCTAATGGTTATTTAAAAGTTGAGCTCTTTGTTCAATTATGCATTTTCTACATTAAATTAATTAATATTGTGTGCATTTATCCAATAAGATCTTTCAACAATCAAATCATATAATAAGTAAAAATAGCTTTATTATATAGATTATATTGAAATCTTAACATATTTTTGTTTTACGTACAAGAAATATTTAATAAATAAGAAAAATTTAATTTCTGAAACTTAAAAAATTCTTAATATTTTATACTGTAAATTTCTGTCCAGATATTATATTGTTTGAAGATAGAAAAATTCATTTTGCATTTCACAAATCTGCCAAAGGTTTTTTTACAACCATTCTTTACAAATTTATCATGGCTGTGAAGTTAGTTTGCTTTGTAACATATTTGGTATGACAATGCAGATATTAGTTTTTGTCTAGGTTGTCCTGTTTGTCACTTTTAAACTGTGTAAGTTTTTAAACTTTTTACTCAATGATATATATTCCAGGTCACAATGAAGCTGTATCTTTATACATTTTTCCTGATTGCAATACTTCAATGCGCTTATGCTCCGCCAGTATCACCAGAGAAAAAAGAACATGAAACCGAATCAGCTGATGATCTTGTAAGTAATTTTTTGTTTATTGTATGTTATATTATAGACTTTCAATTGAATGCACTACAGCTTGTTTATGGGACAAAGTAATGCTCTGTAAGATTTATTTCTAACATACTTCTATTCAGCTTCATAAATTAAAAAATTAAATATGATTTTGACATCCCTCAAAACGTTGGATTTTTCATTGAAATTTTTCATACCGGTTATCAAAGACCAAAGGATCCAACTATATATATAAATATATAATAGTTAAAAAAGCACTAAAATCAAAATGAAAATAATATAGAAAATCTAACTGAAAGAAATAATTTTCTGTAAAAACGTGTTATTTAGTTTATTTAAACTAACATTTATTTGTAATTAATTTTTAAAATATAATAATAAATTAATTAAAATTTAAATTAATTAATTCAATTTATTAATTTGCGTTTTTTTTTTAGTAAAACTTTAACATAATGGCCCCATAATATTTTACACAAAAATTTCTCTTTTTATTACTTTAGTATATGTATGAATAATAATAATTAATCTCTTTAAAACAAGTTGGTGATATTTTATTGGCCTTGCGAATCGAAGCTTAAATCGAGATAGTACCTACCTTCTCTTGAAATAAATATAGAGGTACAATCTAAAACTGGTTTTGAAGTGTTGTTTTTTCAAGAACTCGAAAGGTAAATAATGTTCGCAAACAAAATCAGTGAAAGAGCGTGAATTACGTACTTTGTGAAATTTTGTTTACATTAGACTTTTATTGCGTGCGTCACTTGTTGTTGTTATTATTTACTAAAATACTGTAGGTTTCCTAGCGTAAACAAGTTTTTATACGTAAAAAATATAAATAGCCACAAGTCTCACCATACCTTAGAGTTCACCGTTGCCTATATAGTATATACCTACGCTTGCAATACTAGAAGTATTACAAACGAGTTGCCGAAACATAGTGAGAGGAGAAAATTGTGCGGCGAAAAGTAACAGTACGGATACTTCGTTTTCCCGTTGATATTCTGTTATAGGGTAGTACCTCACCACCAAGACTACCCTAAAACTTACCAGTCCCGTGCACTGTGGAATTTTTATTTTTTTTATGTTCTCAAAATTCAGTTATATGTATGGACATATTATTTCACAAAAAAGTCTTTAGCTGCTCATAGAATACACCTATTTACTAAATTTCGTATAGATAGAGATAATAGTCTTCGAGTAAAATGACTAACATACGAACGGACCGACGTATATAAAAAAATTGTAAGGGTTCTGTTTTTGCCATTTGGTTACGGAACCCTAAAATACTATATCAAAATATGAAAACACACCATATATCTCTATTCAAAAGCATCTAAATAGTTACTCTCAAATAAGGAGCCTACAAACACAGTGACAAACAGATATTGTGTTAGACCGAGGAGACTGACGTCATAGTTATTTAATACTAGCGACCCGCCCCGACTTCGTCCGAGTGCATAGTAAATTGTTCCGTTTATCCCGTTACCGTCGGAGTTTTAATTCCGTTCTTGGTTCTTCCCCTTATAAACTATCTACCTGTATACAAACATTAAGTAATACATACGTTTTTTCATACGAACTTCCCTACCCGTCGATTCCATACAAACCTGGTATTTACTGTTAAAATTAAAATTTACTTTATATTTTCTGTCATAAGAACCTTCTCCTGACAATAATAAACATAACAAAAAAAATAGTGAAATCGGTCCAGTCGTTCACGCGTGATGGCGTGACCAAGGGATATAGGGATTCATTTTTATATATATAGATTTTTTGCTACCATATCATGGAGAACGTCCGTACCGGGTACGTTTATAATCTTATTGTTTGTTATTGAAATGATGTTTGGAATCGCTGACATTTTAATTGCAGTCTTATAGCAATAAAACAGAAAGTAGCGACAGTAATACGAATTATACATTCTTAGCCTTAGCTAGATGTGCTTAAAAATGACTTCGCGTCAACACTATCGTTCTTTGACTTTCTATGACTTATTCATAAATAGCTTCTATTAAATAAATTTCCTCCATAACTTTGTTATTCATAGTTTTGATGATTACTATAAAATTACCAACTTATTTTTACGGTCGATTTTAATTTTTTTACATTTTAATTCCTAATTACTTTTTCATCAAGCTGCGGAACTCACTTTGGTTTCCACTTTGCGTGGTCCACCACGCATTTGACCGCTAATTTATATATTTGTATTTGACATAATTATACCTTTAAATTTGTACTGACATATGATTCATATATTCATGTATATGTCTATGTAATATAAAGGCCAATTGAGAAAGCAAGGCATCGTAGCAAAGCGCAGTTGGAATATAGTAGCACATTTTATATAGCAGAATAATTTATCGCTGTGCGTCAAAACCTCATTTACCTTAATTACTTTGATAACAATGAAATTGATATATATATTTTTAAAACAACAATTGATAATGTAATAAATCATTGTATATACATTTATCAAAAAAAGCATTCAATGTAATCTGCTGTGCTAGTTTATATAGTTATGGTTATGCTCGCGAACATTTTGATATGAATCATATTTATATATCTAATTCGTAATTATAGCAGTAAATTGAAGCGAAGCCTCAATAGCTCGACGGTAGAAGGGCCGACTTGGCTCCGTTAACGGGAGAGTCGAGGGTTCGATCCTGACCCCATTGGCCTATTGTCGTACCCACTCCTAGCGCAAGCTTGCCTTGAAAAATCATTGCTAATATTCTTAAAAAAAATTGGGCTTGTAGTGTAAATGGCTAAAAAAGTCTAGCCAATGATTTGCTCTTGCGATTTTAATAAAGCATGTTTTCTCAACATATTACGTTATTACATCATAGAAACTGTAAAAATGAAACAATGACTCTCACCATTATTACCCGACTGCCGTATAAGTCGTATACATTCACGTGGAACTTTATATTAAAGAGAAGTCACGCATATCTTGTTTTAAGGAAATGATTATAATAAAACGTTTACGCGACATCATAATTTTTCTGTTGTTTTTGCATAATGTTTATGACATACAGGCGAAATATGGTATATAATAATAATTGTATTTTAATAATATTTCTTCCTGATCGGTTTTACAATTTAATTATTTTATTAATGAAAGTTTCAATGAATTTTAATATTAAAACTAATATCAGTCATGTTTTTTTTTATAGGCTGAATATACAGAATATCACAGATACTTGAAGGAGGTGGTGCAGGCGCTTGAAAGTGACCCAGACTTTAGGGAACGTCTGGAGAAAGCCGACGAAGATGATGTCCGTGTAAGTATTTCATATTTATTAAAAAAAAAAATGTCTGACTTTAATCTATACTAAATAACAAATTAATAATTTTTTTATCATTATTAATATAATAGTAACATAAAAAAAAAAATAACCAGATTAACTTTTTCTTAACTCTCTAGGGTATTTCATAACTGATTTGATACGGATATTGAATACGCTTGAAATGTAAGCCTTAATTCATGTATAAATATGGTTCATTGCAATAGAAATTCAATACATTTCTAATCTAACAGTTAGAAAATGAAACAATCATGGTTGTATCGAACATTTCGTTACAGCCAATAATGTGCACATGTTTGGCTTGACAAAAAAAAATAGGCAGTCATGGAGACTGCCGATAAGAGTGAAAACTTGAAACTTTGGAATAACTGTATTCTTTTTAAATTAATTATAGTATGAATCGCTATAATTTGAAAATTTGTCATTTGAAATTATTGACATTAGTCAGGTAACGTCCGAAGAGACCAATAAGCGTGTGTGTCGCTTCTCACGTCACACGTCACATGAAGCATGTCGTGACGTCAGGCAAAGCAAATCCATATATTTAGTTTATATAGCCCTATCAAAAATAGCTTAACGCGGCTAAAGAAGTTTTTACATAAAAAATAGTCATTATACTTTGTATGCGTATTCATAATAAAACTTAAAATCAAATACAGCATATTTCTTAGATATATAAACAAGCGTAAAATGGAAATGCATTGACGCACACACAGGATGTTAATTAATAATAATAATAATAATAAGAATAATATTTATTAAGCTTAACAAAGTTCGTAACAACATTTCTCTTAAATTATCCCTTAGTACTAACACAGAAATACATAAAATGTGAGTAGGCTGTGATTCTCAAACTAGGCGACAGCCTGTGACTTGAGAACCAATTATAAATGTAATTATATGCTTATGAATTAATTTTTATTGCGTAACTACGGATTATACGGATTTCAAGTACCGACTTTCAGAGCTAACAGCAATATACATTTCGTAAAAAGTACTACGGAGTTTGATGCCGATTCTATTCTATGGAATCCGTTTTGAATCGAACTCAATAGACAAAATTTCATTTATTTTTATACGTAATAATTTCTATCCACAGCATATTTTCCCCGCCCGGTGAGGCTATCAAGGCCATTAAGGCTACTAGCAATACACCATGTAAATTTTACGGTATTATTATTCTATTTCAGTCGGGAAGGATAGCGGAACAATTAGATTTCGTGAACCACAACGTAAGAAGCAAGTTGGATGAGATTAAACGTAGAGAACTAGAGAGACTTCGTCATCTTGCTACAAAGGTAAATAACATAATGTAAGCATTAACAGTTCAATCGAAGAAGGTCGATTCAATAAAAAAAGTGAGGCCCTGAACTATTTAAGTGTTACCAAAAACGTAAACAAGCACTAAGAAACATTTTTAAGGGTCAACCGTTAAGAGGGTGAATAAGGGGTTGAAATTTTGTATGGGATGTTCGTTATTTTTGAAACTAGAAGAATGATACTTTGAACAGTGAAAGATAAAGAAATACGTGTTTTAACATATTCTAAAATTCCACCCTTGAAGGGGTGGAATCGGGTCGGTAGATACTTGAAAAAGCACTGCTAATACCTTTCTTTTAAATATATTTTTGCCTTATAAACATTATGGAATTCAATTTTACCAGATGTGGCCGGTCTTGTGATACTTATCGTCAGACGAACCGAAAAGCTTGGGGCAGCCGACGGTTACACGATTATTGACGTTGTAGTCGCGGGTTTGATTCCCGTTCGGAGCAAAAATGTTTGTATTGACCATACAGGCATGTTTCCTGGTCTGGGCGCGTTTTTCCTTGTCATTGTCTATGTTTCCCGATCCCCGACACAGGATATATGTATCCTAATGGGGGCCGTTGAGTGTGTAGCGTTTATTATTTAATGATACTTATTACCTTACAGCAATATGAATTGACAAATGAACTCGACGTACACGGCAAAGTGCCCACAAACGAACACTTGGACCATTCGAATCCTCATACTTTTGAAATTGAGGATTTGAAGAAATTGATACAAAAGACGACAGCAGACTTAGAAGCAGCCGACCAGAAACGTAAAGAAGAATTTAAGGTAAGGTTTGTGGTTCAAGTGTGTAATTAGTGTTTCGAATTTTACGGTAAAGAAAAACATTGTGATGAAACCAGTCATTTAAGCATTAAATTTGTTGCGTTCGGAACGTCAACTTCAGAGCCAGGATCCACTTTCCTGCATTTCCTTCTCCACTTTGAACAGTGTTTGGCACACGTATTCCCTCCTTCTTACAACCTGATGCCTCCTCCTCCCCCAATTCTTCAAACGAGGCGTGAAGAGGAATCTTGCGGGTAATCAGGGCGAGGTTGGCTAATACAGTTTACCTTCTACAACCATACTAGCCCACTTCGCGTGTAGACTAAACTTCTACATATCATCAGGTGGAATAGAGAGTCATTTGCACCCCCCCAACCGGTTCATCCAGGTCATCCAGCAATCCTTGGGTAGAAATGGTAGCTTCTACCGGGACCTGTCGGAGGCGGCCTACCAAGATATTTGTTTCACTCATAGCGAGCTGGTTTGCCTAAAATGTACCCGTACCAACGTAGGTGATACTCTTGCAGTTTATCTACTATGTCACGGACATGAAGGCTGCCACGGATGCGGGTGTTTCCGACGCGATACGCAAATCCACAGCGGGTGGTAAAAAAAACTTGAGAGGCGTCAAGGGATACCCGGATGGAACAAAGTTCCTTTCGATTAATTAGTGAAGGAATTGTAATAAATTTTTATTAATAAAATTAATTAATTAATTAAATTATTAAAAACTAATTAATTTTTTATTTTAACAATCGTCGCGACACCACACTGTTCAATGCGAAATAGAAAGACGAAACGAAAATAACTGGCTTGCTTTCTATGAGAAAGAGACACAGACAGAGAAACACGCGCACGCTGCACAGCTTACAACTATAGCAAAAAGTGTCGTTACAACTTTTGGTCTTAATTTTAGACCCCTTTCGCAACGCGTTTTCGTTCCAATAAGGTTTTATTTAGTTGCTTAAATCATAAGGAGTATCTTTTAAGTACATGTTATATATTATAATATATAGCATAGTATAAGTAATAGCTGTCAGTGCGCGCGGCTGCGTCCCCGCTCCTTTTGTATATACGAATAATAAATCAGTATGCAACTGACTACGTCTTTTATTGCACGCTGTCCGTGTTCCCGTTCATTACCAGACATATCTAACAGTACACAATCAGTATACTAATGTGGAGCAGTTGTGGCGAGCCCTGCCTTAAGTGCCAATAGTCGCGGGTTCAATTTCCACTAGGGACTATGTTCTGGTTTGGGTAATTGTGTTTGCGTTTCTGTGTGTGTAACATTTATGTATTCATTGTAGGATGTAATAAGTATAATAATTGTTGTGTAAATAAAGAATTTTGATGAATAATAATCAATTATTCATTTTAGGAATACGAAATGCAGAAAGAATATGAAAAGCATCAAAAAATTGAGGCTATGGACGAGACTCACAAAAAAGAGTATTTGGAGAAGTTGAAGAAAGAGGAGGAAGCGAAGAAGCATCATCAACCGGTAATTATACATTATTTGACATCTTGAAATGCACTTTAACATCTTTATAACGTATTAGGGTTCGGTAAAGAGTTCTTATATAAGTTTTACTTCTTTCCTATTTATAGATATAGAGATATATATCTCATGAGTTGTTACACTCTGATGATTGTTTATAGTATATTTATATACGATACACAATCAACTGTGTCGGGGGTCCGGAAACATACACAATTACACAATGACAAGGACAAAGGACAAATGACAAGGACAAACACGCCCATACCGCAAAACATGCCTGTATGGTCAATACAAATATCTTCTCCGAGCGGGAATCGAACCCGCGACATGTGGCGTTTAAGGCAGGTTCGCTACCGCTCCGCCACAACGTCGTCAAACAACATATACATATTCTAAAGTTTGGACCGGCCCATTCTTATAGTTTATTTTATAAAAAATAAGTCATTACTAATATTCCTATTGTCACACCAAATAAGCTTGTAGCTTGCGCTAGCAGTGAGTACGACAATAGGCTAGGTCAGGACCGAATCCGCAACTAAGCGATAACGGTGTTGAGTCGGCCTTTTAACCGTTGAGCTATTGAATCTTTAATAGAGTAAATGTCCCAGACACGTTGGTGCCCTGGTGACCCTTCGTTAATTCAATTCGTAGTCATACACTAACTTCATTCGGTTATGTTCTGCAAATCATAACCGAAAGAAGCTAGCGTGTGACTAAGTTGGTTCTAATGTACATTGTAATTTTTATCCCCGGTTTTTCGTAGCTCCATATAGTTAGCGGACCCTTTTCTGAAATTTGACCTCTAAAGTATATGGCCTAATTGGTCACTAATTGGTCATAATTGGTCAGTATATTTGAATAATTGGTCAGCACTCTGACAAAAGTTACAAACATTTTAAAATTTTAAGTTCATAAAAAAATTTTGGCGGAGCATTTAAATCCTAGACACCGGATCTAAGGTGATTTAAATTGGTCACGTAATGGTCGTAATTGGTCACTAGGTCACAGTAATTGGTCAGCCTTGTAACGATCAATATATCACAAAATATCCTCAAAATGGGGTAAAAATACCTTCCACACGATTGTAGTCATACACATTTCGTACATACAAACTCCATTCAAGGTTTTTTCATTTGCTAACACTCTGATCTTAATTGGTCACAATGTCACAGTAATTGGTCAGCCTTGGAACGACCAATAAATCACAAGATATTCGCACATTGGGTGTAAAAATAAATACCTTGCACATGATTTTAGTGATACACGGCTTGTACACGGGTCATACAAAGTCCATTCACAGTTTTTTTAACTGGCCACACTCTGATCTTAATTGGTCACTAAGTCCCAGTAATTGGTCAGCCTTGGATAAATAATTATATCAGAGTTTATTCGCACATAAAGTATAAAAATACCTCGTACACGAATATAGTCATACACGGTATGTACACGGTTCATACAAAGTCTATTCAAGGTTTTTTACCTGGTCACACTCTGATCTTAATTGGTCACTAGGTCCCAGTAATAAGTCAGCCTTCGATAAATAATTGTATCAAAGTTTAACGCACATAGAGTATAAAAATACCTTGTACACGATTATAGTCATACACGGCTTGTACGCGGTGCATACAAAGTTATTTCAGGGTGTTTTTGTTTGGTAGCACTCTGATATTAATTGGTCACTAGGTTCCAGTAATTGGTCAGCCTTGGATAAATAATTATATCAGAGTTTATTCGCACATAGAGTATAAAAATACCTCGTACACGAATATAGTCATACACGGCTTGTACACAGTTCATACAAAGTCTATTCAAGGTTTTTTTAACTGGCCACATTTTGATTTTAATTGGTCACTACGTAACAGTAATTGGTCAGGCTTGGATAAATAATTGTATGAACCGTGTACAAGCCGTGACCAATTAAGATCAGAGTGTTAGCAAATGAAAAAACCTTGAATGGAGTTTGTATGAACTGTGTACGAAATGTGTATGACTACAACCGTATTGAAGGTATTTTTACCCCATTTTGAGGATATTTTGTGATATATTGATCGTTACAAGGCTGACCAATTACTGTGACCTAGTGACCAATTACGACCATTACGTGACCAATTTAAATCACCTTAGATCCGGTGTCTAGGATTCAAATGCTCCGCCAAATTTTTTTTATGAACTTAAAATTTTAAAATGTTTGTAACTTTTGTCAGTGCTGACCAATTATTCAAATATACTGACCAATTATGACCAATTAGTGACCAATTAAGCCATATACTTTAGAGGTCAAATTTCAGAAAATGGTCCGCTAACTATATGGAGCTGTTTTTCGTACGTTGATCAAATTCATGTCAACTTAAATACTATTTTTTTTTTCTATCGGGATACCAGGCGTACTGTGAGGTACCACCACCCATATCTGGTCGATATACCTAATATCCGAAGTATGCGCTTTCGTTCCTCATTCATAATGCGCATGGCCGGGGATTGGAATGCTCTTCCGGCGTATGTATTTCCGAACGCATCCAACCTGAACCTCTTCAAGGTGCGAGTACATAGGTTTCTCATGAGTAAGCTCGTTCGCCCGTAGACCTCATCTATGCCTTCGCGCTCGATGGAGGTCAAGAGCTTACCCATTTATGAATTAAAAAAATAAAATAAATACAGAACGCTTATTGGCTGATGACAGCCGATGATCAACAGACAATCAATGAGCGTACTGTATTTGGTCTTGGTTAAAGACAAATGGTTGGTTAAAACGTATCTATTCTTTATAAATGTTACTTATTACCACAGTCGAGTAAAAACATAAAATTAATTAAATCACTAAAATTACTGTGCAGAGTATATTTAAGAACTAATATCTCGAGGTTGGCAACGCGTGAGTGGCACCTACTAATGGTGCTGCAAGCGCTCATAGGCTACGACTCCCACTTACCATATAGTGGGTCGTTTGTTTGCCAACATGTAACATTTAAAAAAAGAAACAATATTCAATATCACATTTTCATAAAAGCATATATTCATTTGTTTTAAAATTACGTATATATTTATTATAGTAATGTGAATAAAGTACATTAAAAATATTCTTTTCCTCATATCAGTAATAATATGAGTAATATATAATTATAAAAGATCCCCTTTTAGTAAACAAGTTATCCTTATGTAGTATGTAGCAAACGTAGGTAGTATAGCGTTTGTTTGTGCCATTGCATTACGATATAAGTACCTATAACCATAGGCTTATTGTGTACCATAGACAGGTCTGTCCATTTAGACAAAAGTATAGATTATTGTGCTCCCTCTTTCGTAAATGAAACGAAATGGAGTCGCACAAAGTTACATGCTGTCTTTTTTATGAAGCTAACTTCATTCGATTATATTGTAAGTTTAGTCTATGGGGTTAGTCGATTGAAGCATCAGCGCGACTACTTATGAAAAGTTATAGTTCGGATCATTGCATAACTACATATATCTTTTAAAGTCCATGGGAAATTCATCGGATGGAGCCCCCCGATCCTTCCTTCAATATAAAGAAGCTCAAACAATGACACAGTATTTTTTTTATAATTCATTATGTCAAGTAACCCAGTGAGTTAGTTTCTAATAACTTTTAATCAGAGCTATTGAACTGAAATCACAATTTGGCTTTTGTGTCAATGTACAAAAGTTTTACGAGATTCACTTCTTTATTTCCTCGTAAACACAAAAAATCAAATTAATTAAACATCTAATGAGGAGATTCTTTTCGAAATTGTTACCTATTGTTACCTATTGTAATATTAATATAATTGTATAAGGAAAACAATTAAATATTTCACTATAATAAGTTTAACGAAAGAGCGATAACGTTTTAGATAATGGGGATTCACAGTATATTTTGATAAATAATTACGTCTTTTTAGACATACAGACACGTATTTTGTTTAGTAATATTTATGATAAAGATATTTATAATTCATTAAAAAAAAATTATCTGATTTGTTATAAAAACTCAATATATCCTTATAGTAGCAAACGCTAGCGGATTTGCTAGCATTATTGTACTTGTTATGCCTGACGACAATCAAATAGCTATTTTTCATACACCTATAAGATGTTTCAAGTAGATACGTTCTGTAGTTTGTTTATTTATTACCCAAAGGCAACTCATAAAAATATCGTATGTGTTAATCTCGGTAAATATCTGCATGCCAAGTTTCATCCAAATCCAACAACATCCAAACAGCAGACTTTTACGTTATAATATTAGCAGGATTAACAGCAACTGGGTACTACTTAACTTTGAATAGTCCTTCACTCCAACAAGTTTAAGGACATCATTAATAAACTTTTCCAAATTATTGCATACAGTGTAATTTAGTTTTAGATTTTGTGGCAAAAAACAGAAAAAACTTTAAAAACAAAAGTATTCTGGTGCAGTCTGATAACAATTACCATTAACTCAATGTCCGTGTGATAAAATTGCTTTGTTTCAAGATAGATAATGAGTTCTGATAATTCGCTCAAACGGGGCAAGAGGTCGTAATACCTAAACTGATTATCGTTCAGTACTACGAAGTTGTTTACATTCTCGGAAAACAAAATAAATATATCGAGATAATAATAATATGCATGATTTATTTACAGATGGTTCGAAAATGTTAATTGGTTTTAATGTAATTAACTAATTACACACATTAGCTGTGGTACGTTCATGCATAATATGTAGGTTAGGTTTCAAAATTGAATTAAGAACATTTAAAAAGAGAATTAGAATAAAAACATACAATTTTTTTTATTGCAATTATTATGGTATAACTCTCAATATAAATTGAACCATGCGCAGTAGCACATTTTTAAGTCTCAATCGAATGCGGAATGCAGGGGGCCGCGTAACTATAGCAACGCGGCGATGCTCGACCCTTTTGGGACACTCGCCCACGGTTGTTTTAGTTCTTTAAAAATAAATTATTAAAAAAAAAATTGAATTTTGATGAAACAATAACTATATTATATACTTAATTCCGTTTTCCCACTTTATAAAAATCTATTTAAATAAGACGAAATCAATATTTTTGTCTAAAATTTTTGTTCCTGCGCCAATTTTGGTTAATTTTAAATTGAGAGAACTAGCCTACCCTCTCATAGATTAATCACTTAATAGTATTTACCCCAATGGTTAAATAAGTTGGTAGCACTGGAGGGTTAGGCTCTGCCACTTCTTCCCTTTGCCTAGTTCCCGTCACAACCTCGTCATCTCAGGTGGGCACAGTTATTTACTTATTTACGGACTGCGATAAAAACGAAAAAATAAATATTTTTTGACATTAAGAAGACAATTTCGTTTAAATTAGTCGGGCACGAAAACTAGATTGGTAAATAAACGTTACACTTTCAACGGTCCTCAATAAGATAGTTAAATACTGTGTGAGAAGTCCTGTGTCAAAACACACACAAAAATAAACCCAGACCGGAACACATACTTGATGGTCAATACAAACATCCGCCCCGAGGAGGCGACAAATGGTGCTTAAGAAAGGCTCGCTATCGCTACGCCATAGCGGTCTATAAATCCAATTATGATCTAATATTCTTGTCAACTAAATATAACAGCTGCACCACCCTGGCTCTAAGCAACAACTAGAGGAGGTTTGGGAGAAGCAAGATCACATGGACCAACAGTTTGACGCGAAAACATTCTTCATGATGCACGGTGAGTAATAAATAACTTTACTAACTGTTTATTGTATGTGACAGCTTCATCATCCCGCTTCAAGAGATCAACTCTTAGAGGTATGGAATAAAGCCGACAAAATGGATACGAAAGATTTCAACCCGAAAGTCTTTTTCATGATGCATGGTAAGATTATGCATATGACGTGTGTAGATTGTCTTAGCTTCTTGTGTCGTTTTATTGCATCTTCGTTTTGTTTTTTGTGTTTGTGTATTTTCGCATATATAGTGATTGTGGCTTTCCATTGTAGAGATTTTAAACGTTGCACAAAGTCATGCTGCTAGTGGTGGAGTTAGAATCGATATGTTGCATCCTTAATTTATTGTTGTGTGTATGATTGGTTTTCTTTACGTTTGTCGAACAAAAGGTTTGTTTCTTTAGATATTTCTGTAGTTATTGACACGCAATATTAATGTTTGTTTATAAAATTGTTATGATTTGAGCACTACACGTTTATTGAGTAATGAAACTGAGTTTCTTAAAAATAATTTATCATTCATACTCGCGAATATATTTTGTTATAAATGTTTTAATGGTAACAGATGTCGATGGTAACAACGTTTGGGACGCTGACGAAGTCAAAGCATTATTCATAAAGGAATTAGACAAGATGTATGGTCCGGGAGGTCCTAATAAAGATTTGCATGAGCGCGCCGAAGAAATGGAAAGAATGAGGGAACACTTCTTCAAGGAAAATGATCGCAATCATGATGGTTTAATCGATTTCAAGGAGTTCATGATGGAAACTCAAAAGGCCGAATTCAATCAAGACGAAGGTAAAAATAGACATCGATAAAATGGCGTCTCTCTCCCAAAGTTTAATTTTAGCGGAACTCTATTTCTTTTTCTTTTTTAAAAAAGTCGCCTTAATAACTCCTTATAACATCAGCTAGCTGAAAGTACAGCAGTGAAAGTAAAGTTAAAATCAGTTTTAGATTAGCCGGGACAAAGAGACAGAAATATGAACAAATAAAATTTAGAAAATTGTTTTTTTAAAGTAAAAGATGTTATGACATTACATACAGAAGTTTCAGTTTTATTTATTTGCTTAGATTAAATACCTAAAAGATTAGGGTCTTTAATAGAAACTACCAACAAGCTTCTTTATAACATTGTCTTCCTTCTATTTACTCTTTTGTATCAGATCCCGCAAAAGTAAAGTTTTATAATAATAATATTTGGTTTTCTCCTGAACAGTTGAAGATTATTGCATACATTTTATTATATTTATTAAAGCTTTATATTAAGCGATATTCCATAATTTATGACATACTACTATATATTTAATAATAGTTTTTTCTACACTTTAAACCAAAGATTTAGAGAAGGTTAGATAGTTAGATACCATCCGACCAAGCGTGCCTAAAGTTTGTGCTACGTTCAAACTTGAGACGCTACTACTTTGATATTGATATATTTAAAAATATCTTATTAAATGTCTAACATTTTTGTTCATGATTGTATCTGAGCAGAAGCCGCCATTTTGGTTCAACTTAAATTGAGGGAACTATACTTCGAAGCAAAACCGAAGACTATGCATTGAATTAAGTTAGTCACTACTTCACCATTTAATTAATTAAATTCATTTATTTAGGATGGAAGTCTATTGATGAGAACCAGATCTACACTCAGGCGGAATATGAAGCATACGAGCGTAGGAGACTCGAAACACTGCACTATCTGCAGCAACGTGGCTTGGTAAGATCCATAAAACGAAATTATATTTTAATTAGTAATATAGATTTTCTGTTTATAACGTGATATGCTCGACAATAGACTTACAATACGAATCAAAAAGTGAATCTTACGAGAGTTATCTCTGTAAATATATACTATGGTAACTAACTTCCATCATAAGGTCGAAAGCTTGGTTGCCATGTTTCTGATACATAAAACTTAAATTCTTTAAATCCCCTCTTAAATAATCTTTTAATCTTGAAGATAATCTTCTTTTAATCTAAATAATCTTTTTATCTTGAAGATTTATCTTAAAGAATCTTTTAATTCTTTAAATCTCCGAGGCCTTCAATTTTTTGGAAAAATAAAGCTATACATGTCTTTCAAACTTATATCTCAAAATTTATATTTAGTCTTCAGTCATAATATATGGTAAAATACTTCGATTGTTTTAGGTCGACGCACAAGGCCATCCTCTACCTGGCGCTGAACATCAAATACATCAGGCAGTTCAACAATATCAACAACTACAACAACAGCAGGCTTACCAACAACAACAATATCAACAAGCGCAATATCATGGACAAGGACAATATCATCCGCAAGGTCAGCCTCAATTCCAACAACCACCAACTTATCAACAATACCCTACACAACAAGGACAACCACAAGGCCAGTACCAAGGACAATACCAGGGACAAGTACCCCAAGGACAAGTTCCACAAGGACAATATCAAGGTCAAGTCCCACAAGGACAAGTTCCACAAGGTCAACCTCAGGGACAAGTTCCACAAGGGCAATATCAAGGACAAGTCCCACAAGCACAATATCAAGGACAAGTCCCACAAGGTCAACCTCAGGGACAAGTTCCACAAGGACAACCTCAAGGACAATATCAAGGGCAAGCTCCACAAGGTCAACAGGGACAAGTAGCTCAAGGACAGGTACCTCAAGGTCAACAACAGCCGCCTCAAGGTCAACAACAACCGACTCAAGGCCAGTTCCAGGGACAACCTACACAACAAAACCAACAACAGAATGTTGTAAATCAAGGGCAACCCGCACAAGTTCAATCATCTCAACCACCACAAACTCAACAACAACAACCGGGACAGCAGCAACAAAACCAGCAGGTTCCAGCTCAAAATCCACCAAATGTCGTTTCGAACCATTAAATCACAAACATCACTCTATGACTACACAATTAAATAGATAATTAAGATGTTAGTGTTCTTATCTTTGCTTAGATATTAGACAGTATGTTTCATCTTTGACTATTTTAAAATTGTGCCAAATTCATCAAATGCATTGTTCCTTTTTAATATTTATTCACACCCTTTCATTTGTAAAATTGAGATTTTAGATTAAAATATATATCAACGTGATTGCAATTATTTGTTTCATTTCGTTATCTCTAAACATAAAAAAAAATGGTTTCTTATTAAATAGCTTGGAGAATTTATTTATTTTGTTTTGACATAAACATTTGCTAACTTAATTTACATATAGTAATATATTTACTATTTATAAATTTATACAAATAACTAAAATATCTACATTTAAAAACAATTATTAGAATTAAATAGTGAACATTTTTAATTTTTTTCAAAAATTCTGTAAAAGTATAATAAATATAATATTTAATGAATTATAATATTAAGCAAAATTAAGTCTTATACATAAAATAGTTTTATATATTAATTTTAATAGTTAATATTCAATATATAGAGTATATCCAATAAGGTATCAGTCAATTAAAAAAAAGTAAACATCTCAGCATCGCACCAGCTCTCTTGCTTGTAACGAACAGACCTAAGACCGCTTGTAAAAGATAATAATGAATAAATCCCTGAATGTCGTTTGGAAGTTTATTAACTAAAACACAAATACTACACTAGGTACTTCCAAATCTTGTTACACTGTAGTGTAGTATGTGTGTGTTTTTACGGTTTCTGAGATACAGCCCACTGAGTGACGGACAGACGGACAGCAGAGGACTATTAGGAATTGAAGGAAATATCAGATGTCCTGTTTATAAGGATTGTTTTAAATTTTTTATTACAGTTCTTCAATCGTTTTTATATGCAAACATTAATCAGTAATATTTCCCTTTAAATATTTTGTTTAAGAACAACGGTTCATTCCCTAGTAATATTTCAAGTAATTTAGATAAATCGATAACATATTGACTCTAGTTAAATGAGATAACGATGTCAATAATTATATTGTTTGTGTTACAAGTACTTACCTACTTAATTAAGTAGTAGAAAAATACTTGAATACCCAGTGTACGTTTTGGTACAGCCTTTTCAGAATTTAAGAACCGGTTCAACCGATGCGTATCTGTGGAAAATTAAAATTATTTATAGAGAATTATTTCTTCATTTTTCTAGCATTATCCCGGTATTTTCATCATTACTCTTATCCTTATTTGATAGGCTACTAGCTTTTACACTTTTTGGCGTCGGGACGTGACGACCCCATCACCTGTTTTGGTAGGTCTTTTGTCGCAAGAGGCTGGCTAGGTAGGTACCACCGAAGTGTCGCCATGCGTGCGTATGCTACCGCCAAATAGTAGTGCTTAGGCATTACTGTGTTCCGGTTTGAAGGGCCCTGTAGGCTAGTGAAACTACAGTTATTTGTAGTTATTTCGGAATTTGGGAATAAGTCCTATTAGGGAATAACAGTTTTTATATTCAATATTTATTATAAATCTTAAGGTATATTATCATTTACTTCTGTAAACTTTGCAAAGAGTACACTATGAGTAGTTAAATAATAAAAATAATTCTTAAGTCAATTTATGAATCACTAAACATATGTAAACAATATTATGTTTAATGATTCGTATGTTTTTCTGAGAAAGTATAAGCAAATATTATTCGGTTAAAGGCATATATTTATAACCGTTCCAAGAAATAAAATGGACAGATATATACAGATATATATACAGCAACAACGAATTCTGATTCCTCGCTTCACCAGATTTTAATAATAAAACGATGGTGGCAAACAAGTCCACAACCTTATAATAAAGACTTAAGAAGTATTATATCCTAGAAGAACCCCATACTTAAATCATTAATCTTAACTTATACGACATAATCAAAGAATGTTCTTTTAAATTCTCAGTGCTAGCAAACATTCCCATGAAACCGCATTTCACGAGATTCTTGAGGTTTCCTATGTGTCTAATGAACACCGTGCTGATGCAAACATTGCGATGGTAGTTAATGGTAAATTTGTCCAGCGAAGTCCTTATGCTTTGAGTATGGATTGCGAACAATTGTAGACTTCACCTATTTTACGTCACGAACCAAGCGCAGCCTTGTTCCGTAAGTGACTTTAGAAACCAGACGTCATTTAGAACATCAGTACTGACGGTCGTAAATGAAGTTTGTGCAACGACTAGATGAAGCGGTTTCAATCTTAGGCTCACGGCTTTCTTCGATACCTTCCTGTACAGACTGCCATCTGCTTAAAGATAGCAATCTTTTCTGATTTTGCATAGCTCAGTTACAGTTTTGTGATAGATTGTTTAAAAATTTGAAAGAAATCAAGTACTTATTTAAATCAACAACCTCACCATTATTAAGTTAAGATGTATCGATTGTTTAACCTTCTTATGCATAATAATAAACACACTGGGTCATACCTAGACATAAAAGGACAATCGTGTTCAGTGTTTTTATAATAGAATAAATAATAGGAATAAAATAAAAATGAATAATATAAATAGCTTTGGAATAAATGTTGGGTTGCTAATATCTGCAATTAATGTCTGTATGTTTTTTTTTCTATACGGTTTTGAATCATTGATCTGACTATATTAGAAACTGACAAATCGGCGTTCCAACGGGTTCCTGGCGTAAAAATGTAAAATTTCTTAAAGTGGTATTGCAAAGCATGCCGGGTGCATCTAGTGTACTTACTTATAAAATAGCTTTGTTATCATACGAAACGAATCATTCTTTACATACAAAGCCTGCTATGACTCAAGCAGGTGATGCAAACAAATTGTTATCGGCTGTTTCCTTATATATCAGACCATTGTGAACGCCTACAATCACAGCCATGACGTAATTTATACCAATTGTTATAGTTATTTACATGAATAACGTTCGGTATTTTTTTTTTAAAGCGGAGTCACAGGGTGAATAACTATGAGTACAACATCCCATAGGTATTCTTCCAAAAATGCAAAATCTTATACCAACGTGGATTAATATTAACATATTCATACAGACAGTATGCTATAGTTAAAAAATTTAACTATGTGGTTCAGCGGACAGGGAACGATTAAACAAAGCGATTTTACTAGGGATTAAACGCCAGCTGTTTTAACGTACGGAAATAATTTCGAAAATAGATGCAATAGAGTAGGGGCCACCTGATGGTAAGCGGTTGCCGTAGCCTATGAGTGCTTGCAGCATCATTAGTAGGTACGTCAAACTCACGAGTTCCCAACCTCGATTAGTTCTTAAATCTCCTTTGCCCAGTAATTTCACTAGCCTACCTGCCCTTCAAACCGGAACACAGTATTACCAAAGATACTAATGCTTTGCGGTAGAATATTTGACACTGTGGTAGTACCCACCAAGCTAGCCTCTTGCTGGAAAAGATCTACCGCCAGCGTGACTGATTGCACTGGTGGAATAATCTCTGCTGTGACAGAGATTAACCCAACAGCGGCCGATGGGGTCGTCATGTCCCGACGCCGGAATAATTTCAATATTCTTTATTCTTTATTATAAATTCTATAGCCATTAGCCGTATTTATTTATCTTTATAGCGAGATTTTTACCCTAAAGTTTTATTCCACAGGTAACAATAAAAGAAAATGCCAGATTCATGATAAGCATATAGGTAGCATAACGTCCATTTTCCTACATTGTAGTAACCATGGACAATGTTCGTGAGTAAAATAATTACAAAGATAATAAAGATTTGTTTGAAATTAAAGGATATACTAAATCAGGAGGATCATGTAAAGGTTTTTTCCTGTAGGTTGAAACTTGAATTTTGAAAAATTATATTTTCGCTCAAGTTACGGGTATGAATCGTTTTTATGTATTTTATCACTCTTATGTGATACTAAATTCGTTGCACATTTATGGATTATTATTTTTTTTAAGTGGTTTTATTCAAATAGAACTTAACCATTTTTGTAGAGTTACAATAATACATAATATTGACGACGTTGTGGCGAAACAATAGCGATCCTGCCTTAAGCGCCTCAGGTCGGGGGTTCGATTCCCACTTGGAGCATATATTTGTATTGACCATACATGTATGTGTTCCGGTCTTCGTGTAATAAATATTTTAGACCAGCCTATATTATTATTATTGCATTATATAATATTGTTAGAGTTTTGTTGTTAGCAAAGTTCGTAAGCTAACATTATCCTATTTAGTATCTGTGAAACTCTCCGTCAAAGTTTTCAAAACTCTCAAAAGTCTCAAGTACAGTCAAAGGGTAGTTTCAGACGAGTGGTTTTTTTCGAGCGAATACCGTCATATTGCCCTGAGACAACCACACAAGATCGTCTGGTTATTCAGTATCCAGATGGATAAGCTTGTAATAGGAAACATCTAAGGCAAAATATGAAGGGGTCGATCACCTACTGGTCGGAACAATTCCAAAGATGAAGTGACTCAATATTCCGACTGCCCTGAGAAAAGACGAGGACAAAGTTGTGTGGAGAAATGTGGTTGTTATCACAGAACTAAATCATAATCATTAACTCTTGATAGGTAATTTGCCCTTATCCAATTAGTTACTTCCCTTTGGGTTACAGAGGTCAGATGGCTATCGCTCTGTGTAAAAACTAATAAACTGTCACATCTAGATGAGAGTAATAGGCAGACTCTGGGTAAATATAATACCGGGAATAATGCTAGGAAGAAAAAAACAGTTGTTTGGAGAAACTTATGAGCACGATGTTCAGTAATGAAGCAGATGAAGAAGAAAAAAGAGACAGTCGTATAAAACACTGGTCTGAAGCCGACCTATGCGGCTACATGCAGAAGTACGAAGTTTGAACTGCAGCTGCATTTTATAATATTATTTACTTGAAAATTCTTATACAAAATTAATCTCGACGTTGATAAAGTCCGGATGAAGTTACAGCACAAGGAATACCATTGACTCAGATAATAATAAAATATATATAGATAATTAATTATCTTTACGGTACTAATACGCAAATGCATTTGGCCTTAGTTCGCGAAGTTTTTTTTGAAATGATGGTAACAATGATGGCCTTTCATCGCTGATTCAAATTTCTGACTCCAATAAAGGAGCCAATGATAAAAAAAACCAAAGATGTTTTTTTTTCTGTTAAAAGTCATGGGATAAATGTTTTTCTACAAAAGTTATAAAAAATTAATCTATAATAAATGACTATTACTACAGTACCGTGGTCTACATTGTTTTCTTCGTTGGCTCTCGTGTAATAACGTCTCCCTGTCATAATACGGGTCAAGGGGCATATACTATAAGTACGTACATACATATAAATAAATAATAATAATATTCTCGAGTAACGTATGTCTTTCATTAAAATCGATTTACTCTTTAACCACAAAACAATCTTTTATAACAGAATTTTTTTTTTTCATTTATATTGTACTTCCGTTTGTTTGTATTTTTAATCAGCGAAACGGCTGGAATAAGTTTAATAGGTTCATTGGCTGTGTGCTCTTGTAACTACTACTTTTATTTTAGAAAAACAATTGGGGTTTCGAGCAAGTAAAAAAAAATTAACTAAACTATAATTCTGTAGAACGAGCGAGCGGAGTCACGAGCACAGCTAGTTCTATATATAATATTGAAAAACATAGTGCTAAACTAGACGTAACATACAATAACTATATTCTGGAGTGTTTCGTAGCAGTGCAGTTCTATAGCAAATGCAAATCCTGCTTGTTAGCGGAGTTTCAGCAACTTCCATAGCATTGTAGTCAAGTATCAGAGCGTCTACAATAAGATCATTAAAAGCAACAATTGAGAATTGCTCTTAATTTTATACGCACCATTGTTTTTATCGATGTAATAAATAACGACCCCTATTTGTAAAGTTTCAATTAAAACGGTAAATTGAATTGCAAGGTTGAATAATTTATTGAGTCGATTTGTTTTATCGAAGAGCCCACATATTGTTAACGCTTTATTTTGTTTTGGGTTTGTTAACGCAAGGAAATAGGGTGTTTTACATATACCCAGTTTTGTTTACCAAAAGGCGTTTGCAGTCGTTAGGCATTGTGCCCAAAGATATTTTCTACAAGCTCAGCTGATCTGGAAGGGGATTTGATCGAGGTAATGGGCTTGGTTTTTGTCACTTGAAATATTCATAGAATGTATATTGTTGCCGCTATAACAAAAATACTAAAATTAAATTAAATTTACACCAATATATATAAAGCAGAAGAGTTTGTTTGTTTGTAAGCGCTAATCTCTGGAACTACTGATCGGATCTGAAAAATTCTTTCTGCATTTGATAACACATTTTTTGACGAAGGCTATAAGCTGTAATTTTAACATAACGATACGATATGCTTTGGCCGGTTGGATACTCCTTCTTTACTTTTTTTGCGTAAGCATTCGTAAGCACACGCAAACATGTAAGTATGCATAAGTATCTTTTAGCATACGATGCTTGTAAATGTGTTCAAGACCGCTTAATATAAATCGATGCTGTTATATGTATTTAAGGACTTCCTCTATAAAATAAATAAGTTCTCATGCGTATGCATGCTTAAACATACTTTACGATTGTAATTTGACAACCCTTTTACAGGTTACATCGAAAGTTATCTTTTTAAGCATTTAAAACAGAAACATGCGAAATGCGAATCAGTGCTGAAATCTTCATACTACATTTTGGTGGTGAGTTTTGAATATAAAAATATATGTTAATTGTAACACCACTTTTTTATTCATAATTTTTTGTTTAACTTACAGTGGAAATATTATGATAAAGCATTGTAAAAACAACAGAAGTTTGACAATAATGCTTATTGCAAATTACTAGCTGTGGCCGCGGGTTCACTCCCGTCGGCCGAGACCGCCCTGTTCGGTCGCTCGCACTTACTTTCTTATTGCTCAGCTTCCAATTATCGTATCGTGATATTATATTCCTCAAGAAATATGCTCTTAAATGCAAAAAGATTTTTCAAATTTGATCAGTAGTTTCCAGCTTCATAATTTTTGTATAGGTTACTAGCGGGCAGACGTTGTCCTGCCCCGAAAAAATCTGGGATCCGATAGCAGCGCCCTCTACCCGGTGAAAGTTTCTGATTGACTAATAAGGCTATTAAAAAGCAGGGGTTGGTGATAAAAAGTGAAAATTTAGGGTCGTATGTATTTTTCAATGCCACATAATAAAAAAATAAAAATTTTATCCAAAAAATAAAATAAAAAAATTTGGGGTGGACGCCCCTTATCACTGAGGGGCTTGAAAAGTAGATAGTAGCCGATTCTCAGACTTACTGACTATGCATAATGCATATGCATAAAAAAATTCATAAGAATCGGTCAAGCCGTTTCGGAGGAGTATGGGAACCAACATTGTGACACGAAAATTTTATATATTAGATATTATACACGAAAAGATAGATACATATTTCTACCGTTCGTAAACCGTCTAAGTAAACTAAGTTCTTACTTCAATGAGATAACTAATTAACAAAAATAATGAACAAGCTTAATTAAGTTTTAGATACGAGGTTGCTAATGGCTTATTCCAATGTCGATAACATCAACCCAGTAACAACCGCGATTACGTCATAAAAACAAACATATTTTTAGCTCGATATCACATATATGAACGACATGTTTCTTGTTAGCATATTCTAAGAAATGTGAGCTAGATATAAGGAAGTTGATCTTGTTATATTTCTGTACCTAACCACAGTCCAGACACGTTTGTATTATATACCTAATACGAGTTGCATCCAGGTTGCTTTGCAATTTAAAAAAAAAAAGATAAATGAATTAATGTTGAATATTTCCTTAGGCCAGGAACCCTCACAGCTGTGACCACACAGAACAATTTTTCAAAGTTTAAAATAATCGGTTCAATTATATTTTTCTGATTGTGAATTACTGTTGTCCATACTGGCCTTGACAGCGTCACTGGGCGGGGCGGCTGAGTACAGAGACCCAGCCGAGACAAAGGGTCAGCCTTCACGGAGGCTCAAAGTTGATTTCGTCCATAGATTCGGGACGGAGGCGATGATCCGAGCTCATTGTATTCCATGGACTGACCGGACAGTGTGAGCGTGAATACAGAGACCTCCCCACCCGGTGACGCTGTAAAGGCCAGTAGTGCCAACAGTAATACACAGTCAGAAGGACCCGGAAGAATCAAGAAGATCACATTATAAGACAAAATTAAAAACATATTTTAATATTCAATTAAAAATAGAATACCTAAGTACCCAATTACTATCAATAAAATATATAACACGACGTATAAAATAGGTATAAATAAAGGAATCGGCAATTTAAAAAATGTCACGCTCATAAAAAACCTCGCGATTTCTTGGAACTCGTCAGTAAGGCTTCGTTTAAACATAGTAAATGTCCGTTTTGAATAGCATTAGCTATTTTTAGCCCCAATAAATCTCTACTTCTTTCTTTTAAAATATTATTTATTAGTAACAGTAGTAAAGTGACTGTGCCAATATGGCATGGCGTAACCAAAATTTATGGATAAACAACAAACAATATAATAATAAAACATGTTCCTTTAGCAAATTGTAATTTCTGTTAGCAGTTGTTTTAAGCGAACCAATCGTTGCCAATCTCAACTGGCAACAGGGTCGCGATTAGAAGCGATTATAAGAATAGTGTGACCGATACTTAAGTCAATAATAATATAGGTGCCAGTTCTTGTTTTTTTATCGACCATAACATCGAGATACAAACTTATTAGAGCTGTATTCATGTAAAGGACACTCATTAAATTATATCTTGACTTCACGAGACGTTACTTAAAGAATTAATGATGATGTTACAGAAAATTATTCATGATGCATGATGTTACAGATAATTATTCGACGACGTTGTGGCGCAGTGGTAGCGAACCTGCCTTAAACGCCACAGGTCGCGGGTTCGATTCCCGCTCGGAGCATAATATGTTTGTATTGACCATGCAAGCATATTTTCCGGTCTGGGTGTATTTGTCCACAAGGAAGCATTCACAATGACAACATTGTGAATGTTTCCAGACCCCGACACAGGATATTACTATCCTAATGGGGGCCGTTGAGTGTGCAACGTTTATTTATTTAATTAAGGAATAGTTTGAACTATCAAACAAAATAAGAAATTTTATTACTATTTAAATAGCTTGTGGAATCTTTTTGAGTGCTTTTATGTTTATGATAAAGGTATCAACTAACGATTGGTATCTAGGTTCTAGAAGCGAAATCAACAACAACTTTAATATTTCTTTTTAAACTTACAACTCCGCTGAGGATAAATAGAAGATGCTCTTCAGTTTAAAGGCTCTGGAACATATTTTTGTTTTAAAGGCAGAGTATTTTCAAATACTCAGTTTCTAGTTTGTGTAGTTGATACTGTATCTAAAGTACATTTTTTTTGTTTCTTAATCATATGAATCATAATCTTGGCAATTCTAAAATTGAAACTGTAACTCTCAAAGGAAGGTCAATCAGATCAATTGCTCAATTGCATAAATGATAGTGCTAATTCTAAGGTTGAAGATTTATATACCAAGTTCATACTCCATATCGGTAACAGCTTTTGTTTAATGAGCTCGTTTTTAGAATACAATGGTGAGACTTGTCAGAATGCGTATTATTAGTAACAAAACATTATAAAACATGGTCACAATAACATGGTTTTTTGGTAAGAAAGATAAGATTCCAGAATTTAGCAATTTTGAATGTATACAATAATCATAGAATTATGAAGTATAGTGGACTTTATTACTCTATGACAATAATGAACATATTTAAAGAACCGGCGTTAGGGCCACTGACACCCCGGGTAAGAATATTGTGGCGACTTAAGGAAATCAAAATCGAGTATTAATATTTTGCTGAACCAATCTGAAATTATATTTAAAATTTCATCTTTCCTTTAGCGTTAAGCATCATTATGGAAAGTTCTATGGACTGAAAATTTATGACGTAGAATTTATGACGTCATACTGTGTCACTAAAATTAAATTAGAAGTATACATATATTTATTACGCGAACATATGATACTAAGCATGATGTTAGAGATAATTATTATTGAGGTTTGAAGAGAATAGTAATATAAAAATAACTTTTAAACATATTTAAAATGGTTGTCATTTAAAATTGATTTGTTTGCTATGAGGTTCGTTACCTTTTGATGACATCATAAAAATGTCAAAGAATAAAAATAATGTAGACATAATTTTATTAAATTTACATATTAACATTAAGAGCTGAGGCTAATTTGTTGTTAATCAGATTAGTCTTTACGTATGTTGAAAATTGAATGAATCCAAAAAACGTAGATATTAAATTTAAAAATCGCATAAAATAAAATTACTCATATTTATAAACTTATTGAAAACTAATAATATTAATATTGTTTTGACAAGTTAAAAATATGACTAAAAATGTAAAAAATAATTCAGTTTTCATGTTTACTTCTACAGGTAAGCGTCTAGATTCATGGATTTTCTTCCGATTGTGTATTGCTGCTACCGATGCTGACCCCGACAGGCGGGGGTGAACGATCCCGGCGTGAAAAAGGATCATCGCGTGCTCAAGGTTTTTCTATAGGGAATGGAAGGATTGACGGTGGTGACAGTGTCTGTGATGTGTATCGGCATTGTGTAGCGTAATCTTCTATAACTTTGCAGGCTTGCTTAGTGCTGTATAATTATTAGCCCATTTACTGTGTACTAGAAGTAACCGTAAAATAAATAAATACGTAATAGTACAAAATTATGATTCAGACGTACAATATATAATACACAATACATTCTAGAATAAAACAAGTATTTCTTGAAAGATTTCGAACGTGACCCCTCGCTTCAACGGTCAGCAGATTGTCACGGCCATATCGAAAAATAAACAAGCAACGTTTACTAATCTTTGACCTTCTTTACTGTCGCGGTCATCTCAGTTAGTTCGTGGTTAAATCATTCGCCACACACACTTCGTGGTGATCAGACGTGAACAGTTCATCATGAAGACATTGGCAGCTTTCATCGGGCTTTTTGCCCTGACTGCGGCGACACCACCGGTGGCACAGAGCAAAGTCGTCTGTTATTACGATAGCAAGAGCTATGTCCGTGAATGTGAGTTAGATTACATTATATTATACACTGCGAATATTTAGATTGTCTAGCTATATATTTCTATATAATAATATGTTTATTATATTATGTAATGTTACGATTTTATCTTGCTGAGCGCTTATTAATACAATTAGCGATTTTTTTAGTTTACATTCAAAGCAGGTTCGAAAACTTCTAAAAGCTTTCCACCATGATGAATAATTTATTAACGAACAATAGATTCAAAAACGATAAGATTCAATTTAAATATCAAGTGAACGTTTCTATTTTAAAAAGTTATTAAATGGTAAGTGATTTCAATCTGAGGCGTAAGATTTAAAAATTTTACTAAAAAATTCTTATTTCAATTGTTAATATTTCTTTATTTATGGCTTTAGTAATAGGTTTATAGACTCACATTATTTGTTAAGGGAAGGTAGTTGTTAATATTTCTTAATAGCATCGGAATACTGTATAGAAGAAATATTTGCCCATGAAATGCTATCCGGAACTCAGTTCAGGGTTATTTTTTGATCTTTGTCATGAATTCGTATATTTTTATTTTTATTTTTCGTATATTTTTATTCCTATTTTATTCATTATTCCGTGAGATATTATTGAACCTATCAAAATACTAATCACTTATTTATTTCTTGTTATTATTCGAAAATAATCTGGTCTTTTTATTTTATATACAACTAAGGATGTTATATAGATTAATTTGATCAGTTTAACTGATAAAAACAGTACAATTTATTTGTACATTACCTAATTTTTCAGATAAATTATAATAATTATACAGACGTAATGACAAAGGTATTTCTCTTCTTGTCAAAATAAAGTTAACTATATTTTAAAGTAAAAGCAGAATTTTTCGTCAATTAATTACGCAGTATTTGATTGCGATATATATAAACTATGGACAAAATAAAAACAATGAGAGCAACTGAGTCATTCAAACATTTACTTTATGCATTAGTCATATCGGTCAGATCGAAGCCTCCAGTCTAATCTTGCGGTATTATGTAATATACTGTCTCAGTGTACAACCTTGATACATAATGAATTACTAAAGAAAATATTAGCGTTACCGAGACTTTACTTTGTATTATGTAACAGTATTATTATTTCCTTTTTATTTATCTAAACAAAATAATATTGATGATATATTTAGAGCATCAGAATAACAACTTTTCACTGAATTCTTATGTAAGTATACAAGATACTTATAAGAGAAAAAAAAGCAGGTTTTTGTCTGTATTTCCGTCCTTCTCCGAAATTGCTACACCAATTATAACTTATGTTATAAAGAGTCACTAAAGCTACTTTTATTTGCGAAAAAGAATTAGGGGTTTGTGCAATAGCAAAAAAACAAAAAACATCGTTTCTGTAGACCACGCGAGCGGAGCAGAGCGCATTGAAACTAAAACTACCTGCTTTTATAGAATTAAAAAAAACGGAATGTTAGTATTTTTAATCGATATACTTTGCTAGCGATATAATTATTAGTCGAAGTGAAAAGAGGAGATTCTCAATTAAGTTAAAATGTTGTAGGTTGATAATTATTATAGTACATAATATTTTTAACTTTACGATGTCGCAAATTAAAAAAAAACTAATTACCAGTATATCCGGTTGAGATCGAACCTGATTTTAATTTTTAGTTGTGTTTTTATATTTTGTATTGTATCGTGACGGTTGGCCCGCTTGATGTTAAGTATACACCGAAACCTATGAATGCTTGCGGTACTTGATGCGCGTTGCTAACCCAAGGAATAGGAGGTAAGAGATGAGAAGGAAAAAAGAAGCGATGATGATTTGTTGACATTCAATGTATTGATTGATTTGACAATTGCATTTAAAAATTATTAGAATTCGGCTATGATTGGTTCTCTGGACCATTTTACAATATCGCGCATATGAAAATATTTTATATGAACCTATATCGACGCAAAGCATAAAATTACATACTACATTTAAACCGATTTGCATCGAAACGAAACTACAGTGATTTTTACATTTTTTTTTATTGCTTACCTTTAATTATTATTTGTGACAAAATTAGTCAAAAAACAACATAAAAGAAATCATCGTACCTAAAAGATGTCATACAGGGTCTACTCATTTTAAATATAACCTTATTTAGTCGAAGTAAGATAAAGGACACAGTGACGTCACAAGGACGATAAAGTAAGCATCTTATTTCATTGTATGAAATTGGAACTTATTTTCCTTCACGATTAGGGTTGCTAACTATTATTGAGTAAAATAAATTAACTTTCAAATAAAATAAATAATAATAAATAAACGTTGCACACTCAACGGCCCCCATTAGAATAGTAATATCCTGTGTCGGGGGTCCGGAAACATTCACAATGACAAGGACAAATACACCCAGACCGGAAAATATGCTTGCGTGGTCAATACAAACATATTATGCTCCGAGCGGGAATCGAACCCGCGACCAGTGGCGTTTAAGGCCGGTTCGCTACCGCTGCGCCACAACGTCGTCAAAGTAAAAACAAAAACGTTTACCTAAGACGTTATTTTACAGTTTCATGAAAATCTTAATATGAGTAAATAACTTTGCTACGCCCAGACTAATTTACATGTTGTAATCTCGTATATAATGAACATGTACAGTGTATGCAAATAAATAAATAAAATAAAATTAATGTATTTAATTATTTTTTTATTTTTTTGGTCTATATATTTTGTGTGTATTGTGCATGTGTTTTTATAGTATGTTTGTAAAGTGTAGATTAAAGAACCAAAATAAAGAATGGTAGGTACATTATTATGAAGTAAATTGACAACCCTGTCAACGATATAACTTGTGTAAACTGCTGGCGATTACGTCAACATGTTTACATCATTTGACCTCATACGATAAGAATAATTTCTAATTAGTAACAATACACTAACAATACAGCTGATAATTAAAATACGTGATATTTCCACGTGACCTGAATGGACCTCTTGTATCGGTGAGCGAAGATAACATGTTTAAATAATACAATTCTAGATATTGTTGAAAATTTTAATCGTATTTGAATTTATAATTAAAAATAATTATAAAATTGTACCCATGGCAATAAGATTAAGCTCAATCAAACTCAACTAAGTTATCTAAAAAGGTTATTGAATTAGTTTTGGTTCTATGATTAAAAAAAAAACTCGTCATGTCGTTATAAACCTTTACAAAGGACTTACTCCATTGACGGGTGAGTTGCATCGATCCTGATCCCCTTGGGATATTTTCGTACCCGCTCCAAGCGCAAGTGACCTTTTTTGGAGGGACAGCACAGCGGGAGTACGGGAGGTTGGGTGATTTGGTTTCATTTCATGTACATAGAAAAATATGTAATAAAATCAGAAAGATGAAGCAATAGTGCTAAGAATTATTGCTTAGATTAAGAGACCGATGAATATTTTAAAAGAAAACCTGTTTAAATAATTTGTTATAATTATATAACCATGTTATATCACGCAAAAGAGAAATCATAAACGTATATAGTTGTTTATAAGAAGTCAAAATAAGAAGTAATTTACTGAAGGCTGAATAATGTAATGTAATGTTCAGCTTACGTGAAGCGTTACTCCGCTAGGGTTGCCAACCTCAGGTTAGAAACAAAACAGGCTGTCATTTAGATTACCGGTAGAAGTAAAACTTGAAATTTTGGGATATTTAATATTTTTTTTAATTAATGATATAATATGACTAATTGAAATTTCATGATTTGTAAATTGAAGTTATTAACATCTTAAGTCCAGTAACATCCATAGGCTAAAATATTCATGAGATCGCTATGATATCTAGTTATAAGTTCGTCCATCTGTAGGAATGTAATTTGTGCAATTTTCGACTGGCCTTTACAAACCGGTAATCGCTCATCGTAGCTGTTGCGTCATGCAGTACATACGTGGCTCTTACAACGAAGTTTTTAAGGATTAAATCGCTTTAACCTGGTTTAACCTTTTAAGTGATTATGAAACACAATGCGACGTTTACACACCTACGTTAATTTAACAGTTTCAGTTTACGTTTGCCTTTTCATATTCCTTTGTTCTTCGTTTGTAGTACAATTGTGTGAATTTATGCCTAACTATTCTCGAAGTTTTTTTGTTGATTCGGTAACAGCTTTTACAGTAATTTCCTAAATCATTATAAAGAATTCATGGTAGACAGGCTTCTTAGCAGTAAGCTCGTTCCACCGAAGATCTCATCTATGCCTTAGCGATTGATAGAGGTCAACAGCATACCCATTTTGAATTTTTTTTTTTTTCAAATAACTGATATATTTCTGATAGGCCGTAGACTAAAGCTTCTTCTTTTCTTGTCTGGCTGTATGTCCTATTTTATGTTTATTTAAAATAACTCTAAAAGATCGATACCGTGCGTGCAAAGATTTGATTACAATCAAATAAAAAATTTCATTATTATTACTTATATTAGGTAGCAAGTTTGTTGTTGTTTGTCATATAGTTTGTAGCCAACCTTGTGCTAGATTTGTAGAGGTCTGCCTTATAAACTTATGACTTGTGTTATCCACTATCATAAAGTTGATAACAATCGAGACAGCATCCAGTTTTTAAGTACCGAAGTCATAGACTATATTTAAGACAGCAGCCATAGACTGATCGTGTTCAAACTGCTTAGCCTAGAAATCGTTTACTGGCGACTGAGAACTTCTCACTATGTGCATGGGGCGCACACAACACATCTCTCATCTCATCTCATCTCTTTATTAATTTAATTGCAATGAGACAATTATACATGCTTTTGTATGATTTAACATCGGCTACCCTCACACTAAATACCACGCTTTTTACTTTCTAATTAGAACAAAAAAATAATTAGGTGTTTTAATTAGCCGTCTTGTTTATTTATGTAAAGTCGCTATAATTATGAGGATGTGTGATGTATGTTGTAAAAATAATGACGTCTACTATAATTTTTTCAGGTTATATCATATGCTGAAATTTAGGAATTCTAGTTACTAACAAAAATTTTATAAATAATATTACGATACTACTAAACCACATGCAATTTTGTAAACGCGCTGTCAGGGATGCCGAAAAGTGATAGACACAAAGATTATTTTATCATGAAAAAAGTACAGGGGCCTTATTACAAGCTCTTTATTTCAGTTAGTATACAGTGTCAAGCGAACATTCTTGCAAATTCATACTATGAGTTCCTAACTCCAGCTAGTAATCAGTCAGGTGACAGTTGGCCGTATATAATAAAAAATGTAATATCTTAACTACAATAGAATAGGTGTTTTATTTCTATTTCTTTTATATAATATTAGCAATGCCTTTTTTAAGGCATAACTAATATACATAATCCCAAGGGGGTCAGGATCGAGCCCTTGACTGTCGCGTTAACGGAGCAGAGTCGGACCTTCTACGGTTGAGTTATTGAGCCTTCAAAATATATTAGAAGCCTCAATTTCATTTAATCATGAACAACCAACCATACTAGAATTAAAATAGTTATGCTACCTTAATTCGTAAATATGATGCAAGTAATACGAATGCCTGCCAAGAATGAGTTTTGAATAGTCTTCTCACAAGACCATTGCTATACATAACAAATAAGGAAATATTTTCTTCGTTTCATGGCTATAGCCACTGTTTTATTAAGGTTGCTATATTAAAAGGTTTATTTGAACTTTTTTATAATAAAATCGTTTACTCATGTGCTGCAAATTGTCTACGTTACAATTACGTAGTGATTAAATAATGTCATAATAGTATTATTTGGAATTTAATGTCAGTTTTAGCATGTATGTATCAGCTGCTATTCGCTTTTCGATATTATTTTATGATAATTATATTAGGATATAAGCACTAATCATTTTGTTTATCGTAGTGGCTTTTTATAACTTTAAAAATAGTAATAAGACAATGCTAGATATTAATAGAATATAATTAATAACTGGACTGTTAACATTGAAGTAAAGTTGAGGGATGCATTTATCCAGCTCAAGCTCGTATGCTGCCTCTGGACCTGGATCCTGCTCTCTCATTCTGCACCCACTTAGTCTACGGATATGCTGGAATCCAACCTGACACCTACAAGATGGTTTCTCTCAATGAGAACTTGGACATTGACCGTAACCACGCCAACTACAAGACAATTAGCAGCCTAAAGGCCAAGAACCCTGGTCTCTCGGTCCTCCTCTCTGTTGGTGGAGATGCCGATCTAGAAGAAGAACAGAAGTACAACTTACTGGTAAGCTTTATGTTCTTTAGAAACTTGACCTCCTTTACAAGTCTAGCGTTTTTTTTATTTGTTTGTCTGACGAGAACTGTGATCCCATTGATGCAATTCTTACGAAACTTAATAGTAGGCTAATTGCATGAATATTATTTTTCAGTTCAACAAATTAGAGTAATCGAAAGGCTTTACTTTGTCTGAAGAAGCCACAGGTCCTGGACCCACTCGGAGCTCATGTTTGTATTGAACATACAGACATGTGTTCCGGTCTGGGTGTGTTTGTCCTTGTCATTGGGTATGTTTTCGGAACCCCGACATAGGATTTCACTATCCTAATGGGGGCTGTTGAGTGGCAAGTACATCAAGAGATTTCAAGATTTCTGACTATAGGAAAAACTTAGCAGCTTGTCCTATAGTGTATAAGTAGTATGTAGCCATAACGATAGAAAGCCGTGAATGATTGCCTATTAAGCGTACATATATACGAATTAGGTATAGTAATTTCAGATTTATTGCACATCCAAGGTGAAAATTTTAATGACGAAGAAGAAAAAAGTTTTAATTCTTAAAAATAAAGTAAATCACTCATTCAATTATACGTACTAAATTGAAAGTAATTTTTTACTTTGTAAAAACAAAAGTATCATTTTGCTGTACAGCTTGTAACTTATAATATTAATTTCAGCAAAAAGAAAGAAAATCAGCGTCAGGTATGCCTACCTAAAATGCTGAATGGTACGCTATTTTAGAACACAACATGGTGGTCAAACGTCAATTAAATTTATTTATTTATTTTTATTTTGAGTTGTTTATTGTTTTTTTTTGTTAGATAATTTATTTTTTAATGTTTTAAACTATTTTCTGCTGTGTTCTAAATAAACTTGCTCTTTCTTTCAAAATTCAATTCAAATACACTACTTAGTAGGTAAATCATAAGTGTCTGTAGGTTATACTTCTTTTTTTATTATTCAGAGGTCTTATGTACCTAATCTGAACAAAAGGCTAGTACCAACAGTGACAAACGTTGTGGTGTGCCACAAATGTCGACTACAAATTGTGGAGGTTTTGGATTAGGTCTTGATGTGCATAAATTTAGGTACAGGTATAAAAATAGACCGTAGTTGTATCTGATTAACAATATTTAAAGAATTATTAAGCCTATTATTGCTATTTTTTTTTTACAGCTCGAGTCCCCACAAGCACGTACTGCCTTCGTCAACTCTGGAGTGCTGTTAGCTGAACAACATGGCTTTGACGGTATCGATCTAGCTTGGCAGTTCGCCAGGATCAAGCCGAAGAAGATCAGATCCACTTGGGGTAAGTTGCAAAATATTTTTTTACAAATATTTAAATAAAACAATAAGTAATTGTCGCTGATTTCAAATCAAAGAGTACATAAAATTGAAATCTATATTAATACATGAAAAAAAAACTTTGAAAAAATAATTCAATAAATACAATCAATCAATATATTGTGATAAAACTTAATACGTTACTTACGTTTTAAGACTTTTTAGAGAAAAATTAAATGTACTTTTGTTTCGTACAATATCATGAATAAAAAATTTTAATAAAAAAATCAATATAAAACTTATTGTGTACAGGATCGATTTGGCACGGAATCAAGAAGACCTTCGGCACCACCCTCGTTGATGATAAGGAGGCAGACCACAGAGAGGGTTTCACGGCTCTCGTCAGAGAAATGAAGGCAGCCCTCAATCTAAAACCTAACATGAAACTATCCGTTACTGTACTCCCCAATGTCAATGCCTCAAGTGAGTTATAAATTATTTACGACAATTTAAAACTAGATTTTTCCATTTCCATTTTCTATCCTAGGTGAATTAGGCTATTACGTGGTTTTATTACTATGATATCGTTGGTTCTTGTCACATTTACTACGTAAAATGAACACTACTTTTTCAACTTAATTATATGCTTAAAAAGACTACGAAATTGAACAACAAAAGAGCATACAAAAATCTAAAAATCGGAGCTTTAAACGATGTGGGTGTTTATCCTTAGCTATAAACTCCTTACACTTTTTTGTAAATATCCTTTATCTACGTCGTGATATACTTATGCTTACAAGTGTACTGATGTTATATAACATATATAGAATCTCGAAAGAAGCACGTAATTTAATACATGCCATTTTGAAGTATACCAAGTCCTATTTTAGTACTATTGTATGAATTCAATTAAACCAGTCGCCAGAAGTTTTAAAATTATTTAACGTGGGTTCATTTTTGTTACAGTCTATTATGATGTACCAGCTATCATAAATTTAGTAGATATTGTCAATTTGAACGCTTTTGACTATAACACCCCAACGAGGAATCCTAAAGAGGCTGATTACGCCGCACCCACCTACAAACCGCAGAACCGTAACGAACTTCTCAACGTTGACGCCGCTGTATCTTACTGGTAAAATCATACATAGTAAATAACTGTTATTAGTAAATGTGATTTATTTTCACTATTGTAAGAGTAAATAATTGAATAAATCTTGAAGCTAAAACATTTTACTAATGTTATAAATATGGAAGTTTATTTGTTAGAATGTTTGTTACTCGATCACGCAAAAACAGTATTTGGATTAAATTTGGCACAGATGTAGTTAATCTTCATTATAAATCGAAAATTGTAACTTGAACGTTCTGCTCGATTCCAGAACTAATTTGTTTAACGCATATAATTAAAATTATATTTTCATAGTAAGTTAGTGTAGAAGTATTTAATTATCAATGTTTTGCTAAATTAAATATACTACTGATACTTGCTAACACTTGTTCGAGCTTACCATAAGCCCATCTATACTACGTGCGTTCAGCTTTTGAAGCGTGAAATGAAGCGCGCGTGTAAGAGCTGCTGAAATGACCGTATATGCTGTAAAAAAGACTAGTCTGAAACCGCCTTAATACATTATGAGATATGCTACTCAAATACATATGTTGTAATATTTTCGAACTTAAAACTTACTGGATAATTAGGTAGATAATACTTTAGTTCTAATTCCACTCCAGAGATTACTATGAACTTAGGTTCTAAAAACTATATATTTGTGAGAGGTTTATTTCTATTATACATTTATTCTAGGCTAAGCGCTGGTGCTCCGAGTAGCAAAATTGTTGTAGGTATCGCTACATACGGCCGCACATGGAAACTGGATTCTGACAGCGAAATTTCCGGAGTGCCTCCACTACATGCTGATGGACCAGGCGAGGCGGGTATGTGCTTTGAAACATATTTAAATTTAAAACTGAAAGTTGTTGCGGAAAAATTCTGAGAAGTACATAAATGTAGACGCTATAGATTTTTTTATGTTGAAATGTTAAAAGTCCTAAAACACATATTTCAAAATAAACTTATATTTTGAAATATGTGTTTTAGGGCTTCGTAGCCAAATGGCAAAAACAGAACGGAAATTTATCCCCCTCTAACTTATGAACTTCAATTTCTGGAAAAATTTGAGGTCGTAGAAAATCAAAAGATCTTTCCATAAATATTATCTGAATTCAAGTATTATATATGTATATCTCTAAAATTTCTGAGTACTTTTTCCATATTACTTTTAATAATTACCATAAAATTACAAATTTATATTTGCGTTTTATTTTATTGCGTTAATATTTAAAATTTTTCCTCATCAAGCTTCGGATCTCTTTAGTTTCCACTATGCATGTCTACCATGCATTTGACCGGTAATTATTTGAAATATAAAAGAAATTTGAGAAGATATGTATCAAATATCTGTTATTTTAGGTCCATACACCAAGACGGAGGGTATCTTGAGCTATCCTGAAATTTGTGCTAAACTTATCAACCCTCAACACCAGAAGGGTATGAAGCCTTACTTGAGGAAGGTCACCGACCCCAGCAAGCGCTTTGGTAAGCATTTATAAGTCACACGACTCGTGAAATAACTCTCGATACGATTTTGCTTCAGCAGTTTCTTTGATATAATTTCTTGGGTATCAGCAAGTACGTTTGACTTTTCAGACAAAGGCTTAACGAAGGACGGAGATTTTTTTGGTTGGTAATATACAAACGCTTATTGCTTTCATGTATGGTGTTGGTAATTATTATATACAAAGGGGATCAGTATAACGTGAAACAACTAAATTAATTTAAAAAAATCTGCATATTGTCGGACTAAGTTCATTTTGCGTTTTTGTTATAAATTTGTCTATTTGTGATTGAGCGTTTTTCTTTTAGTCCTTGTTTTCATTACGTTGATAACTACGTTTTTGTTATTATGTATTATAATCTGTATAGGTTAATGGGAAACTCTTAACTCAGTTTTATGGTATGAAAATATAAATGTTACCAGCACTGTAGATTGTATGATAATCACGCAGTTAAGCGCACGAATATTGAAGGAAAATCGATTGTCAGTTCTTCACACGTATTCTTTTTTATAGGAACTTACGCTTTCCGTCTTGTCGATTCCAATGGCGATCCAGGCTTATGGGTCAGTTACGAGGACCCTGATACAGCGGGGCAGAAGGCTACTTACGCTAAGTAAGTGTTTTTATATCAATAGAAGAAATTCTAAAAATCTAGGTTATAATTTTATTTGTAATTGCTTAGATTTTTAGGCTTCCGTAGTCAAATGACAAAAACGGAACCCTTATAACTTTGCCATGTCCGTCTGCCCGCTACAGAATTTTGTAATGATATAATATAAAAAGATAAAGATATAAGATTTTCCCATAAATTAGTTTCTTTCATATTATTTTTATTACTATGAAAAAACCAAGTTCGTTTTGCGGTCGATTTTATTTCGTTAATATTTAAACTCCTGAAGATTCTCTATTTGCGTTAGAATGCTAGAATTCCTTGATTCACAATGTGACGATCATTTTCACTTTCTGTATTAGAGTTTCTTTTATGACTTCCTGTTATTTTCCGTGATTTATTTATTATTCTCATTTTAATTATAGGTCTAAGAACCTCGGAGGCGTTTCTATCAACGATCTGAGCATGGATGATTTCCGTGGACTCTGCACTGGCGACAAGTACCCAATTCTACGTGCTGCCAAATACCGCCTATAATAAAAACCAAAATAAACATTTATTTGTAAACACATAAAACACTGTTGTAAACCATTAAATACAAGTGATATTAAAATAATTTTATGATCCTTCATTTTAAGTTTTTCACTCGATGACAGTACTTGATGTGACTATAATATGGAATTTAGAATAAGTTAATCATTACAGATAACGAAATAAATATTCAACGATACATACGTGTTTCAATTGATAAAATAGTAATGTACATAATTCCTTCCATTCCATCCTTGAAAAATTTCTATGTAACAATATATTTTTTAAATATCTTATGTTAAAATATAATTATAGTATGATTAGGGATTATATAACTATTTATAATCAAAATACTTAAAATAATTTCAATTAATAAGGTCAGTAAATACTATTATAAAAATGATTTCCGCGCGGAATTACTGGCGAGGACGGTGGTTTTCCCCGTGAATGAAAAAAAAATCCATAGAATTTTAGTAATTCTTTGGTTAGAAGAAAGTATATCGACAAGTCAGCCAGTTCTACTGTTCCTAACTATTATATAAGTCTTATATGGTTGAGATTCAACTGTATTGTTATGTTATGAGACGTCATAGCCGGCTGTGCTAACTGAACGGTAAACGATCGGTGGGTTAAGCAACTGTAAGCGTGGTCAGTAGATCGGTGATCACATATTCGCGATATTTCAACTGAGCCAAATCAATTTGACCGTCGTCGAAGATCGTAGTTTTCATCTACTTTAGTATCATGATGTTTTTGTTATTTTTCAAAAGAAAGATTGTTTTTTTTTTAAATAAAAACTTTAAGACTTTGTTTTACGCTTATATTTTCCTGTAACCTGTATATTTACTCCTGTTTTTTCGCTTGCTTGTTTCAAAGACACAGGTAATAATGTTTAATTTTCATATTAATTCTACACATTTTTTTGATCCAGAAGCAACTAAACTGCTTGAGACAGGCATATACATTTACTATAAGGGATTTATTTTGTGATAAAAAATACGGGAATAGTTCTCTCATTTCAAAATAAATAAAGTTATAATTAATAATAGTACTAAGCTTAACTCCTCCAGAAACTTTATTTACAAATTCTAAGGATTTTTGTTTGCAAAAAAACCATTTTTGAACAAGTTGTGCCCGAATATACATATATGTCCCGGAAACTGTAAAAATAACCTTCTATTTAATAATAGCACTAAAAATTAACAACAATGATTTACAGATTATAAACTATGCTTTTATTATGAGAATAATACTCGTAAAAATAACATTCATATGTAAAACAAATATTTATTGTTGGCGTGAGTCCCAAAGGAGAAAGTAGAGAACCAAACGGCCCGTATCATATGAATATATTATTAGGACACACGAAAATTATTCATATACTGAAAATGAAAATATTTATCGAATTCTATGTTTGAACTTTTGTCGTTAAATAAAATGAGACTTTATTACCGACTTAAATATTAATAAAATAAGTAAACGCTAGACTTTCAACAACCCAGATGAGGAAGGCAGGTTCGCTACTGCTGCGTGACAATGTTGTCTAATAAAAGGATATTTTCATATTTGACTTATTTTCACAAATTTTTCAACATACGACGTGTACGATTCACTTGAAAGCAAGTTTTGACATGTTCAAAGGTATATGGGCCAGCCTTTGTTTATTGTTATATGAACTGAGATGCCTCCTCTCCCTTTTTCATCACTTATTAGAGAAGAGGAAAGAGAGATGCGAGGAAAGTGGCAGAAGGAGTTAGAGCTTAGCCATTGCCGTTGGCACTGGTACTATTAATAAAGTTATTTTATCTTGCATTTCATAATTTGTACGACGAGAAAATGTATTATGCCTGTATATTATTATATAGCAATTTTAACAACTCAAAAATTGCTAATCTCTTAACCTTTCGCTTAATATTGGAGTTAAAATTTGATTTTTATTTCAAAAAGCTTGGAGTCGTGTATCATTTATACAATCAGCCATGAGCTGTGGCGCTTAAAGCAGCTTCGCTACCGCTGCGTCACAACGTCATCAGTCTTCAAGTCTTTGACATGGCTTTGAAATATTGTTTGTATGGAATGGTATGTCCGTGTATGTATGTATTATAACAAGTATCTGCTTTATATCTAAAAATTTAGAGCTGGATTGTATTTTAGTTGCTTCCAACACGGGTAAAAATCGGAAGAGTATAAATCTAAGGTATGAATCTTAGAAAATAATTATAAGTCTGTGGTCTCTGAGGCCGAATTGTCAGTAACAAAACCTTCTTAGTCATTAATTAAATTATATGGAATTTGTATGATTTTCATTTGTCAGATTGTCAAAAGTAAAACTGAATATGTTATCCTATAGTATATTTAAATTAAGACGTTTCAATATTTTTTTAAAGCAATCGTTTATGTTAGCGCACACGAAAACATGTCCTACACAATCTAAAGCACCAGTAAAATCAGAGTCCTCTGAAGATTGTCCTCCCACAGAATCAAAGGCATCAGACTCGTCAGATTCTTCGGGAGACTGTGCCCCTCCTACAGAATCAAAGCCACCAACCATAAAACGAGCTCTACATTCAGGTCCTGTTCGCTTTGGATTCATACCAGACGAGTGGTTTTTGTTCTTTCATTCAAAGACTGGAGTAAGTGGTCCTTATATATTTGGTATAGTCTTTATAAACTATGTACTTAGTAAGGAAATTTTTATTATGGAACATGAATATTACGTCGGCTTATCGATAGCTCCCATGCTTTATTACGGTACAACGACACTTGGTAAAGACCTTGGTGTTGCTCTTGACAAGGATGTTGATGACTATGCTAATGAGTTCGAAAAAGGAAGGAAAGACGAAATTAATGAATATGAATTAGAGATAAAAAAATGTAAAGAAGCTCAAGCTAGTGCCCAGGCACAGAAAATTCTCATGGACGCTAAGAAAGAGAATATTGAAATGCAATTAGAAGCAATTTTTAGAGAAAGGTTTATGCATGTTTTTCGTACTGTTAAAGGTCGTCTCGAATATCACGTACGATTACAAAGAGCTACAAATAGAATACATCAGAAATGGATGGTTCAGTGGATAATAGAAAATGTAAAAAAATCTTTGACTCCAGAATTTGAAACGCAAGTACTTAATAAAGCAATACAAGATATAGCTGCTATTACTGGTCGTACATAATGACACAAAAACAATTTTCATCCCGAAATGAATTTCAGATTTTTTCGAAAAGAGACACACTGTTTCCTTTTTACCATTAAATCATTCTGGTTTGTTATAAAAATATAATATGTTCTTTTAAAATTATCGTTTGTGATTCTTTAATTTTCTGCGTTATTTTGGTCATTTTAACTTTAAATTTAAGTTACTAATCTAAAAACTATAATTTTAATGTTGTATTGCTTTCAATAACAAATGTTACGGTCATAAAAAAAGTCAATACATCTTTGTTTTATTGACATTGAAATTAAAATACTGTTACTTGAGCGAGCGGTAAAACTGTTTGATTATGCATACATGGTGGTCAACAATTTATACAGTTTTATTGTTATATTATAATCTACGAACCGTAGAGCTACAAAACTTCACATTTGTTACTACAACAACCGAGGGTATGTTGCTTTTCTAATTAAAAATATTTTAGTATAAAAAAACTAGTAAAGGCTTCTTAATGTCCTACCCCCACAGGAGGAAGGGCTCCCTTCCTGTTATAGAGAACGCTTAGTCCACCCTGCAAATCCATTGCGGATTGGCTGATATACTCATGTCTTCACCGGCGTCGGGATGTGACGACCCCATCGCCCGCTGTTGGGATAACTGTCACAGCAGAGATTGTTTCACCAGTGCAATCAGTCACACTGGTGGTAGGTCTTTTGTTGCAAGAGGCCTGCTAGATAGGTATCACCGCAGTGTCAAATATTCTGCCGTGTGTAGTGCTTAGGCATTACTGTGTTCCGGTTTGAAGGGCACTGTACGCTAGTGAAATTACTGGGCAGAGGAGATTTAAGAACTAATATCTCGAGGTTGGCAACGCGTGAGTGGCACCTACTAATGGTTCTGCAAGCGCTCATAGACTACGGCAACCACTTACCATCAGGTGGGCCGCATGCTAGTTTGCCAAGTTATAACATTAAAAAAAAATGTCTTCCTGTACATGCAAATTTCTTTCCGATGTTTCACTTTACTGTTAAGCACAAGAGGAATTTAGAGTCGCCTATTTTTTTTTATATGTGTTTCAATTATTCTTGAGTTGTCATTTCTGTTATAATCAAGCTTGAAAAGAGGTCATTCTGAGAATGCTTCATTGTAGATTTTATTGGTTAAAATAATGTTAAGTTGTATTTTATCTTAAACTAGCCTGATAGTGATGTTTGGATGACATCTATTCTCAGACACAATGTTATGTATCCTTTCTATTATATCTGATGAGCACTATTTCTTAGTATTTACTAAATAGGTAAAATGGTATTAATGTATACAGGTTATATATATACACATGTATATAAAAAAATAATAACATATACACACGATAAAAAGTAAAGAATTTAGGAATAAGAAAAAATCGAGGATTTTTAAATCGTGACGTTTAATTCTTTCTGTGATAGCTCCCCATCTCAAGCGTGCGATACAAGTCATCAATCATCGCCAGCTATGCACGCTTGCGATACTTTGAAGTGTTACATCAACCAAACCAAAGGATAGGAGGGAAAAAGGAAGGGAGCAGAGAGGTGGGAGATTGGCCTCCGGCCCTCTCACTCATGGCACGAAACGCAACAGTACTGTATATGGATATATGCGTGCGTTATAAACAGATACCCAATGTGCTACTGTGTGTATTTTTAAATAAGTAAATTACTTTTTACAGCTATTGATTTCTCAATAATAGATCCGTATATATACTGTAAGTTTCAACCGAACTCTTATGACTGCGAAGGAAAAGGAAAATACGTTCACAGGTTGGTTTATAAATCAAATCAAATCAAATATTTTTATTCAACATAAAAAGCATTACACTTATTTATTGAAAGTCAGATTCTACCACCGGCTCCAAAATTAAACCTCTACCTGAGAAGAACCGGCGAAACAAACTCAGGGGTTTTATCTTTTTTTTATATGTATTTTTTTAAACTGATATTAGTTTACATATTATAATCACTGAAAAGCCTGGAGTGACTGTCTCATTCCCAAGGCGTGGTGTCCTCAAGGTATTCATCAATTTTATAATAGCCTTTACCACACAAACGTTCTTTTACCTTTTTTTTTTAATTTATTTATAGAAAGTTTCTGAACGCTATATTAATAACATGTTTGAAAGTCGTTCTTAAATAAAAAGCCTACTTCTATTTTAAATACTATGGCAATCATCAGTACAGTATGTATCATGGTACAATACCGTAGCGTATGAACACTTGCAATATAGACTATATTGCAAAGTCCAGATAAAACATACATGACAAATTTAAATAGATATAATACAGGTAAAAAGATATTTTCTTCAAATTTCGTTGCTAAGTAAAATATCGACACACAGGGCTCCCACTTCTGAAGACAATATTATTTGTATGCTTTTTAGTTTTGATGTCGGTATTGTGTTCTAAATATTATTTCATTTTATTTTCGAAGGTACCCCTCCGTTTTCCTGAATGCCATCATCAAATCCTTGTTTCCTTATCATGGTACCACCCTTGGGATATCTCCTTTCCAAAAAAAGAATCAAAATCGGTTATCGTGATATTGTGTTATTCGTACATTTGGCGCGGACAAAATTAATGCAAATTTAAGACTTATAATGGTTTGGTTGTCTAATGGACGTTATTGTCAGAACTATAATTTTATGCTCGCAGATTCTACTATGATTTGAAGCTAGAAGATTGTAAAACTTCCATAATTAGCAGCTGTCCAAATAATCTAAACGCATTTACCACGTTATCAGAATGCCACCTAACATGCAGAGGTATTAAAAATTGGATTTCTTTAAGCTAAATAAACCAGACCTTCTCTCACCTGTGGCGTCGGTTTTTAGCGTCAGTGGGGTTCGGTTCTCACTCAGGGCAGATGTCTGTATTGGATGATGATATTATTGTATATCATACAGGCATTTGTTTCGGGCTGTATATAGTGATTGTGTTTATGTATGTTTCCGGACCTTCGGCACAGGCACATAAAAATAAAACTTCTTAAAATGCTAGAAAGTTATATTAATGTGCCTAAAGCGATTGAAATCGCCTGAAGGTTTTAAAATAATAACAAGCATTTGCCCGCAACTTCGTTTGCGGTGAGATTTGGCTCCAGAGAGAAACCAAACATTTGTATATATATACTATTACATAAGACACCTCTATATCCAATAGAAAGCATGTTTTTGATCATTTTACAGGAACTAAATATTTTTCCAGGATAAAAAGTATCCTATGTCCTAATCTATATCTATGCAAAATTTCATCCAAATCCGTTCAGCTTTTTTATGTGATTGAGTAACAGACATCCGAACATACAAACATACAATTTTTCACATTTATTATATTAGTTGAATAAACCGTACACCCTCAATGGACCCCATTAGGATAAATATATCCCGTGGAGGTCTAAATATAAACTAGCACAACCCTGTAGAAGGCAGGTTTATTACCACTATTCCAGGAATATACTCCATCATTTTTGATGACCAATATTAACTACTCTAGTGTAATTGTTAACCAAAATATATAATCCCATAAAAACATAAAATGTAAAAAAATTGCCATTCTCATAAAGCAGTTCTTCTACTACAAAAAGTGGTGAGATCTCATGTATAACTACGCCTGAAACTTGCCAGTTGTACGGCAACTTATTCTACTCATACAAATACTTTTAGATTCGTAAAACTGCCAAGTTTCAGGCGTAGTTATACATGAGATCTCACCACTTTTTGTAGTAGAAGAACTGCTTTACGAGACTGGCAATTTTTTTACATTTTATGTTTTTTATGGGATCTCATATCTTTTTGTAGAAAGTCTTACTTTTTTCTACCCACTTCTTGAATGTAATCGTATACTATCTAGGTACCCACCTACACCTATTATTCCATTATATTATGTGTATTCTATACAGGTACACTGATTGATTATCTGTAAATGTAACTTTGTAATTTTATACATTTATATAGGATTACAAAGTTATTTATGCAGTTGGTGTATCTAGAAAACTGGACCGAAATTATAAAATATTTTAGTTTTTCCTTGATTTATACACTAAACACTAATTATACTCTAAATTTGAAGCTTCCATGTCTGCTAGAAGTGCCTTAGAGTTTTGATGACGGTCAGCCAGTGAGTAACAAAATTATGAATTTTGACTAGTTATAATTCTTAAACTGCTTATTCGAATTGAATGGAATTTGAAATATACCGTGTTTATACAATGGCTGTTTAGTTACTGAAAATTTAGGCTTTCAGTTTTATCCACAACGAAGTTATAGGGGGTCTTAAATTATTTAAATACCTATCTAACTGCAAATGCAACTGCTAACGTAACTTTGTAATCCTATACATTTATATGGGATTACAAAGTTATTTATGCAGTTGGTGTACCTAGTAAACTAGATCAAAATTACAAAATATTTTAATTTTTCCTTTACTTATACACTAAACACTAATTATATTCTAAATTTGAAGCTTCCATGTCTCCTAGAAGTGCCTTAGAGTTTTGATGACGGTCAGCCAATGCATAACAAAACTAAGAAATTTTTGACTAGTTATAATTCTTAAACTACTTTTTCAAATTGAATGAAATTTGATATACACCGTGTTCATACAATACCTAATTGGTTACTGAAAATTCTGGCTTTTAGTTTTAGCAACAATGAAGTTATAAGAGGTTGAAAATTATGTAAGTACGTATCTGACTGCAAATGTAACTTTGTAATCCTATACATTTATATGAGATTACAAAGCTATTTATACAGTTGGTGTATCTAGAAAACTGTAGCGAAATTAGAAAATATTTTAATTTTTCCTTTACTTATACACTAAACACTAATTATATTCTAAATTTGAAGCTTCCATGTCTGCTAGAAGTGCCTTAGAGTTTTGATGACGGTCAGCCAATAAATAAGAAAATTAAGAAATTTTTGACTAGTTAATTCTTAAACTACTGGTTCAAATTGAATGAAATTTGAAATATATCGTGTTTATACAATGCCTGTTTGGTTACTGAAAATTCAGACTTTTAGTTTTAGCCACAACGAAGTTATAGGAGATTGAAAATTATGTAAGTACGTATCTGACTGCAAATGTAACTTTGTAATCCTATACATTTATAGGCGATTACAAAATTATTTATGCAGTTGGTGTATCTATTAAACTGGAGCGAAATTACAAAATATTTTAATTTTTCCTTTACTTATACACTAAACACTAATTATATTCTAAACTTGAAGCTTCCATGTCTGCTAGAAGTGCCTTAGAGTTTTGATGATCGGTCAGTCAGTGAGTGACAAAATTAAGAAATTTGACTAGTTATAATTCTAAAACTACTGGTTCAAATTGAATGAAATTTGAAATATACCGTGTCTATACAATGCCTGCTCGGTTACTGAAAATTCAAACTTATAGCTTTATCCACAAAGAAGTTATAGAGCGTCAAAAATGGCCTGAAGTGCTTCGAGAAAAGGATAGTACGGCCATGCCGCTTTTTTGCTCGACTTGGCGGGGGCACTGCCGTGCCCCCAGATACTGGCTTCTGCGCGCTGCTTCAGTCGTGTTAATTATTATTTTTCATTTTGTATCCCCTATTTTGTGATGTTTCTATGTATATCAATAACAAATTCATAATCCGTTCAGTACTTTAGCCATGAAAGCGTTACAAATAAATAAAGAAACAACCAAACAAACTCACTTTCCCATAATATTAGTAAAGATGCTTATCATTTTCAATGTAATTATTATATTTTCATAGATATCGGGTCACGACGTTTGCGGGGGAACTTCTCTGCAAAAATAATTTGTCGATTGCAACAAGATTTTGGTGATTGTAATGGATATCAACCTATGTAAGTAATTGTAATTTTAACACGACCGTTAACTTCATAGCGTTTTATTTCTATTTAGCCGGGGAGGCAGACGACTTACCATCATATGGTAAGTATACTTCGCCTGATGGTAAGTGGATGTGGAGTCGAAGGCGGCGAATGCCGTTGTAGAAGCCGTATAGCAATAACCGCCGTTACCATAAAGAGTCATTTGGTAATACACTGGCTGACCTTACTACGGTGCTGACTAGCAGACGCTTGACGAGATTTTCTCAAAAGTATCAGTATCTAACCAATTGGACAATTAAGCCCTATCACGAACATAGGATCACATGAACTTTTCCTCCCGATGTTTTTGTTCATCGTTATGTACCAGATAAATGCGAAACACAAATAAGGCTCAATTTGAACCGACAGCCAGTTAAAGTCTATATTTTCTGCCCATTCTATATATGGTCATCTCGGCTTGTTTGTTTTCGTAATATTTCCTAAGATCACCGTATTCCTCTTGTTCTGGAGGTAACTAGTTTATAAAAAGATGAACGAAAACAATTCTCAATATAATAATGACAAATTAACAAAATCTTTTAAGAAATGGCAAACGTCACATATTAACATATGCAAAAAAAGAAATATTTTTAACGTCATCTGACAAACATGCCAGTCGATCAGGGCCTACCGTGAGCTCTTATTTATTGAGCTCGTTTTACTATCTGAATTGAATTGGATCACAATAAAATTGTTACGAAAACATTAAATAAAAGTAATACTTTCGTTTTAGGTGGTACTACGACATCTCGAGTCGACGGTGCAAAGGTTTCTCTTACAGCGGCTGCGGAGGCAATATGAATCGATTTCAGACACAGCAAATATGCGCGACCGCATGTAGCGGACGTATGGGAAATTGAATCTTTGAAAAATAATCAATATTTATACCATCCTTCAAAAAACAATCAATAAAAAACCTACAGTAATATAAAGATTTTTGCAGAAAATTCAAACGTCCAACGTCCTATTCTTTGGCTTGGCCTTTGGAGGATTACAAGAGCTTGCCAATCCCATCGAGATCAGTGAACGCATATAAAGATGCGAAACGTAATGAACAAAGCGCGCATCTTAACCTAAAATTTATAATAGAATTATGTGTCGGATCTCCGTCACTTGTCAGCAAAATATTACGATTGTCTGAATAGTTTAACTTAATTCTCATGCAAGATACAGGTCGTCTACATTCTAAGACTCTGGAATTATTACGCCACAGCACTGTGTGGACTCTTAGACCATTCATCATACTTGGACTTTGTTTTTTGTCATGATTAATTTTAATAGAAATTTAACCCGCGACCTTCATTTAAAATCTATAAGAATTGATATGAATGTATGTGACAAACATACAAGTTTGTCCTCTATGCGTTTTTAAGAAATAGATCAAAACTTAAAAAAAACTAACACTTTTTCATTGCAAAGAATGCATAGAGCAGCTTGTAGTTTTACATAAAAAATATGTACATTCAATGCACATTGAAATTTTTTTGCATATTAACGCTACTAATATTATCAATGTAAAAGCTTGTGAGCACAGATGGATGGATGTCGTTAGTAGTTCACGCAATTCTACTCAACGGATTTGGATGAGATTTTTTATCCTGGAAATATGGTCCCTGTAGGATTATAAAAAACAAACTACAGGTTGTGCTCGTGTTGTGTAAAAAAGATTTAAGACGCTTATCCGGTATAATAAATACAATAATATTTGACGACCGTTGTGGCGTGCTGATAGTGAGCCTGCTTTCCCGCTCGGAGCAGTTAAATATCTGTTTCGGTCTGGGCGTGTGTCCTTGTGGGTCTCTCCATAAACGCTGATAATAAACGTAGACTCTTGATAGGTAATTTGCTCTTATCTAATAAGTTACTGCTTCGCCGCTTGGGTTGCGGAGATGCGGTTGTCAGAGGGCAATCGTGCTGTGTAAAAGCTAGGAACCCATCAAATCCGTAATAAGGATAAGAGTAATAAGCAGACCGTGCCTAAATACCCGGCATAATGATCTAAATCCGGTAAAATAAATACATTAACGTGAGCGAAGTCGCGGGTGAAATTAAACGAAAAAACTTTCAAAAATCTAAGAGTCTAAGAGCTTTCCAAATCTCTTTTTAACAAACAACTTCATATATTATATAATATGTATAATATATAGTACAATATTTATTATATTATATAATATAAATGTTAGAGTTTTATAATAAAACAGACTTATAGTGTAGCTTTATAGCATCATCACTCACTTTCAAGACACTTAGCAATAATGCATCATCTTCTGGCTTATTTATATTATTAATAAAGGTATTCCTTTATAAGATAATGTTACATCATCCTGTCTTGATCTGTAGATGGAATTTACAAGTCGATAGTTGTTGACCTTGTGAGCTATGCCTGCCTTTAGTCAATTCAAAAGATCATACCACAATTTACTATAATAATGAAATTCTATTGTTTCAAAGTATCTGTCAAATCAGGATAAGAGTATAAGACCCTGGGTAAATATCGGGAATTATGCTACGAAGAAGAAGAATGTAATTCTATTATTTAAGTTTTAACAAAATAGTCTAAGAGCTAGCAACGTTTTTGAGATGAGAATTTCAGGTAGGCCAGTTATTAGATATTCTATCTCTCTCACTCTCCCGGTCGTCATACGGGCTGTCTGGCTGGCGGTAGTAGTTGCGTTCAGTGCGCATCCTACCTGTACAGGTAAAATTTAAAATTTTTCAAATCAATTTAAGAAGTTTTTTTTATTATTTTTATTGAACTTTTTGAAACATGAATCTATTATTGCCAGATCTATTATTATATTATTCTTATATTATATTATATTATGAGAATAATTAGCATCATATTATAATCAGGGAATTGGAATTACAGAATTATGAAATCAAGAATATCTTTAGGCCCAATTCCCAACGGTCCAAATTAGAATTGGACCCACGACCATATCCATTTATGACAGTCTAATCTTCACACTCAATACCCATGTCTAATGAATATTACGTAAGTAAAAACCTAACCAGTAATTATAATTCTACTATTCCAATAAAAGATGGTAATAAAAACGAAAACATAATTTATTTTTTACAAACTTTAAAATTGTGAACTAATTGACTTTTGTGTGTCTGTTATACGATTGCATGAAGATGATTTGAAGATGTTTCATGTAATATCAAGGATTCTACTATTCTAGAACTCAAAAAGTTTTTGTATGGGAATTTTATTTTATTTTTTTATTTTATTTGTTATTTTAATACATAGTCTATAAAAGTTTCAACTGTCTGCCTATTACGGTTCGTGATGTAAAGCCTACTGACACACGGATGACGGATCGCGACGGACGGACGGACAGCGAAGGCTTAGTATAATGAACTTCCGGTGGCACCCTTTAGGTATGATACCTGGAATAAAAATATCTCAATTACACAGAACATGTTATTATTCACTTAAAAAAAACGGAACAAATGATAAAAATAATTAAACGCTACACACTCAAGGGCACCCATTAGGATAGTTATATCCTGTGTCGGGTGTCCGGAAACATACACAATAACAAGGACAAACACACCCAGACGGGAAAACATGCCTGTATGGTCAATACAAACATATGCTACTCTGTGGAATTAACTTCCACCAGCGGTCTTTCTTTAAAGGTCGGCAATGCGCCTTCATGCCTTCTGATATTGCAGATGTTCATGGGCGCCGGTGATCGCTTAACATCAGGTGAGCTTCCTGCCCGTTTGCCCCCTCTCATATAAAAAAAATGCTCCGAGCGGGAATCAAACCCGCGACCTGTGGCGCTAAAGGTAGGTTCGCTACCTCTGCGCCACAAGGTCGTCAATTGTATTTCATTTAGTATTTTGTTTGTTTTTAACACCGAAATAAAATTCGTCAAATGAATCGAACCTCTGATGCGATTTGAAAAAGATTGCATTACGATAACACACAAATTACTTGTCTCCGATCCTACTTGTTAGCTTTCAATTTACTCCGTACATATTATATCAAGGCTCGCAAATTGATAACGTAGAGTAAGCATTAGGGTAACGGCCCGAAGATTCACGAGGGAGTCACTAATATGATGCCATTCGGTATTTTCTCTCAAAGTAACGTCTCGACTTCTTTACTCCAACGGTATTCCACCCTCGGCGGCGATTATGATAACGTTGCCTTTGAAAACGTTACTGTATCTGGTTATGAGGCAATTCTAGTTTTATTATAGACACAACTCCCGCTTGCGTAAATCTCGTCTATGTTTAAGCATCTATATATTTAACTCACAACTACTTATTAGTAGAAATTTAAAAAAATGAAGAGAAAAATAATTAAATGATAACGTTTTGTTGACGACGTTGTGGCGCAGCGGAGCGAATCTGCCTCAAGTGCCACAGGTCACGGATTCGATTCCCGCTTGGAGCAGATGTTTGTATTGACCATACAGGCATGTTGTTCTATCTAGGTGTCTCTGTCCTTGCCATTGTGTATGTTTCCGGAGCCCGATACAGGATATCACTATCCTAATGGGTGTGTAGCATTTATTGCGTGTGTAGCATTTGTTGCGTGTGTAGCATTTATTTAAAAAAACTACGTATAGTACAATATGTTCAGTAAAATTACGAGTACTAACGTAATTCAAGACTTTATGTACTAAGAGCCTTTTGGAATAATTAGATCTAACAAGGGTGAAATGTACTATTAAGTCTAACAAATCGAGTTAATGAAAGCTATGTAATCGGTTGAATCTATCAAGTTAGAAGTAGCAATTTGTACCGGACAGACAAGATAGCTAAATGACAAAAACATGTGGTCAAATTATAAGATATAAGGATGTTTTAAATTAGATGTGGTATATATTATTTTAGTAAAAAAAAATCTTCTGTGACTTGTGAAGATTTGAACCTCACACGTAATTAAAATCCGTAAACCAATACATATTTCAAAATATGGACGTACGTACGGATTGACGGTTACAACCAATAAGACGATGCACGTGCCAATTTCCCACTTTTACAATTTGAAATAAAAAATAATTAATAAATTAATATTTAGTTTAGAATTTGAAAAACCATAATACTGCTATCCTTCAAAATTGATTACTTCCATGTTTCTTTGAAAATTTTGAGGCTTACACTTCGGAATTTGAAATAAATGAAAATAAATATTATGTACACTTAATACTATTTCACCCTTTTATAAATTTTATAGAGTATCTTTAAAAGCGAGTTTTAATATCCACTCTTTATAAACCTGAACTATAACCTTTCCTTGCATATTAAAACGCCATTTCCCTGTCAAAGGCAGATAATTGTATTCAAGTCTTCCTCGAACGAGCGAAAACCATATTACTTGTAGATAATCACTATTAAATTGTAGGTATGTCATTTCAACATTAAATCTTGCTTTAATTCTTTAAAAATAAAGCCTAAATTATAGGTTTTATTTTTGTAGGATATAAATTAAAGCCTATAATTTTGGTTTTATTGTTGTAGGGTCTTGCTGTTTTTGGCATGAATAGGTCGGGTTTACCAATGTTGTTATATCGGCCAAGTGCTTGTTAGACTACGCACATTGTAGAATTAAAGACTGAAGGCCTCCGTAGCTTGATTCGGAAGTTAAAATTCGAAGAAAGATATTTAATAAAAAAAACATTTACAAATTTAATAACAAACAGAAACAATCAATAAAACGTTTGAATACCAGCAGGATATAACAATTATTGTATAATACAATTTCAAGTTCAACTGTTTTTCATGCTTGATAATAAACAGTGTTAGACCTGAAAATGTATTATATATAATTTAATTTGCCACTAATGCCATCTTATACATTACATTAAATTTATATTGTTTCAGTATACACAATTATTTTAACAAAAGTTAGTAATATGTATTTAGTTATTTAGTATGTCTTTAATGTCAATATTTCATACTATGGCATAGAAGTATTATAAGAACTATGGACTTAAGCATCATAAGCCTTTGTCGGTCTACGGCTTAGACCATACAACATTGTGCAATGGTCTTAGCCGTATTAACATTGTTGAATGGTCTAAGGTCTAAGGCTTTATATTATTGAATTTCGATGTTGAATTGTTCGTCCCCATTTTTTAAAATGAAATCGAAGCAAAGTCAAGGAGGGTAGCAAATAATAAATTGAATCTCTCAGTTTATAAAAAATCAATTTAGTCGTAAAATAAGGACATGGTAAAATCACATTAACTGTAAAACCTTTTAGTGATTCACAGTCCATTAAGTTACCCTTTCGTTGACAATATGAACGATAGAGGGTTATTGATTTATTTTATATACATAGCGAAATTATAACAGTGGTCTGTTATAAATTTGACGTGACTGTTTTTGTTGTTTAATTACTTAATCAAGGTTATATTCTAAATAGGAGGAATTGGAGACTAAAAACTTTAAATATTATTTTTTAATTTCTAAATAAATAAAATTTTATAATGAATTTGATTAATTAGATGATTCGACCATTATTGTTAAATAAACACACTTAATTAAAGAGCGCGCTAAGTTAATGTTAAGCCTTCGATCAAACTAAATTAGTTGCACATTAGACAGATAAAATAAGTCGAGATTAGACATATAATATTTGTCTCAGTTTTAATAGTAATTTTAATTTCGTCTTAAAATGATCCAAAAATATCTAATTCAACCTGAAGGGAAAAAATAAATAAAAGAAAACGACAAAGTAGAACAGCGAAATTCTTTTATTTTACACTAGAATAATAATTCATATAACAATATTAAAATATTTATTAGGATTGAGTATTTCTCGATTTTGGCTTTGTGAACCTTTTTAGTTAAGGTGAAAGATTTTGTGAATACTGTACTTATTCATATGAAGGTAAAATATCTTAATTTATTGATATTTAGGTATATTTAGGTCTTAGAGCTCAACTGGTAATTCATTGCGGTAGATATAGGTTCATAATAATTTCAGCTTTTGGGCTTAGCATTATTTACATTTTTCATGTTAGTCTCAGGAACTTGGACAAAGGGTGATTAAACTTTTTATTTGAAACAACTATTGCGACGTTTCGTTCGATTATTTTTCAACTTCATCAGGCAATGTTTATGTGTTAAATACATGTTTTGTTTCATTACATTTTTGAATCGATTTACTATTCAATTATTTACACTTTATTTTTTAACGATTTTAAGACTTAGACTATGTTTTCGGTGCTACATCGAAATAAAAAGCATCGTATGTGCTAATTTAGTGCATGGATTATCTGATTGTTCAGTGAAATCCGCATTAGTCTAGCTATTGCAATTAATAAAATGACAGACATATGTTTGACATTTTCAACTGACTTCAAAAAAGTGGTGAAATATATGACTCTTACTTTAGTTTTTTTTTATATATGTGACAGTGTACTAATTCCTCCAGCTATTGTGAGTAATTTGCAGTGTTCCGATTGTCATCAGAGCAGGATGTGATGATGAGATCCTGGAGAAATCAAGCAACGGTGATCACAAATGGCTACCAGAACTACTCACTAGTATTAAAATTGTTATTAGGATCTTATTAAATGTGTAGACAATTTATCATTACTCACCTGATAAACTGCACTAATGATAGCTGACTCATGTCTCAAACAAAGAATTGCTTTGGTGATTCAGTACGTCCTTTTAGCATTCTTGTTACAAGTTGCAATACTTCACTTCAAAGTAATTATGAGCAGCAATTCTTAATGGCATTCAAAAATGAGGGCTCACAATGAATGTTATTGTTTTATAGTAAAATTTTTGCCGCTCACTAGTTGTGATGCTCCTGGAAGAAGTCTGTTTCTTAATTTGTCTATTTTTAATAGTTCTTTGGTAATGAATAACTTGAATACTGGATAACTGGAAGTAAATGTTTATTATTCAGTTACTACGACGACGTTGTGGCGTAGCGGTAGCGAACCTGCTTTAAGCGCCTTAAGTTTTAATAGCTATTGAATGATCTTTCAAATAATAACTCATTAGTTGAAAACATTTCGAATATTTAATTGACGTCAAAGAGGAAGTAATTTTTCACACGTATATTTAACTAGCTTCTGCTAGCGGCCTCGCCCACTTGAATAATTTTTTTAAAACAAACTTTGAACCTCCTTTAAAATTACCTTTAAAAGGCAGAAACAGTCTTCATATAATTTACTCTTAGGTTCTTTACATTCAAAACAAATGAAAAAGTGAAACAAGAAACATGAAGCTTTAATTAAAACTACGATTTATTTTATTATATTCTCTTCAGAATTGAATTTTTTCAGAATAACGATGTGTTTTATAATGGCTAAAGGAAAAGCGCCTGTAAGAGAACTAGTACTGCGAAACAAAGAGAATATATCACAATGTCTGTAAAAAACATTTATGAACATAAACAAGTACATGTCGTTTGAAAAAATAAAACGGAGGATAAAAAATCTGCTTAGCGCAAACTTTAATGAACGAGTCCTTTAAAAAGTCGAAATCTCCATTTGAAAAGAAATGTGAACTTTAAAAATCTTAGTAAATAAAAAAAAGCGTTTTACTGCGTCTGTAAATTTTTAATTTTGGAAAATGCCTTAGCGATTAAAAAGCAATTTTGTTAGGCCTCTTGGTTTGAGCATGAAAGATAGGGGGAAAGACTAAAATTAGATAGTACACATTTTAACTTCTACATCTCTTTGTGATTAGCCTTTTATGTATATCTCTGCACTATCAACCACTGAATTTCGGTTGGTTCTATTTTTGTTTTGTCTATCTCTAAAACCAGTGGATTCGAAATTTTCACTGAATTTATCACTAAAACTCCTTATTTTTTTATTAAAAGTGCAAAAAATATAGCAGATAATGTGTTTTTATATTTGTTCTTTTTTATTTTACCTTATCATGAACAAAAATAAGTATACAAACGCACAAACGTGATTATAGTCAACATTCCAAAGTACAACGATACAAACCAACCAAGACCGATCACTTCTTCTTAAGGATCGTAAAAACGGAATCATTTTTATGCATGAAGAAACTGATTTTTATACACATACCTTAATATTAAGGTTTATGTGGTTCATACAAATGTAGATAATACTATAACAAGTCTATTCATATAACGTATATTCTAGACATCAACGTATATCCTCGGTTATAGTAAATATTTATAAGTATTGTCGATCCTTTGCGCCCTGGGCTAGGAAAATCTTGAATAATAAGCTCGGAAAATATCATGACACGGCACAATACATATTTTTGGCATGTATTCATAATAAATATTATAATATGCTAACGTCGTAATAGGATAAATAAAATACATGAGATAACCATATACTAGCTTTGCTCGCGGCCTTCGTGTAATTAACAAACAAATGAGGAAGTAGATAATTAATTAAATATATTTAATTTTTTGGTACAATTTTAAACTATACCAAAACGGTATAAAAAAGTATTTTTATCTCATTATTTATTTACTCTTCATACAGCGCGTCTTGTGTAAATTTTGTAAGAATCTGGTTAGAAACTTTGGAGAAAGGGATATTTAAAGTATATGTGCTAGTTTTAAACGATCTTTAATGTCATCATCGTCTTTCTCGAACCCTTTTTTTCTTTCGGCTTTTTGAAGCGCGAGATGAAACGCGCGTGTCTTTCCGAAGGCCGAAACGACTTTACGCACTAGAAAAAAAAAACGCTACTTTGTAACCGCCCTTAGAAATAAAACAATCGTGATATTCAAAATATGTTTATTACAGAAATAGATGCACGGTAATAATGCATGTATGAAAATTTCGTTTCGTTAGTAGTTTCCGTAGTAGCACCCGAATGTTGTTGAATATTTAATATATGGAGTATTTTAGGAACCGGGAGCTCGAGCACTTTTAGCCGACTCTAGTAATGAATATTATATAGGTTAATTATGGTTTTATGAAATTTAGGTTTAAACTGATAAACAATATTTAATATGTTTTTTAAAGTCAACCTATTGTTTTTTTGGGGTTCCATAGCCAAATGGCAAAAACGAAAACCTTTTTTTACAATTTCGCAGGGGCCGTCTGTCCGTTCGTATGTCACAAACATTTTACTCGAAGAATGTTGGTTATTATTATTATCTATACAAAAAAATAAGAAATTGAGTAAATAGGCGTATTCTATGAATAGCTACAGAATTTAGTAGCGAAATAATAAAATATATCAAAATTAGGGGAAGCAATATACATGTAATTAAGGGTTGAAAAAATAAATGTCATTGCATGGCAACGTATGAGGTTTCTTTGAATTGGTCTTTAAAAATAATAAGGAGGCTTGATTTAAGCTTTTTTTAATTAAGTCACTAGTTGTTGAGATATTAGCTCATAAAGTTAAATGGTGTCCCCCTTCTAACTTTTGCACTATGGTATTTAAAATTCTGGAAAAAATCTAGGTTGTAGAATATGAAAAGAACTTTCCACCATATTATTATTATTATTTTATTTTGCGTCCGATTTTTTTCTAGAGATTATTCATCATCAACCTGCCGCACCCTTTAGTTACCACTGTGCGTGGTTAACTCATCTGGTCGACAAAAACATCAACCAAATATTAAGTAGTTGTAATCTACCAAAAATAGTTCAATTGAAATTCGTTCGCTAATTCTGATTGTCTCCTCCTTTTTCCTGCTTTCTCTATACGTAAAAAGAAAACTGAGGTAACAGTCACAAAAAAGTCACAGGCACTCGATCGTACGTAAACACAATTTAAGCTAGGCTAGCATATTTTTGTTTTGTATATCTCACCGCAGTCTTACTTTTAACCGACTTTTGAGACGTCCATAACCGGGAGCGCTCACTGGGTGGTAAACGATCAGTGGTCTAAGCAACTTTAGCTACGCTTAGTCGAGCTTTAGAGGGCATTTTATCTTGGCAACAGTCAATACGTAAAGTCAGAGACCTATGCGGGACTAACTGAACAATTCTTGAGCTAGGTTGGCCACTAACCACTCGATAAGAAGAAGAACCGACTTTTTATATTTCTTATTTTATCTTCATTTCTTTTAATGATGCTTTTTTTATGATTGTGTGGAGGTGCGACGTGAGAAATGCCTCCAACACAACGGGAGAATCCTCCGACCAGGCGGGTGATATTGCTTGGCGGACCGAAGCCCTGGGCCGAAGCCCAACGACTTACGTTGGAAAGTTGTATATATACCTCAAGTGGGTAGGAAACTTTGATAGCGCGATTTAGGAACGTGACGTTCGTATCGTTGCGTAGTATGCCCTGTAGGTGTCGTTGTAGCTTGATGCGACATTGTGACAATCTTGTCTTTCTATCGCGTTACGTCATGTTGCGTGTAGATATCGCTACAATTGTATACTTCAATCCAAGATCTTTGAATGTACAAGGACTTCTGTGGACTAAAAGAGGCAGTTCCACATTCACAACCTTAAATTCTTTTTGTATGTCTTGGAAGCTTGAAGTCGGGTGTTGTTCGCTCGAGTTGTATGCTGTATTCAACCTCTTTATAACGTTATTAGGGTGTTAAAATTACCATTATTTTTTAATTTTCACTCATCGGTGTTGAAAATAGTTCAAGCAAAAAATATTTTTTGATTAATTTACTAACATAGGTATTAAATCTCGATCCAGTGCGAATAAGCAAATAACAAAAAGCAAAGCCTTTTTAAAAAGAAAAGAAGTGATAAATGTACGTGTAAAGGAAATTCTTAAGTTAAACATTATACGAAGAAATAACGCTTCAGACCATAAAACGTCGTTTTTTTTTATTACGAAAGTCTGTAAATCCGTTTATTTCACAGTATAAAGGATAAACGAAAACGATATTAAGTCGAGCTTACTGTTTAAATAAGTATCATATTTTTATAGAGATTTAATTGAAAAAAAAAAGTAAACAATTTCCTTTTACATTTTATGTAGTAGTACCCATGCCTTACAGCAAAAATGGGCCTGCTCGACCGGGCAAGCAAGACTCTCTTACAGAAAATCGGCGTAAAGTAACATTATCAGTAAGTACTCATGCGTTTAATGCTTCTTAATTTTTATTCTTCTCATTTGAATTGGAAATGACTAAATTTTTTCTGTTTTTTTTTTTTTAACCAAAACAATTAATTTGTGACTATTTAACTTCAATAATAGAGACTTTAAATATGATGAGATACTTCTATACTCTGAAATGATTTCGAAATATGTTTAGGTATAGGTATTATTGGTAATTATGTTTCTGGACTGTTTCTCATTATAGTGTACAAATAGAATATAAAATGAAATGAATAAATAATGGCTCGTTAATGTCGCACTACTGACCAAAGGCCTCCTCTCCTGCCAAGGAAATGCATTAAGACCTTATGAGGTGGCAGATAGGAGGATACACGAAATTCTATCTCAAAATTTCCATTCTTTACTTATACAACATAAAATAATTTTAAAAGTGGCAAAATAAAAGGTCAAAGTTCAGAGCGTAGTGTATTTTTGTTGATATTAAAAGTCTACAAACATCTTTGAACAAGCAAACGACATTACATATTGATGTAAATGTATGGACGAAAAATAAATTTAGGCGTAGCGTGTGTGTCAACAATTCACAGGAGTTTTATTCAGTAATTGTAAATTTCTATATTCGCACTGATTGTAAATTGATTTTATGTCAATATTTTCAATGCTTCTATTTTCATCGACAACAAGAGAATGTACTAAATTCGGGTATTTATATTTATATATTACTATGTATGTTCGGGCATTACTCTGTCATTTATAAATGGATTTTGATAATTTTTTTTGGTTCAAAAGAGGCTTATTCCGAAATCTTCCCATTTAAATTTCATCAAAATTGATTTTGTACTTGCGATACAACTATCATTTGAAACAAAAAAGTATAAAATATTTATTATTTAATAGAAAAAAATACTAAAATTCAGAAAATAAATATTTAGTTTCTACAGAAGTCAATGCTTTTTGTACCGATATTTACTTAGTACCAGTTTCTGAAGTAAATATTCAGTCGAAAATATATGTTTATTTTTTATATTTTAGTTTTGAAGTCGGCATTTTTTTTACTCACATACATAGTTACAGTTAAACATAAAAAATATTATGGTCTTATTGATGTTGATAATATATTTCTGTGCAACGGCGGTTTTGCTTTTTGCTAGCGCTTCAAGAATAGGAAGATTATATCCGAACAAGCCTGTGTCCGAAAAGTATAGAGGCTAATACTTTTATATGGTTTCCATGTTCTATTATCACGTTCGGTCTTTCTTTTCCTCGTAGTCTCATTCATTTTTAGGGTTCCGTAGCCAAATGGAAAAAGAGAACCCTTATAATTTCGTCATGTCCAGCTGTCCGCCCGTCCGTTTGTTAAAGTAATTATACTCGGACTGTTGGCCTTATCTATACGACATTTGGACACAAATAAGCAATACCATGTCAACACGAATGCCATTTCGAGAAAAACGCGTTTGAAAATTTTGAACAACTTGCTTTATATGTTTTTTATTTAATGTATTGGTCAAGTTTTTGCCAATTTCAGATTTATGTAAGTTATTTTACTTATTTTAAGAGATATATAGGCTCTACACGTTTAAGAGATATATAGGCTTTCTCTTGAACTTTGTTTTTGATGTTATTTTTAATAAGTACCTACTATAAAATGACGAAATTGTTTTTGCGGTCGATTTTAATTCATTATTATTCAAAGTTATTAAGATTCTTAATCATTAAACTTCGGAACGCTAGTTACCACTGGACAAGGACAAATACACCTAGACTAGAACACGTGGCTGTATGGTCAATATAAACGTCTACTCGGAGCGAGAATCAAACTTTTGACGGTGGCGTCCGACTACCGTCAACAGTTAATGAGAAAGAAGTTACCCGTATAAATAATTTAATCTAACGTTCATTATTATACTAATCTATAGAATTTTTGTTTGCCCAGTTATATATACATAAAGGCATAATAATAAATATTATTCAGTTCATTCAGATTTCATAACTAAATCTTTAATTGAATATCTAATTAAAATCGAGCTCACTCTATCTGGAATGTAATACAAAATTCCTATTGAAACGAAAATCACCATTAAGCATTCACTTTGTAATAGAGATTACATCAGTTCCCGGGACTTATTTTAGCTTTGAAAATTTACGGTACTAGTATGAATTTATGCCGTATCAAATACAAGTTCATCTTTGAAAGTAATTTGCTCTCATTAAATTTATTAAACAAAATCGTACACCGCAAAAGTATTAATATTTGATCTAAATAACAGAAAGGCTGCTTAACATTTTTTTTTATTTCATCTTTTTTTTATATATTCGCATTGCCAACCTAAGGGATAAGAAGGAAGGGATGAGAAGGAAAAAAAATGTAGGGAACAGAGTGGGCAGGGGACTGGATGAGTAGTCGATTAGAATGCGCTCGGGACCTTGTCTCCAATCCCGATGACGTCCATAGCCGTGGTTTGGCCTCTATGGAAGAAATTAACTTTGAGTCTCCGCGGAGGCTGTCCCTTTTTCTCGACTGGGTCCCAGTACTTAGCCTCCTACACCCGGTGACAGTCTGACGGTGGCTTGAAGTCTGCTTATAGTGATTGGATTATTAAAAAAAAATTACTTCAAATATCAATTTGAATGTATTAGAGTAAATATTCAACACAAAATTTATAATATATAAATGTATACATATACGTATTGTGACGATCTCAACATTACACTTTATTTAAATCTCTAAAACAATGTATTTTCTATAATATTACCCTATTTATGGACGGTCACCCATCTATTTACTGACCGCGCCCAAAGTTGCTTAACCTAAAATCGTTTGCCGACCACGTGACTATGTGCGACGTAATACTAAGTATGGACATACCCCAAAAATAATATTTTTACAAAATCAAAAATTTATAAAATTTTGTATGAAAGTTTCCATAGAAAAAGGAAAATGTATGGAAATTCACGGAGTCAGGTGCCGAATGTCATTGCAGCTGTTTCACATATATAAGGGGTGTGGTGTCGGCGAAGGTGTCTCCGAGCGTATGCTTAGTGAGTGTCCGTCAGACGTCTCTACCCCCGCGTATATGTGGACGGTTTACCAAGGCGGTGCGTTCGGGCGGCTATGCTGCTAGAATGCTAGTTAAGGTTTCCGATCTTCGTATATGGTTTTTATACATATTATTAATGTTGATTGGTGATGCATGGCAAAGAATATACATAAAGTATATATTAAATATATATACAATAATAAATAAATAATGACGGTATGGTGGTCCGTCTATGATTACTGGCAAAGAGATCTAATATGAATAATACGATCTATACATGTTAAAGGCACATTTATATCGTTGAAATATATTGAATATAATTTATTATTATAAATTAAATATTTAATGACGGTTTGTGGGTCCGTCAATTATGAATGTATATATGTTTGATATATATTAAGAAACGAAGTTTACTCCGTTTCTGTAATATTATGTAATATTGTAATAGCGAAAGTAATGCTTCGGCGCAAATATTGTTTATGTTTCAGAATCTAATGGATTATTTGAAACCTAAGAAGAAGCGAATTCAATGAAGATTTAAAAGTATGCGTTGGGAAGAATTTATGCGTCATAACTAATAAATAATTATATTTCAGCTGTATACGTGTATAATGTTTTGGCGAGTTTTAGTTGACCCGATACTTGAGTTTGAGGCTCTGATGTGGCCTGAGTCATGTCTATAGTGTCCTTAAGCGAGGCCCGAGGATTTTTAATCTTAGTTGACCCGATGCTTAAGTATGAGGCTCCGATATGATTTTGGTCATGCCTATAGTGTCCTCGAGTGAGGTCCTTTGACTTTGCTGATGTGATGTTGACATGGGGTTGGCTCTGTGGGGCGATTTATATCGATGCAGTAGTTTCCTCAGGTCCATTGCTGAAGCGGCCCCAGTGATACAGATTAGAATTGCTGCGGTGGTGCGACTTAGGTCGATGCCGTGATGTAGTTCGGTTTGTTGCTAAGGCGCTGGAATATTATACATCGTTTGTAGCAAAATGACTCGTCTTCTTATTAGAGACGCCCCCTTAGCTTAGCAATAGGGATTTTTATAATTGACATTGTAGCATGTCATACTATTAGGGCAACTGGTAGCTTCTCACTTCGAGATAGCTGACTAGTATTAGACAGTGTGGCCTGCTTAACTCTTATCATGCGTGTTTATCACGTCTTAAATAATGAACTGGTTTCGGATGTTTGTTTGAGTATTGAGCCAAAGGGTACTTTGCGTGAGGAAGTGCTATGGTTTTAATGATGCAAAGCTATAATAGGAAAGCTAAATATATCAAATAATATTAGTTGTAAGACAATGCGATTACGAATACGATATAAGATAACGAATATTAATTATAAGACAATGCGATTATTTAAATTGACATTATTGGTGATTGACACCATTGTGGCGTTGTGGGTAGCGCGTCTGCCTTAAGCCTCGACGGTTGCGGGTTCGATTCCCGCTCGGAGCAGATGTTTGTATTAATCGTACAGGCATGTTTTCCGGTCTGGTTGTGTTTGTCCTTGTCATTGTGAATGTTTCCGGACCCCGACACAGGATATAATTATCCTAATGGGGGCCGTTGAGTGTGTAGCGTTTATTTATTTATTTAAATAACAGTTAGGTTAGGTTAGGTTAGGTTAGGTAGGACTTAGTTTTAAGGAATTGCGGTTGTGATGTTATAAAGAATTGAATATTATCAATACTATATGACCCATATATAGTGATAAAAGAAATATACTTAAAATATAATTATTAATGAATTTGCCTACACTACGGTGAGGTTATTATAAATACTATACTACACATATATAGTGATGAAAGAAATATACGTTATAAATAGCATTATTGATGAAAATACCTTAACAAAGGTGAAGTTTATGATAAATATAAACTCTATATTAACCATATATAGTGGTATGAGAAATATACGTTATAAATGTTATTATTTATTATTATTGATGAATTTTCCTTCACTTAGGTGAGGTTGACGATTATAGCATTGTGCTTACGGAATGCCGCCTGACGGTTTAATGTTCGAATACATATCTGAACCAGGGATTTATTCCCTTATATGTAATGACCAGGGCTTGTCCCTCAATTATTATGGCGTTTAGCCTTCTCATACAAAAATGAATATGAAATATTATGTGACTTCGGTCTTAATTGATATTATTATAAAATATCAGGGCTTGATCCCTTTCTATGCTTGAAAATAACAACAATATAAAATTAACAAATATTACGTCCCGATAACGACATCACTATGAATAAATATTAGCAGCACTTTGTCCTTTCACGTTATAACAATCAAATTGTGTGTCGCAGGCGCACTATAAATAGCCTATCCCTTACCCGGGAGGGCTCGTATATATGGTTGGAGCCCACAGTCGGTGGCGTGTGCGGGGCCATCGATCTCCCCCTCTTCTTTATATTTTTACTATAGAGTTTAAGTATATAAGAATTGGAGGAGCGGACTACTTTCAGCTACTCGTAAGAGGTGTTGAAAGTATAGGGATATATTTATTATCTCACCATGTTGCCTTTATGGGCTTATATAAATATTTTTATTAAAATAATCATATTACACTAATATAATTAAACTATATAATAAATAAGATATTATTGTTTCCCATTGTCGAATTGAACCTGTTGCCTCTGATGCTCTAAAAGAACTCGGGTAATTACGATCACAACGTAACAAGGGTCCTGGCCGCTAGACGATACCACGTGCCACTTTAGTAGTTTTATGCGATTTATTTTCGTGTATTTAATTATTATTTATTTAAATATATATAATTTCTATATTATATATATAAAGCAAGGTAGGTTCAGTTACAGTATACACGTTTATATACCTTCTACAAACGCTTGCAACAAACGTCAACAAACGTTAACAAATTCATGTACACGTGGATGCTTCGCAAACGTTTGACGCAAGCTTCCTTTGATTTGTGTCCAAAATTAATCTATCGATCGGAACAGCGGTTTGCTTGCTACACAACCCAGTTCAAACGTTTGATCCTTTGCAATTGTCATCGCTTGGCATCGCGTGTTGATCCAAATATATTAGGTGACAGTCAAAATCATGAATTGAGAATTGAGGCTTACCTTTCTAATGGAAAAAGTTAAAGTAGCATCTGTTCCTTATTGATATCAGAGGAGTTGTGGATTTTTGCCTATGTAAGAGATAAGGGTTTCTGGAACTTAAATCATATCGCTTCGTTAGCCCCAAAATTATTCTTTTATATTAAAACCAATGAACTAATTTAAAGCAAGCAAAGTTCAGTAATGCTGGATAGATTTTTATTAAGTATGCCGTTACTTAGATTTCTGCAATTTCAAAAACTCCAAGCAAGCTGTTTTTTTTTGTTTCATAAAAGTTGTTTAAACAATCCTCAGATGAAGAAGTTCAAAGCGGTTTTTATAGTAGGAATAATATTTTTTAAGGAAGAGGTCATTTAATCAGTGGTTTATTTTTGTAAGAAAAAAAGTCTGTGATCCGTATTTTATGATGTTTTTAAAAATTATATTGTTTTTGAGATGTCCAAAGTAATTGTATTATTATTATAGAAATAAAACGTTTTATTCCAACTGAAGCAGGAAACCGGTGACACAAACAAACTAGAAAAGGGTACACATTTGTACATAATAAATATTAACTGAAGTACATATATTACAGTTACATACATCATAGTTTTCAATTGACTATAAAATTGAGCCATTTTAAAAAATGCGAAGCAGATACGAAACAAGAATAAACGAATTTCTATATCTCCCGGACAATTTGAAGATTATAATACTAAAATCAATTATAGTAATATGCATTTTATTGTTATGTATTATATCGCTTAATAATTACTTTTTCAAATTTCGAAAAAATTGTCTTGTGATGAGATTAAAATTGATTTCTCGTTTTTTTAAAAGAGTAATCATTATTTGGTTATAAAAGTGTGTTTTCAAAATAAACGTACAGGAAAAAGAATGAGTTGCTTGATTTTATGCCTCTGCATTGTTAAAAAATGTCTAGTGACGGCCAATTATTATGCATCAGAAGCATATGGTTATATTGTACTTTGAATACTATATCTGACCGTAAATCGACGCTTCCGGTGATTCACACCGTCATGTTGCAACAGGTGATAACTGGTCCATTTAACTATATCGTTCTCTTTCTAATAATTTAATGCTCTAGAACGAAGGCTTTAAATATGATAGAAACTAGAGATCCAATCTTCGCTTCATTACATAAAAATTGTAGTACTCTACTATATCTCAAATAACTCAATTAGGAAATTTTTTTCTATATTCATTAACACCTTAAGATTATTTAATTTTTATTTAAGAAAAGAATATAAAAAATGAAGGAATGAACAATGAAAGCAATTAAAAAGTTAACTGGTTTATAATATTCGTATGGATCTATTATCATCCAACTACGCAAATACGATCCTGTTATGTATTCTCTACGGAACCATTTGAAAGGATTAGAAGTTGGTTTAATGAAGCAATGGTTGTTTGGCAGTTGTTTTGGATTTAGTATTAATTAATGAACAAAACATAATAGCGTATAGCGATACCTTTACGCTGCTACTTCCATTTTATAAAATTTTAATAAAATTATGGAAAATTATGTATAATATACCCATAATATATGAATTCTGAAGACAATATTCTATACTAAATATATATATATTTATAAACTAGCATTCGCCCGCTTCTTCGCCCGCGTGCATAACGTCTTGTGTTAGTCACCTTTGTTCCAATACAACTGATTGTTCCAGATAAAAACTTTCATCCCCTATTTTCACTCTTCATTTTTTTTAAGTTCTATCCTGTATTTCTATAGTAATTATTATTATTTTTATATAAGTCTGGAATCTGGATTCCATAAAACCTATCACATCTGTCTATGTCACAGCCTCCATTCTCTATGACGTCCTTAGCCTTGTTTTATTTATTTATTAAGGTACTCCAACAGAATTACATATGAAAATATAAAAAAAGTTTTACACAATACTTAGATGCACCCCAATTACTGGAGAACACAACCTTTTTTTATGTTAGAAGTTGACAAACAAGCATACGGCCCACCTGATGGTAAGTGGCTGCCGCAGCCTATGAGCGCTTGCAGCACCATTAGTAGGTGCCACTCGCGCGTTGCCAACCTCGAGATATTAGTTCTTAAATCTCGTTCGCCCAGTAATTTCACTAGCGTACAGTGTCCTTCAAACCGGAACACAGTAGTGCCTAAGCACTACTATTTGGCGGCAGAATATTGGACACTGCGGTGGTACCTACCTAGCCGGCCTCTTGCAATAAAAGACCTACCACCAGTGTGACTGATTGCACTGGCGGAATAATCTCTGTTGTGACAGAGGTTATCCCAACAGCGGGCGATGGGGTCGTCACATCCCGACGCCGGTAAACCTACCATAAATAGTGTTGATGAGAGTTAAAGTAAACAAAATTAAACGATACAATTAAACAAAAAAAAAATTAAACTACACAAAAAAACAATAATAAAATAGAAAAAAAAAGAAGCTTAGCAAAAATAAAAACAGACAAATATTAAATAACTCAAATAAAATGTATAGCATTTTACCCTAATGATGGAATCAAATTTAAGTCCTAGCGATAGTTGTCGCTGTTCCACAGTCGGGTCTCAGTATTCGGTCGTGACGTAGTACTGAGAAGCCTAGTTGTGACAAAAATAACACATATTCAAAAAAAGTATCCACTTGATAGACTGTTTAATATTGATTGTGATAATAATCTCTTGATATCAATATAAAGTATGGGAATGCACTTGTATATATTGGAGTACATACTTGTCTTATATGATTGTAAGAGCACTCGAGAAAAGTTACTTACGTCTCGCTGAGGACACTTTCAAAGGCAAAAGGTGAAAGAGGTTCTTTAAGTATTATTGATGATCAATCGATCATTCGAAATCCACTTTAATTACAGACTGCCCTTTATATTATAGCTTTAAGGTTATAAACTCCCTCATTTATGTCAACTCTAATTAGTGATCAGTCTTTATTTTCTCTTGAGTTTCTAGTAGTTATTATTTTGAATGCTATTAAACAAATCAATCATTCACCTGTATTCTATGTAATAATCAGCCCCGTTAAGAGTAAATCGTATAAAAAGTTTTCATTACCTCTTTAGTGTGGCACAAAAATTATCTGTAAAATTAAGTAACGCAATGGTTATTTATAATGTAGTTAATTTCTTTTATAATTCATAAATTCCAGGCAAAAAATACAACTTATTACTTCACAATACAAAATTTTGTGCAAATAGAACACACGACCAGAATATTTTTTAAATGTAAATCGTTTCGTTTTATGGACAAGGTTGAAATTTTATTATGTGTACTGAAAGCCGCTGTGCCGCGTTAGTTATTATTAGTTCGTTTGTAATTAGTAGTTATTAGTTGTCGATTATTGCCTGTGGTTATTTTGTGTGTTCCCTTGACACTTGTAACTGACGAACTGGTGGACAAACGTACCATATATGCAATATAAAGAAGTGTGTAAAAAATATACAAACGTTTGTGATTTCTTGCATCAGAAAAAGGAATGTAATATTTTTCACCGCGGCGACCGAATCAAGAAATTCCGTCCGAACGAAAATAAAACCTAACACTCCCTCTAACAAGAAAAATTATAGCAAATACTTTAATAAATGGATTGTAAAATGAACTTTAAATAATACGCTATAAAGACTAATGTTCAAAGGATTTTCGTCTTTAATTCAGAATTAAGGCGATTATTCTATAAAGTTAAAGGTCCATATAAAATGTATCTATTGATGATGTACTTACTTTCTTAATTCAAATATTTTGAATTAGTTACAAAGTTTCTTACTTTATTTCAATGAAATTTTGAATTATAGACGAAATTGTATTTTATTGGCTTGAAATTAATGTTCGATTGCATTTGTATTTTAACTTTTTTAAAACAGCCAAGATTGTATGTATTCCATATGTTGAAAAAAAATGCTATTAATATTATGGACACCACGCCTTGAGAATGAGACAGTCACTCCAGGCTTTTCAGAGATTATAATATGTAACCCAATATCACTTAAAAAATACATAAGAAAAGATATAACCCCTGAGTTTGTTTCGCCGGTTCTTCTCAGGTAGAGGTTTAATTTTGGAGCCGGTGGTAGAATCTGACTTTCAATAAATAAGTGTAATGCTTTTTATGTTGAATAAAAATAAAAATATTTGATTTGATTTGATTTGATTTGATTTGATATGCAATAGATTTACCACGGCAATCCCCGAATTCCACAGGTTTTTTTTTCTATCTCGATGAAAGTTCCCTTTGGGTCCCCAGTACGAGGGAGAAAAATGACCGATTCTTTCCCGGAAAGATGATACTATTTAACTCACTTTACCTCCCGGTAACCTTGCAACCGTATGTTTATCCGTCGTACCAGCGACTAAAAGCGAACTTCATCTTCATCGCTGAGCTGCATCGGTATTCTATACCACATACATTATGGTACCTTATAAAATCTGAAGCGTTTTACTACCTTAATTGAATTGAATTGTTAGTAAAAGTTCCTGGTAATTGAGATGTCTGGTATAATTCGAAGCATAAAAAGGAACGTATTTCAAGATCCAATTTTAATTTAAAGTTGTAGAAAACATCCCAGAACTACCGCGATTCAGTGTGAGATCTTCCTCTTTTAAAACTTGTATTTCAGTTTAAAAAATCCTTATGACATTTTCCTTAGGAATAATTAGAATTCTGTAAGAATAGTGCCTTGTATTTTTTGAAACCTATTAATATTATAAGTGGAAAGTTTGTGTTTTCTCCATCCATCATGCAAAATTGCTGAACGGATTTGGATGAAGTTTGGCAGAAAGATAAATTGTTCCCTAGATGAGCACAAAGGATTCATCCCGTGTAACAGTGTTAGGTTTCCGTGTGATTAGTAACAAAATAATTCTGGACTTGTATTTCGATATACATGGGTCTTATGGAGCCCAGACTAATTAATAGCATACAGACTATTTATATAATATAAAAGTAACTTTGTCTGCCTGCAAAAATTTTTTGTCAAGAAAGAAACAATTTTTTTTGAATGTTTGTACCCGTAACTATCTTTTTATTTCCTTTAATATGTTTTATTAAAAACCCCATTACCTCGGGTGTAGTCGAAGGCAAAATCTGGTATAATATAAAAAAATATATACAATTACAAAATACATGTAATTATGAAATCAAAGCCTGCGTGGAATAGTAGCAAGAATAAACCAGCCTTTTGGTTACCCGTAGCAAAAATTGGAAGATCTTTTAAAAATTACTTCAAGGCACAAGTGTCTCTACCGAAAACGACATAAGATGTAACTTGCAATGTATAGAATATAAAAAAATCCCAACTATTCTCGAAATGGTTTACGCAAATCGTAAATGAAGATGTTTTGAAAAAGCCTTTCCAAATCGACGATGGGTCCGTTCCTAACCCAAATCACATTACAGGCTTAATAAATTCAGGATATAAAAACAAGCCGGCACGTACGCGGGCCAAAAATACGTGTGAGTAAAATTATAGAAGTTAATTTTTATACTTTTCATACGAAAAGTTTTCTGGCTTTTGAATTACCTTGTTTTATTCATTCTTCAGGTTTCGGCCATTTGAAATTCTTTATTTTTTTTTTTATCTGTTAAAAATTCAATTTGTAATTTCAATTGAAATCATAATTTACGCTTTCAAAAATCTTACCTTAGTTACGTAACGAAAATATAATAGAGAGATAGCTCTCTCAATTGTATGTATTAAAAGAGGTTTTTATTTTTTTCATATATATAAAATAAGCGTTTAAGATATGTTGAGGGAAAAAATAAGGACAAGAATCCACTAGACCCTTTTTATTGCGAAGTGGAATTTAATTATTTTACTAAGTAATATGTTTAGATTTGCAAGAAAAACTATATTTTAGGAAAATAAACTTTAAGGTTTTACTAAATAAAACAGAATGTGAAATGGTAATAGTAGAGAGTTCTAAAAAATAATTCTGCCATGTAATGAATAGTACCCGTAGTTTGGCAGTACTTTTACTTTATATTATATCCCATCTCCTTATTACGTGGCAAGAGAGACGTTCAAACAACACCGATCCTACCCTAAGCCTTAATTCTAAGCTGAAAGTGAAATCGTTAACACGTTTTTGCTCTTATTCTCTCGACCGTTCTTCCTAAAAAAAAACTTCTCGAATAGATTCCGACTTTTGATAAATATATTTTGTATTCAATACATGTGCGACAGTGATAGAATTTAAATGCGTGACTACTTTTTGCATTCTCTGCAATGTTTTCTTTTTATTGAATCAGTACAGATTAATTGTAGGACTGTAAATGTTTACTTCTGACGTTCATACGAATATTTGCGTAAGATCCGTTGTGCTAATCTCTCAAAAACTTAGTAATAATTAAATGAATAGCTACAGAAGAGAGACAGAGAGAGAGAGAGTAGAGCCAAGCTTCTTCCAGCATAAGTGGGCCGGCTCGGTTGCTGAAGTAGCCGCCAAGTCAAGCAAAAAAGCGGCACGGCAATAATTTTGTAATCTCATATACTTTGCAATTGTACGGCAACATAATCTTCTCATTTAAATTCTTTAGTGCCGTACAACTTCAACTTCGCCAAGTTTCAGTCATAGTTATACATGAGATCTCACCACTTTTTGTAGAAGAAGAACGCCGTTGCGAGACTTGGATGTTTTTACATTCTATGTTTTTTATGGGATTGCTCTTTCACGACAGTTAACCGTCAAAACCCCGTAAACGTCTGTGTCCCATCCTATCTATATATTAGGTTCCAAAATTCGTAATAATCGGTTCAGTGGTGTAAGAAAGCGTCACAAAGAGAAAAACCCACTCTCGCATTTTTAATATTTAAATGAAGTATAATAATATTAGTACGGAGTACCTTAGCCTCACGTTATATATTATGAAACTCTATCAGTCTGACTTTTACTAAAAATATAAAATGTGCTTTGCTTTTGATTATCATTATTTTCTAGTCGAACGAAAAAGATAGTCCTATTCATAATTTTTTTGTATGTGCTGCATATTGTAATACCACTTTATTGAGTTTTGGTTGAATAGGATTTTTTTTCGTGATGGTGCCATATTAATTTCTTATGGAGATAGAGATCGAAATTAAGTCCAAGAGTGAGATAATTACTGGTCACTTTTTTTTTTCTAAATTAAACTTTAGATTATTGTAGATACTATATTTAAATTTAGATAAATCACTAAAGAAAAACGGTACGGTCTATAAAAGAACTGGATCAATATTCATTAAATTTTCAGGTGATCTACAGATCAGTCCAGCGAGCGATACTGTGAAGTTAGGAACCGAACAGGTTAACCGAAAGTTATATATAGACGCGACTGCGGCCAGATGCTAGTATAGTTAATAGCCTCAATAGCTCAACGGTAGAAAGGGTGATTCCGCTCCGTTAACTCGAAAGTCGCGGGTTCGATCCCGACCCCCTTGGGCTGTTGTCGTACCCACTCCAAGCGCAAGCTTCGAGCTTATTTTGTGGGGCAACAGGAATATTAGTTATGTCTTGGATTACGGACTGGTGGTTTTGGTTTTGTGTGTTTCCGGACTCCTGGCCATTGTGTCAAAGAAATTAGAACTTTTAACAGTTTTTTAAGTTATACTCCTTTTGCAGGGAAAAATTATGAGAGTAAATTTTTACGATGCGCGCGCACACAGTCACCGACCGACACCCTGAAATTAGCTATAGTCAACTTTTGTTTTTGTGATATTTAAATAAACTTTATTTAACTAGATAATGCGTTATAATAAAACTTTCAATGTATTAAATACCTTTTTTTCTAATATTAGTGCCGTTTTTACTACAAACGTAGAATAAGGCGAAAGATAAAATTTTTGGAAAGATTTTTATCTTGTTACGCCAAAGAAGTATAACTTCTAGTAGTAGAAGTACATAAGTACACAAACACTTTTTTAATACTTTGGCAGTTCAATTTTGTCATCATCATCGTCATTGTGGTCGTTTATGGAACCATCGGAGACAAGACGACAGAGACAGGACAGGAAACGAGTTTCTAAAAACCAAAGTATCTAATTGATTTAATATAATAAATAATTAAGTCAAAAATTCACTGACGATAAGAAAATTAAAAAATATATACTTAATTTTATATTTACATGTATTTACGGAAACTTTACTTAATTTTAAATATTGTTTATAATATTATTTGTTTTTTAAATTTTTATAACTAAGCTTTTTTCACTTAATAACAGACAATGCCAAAAATTTTGTCAGAAAGTGTTCCAACTAATCAAAACATACTATAACTAAACTATCCTTTTACCGGTGGGACCGACATCGTAAAAATTTAATTCCTGCGGGAGCTGTCGAGATAACAAATGATGAAACAATGATGGCGTTATCGTAGTTGGCCCGTGGACTCCGTGGAGGCATAGCGTTAGGCAGCCAGGCTTGCCTCGCGGGGTAGCGACGTTGCCGCTCCTCACCGCCTCAGCCTGCGAAGTGCGACCCAACTCGGCTCGACAGTCGGCGAGTCGGCACTCGGCTCATACCGCGTGCTACCTTCGTCCGACACCCGCGTACTGAACGTTTACGGCGCGACAAACTTAAGAGTTTGTAGTTTGTTTCAAACCAGTTCTCGCGAACGAAATAAAAAAAAAAAACTATAAATAACGAAACCAGATTCATTCCTAACAGCCCTTAATGACTTTTGTGACATCGTACCAACTTTAACGTGACTGTGTAAACTTGGACGAAACTTTGAAAAAGTTTTTTGACGTGTGTAAGCTCCGGTCATGGTTGAACGAAGTTCTCAATAAACCGGTAAGTGAAACGGACTTTACTGGAAAACAATGTTTGAATGCGTATGTTAGCCATTGGCTAAATATGATATTTTTTGTTACTCTGTGGGGGCTGTGGTCGTATTACATTCCTGTCGGTTTCGATAAAGCATGATTAGCCAATCTCTACGCATTGTTTGTAAATGTTTAATTTCAAGAAACCGACTCACTGTGCCATAACACAGACTTATTGTCCATCCATCGGCATCACTAAGATCATGTTTCAAGTAATTGTTCTTAGTAGAAAGAGGAGACGCTCTCAATTATTATCTGAATAAGATAAGAGTAAACACATTCGTTATAATTAAATATTTGATACCTGAATCGTATTAACGGAAATTGTCTCATAGACGTTTTGAAAAGCTTAATGAACAAAGGAGCTTCTGGTTCGTTGATATCAGTCTATATAAGAAATGACTAATCAATGACTAAAACCAACATTCTTAATTTTAAAATAAACATAAATTCAAATAAAAATTATACCAACTATTTTAATTATGCAAATCATAATTAATTTAAATTGGTTTAAAAGTGTTAATATGAAGTTTAAGTGGTATGAAAATCAAAATTCTTAAAAAAAAGTACTTAAAAAATTTTTTTTTTACATGGATGAAGATTTTTTAAACTTTTTAATATTCAGCAACCGAATTTTCATTCAGAATAAATTGATAATCTTATAAGTATGTTACTATGAATAAAAATCTGAATGAACGTGAACGTTTTAAATTATCTCAAAAGTGCTAAATTTAGGCAACTAATTTATCTAGAAAATTTATGTTAGGTAGATTCACGAGGATTTTTCTTCTCTAATACATTGTATTTTTAAAGTCTGTCCCAAGAAGTTGAATACACATTATCCAAACAAACTATGAAAGTATAAAACAATTGCAGGAGGTGATTAAATACTCACATGGAAAACTATTTTCGTATCGTTACTTTCACAATAATTATAGTATTAAGAAGTACAAAACTTTGTAATTGATTGAGAAAGTTTGTTTCTTACAAACAAAGTGTCTTTGTTAATGTCTTTTTTTACCATCCAGCATTTGGCCGGGTTTTAGTATCACGTACAGGATCAGTATCTGTAATGCTTATTTTCGTTGTATGAGTGTGAATGCTGGAGACTCAAAACGATTCTCATTCTCACTGGAAAGCATCATTGGCGCAATGAGCGTTGCAGTTTTCTATCAAGCAGAACATTTTAAAATAATAAGTAATATATTTGATTTGATAACTTAAAAATTAATATATAACTTAAAAAAAATTAAATTAAATTATGACAAACAGCCTTATTTTTTATCAATATGTACGCTGTTTGTTCTCAGAATTTCAGTTAATAAAGATTAAACGGTCTAAATATTTGTGAAGACAATTTGAAGTTAATGACGCAGAGGAACATCTGAGGTATTACGTAAGGCGCTTCCTTGACATACAAGTTATTAAGCAAATGATCTTACCATTTTGACTCAAATTTGATTTTGGTATCAGCTTACCTACGAGTAGTAGCCACCCCTTTTTTTCAAACAAGCGAGTCACTCCTGACTCCCGAATGACAGTAACTGGTAAGCTGTCATAGTAGCTTACTGTCCCTCTTAATTACTGAGCTCTCACCTTGAATCGTCACCTGAGGTTTAGAATAGAAGGAAAAAAAATCAGTTGATATTCTTTTAAAGGGAACATCCATTTAAAATCCCTTAGTCAAGTTAGTCGATCCATACCAAAACAGCCTGGCTGGAGAGCCTACAGGACTAGTTCCGTTAAAGAAGATTCATAATAACGATTAAAGCCTTGTAAAATTATTCAGAGACGCTACATGCGGTTGCATAAACTACGCCTACTCAAGAATGGCTCGGTTTGATCAAATAGCTCTGGTATAGGGACCGAATCGTGCGTGGGCAGTTTCTGGAATAAATGTGTCGGTTCGATGTAAATCAACGATTTTGATTCTGGATGCATTTGACCCTTAGTGATTCTTAGTGATTGCTCTACTTTGTTTGTGTTGAATCAACAACAAATTTTATATCGCAAGCTCGTTCGATGAACTATATAGCTTTTTGCTCAACGCAATAAACAAGATAATAAATAATAATGTTGAATCACATCAGAATAGTAATTTTACTTTATTAATACTAGAAATGTGAAAGATTGCATGTTTCTATATTTAGATGTTTGTTACTTAATCACGCCAAAATGGCTGAACAGAATTTAACACAAATATAGCTTATTGTCATGATTAACATATACGATACTTTTATCTTGAAAAAAATCAGATTCTTGTGGCGTTATTAAAAAAGCGTATGAACTTGACATTTGGTTCATATAGAAGTTTAATTTCTGTCTTGAGAGAGAATTCTAAGATGATCGCGGACAAAGTCACGGGCAGATGCTAGTATATTTATAATAGTAGTATATAGCTTGATTGCTGATGTTTAAAAAAATATTAGGTTCGATGACATCTCGCTAATTTCATACAACTTTATGAAGTATTGGCAAGGAATTTAAATGGAAATCTTTTGTTTTTACTTTTTTTAAGAAAGCATATACGTATAACTAGCTATATAGCACAACTGAAGGTTGGAGTACTACCGTCTCACAGAAAATCGGTCTAAAGTAACAGAGTACTGTTGCGTTTCGTGCGATGACTGAGAGCGCCAGCTGCCCAATCTCCCCCTCTGTTCCCTACCTTTTTACCCGACTGCCGGAGGGTAATGTTTTTCGAGCGTATGTATGTATGTATGTATGTATGTATGTATGTATGTATGTATGTCTATTTCTTTGTGACGCTCTACAGGCTAAACCCTTGGACGTATATCGACTTATAGGGTATCATTAGATTCGTCTCAGTTGTGAGAGTGACATAGGCTACATTATTTTAACATGCATTCCGCAGAAACAAAGATATTCAAAGCGGAATATCACAGTTCGCTCAGAGCTAAAATCTGATGATGTTTCCTTATAGAACTTAATAAAATAAGACGAAAAGTAAAAATAAAATTTTTCGATATATTGCTTAGTTTTCGAGATATCGATGATTGAAGTTTAATTTTTTTTTTTGACTAGTGATTGCCAATTCCATTCCCAATGTCTAGAATAATTAATTAAAGCATTTTCTATAAATAAAAATACGGCATAGTTATATAAATAGGTAGATTAATAAAATAATAACTTCTAAAACGCAAACTAATATATATAATGCTATTCAATGTATTGTACAATTAGGTATACAAATTTTGTTAGTAAAATATAGGAACAAGCACATTATATTATAATAAAAGTATTGTTCGATTCCTAGTCATGTAATTTGTTTAATGTCAGAAAAATATAAACTTTAAGTGTCTGTACCTACATCTCAGATTCTTATAAAAAAATGTTACTCGGAACTAAAAATAAAAGATAAAATATCATATTTTTATATTTTTGCAAATGTCTGTCTGTTTGTCGGCTCTCAGCACTGCTTATCCTCTCGCGCAATGCTGCAAAACTGCAATTTTAAACTTCAAAGTCAGCAAAGAAATGATAAAGCATACTGTCGAGTAACATTCAGTTTTGTTTTGTAAAAATGGGTTCACTCCATCAATAGTTATTGCAATCTTGATGACAACGTGAGCCAAGTATGAGAGAAGAGTAAGAAAGTAGTTTAGCCTTTTCACGCAAAAGCTGCTGATCGAATTTGGATGAAATTTAGCACACAGAGAGCTTATATTGAATTAACACACCCTGAATTAACACATTCGATACCAGAGAAAATGTTAGATTCCCTCGGCATTACCAAAAAACGTACTGCAAAAATGTTTAGATGCTTGTTACTCAATCACATATCGCATTAACGATTTAACGGATTGGAATGTAACTAAGCACATACAAAGATTGTTACCTGGATTAAGACATAAAATACTTTTTATTTCTAAAAAATGTTAGGTTCTCACGGGATTATCAAAAACACTCTACAGAACTTCTTTTATCTTTTTCTTATGAAATAATAGCGGCCCGCTGCAGCTTCGCATGGGTATAAAATATATAGCCTTATGTCATTCACTAAAAAAATGATTAAAATGGATTCAGTAGTTTTGATTTATTAATTACTGCCCGTAGCCCGCATGCGTTAAATGTATTTACGACATCACAGGAGAAACCTCAATAATTGTTTTTTCTCCACTTTTAATGGATATTATAATACATATAAACCTTCCTCTTCAATCACTCTATCTATTAAAAAACCGCATCAAAACCGTTGGGTGGTTTTAAAGTTTTAAGTATACGTAGGGACAGAGAGAGGGACTTTGTTTTATACTATGTAGTGATTATTTACTTACAATTTTTTTTTTTTTTTTGGAATGTTTATTGCTGTTGGCCCTACTGGCCTTGACAGCGTCACCGGGCGGGGGGGCCGAGTACAGAGTTTTACTTACAAATGGTTCATTTGTCTCTAGAGCCAATTCTAAAGTCACCACAGACGAAGTCGCGGGCAGATGCTAGCTCGAAATAAGTTACAAGCTTGTGAGATAGAACTTGCCAAAAATATAATCGACATTCTAGTTAGACGTGCATAGTGCATAGAGCTAAGTTATATTACTTATAACTAGCTTCTGCCCACGGCTTTACTCGCGTTAAATTTGGAGAAACAAATCCTTTCTTTTTCATATAAAGCTTTACACCTTCAGGGGTAGGATTTAAGGAAATGTGTTAACTACTTTTTAACCCCTTGAGGGTTGAATTTCAAAAAATATTTTCTTAGTTCACGTTTTAAAAACAACCCCAAAAAGAAATAGCATTTTAGGGTGAAGGGTTTAGGCTTCGCATTTATATGTAATTCAGGTCTTCTCCTTATATATATATATACCTAATCAATTATTAATTATATAACTAAAAAGTATGAAATAAAATAAATTATTAAATGAAACAAAAAACCCAACTGCATTCATAATAATTCCCAAAAAGCTAAAAACAAGCTCTACAGTGACTACTATAATATAAATATTACTTTAATGTTAGTAAAGGTACTGCAGACGGGGACAAGCTGATCAATCAATTTGTAAATTGATGATGGAGTTTAAAGGGAAATGCTTAAATTACGGAAAAATATAATTATTATGTTTTATTTCAATGCTTGTCCCCGTCTGCAGTACCTTTACTAACATTAAAGTAATATTTATATTATAGTAGTCACTGTAGAGCTTGTTTTTAGCTTTTTGGGAATTATTATGAATGCAGTTGGGTTTTTTGTTTCATTTAATAATTTATTTTATTCCTTTTGCATTCCTTGGGTTGGCAACGTGCAAGTTATACTTCAAGTATGCTTGTTTGGCATGTGTTATGATATAAAAGATTTATTACTGACATTCCTTTTTTCCCCTCAACTAAAAGTGGTTTTGTAACAGGAATGAGTACGACAATAATCCAATGGAGTTCGGATCGGACTTGTAAGTTTCGTGTTAGCGGAGTTAACCATTTAACTGAAGAGTTATTAAGGCTTTGTTTGATCTATTGTTAATTTAATGTTCAGTTAAATAAATAAAACGTAAATATATTTTTGAAACCTGTGATAGCTTATTTTAACTTAATACTTCAAAATATCGAATTATTATATTATTTGTATGCGATACGGTAAATTATACGTTCGTTAAAAATAATTAAAAATTCGAGTCGTGTTTTATGAATGATTTTATCGAAAGGCGGTTTCGAGCTTCGCCTACGTATGGTTACAGTGAAGAATAAATTATTTCTCTTCTAGTATTGCCCGTGGATATACTTGCGTAAACTATGCTTTGTTTCCGTTATTAAAGCTTTTGTTTAGCCTATAGGCACCGCATCTATGTCGCACCTTTGTTCTTTTCCCGATATGAACTAAAACATTCATCAGTAGCTAGTTCACTTATCTTTAATTTGTTTTTTTTTTGACGACGCTGTGGCGTGGCGGTACCGAACCTGCCTTAAGCACCACAGGCCGCGGATTCGATCCCCGCTCGGAGCAGATGCTTGTATTGACCATACAGCCATGTGTTCCGGTCTGGGTGTGTTGGTCCTTGTATATGTTTTCGGACCCCCGACATAGGATATTACTATCCTAATGTCGAGTGTGTCGTTTATTTATTTAAATGCAAAAGCAGTTCTGTCTGCATGTTACGCTTTCTTTCTAAACCACTGAATCGTTTCCTATGAAATTTGGTACAGAGATAAAGTACTTGATTGTATGTATTTTTATCCTACGGTGATACAGAACCCTTAATAATTATTATTCTACTATTACATTATAAAATAATTTAAGGAATTAATTTAATTAAGGAAATGTGATAGTTTTATTTTTGGATAATGTTGGTAAATAATGAAGGTTCATAATTAGTTATATTGTTCACCAAAAATTGTATATTTGCACACCGTAAGGTAGAATATGTTGGACTATATCAATGTAAAATTCTGTGTACAACTTTAGAACCATATTCTAGCAAATAAAGAATTATTATTATTGTTATTAACGTGCTATAATTATAAGGTGATATAATTCATTTAGTTTTTTCTAATCAAATATTCCTTTTCTATCTCTCTTTGTGCATCAGCAAACTAATCCTAGACAAAAGTGTGACAGTACTACTACTTCGCTAGAATTCTATATAAAATGTCGCAGAATTGTCGAGTTGGTGTTTGTCTTTGCCATGATAATTTTATCAATCAGTGGGCCAGTCGGCACAGGTGCTGCATCGAAAAACGACCGTCCATGATCACTCGAATAAAAACACACCATGATAGATACGACCTCTCTCGTCTATAGTTACCTGGTATTTAAAAATAAATACATCAAAACAAAATCTAACATAACATAGATAATCGTTTTCAAATACTACCGTTATAATTATACAAACATAGCGAATACCGCTAGACAGTTAATTACTGTCCGTCTGAATCTGAATCACACACAAAGCACATACATTTAGACGTTACGATTTCCAACAACAATAAACATGAAATGACATGAATTATAGATCCTGCTTGGGGAAGATGTGCAACAGCAGCAGATGCCTTAAGTACACCTGTTTCTCTTCTCTCTTCTTTGTCCCCACCTCAGAGAGGACGTTAAGTTCGGTCATAATTGTTATCACAGAGCATCTGATAATAACCAATCTGATAATCGTCAATGTAGGAAGCGAGTAAGTGGCAGACGTTACATAGTTGGAAATAAAAACCTTTTGAACCTTCATAAAGTTAATAACAATACACTCGAAAATGTATTAAAGAATAATATGAAAAAAATGAAGGAATTAGGTAGAGCCAACAATACAGACAAATACGTATTCTACATTTCGTTCTATTACAAGTAAGTGAAACGTAAAATACAATTTATCATCCTCGTATTCTTCAATAAATTATGAATAAGAGACGCAAAACTCACGTCACTCATTTTTCTTAGTGATATTTTCAGAACACTACAGCTACATATTTTATTACGTGATCCTATTATAGAATATTATCTAATCCACGTATCCACATAAAGCCTTTAGACGGACATATAAATATACAAAAAAGGCAATGAGTATAGATATAGAGCCTGAATAGCTCAAAGGTTAAAGAGCCGACTCCGTTACACACGACAGTTGTTGTTCGATCTTGGACTATTGTCGTACCTACTCCTAGCGCAAGTTTATTTGGATGGGAAATAGAATATTAGTAATTATAAAATGTACTACAATCTCACGGTATAAAAATTTTCATCTGATGTTGCTAAGCATAGGCTACGGTTTCTGCTTTTCATTACGCTAGTTTGGAGAGAATCTTTTATCAGATGAGTCGGTTTTTCTAGGGAGAAGAACCGGCTTATGTGCGGTCCATGACAATGTGGAAACGTCACGGAGAAACACTAAAACCTCTTCGTTAAAAAAATTGAACGAGCCCTGTACTGTGCTCTGTTTACTTACTTACCCGCTAACTTTATTCGATAATGTTGCAAGCTTGTGACTAACTTCATTTCTTTGCGATCGTTTTCATTTTATTTGATAATTTGTCTGTATGCAAGGCCTGTGTATATTAAACAGTAAGTCTTTATTATATAAAAATACACACTTCCCTTTCAATCAGATTAAAACAAAATGAAATGCTTATAAATTACAAAGGATATATTTGATGGATTCAAAAGGATTTTGTTTCATCTTTACTGACTGATTGAAAAGAGAGACCCTCTCAGAGTGTACTTGTAGAGTATTGCGTATATATGTATCTACGTATGTGTTATTTAATTACACGATCTTAACAATGCCTGAGGATTTGATTGAGGATTCGAATATTTGGAAAATGTCGAGAGTTTGGGAAGTTTACGAGTAAATAGATGTTATTCGACTATAGGAAGACAATTTTTGGCCAAAATTATATATCATAGAATTGCTAATATGTCCTTTATTACCTAAATTCTAAATGTAAAGAACTCGTATCTAAAAATAAGTACAGTATCTTGATTCTATTGTTAATATTTTCGTGTTAATTAGTTTAAATATTTTTAAGTCTTGACCTTCTTAATCTATTATAGAATGAGTTAATTTTATTATTTTTATTTTCTATTAATAAAGATAAAACGCTGTACCTTTGGTTTTGGACTATATATTATCTATATTATCTAAGTGTTTATATATATAGTATAGCTACAGTTCTACTATAACTATATCAGTTAGTAGTAGTAGACCTATGCTTCTCTCAGCTCAAATAGGAATGACTCGACCGCGTGAGTACTACCGTCTCACAGAAGACGGTGCAAAAGTAATTGTATCAATACTGTTGCCAAACGTGTGGTAAAAAGTAGCACCAGAGGCCCAATTTCCCTACTCTCTCTATTATCTTCCCTTTTCTCCACTCATTCCTTTCCCCGTATATCATGGGTTGACAACTCGCATCTGTAGCGATTCAGGTATCGCAAGCGTGTAAGGGTTGCCGTGATTGCTCAAGGCGGACTGGATTCGCTTGTTTTTCTACCTCCATGACAGAAAAAGGGTGCAAACGTGTGGTTTTCAGACGCGACCAATTGTTGGGGTTACAGAGATTACAAAACGGATTTTATTTTAATATATTATTTTTAAATATTTCAATAAGCTTCTCGTACGCGATCGTGCGACCGCCACATAGCTTAGCTTGTATGTGATGTGTAAGCTCTTGAACGTGACTAAAAATTTGGAAGTAATAGACTTATTTCCCATACTTGCTTCGTTCTTAAAATGTCAGCCTTATTGTTCATATTCATTAGAAGGGTCCGATTTGCTAAGAGAATTAGCGGCCATTTATATGAGTAATACCATTTTGAAACGGGGATACGCATAATGTTCTTACAATGGATATTTGAATTTGTATTATTTTAGGTACAAATTCGAATGAAATTATGCGTATTCTCATCATAAATTTACAAAACTTGTATTGTGTAATTGAATTAGGTATAATTTACTTGTTCGTGCCCACAGCTTCATCCACGTAGTAACGTTTGTAGTCTGAAAAAGTAAATTATTTGTCTTTCGTTGTGTGCTGTGCCTAAAATTAAAACATAAATATTTATTAACTATACATATAAACCACCTACCTGTGTGTTGGCTTGTGCATTAGCTCTGAAAAAGCCCCATTTGATTAAGTGAAATAGCTGATGATGACCACAAATAGTCACAAGAATAACTCAAAGCTAACAAATATTTCACACAAAACCGATATTCGGCTGACTGCACGAAAACAATAGATAATAGATTTCCAATTATGTTCTGATGATCATTGAGCTGAGGGATTAAAATTATCTCGCTACGATGATAAAAGCCGGCGATAAAAACAAATTAATTCACATATCATTCTAATTACACGCTAATGCAGCGTGGCGGATGCAACCGCATAGTATATCTTAATATATATAAATTACGTATCACGTTGTTTGTCCGCGATGGACTCCTAAACTACTGAACCAATTTTAATAAAATTTTACACACTGTGTGCAGTTTCATGTGACTTGAAAGATAGGATAGTTAATATATATTTATATTATAAATAATATAAATTTATAATGGCAATATTATTTTTATGCGAATAATTTGTTTACTAACAAAGCTTCATGATAATATCTGTTAATACGATAAGATTTTAACAGATAGATATAAAGGCAATTCGTAGTCTGGACTAAGTATCCTATAGATGGTACCATGTTGAAAGTACATTATAAATGGAAAAAATTACTATATACCGGACGAAGTCTGCGCGGGCCGCTAGTATATATTATATGTTTTTATGTTATTAAAATTTCAATAATATTTATGATTACGATAATAGCGCACATGGAATATTGTATGGGTTTCTGTATATCACTACAATGTAATCTTTCTTTGAAATTTGAAACGGAGGCCACAATCAATTATGAAATTTAAAATCCATTATATCAAAAATAAATATTAAATAACTCGAAATTCCATCCTTGCTACCTCGATGTCTGGAAATCCAAAACAGCTCGATTGAGAAGGAATCAACTTTCGCTGGCGGTCTTTCGCCACCGATACGACCTGGGAACCTTAAATAGAAGAGGCTATTCCTTCCTTAAAGGTCGGCAACGCACCTGTATGCCATCTGGTGTTGCAGATGTTCATAGGCGGTGGTGATCGCTTTACATCAGGTGAGCCTCCTGCCTGTTTGCCGCCGTCTTACATAAAAAAAAGAAATTTATAAATATAAAAATCACTTATATGAGTCTTCTTCGTCCTAGCATTATTCCCGGTATTATATTTTAACTAGGATCTGCTTATTACTATTATCCGGATTTGACGGGTCACTAGTTTTTACACGGAGCGATTGCCATCTGACCTCCGCAACCATAAGGGCGAACCAGTAACTCATTGGATAAGAGCAATTTACTTATCAAGAGTTAACGATTATTATCAGATGTTATGTGATAACATCCGGGACCGACAGATTAACGTGCTCTCCGAGGCACGGTGGGGAGACCCACAGACAACAGAGCGGGAACCGCAATCGTCGATACTTAAGGCAGAGACGTTACCCACAACGCCACAACGGTGTCAGAATCACTTATACGAGTATGTGTACTAAATTTATTTTAACGACATCTTTCATCCTTGTAGTTGTAATCTCAGAATTCGAGAACGGTTCCTGAGCAAAAATCAACACTTCCAACATAGATGGCGACTTATTTATATCACATTTCGTAATTAATCAATTTTTCGTTTCACTTTAATTTGTGTAATGGGTCTGTCGATCAAGTTCTAACTAGTCATTTTCTTAACTTTCCCAAGGGCTTAAATTTCACAAGATTTTTTCAAAAGAATTGTTTAGACTTTTTAAAGAAGTTCTTGCAATACATATTAGGATTTTTTTCGTAAGTTAAATATGCGATATATAACTTAAGTATAAAACGAATACTTTTTTCTGTACCCTCAAGAATATTAACTAAAGGATCTTCTAAAGATACAAAATGTTTACGTTAATAACAATAAGTACGTGGATGACTGATTATATAATTTTTTTTAGTAAATCTTGTTTTTTTGGAAAATAATACGTTTTTCTACAAAAGTAGTTTTACTGTGTTATTTTGCATTTCAATGCTTGTTTATTTTCACCACCGCTTAAATTTCATTATTTTTAAATAGGCTTTAATCCTTAATAATAAGTTTAGAAACCTTTATAAAATTCACCTCAATATGACGGGCGACCTTCATTGACTTGGAAATCGCCACATAGGAATTAAGGGATGTCTGTCGGCCTTCGTCAAAGAAGTGGACCTTTTATCCGCCTTATTTTCCTGATTGTCTGCGATACATTGGCTCCTTTATCTCTATTTTTGTCTTCCATCTTCACTAGTACGTATATTTATACGTATTTCGGACCAATAATGCTAGTGATGTTTTCATTTTCTTTCCATTACATACATTTGATAACAAGCTATATCTTTATGATCCCACTTAAAGTACACGACTACACATTTCAATTTACTTAAAGTTTTAATAAATGTACTTAGAATTATATATTACAAACCTCGGCTTTGTCGGAGTGAATGACGATTTTCAGTGACACTTTAGTGCAATATGGTCGTAATTGGCTTCCCTTACATCTTTCATTTCTTATTTTGCCACTAGATTATTACGGCCTTCATCTGTACCTATTAAACCATCTATATCTATAATCTATGTATATCAAAATTCATAACAATCGATTCAGCCATTTAGGCGTGTAAAACAAACTCACTTTCGCATTCATAGTAAGTATTAGTTACGTATTAGTTAGGATGGTACGTCTACATGGTATGGTTGATATATGATTGATAAATAACTTGAAAAATTACCTTGGGTTTTTACAAAAAATCTAAGCTTGAATTTATATTTGTTTTGTGAAATTGGGTAACGGTTTTTTGTAATTACTCAAATATTTAATCGAGCCATCAAATTTTGGTAGCCACATCATAACAAGTATTCGAAAACAGATTGGTTTCGGCTGAGTGACGTCTTAATCAGGTTTCCAAAAATATATTTAATATACAAACATAGTCTTTAATAATAGTATGATTAGGTTTTAGGACAAATACATTTAGTTTTCAGGTCTTACATTTATCATTATTAAAAGCAGCTATTTAGCTTGTAAAAATTTGTATCTATGTATGCTAAGATCAAATTTTGCAAGCCTAATTTGACCTACTTCCCGGCGTTCAATTGAGTTGAAATTTGGTAGACTTATGTAACTTGCATGACAGTACGTTAATCATGTTCCATTGAGCTTTTCCGATGATGGAGTCGGAAGGTAATCATAGGTAAGAGCAAATCTTGCAAGCCTAATTTGACTCACTTTGGAATGATCTCTTTGGAATGGTCTTCATGATTACTTTACCCATGACTGATATTCAAGGTCAGATGCTGATGAATACCTATAGAAATTACTGTATGCAAAAAGATCTAAGATGGCGCTCAAAAACTGAGTTGGTCCAATCAGTCTGAAGTTTTGTTATGCTGTTTGATTGTTCGGGTCAAATCTTGCAACTCAATTTTAAACCGTAAGTGGCATATATCTCTAATATAAAGTAACAGCAATATTTACTAAAGTGTTTTATTGTAATCTTTTAAGAGCGTAGGCTAGACGCTGTAAACCTTATTACATGTGAAATCAAGGCGGGTGATCAAATTGAGATATCTGTCAATCTTAATCCAGGAAAAGCGGTTGTGTCTGATTCATTTATTATTGATTATTGTATTTCAGGTCGCATTTTTTCCCCATTTATTGGAAGTCTTTGGTTATTAATTTTTTAATTTTTCTGTTGAATTTTTTTATGCAACATACGATTTTATAAATTATTAATGATTTTTTTTTATATTATCGATTATTTATGATTTAAAAATGATTTTTTTATGTGTTACCCTTAGATAGAATTTTCACATAAAGTAGCAGTATCCTTACTGTTGCGTTTCGTTCTATGAGTGCGAGCGCTGGAAGTCCTATCATCATCTTTTGCTTAACTTGTTTCTTCGATCTATTTGGGTCACACGATGAGGGGCTTGTGATGATTCTCAGTGTGTACCAATGGCGGACTGTTGTTTTGCATGCCATATTTATCCTATACTAAAAAGTAAGTAACTTTCTTTCTTATATGGGAAGTGATCAACCAAGTCAATCCAATTTACAGATTTCCATATCGTGAAGATATTTCACAAATATGTTCTTTACTGAAACTGAATTCTATACTTTAATATAAAACTTTAGCAGTTTTAAAACGTATATTACAAAACTCGGACCTTGGACTCCTTTATTCCATCCGTATACTATTTTAAATTTACTTATGTATATTCTAATTCAGAGATGAGGGTTGGGTTACGTAGAGATTTAGAACGGCCTTCTTCTGGGACCTATTAAAACGGTGGCTGAAGCTTCGATAGAAACGCAACTGGCACTACACTTCACACGTGTGATTTTAACTCGAGACCCGAAGGCTAATGGTTTCGTCGTATCATTTACCATTAAACCCGGAGATTCAGAACGGATTACTTTTATTGTATTATTTTTACTGATAAATTTACGTGTCATTTACATTATTACACTTGCAGTTTATTAAAGTTTACAATTTGCACTATTAATTTCCTTCGTTTCTTTTGTTGTTTTTAATAAAAGCTTTATAAAAATTTGATTTAATAAAGTAAATTACATTTAACTGTACCCTATAGTCGAGAAATGTCCGTAAAAGTCGAGTCTTATGGTATCAGTTAGCAACTTTTCATTGTTTCAGTACTAAGTAATAGAGCAATAGGGCCGAAAACATATTTTTTTGTTTCGGTACACGAACTAGATATATTCTACCTTTTACAGGCTCAGATAAAAATAATTTCATGATATGATCAATGTAGCAAGAACAGCGTTTAAGTCTTTTAAGCTTAGCTCAACAAATGGAATTACGGATGACTTGGCTTAAATCGTATTGTTACATTACTATCAACAGATTTGCTATAAAATGAATTTCACGTTAACTAAAGTTAATATTGCTTACTTTCCGCAGAAAGCAACTATATTTTTTGTTCATGTAATTTATTGGGTTTGGGATTATGCAAAGGGTCTGAATTACACGTATCAGCATCGACCAGCATTTAGCTGGATGGTTTTGGACACACTTATAATCATCGTATGCTTAAGCATCCGTAAGCACGCGTAAGCAAGTTTCAGCATCCTTAAGCATGCGTACGCATCCTTCAGTACTCTTTAATAACTGTTTACTACTGCAACGTGTTGTATCGAGTGTTACATATATAAGCAGCATATCAGCATCCTTGAGCATGCGTACGCATCCCTCAAACCATTTTAACGGCTGTTTAGTACTGTAACGTGTTGTATACATATATAAACATACTTCAGCATCCTAATGCATGCGTACGCATCCTCCAGCGCACTTTAATTGACGGCCGCGTAGTTATGTAACGTCTTTCATCGAGTTTTACATTTACACGCATTTAAAACAGAAAAATGAGAGATCCGAATGGATGCGTATGCATCTTCTTAAATATATATATTTTCTATAGAGAGAGAGAGAGTGTTGATCCATGCTGATATATGTTATTCAGGCCTTAGTGCGTATCTGTCAATTTTACATTTGAAGCACGTCTACTTTCGACAAATATGTCATTTTATTATTACAGAGATATTTTCAGGAACATAACGATGTAACGAGATGATGGGACAATTATTATTTTATATTCAGAATTTCGTCGTTCTCTTCGGGGGTTTGGTGTTTTTTTTAATCATTTAAATCATAATATACTGTTCCCGTGTTTGAGAGGAATTACAATAGTAATAAGGATATGATTTTTTAGACGCTCATCATTATCATGTTTTTTCACAAATTTGTTTTAAAATTTTCGCCAAGGAGATTATCGAACACATGATCTTTTTTATTTTATTAATCTTATAAATAGTTGTTGTTCGTAATAGATAATAAAAAATGAACGTTCGTTATCAGATATTTCAAAGAATATCCGGCTCTTTCAAAATACTAATTCACGAGTATTACGTTAATTTATTTATTAATAAACGCTACACAATGTTCCCATTAGGATAGTCATATCCTGTATCCGGAAACATTCAACAACATAGCACAATCACACCCAGAATACATGCCTATAATAAGGTCAATACAAACATTTGCCTCGAGCGGGAATCGAACTAATGACCTGCGGCGCGTGAGGCAATTTTGCTATTCCTATTAATTTTCTTCTTGTGTCATATTTCACCGTGTGAAGGGAGACCTAATAAATGGGAAGAGTTACAGTTCATCTTCATAAAAATGTCTATTTTCTACGAGGAAATTGCGATTCTATGCTTATAACTGTAATAAATTCTTGAATCTTATGGAAGCTTATTGCCAATGTTAGAATATACTTTGCCTATTTGCCTTTTATTGGTTATAATGTAATAATTTATACTAACAATAAGCTTGCAATAATTTTAATTAGAAATATATTTTTAATGGAAGTTTTTTGGTAGGCTGACATCTACTACAATCTTCTTCTTCGTCCTAGAATTATTCCCGGTATTTTATTCTACCCAGGGTCTGCTTATTACTGTTATCCGGATTTGACGGGTTACTAGTCTTTACACAGAGCAATTGCCGTTTGACCTCCGCAACCCTAAGGGCGAACCAGTAACTCATTGGATAAGAGCAATTTACTTATCAAGAGTTAACGATTATTATCAGATGTGTTGTGATAACAACCGGGACCGACAGCGTAACGTGCTCTCCGAGGCACGGTGGGGAGACCCACAGACAAACTCCTAGACCGAGACAGAAATTTAACAAACATCTGCCCGAGCGGGGATCGAACCCGCAACCGTCGAGACTAAAGGCAGACATGCTACGCACAACGCCACAACGGTGTCACTGACAGCTACTACAATAATATATTTTATACATTGATAGATACACATAAAGTTCATAATTACAGCTTTAAATCTTAAGATAAAATTGTTTTATGTTTAAAGTTTTAATATTATATAACAATAAATAGTCGCCTCGTCACGGTCCGGATATTTGTGTAGATAGATTTCGTTAAAAATAAGAAGAGATGTTTTGATTAAACAATTAACTAAAGTGTCTAATAATATCCGGTAAAACAAAAAAATTGTTTTAAAATTGTCAGTTTTTTTTAAATTTCCGGCTAATTAGTAGTTAAGCTAGTCTCGGAAATGATCGGAGCGTTTTTGACGTGATGTTAACTGGCAGATAAATAACGTTTTAAAGGGTAACTTAAACTATTTTAATATTTTCAGAAAAATAAAATAATAATAAGTACAGCATGTTTTTGATATAGTAAATTTAGAATATTTAGAACACGTTTTAGGTTTTCTTTTTTGTACCATAAGCTAATATGTTTAATTCAATTGTTGGTTTGTTATATATTCCCACACTATTGTATTATATTTTTAGTGAAAACTTAATTGGCTAATGTAATAGCTAAACTCTTTCATCGTTAAACTGTATTTAAATGCTGTATGTTTTCCAATTAAAAAAATAATAATAATTATTATTATTATTAGGGTTTTGAGCAGTAAAAAATACAAAATAGTGTAGAAATAATTATTCAAAATGCCCTATTAATTATAATAAAATTGTAATACGATTCTCAAGTTTTGTTTTGTATGTATGTACTTTTATTCAGTTCGCTAGTTCATTTATATATTGAAATTTAATGTACCGTATTTTTCGTTAAACTTATTGCTTTTTTAAGAATTTTATGAAAGAAATAAGAAAGTCACTTTCTATTAACCTTAAAATTACTGTCATATTATATTATTATTTGGGCTTGTCTCTATATTCATAAGGATTCTTGTATATATTTTTTTTTATCTATTTTGAAATTATACTATAAGATATGAATGTTGGTAGGTTTATGATTTTTTTGTCTTTAGTTTCGCCTCCGTCTCTGTCTAAATATATGGTTCTCTTTAAAATTAAATATTTTTACTTCAAACCGATTTCAATGATTAACGTCTATAAAAAAAATAAATCAAAATATTAGTCTGTCCCTTATTAGAGCCAGTTTGTACCGTGGAAACATTACAGAACATATTGAAAACTCTGTTTTCTGCTAACGCATCGAGCAATGTTCAATGTAACAAATCTTGTTGAAGAGAAGCTTGTTTGACATTACACAAATCATGAAATGATGACATGGTATTGCTTATTTGCGTCCATATGATAGTTTATAACTTATAATATCAGTAAAAAACTATTTTTATAAAGACAGCGACATCTATCCGCGAATATGTCAAATTGGGTCAGGGGGTGATAGGGTTGTCTGCCCAATCTACTACATTCGACACACCTGCCACCCTTCCAATGTTCAAGCCCTCTCTCTCATCTTTCGTGGGTCTCTTATTAATTTAGAACTGAATCAAGTCTTTCGCTAGTAGTTATGGTATCTTTCATCATCTGATCTTTGATTGAATTTTTTTTTGCAAATGATAAAACTTTAGATCAATGTTGAAAATTTTTTTTCAAGCATAGACTTATTACATATATAATGCACTTCCACTCTTGCTACTCTTAATTTTTATATATTTTAGGATTTCATTAAAAAATCGTGTAGCGATTCATAGAATACACTTATTTACTAAATTTTGTAAAGATAGAGCCAATAGTCTCCACGTAAAATGACTGTGACAGACGAACTGACGTATGGATATAAAGGTTTCGTTCGCCATTTGCCTACGGAACTCTAAAACTAGAAGGGCCGGTCCTTAGTTTATAGCAATTCATTGTTTTTAAGGTATTTAATTTTTTAAATTCGAATGTAAGTTATGTTAGTATGATCAATAACCTAGACTGAGTGACTGAGATGCGTAATTATCACTTTTACTTAACTAAAGAACTAAATGTTTGTACGTTCTCTTAGCCGACTTTCAAAATTTTGAAAGTGCTTTCGACATTATAGGAATTAAAATATTGTTAAATGTTAAGTACTGTATTTTAAAGAGCACGAGATACGTATAGTATACGTATAGTTATTATTTACTATTATTTTGTACTTTTCTGAAATTTATAAAATAAATAAACGCTACACACTCAACGGCCTCGAGTATGATAGTCATTTCCTGTGTCACGGGTCCGGAAACATACACAATGACAATAACCAACACACCCAGGCAGGTAAACTCGCCTGTGTTGTCAATACAAAAATCTGCTCCGAGCGGGAATACAACACGCGACTTGTGGCGCTTAAGGGAAGTGCACCTTTCGCTACCACTCCGCCACAATGCGAGCATGTCAAAATAAGACTGCCTTTTGTTAAGAAACAATGTTGTGATGATACTAATTAATTAATTTGTTTAATAGCTGAGATGAAAGAAGACGAAAACAATAATAATTGTTCATAATTATTAATAATTTGCGATTTGTTAATATAAATGTAAACATGACGAAATTATAAGTGTTTCATTTTAGCCTTTTGTGTTGGGAGCCCCAACAAGAAGTAATTATAATAAGTTTCTTTAAATAAATGACGACGTTGTGGCGCAGCGGTAGCGAACCTGCCTTAAACGCCACAGGTCGCGGGTTCAATCGCTCGGAGCATAATATGTTTGTATTGACCATGTAAGCATATATTCCGGTCTGGGTGTATTTGTCATTGTCCTTGTATGTGTTTCCGGACCCCCGACACAGGATACCACTATCATAATGAGGGCCGTTGAGTGTGTAGCGTTTATTTATTTAATGTTTTATGGCTCCGTAGCCAAAAGAACAAGTTTATTTTGAAATATATCTAAAGTGACATTGGCTGTTTTTCTATAAAGCCCTTCATTATTAATCATTTCGTGTATATTTGTGCATGTATACGATTTGATTGCTTAAGTAAAAAAATATACAATATATTAAATTAATTTTATTTTATTTATGTAACTGAGCCATAATAGAATTAATAAAACCTTTATTATAATTGTTTCAATATATTTAGATCGGACGTGGTATTATTATGTGAACGTATGTTTAAATATTTATGTTATAGATTAAATGTTATTCATGTACAAAAATTTATATATTAATTTTATTTTAGTAAAATAATATATTATATCAATATAATATGTACAATTCTTAAATAATAAGTACTAAAATAAGAGAGTTGCGTTAAAACTAAAATCTCCCGCCGCTAGATGGAGCTGATCGTACTTAGATCGCGCTATCGTTTGGTTTTCATTATTGTATATAAGCCATCTACTACCATCCTTCGTTGATATGACAATAAATAATGGGAAATTTTTTGATGATAGGAACTTTCTTTCCTATCAATTATTATGAAGTAAATCTATAAAATAAGACAGTTAAGGGTACTGGGTAAGGGCTTCATATATGTATATTAAGTAGATAATAATTTTGTCAATACTTTAGCGTTATGTGCCGTCGCTAGACGATTGTAGCAGTAGTTCTTATTGTAATTCGTCATCATAAGAAAGGATCCATGGTTTTTTTTTCATTTTTGATGAGGCATTGTGTTTATTTATGAACATGTTAATCCCCTACGGAGGGTGAGCCACGAATTTAAAAAAACAAGTCTTAATTGACGAAAACAATTATCGTAAAATTATTAAGATATCCCAAAATAGGTTAAATAAGTTAAAATTAGCTTTACTAGGTTATTTTTTTTTAAATAAAATAAATATAAAATTATACAATTGTATTATAAACAATACAAAAATATAATATACCAGGCCTAGTCATCATGTAATTATACAGCTTTTTTGAACTTTAAAACACTGTATCAGGGTAGGAATATAGTGCTAAAATAATGAAATACTTATTAATTTTTCGATTCACGGTGCTCAGTTACGACGGTTGCAGCTTATAACCTATACCGCACCTGCAAATCGTACGCGCGTTGACGCGCATATAAGCGCCTATGTGCGTGTAATATTCACTCGCCCTGCTTTTTGAAGGGCGAAATGAAGCGCGTATGCTAAAACGATGGCATATGCTCGAAATAAATAAACGCTTCACAATCAACTAAAATAAAAACTCTACGAAATAAACACCCTGGTGTGAAACCGCTTTTAGTAGTGAACTTTTCGTATATGTCTTTGAGTGCATGAATTCCGGCTTACGGATGTATGTATGTAGTATGCATGTATAATTCGTCTTAATCGTGGGGACAGTTATTGTAAAAAAGTGAAGAAATAAATTAGTTAATATAGAAACGTCGTCCGAGAGGAAGATGATTTCAATAAGAAAGTTATTTTAATAATATAATTAGTGGTATAGCAGTTTTGTGTCTTCTCTTTGAAAATGTTAGTAGAAATAAAATAAAAGTCATTGTAAAAAGTTTAAAAAATGGGACAATTAGTTTTTGTTGCTATGGTTTTATGCTGGGTTTTTCAAATCTTAAAGGAAACTTATTTGACCTCTGTAAATCGATAATATGATATGATGTTGTTACTGTTGAATAGAATATACTGTCGTGTTATTTTTGAATATTTTTAATGATAACTTAATTGACAACTGAAAGAGTGAAACTCTTATTTTTAATTTTTAAAACTAGAAACATGGATCTTTGTATTTGGCGAACAATCAAATATATAGAGACTCGTATTTTAACATTTTTTAAAATTCCACCCCTGAAGCGATGAAATGGGGATTCAAAGTTTTCGTTAAAATCCAGTAATACAATTTTCATTATTGTACTATCGTCGATACAAAGGAAAACTGTGATCTCAATCTTAAACACTTAAGCGTTAATACCTCGAAATCAGAAATAAACATATAAAACTTTCAATTAAAATACAAAACAATCTGAACATCTGAATTAGAAACCTAAACACATTTACGTGTGTATACGGGCGAAAACAGCTCCATATAGTTAGCGGACCATTTTCTGAAATTTGACCTCTAAAGTATATGGCCTAATTGGTCACTAATTGGTCATAATTGGTCAGTATATATGAATAATTGGTCAGCACTCTGACAAAAGTTACAAACATTTTAAAATTTTAAGTTCACAAAAAAATTTTGGCGGAGCATTTGAATCCTAGACACCAGATCTAAGGTGATTTAAATTGGTCACGTAATGGTCATAATTGGTCACTAGGTCACAGTAATTGGTCAGCCTTGTAATGATCAATATATCTCAAAATATCCTCAAATTGGGGTAAAAATACCTTCAACACGAATATAGTGATACACATTTCGTACACAGTTCATACAAAGTCCATTCAAGGTTTTTTCATTTGCTAACACTCTGATCTTAATTGGTCACAATGTCACAGTAATTGGTCAGCCTTGGAACGACCAATAAATCACAAGATATTCACACATTCGGTGTAAAAAAAACATACCATGCACACGATTTTAGTGATACACGGCTTGTACACGGGTCATACACAGTCCGTTCACAGTTTTTTAACTGTTCACACTCTGGTCATAATTGGTCACTAAGTCACAGTAATTGGTCAGCCTTGAGACGACCAATACATCACAAAGTATTGGCACACAGTGCATAAAAATATCTTTTACTGCATTATAGTCATACCTGGCTCGTAAACAGTTCATACAAACTTCATGCAAGGTTTTTTATGTGGTAACACTCTGATCTTAATTGGTCACTACGTCACAATAATTGGTCAGGCTTGGATAAATATTTATATCAGAGTTTATTCGCACATAGAGTAGAAAAATACCTCGCACAAGAATATAGTCATACACGGCCTGTACACGGTTAATACAAAGTCTTTTCAAGGTTTTTTAACTGGCCACACTCTGATCTTAATTGGTTACTAGGTCCCAGTAATTGGTCAGGCTTGGATAAATAATTGTATCAGAGTTTATTAGCATAAAGAGTATAAAAATACCTCGTACACGAATATAGTCATACACGGCTTGTACACGGTTCATACAAAGTCTATTCAAGGTTTTTTTAACTAGTCACACTCTGATCTTAATTGGTCACTAGGTCCCAGTAATTGGTCAGCCTTGGATAAATAATTGTATCAGAGTTTATTCGCATAAAGAGTATAAAATACCTCGTACACGAATATAGTCATACACGGCTTGTACACGGTTCATACAAAGTCTATTCAAGGTTTTTTACCTGGTCACACTCTGATCTTAATTGGTCACTAGGTCCCAGTAATTGGTCAGTCTTGGATAAATAATTGTATCAGAGTTTATTCGCATAAAGAGTATAAAAATACCTCGTACACGAATATAGTCATACACGGCTTATACACGGTTCATACAAAGTCTATTCAAGGTTTTATTAACTGGTCACACTCTGATCTTAATTGGTCACTAGGTCCCAGTAATTGGTCAGCCTTGGATAAATAATTGTATCAGAGTTTATTCGCATAAAGAGTATAAAATACCTCGCACACGAATATAGTCATACACGGCTTGTACACGGTTCATACAAAGTCTATTCAAAGTTTTTTAACTGGCCACACTCTAATCTTAATGGGTCACTAGGTCCCAGTAATTGGTCAGGCTTGGATAAATAATTGTATTAGAGTTTATTCGCATAAAGAGTATAAAAATACCTCGTACACGAATATAGTCATACACGGCTTGTACACGGTTCATACAAAGTCTATTCAAGGTTTTTTTAACTGGTCACACTCTGATCTTAATTGGTCACTAGGTCCCAGTAATTGGTCAGCCTTGGATAAATAATTGTATCAGAGTTTATTCCCATAAAGAGTATAAAAATACCTCGCACACGAATATAGTCATACACGGCTTGTACACGGTTCATACAAAGTCTATTCAAAGTTTTTTAACTGGCCACACTCTGATCTTAATGGGTCACTAGGTCCCAGTAATTGGTCAGGCTTGGATAAAAAATTGTATCAGAGTTTATTCGCATAAAGAGTATAAAAATACCTCGTACACGAATATAGTCATACATGGCTTGTACACGGTTCATACAAAGTCTATTTAAAGTTTTTTTATCTGGCCACACTCTGATCTTAATGGGTCACTAGGTCCCAGTAATTGGTCAGGCTTGGATAAATAATTGTATCAGAGTTTATTCGCATAAAGAGTATAAAAATACCTCGTACACGAATATAGTCATACACGGCTTGTACACGGTTCATACAAAGTATATTCAAGGTTTTTTTACCTGGTCACACTCTGATCTTAATTGGTCACTAGGTCCCAGTAATTGGTCAGCCTTGGATAAATAATTGTATCAGAGTTTATTCGCATAAAGAGTATAAAAATACCTCGTACACGAATATAGTCATACACGGCTTATACACGGTTCATACAAAGACTATTCAAGGTTTTTTAACTGGTCACACTCTGATCTTAATTGGTCACTAGGTCCCAGTAATTGGTCAGCCTTGGATAAATAATTGTATCAGAGTTTATTCGCATAAAGAGTATAAAATACCTCGCACACGAATATAGTCATACACGGCTTGTACACGGTTCATACAAAGTCTATTCAAGGTTTTTTAACTAGTCACACTCTGTTCTTAATTGGTCACTAGGTCCCAGTAATTGGTCAGCCTTGTTCAAGGCGTGTATGACCATATTGGTGTGCAAGGTATGATTACGCCTAACGTGCCGATATCTTGTGATATATTGGTCGATTCAAAGCTGACCAGTTACTGTGCCCAAGTTACAATTCATGATGAACGTATTACTAAATAAAAAACCTTGAATGAACTTTGTAGGAACCGGGCACGAGCCGTGTATGACTGCAATTTTGTGCAAGGTATTTTTACACCGAATGTGCGAGTATCTTGTGATGTATTGGTCGTCTCAAGGCTGACCAATTACTGTGACTTAGTGACCAATTATGACCAGAGTGTGAACAGTTAAAAAACTGTGAACGGACTTTGTATGATCCGTGTACAAGCCGTGTATCACTAAAATCGTGTGCAAGGTATTTATTTTTACACCGAATGTGTGAATATCTTGTGATTTATTGGTCGTTCCAAGGCTGACCAATTACTGTGACATTGTGACCAATTAAGATCAGAGTGTTAGCAAATGAAAAAACCTTGAATGGACTTTGTATGAACTGTGTACGAAATGTGTATCACTATAATCGTGTTGAAGGTATTTTTACCCCAATTTGAGGATATTTTGTGATATATTGATCGTTACAAGGCTTACCAATTACTGTGACCTAGTGACCAATTATGACCATTACATGACCAATTTAAATCACCTTAGATCTGGTGTCTAGGATTCAAATGCTCCGCCAAAATTTTTTTGTGAACTTAAAATTTTAAAATGTTTGTAACTTTTGTCAGAGTGCTGACCAATTATTCATATATACTGACCAATTATGACCAATTAGTGACCAATTAGGCCATATACTTTAGAGGTCAAATTTCAGAAAATGGTCCGCTAACTATATGGAGCTGCGAAAACTGCGTGAATAAGAAATATAACTTTTGTTTCGCCCACTGTACCCGATTAGTCATTGATTAGAGATGCATTCGAGCATAAGACGATGACGGTCATCGAACTTTTAAAACGGTACAGAATACGTTTTAACAAAATAATCAATTTTTCACGTCTCTATCTACTTCTAGTACTAAACAAAAATTTTACATGATAATTAATTAATTTGTTTACATCATAACAAATTGTTTTAAAGATTTTTCTTCTTCTTCTGCCAGTTATCCAAAATTAAATATCAACTTTCAATTATAAAAAAAAATAGTATCAGTACTCGACCGAGAAACGGACAATAATTTCATAAGATTAAAAATCGTAATGTTACTTATATTATTAAGTAAGACTTAAGAGGCAAAGTGCTACTTAAATGGGCTGAGTTGTTTGAATGTCATTCTTAATTAAAATAAGTATTTCTATTATTAATCAAAGTTCTTAGAATCTGTATACATTAGAACATCTCAGCTTGAATTAATCATCTTCCAGTATTATTATAATGATTTTTTATATTCAACGTGACGTCCTAAGCCATTCGGACTCACTGGAGACAGTTAAACAATTTTCTAAGTGCCCTTGCGAGAGTTTTCCCTTGTACTCGGCTGGGGTCGTCTTTCATACTAGTGAAGCTTTCAAGTTTAGTAGGGCTTACAACAATATGCGCAGCTAAAAGATTAGGTATTAGAAGTTATTATCCAGTTTATTATAAAGACGTTGAAGTCTTTTATATGCATTTTTGTTTTAAGCATTATGTTTGTACGATCGTTTTCATATGTAATTGATTGAAATTAAATCTAATTTTTATTTTAACGTAAAAATATATTTTGTAAACTTTACCAGTGTTATATTATTTTGTTATTTTTTTAAACTTATTTCATTTTAATTTTGCGGGGAGATATGAAAATTATAATTATATTACGAAGAAGTCTATGACATACTTATAATTATTAACAAAGAAATGTATTAAAAGCAAAAACAAAAAAATTAAGACTGTAATGTAATTTCTGATACACTCACAAGAAAAGTATTTACCTCGGAGCGATCGTATAAAATTCCTCGTGGTTTAAATCAGGAAACATCTAAGTTGTTTAGTCATCAGGATCGCATCGAGCCGAAACCGGCAGCCGGGACCCGCCTCCCTGGACCGGTTTCTTTCACGTGCACAGTATAAGTTATAAGCGCGGCCGACAACTTACTTTAGTATAAGTTACAAGCCTCAGAAGAAATTTTGTCAAGTTCTACATTGAACGCATAATTATATAGAGGTTTATTTGTTTTGGAAATTATCGCGTCAACAGGATTTATTGATTTCAATCAAATTACATAGCTGTCCCTCAGACTGGTAGCTTGAATGTAAGCAGTTGATGTTTTATTCAATACTACCTGCAGCATCAGCTATCTATCAGTGGAAGATCCACTAAAATCAGACCAGCCATTTCGGAGATTAGCAGGATCAAACAGACAGACAAAAATTTGGATAGTTATATTTTTTATGTAAATACCATATTGTCGACGACGTTGTGGCGCAGCGGTAGCGAAACTGCCTTAAACGCCACAGGTCTATTCCCGTTCGGAGCATAATATGTTTGTATTGACCATGCAAGCATATTTTCCGGTCTGGGAGTATTTGTCCTTGTCTTTGTATGTGTTTCTGGACCCCCATCACAGGATATCACTATCCCAATGGGGCCGTTGAGTATGTAGCGTTTATTGAAAAATTTATATACTTTCATATGCATTTGATGAAAATCTGTTAATTTGAATTATAAACAGACACTACAATTTTATTTAGTACATACACTACATTTTTATTTTTAGACAACTTATTGTATATTAAACATAATTAAACATAAATATTTAAATTTTTTTACTGTGCTAAAGCTCACCCTGCTCCGTGGGCGGCATATTCTAAAAAGGAGTCCGAAGTTTTTCCTTAACATATTAATATTTCATTGAGTTTCTATATTTAGCCAACCAGTTTGTTTGACTTTGTGTAAATAAATCGATAAATTTTAAATTAAAAATTTAACTATTGACTATTACAGTTCCTATAACTTGAGCCATCAGGCCGGTGAAGTCCGATCGCACTACCCCCGAGTTACAAGAGTAACGGTATCACTAATAACACAGAGGACTACCACTTTGATACAGCGTCCATGGCCTTATTGCGGTGTAATTTATAAAGATTAAGATGCTACATAATTTTTTTAATCAGTTACCTATCAGGCGTTAAGTTGAGTATTTCAAGAAGCTGCCGTGCCAGGCACAATACTAATATACAGGCACATATTGTTTGTATATAAATAATAGGTACATATATCAAACTACATATTTTAAAATTTGAAATGCCAAAATAAAGTAAAAATAATTTATTTGAGAAGGAAAGTAAAGGAAAGGAAAGGAAAGGAAAGGAAAGGAGAAAAAAAAAGAAGGAACGAAAGTATAAAACACTGTGTGACAAGTCCTACGGGCTGTTGTCCTATGTAAACCTCGTGCTGAGCGGACGTAGAAGAACTATTAATATTAAAATTGTTATTTTTAAAAAGTCTACTCACTTCTGATTCCTTAAATTATTAATTATATTAATTTTTATACTCAGGAGACTATGAATACTGTAGATTTGAAGCAATTAAAATTTAAAAAAAAAAAGAAAAGTGAAGTGAAACCTAAAACAAAATGTTTGGTAGAAAGAAAATTATTCAACAAGGCATCAAAGGCTTCAAAATCCATTTGAGACTTTATTTAAATGTTTGTACAAGAATTTAGAAGTACAAGAACAAGAACAAAATGAACGGCTGCTTTAGGCTGTTGATACAAGATGAATTTTTAAATGGCGAAAAGCTTTTACGTTGAAGCCTTTTGGCAGATTTTAGGTACAATATGAAATGATGATGAATATTTATCTATGATTATAAAATAAAAAGAGCTATCTTTAGCAGTATTTGAAATTGCTGAAGCCAAAAAAAAACCAAAATCAACGTACCTCGAATTTTTATAACTTTATAATATATAGTTTGATTTCGCTGTAAAACTACTCCAACTGGGTCAATTCTCATTTTGTACCTACTAATATTGCTCGTGTCTAGGTATGCACTCGAGTTTAATTTAAAATATTACTTATTTATTTGCGTAATATGGGCAAAGTAGAGGAATCTTTGTATTCGCTGGTCTTCATAAATGAGAATACATACGAAGAATTTATTCAAATATTTGTCAATATAACACGTAACACTATATATATTATTAAAATAAAAATCGACATCATATACAATTCTTAAAAATGTACATTTGAAATAACTATTATAGTTGTACTTTTTACAAAACCAATTCAAGCTAATGTATAAAATTGTAAATTTTGCTGTTCATGTAGGGTTCAAGACAAATTAATTCTTATATATATGGCACACAGTCAAGCTTCGATGACGTGTGCCGGAATCATAACAATAAATTTACCCATTTGGCATATACGCGAATGAAACCAAGGGCCAAGTTAATAAAACGCTCTGCTCGCGCGCAACCTTAAGTTTAAGATGGCAAAATTGAAATTGTGTTTTTTGTGACGGAATAAAACAGGCAGTAAAGCTTAGGACGGGTTGGCTGTAAAACAAACTTCTGTTCATTACTAGTCCTGAACTGAGAAGGATAATATTTTATTTTGCCTTGTTCAATCTCTTTGCCAAACTTTCAAACGCTTCTGAGACTATGAAAAATAAAAACTTTTTTTACTAGCTGGCTCACTCTTTTTACATTGTGATGGTGTTTGCCTATAAATAAAAAACTAAACTACCAAGCTATAGACGTGTGTTTTACGTCCTTGCTACTTTGCTGTTACTTTTGGAGCTATTGCATGGTATTTTATCGATTTCTTGACCGTTGTAACGCAGTGGCAGTTTGAGGTACCCTGCTTTAAACCAAAGCCTGAAGCCTCAATAGGTCAACGGTAGAAGGACTGACGTCCGTCCGTTTCGATCCTGACCTCCTTGGGCTATTGTCGTACCAACTCCTAGCGCAAGCTTCGAGCTTATTTGGAGGGGCAATAGAAATATAAGTAATGCCTTGAAAAAGCGTTGGTAATATCTTTAAAAAAAAAAGACCGTGGGTTTGATTCCCGCTCGGGGCATATTTTTTTACTGACCGTACAGGCAGCTGTTCTGGTCTGGGTGGTTATGCTTATGAAAAAGATGTGTTAAGCGAAAGAGAATTTAAATTTAGACTAAGTTATAGTTACCAAGCTCGTAGTTAGTGCTTTCAAATAACTATGTTTATATATATTAAACACATTCTAGAATATTGGCATAACTGAATAAAAGTTAGAGTTTTTCTTCTTAAAATAGTTAAGTTCCTAAGAGTTGATTTAACACAAACACTGTAAGGCGACTTCTAGTAAAGACTTTCTAATCTATGTCATTAACTAACATATCCATTCAACTGAAGATATTAAATGGACTTCTTCTCTAACAAAAACTGTGGTAATAATATACGATTAGTCTAGCCACTATTATTTTTGTAATAATGTTTTCATCAAACTATAATAAATTGTGTGTACTTTTAACGGGCTATTTTTAATTTTGAAAATGTAGTGAACGGAAAATACAATCAAGCTATTTCGGGATTACAACTTTTTCAAATGTTTACGCAAAAGGGGTTGCATTAATTATTATACTATATTTCAACGTAAACCTCAGCAAAGTCTTTCAAGGCGTTGATTTGAATAATTCAATTACAGTAATTTATTCGCCTTTCGTGTCGAAACTCCGCAATAGCAATGAGTATCGTTTCCCTAAAATTCACTGAAGAAATCGTCAAATTAAAAGAAAATTTTCAGGGATCTTTCGTTTTAATATTGATATTACAAAAGTAAAACAGAAACTCTCCAGTCCAAAGGAAAAGAATTTTATTAATGAGAAATTGTACATTAAAAAGCGTCGTTTATTTCTCTTCAAATCTTATATATTAATACTACTAATAACGACGACGTGGCGCAGCGGTAGCGAACCTGCCTTAAATGCCACAGGTCGCGGGTGGGGTTCCTGCTCGGAGCATAATATGTTTGTATTGACCATGCAAGCATATTTTCCTGTCTCCTGTATTTGTCTTTGTTCTTGCATATGTTGTTATATATATTTTGTTTAATTTTTAACATGTGTATATAATCCAAATAATTTTTAAGTATTATGTATGTGGTATTCCAAGACACAGAGTTCAATAAAAATATTAGTTGGAGATTTAGTCTACAATTCTCAAGTATAAAATTATGGTTGATAAAGCGATTTTTATACCCTTAATGGAATATCATTAGTTAATCATATTTTGTTATTTAAGAAAATTAATACATATGAATGTCAATCATTGTTTCCAAAGTATTAAATAATTGGGCTTTATATAATAAATGCAAAGGCCTAATAAAATTATATTTCTATATTTTTATTAGTCAGCGCGCATTCAGCAATTACATTAATCCATTCTAGTATTAACTCGCCTTATTCATAAATTAATGCATTATACTATTGATAATAATTAAAACAATCTAACATTTTTTTCTAATGGTTATAATATTATTGCAACGAATACTATAGCCTTACATAGGCACCAGATTCAACGAGCATTACATTTCTGTCGATTGTGGCTAGATGGCGCTGAACGTACTTAGATCGCGCTTACGGTGTTCCGTTTCGTAAGCTATATATATTTTACCCTCAGATCATTAATCTCATGAATATTGAGGGTATTGTTTGTTGATACTGTTGAAAAAATTTTTGAACAGACACCATTTTTGTTTAAGGTGTCTTATATTAATTAATATGAACTTAAGAAATGACAATTTTAATATAGTAGGGGAGCCCAAGCGGGGATTTCGGGATTTACTAAAGCGCGACAGATTAATATACAGGGGGATACCTTGTACCCGGTTAAGTACATCCACAAAACATAAGGCCCATATATAAGGTCGCCCGTAAAGGATACAGGATCAGATTAGTAAAAAAAATTGACCATCAGAAATTCTCGAGCGCGTCAGATTAAGTTAGGGTGAGTTAATTACATCCTAAAAAGTGTATCTTCCACTAATCTGACAAATTGAGAGTGACGTAAAAAAGGGGAGGGCAAAAAAGTTGTAAAAAAACGTCATCTCGACATTCTCGAGCGTAGCTAAATTTTTTTATTTTGAAGGAAATAATTCAAGAATAATGAAAAATATATAATCTGACGATTTCCGCAAGCCGAAATAACAAAAATTCGTCAATAAAGTTAAATGCGTGCAGTTGCGTGATGCCTACATTTCCTTCTCCGCGTTTCTATTCCTCTCTCACTCTTTTTCTACCTATTACTCTCTCACTCCGTCCCCACTCTGGTTTCTGCTGCCATGACGCCATCACAGCTGATCATAAAGACTCGTGGTATACTGTTTACAACGTGTTTGCAACGTTTTGCTATTTTGATATTATTTGTGTGAATTCAAGTTTATAAATATTTAATATGAGTGATATTAATTTGAAATGTGTATTTTGTGGTGAAAGTACCCTACAAAAAATAATTAAATTTTCGGTAGAAACATTAAAAAAATGTGTAAATAATTTGGAATACCGTCGTATTTCCTGATCTTTTAAATTAATTAAGTTTAATGATTTAAAAGAATAGAAAAAAAAATTTTTGACTTCCCGCTAAGAAAAATTAAAATTTTTAATATTAGTTCTTTGAACTCAGCGAGCTCAAAATATCACATAAATTATATTTTGAGCTCAAAAATATCATAAGTACATTTTTAAGCGCCCAGGAATGGAATTAGCGGGAAGTTGGAGGGATGGCCTTTAAGATGAACCGTTTTTCTAATTTTTTTGTCAGATCAGGCGAATCCCTCTAGATAATCGTCAGATTATGAGACAGTATGTTTAGAACATAAAATGAACCACATATATCTTAATCTGACGCGCTTGAGTATTTCAAAATGGCGAATTTTTTTGCACATTATGAAAATGACCGCGAGTTTGCGTCCCATCGAAATCGTCAGATTAGTGAATGAGAGCTTTTTTTGGTGCACTTAACACTCCCTTAGAAAATCTGACGCGCTCGATTAATTTTTTTTTTCATTTTCAACCCTTAAATACAACCACTCGCATCATGCAAACGATCAGATTAACATACGTACATTATTAAAAATACGTAGGGCATTGATGCTATCAATATCTGACGTCTCGAGGATGTCCATGCAACAGTTTTTTTTACATATTTAAAAATCTATAGCCGCTTCCCCCACCGATGTAAAGGTATATATCATATAACATTTTTTCTTCTTATCATCTAAGCTTTGCATCCCAATAGGTCTTTACAACGCTCGAGTAAATCCCCATTTAGCATCGTGGGCTCCCCTACCAATATTAGAATTGTAGAACTCAAACTCAAACTCAAAATATTCTTTGTACGGCAACTTATTCTACTCATACAAATACTTTTAGATTCGTAAAACTGCCAAGTTTCAGGCGTAGCTATACATGAGATCTCATCACTTTTTGTAGAAGAACTGCTTTGCGAGACTGGCAATTTTTACATTTTATGTTTTTATGGGATAATACTTATATGGCTGGTAATTATTATTACATCGACATAATGTATATTACGTAATCCGATGAGTCGACTTCATCTTAAAACTTTTTTGGTTGATCAAAATAAAAGAATGACGGATAATTAATTGAACCTTTCTAAGAAACGGATAACCGACTTCATACCTCAGCGGTACAGGTACAAAAATGATTTGGATTTCGACGCAGTGATCACGATTGCAGTTGTTATAATTTCAATAGTTTTGTTCCCTTCTTCAAAAAGTTTAAACTGATTGTTAGAGAATTCCAAAAATACATGTATGTAAAAACAAAACATAATAAAAATTGTGTGCTCGGGGACTCCCTTCAGGAACGAAGTTCCTTACGTTCTTTCTTCAACTCCGAATGTAATTTGAAATGAAATCTATATATTTAAATAGGCTATGGGAAAAAAGAGACAGGGACAGAGAGAGAGAGAGACAGAGAGTTGCGCACCCGGCTCGGCACTTACTTGCTCGTGTGCTCATTTGTGTGTAGTAGGCTCAATAAATACACGCACACACTTCTTGTTTCTCTCTCTTCTTCTAAATCGCACAACCCGTAAGCCGCATAAAGCAACTTCGTTCTAAAAAGTGATGAGCCCGTTACAAATATAAAAAAGTATGAATCGGGAAACTCGTCTTTTTAAAGTCTGTTAAAGTAATTATAATAAATAATAAAATTATTCTTTCGTAGAATAAATTTTTAATTGGGATGCTTAATATTGTAAGAACAAAGGATAGAAGAAATGTGAATTAAACACCAAATTGAGAAAATTATCACGTTCTCTTAACGTCGGGAAATACTAAAAATTATAATTTATAGAACATTAATTACCTACATTATACCCAGCATCAGTTGTTTTTTGTAGTTGTATAGAAATTATGAACCCGGCTCGATTTTTCAATTTATACAACTGTTTACTTATATAATTTTATTTTGCATAGTTACGATGCCTAATGACTATAATTATTAAAGTTATTGTATATACAGAAAAACGATAAACACTATACATTCAACGGCCCCCATTTGGATATATATATATCCTGTGTCGGCCAGAAACATACACAATGACAAGGACAAGCACACCCAGACCGGAAAACATTTCTGTATGGTCAATACAAACATCAGCTTTATTAATTAATTTCCGCATCACAATATTATACATTTTGATTACATAGATAAGTCATTAAAAGTTTTATAAATGCAGGAAACTATGAGAAACAATAGTTAAGTGCAAATGCAGCCTCGACATAATCCACTTTCAAAGTTAAGTAAAACTTGTTATAATAGTCTAGACAAAGATTCTCCGAGATAATCTACCAATTAGTATTACTCTTGTATATTGTTCCGATCTGGAATAGGATTCCGGGCATCCAGTGCCGGATTAACTATTGTAGCAAAAGTTGCAATTGCTACAGGACCCGCATGAAAAGGGGCCCCGCGTAGCCAAGCGCGCCAACGTATCAAAAGTATATTATCATAGTTTCGGAAAAAATACGTCCTTTTTTTAATGGCACAGTGTGCCAATATACCTCTTAAGTAGTGATTGTTCGTACCCATATTACTAAGATCCAGACCCATAGCGGATCAAGGGCCCGGGGATAAAAATTGCTACGGACCCCGTGCTTGCTTAATCCGGCACTGCGGGCTATAAATATCGATATCGAATCGATATATAAATATAAAACCACGCCTCTGGTTTTAGCAGTATTCATTTAGAATCAAACTAAGCTAAGGATAGAATTGAACCTTTATCAATTTCATCCATGTGGGTTAACATTATGAACAACTTATTTTAACTGAAAATGCTTTTAAACCCTTTACTAGTTAACACAATAAATTGCACAGCACTTAGTTACAGTGCGTGTGTCAACGTAGGATTTCAAAGTTCGATCTTTATTTGTTATAGTAGGGGAGCCCACGATGCTAAATGGGGATTTACTCGAGCGTTGTAGAGACCTATTGGGATGCAAAGCTTAGATGATAAGAAGAAAAAAATGTTATATGATATATACCTTTACATCGGTGGAGGAAGCGGCTATAGATTTTTAAATATGTAAAAAAAGACTGTTGCATGGACATCCTCGATCGCGTCAGATATTGATAGCATCAATGCCCTACGTATTTTTAATAATGTACGTATGTTAATCTGATCGTTTGCATGATGCGGGTGGTTGTATTTAAGGGTTGAAAATGAAAAAAAAAAAAATTAATCGAGCGCGTCAGATTTTCTAAGGGAGTGTTAAGTGCACCACAAAAAAGCTCTCATTCACTAATCTGACGATTTCGATGGGACGCAAACTCGTGGTCATTTTCATAATGTGCAAAAAAAATTCGCCATATTGAAATACTCAAGCGCGTCAGATTAAGATATATGTGATTCATTTTTATGTTCTAAACATACTGTCTCATAATCTGACGATTATCTAGAAGGATTCGCCTGATCTGACAAAAAAAATTAGAAAAACGGTTCGCCTTAAAAGCCATCCCTGCAACTTCCCGCTAATTCCATTCCTGGGCGCTTAAAATTCTCGCAGTATTTTAATCGCAGTAAATAATTTATAGCACTGTGCGTGACATAAATCATTTAATGATGATTCCATCGACAATTCGAGGTTATCATATGTTCCTCGAGACTTTCGGATAACCGGCTTGCTCCGACGATATTCCAAAATATTTACACATTTTTTTAATGTTCCTACCGAAAATTTAATTGTTTTTTGTAAGGTACTTTCACCACAAAATACACATTTCAAATGAATATCACTCATATTAAATATTTATAAACTTGAATTCACACAAATAATATCAAAATAGCAAAACGTTGCAAACACGTTGTAAACAGTATACCACGAGTCTTTATGATCAGCTGTGATGGCGTCATGGCAGCAGAAACCAGTGGGGACGGAGTGAGAGAGTAATAGATAGAAAAAGAGTGAGAGAGGAATAGAAACGCGGAGAAGGAAATGTAGGCATCACGCAACTGCACGCATTTAACTTTATCGACGAATTTTTGTTATTTCGGCTTGCGGAAATCGTCAGATTATATATTTTTCATTATTCTTGAATTATTTCCTTCAAAATAAAAAAAATTTAGCTACGCTCGAGAATGTCGAGATGACGTTTTTTTTTACAACTTTTTGCCCTCCCCTTTTTTTACGTCACTCTCAAATTGTCAGATTAGTGGAATATACACTTTTAGGATGTAATTAACTCACCCTACCTTAATCTGACGCGCTCGAGAATTTCTGATGGTCAATTTTTTTACTAATCTGATCCTGAATCCTTTACGATCGGCCTTATATATGGGCCTCATGTTTTGTGGAGGTACTTAACCGGGTACAAGGTATCCCCCTGTATATTAATCTGTCGCGCTTTGGTAAATCCCGAAATGCCCGCTTGGGCTCCCCTACTATTACGACAATGATTCGCTTCGTTAGAATGTCAGATTTTCAAATATTGTCTTTCTATCCTAATCCAACGTATTAAATATATGTATGTATGTAACCCGACACAATATATTTTTACTCGACACATTTTGATCGCTATCCTATATTATTTTGCGTTCTTAAGAAAGTGGGATGAAAATCTTAAATTCAAGTGTGTAACTATTTTTATTAAAACACGTAGGATATGTAGTGTTCAGAATGTCTTGAAATTCTTCAACTCTCAATAAATATCTAACGTAAACGACTATAATTGCTTGAAGACGTGACATTATTAGCTCCTCAGTATCGTTGGACCACCTTCGGGCTTCAACTAACTCTCCCACGTATCTCTATATAGGTCTTGGGCAAAATATACTTAATACTTATCTATATAATATATTTCCATTTATATACTATTGTATACATATATACTGTCTCATCACGATGACTCTGGAACCAAAAGGCTTGAAATTTGGTGGGAATATTTCTTTCGTCGTATAGAGGTCAGCTAATAACGGATTTTTCGAAATTTAATTTTCGGGTGAAAAAGGGGTATAAAAAAGATAAAAGTAATATATTTTACTACATAGACGCGGTTTATATAAAGTTAGTAACATCGTCGGTAAATAGCAAAATTTTATAAAAACAACAATATCCTGACAACGGAATTCTGTTACAGAATGCTGTCAATTTAACCAATCAAACTCCGTCTGCCGCTGGTTCTTAAACGAAAAATACGACAAAGCAAAATTGAATTGAATTGGTTTTCACAAGAGTTCGTTTCGTATAACAAAAACTTATTTCGTTTTAACAATAAATCTGAAATATGACGGAGAGTAAAGTTTTATTAATAAGATTCGAGCGCTATTTTACTTTTACATATTACGAAATAATTTTACATATTGCATAATATATCGAAAAATATCATCAGCTTCTTATATTCAGTATATAGTCCGTAGTCCGTCCCCGATGACAGTGTTGTATGTGTATTGCTTTGTCAAGTTGAAAGGTGAAACTTCCGTGATATTTTTAAGAAAACAAGAATTTCCATTCGACATATTTTAATACGAAAATTGCAATACGTTAATGTAAGAGTCTCAGAACTTATACTCCTGTTTTAACTAGTATATTAATAAATAAATAATAATAAATAAACGCTGCACACTCAACGGCCCTCATTAGAAAAGTGATATCCTGTGTCGGCGGTCCGGAAACATACCAGTTTAAGGACAAACGCACCCAGAACGGAAAAAAATGGTTGCATGGTCAAATACAAACATATTATGCTCCGAGTGGGAATCGAACCCGCGTTTAATCAGGTTCGCTACCCCTGCGCCACAACGTCGTCAAATTTTAATGTAAGAAAACCCATAATTTGCTGATAAAACAATACGCTACAAACGCCGCGTAATGGGGCGAAAGCAAAGTAGCTTGCTTCCGGCAAGTACGGAACCGAGCGTACGTAAAACTCGATTCATAAATGTCGTTGTAAGTTTTAAAATGGTATGCTATAAAGTTTTATAGTTTGTTATATTCCTTAACTACTGAAGGAAATACATAAAGCGTTGGGTACATTATTAAAATGAAATACGATTTATTGTTGGGTTGGAAGCTGGTCTGTCCCGAGTATGTTATTCTTTACATCAATATCTGTACCTTTATCAAACTCTTATAATTAACGCTACACACTCAACGGCCTACATTAGGATAGTAATATCCTGTGTCGGGGGTATACAAACACACACAATGTATGAGGATAAACATACTCAGACCTGGAACAAATTATTGTATAATCAATACTAACATCTGCTCCGAGAGGAGATCGAACCCGTGACAGCGTTTTAGGCAGGTTCGCAACCTCACCGCCGCAACGTCGTCATATCTGTACCATGTCAATAACATATTATAACTAAAAGAGTTATAGATTTGCTAAATGTTTGCTTTTTGATGTGCAGATCAGTCATGTGTGATGAGCGTTGTCGAAGATAATTTGTATATGATTATAAATTTTAAAACATACCCATAATTATCTTCATATAAATTTGTGAAAAAAGATAGTCTAAAGTACCAAGAGGAACATTTTATAAGCGAAGTTCGCGACTTCGTATTTCGTGTATTCTTAAATTAAACAAAATTCTTAAAAGTATTAAAACTTTTGATAAAAATTGGCCATTCTGGGTCTACTCGTGTATAAATTTTTAGATTACAACGTGTTTCTCTTTAAAATGTATATAACTTTAAATTAACAACTAACAAATACGAAACGAAATTACGAAATTTATAATTTTTGCTAATATTAAATTTAAATATTGACTAGATGTGGCATGTAAAGGAAGCTTTATTTAAAAACGGAAAACCATGGAAATAAAAAATCAGTGTCTGTTACGTTGAACGTTTAATAAAAGTGTAGCCTTTATTTCTTGCTAGTTTGATAGCCATTATTGAAAATATTAAAACTACTGGACGAGAAGGGATTAGCGCTCACTCATTGGCGCGTCACATCCGAGCGGTTCATTCTACCATATTCCAATAAATAAACATTCTTCTAAACGATTATCCTCCTACTCCTCTGTAGTCTGGTAGAAATAGAAACTCCATGATCATAGTAAGCAAATGATATAAAACAATTGATATATTATATCACGATCATCAATGAGTGATATTGTTATTTATAAATTAATTTCCCTCGAGCTTACGTAATTAACATGTAATTAACGCTGACGGGCTAAAGGGGATCATTATGTAAATATAGTTCTGATGGATGGTTCCCTGTCGCGCTGTCTATTTAAAGATACGAATTAAATTCATTTCATTAATTTCTGTTTATTGACAAGCCGGTGGCGTATTTATTTATAGCTTTTGTCCGCTACGCCCGCGTGAATGCGATTTTTAATAAGGCATCTTATTTGAAATAGAAGTATACGGTTCCCAATACAAACTTTGATCCCCTTTTTCAACCGAGCCAAATCGGTTCAGCCGGTAATGCGAAAAAACTACATGTAGAGTTGCTATCATATTTTATAAGAATAATCTCTATAATATTAATGAGTCTGGATTCATAAGACGCATATATACCGAAATTCAAGTCCTGTGCAGTTTTTATTGATCCTAACGTAACATTTTTGCTGAATCAAATATCACCGCTTTTTTTAGAAAGCGTTAAAATACATGTTACTTTACCTCTGATTATTAACCTATAAGTAAAGTTTCACGCTACTAGTTTAATAACGACGGACTTCCATACCAAGTTTCAATCTCTTTTTCACCTCCTTAAGGGTTGAATTTCAAAAATTCCTTTCGTAGTGCGCGTTTACGTTTTAAAAACAACACCTCTGAATAAACAGCTTTCTAGGCCCAAGGGTTGGGCTATTCAGTCAGGTCTTCTTTTATAGATTATTCAAATATGTGATGAAAATTTTGTTTTACATATGCAACTTTTATAAATTATTCAGGTCATGAATCATTGAGACGATTTGAAGTTCCGTCGTACAAACGCCATTGTTTAGCCCGAGACCATAGAGCAAGCAGTGAAATAAAAATGACATCAACAATTTTATAAAATAACATTCCCTTCAATTGAAATTTCTCGACGTGTCTCTAAAATTTTATTGTATTATTTTGTTAGTATTTTTTCTTATAAAAAAATTAAAATAGCATATATTTTTTATGTTATTTTCCATTACTTTGAAAGGCTGACTCATCAATTGAGTTACATTACCATCCAGGTTCCAGAATCAATAAACAATCAATAGTTTTGTAAAAATTCACTTCAAACAAGAATATGTCATAAGTAATATTGTACTAAAATAACTAGTGGTCGCCCAGGGTCGAAATTCGACCACAATTAAATAAAATTATACGTTCGTACATTATTATTAGTTGGTTCTATTGTCGAAGACCATACACTATATACTAAGACCATACACCATAGTCACAGATTGTCACTTCCACCTGTACTTGTTCTATGGTTGTTTCTATAGTCAAAGCGTGCCTTATCGCCGCTAGTTACATAATGCCATAGGAAATGAACTTGTTAAGGTCATGGCCCTCGCCTTGCGTAACAGCTATGGCTGGCGAGTGCGTACGTTGTGCTTTCAATCCGTAGATTACAAAGTTAGATTCATGCTCTTATTTCCTTATACTTATTAGTATATTTTTATTTATAGCTATAATTATATTTTATATGCATTGTTTATGGCGGGCTTTATTTTATTGATAAAATTTTAAAAAGTTTGCTATTATAATAAAACATTTAATGAAGAAATCTACAGTCTTAAAATACATGTTTATATTTATGCCTAGTCTTCAGCAGCGTTTGATAGAATAGGTAAAGTTAGTTTTGTATTTGTATACATTATAAGCTACTAGCTATGCTCGCGGCTTCACGTGGTCCCACGTGGTCTACAAAAATAGTTTTTGTTTACTTAAACAAACACACGAACAATTAATTCACTAACTATTGTTTTGCTGTTATACCAACTCCGCGTGGCACCGCCCGCCCGCGCTTTCTTTCTTATAGCTCGGTTTCTAGGTATCGCATCGTGATGTTATTTAGCCTCTAGCTTTCCTCAAGACATGTACTTCGAAATGCAAAAAAAAAAATCAAATCCCGCCGGTATTCCAGAGATTAGTGTCTTCAACCAAACAACCAAAAAATTCTTCAGCTTTATAATATTGTTTTACATGAAACTTTTTTGTTTTTATTTATTCCTCCTTTTATTTCGTTTTCACTGTTGATTGATTATATATGCCTTGATGGATAAGCGGGGCATATTAACACGGGTCAATAACCTTGCATAGGGACCCTTGCCACTGCATGTAATGGTGAATCGATAAAACATTTGCTTTTTATTCAATAATGTGACATATGTCACATGAATACAATTGTGTATATTTTACTTGAGAGATAGAGATTGGTAAATGTATTGCTGGAAGGGCAAGCATAGAAGATAAAACATATGTCCGTAATTTAAGGGTTTGCTTTTAAACACCATCAACCGTTTACCAAATGAACGATTTTGACGACTGCAATAACCTTACCAAAATTATATAAAAAAATATATTTAGTATAGTCGATATTACCTAGTCTTCAGCTTAGAGCTTGATTTTAGCTTTGTAATAAATCTTGTTTCGAATCAGGAGAGTCTCGTTATTCGATTGAGCAAGACGTTAACGAAGTAATGCCAATTCCGTTTTAACTAAGTTCACGCTAAACGGTTTTCACTATGAATATTTCAGAACTTCAACAGGCATAGCTGCATAGTTTCTGATTTGAACTTTTGTAATTTGCTTGAAATATTAACATACACCGGTATAACTTCATGAACTTGTTTCATTAATTGAATCGGAGGGATTCTGATATGGAAGTTATTAGTTGAGATTTCACAGGGGATATAAAACGTTTACGTTTAAAATCTATAGCAATAGATGAACGATGGACCATTGAGCTTGGATTGTGTAAAAATATGGTTACAAAACCTGCATGACTTGGTAGAAAATGTAAAATGTGAAGATCCTCTGAGAAATCTAGACCAATTTTTTTTATATTTTGCCCAGTAGATTCTGTTAAATTAGTAAATTTTTCCCCGAGTTAGGCAAAGGCTTATTCTACTTTGATAGTTTGATGATTGTATTGGCTTGATTGATGGTAACCATGTACTACTACGAAAATAAATTTATTCTCGTAAAGTGTTCTTTCCATTCCGTCATTTATTAACTTGGTGTGTAATTTACTTAGTTTCTATGAACCAATGAAATTTGAAATTGGCACTTTAAATATAATTGGACAGTTACAACAACATACAATATTCTTATATCTATTAGGGTAACTATCTAATTGTAGGTAAGTTATACAAGAATTATTTTAAATATCGCTGAACTAGTGTACATGGTTTCGCTCGTTCACTAAAATTTATTTCTGTAGCTTACAGGCTTACGTACGCATAACTTTTAGTTGCACAATAGCTTAGTTTGCTATCACGTCTATGGAAATTTATGAACATATATACGTACTAACAATTTCATACCTCGACAAAAAGGCAACTGTCGATCTTTCGATGCACTGTCGTGTATTTGTATACCCGTTATTATTAAGAAATCCGTATATCTTTGGCTTTTTCAGTTGCATTATGTTTTTAAGTGATGCCACGTAACAAAAAATTAATTAATAATAAAAAAGACATCATGTTCATTTATAACTTGTAGGAGTACGGTACAAAACTTTACTTTGACGACGCTGTGGCGCAGCGGTAGCGAACCTGCCTTAAAAACGCCACAGGTCGCGGGTTCGATTCCCGCTCGGAGCATAATATGTTTGTATTGTCCATGCAAGCATATTTTCCGGTCTGGGTGTATTTGTCCTTGTCATTGTGAATGTTTCCGGACCCCGACACAGGATATTACTATCCTAATGGGGGCCGTTGAGTGTGCAACGTTACGTTACGTTACGTTACTGAGATGCGGCTGGGAAAAAGGGAAAGCCTTCACGGTAGTTCAAAGTTGATTCTATCTAAATCGTGACGGACCACAAGTCAGGACGTTTACGGAGATGGAGGCAGCACTCCAAGCATTCTAGTCAATTGAATCGTTCGAAGTGCGAAATAAAAGACATCGTATGCAAAACTTTTGCTACAAAATTGTTTTTGTTAGTTATTTTGTCCATAATATTAAGAAGTCAAAAGTATGTTAATAATATCATTAAAGCTTAAAATAAAATGTATATTAAGAAACAAATTAGGAACCTTTTCGGTCGATCTTTTATAAGCATTTCGATTGAAACTTAATTATATTATAATCCACTGCATTTCTCTCATTTTTCATATAAAAAACGTGCTTCCTGTGCGTGACCGCTAAAGGTTTTTAACCTCAAAGCACCTGCTCTCACCGCTTCTTAAATGTAAAAAGAAATAAAATTACAAACGGTCTTATTTAACGGCAAAGTCTCATTTTTTTACACTAAAGACTAGATCTAGTAAATAAAATCTTAGTAACAAATTTATTTAGCTTGTAGTTCAACGAAATTCAGCAACATCTATCGAACTATATACAAAACCTTTTATACATAAGACTTTTAAATTGGTTCGAAGATTATTTTAATTAATTAAGAATACTAGACTGAAACCTCCTTAAATCTAGGTAATAGATTCAGCGTCTCTAAAGTGATTAATATAATAATAATAATTAATAATCACAAAAGACAAACAAAAAACTAATAAATACCCTACACATTGTAGATACAATTTAAATATTTATGATAAAAATCGTTACAGTTTAAAAATAGTATGCTATTTTTCGCTTAAATATTAATTAGCTTCATATATACTGAAATTGGCTGTTTCAAGTTCCCTTGATAGCAATCTAATTATTTCGAACGTTTTGTTCCAAAACGAGCACATGTCGAGCTAAAGTGCTTAACATTTTTACTGTGGCTATATGATAAATGTAATGGAAAGGTTTTAATGATAAGCTTCGACTTATATCCACCGGTATTTTTCTTCTTAAGTTTTGTACTCATAACACACTTTAGCAATCGATATAAATGATTAAAAAAATACTTTATACGGTATTCCAAATGTTGTTATGGTGCATTCTTCTTCTTTCTAGCATTATTCCCGATACTATACGGGTATTTACCCAGGGTCTGTTCATTACTCTTATCCGGAGTTGACACATTACTAGTTTTTACACAGAGTGATTGTCATCTGACCTCCGTAACCCTACGAGCGAACCAGTAACTCATTGGATAAGAGCAAATTTCTTCAACCGAGACCGGCAGCTCTCTCCGAGGCACGGTGGGGAGACCCACAAGGACAAACGCCTAGACAAAAATAGATATTTGCAAAATCAATACAAACATCTGCCCCTAGCGGGAATCGAACCTGCAACCGTCGAGACTAAAGGTGGACTCGCTAAGACCACCCCACTTGGTGTCCACAATGTTGAGGTAGTGCGTAGACAGAACGAATTCGTATATTTGTTTCTTTGGCACAGATAAGACTACTAACGGAACAAGCATAAAATCTTCTTGACGATTTTTATTATATACCAACTTTGATTCTCTTTAATATGAATTTAAAGTTTTTATCGATACGGATAGGCCATGGAGGCCAATTTGACTGTATTCTTCATTATGTATGGCTTACGATAGCTTCGACTTGTGGGAATCAATTATGGTGTTATCTTTTTTAAAGGTGTAAAATAACAATAGGACTATAACAACTATTCCTTATTTAACGCGGGCGAAGCTGCGGGCAGAAGGTAGTCAAATATTTTAGTACATACATACATCAACTTAAATTGGACTTTGATCTGTAGCTGAATCAGATATTCGCATCACTTGCTATGGTATTTTCAATTTCGAAGCGGTCTCGCATAAAATACATAGCGCTTTTCGAACCTTCACTCGTCCGTTTCATTTTAAACTTTGTATTTTATATTACTACATATTTTATATTAAAACAGAATTTGCTTGCATCTTCTATTAGTTAAAAGCAATATTATTAGCTGTTCTTTTATATACCACGATTGTCTTTTGCATTTCAAAATGAAGTTCCTGGATGCCCGAGCTTTGGTTGGTACTTTTTGGTAGATAGTGTTTTTTGGGAATTATATTTAGATACAAATAACATTATGTTTAATTTATTTTTGTATTATTCTCGAAGAAAAGAAAGTTGTCGCACTGGAGAAATCTATATTCGAAGTTATGAATTATGTTATAGTTTAAAGGTATTAGATAGTATATGCTTTATAAGTTGTAATGCAGTCTCTACTCGAGGCAATGTTGTAATTTATTAATGTCAACTCAGCCTGAGTTGTTATGCCGGACTGTCTAACAGTTGTATCCCTCGGAAACAGCTTTTGTTTGAATGAACGATGTACTTAGGGATACCTCTAATCCTTTTCTGTAGCTCCGACGACATGTATTTACATTTTTATGATAACCGACTAATAAGTTAGGGCGTGACAAGCAAATTCAAATTTGACTTTATGGTAATAAACAAGCGTAGAGCACGTCTGGTGAGAAGCACTTACCACAGTATAAGAGGCAGTACGGGAAGAGATTAAAGGAGTCAGAGCTTCAGATATAAGGGTTACCATACGTACGGTAGGTACAGTGTTGTCGAGAATGGTAAAGCTGTAATACTTTTCAGTTGCAATGCTACTTTAGATAAAATGAACTTTAATTTTTTGTAACTGTCCGAGCACCAATATTTGATATTTTTTCCTATATAATGATATATAATATCATTCTTCTATCGATAGAGTGAAGTCTCGTAGTCTTCTAAGATAGTTTGGCCGTTGTATGAATCTATGTTTGTTCGACAAATTCTATCGAGACGTTGATCCAACCCACTTGTAACTATGTTAGTAGGCTTGTTGGAAGTTTTATGAAATGAAGTTTTACAAAGAAAGGCTTAAAAATCAAATCGAGTCTCAAATAAAAGTAAAAAAAGTTGATAAATATTAAACATATATTGTTGTCAGAACCAAACATTAATTTTTATTATTATTTCATTTTAGTTAAGTGTTTGCTTTTAATGGCCCAATGGTTAGAAAAGATACACTTGCGTACAGACGAACTGGCATCTAATCGTATATGAAATAAAAATTAATACATTTATGAACGATGAAAACATCTACTATGACCGGAAATTGAACCCGTAACTATCGCCCTTGAAGACCGGTCCACTGTCACCTGACTCGCACGGTTAAGTCGGGTTGTGTTCTTACACATCGATGCGTAATAAATTCGAAAATACTCAAGGTTATACAAAAGTCTTTTGAGTAGATAATAGAGTAAATAATAAAGTAGATTTTGAGTAGATATATTACATTATAATTAATAATTTACACTTTAATTTTCACAAAAGAGAACCAGTCTTATAAAATTAATATATCCCTCATAAAACTATCCTCTTTTTACAAAGTTCACAAATTTTTTTATAATATATATAACGTCACCACAAAGGCACACGCCCATTCGCGTTGACGTTCATATTGAGACAACCTTTTTTTCCAACCCTTAAGGGGGTGAAAAAGGGGTTGAAAGGTTCTATGGGAGGTCTGTCATTTTTGTAACTAGAAGCATGACACTTTTAGGCCAACAAATAATGAGAAAGAAATAAACATGTTCTTAAATTCCACCCCAGAAGGTGTAAAACGTTTCAAACTTTATATGAAAAAGAAATTCTATCTGATCCCAAATTTAGACCGAGCGAAGCCGTGAGCAGAAGCTAGTATATAATATGATATCAATCCATCCATTCATTATGTATTCATATTGTAGTTCAAGTTTGTGCCGGTCGAATCTAAAGTAGACAAGTTGAAGGCCAATGTCGAGGTGGCCGGAAATATCGTTTTGAATATATTAGTACTATCTAGTAGTAGTTATTACATAGCATTCCTAAACGTTTAAATATTAATCTATTCTAACAACTATGAAACCCTAAATTTAGCTTATTAGCTTTGATATTACCAATTTACCATAAACCAGTAATATTTAACCAGTTACAGCGGCGTTTTATACCAACCAGCGTTTTATAACAGCGTATAAGCTTACTTTTCGAAGCGCGTAGAGGTGCGTATAGGCGCGCATTTTACCACACGAGCACGAGCTTTGACTAATAAGCACGTATAAGCACCTAAAATAAATATTGTATGTGTACAATTAATCGTCAATTAAGTGTCAATTAAAATTAATCTATTTTAATTTGACATTCTATCGTTTTAAAACAGCTAGCCCAAGAATTATAGTCATAGCTTTAAATCTGTACATTATGATAATAATCTTGCAAGACATTATTCGTACGAAGAAAGTACAAAATAGCTTTCTATTCTAGCTTCTAGACATAAGAATAAAAACACCAAATATTATTACTATTATATTGAAGAGTATGCTTATAATGTAGCCGCATTAGAAAGTTAAAACTTCGGTTCATTTTCGTTCAGTGCGAGCCCACATGATTCAAAACATTGTTTATATTTCAAGATAAATGCTATCTATACGATCCTTTGTAAAGTTCATTGACTGTCATAGTTACGTTCAAGTTTCTGTAACATTTATCCACAAGTATTTACTGTGAGGTCGTTTGTTAATAACCCAGTTTCCATCTAGAATCCTTCAAAACTTATGTCACTACGGTAGCATAAAATCGTCGCCTCGCCTGATGTGAAGCGATCACGGTAGTGTAAGTTTATGATTATTGTAAATATTAAAGTGCGTTGACATTTGAAAGGTAAAACGAAAAGAGGGAGATGAAAAACGAAAGGAACGACCTGTGGCGTTTAAGGCAGGTTCGCTACCGCTGCGCCACATCGTCGTCAAAATTTGAAAACGAAACGTAACAGTAACCAACTTAGACCGCAATCATGCGGTCAAATCACGAGTCAATCAATCAGTTACATGTATGTCAAGCGCAAGCCGTCGTTAGATAAAAATAAATCAGGCACTCGAAAAATCGTAAATTCGTGTCCCTATTGCTAATTCTTGGAGACTGGAGAGGACTGGACTTACTTAGACAATTTTCAGTAACAAAAATTTTTACTATGATATAAATTATTAAATTAACCCAAAAATAATATTACAGTCTTCAAAATATTCAAAACAATAAGAAAACTGATAGGGAAAAATGAATAATACATAATACGTTCCTTGTTTAGAGTCAAAGTTCATTGACACAGTGAGAGTGAGTTGCTCTTCGGTGGGTGTAACAGTTACCTAATGATGAACATGTATGCTTTCCTTGTACACATCTTATATATAATAATAATAATAATAACTGAGATGTAAAAATGCTTTTTGTTTACCCCCTAGGGCCACTGTTGGACTGCTGCTCTTAATTCCACTTAAAGTGGCAATAAATTATTATAATATTAATTTTTCAAAATTAATTATGTATTGGGTTCTCACTCCTTTACATTAATTAAAAAAAATTATAGACGTGCTTCTTAAACATTTTTTTTGCGACACCTTATAGTAACTTTTGTTTTGTTACGAAAAAGAAGTACACAATATTATGTCCACATAAACTTATAGGCACATTTTACTTTATTATTATTTTTATTTTAATGTGAATTTTTTCGTAGCTTTGAACGTAATATTTTCTACTACAAAGTATATTGTGAACTATTTTTCTGTAACTGATTGATACAATCGGCATAGTATTCAATATATTTTTTAGAAACGTATGAAGATAAATCTAATCTTCTATAACATTTTAACCATATTTATCGAGCGACGTTATTTTTAAAGAATTTTAGTATTCCTTTGTCAGGTTACGCTAGGAGTGGGAGCGGTAGCCTTGATCGTTTCTACCATTTCTACCATTGATATTGATCATACTTTCTACCATTGAGCTACTATGTCTTCAAGCTTTGACATTTAGAGTTCATAACAAGAAGTCTTGAAATTTTTGTAACGTATATTTGTAATAATGCTTTCAATAAAAACATTAATTATTTACATTGAAGCTGCAAGTCAGATATGAATTAATATTAATTCGAATGTACTAATTAGGTCACTAATTTTAGATAAACATCTTATTTCTTCTGAAATCATAGGTGGCTTCAGGTTTAGATTTGTTTGATAAAAATAGTTTTGTTTTACTACAAACTATAAGTTTATAATACAATAATTTACAAACGAGTTTGTACAACCCCTTCACTTTGTAATGAACACTGTACGTGTGTGATTACAGAGGAAAACTGCTCTTAATTGCAATGTACTTTTCAGAGAATAAATACGAGCAGAAAAAAAATTTGAATAATCTGAAATCAAATCTCTTATAAAACTTTGTTTCGACTTTACTTTTTATTTAATTATACTCTATAAGTTTCTTGCTAATGAGCGTTTCTGTTGGCGTTACATCTAGCCGCAGAGCTCGTTAAAAGTTTGAGCGAATTTACTACATAAACAAAGAAGACTAAATACTAAACAATTTGGGGACCCTTTTGTTAGAGTTTCTCGAAGCAATTTGTTATATTGTTACCAATCGTATATGACTAGTGTATTGTATCAAGTACTCCTTCTATATATAAATTTTTGTCTTGCTTCGCAGTGAAGGAAAACATCGTGAGGAACCTCGCATGTCGTAGAAGTCATTACAAGGCATATATCGCTAGTCCCTTACAAGTGGTAGGGCTTTAACGCCAAATTCTCTTTGTAATTACTTATTGAAAGAAATTACTTATTCAAAGAATTATTTATTGATTTTCTTTTTTGAAACTTTATTTTTACACAATATTAAAGCACACTCGACGGTTGGTTGAGAGACATTGATTTTTATAGGAGGTACCCACATACTTAAAATGATGAATCTTATATTGGAGGTTACGTAGAAGTTCATTAGTGTTTTTTTTTTATATTTCATGACGGTTGGCAAACAAGAATCTGTCTGAATGACGGTCTGCTTGATGATAAGCGTCACCGCAACTTATGGGCATTGTCAAACCAAGGCATAGCAGGGATAGATGTGAAAGAAAAACGGAAGGGGCATTGGGCACCAGTACTGTTACTTAACACCGATTCTGTGAGACGGTAGTACTTTCCTAGTCAAGCTGCTGGAAGGAGTACGGTTCTACCAGTTATAACATTTCTTTTTCGTACTATCAGAAGTCTTAATTATGCAGGCTTAGTTCACAAATTTAATAATAAATAAAAAATAAATAATAATATGACAATATTATAAACTTCAAAGATCTTTTGAATTTATATTTCTTTGGTCATCGTCGTTACTTTCAGAGCGGTCACAATTAATTAACTGCTCATGACGTTAATGAAACTGGAATCTACTTCGCACAAACCCTCGTCATGAAATACGATATATTCTGTTATTAAATTTTATCACAACACAAATTAAGAATAAAAATCTTTTTCGATATCAAGTACGATTTAACAAATAAAATACGATGTAGCTAAATAAAATATGTAATAACATTCATAAATATTGATTTAAAATGTATAACAAAATAATAATTTACTAATATGTTAGACTGGAATTAATGAAATCACCTATTCATGGCAAAACCAGTAAGGATCTACTACTGATAGAAATTCGTGATTACTTTGAATTTTTTCGGCTTTGTTGAAAGAAGTATTAATGTAGCTACATTGCTGCACTAGGTTTGTCAATAAATAAATAAACGCTACACACTCAACGGCCCCCATTAGGATAGTGATATCCTGTGTCGGGGGTCCGGAAACATTCACAATGACAAGGACAAATACACCCAGACCGGAAAATATGATTGCATGGTCAATACAAATCGCTCGAATCATAATATATGATTCGAGCGGGAATCGAACCCGCGACCTGTGGCGTTTAGTTATAAATTTCTCTAGTCTGTATGTTTTATATTTTTAGCGACAAGTTTTAATTTATTACTCGACTTTTACATTAAGAATGTCTGTCTCAAGTGGCAATTGAATCTGCGACCAGCGGCGATACGAAAGTTTCGCAACCACTAGCACAGAATGGTCGTTTGTTTGTTTGTAACATTTGGAAGAATTTTGGGTACACAGTAAAAAAAAAAACAAGAATTCCGTAGCCCACGCCTGCGAAGCTGTGGGCACTGCTAGTTTGTAATAAAATCTCTTGTCACTATAGATTTAATATATAGTACGAACAAGTACAGATAGATTATATAAAAGATAGATAGGATTCCATAAAGATAAAATTTCAGAATCACTGGCGCTCGAAGTTAGTTACTAGCTTGCAATATAATCGAATGAAGTTCGCGCGACAAGCTGCAACATAATCGTATAAAGCTAACTTCGTTTCGTTGCGTTGATGTTGCGTCACTTTGACATCTGATTCTGTATTTGTTGTGTGCAAAATTTTTTCACTTATCCGCGTGCGATTTCTTTGATAATTTAGATCGCAGAACAACGTTTGCTGGGTCAGTTAGTTGACATATGGATGACCCATTTCAAGAAGTCCCTAAGTCCACTTAGGGACTTTATGCACTAATAGCACCAAAATGAACAGAATCTCATTATCTATCGTTCAGTCTAATCGTTAATTTCTAACTAATTTCTAAGTCGTACTTTTGAAGATGTTTTGTGCTCAAGTTTCAAGAAGTACCTAAGTCCACAAGTCTAGTCTAGCCTCATCGGTCTCGTAAGTCATAAGTCAAATCCATTGTCGCCATCAAAGAGTATAAAAGATATGGAGATGCTATATTCGTCTACAGAAAATTTTAGTCAACAAATATTACATAAAAAGACGAAGAAGTAATAAACATAGAGTTGCGTTATTCATCGTGTGGTTGTGGGAGAAACTCCAAACATTTCTCAGGTCTTGCGACCCGGTTGTAGGTTTAAGGAGACCTCCTTTCTACATGCATCAACGCTCACCTTGCACTGCCAGCATTCCTCCTCCTCTCTAGCAAAATTTAAAAAGAGCCCGTCAGAGCTGCTTTAGATGCTCATTCTAAAATAGAACTCACTGCAGCCTACTTAACTATTTCATTTTATTTTCTTTACTTGAGCTATTTACCGGGCAGCACTAACGATATAAATAAGTCATTTAATAAACATTAAATATATATTATGGAAAATATAATAAAATCCTTTGTTTGGAATTAGTAATAATGATTATATTTTAAATTGTTTTATAAATATATAAGACTCGATTAATAGAAACTATATGTATTTAACCGATTTTCAGAACATTTTTAATTTCTTGGCAGCCATTTCGAGTCACATTTTTGCGTTGACCTTGATACCCATTATTTCGAGTTAGTTATCATTTCCGTAGTTTTAATCTCTATGATCCCCATAGTTTTTATACAACATAGAATTATGAATTCAATGAAAGAATAGAATTCAGTAGAACTCGTCAACTCTCACAACCGTCATGAACGTCTTTCTCAAAAACCGCAGTCAGTCAGCAGGTTTCAGTCGATGGTTGTCTCCGTTAAAATAATATTTTTATAAAGTAATATCTATATGTAACTATATACACGTATAATGAATTGAGTAGGCTATCCCGTAGCTATTATTATTTAATGTAAGCATCATAATATTTAGGTGCCCTTTTTAATCTTTATGAATAAATATAATTAATTTATCATATCATAATAAATATTGTACATTATTTATTATGATAGTCGATACTTAAAACAAGCTATGCACTCTCTAGGTACAGCGGACTTCATTACTTTATAGCTCTATGTAGTTCCAAATGTTAAATCAATGTTCAAAAACCAGTGTTCCCAACTCAGGTGTTTCTCCTAAATTTAGGAGTTCGAATTTTAGGGACTTTATATTTTTAGGTATATTTTTCAATCAAATTAAATCTAATATTTTATTCAACATAAAAAGCATAACACTTATTTGTAGAAAGTCAGATAATACCAAGTAAGGAATATACATATAAAGCCCTATGGTCTGAATTATATCTATCAGCATTGATAAGTAATTATCTGGATGATTCTGGAGACACTTATAGACATCGTATGTTAAAAGACGCTTTCGTATTATTTCAGCAGCTTTATGTTATAATATATGCCTAATTGTTGTATTTTGTTTGAGATATTTCCAAATAGTTGAGCGGTTTCAAGGGGTTTTGACAGCAGTTTAAGGGTAAATATTTTTTCCGAGTTGGTATCATCATATCTGTCATGTTTACCTCCCGACGCATAAAACGTTGCTTGTGTGTACAATCCATGTCTATGTAGTTGTGCCTACCTGTTTTGCAAAAAAAGCCTATAAAGTCCCTAAGTCCATCTATTTTTAAGAAAGTCACTAAGTCCATCATAAAGTCCCTAAGTCCACGTTTTTTCGCAACATTTTTCCGATTTTCTTCAACAAATTTGAAAAAGACATATTTATATTAAGACTATGGGAAAATAGACTTTAGGACCTACATTTGGATATCACAAATTTATTTCAAAGGCAAAAGAAGGCGAAGTAAAACATATTAATGCACTTTTCTCAAAAGGGAAAAAACGGACTTAGGGATTTCTTGAACTGGACCATTGATATAAGAGAAAGAATACTTGATTGTTTGTTTTTTTTAGAAAGTGGCAACATTAATCAGTTTTCAGAATTCAAACTGGAAGTTTATGTTACAAAGTGCAACTTTCTTAGTAAGTGTATAAAAGAAGTTTTAAAAATTACTCGAGAATTAAGACCGTAAAGTTCCTCAAGCAGTTTGATAAGTGAAGATTGAGTTAAAATGAGTAGGCGAGCGACTTTGACTAGGGAACAAATTGCAGCTGATAATTTTTTTTTAATAAAATGCGTCACGCTTTTATTACATTACGATTTCATTTTCTTACTTATAATAAAACACAGACTCTCTGTCCGTCTGCTTTTCATATCTTATTTGTAAGTATAGCTAGATAAACCTCTTAACTATGCTTACGTTATGGAGAAAATTGCATTATTTTATCAGGTTTTAATACACTTTTGATTATGATAGACTTACTGGAACGTATAATTTACATGTATATATACAGATTCCTTTTCGATCTTTGCATACATTAAATTGCTAAAATTAATGTAAATATAACATTAATTTACTAAAATTAATGTAAATAAAAAATATCAAAAAGTGCTAAACTCAATCTAGCACTATCCGAATTATTTGTCTCATAAGGATTTTAAAGAATAAGTAATCTTAAATAAATATACATACATATATGTATAATAATACGATGCGTAGTTTTTGATGAAATATTGATATGTCAGAGCAAGCCGGCTAGGTAGGTACCACCGCAGTGTCCAATATTCTGCCGCCAAATAGTAGTGCTTAGGCATTACTGTGTTCCGGTTTGAAGGGCATTGTACGCTAGTGAAATTACTGGGCGAACGAGATTTAAGAACTAATATCTCGAGGTTGGCAACGCGCGAGTGGCACCTACAACTGGTGCTGCAAGAGCTCATAGGCTGCGGCAGCCACTTACCATCAGGTGGGCCGTATGCTTGTTTGCCAACTTCTAACATAAAAAAAAAAAAAAAAAGAATCAAATACACATTTTGCTGGTTATAATTAATAACAGTATTTTGATCACGATATACCACAATTATTTAATAATCACAGAAAGCTATTTATTACAAAATTAAATTCTTAACTTTTCAAAATTTTAGGATCATTTGAGCCAAATTGAATTTCAAAGTAAATCATGATAACAATGAGAAAGATTTTTTCATTTAATTAAGGTCAGAGAAAGTAATGCGTGCCCTTTAGTCGTATCCGAAGTATTTTTGGCTGGACCTGTAATTAAAGGCATATATCTCTGGAGGGAGCGGGTTGGCTTTGACAACATGAATCGCATGTTTTTATTGGTAACAATACGGTCCAGCTAAAATTATATGTATCTAAATGTCATTCTCTGAAAGTAATGTTTTGTAACACCAACTGTGGTACGGTAATTTTTAAAGAGACTAAGATATACTTATACTTCTTTAGTAGATATTACAATGTTAGGACCTTGCTAGATTATTCGATTTGTGTTGTTTTTCTTACTCATATCTATGTCTTTTTAAAACTAACAGATCTTTATCATCATCATAATTATTACTAGATTTTTTATGTGCCTGTTTTATAAAAATTATCTTTGTCAGTAAGAGATGTAATATTAGAACCACTCTTAAATAAGTTGCGGATAAAGTTATAGATATAAGCTACAACTGTTTATCTAGTATAAAATGTTTCAGTTAAAGCGGAACTTCATTTTATATCAAACTGGAAAATGTACGCACGCACTCAGAACTCAACGAGCATGGACATTTATGTTTTGATGATAATATATAAATTATCATACAAAGTTGTTTAATTCTTTAATTTTAAAAACCGTGAACAAAAAGTCATTAAATTGACGGATATATTTTTAAAACAGTTAAAATAAATACCTTCCGATAAATAACTCCAAGAAACGATTTAACTTTAACCAACTTATAATCATGAAGGAAATGAAATTTAAACAGTAAATAAATGAAAATTGAGATGTACTCTTAACAAAGAACGTTTGAACGACTCGTTGGTAATTACAAAAGTTTGTACTTATTTAAACGTCAAGTTGAGTAAGTTCCCCGCCGGGTACCGAGGTTTGTTTTCATCAAACTACACGACTCTTATAAAATAAAATTTCAATTTAAGTCCAAGCCTGGGATGTATGTGACCAATCTTTTAAAGCTGACTTAGGTTGGTCGATAAAGTTTTACCAATACTCGTGTAAACTGATTCAATAACTAAAGCTTTTCTAGGATATTATTATGTTACTCTAATACAACATTTTAACATCTGTTAAATCAGATTTTTTATTTATATTTTAGTAGAAACAAAAAGTATATAAAAATTAATAAATTTGATTTAATTTGAAATAATTAATGTGATTTAATTTTTATAGTAAGGTAACATTCTGTTACTCACCTTATCAAGCTTCATAATAATAAATATTGGTTGTGAAAATGTTAATAATATTAACATTTTCACAAAATATTCGTCGAATGTACATGGACGTAATATTACATACAAGTTTTGGACTATTTAAAAAGACTCTGGGACCTTTAATAGATATAAAAAGTGCTTCCATATTTTACTAGATGGCTGGCTCGCTGAATTCATTATCTTAAATTTATAATTTATTTAGTTGCTCTTATAATAAAACAGCAATGATTAGGTTATGGATATACTTCTTGAATTATTTACACGCAATAAACAAATTTAGTAGTTGTTCTTACTCTTTATTACAATTTTACCGCAGTCATGTTCTTTCACAGAACGTAAACAAAACTAGCTTTATATAGAAGATTCTTAAAATTAAATATAATTTCTGGTGGTTTAAATATTTTCATAATTTCGAGGTTGCTCAATTTTTGCCTTATTCAGCAAATCCTAATGAGATACATACACTGTATACAGATTGTAAGCATTCGTTTCTGACTTAAATTTTTATTAACGAAAAGTAACGAATGACGCAGTAATGTCCCTGATTGTAAGATTGAACTAGTTTACTGGACTATCTATCCAATTGATTTTTTTTTTATAAAAACTCATATACGTGATAGTGTAGAAGGATTATATAATGATTAGTTTTGTTCATTACAACTTAATCGATAAGATTTGATAATTGATATTATAAATGAACATAAGAAACTTTATTAGGAATAACTTGTGTCAGGGTTGTGGAAACATACACAAATACAAACACAAGCACAGCCATCTAGACCAGGACACATTTTTGTTTGGTAAATGCCAACAAGTGCCCCAAAGGAGAATGAAAATGGCGAAAGATTCGCTACCTACGCACATGAACTGCAATATCGTCACATGAAATATTCTTAGTAGACTCTTTCATTTCTAACCTGTAATAAACAATAGTACGTGGATGATCGAGCTTTTCTCGGTAGATTTCTTTGATAAATCCAAAATATATTTAGACACAAATTAGATTCGTCGATAAAGAGCTCTCAATAAATGTTTTTCTCACAAAAGAAAGAAAGAAATTGAAAAAAGGGAAAAAATAATCTGCCTGAAAACACGAACAGAACGATATTTTCTAAAAAAGAATCCTATTCAGATCGATTAATGATCGTATAGAGGTATATCGTGATACATAAATATACAAAAATTGGTCGTTAAAAGGTATAAGATGATATTAATATTGCTGACACATCTTAACACGTAATTAACAATGTTTCTAAGTATGCAAATTCCTTAACGAGAAATTGTCAAATATTAAAGATATTATAAATTTAGTTGGTGTTGGTGCTGAAGACGTTTGCCATTTCAAAATAATCGTTGTTGGCAGAATTAAGAAGTCAGGCGTAAGTTACCAATCAGTGGCTGGTTAAGTTTGGCACTTTGACACTTGTACGCCCCAAGGGGATGGTTAGGTGTCTCTTTGAATTTATCGGATAGAGCAGTCACCAACCAAATTTATCTAAGAAACTATAAATTGAATTAACGGATAAACTGGTCATGACATTTTATCTATATGAATGGATATATATGGATGGCGGAAAATGAAAAAAAGAAAAGTGCCACGTGCTCCCCGTTATAGAATTTAAGCCTTCATTCAGCGAACAAGACGCAATAGCTTAAATACGCAATATTCTTCCTCTTCCTAACATTATCCCGGTATCTATACAGAGTCTGCTTATACTCTTAACCTGATTTGACGGGTTACTAGTTTTTACACAGAGCGATTGCCTGCTGACCTCCGCAACCCAAAGAGCGAACCAGTCAATTATTGGATTAGAGCAAATTATATATCTAGAGTTAACGATTATTATAAGATGGTATAATAACAATCGGGACCGATTAACGTGCTCTCCAAGGCACATTAGAGTGACCCACAAGGACAAATGAACAGGCTGAAACAGTAATTTATAACAAACATCCGCTCCGAGCGGGAATCGTGTAGCCGTCGAGCCTCAAAGAGGCTTCACCACGCCACAATGATCGTCAGCTTAAATACGTCATATTGATTGAACATACTAAATTTTGTGTTTGTGATTATACTATGAATATTTAATTATGTGATACTGTCTTCGTCAGTGATAACAATATTCTTGCCGAATACTTCAAAGTTCTCTACTACACTAAAACACTACCTATTTCTATTTTTATTACTATATCTACCCTTAACAAACAACTTTTAATACCCAATTCTGACCTTAAATTTAATGTTCAAATAAAAGCAAATAATTAATTGGAACCGTAAACTCACCACCTTTTCTATTTGATTACATCAATAATAGTTAAATTTACAGACTGGTACATTTAATTATGTTTAATTAAAACAAAGAAGTAAGTTAAGTCTTTTAAAAGAAATTATTATATTTTAACTTCATGCTATTCACAGACGATTACTAAAACAGGATCTTGTATGACGGAGACGTGGTATAAACAAAAATACGACTTAATCCTGTCATTTGGTATATCACAAAAACCAACAAGGGGACGGCAAATATTTTTTGATATTGGCATTTATGAGCAAATAAAAAATTAAGCTAATAGTTTCTTTATAAATTGCCGTTTTCCAGTGCTGTCTGAGCCTAAATAGCTTGCCTATGTGTAAGTGCTTTTGGGAGTTGAAAATATATCAGTACCTGGTAAATACACATTAAATTACATAATCCATCGCTGCTTAGTCAGCTAAACGTTAACTGACCAGTGAGTGGACTTGGTCAGGCATGCTTTATTGGCTATAATTTATATATTAAAATATTGTTATGTTTTGACGACATTGTAACGAAAGGCGCAGCGGTAACGAAACTGCCTTAAGCGCCTGTCGCGGGTTCTATTCCCGCTTGGAGCATATGTTTATATTGACCATACAGGCATGTTTTCCGGTCTTGGTGTATTTGTCCTTGTCATTGTGTATGTTTCCGGACCCCCGATTGTTAGTTCTAATAAGAAATTGTTATTCTTAAAGATATACTACATTAATTTTTAGTTTTTTAGTATGTGTCCTAGTTTTGGTCAGACATTCTTTAATGTTAGCATTAAGAGCTTATTGTGGTAACATGCTCCAAAGGTGGCACGAGGGAGATATTATGGATCAAAATGCTTTAAACACGTGAAGCTTTCTCACGATGTTTTCCTTTCAAAACTCAAGAGTTTTTCGCCTTGATTTTTTAAAATCCTTTTTCGTTTCAATAAAGCTTTCTGTTAACTGTAACTCGGTCTGGAATAATAGCTGAATTTGTTATATTGTACTCATATCACTGTGTAAAGTAGCCGTATTAATTAAACTAGACCATTAATTAAGTAATCAGTGTGGAATAACATTAATAATAATAGTAACCAGTTAACATACAATATTAGTCGATTTAATCTGCTGTTTGCTACAGCTGGTTCGAAATATATGGTGATATATATTGAATTTATATATCAATTAAATGATAAAAGACTGACTATACTTTTCATTTACTTTTGAAAAATAAAAGCATAATATATTAATAAAACTAAATACTTGTTGTATGCAAAGCGTTCGTGACGGCTACAAATGAATGGTGTTGCAAGCGATAATAGGTTACAGCAACCGTTACCATCACGTGGCTTGTATGCTTTTGCCAACTCAATAATATAAAAAAATTGGGTGGCGTGCATGGTGGCATATCTGAATTTAAAACCGGATCCAAGGATTGAACTTAGTGTCTTTTTGAAACAATAAGTAATGAATAACAAGAAGAATAGATGGCAGATGTTCATGGGCGGCGGTGATCGCTTAACATCAGGTGAGCCTCCTGCCCGTTTGCCCACTATCACATAAAAAAAAACATAAATACGAGTGTAATTAAGGCTTTTCTCAAAGGTGAAAATAAACCAACCAGTCTTGATTTCGCATTTATTTTAATCAATTGTATTGTATAATTTGTATTTTTATTTAAGAAAAATGTCTGTTTATTCCGGCAAATATATATATATATATATATATATATATATATATATATATATATATATATATATATATAGATTGTTCGTGAGCTAAATTGGTTCTACGTCAATTAATATATACATACCTACAAGCATGCTGGAAGAAAGCATTCTGGTAATATAAAATGTACCGCTTTATTAATTTTGAAGACTCGGTTCTAATTACGGTTGTGGTCTGCAAAGGTTTTAGGGTGCGGTTATAACATTAATTTCTACGCGATATTAGAATACTTTTACAAGCCTTCATACAATATAAGTTAAATTAAAAAGCTTTATTTATAACGGCTTAAGGCGGTTTGGATGAGGATATCTTATATTTTATAGATATTAGACACCGTTGTGGCGTTGTGGGTAGCGAGTCTGCCTTAAGCCTCGACGGTTGCGGGTTCGATTCCCGCTCGGAGCAGATGTTTGTATTAATCGTACAGGCATGTTTTCCGGTCTGGTTGTGTTTGTCATTGTCATTGTGAATGTTTCCGGACCCCGACACAGGATATAATTATCCTAATGGGGGCCGTTGAGTGTGTAGCGTTTATTTATTATTTATTTATATATCTTGTCTTCGGTCAGATTACGTACTTGTATTTTTATTTCAAAACAATATTAGCAATGCTTTTTCAAGGGATTACTTTATCATTACTATATTCCTATATTTTGCTTTTTCAAGGCATTACTTTATCATTGCTATATTCCTTTTGCCCCTCTAAATAAGCTCGTAGCGTGCGCTAGGACAAGCCCAAGGGGGGCCTTCTACCATTGAGCTATTGAAGCTGTAAAATTTGCCTGAAACTATTACACGGAAATGTGCAATTGATTTGTAGATGTCGCCTAGGACCACTTGCCTTTATCGGGTGATGATGTGTCAGGGAAAATGGACCCGATTTTACTGAATCCAAGGGTTTTTTACTATTAATCTTCAATTTGAACTGCACTATTTTCACTAATGGTATTTCGAATCCATTTTTAAGATTTGCTTTTACACATTGTACAAATTTGACTACACACGTACAATACGTACATAGACCTTCAGTTTTAACTGTACAGTTCTGTTAAGATAAAGTTGTCAGTAGCCCGAATTATATACCTTTTGAAGATATAGCTCATGGTCCTACTAGCCTTGATAGGTTTAACTGGCAAGAGGGTTCGAGTATGGACATCTGGACGTGTAAAAGCAATTGCCCTGGGTGTCAAAGTTGATTCCGTTCGTAGGTGTCCTACGGGGAAGGACTAAGATGGAATTCGTAAGAAATGGGCTACGCGGCCATTCCTATCTGTTAGATTGAACATGAAAAACAACACTAAAAGTATATTAATTTGTTAAATATTCATTTAACATAATATATTTAACGCTTACTGTGTACTATTATACGCTGTGCCTTATTTAGAAACATTAAAGCTTTACGAGTCTGGCTGTATGCAAATTTGATTCACGTTTCACATTAGGGTTCAGTGCTCACTTGATTTAACCATATCAGTATTCAAAGTAACAATATTTATCAAGTATGCTCATACCGTTTATAAGGTTTCCGGGGACCTTGGTCAGTTTTAATTATGAAAAACAAGTGAAAATTGTTTTTGTTGGAAGGATGTTTTTCATATGCAACTAAACGATGAATTTGCTTATAGTAGTATATATATACACAATACGTAGTTTTATCTGTAATTGTTCGCCTAAAAACATAGATTCACGCTTCTTGTTTTAAATATGTCGGCATTCCATGCAAAATTTCAACACCGTTTTCACCCCCTTAACGGTTGAATTTCGAAAAACGATTTCGTAGTGCTCGTTTACATTATAAAAAACAACACCTGTGAAAAAAAAGTCAGCGTTTAGATACAAGGATTATTTTTGAAAGTTTTCGTATTAAACAAAATATTCTATGTCGTTGCGTTTAAGTTATGTATATTAAAATGTAACGATCTGCGGATGTAATTCAAGTTTCATTTAGTTTTATTCAAAATGGTCAAAGTCAATACTCATGAAAGCAATATTACTTTCTTGTATATTCTTTCTTGTATTTCTTCATATACTAATAGTTTTCCCCTTTCGTAGCAATACAATTCAAAAGAAAACTAAGTTAAGCGTTTTCTTTAAAACAATAATTAGAAACGTAATTTTTTACTTTGCTGCACTGTATGTTGGGGGATGAACATAATAATGAATATGTTTTCGATTTAATTTAATTCGTCGTAAAGACATAGAAATTAAGCATTTGGGAACTCGGTGCTTGTTGCACTTAGTCTCTTGGGCTTGTAACTTTTCTAATTATTCCGCATCCATTAAGATCTTTCTCACTTGTGTAGTAATTGATTTGAATTCTACTAGTATAATCAATGAGAATGTTTGGATGTTTGGATTGTAGGATGTTTGTTAGTCAATCACGCATAAACGGCTTAACGGATTGGGTAGAAACTTAGTATACAGATGGCTTATTCGACATGTCAATCGAGATAATTAACACTTAAAATACTTTACTAGAGAATGTATTCAATTGAAATTCTGTATATACTTTTTTATGTAAGAGGGCAAAACGGGCAAGTGGCCCACCCGATGTTCAGCGATCACCGTCACCCATGAACATCTGCAACCAAGGAGGCATGCAGGTGCGTTGCTTTAAGAAAAGAATAGGCTCTTTTCTTGAAGGTTTCCAGGTCACGAAAGATCGCCGGCGAAAGTTGGTTTCACAAAATGAAGAAGAAAATGTCTTCTTAAAATAGAACAGGATAATAAATGTTTCATATAGAAACTTCTATACTTAAATGATCCATTTCTCTCTCAGGCGCCAATTCTAAGGTCACAGCGGACAAAGTCGGGTGCGGATGCTATTGCGTAATAACACATCACCCGGCCAATTATTCGAAACGTCTTGTTGTTGCGGTCGACCGATGCTCGAATACACCCCAATGCATTTGCTATCAAACAGTTGTGGTCGGACTTTGAGTAAATGTAAAATCGAATTTATTGCATCAATAAGTATTGATATATAGTTTAATAATTGATTAATTGTGTTTTAATATAACATTAAGGTAATAAGTTTTTACAAAGAAGTAGGGTTATAACTTATTTCGTAAGAACTTTTAATGTAATTAAATAAATATAATTTATTTACCAATAAGCAATTATTTTGAGGTATTAAAAAGAAATATGTATTCGCATTTAAAATTGTGAAAGGCTTTTTTATTAGATTATTTGGTGAAATTAACTAATGTTTATTTTTTCATATTTTTACTACAATTTTTCAATAACAATTTCGCTCCTGTAGTTAGTTACCCTTAGGTACCTAGTTGTAATGACGGCCAAGGGTCTAAATTTTTTTCTATAAGATACGTCTAAGTCAGGATTTTTTAATAATCCCACAGGTACTAACAATTTTAGGGGATAAAAATTTTCATTGAGTTAATCCAAGTAATAAAGTATCCGTGTGCCTTTCATCTATATTGGTTCAGAAGATTTTGCAAGAGTCTTATTACCAAAATTCTTGCTTATGCGACTTTAACTACCGTATTTTTCTGGTGTAATTTTTTGTTATACTATTTAGAGGAAACGTAACATTTGTTCAACGGCTAGGGTGACTGTTAGCGCTGACTAGGTTGAGATCTGCATTGCCTAGCACAAGCTACACGCTAATTTGGGCTGTATAATTACAAACGATATAGAATATGATATCAAAAATAATATAGTTTTGAAAATATTATACATCGTACTAGAATCTGCCCGCAGTTACGCCAGCGCGAATATCGTTTGGTAATGAGAACCTTTATTACAAAACAACTAAGTAGTTCCGGCTACAAACTTTTATTTTTTAAAGTATTAAAATGGATATAGTATGTTATTCTTAAGTGATAGACATATGCCATCGTGGACTTTTCTGCAGACCAATATTTTTTATTTTATTTTATTTTATTTTTATTCGGGAAACATGCAATATTAAGGCACTTTTACAATAAAACATGAAAAATGGTACATACACCAATTAAGTTTCCACTGACATCTTTCACATGTGACGAGCAGTAACAATTACAGAAAATGATGAAAAAACTGTTTTTTTCAAAGAATATTAGCAATGCTTTTTACAAGACATTACTAATATTCTTATTGCCCCTCCAAATAAGCTCGAAGCTTGCTCTAGGAGTGGGTACGACAATAGCCCAATGGGGTCAGGATCGAACCCTCGACTCTCGCGTTAACGGAGTGAAGTCGGCCCTTCTACCGCTGAGCTATTGAGGCTTCAAAGTTATTACAATACTTTAAAAAACAAATACAAAATGATTATAAGATACACAATTCCACTATACATCATTTTGTTATATCACAAAGGGTTTCGGCGGCGTTATCGTTGAAAGCTCCCAGACGGCTTATTTTTTCCGACAAAAACATGACAAATTGTATACTAAAAACCTATCTCAAGAACCACCTAATCCACTGGTGAAAACAGCATGAAAATTGGTGCAGTAGTTTTACAGTTTATCGCGAACAGACACACAGACGCGGCGGAGAACTTGTTTAATAATAGGTAGTGATATCATTATATATATATATATATCTAAATAGTTTTATTTACTATGATCGTAGAACGAAATTGAGTGTTATATTGTTGTAAATATTGTCATTTCGTTCACATACTGAAGCGTTGTTTATTCATACGTAATTAAGCCCATTTGTTCACACAATTGATTACCTTCTGCTCGGTACCTGATTGCTCACACTTCAATGATTCCCGTAATTACAATAGATCTGTTGTTAAAATTTATCTTAACAATATTTTAATTAAGAAATGTCTTTAGAATTAACATATTGTTTATTAACGCATCGTTTAAACTCAAAATAAATTCAAGTGGATTTTTAAACAATATTGGCAATGCTTTTTCAAGGTATTACTAATAAACGCTGCACACTCAACGGCCCCCATCAGGACAGTGATATCCTGTGTCGGGGGTCCGGAAACATATACAAAGACAAGGACAAATACACCCAGACCTGTAAATATAAAATTATTGTACCAGCAAACATTTATCGTCCTAACCCATGATGTAGAATTTGCTAAAGAGCACCAGCTATTCTTTAGATATTTTGTCTTTATAGAAGAGCCTGTTTATAGTATATGTCGCATACCAGAAGTGAGGTTATTTAAAATAAATATGGAGAACCGCTGAACCTATGTAAGTCATCGGTTCTGCTATGCTTTTAAACACAATAATAGCAATACGCTGCGTATCACATTTTGATTTTAATTATTATGAGATTAAGTAAGGTAATTTGATACTAAATTCACACATATTTAAACAAGAAGATTTTAGGAATGAAAAGCAAGTAAATTAATATTACAATTTTTAATAAAAGTGCCATACAGACTACTTACAGAGTTTCTGGTCGAGAGGCAGGAGCAAAAGTGATTTCACAACACAAATCATTTGCTTTATATAGCGTTCAACTTAAGTTAATGTTACAACATATTTTAAAACAATATTTCAAAATTGCTTCGATTTTTAATAATTTTTCGAAAATACAATTAAAGGCTGCCAGGATCAAATTTTAATCTAAATTCTTTTTAATTCTTAAATAAATGGCTTTTATTACAAATGTCAATGAAGTAAATTCACAATAAGAATTTACGTAATAATTTTATGACTTATCTATGCTTATTTCATTAAGTGATGAATCGGCGCGGCGACATATATAATAGCAAGTCTATGTGGCTAATTCATTTCTTTTTCTTTTCAGGTCGTCAGAAAGCGCCGGTTCTTCTTTATTCGCGGGGGTAAATAAGAATGAGTTTCAATGTTTAGAAAGGGACACAAAACGCGTTACATCCGCGTTATCCTGAAGGCAGGAGCGTGGAAACGAGTGCCGATGAAGTTGCTCAAGTGGGGGAGAAAGATGCCTTCCACTAAACAATACGATCTGGTACCGAATGATGAGTACGATACAAGGATACCACTCCATCCAGACGAAGCGTTTCAATATGGTATCACTTTCCACGCCAAGGTAAGTGCATTATTTTGATTTCCGAAAGTAAAGATTTTCTTATTTCGTAAGGCAATACCTATATTATATTATAGCGAAATCATAATAATGATTACGATAGTACTTTAAAAAATAGAGAACAGAACAAGAATTTAAGTATGTATATTTAAAACGCTTAAAAATACTTAATGCGGTCTCATTACATATTTTTAATTTAATATTTGAATTTTCACTATTTCGTTTTGAATAATAATTACTTTTGTGTTGCGAGTAAACGTCAAAAGACAGACAGTTTATTTTGGAAAATATTTTTAATTTACAATTTAGGGTCTGGTATCAAGAATTCGTCAACTTAATGCAAGGATTTAGAGAGGGACAATATTTTTGGGGTTTCAAAATAAACAAACAATATTTACTCGGTTCTTTTGAACAAAAATTATTCAATTAAAAAAAAAATCGTATGAGTATTTAGCGTTGTTTCTAGAGTATGTGTATATTGATATTATTTTTTGAGTTGACGACTTCGTTTGATATAAATGTTTACCTCCCCATTGGATTTTCGGAATATATTTATAAACACTCTGACCAATTTTTGTATTTTTAAATTCTAAAAAAACGAACATTAACACTTGACAAATTAAATAATTGTCAAGGAATTAGTTGGCAAAATGACGTCCGTCGGTCGACGGTGAATAACCGCCAAATAAACTTAGACGTAACTACGCTAATGGCTTAACGTAATCTTTTAAAGAGGTTATCTTAAATAATAGGCAAAAAAACCATGTTTCACAAATTTTTTCTTTCATACAACGAATGAAAGTAATCTTTAACTGTTTTTGTAAATATGACTAAGTATAAAGATCGCCAATTACTTATTCAGAGACATTATACTAGTCAATGAAATTAATTAAAGTTTTGCTGAAGTAATAGGTACTTATGCCGATAAAATTAAAATTTTATGTCAGTACTGACCGACGGCTTTTAGTATTGAAACTTCGAAACACTGGTGCTTGTGGTTACTTAAATGAGGTTAGTATTAAAGTTCTGTTAGGAAACTCCACGAAACTGCTTCTCCGATGTCTCTTAATTAAATAAAGTAATAAAGCGATAAAAGTTACATTATTTTACATAATAATGAAATCAAGGAATGATTTTTAATTAAAAAAAAAAAACATAATCAAACGAGAGACGACTGTAAGGTTTTTATTAATAATCAAATAGCTGTAATACATGTTATATGGCTCTATTTATGCTATCCTTTTTATAGTGTCCCGAAAGAGTGGTGTCTTCTAACTTTTCCTAACTACACGTACAGATAATTACGATGTCCAATTGGCTCGATTTGTAGAGCGGTTTTAAAGTAACGTTTTATACCAGCTTGTAGCCTCGTTTGTAGAAGCGCGTTTAGGTGCGTATGGACCCTTCTTTTGCCAGACGCATAACTTGGGCGGGAAATAACGCGTTTATTAGCTCGTATAATTGAGACCTGAGAAAAACGCCTAAAATTGCAGCTGATACTCAATACAACTGGTTCGAGTTCTTATTTTGTCGGAATAAGCCCGTTTATGTGCGTTCGTCTTTTTGCAGCGCGGAATGAATCGCGCTTGTAACGTGTGCTGAAAAACGCCCTTTTTACCCGACTGCCGGAGGGTAATGTTTTTCGAGCGTATGTATGTATGTCTATTTCTTTGTGACGTGAAGCTGATTAATCAATTTGTAAATTGATGATGGAGTGTAAAGGGATATGCTTAAATTACAGAAAATATAATTATTATGTTTTATTTCAATGCTTGTCCCCGTCTGCAGTACCTTTACTAATATTAAAGAAATGTTTATATTATAGTAGTCATTATAGAGCTTGTTTTTAGCTTTTTAGGTGTTATTATTAATGCAGTTGGGTTTTTTGTTTCATTTAATAATTTATTTTATTCGCTATATAACACATATATAACACGTATTTTTACTCTAAATATACGTCAAGTATAGTAATTTTTTGGCCTTTATAATCTCTTTGATTCGAGCCTATTTTGACAGGTTATTGGTTTTTACGCAGAGCATTTGTCATTTAATAGAAATTATCTAACAACATTTTATCGATCAATGGATATATTTGATTTTGCATTGATGTTTGCACGACCAATACAAATATCCATCTCGAGCTTGAATCAAAGTCGCGTCCAAAATTGAAGACAAACTCGCTATTATTATGCTAGATAGTCCTATTCACAAGCAATTTACAATTGTCATTGTAGCAATAGTACATTCATAAAAATCTATTGTTTAAATTAATAAGGATATGTCATTGAACGTATTAAGCTCCAAATAGAATAACTTACAATATGTTCAAATAATGTTATGTAAATAGTGGACGTGTTCAGAAAAACTATCCCGTTTTTTTATCATCTTTGATAAAATTACGTATTAAGTTTATTGTCATTTCATAGGGAGCGCCTGATGGTGAGGTTTGCTAGTGATACTTGAAGTGCCACATGAGCATTGCCAACCAAAAAGATAGGAGGGAAGGGATGAGAAGGGAAAAAAGTGTGCAGAGGGCATACGAGATTGGGCCTCCAGCGCTCTCATTCTTCGCACAAAACGCAAAGTACGATATTTGTATTGATCTTATGATCAGTCTGAGCGTTTGTCCTTGTCTTCACACCGTGCCTCGGAGAGCACGTTAAGCTGACGGTCCTGGTTGTAATCATAACACCTGATAATAATCGTTAAGACTTGATAAGTAATTTGCTCTTATCCAATGAGTTACTAGTTCACCCTTTGGGTTGCGTAGGTCAGATGGCAATCGCTCTGTGTAAAAACTAGTATGTGAAATCTGTATAATGGTAATAAGCAGACCCTAGGCAAAATTCTTTCCTTAAAGGTCGGCAACGCCCCTGCATGCCTTCTGGTGTTGCAGATGTTCATGGGCGGCGGTAATCGCTTAACATCAGGTGAGCCTCCTGCCAGTTTCCCCCCTCTCACATAAAAACAACTATCTAAAATACATAATACTGTAGCAATAAATATAAAATAATTGTTGGTTTGTATGATTTTTTGTAAATAATTAAATAAATCTCGGAGGATTCATAAAGTTACGTTTTGATAAACGTTTATGTGTGTATACGTGTTAAGTTAAATACAACGTAGAACGACATCTGAAATTTCAACTTGCTATTTACAGATGCTAATTAGAACTGTTTAACAACATTTAGTTAACCATATAGTGACCTGGGGATCGATTCTGCTAATTAACAAACGCTTCCAATGGAGTTTCGATTGAGTTTCAAAAGTAAGTTCGATTGAGTGTCTAAACCATTTGTTATAAAACTAATTTTAAATTTCGTTTTAATCGAATCGCAATTGTTTTGGTTGTTATTGTGTTGCTCTTATTTTGTTTAAATTACGACCTGCGAAATTACCATGAACTTTATTAAAAAAATTATTACGATCCAATTCAATTGTGACATTAAATCGATTCAGATTTTATGCAAGCATGACTTATAAATATATATGTCAATATAAGGAAAAAACGATGTAGCTCGTAGTAGATTTCGTGGGGCTTCCCCAGTAAATATTAAAAGCTTTTTTTTCTATAGGTTCTATATTCTTATAGAAGCTATAATTATTGGCTTTCCTTTAACATATAGCGAGCCCTAATTCATTAAAGCCTACGTTTTGTATCCACTAGCCTCAAAATTCAAGTTTTAACAACCAAAGTTAAAAATATGGCTAAGCTGTGCCGCAGCGGTAGCAAACCTGTGTCGTCATTAGATTATTAAATTGATTGTTAAAAACAAAACTATATTAATTTTTATGTAAATATTAAATAAATTTTCATTATTACAGTGTTTTGTAGGGCGGGGCCGGTGGGTAAAGGATAAAAACCTTTTTTAAGCGAGGTCGAGAAAGCCTCGGGGACCTATAAATTCTATCAGATACCTAACTAAAGCTTAACATACTATATTACACTATCCTTAAAGGAGTTAGTGTAAGAATAATCAAATAGTCATTTAAAATCATCTCGGTTCCTTTTTTCAACAAAAAATCTTTACTAGACATAAATAGTATTTTGTATTTCTTGTTCACGCTTATTTTAGTTTACCTCGAGATCAATTTACTTTTTTAATAGAGAGTAGAAAAACGATAATGAAAAGTACAGATGAACTCGGGCCTCCAACGCTTATGGTCATTCATTCAAAAGAAATAGTATGGCTTTCTATATCATAATAATAAGAAAGGAATAAAACTACTAGTTTTCACGTAGACATTCTCTGACAGAATAACGGATAAACGGACCTAGTCGAGTAATTCGTAGCGAAAATGTAGAACATACGCACCACTTCTAGCACTACTATCGATCGATCATCAATCAACTGTTGAGTGGTTTGTTCGCTCGTAGAATTAAACGCCAATCAACGATTTGCTGAAGCCGAGGGCCAGTGGATAGAAAGTATAAACTTTAAGGTTGAATGTTCAAATCCGGGCAAGCACCGCTGACTTTTTAAGTGCTTAATTTTTGTTTCAATTTCACGTCGTGCTTAACTGTGAAGGAAAACATCGTTAGAAAACCTACATGTCTTGGTAGAAATTTTGAGACACGTATATCTGCCACACCGCAGTGGAGGAGCGTGTGGGTTAGGCTCTAAATTCAATTGATTGGTTCAAATAGTCTCCGTCTAAAATGACTGTGAGATACCGACGGACACACTGACATGACGAAATTATAAGGATTCCGTTTTTGCCATTTGGTTACGGAACTCTAACAATAAAACACGTCCAATCTAAAAAAGAATATATATTAAGACATTATTTAAAATAAAGAACAAACACATACTTGCCTTTTTTGACAAGTCTGTAGTACTACATAAATAGAAATAAGAATTTACTAGGAGTTCGATATATCAACTGCTGTGAAATGAATAGATGTGATTGTATTTTTTTTTTTTTTTATGTTAGAAGTTGGCAAACAAGCATACGGCCCACCTGATGGTAAGTGGCTGCCGCAGCCTATGAGCGCCTGCAGCACCGTTAGTAGGTGCCACTCGCGCGTTGCCAACCTCGAGATATTAGTTCTTAAATCTCGTTCGCCCAGTAATTTCACTAGCGTACAATGCCCTTCAAACCGGAACACAGTAGTGCCTAAGCACTACTATTTGGCGGCAGAATATTGGAGACTGCGGTGGTACCTACCTAGCCGGCCTCTTGCAACAAAAGACCTACCACCAGTGTGACTGATTGCACTGGTGGAATAATCTCTGTTGTGACAGAGGTTATCCCAACAGCGGGCGATGGGGTCGTCACATCCCGACGCCGGAAATTTTTTAACTATTTATTCATTAGAATAAGGTATGGATGGTTTCCAAATTATTCAAGTTGTATAATTTTACGAAGATTTATCTTCTTATCTAGTTCTAGTTAGAATAATGTATCAAATCTCGTATCGTTAGCAAATAAGGGCGGTGTTCAGCAATTTGTTATGACTGTAATAAATTTTATGTTGGGTCGACACGTTTGTCTTTGATGGTTTACAGTTTATACCATCATGATTAATATTGTGATTCTAAGCTCAGCTTCCTTTTAATTTGCATTGTTTCATCTACAATTAGTAATAAAACATGATTGGCTTAACAAAGATAAAATATCACTATCACTACGAGAATTTAGTACTTAAGAAAGGCTTGCAAAAACTGAAGAATAGAATTCAAGGTAGGTTTGTTTACGTCTTTACTACAATCTGAATGAAATCAATGCGATTCGAGGGCTACATTTTATTGTATTATAATTTCTTCAAAAGAAAAGAAAATAAATTCATACATTCCGGTTCATTTTTATAAGGTTTGAACCGAAAGACGATATGTGTATATGTAATGTATATATATATATATATATATGTATCAGTTAAGCATCTCTGCTCTTTTTCGGGATTATTTTACCTTTGTTCTCTCTTTAATACTAAAGCTACCGATATACATTCCTTAATTTGTCCTACTATAGTCCATTTAGTCATATGGAATGAATATTCAAAAGGTATATACGTTCATTACGTAACATTAGGTTCGTCTCCGTTATTTGGCACAGTCAAAGCTAGGGCTAGCAAAGGGCAAAGAGCAAAACACATCAAATCTTTGAAATCCTAATAAAAGCGAAATTAAAATTTTTAATTTATTTTTAAGTGAGAGGGGGCTAACGGTTTCAAATGATTAGAAACACTAACTGTGTTATAAGTATTTTATTTTGACAATTTTAAGCCTTTTATACCTATACATAAAAAATTAAACAAACAGAAACTTCATAGAAGCAGTCGTCGTTCACCGAAAGAATCATCTGCGATAGTATAAGCATTGTGCGAATGGTTCTTTGTAGTCATCTTATTGTGTGTTGAGATGAATGGAGTATTCATGGAGAGTGCAGTCAATTTGAGGTTCCATTCATGCAATAGCCAATTTTTCCGTCAAAAGATGGAATACAATAGATCTGTAGCATAACGGTTTGATAAATATTGGAGCTCTCTATATTTTCTCATCAAATATAAGCTTTCAAATTGTAAATTAAATACAATGTAAATTTCCAAAATACAACGGTGTATTTACACATGTTGTTACGGTGTAACAATAACAATTTATTCGTTCAATACGTAAACATTGCAACCTGTGAGTATATAATGGTATAACAGAAAGGATTATTTTTTCATTATGGCATGGTTCATGCAGTTGTTATTTTGAATTGTAGACAATAAAAGCCGTGCCTCTACGATTTTTAAAGTTCTAGAGCTAAATAGTAAAAACATCCTATCTTTCTATATGTCTATATATCATAATCAAGTTTAATCGGAAACTATTAGCTTGTATATACTATAATTGGACGCAAATAAGCAATACCATGTCAACCAACACGAATGTCATTTCGAGAAAAAGGCGTTTGAAAATTTTGAACAATTTGCTTTATATGTTTTTTTTATGTATTGGTCAAGTTTTTGGCAATTTCAAGATGTGTGTAAGTTATTTTACATATTTTCACATAAAATAAGTATACAAACTGCATATTTCGTATATAATATAACCCAAAACGCTTAAAATAATACATAAATTGCATGATTAAAAATGGCTTTTTTAAAAGTTTTAAAGCTTAAAACCCTACAAATATTAAAGAAAAATGGTCTTCAGCCATTTACCAACACTTTTGCATATATAACTCAGTTTTTTCAATTTTGTGGGTTAACATGGTATTGCTTATTTGCGTCCAATTATGGTCTTGACAAGTTGATGACTATGAACCACAGACCATCATGCAAAGGGTGGAAGTGAAAATAAAATAGGAGCCATGATTAAATAAGCTTCCCAAGTGTATAGGCTCTTTGATTTTAAGTTTGTTGATGTCAAGGAGGTTTTACTTTATTACGAAGTTTGGATAGCGGAGCTAAATGGTAAAATCGGAACTCCTATTATCCGTTCGCCTGTCTGATTTTCACAACCATTTTATTAGGAGATTAAATATTTAAATTTGAAAAAAAGGTTGCATTGTTTTAACCGCTGTAAAGTATTCTTTTAAAGTTATAATAAAATATAAAAATACAGTGTACGTAAGCGTGAGACATTTTTTTTTTTGTTGAACACTAACTTACAATATGGACTCAGTCATATTACTCATAAATGTGGAATAAAACACATATGTGAAATATGCAAATTATATTACGAGTATGTACTACTTGTTTAATAAGAAATGCATGTACGATACTGCACTCGATATCAAAGTGTATCGAATGTATAATTTAATTGTCTAATGGGTCTATATGTCCAATATGCCATCAGTCCTACAATTCAGTAACACTAGACATACATTACTGGCTTATATTCTGAAGTAATATGATGACATAATAATAGGGTAGATTGTTTTTATAGAACACGCCGCCTTAAAATTATTTGTTTAGTAGTTAAAATAAAATAGGCTTAGAGCATTGTTCTTTCTCGCATGGACTGTATACCCTGAGGCTATTAGCATAAAGAGAGTATTCCTATTGTTGCGTTTCGTTTGATGGATGCTCTTTTTAGTATTCTATTTAACACGCTTTTGTACGGCTGACTTTTCACACATATGTGAGTTACCAGCATCGCTTAGCCATCTGGGAGTCACAGCAGTCTTGTTTGATCTTGTTACATAAAAGATATTGACCTTAAATATTGCTCTTACTGGAGCCGTATGTTTTAAATAATATTATTTTATAATTATGTGCTTAATACTTGCTTGATTATATTGAAAAATATTTTTTTTTATTTTAATAGTCTAACGACTTTTTTAATAATATGAACTCTTTATATTAAATTTACTTAATAATTTATAGTTCTATAGAACGAGACGACGTTGTGGCGCAGAGGTAGCGAACCTACCTTGAACGCCACAGGTCGCGGGTTCGATTCCCGCTCGGAGCATAATATGTTTGTAATGTCCATACAAGCATATTTTCCGGTCTGGGTATATTTGTCCTTGTCATTGTGACTGTTTCTGGACTCATGGGGGCCGTTGAGTGTGCAGCGTTTAATTCAAAACCTACTGGTAAAATATGCGGTAAAGAGCTCTCGTTAATGTAATACTTACAGGATTTTCTACATTATCTAGTTATGTTCTAAGCATACTCACATTATGTAATTTGTATTTTGCCTTCTGAGAATACGTAACATAATTCCATAAAAGCTTTACACGATAGGCATGAATACTATCCATTGGGAGTACCATCAAATTCGTGTCTTGTGATCTCGTCTTCTAGTATGCTATTAAAGTTGTGGCGCCTCGTAAATCTTTGTTAAGTGCAGATGTGATAAGATGATCAATGAAAAAACAAGAATGAAAAATTATGCTTAAGGACCAAGTTTCACTATCACTCATACGCTTACAAAAATACTTACGATGACACAAACCAGGCAGGTTAAATAAAACGTGACACAAACAAAAAAATACGATTATGCCATAAATGTAATTTCGATATAAATCCCTGAAATTCTACCCCATTGAAACGAAAACCTTTTCAAAGATTTTCCCGCTGCAAAATTCAATTTTGAATCTTAAATCCCGGCAAGGATAGCTCATTTAATTTGAATCAAAGCCGCAACATTTTTGACAAATAATTGCAAAGGTTTTTAAGAAAAACTATTTTCTGGAGTGATTTAATTTGAATTACGTTTTCACTGACTTTATTTATTCACGTATTTGGGAGACAACAATTGTTCAAGTCACGTTTCGAAGCCTAAAAGGTCTGATTCTGTGTGTCTGAAAACTTTTGAATTGTTTAACAAGTTGTGGTCGACTGTTTGTGAAACAAATAATATTGCTGTTTCATGAAGCAATGACTAGATTTAACTGCTGCTGCTGGCGTCACACCAAGTTCTTTTAATCTCGATAAAATTAGGTACTGAGATATTTTGTATCTTGAGGACTATATGTGGTACTATTTATTTTAATTTTACACTAACAGAATATATCTTATATTCTAATTCCAAACAACAGGAAGTTTTTTTATATCATGACGGCTGGCAAACAAGCATACGATGCGCCTGATGTTAAGTAGTCTCCACAACCCATGAATGCGCGCGATACTTGAAGTATCAAATGCGTGTTGCCCAAAAGATAGGAGAGAAGGGATGAGAAGGGAAAACAGGAAGAGAACTGAGGTAGTGGGAAATTAGGCCTCCGGCGCTCTCACTCGTCGCACTAAACAGAACAGTACCTACTGAGACTGTTACTTTACGACGATTTCCTCGAGCCGGCCCATTTCGGCTGGGACATGCATGGCTCCTACAAACGACTGACATGACTTTGACGACATTGTAGTGCAGTGGCAGTGAACCTGAATTAAACGCCATAGGTAATGTGTTCGATTCCCGCTCAGAGTAGATGTTTGTACTGGACCATACAGGCATGTGTTCCGGTCTGGATGTGTTTGTCCTTGTCAATGTTTATGTTTCCAGACCCCCGACACAGGATATCACTATCCTAATGGGGGCCGTTGAGTGTGTATCGTTTATTTATATTATTTACTAACGAGATGCGAGAAGCAATCAAAATTTTCAATATCATACACATCACCAGTATATAGTGCGTTGTTTGTAACACCTCGGGATGATTGGATTCTGAGTAACAAATGATGCTATCTGTCCACTTGAGCTGAAGTCCGATATTCACATAGTGATCGTATTAGGGCTGCCTCTATTTAAAAAAATATAACATGCCTCTTATTACTTATTTTAATTTTAACTATATTATGATTTTTTTAATGTTATATTCTAATTAGAGGATTTCTTTATCCTTGAGTTAGCCAAGCTTCCAAAGTAACAAACCTCAACCTTACTAACACTAAAAACCGTATTGTAAAGAGGTTTTTCGTGATGCCAAAAACAGGTAGAGATACAAAACTTCTGAAAGTATTTATTTTTAGGAGACTGTTAAATGTGGTTGAAATAAAACTTTACGACAACCCTTGCGCTAGTTCAATTGATGTATTACACTCTGTTATTCTCTACCTAGGGACAAAGAAAATTGAGCCTGATTGATATAAGGATATTTTTTATACGGAGAGTAGTAGTAACTTCGTTATTAATGCCATTTCTAAAGAGTAATATGATACCACGGGAGAATTTTATGTTACAAATATAAAAATACGACATAAGTTAGAAATTTCACTGACAAGGTGACATAAAAAAGGCCTTGCCGCCAATGGACGCAATCGCGCGCTTCCTTGACCATAAATTTATATCAAATGAATGGCTAGATTCAAATTTGGAAAAAAATATACGCGGGCAAACAAGTCCACACACACAATACATGTTTACGGTTGATGTCTCTTAAAATATAATCCCATGATGTCTCTAAGATCGGGTATCGGAATTTAGGTGTTAGATTAATAGTAAAATCGTAAAAAAATTCCACTGTATTGAAATATTCCGCACGTCTTTTTGTGCTAACTTAAGTGGCTATGTCTTACGAACAAACAGACATGACACTATTAAAACACGGTGAAGCTTATGTTATGTAGAATGTCCGATTGTGACATAAAAACAATCCTATGGCAGATCTTATATAACGAAACTAAATTTGTATTGTATATAATAGAAGCGTAGGAAAGGAAACAGGTACTTTATCAATCTACAGAGTGGTTCCCACGATATGTGTCCCGCGTTGCCCATTTTATTCAGCACTCCAATTTTAAATTACGTTATACCATCAGCCTTTAAGAAGTATCGCCTTTAGAAATAAATATACGTACATATTATTTTTGTCATAAGCAATTCGAAAAAAAAATTGGCAGCGCATAGTAAATTTAATTACCGGTTATGATGTCGTAATTGGACTCGGTGGTTTTATTTGCGGTCAGTTGTGAACCCGGGCTTATCGAAATAATAAGGATTCAATGTCATGGAGTATTTGTGAAAATGGGCAAGGTGTGACGTTGTGGATATTAGCGTGCACCATCACATACAAAATATTTTGCTATGATGTCAATATAACATTTACCATTTCTTTAAAAATTACCTTTAATAACACATCGATGTCTGGCAATCCACAACAGCGTGACTTAGAAAACAGTTTGGAATCAGATTTCTCCAGTGGTGGTCTTTTCGAATCCATACGACTTGGGAAACTTCAAGAGAAGCGCCTATTCCTTCCTAAAAGGTCGGCAACACACCTGTATGCCCTTCGGTGTTGCGGTTCATGGTCGGTGGTAATCCCTTAACTGAACCTCTTGCCCGTTGGCCCCCTAATATAAAAATCTTCGGATATCGCTTCATAGAGTTTGTTATAAATATGAGTAAAAGGCACAGGTCTTAATAAATGCAGCGAGTGTATGTACTTAGCGTGCCAATAGGGATAGCAATGCTCTTTCTTTATTATAGTTCTATTTAGTCCACTTTACCGCTGTCGATATCACGTCATACGAAATTTAAAATCCTTCAGAATGAGATTGCCATAAAAAATCTAGGATAAGTAGTAAACTCTTTTCAAACAAGACAGAGTAGGATACAAAATAATATCTTGAACGTAATAAAACAATTCGTTAATTGAATTAGCAGATCACGTTTAAACATTTTCTATTTATTATTTAGCCCCTTATACATCTAATTCAGTGGAAGCTATGTTATGAGCTATAAACTTTATCAATATGGTATTTACGACACATAAACGCAAGTGATTCTAAGCAGGCGAAATATCTCACATTTACTGTATTTTTATTATAGGCATGTAATATATTAACAGTTTTCATATCGTCGACGTAAACTTATAGCTTTGATCAAGAGTCTTTAAAACGAATATGAATCATTAAGAAAGTTTGTCAGAAGGTTAATTCATCCTGGTATTTTGTTATATTACAATTTCACCTTGCTTGGACCTGAAATTTAAAAAAATCATAAAGTGAAATGTTCTGCATTCTTATTAAGGATAATATTTCAGGGAAAAAGTAGACTAGATTTTTCAACGAGTTTCCCACTTGCCATTCAACATAAACATTGATTAATCGAATCCTATACTGTATGTCGTATAATACACTAGACTAGGATCTGCGTGGTTGATGTTTGTGTCTGCCATGATAATTTTATAAATCAGTGCGTTGCCTCAGAAAACGACCTTCCATGATCCCTCGAATAAATGCACTTTGACAGATACGACAGATGTCAAAAGCCGACAGCTTTATTTTATATCACAGACTACAACTTCTTTCGTATATGTTGTAACATGGTATTAAAAATAAATAATTCAAACAAACTCTTACATAATATATTTTAATTAATATATTCTTAAGGAATTACAGACTACCACACATACATACATTCATTAATTGAATATTGTTGGGTGAGGCCTAAAAAGCTGTTGATCCCGGTTGTCAGCAGTTTGGAAAGTAGCTCTTTTTCTGGTTTCGGTTGTTATAATATTTATCTGAGATTTCTTTGCAGGCAATTCAATTTAATCTACTGAAGTTTTAGTTCAGACTTAAAGCAGAAGCAGAAGTTAGCTCTTAACAATCTCTTTGTGTGAAATAGTTAACTATTAAATTAAGATTATGTTAATAAAGCAGACCCTTGCTAAAATGTCATACAATACTTGTAAGAGGGACCATTGCGGTTTAGTTATTTGTTTAGTGCTATACAAGCTCTGAACAATATAATGAATCTAGCATGACAAAGTCCCTAAATATATTCAGTGTTTTAGCCAAGTTTATTTAAGAAGGGTTGAAAGAGAAATTTCAATATTGTTATAGGTCACGTTACTCCTTTAAAAAATGTAAATTTACCGTTTTCAACCCGCTATAAAAGACAGATTCGCCTTTCTTCTTTTGTGTGAAAATTTAAAACCACTATTGGAAAACAATTTTGCGAGGGTATTTTACTCCAAGATGGAACCACGTATAATCTTAGGTTTTATCAAATAAGTACCTTGCTCTACTTACGAAAAACATAGCAGTATACTAAAATTTCAATTAGGAATCGACGTGGATATTGGATGAATCTCTTGAACGGCCTAGATAAGAGGCAGATTTCCAGTGAACTTGAGCACTCACAGTGAGTACTTCAACAAAAAGCGTAGTATTTTCACGAAAGTCTTCGATTCTAGTAGTTTCCTATTACTTTTATATTACAAAAAAAGGAAGACTAACTTTTGATATTTGTTGTTACAAATTATTAATAAGGCACTATAATAATTCTATCAAATAAAGTCATAATATATTAGTGGTAAATTTATATTACGAGACATATATGTTTTATTTCTTTGCTTGTGATGTCCTTAAAATATAGATATGAGCTTGTAATGGAAATGTTGAAGGTTGATTGGTCGTGTCGTTCACGAGTCTTGTAGGTGAAATGGCCTCAGGAATGTGGGTAAACTATTCAAAGATCTATACATATCTGGCATTTCATGATAATTTGCGGTATGCGGTGCCTTTATCGATATAACCTTTAGCTATAGAACTGTACCTGCTATGTGTTTGATCTACGCTATGTTTAGAATTCTATATATTTTTTGGAATTTAAGATGAATCTTGTTTCATAAAGAATGAATATGACAATCTTCAATCGAATGAATCGTGCAGGGTAACAGAATATTATGAATGATATGAGTATGTTAAACTGTAAAGTTGGTAGATTCACCTGGTGGTCAAAAATAACTACATACATAAAATTTTGTGATAACGAACAGCATTCGATCTTTAAAAATTTAAAAATCGTTTGGTTTGTAGCTTATATTTTTTTAAATACATATAAGACCAATAACCAAAGTAGAGCTTTGATCTTCTCCTCATAAAATTGCAGCTAAAAATTATGTGCTGTATGCCAATCACAAAATATGGGTGCCATTATCAGTTTCCGAGACGTCTTTGACGGGTTCTTGGGCCGAGTGGCGAAAGTGCTCGATCATAATTCTGTTAGAGTCTAGTGATGTCGGTTTTCGTATTTGCACCATTAAGAAAAAGAATATATTGACTAAGCTGAAAATTTAGTCTTTATCTGAAGAGACTAGTGTTTGAAGATAATACAAGCTGTGCCCGCGGCTTGGATTCGCTTAGCGAACTGTTATGGGCGGCCTGGGAAACTCTTGACACTAGGCTAGGCTAGCCACGAGACATGAGATAAAGTCTTTATTCATTTCATTCCATTATATTATTTTAAGAACTATCATACTGAATATTTCCATACATATTATATAAAAGGTTGAACTCAGTCTTTTTAAAATAGATAAAATAAGTGACTAATGTCTTATATTCATTAACACTCAGTGCATAATGTATTCTTAAATATTTTTGTCATTCTTATACAATTATAACATATTCGCATACCATATGTAATTGCATAAATATTTTCCATTGTTTTACGATAACATTACTATTACCAAAATTATCCCACTAGATATAAATCATAGTCTTATTTCAAGATGATATATGAATAGCGAAAAGTGATATAGTTATACCATTTCTACCAGATTATTTATTTTTGGTTAACTCATAAAAAATTTACGATATTATAAGCTAATATTAACACCAAGCCAATTATATACCATACAAAGATATTCGTTTTGTCTTAAGTCTTCTTTATTTGTGTTATCTTTCTAAATACATATAAAGTAATATTTCCCCAGAAACCAAGATTTTTTGATTAAATGCTTCGAACACATCTCAACTGCTAGGTCTATGTCCTACCTTTTTTAATAAAACTTATATTTATGTCTAAATTCAATATTTCTCCTTAAACATACACCGATATAGAATTTACACATTATAATCAATAAAAACAAGCATTTATTAACTTCAATAATGGGAAAAGTAAGGTTGCAAAAGTAGATTGAAACATGTAATAAAACCTACAATAAATGTGGCAATTTGGTGTTGTCAGTGGCCATTAGGGCAGAATGTTGAAAGAAATCGAAATGAGGAATTACAAAGACTGTGGCAAACTTTGCTCATCATGTAAAAAGTTTTCTTCAAGAGCCTAAGTGAGAAACTGTGACAGCTATCCTTCGATTTATTTTTGTCAAGCGTCGTCTGCTGGTGTGCTTGCGAGGAATATAAATAAAAAAATAAATAAAAACTACAAGCTCAACGGCTCCCATTAGGATAGTGATATCTATTTCTTTTATATTTATTTATCTTATCAATATATAAATGTATTTTTTTATTTTATCATATATAATTATTATATATTATATTATAATTAATTTTAAGCCTTCTCACTGTACACCTCCTCCACCGCTTCTCATGTTCATCTCCTCCATCTAAAGGTTGCCTGGAAGAGATCGCTGACTTAGCGATAAGGCCGCCTTTTGTACATTTTAGAAATTTGTAATTTACTTTTTGTTTATCTTTTTTTCTTTTTTTATGTTACATGTTGGCAAACAAGCATACGGCCCACCTGATGGTAAGTGGCTGCCGCAGCCTATGAGCGCTTGCAGCACCATAAGTAGGTGCCACTCGCGCTTTGCCAACCTCGAGATATTAGTTCTTAAATCTCGTTCGCCCAGTAATTTCACTAGCATACAATGCCCTTCAAACCGGAACACAGTAGTGCCTAAGCACTACTATTTGGCGGCAGAATATTGGACACTGCGGTGGTACCTACCTAGCCGGCCTCTTGCAACAAAAGACCTACCACCAGTGTGACTGATTGCACCGGTGGAATAATCTCTGTTGTGACAGAGGTTATCCCAACAGCGGGCGATGGGGTCGTCACATCCCGACGCCTGAAATATTTAGTATTTAAATTATCTTTGTGGTGTGCAAATAAAGTATATTTATTATTATTAATATTACTACTATCCTGTGTCGGAGTTCCAGTAGCAGACACTAGGACAAGGATAAACATACCCAGACCTAACCACACGCCTTGATGGTCAATACAAACATCTGCTCCGAACGGGAATCGAACCCGCGACCTGTGGTGCTTAAGGCAGGTTCGCTAACGCTTTACCATTACGTCGTCGTCACAATACTTTTAATAATAATTGTTAAGTTTATATCTTGTTTTTATTTAAATACCCTGTTCTTCGGTTAGTGACCAACCTAGTGTCAGAGTTATTCAGGTTGCTAGTATAGGCCTCTGACTTGACTTATCGACTATTTTGAAATTGATAATAGCCGGGACTGACGTTTCTACGTGCCCTCCGGGAGCACGGAGACGCTCAGTTAAAATACCACTATGGGAAAAACCATTTAGTGACTGACCGCGCCTAAAGTTGCTTAACCCACCGATCATTTTCCGATCAGCGAGCCCACTCGGCTATGAGCGTCTCCCTATAATACCCTGTTAATACACAAATCAGTCCATGAAAACCAAACCGAAGGCAATTCTTGTCTATAAATATATGTATAATAATTTATAAGAAATTGACAACTCTATTTGTGTATGAGCTTACATGTAACTTTCCAAAGTTTTTAATTAGTGTTAGGTGAAGTCTCCTTGGGCCAAGAATAGATTGAATAAATGATGAACCTGAACTTAAATCTGAATATTGTCAGTTCTGTTCTTTTAAGCTTTAAAATAGCGTAAAATGAAACCTGTCTACGATGTTAGCTATTTTTGTACTGACACCAATACTATTTATAAAATAGCTTTTAAAATACGCTTATTACTTGACATATACATCTGAAGACCTTAGTGTCGTGCAGTAGCGACCATGCTTTGAGCCTCGGCGGTTGCTGGTTCGATTCCAGCTCGGAGCAGATGTTTGTTATAAATATCTGTTCCCACCGTGCCTCGGCGAACATGTTAAGCTGTCGAACCCGGTTGTTACCATAGCATCCGATAATAATCATTAACTCTTGATAGGTAATTTGCTCTTATCCAATGAGCTACTGGTTCGCGCTTTGGGTTGCAGAGATCAAATGGAAATCACTCTGTGTAAAAACTGACCCGTCAAATACCGGTAATTATGCTAGGAAGAAAAAAAATTACTTGAGATATATAAAAGAACCATTATATATTATAATTATTATTGTACGGTATATTATAAACATATTATGTCACATTACATTTTTTATATTTATATACATATTATATTACATAAATATATTTTATCAAAAAGCAAAATACTGATTCGCATTTTTGCTAAGCCCAAACCACTAAGAAATTTGTACAAAGATACAAATTTGAAATTCGGCGAGTGTGTCAAAACATTGAAAGCGTTGTTTATGAAGGAATTTTAGGGGGCCGAAACTCGAAGGCAAACTTTGTATGGACAGCAATATTTTATTGGTTATATTCAACATATAACATAAAGGATTTCAGACATAAATATAAAATGTGACAAAAAATTACAAATTTTATAACCAACGCCGCGAGCTACGGTCATAGACTTATTGACATCCTAAGCCTATAATCACAATTGTATTTTGTCAATATGATAAAAATGTTATCGTTTCCTTTGACTGTTTAAAATTATGAGAAACAAATAATTATAACAAAATGACGATACTTAAGAATATTCAATAATTATGCAATTATCCATTGGCAGCCGTGAGCGTTCACCATCAAGAGAGCCGTACCCTTATTTGCCAATTTGAAAAAACTCTTTTTACTAGGGTAACAGGCGTAGGCGCCGTCGTAGTTTTTTTCATTTAATTTCTTTGGTTACTTTTTGTATATTTATTCCTACAAGACAAAGAAATATGGAAGGATCTGCTCTCGGAGGAGCCGCAAAGTATTGTTGTAGCTTAGACGCTAAATGAGCAAAAGCCTTGTTATTGAAGCTTTCGTAAATACTTAACTGATTAAATAACCGGCGTTTTTATTATAAATAATAAATAAATAAACGCTACACACTCAACGGCCCCCAGTAGGATAGTCCGGAAGCGTACACAATGACAAGGACAAACACACTCAGACCGGAAAACATGCCTGTATGGTCAATATAAACATCTCTCCGAGCGGGATTCGAAACCGCGACCTGTGGCGCTTAAGGCAGGTTCGCTACCGTTGCGCCACAACGTCGTCATTTTTTTAAAGATTTATGTTGCGTTTTTGTTACTTATTTTATTTGTAAATCCTATAGTTGAATGACAAAAAGCTTAAATCATCGCAAAAGGGGCCATAACGTATTTGCTTAATGTGAAGATTTTTATATTTTTATCCCTACCAAAACTAACTCCTTTTTTTTTTTTTTTTTTTTACTTGGAGAAATGCAGTTACGCACTCGAGCGCCGGGACGGGTGCAATGGCGCAGGAGGTGTGTGGACTCGGAGCCGAGCTCCCCTACCCACTAAAACTCCAAGGTCCCATCTAGCGCCATAGTGGGACGTCGCGGGGTCGCCGAAGCATACAACCGCGACGCCCCGGCGCTTGCCCCGAGGGGCCCACTGGTGGCGGCAACCTACTGCCGCCATACATACATAATAATACATAAAATACATATATACAGATACACACCACCGCGCGCGAACGCGCCAGGCCTTTCGGCCTCCACCTTGGGCGGCACCATACTGCCGCCATATATACATACTAATACATATAATACAATATACGGCGGCGCTTTTGCGCCCCACCGACCGGGACCAAAAGGCCCCGGCAAACCCAACCAAGGGAGCCCTGGGTCCTAGGACTCCCGCCGAGACTAACTTTTTAATGAGGTTGTTTCCCTCTACGACCGACCGTCGTTATTTTTAAAGAGGTTTTCTTCCTCTACCGCCCGACCGGGGCTGAAGGCCCCGGTTAAGAACACCTCCGGTGTCGCAGGAGCCGCTCGCAGTCCATTCTGATAAGCAGAAAAGTACCGGAGCGACCCATACGACACCACCCTCCTAGGCGCGGTCTAGCGTAAAACGCCCCACGCCCGAACCGTCTGACCCTGTTAGCTTCACCGGGCAGTCGAAGGTGCGACCTGCACAATCAACTCCCGGCTACTGAGCCCCCGGCACGACAAGCCCAGGGTACCGCAGAGTTTGACCTCTGCGGTTGGGGGGGACCAAAACTAACTCCTTTATTATTTACTTGGGGAAATGCATTTACGCACCCCCGTGCCGGGACAGATGGTAAAAGTGGCGCGGGGAGTGTGGGACTCGAGGCCATGTGCAATGTCCTTATAGGACCTGGCCCCCATACCCACTAAAACCCCAAGGTCCCATCTAGCGCCATAGTGGGACGTCGCGGGATCACCGTAGCATTCAACCGCGACGCCCCGACGCTTGCCCCGAGGGGCCCTCCTGGGGCGGCAACATAGTGCCGCCATAGATACTTATAATTACACACAAATACTTATATACCAATATATATATCGCCGCGCGCGAACGCGCCAGGCCTTTCGGCCTCCGCCCTGGGCGGCAACATAGTGCCGCCATAAATACATAACATACATACTAATACATATATAAAGATAGAGATATACCCACCCTGGCGCTTACGCGCCTAGGCCTTACGGCCTCCGCCTGGACTGGCTTCGGGAAGTTTATTTTTCAATAAACTCACGAAGCCGGCAATACCCCAAATATATACATATATACACCAATAACCCCCTAGCGCTTTCGCGCTCAGGCCTTGCGGCCTCCGCCAGTGCCGACTTCCCGAGAAGACCCAGGAAGACGGCAAAACCCCAATATATACAAAAATATACATATATACAACTCCGGGGCCTTACGGTTCACCAGCCGACTTCCAGGGCAAGCCCAAGAAGTCGGCAAACCTCCACTATATACATATATACACGCCCGCGTAAACGCGGGTGGGCCTTGCGGGCCCCACCGACCGACTCCCGAGTCTGGTCCGAAGACTCGGGAAGCCGGCAACCCTGTTCGCTTCACCGGGTAGCCGAAGGTGCCTCCTGCACAATCGACTATTACTCCCGGCTACTGAGCCCCCGGCACGACAAGCCCAGGGTACCGCAGAGTTTGACCTCTGCGGTTGGGGGGGACCAAAACTAACTCCTACCACAAGGGGCGTAAAAGAACTTCTTTTAAGAAAAATGTTTTTTTTTTTACAGTATTGAACCAGTAACTCTTGCGTTTCGTGTGCCTGTCTATCGTTAGGCTATTGAGGCTACAAAATATATAGATTAAAAGAATATTACGGAAATTTAAAATTATTAATTGGTTTTTGTTATTAGAAATATTCGAAGCCACCGAGACGCATCCCTCCGGATTAATATTTATGGGTAAATAAACGAAACCTTTACAGAGTTTCCGATTACTTTGATCGGAGATCTATTCATCTTTTTTGTATCCTTAATATAAATATCCGTTCGGCCTCCGAGTGATTAAAACGATCCTTTTGGCCGCAGTTTTATGCCTCATTACACATAGGTATTTAAATAATCAAAAGGAATTTCTAATGAAAATATTATTTTACTATAAATTCTTCGAGAATATAATTTATTAAAATAGCATCTACTTACTTGTAATCTATATACTGGGCTTAAATATGTATAGAGCTTCAGTAATCTTTAATCATTCGGATGTCCTTATGATAGAAGATTTATGATATTTTTCTTCTCGTAAGATCGATTAACAGAATCCTTGAAACCTTTATCAGAATATTTACATTTTTATATTAATATATAATGATGCATATGCCATAAATACATATAATTACTAGCCTCTGCCCGCAGCTTCGCTTGCGTGAATCACGATTTTATTACAAGCTTTGAACCTTCATTTCACTACCTACTTATTTTTGCTAACTCTGTACTTTGTAACGGATTTTGATGCAGTTGTTACCATTAGTTGTACAATTATATGTATATAAAAGTACTCAAAGTCTAAGTAGTAGTAGCTAGTCTATGTATAATGCCATCTGGAATTCGTTTGATTTTTGATCAATTAATTATCACAATGGACAGGTTTTGGTAGACCGAAATAGCTGGAATAAAAAAACGAAGTGTCTGATCCGGTTTTCGGATGGGACATTATAGGTGTAAAAAAGTATTTAACGATGGAGTAGTATTGTATTGTATTGGATGCGGAAGTCTGGTACTCGGTAACGTGTAAATGTACGTTTCACATAAATATTTACTTATTTATTTACTACACTGTAACGTGTAAGTGTACGTTTCACATATATATTTCAAGCTAAAATTTAACATTAATTTTAGACGACAAAGTGTACGTAAAATACTAGTATTTCACAGCATAAAATTAGATGAATTATAAATAAAATTACCAGTCAAGTGCGTTGTGGACCACGCACAGTTGAATCTAAAGGGTTCCGCAATGGTTATATAATAATAACTTTATTTCGACCAACAATGGATCATATGTTGTTAGTAATACAAGTATCTTACGCCTATTTGTTAGTAATTTCTAAAACTTATTTAACCTAAGACAGGATTAATTTGCCAGCACGTGAATCCGATAGCTGTGATTCACATACAAACAACTTCTATTAACAAATGCTCTCAGGACGCCACTTTAGCTGGAAAGAATCCTGCGCAACAACGATGTGCACCGCTTTCGCATAATGGTATAAAAACAGTCCACATACGCCTCGGCAAACATCCCCGATGCACTAAAAAAACGAGGCATACTCTTTAGCATCCTGAAAGCATTGTTATATTGTACACGCAGGGCGTTGTAATGTTTCCGCGTATAGTCTGCCCATAGGCTGCTAGGGTAAAATGTGGTGCAATAAGCTCTGAAAAGCGTTATTTTGACTGGCATTGAGCAACGAGCAAACCTGCGAACAATCATATTTGCCCTAACAGACAAAGCCCTGCGTTCTCTCTCAATATCTGCATTGTCTTTCAAGTCATAGAATACTACATGGCCAAGATATTTAAAACATTCAACTCTCTTTAGTGGAACCCCGTGTAACTTGATAGCAGGTACAATAGATGGAATCGATTTTCCCCTGGCCTGAAAGACCATGCATTCGCTTTTCTTACAGTTATAGACTAAGCCATGACGTTTGAAATAGTTCTCACAAAGACTTAGCAGTTTTGCTAACCCACAGACAGATGCACTCAGCTGAACCATGTCGTTTGCGTAACTAATGTTATTAAGACAGACTCCGTCAATATGACATCCGACACGAGTGCTACTGAGCGTCTGTATTAGGGCATTCACATACAGATTAAACAACTTGGGTGAGGTCAGGCCACCCTGCCTCACCCCACATTCCAACCTGTAAGACCTTGAGTAGCTCTCTGACCATCGCACAACAGTAATCTGATTTTTATACCAAAACTTAAAAATACTGTTGATCTCTTCAGGCATGCCAGTGAGTTTTAATTTCTGTCATAAGATATCGTAATTCACCAGGTCAAATGCCTTGGATAAATCGAGAAAACAGGCGTAAATGGGTGATGGTAAGGTTATGAAGAATCTTAACGGTTTTAAAAATAATAACGAATTAAAACCGACCCCAAAAATAAGTTGGTAATTTCATAGTAATTATTAAAAGTAATATGAAAAACAAAGTTATGGGAAAAACTTATATATCTCTTAAATTTATAGACCTATCTTCTTCAAACTAAATGTGGATGAAAGTTCATGTGGTACTCTACAAGCTCAAATTTTTCCAGAATTTTAAATCCCATAGTTCAAAAGTTAGAGGGGGACACGATTTTTACGACTTTAGGAGCTAATATCTCAACAACTACTGGCTTGATGAAAAAACTCAAAATCAAACCTCCTTATCATTTTAAAAGAACTATCCAAAGATATCTCACACGTTGCCATACGTTGACATTTTTTTTTCAATCCTCAGTTACATGTATGGACTGCTACCCTTAATTCATATATATATTAAGATTTTATTACAAAATCCTTGTGCGGTTCATGGAATACACCTAATTAGTAAATCTCGTATAGATAGAGTCAATGGTCTCCGAGTAAAATGACTGTGACATACGGACGGACAGACGGACAGACGGACGGACGGACAGACGGACATGACGAAACTATAAGGGTTCCGTTTTAGCCATTTGGCTACGGAACCCTAAAAATGACCCATATATTTAGTCGATAAACTAAAATTTTGTTTCAAAATGAATAACTGCCCGTCAACTTTGTATACATAATAATTATGTTATATTTAATTTCGATACTTTAATTTCGATATAAATTTTATCTTGATTTAATAATTTGCCATTCAAGTACAATACCGATATTTTGAATATAATTTATAGATATGTTAATGCACTATTACTTAGCACTCCATTCTTTGACTAGTGATCCAATATTATTATCTTTTATTCGTAGTGAGCCCGCGCCACGCTTTTTTTATGTTTTTGCTTCGATATCAAGTAAAATTTTAACTTTGAATAACATATTTGTACCTGTAGTTTTAGAGTTATAAGCACATAGATCGACAGAGAGAACACACTGCGTGATTTATGATAAGCAGGCACGAATCCTACATCTTCTATAAAAAAAAATTAATGAGTGAACGAAAAGCTGGAAGAGCCTGGCGTCTAATTTTTCAGATTTTTTTATAACTTTTTCTGTAACTGGCGACGCTCGTTAGTGTACCCCAGTTTCATTTCCGAAATGCTCTGCAGGAAATCTTGCTTCGTGAATAGAGAGCGAAATCTTGATTCGATTCTTTTATGTCTTTACTCAGAAATGAAAAACGTGTTTTAGTATAGTGTACCAATTTAGCATTTTCAATATTTTTATAGTAGAATATCATAAGTACAATGTTTATAATACAAATCTAAATATGATATTGATTCGGTATAGAAACATTAAAAAATATATGTTTAACTTTAGACCATAAAAAATTACACGGTAGCCTGAATGAATGTTACCGTCGACTATATAATAGGCATTAATATGTTGCCATCTGAGGAGCAGATGAGGGGGAAGATAAAGTAAAGAAAGGGGGGAGGGTTTGGACCTCCGGCACTCGCACTCATCGAATGAAATGTAATAACGCAAGGGTAGTACTTTCTCAATTAAACCTGAAATAAATTTTCAGGTTTTGAAGTTTTATATATATTAATACGCGAAGAGAAAATTCGGATCACTTTTTTTGAATATTCCGCCTGCGAACAAGAGTGATCTTTGGCAAATTTTATTGTTAATTCAATTCAATAAATCTATTGTTTTCTCAGTAACGCGTTTCCCAGGTGTTATAGTATTTATAGTAATTCAATTTACAATGAAATTACTGATTCACAATATAACAACTGCAGTATATAAACTTGACGATTGATGTGCTAAGTTGACCCCGGACCCCAGGCTCCAAAGCGAACGCCCAGGGATAAACGCTAAGATGATTATGATGATGACGCTATTAATATTTATAAGTTTATAACAAATCAGTTAAATAGGCTTAGGTGTAATTGTAAATAATCATACCGACTGTACTTGTCAAATAATTACTTAATTATACATTCACAAACAAAGCTACTTGCTATTTGTCGGTACATACTAGTATATACCACAAAGGTATTGTGTTTGTCGTACGTTTCTCGGATAGAATCGATTACTCGATTCATTCCAGCGACCTTGGCAATTAATCGGAGCTTGAATTGAGGCTAACATGTAATGTTGCCAACGTAGATGTGAATTGACTTTTCATCAAGACATTAAGCCAGCTACCATTCTGGATTTTAAGTTTGATATTTTAGTGATTTAGGCTAAAATTAAATAATAATTTGTGCAAATAACATACTTCTATTATTTAATAAGGTTTATTTACCTAATATTTACATCGTTGTTTTCTGTGAAATATATTATAAAACACCTGTTTGGTTCTTTTGCTTGTGCACATAATTATAACATTGGTTCGATATAATGTTAAGACATAGATACATAGTAACATAGCATGTAGAAAATAATAATATCAATTCAAAAGTTTTTCGAAAAGCCACCCAAAATAATGTATTTACTTTCGTTTGAATAACTATGAACAATTTAGTATGTGTTTTGAATTGCAGTCGTGCTGTGCCTTTAAGTTTTCCGACTTACTTTAGCAAGCGACGACTTTTCTTATTACGATGTTGGTTATTGTGAATATAAAGGAGTTTGAATATAAAAGACTATGCTTTTTATGTTTCTACACCCGTTGTACCTCTTCAAAAGTCTTTTGTGAAGCAAAATAAATTAATGATTTATTGTTAATGCTCGACATCGTGTTTGAGTAGGGTCTGAACACGAATGATCGACTTGTTGAATACAAATAAAAAAATCTATGATAACTGAATGCTAATTATTCTTTTACTTTTTGATATTCTAAGACTGAGTCATTTATATTTTCCATTAACTGAGTCATTTATATTTTGCCCGGAAAATCATCTGGTTAATTAAAAAATGTTGCATATTTTCTTATTAATGAAACGCGTGTGTCATCAAAACTATTAAATGTATTAAATTTAGCTTAAATTAATCTGTATTACTTCGATATCGATAATATAAGTAACTTTTGAATTGATAAATAACTCATTAAATTTTTAGTAGTAACAAAGGATGAAGGAGTGAATCTAATTTAAGTTACATTCTGTACACAAGAAGACGCAAGCGGTTGCTAGTTTAACGATAATCCGTTCACATTCAATTTGATATACTCAATATTTATGAAGAGTAAGCATCAGTGGTAAATACGTGTACTTGCTTCAAAATGTGATGAGCCTGTATTTGATTTCGAAGCACCTATAACTTGAATACCTATAGTTAAATTCCAGATTTCATTTCAGTAGAAAACCAGTCAAAGGAAAGTCCACCAGTGGGGCCAACTTGGGTTTTATCTGCAGATCATTGTAAACTACAGAGAGATTACACATAATAATTTTATTAATAAAACAACTGTACATAATATTCGCATACGGAATGCAGTTAATATTACAGTTTCTATACCTAATGATAGAAAATCACAGGTATTTAGAATATGGAAAGAGAGAACGTAACAAACCAGGGCAAAGTGGGATCTCAGAGTTTAGTTGGACGGCCTAATATTTTAATGTATGCTTCTAAAATCTGTGTTTGACTATAAGTTATGGAAAACTTGGTAAGTAGTAAAATGGTGCCCTTAGAAAAAATATATGGTTTTATTGATAGTAATATATTTTTGAGAAGATGATATATATTTTTATTATTTTAAACCTTTTTAAGATATAAACCTGTTTTATATGTTATTTTTGGGTTGGGTTCAGTATAGGTTCAAAATTTAATTAGAGAGAGAGAGAGAGAGAGAGAGAGAGAGAGAGAGTTTTAGTATGGTAGACTTAGACGACTCCCTTTTGGTTTATCAGAACCAATCCAAGTTAAGTCTTATGGTTGCGGAAGCCGTAAGACTCTTGGAACATCTTGGTTGGCAGAATCCAAGTTGTCTTCAGGCTGCGGAAGCCGTACGGTCCTTGGAATATCTTGGTTGGCAGAATCCAAGTTGTCTTCAGGCTGCGGAAGTCGTAAGATCCTTGGAATATCTTGGTTGATAGAATCCTATAAAACCGACTGCGACTCAATACTCAATTTATATTTTGAGATAAAATCAAAATATATTTTAATATAAGTATAGTAATATAATAAATATTATAAGTAATGTGAACTAAAATAACAGGATGCAGGTGGTTTTGCGTCATTCTATTACTGCCCTTAAGGTCGGAAGATATTGTATCACCTTACATTGTTGTATAGTTTTTTATAATATTTATTTAATGACTTACATTATTTCTATATAACGTGATCTATAAAGTGACATCTACACATACTGGGTACTTTACAAAAATATTTTTTAATACTCGCTAACCTAAATTGAAACTGATTAATTAATTAGGTCCTTAAAATTTTACTTTACTTTTTCTATATTTTAATTAATTACTTTATTTTTCATATAATTCAATCAATTTAACATGTATAATTGCTATTATTATTGTTCTTAGATTATAAAATGAAGCCTCAATAGCTCAACGGTAGAATACACTTCGCTCCGTTAACGCGAGAGACGAGGTTCGATCCTGACCCTCTTGGGCTATTGTCGTACCCACTCCTAGCGCAAGCTTCGAGCTTATTTGGGGGGCAATATGAATATTAGTAATGCCTTGAAGAAGCTTTAAAAAAAGTGTTTACTATTATATTATTAGGTGTAATAATTATTATTATTAATTAGGATTTTTGTACTTGGTATGTGTATATGATCTACATTGTTCAAAATAAATAAATTATTATTATTATATTATAAATCTGGTGCGAAACATAAAGTCGATACTGATTATTTAACAAACATGGATTTGTGAAAATCATAGACTTACCCATACTCTTATATTATAGACAAGCTCTTCTATAGTAACAAAATTTTAAAAGATTAGGAGGTGCTTATTCGTGAATTGGCCCTAAAATGAAGGCTTACATAAGCTTGCAATAAATTAGAACGAAGCCAGCGTCACTAGCTTGCAACATAATCTAATAAAGTTAGCGTGTGACTAACTTAGTTTCATTGAACTTACAAAAGAGCACCAGCGAATCTCAATCGAACATTTTTTTAGTATGGAAGGGGCTGTCCTTAGTTTATATCCTTAGTCAATGAACTTATCATACACTATGGCTTGGGACTAACTTAGTTTCGTTGCATTATTGTTGAGTTTATGACCATGGGCACCAGCGAGGGTCCAAAGTATAATTAAGTCTATGGTTAAAAGAGTATAAAAGGCTCATCTAGTTCGCCTTGCGTGGGAACGAGCGTTCACGCCGCGAGTGTGGCGTTCGCTTTATGTAAAATGTCCAACTGATTTCATTACAATGACTCAGTTTGCACGTGTTTTACGCAGTTAGACATTGTTAAAGTAATAACTTTAAATTATTTAACTGGCAAAGTGTTATAGCTAATAATATTAATATTTACTTTTGTTGATTAAAAAAACCGGACAAGTGCGTGTTGAACTCACACATAAAGGGTTCCGTAGAATAAAACATATAGCTTCTTATAAGGTTCCCCTTTAATTCGAAATAAATTAGTTTTTATTATTTCTTACATGAAAATTCCAACTATTTATATATTAAAATTCATGAGCGCAGAAATATCAAGTTTCTTGTATGGGGGCCTCTTTTTAGTATTTTTTGTTGTAGCGGCAATAGAAATTCTGGGAATTTCCCCATTCCACCTATTACGGTTCGGAAAGGACGGTCGGACAGCGCAGGCTTAGTAATGTGGTTCCGTTGCCATCTTTTAGGTATGGAACCCTAAAATTAGCCAACTGTTATGGATAAATGCCAATAAGTTGCTATCGTGTTTAATTAACAGTATTTGTAGTTGACATCACCGTCCTAGAGTAATCATAAGAATCTTGTGATCGCGGGAGCCGAGTACCGAGAGAGAGAGTGAAAAAGGGGCAGTCCTCACTGGAGCTCAAATTCGAAATTTGATTCCATTTTAAGAGTGCCTCCTGCCAGGTCAAACCCCATCTAAGGACGTCATCGGACAAGTCAAGCAAAAGCGCCAAACCTGGCCACTGCCCCCTATTTTATTTCCCCGTTTATGCGATACCAATATTATTATCTTACACGGCTGGGTATCCATAGTAGTTGGGATGCAAAAACCGGTACTTTGTAGCCCTGAGCACTAGTTTAGCCTCTTATACGGCTTAGATATTCTCCGCCAGTCAAAAATTAAATAAAACTTTTTGTCTTTTTGTGTGTATTTATTTATTTATTATTATTGCATGTTCATTTCTTATATCGATGAATTTATTCTTGAAATGAGCGTGAGTTTTAGTGAGTATGCAGTGTGTTGAGAACCTTCTAGAGAAAGAGAGAGAAAGAGATGGTACTTATTCAGGAAATTCTGTGTGCCTTCAACAAATCCCCACAGCTTTGTCTCAATTTGAAGAGTAGTAGAACAAAAAAAAACATTCGTTTTAATGTCAGATATGCACTATACTAATGATATTGGATCAAACGTTGGTATCATATTACATACCTTAGTTTGAACGCGAACATTGAAATACCAGACGTATTTCTATTGCGAAATGCAAGGCGTTTGAAGCTAGAATTAAATAGGTTGGTTCTCAATGATAAAACTTAATTTGAATAGAATTAAATAACATGTAATGTGTTGTAGTAGAGCCATGTCCCTCCCAGCACAAATGGACAATCTCGACCAGAGAAGTCCACAGTCGACTTTCACAGAAAATCGCCATAAAGTAACAGTATCAGTAGGTACCGTTGCGCCAAACTCCCACCCCTCTGTTTCCTTCCTTTTATCTCTTCTCATCCTTTCCTTCTTATCCCTTGAGTTGACAATTCTTATCAGATAGGTACTTTTAGTATTGCAAGCGTTCATAGGTAGCGGTGACTGCTTACCTTCAGGCGGACTGTAGACTGTATGCTTGTTTGCCAACTGTCATGATATAAGAAATTTTGTCTTTGAATATGCTATAGGCAAAGAGGGTAAAAAATATATAAATAAATATAAAAAATTTAATATAGATGATAACAAAACTGACACTTAAACATGCATGCTAACAAACATACATACATAAAAATAGTGTAAGTTAAATGATAAAAGTTAAATAATAAAAAAAAAAAACTCCTTCGAGTTAATCTTTTTCGTAACGCTTTTGATCACTAAATTTTACTCTTCATATGTTTTTCATACCAATTAACATACTCATTATAATTCTAAAATCTTGTACATATTAAAATTATGATAAGTAATACAATATCTTTTATTTTTATACAATAAATTATGTTTTTTGGAGATTCCTCCTTAAGAATCAATTTTCATTTTAAGTACGTTTTAATTAGCTATGAATTGCTTGTCAATATATTATATTGTAATACACAGATATTCAATGTTAGTATCATCTTACAAGACATCGAAGTAATAATATGTAGACTATACAAGAGATACTATCTTTGAAAAGATAAATTTAAAAGTTCCACGATAATACATCCATAGATTGACGGACAAATATACTTTTTCAATATAGTATCTATCTCACTTCAATATAAACGAGAAAGACGTAATGACTAATGGCGAGTGGTGACACGTGAAAAAGTTTTCCTGGGATTGATTGATGAGAAGAAGCTGGCACAAAGAAGTCCAGACCAGTGTCGTATTAACGACGTGATTACAATTAAGATGACAAGTCGTGTGTGATGGACCATAGAGGCGAAGGTTGCTTTCATTAGGAATATTTGTGTGCGTACGAAAATTTTTCTTTTATGTCACAAAGCATTGCTCTTTGATATTGATGAAGATGAAATTTACTATCCGGCTGCATGGACAAGGTCTCCAGTAGTCTCCAGTAGAGCCAGCGCGACCTGCCAATCACTGTGCTACTCTCTTTTCTAGCAGAGCACGATGCTTTGACGGTGGCGGAAGATCTGCCTTTTGGAAAAATGTTATCATAGGTTGTGTTCACTTGCTTCCTTTTATGTTTCATCTACCCTTTATGAGGGATAGGGGAAAGAAGAGGAGGAGAAGGGAAAGAAGAGGAGGAAGAAGGGGACATGAGCGGCTCTATCTACTTTTGTTAAAATAGCTGAACGGATTTTTACAAATGAAGTGGTAGATTCGTGTTAATGGTGATAGTATTTTATACTAAAAGTAGTAAATAGTAAGAAAAAAGTAAGTAGCGCAGAATACAAGAATTAGATTTTGTCATAAATTGATTCTTTATTATGTTATGAACATATTGAAGTATTTCATCACCATCCGAACGAAAATTTTGTACAATATTTTTTCTAAGCTACGTCGATTGACACGTCGCGTCGCTTCGGTAATCGTGCGTGAATTGTATAAAACGTTTGACAAATATTTTTATCGCATCTTCTCATTCAGTCTATTGGTTCACAACTAGAACTGAGATTAAATAACGGTATTTTATATCACTCTCCTCTAATATGAAGTAGGTAATAATGAAGCTCTTTTTATAGCCTTAATTCGCCCGCTTTTTTGGTTAACTTCGGCGTTTGTAAATCAATTCTGATGATTATAGATTTTTGGGATAAAATTGCCATAATCAAGGATGATGATTCAAGGACTTTGAAGATATAAACATCAAAACCCTTCAAACTTTAAAAGTTTATAGACCCAAATGACTGCATCCCCGATGTTTCTATTTAGCTGCAGCAATTAAAGTTGATTTAATATTTTTTACATTCAATAATTTCTTTGTTCAACTAAAATATGACCTTAATAAATGTGTTAATAATTCCTATATTAGCACGATTATATCTTTATTGCGACTAACAATGCTCAGGCGTGACGTTAACCGCAAGCTATTCACGATATTGATTCTATTACGTAAGCGACTCCAGTCATCAATTAATTATTATTCATTCAATTGATATGCAATTAAACTTACAAAGGTCAATATGCACTATGGACTGCAAAAGTAAGTCTGTATTGAAAAAAATCTAATTGTACATAAGATTTTTCAAGTCAATATTTTTGATAGTGGAACGTCAAAATTTCCATACCCTACTAATATAATAATTGTGAAAGTTTGGCTGTTTGTTACAATCAATCAAGCAAAAAGGGCTGAATGGATTTAGACAAATTAAACACACATAATTATAATAGCTTGACATATTATGTCAATAGCTTGACATATTTAGCCTTTTTTCTTTAGGAATTGTCAAAAAACGTACTATATCTACTTGGAATTATGTTTAATATTTATCACTGAATTACACCATAGCGACGAAACGAATTTGAACACGATACTTTTATTTTGAAAAAGTTCGGTGCCTGTTCTCTATCTAGCCATAAGTGTACGGTCATCGCCGACGAAGTCGCGGGCAGATCCTTGCTCTAAATAATTTCGGATTTTCCGTTTTCATTAGGGAATAAAGCTAGTTATATTAGCATTATATACAAGAAGCACTAGTTCCTTAAATTAAGATTAATCTTAATTTAAGGAACTAGTGCTAAATTTAAATTTATTCCTTAATTATACTCGAGCTCTAGTAAGAGATTGCACGACCTCCCTAGGCGATATACCATAGATTACACTACATTATACTAATAAAGCTTACCTTCTAATGTTTGATCTATTATTTAGGTTATGAACCTGTATAAAAAGGTATATAGTTTTTTTTATTTCTTGAGCTATTTGGCCAAGTAACTCCAAAATCCTTCGAAAGGACGTGATCGAAAGTTTCGACTTCTTTTCGAGTTTCAGCTCTTTTAAAAGTGATTGTTTGGTTCAATGTAAAGTCCATGGAATACAAATGTCTTCAAAATAATACATTTAATGTATTTATAGTGACCAAATAAGAGATTTAAAAGCTAAACTGAAATTTAAATGAGTGACAAATATATAAATGCATTTTTGACTATGGAATCTTCAAAATTAATAGTCGAAATGTAAAAAGGCTAAATTAGTCGGTTTTATGAAAACGACTGCACAAAGAGATGATAGATGCTATCTTTTAATACAGCGCCTTTGTCGAGCTCAGATAATATTATGCGTTAACACAAAGAAAAAATGAGAAATATTTTTTATATAATTTCTTGCTCTTGGAATAAAATCTCTATGAACCCATGAATTCCCTAGAGCTTACAAAGTAATGTTGGAATAATCTCGGAGGCTTTTATGCACATAAACTTCGTATAGTGATTCAGCTCTAAAACCTTGTTTGCATTCAACTCATACTAGTGGCCATTTCAAGAGAATTTAATTATGTAGCTCACATTTACGTACCCACTTGCATGATACTTTAAAAAAATATTTTTCAAGTATCCGTGTATCCTTCTGAAAATAATAAACGATAACTAACTAACTATGCATAGTTTGTTCATTAAATTATAATAAAAGAATATAATATTGAATAGGTACGAAATCATAACTTATTCCACAAATAATAATCATAAAAATTTGCTTCAGAAATTATGAAAATATTATAATAAGCATAGTAGCGGTTACACGCTTAACGTGTAAACACGGTAACAATATTACTAACGCTACCCTTACTAAAAGTACTAGTACTCAGTACTACGCTTACAAAAACTACTAGTAAGCACTACTACGGCTACTAAAACTACTAGTACGCACCACTACACTTACTAAAACTACTAGTACGCACTAATACGCTTACTAAAACGGAAGTTTCGCTTGCTTACTACTATTGTGTATGAGCCTTATCGAGAATATCTCCGTTTTGAAATCGATAAATAAACACTGTTTGCTAATATTTATAGTATTAATATTAAGGCTATACAAAATAAACAGGCCATCATGTATAATACAGATGCATAGTTTTTCCTTCCTTCCTTATTAAGTTCAACGCTCGTAGCCTGCCCTCAATATGGCGTCACTAATTTAAAATCCAATTACAATTTCCTAAGTCGAGTCAAGTCACAAGTCAACTTATTTTATATTTTTAGACCGAAAAGGTCTTTAAAGTCAAATTTTATTAGAATTAAAAGTGCTTCGCTTTAACATTAAGTATTTATTAATTTTATACGTAAAATAATACTTTTGATTCACGAATAGATCACACATCGCCTTAAGCAGTCGTAAAAGAGTCGCTTTTTTATTTACTGTTGCCCTTGATAGTGTTACCAGATAAAACTGGCGAAACTAACTTTGTGTCCCCGCAAACCAAAAGTTTACCGGGATTGAATGTTAATTTTCTTGCTGAGGGTGCCCGCGAGACCGAACCACCGTTTACTACGTAATTTAGAATGGAAGAAATTCTTTGGTTATGTAGTGAAGGCTGGCTGCTGCGTCGACCAGGAGAGAATGGCTCTGCTAGATGACCGGCCGAAGTGCAGTGTGCTGTGCCAATCGCTGATGAAGCCGAGGGTGTTGACCATGCCTGCGCGTTCGCTGCATGCTTGTGGTCGGGGTACCCGAAGAGGCTGAGTGCTGCTGGCTGGCGGTATGCGTTGCTAGACTTGATGCTTTCTTGAAGGGGTCAGGGGATGATGTATGATAATGCCACTACAAGGGCTGCGAAGGTTGGATGTTCTGAAGGGTTCACCAAGTGAAGGTGAGGATCACGTCGGGGTCACCACTGTGGAGGTATGACGTGTGAAATGTCCCTCCAACACAACGGAAGGATCCTCCTACCATATATATATATATATATACCTCAAGTGGGTAGGAAACTTTGATAGCGCGATTTAGGATCGTGACGTTCTTTGGTCGTCCATATCGTTGCGTAGTATACCCTGTAGGTGTCGTTGTAGCTTGATGCGACATTGTGACAATCTTGTCTTTCTATCGCGTTACGTCATGTTGCGTGTAGATGTCGCTACAGTTACTATTCGGTAATCAAATAACTAGGTAATGTGATTATCAGTGAGTTGCACAGTAATATCACTCAACTACCAATCTAGTTGAGTTATTCGCGAAATTGATCTTCAACAGTCGTCGTATATTTTAAATGCAACAAAGAAAGAAGAAAATTTGTTTATAAAAATACATATTTTTTTTATGTTACAAGTTGGCAAACAAGCATATGGCCCAATGTAAGTGCTATGGTAAGTGTTTGCCGTAGCTTGCAGCACCATAAGTAGGTGCCACTCACGCGTTGCCAACCTCGAGATATTAGCTCTTAAATCTCATTTGCCCTGTAATTTCCCTAGCCTACAGTGCCCGTCAAACCGGAACATAGTAATGCCTAAGCACTACTATTTAGTGGCAGAATATTTGACATTGCGGTGTTACCTACCTAGCCGGCCTGATTGCACTGGTGGAATAATCTCTGCTGTGATAGAAGTTATCAAGAGCGGGCGATGGGGTCGTCACATCCCGACGCCGGGATATTACACATTTAAATTCGTTGCAAGATTTCGTTATTCAAAAAGCAGAACCTCTAACCCTATTTGCCACTTACCGATCGATAATGAATGGAGCTTGTTATAAGGGTAATTCAGGCATAATGGCCTTGCATCCGGAAGAGCGGCGTCTGTCATCCTGTCCGAAGTCCGCCCTTGTTTAACGAGAGCGTGTAGCCCTCTTAATCCGTTTACGAGTTGAGAGACTCTTGTACGTGGTGCGGTGCTTTGTCCAATTATTTACGTAAAAATGTTTTTTTAAAAGGTTTTAGTTGGATTATTTTTTATTTATGTCACTTAGAAAAAATGTTAAATTTTAGTTATACATTGATAAAAAAAAACTTTTTTATTGATTTTTTCTTTGAAAAAATAACAGTAATACCTTAGACCATTAAGGGGTCTAAGAGTTACAATGTATTTTGCGGATTACAAATAAAAGTTTCAATATTCAGTGCTTATTTTATATCTTTGAATAATTTAGTCTTCAATATGATTATCAAATACATCGTACTAAATGTTCTATATGTCTACTTCGAACTAGTAAAAACTTTTGTAAAGAAGTGTAATTACTTAAAAAAAGAAACTACTAACCAAATTTACCTTTTATATGTTTAGAAGTTCAAAACTATACCTCGGAGTCTTTTATCAAATCTGTATGCAAGTGCTATTGCAGAGGTAAAGGATATACGAAATTGAAATGACCGAGTCCCAGATACTTCATCTAAATTGCCTTTAAAATATAATATATTAAGACTAAAAGCAAGTTATGAATACTTGCAATCTTTTGGAATGTGTGATAAATATAAAGCTATATGGACGCAAATAAGCAATACCATGTCAACCCACAAAATTGAAAAAACTGAGTTATATATGCAGAAGTGTTGGTGATGAACATTTTTCTTTAATATTTGTAGGATTTTAAGCTTTAAAACTTCTAAAAGAGCCATTTTTTAATCATGCAATTTATGTATTATGTTAAACGTTTTGGGTTATGTTATATACGAAATGTGCAGTTTGTATACTTATTTTTGTGGAAAAAGTAAAATAACTTACATAAATCTGAAAGTGACAAAAACATGACCAATACATTAATAAAAAAATGATATAAAGCAAGTTGTTCAAAATTTTCAAACGCGTTTTTCTCGAAATGACATTCGTGTGGGTTGATATGGTATTGCTTATTTGCGTCCATTATATGCATTACAAAAGTACTTAGACACTATTCATTACTATGTTACCTGTATTTACACCGTTGTGGCGTTGTGGGTAGCGAGTCTGCCTTAAGCCTCGACGGTTGCGGGTTCGATTCCCGCTCGGAGCAGATGTTTGTATTAATCGTACAGGCATGTTTTCCGGTCTGGTTGTGTTTGTCCTTGTCATTGTGAATGTTTCCGGACCCCCGACACAGGATATAATTATCCTAATGGGGGCCGTTGAGTGTGTAGCGTTTATTTATTTATTTATTTTATATACGAGTGTGGCGAGATGAGTCCCAGGGCATACCTTGACATGTCACTCCATTTATTCCCAATTACTTTTTCAAAGTAATCTTAGTATGACAGAAAATAAGCTTAAGGATATATTCAAATTAATTTAAAAAATTTAGCGCTGTAATATCACTATACAACTTTGGGTGTGGTCAACTTTGCTTGCTTCAACTTCGTCAAGAATTTGTATTTGCTACCGAAAAGACCTGACACTTTTTTGTATATCTACATATATAGTATTGTATATTCTAAAAGAATATATTTTTTTAATACATACTGTCATTGACTCTCCTGGCATTCAACGTTTCCGGCCGGTCTTATGACACTATTTTATTATTAATACGTACCAATAAAGCAACTAATACGATAGTAGATTTTATAATATATTATACTATGAGCTCTCATTTTACTTCATAAACTAATTAAATTTATTTTCGTTTTCAGGTAAGCCAACACCCTCATGATTAAGGTTTCAACATCATAGTAGTCGTAATACGATACAAGTAAATCTAATTAACCTTTTAATTATATTATAGAGCATAGTCTTCTAGAATATATTATTCTTTAGGAAGGTTAGTAGATCTTTCACAAAGTTTTCAAGATTTTGGATATGAATTTAGGGATTTAATTCATAATAGCAAATTAGTCGAGCAAAGAGAACAGGCATAACATTCCTACATACCTTTTTTCGAAGTGACTCACGGCACTTTTGTAACTAGTGGACTAGTTTTTGCCATTGGCTTCGCCCGCTTGAATAACGATTTTAGTACTAACTTTGAATCCTCATTTCAACTCTTTAAGGGTAACTCTTTAAGGGTAATTCGAAAATGTTAAAACACATGTTTCTGTATCTATAATTGTTCGTCTAAACACAAAGTTTCATGCTTTTAGTTTCAAAGTTGACGTACTTCCATACAAACTTTCTACCGCTGAACGTTAATAAGTCACTTAGCGTGCCTGGACAAGTGGCAATAGCTCCGAGTCGATTCCATTTAGAAAATTAAATACTCTTGTGCGACGTCAATCGAAAACGATAGGTCACGTGGTATTTCGAAAGGTTATGCCAACTTCGTTTTCGATAATTAAATGTGACTTTGTCTAAGAGATCTCATTAAAAGTAGCTATATTGCTAATATAACTAATAATTACATCCAATAGTTTACGAATTATGGCTAGTTCTATAACTTTCTCACTCATTCATATTAAATGGCACTTCAAGAAGTCTCGCAAACATTAAATTTCGGATTGATTTAGCAAATCAAAGACAAAATTACAAGTCTGGCAACACAATTCTACTACTACAAAAAATTGTGTGATCTCATATAAAACTAGGGCTGAATTTTGACAACTGCAAGACTCAGTATTTGTATTTTATTAGTTGAATATACTGAGGTACTTTTTTACATTTTATGTATTATATGGAAATCTTCTTTTCCTTTTTTTGCTGTGTAAATACTACGTGATAATTTTACCATTTGCACAAAATTTCTAGCTCATCACCTCATGCCTTCCCGCTGGTACCATATTTATAAATTATGTTTTTTAAAATGTTATTCTATGTTTTTTCTAAAACGCAGGCTAGGACTTTGTTGCTATCCCACCTTATTCATACACCCTGGAGGAGCTGAAGCGCGCTAAGGGCCTAAAATATGCCATCGGTCTTGATTTGAAGGTACCCTTACTGGTGGCGGTGGGAAAGACAAAGGTCGAAACGATATTAAATAAACGCTACACACTCAACGGCCCCCATTAGGATAGTTATATCCTGTGTCGGGGGTCCGGAAACATATACAATGACATGGATAAACATACCCAGCCCGGAAAACATGCCTGTACGGTCAATACAAACATCCACTCCGGTCGAACCCGCGACGTGTGGCGCTTAAGGCAGGTTCGCTACCGCTGCGCCACAAGGTCATCCAGGCTTTACTGTGCGTATCGGGAACATGGTAGCAAAGCTTTTTGCACATCTTTGCAGCTGAATAAATGGGCGTCCATTTCAATTTTAAATTTCATATTGAACCTTCATGGATTTATATCCTCGGAGTTTTCAATTGTTTAATTAACAATTGCATCATTTGTTTCCAATTCTACTAGCAGTACGTTGAAAGAAAGCTTTGTGTGGACACCTATAAAAAGAATTGATTCTGAGATATGTATCCACCAATCCGCATTCAACCAACGTAATGGATTTAGCCCTAATCATAACCCTTAAAAAGAGAGGAAGCTTTTGCCCACCAGTGGGACATTAATAGGCTGCTACTGATAATATTTACTCCTATATAACTTGTAGTCGTTGACATAATTATGATAAGTTGATGTTTGAAGCTGATGCGGCGGTAACTTAATGAGATAAAATATCTCTACACTTTAAAATCAACTTTTATTTTAACACATTTAACGATTTATGACCTTAATGACAACGTTGCATCTAATTAACTTGATGCTGGTTGTTACAGTGCTATAAAGATCAAAGAGGAATTTGTAAATTGCTTTGAACTGAGCCGCTTAATGATGGAGAAACAATGTGAGGTAATAAGAGCAGCATTTCATGTATATGAACTATGATGAATATATAAGTATAATATATAATCCGTTAGAACTTTTTTAACCTCAAATGAATAATTCAACCTGGCCGGTTATTAAGAAGTAAAAAGTAAGATTCACGGCACACATCAACTGCGAGGATCAAAATGAATTTTGAAATATATACAAGTTTATTGCAGTAAAAATGCTTACGATCGTATAGCCTTGTTTCCGGACAAAGTACCAGATATAATTGTGTTCATTTATGGTTATAAGTAATAAACAATAATCAGGACTGTTATTCAGCGGAGAAATGTCGCTAGAATTCTTGCCGCCAGTCCCCGATGACATGATTTGTACCATTGTAATTATTTGTAAATATAGTTAGTATTGAATTGTAACATTGGTTGTAAATAAACTAATATACATAATTATAAATATGTATTAAATAATCATTATGAAACCAGTAAGACTTTTTATAAAAATGTATCCAATACTACTAGGTTCATTTACATGTGCCATTTTTCCGGGTCGATGATTAAAATGCATCGTTTAAAGTTCAAATGCTGCATACATTTTTTCGAGCTGCATTAAGTGGCACAAAACGTAGAAGTATCAATTATTTCTATAAAGTACAATCGCGTGAACACATTTAAAAGTACGCGTATAATCGCTTTTGTGTCGCGGAAAGGGGTTTAATGTAATATTAAAAGCTTTGAATTTGTTATACACCGGATAAACCCTTTTAAATATTACTTTACTATAAATACTATTGACTAAAATAAGACCCAATAATCTCAGAATAAAATGACTAGTATACAAACAGACAGACGAACAAATAGACGTGACGAAATTATAGGTGTATTGTTTTAGCCATTTGGCTACGAAGCCCTAAAATGTAATATCCGTTATTGCAAGGAAAACGAGCCTTTATATTTTATCAGTTCATTAATATTCAAATGGTAACTTTTTTAGTTAACGAGTCACACTTCTTTACAAATAAATTGTAGATGTTATTGAATGATTTTAATTAACTGCACTATGTCTATGGGGACGTGAGGTATTCCAATTGGTCGCTTTGTTTGCGCATATGATCTGACAATCAATATGAGCAGCTTTATCATAGGCCTAGACATAGTCACATTTAATTATCGATAACGAAATTAGATAACTCCGAAATGTATGAAAATTGGCATAACCTTTCGAAATATCACGTGACCTATCGTTTTTGATTGACATCGCACAAGCGTATTTGACTTTCGAAATGGTATCGGACACGGAGCGATTGGCACTGCTCTAGGCACTGATATTTTACGCTGATTTCCTGTAAGAGGATAGTACTTTCCCGGTCGAGGCGGTCCATTTGTGGTGGAAGGAGTATGGCGCTTACTTACTTACTTCCGTTGGCGCTACAACCCCACTTCCTTTTTTTTTTTTTATGTTAGAAGTTGGTAAACAAGCATACGGCCCACCTGATGGTAAGTGGCTGCCGCAGCCTATGAGCGCTTGCAGCACCATTAGTAGGTGCCACTCACGCGTTGCCAACCTCGAGATATTAGTTTTTAATTCTCGTTCGCCCAGTAATTTCACTAGCGTACAATGCCCTTCAGACCGGAACACAGTAGTGCCTAAGCACTACTATTTGGCGGCAGAATATTGGACACTGCGGTGGTACCTACCTAGCCGGCCTCTTGCAACAAAAGACCTACCACCAGTGTGACTGATTGCACTGGTGGAATAATCTCTGTTGTGACAGAGGTTATTCCAACAGCGGGCGATGGGGTCGTCACGTCCCGACGCCAAAAAAGTTTCCTCCAGTTGTCGCCAAGCTTGGCTGTCCGCCTCCAGTTGGTATACTTCCCATCTTTCTCAAGTCTGCCTCCACGCAATCGTACCACTGCTTTCTTGGTCTTTCTTTTGGTCTTTTTGTTGAGGCGTCCACTTGGTCAAAAATGAATGGCTCTCGTGTCCGGCATTCAGGACCATGACATATGAGCAACCCGATTATCTTTTTGTAATTTTTGTTATTTCGTTTTATGATTAGTTTAGTAGTCTTGTTTTAGTAGCAAAGTTAGTAAAGTTGAAAATAATTTAAATATATACCCGTTTACGAACGGGAAAGTTTTGTTTCTTTATTGAGGCTTTGTAAGATTTATTGCTTAAAAAAGATTATATTTTGAGGAATGTATCAGATATTATGTATAAAGTTTTACATTCCACCAAGTCCGAATAAACGCGCTTTTATATTCTACTTATAGTATTCAGGCTTTCTTGTTCTTCCTAGAATTATTTCCGGTTTATGCTTAGGGTCTTTGACAGGTTCCTGGATTTTACACACAACAATTGTCATCGGACCTTCCCAACCCTAAGGATGTACCAGTAACTCATTGGATAACAGCAAATTACCTACCAAGAGTTAACGACTATTATCAGATGTTATGTGATAACAACCGGGGCCGACAGCTTAACCTGCTCTCCGAGGCACGATAGGGAGATCTGCAAAGACAAACGCCCAGACCGAAACAGGTATTTATAACAAACATCTGCCCGAGCGGGAATCGAACCCGCAACCGTCGAGACTAAAGGCAGACCTACCCACAACGGCACAACGGTGTCACTTATAGTATTTTGGTTTATTAAAAAACGATTTTCTCAATATTTTAGGTAGTAGATTTCTGAAATTTAATAATTGCAACTTCACAATTCATACCACTTTAAAATGAAGCTAACCCGAACAATGCAAAATTATCACTCACATAATTAAAGCGACTAGTAATTTATTGTTCCAAAGCGAACTAAATACATACGGGACTGATTTGTAACATAAATCGCAAATTACACAAATGCATTCCTTAGTGTATTTACTTTGCTTCTTGCGTCTACGATTTGTGGTTTTACTGCCATTTCCCATTACACTCCAGAGACAATGTTTTGGATTTATTAAAATTATGTTCGAAGTTTATTTAATGATTAATCCACGACGCGGTTATTTTTGTTGAACGACGTTTCCAGGTTTCATTGGGCAACATTTTAAATTAATTGTTGTTCGTATATTATATCGTATGTTGAGTAATATTAGAAAATAATCAACTTGTAGCAACAATTGATACGACATACCATAGCATAGAATTCCACCTCGCTCCCTGGGACCGAGCTCCGCTGGCCATCGGACCGAAGTGATTGTCAACTAGCGTTGGTTCGTTCTGTGAGAGTTCCCATAACCTAACAAACTGAGGTCCGGTTCTTCTCTCCAGGGCACCGGGTCTCTGGTCACCAACAAAAGCATAGTTATCATGCTCCATTTTTTTATTCAACAAAAAATAAACGCGTTTTGAATGCACCATAGAAGACAAAGTGGTGGTGCAAATTTTTATAACAATTATTGAATCATACAAAAATGCACTTATCTTACCCAAGTCCATATAGGTTAACTTAAATGAGAAGAATTATTAACTATGATACATGGAATTCAAGTTTTTTTTCTAACTCAAATATTCCCTCAGCGTGTGTCACGCTAGTGATTCAGACTAGCAACGTTAGTCAAAGCTAAATGTTAATGCATATTTAATGTCACATTCAGTCTTTGTACGTCGCTTGCTGGTGGGAAATGACTTCGGATGTTTTCAGAGTGACACGTCGTGGTATTTACGTCACGCTTATTCCCATAAATCTACCGTCACGTTGAAGTTGTAAATGTTACCGGAATCTAACGGGCTTTGTATTAATGATTTAATTATTTCAGTATTTGAAAATTTTAGCTTTAGATTACAATTATTACTTCAAGCGACTTACCAAAGTAAATTTTCTAATATTACCATTATAAACTTGTAATAAATATAGCACAAAACCTAAAAATAAAAGGTCAAAATGAGAAAACTGTATCGCTGGATTTTAGTCGAGATTTATTTTAATTCTGAAAGCAATTTTAAGTAAATGTATGCAGCAATATCGAGATTAGCCAGCGATGATTTTTTTTAAAAAGATTTGCATAATAATTAATATACTACGAAATTAAATCATCGACATCACTAACGGGCATAGTAAACTTTTCTAGGAATACTGCATTGCACAGCACAAAGTGATATGATAAAATGAGCGCAAGAAAACAACTACCTACAAAGTTACGAGAATATAAAATTCTTATTGTAAGGCTCGTATTCATGTATAATCGCCAATCGTGCTTAGGCATTACTGTGTTCCGGTTTGAAGGGCACTGTACGCTAGTGAAATTCCTGGGCAGAGGAGATTTAAGAACTAATATCACGAGGTTGGCAACGCGTGAGTGGCGCCTACTAATGGTGCTGCAAGCGCTCATAGGCTACGGCAACCACTTACCATCAGGTGGTCCGTATGCTTGTTTGCCAACTTGTAACATAAAAAAAAAATGTAAAATTATTTTGTAGTTTCAAAATGAATTGACAAATAGTTGTAGTTGTTGTATAAAATAGTTGTTAAAGTACGTCTGTGGGTAAGTTTTTTTTTTTTTTTATTTATTGACCAAAACAAGAATAACAATACATATAACAACTTATGCCTATCCGAATTAAACCTAATTTGGTTTTAATGTGGATAGTGAGTTCCATGCAACAAAAATATTCGAAGTTAATATTATAATTATTTCAATGAAACACTTAAGTTTGTAAAGTATTTTTTAGTATGTTATGAAGATGCTTAGGGCAATTAAGATATTTATTTTCTATATCAGGAGGGAGATCATTTATTATGTCAGGTAACATGAAATTACAAGTTCTAGTCCCGTATTTATTCTGATATCTAGGCACTTTAAACATAGGCATGTTAGTCAAGTTTGTACATTTAATAATGTTTCTGTATTCGTCTTTTAATATAGACATCTTAATCTTACTGTGTATTGGTAATACCTTACAAAATGTAAATAAATCTTTGTTAGCCAGCTGATGTTTTTGCCTTATTTTTTTTGGTACAATCGCTTTAAAAGTCAAAATGACTTACGCACAGACGACTCGGAGACTATTCGCTCTATCTATACGAAATTTAGTAAATAGGTGTATTTTATAATCCGGTACAGGATTTTGTAATGAAATCCTAAACTATATAAAAATTAGCTGGTTTTCAATTAAATTATATTATTTAGGACATTGTGGCGCAGTGGTAGCAATCCAGCCTTAAGCGCCACAGGTGACCATGGTTCGATTCTCACTCGGAACATATTGATCATATAAGCATGTGTGTACCGGTCTGAGTGTTACAATTTCGATAGTATGTGCTCCTAATTAAAAAATAATTATTAAACACTAAACACTCAACGGCCCCCATTGGGATAGTTATACCATGTGTCGGGGGTGAAAACCTACAATAATAATAATACAAGGATAAGCATACCCAGACCGGAAAACATGCCTGTATGGTCAATACAAACATCTGAAACCCGCGACCTGTGGCGCTTAAGACGCTCGCTCGCTCGGATCCGTACCGCTGAGCCACATCGTTTTAGCCAATAATTTCGTAAACTATTGACAGTTTTACCAATCGAAGCCATTAAATTGCTCTCAAAAGGGTTAAACGGTTGTATCACCTCGGTTTTAGGCTGACCCTTTTGATGGTCGAAAGAAAAACCTTCCTTACACAGGAACGTGACACGAATGGCAGTGTGTAATCTAAGTACTTTTATGAGTATCATTTTTACGTATTCTGCGCTCGTGTTGTGGAGAAGGCTGGAATTATATAATGAGAGAAATATTAAATTTTATTTTAGTATTTGAAGAGCATTGCTTTTTTGTGGCATGAATGGGCATGAAACGATGTGTAGTAACCGTTTTCGAACTGTTGCGTTTCTTTTAATCATATAGAAAACCGGAGCCCGAGTTCCCATCCCATTAATACCTTTCTTTTCTGCCTTTCCACTTGTACACTTTAGATAGGATAGACCCGTAGGCTAGGGTGAACACTTACCATCAGTTGGACAATCAAGTCAAAATCGTTGACATTGGCAGTTTAATGAAATCTGTAGTAAATTCGATATGTTATATAATTTAATGTATATTAAGACACCTTCTTAAAATAGACCTATTAAGTGTGTCAAATCTCACTGTCCTACGCGCGCGTCTTATGCTCAAAAAGGGATCCGAATATTCTCTACACATATTAATTTATACCAATATAATAAATCTAAAGAGTTTGTTTGTTTAGTTATCTCTAAAACTGACCCGATTTGACTAGGCTATATGAAATCACGATACGATGCTTAGGAGCCGAGCGCAATAAGATGCGTTTAGTTGGTGGAATGAAATTAGTTGGTGGTTGTGTTATTAGCTTCAAGAAATATATTTTTTATAAAAATTTAGCTTTCACAAGTTATATTAATTAAGAACATTTATATTAAAGAAGACAATAAAGGAGGTATTGTTCTAAGTTATTGTTTAAAATTTATGACGGAAATTAATGACTTCTAGAATTATACCCATTTAATTTAAAAAATTGAAAAGAATTGTAATGCTACATCGTGTAAAACTACAAACTAGTTTATTGTATTTAATGCATTTTTTACAAAAATAGTCCAAATTTTCATTTTATAACCGCGTGAACCGCGTTTTACTAGTGAAAAAGCTTCGATGACTTCATTGATCAGAATCCCCTAAATAACATGAAATCGTATTTATAATTTAAATATAAGTGTATAACATAACAAAATCTTAAAGGGATTAACAGTTCGGTAGATATCGTGATATTAATGTGGTGAGCTGTTATTAACTTGTCATAAAGGGATACTTAACAGAAATGAATAGATAAGTAGCAGACATTCATATAACAATAACACTTTATGAATAATTCACAAGAGTAAATTCCCTTGTGAATTCTGAGTGAATTGAAGCGCTTATTACATTTTTGTTTTATTCAAATAAAAATGAAATCTTTATATTAAACTACATAAGTCTATGTCTACAGACGCACTATAAGTATAGAAGTATAGGTGTCAATAAATAACACACTATTCGAAGTATAATTGGATTCAAACTAAAAATCATATTAACCAGTTTGCCAAAAATCTCATTATTTCTTTTTCGATAGAAAGTTGAACTGAAAACTTTAAATTTGACCTGGAGAAAAGAGAAAACATTCCTTCCTTAAAGGTCGGCAACTCACCTGCATGCCATCTAGGGTTGCAGATGTTCATGGGAGTAATGGTTTAAGATCCGGTGATCTTCATGCCCGTTCGCCTCGTCTAACATCTAAAAATCTGATATATCTAACGTGTACAGGTTGATTACATCTTAACAAGTTTTATAAAGACTGACACCGTCAACTTTGACACCGTTGTGGCGTTGTGGCGTTGTGGGTAGTGAGTCTGCCTTTAGTCTCGACGGTTGCGGGTTCGATTCCCGCTCGGAGCAGATGTTTGTATTAATCGTACAGGCATGTTTTCCGGTCTGGCTATGTTTGTCCTTGTCATTGTGAATGTTTCCGGACCCCCGACACAGGATATAATTATGCTAATGGGGGCCGTTGAGTGTGTAGCGTTTATTTATTTACTATTTAAAGAAAAAAAAAAAAAAAGACTGCTACGCGTATGTCGACGAACGAATATACACATTTACATACAACATACATACAACCACGAGACAATATAAGCAGACTTACGACCTCTCTTCTCTACTTCTTCTAAATACCGGGAATAATATATTTTATTTACCCAGAGTCTGCTTATTACTCTTATACGATAGATTATTTATGATAGATTACTAGTTTTTACACACAATGATTGCCATCGAACCTCCGCAACCCTAAGGCTGAACCAGTAACTCACTGGATAAGAGGTAATTACTTAACGACTATTATTAGGCGTTAAGTTATAACAACCGGGACCGACAACTTAACGTGCTCTCCGAGGCAGGCAAGGAGACCCACAAAGACAAACGGCCAGACCGAAACAGATATTTCTAAGATCAATACCAACATCTGCTCGAGGCGAAATTAAACCTGCAACCGTTGACTCTGAAGGCAGACTCGCTACTAATACACCACAACGATGATCAATTAATAATATAATAATTATTTCCAGGTCAGGTCTTAACCGAATAGTACTGTGTGAACTAAATCCATTCTTCAAAGCCATCACTTAGTAACACAGTGAAATCGTTACAATTTCAACGCTTCGTGTTTTGGTCGTGGCTCATTGCGTCCTTGACTCGGCTTTAAAACCGGTTCAGATGAGACTTTTGTTAACCTTATGTGACATGAGTTTTTGACAATAAATTATAATTTATTGTGCACTAATATAATTGTTACTGATGTCGATGAGTATTTTGTCGACACAGATAAGCCGTCTTTTAGTTGAGTTAACTAAAAGACACAAAATGAAATAAACTAAATTAAAAAAAAATTACCAGTCAAGTGCGTTATGGACGACGCACACTGAAACTAAAGGGTTTCGCAGCTTGGTTCCGAAGAATCTTAAGGGCTTTAAAAATAATAAGGAATTAAAGTCGACCGTAAAAGTGAGTTGGTAATTTCATAGTAATTATTAAAAGTAATATGAAAAACATAGATATGGGAACAACTTATATATCCCTAAAATTTATAGACCTATCTTCTTCAAACCAAATGTGATTGACGGTTTATTTGATGTTCTACAAGCTCAAATTTTTCCATAATTTTAAATTGCATAGTTCAAAATTTAGAGGGGCACAATTTTTATGACTTTAGGAGCTAATATCTCAACAACCACTGACTTAATGAAATAAGTCAATATTAAACCTTGTTATTATTTTGAAAGACCTATCCAAAGATATCTCACAAGTTGGCATACATGGAAATTTTTTTTTCAACACTCAGTTACATGTATGGATTGCTACCCTCAATTCTTATATATTTTAAGATTTCATTACAAAATCGTTGTGCGGTTCATAGAATACACTTATTTAGTAAATTTGGTATAGATGAGCCGAGTAAAATGACTGTGACATACGGACGGACAGACGGACGGACGAACAGATGGACTTGACGAAACTATAAGGGTTCCGTTTTCGCCATTTGCCTACGGAACCCTTATACGGGTTTTTTATTGCATAGCTCAATAAAATAATGTAGAACAAAATTAATGGTAAAATAAACATATACATATTTCAAAAATAATTATATTTTTAGAATTAAAAAAAAAATTTAATTATGAGCTAAATCACTAAGTCACAAAGGTTCAATATACCGAATTCATATTAAAGCCTAGACGGATAGAATGCCGTCAAAACAAGACTTCCCTCCCTCCCGATAAATAGGGGATATTTCAGCCCTAGGCGTCATCTGCTTCATCACCGACCTCTCTCAGATTATTCAACCGAGATTATTATCCACTTTATTTAACAACCAAAGTTGCTTTGAAGTTAAGCATCCTTGTGTTAGAATACTTCATTTCTCAATTAAGAAATATTTATGATAAATAAACTCTACACCCTTATGAGGCTTCCGGCTGAGGCGAGAGAATTTAGTCGAGATGGCCCAATGGATAGAAACGTAGACTTTGACCGGGTTCAAATCCGGGCAAGCACCTCTGAATCTTTAGCACTTAATTTGTGTTTCAAATTTATCTCGTGCTTGAAAACATGGCGAGGAAAGATGCAATTCATAGAAGAAATTCTAAAACATATACGTATTTCCTAGATTAGGACTTAGAAGGCCTCCTAGTTAGCTACAACTATGGGTTGGTGAAAAACTCTTTAAGTGATTGGTCAGCCAGTGTATAACCAGTTGTATCCTAAAGGGCGGCAACGCACCATGCATCGTCCTTAAAGTGTTGCAGATGTCCATGCGAGGTGGTAATGGCTTTACAGGAGGGCCACCTCCTGCCCACATCTCTGATATAAAAAAAAAACATAAATACGATTCAAATTTTTGACCATTTAAAAAACCTTATTGAATATTGCGCAAAAATAATAAAAGATTTTTTTATCTTTTCAAAGAAAAAATAATAGGCAGCATTTTTGTAGGTTTAGATTATTCTTTAGAGATAATTGTTTCAAAATATTTTATGTTACTATAGAAATAAAATAACCGTTTTCAACTTTATTATACAATTTCTGAAATACGGATTCTCAATGTCTTACTTAAAAAGCTTTGCGTAAGCTGCAATGATTTTTATATTTTTATCATTTTACTTTATAGAATTTGTACTATGTATATAAAAGGGGATGAATGAACGAGCAATACATACCAGTGGTACTAATATGTAAAGTTGATATTTTTGTATGAGAGCAGTTCCTCAGCCTTTCCGGTCTATTCTTACCAAACAAAGCAAGGCTCTTAATACCTACAAATTAGTAAGTAATAGTACAGAATAATTTTAAGTAGATAATCTTTCAGAAAACTTTCGTTGCTTATTTCTTTATAATATTACTGAGCTATTAAAACTTTAGTACAAACTTGGATAAAGTACAAGCTCGAAGCAAACATCAATATCGAAAATTTAGCATCGCATTACAGACTGGGTTTCAACCGTGAAACTTTTGGTTTGCGTTTTGCAGTTCGTTGAAGCAAATTAGCATTTTATTAGATGTTGTTTTGTTTTAATGTTTTTGTAATTGAATATTCTCAGTTCTGAAGCTTAATATTAATTACTTTTTGTTAAAGAATTTTGGCAACGAGTTTTATTGGCTCAAGAGTTTGAAGGCAAACTCATAAATTATGAAACCACAATTCGATACTTTTAATTATGATTTATTGCTTGGTTATTAGCTTAAAGGCAATCATTAACGAGAAAGTTATTGATTAATATAATGTCTTTAGTTATTTTCACAGCATTTTTTTTTCATGAATGGATGTACAAGCCTCCGTTAAAAAATAAAGGTACTATCAGTGCCCGCAGTTTCTTTCGCATATACTTATTGCCATAGACTAAATGCTAGTGCTATGAAACTGCTGGGAGCAAAGTCATTTGCTGGGCGTCAACAAGAAAGGACTCCATCTGAGATAAACTATTTTAAGATTATTAAATAAAATTGGTTTTACACAATATATAATTAGCGTTGTTATATTTACACTATAAATGCTAAGACATGTGTTTAAAGATATCGCATTGTTATAAATACTGTATATATAATAAAGCATTTTGATAGTCATAGGGATCCCGAAGCCCGGGAAACCTAAAACCTTCCCACCAGCTACCGACCCATATCGTTGATCAGCTGTCTCGGTAAGATCTACGAGAGGATCTTACTCATTAGGATCAAGGCCGTCGTTGAGGCCAAAAACATAATGATCAACGAACAGTTCGGCTTTCGAGCCCGTCATTCATGCACCGATCAAGTGTACCGCCTAACGGAACACATCCTCCAGGGCTTCACCCAATCGCGCTCCACCGCAACGGTGGCTCTCTTCTTCGACGTCGCAAAGGCGTTCGACAAAGTCTGGCACGACGGCTTGATATACAAGCTGTTCGATTACGGCCTGCCAGACAGACTCGTGCTCATCATACGAGACTACCTGTCCAACCGCTCCTTCCGCTACCGAGTCGAGGGTACGCTGTCTTCCCGACGCACCCTACGCGCCGGAGTCCCCAGGGCTCCGTGCTCTCACCCGTTCTGTACAATCTGTACACCAACGACATACCAAAGTCGAATCCCAACGATCGCGTAGGCTTAGCTCTCTTCGCTGACGACACAGCCCTCTATACCACATCCAACAGACCCGACCTTCTGACTAGCCGCCTCCAGACCGCGGTCAACGCCTTAGGCGATTGGTTTAGGAAATGGAGGATCGAAGTCAATCCCGACAAAAGTGCAGCGGTGCACTTCACCAGACACGCCGTCAGAAACTACTGGAGGCTCGGTCAACCGGGAGACATCCTGCTCTTCGGCCAACCTATTCCTTGGAAAAAGGAGGCCAAATACCTAGGCGTCACGCTCGACGCCAAGCTAAATTTCCAGTCCCACATATCGAAAGTTAGGAACAGAGCCGCCTTCGTGCTCGGAAGGCTCTACATGATGATAGGCGGACGGAGTAAATTGTCGCTTAGAAATAAGCGAACACTTTACAAAACCGTCGTTCGTCCTATACTAACGTACGCGAGTCCCGTCTTCGCTCATGTCAGTTCTTCGCAATTAGCGAAATTCCAAGTCATTCAGAATAGGTTTCTGCGCATGGCCACGGGCTGTCCGTGGTACATGCGCAACGTAGATCTCCACAGAGACTTCGATCTCGATTCGATAGCGAAATTCATGAAAAAGCTCTCCAACAGCTTTTTCGAGAAAGCCCTATCCCACCCGAACCCCCTCGTCAGACAGGCCGCCACTTACACAAGTAGAGGTGACTTACCGACACGACTCAGGCGTCCCAAGCACGTCCTGCAAGACCCAGACGATAGCATCACAACAGCTAACGCCCCATACACGAACAGAACACGACATCAGACACACATGCTGCAGCGTCTCCGCCGGCGGAGACGAGGACCCTTGTTTCGCACAGCCCGACACAACGCCAACTCGATCGCTCACCCCGGACGGTGAGCACCGCGCCGCGTACGGTCCCTAGACTGCGCTCCGGAGCGCTCCCCCTCCCGATGACGTCCCAAGTCTAGGCTCGACCTCGCAGGAGGGGCCCTTGGGACGGATTCAACTTGTGCCCCGCGTGGCAGTCCATCTTTTACCGGCCGAGGTCTCCAGACCCGGCCCCCACCGGTGACGCTGTCAAGGCCACTAGGGCCAACAGCAATGGACACTCCGAAAAAATAAAAAAATAAAGCATTTTGTTTTATCAAGATTCCAATTACGCTTCTGAAATTTTTGTATTGGTCAAAGAGATCCATTAAAATTCGTGACCCTATAATATTAAAGGAAGACAGAAGAGTACTTCATCAGTTATTCTATCCTCGTTCTTTTGGTTTCTGGTTTATGTCAGGTGACCACTGTCTATACTTATGGACCAAAATAAAAATCTACTGATATCCAATCACTGAACAGGGATACAATTAAAGTGAAAAAATAGTGTTTTTGCTTTTACAGAACGTTAACACAGGAGAACAAAATTACACTTTTTTTGAGCTATTCCAGCAGTTTGACCATACCACATTTGAAATATACCACAGATGTTGGTTATTTCTAAATTGTTGACTAAGTGTATCGGAATTTTTATGATCAATACAAACCCCGAAAGTGAATCGAACTCGTGACCATTGGGACTGAAGGTGGGCTGGATACCAACACGCCACAGTGTTCATTACATCATATCTATTATCTATACTAATATATTATATAAATTCATTATTTAGTTCTGTGTGGTAACTTATGGAACTATAGAACTTGAAGCTTAGCATACAACCTTCCTAATATTATGAGAAAGTAACTTTGTCTCTCTGTCTGTCGCGCTTTCACGCAAAACTACTAAACCAATTTAAATGAATTTTGATACACAAATAGTCTAGATCCTGAAAAAGAACGTACGCTACTTTTTTATGTGAAAAAAGGGTTGTAAAGGGTTGATAGGGGAAGTGAAAAGGTGTTTGGTAATATCGTAATTTTAAAAGCTTTGAGATTGAAACTTATTTTTACCCGACTGCTGGAGGGTAATGTTTTTCGAGCGTATGTATGTATGTATGTATGTATGTATGTATGTATGTCTATTTCTTTGTGACGCTCTACAGGCTAAACCCTTGGACGTACATCGACTTATAGGGTATCATTAGATTCGTCTCAGTTGTGAGAGTGACATAGGCTACATTATTTTAATATGGGTTCCGCAGAAGCAAAGATATTCAAAGCGGAATATCAAAGTTCGCTCAGATCGAAAATCTGATGATGTTTCCTTGTAGAACTCGATAAAATAAGACGAAAAGTAAAAATAAAATTTTTCGATATATTGCTTAGTTCTCGAGATATCGTTGATTGAAGTTTGATTTTTTTTTTGGCCAGTTTTTGCCAATTCCACTCTCAATGTCTAGAATAATTAATTAAAGCATTTTTAGGCTGTTGATTCGATATAAATAAATATGACATTTGAAGTTTGTAATATTGTGTCGTGTTCAGAGTTTGTTCTAAATTCGTTATTCATGAGGGCGACGCCGCTGGCAGAAGCTAGTATAATATACTTCGTCTGAATCGCTCCTTTATTGAGGATCATGATTCCGTTGGTTTAGCTGTCTCCATCGGTTACGTTCAATAACGCTAACATCCATAAATTCGAGTATTCTGACTAACATTTAGGCGTCTAGGTATAATCATGAAATATTAATTATCGTTGATACTATACTAACCGTTATTGCTTAGTGATTAGGTATAAATTCTGAGTACATAATATTATCGAGATAATTAACTCGTCTAATTACGTGTAACAATATAACAATGTACGTAGATTCTAATCTTATTAAAATAATAATAGACAGATATTATATTGAACAACTAGCGGCCCGTTCCGGCTTCGCACGGGTATATAATATATAGCCTTAAAATCGATCCAGTAGATTTCTTCATTACTGCCCGTGGCCCCGCACGCGTTAAATGTAATTATTTACGACATCACATTAGAAACCTGATAAATAACAGTATTTCTCTACTATTTAACGGATGTTATTATACATATAAACCTTCCTCTTCAATCACTCTATCTATTAAAACCGCATCAAAATTCGTTGAGTATTTTTAAAGATTTAAGCATACATAGGGATATAGGGACAGAGAAAGCGACTTTGTTTTATACTATGTAGTGATATACGTATAAAATATTTAGAAAATAATAATATAGGGTGTATATTGACAGTACCGATAGCCATAAATATAAAAAGTATAATAGGCAAAGTCTCACGTATAACCATGCCTGGACAATTAAGATAAATGGCTGCTAGACGCCACCTTTTTGTACCTAAACGCTTATAATAACATAAAATTGTATTGTAACGTTAAATTAAACGAAATATGTTATTCATAAATTTTCATTTATAAATTCTAATGTATACAACATATTAAATAATTCTATATATACAAATATCATATAATAATTTTAATAAATTTAATTCTCAGTTTAGTTTTTATATTCAAGTTTGACTTTGAAATTTGAAAACAATTTTAATTGTACCATTACCTATTTTACTATAAATTTATCATAATATCATAGAGTAACATGCTATAATGCTTCACTTAGTCGCATCAATGTGAACTGACACGTCACGATCGAATCAAGCTATCAAGACATAGGTGTAACACGTGATGAATGCTATTAATTCGTTAGTTCAAAACGTTTATTGAATATGAATCGATTATATAGTAATATTATAATTTTACGATCGATATGACGCGCCTGATTAGGACTAGGTTTCACCTAACTATGGTGTAACTGTGTAATGGTGATAGGTTTTATTCCCGTCCGGGGAAATTGTTTGTGGTTGCGGAAGGAGGCTTCTGAGTACTGAGACAAAGCCCTGAAAAAGAGAAAGCCCTTACAGGGGCTGAAATTTGATTTCTCCCTCAGGGTGCCTACTGCGACACCGAACGGCTAAGGTCGTCGATCTAAGAATAACGTTATATAAACGATTCACCACGATTCACGTAATTTATTATAGGCAGCAACCATCAATGTGACGCTTCATTAGAATGCCAGGTTTTCAAATATTGTCCTTCTAATCCAACTTATTAAATAGGCTCTATAGCTGTAGTCACACGACACTTCACCATGCGCCAACATATTTTTATTAGATATATCACTAAATAGTATAAAACAAAGTCGCTTTCTCTGTCCCTCTATCCCTATGTATGCTTAAATCTTTAAAACTACGCTACGGATTTTGATGCTGTTTTTTTAATAGATAGAGTGATTGACGAAGAAGGTTAATATGTATAATAACATCCATTGAATAGCGGAGAAATACTGTTATTTTTGAGGTTTCTAATGTGATGTCGTATATAATTACATTTAACGCGTGCGGGCCACGGGCAGTAATGAATAAATCAAAACTACTGGATCGATTTTAATCATTTTTTCAGTGAATGACATAGGATATATATTTTATAACCGTGCGAAGCCGGAGCGGGCCGCTAGTGTACTATAAATCTAATAAAATACCCGCGACTTGGTTAAATTTAAACCATCCGATGTGTCTTGATAGTCTTTCAACGGGGAAGATGAAACGTAAGTAAACTTTTGCGAAATATGTTGACAGTTAGCAAAGTACATCTTCTTTATAAGCAAATCTACATCCACGTCAGGGCAAATATTTCTGTTGATCATGCATATGTACATCGGTTGGGGTCCGGAGGTTAAATTAAACAGAATCATCCCTATGATTCTGTTTACACATAGAACAATTATTATTTTCAGATATTATAAAAAGAATTAATCAAATTTATTGATTTCAGTTTCAAATTAAAATGCTACAAATTATAAAATTACTTCTTCAAAGGCTTGTTGTTTCAAATCTATCTAATACCTTTAAACGATCAATTCTTATATATTTATTCTGAGTCTCGATTTAGTATGCAAGGGGTTTCGGAGGCGATAATCGATCTAGAAAGGATTAATTTGTAGATCATGACATTGTATCCGTGTTCTTCCAAGTTCGAGTCCAGATCTCTTCAGTCTGATTGTTTTTACCCTTTTTTTCAAGTTCTGTCTTTTTTAGCCCTTTATCAACGGATCTAAATCGTATCTAAGTATATTTACCAATTTAACAAAAAAAAAAAATACCGAGCAATGCTCGGTCATCCAGGTCCTAAAAATAAACAAACAAAGCTTTAGTTATAAATACTCCAAACCCAACTGTCAAGAACGAAGATGTTACGCCTTGTGCCGGGGACTACTTAATTACTCACCTTCACCTCCAAACAATACAATATATTTTGTAGAATATCGCAGTGAAAGTGTTCTGACATTTATATACAACCAATTTAGTACACATTCAAAACTCAATTTATTAAAACATACATTTTACGGCATAAGTAAATTTGACGAAGTTAATCCTATTCTAGAACGCAGACTCTTAGTTGAGTTTGATGCGGTCATCCATTGACATCTTAGTTAATGCCATGAGCATCTTCAAGAACTAACTAATTTGTTTGTTGCATATTTTTTAATGATTAGTATTAATATGAATGGTATTGCAAGTGCTTATAGGCTATGACAAGCGCTTGCAATCAGGTGTATTTAAGGTTAGACGGGTCATATTCTTGCTTGCCAATTTTTGTACGTAAAAAAGACCAATATCATTGGGGGGCACATAATATTGGGGTCAAATAAACAAAATGTTATGCGCTTTTTATGACCCAAAAAGTATAAAAGAACTAGACGAAGAAGAATTTGACGAATTTGAATGAAATGCACCACATATATAGATAGATTATTATCTAGATTAATACATACGATATTTTCTATACCAAAAAATGTTCGGTTTTTGTGGGATTATAGAAATACATTCTACGACATATTCAATTATAATCGGTATAGATGTGTCTTATGAAATATTTTTACTTTCGAATGATTTATTTCTCTCTGGAGCACCGCAAACAAAGTCACAGCATATATAAATAAAAGTATTATTTGATCAAAAGTTTAACGAACTGAAAAACTAATTTTATTTTATTTGTAATGAGATTCTTGTATACTTATAACATTAAAATGCATAGTTTTTGAACATAGTTTCTTTTTTTACAGTACATCGGGACTATGGATGTGCCGCGACCAACGAGCCGAGTCGAAATTGTCGCTGCAATGCGTCGAGTTCGGGTGATTATAATAAATAACTTTATTAATATACTTATTTTTAAGCTAAATGAATAGAGCTATTGGCATTACAGATATTAATGATATGTTCAAAAAAAATAAAATAAATAAGAAAGTATAAATAGGCTTGAATTTTTAGTCTTTACCTATATTTTTAATTTAATTTTTCTTAATGTTCTAAAATGAAAGATGATTATTTTACGTTAAAAGCCTTTACGATAGGATACGATATTTTGTACAAAGACACAAATTATTTTATCATATAATTTATCAAGACTATATAACATTTATTAAAAAAATTTAATGCTGTACGTATTAATATTTCACTGAAAAAATAAATTGCAATATAATATTTTTTTCTTAATAAAGGTCCATTTAGCTCTCTCGCTGTAGTTCCGCTCTTGTTAATTGTTCTCGAACATTCGAATTGGATATTTTAGCTTTAACGGATTCGTTGAACACTTTACTATTGAGTTAACACGATTATTTAATCAAAAGTTTAAGAAATGTAGAAAAATACATTTTCACCGCTTTGAGTATAGTGTGCTTTGCTTCTAAATTGCTTTTATAGCTTATCAAGTCTAGGACTCGTTACTTTATAATACTATAGGAGTTTCTTTAATCACGTTACTAATGTAAATTTTCACTATCGTTAAACAAAGCATCGCCTAACTGAGTAACGCCTAAGATATGTAAGGCGACGCCAGAGCAATAGGCTCTGTTTCACCATCCGTTTTTACTAGGCAAGCTTAAAATTGCGTAAATTGTTGATAGTTCTCTGTGGTTTTCTGTATTAAGTTGTCGGATAGTGTTTTTGGCGTTTCGTCATTGCGAATATTTGCATTGTATTTTCACTTTGTAAAATAAATTACGTTTGCATTGCCTGTGTGAGAGTGAGGAAAAAACTTCTCAATTTTTTTATAAATTTCCTTTACCTAAAGTAGAATTTAAAAGGAGGAAAGCTTTTAAATATAAATTATTTTAAAAATCAGACTATTATTATTTAACAAGACGTGGTCACAATATATTACTAAGACAATCAAATATCAGTCAACCTGTCTTAAAATTGTAAAATATGTCATAAATATTCAGAACTCATAGTTAAAACTCAAATCATTTTGTTTAGAACCCCAAGAAGCCACATACAAAAAACGAACGACTGTCAAGAGTATAAAGTTAGGCGTAGCCGAATAGCGTTTGTAACTTTAGGCGACTCCTAGGGTCCTTAGTCGTTACCTAATGGTACGTGAAACGTTTTTTGAACTAGGCAACTACTTTATAATTAAATTAATAATATTAATATTTAGGCATTACATGTAGGCGTTTCCTAGTATTAGTTAAAATTAAAATAAGTCTTCTTACCTTTTTCTAACGTGGTTGCTTTGATTACATTATACATTTAATTTAAAGGTTTTTGTGTATTTACATCGATTTGTGATGTTGTGATGTATTACCCACTATCATCAAAGCAACTCTCTAGAACAGTGACAGCATTTAAAAATTAATTTATAAAGATAAAAATATTTATTTCTAAGTTTTTCATATGCTTTTTCTCTTTACAGTATGAGTTCAAGGCGAGGGATGTGAAGAAACGTAAAGTAACGTTCGACGTGTCGATAGAGGGCGTGCGTGTAGCTACGCGTACTAAGCATACTAAGGCTAAGGTAAATAATAAAGTATATATATATATATAATAACACATGTTACACACACACATTGAGAGAGATATCCTGCAATGATAAAACATCGCAACCACAAATTTAAAAAAAAAAAAAAAAACCTTTTTAGCCTTAAAATCAAATAGGTCACTTCGAAAAGAATACGTTCTAATTATAGTGTATAACAGCAAGGCTCTACAACTTCTGCCATTACTTCTACGTCATTATCATAACATCTTATAAACATAACGTAGATTACTTTCATTTTTTAATTTCTATAATTTTTTTTTCGACAGCTTTTCTGTATTTTAATTATACTTTTCTTGCGACAGTTTTGCTGTATTTTAATTATAATTTTTTGCTTCATACTATATTTTTTCTAACTTATTGTTTTGAATACTTCTTAACTCAGATTTTACTGCATAACGTACAGCAAGTAATAAAAAATATTTCCAATATCATGTGTTTATCCTGGACTTATTATATTATATCAAGTTTTATTACACATTTTATTACGCAAAAAAATTATTCGTGAATATAAAAATTTAGTATGAAATATTATTTTCAAAGACAAATTTGTTTTATATGGATGCATCTAAATGCAGTTCTCATGCGTCCCATCTCGCTGCACATGAGGTTAACCCGTATACGCGGAATAAAATATGCAGGTGTTGAAAGTATCCGATCTTCTAATCTGAACTTTAATAAATCATAAATAAGACGCAATCTTGATTACTTTTTATATCCTGCAATGCTGCAAGGCTCTTACGTGAGTGAAATGTATACGAAGTTTTGTTGCAATGTTCATTTTATCCTCGTATATGCTTGCAATATCTCTCATTTGATACAAGCTTAAAAATGAAATATTATTGCGGCAAACAAATAGTTCGGTTTTTATATGTAATATTACTACATTTATTTTGTACTATTATAGAATTGTATCCTCTTTCACATTGAATATATTAACAAAAATGCTTCGTGAATTGTTGTGTTTGATATAAAATTTTCTACATATTGAGCCGAGATTTTCTATATATAAAATTTCTATGTACTGATTCTCTCGTCATTGTGTTAAGAAAGATAAAAATAAAACAACACTCTTGTACATGCCTCGTTATATTAGAACCTTGCTTTTCGGCAGCTCAATTGGAAAGCCCTACAATTTTAAAGAATATATATATATATAAGTTGACGAATGTTACTTTTTGTTACATTGTTATATTGTCGCCTTGCATTATGTTGTTTAACAATTTAAAGTCATTGAGGTGTGTGTGCTCCCTTATTCATAATTTTTAGTTCAAGTGTTTAAATATCACGTTGTCTAAACAAAAATCTTTATTTGCAAGACTCTTACAAATTCCTTTGACAAATGATGAAATGTTCAGATTTATTTCTTAAGATGTTTGTATTTGCTAGTATTCATTTTTGTGTCTTATTACTTTGTTTGAGATACTGTTCTTTGATTACCCTGTGGGAGCCTCCCCATCTTCGGACGTAACAAGTTTTGTTATACATTTGTATTTATATATATGTATGTGATCAAATTTTATTAGAGTGATATGATTTCGAATTATATTAGCAAAAAAAATAACAAATTGTAAATATGTAAGCCGTTTTAAGACGAACTTGGATGGAAACCCTCATCTCAGGTGACAGCCAATTGTATTGCCTCTAATATTTCTTTTATATTGTTATAAATACAGACTGTCAGCGCTGTCCATAAAAAAGTAAGAGCCTGTTAATATGTTGCGATTGGTTTGCCTTTTCGCTTTTCGCCTCTAAACAAACATAAAATAATACCTTAGCCGCGTCTCTTCCCTGCAGATTGGCGGCTGAACAATACTGCTTCAGATGTATGTCTTATTTACGCAGATTCTTACATCCTAAGAACTCTCCTTCATAAGATATAGCTTCGTACAAACTACGCACTTAAAAAACTTATAGACTAAAGATTTGTACCCGTGACCTTTTGGGATTAATGTTTAATAATGAAAGACCAATTTGGCATGTACTGAAAAGCAACACTGATAAACTGCTTTTCTGTTGGCTTGAAATAAAATAAAGAAAATGGAATAAATTCTACATAATCTATATTCATAGAGCAATGAAGGCTGGGACCACGAAATTGAATCTCAATTGAAACCAGTGAGATTTTCTGATCTTTATTCAATAACCTAAAGTACTCGTAACTTAAGTAAAGGTTAGGCTTTGGTTTTTTTTTTTGGTAAATCGAAAAATATACTTACATACAAATTAGATGCATTGATAAGGGGCTCCTTATAATAGTTTTTCTCACAAAAATAGGAACTTCAAAAAAAAGGAAAAAAATAATTGGACGAAGGATAGGAGATATCTGGACTTGAACCGGGAAAAACACGGATAAAACACTCCTAGCGCAAGCTTATATAAAGGGGTGATAGGAATATTAGTAATGCCAGTGTAAATAATGAAAAAAGAGCATTGCTAGTATTAATAGAAAAAAACTATTCCTTTAAAAATAAAATAAATATATGTCGGAGAATCCGCTAAGTTAAAATCTGTGTGGTTGATATTCGTTTCTGCCTTAATAATTTTAGCAATCAGTGCCTCAGTCGCCATAGGCGCTGCTTCCAAAAACTTCCATCCATGATCCCTTGAAGAAAAACGCACCATGACAAATACGACAGATGTCAATAGCAACCAGCTTTAAATTAAGACTACAATCTCTTTCGTCTGTATTGTAACATGATATTAAAAATAAATAAATCAAACCACTCTCACATATATATTCTAAGGGTAGTGCTTTCTCAGCCGATTCTAAACATTCTAGCTAATTAAAACTGCAATCAACTTATTTAAATAAATAAATAAATAAACGCTACACACTCAACGGCCCCCATTAGGATAATTATATCCTGTGTCGGGGGTCCGGAAACATTCACAATGACAAGGACAAACATAACCAGACCGGAAAACATGCCTGTACGATGAATACAAACATCTGCTCCGAGCGGGAATCGAACCCGCAACCGTCGAGGCTTAAGGCAGACTCGCTACCCACAACGCTGTTTATTTTAAACATATAAAACTGAATATAACGTATATTACAAGTTAAATAAAAAAATTCTATTTGATGGAATCTTAAGTGTAGATAAACATTATTTTTGTCGTAATTTTTCACATTTTATTAAACCATGATCTCTACCAAAACATTTCATGTTATTTTTATGTATGAATAAAATTTAATATTAGCATATAAAAAGGACTGTTATCATATTATTATGTTTGTTCAGTTTTGGAACGAAAGAATATAATATTTTTATACAAGATATGATTTTACTGGAAACATTACGTAGATTTAATAAATGAAAATGTAGTTTTATATGAATTATTTCCAAATAAGTAATCTCTGGGAGAGAATCTTTTCTTCTTCCTAGAATTATTCTCGGTATTTACCCAGGGTTTGCTTATACTCTTAGCCCGAATTGAAAGGTTACTAGTTATTACACAGAGTTTCGCCCACCAACTGAATGTCGCAACTCAAAGGGCGAGCCAGTACTCATTGATGCCATGATAACAACCGGGACCGACAGTTTAAAGTGTTCTCCGAGGTACGGTGAGGAAATCCACAAGGACAAACGCCAAGACCGAAACAGATTTTTTATAACAAACATCTGCTCCGAGCGGAAATCGACCCGCGACCGTCGAGGCTCAAAGCAGGCTCGTTACCTGCACGCCACAAAGGTCGTCAATCTGCGACGGAGTAACAACCCTTTAGCGTTGTTTACAGCTATCTCTTCTAAAAAGTTTTTTTTATCATTGTGTCATCAGATATTATATTTCCCAGCTAAGGTTTCCCAGATTTTTATTATTTGGCGCTTTCTTATATAGACGCAAATAAGCAATACCATGTCAACCCACACGAATGTCATTTCGAGAAAAACGCGTTTGAAAATGTTGAACAACTTGCTTTATATGATTTTTTTAATGTATTGGTTAAGTTTTTGGCAATTTCAGATTTATGTAAGTGATTTATACTTATTTTTATATAAAATAAGTATACAAGCTTCATATTTCGTATATAATATAACCCAAAACATTTAAAATAATACATAAATTGCATGATTAAAAAATGCCTTTTTGAGAAGTTTCAAAGCATAAAAACGTTCTTCAGCCATTTACCAACACTTCTGCACATATAACTCAGTTTTTTAAATTTTGTGGGTTGACATGGTATTTCTTATTTGCATCCAAATAGAATGTTACAATTAATGATCGTTTTTTTGTTCTTGGACATAAAATCTGTCAGATACTCCTGGGAAAAAGACACCATTTTTGGGGCTCCCGGACTGCATTTTCTTTATATTTGCTTACTCAAAACTCCTTTATGCCCGAAATTAAAATATGTGAAAGGCTCCAAGATCCTTCGAGGATCGGTTTCATTAAGAGAACCAATAATTCGCCAACCCATTCACGGTTATATTTCTTTTAAATCAAACAAAATCGCATTGCTTTTACAACTCTAATGACACGCGATACTATTTACATTATAAGAATAATTGTTAATGAACAAAAAAATACTGTCCTAAAATACTATTTGAAAATATTTCGTGTGTAGTGCCACTTATATATAGAGTATATATTCGTTGGTTATATGTCAAAGGCTATTGGGTATTGAATACTTATTCGATGAATGGTTTGAATTGTTCAAATGCAGTTTGTACTGGTCATGCAACCATCTATTACTTCAATTCAGCTGTGAATTAATTGGCCGCATTTTAGCTGGATTGCATACGGTCGGTGGCCTGAGAACTAATAAAAATAGAAATGGCAATAGTGGTATGAGACCTAATTGTTAAATTTTTACCATGTATTTTAAAAACTATGTATTTGTGTTTTGAATTTAAAAATTATAGATTGATGTGCACTGAGTGAGAAATTTAATTTAAATATTACTTACACCTAGAGACATATATTTATTTACAATTTCTGTGTATTTTGCTGAAACAAAAAAATATGGTATTAACTAAAACTATAAGAAAAAGAAAATTTAAATAATCAATTTTGTTGGTAGGAAACAACGGACGACGAAGGGTTGTGTTTCTGGAGCAAAGATATAGTTAATGGTCGTTTCATTCACGCTACGTTTATTTTAATGTACTCCTATTTAACAAAACTACCCTTATTTATTACTATCATCAACCCTTATAATGAATGTTACTTATAGTAGTTTGTATAAATATTTATGTAATCGCTACTTAACCTATACACAAGCTCGAGAACAAGAATGCCCATTTTTAGCGTTTTTTTGTAATTAAGGTAAAAGTGTAATTGCGGGCACGCGGGCTTAATTTTGCTACATAAGAACAGGTTGACGAAAACTGGGTTGCATGTACTCTTAAACAAGCCAATTTCTCGGGCAAAAATACGAGCATATTAAAAATGTCGTAGAGAGATTTAATTTTCTAACATATTTTCAACGTCAACATTCAATCCAAAAATAATATATAAGCTCGTGTATGCGGCTTCCCCTGCCTATAAAGATATGCTTCAATAATAGAAAGTATTTTAAGAATTGATTTATAAACATTGAACTGTATAACTATTGTAACTAAGATAAAATATTATATACGTATGTACGTATATTAGTACCACGACTCGATCGGGGAAGCACTACCGTCTCAGAGAAATTTTGCTTAAAATAACAAAGTATGAGTACTGCTGCATTTCGGGCGTAGGCCCAACGTCGCACCCCTCTGTTCCCTTCCCATTCTTCCCCTTCTCACCCTTTTTCCTACTATCCATTGGATTGACAACGGCCATGTGATCCTTCAAGAATCGCAAACGTTCGTAATTATGTTGCTGTGAGTGCTTACCATCAGGCTAACCGTATGCTTGTTTGCCAATCGTCTTGAAATAAAAAAATGTCATTTAGAGATAACATTTTCGAATTGGTCAAGTAGATAGCATAAACATACCAACCATTGTACAAAGTATCTTTATAGATAAGTTAATTCGCTTAAAATCTGAGTGAACACTCACACACAGGGGACTCACAATTTACAAAGACTCATGAGACTTACTTGTCGCTACGATCTGTATACAATAGAACAGTGTGCAAGAGGCACTCTCAAGAACTAAAAGCAATAAGGTTATATATTATAATACAAATATAGGTTATCTGTGACAAACAAACTACTTTCTTCTTCATAAGTGCCACGTATACTCTATCATCAGATTGTAATTGAAAAGGCTTGGGAACCAATGAATTTTAGAGTCTATAGAATACCTTGCCACAAAATTAACTTCCATATTTTTCTGTCCAGATTGACACTTTATATTCTCTGCTTTGAACAGGTTACACCTGAACCAACATTCAATTCATTTCGATTCGTACTTTTTTTATCTGCAGCTTAAATTGGAAGTTGGGTTTGAAACGTAAAAACGTTTTCTCTCATTTCTCAAGTGTCCGTTATCGCAAAATCTGTATTTGCCATTTGCTAAGGGAAACCGGCATTATATTTTTTCTTAGTATAAAATAAATTTGATTTGTATTTAATTTTTTTGTCAATTACTTAAAACGATTTTATGTATGTTTATAAAGAAAATACTTATTAGTTTGTGACATACGAGATATAAAAATAAGCTAATCAAAGTATGGTTGTTTGAGATATAAATGTCACGTCACGTCGTAACAAATCATCAACGTTTATTTAAACGATCAAAATCACAATTTTACGTATGTTTTCTAAGTGAAGTTGCTACTTTCGTGGTCGAGACTGGTCGATTAAATACTACATAAGAAGCTTAGTACGCATTGTTATGAAGAAGTTTGAATTAAAACTTGTAATCAAAGATAATCAGAAATCAATGAAATAAGCTTGATTAATATGCGTAAATACGAACCATCTATTATGAACATTAGCTCCAACACAAACACATAAAACAGCAACCGACAGTACAATGTTGTAAATTACCATATGTACTCCCGAACAAAGACAATTTCGTTGTGTCTGGTTTGTATAAAAGTTATTCGGAAGCTCGTTGAGAGGCGGGTCACGTGTCCGCTATTATTCGTAGTACACGAGGAAGGCGCAAATCGTATTTTTGTTCAAGAAAACCTTCATTATTCGCGAGACGAGAGAAACATCAATTTAAACTTGCGAAAATGTGTTAAATATAGTAATGAAAAATTGTTGAGTAACGTTAGGTTACAGAGTTATAGCCCTGAAGGGGACGGCAGTCGGTGTGATCCCGACTGCCATGCGCGCTTACATTGAATGAGAAGCGCTAAGAGACTATACCATTTCGCCCCCTCCCCCGGGACCCAGCTCCACTACTAATCGGAGCGCCGTAATTGTCAAGTAGTGTGTTCTGAGAGAGTTCCCGTTACCTGACAAATACACTGAGGTCGGCCACTGAGGAGGTTTTAGTGGGTCCCCATGACGTTCCCACCTTGCCATGGAACCCCACATAACCCGGTTCTCGTCCCCAGGACGCCGGGTATCTGGTAGAAGATTTCCTCCCCGACAACAAAAAAAAAGGTTACAGATTTATAGCTGTGAAGAGGACGGCAGTCGGTGTGATCCCGACTGCCGTGCGCGCTTGCATGGAATGAGAAGCGCTGGGAGACTATACCATCTCGCCCCCCCGGGACCGAGCTCCACTACCAATCGGAGCGCCGTGATTGTCAAGTAGTGTGTTCTGAGAGAGTTCCCGTTATCTGACAAATACACTGAGGTCGGCCACTGAGGAGGTTTTAGTGGGTCCCCATGACGTTCCCACCTTGCCATGGAACCCCACATAATCCGGTTCTCGTCCCCAGGGCGCCGGGTATCTGGTAGCAGATTTCCTCCCCGACAACAAAAAAAAAAGGTTACAGATTTATAGCTCTGAAGAGGACGGCAGTCGGTGTGATCCCGACTGCCGTGCGCGCTTGCATGGAATGAGAAGCGCTGGGAGACTATACCATCTCGCCCCCCCGGGACCGAGCTCCACTACCAATCGGAGCGCCGTGATTGTCAAGTAGTGTGTTCTGAGAGAGTTCCCGTTATCTGACAAATACACTGAGGTCGGCCACTGAGGAGGTTTTAGTGGGTCCCCATGACGTTCCCACCTTGCCATGGAACCCCACATAACCCGGTTCTCGTCCCCAGGACGCCGGGTATCTGGTAGAAGATTTCCTCCCCGACAACAAAAAAAAAGGTTACAGATTTATAGCTCTGAAGAGGACGGCAGTCGGTGTGATCCCGACTGCCGTGCGCGCTTGCATGGAATGAGAAGCGCTGGGAGACTATACCATCTCGCCCCCCCGGGACCGGAGCTCCACTACCAATCGGAGCGCCGTGATTGTCAAGTAGTGTGTTCTGAGAGAGTTCCCGTTACCTGACAAATACACTGAAGTCGGCCACTGAGGAGGCTTTGGGAGGAGGTGGGAACGTCACGAACGGGTAGCAGATTTCCTACCCGACACAAAAAAAAAACAGATTTATAATATATTGAGGTTGAAAAGTCCAGTTTAAAAGTGATTTTATAGAAAAGTTAAATCTGGCAAATCTTTTAATGCCCAGAAGCCCCACCCCTTACGTTAATTTATCCCATTATTTTACAGTTTGGTAGATATCTAAGAATTACTCATTAAAAAAATTGGAGCTTTCCCGGATTTTAAACTGCAACTTTTCATGACTGTAGAATTTTTATCCATTAGGTCTTTTTTTAGTTTTGGTTACGTAAACGTGATTCACAGACATAAATTTATAAATATTTCTCAGTCCATTTCTCTCAATTGTCTCCTATCTAATAAATTCTCATCTGGATATTTATATTGTATGTTTTTCCTATATATACGAAATTGCTCCCAAATCTTAATGAAAGTTCGGAGATAGAGAATTGAAAGCGTTGAGAACGATCGGATAACATCTAATACAGAGCCATTAACGCGTTTGTAATTGTTTTACTGTGCCTTTGAAGTAGAAGTTGGATATCTACAGTTCAATTACAACTTGTGTTCTTTTGATATAAATAAATAATTACCAGTCAAGTGCCTTGTGAATCACGCACAGTTAAACCTAAAAGGTTTCCCAGCTTGATGATGAAGAAGCTTAAGAGCTCTGAAAAAATAATTAAAATCGACCGCAAAAATAATTTCATAGTAATTTATTAAAATAGTATTAAAAACAAAGTTGTGGGAAGAACTCAAATATCTCTCAAATTTGTACAGCTAATCTACTTCAAAATAAATGTGTTGAAAATGCTATTGATGTTCTACAACCTCGAATTTTTACAGAATTTTAAATGTCATAGCTTAAAAGTTAGCGGAGGGGCACAGTCTCTACTACCTACCTAACCAAAATTGCTTATTATTTTAAAGAACAAATATATTTCAGGCATTGCCATACGTTGTTTTTTTTTCGACCCTCAGTTTAATTTATGCTATCTTCAATTTTTATATATTTTAATATTTAACTACAAAACTGTGTAGCTAGCCCATAGTCTCAGGGTAAAATGATTGTGACATTCAGAAGGACATGAAGAAATTATAAGGGTCCGTTTTTTCCCATTTGGATAATTCATCGGTCTATACTAGGATAGTTATATTTTATGTCGAGGGTCTGGAAACAAAAATAAGGACCAGAACAACGACCCATACCGAAACACAAAAAGTTTATTTTAATCAATGTCACCTATATAAATTTAAATTTTAAATTTACATCATAATATACCTTATTTAAAATTAATACATTTCTTTATTTTCATTATTTTCCTCATTAAAAGACTCCGTCCCTCCGAAAATTTGTTACTGTCTGTTCAGTCTAGTACTTGTAATTTATGGGAATTAATTACATTCTTTAATTATTTTTACGAGCTTTTTGAATCGCTATTTACATTTTTTTTATTAACACGTGAAGAGAAAACTTTAACCCCTTTTAAAGCATAACTGCGCGCGTGGGACTATTATATATAATTATGTTCTAAATCTCATAATCATCGAAGGGTCCATAGGTCAACGGTAGAAGGGCCGGCTACGCTCGTTAACGCGAGTGTCGCGGGTCTGATCCTTATCTCTTAGAATATTGTCGTATCTACTACTAGTGCAAGCTACGAGCTTTTTTGTAGGGACAATAGAAATATAAGTAATGTCTTGAAAAAGCATTGCTAATATAATATTTTTCTTATTACTTCTTATTTATACTAATCTTCATATTTTTTGTCGCAGAGGGGTCCGAAATTCTTCAGCCGCAACAGGAACACTGCGAACGAGTGCATTGAGATTATGCATCATCCGATCTACCGCATTTTCTACGTGTCCCATGACAGCTCCGACCTTAAGATATTCTCGTACATCGCCAGAGATGGTGCAACCAATGTCTTCAAGTGCAACGTCTTTAAGAGCAGCAAGAAGGTATATTTATAAATTAATATGAAAACACTACTAACATTATAAATTTTCGGATGTTAAAAGGGTTTAAATAGAGTTTGGCATACGGCCATTTATATATTGCATCTTTAGAACAAAAACGCCACAATTAAAAAAAATCGAAAAGTTAGTTATCAGCGTAAAATGACTTAAAACGAAATAACCAATAGTCCAAACATAGCCTTATTCGAGCGTTAATAACAACTGACGTAAATAGTTTTTACACTTAAATTGTACAGGTGTCAATGTTTTAAAACTTATTTTGTTAATTTCCACAAAATTGCTTTTTGAGTTACGTCGTTTTCTTTCTAAAGGTGCGATATGTATATATAATTTTTATTAATTATATGTAAATTAATGAATACAAAATAACTTTTCTGCCATAACAACTACAATAACGGGAGCGCAGCCGCGGTTTCTAGTAGAAATCACTACATAGTATAAAACAAAGTCGCTTTCTCTGTCTCTATGTATGCTTAAGTATTTAAAACTACTTCTTCTACGTCTTTAAGTGATTGAAGAGGAAGGTTTATATGTATAAAAATTGTGGAGAAAAAAATTTTTTTGAGGTTTCTAATGTGATGTCGTAAATCATTACATTTAACGCGTGCGGGCCACGTGCAGTCATGAATAAATCAAAACTACTGGATCGATTTTAATCATGTTTTCAGTGAATGACATATGCTACATATTTTATACTCGTGCGAAGCCGGAGCGAGCCGCTGGTATTATAATAAAATTTCATTAAGCACTTTATTTATATCCCACTCCTTAGTACATTATTATTCGGTGAATGAGATCGCTTGAGGAACAAAAGCTATTTCTTTAGTATAATATGATTATAAAGTTTAAATTTTAAGCTAAGACGTAGTATAAGTACAATACATAATTAAGTATGCATTTTTGAATTGTAATATTATTAAAAGCATACTTTATACATCTGTATAAAAAACGATTACACAAGACTATTATATTTTTAATCACATTTCACGCTTAACGCGCCCCGAGGCTTTCTGGAAACAAAAGATTGGCGTTTTGTCTCCAGCTTCGAACATTTGAGCCAGAAGGGCGCGACTCAAATCGTTGAATTAAGGGGAAGTGTCTTTAAGAGTATGTCCCTAACTTCTGATGATAATAGACAATATGAAAACGCCGACATGATAAAAAGTATAATGTCACTTAAAGGCCAGAAATAGCGGTCCTTACGTAATGAGATTATAATGAAATTTTCGTTATTATTCAGAAATATGTGCTTGAAATAAAAACGAGTCGTTAACAACCCCCTCCCCTTCCCTCACGTAGGAACTTTATGATCTTGTCTACAATAAGTGTTTTGCTGTTGGCCTTAATGACATTGACACCAGGCCAGGAAAATAGTGCTACAGTGACGGAATAGAGGTGCAGTAATTAACAGAGAACATCAGACAAATATACATATATATAGTCGTCGAAGTAGACTTTAAAACTTTGTTTCACAAAATTATTTATCTGCTATTGAATTTATTTTCTCAAAAACCGAATTCCGATCGCGATTTTTGCAGCCGAAAAATGATTTTTCGTACGAAAAGAATGAAAAAAGCGCATACCAGAATAGTTTCCTGTTTGCACGTCATTGTTTGTTTTATCGTGTTTCGAAATCGAATCGAAAAATTCCTTACGTTATTTATTTTCATAAACTATCTATTTACATTTTTAAATAATTTCTATAAAAGCATACGGCGGCCCATACACGTTTAATATGATTGCGAATGTCTCATTGTAATTAAACGCCAATTGCGTCAATATTCTAATGTCTGACGACGAAGTAGTAGTACCAGCTATGGTAAGATAATGCAGACAATTTAAGATTACTCAGTATTTAATCTATGCATAATTTTTCAATACTAACCCCACTCGTACATAGTATTATCTAATATTATTGAAAGAAATATGGAGTCGTAATAGTATACATTACAGTAACAGAGGATGACTTCAATTAGAATATTATTCATAAAAATAGAAAGATTCTTAAAAATAGCTTTCGATCATTAAAACTGGAAAAGCAATTCCAAGGCCAGGGTAGTACTAGTCTAAACAAATAAATAAAATTTAAGCGTATGGTTGTAATTGCAAATAATATTAAATGCATATGAAAGTATATACGGTACTTACATAAAACAATATATTTTGAATTTTTTTCTGTCTTTTTGTTTGTCTGTCCGTTTGCTCCGGCTAATCTTTTAAACGGCTGCACCGATTTTAACAAGACTTTCACACGCAGATAACTGAGGCCTCGGTACAGTAAAGGAAAATCGTACAACACTCAATAAAATTTCAGAAAATAAGTCATACAAATAAATACTTACTTATTAGACATTTCATAACTATAACCTTCATATAGGAATTAACTTTAGCACGTGTCAATGCAACTTTATGCATTACCGTAATTAATCTATTTTTAAGGTAATAAACGTTCGTTGACTTACACAATAGGAAAATAAAGGTATCCATTCCGGAAACGTTGATGCGGTCGAGAATAGATGGAACGCTCGATTCCAGGTAATCCGCATTTATACAGAACAAAATTATTTACTGAACGAAAATAAAACATTATAAATAGGCGACATTTTTTTGCTAAAAATTTAAGACGCTCTGAAGAGAAACGGTTGATTTGTAAATTCACGTTGCATATTTTCATTAATAGCTGCGGCGTTTGTGGGTACGATCTCTTTAGAAGATAATCTATCTTTTGGTACAACTATAGCCTAGCTACATGCGGCCAGTTCAGCATGCAGATTTCACTAGCATGTCGATGACGTGAACCCATAAGTTTTGCCGCTGCCGGTACCAAATATCGTCCCTCTCGGCTAAAGAAGCTTTCACTTCAAAGATTAAATTAATTAATTTATTTCAGTATTTAAATGTTACCTCGAATCATTGCCTCCCCCCGTGACGAAGGCTGATTCATTTTTAGCACAAAGAATCGGGATTGTAGTTCAGCGGGTACAGTTGTAATTATTTGTAAATATAGTTAGTATGGAATTGTAAAGCAAAGAAAAACCGGCCACGTGCGGTTCGGATTGCGTTGTATATGAGCCCCCTGTTCAATCAAATTATTATATTATTATATTAAATATTTCTTTTATTATAATTTAATTGTTTATTTTTAAACCGAATACATAACTAAATATTCTGTGAATATTTCAAGCATACCTGTTGGAGTTATCAATAACTAGCAAAAATACCCCTAATACATACCCTAATAAACATAGGAACCCCAATAAATAGTAGTGATTTTTTTATGTTAAAAGTTGGAAACAAGCATACGGCCCACCTGATGGTAAGTGGTTGCCGCAGCCTGTGAGCGCTTGCAGCACCATTAGTAGGTGCCACTCACGCATTGCCAACCTCGAGATATTGGTTCTTAAATCTCGTCTGCCCATTAATTTAACTAGCGTACAGTGCCCCTCAAACCGGAACACAGTAATTCGTAAGCATTACTATTTGGCGACAGAATATTTGACACTGCGGTGATACCTACCTAGCCGGCCTCTTCCAATAAAAGACCTACCACCAGTGTGACTGCACTGGTGGAATAATCTCTGCTGTGACAGAGGTTATCCCAACAGCGGGCGATGGGGTCGTCACATCCCGACGCCGGTAAAATTTTTAAATTAATAAACGCTATTCTAAGTACGATACGGTACGCCACAGATGTATAACCGAAAATCGTTCTGTAAGTTTTCAGCGGCAAACGTCGTTGACGGTGACGTAGAAAGGATCGTGCGAGTATATTTATTTACTAGTCATGTGGAAGATAATAAAGTATGGATCAAAGAAGTATAACGGCGCTATTTATATTGGTAAATCTTTATGTACACCTGCTTAGTATATCTGATATGAAATTACGTTTTTATATACACATAAATCACACACGCATCCTTGGCTGATCTCGTGTTATTCTTTGACGACGCTGTGGCATAACGGAAGCGAACCTGCCTTAAGCGGCACAGGTCGCGGGTTCTAACCGGCGAATTCTCTTTGTATGTGTTCCGGACCCCCGACAAAGGATATCACTATCCTATTGGGGGCCGTTGAGTGTCTTTTTCTTAGCATTATAAATAAATAAACGCTACACACTCAACGGCCCCCATTAGGATAGTGATATCCTGTGTCGGGGGTCCTGAAACATACACAATGACAAGGACAAATACACCCAGACCGGAAAATATGCTTGCATGGTCAATACAAACATATTATGCTCCGAGCGGGAATCGAACCCGCGACCTGTGGCGTTTAAGTCATATTCCTAGTATTTACCTCTGTCTGGCCTGATATTACTACTCTCAATTTTTACAAGTTTGGCACAAGGTACTCTTCATTTGACAGTTTTTCCACAGAGTGATTGCCACATGACCTCTGTAAACTTAAGGGCGAACTAGTAACTCATTGGATAAGAATCTACCCGAGCGGGAATCGAATCCACAACCGTCGAGGCTAAAGACAGACTCGCTATCCACAACGCCATTTATTTATTTATATGATTTACAAATAAGCAAATCTTACATTAAGATTACGACTTTATTAAATCAGAATCAGCTTTACTTCAGTTTGGTTCTACAGACTTTATTCATGATTGAGACCTGGAAGCTCTACTTGAGTTATATATTAAATTCGAATAGTACCCGTAATTAAATTCTGAAAACGTTTATCTATTTTCCTACTCCGATAATGGCTCGTTTTAATAGTATTAACAACAGTTAACAGCTAAGTCGTAAATAATAGAAGAGTTATTTATCTAGAAGCTATACCCTCGTGGTGTTTATAGTTTTGATCTAATTCTGTCAGCAAGAAAACGTCACTAGCTGTCACGGTATGCACCACCGATCTTGTTCACGGACAATATAAATCTTGACTTTTATAATCAATTAATATTACGACTTCGTAGCTGTATAAATATTGAAGGATTCCGTTTATATTGATTCGTTTGTAGACGTTCACTTAATTGCCGCTTGCTCGAAAGATGAAAGAGTCGTTAAAAAAGTTAAGTCATGACTCGACTGTATATACGTCATTAGATATAGCACACGTCAGGGTTGTATCTACGTCAGTCATTTAAACATGGGGCCTACCACGAACTCTTTTTCTGATTCAAATGACGACCATATCCATTAAACTCAATTCGGGCATATAACATGGTCCCTTCAAGATCTTGCTGACTTAAAAAAAATGATTAAGTTTTTCTGAAGAATTTAAAAGCTATTTGATTGGTAGATGTTTTGTTTTTATTCTTCTTTCCTCTATCTTATATATTTATTCTTTGATTTTTTCTAATACTAGGTACGGGTAAATCGGTTAAACTTCATATTATTTAGGGTCTATGACGAGGTTTGAAGAGGCATCTTGGGGATAGTATTGTGAATGATACATGCCTTGTAATTATCGATTTTAAATCGTTGTAATCACATTGTTGTGTGTGGGCCCAAACTCCGTCTCCTATCTTTACCTCGTGTGACATGGAATTTCTCATTGGCAAACTCGTTCAATCTGGGGTCCTTCAAACGAGGCATGAAGAGGCTTTTTGCGGGCAGGCAGGGTGAGGGTGGCTAGAGTAGTTCGCCTTTTGAAACCATATTAGCCACCTTTGCGTGTGGAATCCACTTCCACTTACTGGAGTAAAGTAATTAAAAAAAAATCCTTTATCATTATTTGGTTATAGTTTTTGTCTTACCATGTTTTACATAAATCTATAAAATAAAAGTACAGTTAAAACATTGCATACTCCAATCGATCGGCATTTAATTTATATTTTAAAGCTTTTACCGTATTTCTTAAAGATGTTATACAATTAAACACAGTTGAAAATATGAAATGTACAAAGGATAATTAATTTACTTCGAGCTTCGAAATATAAACACAGATTCTCCTTGTTCTGTTTATTGATGTTAAAATCTCCAGAAATCAAGTTCTTTAATTAAGTCTTCGAAGCACTAATTTATATTCAATGCGAATGTTTCGTTTGCAAACAGTGTGATTTAATTTTGAATTTATATTGTTTTTATTACGATTCAATGTAGTTAAGTAATAAATTTACTATTTTATATAATCGGGAGATAAATTTCTTCCGACTTTCATTTCGCATGGGAAGATTCATTTGATCGTAAAAAATCCGTTCCCGTCAGGAGTAATGGCTTCTTGCACTTGACGCCCTTTCCTCACACGTCGTAACAGTTAACGCCAAGAATCCTTTACGAGTTACATTCATTTTAACACATATTTATATAAATATAAAAGGATGACTACGATGATGACGATGATTAGGATGATAGCAACGCACAGCTAAAACTACAGGAGCTAGGAACGTGAAAAGTTATATGCGGGCTACTTTAACATAGAAGGTAGCATTCCTAAGCTGATGAAAAGGGCATTTTAATTTTTTAATTTTATATAATATTCACCTTTACTGGTGCTTAGCAATTTAGATTAAAAAATACATGTTTTATAGTTTTGTATATTTTTTTTGTTGGATAATAATTTGATAGACGTAAAGCGCTTGTTTTAAATAAATGAACACTATTGGCAAAAATAAAGTCGGGAATGCACTATCATCATGTGCATGTGATTATGAAATTATTACAATGTATACAATATAAGTATGTCTTGTCCAGTGCATCCGAGTATACTAGACGACGCGGCTAGAGCCGGTACGAATACGCGAATGTGTTTATTTGCGGTGCTTGTAGCGACGCGCGACGCACGCGCCGACCATGCCGCCGCCACTTCAGTTGTTTCGTGGTTACCCGTGCGGAAGAGCGCGTCACATATTAGGCGATTTCATTTATAACGTGGAACAATCTAACGGATAATAAATCACATGTGCTCAATAAATCATAGAAAATGTCTAGCCACAAGGAAAACGACAAGCACAGACCCAAAAGTTTACCAACCGAAGTTCTAATGAAAGCTCGAAGTACATTATTCGCTCTCGGTGGAGCGTTGAAGTCTAAGCAGGAACCGCAGAGGATAAAACCACCGAAACAAGAGGTGAAGACGAAGAAAAATCATGAAAGATTAAAAAGTGTTAGATCGGAACCGGAGTTCGGTGATATTCGTAAAGTGAAGCACAGGAGCCGCATCGATGATCATCCCCGTGAGTACGTCGGTGCTAGACCCAGACCTCTCTCAGTTGGTGCTATGAAACGTTACGAAGACGAGATGGAATTTCACTGTGGAAGTTTCCCAAAAGACTCATCTTTACCGCGGCAATTCGATTCTTCGGATGACGTATGTGTTCAATCGCGACTTGTGATCCCGATTATCGAAAGACTTGGCCAAGATATTCATATGCAAGATGTGAATGAAAGACCACGTAAAAAACTTTCTTTTCGTGAACCCGAAATAATCGGGAGTGCGAGCGCTACGCTAGGCCGTTCTAACAAATTAATGGGTGTTAACAGCCTTTCAAGAAGACCCAATAGAATTTCGTTGCGTACAGATCTACATTCGAGCTTAGATGGACTAGACTCGGACTTGGAGGTGAGTTGTTATATTGTATGAATGAATGCTACACAAATATTTGCAACAAAATTCCCTTTTGACTGCAAAGTTGATGAAGTTCTAAAATAAACTAAGATTTAATTAATTTGATCTGAAACATAAAACTGAATGCTTTATGAGAAATATAATTTTTTGTTATTGATCAAATTATATTAACACGCTAATAGTCCTGTGAACGCAATAGAATTTATAGCAATAGTTAAACTATTATAATTATATACTGTCGGGACAGTAAATGTCTTACAATTACAGAAATACCAATTCTAACTTAATATTTGTCTTTATTTTTATCAATGCTATTAAAAATATCGCCTTAATATTACAATACAATAATATTATTCGTTTTACAAATTTAAAACATATTGAGTAGACGATGAAATATGAAACATATTAAGTAGGCTAGACTGCTTTGCAATGTGCAAAAAATTAGCATATCGTAAAAGGTACTCTTCAAAATTCCTCCTAAAATATAATGACAATTAGTTTTCGTACGAAAATTAACACTTTATTAAATTTAAACAACCAATGGTAATACGCAATGTTTTATGCTTTTTTGTTTTTACTAAAGTCTGTTTGGCTGAAACTGAATATTTTGACGCAGTTTTGAAACGCTATAATTGCGCAACACGGTCGGTCATATTACTTTTCCACGAAAACAGAAGCTTTGCTCCTTAGAAACTACTATTAATGAAACTAATATTTGTAGCTTCCGTTTTCGAAACCTCATAAACGACTTCAACATACAAAGCAAAAACGTGTGGTATTCAACAGAACTGCGGTGCGAGTGAGTTATAGGTACTCGAATATTGTGTAATATCATTAATATCACCAATAAACAAATTAACATATGCACGTTATTAAATAAATCACATTAATTTATTATATATAAAATAATAACTAGTGCGAAATCGTTAATTTTCATTACTGTCAACATTGAGTTGGTATATTAAACTCGATAAGGTGAAAAAATTACCACCGGAATTTTCTCATAAATAAACACAAGTGGGCGGTGACAGTAAAGTGACAATAATTAAGTATTTATTATATGACATACTGACCAATTTTTCATAAAATTATCTAAGATTTATTTTTTCCGTATTCAAAATAATACTTATGTTATATAACACTTTTTTTTCTTTAGCCCTTTATACTTTTACGGGTTTATCGCACCTTGCAACTGATTAGTGACTGACAGTGTAGATTTCTTTGGCAAATTGCCGCGTGTGAGTATGTAAATTCAGTTTGATTTGTGTAATAACTATAGAAACGATATAATGGTTTTGGTGCTTAACGATAAAAAGACATTTACAAATATGTATCTGCATAAAACCTTGCCTATTTGTTATATGCAGAAAAGGTTTAGATTTCTAACTAGCTGCGCCCGTGGCTCCGCTCAGGTGGTCCGATTTTTCGTTATTGTATTCACATTATGTAATATCAGTCCTGTTTAAATTGGTCCAGCCGTTACAGAGAATATGTGAAACAAACAGGCAGACAACAAATTTAAAAATGCTTTTTTTATGTAAGTACCATGTATACACTAAATGCATATGAAAGCATATGCATTTAATGGAAAGCTGTTAATTTGGAATTACAAACACACACACTTCAATTTCATTTATTTCTATGGATGCTGCATAAATATTATTTATTTTAAATGCATAAATTATATAGTAGACATGAATCTAAAAATGCTTTAATTTTATTTATTTTTTCGGAATGTGTATTGCAGTTGGCCAGCTTTATCTTATAAAATATTACGTTAAACTGCTTTTTTTGGTATACTTACAATATTATAAAATACAAATTCTGTCTGATTTTTCTCGATTGTGCGTCATAACACGAAAATCGCTAGCCATATGACTCCTTTTTGAGTAGTAACGAAATATGCTTTCTAATTTGGTTTTATATAAGTTTGATTATTTTCACTAACAATAACTAATAACTTTAGTTACTCCTAGTATCAGTAACAACATGAATAAAAGATTCACGTCAGTAAATATTTAAACTAATACGCCGACGAAGATTGGACGAAACGCATCAATTCATGTTTATTTTAATTGAAAGCCGGAAGAGTTTTATAATTCGATTTATAACTGAACGACATTTCAGCGTATTATTGGGTCCATAGTCGTGCGTCAAGGGCGAAGCTTCCGTCGAGACCATTTGTTATTTAGAAAACTTTAGAACCGGTAATGTTTGCGAGATATTTTGGAACGGCCAACGTGTGAATTACGTACTGAATGGCTGTTGAAACTGAGACGCTTTATCATTAATTCACTCGACAGCTCAGTTTATGTTCCGGATCAACACACAAGTGCTAATGGAGTGAAATGAAGCATGTTTTTGACGATTTGATATTATGTATTCATAAATCTGATGTTATTGTGATATTTAATAACTCATCTCAATTTATTTCAATTTGATGACATTAAAATTATTTTTATATATAATTTCCTATTAAACCTTTACGGACGATATATGTATTAGAACCTGAGAATAGGGTATTAAAAAAATTAAAAAATAAGTGTGTGTGTACTTATGTACACGCGTTAGAAGTTATACTTCTTTGGTGTAACAAGATAAAAATCTTTTCAAAAATTTTATCTTTCGCCTTATTCTACTTTTGTAGAAAAAACTACACTAACAATAGAAAAAAGGCATTAATACATTGAAGGTTTTATTATAACGCATTATCTAGTTAAATAAAGTTTTTTTAAAAATCACAAAAATTTTGACTATAGCTAACTTCAGGGTGTCGGTTTTTGTGACAAAAACAATTAAAGGAAAAATTTACTCTCATCATTTTTCTTTAACGCGCCAAAAGAAGTATAACTTCAATAATGTATGTTTTCCTATCTTGATGAAAATTTCGTTTTTAGTCCCTGTCGAGGGACAAAAGTGCTCGATTCTCTCCCGGCAAGATGACACTAATTAACTCACTTTACCTTTCGGTAACCCAGCAAACGTATGTTTATCTCTCGTACCAGGGACGAACTTTTCACTGTAGGTAAAAAGCCGTATACAAACCACGAGAGAAAAGTAAGACATTGTCACCCGCGATTGTCAATCCGCGGGTCATTCTCACCCGCAACTGTTCTCCCTAATACGTTATCTGCGTAATTTAACAATCCTTTTATTATATATTATTTTTTCTTGCAAGTATAGAAAGTCGAAATAAATTATTATTACTATTAAAACCTTTTTTCGTTTATTTAGATTGTAAATGCAATCTCAGACCGTTATTAATGGATTGAGTTTGCTTATTGAACCAGTCGTTAATCGGTTTTTATTTTTCAAAACACGAGTTAATTTACTTCTTTCTCTAAATCTTTCTTTCCTTTCTATATTATTAAAATGTGTCTATTTATACATTTATCTTCGCGCTAAAATCACTATCCGATTTCTTGTTTTTTTCTAATCATGGCATTGTTATGGTCAATATATTTTGTCAATATAAGGAAAATTACAAAAAAAAAACTAAAAAAATAAAGACGATAATTATCAAGCGGGTGGCAGTCAAAACAGAACTATGAACATAAAAATGGACCGGCCCATTTAACCGATAAATCGTCACTAACTTATTGGTGGCCCTATGGTAATTCAAGACTAACGCGCCGGAACGAACTTAGTTTATAGTCATACACTAACTTCATTTGGTCATGTTTTACAAAATAATGGATACTTCATAGAAAGGAATTGAAGGAAATTAGTTCGCTCAGCCGTATGTATTCTTAATAAATCGATGGTTACAACAGATACTTCGCTAGCACAACGTTGTTTGTTTGAAGAAAACAAACTGATTAATATAGTAATTGACCTCTTCCCTCCTAGTTACTACGAGTTTGTGTTAGTTCCCGTTCAAAGTAAATACACATTCGTATTTACGATTCAGACACTGGTTTCGACTTGAGTGTTTCCTTGTTGGTGTCTTTATATAATACGATGGTAGTATATCCATAGAAATCTTAGTAATAGGGTACTAGAAGTCGCATATCCGTATGACCTTGGAGCCGTAATTGGGGCTATCTATCACCACCCAATTGAAACTATTTCCCTGAGCGAGGCCTCCGGAATTTCGCTAGCATGCGGAAGATTATGAAAGTATTCCCGCACCCGGCTAAAGGTTGCAAGAAGGAAACCGTGGGGTTTTAACCAGTAGCTGTCCGATAACCCTTAGAGGTATCTATTACTGATTTTCACTTAGAAAAAAGAAAGACACAGAAAGGTATGTGAAATGATAAGAAATAGAAAAGACGGAGTGGGAATTAAAACTGAACTTTAACATATGTACTTCTGCAAGAAAAAGAAATAATGTTCCAGAAATATATATACAAATAGTTATAAAGCCTTATTGCTCCAATTTTTTACAGACAAACTTTTAATATACACTGCAAATATTTAAAACAAATAAATAATAAAATAACTAAAGAAAACAAGACTTACGTTTTACAGAAATTTAGCTGGGTGATATCTCATATTTTTTATTTAAAAAGGTAAACAAAATTAGACGTATTATAACTAGGCACTATTGATATGTTCATTATACTAATAACTTGAAAACGTTTTATTATAATGCGTTACAATTCCTAATATGATGAATTTTCGCATTAATGCCAAAGTATTATTTAAAAAAAACATTATAACTAATTAAATTAAAAAATATATATTATATAAAAAAGTAATTATTTAAATTAAATTAAAATAAGTAGCAATTATATTTTAAGCTAATATACAACTATTAAAAATTAAAAGATAAGATAAGAAAGCTAATAATAATGCTTGCTGATTGGATCATGTAAATCACAACAGTGGTTCTCGAAATAAGCGCAAAATAATGATTTAACTTTACTTTGCTATTCGAAACATCTTCATGGTTGTAGCGAGATAGAAGCAATTGGAGCAGCTGTCCCGCCTTGGACCTTATTAATTATAGAAATAAAAAATATAATACATTTTAAACTACTTAACCAATAACTGTTGGAGGTCATGGTCATTTTCCCCCTCTCTAGGTCCTAAATTAAGATTTGCCCTCCCCTGGCCCAAATCCTGGCTAGGCCCATAAACATCTTATCATCATATCACATAACCGTCCTAGTAAATAGTTGTTAGAACCCACCAAATATTATGTTTTCACAATTTTCTCAAAACAACTAGCACTAAGCCAACCAATAAATTCCCGAGTGTAATGAAGTTACGTTTATTTTACTCGAGAGTAAGATTGAGAGAATTACAACATACGTTAACTGATTACTGTTTGTCTGTCGCGCTTTCACGTTAAAACTACTGAACTTGGTGGTTTAAATTAAATTCGCTACACACCTAGTCTAGAGCCTGAGAACGGCTACTTTTAATGTGAAAAAGGGTGAAAAAATGTGAAAAGTTGCATGCAAGAATCGTCAATGTTAAAGCTAGAAGCTTGAAACTATAACTATAAAGATATAAATAAATATGACACTCAAAGTTTGTAAAACGGGGAGAGGGGTCCGTTGCAGAGTTTGTTTGTTTGCTTTTTCCTTAGTCATAGTAATTCTATTTCCACTAGTCATACCTAATTTATCAACTACCTATTACTATTTGAAGCGAAAATACTAGAATATTACTTACGGGTCGTAGAAGATCTTTTCCATCAGTTTTTTTTTTATGTAAGAGGAGGCAAACGGGCTGAAGGCTCACCTGATGTTAAGCGATCACCGCCGCCCATGAACATCTGCAACACCAGAAGGCATGCAGGCGCGTTGCCACCTTTAAGGAAAGAATACGCTCTTCTCTTGAAGGTTCCCAAGTCGTATCGGTTCGGGAAGACCGCCGGCGGAAGTTGGTTCCACAGAGTGGTTGTGCGAGGAAGAAAATGTCTTCTAAATCTTCAGTCCACTGTGAAAGGATACCTTCTAATATATAATATTTGGGTTAGATGGATAATGGCTTAAATCCTTAAATAAAAGAATTTTCACTTTACTTTTGCGTTTGAATGCAATTCCTTTACGACATTAAAACCTTAACTGTAAACACTTTCGTTACCATTATTCCAAAATACTCTCCCAACTCTCAAGTTCACTCCATTCAGCCGATCGCTTATTCATCATGCATTATTCACTCTCCGCTTTAAGGACTTGAGCTGTTTTAACTTTAAAACAAAATCGTGATCTAAAATTCAACTTCGCTAAGTAAATTATTCGTAGCGTTTAATCGATTATTTCACAATTATCGTCTATCATGCAAATATTTATTTTAATACTTATTAAACATTGCTTTCATATATTTTGAATTACGGAGCAGTTTCTGTGATCCGTTTACGATATGCAGCTGTTATATATCTGTTCTGGACATCTGAAAATATACAATTACATCGATGTATACTCTTTGTCCGACGTTAAACAGAATATATCTGTCTTTTGCAAGTTTTGAGTAAGATGTTGCAAGATTTTAATGATTTATGTACAAATTAACTGTTTCTCGTAAGTCCAGTTTACTTTATACAAGTTACTAATTTCCAATTAATGCCAGACATGATCGATTTAATATGATTGATATAGAGCTACTTTGGCCAAATATTAATTAATTATTTATTGACGCTATTTTTAGTAGTTCGTTTGATAATTCTAATTTTTTTTGTAAAACATGTGTAAGATATACCTTTTCAAATCCAACGAAAAATTATTGATGAAACATTTGATCACATGGACTCCCGTTAGCACAATTCTTCTTCTTATTTGTATTTGATATATTACTAGTTTTTAGATAGAGCGATTGCTATCTGACCTCCGCAACTCTTAGGATTTACCAGTAACTCATTGGATAAGACCAAATTATCTATCAAGAATTAATGATTAATATCAGATGTTATTATAACAACCAGGAACGATAGCTTAATGTGCTCTTCGAGGCACTGTAGAGGCCCCACAAGAACAAACGCCCAGACTGAAACAGATATTTATAACAAGCTCTTTTGCTTGCGTGAATCAAACCCGTGACGGTCGAGTTTCAAATGAGGCTTTCGAAGCGAGCCTGCTTTGAACCACAACGGTCGTCAATTATTATCGTAAAGTTAATACATAATTGAACAATACATTATTATGTTTATTGCCTAAAGTAGAAAATTGAAAATTTTATTTAAAATAATAGTAAATTTTTTCGTGTTGCATTTCTCGAAGTGAATATCTTATTCTTAATTATTAAAACAATCGTGAGAAGTTAGTTATAGAAGACTAGTTTCGGACACATCGGAGGTCATCAGAAGTCCACTCACCCTGATGAAGGACTAGTCGGTACTTAAACCGATTAAACGTGAGTGTGAGACGTTTAAATTTTACATTAAATCTTATTCTTAACTACAACGAAATAATGTTTTGAAATTCATACCCTAAGACACACTATCTATCATTTATAAAGCTGAAGAATGTGTTTGTTTGGTTGAAGGCGCTAATCTCAGGAACTACTGGTCGGATTTGAAAAATTCTCATTGCGTTTAACAACATATTTCTTCACAATTTCTTTAGAATTTCTTAAAAGCCAAGCCAGTAAGAAAGAAATTGCGGGCGGGCGATAAGATGTCGTGAGTACGAGACAGTCTGCCTTCGTCATTTCCTATACAAGTATTGAATGTTTGTTTGTTTGTTTAACCTAACAACGACTACATAGACCACGGGAGTAGCGGACACAGCTAGAATAAAAAACAAGAATAAAAAGTTATACGGAGTGCTGTAAAATAAAGTGGTTTCAACAAAATTAAAATAGCATGTAACATCGTTTGTACGTCCCCAGTACAGTAAAATATATAACGGGTAAACTCGGTATATCTTCGTTCATTCCTCTGGGATGGTTATCGGTTATTCAACACCAGATAATTCTCGAATAGCAACCGCTTTAGATGTAAGGCAACGATTACGATGCAATACGTTATGCATGAGGTAGAATCGAGGAATAAAGTAAAAAATAACAACGAGAAAACTTCAAGGGTGGAATAGATTGAACTAACTTTAACGTGCTCTGACGTTGTAGCGCAGCAGTAGTGAACCTGCCTTAAGCGCCACATGTCATGGGTTCGGTTCTCGCTCGGACCAAATGTTCGTATTGACCATACAGGCATTTTTTCTCTTGTGTATGGTTCCGGACACAGTACAGGATAAAATAACCTTAGTGAGGGCTATTGACTGTATAGGGTTTATAATGCTTATAATAATTTATATTAGTTGGAAACATCCTAAGGGAAGTTGCAAAATTAAAATTGGAATTTATCTCTCCGGTAACATAAGACGATAAATAGCAAACATAATCAAACGAATAAAAAATACAAAATTACAAGGACTTTACGATGAGCAGATGCTTGTATTGACCATACAGGCATGTGCTCCGGTCTGTGTGTGTGTTGTCTTTGTCCTTGTGTATGTTCCCGGACCCCGGACACAAGCTATCATTATCCTAATGGGGGTCGTTGGGTGTGTAGCGTCTATTTCTTTATTATTATATTATTAAAATCAAGCAAGTGACCTAAATCAAGCTAAAAATGAATGTAAAAAAGTAATTCTAATCCATCACTAACGATATTGAGTACAAACAGTGTAGGAGGATGTTTATTAAAAAAATCGTAAAGGTATGCCTACTGATCAAATTCCGTACTACCATCAACCTCAGCCTTATGCTATTGCCGGATTGTGAGCCGGAAACCAATTTGCATAAGCGCTTATACAGACCATTATGTAGCACTTTCAATAGGAGAACCCGGCGTCCGACCGATCAATTACATTAAGTCTAGAATTCATGGGCGTAGCTAACATTTGGCCTATGGGAGGGCAAAATCTAAATTTAAAGTCCAGAAGGTGGCAAAATGACTATTTTTTTAATCGATATTAGTTAAATAATTCAAAATGCATTATATTCCTATAGTTCTCAGTCTAGCAAGGTCTGGGGGGGTGGGCAGCCGCCCACTCTTGCCACCCAGCATGATAAAAACCTACCTGGCTACGCCCATGCTAGGTTTTAAAAACGCTCTTAGCTGAATGCGCTCACTGGTCTTTAAACGGTCAGTGGTTTAAGCGGCTTTAGGCGAGGCTCTTCTATAGATGGGTGATTTATATTTCAACATCTGATTCATATTTATGTCGTGTGTTTGCCAACTTAGTAACATAAAAAAATTATCAAAATTGGTTCTCAAATTTGAAAGATTGCTTAGCAAACACAAAGAAAGAAAAACAAATATGTAAATTGATACCGTCTTTTCCACTTTGCGGATATTATCATAAATTATTCCACTCATAATATTTTATTTTCAAACGCAGACCTAAATAACATATTTATACAACGAAAGGTCGAAAAACTCTTTACAGTCATTTAAAAATAAAAATTTACACAAATAAATCTAGTTTCGTGAATAAAACGCTCATCAATGCCAAGGAGACGAGTGTATTAAAATAATGCTATTAATCTTGGTTTGCCGTAAGTTAATGTTCAGAACAGAATAACCTATATTTCTCTCTGAACCATGACCTCGCGATTTTAATACAAATAAACTATCGTAAAAACTATTGCGCTTCATTTAGAACTATAAAGTGTTTTGTGTCTTTCTTTCCCCACATTCTCCACGCATGAACTGATTGTCTCACTTTTATCTCTTTAAAGGTTTCTTAGGCCAATTTAAAAACCACCAAATGATTAAGATCATATAAAAACTTATAAAGTCAATTGATGTGATCTACTTACCAAGTGTACTTATTAGAAATAGGTACACTATGAACTCGCGTTGCTAGATCAATCAAATATTTTTACTGTTTAATTATACTGGGTGTTTGACATTATGTGAAATTTGAAGTATTGTATGTAATTTCTAACATAATATATATTTCCGAATACTCGATTATTACTATTATTGCTTTTGACGGCATGAACGACTGTTTAGGGCTCCGTCCGTCCGTATGTCTCAGTCAATCCCCCTCCACCTCTAAATTTTGAACTATGAGACTTAAAATTCTGGAAAAAAATTAAGTTGTAGAACATCGAAAGAAATTTCAACGATTAATTCGTTGATATTTAAAGTCTCGCTTTTTCATCATCAACTGCGGAACCCTTTAGTTTCTACTGTGACGGTGTGGTCCACGCACTTTGCCACTATTTTATCTCTATTTTTTCTTTTCATATAAACTCAAGTTTGTACTCATTGATTATACAAGTTACAGTAAAAAGTTAAGAGATGCTCATAGCCACGTGCGCTAACTGATCGGTAAACAATCGGTGGGTAAAGCAACTTTAGGCGCGGTCAGTCACTAGATGGGTGATCGCATAGTGGTATTTCAATTGAGCGTCTTCGTGCTTCGGAGGGCACGTAAAAAGTTGGTCCAGGCTGTTATCAATTTTATGACAGACGATAAGTCAAGTCAAAAGCCTATACGGGCGACCTGAACAACTCTGACACTAGGTTGGCCACTAACCACTCGATAAGAAGAAAAAAAAGTAAAACATTTAAGTGTTTTTATACTTTACATAATTGCCATAAAAAACCTCTTGATAAAGGACAAAATAGTGTTATGTATGTAATCATTCTAAAATTAACATATTTTTATCATTTAATAATATACGCTTTTCCACAGAGCCAGGCGATGAGAATTGTACGCACAGTCGGCCAAGCATTCGAGGTCTGCCACAAGATGCAAGCTAACACTCCAGATAACCCTGCACCATCCACATCATCGGCAAATGAAGACATCGTTCACGTTGAAATTACCAGCGATGGACCAGCCCCCAAAGGTTCGTTCATCAAAAGCAAGAAACTTCTGAATTTCCTAAAACGTTTTTATATTTAAAAAATTTCATTCTACTAGCAATTTTCAAGTAATTTCCACAGTTAAAGAGTACAAAGTATTACATTGCAACTTAAAATTTAGAATTTTTCTAGTCAAATCGAAATAGCATTGAATTTATTTCTCTCGCGGAATATTGACATCAGAACGTTTAGTGGACACATTTTATGTGCAGCTTCAACTATCATTCGTATCTATCGACCCTTAATCTGTTAATTGCGAGCTTGCGATACATGCACTACTTTTTAAGGCATTGCGAAATTTTGAGCAAAATGCAAATAGCAACTTATATAAAAACGCTTTAGCGATTATATAAACATTTTAATGTATTGCTCTCAAATGTATGGCTATGTTGAGAGCAGTATGCTTGGTAGAATTGACGTCGACGCAATGTTTTAACAGCCTGCGTTGATCGTAGACGCCAAAATGAAGCTGTAATGTTTGATTTTGGCGTTTACACACCACACGCTCACTCGCAGGTCATTGAGCGTGCCGTCGTAAAGCGGTAACTGATTTGTGCCAAGTTTTCGTATATAATTATGGAAAGACACCGTCAAGTGCGATTTTAGTTTAATTCCTCATTGATTTACAGTTGCTCGTTTTAATTTATTGTTTCGTTATATCTGTTCGTCGCAGTGATCAATGCCACCTTTTGATGTAAATGAATAATTTGTTTGAATAGCTATTGCGCATGAAGGGATTTCAGGATTCTGTCAATGAAACGGTGATTAATATTATATTAAATTCTAAAGATAGATTTAAAAATTGTTTTTTTAAAATTAGATAAGTTATTATTTCTTATAAAATATGAAATGTATGTTTCATGAAAATTTTCAAACATTATGAAATAAAGCAGGCACGCGTTTGTTTATAAGACACACAGCGATTGAACAAGATTTTTTTTTAATTTATGGGATTCGTTTGGTACAGGTACACGTTTTTAGTTTTAGTAGTAGACATTTATATCTTATCTCATAATTTAGGATCTTTAATGACTTCACAATCCACTAAAACATATTCTTTTATTTATTTATTAATCAAAATAATGTATCTTTGTTTATAATTTTAAACAGAACAATTGTTTTTCTGACTCTTAAGTACAATAGTTTCGACTATCATGTTCGTGAAGAAATATGGTTTGTAACTTAATAGTATGTAGCTTTATAATTTTACAAAAACAGGCGGTCTAATCAGAGAAGATTTTTTAGAATCATTCAGATAGTTAAGGTCTGCACAGCTTTGTAATATTAACATAGCCTATCTATACAGACTATATAGAAATGTAAATGAAATTAAAAAGTGTTCCGGAATATAAATCAAACAACAAAATTTATAATAGTGATCTTGACATTTTACTAGTACTTCCGAAATCTGTATTATTCCCTCTTTAATTTCCTTTTATATTTTTCTGTAAATAACATCTTAAATTTTAGAAAAGGTATCAACGAAAAACCGCGCAGCTTTTAACCTCTTTCAAAAAGTAGAAGGTTCTTAAATCTCTTTATTTGAGTTCTTACGTTATGTAGTGTTTCTATCATCTTCAACCGATTTAAATAATTCTTTTTCTTTTGGAAACGCTATGTTTTCATTGTAGTTGTATCCAACAATATTCCATAAAGTGTATGAGTTAATTTCTTATGACGACTACCATTTAAAATATTAATATGGGATATATTCTCAGCAATCCAAAATTTACTACTCAAATTTCATATGTCAGAAAAGTACGCTATATAAGAGCTAACATTTTCAGAAAATGTGTAACCAACTTTGTCGTCATTGTCAACGAGCATGTTTTATAAGCCCGAGAGGGCGCCTCCTTCATATTAAATTCTATTTGTAGCGACAGCATATTGTATGAAGATCATAGTTACACTATGAGCAACGCACTGACATTAATATGTAACTAAATATTTACTAAGAGATATTGCCCTAGATTCTAAAATTTTAGTTTAATGATGATTAATTATTAATAATCTTTTTTGCGATTCAATTGGAAAGCAAACATACGGCTTACCAGATGGCAAGCGGCTTTCGTAGCCTATGAGCACTTGTAATTCATTTGTGTTACTCAAGTTTTGCTGTCCACGAAGTATTGCTTCTTAAATCTCTATTACCCATGAAACTTGGAATTTTTATAGTTTGTACATCGGAGAAGGATGTATTAAAGCTAACAATGAAAAATATCCACGAGAGCATATTTAATACATGTTAAAATATGACTATGAAATGACAAAAATATCATAAGTATTCTAAAAATAACCGTATTTTTTTTCGTTACATATAATGTTTAAATTGTTATCGCTACGTTTTTAATCACCGAATACCTGAACGACGGGCTATTCTGAACGTCATAATTATATTAATTATGATTTATTCTATTTACTTTGTTCGTGACTTTGCTTTAGTATTACTTATTGGCTATTTGATTTACAGTATTTCATTTAACTAACTTCCGCCGACGGTCTTTCCGAACCGATACGACTTGGGAACCTTCAAGAGAAGAGCGTATTCTTTCCTTAAAGGTCGGCAACGCGCCTGCATGCCTTCTGGTATTGCAGATGTTCATGGGCGGCGGTGATCGCTTAACATCAGGTGAGCCTCCTGCCCGTTTGCCCCCTTACACATAAAAAAAAATCTGGGCCAAAAATTTCTTCCGTCATAAACTATAGTTGTCTACCATAACTAAAACTTGATAAATATTTTAGCATCATATATCATAATCCAGAGAGCGATTTACATAAGAACATATAAAATTTATTATATTTGATTTTGATACTTCTGTTTGGATCGCAATTAAGTTAAATCTTTCAAAATTATCTTCAATACAATTCAGTAAGCACTTACATCTGTAACAGTCAAAAAGATAACAGTCAAAAAGACATAATGTTTATAATATATAAGGATTATACGCCCACATCTGTAAAAAAAATAGATTTATGTTTCGTTTTATGACATCCGAGGCGAATGTAACAGCTGGTGTGACGGACGTCATAATTTTACAGCCTGAATGACGGTGGCATTTACGTTATTGTTCAGGTAACATTTATGTATTTATTATTAGAACTAGACGTGTTTAGTTGTTTACGTTATAACTCATATCGGTTGTTTAAAGTCTTAGATTCCTCACACAATGCTAAATATGTTTTTCAAACTCAAACTCAAAATATTCTTTATTCAAATAGTCTTTTAAGCACTTTTGAATCGTCAAATATACAGTCTGTTATGTCCGCCTAAGTGAAGCTACCGCCGATTCGGAAGGTAGATTTTGCAGAGAAGAAACGGCAATAAACTCTACAGTTACTCTTTTCAAAAATAATCAAATGTACAATTAAGTTTTAAGTTATAAACAATACAATTATATATATTTTTCTTTGTCATGATATTTGGCAAAGAAGCCTGAGGTTCACCTGATGGTAGTCAGTCACCGCAATCTATGACGCAAGACCCACCGGATAGGATGAGATGGGAAAAAGACAAGGGAGCTGAGGAGGTGGAAGATGGGGATTAGATTATATTTAAAGCGTCAAAAATACCAACTTACCGACTTCAAATGGTACAGAAATCGCTGTACTAATTACTGCAACCCTTTATAGTTTGAAGAGTTCCATTTTGAATCTTTCGAGACCTGAATAATATAAAAAAAATCCATACTACTAAAAAATGTATAAAAATCAGCTTACAAACGCCGAAAATTATAAAGCAGAAAAAAAACAATAGGCAGTCGTGAAGGTGGCCAAAAGCGGTAAATACTTAAAAGCGTTGGAATAACTTATATATTTTTTTAAATAAATTAAAGTATGTATGTATTATGCTTCTCTTCAAAAATCTATCTTTTATTACTAATTACCAAAAATAAAAATATATCCTCAATTCAACAAAGAAAAAGTTTTGCTTTTGTTTTAAATAAATAATGACATGCAAATAACTGAAATTTTGCATTTAAAATAATGTATGCAGCTCTGATGTCGCATACAGGTATTATGCAAAAGATGGGTTTGCTTTACTACCTGCACTGCAGAGCAATTTATAAAAAAGCAACGAAATTCGAGATAAATGTCTGTCATGGCAACTGTCTTCCTTTATTTTAAATTTTAAAATAATATGACCTATAAGACTTGCTATGCTTTGACTGTGCCACAGCCCGCATGTTACCAAATTACGTACGCGCTATCAAGCATTCCACGCTCCAGAAAGACCACCAAAGAGAATAAATCCAGCATCTTTGGATCTCTATTACTTCACGAAATTCCTTGCGTACATATTTGCATCAGCTTATACGTATTGCAAATAAAAGTTTTGGTTGCCGTTACTACATAACTGTAACGAGGTTTAGCTGGAAACTTCCTCTTTCATGCATATTTTAAGCAAAACAAGACCAACTTCAGGAGGAACATAACGAAGATACATAAGTTTTACATTTCTTCTTTCACTATACTTTTAAAATTGTATGTTTCTTCACAATTTACAACAAGATTTTTTTAATGTTAGAAGTTGGCAAACAAGCATACGGCCCACCTGATGGTAAGTGGCTGCCGGATCCTATGAGCGCTTGCAGCACCATTAGTAGGTGCTACTCACGCGTTGCCAACCTCGAGATATTAGTTCTTAAATCTCGTTCGCCCAGTAATTTCACTAGCGTACAATGCCCTTCAAACCGGAACACAGTAGTGCCTAAGCACTACTATTTGGCGGCAGAATATTGGACACTGCGGTGGTACCTACCTAGCCGGCCTCTTGCAACAAAAGACCTACCACCAGTATGACATTGCACTGGTGGAATAATCTCTGCTGCGACAGAGGTTATCCCAACAGCGGGCGATGGGGTCGTCACATCCCGACGCCATCAATATATGGGTTAATACACATACCTTAAACTTTAAACAATCCGTTCATTTAGTTTCCTTTTCTCCATCTTGTTTAAATTTAGCATAATATAAATAGCCCTGGTAAAAAGAGTACGAAAACCATAAATTTTAAATCATACATATCGTATGAAGTTAAAGCTTTGTTTGTCTTTTATTAATAGTAATTAGTTATTATCAAACCTGTAATTATGTTTCAGATGAATTCAATTGTGATTAAATAGAATCTTACTTTTTATTTTACTGTAATAAGAATACTAATTTGATAAATAACTTTGCACTGACTCGACTGGTTTTAACAATTAAAAGTAATAGTTCTTAATTTTTCATAAAAGGTTTGGTTTATTTCAATGGCACGAGTACAACCTACTTACATACTTTCAAAGCCGCTGGTAAAAGCTGGCACACATTTAATAGATTAAATTATTGGCATTAAATATATCAAAATATCTCCAAACGCACCTTAACTTTAACGATTTTAAATTGAAACGGGCCGTATTAACTCTTAAGATTCTCCAGATGAGTGGTGGGCGGATGGTTTCCACCCACGAAAAGAAAAGATATCACATATAATAAAATATATCATTATGCTGACCGAGGACGACTGTTGTGAGCCAACACGGTAGCGAAACCGCCTCTAACCTCGACGGTTGCGGATTCCATTCCCACTCAGAGCAGATCTTTGTACTGATTTTACAAATATCTGTTTTGGGTGATGGACGATTACGATCAGCACGTTAAGCTGTCGGTCCCTGTTACTATCACATAACATCTGATAATAATCTTTACCCATGATGATGAATTTGCTCTTATCTCATGAGGTATTAGGTAGTAGTTTGGGTTGAGGACGTCAGATGTGAAACGCCCTGCGTAAAAACCTATAATATTTAAATTTTATGTCAACACTTATAACATTTATTTATAGAATAACAATACGCAATTAATTATAACAGGGCTTTGTTTCTTACAAATTTTTGGATTTCATTATTTCACAACAAATTTAATTACATAAAAGATTTTTTTGTTTACGTAAACATTTCGTAGTAGAGCGAAAATCATGATTCTTTTGAATTTTCTTTCCATTGTTGAAATATTTTCAGGTACGGAAAATACCTACATAATAATACGTCACTATAAACCCAGTACTATTTTTGTACCGTGTTTGTTTGGTGAGAAATATGCTTAAAGTGAAAAGTTAATACAATCTTTTATTCAATGAATAATGTTCTGATTTTGTTGATTGTTGTTGTTTACCTTCGTAGAATTATTTGGATCTCTACCGTTATTATAATTTATATACAGTAAAACTGTATGTTTTAAAGAAAGACAGCTGAAAAAAACCTGTGTGATTTTATGATACCACGAAACAAGTGAAACGAAAAATTTGAGGCGATGTATTGACTACAGAACCATAAGAGGACTCCTGAGTAGCTTTAATTTTAGACCCTGTTGTAGAACGTGAATTTAAACAAATGAATTTTATGTCGTACTTTTTACGTTGAATAAAATAAAATAAATTATTTAAATAAACGCTGCATACTCAACGGCCCCCAATAGGATAGTGTTATCCTTTGTCAACAGTCCGGAAACACATACAAGGACAAGGACAAATACACCCAGACCGGAAAATATGCTGGCATGGTTAATACAAACATATTATGCTCCGTGCGGGAATCGAACCGCCCTGTGGTGTTTAAAGCAAGTTCGCTAACGCTGCGCCATAACGTCGTCAATTTGAATTATAATATAAAGAATATATTTTAAAATATATTCTTTCTTTATATTATGATATTTTGAATATCACCTAAAAATAATTCACAGTCACAGGTCGCGGGTTCGATTCCCGCTCGTAGCAGATTTTGTTATAAATATCAGTTTCTTTGCGGGCGATTGTCCTTGCCTCCCTAACGTGCCTCGGAGAGCACGTTAACATACACAGCATATGGAATTTCGTTACTTGACGATTTCTATTAAATCTAACTTCAACTTAAAAGCTTCCAATAACTACTTTAAAAATAAAAATCCAGAAATAAATATTTTCTACAAGATAAGTCTGTGCCTTATGTGCAAATATTTTGATTAGTACCGACTTCTCTCAGTATTTTAATTCTTTCTATACTGAAAATAAAAAAATAATAATTTTCAAAAGCTTTTCATTATATCATTCATAACATAATCCTAGACCTGTGAGAAATAAATAAAAAACTGCTACAAACTCAACGGCCCGATTAGGATAGTTATATCCTAACATTCACAATGACAAGGACAAACACACCTAGACTGGAAAACATGCATGTATGGTCAATACAAACATCTGCTCCGAGCGGGAATCGAAACCGCGACCTGTGGCGCTTAAACCAAATTCGGAACCGCTGCGCCATAAGGTCGTCAAACAATAAATATAAGCTTACTGCTTATTTCTTATTGAAACGTATAAATATAACATTGATGTAATAAAATAATTGATCGACTTATCCAAACAAAAGCTTATCCTATTCTCATTAGGCTCCGTCAACAATACTAAAGTAATCAAAGTAGAGAAAATAGAATAATGTCAATTTGTATTAAATGATCTAAATGAAGTATTCTCATGGAAAATCCAGTATTAATTTCGAATAAAATTTTCTAAGAAAATCGCTCATAAAAAGGTTATCGCTTCATTGACAGAAAAGCTTTACCGTCTTAATAGTCGTTAAAAAAGGTTGCGTTTGCCACTAAATTTATTTTGTATATTAAAATTTATATTACTTGCATAATTTATTCGATGTGAGCGCTATCTGATCATCAGAGCCGGCCTCAGACTGTGGTGCCTCGGAATGCGCGGCGTCAACATCCAAAGAAGAGCCGAAGATTAATCCGAACAGACCAAAACACTTGGATCTTCTCCCGCCACCGCCAAGGAAGGAGGGAAAACGCACTCAGGTAATATAGCTGTTCTCATACAGTTTTAATATACATGTGTAATAATTACTTAATAATTAAGATGTTATTGTCATTTTTCTTAACAACTCTCTCGCTTGTATCAAAGCTGCTTAATTAATAGAATACTAAGAAATAATACTATGCGAATGTTCATATGTAGCTCAGATAATTTCGTAATAAGATGTCTTTAAAATTTATAAGTAATCTATCATGTACTCAGCTTTGCACAGTTTTATTAAGTAATTCATTTAGTTAATCTTTAATAGAGAAATAGGTAAATTAACGATTTAAAGAAAGAACCTTTGTCATACATTATTACTTGGACTAAAAGCGTACCCAAAATGGTGTTTGTAATCATACCGAATTTCCACAAACACGGAATCAAGAAAAACACCCGCAAAAAATCTTTATCAATTCTCTTTAGCGTAAATAGTCATACCATAGGTATTATAGTTCCGTAGGTACTAGTGCTTTTCTATACAATAAATTTGTATTTCAAAAATGAAGTTTTTGCCGTATAAGTGTTCGTAGTCACTTCTAATACTACCCTCAAATGAAACATCAGAAAGTAGTATTTATATTATCAGGTTTCATTTGATGGGTATGAGTGTTAGAGGAAAGATTTTATACCTTATCTGGAAAAAATGATAGGGGCGGTAAAGCATCTCCGGTTTCTTGTAAATGTTTATGTGACAGTCACTTTATAGCTTTGGTAGTAGAAGGAACAAACGATTCAAGTTTAATTATTTAGAACTTTTATAACATAAAAAATATAAGAAATCTGATAAATAACAGTTCATTTATGACGGATAATAGGCCACTAAAATTTTAATTCAAATTCAATCATATAGTTCATTTACCATTCGTTATATAAATAAAGTACATAATATTGTTATCAAAAGAATTAAGATCTATGATGGAATATATTTTGATTGACTATCATTTCGCATTTCGTTTTATCGGATAACAGCAATAATTAATCAGAACTAATTAAATAATGACAATATTATCTTTCTTATTGTTTATTTTAGATATTTATTGGATATAATATTAAAGTATGACAAGCGCGTTGCCGCCCCAATAGGAGGGAAGGGATGGGATTTTAAGGGGGGATAAAAAGTTGTACGGAAGTATCGTCTTTCTTAGAGCCAGCAGCTTGAAACTTAGTATTTAGGCTTTTCATTGTATGTAAATAAATATGATATGAAAGTTAGTAGAAGGGCGGGAGGGGGTGTTTGCAGCTTGGTAATTTTTAGATGGTCGTCGGGCGTTACAGCTTCAAGCCGCGGGCGTTGCTAGTCCGATATATAAAAGGGCCAGCTTGTAATACGATGTATTGAATTAATCTCAATAATAGCTTGGAACATCGAACACGTGTGACTTATCGACACGACTTAAAGTTATTGTTTTTATTAACTCCATAAACCTTTTTTGCCAAACTAAGGACATTGATTCTGTTAAAGAATATTACATTATGACGCGTGCTGCTAAAATACTGTGAGTATTTTTTGCAGATTTGGCTTTGCTTTGTCGTACTTCTAAAAAGTGAAACTCATTACCGTCACACGTGTTCTCTCATTCCTATAAGCTGGGCTCCTTCTAACGAGGCGCGAAGTGGCATCTAGCGGGTAGGCAGGGCGAGAGTGGCTAATGCGGTTGCTTTCCGCAAATGTATGAGCCGCCTTCGCGTTCAGCCTTTACTGCCTTCTACCATCAGGTGGAGTAGAGTCATCTACCCTACTTTTCAAATAAAAAAACCTACTTAATAAATAATAGTTGGACATATATACTAAATAGCAAGTGCTTTACTTAAAAAAGATTAGACCAGTTAGCAACTAAGAACCTGTAAGAAAATATCCTAAGATATCAATATTTTCCTCACGTGATTGATTAAATGTCAAGTATTTACGAAATTCTACACGTTGATGAGCAGATCCTGTTACCATTGACTACCTATTAATTCTGTAAAATGCTGTAATAAATTCATTATTATTAATGCTATTTCTTAGAAATGACCAATAGTGAAGGAAGATGCAAATAGTCTTAATGTAATTTTGCGCTAAGTTGTTCTCGTAAATGCTATGTAATGTTTCACAGGTTCTTAGAAAGGGAAATTTATAGCATAATACATTTGTAATCGCGCGAAATGTTGTGCATCAAAACAAACATTTATATCAAGAACATAAAAACATTTTGAATTATTCAATACCTAACTATATTCATTTTTAATTAAAAATATAAATGAATTATCTATTGTACTACTAGTAACCTTACTGTTCTCGGATCGTTCGGTTTCTTAATACAGTACAGAAATCGATATCAATCGTTCGGAGCGCCTTCGGTTTCCGATGATTTCACGGAAAATTCCCTTTGGACAGACTCAATTTTGAGATGAGTTTTGTTTCCACGACCTTACTATTCGACCTCACCCTACCAATGCCGCCCCACCCACCTTCCTCAAAAAAATTCCTCGATGGAGGTCAAAAGCTTACCAATTTTAAAATTAAAAAAAGAAAAGAAAAAGTGAGACTGCTTTGATCCCCGACGGTCGCGGATTCGATTACCGCTCGGAGCAGATGTTTGTTATAAATACCTGTTTCGATCTGGGCGTTTATCCTTGTTGGTCTTCCCATCGAGCCTCGGAGAGCACGTTGTCGGTCCCGGTTGTTATCATAACATTTCATAATAATCGTTAACATAGATCTGCATTTTGGTCTTATGCAATTAGTTACTGGTTCGCCCTTAGGCTTGTGCAGGTCAGATAGCAATTCCTCTGTGTAAAAACTAGTAACCCGTCAAATCGGGATAAGAGTATAAGCAGACCCTGTATAAATACCGGGAATAATCTTAGGAAGAAGAAGAAGATGTTATTCTAATTTTATTAAACAAACAATCACAATTTTATTTAGAGATGACTTTTTCTTGTTTCACCGTAGAGTGAATGTATTATGGTAATCGCACTACGAATAGCGAAGATTCCAATCGGCCGTATTCGCAAGTGCTAATACGGAATGAAAATAGAGACAATATCGACTGTGGAAATAGACTACGTAATGATCTCTCACCCACATCGAATCCGAGAATCGTGACGATAAATCAAAACTATAATAATATCATCGGCCGTGTAATAATACTTCTACAAGCTCCTTCTATTTGACGCATTAGTGACGTATGTACTCACCGTAGACGAGGAAGTGGCTTGTTGAGAAAGAAATTATGTTGAGTGATTGTTGAAATTATATTCCAGATATAAAACGCACTTTATTCTTATTCTTATATAAAACCAATGACTGTCTGTGTGTGTTCCTACTTTCTCTTCCATATAGGTATATAAATGCGTTCATAGATCTTGAAACACTGCTTATTTACATGTTTTTTTTTTGTATTTGATGACTTATATGACCACATTGTAGTTTAGTTTTGATTGTTATCTTTAACTAGCGGTCCGTTCCGGCTTCGCACGGGTATAAAATATATAGCCTATGTCATTCGCGGAAAAAATGATTAAAATCAATCCAGTAGTTGTGATTTATTCATTACTGCCCGTAGCCCCAAAGCGTTAAATGTAATTATTTACGACATAACATTAGAAACCTCAAAAATAACAGTTTTCTTTTCTCCACTATTTAATGGATGTTATTATTCATATAAACCTTTCTCTTCAATCAATCTATCTATTAAAAAAACCGCATCAAAATCCGTTGGGTAGTTTTAAAGATTTAATCATACATAGGGACAGAGAAAGCGACTTTGTTTTATACTATGTAGTGATGACAAAAAAAAAAATCGCGTCCCTACGTAGACACTTTGTTAGTATGTAAACGGAGTGGCAAGTAATGCTGGTTCTTGTATACAATCTATAAATCCTAAGACATGTTTGTATTGATTTCTTATTGTAATGCCAATTTATTATTATGATTTTTTTTTTTATGTTAGAAGTTGGCAAACAAGCATACGGCCCACCTGATGGTAAGTGGCTGCCGCAGCCTAACGGCGCTTGCAGCACCATTAGTAGGTGCCACTCACGCGTTGCCAACCTCGAGATATTAGTTCTTAAATCTCGTTCGCCCAGTTATTTCACTAGCGTACAATGCCCTTCAAACCGAAACACAGTAGTGCCTAAGCACTACTATTTGGCAACAGAATATTGGACACTGCGGTGGTACCTACCTAGCCGGCCTCTTGCAACAAAAGACCTACCACCAGTGTGACTGATTGCACTGGTGGAATAATCTCTGTTGTGACAGAGGTTATCCCAACAGCGGGCGATGGGGTCGTCACATCCCGACGCCTTTAAAATTTTGTCTTTTCATAAATCATCACATATATAATATATCAATTTATTATTTAAAGTAAATGGAAAGGGTAGGTTTACACAGGCTTTAACAATATCGACGTGAATATAGACTACTTTACCTTTATCACGTGCAAGGTATGCTTGTTTGCTCTATTTAGAGACTATAAAAAGAGCAATACTCTCAAAATCATAGAACTATGAGGTATAGCGGACTTGATCGCTTTTTTAAAGGTAGTAGAGCCATGCTTCTTTCAGCACAAAGCTTCTGTTGCGTTTCGTGCAGTGAGTGGGAGCGCTTGAGGCCCAATATCCCACCCCTCTATTCCCTTCTTTTTTCCCTTCTCACTACCTTCTTGTTCCTCAGGTTGGCAATGCTCATGTTAAAGTAATTTTGAAAATATTAAGTTTGGCCAAAAATGAGACTGGTTACTTTCACAAAAAGGGTTTCTTTATGTGACTTAGTTGGCAAGAAATCTTTCGCTCTACCTGGTGGCAAGCAAATTGTTAATACATTAGTTTCGTATTGGTTAATAGTTCATCTATAACCAGACTAGAATGATGGATCAACGACGAAAGATGAACTCCCTTATCAAGTCTGGCAACACATCAATAAATTTACGTCAGAGTATGATAATATTGTATAAAGAGTGAGTCAGGAGTATATTACCAATTCATATATCGTGTATACTTAAGAGCTTGTTAAAACTGAACAACTGCGAACATCGTTACTATTACTGTGTGTAAACTAGAGCATTGATGCCTATCCGTCAAAAATAGGATATCCTTCGCGGAGACCATTCCAAGAGGGATGTTCTAAGACTGCCATTTTACTAAATAACATGCTAGCCGATGGGCTCACCCCAGATAAAAGCTTCAAATTACACATTCTCTCCGTGTGTGATTCTACTATATTTTTAAGTCCCTTTGAAGAACTACGCTAACCAGATTTAAAGAACAAACCGAGGGCATGCTCAAGAAACCGTTTTAAAACCGAAACAAAAACTTACCATGAACTCTTATTGCTATTGAAATGATGACCTAAACTGAGCTGTATCGCTATTTCATATCATGAGATATATATTAATACGTCATGCACATATAAAGTCTGAATCGGTTTACTGTCAGAATTGAATTAAATCCAAATAGAATTGTTACTACAAGTTAATGGTGAGACCCCAGTGCAGACAAAAGTCAATAATGGTCGTACGCAGGCTTTGTTTAGTGTCGCTTTGCTTCTTAAGGATATATTAAGTCAGAATGGCGTCCAATAAACTTCCCTTCCAGAATGACCGCTATTTTTTTGTCTAGTGACTTGTGGATGTAACTTTCAAAATGAATTCTCAATCTGTTGTCAAGTTTGCCACCCGATTATTTGATCTCATCTTTGTTCGGAAAGGCACGATTGAACAAGTAACTTTTGTATTTTAATCAGAATAATTTAATTAATTTGATTATTATCTGATTTGTGTAATTATGATGTTTCTTCTTAGAAATTATACAATTGCAATAAAATATATGCTTGTTTTTAAAATACATCGTAATAATAAAACATCTTAAATATGCAGTTAGCGAAATGCAATTATTTCCTTATGCTTATGATATGTGCTTTTCTTCTAAGTATGAACCTTATAAATTTCAATTATATGATGATATAAAAATTATATATTTCTTTAGAAATTGAATAGTATGCTATTCTTAAATTTATTTTAAATCTAATATTTGTGTTACCAAAATATTTATTAAAACGTATGAAATAAATGGTAACTTATATGAAAATACTGCATCATTTGTCTCAAATAATAATTGCTTAGTGAAAGAATAGCTGTAGGCTACAAAGCATAAAAATTGTTTCAGAACATAAATCCGGTTCCGAGTATCAACCTCCCGGATCTACCAGAATGCGTAACCAAAGTGGAGATGGCGAGTGTACCGGAGGGCGATGTAGCGACGCCGCTGAGCGCCCAGCATCAATTGCAGCTGCTGCGTGAACGGCTCGAGCAACAAGCACAACAGACACGGGCAGCTGTTGCGCAACTTTTGCTGTTGCGTGATCAGCTCGCCGCGGAACAGGCTGCTCGTTGCGAGGCTCAAGTGAGGATTACAATATTTACTTATAAGTAATGTAGCCTTGTATCCTAAAATGAGAATATATTTCTCGCTCAAATTTTAAGTAGCGTGACTTAATAGAAGACCACAACCAAATTTTAAATAAATAAATGGTGCACACTCAACGGCCCCCATTAGTATAGTGATATCCTGTGTCGGGGGTCCGGAAACACATACAAAGACAAGACAAATACACCGAGACCGGAAAATATGCCTGCATGGTCAATACAAACATATTATGCTCCGAGCGGGAATCGAACCCGCGACCTGTGGGTTTAAGGCGGGTTCGCTACCGCTGCGCCACAACGTCGTCAAATTATACTTCTTTTGTATTTTGTGTACCATGTGTTGTCTTATGATGTTGAATGTACCTGTGTGTTCTCAATAGTTTTTATTTTAGTGAGCTAAGTTTTGTACTAACATCAATAGCTGGAGCACGATAGTGCTTACAATAATGCTATTCAATTCAAATTCTGTGTTAGCAACCGAACAATAACTCAATATTAAATTATTCAAGTGTGTAAAATATTTCACGAACCAATGCGCTTAGTAGCAAACTCGATTAATACAGCAACTGTTATGCAAATGCTGTTTTGGTTGAAAGGTTGAGTGAACCACGCGCTAAGAGACTCAATCACTATAACAAGTGATGAAGTGACCTTAGATGATTCAATATATCAAATGTAACAAACTATACAAGGTAATTTACATGAAATATGAGTTAAAAAGTACACTGGATCACTTTCAGGGAAATAAGCCAGATCTTGATAATTTGACAATCTCGTTAATCGAACCTTGGCGCAGGTTCAAATTACCAGGGAAATGATATTATGACGTCTATTAAGGCGTTTTTTAATCTAAAATATTTATCATTTCCCTGACAACTTCGTATAAACAGCACAAATATAAGTATTTTAACGCTAATGAACAAAAAGGAAATGGCTATTTTGTGGACCCAGCATTAGTGCCAACTGTTGCCTTGCGTGACAAATTTACTTTATAAAATATTTTTGTGTACTCTAGAATATTGCGCAAAAATTCACTTGCATTTATTATGTGAAAATAACAAAGAAATGTGTTTTTATGGTAACAATCATTAATTAATGATATATAATTATATATTCAGGAATTTCAATGTCTATCAGATTGAAATACCTTAAAAATACATCTCAAGTCTAAAACGTACTTTCTAGAATACATTCGCAAAACAAGTAATATTGCAACGGTTTCAATATAATGTATCATATATTGTTAAATAAAATAAATAATAATATAAATGAATTATATAGAGTTTTAATATTTTTTCCAGGCCCGTACGCACCAACTTTTGATCCACAATAAGGAATTGTTGGAACATATCGCTGCACTCGTCGCACACTTACAAGAGAAAGAGAAGGGAAACAGTCGTCCAATCAGTGCTCAGCAACTGACACTTATACCACAGGTGCGTACTTGAAAAAAAAAACTTATTTTCCTATATTTTTTATGTTTTGTTGCATGAACATGGCATGCACTTTATTTCTCATTAATTTTTTTTGCGTTATGCCAACTTACAAAAGAAATTAACTAATGATAATGAGAAACTCTTTACACTGGACTTCCGACCTATCGTATAAATTTAAATTAATTACAGTTAATTACTTATTTTTATTACTTTACTTATTTTTTTTATCAATCCGGACGGCAAATTACTCTACTCCATCTAATGATTAGTGGAAGTGGAGTCCACATGCGAAGGTGGCTAATATTGCTGTTGAATCTTGTGTTACTTCCACAATCAATGCAGAACTACCACCGAGATCAGAAATCAATGTTTTCATTCCGGTGTAGAAAATTTTCAAGAATGATTTAGCATAGTCTTCTCAATTCTATAAAATCGACACGAAAATTATTGAATTTTGTGTAACATAGAGAAAAGAATATTAATTTAGAACCGGCCTGCTCAATTTTTTTTCAAACTTATTTAGGGTCACCATATCTTTAGAAACTCTATACTTAGAGCGATATTGTACAAGTAAATTACTGCTACATTACATTAGACTATCTAAAATATCTTAAATACCAAATGAATTTCAATTTCAAAATAGAGTTTCAGTAACTTCATCTTAGCATTCATTACATTTTAATACCATTTAGTAATGTAAACATTTAGATATTTTTTTTCTTTTATGTGTTTGCTTGTAACTGTTATTTTTGTTAACGCAATGAATTTATTTTTGTTCTTAAAATTAATGTTATTTTCATTCCAATAGAAATTATTCAAACATAAAAAAATATTTTTACCTGATTTAAATTATTTTTTAATATTATATTATTTTAGTGTTCATAGTTTTTGGGGCATATAATCAAAATATTATGTCAAATTTCTATTGGAATTATAGCAGCGTACGTTCAAACTATCACGCCATAAAGTTATCAAGATAATTGATTTAAAAAATCAATGTATAAATAATGTATCAGTCTATCGATGACTTCAAAACAGTCAATTAAAAATGACTAGACTCCAACTCTATCGGAAGTAGTGCATTCAAAAATAAGCTTCATCAAAATATTCGTGTTAATTTTAGGTAATATACCGTACTTAGTGGTGATAAAACTTAAATTTGAATGTGTTGTTATGAGTTGATATCGTTTCAATATACTTGGTTAATACATTACTAAACTTTTATGACGTCATGTTAGATTTTAAACCGATAATATTGTGCTCGTATAAATTTATGGGATATTGGACAAACGCTGCAGTTTCTAGGAATAATATAGAATAAAGTTTTAAAATAAAAATAATAAAGTGTGATTAAATGTTAAAACTCAAAGGTCCTGCGATTTCTACCTGTCTAGAGAAAGAAAAATCTTCATATTGTTAATTTAATAGTGCCTAAACTAAATTTACGATATAAATACAAAATATTAAGAATTACTTAACGCTTATTTGAGACTCTTTAATTTAAATCGCAGAGACCTTTAATTTAGCAATCATTGTAAATGTTGTATGACCACATCCTCAAAGCTAAGTTTTATTACATTATATGCCGCTTTTTCTATACTTAATATATTCTTTCTTTAGCATGTTGTTTTGTGAATATTAGTAATGTTTTTTTTTCTACTAAATTATTAAAATAAAACTATAATATAATATTTGTAAAACTATATACAGAAATCTGGAGGAAACGATGCGGCGAAGCCTGCTACCTGTAATGGGAATTATCAACCATTTAGTAATGACCTGATCAGCTTTTTTACTGAAAATAACAAAATAACTCAGAGCGTTGAAAATAATAACGTAAATCTGTCGCCATTCTGTCTGCCTCCAACCATTCCTGACAATCCAAATGGGCCCAATTCAACGCCCAACTTTGGGAACATGAGTAATGATCAGATTCAGAATTACCTGATATCGAAATTTCAAGACATGAACGTTACCAACGGTATCGAAACTAAAACGAGCCCCAACAAATTCTTTTATCAGAATTCTAACGCATTTCCGCATATTCCACCGCTTACAAGCCATTTCAGCAACTCTGATCTAGCCAGCCTTTTAAATCACCAGGCTTACACAGACAAATTTAACTCCAGTGATGAGTTGGGCGCTACTGCGATGAGTATTGGTCAATCGCAGAATTCTCTATACAGCATCAGTCAGGCATCAACATCAAAAGATTCTTCGCCTGATGATGTAAGCTCCGATGATGGGATTCCATATATAATGCCACTCTCCCACAATGCTACATTGACTGCAAAAGGAGACGATGGCCGCGTAAGGTTGATTGTGCCCGTGAGTCCTTCAGGTAGTACTTCAGATGTTGGAGAACCCCAGGTTGAGGCTAAGGCAAGCACTGGAGCTACCTTGAAAGTCCCTGGACCAGAACAGTCTCTTGCGGCAGCTGCCCCGATCACTCGATCAACTAGCGAGAAAGTACCAAACAAAAGCGAATTGATGACGGCTTTGCGATCTCAATGGACGAGACATACCACGAAATAGACAAATCTTAGTCCAGTTACCTACAGTCACCTAAAGTTCTATTACCTAAGTTTATCTTCAAATTTTCAGACAAAAGTTTTATTTCCAATAAAGCCGACTATGAGACTGGCAATACTACGAAGGTGCCAAACTACGGACATACTATATCCACCTATTTGGTCGTCCTTAAGAATAGATTGTAACCCAGTTTACATATCAAATTTAATATAGTCCGAATCTTATTTGAATATGTTTGTATCCATTACATATCTTTTCGTCATATCGAAATAAAATGTAATTTAGTTTTTACGAGCAATTTTATAGAATATTATTGGAACCATTTTGATATTTATGTTAACGGAGCAGTAAATGTCCTAATAATATTCTTATAGAAAGACGATTTTCTCATCATGATGGATATTTTAAACAATCTAAATGTTATCCTATTAGAAGCATGTAATGCATAAAAAAATAAAAAGACAAAAAAATACGTTAACAAAAATTTGTACGACACACATTAGTACGAACAATTGTATACCATCGATAATGAATAAAAAAAATATTCTGTAGTTAGTTAAGATAGATGTAAATGTATAGCATCGCACACTCTTAGAGAAAATGTGCCAAAGTTTGATAAAAAAAAGTTTTATATAGATAGATACCTTGCTATATACCTTCCTATTAAATTTTACAAAAGCTTATAGCTTTGATCGAAATATACACCTTACTGCTTCACCTTAAATAGTACCGTAGATTTGTGTCTGAATAATAATTACACATTACCCGTATAACTTATAGATGTAAAGGAGCAGCTCAAACCTGAATGGATTGCGAATTTCGAAAAAAGGGAACAAAAATAATAGATGAAAAACACTTCGGAAAGATTATTCGACAGAGAGCTGATTCGAATAGTGTTTCAATATTTTTCATCATTCAATCATTGACCAGTAAAAGGCCCGAATATAAAAAGGAAATGTAATAAAGGAATTGTTTTGAGCTATCCTCATAACATAATCAGTTTTTATCGATGTTCTGTGTTGTAAAATTTTATCGATATATGATGGTAGTTGATAATTATAAAATTATTTCCTATAGAAAATTATTGATCCGTAAATTTATTTCACTAGAAAATAAATTAATATTCATGAAATAATACTGTATCTTGTAAATGATAAAGTAATTTTATTTAATAAATCCAAAAATGTTAATTTAAGCTTATAAAGTTATTTTAAACTTGTTTACCAAAGAATATGAAATTCTTTTGCCATATTTTTTTAATGAATTTATTTAGAATTAAAAAAATATATATTTAAGATTAACGACATTAGACATATATTTATATAAATATATTTCAACCTTAAAACGCAAACATATTTATTATATACGTATTTAATATTATCTCATATTAAATAAATATCAATAATATTTAAATTAATTCTTCTATTTTGAAATTATATTAATAGATATTAAATGTATTAGTCTATATGTTACAGCGAACACATAAATGGAAATGCAAGTATAAATAAATAGGCATGTAATGTCGACTGTTGTACCTTTATTTCTACCTCACTATTTCTTAAGACCCTTTTACATCATATTTTAATACAAAAGTATAGCAAAATGTCGTTGACGAAATGCATTGTCAAAGTTTAGTCACAATAGTAGATTACAATTACTTCTTAAATATTTGTAATATACGCAATATACACACTTTGCGCTATCGAACAGTGGAATGCTCTTCCGGCGTCCTTTTTTCCTAAAGCATACAACCTTCAAGATACGAGTACACAGGATTCTCTGTAGTAATTTTTAAGGTTGTAGACTTGCTATAAAAAACACAGACCTTATTAGGATTTCATAGGCAAATGCCATTATTATAATTTCGAGCTATCCATCTATCCGTCTGTACCCTAACGCCATTTTACTCCGAGAATATTAATAATAATAATAATAATAAAATCTTTATTCGTATATAAGGATTGAAAAGCATACAGTCATAAATTGTTTACAAAATTTTTGGTATGTACATTTTCAATATCAATCAAGTGGGTGATGTACTGTATTCCTAGCTAGGTTATAGAAAACCTGTATTAAGGAATAAACAGTTCAGTTCCCCTTTTTTAATGTTACAGTAGATGAAAAAGTTTTTGTACAGAGTTAAGTTTTATGTCTGCTTAAGGCTTCGCTTACTATCTAATACTACAACCCTATAGCATTATAAATACGTTTACACGCCTACGCCCCTGAACCGATTATGTTGGGCGTGAAAGTTTCTTTGGGGAACCATTAATTATAAATCGTTATTCCTACGACCAAATCCGAGGTCTAGTCAAAAATATAAGATTGAAGGGAAGTATTTTATATTAGGAAGTAATGGGAGGCATTTTTGGATACTTCTTTACAAATAACTAGATCTCAATTGATCTAGTTGTTGCTAAGTGTTAAATACACCATAAAAGTCAATTACAACATTGAGGTAACATGAGACTTTAAAAAAAAAATTGAATCCGATTGCAGCGCTAACGTCCTACCATCTCCAATTCAATCTAAAACATCTAGTGATTCACCCCAAAGGTAATCACATTAAGGCTACCACCAACCGTTAAGGTGGAGTTCCCTGATGTACACACGGATAGAAGAATTATAAATATAATGATAAGGAAGTTTCATTTTGTCTATTCGTTCATAAAAAGATTTGAATTATGACTATCAAACAATAAAACAAAGCTGTATGGTGAAGTAATGAAAAAATTATAGCAAAAAAATTAAATATATGAGAAAAGAAATATTACAAGAACAGAACTTTTCTAATATCTTTAAGTAAAATATGTTAAGTAATAATTACAAAATATTTCAAGTCCACATAAACTATGCAGTATTTTCGCAGCTGAAAATAAATGTTTCCTTACACATAACATATTTCACTCGAGCTAGTTCGGAATAACACAAGTGAACTCTTTATGTGTATTTATCGAGAAAGCATGCTGTCTGCCTGATGTAAAGCAGTTGCCATAGCTCATGTGCAGTAGCATCAGAAGAGGCGTCAGCGTGAGATACATACTATAGCAGAGGGAAGAATTACGGATAGAGGTCATTAGATTTGGCCTTCATACTTTCACATTCATCGAATGTAATGTGAAGAAAAGTAGTTAGTAATAAATTAAACTAGTTTATTGAGAAAATAAGAATGAATTGATACCATTATAGATGTACTATTCAACACCAACGCAACGGCACAAATGTAGCCACAGGTTTAATGCCTTTAGTAGTAGCAGAGCCATGCTTCAGCAGCTTCGGGCTGGCCAGGGAAATACTACCCTCTCTGAGAAATACGACGTAAAGTAACAGTACTTTTGCATTTTGTGTGATGAGTGAGAACGCTGGAGACCCAATTTCGCCACCCCTCAATTCCTTTCTTTTTATTCCTTTTCATCATTCTATCACTTGCCTTGGCAGCCCACGTGTGATATTTCAAGTGTCGCAAGCATTCATAGGTTGTGGTATCTGCTTAACATCAGGCGGACATAAAAAATGAGCAAATCATAACCGCATATCGAATGAAGTTAGCATGTAGCCGGTAGCTAACTTCATACCGTCTGTAACATTTTTTCTGCATAGAAGGGCGAGCTCATAGTATATAGTATGTCTTACATCACTTACTTAGATATCTTCGAGGAAGGCACAAGAGTTGCACAAAAAAATTCAAACCAGCTGCCTTTCATTGTTACATGTTTATGTTAATAAAGAACGGTAAACATACTGTGAAAATACTTTACATCGATATTACGTGAAAATAGTACTTCTCTGGACGAGCCGGACATTTATGAAATATTTCGTGAGAGAACTCAGTAACCATGTTCAATAATTTATCATTCAATAAATATTATGTACGTTAATGCCCCTGTGACTTATAGACCCTGCGAGAGTTGCTTTGCATAGCTTAAAACTTAAAGCTTATCGGATCATCGGATGTTAAAGTTGTTCGGACATTAAAGTTGTCTTAGTAAGGGTAACAAAAGCTTAGTGACTCATTGACGCATATTTTTTGATATTCAACAAATATTCAACAGTTTTTTTCCGTTCAAACTCGAAAAGTCTCCCTACCCAACTAGCTTACGCAATCACTTAGTCAGATATAAGTCAGGACACATCGATATCCATAAAAATTCGTAACATCAGTACACAAAACACTAAGTACATAGGAAAGTTCCAACAAATTTCCGTAAATGGTCGGTGCCTACGAAGGCAATATTCGCCGCTTAAAATACATAAACTGTAAGCGTGTTGACATTCGCACCAATTCTTTACATAGTCTCACCGATACCCTACTGGACCCCATCAATCTCGAGTACAAACAACGCAAAATAGCTTTTATCGATGTTGTTTACACACACATACGTTTTATGTGTAAAAATAGTATGTGGCGCATTTGAATACAACTTGAACTAAACAAAACTAAACTGGAATATCACAAAAAAAAAGTATAGTGGTCAAAATAATATTTAAGTAAATCTGAACACGAAATATCTCTGATCTTTAACATACAAATTAATTGAAAAAATAAGAAGCTTAAAAGGATTATTATACTACAACACAAAATACATATCACATTCCTTATTGTAGAATTCTTAGAAAATTATATTCTTATAACTCTGCTTAGCTCTGCTCTGTTGTAAGCTTAAAAGCGTCGGGATGTGACGACCCCATCGCCCGCTGTTGGGATAACCTCTGTCACAACAGAGATTATTCCACCAGTGCAATCAGTCACACTGGTGGTAGGTCTTTTGTTGCAAGAGGCCGGCTAGGTAGGTACCACCTCTGTGTCCAATATCCTGCCGCCAAATAGTAGTGCTTAGGCACTACTGTGTTCCAGTTTGAAGGGCATTGTACGCTTGTGAAATTACTGGGCGAACGAGATTTAAGAACTAATATCTCGAGGTTGGCAACGTGTGAGTGGCACCTACTAATGGTGCTGCAAGCGCTCATAGACTGCGGCAGCCACTTACCATCAGGTGGGCCGTATGCTTGTTTGCCAACTTCTAACATAAAAAAAAGCTAACTAATGATACCAACAGTCAGTACTCAAATCAAATTAAAAAAATGATTATTAGAATAAAATACTTTGAACGCACAAGTATTAGAAGGATAGATTGCAAACACTAAACAGTCACAAACAATGACAAATATGATACAAATACACAAATTACAGTTTTTGTAAGCCCATAGAATAGAATCATAGCTATTATTGTATTCATAGAATAGAATAATTATAATAGTTATTATTGGGTTTCGTTTGGTGAGCATGAGCATTAACTCGCTTTCCTCACTCCGAAAATGTCAATACAGTTGTGATACTGCTGGTGTTGCAAAATGCTAGACCACAGATTTAGAGTAGCCTAGATATCGCATGTCGTCCGACCCAGTAATAAATAGTTTGTGCTATGCAAAAACTTGAGGCACTTATACTTTCGTATTGGTATAATATATCGAAAATCCGATGTTTTAAAAAGTATCAACAGTCGTACTGATTTATGACAGTTGAGTATATCACTAAAGAGCTCGTGTGATGACATCATCGTACGTATAAAAAGATGATACGCTCAGTTTTCATACCATTGAACATGCGGTATCTAGTATATTCTAAATCTTTGTGCTAGACTGTAATCCAGCATATAAGCTATGATGACCGATTACCATTAGGTGGGAGATACGGTTTTTATTTTCCTACTCAGTGATAATTTCAAGGTCAGTACGGCCACCAGCAATACATATTCCGAGTTTAGAGGGAATTTTCTCTATTCAAATTTATTACTTGTGAATAATAAAATATAAATACATAATATTAAACCCTTAGGGTCATCATCATCAGCATGATTAATATATACATTTATAATTTAATATTACAGTTGTCTTCGAGTGCTAAGATCGAAAGATGGTTCTCGCTGCTGCCGACAGCTCCCACACTGTCGAGACCCGAGAGCGGTTTCGTGTCGGGCGTGGAAGACGGCGCTGACACAGCACTCGCCGAAGCGAAGAACCTTCTCCTTCAGCTAGGTGTTAAGAAGAAACGCAGACTCATACCACGTTTTACGCGAAGAAAGGTCTTAGTTAATAAGCACACACTGCTTTAACGTTTATGTGGATTAAGCGGAATTGAAAACTGTTTGAAATTAAAAAAAACGTTTCAACTATTCACTAGCCTAGCCTGGCAATGGTACAATTTATTTCCTATGATGAAATGTTCGCTTTTACTAGTACGAGGGATAAACATACGGTTACTAGATTACCGTATGAAAACCATTGAATAAAATTGTGATAAGATTTAACGAACAACTTATTTGATATCTGCTAGCTAAACCAGATACGTTTGATTTCCTGTACCTACAACATTATAAGCGAAAAAAATCAGGGTCAAATAGCTACTTTATAAACATTGATTTAATTTTACCCTAAATTATTAACACTATATCATTCAAAAATAAATCCAAAGCGTTTGATCGTTCAATTCAATTTAAAGGCTTAAGGAAGAATGCTTAAATGAACGAGAAACTTATTAACAGTATTCGGTATTAAAATATTTATTCAAATGTGATACGGAAAATCCTTTTAGAAAATATAATATAATATTTTTCATATTATGTCGAAGCGGCTTTTCTTTGGTTGTTGCTCTGAACTTCTATGGGTGTCTTCTTCATCCTAGCATTATTCCCGGTATTTTATTTCACCCAGGGTCTGCTTTATTACTCTTATCCGGATTTGACAGGTTACTAGTTTTCACACAGAGCGATTGCCATCTGACCTCCGCAACCCTAAGGGCTAACTAGCAACTCATTGGATAAGAGCAATTTACTTATCAAGAGTTAACGATTATTATCAGATGTTATGTGATAACAACCGGGACCGACAGCTTAACGTGCTCTCCGAGGCACGGTGGGGATACCCACAGACAAACGCCCAGACCGAGACAGAAATTTTAACAAACATCTGCCCGAGCGGGAATCGAACCCGCAACCGTCGAGACTTAAGGCAGACATGCTACCCACAACGCCACAACGGTGTCCTGAACTTCTATGGGTGTATTGTGGGTAATCCTACAAAGAATGTTTCAAGTCTTACCCTTTCAACTGTCGAGTTAAGAATGTGTCTTCATCCGATTCGAGCGTTAACGTTAACTCTGTCGTAAACGCATAACGTGTAGACTGTTTATTGAATACTAGCTTCGGCCAGCGGCTTCGCCCGCGTGAAAAACGACTTAAGTACAAACTCTGAATCATACACCACCCCGCAGACCCCTCCCCGCTCCCCCAAAATTTGACTATCATATTTATTTATATCCAATCACCAACCTATAAAATAAGTTTCAAGCTTCTAGCTCTAAAAATTATGATACTTCCATAAAACTGTTCATCCCCCATTTCAACCCGTAACAGCCCTTTTTCGCAGTAAAAGTAGCTTTCCTTTCTCGGGCTCTGGACTATCGGTGTTCCAAATTTCATTTAAATCGGGTCAGTAGTTTTGGTGTGAAACATTAGCGCGCTTCTCGTTTCATATCCGTATTGATAACTGCATTAGTTTAAGATCCCGTATTCATGACCGGCAAGTATTTAAAGTCAAACAGTTTTCAATATCACTTAGTTTATAATACGATTAGCGCAATTCGTGTCACACTTTCTTAACTGAATGCTCAAGCGTGCAAGACATCTGACTCTGTTGAGTACATCTTAGCTTTCGTTAATTAAAGTAGTAATCACCTTTGAAACATTTGACACTCCGACAAGCTGAACTTCTCAATCGTTATGTAGAATGTTGAGTTCTACTTAATCAGAGTCCTTACTAAAGTTTTTACTTTTTAGCAAACGATAAGTTCATGACGTCACAAAATATGAATGTGCTTTCAAATAATTAAGTGACGTTTGAGTATTCGGTCGTAAGTATAATAATAGTATTATTTTAGCCACATCGATACGTTAAAAGAATAACCTCATAATAAGCTGTAGTTTGAACTGATGGTGAATAATGGTAATGAATATTAATTATTAATACAAAGACAATAATGCTATATTTTTTAAATTAAAAATTGGAAATGCATAAATAATTAAGCAATATACACGTAAATCTGTCGTATAATATTTATATGGTACTAAACGTTGTTTTACGTTGACTGCCATTTAAAAACAAGTTCCATTTTATTAAGCTGTAAAATACTTATTAAAATGAATATCCATCCATAAAATTAAGTATTATAAAATTTAAGTTAAAATGTAGTTTAATTGTTTTATTAGTTGAAGGTAAAGTATTAAAATATACAATGATAAACAATTTTAATCGTGGACCATGTGAAAATAATGCATTTAACATTATTTTAACTATGCTAAGTACTTTATAAGTTAATCATATGGCATACAGCGACCAAATACTTTTAAAAATCAACAATTTAGCAACATACAAATGTACAAACCTAAGCAGGGTATATACTAGGGAGGTAAACAGGGCGATAATTATAGTGCGCCTTCTATCGAGTTAAAACTAAAATATTGCTGTTACTTGATGATCTTATTTAAATAAACATCAACTAAAACTCCATTACTTTATACTCTGCTAGGTAAATGTAGCAAAATAAGATATAAAGAAGGACGTGTACACACGAGGCTGTCGATCGCTGCGTTTTTTTTTCAATGACTATAAGACTTAAATTTAAGGATAAGTGTTTGATACATAATTGTTGGTACGAAAAAAGTTAATTAGATATTCGACTATTATTTAAGAATTAAGATAACAACAGCGCGTTTAAATAATTAGATAAACAGTGCCATATTTCATTTAAAAAGGGGTGCTGAATGCAAAATATTTTCATGTATTTCATTACTAATTATAATATTAACCATAGAATCCATACCTCATTATAATATTGTGTTCTAAAAATTTAACATGTAGGTAATTATTTTTAAAATACTCTTCATTTAAAAAGCAATGCCTTGTATAGATAAAATGATACCTATAATAATTATCCTTCGATCTCAAGGAAAACTAAGACTTATATACGTGCTACAAGTTCTATAACGTTACAATACTTTTTATTCTAAGGCTTTATTTTAAATATATATTATTAATTTTGTGAAAGATAAGTTTATCTTTTTCATCTTAGATATTTAAATATGTTACTTTTAGTTACAATTTCAGTTTATCCACAAATTAATTTTATAACGCTCTTATGAAAGGAAACTACTGGTGGTGCTTTTAAATTTTTTATAATCTACTTAGTTGTGCAAATCTCTCTGTAATAAGCCTTCTTACATTAAAAATTACAATAAGTTACTTTAAATTATAAATTGAGTGATCGTTTGAATTGACTGATTAATTATTATATGGATTTTGTGTTCTTTGATATCATGTAAGAATGTATCGATAAAAATATATGTAATTCATATTTTCTTTGTTTTATTTACTTACACTTGGAGTAATAAACACAAGTTATAAAAGAACAATGTCCTTAATTTCACATACTTATGTGTGTATGTATGTAGGTATATTGTATGTATATACACACAGTTTACACGATTCTATTGCATAAATACCAAGAACGGTACGTACTTACGGCGGTTATAAGGCTTTCACCTATAAAATTAAAAAAAAGTTTACCCTAGGGTTCTCAAGGAATGTTTAGTCTTGTATACAGAGAGGACCAATGTAGAATATAAATATCAGGTTGCTCTCGTATGGAACACATTTTAATATTAAAATTAAATTTGTTTTTATTGTTATAGCGGCCATAGAAATACATTCTGTGAACTCTCTACCTATTAATATTCCTTCGACACGAAATCGATTGCCTCCTTCGCCTTTACAAACGTTAATTTAGTCTCTTGTTTACCAAATTCATTTCTTAGTCTTCCTTGTCATCTGGACGTTGCTGGACGAGTTTTTGTTACGTGACCCAGCACGAACGGTGTCAGAGCACTCATCTTCCGAAACGATCGGTCGGGGCGAAAAGTCCTCTAGGACCCATTCAGCAACTTTTCGTGGCCTCTGTAATGACGTTTACTTCCAAAGGCTGTGCCTCGTAGATTTCGTGAGGAGTTTAAAAATCGAATTTTACCGGCGTCAGGATGTGACGACCTCATCGTCCGCTGTTGGGGTAACCTCTGTCATAGCAGAGATTATTCCACCGGTGCAATCAGTCACACTGGTGGTAGGTCTTTTGTTACAATAGACCGGCTAGGTAGGTACCACAGCAGTTTCAAATATTCTGCTGCCAAATAGTAATGCTTAGGCATTACTGTGTTGAAGAAAGAGAGGTGTAATTATGAAAAATATCACAGATTTATATTTTTTGGGAGGAGTATGAGTCTTAGCACTAAATGAAATATATGGAATTGGCTTTGAATTCCAGGTCGGATGAGATATTAAACTGAGTATTAAACTTGGAGTTTCTAGGAATAAGGAATACAGGAGTTCCCTCGGCACTTTCCTAATCGACTTCGCTGCAGACTTCAGGGCTGGTCCACCGCTTTGTCGTAACAAGGGCAGTCTTCGGTCCGGCATCGGAGTCTTCACCGTAGGTCGATTTATTAGGTACGCGTGCCTCTCTGTGACTACATTTAAATTATTTTCCAGTTTGTACGTTTGCCCTACAATGTTGCTTTCGCGATCATACAATCATACATGTGTAACTAAAAATTTATATTAAATTTTATATTAACAAATATATTATATTCTCTAATAAATATATTTTTGGAATTAATATTATTATATTACGCAACATATAAGTTTTAACTAATCGAACATTCGAATACACATGTATGTGCAATGAGCATACGTCAATATGACCGAGACAATGTAGATAACCTCGAAACAGTGTAACTAATAACTTGTAAAATATAATCACCTCGCTCTTTATTACAACAACAGTTTTTTCTCTAAACTATAACATAAAAATAAATATTTTTTTATATGTTTTACACGACTCATTAGAAATTAAAAAAATAATCATCGCTTGTGTATATATATATGCACAAGATATAGATGTTACTGTTTAGTTTTTTATGGTGCGGAATTTTTTTACGAAATAAAATAGACCCTAGTTACTTTTTATGATATAACTGAAAGTGCCTTCAAAATCAGTGTATCCCTTTAGGAGATTTAGTGGAACAAAAATATGCACAAAAATGTTAAAAATTACTTTTTGAATAAGTGCCGTATCTTCATAATTTATCAGCTTATATTTTGACATTACAAAGTGACACTCCAATTTTATTATTTAAATAGATTTTAATATGTATATGAAGGTGCGTTTTTTTCTCATTATTATATGAACTTAATAAAGTATTCTTCATAGAACATCCAAACAAGAATTAGTAGCTATCTAAAATTTTATCTTTAGTAAGCTGACCTCTTGTTCACAAGTAGAGAGTCTCAAAAGGTGACGAAGAGAGGGTAAATCTAGGGCATCTATTTTTACGACACTAATAAATACTATAGAATTATAAATTTTATATCATATTTCATAACTATATTAATATTACAGCAGTGCATGTGTATGCGTACAAGAAAAGACAGAGAAAATAAATAGGGATAGTAAAGGTCTTTGACCTCCTCTCGTGGCTTTTTTGGGTTGCCAACGCGCGTGATAGTTCAAGTATTTGCGTACATAAGTTGCGGTGGCTGCTTACCATCAAGCGGACAGTACGCTTGTTTGCCAATCGTCATGACATACCAATAATAAGAAACTTCTAAATTCACGCTTAAGAAGTATAAAATATTTTAACGCCATAGAAGCCTTTATCATCTCAGATTGGACAAAGTTACTTTGTTAATGCCTATGGGCACTTATATAAAAAAAAGAAATTTATTAATTCTTTGTAGTCTTGTCTTTTCTATAAAAGCAAATAAAATATATTTATTATATTAGCTCCGTAATACTCTGAGTCCATTTTCAAGTTACTTATTCCAAGTCAATCTTATGAAATTTTATTTCGTTGGAACGCTTAAATGAAATTGCTATCTAATCCGTTTTGTAGACGAAGCATGATACAATTTACTCAAAGTTGAACGGGTAGACTTAATTTACTTTCAGATGTTATATTTTCTTAGTACATAGTACAAAGGTAAATCGTTATTGCTTGCTAATATAAGTATTATATATAGGCATTCGTTGTTAAAAAAAATTTCAATATAAACAGTTATATTTTGTACAAATATTATATATTATTAAGATAAATATAAAAATATGAACATAGCCTCTTTTATGACATAGCTAAACATGACATGACAGGCTATGACATAACTAAATAACCGTTGTACTTGAACTACAGTAAGGATTACAAGCTATAGAACTAATGATGCTCCTGTGCCACTCCTGAGTAGATAAAGTTATGTCAATAGAGAAGATCTTTGAGTAAATCGCATCGCATGTTTAAGTGAAGTAAAAGAAAAGCCGAGCCTTAAACAGTGCTGGAGATACACACAGAATATTTAAATCATAACCATAATAAGAATATTTAAATCATAATCATAATAACCATTTTCACTGCGATAATTCGCAGTCTCGCTTAGCATAAAATTTAATAGTCCAGCCTTAAAGCCTGCAGGAGTTACAGAAAGTCTAAAATAAAAGCAAAGAAATTTAAATAACATAATATGTAGTGCCTCAAAATAAACGAAACAAAACCCAAACTAAAATGTAAAAATCGCTATAGTCCATAGCGTGTTTTTGTTTCTTTAACCCGAGTCCATCCACATAGTATTTCGTATAAAAAAATTAAGTATACTTGAAAATGAAAGAATTTTGATTGATGTAATTTGAATAAATAATATATTTAGGAAATTTGTTACTATATAATGGATTTTTTTTTTAAAGTGTTCTTAATTTCAATAAAATATCTTTGTATAAAGTTGTTTTTATGTATCATTGTTTATGTTTTGATACTTGTAACAAAATACTAGTTGGTAATAGCCTCTAATTAAGCCCTCACGATAAATGGTTGAATCCAACGTACAAATTGCCGTCTGAACGTATCTTCAAGCTAATTGTCATCTCTTATGAAGGACATAATATTTAAACACCGAATCTTATTAATCAAAAAACACGATCTTATTTCATAAGCTATAAATTCTAAAATCCTTTAACAAACGATCATTGCTACTGGCCTGATGCCATTGTATCATAAATCACATGAATTATTACGACTATTCATTTCAATGTTGGAACTATATCAAACAGTTTCCATACATTTCCAGAAAACTATATTTAAAAAAAAATTAGTATTACTGTTTGTTAAAAAAACGAACCAGGTATTGAGACCGTTATAACGATCACGCTATAAAATGGTTAACTTCTAGAAAAATAAAAAAATATCTGACTCACTGTTCTCTGACTACATAAAAAAAACCAAAAAATCTTACAAAAATAAAATGAAGCTTAATTGGCTATCGGCTCTACATTACATGACGGGGTGATAGAATTTTAATACAGCGGCAAGTATTCATACGCCCGTATTCATTCAGTCTACGATATTAGAAAACTATTATGAGAGCCGCTGTATGGAGGTCACACAAGATTATTCTCAGTGGCATTTCATTGTGGCATCCTCAACCTACGTCCTATTGTGGATATAGGTTGACAACAACAAGGACCGGACTAAGTGCATCTCAAAGAAGTTTGTTACAAACATAGTGTGAGCCCTGAAGATATACAGTTTTTGTAGCAATAAGCTGCAGTCAAAAAGTCGCCAATGAAGTCTATCTTTATAAAAATGTATTGTACCTACAACGCATATCCTTACTGGATAACCTGACTATGATGAATAACGGCTAATAGTGAGTTAATGATTTGTTTTTTATTTTGTATTGCTGTTAGCCCTACTAGCCCAGACATAGTCACGAGGACCGAGTTATTGAGAAATTTATTTCAGAAATGGTGACCGCATGACCCTTGACTACATCCTTTATTAAGACGCAGATGGCCATTAAGGTTTGTAAAAAATGATGTAAGAAAAACTTGCACAAAATCATTTTATACGAAAGTGGATCATAGCCACACATGATAGAAATTATTTCCAAAATTTGATCAGGCGATTTAAACTTCTATTATGTATTACTATGAACGATTTTGCTTTGCACAATATTATACATTATTAGATAGTTGAGTGTGGGTTCGTTTCAATTTACCAGTTTTCGTTGAACGTCGAACAGTCGCGTACGCACGTATCATTATAGCACATATTAAATACAAGTAATATCAAGTGATTTACCGTTCGACTTTGTAAGGTATTCATCAACCGTGGTATTCTAACATACTTAGATTTGTAAGTTGTATTTATATAATATGTTATTTTACTTTATATTTTGTTATGTGTATTGTTAGATTTTACGAAAATAAAGAAAGTGATATCTCAGTGTGGATACCTAGTATGGTATAAATGGCGTCAAACACGATTAGAATGTGGTTCTAAAATAGTCTCCTATTAAATATTTAATCTAATCCGGGGGGTATGAAGTCTTATTATGTCTCTTATATCATATGTTTATATTTCGATCTTCTCATGTAATTTTCTATATGTAGGTATATACGGTTATTGTTAATTATTGTATTGGCTTTAATACAAAAGCGATAACATTCATAACAGATAAATCGTAATCAAAACATAACTCACTCAATATTGATAGGAATTCTTAAGTCATGATCGTCCCCTTAAACCGGTCGCCGTGACCTATACTTATATCGTAATAAACAAAATATAAAGGCCCTTATATGACATATTATGCAATAGATAATGCATGCATCATAGCCTAGACTAAACTGCTTGCGATTTTTATACCATAATGTTATCGAAGCTTATGATTAATCTGGTGGTAGGCTCAGCTTACGCCTGTAACTGCAACAGTGTGAAGTATTAACATGAGTGTTGTCGACCCTGGGAAATGGATGAATAGCAGGATAATGAAGCAGATGGAAAGGGTTGGAATTTGTGTATACTCTTACTCATCCATCACTACGGATAATACTAAAGCAGGTATTTTTGTCACTGCTGCTTAGCTGACCAAAAAGCAACCGAATTTATCAGAACCGTGCAATGAAAAATAAATTCGTCACATTATTTATCATTCCTGTAATGGCACGACATTTTGATGTCTTTCTTGATGTGGTTAGCAGAAAAAATAACTGCACCACTGCTCTAGCCGGCTCGCTTTGTATTGGATCTGCAATCTCTACAACCCTTGAAATATATCCCATAAATAACTTTAATATCTGCAACATATGTCACATTCACACAATTTCTTCAAGGGTCTGCCTTTATGACAATAATAATTCATCTAATTCAATGTCAAAGATATTATAGAAACTGCCCTAATTCTACGAAAAAATTATCAATATTTTTAAGGATATATAATTACAATAAAACACTTAAAGATGACTATATCCTTTATAGATAAGCTATAGCAATAAGCATTTGTTTCAATTACTTTAAAAATCGTATAAAACAAAACTACAGTGATACAAATATTATAATATATGCGGGATATAATATGGGGAATTGGTCAACCAATAAGGCATACGTGCCAAAAGTCCGCCACGTGCTAATTTTTCTATATCTATGGCCACGTGCCTCTAAAGAATTAGAGGCGAATGAGTGAAATAGTTATACGGCATCAATAATCAATTTTTACACCATCTGCGCATTTCTAAAGGCTGACTATAATTTTTAAATAATTCCGAACCTATTGTCAATCGTCTTTACATATGTATGAGAACGATGAATATTTATGCGCTAAATCTTTTGGGAAATACTAGATATGTAATTTAGTAAAATAGTATTTTTGACGTTTTTACAAAACAATAAACTCTAGTTATTAATATAATACTATTAAAAGAAATTATTAGAATTTAACAAAATATTATTTTTATAATATTTTTAAAATTATTTATTAAGAAAAATCAATGATAAAACATAGCATCGTAAAAAAGCTGTTACAACTAAACGTTACCGTTAATTATTTGAAACATAACTTCCTCCTAAACCTGCTTTTCAAACACGATTTTGCTGGCCAGTTGCCATATAATATTTTAAACACCCCAATCTTAGAAAGAGCTCCCTTAATTAACTTCCGAAGCCGTACGTGATGAAACCCTTCAATCCCTTTATTTGGCCGGATATAAAGTGTGCACCTGTGATTCTGTCACACAATGGCAACTTTTTCGTAATCAAAATCCCTTAAAAGTTCGAGATTTACGTATCATAATCACCAATCAAAGCATTCACCGCAACTTATTAGCACTCGTGATACTTAAAGTATCACATGCTCCCACTCGCCGGACGAAACGCAACAATACCTGTTACTTGTTTTCGCCGATTTTCTGCGAGTACTTCCCCGAGCGAGCTGGCAAATTTGTGCTGAGAGAAGCATGGCTCTACTACTGTATAATAATTTTAAAGCAAGGATAATAATAATATGGTTTTATAATCTGTCTGACCCACGAGTGACCTAGCACTGATTTAGTGGTAGTTTTGTATATTCAATGACGCTACTATTATAATTTGCAATTGGTTCTGTATGGTACGGTATCTTTTAATCGTTCTCTTATTGGCTATGAGATAGATAAGTATTGAAGTTAATAAGTCACTGGTAAATGTATGTTGATAGGCTCGCGGCTAAAGACGTAGACGCATAGAAGTATAGTAAGAACTTTAGTACATTTTAATTCTATGCGTGTATTGTCAAGACATTTTCTTCCGATGACGCAATCACTTTCTAAGCGAATGTGGAGACGAACCACACGAAAGGTTAGTTTCCAATTTTTATCGAAGGTAAGATATCAATCGTACTATATTTTACAAAACTTAGAGAGATGATTCTACAATTATGTTGTGATATCTGAATTTCGACCAACAAATCAATGCAAGTCTAAAGTTATTCAAAGACAGAATGGAATGTGCAAATTGAAGGAAGATAATTATAAATATACATATTTATACACGATGACACTAATTGATATTAGAAAGTCTGTCGAATGTGAGTGCTCTTACGCGAGCTTTTTAATTTTTTACGTAAAACTTCATTCCATATATTTGTCCACATCAATGTAGGTATCTCAAACGACTTAAGTCAGACTATTAAGCACTCCTCCTCCAAGACTCTGACGACAGGATTACTTTACACAGAATATACATAGACACAATACCGTCTTCACCGGCGAAGACGTGGTTCTTTATTTCGCACTTTATGTCCCGTCACACCGTCGGGTGAGTCCATCATGTTGAATGCGCTCCGAGCGCTGCCTCCATCCTCTGTCATCGGACGTTCTTAGACGTGGATCGTCTCTTTGGCATATTGTCTGTATGGAAGGGCCTACCCATTTGTTAAAAACAAAAAGCTTTAATTAAATATAAAGGATTATATTGGAAGCTACCTTAATCGAAAGTATATGCCTTGAATATATCGCGTTATTGCATTAAGTGAAACCGCGACACGACATTAGTTGCAGCATAAAGTGAAACGAGAATCAAGTATCCGTTTAATAAGTCCAAGCACATTGACTTTTTCTCTGAACAATTGTATGTTCTTTGAATAAATATTAGGTATTCATTCAATAACAGTATGTGAAGACAAAACTATATATTATATTTACCGTGACTCACGATAAAAGCATCGAAAAGCCATTCCTACGCTTATACGAATAAGGAGTTTAGTTGCCTTTTAGTGCAAACAAGTTCCAGACATATTATTAAATACGCCTGAATGGACTTAGAATGCAAGTTTCATTGCATTCTTACCGATCAGATCCGAATGCAGACATCCTGTTTTAAGGCCTTTTATCCAAGGGCTTATCAATAATCTCTTTTAAGTTAATCTATTTTACTGAACAAAAAACGATTATAAGTCAAAATGAAATAAAAACCAACCAAGAGTATGCCGGACTCCCATATAAATAAGTTCCGTGCCACCGTAGAGTAAAAATATTGTCAAGATTTTTTATGGAGATTGGGTTACTTATTAAATAAAATTTGTTTTATTATTAGTTATAAAAACAAAAAAAAATCCAATTATTTATTACCTTAAGTTCTTGAGATACCTAAAAATCAAAAATATCACTGTATATAATATTCTTATATATTATATTCTTATATATTATATTATTAAAAAATCTTAAAACAATTATTTCTTTATCGTTAATTGTTCGCCAAAAAGCAAGGTTTCATGTTTCTAGTTTCATAAATGACGTACTTCCATAGAAACTTTCAGCCCCTTTTTCACCTCTTCACGGGTGGAATTTTAGAATATTAAGTCACAACACGTGTTTAATTTTTTAATCTTTAATTGTTCGCTAAAGACAAAGTTTAATGTTTTAGGCTTGGAATTTATACATTATAAATCCTTTCCATTATAAATCTTATCCAGTATAATATAATCCAATTGTGAATCTAAGCCATTCTCGAATGTACTGGCTGTAGCTGTTTAGGAGGAGTTCAGTCACATGCACACGGACGGAAGAATTATATATATATATATATATATATATATATATTATATATATATATATATATTAAGATATTATTAACGAGTAGATAAATGAAAGCTCATGCTTTCATTTTAAGGACAATTATAGACCAAAAAATATATCAAAAAAGCTACCCTGTAAAATTTTCTTACCACGACGGACTATGGGCAAAAGCTTATATTATTATGTAAATTAGAGAACCTAATAATAGGTACATTATGTATTAAATTAATATTATATTATTTAGATAATTATTCTCTAGCAAAATGAAGAAAGGAGGAGCCGTTCCCACAGGCAAGAGCGCTGGTCTTACTGGAAAGAGTAAACCTAAAGTTGGAACTACTCCACCATCTAGTGGAAAACTACCAACTGTTCCTTCCGTTTCAAGCAAAAGTTACACATCATCATCATCTTACAAGAACCCTAAAACAACTTTCGGAATAATATGGTTTCCAAGTAAAAAACGCAACAAGCATAAGGAACTAGTTTATAATTCACACAAAAATGATGGCACTGGTGATCGAGCGCCATCTATGTATAATTTGTGAGTACTTTTATGTTTCATTCGCTTCAGTTTATAATTTTATTTTTTATTTACAACTTTTGTTTTTTGTTACTATATTTTACTTAAAATTTTGAAATTTAATTTTCACTAATTGCTTATAATTTCTTTGCATAGTTTAAATTTTTGAAATATTTTCCATTGTATTGTCATATTCCTAAACATTAAACATAAACATGAAATAAGCATGAAGGTCACGTCTCGATGGCAGCTTGTGTGTTGATTGTTGAAACTTGAAGTCTTGAAATTGAAAGAAGTATGTACACACAAAAAGTTTTTGTTGTATGAAGTTTTTATTTCATTTACAGTTATATATTAAAGTGTAAATTAAAAGATTTCGATTCGACTCACTAAGATATAATCTAATCATTTGTTAAGGCTGTACGTAATTTCTTAGTCGCTTTTAGAAATTGTTTCATTTAACAATAGAAAGAAAAACTCTTTGGTCAGTTTTTGTTGTCGCCAACTAAAATGCAAGAAAACAACAATTTTGAAACAATCATAAGTAAATGGCGTCGTTTATCTGTTGTGGAACAAATATCACAAAAAGAAACCGTGGCGTTAGCAAGGTATATTAACTAACTGCAGAACTACTACAATTAATGTTTATATATTTTATATTGACTTTATCACAATATGAAATTTAATATTCAGCCCGCAGCATTCAGACGTGAATTGTCAATTGTGTAATTTGTAAAGAATCACATTATTTCATATAATTTATTTTGTTTTTTAAGTATGTCGGGTGATTCGTCTAGCCAGCAAACATTTTTGAAGAAGAAAGAAGAGGAGTCCGATCTATTAGCACCTGAACGAAGCGGTTACATTCCTGTGGCTGTTGCAGGAACCGGATCTGTCACAGCTTCAGAACTCCCACCAGATATTGTAAATGCAAACCCAGACGAAAAGCTAGAGTTTATTAAACGAGACAAAGAAGATAGTAAGGTATATATTTTCAAAAAATATTTGTCAAAACTCAATGTCTTAATTAGAGATAGCCAGCAAATAAGAAACAATGAATGAATTATTGTTTGTTAAACTATGAGGATGAACAGATGATGCATTTCAATCTTTTAGAAGTAACTGTTTATTATATCATTTGTCAGTTCTTAGAAATTAAAGTATTTTATTGAAAAAGGAGAACAATGTATATAAGTGACGAGATATAGGTACAGTTTTTTGTTATAATTTATTTCAGAATATGAGCTCTTACAAAAATTTTGAATCAACATCTTTCAGGTTGCTGCTGGAGATACAAATGATAATGAAAAATCTGACAGAGATTACCTGGAGAATGAAGAAAAGGACAAAAAATCTCCAGACTCAAAAACAGAAAAGGAGAAATTAACTGACAATGTTGACAGTGTGTTTCTAAGATCACGTCCGCCTCATAAAACACAATCTAATGCTTCTACTCCTGAGGAGGAAGACTGTGGTGTAAAATGCCTATATTACACATTGGAATGTTGTGATTGTGTGCTTATGTAAGATGCCATTAGATTAGTATTCTATGTTAGTGTTGGGGTATATTTTGGAAAAATATTAACTTTCCAAAATTTTTTATATGATAACATATTTTGTAATTAATATTTGATAATAATTAGACTTGAGAAATCTGAAAAAATTTAAAAACATGATTCAAGATTTCTGGTTGTGTAAATCATTTAGCTAAGAAATATTTTCTTATATGCAATCTGTAATGGGCAGCTTTAGATAACTATGTTTTATGTACAAAATATACCCTTGATTTATTTAGTGAGAACACTCAGTAACCATAGGTTAAGTATTAGACTATTAGATGTAGCTCACCAACGAAATATTTATTCAAATTGACATTATAACAAACACAGGGACATATAAATTACATCACAGAATAAATATAAATAAATAAACGATACACACTCAATGACGCCATTAGGATAACAATATACTGTATCGGGGTCTAGAGATCGACCAACAGGCCGGAACACTGTATACTGGACCGGTATGGTCAATTTGAAAATCTGCTCTGAGAGGGAATCAAACCTGTGACCTGTGGTGCTTAAGGCAGATTTGCTTCCGTTGCGTCACAAACTGTTAAGAATCACTAATGAAATTTTTTGGACTGTAGTCATTTAAATATTGCATTGTCTATCAAAACCTTTGGGAAGCACAAAGTAATTATAATTAGTTTTGGCTTAATATTATGAATTTTGTGATGTTGATAAAATATATTTTATTTTTATACTAATTTTTTTGTTAAACAAAGTAAACTTTCCATTCAATTATTATAGAACAACATTCCAACCTAAGTCTCGATTTTTGTGATAAGATTTATATATTTTGATATTTGTCTTAATGTATTGTGTAGCATTAATTTTGAACCTTATAATGGTATTACATTTTCAGTATAAGGTGCTGATCTCCTTTACTCTATTACTAGTACTCGATTGATACTTTATATCTTACGTAGTTACATTTATATTTGTATGAACTTTACTAAACTATCATTGAATCTCATGCACTATAAATGAGTCTGAAAATGATAAAGATTATAGTACTATATATTTTGAAAATTGTACACATTTTGTACCAATAAAGGAACATAAATATTTACGTTTTTTATTTATTATTTCCTATTTTTTGATGTTTGGGATTACGGATCTGTGTTTGTTTGATGGGAAGTGCTGTTTACGAATTAATTTAAAACTAAGTTACTATTCAATTGTTAGTTGTAGTAATAAGTCTAAATGATTTAGGGATTCGTGTGCTGTATATTCTTTATCTACCTAGCATTATTCCGGGTATTTATCCAGCGTCTGCTTATACTCTTATCCTGAATTGACAGGTTACTAGTTTTTACACAGAGCAATTGCTATCCGACCTCCACAACCCAAAGGGCAAACCAGTAAATCATTGTTTAAGAGCGCATTACCTACCAAGAGTTATTATTTATCAGATATTATAACAACCGAGACCAAAAGCTTAACGTGCTCTCCGAGGCATGATGGGCAGACCTCACAAGGACACGCCCAGATCGAAACAGATATAACAAACATCTGCTACGAGCGGTAATCGAACCCGCGACCGTCGAGGATCAAAGCAGGCTCACTACCAGCACGCCACAACGATCGTCATCATGTGCTATAGATTACTAGAGTAATATGGCATGCGCGGAATCATATTGATTACTTACCCCTAGTAATATATAAATAGTATGAAAATTTGTATGGTTCGATGTTTATTACTCAATCAAGGAGATATGACTGAACAGCATTACTAGTATAAAATATATATAGTTTTTATTTTAGACTTGACAAGCTATTGGAGTAAACAAAAACGACCAAGGGCTCACATGTAAAGGGTTCCGTAACTTAAAGTTTCTTGTAAAAGTTTTGAAACACTTTCGTATCAAGAATGTAGAATATTTGGGTTTTTTCGTCTGTAGAATTTCGAATGTAAGTTTTTTTATAAAAGTAGTTATTCAATAGTGCTTCGAAGAGAAACAGTGCGATTACTGCTACTAAAAGCAGAGATTATAAAAGAAAATACATGAAGTAAATGACATTATATTTAGGGTTAAATAAAAAGCGTGTTGTTACATACATTATTATATTATATTATTTTGTATAAGATATTAAAATGAATTAGTAGATAAAAGGTAAATTCGGAGTGACACATTAGTCGAATTAAAATAAAATTTAGTTTAAATATAAAAATAATAAACTAACTATAAAGTAAAATAGAATTTACTAAAACGTTTATACATTATAAATACAATTCATAATAATTATCATTTACGAAAACATTGAATCCAACTAGAAAAATTTTTGGTAACTTACAATAAAATTAACTAAATATTATCTATCTTATACACATAGGCCAAAAATATATATAAATTAAAATGAACAACCGTTTTGGTATAATATAATATGCGCATGAACTAAATGAAGAATGCACAAAAAATCCTAAAATTACTAACTAAAACTAATTCAATAATATAATCTTGTGTCAAATTGTAAATGCAATGTTTAAAAAAAACAAATGACCTTTAGACCACACGACTGAAGTAAAACATCCCTACAGTAATATACAAAACGTAAACTCTCTCTCTTTCTATCTTCAATAACTTATATCTCCCTCTCAACTTTTGCCTCGCCCGATCACACTTCGTAACGCTCTCGTCACGCATTCACCGACTTACTCAGATCGTCAAGCCTGCGTAAAGTTTTACTTCAAAAAATACAATTACAATTATTTTATTGCACAGACATTATGTACAGAAAATTAAATATGAATTAAGTATATCAACATAGAATATAAAAACAAGAATTTATTTAACACTTACACAACATCAACGGTTATGAAATACATTAAAACACTAACATCAATCGTCTCAAATAATGATAATGTTTAGTAAATTTACTTATATCTGATCTGCGTACAAGACAACGTACTTGCCTCTACACAGGCGGAAAATGGTCTTTCCTTTTCTACTCTTCCGTCTTTGAACATATCCAGCTTCTTTCTTCTAGGAAAGGCTAGGGGGTTTTTATTCGTGTTGGTTTCATTTGTTTTAATAAGATTATTAAAAAAAAATTATAAATTGATTATGTATGTCGGAAATACGGTAAGCGAAGTTTCTAGTTAGCTAGAACTTAAGGACCATGGTTGATTTTTATAGGAAAAAAAACTGAATAAGGATTAGGTTTCAGAGAATGCAGATGAAGAGGTTGTAATAGACTGAAACATACATTACGAATATTGCTACTTTAATTGGAAATTCTATTGGATTGTAAGCAATTCCCCGGTCAGTTAAAGAGAAGAAATGCAAAGGCTTTGCTACGTTTTTTCTCAGTTAATGCCATTCCATCCTCTTATTTTACCTTACTAGGCCATTTTCCTTTTAGTCACATATATTATGACGCCTTTTATAATAAATGAATAACTAGAAATCTTGACTTGCTTTATTTACTAAACATATTCATTATTTCGACTGTATCGGAATATTAATAATATCTATTGAATATATTCTATACGATAAATAGACACCAATATTATAATTATCACCTATTGAATCTGTGCGTTCTTATAGTTTACGCAAGTTCACTTTCATAAATTATGAAATACGTATATAATGTGGTTAGTTAAGAAGTCGTTATTGATCCCATAGTTAAATTAAACGGAACACAAAAAATACATAACTGTTTCAGATAGTATGCTCTAGGGATATTTTATTTATTACTGAATTATTTTATAGTTTATGTTTTTTTTTTTGATAAGTATTATAAAGTTACTAGGAACATATATTTACATATAAACGTAAGCTAAGCTCATCAATGGGTGGCATACTTCGAGATCGCATCTCTTAAATAGAAAATATGGATATATAAATTATACGTATTTTAATGTAACTTAGTTCAATATTAATTAAAACAAAACTTTTTCTACCGTATATTATATACAATTTTTTTTGTTAATTTTTGGCTTCTGATCTAAATAAATATATACATAGAAAATCATATAAATTTCGTTTAAATCGTTAACAATGTCTTAATTTTGTGATAAATTATACAATTTCAATATTTATCTACAATTAATACAAATTATACACGAAAAATACCAACAAAACATTATATATAAAACATATCAATAGTACTGACAAGACCTTTAGTTAGTATAAACATTATTTAGTGACAGGGATTTATGCAATATATTCAAATAAATATAAGACTATATTTCGCGCCCATCATAATATAAGGGCGCTATTTGAAATAACAAATTTTTTACAACGCAATTTTGGAACGTCTGGAAGCCATTTAGATTTTGAAATTTACATAATTAAATACCTTAAAAAGTTTCCCTAATGTTTTTTTCAGGAATGCCTCTCTGGTCTATGGTTGGCAACTTTCAAAACTTTTTTTTTACATTGTTTGTGTCAAATAGGCGTACACGTACAGCCCACCCTATTGTACGCATTCACAGCGTATGCCATCCATGAACTAATTCATTAAAATAAAATAAAAGACGATGTCACTTTTCAGAACTACATTTAAATAATTTCTCTATAATTATTGTTAAATAATTATCATGCTAGGTAACATTTGTATTAGTAACCTCTTGGTTCTATTACAAATGTGAGATAAGACAAGTATAGGCGAATGATCAAAATATTTTGAAATTTCTGTGAGGTAATTTATGGATGGCCCTGACCTATGAACGCTTACAACACTAGGAGTATTTTATACGCCTTGATGAGTCTTTAAAAACCTTTTGACTTACAAACTAAACTACTCCATACACGGAACTCATTCCAATGTCATCAACAAAACCACAACTGCCTTAAAAATAAAAAAAGACAAGAAAAAATAACATCTTTTTTCTCTTTCTGTCAAAAACACTGCTGATATTGTGCATAGTAACTTCGTATTGGCCTCACATTAAATTAAACGTACGACTATTTACTATTAAGAATTATAGAAATATTTATTTAAGAAGATCACTATTATATTGTCTCGTGTATTGTTTTGTGTTTTACTGATATTTTCTGTTATGAATAAGATTGTGATCCATTTCATTACAAACATTATATATTGTATAATTGTGTCATAGTTACAAGTATCACTGTCGGGATTTATTATCATTGTTTAAAACTGGGGATTTCATATTAGTCTCCAAAAAGTCAATTATGTAAAACTCCAATAAATTCAGTTCAGCTCTTACGAATAAGATTCGACAAATATTTAACAAACAGTTAGAGTTGAATCGAGTTTGGAAATTTCACTGGCAATAGTTAAAGAAACTTCGGCTACTTTTATTTCATTACAAAAATAGGGCTCCGAAAAAACTTAACAATGGGACCCTTAGAGTGTGTGGCATTTTTATTTATTATAATGAAATAGGTTACACTTGCTTACGTTTTGAAACAAAAACATTTGCAAAATCTTAAGAAGAACTAGTTCGGATTGGAATCTGCGACCTTTTACTAAGGTCTGCGTTTTCTATATTATTTTATTATGATCTAGAATATACGGTAATACAATATGTTAAAATTACACAACATTTAAATTTCAAATACTCAAACGCCACTCACATATAGCATGTTTGCGTACAACTTACTTTTATCGCCCCTTAATGATTTAGAGTATTATTATTATTTATTTAGCGTAGTATTCACAAATATTCATAGAAATTTTCATTATAGCAAAATTTTACGATAAATAATTCAATATTAATTTACGTTGTATCTTATCTGAACACCTGTTACTTTTTAACTTCGCTCATAATTGACGAGTCTTTAAGTGTACGCCTCAAAACTAAGTTAAATACTTAATAATAATTAAGATCATCTCAAATATTTAAGTGACGCTTGAGTAATCAACGTGTAATGTACATACAGACACAATTAAAGTACACATTTACTTATAATATACTTGTATTACAAGAACATCGATTATTATGAAAAGACAATATTGTCATCAAAAGGTCTTCGGAGAATTGTAATGATTATATAAAAAAAAAACACGTCTATCTCATTCCTTCTCCACAGATCTTACAGGTCACTTTAAATATTATATCTTTCTGAAATACAATTTTACACCCATCGACAATACACGCCTATTAAGTTGATGCGGGATATAATATTTTGATTAAGGGCCTTGTAATTTATAAAATTTAAAACTATAAAACATTTTAAATTTCAATTATAATTTCAGCGAAATTTCAAATGTATATACTTTTAAGTTTTATTTCTATTTGTCACATAAAAATCCCTTGCCCTGCCGTGTAGCCAATGGGCGCATGACCTTAAGTTCTGAATTACATATATCAGCATCGATCAACATTATTTCCTTGGTAAAAAGCTATTTTGTATGAAGATGCGTACGCATTAATTATCTTTTCAGCATGGATTTGGATTTCGTATTTTTCTGTTTTAAATGCTAATAAGTGTAATAATATATAACAAGTTGCAGTACTAAACAGCCATCAAAGTATGCTGAAGCATGCGTACTCGTACTTAAGTATGCTGAAGCATGATCACGGATGCTAACGCATGTTCACGCATGCTTCCAAATGCTTAAACATGCTCATCCATGCTTAAGGATGCCTAAGCATGCTTACGCGTGCTTATGGATTCTTAAGGATACGTACGCGAGGTTGCGGATGCTTAAGCATGTTTACGATTCCTTACGGATGTCTAAGCATGCTTACTGATGCCTAAGCATGCTTACGGATGCCTAAGCATGCTTAAGAATGCTTACGCATGCTTACGCATGCTTAAGGATGCTTACGCATGCCTAAGGATGCTTATGCGTGCTTATGGATGCTTAAGCATGCGTATGTATGAGAACGGACAAATTAAACACTGCAAACATTAACAAACCAATTGGTTTATCACTAAATATATTTTTGTTTCGTATATTAAAAATATGCAGAACGTTAGATCTATTATTGACCTTCACATTTCGTATACAAATTCCTACTACTGTATATATACCAATATAATATACGATAGTATCATATAGCAGCTGAAAGTATGCTTATGCGTGCTTAATCATACCATAACATAGTCCGAAATCATCCATCTAAATCTGGCATTTCATGCTAATAAATGTAATTCAGGCCTAACCCATTAAATTCAGAAAGAGATAGTATAAAACTTATATAAAAAAGAGATGGGACTATAAACTGGGAGCGGTCGGTTAGAATTTCAAATAACTGCTTACAAATAGCTGCCTTTAACATCGTATTTATCGAGAAGGGGTTGCTGGTATTTCGACATTAGTTCTTATGTATTGGTAAAGGGTGAGCCTCAGAATTGACCACATACTTGTTAAGGTCGATAACGAATCTATCATCGCTGAACAGTAGGTAGAGGTACTTGAGGGTCTCGGATAGGAAGAACGATTCCATCATGTCCCTCGATATCGGCTTCTCGGATTTAACGTTCGCCAACGATGTGTATCCATTTGGTACTTTCGCGTACTTCTCTAAGCCCTGGAAGATTTTTTATTATTATTTAGACCAGCTATGTGTAGTTTCCCGGGTTTGCTTATCACTAATTACGATTTGGCAAGTCACTTTTTATAAGATTGCCATCTAATCTCCGCAATCTTTAGATCGAACCAGTAACTCATTTGATAAGAGCAAATTATTTATCAAGAGTTAATGATTATGATCGGATGTTATGTGATAGCAACTAGGACCCACAGAATAACCTGATCTCCAAGATACGTGGGGACCCAGGTGGCCCGTATTTGAGCTAAGTTATTTTTTTGGATAAATTAAAAATTGTATAGTTTCCTCAATTTAAGCTGAACCAAAATGTCGGCTTCTGCGCAGGTACAATCATGGACAAAAATGTTATTATCGTTATTAATTACTTACATAGAATAAAACAAATAAACAGTATAAAAAAGGTATATAAAAATAATAATATTTAATGTACATTTTTAATCACTGTCTGTTATTGGGATGACACCTTTTACATAATTTTCAAGTGGTATGGCACCAAAACTTGGGCCAGGAGTTGTGACTTGGGTGTGAGATCTTATATGTCAGTTGAGGAATACAATTCAGAATCATTATTGTCTGAATCTCCAACTCGTATTAAAAATTCTTTAATTATTTTAATTACAGTTTTAATCATTTATTTTAATGAACTAAAATAACCGTGAGCGAGTGTACCAAACGGATCGAGCGTTGCTGCGTTACTATAGTTACACGCCCTCCTTCACTCCGCATTCGGTTGAGACCCAAAAATGTGTTACTGCGCATGGTTCAACTCATATTGAGGGAGTTATACTTTACGCAGCGAGAGAGAAAATAGGACATTCTCACCAGCGGATTGACAATTGCGACAATCGCGGGTGGCACTGTCCTACTATTCTCGAATATATATACGATTCTTTGTCCTAAGATAAAAATTTCGATTTTAGTCACTGGAACGAGGGATAAACAGACGGTTGCAAGGTTATTAACTGGTAAAGTGAGATAATAAGTATCACCTTGCCGGGAGAGAAAGACAGAGAAATAATAAATTTGTCCCTCGCACCCAAGGACTAAAAGCGAAGTTTTTTCACAAAGAAAAGCATATACAACTTCAGTCCTAAAATTTTAATTACCTGATAGATCTGCCATCCCCAATCCTGGTAGGTAGTGTTGCCCGTAATTTGGTACATATACCATAGACTTTCAACGAATTCCGGCCGCAGGAGGGTGTGAGCATCGGCTGCCTTCGTGTACATGTCGTCTGTTGTGCTAGCCTGGAAAAAATAAATAATAAATAAACGCTACATACACACTCAACGGCTCCCATTCGCATAGTTATATCTTGTGTCTGGTGTCCGGAAACATACACAATAACAAGGACAAATACACTTAGACCGGAAAACATGCCTGTATGGTCAATACAAAGATCTGCTCCGAGCAGGAATCGAATCCGCGACCTAAGGCAGGCTCGCTACCGCTGCGGTGCAAGCCGGTCACCTCCTCGTGGTGCACCCTGGAAACGGCGTCAGCGCCCGCTCTGCGGAATAGTCGCTGACGACGGCCAACGACCGGCAGGGGCTAGGGGTCTGCAGAGGTTAGGGGAAGAAAACCTCGGTAAAAAATCACCCCAATCCCAAGGTCTCCCGCGACGATGGGATGAATGGCCAGAGGGGATCCGCTCACTAGCGGAGGGACCTCACCCTAAAAAGGAAAAAAAACAAATATGGCAAACGCAACTATTCAAGATAAACTACCCCAGGAGGGTACCGGCCTAGCCGGAGAATCCCTCCCGGAGCTGGTTTCGGCTTGTTCCAGCTGTCCCTCGAATTCTGGGGCAATGATTGCCTACCTTCCCAGATTATGGAGGCGGAATCCGCCAACACGACACCTGTGGAACACATTCCCGCTGGCGAGCGGAAGATGAACGCACCAAACGCGGTCAAGGGAGGTGCGCGGCGGCTCCTGTGGTGCCGGACTTGCCCCCGTCACCATCTTTGCCGGTCAGGCCCTCTTCCGTGGTCTTGGCTCCGAGGAAGGGGACGGCCTTGAGGTCGAAGAAAAACAAGGGTGCAGCGGTGCCCTTACCCCAGAGTGTAAAAGAAAACGGTGACGGTCGCCACTTCCCAGCCGTTTCGTGGGCGACCGTGGTCCGTAAAAAGGGGAAGGGTAAGGGCAAGAAGTCCTCCCCTCCAGTAAAGCCCACCCCACCGGTGGCACCGAAGTCTGTACCTCCTAAGGCTGCGCAACCCAAGCCTAGACTCCCCGCCGTGCACAAATCTATAGCAATCGCTATGAATTTGTTGCCGGCGGCGGAGAAGCGCGGGGTTACATTCGCGCAGGCCTTAACGAAGGTCCGTGAAGAGGTGGTAGCTTGGGATTGACCCAGGCGTGTCCGTACGCCGTTCCGCGACGGATGGCCGCGTGTTGGAGCTGCCCCCCGGGACATCCCAGGAGGCTGCGGAGGCTCTTGCAGAAAGGATGCTTCAGATCCTCTCTGACGTTGTGACGATCTCCCTGCCGGCAGATAAGGGCACCTTAAGATTGACCGGGCTGGACGACTCAGTCACCCCTTCGGGAGTTGCTGATGCGGTCGCCCGTGTCTGTGGTTGCCCCTTACAGTCGGAGAGGGTGGGAGAGATTGTGGAGGGAGCAGGACGAATGGGTGCTGCCCATGTCCGATGTCCTCTCGCTGCCGCGAAGATGCTGGTTGAGGCCGGTCGGCTTTTAGTCGGCTGGTCCTCGGCAAAGGTGCATGTGGTGGAGAAGCGCCCTCTGCGGTGCTTTCGCTGCATGGGCATCGGCCACACAAAGCCTACGTGCCCATCGGGAAAGGACAGGGGCAGCCTCTGCTACCGCTGCGATGGCGAGGGTCACCTCGCTCGAGACTGCAGCGGTCCGCTCCGATGCGCGGTTTGTGCGGATGCTGGTCACCCCGCGCTGCTTGTGATGGGTGGGAGGCACTGTTCCCCACCCACCACCAAGGGTTCAACGGCTCCACGAACCGGAGCCGCTGCTAGTCGCCAGGCCGAGGAGGGGAGTGTGATGGAGCATTAGATCCAGCTCTCACACTTCTCGAAGCCTTCCCTAAGGCGGTGGCCATTGGCCTTTCGTCGGGGCGTCATGGTTGCGTGCGACAGCGATCCCATGGCGTCCTAATGTGACGAGGTCGGAACGCAGAGTTTTAGTGGGTATTACCACCTGCTTTACAGGTGGTCGAGTCTCACACTACCACTCGCTAGCTTGCTCTTCGGAACACGCTAGGCGAGTGGTGTGCGTAAATGCATTTCTCTGCGATAACAAAAAAAAAAAAGGATGGGTGCGGTTGTAGTGAGGTGTCCCCTTGCCGCAGCCAAACTACTGGTCGGGGATGGTCGACTTTTGGTCGGCTGGTCCTCGGCCAAAATCAAGGTACTGGACAAGCGCCCTCTGCGGTGCTTTAGGTGTATGGGCACTGGTCAAACAAGGCCGACCTGCTCGTCCCAGGTAGAGAGGGGCCACCTCTGCTATCGCTGCGGTGGTTAAGGCCACTTTGCGGGTGGCTGCAGCAACCCGCTGCGTTGGCGTCTGGGACGGGCGTGGGCGCTTTATGCGTCGGACCACGCCCCGACCGTCGACAAACGAGGCGAGGGCAGAGGAAGACTCGGAGCGCGGAGACCGACACGTCGGCCAGGACGCGCAAGTGGGTGAATCCTTGCCTCCTCTGTTTAGTTCGGGGGGCTCGGAGACCGAAACGGAGGACACTGTTTCGGCTCGGGTATAACCCATGCACGCGAGGGGTTGCGCGACTTAGAGAAGGAGACTTCAGAGCAAGCCATTCAATCAATCGGAACCATGATTGACGCCAAACTTGCCGGCATTGAGGATCGCCTCTTGCCGGGCCGGAACCCTCACCCTACTCTAGCGGCGGATACCAGACGTCCTGCGGTGTTGCCCATTTTGCCTGTGCCATCGACGTCTTCGTCCGGCACGGCCACCAGAGCTTCTTCGCCTGTTTTGGCTCGCCCAACTAAGGCCCCTTCGAAGACTACCCCGAAGAGGAGAGGAGGCTCTACCCGCACGAAAGAGACTGTGCCAGCCCCTATGGTCTGCGAGCTGCAGCAGGCATATAGAGCGGCTAAGAAGCCCCTGCAGCTCGCCATCAAGAAAGCCAAGGAGGCGGCCCACGAGGAATTACTCGTGGCCTGGATTGGGACCCGTGGGAGTGCCCTTATCGTAGGGCGCCGAACAAACTCCGTGCGCATGGCGCCCCGGTTACGGAGACCATGCCTCCCGAAGGCCTCCTTGGGCTGGTGGGGGCTTTGTTCCCTGAACCGTCCAGGCATGTCCCTCCGGTGATGGCTCCTTCCTCACTTACTGAAAGGGAGCAGGAGATTCCCCCCATCACCAAGGGGAAATTCGAATTGGCCGTGGACAAACTCTGGGCCAAATGGACGGCTCCAGGCCCGGATGGCGTTCCAGAGCGGGTTTTGTGTATCGCCCTGGAGCGTCTCGGTAGAAGGCTTCGGGGACTGTTCAACTCATGTCTACAGAGTGGGCGGTTCCCGAAGCCTTGGAAGGAGGGAATATTGTGCCTGTTGCCCAAGGCGGGTCGTCCTCTGGACTCGCCTTCGGCATACAGGCCAATAGTTATGCTGAGTGAGATGGGTAAGCTCTTCGAGAGAATTCTCTCGGCTCGTCTCACTCACCATATCGAGGAGGTAGGACCAGACCTTTCAGCGGCTCAGTACGGGTTCAGGGCGGGCCGGTCAACGGTGTACGCCCTGAACGCCCTGAACGCCCTGAAGGCCCGATCGTTGGCCGCAGTGGAGAAGGGTGCTCCTTACCGGTTCATTGGATGTGGCCAACGCCTTCAACACGCTGCCGTTCGAGACTATACGAGAGGCACTTCGGTATCATGAGGTACCTCTCTATCTCCGGCGCGTGTTGAACGCCTACCTGTTGGAAAGGCAGGTGTTGTGGATGGGGACAGATGGGGTGGTCGGTCGACGACGTGTCGGCTGCAGGGTTCCACAGGGGTCCGTTTTCGGCCCGATCCTGTGGAACCTCGGTTTTGATTGGCTGCTACGGTGTCCACTCACTCCCGGGATGGGTGTCATTGCATATGCCGATGACACTTTCGTCACGGCCCGGGGGAGGACGTATGAAGAGGCGGCACGGGTAGCAACAGTCGGCACCAATCTCGTTGTCGACTGAATGGGGAGGCTGGGTCTGAGGGTCTCCGTATCCAAGACGGAGCCCCTCTTTTTCCGTGGCCCACGCCGGGCTGCCCCCCGCAACGCCTGCCTACGCGTCTAGGGGAGAATGGTGGAGGTTCGGGCCCAGATGAAATATCTGGGCCCAACCCTGGACGGTACCTGGACGTTCCGTGTATAATTCGCCCAGCTCGCGCCGAATCTGTTGAGCACCGCCGCGGCCCGCGGCAGGCTTCTGCCGAACGTCGGGGGCCCTGGATCTCCGTGCCGGCGTCTCTATGTCGGCATCGCGAGGTCTATGGCCATGTACGGTGCTCCCGTTTGGGTAGACGCCCTCTCCACAGAAAACAGGGCCTAATTGCGCCGCGCGCAGAGTGTCCTGGCGGTGAGGGCGAAACAGGTCAGGCGCCTAGCAGACGAGGCCCTGATCCAGCGCTGGAGGGATCGACTGGAGAGTCCGGCGGCGGGCCTGGCGACGGTGGAGGCAATCCACCCTCACCTCGATCGCTGGGTCAAGAGGCGGCGCACAGTCCTGACGTTCAGGCTGACGCAGGTGCTTACCAGGCATGGTTGCTTCGGTAAGTACCTGTTTCAGGTTGCGCGTCGAGAAGCGTCGCCTCGGTGCTACGAGTTTGATGCGTCCGTGGACACAGCGCATCACACTGTGGCAGAATGCGCCGCTGGGGCTCCCCAGCGCCACGCCCTGATGGCGGTAGTGGGTGGAGACCTTTCGTTGCCGAGCGTGGTGGGGGCCATGCTCCGCGACGAGAGGTCCTGGTCAGCCATGGTCTCCTTCTGCGAGGCAGTCATCTCGCTGCAGGAGGCCACGGAGAGGGTTCGCGAGGGTGATGCCCAGGCGGACCCTCTCCGGAGATGGAGACCCGGAGGCAGGAGGCGCCGCTTTGCGCGCCTGCTTCCTCCGCCCTAGAGGAGCTACAGCGGAGGGACGGTAGTAGTCCCTCCGCACGCCATCGGGGCGGGAAGGGGTGCCCTGCGATACCCGGGGTACCCTTTCATGCGGCGTCATGGTAGTTTGCGCAAGCGACCTCATGACGTCTCACTATAGGGATGAGGGTTCCGCAGAGTTTTAGTGGGTATTACCGCCTGCTTTACAGGCGGTCGAGTCTCACACTACCACTCACCAGTGTACTCCTCGGAGTATACTACGTTGAGTGGTGTGCGTAAAAGCATTTCTCTGCGAAAACAAAAAAAAAGGTTCGCTACCGCTGCGTCAAAAGAGGTAGTCATGGAAACTGTCGATAGAAGAAAACTTAAGTTTGTAATAACTGTATTTTTTAATGAATTATAGAATGAATAGTCAATTGAAATTATTAACATCAGTCCGGTTGTATCCAAAGTTCAATAAGGACGCCCGTCGCCACTCTGACATAACACGTAAGATGAAGCATGTTGGTGATGCCAATCCATACGTTTAGCTCCTTTCAAAAATTGCTCAAGGTGGCGCAAGTTTTCACTTCAAAAACCGAAATACGTCACGAACATGTCCAGGTCATCGGTGACGCGAAAACTAAGTTTTCTCCTAGCAGAAATCAGTTATACATAAAAACTAGTGACCGACCGAAATTTCGGTTTCGGTTTCGGTTTCGGCCAGTTTCGGCTAAAAATCTAGTTTCGGCTTTAGTTTCGGTTTCGGCCAAAATATAGCCGAAACTTTCGGCCTCGCCGAAACTCGAGTGTTCGTGAGTTTTCGTGCGTTGTTCGGTAAACTTCGCAGCTAACTCGTGACCGCTCGCTGACGCGGCCAAAAATCTCCAGAAATAAGTATTAGATTGATCTTTAAAATATTGTGAACACAACGTATTACCAGTTAGTTATGTACCTAGTATATCTAACTACAAGTTGTTCGTTATTTTAAGTTTACTCCTAATAGTAAGTCCTGTATATTCGTGACAAAAAAATGGTTATGACTTTAATGAATTTTTAGTTTTCGTTTTTTTAACTCTATTTAACTGTCTAAATTATATACAGTGGTGGTCAACTAATTAGGGGCATTGGTATTATAAGAGTATGATAACATTTATTTATATTTTCCGTAATTTCAGTTTACATGAAGTCTTCATTACGTTTTTTTAATGTTGATTTGATTTTGATCATTTAACCAATGTTTTCTTAGTAGAATAATTAATTATTGGAATGGATTGTATTTAAAAATAACAACAATTAAAATTCAACTTTACTTTTCCTTTGTGGTAATATAACTCTGGACAAGTAATTAGGTGCACTTAAGAAAACATTAGAAATAATGAACGCAGAATGTAACGGAAGAGAAAGTGTACATTTGTTATTAAATTCATCTAAAAAGTAACATTTTCTATTAAAAATTAACATTAAATGTGATTGCCATTATTAGCTATAGCCATATCGACATCGGCATCGACTCGATAAAATAATGACACGTTTCGATAGGGAAGTTCTTCCAGGCGTCTTTAGAACTACTATAGAGTTGGTTTAAATTTCCAGTTTGTTGTACCACAAATGTTCCAAAGAATTCATGTCTAGGCTATTGGCGAGCCAATCTAAAACTAGTTCACCGGCTAGAAATCATTTAACAAACAGAGAAGTATAGATTGGATCCTTTTCGTGTTAAAGTGCCCATGTAACTTCACCACTAAGTTCTAGTCCAAATATTTCTCTTTTAATAATTACAGAGCCCAAAAAGGCAACTTTTTATAAAGGTATTACCAGTCTGTGTCTAAATTTCTTTCTAGGTACACAGTTTCAGTAGTTTTATAGGTTTGAAAATATTACAAAGCGTTGAAAACCATACTTTTGGAGCTAATCAAATGATAAGCTATTTTACGGTATGGCCATTTACGTTGAGATAAAATTGATTTCGCTCAGTCGTTTCACAACTTAAATAAGTAACCCATGTTTAAGTTATAAATTGTGATCTTAATTTTAGAAATCAAAACTATAAAAATCAAAATCAAAACTAAAGAATGATGCCAAACATAAATACAAAAGCTTTCCACCTTTGTATTACACGTTTATTTGAAAAAAATCGAAAATAAAACACTAACTTTTGCTGTGCCTAATGAGATGGTCAGCCATTAAATGAGCAATTTCGATGCAAAAGATTTCTTTTTAAATAAACCACATTAAAATATTCTTAGCTTCGAAAAAGTACATACCATTGAACGGTATACTTTATAACAAACAGTGTCTCATAAAATTAAACTTTTTAAACATTTAACCAAATAATATTCCGTTCCTAATTAGTTGACTACGAATGTATACATACATCCAAATAAATGTTAAAAAACTTAAAATTCAAATTTCAGTAAAAAAACGTAATTTCAAATATTTTTAAAAAGTTTCGGTTTCGGTTTCGGTTTCGGCCGAAACTGAGAGGGAGGCCGAAAGTTCGGTTTCGGTTTCGGTTTCGGCTGAAAAACCAGTTTCGGTCGGACCCTAATAAAAACATGTCGGTAGGTAAGATCTTCATTGCATTTTATTTTCCCATAATTCTTTTATAATTTGATAATTAAAAACCTTACTTCTTTCCCTCTTCATGGTTGTTTTTGAATTTTAATGCTTTTAAAAGCTAATGAAATTTGATAAAGAATATATTTACCATATTGAAATGCGTTATCTCTGGAGCCAAGAAAGTAGGATGTGCAGCGTAAGTCAGATAGCAAGTATAGAGAAGTTCTTCGGCCATAGTCATATGCCAGTCTGGTAGGCCATTTGCGTGGCCTAGAGCCAGAGTTCCCGGTAGGAAGCAAGTAAGATGGTCCATTTTTGGATTGAACGTCTGAAATTATAACGCAAAATAATAATTATTAATATAAATAATATATATTATATATAATAGAAAATTAGATATGTAATAATTATTATCCTATTAATATTATAAATTCGCTACTTTTCGACGCGCAAAATAAAATTTTAAAGGCGTGAATAGGGATGAGATTGTGGGCTGTAATTATTTTTTTGTATATTGCATTAAAACTCATTAAAAATCGTTATTCACGCGGGTGTAGCTGGGGGCAGAATCTAGAACCTTAAAAATATATCTTTTATACATACCCACAAACCTAGAGAAACCGACAAAAGTTAAGATCGTCGTTTAGGTTCTAAAGCTATAAACAACTTTGATCGAAAACAACTTGTATTTAATATGTATTTTAAATATCATTGGACCATGAGAGTATTAAGGTTGTCAGTTGATCGTATGCTGTCTTTAACCAATGAGCATTCTATATTCGGTATGTTAAGTTGACATGAATTTGACAAACGTACGAGAAACCATGGTTAGTGTACCAGCTTGAGAACACATAAAGACAGTGAAAGATTCTAGAAAGTTAATCAATAAACGCAACCCGTGGTCTGTTAAAAAAAAGCATAATCAAATGCTATTAAATTTTTACATATTAAATTATTCCTAGATCTGGACGTAATGATACGTATTCTAAGAAGAGCAATATATAATATCAATATTTGACTTAAACCGCTTCTACAGTCAAATAAATAAATGAATAATGATTAATATTAGGTCCACAATATATATTCGTAATTTAAGCAGTAACAAATTACTAACCTCTGAGCCAGATGCCAGTTCACCGATAAATAGCCGTTTGTTAGGAGAAGAACGTTTAGCTAAAAACTCTCTAACGCCTTCTATGGCCGTCATGTAGTCATCAATCAAACTGAAAAATATAGCATACTTTTAACTTCCACGTTTCCGGCAAACACGATAAAACATTTAAAAAAATCAATTATTTATTTAATTAGAACCATTCAGATAATTGAAACCAAAAGACGCCTAATGATATATAATATTATCACGGAGAACCTTATTGCAAGGCACATAAGGTTTGAAATTGCTCTTTACTCTCTCGGTCTCTTTTCTTAGTAACGCGTAAGTTCTAGAAAGTTTTATTCTCTAATCTTCTCGAAGAATACCATATAACATTCATTGGATGGAAATTTCTCGAACCCCTGTTCCGCGCTATATAAGCGAGCCGGCGAGTCGACTGAGGCATTCAGTGCTGAGCGACGAGCGAAGAAACTACAAGCGATACAAGTGATCAAGTCCGAAACCTTGTGACTTGTGTCTGACTGCTATCTTTCTGAGCTACGATTGATCTGTGATTTGAAGTTCTATTTCACCTTGAAGATATCATTAAAGCCTCACTTAGAGCCAAACAATATTGGCTAATAGCGGTCATAACTCCATAAGAGTGCATCATGGCATAATGACAAAAGTGTCGGTTTTAATCTTAAGTTTTTAAATTTCACATAAAAAATAAAGTCTAAATCTAAAAATCAGGTGTTTTAATCCAATTTCGAACACCAGCAAGTAACAATACATAATAAGAAAAATCATAATTATGGAGTAATATAAAACAACGACACCAGGAACAGGAGTCTTGTTACGAGATGACACAGTAGTTTATTATACCGGTAATAATGACAATAACTGTGTGGCCATCATTATTAGCAGACATTCATCATCGGATCCACAGTTTCTTACCAATATCAGACAGAGTTTTAGTTCTAGAATTAAAAGCAAAACCCAGAAATATTCAGATTGTATCCAAGTCCAGTAAGGCCAGGACAAAGAAGAAGACAGTCCAAGCTTTATGCACCAACCACCGAAGCTACTGACGAGGATGATGAACTCTTTTATGAACATGTAGAATATGCCCTTAAGCACCTCAATTCAAATAACACTATCCTTATCCAAGGTGATTTTAATGCAAAAATTGAGGAGGACAAAGCCTCGGACATCGTAGGAGCATTTGGTCTGAGAAAATGAAACAATCACGATGACCACCTCTTACAATTCTGCGAAGAGCACGTCCTTATCATTTCAAACACCCACTTTAAGCAACCTCGAATTAGATCATCCAAGTGGACGTCTCCATTACATTCGCCGAAGAAGATCATCCGTCAAAAGGATACAAAAGATATCGCAATAGTCTAAGTTCAGTAAAAACCTACCCAGGCGCCGATATTGGCTCTGATCAAATCCTGTTGTTGCAACCCTTCGATGTAATATGAAAATTCTAAAACCTAAATTAAGAAGACAACAAATGGATGGGACCAGACTTAAGGACCCGGCAATGTGCCTTAAGGCAATTACGGAAATAAGTACGGCTATTAACCGCTTGAACTTATTGAGCTTGGTCCAAAACTGGACGTAAAAGAGACATAGACTAAATTAAAAGAAAATCTGGTTCATATTGGTAAAAGAATTGCTAGGCAACAGCGATGATGGCTGTTTATTATTTGTGGAGAAATAATTTATAAATAAAATATAAAATAAATATGTCGTCGATAGTGAAATGCAATTCTTGCAATGTTGTGATAGATGAATTATTAGCTTACGTTCAGAATAAAATATCAGTGATTGATGAAGTTTCATTGACTCGAATTTGCAAATCAAGTTTTAGTGATGTCGAGATTAAACGATCGAAATAGCTGCTGTTTGAATCATTACCAATGGAAAAACGCAAGATAAACCGTAAAAAATCGGGTAAAGAAGATCGTGATTTGGCGGATATAATATCATTATATAAAGGTACGAATACAGAGCTGTTACCAGTATTTGTTGCACGCGATTTAGAAAAACTTCCTCCAGTAACTTTCGATCACCTAGACGTTACGAAACTGCTCAAGGATTTGGTACTCTTGCAGACAGAAATAAAAGATATTAAAACAAAATATGTAACTAACGAACAGCTGGATAATATTAAAATGGAAATTTTAAAAACACTACCAACATCAGAAAGTAATAAATATATTCAGAATAATTTCGAATCGAACAGAAATACTAAACGAGGTGGCTACATCGACAGGGAACACATACCTGACCTTGGTAACAATTATGCTAGTTGTACATCATCACCTGTACAAAGTGAATGTTCATCATCAATATATCAGAGAATCAATAGTAAATCAAGTGTAAGTCCGTGATGACAGACCGGTCCCAATAGAGCCGGACTCCGTCGGCTTCGAGTACAGGCATCGGTGTGTACTGATAATACGGCATCCTCTGGTCCAGGAGACCGTACTTGAGAGCAAGCTCTTGATGAAGAATCTTGGCCGCTTGGTTGTGCCTGTGCAGATACTCGGTGTTGGCAAGCGCTGAACAACCCGAAAGCACATGTCTGAGTGATTCCCCGGGATGGCGACAAGCTCGACAGAAGTCGGGAGTGCCATCCTTCAGAATGTGCCTTCGGTAGTTGTGCGTCTTAATCACCTGGTCCTGTATTGCACAGACAAAACCCTCGGTTTCCCCAAAGAGGTCCCCAAATCGCAGCCACTGCACGGAGGCTCTGCTATCCACGTGAGACGCATGAAGCGCCTTGTAAAACCTTCCGTGCAGTTCCTTCTCCATCCATACGGCCTCCCGGTCAGAGGTGCTAAGTACTTTCGGTGCCTGCCACTTTTCTTTGGCCAAGGATAGGGGGGTGAGCCCTTTGTCACATAGCATGACATCTTCATGCAACATGGACCCCCTCTTCGTTTCGAAATAGGTTCTGAGGCTGCACACCTCCCGGCCGTGCATGGTCTTGGCACATAATAGGCCACGACCACCACCTTTCCGGGGGATGTACAACCTCATAACCGACGACTTCGGGTGATGCATGCGATAAAGAGTCATAGTCGTGCGGACTCTTCTGTCCAGAGCGTCAAGATCGGTCTGAGTCCATCTGAGCACGCCAAAGGTGTACAAGAGAACGGGCATAACCCAGCCGTTATAGGCTCGGACTTTATTCGCGCCTGACAAATAACTCTTAAGAATTTTTGTCAAGCGTTCATAAAAGACCTCGCAAACAGACTGTTTCACGTCCGCCTCCTTTACCCCGATGCACTGTGACATACCCAGATACCGGTATGATTCAGCTTCGGAAAGGGTCTTTAAGGTGGATGGCTCGAAACTTAGTCCAGCGGATTGAGTCACCTGTCCCCTCTCCACATGCAAGACCGCACACTTATCCACTCCAAACTCCATCCTGATGGAACTGCTGAAATCAGTGGTGATTTTCAACAGTTCCTGCATGCGTGTAGCGTTGGGTGCCATAAGCTTGAGGTCATCCATGTAGAGAAGGTGAGGCAAATTAATACCTCCTCTCCGAAACTGAAAGCCCGTCCCCGAGCGCTCCAGCAAAGTGCTGAGAGGGTTCAAGGACAGACAAAACCAAAGCGGGCTCAGACAATCGCCCTGGAAAATACCCCTTCGTATCCTTACAGGGTCATCCGCAGTCGTCATCCGCTCGCCATGGAGACAAAGGATCGTACTCCATTGCCTCATGCACACTGCGAGGAAGTCTCGAACCGTACCGTCGATCTTGTACAGTTCGAGGACCCTCAGGAGCCATGAATGTGGCACGGAGTCGAATGCCTTATTATAGTCAATCCAGGCGGCAGAGAAATTCCGACGATTGCGTTTGACAATTTGGCCTGCGACAGAGTCAATGAGGAGGAGCTCCTTTGTGCCGCGACTACCGGCCCGACATCCATTCTGAGCTGAAGATAAGATGTTATTCTCATCAATGTGACGAGAGATCTTGCAGCTCAAAACGGACGTCAGTGTCTTGTAGATGGTGGTTAGACACGTTATAGGGCGGTATTTAGTAGGGTCAGCGACATCGGTGGATTTAGGAGCTAAGTGAGTGAACCCAGTGGTGAAAAGGTTCGGGAGCGTTCTTTGCTGCAAGGCCTCTTGGAATTGTCGAGCCAAGGTCGCATGGCAGACCGGGAACCCCTTCAGCCAGTAGTGGTGCACTCCGTCGGGCCCCGGACTTTTCCAGTTCGGTGCCCACCGGACCGCCTCAGCTACGTTCTCCGTAGAGATGGTTACCGGGTTCATCGGTTCAACTGAGGCACATGCTTCCAGTACCGCCGCAATCCAAGAGCCCTCGTCATGCTCTAACTCCCGACGACGACGAGGTCAGCCGTATTGGGCTTTTCGGAGGCAGAGCACGATGCCGATCGTTCCAGTTTTCTAAAGAACCTTTTCTGATCACTCACAAAGAGGCGATTTTGTCGGAACCGCTCAACTCTCTCGGAATATCGGCGGATGCGGTTCCCCCATGCAGCGATTCTCTGCTTCAGGTCGTCGATGCGCCCCGTTAGTCTTTGAGCAATGTCAGGCTGATCTAGCCTAACGTCTAGCCCATTAAATGCTATTCTAACGGAGCGCACAATCCTTGGCCTAGTATTGCCCTACCTGTAGCTCAGCAGTCTACCAATGAGGACCCTGGCCTGGGTGATACGACGTTCTATTCTCCTTTTCCAGGCTGCTACGTCGTTACTCTTATTAATAGCGCGTCCAGGCTCCTGGGCTTTGGCTCCTACGAAGCGATGCACCGCCAAAGCGGCACCAAAGAGAATAGAACCCGTATCATCCAAGCCTACGCTGCTCTCCAGATATGGAGTTAATAGCGAGTTAGCGGCCTCAATGGCATCCCGCGTCGCCGCACTAAGGGGAAAACGGGAGAGCCGCGGTCGTTCCTCGAGAGGAGTATTTCTGATTTCAAAAATCGCCTCTTGTAAAGTCCCTCTCATTCGCTCTATATTCCGGGTCGCTGTTCTTTCATCGTGCACATCCGCAGGCAGCTCGATTCTATCAGTCTCTTCGTGCCTAGGCACAGGGGAGACGTTGCTCTCAGTGGATGTGATAACGGCTTCGGGAACAGCCTCGTGTCGCAATCTTTCGAGCTCGGCGGCGTCAAAAACACCTTTACGTTGGATGTACCGAGCTCTATCTGCCATGTTCTGTTCAGTGACAGTTAAGTTTGGCTCAAGCAGCAGGAACTCGCGATACATTGCTGCTCGGTAGCCAGTCCGTCCGGTTTCCCCACCTACAGCCCTGAAATACGCACGCATGACATTTTTATTCATGGTATGTGACCATCTCATGCGGCGTACACCACCAGCGGCGGGCGCCATATGCTGAGCCCCTTGGGACTCTGCCGACGCCAAGCCATCTGGTGGGGAAGATGGATGTGCCGACCGGCTAGATGGTGGTACCGGTCGGTGGGGGTTGCTGGCGGTCCGCATGGTGCCACGTCCAGCGCCAGCCCCAGACGCGCCCTGGCAGCCCCAGGCAGCGGCCCTATGCGCATATCCGTTTAATTTTTTATCCATCATTTTTTCGGTAAATGGTAGATTTCATCACTCGGGGGCCCATTCATTTCCCTGAGGAGGCTGCTTTGGTGGTATGCAGCTATTATTATTATTATTATTAAAAAATAAAACGAAAAACCGCTTGATTACTAAGGATATTTTTGACCTAATGGAAAACCACACAGCATATAAAAGAGTTAACGATCAACAATATAAATTAATAGACAAGCAAAAATCCAAAACAAAAGTGGTTGAAGTGGAAGAAAAGTGGATGATTGAACAATGTATTGCGATTGAAGAGTTTGAGACCAGATATGATTCGTTTAATGTGCATAGGAAAATCAAAGAAATGACTGGTACTCTTAAGACACGAAATATGAACTGCAACATATTACTGGATGATCATGGAAATTTTGCCAAAACAATTGAAGACAAACTTAATGTTTGGGAAAAATACATAGCAATACTACTCCATGACTTTAGACCTGCTCTGGAAGCTATTTCATGTGAAAGTGAGTTAACCGGACCACCTATCAATAGAAGTGTAATTAATTATGCCTTTAAAATGTCCAAATCAGGAAAATCTGTAGGTTGTGACGAATTACCCGTGGAATTGCTTAAAGGGCTTGAGTACGCTAATTTAGGAATAATAGTAAAGTTATTCAACACCATATATGATTTGGGCGTCATACCATCGGATTGGCTCAAATCTACTTTTGTCACTTTGCCCAAAGTTGCTTCTCCAAAGAAATGCAGCGAGTACGGAATCACTAACGAATGACTCGGAAATCTTACCTGGAGTACGGCAGGAATGTATTCTCTCACCAATTCTTTTTAACGCATACTCGGAGATGATTTTCAGAGAAGCATTGGATGTAGCTATCACAGTGAATGGCAAGAATATTAAAAATATCCGCTATGCCGATGACACTGTGTTACTTGCAATACAATAGAAGAACTTCAGATCCTTCGAGATAAAGTTCAACCTGTTAATTCAACGTATGGCCTCAGTGTCAACGCCAGAAAAACAAAATATCTGTAAAATACAACCGGCTAACCTTCTTTGTAACCCTTACAAAAAAAAGAAAATATAAATATTTGGGATGCCGGGTCGATGATACGGGAGACCACAGACTTGAAATAAGGTGCCGTATAGAACAAGCTTAGTGCTTTCTTTAAGCTTAAGTCACTGCTGGGCAATAAAAAGCTGACCTCCAGCTACAAATACGATTAGCACCCTGTTCTGTTTTCTCCATTCTCTTGTATGGTGTTGAAGCATAGACCCTCACAGAATCGAGCTGTTAGAAGATTGAAGCATTCGGAATTGTGGGTATATAGGATAATGTTAAAGATATCTTGGAGAAATAAAAAAAATGTAGCCGTGCTAAGTTGTTCAGAGAATAAAGCAGAAGTACTATAAAGAAAGCTAGAATATCTTGGCCACGTAATAAGAAACCGAAAATATGAGCTACTGCAACTTATCATACAAGGCAAGATCCAAGGAAATTGAAGTGTGGGATCGAAGAAGAACCTCATGGCTGAAGAAATTACGCCAATCGTTTGGAAAAAGCTCTCATCAATTATTCAGAGCTGCGGCATCAAAAATACAAGTTGCCCTAATGATCGCCGACCTTCGTAAGAAGATGGCACTCTAAGAAGAAGATAAAACAACGGTGGCGTATAGCGGCCATGGCGGCATAAGTGCGTCATGCCATCATGACACACGTGTGTGGGTTTTACTCTTAAATTTCCCGTTAAAAATAAGATCATCGTTCCTTGAAGAAACATTTCCAGTCCAATTCATAGAAACGTTTTTATTGTTGAATGTCGAATTGCCTTTGTCATACTAACGCAGGAGTTTCAAAGTAATATGGAAAGAACGACGATTTTAATGGTACATCAATAATTCTATATCAATATCACTTTATATGGGCTAAGACAGTCATGATGAGGTTTTGAGCGGTCCAGCACATTTTGTGGTCGTTTGTCGATAGTTGCCATACTCTAGCTATTAATAAGTTAACAATATATACTCACTAATTAATCGTTTTCCCAGTTTGAATCCACTGTTTCAAGAGATACTCGTAATAGCTGTCACCTCTTGCGCCGAGAGTGATCGTAGCGTGCGGTAGGAAGTGACCTGTATTCGGATTTATGAATATCGGTACAAGACCATGCTTCTTTGGTAGCTGGTGGATCTTCTCGGAGACAGCAGCCGCCGCTTCCTGTGTGTATTGAATTTGTTTTTGTGTAGTTGCAAAATGAAACAGTGCGATGTGTTGTCTCTTTCACGCTTTTGTCAAATTTAGCAAGTAGATAGTGATGTTAATGAGAGTAATGGTAAATTTTAATATGACTTAAACTATCAATTTAAAAGGTTGTTACGCTTTCGTATTAAAAAGGTTTGATATCCTACATCTATATTAGACATATTATGTATTTTTGATACGTTATAGCTCAGCATTATAAACAGATCATTTTATTAAGCACCTATAGTTTCATTACGGAACAGGAAGAAGTTCGTGTAGCGATCTATTATTACTTATCTGCGCATGTACATATATAGCAGTTGCGCTCAAGCATCAGTGGAACAGTACGCGATCGAGCTTTATTTTAAATAAAAAAGGTTTCATAAAATAACAGCTTAGCTTGGCAGCAGTTTTGCGCAGATACGGTATAAAATGTAATTATAACTACAAAATTCACTGTACCGATAATTTCACCCATCCAAAATACTTTTTTCATAATTTCAGTTTTCATCGTTGTATTTCTAAAATAGTTAAGAAATTGAGTAATACTATTATCGAGATTCGATGTAAATCTACTAGACATTAACGCACAGCGATTACCATCTTAACTTTAAACTTAAGTATTAACATTGGCATAACGTGTTCATGTTCAACTTAAGCTGGTCATGGGCGATGTTAATAGCAACATCAAGTCAGTCTTCTGCCCTTCTAACGTAAAAAAGAACACCATCCTGTATGTTGGACTTGTCCATGCTACATACACAAAAAATAAATAAACGCTACACAGTCAATGACCCTCATCACAATAGTGGTATCATGTGTCGAGGGTCCGGAAACACAGATAGACAAGGACAAACACACCCAGACCTGAACACATGCTTGTAAGGTCAATACAAAAAAATGCTTCAAGCGGAAATCTTATCCGCGATCTATATCGCTTAAGACCTCCAAATACATTGTAGAAAATGATTGATTGATGATGAATTGACAAAAAACATGAAGTAATCTTTCAATAGCGCAAAGCTTTGGAAAATATATTACACGATATTACATATATTAAAGGATATTTTAAATTTTCAAGTATCTTTTGCCTATTTCGTACTACAAATAAGTAAGTATCATCACCGGGCAAGCGTTGCAATGCCTTTTATGCAATTCCATATATTCGCAAAAGCAAAAAATTTTGAATGTTTTATCGTCACATGAATAATACATGGAAGGTGAACGAGCGAGTAGTGGTATAAAGGACTTGAGTATTGAAATGTTGAAAGCGAAGAGCGCTGAGCATTATATGAATTTCATAATGATATAATATAGTGTTATCTCTAAAAAAAGAATTTCTAAAAATGACACACATAAAAATAAACTCAATTTTTCGCTCATAATGATTTGAAGAAAAAAAAAACAGCACGCGCATTATAAAAACTAGTATGTCACCTGTAAAATGTCTAGAGTAACAAAAAACATAAGTATTAAAAATATTTATTCTGGAAATCATTTACGACTATATTTAAGAATAACACACTATATTTATTGTGTGTTTAAATTAACATTTAGCTCACTTTAGGAAAATCTTATAGACTTTCTCCGGCATGCCCAAAAAAGGGACAACTATAAAGAAAAAGAGGTAATATAATGCTCACCTCAAACATTGGATTGTTCGCAGCCCTGGACAGTTCTCTGAACTCCAATTGCACTGTGGTAACTTCGGCTGTTGTACTATAGTGTGACCATTCTGGGGCATGAGCCGTACGTGCACCGAGATTGACATCGGAATATGGTATACCCGATGGCGATGAAAACGCCGCCATCAAACGTTCACCGAGGTCTTTCTGTAAAAATAAGACACTTTAGTAACTTATTGGTTAAGCATTTTGAAACTACAATAACGATGACGCTAAGGCCTGAATTACAATTATCAGCATCAAACACCAGTTAGCTGGATGGTTTTGGACATACTTACGTGCGTCGTATGCTTAAGCATTCTTCAGCATCCGTAATACACATGCATGCAGTATCTGTGAACTCATCCTTCAGCACACTTTGACGGCTATTTAGTACGGTAGCGTATAACACGCTATCGAGTGATACATAATTATATAAACATACTTCAGCATCCTTAGGCATGCGTACGCATGATTCAGCACACTCTGATTGCTATTTAGTAAGGTAACGTGTTATATCGAATGATACATATATAAACATACTTCAGCATCCTTAGGCATGCGTACGCATGATTCAGCACACTTTGATTGCTGTTTAGTACTATAACGTGTTATATCGAGTGATACATAATTATATAAACATACTTCAGCATCCTTAGGCATGCGTACGCATGATTCAGCACACTTTGATTGCTGTTTAGTATGGTAACGTGTTATATCGAATGATACATATATAAACATACTTCAGCATCCTCAGGCATGCGTACGCATGATTCAGCACACTTTGATTGCTGTTTAGTATGGTAACGTGTTATATCGAATGATACATATATAAACATACTTCAGCATCCTTAGGCATGCGTACGCATGATTCAGCACACTTTGATTGCTGTTTAGTATGGTAACGTGTTATATCGAATGATACATATATAAACATACTTCAGCATCCTTAGGCATGCGTACGCATGATTCAGCACACTTTGATTGCTGTTTAGTACGATAACGTGTTATATCGAGTGATACATAATTATATAAACATACTTCAGCATCCTTAGGCATGCGTACGCATGATTCAGCACACTTTGATTGCTGTTTAGTATGGTAACGTGTTATATCGAGTGATACATAATTATATAAACATACTTCAGCATCCTTAGGCATGCGTACGCATGATTCAGCACACTTTGATTGCTGTTTAGTACGATAACGTGTTATATCGAGTGATACATAATTATATAAACATACTTCAGCATCCTTAGGCATGCGTACGCATGATTCAGCACACTTTGATTGCTGTTTAGTATGGTAACGTGATATATATCGAGTGATACATAATTATATAAACATACTTCAGCATCCTTAGGCATGCGTACGCATGATTCAGCACACTTTGATTGCTGTTTAGTATGGTAACGTGTTATATCGAATGATACATATATAAACATACTTCAGCATCCTTAGGCATGCGTACGCATGAGTCAGCACACTTTGATTGTTGTTTAGTATGGTAACGTGTTATATCGAATGATACATATATAAACATACTTCAGCATCCTTAGGCATGCAACATTGATTGCTGTGTAGGCATTAAAACCGAATATGCGAAATCCGAATCGATGGTGAAATGAGAATTGATACGTACGCATCTTCATACAAAATAGCTATTATCTATTTTGTATGTATTTATATGAGAATGCTGATCGATGCTGATTTATGTAATTCAGGCCTTAAGCGGAGTTTAAAAAAATATTAAACGCTTACCGCTTTTTCAAGGAACATGGAATCTTCAGTGAAATGGTAGTTAGTCAGCAACGCTCCGAGCACTCTAATGGTAACTTCAAAGAAATTGACATCTTTATTCTTCGTGAAAATAAGATCAGTTTTGATCCATTGCTTTCCTTCTTCGAATTCTGTAATATATTAATAATATTATGATAAAATTGCGCAGTGACAGTGAACTTGCCTTTAACTCTCGTCTCGGGATCGATAACTGCTGGGAGGGGAGTAGTTTGAATTGGTCGTATGAAAAATCATAAGATTCTTTTGAATAAATCATTATATTGCAGTTTATTGAAAAAACACTGATTTTACGAACACTTTTGCCTCTTGATAAATAATAAATAAAAGCTACACACACAACGGCCTTACGGCCTTACTTGTATCCCGTGTCGGAGGTCCGGAAACATATACAATGACAAGGACAAATACCCGCAGACCGGAAAACATGCCTGTATGGTCAATACAAACATATGTTGCAAGCTGAAATCGAACTCATAATCTGTGGCGCTTAAGCCAGGTTCGCTACCGCAGCGCCACAACATCGTCCTTGAATTTGTCTTGACGTCGCGTCGTTGAATTGTGGTTAAAATATAATATAATCGAAAAGAAAAGTACTTAGGCGTTAGGTAAGGTGTGAACATATTAAGGAAAGCTCACCATCATTCAATCCCATGATATAGGCAGTGTCCAGACTATCGACGATGCTCAAACCGAGCGCGAACCAATCGTAGGCCATTCCAGAGACCGGTTTTAGGTTGTCGTGACCCCAAGCGTGCTCCTTGTATCCTTTCCAAGCGTGCTTGAAGGATTCCACTACAGCGAACTGACGAGCATTGCCTGGGCCTGGAAATTTTTATAGATTGGTTGCTTAGAGGCTGTAATTAATTTATTCCTTTATTATGATTTTATATGAGTAAAATTTGTTAAATTTTTATGCTGAGATGAATGTAAAGAGTAGGGAGAAAAGACACGTGCGTGGTATTCTCGGAGTGCAAAATGCTCTTGACAAGATCCAGAAATCCGGTTGGAAATCGGTATGGAAATGACAAAAGCAGGTTACCTGAATATATCTGCTACGTAACACTCAATCTGGACATACCCATACATACCAAGACCTAGCCTGAGGCGCATAAGTGTTGTGAAGAGAGATATCGGGAGCAAGATTGGAAAAAATGGATGGAGAAAAGAAGGAAACTGAGCAAGTCATAGTCTAATAGGAAGATTAGACTACGTTTCTTTATTTATTTTGTTTGATATGTTTGAATATGGCCAACTCATGGTATATAATATGTAGGCAAAATTTTATAAACATAAAAGAATGATAATAATTAGTAAAATTTCGATACACATTTTTAATATAATGTCCATATAAAGATATTTTCGAGAATATAAGAGCTATAATTTGTGGGTATTATTCGTTTGAAATGTGTGAATAGATTTTAACTATATTTATCACTTAAATACATGTATCAAATAACATGGACCGGAAGGTTATCATCGGATGATGTCACGACCCTCGTGAGGCAAAAAAACAAAAGGTTAGACGTTTGGATTTTAAGTTTTATCAATTCACAGTGTCATAAAAAACACATTCAAATTGATAAGAAGTAATCTCTTAATAAGAATTCTAATCATAACTAAGGTTTAGGATATCTTTATAGATAAATAAGGAAAATATTTTTAGAATTGCAGTAGTGAATGCATACAGTCCCTAAACCATCAGTCGCTAATAAATGTTACAAGTCTCATGGCATTTTGTTTATAATATTGCATCCACACCGTAGTTTCGTTTTGTTGAGTAACGTAATGGAACACGATAACATTCATTAACAATTGCGATCACTTATTCCGACTTGTCAAATGTTGCTCACCGGATTTACACCGCGGACAACTTATAAAACGAAAACATGACATTCAGTTCAAGTAGTAGAGCCATGCTTCTCCGAGCTCAAATAGGCCGGCTCGACTGGGAAGGTACCCTTTCACAGAAAATCAACGTAAAGTAACAAACTCCTGTTGCGTTTCGTGCAATGAGCAAGAGCGCGGGGGGGGCAGTCTCCCACCCCTCTGAACCCTTTCTATCCCTGAGGTTGGAAAAGCGGATGTGATACTTTATATCTATGAACGTATGTAACCGTATCTAGGGTTACTGCTTACCATCAGGCGGATCGTATTTTTATTTTTGAACGTCATAAAATAAAATGATTTGCATATCATAGGTTTGTAACAACTATTTGAAAGTTTTATCAATGTATTAATTACCACACTATGATTGTTTCCAAATATTTAGCCACGTTACCACTAGCTAACGAAATATTCTAAGAATAAAAAACTTTTAGTTATCAACACAAATGCAAACTGAAATTTCACTAGTTACCTGTAAATACAGGCCTTTCTTCATTCGGCTCCGTGTCGTAAACCCTTTTGGCTTGCACCGGATTAGCAGCCGGCTCGTTGACTAGAGATGCATTTTTAACCGGCTCCTGTATATAAAATAATATTGATTTAAAAATAATCGATAAATAATCGACTGCAACCAACATAATTTATAGTTGTTTAGTTGAGGGAAGCACAACCACCCAGACCAGAACTCACGACATGTACACGAGAGGAAATCGAACCGACGACTATCTTAAGTAAATATAAAAAAAAAATCATGTACATATATGACAACTAAAATTAACAATGTTATGTTAGTGATGAAATTTTTTTTTTCTGCTCCGCTTATAGATGTCAAAATAGCAACTGAAATGAAATGAAGCCTCAATAGCTCAACGGTAGAAGGGCCGACATAGCTCCGTTAACGCGAGAGTCGCGGATTCGATCCTCACCCCCCTGGGCTATTGTCGTACTCACTCCTAGCGCAAACTTTGAGCTTATTTGGATGGGCAATAGGAATATAAGTAATTTCTCGAATAAGCTTTGCTAATATTTTATTAATAAATAAATAAATAACTAAATCATAATAAACAGATTTTTATTTACTTAGTTTTAGGTTATGCCAAACCTCTTTACCCGTACAATACTGGTATACGGCTATGTTGTCTTTATTTTTTTATTAAAATTAAAGTCATAGTTCATGTTAAAAATAAATAAACGCTACAATCTCAACGCCCCATTAGGATATATATTTGCTGTGTTGGGGGTCCGGACACCTACACAACGACAACAACAAACGCACCCAGACAGGAATATTTGGACACAAATAAGCAATACGATGTCAACCCACACGAATGTCATTTCGAGAAAAACGCGTTTGAAAATTTTTAACAACTTGCTTTATATGATTGTTTTTATGTATTCGTCAAGTTTTTGGCAATTTCAGATTTATATATGTTATTTTCAAAAAAATAAGTATATAAACTGCATATTTCGTATATAATATAAGCCAAAACGTTTAACATAATACATAAATTGCATAATTAAAAATGTCTTTTTTAGAAGTTTTAAAGCTTAAAACGCTACAAATATCAAAGAAAAATGTTCTTCAGCCATTTACTAACACATCTGCATATATAACTCAGTTTTTTCAATTTTGTGGGTTGACATGGTATTGCTTATTTGCGTCCATTTATACTGAAATTCAATTCCTGCATTCCACGAGAACCCAATATTTTCCTGGGATAAATTATCCTATATGCTTATCCTATGCTAAGCATGTTATTGAAAGAGGCCGGCTAGGTAGTTACCACCACTGTGTAATTTATTCTACCGTAAAGCAGTATACTGTGTTTCGGTTTTGTTTAGAAATTACTGGGCAAAGGAGATTAAATAACTAATATCTCCAGGTTGGCAACGCGTGTTTGGCACCTACTAATGTATAGTGTTACAAACATGAATAAAAAAATCTTTGTATCAAATTTCGTCCAAATCCCTAGAGTAGTTTTTTCGCGGAAGTGTAACAAGCTTCCATCTATCCAAACATATTACGAATGTTTTAAATTTTAATCCTGGTCTGATTGGGCTATTGTCAAACCCACTATTGGCAAGCTATTTTCAGTTGTGGCGTTGTGGGTAGCGAGTCTGCCTTAAGTCTCGACGGTTGCGGGTTCGATTCCCGCTCGGAGCAGATGTTTGTATTAATCGTACATGCATGTTTTCCGGTCTGGTTGTGTTTGTCCTTGTCATTGTGAATGTTTCCGGACCCCCGACACAGGATATAATTATCCTAATGGGGGCCGTTGAGTGTGTAGCGTTTATTTATTTATTTATTTAGTTTGGAGGAATAATAAGAAATTAGTAATGACTTGTAAAATCATTGCTAATAATGTAAAAAATCGTCGTCTTAACAAAATTGTCAAGAATATTAAAACTCATCTACTCAGTAACATATTATTACAGCACAATTATTAGTCACTATGAAAAGGAAATAACATCTCAACTTTTAATCTGCAATAATTAACCTACGCTTAATTTCGGTAATAAAAACTAGACCTTATTTCTAATACTAAAAGGTATAATATCGAATCATTCAAACATACAATGAATTGGAAAATAGGACGCGAATTACAAAACTTGCCCACACTACGTTTTTAGAATGATGTAAGAAAACACGTGCAATTCAGACATTTTTTTCAAGGATTTGTATTTTTCCAGCATCAATATATACTTTATTCATAAAAACCGTATGAATAAAATACATAAAACATTTCCAATGGGATAAAAATTCAAATCACTTAAAGTTTCTGAGAACGAATATTTAAATTTGTCTTAACTTATAACTTTATGAGTATAATATAACTTGTGAATATAGGTATTTTAATTGTTTTACCTGATCAGTTTTCCTTTTAGTCTTATTGGTCTTAAGACTAGCTGCTTTTGATGTATAGATTAGGACAAATAGTACTATGCAGATGATAACTAATGCATATAATAATGACCTCTGCATACGAGAGAGCTGATTCCATCGCTGTAATAAATATTAAAATATATAAATCTAATAATATAAAGCATATAGTAAATAATGTAAAAACGAAATGTAAATAGGCTAAAGTATGTCATATTATTTTACGATTATGACTAGGAACACAAACCAAACATTTTTTTTTATTTAATCAATTTAAACAGCAGATATAAATTTTTATTTAATAAATAAATTATTACACACTTTAAAAGGACTGGCACAACATTTAACTGGCATGATGTATATCTGAATGAAAAGAACGAACTGTGCACTGTGAGCACAGATTATGAATATTTTAAAGGAATACTCGTAAATAAATATCGAGACTGATTATAATAATTTAGAATAGGGCTGAAGTATTTGAAAAAATAAGTTAGTTTAATTTAATTTTCACTATAAAATTTTTGTGTATTTTATGTTTTTTTATTATTATTATGTTATTTTTCATTAAAGCAATATTATTATTTTTGTTATGTTAGAATATATAATCCCTCTCTTTTTTTTTTTGTTTAAGCTGTATTTTATATAATCCAGCTCACTTAAGTCATATATATATATATGCTGAATTTTAACCCAGTCCATTTAACCATTTATGCATGATTAGTGCCTTGTAGTATTCTTTTTTTTTTGATAATCCCACAGGAACCTAAGATTTTTTCAGTATATATTGAATGTCATATGTGTTCATCTAGATAAAAAACCATCTGTGTGCTAAGTCATTGATCCCAATCCGTTAAGCTGTTTATGTGTGATTGAGTAACAAACACCTAAACATAATTGCCTGTAAGTTAACATTTTTCCAGGATATATGTTTTAATCCATGTATATCGAAACATACAAACTTTTACATATATTTTATTAGTAGGATACAGACATCCCTGTTACTGTTTTTTTAATATAGATTAGAATAGTGAATTATTATCAGTTTTTGGCATAACAAACAAATTGACTACAATTTTTTATCTTTGCCATATTATAATTACAACACTATAATACAGTAATTATAATTTGTAGCACATCATAAAAATAATTTGATGATAACAATAATTAAAAAAATGGCTCTCATATTTTAATTCTCACTGCAAATACATATGGACCACTCTATACCAAATCAACAACTATTGGCCCCAAACCAATAATTAAACATATGGGGCACTCCATACCAAACAACCACTATTGATTAAACTAAATTTTTTTTTTTACCTACTAAGTTACCGGCCAGCTACTGAAGACGAATACATACACCTACATAAAATCCATTGTAAGGATGTACACACATCGATACAGTAATTTTTTATCCATTCCGACCCACCAAACATATCCTCTAGCATAAGCTTTTGTTTGCACTATTCCAGCATGTGGTGCGTGCAATAGTGTTAGCACCTGTACTTCAACTCTATTGCACTACAATAAACAATCTTTATTATGTGATAGAGCATCTTTGCACAGCCAAAATGGTCTTAAAGATGTATCAGGGATTGAACGAGCCCATCCATGAAGTACATGAAACATAACCCACCGTAGAAGTGGATCCTTTTTTGTTTCAGATGCTATTTTATTTGCATCTAAATTCCAACCTGCTGGTGTCTCTTCTAATAATAAAACATCTCTGAGAGGATTTTCCTCTATGGTTGCTACAGGAGCTGTCCACCTGCTTAATGCATCTGCATTGCCTATAGATTTTCCTGATCTATATTTAATAGAATATTGATAGCCATTTAGTTTAAGAGACCAACGTAACATTCTAGGTGATATCTGTTCTGGAATTGGTTTATTCGGGTTGAATAATCCTATTAATGGCTTATGATCTGTAATGATACAGAAGCGTCGCCCAGCTAAATATTCATGAAACTTAGATAGTCCAAACATTATAGCTAAAGCTTCTTTATCAATTTGTCCATAACGTCTTTCATGTTTCTGCAAAGTTCTAGATGCCATCATTATAGGTTTTTCGGAACCATCATCCATGACATGTGCAATAATCACTCCTACACCATAATCCGATGAATCACATATCAGAAGCAGTTCTCTCTCCAAGTCATATCCAACTAAAGTCAAATCTGAAGACAATAATTTCTTGGCTGTATCAAAAGCTGTCTGTTCAGTTTCTCCCCATTTCCAAGACGTTTTCGAATCCAGCAAACGATATAATGGTTCTAATAATGTAGCTTTATTTGGTAAAAACTTATCATAAAAATTATACAAGCCCAGGAAAGCCCTCAAAGTCTCCTTATTAGTTGGTGCTGGTTTTTCACGAATCTCTTTGACTTTGTTTGGTGCTGGATGTAAGCCTTCAGCATCAATCATATGACCCAGAAAGGTAATACTTTCCGTTTCAAAATTACATTTAGAAACATTAAGGGGAAACCCCATATCATTTAACTTATGTAAGACCTTATATAAACGTTGCTCATGTTCATTTTTGTTAGTTCCCATTATGGCAATAGAGTCTAGTAGACAGGCAACTCCTTCCATATCTGCAAAGGCTGTGGACATCCCCTTTGAAAAATAGCTGGTGCGGCACTTACACCAAAAGCTAAAAGATTCATTTTCATTAATCCTATAGGTGTATTAAGGGTTAACAGCATTGCAGTTTTATCATCAACTTTCAACTGCGTATAAGCTTGTTTTAAATCCAGCTTACTAAAAATACGGCCACCGCTCAGCTAAGCAAACGCCTCAATTGATTTAGGCAGAGGGAAGGAATCAACATCAATTGCAATATTTACAGTGGCACGGTAATCTCCACAAATACGAAGAGAACCATCTTCTTTCTTTACAATGCGTAGCGGGGTAGCCCAATCAGAGTAATTTACCGGTGTAAGAATGCCTTGGTTCACCATCCTACGGAGCTCTTCATTAACTTGTTTCTTTAAAGGAAATGGTATTCCCTGAGCTTTTAAAAATTTAGGTGAAGCATCCGGGCGTACATGTAAAGAAACTAGCAGTCCCTTATATTCTCCTAGTCCCTCAGCAAACAAGTCTGGAAATTGTTTCACTAAATTTGTTATTTTATCATTTGCCCAACACAATCCAGATATTTCAATATTTAGCTTTTGAAACCAATTTCGACCTAGAAGACTAGGCCCATTGCCTGAGACAACTATTAAATCACATCGAGCTCCTTTTGCCCCTAATTTAACATACACATTGATCTGTCCAAGCACTTTTAATACTTCACAAGTCCATGTTACAAGCTTAATGTTGGTTGAGTTGAGGGAGGGGAAAAGACCATAGCTTTTTATATGTATTTTCTGATATAATAGATCTTGATGCTCCAGAGTCAATCTCCATATTCACCCTGGCACCTTCCATGATTACATCTGCTGTTATCGGTGGTTGATAACTTTCAGAGCAAATGTATACCCCCATCATCCTTTCACTGTGCAACGCTGCTTCATCACTGCCACTCTCTGGCTTAGAGACCTCATTTACTTTATTTGGTCTTTTCTTACACGCATTTGTAATATGACCATATCTCTTGCAGTAAAAGCATTTTGCATTTATGAATGGACATCTCTCCCCAGTCTTATGAACTCGCGCACATCTGCCTATTCTGCCAATATCCATAGGTTCAGTAACATGAAACGGAGTTTGCTTCGAATTGTTAGTATCAGGGTAAAGGTCAGGAAATGTAGCTTGATAATTAAGACACATCTGTAATGCTGTTTCATACATTAGATCTTTGCTTTTTAATAATTCACGTCTTAGCCGAACGTCACGCACTCCTAACACTAAACAATTAATGAATAAGTCTCTTTTCCACACTGAGATAAAAATAACGAATGTGCTTTGCTAATATTATTTTCATCGTAACCCGCGGCATCGAGAGCACACAACAATTGTTCTTTATAATCACACCACTTATCAGTTGTAGGGTTAAATTGACCAGGAAATACAATATTTGCGATATTTGACGCCATTTTCATCACAAAAAGTTTAATTTTCCTCAGTCCCCATTAAAAGATACAACCATATTCAAGATCAGAAGCAAAACTATTTTATTATGTCAATCAATTTACAGCATACCCACACATAAGAAATCTTCTTAATTATATTGAAGCTTCAATCAATTACAAATATAACAATATTGTTTTACATGGAAATATCCATAATCCAAACTGTACAAACTAGGGCTGTACAATTAAGCTAGCCAAGCCGGCTAAAAAAGTTAGCTAAATTAGCTAGCTAGCTAGCTCATCTGGTTAGCTAATTTAGCCAGCCGGCTACATTAGGTTAGCTAATTTAGCCGGACAGCTACATTAGCTTGGCTAATAAGCTAACGGCTAATCAGCTCAATGACAACTGCCGGCTAGTTTGCCGACTTATTTCTACAGCCCTATAACTATACTTTTAGGTAATTTATATAGTACATAGATATATATTTTACAAGATAAGTACTTACCCTTAGAATCTTTCTATGTGAAACTGACTGATCAAAGAATTGTTCTTTATCGCTGTGCAACTGCCATGTATCTATTTTAGTTTTAGATATTGAAGGTGGTAGTTTACCCCCGAGGTCAATTTTAGTGTCTTGATTAGTATACATTTTTGGTATTTGATTTTCAATTACGATTTTAATACTTCATTCGCATCCATGTTAGTTTCTGAAATAGTATTAAAAAATTCAGAATTAAATTTTCTTAGTTGTTATATTTTATATAATGCAATAGTACTTTTTAATAATTAAGACTTAAAAAATGCTTACTATTAAATTAAATGAAAACTGATTTAAGCAACTAAAGCAGTTACAAAGCTAATGCGCCCCACCAAGTTTTGGAAAAATCAATAGTTCATTAGGCCAGTGCGATATCGAAAAATTGTAACTAAAATAATATAAAACATACTTACAATTACATGAAACAGCGTCTTTTTTCCTTCAAGGAATAAAAACTACCCAAAAAATATGTCCTTCCACGTCTACAATAAAAAAAGCTCATCTTAGAACGTTTTGCAAATTTTGCACGATTTTTTATACCACAACACAATTTTCTGATTATTTTTTTCTATCTTACAATTAATTTACATAGAAATATTGCCATGTTTATTTATTAAAATAGAAACCAAAACTTACATTCCTAATATACAATAGTAAAACCGTATGGAAGCCGAAAGAAGAGATTGCTGGAGGAATATGACAATATGTGAAATTTTCATTAAAATCATTAATCGACAAACTGCAAACGCCAATCGCGCAGCTCACTTTGATTTTTGCTTTTGTAGATTATATATAATTATACAGATAATACAGCGTATAGACAATAATAATTACAGGCATAAAACTAATGATTTAAGATGGAAGAATTATAACTTTTATTGAAAATATTTTTATTTGTATATTTTATAGGAGTATAGTAAGGAAGCTGAATGAATACTTTGTAATTTCTTTTTTTTTATCATATGAATATTTCAAATTGCGATGTTACTATTCATTAATAGATGGCACTGCTGAGAACAAATAACAAAATGTTTCCATTTTTAAAAACACAGAACATAATATTGTACATAAGTATTAACGCTACTCGTGGATAGATGGAGCAGTATGTATTTTTGAAATTTGGCATACTTGAAGAATGGCTAGTTCAATTAAAAATATTAAAAGTAATATTGACAATTTTGACATGTTGTAATAATATTTTGCACACTGATTTATTTTGTGTTATATATTTTTAGAATTTATTTGTGAATTTATAAGGGACCTACCTATTAATAAAAAAAAAATTCTTATATAGTTTAGATTTTTATTATATTCGATAAATCAGAGTTCATGCCTCAATCTGAGTACTGGCCATTTAATAAAACTGTGGAAAAGGGTGATGCCGCTGAAGGATCTTCTTTACTAGTATGTACTAGTTAAAATTTTGAATAGAAAAATCAAAAACATATTATTATTCACTAATTTGAAAAAGCACATAACAACTAAATGAACTAGGTATCATCTAGGTAGGTATCTATATAACAATAGCTAGCTAGATCTACGAACTACCTGTACCTACCTATCCAATTGAGAAATCTACTAGACTCATAGACTGGGTTATATAGGCTGTTTATAGGTGAATATTAAATAAGTAATAAAAGTGGAGCAATGTTATACTTAATAGGTATATTATATTGACATGTGACCTCTGTATCAGCTTCCGCCCTAACCAGGCGTCTCCAATCTGCAGCCGATGCCCAAGGCAAATGGTTTAAATCTTGGAAGATTGAAATCAATCCCGAGAAAAGCGTAGGTGTCCTTTTTAACAAACCCCGCATTACTTACTGGCGATCCGGTCCACCTGGAGTTATCACCTTGTTCGATCATCCCATCCCATGGAAAGATAAAACCAAATATCTAGGCGTCATACTCGATAACAGACTTACCTTTGAAGCTCATATCCGCAGGGCACGCGACAAAGCAAAGTTCGTTTTGTGAAGAGTGTATGCGATGTTGAGCAGGCGGAGTAAACTGTCCCTTATAAATAAGATGACATTATACAAAGCTTGTATACGTCCCATGCGAGACTCGCGATGCGAGCCCTGTTTTTTCACACGTCCACGCCGGAAGAATTAATCATTTACAAATCATTCAGAACCGTTTCTTACGCATGGCCTCGGGCTGTCCGTGGTACGTACACAACGTAGATCTCCATAGAGACTTTGAAATTGATTCGATCCCCAAACATTTAAAGCGCTTATCGCAAAACTATTTCGATCAAACTACTTTCCATCCAAATCCTTTGATAGACAAGCTTGTATCCGATGTAACCAACTGAAAAAAGTTAGACGTCCTAAGCAAGTCCTGCAAGACCCTGACGATAGGATTACATTAGAAAATGCCCCTTACACAGCACGGACACGCACACATCACCGTCTTCGCCAGCGAGGACGAGGTCCTTTGTTTCGCAAGTCGCGTCGCGCTCACACCGTCGGGTGAGTCTATCGTATAGCGCTTGAATTTAGCCCCGTGGGGCAGCCCCTTCTTCGTGGCCGAGTCCCTGTACCCGGCCCCCCCACTCGGTGACGCTGTCAAGGCCAGTAGGGCCACAAAGGAGCGCAGGTTTAGCTAGTAATTAAATAAGAATTATAAAAACCGAATTCTTTGAACAATTCTCACTATTAATTGGCGTTGCATTTTTTTTGTCTAAGCTAAATGTTATTTCCGTAAACATTTTATATCTTTAAAACTGTTTTCGTTATGCTTATTATAAAATCATGACTGAGTTATAAACGTTCCAGCAAAAACAGGTAGGCGTCATGGAGGACGAAGTAAAGGAGATGCAAATGGAACTAGCGGCGATTAAACGAGATAGATTATTTGTTACTACCCGAAATCAAAGTAGAGGAATTGTAAGTATATAGATTCTTTGTTTATAATGTTGTAATTGAAAACAAACTCACCGAATTTTAACTAATTATTAAAATATTAGTACAATTAAGAACATAATATTATTATCTCGACATGGTATAAATCAGTCGTTTTTTACGTCTGTATTTCCGCTAAACCATACAATGGATTTCATCATCAGTTGGATCATTTTTTACGAAAGGCTTCTTCTTCTTGCTAGCATCATTCCCGGTATTATATTTACCCAGGGTTTGCTTATAACTTTAACTTTAACTCCGGATTTAACAAGTTACTAGCTGTTGCACAGAGCGATTCCTATCTGACCTCCGCAACCGACGGCTAACAAGTAACTCCTTGGATAGCAGCGCATCGCCTATCAAGACTTAACAACAATTATTATCAGACCTTATGTGATAACAATCGGCAGCGACAGCTTTACCTTCGTCTAGCTTGGGTAAAGAGAATGGAATGGAATGGAATGGAAATAAGAGTCCTCGTGGGGGCTGGAAGTTGATTGTCAATAGGCTGCTTTGTGCGAGGCCGAACCACTGCTAACGTCTTCACCAGAAATGGAAAAGAATGGGGTAAGGGACGGATGTGATTCGAACCACCGGTTTATACTGATCAAATTATACCCTGACAAACGGATATAGATATTAAAGCACATATTTAAATGACAGATTTGTATATACAGGAACCTGAAAAAGATAATGACTTAGCGCTATATGAAGGGGGGATGAAGTCACCACGTGAAATAGAATACGCAGCCCCACAGGTTAGTTATTTGAATGATTACTTCTTTTATTATAGCAAATAGTTGACTCGACAGACCCCGTTCTGCTCTTTCTGACGATGTCTTTATTTTTTTAAAACTATTATTCACAAAATATACTAGCTGTACTCTTGGTTTCTCCAGCGGAACCTTAACTATTTTTCTAAAAAAAAAAGTATAATCTAATATAAGGCTAAGGTACTCCATATAACATTAGCTATCTTACAGAAACAGTTCTTTCCACAGAAAGTTCTACGGAATTTAATTCATTTTAAATAATTAAGATCCCAGACAAACTTTACAGCTTAGTATTCATAGAATACTCTACTTACTACTTTTTACATTCTATTAATTGTTTAGTATTTTTTGTCAACATCGATTAAGTTTGAATAAAAGGTAATATTTAGATGTACCTACTTGCATGTCTTGTACTGTTTCGTGAAGCGCCTTCGAAATAATAATCGCAATACGTAGGTATACAATTAATATTTACTTGCAAATATTAATTTATATAATTAAATTATAAAAATTTAATTTGCCTAAATTATTTCATATTTGCCTGTTTCGGCTAAAAAGGTCAATGAAGTATTTTTCTTTCAGCGCAAAGGTGATGAAGCGTAGAGTATGTTTTTTAATTAATAAAAGTGAAATACCTTAAAAAATTCCAATAACCACGTGCTAACGCGCCCTTACGCGCTATTACTATTGGCCCTAGTAGTTTTGACAGCGTCACCAATGGTACAGCACACATGCGTTGAAACTTTAATTTTTCAAAATTTAACGCTGATTTAGACACCGTTCGCCTTAGCTTCTAATGTCGTCGTAGGCCGTAGTTTTGGTCTTAGGACGAGATTTCACCCTTGATATTAAACTGCAGTGACGGCAATTGTCACGGCCTAGTCTCAAAGCTCGAGTCTGTCTGGGCCAGTATCTAACAGCAATACACATTCCAGCTAGTCCTGCGGTCCGCGTAAATTAAAGAGCTACAGTAAACACTTAAAACATACACGTAATCAAGAAGTATTAATATCTTTAAAACTATTTTTAAGATATCACAGTTACGGGAGGAGTTAATAAGAGCGAAGAATTTAGCTGACGAGGAAAGATTCCAAAAGAAAATATGAGAGGAAACTTAAAGATTTAGAATTGAAACTTAATAGCATATGTAGTACGGGTATTGTGGATATTAAGGTGAACATTATTTAACTTAGTTTACTTTCGAGAATGTTTTATAGTGTCGTTAAGGTTGAACAATAGCTTATAATAGAAAAAATTAAATTATTGTGTATTTAAAAATTAAATGATTAATTTTTCTCTAAATGTATATATATAGTAGGCTACGTATACGGTTTTGGATTTGATGGATTTTTGTTGTTGGATGGGATATTCATCCACTTCGTACAAAAACTTTCTGATGATCAAAGATTCCAATAAATACAGCCACACACGCAAAAAAAGCAACTGAAGTGATGACCCGCTTTTTTCTTGTTTTCGCTGAAAAATGCATTTACGCATTCCACGCTACCACTAGGAGTAGTACTCGGCCACTACCACCACCACCACCACTACCACTAGTACTAGTACAGTAGTTGTAGGGCTCGGCCGCCTGTTAGTCTAACGTTAATATTGGGACGTCATGGGGTCGCTTGCGCAGACAACCATTACCCCTGCAAGTGATGACCCCTGCTATAGTCTAATTGCCGGAAAATTCTCTTAATAGTTTACCATTTGACCTATCTCAATCATATTATTTAGGTATAATCACTAAATAATATTTTCTTACGAATAACAAAAGGAGTCACGGAAATTCTCCACCGAGGAAGCAGTGTCACTAAGAAAACAGCTAAGAGACTACAGAGAAGAGTGTGAAGAATTGAAAATATCTCTTAACGAGAAGACTGAAGAATCTCAAGAATATCGTGTTAAAGTAAGTATTTGATGAAATATATATATTTAATATTTTTTTCAAATTATAAATGAAAGTATTTTTGGATTATATTATTGTTAGTTATGTGACCTTAAATTAGTGTTTTATAACTCATTTTATTATATATCTTAGCATTTCGTTAATATATTTAAGGTTTTAAGACAAGAAAACTTACATTTTTATCAATAAAAATGTTAGTAGTTGCTCCTATAACAAGTCATTTATTTTCAGTATCTCCAAGCTCAGCAGCAAGTTGAAGAGCTGAAACGACAAATCGATGTTATTGATTTTGATAACAAACAAGTTTCAGATCAAATACAAATTGAAATACAGAAGATGAAGGTACGTATGAGGGTATTACTCACATAAACATACACACGCACAGCTATGAACTTGAGCGAGGAGCATAATGTTAAAATTTGAAAGGATTGTTATAAATTATACAGGGATATAAAACACACATAAGCAACAGTAAACAACAACGACAAGAAAATACGCCAAAAAACCCCAAGATTAGACTGCGGAATTAAGTACCATAAGTAGTAGGTAGTAAAGCCTTGCTGCTCGCTGTATTAATAACTCACTCGACCGGCGAAGTACTACCCATTATTATACCAGTTTGAACGCCGGAGGCTTAAAGAAAATCTAAACTTAATATTTCAAAACAACAGATGCAATTTCAAGAGAAACTACAAGAACTGGCACCGTTGCCGGATTTACTAAAAGGAGCTCAGATACAACTCCAAGAAGCAAAGCAACTGCAGAAGTTGGCTGAAGACAGCTCGGACCAGCTCTCGAATGAACTGAATCGGGTTAAAGAAAAGGTTAAAACACAATAATCCTCGTTTATCATAACAACTTAATAATTTAAATACGAGAGATTAAAAGCCCTTAAATATTTGTAAGTTAACTTGCAAGCTTTCGAATTCGTAGAGTATAAGTATTTTATTGTTTCGGCATCTAATTTCTGGTATTGTTATAGTAATTGTAGTCTAAATTAGACTGTTTTGACAGTGTTGCCGGCAGCACCATCTACTTGCAAAAACGTCGCAAAGTATTCGTTAAATATTGGTCAATTTTCAGCTACAGCAGTTTTTTTTTTCTTAGCTATATAAATTTACATTCGTACAAATTTTATAACATCCATTAAGGGCCAGAAGAAATTTATCATTTTGATGCAGATATAATTGTCTAATAAATTAATTATAAATATGTAAATTATATCAAATCTCCACGTATATTATTTACACAATATTCTTCTTTTAATTTATTATCACATTTAATTTAATAAAAGACACGTCCTCATCCGACGGTCATCGACGCTAAAGTGACCGGTTTAAATCTAAAAATAAACTCCATTTGTTTTTAAAATATTTTTATTTATTTTAAATAAAATATTAATAATTGATATGATTTTGTTACCAGCTTGTTATAGCTGTTAACAACTACAATATAGAAAAAGCAGAAAAATTAAAATTGGCTGACGATAACAAAATATTACGAGTGGAATCGGAACAAAAGCAGAAAGAAATTGACGATCTTTATAGAGATGTAGATGAATACAAGTAAGCCGACCTTGTTCTATTCTTTTATCTTCTTTATTTTTTATTCGTTCGTAAATAGAAAAAATACATACACAACATAAACTTATAATTGTAGTATAGTTTATTGGATAGAGAAGTTATGTTGCTCTTAACTTGTGTATCTTAGAAACCTATTTTGCATGATAATTAGAATATGATAACAATTAATTTTATAAGCAATGCTTTTTTTTTCTGTTAAATTAAAAATCTTAAAATATTTATATAAATACCAGAAACGATTACGTTAATCGTCAATAATAAAAATTGCTTTAATCATACAAAAAACAGATGCAATTTACTTCGTGTGGAGGAGAAATTTTCCCAACTAGATATGAGATATAAAGAGAAGTCCGTAGAATGTTCTCGGCTGTTGAAAGATCTCGACGAACTCAGACAAGAGAGTAGCCGATCGTTGTCCAGATGTAAAGAGAGATCTGATTCTATGCGTCGATACATGCAGACCCAGGTGTCGGAGCTCGAGAGACAGCTTATACAAAGCAGGGCGCAGTGTAGAACGTGTCAGAAAGAGAGAGATGACGTGAGTATAGTTTTAAGTTTATTTTTAAGTGTAATTAACTCTTAGGTCCTTCCTCAAGTATGCAAAAACTAGCTAATGCTTTTGCATTTGCTCGGTTGTTCTTAGTTTTCTACATAATAAAGTAAGCTAGCTTTCTCGTTGGAAGCTCACTGTGGCTTACCATTTGAAATGAGAAAAGATTAAAAGACTGTATTATTAATATAAATATACTGTTCATTGACTCATCATTTAACAATTGAATTATTATTTTCTATTAAACAAGGTTTTTAACATTAACAGAATTAAATACTTCCACCGTTAGCTTACATGATAATACTTTTCAAGTGGATATATTATAAAATCAAGTTTCCATCATTGATAGTATTTCGTTTTTTATCGTGGTGATAGACAGCGAAAGCAAATATCTCAAAATAATATTTTTGTAGCGAAAATTATATTTATCCTTTGTTTTCAAAGCTTTTAAAATCTGTCCAATCATCATTCAATTTAATGCCATCACAAAAAACACTCAATCAAGCCGATATTGATTGGTATCAAAAACAAGGTATTGTCATCAAGCAAGGGGTACAGTTTGAGCATTTTATTTTTAACTACGGACAAAATATTTACTCAATAGATGTACCCGCAACTCCGCTTTCGCGGTCTACAAAATTAATGATTAGTTTTTTAAACGACGCGGAAATCTATTTAATTAATAAATGGAACCTCAGGTACTCTTTATAAATGAGTCAAGTCAAGTGCGTTGTGGATAACGCACATTTGAAACTAAAGGGTTCCGCAGCTGGGCTATGAAGAATCTTAAGGCCTTTAAAAATAATAACGAATTAAAATCGACTGCAAAAATAAGTTGGTAATTGCATAGTAATTATTAAAAGTTATATGAAAAACAAAGTTATGGGAAAAACTTATATTTCTCTTAAATGTGCAGACCTATCTTCTTCAACCACTCTTAAATTTGCAGAACTATCTTCTTCAAACCAAATGTGGTTGAAATTTTATTTGATGTTCTATAAGCTCAAATTTTTACAGAATTTTAAATCCCATTGTTCAAAAGTAAGAGGGGGGGGACATAATTTTTATGACTTTAAAAGCTCATATCTCAACAATTACCGACTTAATGAAAAAACTCAAAATCAAACCTCACTATCATTTTAAAAGACCTATCCAAAGATATCACACTCGTTGACATACGTTGAATTTTTTTTTTTCAACACTCAGTTACACGTATGGACTGCTACCCTTAATGCTTATATATTTTAAGATTTCATTACAGAATCGTGGTGCGGTTCATAGAATACACCTATTTAGTCAATTTCGTATAGATAGAGCCAATGGTATCCGAGTAAAATGACTGTGACTTACGGACGGACTGACAGACGGACAGACGGACGGACGGACAGACGGACATGACGAAACTATAAGGGTTCTGTTTTTGCCATTTGGCTACGGAACCCTAAGAATGAAGTTTAGTCAAAATCGCTTGCAGACGAATCAGAGATCAGCCGAAACACACCCGAAACATAATAGATAAGAATTTTAAAAATTGGTTGTTGTAATATTTTTACCACATTCTTTATTAACAGCCATCATTTTGCCATTACGAACAGATACATCATTTTTGTAATTTGTGTATAAATCTATGAAAAATTATCTTAAAGGGCTTGATAGATTCGAGGGGTATGATGGTAGATCCATCTTGTTCCGCTTGGATATATTTTACGACAAAAATTTCAATTGCTTTTGGCTAGCATTTTAACGAATAACCATCCGTCCGGCGATACCGTTAAGATCTGTAACAGCAATACATAATAGTCAAAGAAAATAAAACCGGCCAATTGCGTGTCGGACTCAAATAAATAATTCCACGCCAAAAAATGATGTTTCTTCTATGTGGGATCCTTTATGAAATTAAATTTGTTTTTATTAAAAGTTTCGGCAATATAAACACCACATTCTATGAAAATTTCAAGTCTCTACCTATTCACGAGATACAGCCCGCTGCCGACAGCGGACTAGTAGTAATAGGGTATCATTGGCAAACTTTAGGGTGCGGAATCCTAATAACCCTCGTGGTGTGTGTGTTAGTAATTCTTTCCATTATGAAGTTTGTTTCGTTATTTGTCACCTCCTAGTACAAAAGTTAGCCTTTTATCCTGTAAGTGCTAAATAACCATGACTTAAGCACACGTGCTCATTGACTAGAATTATTACTATTAATATACTAGTCCTCATCGTAAACAAAAGTGCGCCAAAACTCAGATACATGTGTATTTCGCCTTTCACCATAAAACAATATCAACAATCACTAGTGCACAAAGGGACAAATGGACAGCTAAAACGGAGAATTATTCTGTTCAACAGTATGCAAAGATAATAAAATTTACAATTAAGTCCGTATAGTTTAATTCTAAACGTCACGTACAACATAAATCGATATCAATATTATATTACGATCAAAGAACAATATTGATTGTGTACCAACATCCGGCTTCTTATAATGTGTCATAAACGTGTCTATGAAAGAACTTAGCTTCGACTGGATGTAAGCGAAAAATTTCCTATTGGCAAAGTATTAGAGCTTAGAAACAGTTCAACTCCTTTGTTCTTTATAGAAATGAATCGTTTCAGTAAGTTCATTAGTAATTATTATCTAAGTGATACTCGCATTTGTTCTGGAATATTCTGTTGAGCTGTACCTACTATTTTATACAATATATGACCAAATTTATTCGTATGATTATCATATCAAAATGTTTTTATAGTACTGGCCCACTTCTATTAAGATTACAGTACTAATATATCTAGAACTATTAAGCTTCATTTACACAAGGTCTTTTTCTTGCCTTTATGATATAAAATTTAAGCAATAAAATGTAATTTACATGGATTAAATATTGTTTTAACGATGCAAATATTGTATTACTTCAATTTTAATATTTTTTAGGCAAGAAAATAGCGTGATTTAAACTAAACTTTAAACGTATGCTTATTTTCAAAAACATTCCAATCATAACTATGTAGCGTTTAAAAAATAAAAATATTTTTGTCATAATATTATTTTTCACGTGTTGATGTTAAACAAATCGAATTTTAAATTGGCGAGTTTTATTTGATCAAACTAGTAAGTGGACATAGCATATTATAATGATCAAATCACTGCTTAAGGTTTTCGTTATAATAAATAATTTACTTTGCATCCCTTACTTAATACGTTTATTACTGTTACTAATGATAAAAGTTTTAATAGAATGTGATTAAGTATAATTTTTAAGAACAAGTTTAAATGTTTGCCAAGATGTTTACTTTATCTAGTTTTACCTAAAGTACCACTTGATTCTGTTAAACTTAAATTTTTCAAATAATAGTTTATAAGTTCTTCTTTCATTCATACATCGTGTGTGAGACAATATGAGGAAACGGTTGGCTCTAGTTGTTCGTTTAAAATGTTACCTTTGATATTTCCAAGAACAAAAAAAAAAGTTACAAGAAAACTGAGTAACAAGCTTTTGATTGATCGCCTTCACTTTATTCACATTATTTATGGATATTATATATTTCTTTTTAACTTGTTTTTATGATTGGCTTATTTTTTTTACTATGCACCTTTAATTAAATATAGAAAAATTGGTTTCTCATACAAAGTTTCAACGTAAAGACCCTTCAAGTTTTCTTTTGTATTCAAAAAGTAGCCTATATCCGTCAACATGGTACAATCTATATCTATATCAAAATATATCTATATCTTTATCAAAATATACAAAATCATAATCGGTTCTGCGTTTTAGGCACTAGCCTGTCGAATTAAAGACATAACACCGATTCATACTAAAAGAACCAGCTTCCGCCGCTGGTCTTTCCGAGCTAATACGACTAGGGAACCTTTAAGAAAAGAGTATTCCTTTCTCAAAGGTCGACAACGCACGTGCGTGCCCTCTGGTGTTGCAGATGTTGATAGGCGGTGATCACTTAACATCATGTGCCTCCTGCCCGCTTGCTCCCTCTTATATATAAAAAAAATCTATATTCCCATTTAAAAACAAGATTAATTAATGTAATTTTTCGTCTTATAGGTTCGTCAGCGGATGCAAATACAGGTGAATAATTTACATGAAAATTTCGATGTAGTAGAAATACGGTTACGAGCACTACAGAATCAAGTTGCAGCATTAAAAAGCACATATGCTCTAATTTTAGCCGACGACGAAGATGCTTGCGAATTAACGAAAATTATTCCCAGTTAAGACTTAGACTTGTTTTACTTTTTTGCATTTTAATAAAAATATTGACTTGAAAATATTTAATGATTTTTTGCTACCCCGTCGATTATGGTGAAACCTGTTCGTGTAGTAATAGTTAACAATTTAGATACGGTTGTTTTTTAAAGCAACAAAAATCTTCATTTTTATTATAATCTTTATGAAGGAACTAAAATAATCGGAAAAAAAATATAAGGAAAATATTCCCGAAGCTGAGGTAATGCTACCATTATAATTTAACATAAATTACATTTGCTTCTATAGTCTAGCCTAAAAATTAGGTAACTACTGCTGTTGAATCGTTATACATTTTACATGCGTAATATTTACCTAAAAATAGCCTTAAGACCTTGATTTGGTCACACACAAGGCATCGTCTTAAACGGTAAGCAGTGGTTCTTAATCTTTAAAAGTTACAGAGCAATACATTATAATACAGGAGTTACAAAAAAGGTAATTTACATTACAAACGAAAAAAAAAAATATAAATTTTGAACAAAGATAAATGCGAAGAATGAAAGAGTTTTATTTAAAAAATTAAAATATTAATTCAAAGACTGTAGAGTGTTGGCAATTGTAGCAGGTGAAAGTTATAATTTAAGTTTTTTTTAAGTTAGTAGGCATATTTTTAAAATTCCTTGTATAGTACATTCTTCACAAATCACTACATAGTATAAAACAAAGTCGCTTTCTCTGTCCCTATGTATGGTTAAATCTTTAAAACTACGCAACGGATTTTGATGCGGTTTTTTTTATAGATAGAGTGATTGAAGAGGAAGGTTTATATGTATAACATCCATTGAATAGTAGAGAAAAAAACTGTTATTTTTGAGGTATCTAATGTGATGTCGTAAATAATTACATTTAACGCGTGCGGGCCACGGGCAGTAATGAATAAATCAAAACTACTGGATCGATCTTTATTATTTTTCCAGTTAATGACATAGGCTATATATTTTATACCCGTGCGAAGTCGGAGCGGGCCGCTAGTAAAATATATATCATGATTATCGTGTTTATTATTTAAATTTCTGTCGTTCTTACAGCGGGTTGGGCACTAAAAAAGAAAAGCCTTCTCGAGGGCTCCAATTTCATTCCATCCTTGGGGACATGAAAAAGTAACAAACAAAATCATCAAGATTTAATCACCTAAATTAAAAAAACCTCGCCTCTTTTAGGTAATTAAAAATAGAAGTGGTCTGCGGTGATCTTATGGTGTTAAAATGACGACGTTGTGGCGCAGCGGCAGCGAACCTTAAACGCCACAGGTCGAGGGTTCGATTCCCGCTCGGAGTATAATACGTTTGTATTGACCATGCAAGCATATTTTCCGGTCTGGGTGTATTCGTCCTTGTCTTTGTATGTGTTTCCGGACCCCGACACAGGATATCACTATCCTAATGAGGGCCGTTGAGTGAGTAAAAAAAAAAATTTATTGTCGCATCGCATTTTTTTTTCTTATATAAATTGTGAGAAGTCAGTTGTCCTTTCTTCAAAAATTCTTATCCTTGTATATATAAAATTGTACTGTGTGTATGTCACTGAACTCCTCCTAAACGGCTGGACCGATTTTGGTAATTTTTTTTGTGTGTATTCCGATGGATTCGAAAATGGTTTAGATTAACAATTGGACCCAGTAGGTGGCGCTACTATCGGGCTTTACTTTTTTTTCATTTTCGTAGCAGGACATCGTCTGCTGGGCCCGCTAGTACCTACATATATACATATCTATACAAATAAATAAGCTAATAAGTGACTGTTTGTAATTCCAAATAAACAGGTTTTTTAATTATTATTATTTTTTATGTGATAAACGAAAGTATATACGATACTATATAAAAAACAAAAAAATTAAAATTTTTGTCGGTCTGTCTATTTGTTCTTGCTAATCTCTGAAACCGATTTTAACGCGACTTAAAGTTAGATGATGTTATAAGGAGTAAGTTAGGCTACTTTTTTAAAAAGAAAGAATCAGGGTTCTGTACAACAAAGAATCGATACACCACGTGAGTAGACTAACAAAGACTAATCGTTATCATAGTCGAAATATCTTGTAGAAGCTCTCGCTTGATAGACTCACATTATTGGGAAATATGACATTGATAATGAATTTCAGCGTTATAAAACTTACAATCATAAAAAACTTTATTTTGCGTCATTATAATTTTTGAGGCCCCGCACAAGACATTAAGCGGTAGTAATAAGATAATTCAATGCCAGTAAAGATTATTATTACGCGTTGTTATGCCGATATGCTTAATCTAGTGCATTTATATAACGTGTTTCGTACTCGGAATTGTGTAGGCAATACGTGCAATGTGACTAGATTGTATTATTTGGGAAAAATATTTTTGTATACTAATCATAGTTTAGTTGAATCGCTTTTCAATATTAAGTAGAGTTTTAAAAGACTACATAATGACGGCGTACAACCTGTGGGCTGGTATCGAGCTTAATTTAAATGTCGCGATGTCGCGCTTACGATGGTCAATTCCCGCTCGCTGCAAATATTTGTTATAAATTATGTCCTAGTGGGTCTCCCAACCGTCCCTTGTATACACAATAGGCTTTTGGTTCCGGTTGTTATTATAATATCTGACAATAATAGTTAGCTCTTGTAAGTTAATTACCAATTACACAATGAGTTACTGGTTCGCCCTGTGGGTTGCGGAGGTCAGATTACAATCGCTCCGTGTAAAAACCCGTCCAATCAGCATAAGAGTATAAACAGATAAGAAGAGTGGAAACAGAGAATAATGCAAGGAAAAAAGTATCGCAGATAATAATTAGCGCTCGTACTTTTAAGAGTTTTGATGATTACCTCCGGAGCCCTCATCGATTTATTTACATGTTGCCAGAAAAATTGTAGCTTCTTGTGACTCTTATAAACATAGAATAATATCATATTCGTTTAAAAATCGAATCACAAACAAAATCCTTAACAATATCCTCAATAGCCTTATGTACTCAATAAGGCTATTTTTCTTGTGATTTGCACTCGATATATAAAAACAATTGTGACTTATAAACGGCATATACTTGATGATTATCTTTAAATATGTAAAATTATATTTTTAAATGTGGATAATTTGTCTTATCGTTACTCTGCGCTGCCTCTTGCTAAAGCGTAATGAACGGAACCGTTGCATACGCTACTTGAAATCGACCCAACTTCGTCCGCGCCCTTGTATACTTTGAGGTCACACCTCTCGTTTGTTCACTTAATGTCAAAGCGGTTTTAACCTTTTAAAAACAAATTACTTTTAATATAGATTTCAGTTCCCAACATCAAGTTCACGTATGTTTTATTCGATTGTTACTCATATGTATATTTTAAGCCTCACAATAGTCATTGTTTCGACTTTCTGTAACGACTCGAGATGTTTCTAATTAACTTAATTATATACGGAAGTACCTTGTAGCTGTGAATGTAGGTTTACATTTGTTTCACGAATAAATACTTTATAAGTATGTAATTCAATGTCACGATAATTAAATATGTATAGATTGGCATGGTTTACCTTGAAGAATAATTAATAGCGGACATTTTTTTTGTCAATAAATCGAGGATTGAAGGATATTAGATGAACCCAGGGGAGTTAGATCTTATTACAGGTAAGATTGAGACGATTCACCAAGATTGCTTCGGAATAAAATTCCCTTTTATTTCAAATTGCTTTTAAATTAGAGTTCTTATCTTTTCAAGGCATTACCTTCTTTTAAATCTTAAGCCTTGGTAGATTTAATCTTACGTTTTTAATTTCATTGTCATTATAAATTTATATACATCTTTCATTAATTTTTATGATAAATTTAAGTTTTAAATATTAACGTTTTGGGTTTTTAATTTATATTTCATGTTATGTACGGTATATATATATATAAAAAGAGTTTTTTATTATGTGTATTATAATTCCAAAACATCATGTTTAAAATTTAATCAATAAATTAATTATTACCGACGCTTAAAATGTTTACTGAATATTCAATATAACATATAGGAAATGTGGAAAGATCCAAATAATGCTTTAAATATATAGTTTTAATAATCTTAACAAGGACTATATTCTGTAAATAAATAGTAAGTTTATAATAATTTTGTCCAATATACTCATATATTTTTAATGGGGTCGTGAATAAATAAAAATAAATATGGAAAATATAAGGAATAAAACTCCAAAATCCACTCAAACACATATATTTTTGTTTGATTTTTTATAACTTTTTGGTGCTCCATTTTTTGTTTGTGTTTTTCATTAAATTATAAATTAATACTAATATAATAGTTAGGTCTCACGAACGGGCACAGCCTCCTTAAATGGGCAATCGGGAGCTCCGTGCACTTTCCGAGGCCCGGGCAATGAGCTCGGCATAATAAATAATTAGGTACAAAAGGAATTCAACGAATCCGATGGTTTCCACACTCGCACACACGCTCCACACGACAACAGACTTACATCTATAATATCACTAGCTATACAAAGTACGGCAAGGCCGCGTGCACTGATCTGATTGTAGTTTGTAGGTAACGGGTTCATTCGAAGTGCGAGCCCTTGAGCTTCTTAACGGCGTTGGTGAGGTGTAGCATCTCTGTGTTGAGTTGCCAGATGAGTGTCTCTAGTTTGTCCACGGAGTCGAGGACCTCAACACGCTCAGTGTGAGGGTTGAAGCGAACCTCGAATGGTCGTGACATAGTTGACACCCAACGTCTACAAAAATTATACACATTAGACTCGATATTTTGAAATAAGCACTAACAAAGCAAATATAAAATATGTAATCCAAAGCTTTTATCTTTTGTGATAAGCTAATTACCTGAACTTGTCTTTGGCAACTTCAAAGCTCTCGGCAACGTAGTAGATTGGTTGGTATTCCTGATCCTGATAAGGCTGTACCGATGTGGAAGCAGGTTCAAAAGGCCTCAGTTCAGGTTTGTCGCTGAGAGCGTGAAGTAGTTCACCGATAGAAGACAGAAGAGCAGCACCGTATGCCTTCAGTTGTTCGTTTTCTTTGCACAGGCCAAATTCAACGGTGAACCAGTATACCTGAACAGATAACACAATTTGCATCATATTGTCTTATCAAAGAAGATATTACATCAAGTGTTCAGACTTTCCAAATGCTTGGGCCCAAAAATTAAAAAAATATCACTACTATTACAATTATATCAATTAGTATACAAACTTACAGTTGAGAGTTTTTCAATTTCAGCGTCGGAAGCGCCGAGAGATGCGAGTCCTATTTCTTGAGAGAATTGAGCGAAGCTAGGATCAGCCAATAGAGGAATATGTCCGAGAAGCTCATGAATACAATCACTGAAACATTTAAAATACCTGTTGAACCGTATCAGAACTTATTTGTTTATAGCTAGTTAGTATATCAAAGCGTTCATATGGAAATTAGTAGGTCAAACTAGTTGGTCCTCAACACTAACGGGCTCTCTATAACTAGATTGACGTTCAAAGTCAGGGTTGTTAACGGACGTAACGAACTTTAGCTAAAACCATTAATTCAAGTATTAATTCAAGTAGCCTTTCACGCTCATAACAACATCACGAATAGGGTGAAACTGAATTAAATGCGAGCTTTTAACAAAGTTACAATTCCATCACAGCATCAAGCCCAAGATGGAATTCAGAAAGCTTTTTAAAAGTAATACTGCCTTATTTTTTTCTGTAATTTTAATGTATTCTTGGTTGGAATCTATGAAATGGAGATGAGTAATCAAATAATTAGCCTTTTATTTACATATTTAAGTTTTTGTTACCATTATGTGCTTCTACCAAAACATAAATTTTTGAAGTAAATCAACAAAAAAATCTTCCAGTTTTACTTTACTTACTAAAAAACTGTTTTGTCGTATCGTTAAGACGTATCTTTAAGGTCATTGAACAAGTTTGATACTGTTCTATTTCCGCATCAAACACTACATTACAAGCTTTTAATGCATTATATTTGTCGATTTTTTTTTATTAAATACGGTTGCGTTTTTTGTAATAATGACAAATAAAGACAACTTACGGTTCGGGTGTGTGGAATGGCGAATTAGCGTGGCGCACGTATTGTGTGGATTGGAAGACTCGGAAAGCAAGTGATGCGAGGAAGTCACGAGCGGTGAGAAGACCAGCGGCTGGGCGTAAAGTGAATCCGGTATGCTTGCGAAGGAAGTTGCTCACATCCTCCAATTGTGGTATGCGATGAGGTACAAAGATATCAGCTTCTTGCAGCTTGCCGAATGCTGCTTTGTATTCCTTGCATGCATGTTTTGGCATCAGGTCAAGCACGGTGTTGAATACCCGTTGCCAGGTGGCGTTCTCAGATTCGGAGTAGGTGATGAATGGGATTGAGTCACCGTACTTGTAAGCGAATGCGATCTCGGCGATCTGCTTCCTACGCTCTCTATATTCTTTGTCGGCAAATCCTGGGTGATTCATGTCAAGTTCCGGCTCATATTTAGTCATGAGATGGTTGCAGTTGTCAAGATCAGAAGCGTGGCGTGGGAACCATGGAGTCTTGTTCGAGATGTTGTTCTCAGAGAGCAGATTAACGCCAACGAAAGATGCCGACTGACGGAGTGATCTTATAAGTTGCAGCAAGTTAACGCGAGACATGCTGACCTTTACAAGAGCATCGTATTGAGTGCCTGCAACTTGAGAGGGGCGAGTTTCGAGGTGTTCTACGCAACCCTTGTAGTTGTCGACTGTTTTCAGGATACGAGCGAGTGAACCCATGCCTTCGCGCATACGAAGAAGCAAAGCGGCTTGTTGGGTCGCCTGTTCAGCTTCTGGGCTCTCGCTTGCAGCGTTTTGTAGGATTATCTCCTCCTCAGTTAGAGTATAATCTAAAATAAAAACATAACATTCATAATCATTTCCTACTCTATATAAATTTAAATTTAAAATCTTCTTTAAATATAAGCTAAAATACAAACTTTCATCTCCTTTTGAGTCACCATCATCAGCATCTGTAGTAAAATTAAAAATAAAACTAAATAATAAAACCAAAATAAAAATAAAATAAAATAAAAGAAATAAAAGAAATGTTTCGATAAATAAAAATAAAATAAAATAATATATTACCAAGGTGACCATTTTTAATTTCATCGTGTTGAGTGGCATCATTGGTATTCTCGTTATCGCCTACATGAGCGGCGTCTTGGATGTAATCGGAGTCCAAGCCAGAGTCTAGTGTTTTAAAAAATTATAGAAAAATTAACTCAAAAAAAAAAACAAAACTCCAAAAATAAAATGGTAAAAATTCAATAAACCATCTACTGCTAATCTAAATTCTGCCTTACCATTGGCACGGGCACGAGCCTCTTCCAGCACACTCTGTTTAGTCTGTTTGACAACCAGTGTCTCGAAGCGGGCGTCATCTACCAGCGAGCGACGGCGGGATGGGTAGCCGTTCTGCAACAAAATAATTTAATTTTAATGGAGGCCTAATTTCAATAAAAATAACGAAAAAGCAAGAAGTGTATAAAGTAAGCGTTGATTTTTAAAGTGAAATGTCAATCAAGCAAGAAGGCTAACATGATTCGATAAAAATCTAATTAACAAATTATATACGCGATCTTGTCAACTGTTTTGAAATGAGACGACGAATGAAATCTAATAAGTGAAGGCTACTCAATTGTATTATACCTTTTTTTTCATTCAGTGAGGATAAAAGACGATTCTAAAAATAAGTCTTCTAAATCCTTATGAATATAAAGCTGTCATAAGATATTATATTTCATGTGGAAGCTGGAATTGCTTTTACGAAGTTCCTAAGCTTATTTCCTGAGGTCGGGCGTAAAGTGCTGCCATTACACCCCTCCCCCGCCGGATCTCAGATGGAGTCGCACAAAGGAATCTCACTTTCTGGACGGCTGCGTCACGATGGAACCAATTATATGCCGAGTGAACTTTTGAACAACCACGACTGACTTGAATGTTAAAAGCCTCTCAAAAGTATTTCTTTATAGTGAAGATATTACTGATATAAAGGGAGTAAGTCCAATTAAAAGTATAATATAAAGGGAGTTAATTTTTTTAACTATATATAAAATAACATATCTTTTATTTTTTTTTATATATAATCGGAAACGTTGCTCATCGTTTTAATAATAAGTACGATTATTTTATTTAAAAATAGTCAAGCAAAATGTTTAATTTCATGATGCTTTATTCATGTCAATAAAATAGCATGTAGTATTCAGATTTATTAACTATATTTTTATCATATATTCCGTTTTATTTTGCCCGTTAAAATACATTAAATTAATTTTTTTACTTTTAACATTTCGGTCGTTCGTACATTGCGCAACAAAACTGTAACACGTTTTTAATATATGTTATTTTTGTCAGACAATTATTGCATTATAAAGCTCAATGATTATATAATGTTGCATAATAATAAAGAGTTTTAAAATCTCAAAAACAAATTTTACGCAAAATTGGGGCGAATGAATCGTTAAATGAAAACCATTTCTCATGATGGCCTGGCGACATTAAGAGCGGCTTATGCGACCTGTAGAAACGCTCTCATGACAACATGCTAATTGTTGGATCGTTCAACCGTCCAACGTAAATTTATATTAAACCAAATTTAACTTTACTTGATGTTTATGCCATTTTATAATGCAATAAATGCATATAACTATGAATGAAGAGAGTAAATAATAATCAATTACTACTCGATAAAATTACGTATTCATTCAAATGTAATTACCTTCAGCGATTCACGTATTTCTTATCGTAGATTTAGAATTAATTCCAAGGATAGCCAGAGGAAAGATTACTTAAATTATTAACATTTTTCCTTTAACTCTATTATTGTTGTAATAGTTTTGGTCCGGCCTCGGTGTTAGTAGAGACACGATCGGTTTTCCTCTAACGGTATTTTCATAACATCGAATAAAATTTGAGTGATAAATTTTTGCGAGTTATGAAATAGATCGTAAATCCTCGCATGGAGGGCTATATATCTAAACATTATATGGCAATGACGTAATTTTGTATTAATCTAGCGTAATTGTCCAGATGTGATGGAGAGGTACGCGCGGGCGTTGAGACCTAGCATTTTCCACTAGAGTGACTGCGGATCTATGTGTGTCAAGGGTTACTAATCACACGCTTTTGTTACCTAGCCCCTGAAATGAGACAAGGTGAAAAGACTAACTTTGGTTGACGTGACTATTAAAAAAAAGTTATTCTGCACCGCCTCTTTACTACGCTACATGGCCAACTCCGTGTAATGTACAAAAAAAGTAACTTGAATAAATCAACAAAATTATACAATCTTACTTCGAAGGTGAAAGAATGCTCGTAAATAACATTATAAATATGTCTGTACAAGAACTTCTATTGTTCATAATACACAAATATTGTGCCAAAAACGAAACTAGAATGCAAATGTCTAAGCATCGATCTGTAATTCCATACCAACATTATAGTGTCCTTACTGTTAGAAAATCTAGGTTACAATGATTGTCATTAATTCTTTTGTGATTTATCGCTTTTGAGAGTTGAAATATCTATTCGCGTTCCGATTTATTTAATTGCGCTTTAATTAAAATACGTAATTGTTTTATATTGAACGTAAAGATCTATAAAGATTACGTATAGATTGAAACGAATAAAATTCGGTAGTAATATGTTTAGGTCGGAAGTAATAATTATGCTATTAAAAAACATTTATGTACAAGTGACGTAAATTAAATAATTTTCGTGATGCGGATGTATTCGGTTTTAAAAATTATCGTCAACGATTGCGGAAATATACTTGTGTCAAAGGTACGACAAACTGGAGCGGGCAGGGATCAGAATCCGGTTGTATAGCCTTGGTCACCGAGTGGCCACTTCACCGCTCCAATCTACCGTCTAATTAAGATGACCTGCCACCCTCTCTATAATAGCCGTAATTCTAACTATACGTTTAAATGAAAACGACTCTTTCCCGTTGTTTTTTAAATATATATATTTTTCGAAATCTTTCCACTATAAATAAAACAGGAAAATACTATTTATATTTAATTCAATATGTCCAAGTTTGACTGCGAGACTTTTAAGCATAAACACATTATCAGTAACACGGATATTAATCTTATCGTTAATGTATTTACCCTTAATCTAATGGGAATATATTTATGGGATTTTGGTAAACCATTGTCGCAAATTAACCATAATATCACGGACAAGCATGATTGCAGAACTAGCTAACATCTTAGGATTTTTTATGTTAATTTGACCGCGACGAATGACCTCGTTTGGTCAAGGGTATATTGCAGCCTCGAATTAGTTTTAAACATCGAGCGATTTGCGTGTTCATAAATTAATTGAGAACGTGTTATAAGAAGAGAATCTTTGAACTGTTTTTGAGCTATTGTCTTTTTACATGCCCCCAACAATATAAATTTTAGCAGTATTCTCGTACAGTGTCGGTGAGCGTCGCGCCACGCATGCCGACCTTCGATGGTCAAGGAAATATAAACATTCAGCGACTAATTCTAAAATGTACGTTAACAAATGAGTAATGTTTACGTCAGACCGGGGTTTCGCACAGCAGATTATACTATACCTGTTATCAACAATAAATTAAATCGCAACGCCGGTTCATTAATTCAAGAGTAGGTACTATTGTGTGGGGTTTTTATTTTGGCAATATATTTGAAAGTGAATTTTAAAATTGCTTTAATCTATATAAAACAGCGAAGGTCAAAGTCATTGATTTGTTTTGGTTTAATTAATATGAATTCTTTTTTTACATGTGATATATTGAAACAACTGATTACTGAAATTCGCAACAACATTTCGCATAAGCTTGGGTTTTTACAAAGAGACTATTATGATCATTATTGTTTGATATTCTGTGTCGAGATGAGGTAACTAGTTATCATCTTGAATATTGACAATAGTGATTAAACTTAAAGATAATAAAGAATATAATTGCATGCGGGATAATCGTTTAATTAATTGTACAAAATGGTTTTTTTGTGTAACGGATTCAGTAAAATATCAATGATTGTCTGAGCAATTTGCGTCTTGTCATGTAATTGTTATTTTTTAGTACCTAACATTTTATATAAACGAAGAATATTATGCGACCGTTACATAATAATTAATCAGATATAACGTGGGAAAGCTTTATGTAAAGAATAATTAAGGAGGCAGACCTTGTCAGAATGGAGATCAAAATGACACAAGTGTCTTTTAAATTTTTAATTGTGCGTCGCGTTTCGTAAGAAATTCATTCTTATTCACTTCTTGAGTCATCTTCGCGCTTTCACACGATTTCTTTGTCATTCTACTTAATAATGTCATGATTTTTTTTTGTTATTAAGTACGAAGCGGCTGTATTATATTAAAAACGAGTTAGGGTAGGTCGAACGACTGAACTGCGTTTGTTTTTATTGTATATTACAAGGTCGATGTCATTTATTGTATTACCATGTAATAAATATAACAAACAGCCCTCGATTTTATAAGAAAAACCAGTTTTATTTCTTCAAGATTTTAGCTAGTGTTAATAGTACAATGCCCTTTTTAAGATGTTCCATAATGCTATTATGGATGTAATCAAACTTGACCCCATTTATAATCTTAAAGTCGTTGCGCTTACTTTATTTTGTTTACATTTCAAAAAGTATTTAATATCCAATTTGCGACTCTAATCATTTGTGAAATATTTTAAGAATCACGCATACACACACGAAGGTGTTTTAGAGGTGTTAACGACAATTTTATTGTTAGTTTTAAACATTACTCGCGTAAGTACGTGAATATAAATACACGCACTTCTAATTTACGGTTAAAATGTATGTCTGTTCATTGTAATGCAACCTACTTTATAAACAATCAGATAAAGAAATTGATGAATGAACAAACAAAAGATGATTAAAATCAAGCTAAATAAATTAAGCAATAAATGTTAAAAGTGTGTTAATTTAAAGGATATAAAAGAATTAGCAAGCATTCTACTAGATATTTTCTTTTCTGTGTTCACCAAGCCTTATTTAGAGGTATATGTCGAAAATGGATAATTTATGAAACTTATCCAACGTGAGATAGTTTCGTTTAAAAAACTTTGGGATATGGTAGCAACGAGAAGCAATTTGGAAATGGATCCTCACCTCAATGCTGTAGGATTTCTTGATGGCGAACATTTCGCGGTTCTTCTGGGCTGCTGCTACGGCCATTGCTTCACGACACACCACTTGGTAAAAGAGAGCCTGAACGGTAGTTCACTGCGCGCTTAGCTAGCGTATACGTCTGCGAGAGCCTTATGTCTCGACCACGGGCTGGAGCCTGTCTGTCTACGACTTGAGCTGTCGTATTACGATGGCTAACTAAACTTTGGATTGCAAACAGACCAATGCATGATGACCGTTCGCAAGAACAGTTTAAATAGTGTTAGTCGCGCCTCCCACCCCGCTTACCTTTCGTGCGCATGCGTCACGGCCCGCGCCCCGCGCTCTCGCCTTCAAGTCCAAAGGCGACAACGCACCACCATCACGCTACCACCGGTTCACCACCGCCCTACGAAATCTCCGAAATCCACTTAACACTTATTTAAAAATTTTTATAAATAAAAAAATTCTGGAAAAAATTTTAATCTATTATTATTCTTCTTCTTCTATTCTCTAGAGACAAATATATTTTTTACAAAATTAAAAATAATATATGTTAAGGTATTTCATATTATTTTAGTTCAAATGACGGACAAATTTTTAAGATAATATTTTTGCAGTTTCTTACTAAAATTAGTTTCTTACGAAAATCTAAATCCGGGTGTTTTCTTGAGACAGTTATTAAACCGGGTCGTATATTACGCGGAAGTTAGTATAATTCAGTTCATCGTAACTCGGAACAGGATATATCAAAGTGCGTATTTCAATGACTTTATTACTAGCACAATAATATACCAGTGTAAACTTTTTATAATGCTAAATAAATCATGTACCTTTTCTGTACTAACAGACCTTATGTCTACAGATAAAGATCGATAAACGTTTCAGTACCATAATCTTGCAAAATCTTTTTTAAATAATTAATGATGGATTTTACTGGTTTTTGAATTTGAAGATTCTAAAAAGATAGTGTATGTAGTAAATATTAATAGCATCATTTTTTAAAATAAGTTTATTAATTACGAATTCATTCATCATTTCTCATACATTAATACTAGTAAGTAATATAATAAATCGACCACAATCATGAATAAACGCCGTTTAAGTAATAAACGCAACCGCAACTAGGAAACTTTTGATATCTTATTATATTAGTAAACAACATAAACTAATATTTTGACGAAATCGAAAAACGTCACTCGGGGCTTACCGTGGTCCGAACGCGAAGACTAATATATGAAATGCCATGATCAAAACTTGTAACACGGCTTACGTCAAACCAATTTGAATTGAATTATGTGCTCTGACGTATAAGCCGTTCCAATTTTAAATTTGATATTTTTCATAATAAATTCCATCTTATATATCTCTTAAGTGTCGAAACTGAATCTTTTACGTCAATTTTATCAAAAACTTACGTTTATTTTTAAGATGGATAAATCATGTTTCCAATAAAAAGTAAACAAATTTATTTGGCCCAAGTGCAATTTATTATACTAAAAATACCAGTAAATTGTCTAACAGATAACAACTAATATTTAATATTCCATTATGTTGCAATTAATTTGAATAAGATATCACTATAATTACTTAAAGCAGATTTTAGATATAGGAAAGAGACCTACAACGCTGAAAGTTGATGAGATATAAAAATATCATAACTTAAAATCATATTATAAAGTTCAACCGGGTCCAGGTATTTGTTTCTGTTATTACTAAAAATACATTGCAGTAGTGAACATGGAATAAAGACGGAATTAAATAAAAACAAACAGACGTAAACCGGCTTGCAAAGTGGAAATAGCTAACAATTATCTTAAAAGTAAATGTCCGGGGAATACCAGTATAGAAGTGAAGCGCTTGCGCTGGGAAACACAGACGTTTATGTGACAAGTGACTCATTGACCACAGTCCATGATTTTTTTCCTATAATAAGGAAACTTATCATCATCACATAGGTATATGTACATATTAATATTAAGTCTGCTCTGTCTTTCTCTCTGTCTGTCTATAGACACTGGTCTCTTAGTTTATACGAGATTTTTTTTACAGTTAAATTATTTTTTTAATTAATCTTAAGTCTAACCTCAAAAGCTTAATGTTTGCCGATTTGGAATATTATTATTGATCTGAAAACCAATTTTTAAACAAAATATACCATATTTTCACTAATATCATGATGAGAGCTTTACATGAAATATCAAATCAACATGCTAATCTTATTCAACCGCGGTCGACCTTTAGTTTCGTTGATAAGTATGTAACATTTATTAGTTATCTTTGCTATATTAAAAAAAATGATAATGATTGTTGCTAAGGATAAATATTTTTCGATGAAGCTTGAATGAATTTCACTATAATGCTTCCTGTCATGGCACTAACTGATGGTAAGTTAGCACTCGATCTTCGACCTCGATACTAAAAATGTGTCTAGAAATTTAGAGAATTCATAGACGAGTTATTTGTTTCTGATAGAAACACGAGTTACTGATCTGCATCTTAAAACCAGTTATGATAAACAATTGAGTCTTCGTAATCGAAAAAATATAAAAACATTAAAAACGAACTGGTTATAAAATAAAACCCCTGAGCAATAAAAACCCTTTTTCATGTACTTATGATTTAAGCATATTTTTCATATTCGAGATTGTGCAACTGTATGTTAAAGGATACTAATGCCACTTAATACGTACTTAAATCGAGGTTTATCAAAAAATATTTTAAATTAAAATTAACGCAATTATTCTAAAGCTAACTTCCCTATCTAGCATTTAAAAAACCTATTAGAATTAAAATCATATTAAATAAGTATAAATATATACATATATCACTTATTATATTGTACGTATCTCTATATAAAGTTGTTTGTCTCGTTCCGTTTGAAGGCTTATATTTCAAGCTAAGTACGGCTGATGACCTGGTAAAGGTCGCGGGAGTCGGGATGTGAGTGGCAACTACGGCGCTGGTCTGATGTTTCAGAATTCTTTGTTCCGTGTGGATATAGATCATCCAGAGAGATTTTGTTATACATTTCTATTAGGAGTAACAGTTTTAATAGGAACATCGTCTCTTAAGCATAGAAAAATTAGCAAATATTCCATGGAAACGGAGCCACGGTAAGTGCTAGTCCTATATATAACTGACAGAAATCTTCCTGAAGAAAAAAATTGTGGCTTTGCGGAAAAAATAACAGGAAAATACATTTCAAATATTACATTTTCCCTTACATAAAAGTTCAATTAAATACGATCACTGTTTGAACCTGTTATCATCAAAGGCACTAAAACGACATGCTTAATGGCGCGTGCCGAATATTCATTTTAAAAATTGACCTTTACTTAAATTTAATAGATACATAATTTATTTAAATAAAATTCAGTACAGATAGAAATTATAATTTATATACTTATTTTATTTTGTCATCTAAAATAATAATATGAAACACAAGTGCTGTAGATAAGATCAAAACAGAACAGGCTGAAATTTACTTTATTAAAAAAATTAGCAGTCAAGTGCGTTGTGGACCACGCACAGTTGAAACTCAATGGTTCCGCAGCTTGGTTTTGAAGAATCTTAAGGGCTTTAAAAATAATAACGAATTAAAATCGACTGCAAAAAAAGTTGGTAATTTCATAGTAATTATTAAAAGTTATATGAAAAACACAACTTATATATCTCTTAAATTTGTGGACCTATCTTCTTTAAACCAAATGTGGTTGAAATTTTATTTGATGTCCTATAAGCTCAAATTTTTTCAGAATTTTAAATCCCATAGTTCAAAAGTTAGAGGGGGGGGGGAACACCATTTTTACGACTTTAGGAGCTAATATCTCAACAACTACTGACTAAATGAAAAAGTCAAAATCAAACCTCCTTATCATTATGAAAGGCCTATCCAAAGATATCTCACTCGTTGACATACGTTGATTTTTTTTTCAACACTCAGTTACATGTATGGACTGCTACCCTTAATTCTTATATATTTTAAGATTTCATTACAGAATCGTAGTGCGGTTCATAGAATACACCTATTTAGTAAATTTCGTATAGATAGAGCCAATGGTTTCCGAGTAAAATGACTGAGACATACGGACGGACGGACAGACGGACACACGGGCGGACGAACAGACGGGCATGACGAAACTATAAGGGTTCCATTTTTACCATTTGGCTACGGAACCCTAAAAAGTAGAAAAATACCAACTTAAAAAAATTTTCAACAGAAGTCAGTGCCTTGTTTCCGGTTTTCTACTTAGCATCAACCTCTTTTACAATTTTTAAATTTTTTTGATTTTAAGGGAGGATTTACTGCTGGAATGATCCAGATGAGAGGCCTGAGATAATGAGAACCTCAAAGTATTAGGTTAAGTCTAATTCCATCCCTACATCCAGATTAAGATTTTTTTCCTTTGATTTATATTTTAGGTCGTTAAAATTGGTATTTGCTTAAATATTTTAAAATACCAGAATACTTCATTTGTCCTCTAAGCGTTTTTTTTTAAACTGTTTGTTAATTATCGGTCGAGTTGTCTAATTCTTCCGTTATATTATCATGTCCTCCATTTATATAATATATTTATAGTTTGTTAAGAAATTATTTTCAACAGCTTAATATTAATGTAAAGCCTCACATGGTCTGGCCGTGGTTCAATCAATCAAACAATCATATTTACAAAATAAATAGATTGAATGAATTTACTTATTAAATTTAATTCAATATGTCATGTTGTTAAAATTGCTCCATTATTATTATTACAGAAGTATCAAAATTTAATAGTATTATATAATCTAAAATCTTACCCAATTCTTTTGACTTTTGAACTTTAAAATTAATATTAAATGACTAACTTATTTATTTATATTCATTTATGTTATTGATAAGGATAGTTCAACGCCTCTCTCGCTATCTTCTAACAAAGAAAGATATAAACGCCAGACTATTTAAGTCGATTCTGAGAACGACGGCCATCTTCGTAGGTGAAAACCATGTTGTGTGCTTGTCTGTGCTCTGTATGGGGCGTTGTCTTAGATTCACTTATCTTCTGTGTCTTGTGGGACGCGCTTAGGACCCCTGACTTTATTCGGTATAATAACTCAGTCTGTCTATTTAGGTGATTCGGATGGGAGCATTTTCAATCAGTTTGTATTATTGCTGGCACTACTGACCTTGACACCGTCCTTCTGCTGTCCTTGTTAGTATAAAATAAGTGCCAGCACTTGCATGAACAAGCTGATTAGAGTAAACATAAGAATAATGAAAAAAAAAGGTACTAAATTACACAATGATTATCAGGTACCTTAAATATGATTATATATATACCTTAGGATTATTATGTAACCATAATTGTATTTTCTTCTTTGGCCAATTTAACTAAACAAACTTCATATTAACTTGGAACTCCTGGTGATTTACTGGTCTCGTGTTGTAAGATTATAAATTATAATATAAAAAATGTATTTTATCAAGGTTCTTTTTCTCAAAAACATATATTTGGGAAATGTGTCTCTTTTAGATTATAGAAAAGCAGCGTATTAAGGTGTTTGACGATGTGATAACGAAGTGCCACAGATCGCGCGTTCGATTCCCGCTCAGAGCTGATGTTTGTATAAAATATACAGGCATGTTTTACGGTCTCTGTTTCTCCTTATCATTGTGTATGTTTCCGGAACCCCGATACGAGATATAACTATCCTAATGGGGGCCGTTGAGAGTGTAGCGTTATTGTTATATTGGAAAGTTTTACCAATAGCCAATAGCTTATTCGAACTGAAATAAATATTAATTATATTTTTACCTTTTCGTTTTACCAGTATTATTAATTTTAAATTATAGAAAATATAAAATATTTTCTTAAGGGTTTATTTCATTGAGTTTCACTATTGTATCGATTATACTATTCTAATGGTCTTTATGAATAAACTGCATTAGATAATAAATGTAATACATATAAATTACTTACTTTTATTGAATTTATTAAAGTTGAATGAGAATGAAAAAAAAAATGAAACCGATTTTTAATAATTTATACACTATTATAAAATAGTAACGGAAATACATGCTAATGAACCAATTTTTTTGATTCTGCCACGGAAAACTGCCACGTTTCTGAACCTATAGCCAAAAAATACATGCGAAATTCGAATTCCAATAACATATATAATTTAACTTTTTTAAATAATATATTTTGTCCTTCTAAAGCCTTTTATTGTTCCGTATATTATTTCAATTGAAACGGAAACTACTTTAAAACCACCTTTGTATGGACCGTAGGTACGGTTTGTAAATTTATGTTATTCTATTGTAGTATTTGTGCGTTTCCCAAAACCCCATCACAGCATAAAACTTCCCTTATGTTGATGATATACCATACTCGTATATGTATATATGCATGCCATATTAAATTTTATTGTTTAAAGAAAAATACAATTAGTTTTAAAAGTTCATCTTTAAATTTGATCTCTGGGGTTTGTTCGTATCCAAAAACGATAATAAAATCGGAACGGTTTTAACGTGAATCTTTCGAGACCTTTCAACATACAACAATACGTTTTTTTACATTATAAATTCAATCAGTGAACGTAAAAATGACCTCCATTAACACTCATTGTTTACAATAAAGGTTATTATAAATACATTATATTAAAAGAATTTTTTTTCTAAAGATTATTCATGTAAGTGGCTGGTGTTCGGAACAGAAGACGAAGTACGCACATAAAAGCACGTACAATACTTGTATACAATCTGCACTCTATCACTCCTGGTATTGCAAGCTTTTCAGACTTTTCAGGTTTGATGTGCGATTTTTTGCCACACATACAAGAAAACCATCATATAAATTAAATTAAAATTTATTCTTGTTTTTAGAGCATGGTCAGTGACGTGGACCTGGAGAGGTTTATATCAGTACCCAGACATGATGATGATAACTTAAAAGATTATATATGTATCTCATATTTTTTCGAAGATATGCATCACTTCAATAATTTTAGTAAACGCTTGTACGGTTTTAACTCTTTTTATTTTTTTATTTTACTAAGTTGGCAAGCAAGCATACGGTCCACCTAAGCGGTTGCCGTAGTCTATGACCGCCACTCACGCGTTACCAACCTCGAGATATTGGTTCTAAAATCTCTTTTGACCACTAATTTCATCAGCCTACAGTCCTTCAAATCGTGCTGTGTTATAGACGTTACGACGCCATATGTTCACACACTTTGCTACTATTTTTTTTTGTGGATCTATTATGCATTAGTATTATTTTTATTTTATTCTTGTTTTGTGATATAGAACTCGGTCGTAGTGGATGCCAGTTTTGGCATCTACTGACCTAATTTAGTCAGGAGATTAACAGACAACATCTATTTCGCTTTACTTTTCTGTCTGATTTAAACGAATTTTCAACTCTTTAAAAGGTCCGTTAAGCAGCAGGTGATTAACTGGACATACGTATTTTCAACAGTATCAATAAAGTTTCACCAAAAATTTAATTTGAAATTGAGTATATTATGATTATTTTGTGCCGACGATTAGAGCTGTAAGCTGCCTGCAAGTTGATGTCCCGTTTTATATTATCAAAGATAAGATAAACAGATCAAAAGTTAGTAACAATAAAATAATTTTACGCGATTCTAACAGTATTATTTCCGTCATATAAAGTTGATTTGTATTAAAATTATGATTTAGGAAGTATTGTAATTAAGTTTAAACTGGTTAAGGTTGTTACGAGTCAAGGTTATAATTTTTTGCTAACACACATTGAGACAAACGTATTAAGTAAATTGCGATATAATATACGTCGGATTCAGTGCAGCTATGTCCGCATTTATTTTCTCATTTTCTATTTCTGTATAATCAATATATTTAAAAAAAAAACATAATATCATAATATTTAATTAATAATCTGGTATGTATGCCGAAGAAATGAGGAATAGAAATATGATTTTGTGTGCGATCATATTTTTTTTGGAAAATTAAATTTATCACAATAACACTTTAAGGCATACACATCTTTAAATCACCCCTAAGACGTAATTAATTTTGAGTCAACCCGAGGGATCTTTTACCTTCACAGTCGAGTTACAGTATTCGCTCCCACAAATGGTGATGCTGATAAGGCCAGCAGGGCCAAATCAAAGCAAATTCCGAAAAAGAAGAATAGCTTAGTTGCTATATTTTATATAATTAAAAATTTCGTAAGCTTAGGGGCTTATACAAGTGGCAATCGCTCCGTGTCCGATTCAATTTCGAAAATCAATTACGCTTGGGTCGAAAACGATAGGTCACGTGGTATTTCGAAAGCATATGTCAATTCCATACATGTCGGAATTATCCAATTTCGTTATCGAAAACTAAATTTAACATTGTCTAGGCCTCCATATTCTAGTTAATTAGCGTTATAATTTTAATTTCTTATTAAAATTTAATGTCACGACCATTCTAAAAGTGTATTGACCTAAGAATTTTAGTTTTGCGTCCTCCAGAGAAGTTTATTAAATAATTTGATAATTAAAACATAATTTGTATTGTATTTAAATTTTCTTGTTTTTTACTCATTAGTATTATTTTTAGACTCGTATTATTTTGGAGGCTAACAAAAAATCATAACAAGACCTTTAAGCCTTTAGGATATAAGAACACTCTTATCGTTCCATACGATAGTAAATAAACATAATAAGAGTTACACACTAATAAGAGTAATACCCCGTGTTGCGGGGCCGGAAACTCAGACAAGGATAAGCACAAACACAGCCAGAAGGCTGCGCCAGCCTTTATGGTTTTTATTTTTTAATTTTTTAATTTACAAATTGGCAAGCAAGCATACGGCCCACCTGAAGGCAAGCGGTTTCCGTAGCCTATGAGCGCGCGCATCACCTCGTGATATTGGTTCTTAAACTCCTTTGTCCAGTGATTTCACAAGCCTTCAGTGCCCTTTAAACCGGAACACAGTAATGCTTAAGCACTTCTATTTGGCACTTCATTTCGGTAGAATATTTGACATTGCGGTGATACCTACCTAGCCCGCCTCTTGCAACAAAGGACCTATCACCAATGAATGGTAAATACAAACCTTCCCCGAGCGGGAATCAAACCCGCGACAAGACGGAGAGTCCTTAAAACAATATATATGGTACAAAATTAAAGCTAAGCTAAATAAATGTTAATTGTTTTAAATCAATATCGGCTATTAATTGACACTTGACGATGTAATTATTTCAATTAATAATAATAATTTGAAACATAATCTTAATGCTTAATAAGTTAATATACATATTATGATAACTAAATAATTTACTATTATTTTTTATCTATCTATATAAATAAAAATGAGTCGTCGAAATATATGTGTACAAGCACAACTTCAGTACGACTGCGCCAAATTGTATGATTTTTTTTTGGTCAGTTTGTCAGGTCAGAAGAATTTTTGTGCAGGATTAACGTGATCGAAATTCCCACAGTAATGGGATCGGGAAGTTTTAATGGAAAAAAATTGTATTACCTAATAATTGTAGGCAGGCAGGTAGTTTAAGGAAGGGAACGGGATCAACGGGATCGTGAACTTAGTAAGGAAAAATTTGTATTCCATATAGTTTGCAAACATTTGTATGCACGTAAAGAGTAGTAGTAGGAGACTCAAGAACGGGATTAAAACTCCCACGGGAATGGGAGCAACGGGATCGTGATGCTCGTACGATAAAATTTGTATTTCTAAAATTTTGTATGCAGGTAGCTAGTATTAAGGTAGGAGATCTAAGAACGGGATTAAGACCTCTATGGTAAGTGGATCAAGTCGGACGAAGTCGAAGCAGCCTGCTAGTTAAATACTAATTAATCAAAATTAGACAAATCGGTCCAATCGTTCTCGATTTTTAATAAGGCTAACGAGGTGCAATTCATTTATTTATATAATTATATTATATATTATAATATATTAATAATAATATGTATATAAAGCCTATCTTCATAAATTTTTTAAATTTTACTATTTTTATAGTTTTTAAAAGTTTAGTTTCTTAGTCTAGCTCTTCGTCTCACCCTAATTTTAATTTTGTAACCAAAATTAGTTATATCGATTTATTGACCTAGTTACGAAAAGTATTATTTAATTCAAATTGTAGTTCGCTTTTACAAACTATAATTCTATTGCAACCTTTTTCGCCATATATAAAAAGTCCTAACATAATCAGTAAGATAATTAATATTATTTGTACTTAGCGTGTAAGTCTTTTATAGAATTAAAGGATATATAAAACCTGGACAGATTAAGAGTTATAATCTTGTAAAATAATAATTATATAAACAAACAAATTAAAATATTGAATACAATTTATATGTATATTCAGATCGATCAGATAGTGTAATTATCAATTATTTATATAAAATTGTAATAAATTAATTGCATTTCCTTGTTTATTCTAATAATTTTACATATAACGGATTCATTAATTTATTATAGCTTAAAAAACGTTAGAGTTTTTTTTCTTATGTCTGCAACAAATAATATTATAATATACCATAGTGACATCGTTGCATGCTATAGAAATTTCCCAAAATTTATCATAATAATTATATAAATTTCTCTAGTGAACTTTAATTTTTGAAATAGGCAATCTTTTTTTTTTTATTTGGATGGCAGGGCAGACTCTACTATACCTGATGGTAAGTAGAAATAAAGTCGAAACACGAAGACGGCTAACAGAGTTTCGGAATTTGATATAATTTCGTTATTCTATTGATATTCTAGAACCAAAACAAATGAAGTAAAGTGAACTTTTTGAATAATTTTAAAACTAGATCTAGCAAAGAAGAATTTAATTAGAAAAATATGATTAAGAAAACTGATGGTTAGTAACAAATTTAATGAATTATTGATTAGTACTTGATTCATAATATTACAGATTTTCCTACGAACCGATCAACGCTATCATGGCGTTATTATCATCTTTACGTAAAGAAAGTCGGAGGCAAAAGAAGTTCATGGTCACAAGTAGTAACGATATCAGTGACTATCAATCGATTGACAGTGAATTAATATTTATGTATAATGCCAATGGCCTTGTATCAGCCTAAATTAAATTGTTCGAAGTATAAAATGAAATAACTAGGAAAGTTAACATTTTAAGCTTGAATAAAAGTAATCTCGCTAAACGAATTTTAAGGGTATACGTTCCATTATAATTTAGTCAGGATTCGTTGACGGGATCTTGAAGAAATCGATTAAACTCTTCTTACTCATATATTATAGTCTTGTCCATTTATCAGAAAAAGCAACATTCGATGATGTAGTGACTTGTGGATTGTAGAAACTTAGGTTTTCGGGAGTTGCGATACTATTATATACTTTAATATGGTTGCCCGGCTATAATTCGTAGATTTAAATAAAACTTCGGTTTTAGACGATATTTAATTTTAGCGTATCAGTTTTGAAGTCGTTATTTTTTATGATTATAATAACAAAACAATTGCATCGTGATATATATTTTTTTACAAATTACAAAGTATGCATGAAGTGTATAATTAAAATGATTGATGCTCGTTAAATTTTTAAACTCTGTTAACGCTACGATATTATCATAAAAATGCTGCTAATTTTCAAAACTAAACAATAAAAAAAATAAACAAAACCACTAACTTAGATAAAACTCGTCTATAATTATTTATTTAAACGCGGTAAACTCGCGAAGGTCAATTAACTGCAGCGTAATTATTAATTATTCATAACCAACAGAAATATGCATCACATAAAAGATATTATCATTCTTTGTGCAAAGATTTTTCAATGTTGTTGCGTGTACTTTGTCTTTATAAGAGATAATCGATAAAGGTTATATTATATTATGTCCCTATCAATAATCAATATAATTATAATATCAAAATGTAATGAATTTACAGGGCGTAAGGACTTGAACCTGAAGACCTGAACTCTATATTCCTTTCAACAACTTCAAAGGTTAGGTTAGGTGAGCTTAGATTATTTTTGGAACCCCCTAGCCGCAGAGGTAAAACTCTGCGGTACCCTGGGCTTTCCGAGGGGGCTCAGCAGCCGAGAGTTGATTGTGCAGGTGGCACCTTCGACTGCCCGGTGAAGCTAACAGGGCCAGACGGTTGGGCGTGGGGCGTTTTACGTCAGACCGCGCTCAGGATGGTGGTGTCGTATGGGTCGCTCCGGTACTTTTCTGATTATCAGAATGGACTGCGAGCGGCTCCTGCGACACCGGTGGTGTTTTCAACCGGGGCTTTCAGCCCCGGTCAGGCGGTAGAGGAAGAAAACCTCTTTAAAAAATAACAACGGTCGGTGGTAGAGGAAACAACCTCATTAAAAGTTAGTCTCGGTGGGGGGAGCCCTAGGACCCAGGGCTTCCTTGGTTGGGTTTGCCGGGGCCTTCTGGTCCCGGTCAGTGGAGCGTGAAAGCGCCGTGGTGTATTGTATTTATGTATTATATGTATTAGTATGTATATATGGCGGCAGTAAGGTGCCGCCCTGGTGGGCCCTCGGGGCAAGCGGGTACCCTGGGCGCCTACCAGGAACTCTTATTGTGATTTAAATGACAACCTAAACTGAGCTACATCGCTATTTCGTACCATGACATATAATATATTTGTACTTCATGCTCATATAAAATCTAAATCATCATACTACCTGAATTGAGTTGTATTGATTAGGTCACACTTACACAATATGTCACTAAGAATTAAAGTCGTGTACGACAAACATTGTTTATTTAATAAGAATTTGTTATCAATTACGTATGTACATAGTTTAAAAGGCCATCGTTTTACCCAATTTTAATAAATACACTTTTTACCTCAACGATTACGAAATAGCTTCCCGTTTTCCCGCAATTTATATTTTGATATTTACTAAACTCAATCAATAATTTCATATCAAATTTTAGTTGTAGTAATTTAAAGAACAGCCTCCCTCTTTTTATTAAATAAATAAATAAACACTGCACACTCAACGGCCCCCATTAGGATAGTCATATCTTGTGTCGGGGGTTCGAAAACACATACAAAGACAAGGACAAATACACCCAGTCCGGAAAATATGCTTGCATGGTTAATACAAACATAATAATAAGTATTTTGTCTATAAAGTCATAACTATTAGAATTATAAACACTAAATCGATGTTTGTCAATCGCGATGAACGCGATTACGAAGGCATTCATATACACCACTATGTTGTTACTCTGTGACTTTTATTCTGAACCACTACGACATGTAAGCATTAAGGAAAAAAAGATTCTACGGTTCTACTGGCGCCATGATTTCAAATATATATATATATATATATGGAATTCCTCAAGGCAGCATCTTGGGCCCTAGCCTCTTTTTAATTTATTTAAATGATCTTTATGACATTAGTAACCACGGTAAAATTATCTCTTATACCGATGATACAGCACTTTTGTTCTCGGCTAGTTCATGGCAGGAGACTTATGAATTTGCTCAGATTGGCTTTGATAAGGTAAGATACTGATTAAAGAGGAATATTTTATCACTAAATGTAGATAAAACTCAATATTTAACTTACTTAATCCCGTATTGTGAGTTTTTAACCTCTAATTACCACATTATAAGATGTTGTTGTTGATCATGTTCACAAAGATGTCACCCATCGTCTGTGCTCTTGTCTTCCGTTAAGTAAAACCTCATCTCTCAAGTATCTCAGCGTTATTATTGATAGTCATTTTACTTTTAGGGAACATATAAACTTAGTTGCCTCCAGACTCAGAAAATTATTTTTTTGTTTTTAGGGAATTACGACATATCGCTGATTATAAGTTAATTAAACAAATGTATTTTGCACTTGCTCAGTCATTATTCGAATATTGCATAACTATTTGGGGCGGGGCACCGAAATCTATCTTGAAACCATTAGAAACGGCAAAAAGAGGAATTCTTAAAGTGATCACTTTTAGACCAATTCTTTTTCCTACCAAAACCCTAAATAAATCTTGTGATGAATCAGTTACACAACTCTATATTTGGATACGATTTTAAAACAACATTTTCTAGCTTATTATGAACAAGATCGTGTAAGCTCAAAACGACGAATAGGCCACATTTTTATGCTACATTCAAACACGCTCATGCAAAGAAATTTATCTGTTACTTAGGTCCCTTATTGTAAAATAAACTTAATAGATCATTAAACTTATATCCAATTAATAAGATTAAATGTAAAAGAAGAGTTACAACATTGAAATCACTGAATTATGATGAAACAGAATTATTATTGCAGAATTAAAAGTGGATATCATTCTGTTCAATATATCATTCCCGGTATATTTTGTACTACTATGGAGATTTAATTGTTTATTATTATTACTACGCACACACACACACACACTCACATACACACACAAACACACATACTACTACATCAAAACAGAAATAAGAATATATTGTTTTTGTTTAAATAATATTTAGTAAAAAACTTGTAACCATTTTATTTGTAATTATCTTATAACTTATTTAACTTTTTAATTGTTTTAACAATTTTCTATACATTTTACATTTAAAACCAATATAACAAAATGTTAAATTACCTACTCAAGTTATTTTGTTTAGTACTTTTAAAATATCCAAGCTTTGTAATGTTTTAGTTCCTTTTTTTTCTTTTTCTGATATTCTATATTGTTAGGTTTTAAGTTTTAGCTAAGTTATCATACGACAGTCTTAATTTGCACGCTGTAACTACCTGTAAGTGGAATTATGTGTATGGTATAGTACTCTAAGGCATGATTTTATTAAATTATAATCACATGTAATTCTGTTGGTGGTTCTATTCAAATAAATAAATAAATACATTTTTGTACCACTTTATTCGCTAAGCTATGATCATGTTAAATAATTAAATGTGAAGAGCTCTGTTGGTTTGAAATACAGATTTTCTTAATCTAGTTCAGACACAGATGATCGTAATTTTCCTGTTATTGTAGCTATGCATGCCTTAAATGTATATTTTTGTGTTTTTTACTGCTGAATAAATATTATTATTATTATTATTATTATTCTTTTTATTTTTAATTATCTCAGCTCATGAGCTGGTTTTAACTGCATTTACAGGCATCAGCCAAGTAAACACAGCGTGTGGTGTCATTAGGTTGGATTTGCGGTATGTGGTGTTGTTATTGGGTTTTCTTCTATTTGCATACACTTCCTAACGATTCTACATGTGTTTAGAATGAAAGCTTTCTGAAGAGTTATGTATAGAGATTCTTTTATTATTATTATTATTATTATTTTATATATCTCGACGAAATACGAAGAAAAGTAAGAATACAATTTTTCGATATCTCACTTAGTTTTCGTGATATTACACTCACTTGAATGACAATGGAGACTAATTAAAGAGATAGTTGGGTAATTAATGGTGTGGGGAAGTACTTAAAAGGACGTAGGAGGTGGGATTTTGGGACTCTAACGGTGTGTTTCCACAATTTCACATCTCGTTTATAATCTGTGAAATGATACTACACAATCAACATTATTGAAATCAGCAAGGTTCTGCTACCGTAAATAACTAAATAACTTACAATTCTATGTAGGGAAATTATTTGAATCTATAATCTTACCAGTTCACCCGCAAAGGGTAATGGAGGTCAGATTGTAATCGATCAGTGTAAAACTATTAACCTGTCAAAACTGTCTTAGAATTATATGCAGACCCTGGACAATGTCGTTGAGGATTAATATAATAATATAATTATCATACAATTTTTAATTGGTATTGACATTATTGTATCAAGTTTGTAAGTTTCACAACCTCACAGTGTTCGTCAAGTCACATCATATTATTATATGTACTTACTTATAAAGAATTAGTATAATTAGGCGTTTTGTTAAAGTATTTCTTAATTCCATTTAAAATTACAATATTAATAATAGTTTTTCTTGAATATCAGAAGATATAAAAAGCCACGGTAGTGCTCTCGCTAAGTTGAACACAGCCGTAAGGGACGCACATCCTTTGCTCAAAGCGACTCATGCCACTCTTTGGAATCCCGTGTGAGTGAGAAGATTTTGTTGTGAATAAAGCAAGAGGTTTGAATTTTTAGTGACTCATTATGGTTGTATTTATTATTGAACTATCGTTTTATAGTTCTTTAGCTCAAAAACCCTGTCACTTACTCGTAGATCACAAAAATTTAAAGGTAGTTCTAGCAGTTTTATTAACTTCAAATTTTGAATTTAGATAGCACATAACTGTCAAGGAACGAAAAAATGAAAAATGAAACAAAAAGGACAATATTATGACTGTCTCACTCACAGATAATGAAATAAAGTAGGGCATCTTATTGTACTGATTAAAATATTTTAGGGTCGTGCAATTGGAAAGCTTTAATCAAGATTTTACACCTACAACTTTTTCTAGTAGAAGAGCTACGTTGCAAGGTTTTTTTTTACATTTTATCGTTTTTACTCCTATACAACATGGTGTGTATTAATGACTACAAGAATACGATATCTGTTGAAAAAATATTTTATCCTCTTCTTTTAGAATTTTTTAAAATACAATAAAAAATGTAGTCATATTTTTAATATTTAATTACAAGAAAGTTATTTAATGGTACAAAGTCATCTTTATTTGTCTTTTTAACGTATTAAAAGAACATGTTAGTACATAATGTTTTGTTACAAGTAAACAAAGATGTGACTTTTGATGCAAGAACACACCAATTAAAATATATGGAGTCTCTTCAATGGCCGAAAGCGTGAGTACTTCAAAATAAACAAACGACGTGCAATGTTTACTTTCGCTTTATTTAAAAATAAGTAAGATAACAAAAACACTATAATTATATATCAGCGTTTAAGTCTATTTATAGACCTAAAAATAAATCAAAAATGTTTTGCTCAATACTTTAGCATACAAACAATCTCATCCTAATCTACTAATATTATAAATGTAAAACTTTGTTAGCATAATGGATGTATGCTTGCTACTTTTTCACCCAAAAACCACTGAACGGATATGGATGAAATTTGATACACAGATAACCTCTTCCCTGGATTAAGACATAATATACTTTTCATTCCGGATAAATGTTAGGACATATCCTCTTGAAATTTGGAATAGATGTGTCTTGTGGAGAGAAAATTTACTTTTAAATAGTCCTCCATCATAACAACTACATTACCACTTTTTGAAGTCGGGGATTTTTCGTAAGTCCTGCAGTGAAAATTCTGAAAAGTGTAAAGGTAATGTAAATCAGATTTTAGTCAGTAACATTATATACTTTAGAATATTAAAACATATTTTCTAAAGGGTAAAAGGTAGCAAGATAATAATATTGGTCAAAAGCCCGTTACTTTCGTAAGCCTCAGCAGTTACTTTATAACAATAATATTTATAAATGCTATACACTCAACTGCCCCTTATAGCATGGGTCGGGGGTCCGGAAAGACAGACAGAAATAAGCACATTATTGCATAATATTAATATTAAATTGCTCTGACCTTAGGCGTGTAATACTATTGTTTTTTCTTTCGGCGTCTGCATACTTTCATCATAACATAATAAGAGAAAAGTAGCACGTTCTCCTCCGTGAATTATCTTACACTCGCGACAATTGTGCGTGGTGTGCATACGATTTTTTGAAAATCCGCGGGTAAGAATGACCTACTTTTCTCCATGTGTGCATTATATACTATTCCCAAATATCTAGTTAAAAAAAATGTAAATTAACATAATTATTTTATTTTCTATATATATTGTATAAAATATGTTTTCAAAGTTTGATTTCTGAGTTTCTTGATGTTTTAGCCTTGAAACATTTTGGATATGTCTAGATAGTATGCAATCAAAGCCATTTTTGAAACACTTAATTAGTGTATTTAAAATATCTAATTCGAGACCTCTAAACAAAAGAATAATGTGAGCGCATTCTTTGATTCTCTGTCCGCAAATGACATAAAACCAAAATAAAGTCGCTTCACGCTTCAACGTACATTTCGGAAAAACTGTCAAAAAACTAAAATTAAGAGAATAACCTTTATCTGAATTGGCAAATAAGGCCTTAGGCTAGTAATATTTTACAACAGTAATGACTGTACCCAAAATGTTTAGAGTAAATTTCAAACTTAGTAAAACCTAAGCATATTTTAATTTGTTACAATTGCACAATTTTGAATGTATGTCTCATTCAAAATTCAAAGTAAAACTACATTATACAGGTCTTGACCTCGCTCGAGGCGCATTCTTATCAACGAATAAACTTGTACTTTTTGAAATCATTTAACCGTTTCAAAAAATAGCCTAATTGACATGCCATTTCAAAAAATACCTCTTAATTAACACATATATATACTAATACTCTGGGACAGGTTGAAAAAAATATATACTCTACATAAGACGGTTGTCTTCATCAGGAAGCCGATTATGTGGTTGCAATTTCCTAAAAAAGAAAAAGTATGCGAAGGTTGTAATTTTGAAAATATGTTACACTAAGATGTTTTAATGCAATTAAAATTTATGGACGTTGTAAAATATACACCGCGGAAATATCGCTAGCCGGAAGTGTCAATACTGTATCAATTCCTACAATAATACCAACTAGCTATTTACACGTCGATAATATTGAAGTTAAGTGATTTTAAGTTAAAAAAATTTATATTTATAGATTTAAACTTTCAAAATGTTTTGTTTTTTAATTATATTAATTTTTATACTCGGGTGTTTATTTATGTCTTCCAGGAGAAATACTTACGTATGTATGGAGCATGAGCACTTTAAGCTGTCGGTCCCGGTTTTTATTATATCATTTGATAATAATCGTTACTTCTTGATAGGTAATTTGCTCTTATCCAATGAGTTGGTTCGCCCTTTGGGTTGCGAAGGTCAGATGACAATCGCTCTGTGTAAAAACTAGTAACCCGTCAAATTAGGATAACAGTATAAGCAAAGGTAGACTGATAATAATGCTAGGAAAAAGATTTAATTTAATGGAAATATATCTTATTATATCGAACCAACTCTTCCTAACCACGAGTAAAATTTATAATAAAATAATTCTCTCTCGACTTCAAAGTCAATGTCACTGTTAAAATATTATAAATTCTTAGTTGATATGTATAATATTTTTTAATGTCATGACGGTTGTAAAACTAGAATATGGTCTGCCTGATGGTAAATAGTCACTGCAATCTACGAACGCTTGAGATTCTTGAAGTAGCACCTGTGCGTTGCCATACTAAGAGATAAGATAGGAAAGGGATAATAAGGGATAGGGAAAGGATGGGAGAGAAAAAGGAAGGGAAGAGAAGCCATTCGGAACCAAATAATCAATAATCATTAATCAACCAAATATCATTAATAATAGTGAACAAATACAAAACTGTTAAGACGATCCGTGTTAATACGAAAATAATTTTTCATTTGTTAGTTTTTTTAACAGCACTTTCTTATAGTCAAGCGGTATCACCATTTACAGTTAAAAATTAATTACAAAAACTCGATATACTATGGAAAACCACTTTTGATATTATTTCATACTTTATAGAATATGTCATAGTCACAAAAACAATTCTCAGAACACCTAATAGTAACAAATCTTATGAAACTAAGCTTCAGGGTGTGTTAGTGTATAGTGAAAGATATGTACATATTTTTACATCATTTTTCGATCGAAAAAGATTCCGCGTCTATAATGGGATAACAAGCTTTACAAAAACAATCACAGCTATACCGCCGAGTCCTTAACACATTTTCATAGAATTATACTTGAGATTAGATTAGAGATCATTACTTAGGTTTTGTTTTGATTTAAACCAATATTAAATGTAAATTACGTAGGATATCGTGACGACCGTGCTGCGAGGTCGATCGATGAGTCTCAAAGTCTTTTAAGTATAACAATAGTACGACTGATTGAATATTAAAAATAATTATATTATAAGATATCATCATCTTGCGTGACACTTAATGTTTAACCCACTCCCCTTTCAGACAGTAGACATAATCAAACGATTGAAAAGCGAAAATGTCAAGAATATTTTGCACTTTTAAGTAAAATATATTTTAATGTTCCATATAAATCAATTCGCTTTAACCACCCTATAAAAGTGCCTAATGCTTCGTCCAAGTACAGACAAAATAGTTATTTAGTTCGAGCAAGTAGAAATTTCAATAATCTTTGTAAACAGTATGAAATGGACCCTTTTGTATTAAATATTTCATTGGCTAGGCAGCGCTTAAGCCTAAGCTTTTTCATATAATTTGTTTTAAAATTAGTTAAATTTGTCTTGAAACACACAACTACATTTGTATACATAACTACATTTGTTTGTGTTTGTTGCTCTCACCTGATTCGTTTAATCCGTTGTATATAAGCGAAAACTTGTTATTGGCTTACTGTTATCTAATTAAGTTAATATATACTATATGTTTTTATAGCTGTAAGTTTTCCATGTAATAAATAAATAAATAAATAAATAAATAAATAAATAAATAAATAAATAAATAAATAAATAAATAAATAAATAAATGAATAAATAAATAAATAAATAAATAAATAAATAAATAAATAAATAAATAAATAAATAAATAAATAAATAAATAAATAAATAAATAAATAAATAAATAAATAAATAAATAAATAAATAAATAAATAAATAAATAAATAAATAAATAAATAAATAAATAAATAATTTTTTTTTCTTATTGTTTTTTACATTAACCTGACATGATATGACAATGAACATGACATGACAAAAAAATGTGGTGTTCTTTTAACGGGTAACATGCAAACTTGTGTATTTTTGGGGTTTAATTACACTAAGTTGACTTTGATATATATTACGGTTAATTCGGTTATTAAATTCGTATTTGAGGAAAAACCGTAGGAAACTTCCTTTTTGACGTTCGTTGACATTTGGGAGTCCCCGACTGCATACACTTTTGATTATTCCGTCATTAAAAATAACGTTTCCTTAATTCGCTTAACACGTGCCTGTATTTGGAAAGGAAATCTTAACAAAAAATATCACCTAAGTATTTTCAGCTGTCATTTTGTAAATGAAACAATTGTACAACCAATTGAAGCCTCAATAGCTCAACGGTAGAAGGGCCGACTGCGCTCCGTTAACGTGAGAGTCGCGTGTTCGATCCTAACCCTCTTAGGCTATTGTCGTGCCCACTATTAGCGCAAGCTCCGAGCTTGTTTGGAGGGGCAATAAGAATATTAGTAATGTCTTGAAAAAGCATTGCTCATATATAATATTTAAAAAAAAATTATATAATTATTTAAAAAAAAATTCATTGTATTAGTAATATAATTTTTAATTCATATAACTTTTATCAAATTATAAGTTGAATAATAAAACTCTTGAACATCGTGTAACTGCTTCATTTTTTTTTTTAATTTATGATGACGCTTTGTTGCACATAAGACTACAAACAACAGTCGATATTTATCATTTGTCACCTCGGTTTTGTATTTTCGTTTTAGGTATTTCCCTGCGTATAAGGTAAAATTTATCATTTGTAATGCAGTGTGTAAAACTAAATTATAATATACGATATGATTAAAATTTATTGTTTCATTTTATATTTGTTTTTACACGGAGCGATTGCCATCTGACCTCCGCAACCCTAAGGGCGAACCAGTAACTCATTGGATAAGAGCAATTTACTTATCAAGAGTTAACGATTATTATCAGATGTTATTGATAATAACCGGGACCGACAGCTTAACGTGCTCTCCGAGGCACGGTGGGGAGACCCACGCGGACAAACGCCCAGACCGAGACAGAAATTTTAACAAACATCTGCCCGAGCGGAAATCGAACCCGCAACCGTCGAGACTAAAGGCAGACTCGCTACCCACAACGCCACAACGGTGTCGGTGTATATATATATATTTTAAACTATCAGAAAGTTCAATAAAAAATATTAAATATCTGTATAATATATAGAGTACAAATAGGCATTATTTTTTTATACAAATTCCAATCAGTCTTTAAAAAAAAAAAAAAATCAGTCTTCAGATTAATCAAGCCAGTTATCTTGTGACGTTTGGTATCGAGTGGAACACAGAAAAGTCCATTCAACGAGGTCGCATACAGATGCAAGTATTTATATAAGAAAGTATAACAAATCCTTAAAAGTTCTCTACATCAAAGAATATTGATACTACAACATATAATTCGACCCGAATATAGAGACGTTACGTTACGTTGTATTTACGTTGACCGAGGTCTCAGTTTAATTAGAAAAGTTATTCTATGCGTGTATATGAATATGAAGTTAATAGAGATGGTTGTTTTAGCCATGGGAGTTTCAGCAGTGAAGACTTTCAGCCTCCAGTGATCACATTCATCTAATGCAACTACGGACTCTGCTAGTTGAGGGTGCCTAGACAAAGTCATAATTAATTATTTATCGTTAACGGATATGTATGGAAATTGGCATAAGCTTTCGAAATACGAGGTGACCTATCGTTTTTGATTGACGAGACAGGTGGAAAGTCCTGAGTCTTCGGTTCATTGATGCCTAAAATAGCAAGGACATTAGCCTAGTAGTCTCTTTAAGTTGAAAAAAACAAACATTAAAAATGATTCACCTTAGCCTTAGTTTGTGACGCCTTGCTACAACTACGTCAGTTTTATAGAGTAGTATTTAAAGAGCAAACATTTTCACAATATATACGAAAACAGAATTTATACTTTATAATCAATAATTCTTTATAAACTTTATATTATATATAAGATTATTATCAATGTATGTACGATGACACGAGACAGAAAAAAAAGAAACCTGTAAATTGCATGCGCAGTGGCAAGTTGTCACCGTGTACAATAGCAGGCATACATGCATATCATTAACTCAAGTTATAGCTATAAAGAAGAAAAGTGAAAACTCTGAGGGTGTAGAAAAGAGCACATAATCGTAGAACTAAACACAATACAACTACTGCAAATCCACCGCAAGAAATAATGCTTTCGATCAGGCAACGCACAGTGGAAACTTTAACAGTTCCACAGTTTGATCAATAAGAATTTTTCGAATGTTACATATTAACGAATTAAAATCAACTGTAAAAGTAAGTTGGTAATTTCATAGCAATTTAAAAATAATATGAATAAACAAAGTCATATTTCAAAGTTAGAGGTTACACAATTTTATGACTTTAGAAGCTAATTTCTCAACAATTACTGACTAAATCAAAAGAGTGAAATCCCATTTCTAAAGACCTATACAAAAATTTAGGTATCTTTGGCGGTATCTTTTAGTCACGTTGCCATAGGCTGAATATGGACTGCTACCCTTAATTTTTATATATTTTGTTATTTCATGACATAATTCTGTAGCGTTTCATAAAATACACCTATTAACAAATTTTTTTATACATAGAGGCAATAGTATCCGACTAAAATGTCTGTAACATAAGGACGGACAGACGGACATGACGAAATTATAAGAGTTCTGTTTTTTGTCATTTGACTACGGTACTCTAATAACTAAATATTGTTCCAAGTTACAAAAAGAGTTAAGATTAGTTTTAGAGAAGTTTTTTGTCAAGATCAATTCACCGCGATCTAATTAGTTATGGCACAAGGCCAGCGGGAAGTGTACAGGGAAATATCATCAAACCGATGAATCATAATATTATCTAAGAGAATTTGTTCTTAGTATCGATTTGTTCAACTGTGGGCAAAATCAGTAAATAATTAATGGAATAATACAAATTACAAACGACAACGGAAAATCTTTTATTTATTAAAAGAGTTTTTTTTTGCTACATGTAATTATTTCCAATCGTTACGTAACTGCAGCTACGTGATATTCGTGATGTAAAGCATTTTTTTTTGTATTGCTGTTGGCTCTGCTGGCCTTGACAGTGTCACCGAATGGGGGGCCGAATATTCGGGGGCCGGGGGGAGAATCATATTCAAATTTGATTACGTCCTTAGCATGCCTCCTGCGAGGCCCAACCACGGCTAAGGTCGTCTTACCGGATCGCCAGTAAATCCTAATGCGGGGTTTATTGAAAATGTCACCTACGCTTTTCTCGGGATTTAATTAAATCCTCCAATTTATAAACCATTTACCTATGGCATCGGCGGCATATTCGAGTCGTGTAAAGAGTGGGTCATCGACGAGTACTAGGTAAACATTGTTAGTCTGACTCGGTATGTCATTTGTATAAAGCAAAAAAGGATGGGAGCTAGTACGGAGTCCTGAGGGAATCCTGCCCTGATGGGACGAGGGAAGGACAGGATACCCTCTACTCGAAAATAAAAATTGTGATTTGACAAGTTATAGTCTCTTATGATAAGCACGAGTTTGTCATACTATACAGTTTAAAAATTAAAAGCATAATATAGATTTTATATTAAAGTATCATGTCTTTGCCATTTTGCATGCCTTGTTTATCTTAGTGATAATATATAAAAAATACAAAAATTAAAAGCTAATAGAGAATTGCAAAATGACTGCAATACAAATTTAAAACCAAAAACTGATCATGCTGATATTGAACATGCGTGTTCAGTTCTAATAAATACTACTAATAGCTAGCTCATAAGTTTTTTACACTACAGAGGTCAGTTGATATCATTTTATGTGTATGTAAAAGTCCTTCAAACAATTATAAAACAGCATAAAACAAGGTGCGCTAAAAGTCTGACACTTGCCATAGATAAGTATCGGAGAAAAAGGTGGCACAGCAATAAGTTTGTATATGAAGATGTTATATAAAAATGTTTAAGGTTGTGTCTGTGTATGAAACAAAATGAAAGACATGCTATTCTTTTATCAAGATACATAAAAGTCTTCCTGTGCCATTTAAGTCTGTTCTAGTTTTAAAACTAATTCATTTCATTATTTTTTACGCATTCGTTTTTTAGCTTACTTTTATTATACCAAGATTTATCTCCTGCGTATTTATTATATATCTCTTTCTAATTATTAATATTCTTGATATTTAATTACGAAGCCATGTGTTTTTCCTTTTGAATCTTCCTTTTTATTTTTAAAAGATATTTAAAAAATCGTCAACTTTGTAATGAATATTAATAAATAAAATTGCTACAAAACTTATCTTCATGATAAAGAAAATATGTATGCGAATGTTCGTACTAAAATAGATATTGCTCAGTACAGCACAATCTGGACGTTTCCGCATTCTTTACTATGTCGAAGGGAATATGATACTTATGTAAAACTGAGCCGGATTGGTGCTACCGGCTGCACTGCTATATAAGATGTTTACGAAGGTGGCAAACAAGCGTAAGTAACAAGTAAGGAGACATGATAGGTTGGGTATTAGGCTGCCGGCGCTGATTCATAGAACTAATCATATTACAATACTCCTTTTAGGGTTCCGTAGCCAAATGGCAAAAACGGAACCCTTATAGTTTCGTCATGTCCGTCTGTCCGTTCGTCCGTCTGTCCGTCTGTCCATCTGTCCGTCCGTCCGTCCGTATGTCACAGTAATTTTACTCGGGGACCATTGGCTCGATCTCTACGAAATTTACTAAAAAGGTGTATTCTATGAACCGCACAACGATTTTGTAATGAAATCTTAAAATATATAAGAATTAAGGGTAGCAAGCAGTCCATACATGTAACAGAGCGATGAAAAAATTTTTTTAGCGTATGTCAACGTGTGAGATATCTTTGGATAGGTCTTTCAAGATGGTAAGGAGGTTTGATTTAAACTTTTTTCATTAAGTCAGTAGTTGTTGAGATATTAGCTCCTAAAGTAATAAAAATTGTGTGTGTGGAAAAATTTGAGCTTGTAGGACATCCAATAAAATTTCAACCACATTTAGTTTCAAGAAGATAAGTTTATAAATTTAAGAGATATGTAAGCTTTCCCCATAACTTTGTTTTTCATATTAATTTAATAATTACTATGGAATTACAAGCTTATTTTGCGGTCGATTTTAATTCGTTATTATTTTTAAAGCCCTTAAGATTCTTCATAGCCAAGCTGCGGAACCCTTTAGTTTCAACAGTGCGTGGTCCACAACGCACTTGACTGGTAATTATTATAATGTGTGGCCCTTCAAACGAGGCATGAAAAAGTGGATCAGTAGGGTGAAGGTTAGTGCAGTTCGTTTATTACAACCTGTTCGCGTTTAGACTCTATTTCCACTTGCCATCAGGGGAAGTAGATTCATTGGCCCCATAGGAAAAAAAACTACTGCTAATTAAAGTCGATATTCTGTGCGTGTACTCTTTCTGGACTAGCCGGCCTGTTGATAATGATAAAAAACAACAAAACATATTTCTGTGATTTAATTGCCATGAATTTTGTAACTTAGTTGCATTTTTCATGGTTTTAAATACAAAAACGACGACATTGCCATGCATACGTTTGCAGTTTCTTTAGCAAAATTACGTTTATTGTATTGAGATCTTCAAAATATCAAAAACCTTGAAGCCTACCTGCGGCTTGGCCCACATCTACATCCAATATTTCCAAATAAACTAGTATAGGACAAGAATAAAACAACACACAAAGAGATAAATCATATTACTAATAAATATATAACATTATGCTATCAAGGGTATTATATTTAAAGAGAATTAAATTGTATAAATCACGTTTAATAGTAACTATTACAACAAGTGACAGGAGATTGTTTCTTTACTTTACCTTAAAATCATTAATGTCGGATCTCCCTGCATCTTCTATCGCAACTATCACAAAGAATGTTCTGAGAAATTGCTTAGATTATCCCGCCGGTGGAACTTTGCCATCGGACATCGCAACAAACCTCTAAATTCCATCCTTACCACCTCGATGTCTGAATATCCACAACAGCGCAATTTAGAAGACAGTTTTCTTCCCCGCACAAACACTCTGCGGAATCAACTTCCACCGGCGATCTTTCCAAAACAATACGACCTGGGAACCTTCAACAGAAGAGCCTATACCTTCCTTAAAGGTCGGCAACGCACTTGTATGCCCTCTTGTGTTGCAGATGTTCATGGGCGGCGGTGATCGCTTAACATCAGGTGAGCCTCCTGACCTTTTGCCCCTCTTACATAAAAAAACATCACCTTCTTCATAGAAACAAAGTCAAGTCTAAGTACATATATTGATAGTAATTTGACTCCTGTTTATTAAATATATCATCATGATATATAACAAAGGGATAATTCAGTTTTCTCTCAGTGAAGTATTTTTAAAACCGGTTTAGTATTCCTAAACATTATTATTACTATACTTTATCTTCTTCTTCCTAGCATTATTCCAGCTATTATACAAGTATTTACCCAGGGTATACTTATTACTATTGTCTAGATTTGACAGGTTGCTAGTTTTTACACAGAGCGATTGCCACCTGAGCTCTGTAAGCCTTAGGGTGAACCAGTAACTCATTGGATAAGAGCAATTTACTTATCAAGACTTATCAAGAGTTATATATTATTAGATGTAATGTGATAGCAACCGGGACCGACAGCTTGGCGTGCTATCCGAGGCACGGGGATCCACAAGGACGCCCAGACCGACAGATATTTGTAAGATCAATGCAAACATATGTCCGAGCGGAAATCGAACTCGCAAACGTCGCCTTTAGCGGGCAAAGTCGCTACCCACAACGCCACAAGGGTGCCTATACTTTATATTAGTTTGTAATAAATTTGACCTATTAATCGGTCAGGTAACCGTTTCACAGATACAATAGTTACCTGTTGTTTCCGTTCACCGGCCACTTTGTGAGTCAATTAACATACCTACAGGATATAAACAATGTTTTACAATAACAAAAACATGAAATTATCAAAATCTTCAAGTCATATCGTTAAACGTTTCGCTGAATCATATACTTTCGTAACGTAGGTAAGTGATAAGAACCACAAATAACAATTATTTGTCAGTTAATAGATATTTTTTAGGGTTTCTTATCCAAATGTTACCCTATTACTAAGCCTCCACTGTCCGTCTGCCAGCGGGCTGTATTCACGAGCCGTAAAGTAGACTTTTCACAGAATGTGTGAATCTGTTGCCGCTACGACAACAAATACTAAAAATAAAATATAATGTATAAATCCCGATACAAGAAACATGATGTTTTTGAAATTTTTTGCTTTATCTCAATGGCTATTATGTAAATAAATAGATTTTTTTTCATTGTGTATTTCTATAGCCACTATAATTGATAACATATAAAAAAAATCAAAATTAAAAAGGGTCCATTTAATTATTAAAATATTATTTTTCTACGGTGGTATAGAAGCGAGTCCGACATGCACTTGGCCGTTTTTTTTTTCCTAATCACTAGCTTCTGCTGAGACATCACCCGTTCATTATCTAGCTCATGAATGTAATAAAATCTATTTTTAACCGAGTTGAAAGAAGTAGGTGGTTCCATTCGTTTGTATTTTTTGTTATGATTGTTACCTCAAAAATTTCGACTGGGTGAACCGATTTTGATGATTCTTTTTTATTTTATTGGAAAGCTGGTACTTCCAGTGTTTTCAGTTTTGTCCAGTTCTGACAATTACATCACCATATAAGTCTTAAATTGGCATTAATTAAAATTCGTAACTAAAAAGTATAAAATAAAATAATTTTTGGAAAAAATGCCGACAAAAATTAAAAGCAAAAAAAAATTCTCAGATGTCGAAGCCATGTATGCCGATATATTACTTAGCACCGACTTCTGAATTAAATATTCTGTAGAAAATATTATTTTCATTTTCTGTTTTTAATTTCATTATACGAGTATATTTGTTCCAGTCGAGAACTGGCGTGAAAAATAATAATCATCGTAAGCGTAACCTGTAAAGGTTTGGAAGAAAATGGATTTGACGACGTTGTGGCGCAGCGGTAGCGAACCTGCCTTAAACGCCACAGGTCGCGGGTTCGATTCCCGCTCGGAGCATAATATGTTTGTATTGTTAAAAACAAAAACATAAGACCTCTGTCTTTGATGCAAAGATTTTCTCTAAAAGACGTAATTTCACTATATTTAAGGACAGCCAAACAAAAACAGCCTTTGCTTGCCATCAATACTCTAAACAATCTGTAAAGTTATATCATAGAGTAAATGAAAAATTGAACATATATCCTCTTACTTATAGAAAATGTAAGATAACAATTACAAACTGGCTAAAGACATTGACCTATGAAGATGTAGAAGCTCTTATCTCTTACCTTTCGTGATATTGACTCGTCATATTGTAGCTAGTAAGAGATTTGCAAAGGGTTTTTACACAATACTCTTTGATCCCAAGACTTGTCGTAGGGCATCTCAACTTACTCATTCTAACATATTTAATTAAATCTCGCCACACACACTCATACTATAAACATTCACACCAAACACATTTACACTATACACATTCACACAATACGCATTAATCACACATACCCACACATACCCACACATACCTACACACTCACAAACATTATTGTTTTATTAGCTTGTAATTAAGTTTTTATATTATTTCTTTTTAGATTATTCTGTTTTTTTTTTTTATAATGTATAAAAAGTTAACTATTGCTAAATTTGTGATGGATATGGAAGAGCGGAGCCACCTGATACAGGTTTCTGTAAAACCTACTAGGTGGCTCCAACCTAGTTTAAGACTTTGTACTGAAAGTTAACCAAATAAACATTTTCATTTTCATTGTCCATGCAAGCATATTTTCCGGTCTGGGTGTATTTGTCCTTGTCAATGTTTCCGGACCCCCGATACAGGATATTACTATCCTATTGGGGGCCGTTGAGTGTGAAGCGTTTATTTATTTATTTATTTATATAGCGATAGGAATAAAGAACTACTGATTTCAAACAGAAATCGAACGAAAAATTATCATTGTTAATACTGCAAATACCCTGATCATTCATTTAGAAATCAACAAGTCTCGTTTACTAATCATAAATATAAATGAATAAATTAGCAATGAAAAAAAACAACAAACGCCGCGCTCGAAAAGATTCCATACAAAATTGAGTTTAAGTATCAACTTGATTGCGGCTATTTTTACTCAATAACATTTCTTGGAGATTCTAAGAACTAAAAGCAATTTATCGACCTAGATTATCAAGTCATTACAGTAATGTAAATTAAATAGAACGACGAGCAGCGATTAATGAATAAAATTTGTAAACATTTTCAATACGTACAATTAGTTTGGATATTAATAAACTATAATATACCCTGCATACCAGACGCACTATCTGGTCGATAAACCCAACATTCGCGCGAAGCCCTTTCCATCACCTTTCATAATGCGCATGGCCAGGGAATGGAATGCTCTTCCGGCGTCTGTATTCCCGAACACATATAACCTAAACCTCTTCAAGGTGCGAGTACACAGGCTTCTTATGAGTAAGCTCACTCCACCGTAGACCTCATCTATGCCTCCGCGTTCGATAAAGGTCAATAGTTTAACCATTTTTAAATAATAAAAAAACCATCGGTGCTGAATTATTTTTCTTTATTATTCAACTCAAATAATTCTAATATTTATATGTATTTTATATGATGTGATATATAAGCAAAGTAGGCAATGAATAGTAGACAAAATAAACCTTCTTCTAACATTATTCCCGGTACTATACGAATATTTACCTAGGTTCTGCTTATTATCCGGATTTGACAGGTTACTAGTATACAGTGCGATTGTAATCTTACCTCCGTAACCTTAAGGCGAACCATTAACTCATTGGATAAGAGCAATTTACTTATCAAGAGTTAACCATTATTATCAGATGTTATGTGATAACAACCGGGGCCAACAGCTTAACGTGCTGTCCAAGGCACGATGCTAGCGAAAATTAACAATTAAGCCAAATTTCGAAGTAAAGTCATGTGCCTATCTGTTTGATATAATTATAATTTTCTGATATAAAAATACTGCTCCTTTTCAATTGGAGAAACATAGATTATTAAAGCCCAGGATGTTTTTTGTTAAAATTGGATAATACCCTTATATTAGTATAAAGCTTGTGTCAGAAGTCTGGAAATACTCAAAAAGACAAGCACAGTCACCTAGACCAGAATACTATATCTTTATCGAACACGTGACTACAGGCTTTTAAGGCAGGTTCGCGATCGCTAGTGCTATGGTCGCTATGTGCTATGGTCGCTAGCAATGGTCGTTAATATTTTTACAACAACATACATAATTATTATGTAATAGTAATAAAAATCTAATGCACTTCAATCGCCTAAGCTCTAAGTCTAAAGTTCTATTTTATATTCTATTTAAAAAAAAATTAAATCTCATTATAATTTTTAAAGACCTGACATGTTGGCAACGTATTTTGAATTTCTTTTTCAATCGTCAATTTCAGTTGCCCTAATTTCTGAATATTATATGATTTCACTACGAAATTGTGTAGCGGTTCATAGAATACATTAAGCCAATTAGTCTCCGAGTAAAATTACTTACATACGGAAGGACAGGCGTCCAGACGGACGGAAAGGCGGACATTGAGAAATTATAAGGGTTCCGTACCCTAAAAATCAGATGAATTAACAAACTTCTCTTGTCATTAAATTAAACTAGGCCGATGTACTTTTTCAAAATTAAACATACTCTTACTTTTATCAAATAGCCTTGACCTGCCAAAGTAGTAATATATAGTACATGTGTTAGATACCACGTATATCTATATATGGAGCATGTCCATTATAACATTGTTTCGAAAGCTTTTTGCTATTGAATGTAATTAGTTATATGGAAATTAAGCAGGATATGATAAAATGTTGAATGCTTTTCGTAATTAATTATTAAATTTTAATTTTGGTATATCTAGTAACTTTAAGCGAGCAATTCTTGTACATAATCTGTATCTCGGAAACGGCTCCAACGATTTTCATGAAATTTAGTACACGGGTGAAACAGGGGCGATAAATGGGTTTAGCTAGGATCGATTTTTACAAAATGACGGTTTATCCGTGTTTTCAGGTAATGAAAACCCCGGTTCGACCCCTGATGTCCGCAGTCCGTTTTTTTTTTTCAAGTTCCTTCTTCTGTGAGAAAGACTATTATTATAACTATTATATTACAAAAACATAATATCGGTCATCCAGGTATATTCATGTTTTCTTTTTATGTTACAAGTTGGCAAACAACCATACGGATTACCGCAGACGGTAACTGGTTGCCGTAGATTATGAGCGCTTGCAGCACCATTAGTAGGTGCTACTCACGTTGCCAACATCGAGATATAAAATTAAATCTCCTCTGCCCAGTAATTTCACTAGCCTACAGTACCCATCAAACCGGAACACAGTAATGCCGAAGCACTACTATTTGGCGGCAGAATATTTGACACTGCGGTGGTACCTACCTAGCCGGCCTCTTGCAACAAAAGACCTACCACCAGTGTGGCTGATTGCACTGGTGGAAAAATCTCTGCTGTGACAGAGGTTATCCCAACAGCGGGCGATGTGGTCGTCACATCCCGACGCCGGAATGATATTGTAAGTTATACATAATATTAGTCTAAGTAGCTTTTCTATGCATGTAGCTTAGACCATATTATAATATATGGTCACCACATGGTTTGGTAATAAAAGGCATTAAGGTGTTTATTCTATGTTGTCATTCAATTTATATTTTCTAAGTCATATATGTCTACCAGTACAATAAAAAACACTAACAATAAAATATTATTTAAAATTAATAACAACTTTTTTGTATTAGTAGAGCCATGCTTCTCCCAGAACGAATGGGCCAGTTCGACCGAGGAAGTACTACTCTCTCACAGAAAATCGGCGTAAAGTGATACTATAAGACACCGTTGTGGCGTTGTGGGTAGCGAGTCTGCCTTAAGCCTCGACGGTTGCGGGTTCGATTCCCGCTCGGAGCAGATGTTTGTATTATTCGTATAGGCATGTTTTCCGGTCTGGTTGTGTTTGTCCTTGTCATTGTGAATGTTTCCGGACCCCCGACACAGGATATAATTATCCTAATGGGGGCCGTTGAGTGTGTAGCGTTTATTTATTTATTTATTTATTTATTAGTACTGCGTTTCGTGCGATTATTTACATCCTATTCCTTGGACAACGCGCATGTGATAGGTCAAGTATCGCAAGCGTTCATAGGATACGGTGACTGCTTACCATCAGGCAGACCGTATGCTTTTTTACCAACTGTCAATAAAAAAAAACCAATCCCCATAAAAAAGCTATTCTATTCATTTATGTGAGAGTCCGATACACACTTGCCCGGTTTTTAAAACATCATAAAAGATTTTTTAATTACCATTACATAATTATTAATTTTTCGTACTACAAGGTGGGGGTTGGAGCACATACGTAATAAAACTCCGACCGCAAATAATACTTTAATGACAAAAACTAGTATATTTTATTGAAGGTCATAATTATGAATGCAAGTATTTATCAACAATAATTTTATGCAAAAATTCCTTGTCAATGGTTTTTACACAGTTGATATTTTTTATTGTCCGGGTCTTATTATAAAGGTTTAAATAAAATTAAGAAGATTCAGTGCTTTCAACACTTGAGAATGTCTGAACACATCACATATGATCAATTTTCCAGACCCAGTAGTGGATGCTAATGGAAACCTATTACTAAGCCTCGGCTGTCCATTAGTCTGTCTTTTAGCGGGCTGTATCAACTAATTAGGTAGACAGTTGGAATTTTCACAAAATGTGGATTTCTTTGTATTCTATGTATGTATAAATACTGAAAATATTATACAGAAATCTTGATACTCTACTACTACTCGATGTATCATAAGATATTGTATTTCTATTAATAAAAAAATATATTTTCAAAATTAAAGCAGGTCCTCATACGACACGCACTTGGCCGGTTTTTAGGCAACCTTTTTTGATAATGCGTCTAGCTACTTATTACATTATAAATAAATAAATAAAAGCTACACAGTCAACGGCGTACATAAAGATAGTAAGTAATATGTGTCGGGTAGACCGGAAACACATACAAGAACATAGACATTTGTCTTTTGTTTTCAAATACACCAAGACAAGAATACATGCTTGTACGGCAAAAACAAACATCTGCTCCTAGCGGGAATGGAACCCGTGACCTGTGAAGCTTAAAGCAGGTTTGCTGCCGCTGCACCACAACGTCATGTCAAGCAAATGCAATTATGACTAAGTATATGTATATGGCACTAACTCTTAGAACAATGTATATTACACCATACTTAGCACAGTCTGCACCTATTCTATAGTTTCTGACTCGGAAGAAAGTAATAAATAATAAATAAACGTTGCATACTCAACGACCCCCATTAGGATAGTAATATCCTGTTTCAGGGGTCCGGAAACGTTGACAATGACAAGGACAAATACACCCAGACCGAAACATATTAAATTATTTAAGGCATAATTGTTTAAGGCAGGTTCGCTACCGCTGCGCCACAACGTCGTCAAAGTCTTCATAAATCTGTGGATATATCTACTGAAGCCCAGCACCCCAATAAACATTATATTCAATAGCCTAACCTGGCCATAAATCCAGCCCCTTTAAGCCAAAAGTAGCAAATTTCTACTTTTATTATTACTTTTAGGCTCGAATGGAGGTACGTGAGGTACTATACCACTCACATAATATATCGACCGTAAATAGATTGAATTCCATTAGAGAGTTTCGTTCGTGTAGTTGCTGAAGGTATAAACACTCTACAACGTCTTTTAATAAAACTAAACATTGCTTTTAAAATAATTTACCTTAGGCACAACTCTGTATCAAATAGCAGAGAAGCAAATTCCCAGAAGTATATCCAAGCGATTACTTCACAGGAACACAAAAAAACGTATTTTTAATCTTTTGCCTGTTCTACTCACTTTTATTGCGCCTCGTCTTGTGTAATAATGACGATGTATTTGTTGTTTTTAGTTAAATTTCTTTGCTTTTTATTCAAGCCACATGTCTGCATGCCACTTGGTGATTTAAAAGAGGATTTATGGTACTTATTAGCATATTATCAACAACAGAATTTTCTGTAGAAGGCCGTTTGATGTGTACATTACAATGCAAAATACAAAATATCTAGTCCGTTGTCATTGCACCTTAGGATACGACCTTAAGCAATATATCTGACAGTTGATTGTTACATCATATTTTACGCTTCGCCAAACAAACAAGCAAACATGCATGCGAACAAACATACATACATAAAAATAGTAAAAAGAAAAATAAAAATAAATGAAGTCTCCGCGGCCAGCTTTAATCCGACATGCTAAAGATAAACGAAAAATTTGAGGCGATATTATAAAAGTTTCCCTCTAAATAAATATATGAATATATAAAAATTTAACATCCATACATACACATAGTAAAAATTAAAATAAATTCGCGGCCGGCTGTATCCCACATGCAATGACCAATGAAAAATTTGTGGCAACATATAAAAGTTTCACTTTAATAATGCGTCACACAAGTACAGTTAATTTCGTATTTGTTAAATTAGACTAACTGCATAAGTTAAACGGTGGGCCATATAAACATATGGGACCACCTATATCCCGCGCTATAATACCTAGCGAGCCTACCTAGAGCTTAAATTTATTTAAAAATAAGTTTGCCGCGAATCTATCGTATCGCGTGTATCGCGTTCGTATGCCGCGACAAAATAACGGAAATGGATTAGCATAATTTTATGTACTAAGTACTTTTATGAGTACATATACAATATATTCTGAACGTATAATAAAAACGAAAGAAATTGTTTATACACTGTTTTTAAATGTACTCTACGTCTCTACAGGCAAGTATAAATAATAAATAATAATAAAAATATAACTTATAAAAATAAAATTACAAAAACATGGTTTCTGTTAAAAAAAAAAAGAAATTGTAACAGGTCGTGTCTAATTGAGATTTTTTGAAAGTTCATAGATAAATAATATTTGAATTAATTTTGAAATGTAATACTGACATAGTTTTAATATTAAATAATATTAATATTTAATCTGTATAAAACATTAACAGTAGATAAGTAGCCCAATATAATATAATTGACGGCCTTACTTTATATTCCAGGCTTAAGTCTAGGAGTTTCTGTCATATTCTAACGAAGCGTGTTCGTGTTACAGAGGGCAGGTAAAAAGCGGTTATATCTGTTATAAATGTGATAAAGTTCGATAATTCAAGTCATAGGCCTTTATGAGCGATCAGAACAACTCTGATGCTATGTTGGGGTGACCACACGATAAGAAAAGAGGAAAAGAAAAGAATTACACAATAACAATATTATTATAGTCTAACATACAATCATATCTTTGCAATACGAAATAATTTAGTATTATTTCATTCGGTACGTATATTTAGTTAATATTTCTGTTGATCAACGAAGGTCATCGCGCGAAATATAAAAAAATTACAATTAACACCTAATTAGATATCTTAATTAGTGCTATTATATTTCTGACGAATAGCTTCCGTTATGTGAAACTATTGACGAGGATATAATACGAGTATACTTATGATATTATGAACTTCTAGATTTTTCAGACAAATATTTTCTCAGCTGAAATGTTTTATGCATATTATATAAAAAATTAAGTCGTATTTGGCAAGTTGATTTTGTCACATATCCAACATCTGTATAGTTAATTAATTTTTAACTGTTATTTAAGAGAGAAACGTCAAACTTAAGTGGAGTTTAAAATATAATATGTTTAAGTTAAAAGAAAATATACCTATCTAAGGCGTCGTTTACAGGCGTCGGGATGTGACGACCCCATCGCCCGCTGTTGGGATAACCTCTGTCACAACAGAGATTATTCCACCAGTGCAGTCAGTCACACTGGTGGTAGGTCTTTGTTGCAAGAGGCCGGCTAGGTAGGTACCACCGCAGTGTCCAATATTCTGCCGCCAAATAGTAGTGCTTAGGCACTACTGTGTTCCGGTTTGAAGGGCATTGTACGCTAGTGAAATTACTGGGCGAACGAGATTTAAGAACTAATATCTCGAGGTTAGCAACGCGCGAGTGGCACCTACTAATGGTGCTGCAAGCGCTCATAGGCTGCGGCAGCCACTTACCATCAGGTGGGCCGTATGCTTGTTTGCCAACTTCTAACATAAAAAAAAATTAAGGCCAAGGTTTAATGTTAATTCAAGGTTAATGAAGGACTGTAAAGGATTAAATTTTATTTTTACATATTTACCGCCATAGTAACGAGGTTAAAATAAATTAGAGATAACAAATCATCAACTTATAAACAGAAAGAGACAGAAGAAGATTCGTGTGAATAAAGAAGTGTATAGAAAATACAATAACTGCAATAATAAATCAACAAGTATCAAAATTGGTTACAAATATCAGACGTTGACGTCATAAAACTGTAAAAATTCTTTCATACGACAGCCAACAGTGTTTTCAATATCTCATGACAGTAGACCTACACAATCTCATGACTCAAGAACACACCATGTGCACCAGGTACATCAGGTATTCAGCCTTCGTACCATGGAAGAAAACATTGTTAGGCGATACGTCCATTGCCTCCTATATTCCAGTGTTCATTTATTTAGTAGCCACTTCAAAGCAATGTAATTTGTAATTATTTCCACTTATTTTATTTCTCCTTACACATGGCTTCATATCCATTAACATTCATCATCTATATTTAAGCTTTTTGCAATTGTATTTTATCAATATCTTGTGTATACTTTGACGTTTAAATGGACGCAAATAAGCAATACCATGTTAACCCGTTTGAAAATTTTGAACAACTTGCTTTATATGATTTTTTTATATATTGGTCAAGTTTTTGGCAATTTCAAGATGTATGTAGGTTATTTTACTTATTTTCAAATAAAATAAGCATACAAACTACATATTTCGTATATAATATAACCCAAAACGTTTAAAATAATACATAAATGGCATGATTAAAAATGGCTTTTTTAGAAGTTCTAAAGCTTAAAACCCTACAAATATTAAAGAAAAATGTTCTTCAGCCATTTACCAACACTTCTGTATATATAACTCAGTTTTTTCAATTTTTTGGGTTGACATGATATTGCTTATTTGCGTCCAAATATATAATTGCCGACAACATAATTATACCCGCAAAATTCGGATTGTCGAGTGTTTTGTTAAATTTTAATAGACTCAACCTTGTCAGTCAGTAGCACATACTAAATTAAAAAAACATCAACTGCCATTTTAAAACATGTTTGTCATTTGATTCAATTCAATAACTCCTTTGTTGCCATAGAAACGGGTGGCCGGGTCTGCTAGTTATTTAAGTAAAGGGTTCCGCAATCGATCCCTTACAATTTCGTCATGTCCGTCTGTTCGTCCGTCCGTATGTCATAGTTATTTTACTCGAAGACTGTTGGCTCTATCTATACGACATACCGCTACACGTGTGAGAAATCTTTGGATAGGTCTTTCAAAATGATAAGGAGATTTGATTTTGACTTGTTTCAGTAAGCTACTGACTTATTGAAACAAATTAAACATATAACCTCCTAAAGTCATAAAAATTGTGCCCCCCCCTCTAACTTTTGAACTATGGGATTTAAAATACTAGAAAAAATTGAAGTTATAGTAAATCAAATGAACTTTCAGCCACATTTAGTTTGAAGAAGATTGATCTACAAATTTTAGAGATATAAAAGTTGTTCTCGTAACTTGATATTTCACATTACTTTTAATAATTACTATGAAATTACCAACTTCATTTTGCGGTCGATTTTAATTCGTTATTATTTTTAAAGTACTTAAGATTCTTCATCATCAAGCTGCGGAACCCTTTAGTTTCGAGTGTGCATGGTCCACAACGTACTTGAATGGTAATTATTTTTCCTAAAAATAATTTATTTTATACTATATAATTGTTATAATATAGATATTATAGTATAAAATATCTTTATTATTTTTTTTTGTTTCGTTCCTTAGTCCTTGTTAAAACTTTGTAAAAATAGAAGATACAATAATATTTTAGGTAGATTTACTATGTATATGTATATACTTTAGTGCTTTTCTGGTTGTCTTATAATGCTACGTCAGCGAAGATTTATGATACAACGTTTTGAGGATAAATACCATACAAACCCGAAGTCTTAAGTTTAATATAAGACTTGTTTTATTAAAGAATTTATCTCTCATTAATCAAGTCTTAAGATTATCAGTGCAGATGTTCGACGTACGATGTTCGATCTTTACATCTTTATATAAGAACTCGAATACAATAAATATATTTTTCCTACTCTAATAAAAAGTTCGCTTTTCGTCTCTGCTGCGGGGGAGAAAAGTGCCCGATTAGGGGTGAAATTTTAGAAAATGTTATAACACCTCTCATTTATCTTTAATTGTTCGCCAAAAACAATGTTTCATGCGTTTTCACCTTCCCCTTTTCACCCCTTAAGAGATTAATTTGAAAAAATTCTTTCGTAATGTTTGTTTACGTTTTAAAAACAACACCTGTGAAAAAAATTAAATTTTTAAGTCCAAGGGCTCTGGCTGGACGTTCATAAGTCAGTCAGGTCTTCTCCTTTTATCTATTATATAAACTAGCTGATGATGAATTACTCCTTATAACATTACCTATCTGCCTGTGAAAGTATTGTTAGAATCTGTCCAGTTGTTTTAGAGATTAACCGGAACAAACTGACATACAAAAAAAAATTATGTATTTAGCATATAGCATTTAGTGAAAAACTGATAATTACAAACATACACTAATTTTTTTTTTGTCTATTTATTTGTTCCAGCTAATCTCAAAAGCGAGCAATTGTTCTAGACCAATTTTGACGTAAATTTCACTGGCAAATGGCCGAGTTTATTAGTAGTATAAAAAGCTAAATAATTACGTAGATCACGTGAGTAAAAGTAAGCGAAGTTGCGCGAAGATGCTTGTCTTCTATATAAAATTTTCAATGAATGCTACAATGCAAATGTACATGTATACAACACTATATGTTACTTGAAATGTGCCACTAACAAACCTTGATTGTGATATTAAGAGAATGTGATACATTTTTTCTTGGTTCTATTGCATTTAGATTTCTGGTATTGTTTTACGACCACTTACTATTATTGTAACTCTAGTGACAACGCTGTCAAGGGTATCTATACATATGATTTAATTCAACGTCTGTCCTCTTTAGGGTTCCGAAGACAAAAGAAAAAAACGGAACCCTTATAATTTTGTCGTGTCCGTCTGTCCGTCCGTATGTCAAAGTTATTCTCCGAGACTATTAGCTCTATCAATACGAAATTTTGTAAATAGGTGTCTTCTAAAATAAGCCAAGATGCCCCTCTGGAAAGAAAACATCTACTTTAACCGAAGGTCACGGGTTCAAATCCGGGCAAGCACCTCTGAGTTTTCAAGTCCTTAATTTGTGTTTCGAATTCATCTTGTTCTTAACGGTGACGGAAAACATCGTGAGGAAACCTACATGTCTTGGAATTGAACTGTATTAAACATATTAAAAACGGAAGCCTTATAATTTAGTCATGTCCGCTATACAATTTTCTAATGAATAAAATATTTAGAAATTAAGGGCAGTACACACATGTAGCTGAGGTTTGAAAAAATCGTGAAGTATTGAAACGTGTGAGATATCTTTGGATAGGTCTTTTAAAATGATAAGGGGGTTTGATTTTGGCTTTTAATCAAAAAAGTCAGTAGTTACTGAGATATTACCTACATATTTTACCTCATACCAAAAGACTTTTCTTACAATACAGACAGACTCTTCTTCTGACAGTAATTGATGTAGTGAATTGTAACTTGTAACTGAGTCAAAAGATTAAGGTTCAATCCTCACCCCAAACCGAACTTGATTTATATATTCGTTTCAGATGATGTCATTAACCGTGGTTAGGCTTCGCAAGAGGAACCCTAAGGACGGAACTAAATTTGAGCTCCCGTCCCTTTTTGACGGCCGGGTTTCTGTGCTCACCCTTCCCGCTCGTTGACGCTGTCAAAGCCAGTAGGGTCCACAGTAATACACATTGCGGAAAAAAACCTAAAGTATAAGAGTTGGTGGGCGCCACTTATAGATGGAAGTGGTACAAGATGGCTCTTGGGTCATCAGTTGGAGTCCTGCTGTTGACGATAACGACAGTGTTAAATATGTTTACAGACAATAATACCCTAATTAATAAATACCGATTTAATGAAATAAAGCTCATTAATTTTATCGTTATTGAATGAAATAGCCGTTTTTACCTAACCGGTCGCAAATTATTAGTAAGATAAATCGGTTAGCTGGGAGAGGTCTCAGAACAGGGTTATAAAATAACAGAGGTCAATAATAGTAAATTAATTTAGAATGTATAATTTATATATTAGAAAATTCAAATTGATTTAAATTTAATTGATTTTTTAATGCATTGGTATGTTGTTTATGCCACTGGTTTTTTACACATAAACACAACCAATTCAAGTTTCTGAAATCGTAAAAACTGGGATTTTCGAATATAAAAAAATCGTAAGATTCTACATCGTCAAAACCTCAATAAAGTCCTGAAATGTCAATAAAAGCATTATTGTGTTAACGGAAAACCCACAGAATGTAAGTGCTATAAAATTTACCTTAACCGCAGATCATGAGACGTTTTATAAAAATCAATCAATTTAATTATTGTCACAAGTAATAAAGGTAACCGCAGTCAATCGATACCAACACACAGTCATATTCGATACAGTCCGATTGATAATTTAAATTTAACTATAAATATTCATATATTGTATTGTATCCAACATTTTTGTTTCGAATAGCCTTTATTACCTTATTTATTGCTCAGACTTATTGCTGATCGCAGACAAAATAGCTTCTAGATGCTGCAATACTTCGACTCCTGCTACTGTATAATAATAAATAATACAAATAAACGCTGCACACTCAACGGCCTCTATTAGGATAGTAATATCCTGTGTCGGGGGTCCGGAAACATTCACAATGACAAGGACAAATACACCCAGACCGGAAAATATGCTTGCATGATCAATACAAACATATTATGTTCCGAGCGGGAATCGAACCCGCGACCTGTGGCGTTTGCTGCGCCACAACGTCGTCGTGTATGTTTATGGAGTTTTGGGAAAAACATCCACTTTTCATATTTTCAGACATAATCGTCGCCTGGCTAGCACGTGGTGGTCAAAGATATTGTTAAATTAAAATTATATTGTTAAAAGAATATAAATTATATTGTTTTAAATCCAAAGTATATTAATTAATTTTTGTTATATTTATGATCCTAATGATTGAAATAAACGATTATTATTATTATTATTGTATAAATTTATATGAAAGTAGCGACAACATAATATTTTTATATCACCAAAGGTTGACAATATGGCTTGCCTGATGGAGAGTAGTAACCGTCTTCTTTTTTCATTACCAACAATTTGTGCACTGTCGTAATAATTGTTGTGATGTAGAGATATAATACAGAGGTGAGATAGATAAGATAAGACAAAGGAATGGAATAAAAAGATGGGGATGGATCTCTGGACTCTAGCACTCATCGACACCAGAGATCAAAAACTATTTTGCATTTTTTTTTGTAGTAATAGAGCCATCTCCCAGCACAAATGGATTGACTAGACCATGGAAGTACTATATTCTCACGGAACGTTGGCGAAAAGTTACAATATCAGTAGGTACTTCTGCGCTTCGTGCGACCTCCTCTTTTTCTTAATTTTTTTGCGTCTCCTTCCTTCCCTCCTATTCCGCGAATCTACCAAAATCTATCAATGCGATTGTCATACTTCAAGTATCGCATGCGTTCATAAGTTGCGGTGACTGCTTACCATCAGGCGGACCGTACACTTCTTTGGCAACAGTCCTAAAAAAGCTCTTTATAGCCGTTTCAGAGACTAGCCGGAAACAGACAGATAGACAGACAAAAATTAAAAAAATACTTTTTATGTAAGTACCATTGGAAAGCTGTTATTTTGGAATTACAAACAGACACTTCAGTTTTATTTAACTGTACGGATCTCAGTAGAGGTAGAACGGAATTGTTCAAAGTTAAGAGCTAATTACTCGCTATCACGGCGTCCACATAGTTTTTTATACCTTTGTCTTAAGCCTTGGAGGTTCTATAAATAGTCAAATAATAAGATTATAGTCATTTGTTTTACTCATAATGATCATTAATTCAACCAGAACTGCTTAACTTTATTGTCTCGAAGAATTCATTCTGTTGTAATTTATAACTTTTATTGTAGTTAACATTATCGGTTATATGAGAACGATTGGATGTCATGCAAAACATTTAAGTGTTTGTCTGTGATTAAGTTACTATATATCGCAAAATAACCATATGGTTATTTCTTTTATTCGCTTAACTTACTTTTTCTTATCAAAACTTTGCTACAACACTTATGTCAATAATTATGTAATCATAAAATATAACTTATTAATATTTATATTTTGAACAATTTTGATTCTTATTTTCGAAGTTATTAATAATCTTTATGAAATATAAATGGAATCAACGGGAAAGAAAAGATTAGAATAAGCTTTACACTATTTTTGCGGCATGAGTTACATGTAGTTCAAGAACTTATCTATCTATCTGATGCCTTAATACGAGAAATTCTTGTATATATTATATAACATGAATCCCGGAAACCGCTCCAACGATTTTTATGAAGTTTAGTATACAGGGGATTTCTAAATTTATTTTTAGAAAATATCGCTTTATCCGGATTTTTTCCGTTTTCGAGTCCAGATGTATCCAGTTTGATATTTTTCAAGTTCCTTCTTTTGTGAGAAAAATTAGTATTACCTTTTATCAACGTATCATAAAAATACCGAGCAAAGCATGGCAAACCAGGTACTTATAAGTATGTATACATAGGCATGAATCATATTATGTCTTTTTTTTAATAAATAATAAATAAATAAACGCAACACACTCAACGGCCTCCATTAGGATGTTTATATACTGTGTCGGGGGCCCGGAAGTATAAAAAAAGACATGGATAAGCCCACCCAGACCGGAACAAATGCCTGCATGGTCAATATAAGCATCTGCTTCGAGCGGGAATCAAACCCGTGTTCTGTGCCCCTTAAGGCAGGTTCGCTACCGCTGCGCCAAAACGTCGTCGTCGAAACGCTTTTTTTTAATGTGAAGAACACACATTTTCAACATTTTCCATTACAATAGTCGTTTCAATAAACAAATTTACATTTGTACAGTAACGTACCTACTTTAAGTAAATTATTTCGACATTACTTTGTTTCAAAATGGCTTTTATCATAGCGACTGTCTGAACAACGCTCTAATAAAATATCCTTAATATAATTTTACATTTATAGCATATTGTTTCTTAAAAGCCCGATACCTTGGAGTGACTAAGCTAAAGTAATTGTACCGGAGTGCCGGTAGACGTCACCTGATTGCATTATTTTCTAGTTCCGTTTCTGTCGACTTAACAACTATGATATATATCTAGAAAATAAGGTTGCATTGTCTGTGTTTTAGGTGCTTTTGATTTGAAGGATTAAATATAGTACAAATTTTAACTAAAGTCATCTTAATTTTAGTCGACAGCGACAGAACTCAGAATTCTCCGTACCTCGGAGAGCACGTTAAGCTGTCGGTCCCGGTTATTATCAATAACATCTGCTAATAATCGTTAACTCTTGATAAGTAAATTGCTCTTATCCAATGAGTTACTGGTTCGCCCTTAGGGTTGCGGAGGTCAGATGGCAATCGCTCTGTGTAAAAGCTAGTAGCCTGTCAAATCCGGATAAGAGTAATAAGCAGACCCTGGGTACATTAAAATACCGGTAATAATGCTAGGATGAAGACGACAGAATTCAGAAGGAGGGTGATAATTGTAAGTATACGTGTATGTATTTTTTTAAACAATATAAACTGTGCTTTTTCTTCAATATTACTTTTTTAAGTGCATGTGCAATGTTGTTTTAGATTCTTTTTTATCGCGGGAAGGGCATAATTGGCTATTAAAAAGTTGATGCACCATATTATGGAGTTATAATTTTTCAGAAAGGCACATTGAGAAACTTGTAATTAGTTTGATTATTATTAATAATACTAGCTTCTCTCTTCGGCATCGCCGCGTAAATATAACATAAGGAATGTTTCATGCCAAGAAATAGAATTTGTTCTCCATACAAAATTTCATCCCCTATTTCACCCCATTCAAACTTTTTTTCGCCACAAAAAGTACCCTTTAACGGTGTCCATGGTTCAATATATTATATTATATTACTACAATCGGTTCAGCTGTTTAGGGACGCACCTGCATGCCCTCTGGAGTTGCAGATGTTCATGGGCGGTGGTAATCGCTTAACATCAGGTGAGTCTTTTGCCCTGAGGAAATGGGTTAAGATAAATAAGTAAAAAGACTGAATAAGTGTAATACTGAAGACTACTGCTATATAAGGTTACAAATTGATAAACGTTCAGGATCGTAGAAATCTTGATAATAGTGTAATAGAAGTCGCATATCCACGTTCTCTTGTCACCGCAATTGTGACTTATGAGCCATGAGCGGATCAGCTTACAATAGCGTCATTTATTTACTTCGCTTACTGTATAGGCTATTTGAAATCTGTCGCGGTACAAGCGTACGTAGCAATGTAATGGTTTTGAATAGTGTATGTAATGTAATGTATGGACGGACAAACCATATTCCCGAGGCAGATTTTAATGAGTGAAGTGAGATCTAATTTAATTGGACACTGAAATTACCATAGAAATATCGTACAGATAACGAAAATTAAAGCTAACAACGCGTCAGAGAACACAAAATGAATTCTGATGCCAGACAACTAAATTATGAATTTAAAAATTATTATTTATGTCACAAAATGATTATCTCATATTGAAAATGATTACAGTAATTGTATAATATTTGACATCTAAATAACAGTGTTTATTTTAATTTATAAATTATTTAATGATACAGTGCTAAGAAAAATAAGTGCAGTGAAATAGGATGCGACAATAATATATTTAATATAAAATATTTTGACGTAAAAAATAGGTGGCTGTATTGTTTGGCATAATTATGTAAGTACAAGGCCGGAAACTTAACGCTTTACTTTACGAGATTGACATAATTATGTGTATTGTTAAAAAAATGTTTGTCTTTTCGCAAATACACTTGAAAGAGAAGAAATAAACGAGTCTTTTAACATTTGTTATACTTCTATAAGTCCGAGTATTACATTACATAACCCTTTTAGATCACTTCACTAAAATCTTGACAAGAATATAAGGAATATACTTTTAAGAAGTAACTAAACGTCGAGCTTTGAACGATGACGACCATCATCTCATAGAAATCAATTCGTAAATTAATAATATATAAAAATGAAAGTAATTTGTTTCTACATTTTTATAGTCCTTGTCATTGTGTATGTTTCCGGACCCCGACACAGGATATCAATATCCTAATGGGGGCCGTTGAGTGTGTAGCGTTTATTTATTATTTATTTATAGTCGTGGACATGAAAAATTCATATGACAACAAATTACACACGTAACACTTAAATGTTACACTTCATTTAAGTTCTACTCTCTCAGTTATAATAATGTGAAAAAATTTATAGGACCGACGTGGCACTTCTGCTATATTCTATGTATAGTAAATTACATTAGGCAGATGGCCTCTAGTTAATTGAGACTAAATGTCACTGTACAGGAAGCAAAATAACTTATAACCGTGAGAAACTTAATATAGCGTCATTTACTCACTACATTAAGTTAATTATTCGCGTAAAAATATAGCGTTCGCCAGTTGACGCTTAAACAAGTCTGTACTTTTCTTAAAGAATGGGGTCAGTATGTTGATACTGTAGTCCGCGGATATCGTGGCAGGGAGCTCATTCCATAGCTCAAGCATTAGCAGTATTTAGCTGGATGCTTTTGGATACACCTTTGAACATCGTATGTTTATTAAGCATCCGTAAGCACGCGTAAGCATGCTTCAGCATCCGTAAAAATACGTACGCATGCTTCAGCACACAGTTCAGTTACATTTGAAAGCATTTAAAGCAGAAAAATGGGAAATTCAAATCGATGCTGAAATGAGAATTGATGCATACGCATCTTCATACAAAATACCTTTTTTCTATAGAGAGAATGCTAATCAATGCTGATATGATATGTAATTCACACCTTATTAATAAGCTTAATTTGTAAAATGTGTCAATGATTACACTTTAGGCGTATAATATTGTGCAACGGTTTTAAGGTTTAAGACAACCCTTGACCTTGTTAAATCTAGTACATTTAGTTTCAAAGGTGTTATAAAGATTGTTGCTCATTCAAATCAAAGTCTTTATAATATGTAGAAAAATAAATGCGCTAATTGGCTATATATTATAAATAACAGAATGAGGAATCAAATACCATTTTTTGAAATCGAATATCCAAAAGGCTACATCAATTATCATTACCTAATGTATTATCTGTCTTATAAACATAAAATACGAAAGCTATTTTAAAGTGATATATAGCGTTGTAAATTATGTGGAAGAACGGTTCAATCTAATTGATGTCATTGATTGCTACTAAATATAATTGATTACCAGTAATCTGGCATACATGATTGTATCAAGTTGTCGAGCTGTTGTTACTGGATAAAATATGTATTCTATTGATATGTCTTATGTTCTTGGTCAGGACTAGAAATAATGCCGCTAAAGCACTTGCATTTATTTATTATTTTTATGATTACATTAAACAATGCTCCATACACAGCTAAAATTCACACACAACACCGTCCTCGCCGGCGAAGACGAGGTTCCTTGTTCCACACGTCACGACGCGCTCACACCGTCGGGTAAGTCCATCGAAAAGAATGCGCTAGGAGCGTTTCCTCCATTCCCGATGAAGTCCTTAGCCGTGGCTCGGCCTCCCAGGTGGCACTGTAAGGAAGGAATGAAATTTGTTCCCCCTCGGGTGTTACCTCTTTTTCACGGCTGGGTCTCAGTACTCAGCTCACCCACCCGATGATGCTGACGAGGCCAGTTAGGCCAACAGCAATGCACAATAAAAAAAAAAGCTATGCCACGGTTTTACTACAGGCTGGTGTAAACGTAAAAATGATGGCCGGTTAGTATGATGGGCCGCGGTTCGACCGGGTAGGGGTATGTGTCTTTGCGTTACATGCAACTCTGTCGAAACGTCATTAAAATAAAGACGTACGATCGATACGAGTAGTTTTTAGTGCAGAATTTAAACCATTATTTTTAGTACCTGCAGGTCTCATTCTTAAAACAAAATTAAATTTTTACTGGTTTTTGAGTCTTACCACAAGCTTTCAAAAATAAAATATATATATATATATATTTGTCAAATAGAAAAGTAAGATAACTACTAAACGCCAGACTGGCACTATTTTTTTTTTATTAGCCCCATTTTCTTCCATGGTCTGTGATATGGTAATATATAAGAAGACAGCCAATATACATTTTCGGAAATCTTTTGAAACTGCTTTTTCAGTCTTAATATACATAAACATTTCAGAAAAATATAGTATCGATACTTTATTTGCCTGGTCTAGTTGCCGTGACAATAGAACCAATATCAATATTTTTTATAAGTATAAATAAATGTCATTATCATACACAGGTGAAACTGCGAGAAATGTTGCTTAATAAGAAAGAAGCAGAGCCTAAATCACCGTTGCCTATTTCCATCACATTGCAAATTTCATTGACAAGAAGTCATTGACCCGAATAATTAAATCCCACTTAATTTCGACACAACACATAAATTATTTATTTGTATGTCTCTGTATCACCCACACACTTATAATTATTTTAACTGGAACATAAGTATCATTTATGTATTAATCATTAGCTGACCCCAGGGCGTCTACATTGTCTTTGACCTCAGTTGTGGCCGCAGGCTTCGATCAGACTTGTTCCACCGTCATAAGTAAACTCGGAATAGAATTTTGAGGAAGTGGCGTACGCGTAGATAGTTTATGTCTTGAATTAATACTTATAATTCCTATAGAAAATCTCACCTATTTTTTTATTTAGTCACGTTATTTTATATAATCAAATATAAAATTTGCGTTTGCATACTTACATGCAATGTAGGAATGGTAAAAATTTTAATTTTTTATTCTAATCTATTATTTTCTAAAAAGTACTGCCTTTGTAGAGGCTAAAAGTTGAAAATTATTAGTAAAGTCTTGATGTTTCCGCCACGAAGGTCACTTCGACCGAGGAAGTATAATTTAAGCAAGAAGCAGTTTTAATTTAGTTTTAAATTTTAATGCGAGAGTAATGAGAGTCAGAAGGCAAACCTAACACTCTGTTTTCTTCCCTTTCTTCGTCTTCTTTCCTCTTAGACTACCACACACCTCAGTACGCACCACACAGTTAAGCCGTAATAGCATTATAGTAGTAATTTATTTATTTTGGAAGTTAAAAATAAATTATCATCGAAAACTCCGTATCCGTAACATTTAAAAAAGTCTCCATATTATGTGTTACAGTCACATTATGGAAAGAAAGCTGATGCCATTTTCAGTTAAAATTAATTCTATGGTGCTAATGCAATTTTGCAAATTGTAAGTGACTGACATTGACCGAGTCCGTATCATTCGGCCGTCAGCTTATACGCTGTTTAAAATATAGGAAATTGTTTTTATTATAAATAAAAAAACGCAATAATTTCCTGCGAACATTTATATAATATGCAATATAGATAATGAACATTATCGTACTCATTTTTTTCTTACGATAATTAAAACAAAGTAAAATGATACATTTCCTAGTCATTATAATTAATGGAAAATTAAACCTGATTTATATAAAGCTTAATCTTTATATGCTAAAAGATTTTTTAGAGAGGTATGATCTAGATAAACTATAATACTCAAAAAGCGAAAAACCTAAAAACTTCATGGTTTCGCCATCAGTAATATCAAAACTTATTTATAAATTTAAGACAGATTGTTCCATTCACATTAGTATTAGGAACACCGTAGTGGCATTGTGGGAAGTGAGTCTGCCGTTAGCCTCGAGGGATGCAGGCTCGATTACCGCTCGGGCAGAATACTTTGCATTGCTCTTAGAAATATCTGTTTCGGTTTGAGCGTTTATCTTTGTGGGTTTCTCACCGTAACTCGGTGACGTTGAGCTGTCGATCCCAGTAGCCCTTAGGGTTACGGAGGTCAGATGGCAATCGCTTGGTGTAAAAACGAGTAACCTGTCAAATCCGGATAAGAGTAATAAGCAGACCCTGGGTAAAATACGCGTATATTACCGGGAATAATGCTTGGAAGAAGAAGAAGAAAATAAGTACTAAGAACATAATATGACTTTGAACAAACTAATTTGAATTAAAGTTAACACGGTGACACATTTTTTATAATCCTAAAGGTAACTATACCATGTTTTAGTGTGAATAAACTCAGCCGGTGTAGTTAGACTCTAATAGAGAATCAAAAATCTAATTCCTTCGCGAACAAAGAAGTTTGCCAATTCTTTTCTTTGTCGTACTTCCAAATGTGGATCCCATTGCCGGACCACTTGTTCCCTCCTTCCTTCCCGGCTCCTTCAAACGAGGCGTGAAGAGGCATCTTGCGGGTAGGGAGGGCGAACGTCACTAACACGGTTACATTCCGCAACTCTGTTAGCCGCCTTCGCGTTTGGACTTTATATCCACTTGCCATCAGGTGGAGTAGAATCATCTGCCCTACTCTCTAAATAAATTAAAATAACAGTTCCCGTAAAGAACCATTACACTGTTGCTTTTCTTTCCAAGGATTCTGAAGGCCATTTCCTATCTTATTATCCCTTCCTATCTTCTACCTTTCGTATCCGATTGCTACGTGACCTTGACCTTGGCAGACCGCTTACCCTTATGCAGGTGACCTAAATTCTCTATAAAAGATTTTGTTTTAATATCTTTAACAGCAGCTACTTTCATCCTTAAAGATCAATAATAATAACAGTATGAATTATTATTTCAGAAAAGGTAAATGACACGATGTTTTGTTGACTCATTGTATGACTACTTTTTGTGTTTGATATTTATGATATTTATTTTTACATAGCAATGTTATATTAGAAAACTCTGAACTTTGAACGGACTTTCTAAAAAGCGTTCATTAGATAAAATGTTTTGATTAAAATAAAGCATTTGTTTGCAGCCTAAACCATTGATCGTAAAAACCTGAAATTTGGACGGTGTGTTATTTTTATGACGTAGGCATCCGATAAGAAAGGATTTTCTGAAATACTACCAACTAAGTAGGTAAAAAAGGGGGGCAAAGTTTAAATTGGGACAGCGAGATTTCTGGTTCTTGCATAAGCCTTATTTAACAGAATTGATGGAAAATGTGTTTCATATTTTATTGAAATTAAAACTAAAACTAATGGGATTATATCATTTTCAGTATCGCCTTCACTGTGAACGGAGCTCCGTGAAACACTCTATTAAACTGTACAAGAAAAAGTAATTTACCTTACATCTATAAAATTATGGAGTTAAGTTTCACTTCTAATTATTTTTGGTATAATTAGTGCCTTCTTTCTATTAAACGATAAAATTTAATAAGTATCGAGAGAGACGAACTGCTTAGCATCCATGGATTCACCGTTCGGGCGCCGGGTCCATAGTGTGGTAGAGGGAGAAACTCCGAGCAGTTCCTGGGACTTGCGACCCGGGTGTAGGTATAAGGAGGCCTCTTTTCCGACACGCATCAATTCTCACCTTCACTGCTCGCGTTGCTCCCCTGCCTAGCCAAATGTCGTTCTAAAATAGAACTCATTGCAACCCTAGGCAGGCCCAGATCTTTCAGTAGGTTTTACTTAATATAGAGAGATTTCACTGGTGTTTGACTTAACATAGAGGGATTTCACTGGTATACCTCTCGCTCCTACTTCTACAGCATACAAATGAACCAAATAGCCAATTTTGGTCAGTTCATTTGTAAGTACTGTGTTGTACATTTGTAGTGTAATACTTATCAATTTTGAATACATGGTCTTTGGGAATGTTGGTTTCCCACGGTACCGTAAGTTCTACCAGTACGATACTATATATTCAATTGAAAAATTGGTCAAAATTTTAGTGAGGTGCTCATGAATAACTTCGCACGATAAATAATGTTTTATTTCCATCCAGTTTGACTTATTTTAATAGTAGTAATACTTATTTGAAAATATTTTCTCGGCTTAAGATTTAATTAGGTTTTTATTAAATTTTTGCAATGCAGTCATGTTTTGTTTTTCAGTTAGTTTTATTATTGCTAAATTAACCACTATAATGCAATAGATTATCATTAAATACCCACTTTATACTATTTTACAATTGTTTTCATATAATTTATTCAATATCATTATTCATTCTACATTTGACTTCTTATAAAAACAATATTAGGTTAGGCTGCCGAGAAACGTGAAAATCTTATCTCATGGAGATTATTATACTGTAAATGTACAATTATATTATTATTATTTTCTCTTTTATGAATATCTTTTTTTAAAAGAAAATCACATGATTATTTCTTTAATAGTAAATATATTTTTCACATTATTTTGTTTAATTTTAATTTATATGAAAGCATTTACATGACGTTTAATCGGTACCTCTGTAGCTCCTATGAACATAATATAAGAAATCAAATTGTCGAGACAGATTATTTATACACTCTTAAAATTGGTGATGTTGATGTATTTTAGTTATTAGTGTGGGTGTTTTAAACATGTGTTATAGTTTTCTATAAGTTTGCGTTTATAATGACACAAAATATTTTTGAGTGTGCAATAATTCAATGTAGTGGTTATGTATGTGGTGGTAGTGTCGTCATCCCCAAAAAATGGATGAAATTTTTGTTAATAAATTGTCATTCATTGCATGTCCTTTCCTATGTTAAATGGTCTAAGGATACACGGTATATCAACGCCCAGTCTAAACTTTAATTTTTGTACAAACAGGTGTTGTACCTGTGAAAAACATCAGAAAAAATTAAAACGTAAACGAGCACTAAGACACAATTTTTTGAAATCCAACCCTTAAGGATTTGAATGGGGTTTGAAAGTTGAAATAGTTTGAATATTGAAATGTTGAAATAGTTTGACACGTGTTGAAAAATTTTCTAAAATTCCACCCCTAAAGGGCTGAAATAAGGGTTCAAAACTTTTATTAAAATCGTTATTCAAGCGGGCGAAGCCGCTGGCAGAAGCTAGTCCTCATATAAAAAAGGGTTCTTGTCCTAAACCATTCAACCGATTGTGATAAAATTTGGCGGATCATTGTTAAGTCGCCTGCGAAGGTTTCTGACGGAAAAGGTTATACTTAGAAAGAAAAATATTTATTGCTAAAACGCGACAAACGAATAGTAAATAAACAACTGTGTATTATATGAATTATAAATGTCAATAAGCGGCCGGAACACACGTTATTTGCTTTTAAGGTTTATTCATTCTAAATATTATCAATTTATTTTATCTAATATCCAATTTAGTAAAATATAACATTGTACTTAAAATTACAAAGAGCTTGAATTCCTAGGTTATGGCTAAAATACAAAGGATTAAACAGGAAAAGATGTTGTCGCTTTTGCGCATTTGCAGTTGTTAGTAAGTAGATAACTTATCCAATGCTTGATTAACTAAATATTTATGATATGGTATCCTGGTTTCCATTAGGCTGTACGCTACTTTATCACTTTTTGTGTTACCAAAAGCTATGAAATCATTGAATGTTATCGTTAGTAAAGTGTATGTATGCGTAACCAGTAGACGGTTAGTCTACATTTAAACGGTTTTGGTTAGACATTACCGCAGAATAGTTAGGCAAAAGTTGACAAAACCCGAATTGCTAAAAGCAAGGCCAGTGGGGTGACCTCACGCTTAAAGGCTGCATTCAATTCCAGCCAACCACATTATTACTTGATGAAAGTTATTAAGTTTCATTAAAAATTTAACAGTTATTTAACTAGAATTTAAACTATCTTGTAGTTTATTTAAATGTTTATAATCAATTGATGTATAGTTAAATAATTGATTGCTACCTAGATTTGCTTAAAAAACATGAAAAAGAAGGCATAAAATGGATTTTGTACATTTAATGGTTTTGCATTGTTTTAATAAGTTTTAACACGTTAACAGTGCTGACCTCAGTGTGGGTTATTCCAATTGATAACTATTATGTGTACTGTCTGAAAAGTGAATGTGTTATGTATATTGTCACCACTAAATAGCCCTTTCCTAATTAAAAATTTAAAATTACATTTACATAGAACTTTAGGACCGGTTCGCTTGCGACGTATCATACTACGAGTAAATGTATATCGGTTAAGTGTAATACCTTTACATATATTTAAAAAAACTTGATCTTAAAATGAATAAATAAGAGTGTACGTTTGTATGTTGGATCGAAGCTGGGAAGCTAGAAATTAACTTGCGAAAATAAGACAGAACTATCACGATGAACGATGTGGATTTTGTATTATTTTCACACTAAAAATATTTGTATTAGTTGAGTAAATTTCGTCTATAAATATCACCATTAAGTAAATATTTTGACAACAATGCCACCAAATGATCATATCCTAGGATTTACTATGGATAAAAATAGTCTTAACAAAACAAATAAATAGTGTTTATGAATGCGACTTCAACCGATCAAATCGTTAAATTTATTTACACGATCATTTAGCGGGCGCAATAGCAATAACATCGAGCTACCTTTTTTTTGCGTAGATCTCGATGTTTGGGATATAATAGTCCAAAAGCTGATTTTTTCCACAGGATCTATTTTAAAAACGTAAACGCACACCAAGAAAGGATTTTTCAAAATTTAACCCATAAGGGGGTTAAAAAGTGGTTGAAACTTTGTATGGTAGATGGTCATTTTTTCAACTAGAAGCATATAATAGGTTTTGTTTATAGGTTTGAAACTAGAAGCTTCAAATTTTGTTATTTGTCGAAGAATTAAAAATAAAGGAAGATGTGCCTTAAAATTTCCTAAAACTCCGCTCCCGAAGAGTGAAAGCTTGTATGGGGTCTGTCATTTTCGACATAGACCATTAAGATGCAACTGGTTATACGCTAGCTAAATTCGGCACGCGGCTGACGAGCAGTCACTTCACAACTTTATCACCTAGGGTGTTAGCTATTCATCCAACCATTTCAACACCAGTAAAATGCAAGAATTGCGACTAATGGGCTGATATACTTTATAGAATTTAAATTTTGAATCAACGAATTATCAATATCACAAATGATTATTTCTCGTAACATACACACAAATAATAATATCAATTAAGCCTTCGTCTTGTTGAAGTCGGTTAAAAATAATAATACATTATAGTATTAATACTATAGAAAAAACGCTCGACAATGTTACTAACGCCATTTTCGCCTAGTCCAGTTTCTCTTATGACTGTATTTAGAAGTAGGTCCTATATATAAGTAGGTAAAGTACGTTATATTATGTATATTAAGTTGTTACAATTACAGTTTCCGCGTGACTCTAATACTTATTTTATATATAACATATTTAATTTGCAGAAATAATTACTAAGCGAATACGTTATAATCGTTATAAAGAAAAATCAATAAGACAATAACACAATTTATATGAGAATTCCACGAAAGGATCCTTAACATCTGAAAAAGACATTTCAAACTCACTTTACTAACTTTGTGGAAATTGCTTCACAAACAAAACAAAAAAAATTCTTAGCTTATAACTTCCTTCTTTTTGAGGTCAGTAAAGTGCAAACCAAAATTTCCAACACGTAGCCAATATGCAAATATATTCCAACGAATAATCAACGTAACGGTTTATGTAAAACTAAATAAATACATAAATCAAATCTGTACAATCTTCATTTAATGTTAGGTTGGCTACAGACATGTGTTTTTTTCCATTGTACACGGTCGCTTCATTTCGCGCTTCAAAAAGCTGAGAGCACGTACATGGGCTTATTTAACGGGTAAGTTAGGGTAAACGCTCGTACGACTTGCGCATGTGCTATAAGGCAAAACGAAATACGAACTTATACGGCCGTATACAAACGCTCGTCTGAAACCACCATATTAAAGTAAAAAAACCTACGGTACAAAATGTTATCATGTTAGCCTTCAACGAGTTATACTTTTTGTAAAAACACGTGTGTCATGATTCAGTTTATTTATCATGATTCGGTTTTACCACTAAGCATATAAAAAAGTTTTGATTCAATTAAATTAAAAACAAAGTGAAACCCAGAATGCCGAAATTACTAAAAATATAACATTTATATACGGATAAATTTTGTGTGAAAATTGCCTTTCGGATGAATCTGTCCAACTATGGTGCCAAATACGTATAAATAAATATATAGCTAAATAAAAAAAAAACTTTTTTATTTATCTCAATAACTGCTAGCTTGACGAAAAAAAGTCAAAATCAAACCCCTTCATTAGGTTTTACGCCAATCCAAAGATGCCTCACACGTTGGCATACTCATTGAATTTTTTTGTGTAGCAGTTCATAGAATTCAATTATTTACTACATTTTGTAAAGATAAAGCCAATAGTCTGCAAGTAAAAAAGCTGTGACATATGGACAGACGCAATATTTTAAGGGTTCCGTTCTGAATTTATCGAATTTAATGAAATGGCAAACATATTAAATAATCGAAGCTTAGTTGAATTGAATTTAATTTATTTATAACATCATCATATCAGTCGAAAGACGTCCACTGTCCACAGTACATGTACATAGGCACCAAAAAGTGCCACAATGACTGGTCCTGCGCAATCCGCATCCAGCGAACTCCCGCGACCTTTACCAGGTCATCAATCAACCTTGTGGGAGGTCAAACCACGCTATATATTATAAATGTGATCGATTTTTTTTATAATCTGTACGATTATTATAAACTTTCTTATTGATTTTAAAATTCTCTAATCCAAATAATTTTTCACTAGGAAACCACCCTAAATAATACAAAACATAATGGAATAGAATAGTAACTACCTCAATCATTTTTTATATAATAAATCACTTCCAAGAAAGAGTTGTTAGGCCAGAAAAAGACGTCGCTTGCGTTAATGACATAATAAGATGAGCGTCACTAAAAACCAGTTGCCGGCTCTACGTCATTACAATTCTACTGTAACGGAATTTGATGCCACAATCTTATTTACATTTTAATTCTTTTGGGTTTTTCACAAATTTAAATTTAAATAAAATTGCGGCCTCTCAGAAGGCATCCTTATGACGAAATCAACTGAGACTTTTCTCAGACTCTCACATATACATAGGTGACACTGAAAATGTCAATAAGGTCAACAGTAATACAAGTTCCAGAAAAAAATCATAGTAATCATTTGATGGAATCATTGAATGCAGTTGATTGTTCAAAATTGATATTATTTATGTAAAAATGGATTTATAAATTAATAATTACTCAAACAAATCCATCATCGGGCAATAATGCGAGTGAATGTGTGTCACTTCTGGGGGCCTACCATGATTATGCGATTCAAAAGATGACCTAAACTGAGCTCTATGTTTTCGATAGGCATTTAGATGACTTAATACTTCATATTTAGGCGACTTCGTTTCAATAAAAAAAACTGTTTGTTTTTATGAAACCATGAGGCAAGTGAAACATTTACCTTTTTATTATTCGATTTATGGTATTAAAATTGCGTTCTTCATCTTAATTTAAAAAAAAAAACAAAAACGAAAAAAAACAAGTGTGCTTTAGACCACACGACTGAAGTAAAACTTCTTTAGCTCATTGTGTTATCGCATCTCTCTCTCTCTTGCCCTTACAGTAATATAATTATGGAACTTAGCCCTCTCTATTTCTATCTGCACTAACTTATTTCACCAGTCTACTCCCCAAGTCAAACGTGGGTAAAGAAGTTTTACTTCAAAAAAATTTTAAATATATAAATCAATAAATATAAAAAAATAATTAAAATAAATGAAGACAAAATAGACACGCGAACATTAATGCGAACAAACAAACGCACATAAAAATAGTAAAAACTAAAATAAATAAAAAAAGGAAGTCTCTGCGGCCGGCTTTAACCCGCCATACTAAAGACAAACGAAAAATTTGAGGCGATGTAATAATAGTTTCAATTTAATAAAATAAATCATAACAACAGTCGGTTTCGTGTTTGGTCGCCTTTAAAGTACACCTCTATATAATCGAATGATATTTATTTTCTTGCGTCACACTATTTACGAAAAACCTAAGAATTGCCTCATCTGTAGCGGTATATCCAATTTATTTTCTCATTTATAATATTTAATACACGCATACATAATTATGATGTCTTAAAATATTTTTCGTATTCCTTTTTGTATTAAAAAAAGTAGCGACTAACTTTCACAGTATTTTCTTTTTACAAAAATTTCACACAACCTTCTCTTCCTCCTTTGTATATATTTTCTTGCTAATAAGGCTTGCTACTTACAACAAAAATAAATTATCTACATCTACACAGATTTGAGATTCTTCAGTGATCACGTAATTGCCTCGTAAAAAGCAAAACTCATAGGGTTTTTTGGTTTTAAAACACATTTTGACATACCAAAAGTTACATGAATTAATTAATGTTACCGACGATGACATAAATTCTTAGTCTTTTGATTGCAAACTTTATTTTTTTGATAAATTTTTAAAATCTATATAAATAATAACAATAATCATTCAAGTGCACGGTGGACCACTGAGACTGAAGAACTGAAATGAGAACTTTAGGTATTAACAAATTGTAATCTACCAAAAAAAAGGTTGGTAATTTCATAGTAATTATTGAAAATAATGTGAAAAAATTATGCTCATGGGAAAATCTATGTCTAAAATAATGCTTAGTATTTATATTTTTCGAAATATCTTTTATGGAAAGTATTTTTAACCTATTATAGTATAACTATAACCTTTATACATTTTACCTTCTATATTTAAGGTATAACTCTTTATACCTTAAATTTTTTCTGAATTTTAAATCTAATAGTTCAAAAGTTATATGGGGGCCACAATTTTTACGACTTTATGAGCTAATATACTAACAACCACAGACTTAATCTTAAATGGCAAAATCAAATCTGGGGGTGCGGCAGTGCCCCCGCCAAGTCGAGCAAAAAAGCGGCCGGCTGTACTATTCTTTTCTCGAAGCACTTCAGGCCACTTTCGACGCTCTATAGCTTCGTTGTCGATAAAGCTACATGCCTGAATTCAGTAACCGATTAGGCATTGTATAAATACGGTGTGTATCAAATTTCATTCAATTTGAACTAGTAGTTTAAGAATTATAACTAGTCAAAAATTTCTTAATTTTGTTATACATTGGCTAACCGTCATCAAAACTCTAAGGTACTTCTCGCAGACATGGAAGCTTCAAATTTAGAATATAATTAGTGTTTAGTGTATAAATAAAGGAAAAATTTAAATATTTTGTAATTTCGGTCCAGTTTTCTAGATACAGCATATATAACTTTGTAATCTCATATAAATTTATAGGATTACAAAGTTACATTTGCAGTCAGATACGTACTTAAATAATTTTCAACCTCTTAAAACTTCGTTGTTGCTAAAACTAAAAGTCTGAATTTTCAGTAACCGATTAGGCATTGTATAAATGGGATGTGTATCAAATTTCATTCAATTTGAAAAAGTAGTTTAAGAATTATAACTAGCCAAATTTTCTTAATTTTGTTATTCATTGGCTGACCGTCATCAAAACTCTAAGGCAAATTAGCAGAAATGGAAGCTTCAAATTTAGATTATAATAAGTGTTTAGTGTATAAATCAAGGAAAAACTAAAATATTTTGTAATTTCGGTCCAGTTTTCTAGATACACCAACTGCATAAATAACTTTGTAATCCTATATAAATGTATAAAATTACAAAGTTACATTTACAGATAATTAATCAGTGTACCTGTATAGTATATGCATAATATAACGGCAAAATAGGTGTAGGTGGGTACCTAGATAATATACGATTAAATTCAAGAGATGGGTAGAAAAAAGTAGGAATTTCTACAAAAAAATATGAGATCCCATTAAAAATATAAAATGTAAAAATATTCCAGTTTGGCATTCCAACTTGGCAGTTTTACGATACTAAAGAATTTGAAAGAGTAGAATATGTTGCTGTACAACTGCCAAGTTTCAGGCGTAGTTATACATGAGATCTCACCACTTGTTGTAGTAGAAGAAGTGCTTTGCAAGACTTGGATTTTTTTTTAATTTTATGTTTTTAATGGGTCTTATAATTTTCAAATACCTATCCGTGCAGTTGTTAGTAATAATTTTATATGGGATCAGTAGGATCGAGAAATGTGTATAGAAAAAATTGTATTACCTAATTTTTGTAAACAAGTAGGTAGTTTATGAGTAGGAGACCCAAGAACAGGATTAAAGCTCCCACGGGGAACGGGATCAACGCCATCAAATTTTCCTATGTATCCAGACGAAGTCGGGGCAGGCCGCTACTTCTTATAGCTCTTTATAAGCTAGTTTACTTTTGATGGCAATTTAAAAAGAGAGAGATTGTATTAATTTCATACAAAAAATTAGTAGTTGTTAACAATAATACAATAACAACGAGTTATCTTTTTCTAATTAGTTCTGGGTTTTGCTTACATGAGCAATTAATGCCGGCTCGAGAGCTGCATACTATAAATGTCCTGTCAACAAGTTGAATTAATATACAATTTGCATCATTCTTAACATAATTTTATTTGTTTCAAATATCAACTAACTGACACTAGCCATCAAATTCTCATTTCATTGAATATCATACTTTACATTTAACATTTTTTATTAAAGTAAACAAGACCGCAACTACCCCAATTTTTTGTTTTAATTAGACCGGTCTATTAACTGATAGGATTCACCTTTTTAAAGTCGGTCAAAATTTCTTAAAATATTATCAGGCTTATTTATTTCGCTTTTTGGAAATCCCCACCAACAGAGCAGCTAATTCACCTTATAGTATAATTAAAGTTGCTATGACAATGAAGTACATTAATTGTGACATATCATTATCATGCATGTTATGTATAATAACTAGAACATTCTTGTTATAACATAACAAAAAATGCCCTATTAGTATTAATAACATTCAATTCATTAAAATTTATATGTTAAAGGCACCTTATAATATATACATAATATTACAATCACAGATTTAGAATAGACTAGATATCGCAAGCCTTCCGAACAAACGTGCCCGAAATTTGTGCAATGCAAAAACAGTCCTACTGAGGTTCAGCGATCGAAACGATTTTGTTTAGCTTGAGCACATCACTAAATGGTTGGGGTGACGTCATCGTAAGCATAAAAAAGATGACACAATAGGTTTAAATACTGTCTAATGATCATGCGGTATCTAGCCTACTATAAATCTGTGGTTATAATACATATGTGTTGCTAGTATTATCTGGTTTGACTTGATTATACCAATGAAAGACATAGATGGCAATTTTTTTTATTGTATATAAACCAATCTTCCGACGTAGTGGTGACGATATTCTAGTTAAAAGACGACGTTCAAGGGTGGTAAAATATGTAATTAAATATATTGGCCTCCTTAAAAGGCGAGTGCAATTTGTTACTTTCACAAAACATCAGGGAGCTTAAACGTGTGATTTCGGCTAAGTGGGAACAAATTCTAAAGGCCACCATCCAAAGCCTGGTGAAAAGAATGCCAAGACAAGACAATTAAATACCGTAATCGCTGCAACTATCGCGGTCATACTCGTTATTAATTTTAATTTTTAATGTCTTTTTATTGAAATACCATAAATAATAGTCTTAATTTCATCACAAACCTGAAAATGTACATTTTAACACGTCTCTACGTTTAGATTGACTAAAAAACCGATTGCAGGATTTAAGAGAAAAAGAAATAAAATTCTAATTGATATTCAGAAATTTCTAGTCATTTACGATGATGAAATACTCAAAATATTAATATTATCCATAAAGAAGCCAATGACTGTAAGGTGCCCGTTTTATTGCAGTGGAGTGTATATGTTTTACCATGCAGCTTCTTCGCGTCAGTCGGCAACCCTACGCAATTTTAAAGCTGTCAGCCTTACATAATTCCGAAATACTTTATTACTGCATAATCTGAGGGCACGGCAGTGCCCCCGCCAAGTCGATCAAAAAAGCGGCACGGCCGTACTATCCTTTTCTCGAAGCACTTCAGGCCATTTTCGCGGCTCTATAACTTCATTGTAAATAAAGCTATAAGCCTGAATTTTAGTAACCGAACAGGCATTGTATAAACACGGTATATTTAAAATTTCATTCAATTTGAACCAGTAGTTTTAGAATTATAACTAGCCAAATTTCTTAGTTTTGTCACTCACTGACTGACCGATCATCAAAACTGAAAGGCACTCTAGCAGACATGGAAGCTTCAAGTTTAGAATATAATTAGTGTTTAGTGTATAAATAAAGGAAAAATTAAAATATTTTGTAATTTTGCTCCAGTTTTCTAGATACACTAACTGCATAAATAACTTTGTAATCCTATATAAATGTATAAAATTACAAAATTACATTTACAGTTAATCAATTAGTGTACCTGTATAGTATACGCATAATATAATGGAATAATAGGTGTAGGTGGGTACCTAGATAATATACGATTAAATTCAATAAGTGGGTAGTAGTTCAAAAAGTAGGACTTTCTACAAAAAGATATGGGATCCCATTAAAAACATAAAATGTAAAAAAATCCCAAGTCTCGCAAAGCACTTCTTCTACTACAAAAAGTGGTAAGATCTCATGTATAACGACGCTTGAAATTTAGCAGTTGTACGGCAACTTATTCTACCCATAGAAATACTATAAATGCCAAGTGTCGTAAAACTGCCAAGTTTTAATGGGATATTATTGTTTAGCCTGAACTAAAACTATAATAATATATATAAATAATCAATTTATTTAAACCTGATAAAAAAACTAATAATAATAAAATGAGTAAAAATTATATCATCAATAAAATCTCTCTGCCGAAGAAAGCGTGGGCGACATCTTCAGCACTTGTACTAAGGTAACATAATCAAAGTGGAGGTTTATCTTGTCTACGCTTCTCAGACACAGTATAATAAACTTTTATTACTGTATATATAAACAAAGAAAGAAGCACACAGCGTAAAAGGTTCGAATGATTATGAAAGCTGCTGTGCGATCATATTTCCCTGGTACTTTAGTTAGTAATTTCGCCCACCCGTAAAACTCTTTGAACCTGAAAATTTAATGATTGTCATTTTATTTGTCCCGGAACTCTGTCTGATTTATTGACAAAGAAAGATAAATAAATAAAGTATAAGTAACTAACTAGCCAGCGGTTTTATCATCGTGAATTACCATTTTGATAAAATTTTAATATCATCGTGAACTACCATTTTAAAACAAATTTATTATAGTTTCATTCCTTAACTACTCGACTTCATTGAAGTTCGTAGAATATAATCTGATAATAATTTAATACAGATCATTAATTAATTATGAAATTTTTCAGATTAGCTCACGTCGTTATTTGGTTAAAATTTATGTAGTGACTATACGTTTTGGTACCAAGTGAATAGTATATGATACTTTTTATCATGTTGATATCATAGAACACTTGTATTGGTCACGTATTCGAAATTTCATATTTGTGCTGTTTGCAGTAGAAATACTTGGGCCATTGTCATTAATTTCTAGTTCTAATTCCGATTCCATTGCCTCCGCAGTTGACCAGGAGGGATGTTTATTATCACAATTTCCCTTGGACATGATCTTTACACTTGTAATTATTTTTAAATACAGTTCGTATTGAATTATAAATAAGTTTTAATGCTGATTGTAAATTTAAAAAACTTGAAACTCAGCTTCGGTATCTTCCTTTTATATATCGATAGATATAAGCGTGTCAAACCGTGTCAAAGCGTGTATATACCCCCTTCCTAGTCTAGTCCCTTTATAATAGTCTCGACGGTTGCGGGTTCGATTCCCGCTCGGGCAGATGTTTGTTAAAAATTTCTGTCTCAATCTGGGCGTTTGTCCACCGTGCCTCGGAGAGCACGTTAAGCTGTAAGTCCCGGTTGATATCACATAACATCTGATAATAATACAATGAGTTACTGGTTCGCCCTTAGGTTTGAGGAGGTCAGATGGCAATCGCTCCGTGTAAAAACTAGTAACCTGTCAAATCCAGATAAGAGTAATAAGCAGACCCTGGGTAAAAAAAAATACCGGGAATAATGCTAGGAAGAAGAAGACTAAACGTCCATATCGTTTTGGTTTTTTACGTTTATGCTGTTTTAATAGGGCTGACGTTTGTCAAGTCTTAAGTACTTAACTAAAATAGAAAGCTGCAGAATAAATACACTGGGTTATTCAATTTGGAATTACAGATGTTATTATATCTTTCGTTGCAGAAAATCGTATTTAATAACGTTTTCTCGACAGTTGGCCCTAATGACTATTAGTGAGTATTACCGTATTTCTCTAGACATGCTTATTGAGCACAATATGACTTTGTATTCAGACGAGAGTTCTCATTTCAATTTATATTGATTCATTCATGTTTATTAAAAAGAAGTTACAAATCTATTATGTAGATCCAGTTTTAAGATAATTGGGTATATTTAAGTATATGAGACTAATAAAATCAGCGGTTTTGTACAAAGAAACATAGTAAATTCACGTAAAGTAAACATCGCTTTTTAAGGCTGTTTTTGACTAAACTGGACTAACTTATTCATAGGTACGTACGTTTGTTATTTTACGAAGCCTTCAGCTAGCAAGTTCTCCTCCAACTTGACTGCTTTTTGTCACTAAGTTAGAATGAAATGAATGCAACGAATAAAGACTATTATTTAAATTACATACTACAGAGAATTTCTATACTAGCTACAGTCGATTGAATATAGAATACGAGTCGATGTTTTAGGTTTTTGTAAAATATAAAACAATTTTTTTTAAACTAATTGCTGTTTAATTTACAAGTAGAATCTACATTGACAGTCCGGCATTTTAATTTTTGTGGTATTAGTTATTGAACTATTATCCAAAAATTTCTTTGTCGTACTTCCAAAAAGTGGAATTCATTGCCCTCGTTCCTACAATCTGGGCTTCTTCAAACGAGGCGTAAAGAGGCATCTTGAGGGTAGGCAGGGCGAAGGTGGCTAACACGGTTCCTCAACTGCTGCATCTTGCAACTGTGTTAGCCGCCTTCGCGTTTGGCCTTTATTTTCATTTCCAATCAGGTGGAGTAGAGTCATCTGCACTACTTTCCAAATAAAAAAAAATACTTATAAATCCAATCCTATCAAATATACACGTATGTTATCATAGTAGATGTTTTGAATTTTGGGTACTTATAGGCTTAGTAATGAAATGAAATTGATTATCCCTTTTTATCTATTTGTAAACTAAGATATTCATCAGTTTGAGTTATGAATACGACGCTTAACCCATACTCTGTCCATAAAATAAACACAATTCAATGGTCCAGTTCAAGAAGTCCCTAAGTCCATTTTTTCCCTTTTGAGAAAAGTGCATTAATATGTTTTACTTCTCCTTTTTTTGCCTTTGAAATAAATTTGTGATATCCATATGTAGGTTCTAAAGTCTTTTTACCCATAGGCTTAAAATAAATATGTCTTTTTCAAATTTGTTGAAGAAAATCGGAAAAATGTTGCGGAAAAAACGTGGACTTAGGGACTTTATGATGGACTTAGTGACTTTCTTAAAAAAATAGGTGGACTTAAGGACTTTATAGGCTAGGTTTGCAAAACAGGTAGGCACAACTACATAGACATGGATTGTACACACAAGCAACGTTTTTGCGTCGGGAGGTAAACATGACAGATATGATGATACCAACTCGGAAAAAATATTTACCCTTAAACTGCTGTCAAAACCCCTTGAAACCGCCCAACTATTTCGAAATACCTCAAACAAAATACAACAATTAGGCATATATTATAACATAAAGCTGCTGAAATAATACGAAAGCGTCTTTTAACATACGATGTCTATAAGTGTCTCCAGAATCATCCAGATAATTACTTATCAATGCTGATAAATATAATTCAGACCATAAGGGTTTATATGTATATTCCTTACTTGGTATTATCTGACTTTCTACAAATAAGAGTTATGCTTTTTATGTTGAATAAAAATATTTGATTTAATTTGATTGAAAAATATATGTCAAAATATAAAATCCCTAAAATCCGAACTCTCTTATTTTCATCCTAAATTTAGGGGAAAACAGGTTGGGAACTGAGTTGGGAACACTGGTTTTTGAACATTGATTTAAAATTTTGAACTACATAGAGCTGTAAAGTAATTAAGTCCGCTGTACATAGAGAGTGCATAGCTTGTTTTTAAGTTTCAACTATCATAATAAATATTGTACAATATTTATTATGATATGATAAATTAATTATATTTATTCATAAAGGTTAAAAAGAGTACCTAAGAATCTTAAGGTCTTTAAAAATAATAACGAGTCAAAATCGACTGCAAAAATAAGCTGGTAATTTCATAGTAATTAATAAAAGTTATATGAAAAACTTATATATCTCTTAAATTTGTAGACCTATCTTCTTAAAACCAAATGTGGATGATATTTTATTTGATGTCCTACAAGCTCAAATTTTTCCAGAATTTTAAATCCCATAGTTCAAAAGTTAGAGGGGAGGGGACACCATTTTTATGACTTTAGGAGCTAATATCTCAACAACTACTGACTTAATGAAAAAAGTAAGCATCAAATCTCGTTATCATTTTGAAAGACCTATCCAAAGATATCTTACAGGTTGACATACGTAAAATTTTTTTTTTCAACACTGAGTTACATGTATGGACTGCTACCCTTAATTCTTATATATTTTAAAACTTGGCGGTTTTACGACACTAAAGTATTTGTATGAGTAAAATAAGGTGTCGTACAACTGCCAAGTTTCAGGCTTAGTTATACATGAGATCTCACTACTTTTTGTAGTAGAAGAAGTGCTTCGCGAGACTTGGATTTTTTTTACATTTTATGTTTTTAATGGGATGTATTATTCTTACGTCAAGTGCAATTTTTTTTAGATTAATATCTCAACTTTAAAACTGGCGGGAGGGTCTAGAACAAAAAATCGCGTAGGGTTGCCGCTGCAAAGCTGCATGGAAAAACATACATCGAGAACGAAGCACGATGTATAAAATATATTTTATACACGTTGTATTCCTTTATAATTCATAGTTTACAAGGTTCCGAATAAATATGATTTTGTATTTTAGCTTCTATAAAAGTTAAAGTGTCCAGTTAATTGCGAACGTTCAAATGACCTACGTGGAACCTTCACATTTAATATTACCTCAGTGATAATATTTTTGTTATAATAAGTGTTGCACCCAGTTCTGCAAAAGTTAATTTACTATTTTGGTACTAGAAATAATGAAACTGTTATTTCTGAATACGAAATAATTTTATGTATGTGGTTTGTTTACAAAGATTTATAAAATAAAATAATAAAAAAATCATACGTTTGCAGATATAAATATTAAACATTTACATTTTTCTTTAAATATATTATATTAATAATATTTATTAATTCGTTTATTATTTAATTATGCAAATAAATGAAACTCAAACAGATTTATAATAGAACAAGTCTATTAAGTATCACTCAAGATTATGGATTAAAACTAATTAAGACTTCCGGATTTGTAGGCGTACCAACTCAGTATGTATTTGTACTGTTTATTTTTGCGCGTCATAATAAATAGAAATATAAAAACGTGCTAAAAGTTTAAAACACTGTATTCGCAAATAGTGTAGGTATTAAAATTATATCTGCGTGAAATGGTAACAAAAATTTTCCTGCTAACTTACATATTCGTTGTTTCAGCGACAAATTAAAATAAACAGAAATAAAACGAGCCTTTAGATTTAGATCAATATTTTGTTCCCTCACACTCCATGGCCCAAATATTTTAAACAATAATATCATTTAGACTAAGTTTATTATAGTTATATATAGTATCTGGGGGCACGGCAGTGCCCCCGCCAAGTCGAGCAAAAAAGCGGCACGGCTGTACTATCCTTTTCTCGAAGCACTTCAGGCCATTTTCGACACCCTATAACTTCGTTGTGGATAAAACTAAAAGCCTGAATTTTCAGTAACCGAGTAGGCATTGTATAAACACTGTATATTTCAAATTTCATTCAATATGAACCAGTAGTTTAAGAATTATAGCTAGTCAAATTTCCTAATTTTGTCACTCACTGACTGACCGATCATCAAAACTCTAAGGAACTTCTAGCAGACATGGAAGCTTCGAATTTAGAATATAATTAGTGTTTACTGTATAAATAAAGGAAAAATTATAATATTTTATCATTTCAGTCCAGTTTTCTAGATACATCAACTGCATAAATAACTTTGTAATCTCATATAAATGTATAGGATTACAAAGTCACATTTGCAGTCAGAGATGTACTTACATAATTTTCAACCTCCTATAACTTCGTTGTAGCTAAAACTAAAAGCCTGAATTTTCAGTAACCAAACAGGCATTGTGTAAACACGGTATATTTCAAGATTCATGCAATTTGAAAGTGTAGTTTAAGAATTATAACTAGTCAAAAATTACTTAATTTTGTTATTCATTGTGTCACCGTCATCAAAACTCTAAGGCACTTCTAGCAGACATGGAAGCTTCAAATTTAGAATATAATTATTGTTTAGTGTATAAATAAAGGAAAAATTAAAATATTTTGTAATTTCGGTCCAGTTTTCTAGATACAACAACTGCATAAATAGCTTTGTAATCCTATATAAATGTATAAAATTACAAAGTTACATTTACAGTTAATCAATCAGTGTACCTGTATAATATGCATAATATAATGAAATAATAGGTGTAGGTGGGTACTTTAAATTCAAGAAGTGGGTAGAAAAACGTAGGACTTTCTACAAAAGATATGGAATCCCATTAAAAACATAAAATGTAAAAAATCCCAAGTCTCATAAAGCACTTCTTCTACTACAAAAAGTGGTGAGATCTCATGTATAACTCCGCCTGAAACTTGGCAGTTTTACGACACTAAAGTATTTGTATGAGTAGAATAAGTTGCCGGATGTTTTTAATGGGATAATATATATTTAATTATTTTTGACGACGTTGTGGCGCAGCGGTAGCGAACTGCCTTAAACGCCACAGGTCGCGGGTTCGATTCCCACTCGGAGCATAATATGTTTGTATTGATCATGCAAGCATATTTTCCGGTCTGGATGTATTTGTCCTTGTCATTGTGAGTGTTTCCGGACCTCCGACACAGGATATCACTATCCTAATGGGGGCCATTGAGTGTGTAGCGTGTATTTATTTCAAGAACCAGCTCAACACTTATTGCAGGCTTATTGCCATCATTTACTAATATTCTAAGTAATTTCATTTTAAGGTTACTAAAAAGACTGACTTGCAACGTTATGTATTTAGAATCTGTAATGCAGATTAAATAAAAAAATATACATAAAGAATCGAGTTTATTAATCAGTACCCTCTCCGTAATTTAAAAGAATCACTGACTCATCGCCTATGAAATTAATCCGAGATAATATTATTTAAATTTCATCACAATTATTCTTATCATCGCATAGCTGAATTTACAAGCAAAATGCAAATTTGTTGCTGGAAAATATATAGATATATTCCGTGATTGAATAATGAAGCTGTGATCACAACTGATTGTCATTATTCGACCTCATCACAGCTGTAATTAATAAACTCTGATCAGATGACGGTTAGATTTTTAATTTGAATACAGGAACTTTGCTATTTTCAGGGATAGGATGAGAATGGAAAAGAAGACCTCGGTTAAAGTCTACGTTTGCAATTCATTGGGTCATCTCGGCCTTTTATACCTGTAATATTATATGGAGCATAGCTTAAGAGCATTCTTTTTGTTCAGGTATGGCGTAGGCTTGTCCCTTATCATGTTTGTTTCCAATGTGATAAAAAAAACTAAGTACAGTTAATAAAAATGTATAAGAAAGAATAACATATATAGACATAATAGATTATAAATTTGACAATTTAAAAGAAGCCTTAAATGAAGAATGAAAGAAATTAGAATTTGAGTTTGAGTTTAAGTATTTTATTTTATTCATACGATTCAGAGGATCCAGATATAAACAATTATGTACTTTTATGACAGGTGCGATGTGTGATGACCAAGCATGTTATGTTTTATGTGTTATGGAAACTTATGATGTTATATTTTTTGGCATTTAGCGTAAGAGTATTTGATTTAAGGCACACCGATATTCACGCCATTCCTTGCTCGCGTTTGATATTGCTTTATCTCAGGAACTTCCATCAAATAAAATAACTGTATCGTTTGCATAACAAATCACTTCCATCTGTACAATTGTGTATGTGGTTCATGTACTTATTAATAAAGTTGGACCAAGGATGCTACCTTGCGGAGCACCAAAGTTAACGTGCTGTAATAGACTTACATAATCACTAACTCTGACAAACGGTTTCCTCTCAGTGACATAACTCTGAAACCATTTCAGTGGAAGACCACAAATCCCGAATTGGTTTTCAAGCTTTCGTAACAGAATTGGAAAAGACACATTATCAAACGCCCTGGCCAAGTCGAGGAATTTGTCTATACTATATCTGTTTTTGTCAAGTTGATTTGCAACAATAGATGTAAGCAGCATTATCAGTTAATTTTCCTCTTCGATAGCCAAACTGCCTTTGGAAAATCAGATTATTTATTTCGATAAACTTAACATATTTTTTGTTTACCACTTTTTCCAGGAGCTTTGAAAAGGCTGACAAAAGTGAAATTTGACGATAGCTTTCAACTGAGTTTTTAGGGCCATTTCTGAAAATTGGTGTTACACATGCAATCTTCCATACAGTTGGAAATATACAAGATTGTAAGCTAATGTTAAAGATTTTTGCTAGAGATGGTATAGTAAAGTTTCGGATTTCCTTTAACAAAGCATTGGAGAGACCATCCATTCCCGGGGCTTTACCTGTTTTTAGGGACTCTATGAAAGAATCCAGTTCAATCTCATCGACTGGCTTCAGAAAGAAAGAGTTATTGATTTGTTTATCATTTATATTCGCTGCTAGTGCATCTTCGTTCATCTGTTGTTTTATATGGATGTCTTTTTCGAGCTTTTGGCCCAGTGTGGAGCAGTAATTGCAACACATATTTAGAGAATGATTGGGATTTTGGGCATCATTGAGCGAATATCAATTTAACAGTTTTCCACAGTTTCTTTACATATTTTGTGCTATTGGATAGTTCCGTATTTTCGTACTCTATTTTAAACTTACGTGAAAAATTATTGCAAAAGTTTACGGTATCGAGTGTAGGTAAGTTGTAATAGTTGGTAATTTGGTGATTTTCGTGCTTTCATATGAAGTCAATTAATAATGATGGTCTGTCTACGAATTTACTGGCAAAGAGATCTAACCTAAATAAATAGGATTTATAAATATTAAAAAAAAAAATATTATCAATATAATTATTCTTCCCTTTTCACTATAAAAAACAAAAAAGAACTTTCCACACTATAAATAGCCTATTGTTATAGTTAAAGAAATCGAATAATAATATCAACAATGCTTCCTCAATAATAATATCAACTTTGATTAAAGAAAAATTTAAAATATGTATGGATTGGCTGATGCGTTTCAATATATTTTTGAAAATTGGGTATTTGTAACCTGGAATTATTTAATGTAAACCCGAGCTGAAAAAAACTGTGCAGTCGGAAGACCCCGTCAGTAACGAAGTTCCTTATGTATCTTATTTAACTCCGAATTTAATTCGAAATGAAATCTGTATATTTCAATAGGCTATTTGATATAAAGAGACAGGGGCAGAGAGAGAGACAGAGAGTTGCGCACCCTGCTGCGCACTTACTTGCTCATTTCTTTGTGTTCATTTCTTTGTAGTAGGCTCGTTACACACACGCACACACACCCAGAGCATACGGCATATCGTTACGTGACGATTTATTACTAAATCGCACTACCCATAAGCCACATTAAGAAACTTTGTTCAACAAAAATTAATTCAATATAATAAATATTAAAGGTTATAAAAGTATTATGTGGCTTATAAATAGCTTAATATGACTAATTCATGATAACGAACGTGTTCATATTGTGCTATAAGAAACATGTTACACATTCACTTTTTATCGACTTTATATCGACATATTGTTGAATATTGAAAACTTACAAAAACAACTTATCCAATTTCGATTTTGTACCAAGTATGTTTTTTAAATATATGTAAAGTATTTATTTTTGGTCATAGTATGTTTTTTGGAAGAATTTGGGCAAATGGGTTGTTGCTCCCTAATAATTGATCATCTTCGCATATGAACATCTGCAACACCAGTGGGATTTCAGTTACGTTGCCAGCCTTAAGCCTCAGTTCTTTAAGGTTTCCATTTCTTATCGGTTAAAAATTGTTTGACCTCGCTTGAGCTCCATTTTCAGTACCAATAGAAATAACTATTGATAAATATTTACTTCACTCTGCTGTTCTATAATAAATGATAGCATATACTTTTTTTTACCAAACCAAAATAAGGCCTTAAAAAAATGAACCCTTATAACATCACTTTCTTGTCTCTCCGTGTGTCACCATCCGAACGAGTGGACCTAGCAAGTAGAAATTTTTATCAGATACTGAGGTCAATAACCCCTATTAGGTATATAAAAATCAAGGTCCTGAGTGAACACGATAGAAAGATATGGGTAAATTTAGATTTTCCTGAAAACGTATAAATACCAAAATTTTCCTTAATTCAACATTTTATTTTTCGGATTTTTTCCATTCTTTGTTTGCCTTGCTTTAAATCAAAACTGACAATTTTAGTTCAACCGGAAGGATTTGCGTTGAAAACATATATGGTAGTTCCGGTGGACCTATAATCTAGAAGAATTTTAAAGGCGTCGGGATGTGACGACCCCATCGCCCGCTGTTGGGATAACCTCTGTCACAACAGAGATTATTCCACCAGTGCAATCAGTCACACTGGTGATAGGTCTTTTGTTGTAAGAGGCCGGCTAGGTAGGTACCACCGCAGTCTGCCGTCAAATAGCAGTGCTTAGGCACTACTGTGTTCCGGTATGAAGGACATTGCACGCTAGTGAAATTACTGGGCGAACGAGATTTAAGAACTAATATCTCGAGGTTGGCAACGCGTGAGTGGCACCTACTAATGGTGCTGCAAGCGCTCATAGGCTGCGGCAGCCACTTACCATCAGGTGGGCCGTATGCTTGTTTGCCAACTTCTAACATAAAAAAAAAAGAAATCACGAAATTTGGCAAAAAGCAAGGCCTTATAGGAAATATAAAGGAAAAATTCAAAAAAATTAAAAAAATAATAAAGTTGAAAATTAAAGGGGTTACCCACACGTACAAAGGAACGCTAATAAAGATAGGCCTCTGAGTTGTATAGGCGCTTATGGAATTTAGAGGTCTAGCTTGACTTCGCATTTATCTCAAATAAGGTAAATAAATAAAATGCCTTAGTGTGAAAGAAAATATTTATTATAGAAAATGGTACGAACCGTTAGTGCTCGAGTCCGACTCGCACTTGCCCGATTTTTTTTATGTATACGGCGTTGCTGCGTACTAACAAGGTAATAATTACGAGTACCATTTCTGTTTGTTAACTTTTGACATTTAGGTGTGCGATAAATATATTTATATAATTTGAGATGAATTTCCTATTAATTAGCAACTTTATTCTTAAGATCAGTAGTATAAATCTAAAAAATATTAATTTACATATATTTGAGTCACAATTGAGCAATAAAATTGGCGTTGAAGGCGAACACTCTTGTTGATAATTGAATTCGTGAATCGTAGTAAACGAAACTCAACCTTCGGCACTGTCCGTCAATAATAATTCGTCTTTTCTCCGTACGGGAAAGCGTGTCGCCACCGGTAGTGCTAAGTTTTGTACAACACTCATAATATTTATATATGAGATTTCAGGATGAATATATAACAATATCAAACAAACTTGTATAACATTATTGCAATTTTGTTGCCACATTGCTATCTGCTATTATTATCTGCTATTAAATTTTATGTAACTAAATCACTGTTGTGTAATATTATATCAACAATAATCCATGATTTTACATGAACGAAAAACGAAATAATGAATTTTGTTCAGCTCAATGTTGTAAAATTTCTATACCATATTGGTAACATAGGTCTATGCTTTCGATTTTTACTTTACAATAAGAAAGCTTTAACAAGCTTTGATAATGATTTTTGGTTGAATTTAAAGTTTTCAGGTGAATAAATGCATCAAAATTCCTTCAATAACTTTTGCGCGACCCCATAATAATAAAAAAAATATTATTTCGAGTTAAAAAACGTTTAAATAGTCGATCTCAATTATATGTTTATTAATATACCCAATGTATGACAGATAAATATAAATAAGGAAGCTAAATATAAAAGTATGATTTAAAAGTCTTTTCAATCGAGGTCTTAGTGACTGTAATGGGGTTACATATAATTCGGGAAGCTCACTTCACCCCTCGACTAAAATTCATGACACTAGATGGCGCTGATCGTACTTGAATCGCGCCAACGGTGTTCCGATTGAATACTACTTATATCCAGCGTGTAAGTTGTTTCGTTACGTGAGGTGACCACCTCTTCTAGAATACACATATCAGTCTTCTTAAGATGTATTAAATTTTTGGATAACGGGCGACAAAGCCCGTTGTATATATTAGTTAGTAAGTTAGGTCTTCTTACACGTATCAGTCTTCAAGATTAAAATTTTTGTACAACGAGTGAAATAACCTCGTTGTTGTTAATTTATAGGAAAATAACTTTGAAATGTGTTGAGTTATCATATTATATCGAGTTATTTAATGAGAAAAGTGAACTCTGAAAATCGACATGGATAGTATTTTATTAATATTTTAATTTAAGGAAATGTTAAAACAAATGTTTTTTTATCTTAGATTATTTGGCAAAAAACAAAGTCTCATCTTTTAAATCTTTTTTCACTCCTTCAGAGGTTGAATTTTAGAAAATGTTAAAATACGTGTTTTTTTTATCTATAATTGTTCGCCTTAAAACATAGTTTAATGCTTCTAGGTTCTATAATTACGGACTTAAATATAAACTTTTAACCCTCTTAGACCCTTTTTAAAATTCAGGGATGGAATTTTCAAAAACATTAAAAAAAATATTTCTTCATCTTTTATTTTTAACCCAAAACAAAGTTTCGTGCTTCTAGTTTTAAATACGACGGAATTCTATATAAACTTTCAACCCCTTTAAGAGTTTAATTTTGAGAAATCCTTTGCTCGATAACGTTTTGAAGTCAACACCTGTAATGTTCCTGTTAAAAGGTTTAACTGTATGTAAATGTCACATACAGTTAAACCGATCAAGAAATAAATCCTTTATTAATAATAGTAATAATAAATATATAATTTTTAAGAAAAAAAAATAGCCAAACCAAAAACATATTAAATTTAGGCCAGTATTTTCTTATATACATTATATATTTACAGTTTTTTCTTATAAAATCTTTCATTGGTATTTTTATAAATGGGGAAGATACTCAATAAACTAAACAGCTCAATAAGTTTTTGGTCACATATTTTACGTTAGGATTGCTTAAAAACTCAAAAGATAATAGACGAACACGGCTCCCATTGGGATACAATACAGCTTCCCCCCAACCGCAGATGTCACCCCTGCGGTACCATGGGTTTGTCGTGCCAGCGGGACTCAATAGCCGGGAGTAATAGTCGACGGTGCTGAGAGAAGCATCGTCGGCTACCCGGTGAAGCGAACAGGGTTTACCGACTTTCCGAGTCTGCAAACCGACTCTGGAGTCAGCTGGTGGGAGTCGTGTGTGTGTGTGCCGTGAGTGGGCGTTTACCTGTACGCGGGAGTGCGTAAATGCATTACCCCAAGTAAAAAAAAGATACAATATAGCTTGGGTTGTAGCGCTGGATTCGCCACGTAGCAAGACTTGGCAAATGCTGCGGGCACCGGAACTATGCACAAAAACATATATCCAATACTAAACATTACCCTCCGGCAGTGGGGTAAAAATGACTCCGACCAATTCCATAAAAGACTTCGCCGCATTATTTGCATTAAGTAAATGCAAGTTGTCAATATTACAATATTTACTAGCTTACACAGAAGTCCCGTAGCATTGTCTCAGCTGATTTAAATTAAGCTATAGATTCAGCAACATTTATAAATAATGCGGGATATATAACGCAACCCATCTTTTCAGATTAAAAAAAGGAGTTAAATTAATATTAACTCTTAAATTTAGATAAAAAAATAAAATAAATGAAATTAATAAAAGAGCAATCTTTACTATAGTCCAGTATAGTTCTGAAATCGAAGCAGTGAAATCTCCTAGCAATGAATTTTCACATTAACAATACAAAAATTATTATTTTCTATGAATGAAAACTTTGTAAAAATTTTGAGTATATAATGTTCAATGAAATACTTTCACATTTTTGTAATCTTAAATTAATCATTCAGAACCAATATGGTTTTACTAATAGTCATTATTGAATCATTAGACAATAACTGACGCTGGAAGAGTTCGCAAGATGCACTTGGTGTTTTTTATCATCTGAACAAAGCCTTTGACTTACTTGTAGAAGTTAAGGCACACCATAGTGTTAGGCTCACTGAAATCAGTCTTCTAATATAATTTTTGTAAGAATGGATTGAAAGTATTACGGACAATAAAATATCTCTATACACTATTGTAAGTATAAGGGTTCAAGCAGGGTTCTCGGCCCATTTCTTTTTCCTTTTTGTATAAAAACTTACATACTCGTATATAATATATAATAATAATAATCTAATAATAACCACATAATTCATAAGAGAAGCTGTAGTACAATTCAATGAACAATTTATAGTATAAATAAACATAAGATGTATTAAAAGGTGGAGGTACTGCCCTCCTAGATAGGCTATAGAATAACCTCTAATAAAGAGTAACAGTGCCATATCCGTATGGGTTGGAGTAATTGTGTGGAGTAATCTATTACAAGGTTACAAGTCATAGCTATATTTTAATCGTATATTATTCTATAAAGGTTTTACTAATACGAAAGAGATGGTATTGTTTTTCATATGGTATCTCTTTTATTTTTTAATTTAAAAGACAACAAACATAACAAACAGATGTTAATCGATACTGCTAGCCTTTTTATTTTAGATATTTCTACGGCACTATTTCGATTGAAATAATACTTTAGTGTAACGTGTCTACATATAGCGGCAATACAATTTTCGTCCTGCAAAAATTCGTGCAATTTACGGTCTAGGTAGATTAAAATATGATTAAAAGAAAAACTTAACAAATTTATGTATACTGACCGTTGCTTCTTAGTATGTTTTTGAAAAAGAAATGTATGTTCATAAGAATATTAATGAATTTGCTAAATATTAATATTTTCCTTCACCGATAAGTGCGAGATAAATTTGGAACACAAATGAAGCAGTTGATAACTTTGACATGCTTGCCCGGATTCATTTCGGTAACAGTTTACGTTTGCGATCCACTGGACCATCTATGCTTATTATTTTAAATGTGTGTGTGTGTTTTATTGTAATATCTATTGCCCATGTTATACCATAGGATTTTGTATAAAAGAATCAAATAGTTTCTACAGTTATAGTACACTTAAGTTACGTTCGTTAGTTAAACCTGAAGCTATCAAACGGTGAAAACAAGATTATAATATGTGCAACTGTTTTTGCGTGACACCACTGAACGTGTGACACCACCACTATGACAACATACCAAATGTCAATAAACAACTTTTTTTAGTTTAAATTTAAAAAATTATAATTTATTGGCTTTCGGCTCTAATTAGATCCACTCAAAGTCGGGTAGTACATTGGATGTTCTACGTTATACGATGATGATACTAGGCTTTCAAAATAATTTTAATTATTGATTTCAGTTAAGAGATGATAAAATTTATTACAACTATTACTAACGAGATACTACTCGTACTTATCAAATTACATTGTTCGGTAATTCTTTTCAAATTAATAGATACAATCAATTCTATTAATCATAATTTAGCAGAAACGTAATTTGCATTACACAGTTTTTGTTCGCGGTTATTATTCTTTTGTCGCTGAGTAAAAGTGGTTGACCTTAAGCGAATTGTTATATAATTAGATTATATTAACTGTATATAACTAACGTCTACCACAGGTTTCGCTCAGGCTTTACACAGTTTTTGTGTTTGTCTGTTGAACTGAACAGATGTTGATTAAATATTTGTGTCATCATGCACAGCCTGACTACACCCAGTGCAGAGTATAAGCTGGCCATAATTTTAGACCCAACTCATTTTTGCCAATAATAATAATTATAAACGCTACACACTAAAATATTTATAAAGAAAATAATAATGATTCAAATAATCTTATATGAATATATAGAAATCAGTTTGGTTTTATTCATTGAGAGTATATTTAACTGAGAATACCTTTGATTATCCATATTAACGTATTTTATATATTTTATGGTATTTTAAAGTCATTGAACACCTCCAGACTCTTTGGCCTAAATTATATAAAGTTGACATAGTAAATAAAATATCTCCAGTTACTAATGTCAATATAGGTGTCCCACAAGGCTCTATCTTTGGCCTGTTTTAGTTCCTTATTCATAGTAATGATTTACTTTATTTTGCAAAAAATACAATTCAGACAATTCAATAAAACTAGAATCTAAGTATGTATTGTAAGTCTTTGGATTCTATAGAAGGGATGTATGATTTAACAAACAGATAGGAAAGAAATTTTGTTTTTTTTTCCATGACGCTTGACAAACAACCGTTCGGTCTGCCTGATAGTAAGCAGTCACCGCAACCTATAAACACTTGCAATACTTGAAGTATTACATGCGCATTGTAAAACCAAGAGATAGGAGACAAAGGATAAGAAAAGGAAAAAATTAGCAGTCAAGTGCGTTGTGGACCACGCACAGTTGAAACTAAAGGGTTCCGCAGCATGGTTATATAATAATATATATAATAATAACTTTATTTCGCTCAACAATGGATCATATGTTGTTAGTAATACAAGTATCTTACGCCTATTTATTAGTAATTTCTAAAACTTATTTAACCTAAGACCGGATTAATTTGTCAGCACGTGAATCCGACAGCAGTGGTTCACATATAAACAATCGAATCTATTAACAAATGCTCTCAGGACGCCACTTGAGCTGGAACGAATCCTGCGCAACAACGATGTGCACCGGTTTCGCATAATGGTATAAAACAGTCCACATACGCCTCGGCAAACATCCCCGATGCACTACAAAAACGAGGCATACCCATTAGCATCCTGAAAGCATTGTTATATTGTACACGCAGGGCGTTGTACTGTTTCCGCGTATAGTCTGCCCACACGCTGCTAGGGTAAAATGTGGTGCAGTAAGCTCTAAAAAGCGTTATTTTGACTGGCATTGAGCAACGAGCAAACCTGCGAACAATCATATTTGCCCTAACAGACAAAGCCCTGCGTTCTCTCTCAATATTTGCATTGTCTTTCAAGTCATAGAATACTACATGGCCAAGATATTTAAAGCATTCAACTCTCTTTAGTGGAACCCCGTGTAACTTGATAGCAGGTACAATAGATGGAATCGATTTCCCCTGGCCTGAAAGACCATGCATTCCCTTTTCTTACAGTTATAGACTAAGCCATGATGTTTGAAATAGTTCTCACACAGACTTAGCAGTTTTGCTAACCCACAGACAGATACACTCAGCAGAACCATGTCGTTTGCGTAACTAATGTTATTAAAACAGACTCCGTCAATATGACATCCGACACGAGTGCTACTGAGCGTCTGTATTAGAGCATTCACATACAGATTAAACAACTTGGGTGAGGTCAGGCCACCCTGCCTCACCCCACATTCCAACCTGTAAGACCTTGAGTAGCTCTCTGACCATCGCACAACAGTAACCTGATTCTTATACCAAAACTTAAAAATCCTGTTGATCTCTTCAGGCATGCCAGTGAGTTTTAATTTCTGCCATAAGATATCGTAATTAAAATGCCTTGGATAAATCGAGAAAACAAGCGTAAATGGGTGATGGTAAGATTATGAAGAATCTTAACGGTTTTAAAAATAATAACGAATTAAAACCGACCGCAAAAATAAGTTGGTAATTTCATAGTAATTATTAAAAGTAATATGAAAAACAAAGTTATGGGAAAAACTTATATATCTCTTAAATTTATAGACCTATCTTCTTCAAACTAAATGTGGATGAAAGTTCATGTGGTATTCTACAAGCTCAAATTTTTCCAGAATTTTAAATCCCATAGTTCAAAAGTTAGAGGGGGACACGATTTTTACGACTTTAGGAGCTAATATCTCAACAACTACTGGCTTAATGAAAAACTCAAAATCAAACCTCGTTATCATTTTAAAAGAACTATCCAAAGATATCTCACACGTTGCCATACGTTGAAATTTTTTTCAATCGTCAGTTACATGTATGGACTGCTACCCTTAATTCATATATATATTAAGATTTTATTACAAAATCCTTGTGCGGTTCATGGAATACACCTAATTAGTAAATTTCGTATAGATAGAATCAATGGTCTCCGAGTAAAATGACTGTGACATACGGACGGACAGACGGACGGACGGACAGACGGACATGACGAAACTATAAGGGTTCCGTTTTAGCCATTTGGCTACGGAACCCTAAAAAGAAGCAGAAGACTGGGAGAAGCATGGCTCTACTACTACTAATCATCATTATGTTATAATTATTTTGTACGGAATTCTTTTATGATATAGTTGTCTGATATACATTATTTATGCTGCAAAAAGAGATACACTCACTACCTTATTAGAAGATTATAAATGTTTCCGTAAGAGTTATAAAAATGTACCAACTGTTGTTAGTCGTGTACTATGAATAATATTATATTAATATAAGTAGATATGCAAAATTTTATTATATAATTAGAAGCTGATTACTCCAAATTAAATTAACATACAAGACCACTCTATCATGTCATTTTATTTGTCCTTATTACTCTTTATCTAACAAAATTGATTAGATAGAGATAGAAGTTTGAACGTAAATATAAACCGCGTTTATTAGCAAGGCTGTTGAAGTAATTTAAGATCAATTACTCACTAAAAACTAAAGTTTCACTATCATGCAGTCCAATTCCCATTATTATAGCGTTAAAGTGCCATAGCTGTACCACTTCATGAGGTAGTTAATACCTTTAATATTATATTTATTGAATTATTCACAGTGCAACAAATAATTATTAGTGTTAAATAATTGGTATTATAACAGAACCTTAATAATATCTTAGGGCTTTATATTGGTTTCAATAAAGTCGATGTGTTCTTAGTGAAATAATCAATTTATAAGTTGACTCTATAGTTCATAAATACTAACAAGTATTTTTCAATCAGTCATATTGAAATATGAGGTGGTGATGTATATAGAATGTTATGTTAAAACACTAACTTCTGCTGTGGCTCATTCGCAAAAAATTATACTGTATCTGACACTGCGGTGGTACCTACCCAGCTTCTTGCAAAAGGCCTACCAACAATATAATTACTGTTGTTTTGTCGTTCGATGAGCTGGACTTATATTGATTACACCGAAGTGAATTTATGTGTCTTGCCGTAGGAATGGACTGCAGAAATTGTCACTAAAGAAAAAAACTGTATGCATACGGCGATTATATACAAGTGTATATGTGTGTGTGTCTGCATGCGAGTATCAACCTTCGAATAGATGATCACTGTGCGTTGCCGGGCTTATATCTTCAATATTGTTTGTGGATTTCATTTTCTTTACAGTGACGAACATTGTGGCGTACGAGCCTTTTTTTTTAACGTTGGAAAACGCATTTACGCACACCAGTATCAGTAATGGTATTTTGGTACTTACCGCTCGCTAATCGAGCTACGTAATACCCATTACAACCCAACGTACCACCATGCGCCACAATGGGATGTCATGGGTTCGCTTGAGACTAGCTTTTTAATGAGGTTGTTTTCCTTTAAGACCGACCAGCGTAATTTTTAGACACATCTTCCTGTTCCACCGACCAGGACCCTAAGGCCCAACCATCGTAAGGTCACAAAACTCTGCTACTGAGCCCCTTGGCACTGAGCCCAGGGTAACGCAAGGTTTAACCCTTGCGGTTGGGAGGGATTGGTACCAAGCCTCCCTTTAGTTCGGGGCACATATTTGTATCTGAATCATATAACATTGTATAATTTGTACAATTATTATCTGTCACGGTCTGGGTTGTCTCTGTAAGTCTCCCTACTGAGCACGATAAGCCTTCGGTCCCGGTTGTTATCATAACATCTGGAAATAATCGTTGACACAGTATTATGTACAGGCCACAGTGTCTTCAATGGTGAACACGTGATGCCTTGTTCTGAATGACGATATAAGGTAGCAGATAGATGTACAGGGAGATTCTGCTTTAGAGTGGATAAGAAAGCGTGACTTTGACACCGTTGTGGCGTTGTGGTTAGCGAGTCTGCCTTTAGTCTCGACGGTTGCGGGTTCGATTCCCGCTCGGGCAGATGTTTGTTAAAATTTCTGTATCGATCTGGGCGTTTGTTCGTGTGGGTCTCCCCACCGTGCCTCGGAGAGCACTGTCGGTCCCGGTTATTATCAATAACATCTGATAATAATCGTTAAATCTTAATAAGTAAATTGCTCTTATCCAATGAGTTACTGGTTTGCCCTTAGGGTTGCGGAGGTCAGAGGGCAATCGCTCTGTGTAAAAACTAATAACCTGTCAAATCGGGATAAGAGTAATAAGCAGACCCTGGGTACATAAAAATACCGGGAATAATGCTAGGATGAAGAAGAAGAAAGCGTGACCTTGCAAATTTAATTTGATTCTACATCGGGTGACGCTGTCTGATAAATAATAATGTTCGATGCGCTTCGAGAGGTTATCGCCTCTTGTTAACCAACTTAAAAAAAGGAGGAGAAGTATTCGGGTTCGATCCTGACCCCCTTGGGCTATTGTCGTATCCATTCCTAGAGCATCTATTTGTAAGAGCAACAGGAATATTAGTAAGGCCTGTCAAAATTAAAAAAAATATTACGTGAAAACAAATTTCCACCTTATATTCTTACAGCAAAACAATTTATATCAGCAATGTCAAGGAGATAAAGATTCTTTTCAGACTTATCTTTAACGACTTAGTTACAAAAAATATAAAAATAATTAGATAAATTACTGCAATTTTACAATGGCATGGCTCCCCTTGACCCGGCGCAGCGGACGTGAGATGATGGAGCATACTTTGTAATAATGCCTTATATTGCAGTACTTCTAACATCTTATTGTATACAACGTCTATAAACAGAAATGTCTGAAGTGAAAAAGCCCTTCCATTTTAACTTTTTTCTGTTTATTCGGTCTGAATGTCTTAACTCTAGACCAATTTGGATGTTTTTTTTTTTAATAAAACCTTTTGTTTTCTTATTAGTAATAGTGGTATATTTGGACCCGACTCCTCAAAAGCGGTGATATTTGCATCATTCTTTGTAAACCAATATTGATGATTATTTTTGTTGGATAGACTTTTCTTACATAATCTAAATTTTACGATGATCTGATCAATAATAATGATATATGAGCCTGCGCTCATTGATGGCACGGCAAAGGATTTTTATGTGGTAAATAAAAATGAAACATAAGACTAGGACAATAAACTTGAAATTTCAACGATGTAGATTGATTGAACCGTGGTAAGCTTAAGCATCAGTGTAATTTCAATTTATTGTCATGCTTTTAAGTGCTATTTCTGTTTGCCACATAAAATCCCCTGCCATGCCGTCCCGTCAAGGGGTGCAGGTCCTAAGAGTATGTTTACCACAGTCAAAGCAATCAAATTCATTTTATTGTCTTATTTGTTCTCTAATTTATGTAATTGATGTAAGTTTTGGTTTTTGAAAACAATATTATTCGCTATTATAAAAGTCGGAGATATATTAATGTTACATGCTTCTAATTAACGTTTATAATTTAAAAGAAACTGGCACAAATTAATTTGAGCAATTGCTGCTATTTTGTAATATAACATTATTTTGATGTTATTTTATGACTTTTTAGACACCCACGACAAAAAATCCTACATGGAATAATAATCAGAAATAAAAGCTAAAAGTCAACTGCACTGGTTTTGAGATTGTTTTGGATATTATATTATAAACAAATCATACTTAGCAAATCTAGATTTATTTATTAATAATACTTTAAAGCTATGTAATCTTGAAGGAAAACCCTTCTAGCGTTTTGTTCCGCATTTCTTTGCCGGTGGCAGAAACCTGATTATAGTATAAATAAGGAAATGCAATATAAGTATTATCTTAGCATAATAACTTTTAATTGTTTACATTTTTATCTTAAACACTGTATTTAAATATATGAGTGAAATATAAATAAAACAGTGCAGTGATTGATTGACGATGGGTAAAGCCCAAATTTATCATGACGGAGAGAAAATCTTCTGCTAGATACTGACTTCTAGATGAAAAAAACCGAGTTTTATTGAGTTCCGCGACATAGGGTAGGATGGTAATTTTATGGGGATCTCAGTCATTTGGCAGGTTTCGGGGACACAAAACGTGGCGGGTGAAGCTCGGTCCCAGGAGGCGGAAGATAGTAATTCCCTCTAGCACTTCAGACAAAAGCAAGCACAACAGAAGGGACTATGCCGATATCAGTCCTGTTTAGGGCCGCTCAACCTTAACCGCTAACTTAACAAATTTACCCGTAGAAATCCATTCTTACTAACATTAAATTAAATAACAAATACTTAAATTAAAATATTTCTATTAATTTATCAAAACATGAAATTATAAAACCTTTTCTATAAATTTATCAAGTTAGATATCGTAATAAACTGTAAGCAATGCATGTGAGTACTAGTTGATATTCAAGAGAGTCAGGGTCTTATAAACTTATAAATCGACTGATTCGTATTTCGCAACTCCTTCCGCGACACGCAGTCTGTAAATGTACTTAGTATGAAGTAACAGTATGATACAGCTGTACACGTTCTCATTTGTAAATCGACCGAAATTTACATGATTTAGATCAGTGCTTTCCAATCTGTAGACACAACCAGGGACGTCAGTACAAGTTTCAATTATATATATAAATTTGTTAAGATTTCTGCTTCCCACAGAATATCAATATGAAACGACGATGTTATAATTATGTCGGTCGAAAGTTCGAAAAAATTACCTATTACATTCTCCTTATTTTTCTTTTTTCCTACTTCTCATTTCAGATGGTATTTGAATGCGTGAATCTGGAGGTGCCAGAAATAAATTGACAGGTATAAAAAAGTTTGACAAACACCGATTTAAACAGTGAGGGTTAAAGTCAAGGCCCACATGACGACCCAACCGTTCCATTGCCGGTGAAAGTCAAGGCTGCTTCCACACCATGCATGATGGAACGCGACTTGTGTAACCGATTGTTATACAATTCATGGATTCTTATGTAATATGTTAAGGCCTTTTTCGATACGATCTTGGCCTTTATTACTTAAAATGTACATTTAAAAAAGTTTTGTAACATACACATCTTTATATTATTCTTTACTCTCTTTCTATTACGTTTGTGTGATTGCTTCATAACGTGTTTTCTCGTTTTACTGTAAGATAAAACTTGATAAGAGTATAAGCAGACCTTGGGAAAATACTAATAAATTTATTTCACAGATTATAATTATTGCAATTATTAATCATTTTTCCATAAAACATAATGCATAGTTATAAAAATGTACCAATTAATTTAGTTAACTAACTATTATGATTAATTATTATCTACGTCTACATATAATATAGAAGTATCTATCTATAGTTAATGTTGTCCGTCGACTGATATTGACAGTTACTGATTTTAGTGAAACTTTAAAATGATGCTTAACCTAGTATAATAACATATGTTTTTTTCATTGTCTATAATTTGAGCCTTATGAAACACTAGCATTTGCCCGAGACCTCGTTCGCTATGATGAGAAATGAGCTGTTGGCTCCACTGGCCTTGGCAGCGTCACAAGGGAAGAGCCAAGTACTGAGACCCTTCCATGAAAAAGATACAGCCCTTCCAGTGCCTCCTGTGAGGCCGAGCCACGGCTAATGATATTATCGGAAAAATATACATGTTATATCTACTTAATCATAAGGGTGGCTAACCGTCTCAAACCATTTAACTCAAGCTGCAATTATTTAGCGGACTATAACCTATAATACCTCTTGAGTAACAGCAGCAACTCTGAGTAGTCAGCAATGCTTCAAAATTAAGCTGATGGAATATTAGCGTTGTAATTCTTCTATATGCCCTACTTTGCTGCTTTCCAGTTATAGTCCAAAATGGACTATGTTTGTGGTAGCGAGCTATAGATATGTACATGTAAGTCTCAAAATGCAACTGACTTGCTAACATTTATATACATAATTATTACGTATTTGTATAAGATTAGAAAAAATAAATTGTGATGCTACAGTCATTATACCTATATCCTTACACACATCTCTTAGGGAGGCTCGCGCTCCTAACTTGGAAATAGCCCCAATTACCCTTTTTTGAAGAATAAAACTAATGTTTGTGTCAGCAGCTTTGTCCCAAAGAAAGATACCATATCACATAATACTATTAAAATGGCAGATGAACACTCTACTGAAGCTTAGTGTCCAAAGTAAGTAAGCCAGAAATGTGGTCGTGCACAATTAAATAAGATCCACATTATTCATGTTTGAATAAGGACTAATTGATCTAACATGAGGTAATGAAAATTTTACACATTTAGTCTTCTTTGCGTTAAGGACTAAATTATTTAACAAAAAAGGTCCTAAGATAGAACCCTGTAGAACGCCCATTTGCATGGTAGAGCCGGAGCACTGCACTTCATTTATTGGAACCTTTTGAATTCTACCAATATAATATGATTTTAGGAGATCTAAGACTACCCCTTATATCATAAAAATTAAGCTTAAAAGAAGGGTTTCATCTTCTACGCAAAAAAAAAAATACTTAGGGATGGAAAGATAGAATAAAGACTGGTCTATAATTACTTGGATCATTTTTATTGCCAGCTTTAAAAAGAGGTAAAACTCTTTCTAGGTTTTAAGTCTGAGAACCTATCACATTCTACATATCTATTAAAAATAAAAGCTAAAGGCTGAGTAGTGTCATAAATTATATTGCTTATTAAACTTACTGAAACATCACACAAATCACCGCCTTTTTTATTAGTAAGGGATTCAAAAGTTTTAATATTATCATTCGGTAATATATGATTGAGGCGAAATGAGAACTCACTGTTTCATCAATTATGTTTCAAACCACGCTTGTGGTTTTATCAGTTTTCATTTTTAATCAAGCTAAGCTAATGATAGCCTTGACACTTTATCAATTTCATCCAACTAGGTTAACTTTAGGTATGAACAACTTATTATAATCAACGATGCTTTTAATCTCTCTACTAGATAATACATTGAAATATTGAAGTAACCATCAATGCGACACTTCGGTAGAATGACAGCTTTTCAAATATTATCTTCTAATCCGACGTACTAAATAGGTTCTATGCTTTGCTATGAGACAACATATTATTGACATTATTCAAAAATTATATATTATTATAATATAGTGGAGTTAAAGAAATTACAAATAGAGTAAATTAAAAGGTGTTATGACTGTTATGGTACTTTCCTCGCATGTCATTATAAATACGTATTTCCTTCCTCCAATTGATAAAATAATATAATGGTTTTCTAAGTAAAAATTACGTCAATCAATGAATTATTCACATTTTGTATACAGGGGAAATACTTGACAAAGTGACTGTCTATTTATCCACGCATAAGTATGAGCGCATGAAAGCACAGGCAAATTAGAAAAAAAACAGCCAAGTGCGAGTCAGAGTCGCGCGCGAAATGTTTCGTACCATTATCTATAAGCAGGTCAATGGGAACTACCATAATATAGGTTTTCGACTCACTTTTCCCACTTTTTGAACCTATAGAGTAAAAAAAGATCTTACAGCACAATTAAAAGAAAAATTCCGGAAAAAAAAATGTAAATTGAGGTAAATTTTGGTACTTACAAGTTTTCTCGAAAATCTAAATTTTGTCCATATATTTTTATCGTGTTGACTTAGAACCCGGTTTTTTATACACCTCAGTATCTAATATAAATTTCAGATTGCTAAGTCCACCTGTTCCTGAAAATCGGTGTTGAACCACGGACAGACTGATGAACAATAGAGTGGTCTCGTAAGGATTCTTTTTTTACCTTTGGAGGTACGGAACCCTAAAAATAGATTTTTTTTATTACAGCAAGACCAAGAGTCGTCTCCAGGGCTTTCTTATGTTTCTATAAAGCTCTTCTAGCACGGGGACCCTTAATTCACTTTAGGAAATCGGCCATAATAAAACAAACTGTAAATATGCAATCAGCCCCCTATCAGACTACGTCCATTAAAAGATTTTCATAGGATAGGCTTCCAATACAAGATTCCTCATTTTTTTATATTGCTATTAATTAAATTTATTTGCAACAAAAGCCTTATCTCTTGTAATAAAATACTAATTCATTTAAAGTTATGACTAATGTGAGTAAAACATTACAAGTAATAAAAACAATTGGTATTATATTGAACCAAACTAATTAAATTACTTTACGATAGCATGACGTAAGCTTAACATTATTATTATATAAGTAACTAATAACCCGCGAGGCGTGTCTTATTGTACTCAGATATAAAATTTTATAGTTAATTGTTTTAAATGAAACGTCGCTAAGATCTGTCCACTTGATGGTAAGTAGTCACCGCAACCTATAAACGCTTTTTATGTTAGAAGTTGGCAAACAAGCATACGGCCCACCTGATGGTAAGTGGCTGCCGCAGCCTTTGAGCGCTTGCAGCACCATTAGTAGGTGCCACTCACGCGTTGCCAACCTTGAGATATTAGTTCCTAAATCTCGTTCGCCCAGTAATTTCAGTAGCGTACAATGCCCTTCAAACCGGAACACAGTAGTGCCTAAGCACTACTATTTGGCGGCAGAATATTGGACACTGTGGTGGTACCTACCTAGCCGGCCTCTTGCAACAAAAGACCTACCACCAGTGTGACTGATTGCACTGGTGGAATAATCTCTGTTGTGACAGAGGTTATTCCAACAGCGGGCGATGGGGTCGTCACATCCCGACGCCTTTAATACTTGATTCTTTTTTTAAATTCAATTTGGGAAGTAGGGCAGATGACTCTACTCCACCTGATGGTAAGTGGAAATAAAGTCCTATAGCCTATGTTCTTTGTCAGGCTCTAGACTATCTGTCATTCTGTAACAAATTTCATTTCAATTGTTACAGTAGTTTTCGCATGAAAGTGCAACAGACAGACAGAGAGACAGCGTTACTTTTGAATTTATAATATTAGTAAGGATAAGTCAAATAAAAATCTTGATCTCTTTCAGACAGCGAGAAAGAAGTCCAACATTACAAATATAACATGAACTATTTGAAAAATGTTAATAAACAACCGCAACAGTACCATTTATCTCACAGTTATTGTATCAGTGAGTAATAAATACAGATGATTATTTACAAGTTATATTGCGATATTTTAATTGCAACGCCTAATTACACGCCCGGTACAGAATCAGATCGCTATCAATTGACTGAAAAGTAGCCTTGTTCGAGTCAGGGCAAACGGATCAAGGCGAAAACACAGCAACTGCACGGCATCCACCAGCACGACAATAAGACATTATAGAAAACAATATTATGGAAAATAATTTTGAATTAATTAATTTTAAAACTAAATTTGTTTTTATTATTGAGGTGGTGTGGGAAAAATTTATAATTTTGACGCTATAACCTGAATTTATTATCACTATTTTAATAGAGAATTTCATACTATAAAATTTAGTGGCTGTCATCAATACGAACATTTCTCGTGATAGATGTGATAGAAGATATATTTACTATAAAATAAGTCCTATATAAAGATAGAACTACGGAAAATTCTTTCTTGTCGCATGCCTAAGTCATACAAAGAACACCCTCCAAGTTCTCAAGTTCAGGTCTCTACGATCAGCGGTTTAATATGTCCGTTGGTCCTTCAGTCATTCAGGATAAAGCATTTTATATAATATGTATATAGATATAGACTGCAAGATAAATAAAAGCTTTTAATCACTTATTTATTCACAGACATACCCAGGGAGACGTCACAGTTACCCAAATCATCTCCTTAGAAAAATTAAAATTACAAAATATAAATAAAATCTTCGTTCGATATTAGCTAACCAGGACAACGCTTAATATCAAATCTCCCTTTAGGGATAAACTACGTAAGGATTGAGTAACATCTTTTATCAATCAGGGGTACTCTTAATCGAACCGTAACATCGAAAAAAAGTTAAGTTCGAATTGAGATTCTAACTTTTACGAATTTATAACATCCTCAATTTTTGAAGTCGGTTAAAAATCGTTCGACATTCTACAGACGTAACATTAGTGTGTTTGATATATATATATTTTTTTATTCCTGCCGGATCTACAGGGTACCGCAATAGCTGGGTACAACCTGTAGACCGGAGGCAGTTTGAGACGAAAATTCATCGACGCTATATAGTCGAGCCACGTAACAACGCCACCGCGATTCAATAATGGAAGAAAACGGCACAGCGACATCTGTTGACGTAGACAAAAACCAAAACTTGAATACACTAAGTACGAAAACTGAAATATATAATCATATTATTTATTTTAACTCATCGAGAGATTTTTTTAAGATACTTTAATTTATTACTTTGCAAATAACTAATGTTTTAGTGTATTATATTTTGTACCGCATCACGTTTATGGTTCGTGTCTAAGTGAGTTTATATACATATGTACGTTTGAAGTATATCTACATACGTCTCGTTTGCTACTTGATTTAGTACCACGATTAGTATTTTTCGTATACATAAAGTAAAAAAAAAATTAGCAGTAAAAACATGTCATTATTAATGTGTTCCCTATAAAATGGTAAGTTTAAAATCTTAAAGAATGTATTTTATGTATTAGCAGAAGCTAGTATCTTCTGCACACAGTCTTGCTTGTGTTACATTTTGGGTGGCAAAGACACTTTTTTTTAATTTAAAATATTTTACACCTTCAGGGTTGAATTTAAGGAAATATTATAATACATTTCTTTAACTATAATCGTTCGCCAAAAACAAACTTTCATGGTTTTAGTGTCAACAAATACGGACCTCCATGAAAACTTTCACCTCTTTTATAGCTTAGCTTAGCTTAAAAAAATAACGGGTTTCCACACAAAGTTCCAACCCCTTTCTCAACCCTTCAGAGGTGGAGTTTTTAAACACGTTAAAATAAATGTTTCTTTATCTCTATTTGTTTGTGTCTATTTCACCCCTTCAGGACCCTCATAACTGATCGGTAAACGATCGGTGGTCTAAGCAACTTTAGGCGCAATCGGGTGACCGCAATGACAAACATTTTAAGAATCAATGATTTGGGTTCTATTGCGTTGATAAAGTTTTTCTCAAATATTTTCCGTGTACCAAAAACGATCACTTACATTATTATTATACGTAAGTATAGATAGATAAAAAGCTTACATGAAAAAAACAGTGTGCTTTAGACCACACGATTAAAGTAAAACTTCTTTAGCTAAAATTACTTAGCGCGTAAAGAATTAATCTATCGGTCTGTGTCTGTCTGTCTGTCTGTCCATCCGTCCGTCCGTCAGTCCGTCCATCCATCCATCAGTCGGTCTGTGTCTGTCTGTCTGTCTGTCCATCCGTCCGTCCGTCAGTCCGTCCATCCATCCATCAGTCGGTCTGTCAGTCCATCAGTCTGTCTGAAATGAATGAATATATATAATATAAAATAGTATATTTTTGTCTTATTCTTTGTCGGCTTCATTCTACACATTTTTGTATTTTTGTCTCTTACCTGTCGTTTTTTCCGTTGCATCCGGTTTCAAATCACAACGACTCTAAAAAAGTTTCACTTCAAAAATACTGATAGAAATACTACTGACTACCGCGGCTACGTTTACGTGAATTTTGTACACAAATAATCAACTCATATTTTTTCATAACAATTCTATTTCGATCCAATTCAATTTTGGCAGTAACACAATTCAGAATTATACCAGCATGACGTACGAAATAGCAATGTAACCAACTTTGGTTCGTCATTTGAATCGCAATAAGAACTTTTTGCTACGTTACTAAGTTGGCAAACAAGCAAACGGCCCAAGGTCTTATGGTAAGCGGTTGCCATAGCCTATGAGCGTTTGCTACACCATTAATGGGTGCTACTCAGGCGTTGCCAACTTCGAGATATTGGTTCTTAAATATCTTTTGCACAGTAATAGTCTAGTAGTCAGACAATGCAATGGTACCTAACTAGCCAGCCTCTTACAATAAAAGATCAAACTACCAGTGTGACTGATAGTACACATGTGGAATAATATCTGCTGTAACAGAGCCCAGCAGCGGGCGATGGGGTCGTCACGTCCCGACCCCTTTTAATATAGGTCATGGTTATTTTTATTAGGGTTCCGTAGCCAAATGGCAAAAACGGAACCATTATAGTTTCGTCATGTCCGTCTGTCCGTCCGTATGTCACAGTCATTTTACTCAAAGACCATTGACTCTATCTTAACGAAATTTACTAAACAGGTGTATTCCATAAACCGCACAAGGATTTTGTAATAACATCTTAATATATATAAGAATTAAAGGTAGCATTGAAAAAATTCAACGTATGGCAACATGTGAGATATCTTTGGATAGGTCTTTTAAAATGATAAGAAGGTTTGATTTTGAGTTTTTCATTAAGCCAGTAGTTGTTGAGATATTAGCTCCTAAAGTCGTAAAAATCGTGTCCTCCCCCCCTCTAACATTTGAGCTATGGGTTTAAAATTCTGGAAAAATTTGAGCTTGTAGAATACACATGAACTTTCATCCACATTTAGTTTGAAAAAGATAGGTCTACAAATTTAAGAGATATATAAGTTTTTCCCATAACTTTGTTTTTCATATTACTTTTAATAATTACTATGAAATTAGCAACTTATTTTTGCAGTCGGTTTCAATTGGTTATTTTTTTTTTTTTTTTTTTTAAACACTACCAACAGAATTATATGTAGTATGCTAAATAAATATACAATTCCAATTATAGGTAGTTATAGCATGTATAATAAGATAAAACAAGTCGTACGGAAAACATTAAGTTAAGTTACAATAGAATGCAAGTTATGGTTGGATAAAAAGAAGAGTAATATTAACAAAAGTATTATAAAAAATTGTTATCACTAATTTAAGAGGAAAAATACAGATACACTATTCATAATACAAAACGGTAGCTCAAGAGACAGTAGGTATCTAACAAACATAATCTGCTATTAGCTAATCAAGTAATTTTATTAACTTCTTTTTGAAATTAGTTGGTTTGTCGTTAAATATATCAATGGACGTATCCTTAACAATCAAATCATTGTATGTTCGGCTAATTCTGGGAATTAAGGAGTGGCGGCCAAGGTTAGTCCTGCTAAATCGGTAGGCAAAAAGTGGGATAGGATAGCGCGGTGATCGGACGGGAACCTTGAAAGTAATTTGGCTCAACAACTCTGAGTTATTCAATGTACCATTTACGAGCTTGTGTAGAAAAACCATATCATGAATTTTACGTACATCCGCCAATGACTTTAATTTAAACATTTTGAGTCGAGTACTATATGGTAGCCTTTTGTTTTTTCCAAGCGAATAAAATTGTGTGAATCGCCTCTGTACGCTTTCTATCTGATCATCATGTACCTGGTAACTAGGGTTCCATATCACCATGCCGTGCTTAAGTTTGCTTCTTACTAGGGTAGCAAAGAGAGTTTTTATAGTGTTAGGTTTTTTGAATGGCTTAGCATTTCTGAACAGAAACCCTAACATTTTACGTGCCGATCTGCAGATGTTTTCAATGTGATCATTAAAACGTAATTTTTGCATCTACCGTAATTCCAAGATCCCTTACAGATTCAACCCTCTGAAGTGGGCAATTATCAATTGTGTAATTTCCTTCAATAACAATGCGTTTGCGAGTAAGATTGATAAAAGAGGATTCCAGGGATTTAAGACCATGCCATTCTGCTTACACCAAGTAACAATTCTGTTAACATCGTCTTGTAGAGACAAAATGTCGCTATCGGTTGCAATTTCTTTTGCTAGTTTCAGATCATCCGCGAAAATTAAACACTTAGAATTTAGTACACAGTCGGTGATGTCATTTATAAAAATATTGAATAAGAGTGGTCCCAATATCGAACCCTAGGGAACACCCGAGCCTACACTATATAAGCGGGAGGAGTAGCCTTTTAGTGCTACGTAAGAATACCGATTGACAAGATACGAAGAAAGCCACGATAGAAGCGATCCACCGAGACCAAAAGAAGAGAGTTTTTTTATCAACAGTTTATGATTAACCTTGTCGAAGGCCTTCGAAAAATCTGTGTAAATGGTATCTACTTGCTGTCCGTTGTCCACGGAGGACGTGACACAACTAATGAAATTAGACAAGTTTGTGATAGTACTTCTAGAGCCGACAAAACCGTGCTGAGCCTCAGAAAGCGTATGTAGAATATGGCGTGAAAGTATTGGATGCAATAGAGATTCGAAGACCTTCGACAGAGCTGATAATATTGAGATTGGCCTGTAGTTGGCAATGTTGTCGCGACCACCTTTTTTATGTACTGGCACTATTCTGGCGCGTTTCCATAAATCTGGGAAAGTTCCAGTGTGCAACGATTTATTAAATATCATACAGACTGGTTTTGATAGGGTGACAGCACATTTGTTGATAAATAATGGAGGTAGCTCGTCAGGGCCAGCTCCCTTCCTCGTATCGAGTCTTTTTAATTTTAAAACGACATTCTTAACTGCGATGTTAACGTGACAGAGAAAATTAGTTAAATGGGACGGCGCATGCATATTGGCATCGGAGGGATCGGTCGTATCGTAGACTGACGCGAAGAAATCGGCAAACATATTACATATGCTAGGACCATCAGACGCGACTATCATTATGAGTCATTTTGGCTGGATATGTGTTTGGTGATTGTTTTAAATTTTTTAAATGAGTCCAGAAGTATTTGCGATTTTTGGTTAAATTATTTTCAATTGATTCAATATAACTATTATAGCACTCTTTGATAAGTTTATTACTATCGGCTCTTAAAGATTGAAATTTGAGTTTATCTAGTGGATTTTTGTAAATTTTGACTTTTACTCTACATTTGTTTTTGAGTTTCAGCATCGAAATGGTTATAGACTCATTTCGATGCTGAAATTAATGAATATTATTTTTAAAACTGTTAAGATTTTCCATAACCTTACCATCACCCATTTACGCCTGTTTTCTCGATTTATCCAAAGCATTTGACCTGGTTAATCACGATATCTTTTGCCAGAAATTAAAACTCACTGGCATGCCTGAAGAAATCAACAGGATTTTTAAGTTTTGGTATAAAAATCAGGTTAATGTTGTGCAATGGTCAGAGAGGTACTCAAGGTCTTACAGGTTGGAATATGCGTTGAGGCAGGGCGGCCTGACCTCACCCAAGTTGTTTAATCTGTATGTAAATGCCCTAATACAGATGCGCAGTAGCACCGTGTAGGATGTCATATTGACGGAGTCTGTCTTAATAACATTAGTTACGCAGACGACATGGTTCTGCTGAGTGCATCTGTCTGTGGGTTATCAAAACTGCTAAGTCTTTGTGAGAACTATTCCAAACGTCATGGCTTAGTCTATAACTGTGAGAAAAGCGAATGCATGGTCTTTCAGGCCAGGGGAAAATCGATTCCATCTATTGTACCTGCTATCAAGTTACACGGGGTTCCACTAAAGTGAGTTGAATGCTTTAAATATCTTGGGCATGTAGTATTCTATGACTTGAAAGACAATGCAGATATTGAGAGAGACCGCAGGGCTTTGTCTGTTAGGGCAAATATGATTGTTCGCAGGTTTGCTTGTTGCTCAATACCAGTTAAAATAATGCTTTTCAGAGCTTACTGCACCACATTTTACCCTAGCAGCCTTTGGGCAGACTGTATGCGGAAATACTACAACGCCCTGCGTGTACAATATAACAATGCTTTCAGGAAGCTAATGGGTATGCCTCGTTTTTGTAGTGCATCGGGGATGTTTGCCGAGGCGTATGTGGACTGTTTTTATACCATTAGGCGAAAGCGGTGCACATCGTTACTGCGCAGGATTCATTCCAGCTCAAGTGGCGTCCTGAGAGGATTTGCTAATAGATTCGATTCTTTGTATGTAAACCACTGCTGTCGGATTCAGGTGCTGACTAATTAATTCTGTCTTAGGCTAAATAAGTTTTAGAAATTACTAACAAATAGGCGTAAGATACTTGTATTACTAACAACATATGATCCATTGTTAGTCGAAATAAAGTTATTATTATATATATTATTATATAACCATGCTGCGGAACCCTTTTGTTTCAACTGTGCGTGGTCCACAATGCACTTGACTGCTAATTTTTTTAGTTTATTTAGTTCATGGTAAGCTCCCAGAACATTGAAATAAATAGCTTAGATTTTATAATCAACTCTAATTATTATTCATTCAGTAAGTAGTCTTTGCGTGATGCTACTACGAATAGAGAGGCTACCAAGAAAAAATATAATGAATTTATAAACAGCATCATTATAACTTATTAATTATGCTTTATCAATATTATAGATTATAATATTTTAAATTTTAAATCAGTTATTTCTTGTAAATAATATAAAAATAAGAAAATGAACCTCTTAATCTCAATACATTAATAATTAAAGTCTCTCATAAAGTGTCTGTTTACGTTTTTGGCCTTAATTCCGAAATGGCTGAAATGATTTGGCACACTTTTTATTTTAATCTTGGCTTATTATTCAGCTTAAATGTAGTTGACTAAAAGTATACATTACATATTTTACAAAGACTTTATGACCGTTTTAATCGTGGATAACAATCAATGAAGTCTCAATCGGGTATCAAACAGGATGTGGAATCGTGATATAAAATCTTATATCTGTCAATACTGCCTATTATAATTTAGAATAAGCCTAGTGTTATAAATAATATTAAAAATTATAATGGATCTTCATACAAAATAGATATGCAGATATATGTAATTCAAGCCTTATGAAACACGACTACAATCTGCAAAGAAAAAAGTTTTCACGATATTAATTTTGCAAACAACCGTACGGTTCAATATATAGTTATACTAGCGACCCGCTCCGGCTTCGCACGGGTCTAAAATATATAGCTTATGTCATTCACTGAAAAAATGATTAAAATCGATCCAGTAGTCTTGATTTATTCACTACTGCCCGTGCCCCGCACGCGTTAAATGTAATTATTTACGACATCACATTAGAAACCTCAAAAAATTTTTTTTTCCTCCTCTATTTTTATACATATAAACCTTCCTCTTCAATCACTCTATCTATTAAAAAAACCGCTTCAAAATCCGTTGCGTAGTTTTAAAGATTTAAGCATACGTAGGGACAGAGAAAGCGACTTTGTTTTATACTATGTAGTGATTTTGTTACATTCAACTTCAAAGGCATTAATTACTGTATGTACGTTGTTATCACCTATAAGGGGTAGGAGAAGAGGAGAGGAAACATTGAAGAAACAGTCTACTGGTACTGCTGTCGTCACTTCAATATTGTATGAGATGTTATAGGTTGCCCGTTTATGCCGAAAACAGCAAAGCTCTTCAGTTCGTAAAATTTACACCACATACACAATTACTGTCGACCTTATTCTGGTTAGAAGTTAAGTTTTGAATTAATTAGTGATATATAAACGACTATAAAGATTGTGTGAAATGATAAACCAGTAGACTGCATATTTCACGACAATGCGATTTATAAGAAGGACAATTATGTTTGCAAAAGGCTTAACATAAAAAAAAATCACCTGTGCAACGCAATAAAGATGTGTTTTAATGACTGGTGCTCATTTTATAAATACATATAGTTAGTATATTCGAGATAAACTAGAAGTAATGTCTAAGTTTTTTTCTACGCTTTTTCTTTAAAATTCATTGCCAATAGCAATTACGAGATATGCAGGCGTTCCGTAGACTTGCGCAGGAGCATAATTATTTAGAGCGAGGTTTCACATAAAAACTGGAATCATGCCCATAATAGATGAGCATTCGGGCTAAGGTCTCGGATTAAATCCACATCTATTATTATTATTCGTAGATTAGTATAAAATTTTCATTGTGTAATTGAAATAGTATAATACATAAAGTATTCGATATCATTACGTACTTCGACAACAAAATTTGGTTGTCCTTTTTAGCAAACATATTGACTCACATGAAACCACGGACTGCCATAGCAAATTTGGGGGCACTGCAGTGGCTCCGCCAAGTCCAGCAAAAAAGCAGCACGGCCGTACTATATTTTTCTAGAAGCAATTCAAGCCATTTTCCATCCCCTATAACATCATTGTGGATAAAACTAAAGGCTGAATTTTCAGTATGACACTACTGGAATGAGCAGAATATGCTGCCTAACAACTGCCACGTTTCATAAATGAGATCTCACCACTTTTGCAAGACTTTGATTTTTTTTCAATTTTATGTTTTTCAAGGGATTTCCTATTTTGTCTGAGTACATTTGTGGGTTCAACTGAGTATATTAGCTATTGGTAGGAATTTGTTACACATTTTGTCAAATCATCAGTTCGGTTCGATTCCGTTAAACAAACGAATTAGCGAATTGTGTATGTGTGTTCGAACAAGAAAAAGCAATTTTCTTAATGGATATAATATTATCATTTTTATTAATAACGTCATGGTTGACGGTACGATAAAATAATATAGTAATTAAGTAATAAAAATAATGATACTTCGAGATAATCTCAGCCTATTTATTTTTATAATCAATTAAACCATTAATTATAAAACGGGGATGATTAAAATAAATGAAGCCAAGGTCATTTTGAGCAATACAATTCTCCCTTATACAAAAACAATAAGGTTGTACAAGTATACTTGAGAGTATATTGTTTTAAGGTATTAAATGAATACATGTGCGATCGGCACGGCTAGTGGACAAGAGATGTGAATATTTTTTTTCTAAGTATGGTTTCTTATATTGCATGGTTACGTTAGGTTTCAAATATATAAACAATGGGACGCCATGGTTAAACATGGAACCCCACATAACCTGGTTCTCTTCCTCAGGAGGCCGGGTATCTGGTTGCAGATTTCCTCCCCGTAAAAAAAGAAAAGAAAAAAAAAAGGTTTCAAATATTTGACCATTGTACGATTCCCGCTCACTACAAATACATATATACATGTATTCTGATCTAGGTGGGTGTTCTTCATCTTCTTCTTTCAGTACCATCCATCCCGATATTTTTTCCCAGGGTTCACTTTTTTTATGTAAGAGGGGGCAAACGGGCAGGAGGCTCACCTGATGTTAAGTAATCACCGCCGCCCATGAACATTTGCAACACCAGAAGGCATGCAGGCGCGTTGCCGACCTTTAAGGAAAGAATAGGCTCTTCTCTTAAAGGTTCCCAAGTCGTATCGGTTCGGAAAGACCGCCGGCGGAAGTTGGTTCCACAGAGTGGTTGTGCGAGGAAGAAAATGTCTTCTAAATCGCGCGGTTGTGGATTTCCAGACATCGAGATGGTATGGATGGAACTTAGAGTTTTGTCGCGATGTCCGATGGTGAAATTCTACCGGCGGGATCAATCCAAACAATTCCTCAGAACACTCTCCGTGATATATGCGATAGAAGATGCAGAGTGATCCGACATCTCTACGCAAAGCCAAAGGATCAAGCCGATCGGAAAGGGCTTGATCGTCGACAATTCGAGCCGCTCTACGTTGGATGCGGTCAATTGAAAGTAGCTGGTACTGGGGAGCTCCCGCCCAGAGGTGAGAGCAGTACTCCACGTGTGGTCGAATTTGTGCCTTTTAGAGCTTTAGGCGATGAGCCGACGTCAAGTAGTGCCTCTTATTACTCTTATCCGGATTTGACGGGCTACTAGTTTTTACACAGAGCGTTTGCCATCTAAAAACACCCTCCATCATAGCTCCTTTAGGGTAGAGGAAGCAGGCGCGCCTAGCGGCTCCTCCAGCTTCCAGGCCTCCATCTTCTACCGCCCACTATCCACTACCGCCATCAGGGCAAGACGCTGGAGAACCCAAGAATTTTACCACGGAGCCGTCAGCACATCATCTTTATAAATCGATCTATACTTAGATATGATGGCGAAATCATAAGTCTTTATTCAATAATTATATTTTATATACAGTCGATACTAGGTATTCATACAACTGTAACGAGTTTCTAAAAAATTACCTATATATCTTATCTTCTATCTATATCTTATTTTCTAGTTTGTCTAGCTCACTACCTGGATCCCTCGTATAACATTTTGTCTTTGCACAGCAACATATATAACTAAGATACTAAAATGGTGACCCCGGCGTGATGATTTCGCCATCGTATCTAAATACGGATTAAATTCTGAAAAAGAAGTGCCGATGGCACACAATCCTAATTTATTGACCGAATACGTCATTTTTAAAATAAGAAGTATAAAACTGTATTTTAGGCGAAAAATTAAAAATAAATAGCACCCTCAAGGGAAATGGTTCAAAGTTTTTATAAAAACCATTATTTGCGGGCGAAGCCGGTGGCAGAAGCTTGTATCACATTATATTACATCACATTTGTAGCAAAAAAAGCTATATACATACTTCCTTAATTTAGAGTCATCACAATGTGTAACTAAATAAATCATAGGAAGTATTTAAATCAAATTTAAAATCAAGAATCATTTACACATGACACAGACAACTCAACTAGTTGTCTATGACACCTGCTATATTATCTTGTTCACCTTTACATACCGACAGACCACATAGAACTGTAACTATTATAAAAATGCGTATAATGCATAATATATTATAAACAGGGACCTTATAAAACCTATAGAAGGATGATATTTAAGTTAAGTAAAACAATATACAACCAATATTTAATTTTATCAGCGATTGACGTAAACCTGCGACACCCGGGTGTCGCTTCATGTTTAGATACGAGATAAAAAATAAAATGTTTAATATTATTTTAGTCTTTGAAAAATATATTAATCTGTTAGATAACTAGAGTACTTAAATCTCGTAATTCAATAATTTCTATTTTTATAAATTAAAATAAATAGTTATTAGTAGTATCAGTAGAGCCATGCTTCTCTCGGTAGAAAATCTTCTCACGGTAAAGTAAAAGAGTGATGTTGCGTCTGGAGGCAAAATCTCTAACCCTCTGTTCGTTTCCATTTTTCCCTTCTCACTCCTTCCTTAATAACCCTCGGGTCGGTAACGCTTTCCGTAGCCATACTTCATGTATTGCAAACGTTCATAGGTTGCGGTGAACGCTTACCGTCCTCAGATAAAATATACACACATTAAAGTCTTAATTAATAACAAAACGGGTAGTTTTAAGATATTTAGTAGTTCTATTTCAACAACAATCAAAAATATAGATAAGCCCGTTAAAGCCACTTCTGGGCAAAGGCCAAAAGGAAAGAGCAGAATTAGGACCTAAATCAACAACGCTGCTCCACTTTGGATTAGCGGATACACGTGTGTCAGAATTTCTACCAAGACATAAATAGATAAAGGTAGAAATAGAAATTACAATCAAAATAACCGCCCAAACCTAAACAGTGAACACATATATGACAGCCTATATGGTCAATACATAGAATTAATTTAAGAACTAGTAATTCTATGGGTCAATACAAACTATAGTAATCTATACATACAAAAAAATTGGGGTATGTCCTTGTAATATTGAAATAACCGTTTTTTACTAAATGTATATGAATATATATACGGTATATACACTAAAATAACATTTTTTACAATTTTTGTTTATCTGTCTGTTTGTTCCGGCTAATCTCTGAAATGACTGGACCAATTTTTGTAATAAGGAGTAAATTAGACTACTTTTATTTTAGAAAAAGAATTAGGGTTCCGTGCAATAAAGAAAAAAAGTACATCACGCGAGCAGAGCCGCGGGCGCAGCTAGTATATAATGATTGTCCCGAGCAAGAAATCGATGAACAAGGATGGCAAAAACAGATTCTTGTATGAGATCCAGCAATTGACAAGCCCAAAGCATTTACCTAATTACGTACGTGTTACGTAACTTGCAACTTAACTTATATTAGGTAACCAGATTCTTTCTTTATCAAGAATTATAATTATTATCAAATATAAATGAGCACACACAGTATGTAGTCTCGTACGCACTGGTGCTTACAGCCGCCAGTATTACATTTTAAACATCTATTGCATAAGATTAAGTCTAATAACAAACTGGCTGATATATCTGAATTTGTTCGTTTACAATAATTGAGGTGCTAAATAAATATATTTTTTCCTACCTCGATGAAAAATTTACCAAAAAAATTAGCTTGTATGAGAGAGAAAATTGCCCGATTATTTTCCGGCAAGATGAGACTAATTAACCCACTTTGCCTCCCATTAACCAGCAACCGTATTCTTATCCCTCGTACCAAAGACTAAAAGCGAACTTTTCGTCGTAGGGAAAATAATCGTATACGCACCATGCGATAAAAAGGAAACGAAAGGTAAGATAATGCCACCCGCGATTGCCAATCACGATCGCATTGCGGGTGAGAATGTCCTACTTTTCTCCCGTGGTACATAATGTACTATTATTTATGTTAGTCAATAATTATAAAATAATGAAATTCCACCAATCCATATTTCGTACATTTAAGGGATTATTGTAATCTATGTTAAAATTAGCTCCTTATGCCATATTTACTGTTTAAAGGTTACCTCAACTGCTTATATTTGTAAAGAGTAGCATTAATTAATACAAAATTGCTTTGCATATAATATTAGTTGGTGGCTAATGAATAACTAGACCCAAACTTATTTGGGGATAGCCTTGTTTGGAAATTACCTCCAATTTGTCAGGGCTATAATGACGTTTAAATATTGATTTAAAAACATAAACATATTTTTCTGAATAATTATTTACCAAAACACAAATTTTTTATGCTTCTAGTTTTAAAGATGTTAGACTTCCATACAATTTTTCACCCCTTAAGAATAAAATTTAAAAAATGTTGACACACGTATTTCTCTATCTTTAATTGTTTTCTAAAAACAAAGTCTCGTGCCTCTAGTTTCAAAAATGACCCCTTAAGGTTTTTAAGAGTTTCGAAAATCTGGTTTCTAGGTGTAAAGGTATATAGGGCTGAGCGATGAGCGTTGACGGGTCAAGGAGTCAGGACTTCTCGTTTTATATAATTATTATTTAAGGGGAACTCCGCACCACTAACTTCTAGAAATATTAATTAACATCACCTTCTCGGAATCGTCGTTGAGGTAAAAAGTCACTAACATTATGAGATACTCAATTTATTTTTTCTTAGCTACGTATGCGCATTCTTTACATATAGTATTTATGTAGTTATTTTTTTATTATTTAACTTATTTCGATCGAAAAGAACTAGAATTTTGCTTTATTTAATAAATCATGTTTCAAAGTAACTGGTTTTGTGTCTTGAATGATAAATGTTGAAATTATTATAAACATAATTATTAAAACAAAAAGCTATAGCGTGTATCGAAATGCCACTATATAAATGAGTTTTTACATACATGAGCTTCCGTGAGGGCTGCCCCTTTATCACGGCTGAGTCTCTGTACTCAGCCCCTGCCCGGTGTCGCTGTCAAGGCCAGTAGGGCCAACAGCAATACACATTCCGAAAAAAATATATATATACATGATACATCTTTCCCTCAATCAATCCGCACAAGGCTGTGATGACCATTAACATTGACAATAGGCAAAGAGGGTAAAAATATATTAATAATAATAAAAAGGAAATAAGTGAAGACAAGACAGACACGAAAACATGCATACGTACAAAAAAATTAAAAAAATAAAATACATAAAAATAGTAAAATGTTGAAATCAGTCAATAATTATTGACTTACTAACCGATTTTTTTTTCTTATTTATTCTTTACACTATTCATAATTTTTAAACTACCTATTTAATTTTCATTTTTAGTTGGATTTTCTATAAAAGCGTGTTTTTTAGCTGTTTTAACTAGTACTTATTTTTAATATATATTAAATTGTCATCGGTCCTTGATAATAAAAGAAATCGAAATCATTTTCGAATTTTACGTTACATACATATGCAGCTAATAAAAACGTGTTAAAAAGCGCTTGAAGAGGTTGAAAGATTGTATGCGGTACAAATTATTTTTGTATTACATTAAAAAACATTATTCACGTGAGTGAAGCCGCGGGCAACAGCTAATAGAGTATGTTTGAAGTGAGTCTTCTTAATGACCGCCTGTTTGTTACCAGGATAAATTCTAACAGCTTAACTTAAAACCGGTTACGTTTTATATCACTATGATGACGGAAAACTGAGATATATAAAAAACATTGTCAAGGTGGATGAGGACGTCGGCGTGAATTATATGGACGCAAATAAGCCATACCATGTCAACCCACAAAATTGAAAAAACTGAGTTATATATGTAGAAGTGTTGGTAAATGGCTGAAGAACATTTTTCTTTAATATTTGTAGGGTTTTAAAACTTCTAAAAAGCCATTTTTAATCATGCAATTTATGTATTATGTTAAACGTTTTGGGTTATATTATATACGAAATATTCACTTGGTATACTTATTGTTTGTGAAAATAACTAAAATAACTTACATAAATCTGAAATTGCCAAAAACTTGATCAATACATAAAAAAAACCATATAAAGCAAGTTGATCAAAATTTTCAAACGCGTTTTTTTTTTCAAAATGACATTCGTGTGGGGTGACATGTTATTGCTTATTTGCGCCCATATATGGTTACAAAAACTTGGTTACAAACTCGACTAGCACAGGTTTGGCGAACTAGTAAAAGTAGGTCACTAACACACTAATGTCAAAAAAGATGCAATTATTTATCTTAAAAGGACATTTGTCTCGTTACATTCTATTCTCAGATAGATTTTAATGATATTTCGATTTATAATTATAAGTAACATCATTTATTATGTTACATTTAACGGCTGGAGACTCACTAGTACACTTAACCGTGATATTGTATCCCATCTTTAGTAGCATTAAAATCCACTCTTTTCTACAAATTTTGTAGTACATTACCGAATAAAAGTTCAATAGAACCCACTAAATATATAAATATGCAGAAATGAAATGAAATCACTCATCGATCTGTGCTCATCGAAATTGCTTTACATTAGATAAAACATATACTTTTGATTGTTTAAGCCAATTATTTGTTTTTTTTTATCGGAATGTGTATTGCTGTTGGTCCTACTGGCCTTGACAGCGTCACCGGGCGGGGCGTATTTTTTTTCTGCATACTATATTATGCACATTACTTACACGTTAAGACCTGAATTACATTTGCCAACATTGAGCTGGATGGTTTTAGACATACTTATGAGCACCGTTAGCTTAAGCATGCCTAAGCAAGCTTAAAAATGCTTCACCATCTGTATGCATGCGTACGCATCGTTTAGCACGCTTTGAGGGCTGTTTACTGTGACGTGTTATATCAATTATTACACTAAAAAGCTTGCGTCAGCATGCGTACGCATCTTTCAACACACTTTGACGTCTGTTTAGTACTATAACGTGTTATATCGAGTGTTACACTTATAAGCATTTAAAACAGAAAAATGCGAATATCGAATCAATGCTGAAATGAGAATTAATGCGTACGCATCTTCATACATAGAAGCTATTTTTATAGAGAAAATACTGATCATTACTGATACTGATATATTTAATTTAATCCTAAAGTATATGTTATTTGAAAATAACTAGGTCCAACTAGTAATTTGTGTTATGATCCTATTTGGTGTTTCGTTTGTTTGTTTGGACTCTTTAAAAAATTAAACAGAAGTTTCATAACAACTCTTATAATTAAATGATAATTTGTATGATAGCGTAACGAAAAAGTCGTAAGTTTTCGATAAAATACAGTCAGTAATTATTTATATGCAAACTTGCTATAGTAGGCGCAAACCTAAACTGTACTTGAAAATGAAGTGTATAACTACCTTTATGTACCTTATTCAACAAATAGGTCACGACAAAAGAAGGTTCTCATACTATTTAAAATATCCGTTTCACCAATAAAGGTCGTAATATGGACGTCGAATGTACTTGCTTGTTTATAATTATAAATAAAATAAAATGTATAAATAAATTAAATACTTTGGATACCACGGAGACTATTTTAGCAGCTATTTATATCATAGAAGGACAAAAGATAATAAAACTCACACATAAGGTTTCCTTCCACCCCAAAGTAATAGTATCAAGTTTCTTCGTCACGTCACCCCAAAGTAAAAATATCGTATTAGTTCCATTGGCACCCCAGAGTGCGTTCCTCAGGAGCTCAGGAGCCTCTCGCACGCGTTGAGGTCGACCACCGAGGAGGTTTTACCCCCGACACAGGATATCACTATCCTAGTGGGAGCCGTTGCCGTTTATTAGTGGTAGTGTGTACCGTTTATTATTTAAAACCACTGTTAAAATATTATTTAAGATTCTATTCTAATATAATTTTGTTCATATAGTAATAAAAGTTATTTCTTTATATTATTAATTTATTAGCCATATTGAACTTAGAACATTTAACATATAGAACAATATCAATTACATTTAATAATACAGAAATATTAACATATATTTACAATTCAGAATACTAACTATATTTAGATTTAATTACTGTTGTACAAATAATATCCGCATGTAATGGTGGCAAGAATGCTAGCAGCATTTCCCCATTGATATTAGGAATATCGAGTCTTTGTGTGAAAAATGAACTATGAGAGAGGGATCTCCTAATAAGTTTGACGAAAGGGGTCAAGCCATTTTACCTATACTTTATGGTCCAAGCATTTTTAATCCGAATTACCAATAAAGAAATAATTACTGAGGGTCGGAACCCTTATCCGTCCGGCTGTCCGGCGGTATGTTAGCCATATTACTTTGAGACTATTGAGACTGTGGCTTTAGCTTGGAAAAAATTAGAAAATAACACACAGTCCACAGTAGCAGTCCACACAATGTATGTTACATGTCATCTAACTGAGGGTTGAAAAAAAAGTCATCGTTGGCAACATGTTAGATGTCATTGGCTACGTCTTCAAAAATAATAAGGAGGTGGTTAATTTTTTTGTTAAGTCAGTAGTAGATACTAGGTCCTAAAATCATAAAAACTGTGTGTCCATTCTTCTGACTTCTGAATTATGGAGTTTCAAATTCTTGAAAAATTTGAGGAGGAAATAGAACATGAAAAGAGCTTTCAACCTCATTTATTTTGAAAAAGATAGGTCTACAAATTGTAGGGGAATATTAGTTTTTATAAAAAAAAACTATTTTTCATTTTTAAATATATAATATTATAATAATAAAATCTTTTTTGCATACATAGTTGCTAAACGTAATAAATTTTAAATTTGATAAAACTAATTTTTGACGAAAACTTTGCAAAGGGTGACAAACTCAGCTATATGCCACAGTGCTATTAACTTACGGAGTTGATTTTCAGCATGCACCCATAACTTATATGAGCTACTGAGTAGCTTACTTATAAAATAAAGTAAAATAGTAAATGATTTTTGTAAATATATCACAAAATAATAAGCACGATGTTAAAAAAAGTTAGTAGGTACAAAATTAATAAGTAATTAATAATAATGGCAACTAATATAAACTGGCAAGCGAAGCGTCGGACGTCCAGCGGCGAGATGGGTGGACGATATCGCCAAATTTTTAGGTCGAACCTGGATGAGGCCGGCAAAAGATCGCGTTGAATGGCGACATCAAAGAGAGGCCTATACCCAGCAGTGGGTGAAGTCAAGCTATGGATGATGAATTAATAATAAAAATTTATTCGATAAACAAACCTTTTATCATATGCTTTGTATTTGGAAATTAATTAAATTTATAAAATACATAATGTAAATTCCTTAATTGCCTTATCAAATTACCCGTGCATGTTTATAATACAATAAAGATCTAGAACATTAATGTGATGATGTAATAAAATATACCAGCTATTAACTAAGCCTTTGTTCCTACAGTTGAATTAAATAATAATAGTTAGGCACAGAAAAATCTAAACCTTTGCATACTGTGTTCGCAGCTAATTAGCTTAGTTCGATTATTTTACGTAGTTCTTTGTCATGTTTTTCAGAAAAGTAAATGCTATCATTTATCATTGTCCATAGAATAGTGCATTATATGGCCTAGAGTACCTACTAGAATTTTTTTTTTTCTTTCCACCAAAAACGGCGTTAATTAAAGAGTTTCAATTTTGCTGAAATATCAGCAAAAGCTTAAAATGCAAATATTTTTTAATAAAAAAATTATTCTTCATTTTAGTTATTCAAATCAAGATACGTAGGTAAATTAAATAAATAAAGTAATAGATCCAATAATAATTGTCAATGCTTTTTGTTTTGTTTAATTTTAGCTTCCTGATCTCAAACATTAAAAACTTCTTTGTATACTTGTTATAGCAAAAAAGGCTCGTGTTAAAACTAAAGCATTTAAAATCGTACCTACTTAAAATAATTAAGGCTGCTTTTTGTTACATTATTGTAAATTTATAATAAGTCACTATTGGTTTTTTGTTTTCTCGTAAACCGTAATTTTTCTTTAAAAATTGATTGAAGATATTACTAGTAGTAGTGTACGTAATAATAGGCACGTAAACAATAAAATTGTTTATTTATATGCTCTTTAGAATTTTTCCAATCAGAAAAATTCACATACTCAAAGCCAGACCTAATAGTTCCTCTAGGTTTTTACATATTACATATCAAAAGGCAAAATAACATCATAACGCATTGAGTAGTTTTTGCTTGATACCGTTACGAACTAACAGAAAACTCAATAAATTCTAAAATATACATTATTTTAGTTCAGGTCAATATTAAAACACACACAACAATTTTTTGTAGGTTTATAATGTGCCATATTATTTAGGCGGTAAAGAAATAGAAAAAATAAATCACTTATTATTCATAAGCGTTTGCTAATTTTAACATTTAATTTACCGAGTAATTGTTATAAAAATTTTAATTATCTCGCTATAATATACGTTTTGTTACGAGAACAATCTAAAACGTTTTAGAGCGACACGTTTACTTTATGTAAACTACAATAAAAACCTATAAACAAGGAACTGTCAAAATAGATACGAACGAAGGGCAATAACCCGACAAATGCAGCACAATAAAATAATCCGGCTATGACTAATGTAATGCTAAAGCAAATCTAAACATAGTACATTGTATAAAATATTAGAATGTTTGAATCCATGTACATTTTATATTTTTTGATGATATATTTTTTATGTAATAGGAGACAAACGGGCAGGAGGCTCACGTGATCCTAAGCGAGCACCGCCGCGCTTGAACATCTGCAACAACAGAGGACATGCAAGTGCGAAGCCGAACTTTAAGGAAAGAATACGCTCTTCTCTTAAAGGTTCCCAGGTCATATCGGTTCGGAACGACTGCCGGCGGAAGTTGATTCTACAGAGCGGTTATGGGAGGAAAAAAATGTCCTCGAAATCGCGCTCTTGTAGATTTCCAGACATCGAGGTGGTAAGGATGGAATTTAGAGTTTTGTCGCGATGTCCAATGGGGAAGTTCCAGCAGTGGGATCGATCCAAACAATTCCTCAGAACATTTTTCGTAATTGATAATCCAACATCTCTTCGCAGTGCCAAAGGATCAAGCCGGTCGGAAAGGGCTCTATCGGTATGATATACTTTTGTAATGGAAATGGTCTAACAGTGTGCCAAATTACTGTGCCATAAGCCAATAATAATGTCTCATATAGGATTAAAGCGGATAGATGACATTAGTTCTGTCTATAGAGGACGCGATTTAATCATAAAATACCAGTTTATACCAGTCTACAGGACAGAGCTATGTTGAGACTCTAACTAAGTGAAGGTCACGACGTCGCTTTACGTAATACAAAAAAAAATTAATTCAACAACAATTACGACAATCATATGAAAATACCTTGATTGATATTTAATTACCTAATATTTCCTGGTTACCTAATTTTACTAATATAAGCCCTGAATAAATACTGTGAAACTGGTCATTAAGGCTTTTTATGTAATCCTAAGTCTTCTTAAAGCTAAGTGGTCACCGTAGTCTATGATAATTTACAGCATTAGCGTCACCACTCTATTCCATGACTCTGCGTCACCATACACCATATAGGTGAAATAAAATGGAAGCTACCAGAACTTTTAGAAATATTTTTTTCCTATTTATTATTTCGAAGGTTTATTCTAATATAGAATATGTCACCCCTGTAGTGACCATTACACTAGATTACAAGCGACGCTTAATTCCTACCGTAACTAAATTGTACAGTAACGTGCCTTCCGAACAAGGAACATAATGCAAAATCAAATATATTTTAGAAATGTTGCCCCCCTGTTATAATATTACCATATTAAAACAAATTCCAACTACTTAAACTCAAAGGAGTTAGCCAATCGTCGTCACAGTTATCATATTTTAAGGGTTCTGCTAGTTTCCGAGGTCCTTTATCAAAATCTAAGTTAAATAGAACAATTATAATTATTATCCTGATACTCACCTAAGCATAAATTTGTTTTAAAACTGGAAATTTATTTATAATTTACAAAAAAACGGACCATTTCGTTGTAATCGTGTGTCAGAAACCTAACCGAAATAGCCTTAACAACATCATAAATAAAAGATGTTTATTTACTTATGTAGCTATGGAGAATTTTTCTAATTGGCTTTAATTAAAAGTACGGTAGAGCTGGAATGGCAATCAGTTCGATACTTCTGTATTAATATATATTATATAAAACCACGCCCGCGGTTTTATTAGTATTCATTTTGAATCAGACTAAACTAAGGATAGCCCTAAGGCTTTATCAATTTCATCCAATTAGATTAACATTATATACAACTTATTGTAACCAACAATGCTTTTAACCCCTTTACTAGATAACACATTAAATTGCACAGCACTGTAACCCCTACGTCGGATTTCAACGATTCGTCCTTTTATATGCCATAAGTAACCATCAATGTGACGCTTTGTTAAAATGACATCTTTTCACATATTGTCTTTCTATTCCAAAATATTAAATAGGTCCTACACTTCATCATGCGCCAACATATGTATAAAACTGGTTCATTAAATGAGGTTAAGAATTATTATAATTATATAATTATTTATTTTCATAAAGATTAGTCACTATTAATATTTTTTATAATACCCGGAAATCACGTGGGGATTCTTATCGTGAAGCGTGTGTCTATTGTGTCATACAAAAATAACGATCTATTGTTGCTTATATTATACTAGCGGCCCGCTCTGGCTTCGCACGGGTTTAAAATATATTATTTTGATAAACTTCGTAGGGTTCAGCCTGCGTTTGTTGCAATGTAAGCGGAAAAAACGTAATTATTTACGACATCACATTAGAAACGTCAAAAATAACAGTATTTCTTCACTATGTAATGGATGTTATTATACATATAAACCTTCCTCTTCAATCACTCTATCTATTAAAAACCGCATCAAAATCCGTTGCGTAGTTTTAAAGATTTAAGCATACATAGGGATATAGGGACAGAGAAAGCGACTTTGTTTTATACTATGTAGTGATAATATAATAAAGAAATTAATTCTTTCTGTAGACTCTGTCTGTCTTTTTTAAAAATATTAAATGAAAAATAAGCCTATTTTTACCCGACTGCCGGAGGGTAATGTTTTTCGAGCGTATGTATGTATGTATGTATGTATGTATGTATGTATGTATGTATGTATGTATGTATGTATGTATGTATGTATGTATGTATGTATGTATGTATGTATGTATGTATGTATGTATGTATGTATGTATGTATGTATGTATGTATGTATGTATGTATGTATGTATGTATGTATGTATGTATGTATGTATGTATGTATGTATGTATGTATGTATGTATGTATGTATGTATGTATGTATGTATGTATGTATGTATGTATGTATGTATGTATGTATGTATGTATGTATGTATGTATGTATGTATGTATGTATGTATGTATGTATGTATGTATGTATGTATGTATGTATGTATGTATGTATGTATGTATGTATGTATGTATGTATGTATGTATGTATGTATGTATGTATGTATGTATGTATGTATGTATGTATGTATGTATGTATGTATGTATGTATGTATTTATGTATGTATATATGTATGTATGTATGTATGTATGTATGTATGTATGTATGTATGTATGTATGTATGTATGTATGTATGTATGTATGTGTATTTATTTGTGACACTCTACAGGCTAAACCCTTAGACGTACATCGACTTATAGGGTATCATTAGATTCGTCTTAGTTGTGAGAGTGACATAGGATACATTATTTTAATATGGGTTCCGCAGAAGCAAAGATATTTAAGGTTCCTTGTAGAACTTAATAAAATGAGACGAAAACTGCAGTACTTTTACTAACATTAAAGTAATATTTATATTATAGTAGTCATTATAGAGCTTGTTTTTAGCTTTTTAGGAATTATTATTAATGCAGTTGGGTTTTTGTTTCATTTAATAATTTATTTTATTAGTTATTTTTCTTTACATTTGATTATAGTGATTTCATAGTATCAGAGTCAGCTGATCTAGTGTCGAATTTATTAATAATATTAATTACAGCCGGAACCACTTTTTACGTGCTCAAACCAACAAACTCAACCAACAACCCTGAAAAATATAAATATTTCCTAACATTTCTTTTAAAGAAAAACATAACTTTTTAGTATGTATATAATTGAAAATATTTTTAAATATTTTAAAACAAAACCGTGTAGCGCTTCATACAATACTATTCAAACTAAGATGTGCTTTTATAAGGAATAAAAAGATCTACGCTTTAAAATATCTTAGTCAAAGATTTAAGACATCTTATAATAGACTGTATTTAATTATGTACTATATACGATATAATTTTATAATTATATATTAGTCTAGAACATACCTAAAAACGTAAAGTATTTTTGTGTAACGTACTGAGATCAGGAAGTAATACAAGTTATTAATAATAAGTGGTTGTAAATAGATTTCCTTTATTATTTTTTGTTATTAAAAACTTGTCATAGCATAAATGTTTAACAAATTAACTTATTTTAATTAATTATGCGCGAGAATTGCTTAATTGTTCATTTTTTTGTTTCGATTTTTTTTTGTCGTTGAATTTTAAATAAAAAGCGATATTAATTTCATTTACAAAAAACCTTACGCTGATTCGTTATGTTAATATTTCAATACGCCTTTGTAAAGTACTATATTTATAATAGTGATAATTTACAACGCAATTTCTTAGTAATTGACTACTAAAAAATTGTATTTACAGTTGCCATGACAACGTTCAAAACAAAATAATTGTATTGTTAATTTTAAATAAACACTACACACTCAACATTAGGATAGTGATGTCCTGTATCGGGGGTCCGGAAACACATACATAGGACAAAGACAAAGACACCTAGACCGGAACATATTACTGCATGGTAAATACAAATATCTGCTCCGAACGGGAATCGAACCCGCCACCTGTGGCGCTTAAGGCAGGTTTGCTACCCCTGCGCCACAACATCGTCAAAAATTCACCAACTTCAACAGCCACTTTTATTACTACGGAATATGTATATCATATTTTTTACATATAAATTATGGCAAAAAAAAACATAAACATAAGGCATTTCATACAGACAAAGTTTAAGCCTCAATAGCTCAACGATAGAAGGGCTGATTCCGTTATTGTCGTACCCACTGCTAGCGCAAGCTTCGAGCTTATTTGGAGGGGCAATAGGAATATTAGTAATACCATAAAAAGCATTGCTAATATTCTTTTTTTTAAATGTCAAACTTTCGCTGGTGATCCTTCGTAAATTCAACATCCATGCAAAAGCTTGCACAGTCGCATGAAGTTAGCGTCATAAGCTTAGAACATAATCGAATAAAGTTAGCGTGTGACTACCTTCGTTTCGTTGCGTTGATGTTGATTTTCCGAAGGAGCCACCAGAGAGTCTTTGGACCTTTTCTCTGTATAGAAGTGTCTGTCAATATATAATATTGACTATTCTTTGATAACTGTCAGTCGTTAGCTGTATTCTTTGTGTTGAATTAATTAATAATTTACATCCTCGGTACCTGTAACCAACTCTCTCACTAAAAGCGATATTTTAATAATATCTAATGTTTAATACTTAATTCTTTCTTTGGTTAATTGAAGAATATAGGCTAAAAATGATAAATATATCGTTTGAAATTAAATGAAATAGCAGACCAATGTTTGACATTTAACAAAATGGATATATCAAAGGATTCTACATACATTTTCCCATTTGCCATTTCTTTTCTAAAGCGCACCCTCCTCCGCGGTAGGTACATTTTGAAAAGCGGTACAAGGCCCTTTTTTATATATTACTGGCCCGGTTCGAGCGGGACAGTACTGCCCTCTCAAAGCAAACCCGCGTACAGTAACAGTAGAATGTTGCTGTGGGATGAGTGTAGAGTGCACCGGAAGCCCAATCTCCCACCTCTCTGTTCCTTCCTTTTTCCCCTTCCTCGTATTCTTTGCGCTGGCAACGCGCATGTAATACTTTATATATTAATAGGTATATACATAGATTACGATTATTAATATCGCCTTCCTTATGTCTACTATAATGCTTTGTTTACATGAACTACAATGCATAGCCATACTTATGGCGAAATAGTATTTCGTTAGGTACCTAAATATCCTCGAATATTACACTAGCACGATACAAAAAAAATAATGTAAATTAAAATAACGCGTATTGATAGCCAATGACATTACTAGTATTGAATTATAATAATAGAAGTCAATATCAATGCCCACGGAAGTTGATATTTATAACGGAGGTTAATATTTTTTGCAGTTGGAAAAGTTACGTGACCAACAACACGATTCCAGAAACTCATGATGCCAAAGGTCTCCGACACCACTGGCGCAATAATCAGCAAAATTTCGACAGATCAGGAACTGTCCAAGGTTAGCCTTGGAAGGAGTAAGTCAGGCGTGCGAGTGTTTCCCCCGCGTCTCGAATAAGGTCAGTCTTTTTTGATAAAATATAATAATCTTAATTTCTTCAGTGTTACACTTGCTTTGCCTCAAGGTTAACTATATTATTTAAAAATCTAAAACAGTTGTTTCATCGCTATCGCTATGTATCGCTATTGTCGGAGAACGTACAACGCACACTGTAAGCATTTGACCCAATCCAAGTGCAACAGGGAAATCATAATTGTATGATTTTATTTAATCTTCCTTTCCGATAATGTCCGAAGCTCTACTTCGTAAGACCCTTGTGACCCGTGAGTCCTTGAGACGAATTCAACTTCAACCCATACTACTGCCATCCATACACATCCATGAGGCTGTTGAAGACACGAGAGTCAACCAGGGTCGGCAACCATACAATAATAATATTATTTTTATTTTACAAAGAATATTAAATTATAACGGATAGGTAACGGATTTGAATGAAATTTGGCACATTCATTTCATCTCGAAAAAATAATTAGTTCTCGTGGGATAGACAAACACGAATTACAAGATTTGAAACTCGATAAGATGGGTTTTATGGAATTCAGAACAATTGTTTTGATAAATATTGGTATAAATACTTAGATGGGATTTGGACAAGAACATAGACAAATTATTGTCACGAAAGAAAAACGTGAAGAGGTTGAAATAGGAGATGAAAGTTTGTAGGAGGAAACATTTGGTTGTACGACAAAAAACGTCATCCACGCGAGCGAAGCCGCGGGCAGATACAAATTATAATTACACTCTACGAAATAATTTTATTCTGATATTCGAAATTCTATCCGCAAATTGAAATGGCCACTTCATTTCAATTTACGGATAGAATTACGGATAGAGTCGCAAACAAAAGCCTTGTTGATTAATAGCCTAACCAATCTTTTCCGGTTACTGCCCTATCTGAATCATAACTTAATCAATAGTTAAGTAATAAATTACACTAGTAACCTGCCTCGAACTATTGATTATACAAATACATTTCGTTGTGCTAAAATCTTGCGTCCAAAAAAAGCAATATTCATTAATGAGACAAAAGGAAAAGGAACAGCTTAGTAATGTCCCATTGTTTGGCAAGGCGTCCTCCCCTGAATAAGGACCTCAACTGTTGAACCAACAACGCTGATCCATTGGTGATTGGCGGATATATGAGTATATACCTAACGAATAAATTCTAAGACATGCAGATTGCTGATGATTCACGATGTTTCTATCAAATTAAGCATTTAAAAACGCAGAGGTGCTTGTTTGTTGACTGACGGTGACTGTTTCATCCATTTAATCCATGCTTGTGCCACAGTTTCTGATTAAGATTTAAAACCTCGCTTTGTTCAATCTCTAAAACATTTAAAATAATTACGTCAGATGATTTGATTTAATATTCGGTACTAAAAGCATTTCTCGATTCTCCATCACATTCATCATCCGGTCCGTCGTCTAAGGGTATTTATTTTATTGACTATTTGACCCTTATGACCGCACAATAAGTGCTATATCATAACGATACAGTGTCCGAGTAATCCTAACAAGAGTTTGGTATAAGTGAAGATATATAAATCAGAGCTTTGTTGTATGAAGAATTGAGGTCAATTTTCCTGGATCTCCCTGCTTTATGAAAGGTCTAAGCCATAAAGATTTTAGTTATTGGATTTTGATCTTAAAGTTGTATACAATATAGCATAAATGCATAAAAATGTTAGCACTTCTTTGTTGGATTACTAAAGGTTTTTACGCGTTTTTATTATATTTATATTACAGACAAGATTTAGCCCACGATGCCGCGTAGACAAAGGACGTAGTCTCGCTGTTTTCAACATTAAATTGCTGCTCCAACCTAGGGAGTATTAGACCTCGTACAGAACAACAACGTGGATTCTCCATATTCAAAATTTCGCATTTTGTTCGACGAGTGATAGAACCCACTCCTTCTGCCCCTATTCCCACTCTTTTTGTCCTTCATATTATCCGGTAACGGCTTACTTTTGGCGGATCGTTGGTTTGTTTGTCAACTTCGGAGTGTATTGAGAATCTTTGTTCTTATCCAAGATTGAATCTAATCCATAAACTACTTGACATATTACAAGCGTTCGAGCCATAACTGGGAATTAACAAATATACGTAATTTTTTTGTACCAGTCTCAATACAATATTTAGGATTTATAGATTTAACCAAAATAACAAAGTGTTTGTGACACTTATACCATATAATTTTAACCGCAATAAAGATGCCGTACATCTATGTACTCCTTTTTTTTGATCTCTCATCTAAGTATGATTGTATGGATGATACTGTATTTTATTTCCTTTTTATTTTTTAACATTTTTCCTACAACATTGTCTATTTGTTTGCAAGAGCCAATAATTTTAATTAATTACGACGTGGACAGACGACAATACTTTGGTACCTACCCTGAAAAACCCTAACTCATTGTATGACTCCATCACTCTATCATTTATGTTATGGGGCCAGTCGTCCTAAGTTATAGCTACAAGTTCTAGATGAAATATGGCTTGTCATATGATAAGTTATATTTTTATGAACTATTATAATATTATAATAATTATAATATCAATATCGAATCCGAGCTATTGTCACTAGTGACATCTCTGTTCAACCAGATTAAACTATTTTTATACAATAGAAACGAAACCAAAAACACTGAATTTTTAATTATTGTCAATTAAATTAATGTATTTAATGACAATTAGTAATATAGTAGTGTTTTCGTTAATTTATTTAGTAGTATTTTAACATTATGTATAATTTATACTAACAGCGCCATCTTATGAAAGTATGTAGAACACTGTCATAATATAAACGTAATTTATAAAATATACTACCTAATTGTTTGAATTTAAGCTCAGATTACTTCCTCATCAAATTTTAATTTTTAAACAAATGCTAACCTTTGATCTGTAGCAAAGTTTCCTTATTTTTAAATAAATTGAAAAGGAACTATAAATGAAAATACATTTACTTTTAAACGACATCTAGCGTCAAGTAGCCATACTAAGTTTGACATTTTTGCGTGTTTTTTATTCTTTATTACGTAAATAATTATTGATTTAGAACCAAGCTAAAGGTTTGAAGGTTATCAATCTTGTCTTTTTTTTTGTTGTTGTTTGTATAAATCGTACCCACTCCTAGCGCAAGATACGAGCTTATTTGGAAATTGGAGGGGTAATAGGAGTACCTACCTATTAGTAATGATTTGAAAAAATTTGCTTTTAATTAATATTCTTTATTAAAAAAAAAGTACAGAAAGGTTTAAGTCTCTTATATTTTGTGAGTAAAATATAAATACCTATTGTTTTCACAGACTTCTTCTTCCTAGAATTATTCCCGGTATTTATCCAGGGTCTGCTGATTACTCTTATCCGGAATTATCAGGTTACTAGATTTTAAACACAGCAATTGCCACCTGACCCCCACAACTCTATTAGTTACCCGATAAGAGCAAATTACCTATCTAGAGTTAACGATTATTATCAGATGTTATGTATAAACGCTGCACACTCAACGGCCCCCATTAGGATAGTAATACCCTGTGTCGGGGGTCCGGAAAAATTCACAATGACAAGGACAAATACACCCAGACCGGAAATTATGCTTGCATTGTCAATACAAACATATTATGCTCCGAGCGGAAATCGAACCCGCGACCTGTGGCGTTTAAGGCAGGTTCGCTACCGCTGCGCCACAACGTCGTAATAAAACCGGAAAGATATTTGCTTCCAATGAGAATATCAAATCACTGGAATCACTATTTGTATCCACTTGGAAAAAAGATGTATGTATATTGAAAATAGGTAAATAATATAAATATCTTATTATAGAAGAGAAAAAAAAAATTTTTGAATGTCGCGTCGTCCGGAATAACACCTACATAAAAGCGAGCGAAGCCGTAGTAAGTAATTGTTGTAAGATAAAAAACTAAAAAGTCGTCAGAATGAAAACTAAGATACGTTTCAGGTGATTGGCTACACATTACACACATAAACATTTAATTTATTAAAGTTTGAAGCCTTAATAGCTCAACGGTAGATGGGCCGACTTCGCTTCGTTAATGCAAGAGTCGAAGGTTCGATCCTGACCCCCTTGGGCTATTGTCGTACCCACTCCTAGCGCAAGCTTCGAGCTTATTCGGGGCAATAGGGATATGAGTAATGCCTTAAAAAAGCATTGCAAATATTCTTTTTACATTAAAAAAATTGTTACTAGTTAAACATTTCAAATGAATTATATTAATGTAACTTATATTTACTAGCTAAAATAGCGGAAAGCCTAGTCCCCCTTGTCCATACCCCGGTACTCCCATGGACATAAACGTGCCTAAATTTATATCATAGTAAAGTCAGCAATTATTACTTTAATCAATATATTAATAATACAGCCCGCTAGAAAAAAAAGAAGAAATAACCAAAAAGATAATAATAATAACACTACACACTCAACGGCCCCATTAGGATAGTTATATCCTGCGTCTGAAAACATTCAGAATGACAAGCACAAACAGACCAACACCGGAAAATATCTGCTCAGAGCGAGAATCGAACCTACGACCTGTGGCGTTTAATTCAGGATTGCTAGTACTAGTACCGCTGCGACACAACGTCGTCAAAGGCATGATTATCGAAATTCGCAATATCTGACGTCTGTTTATATGTAAATGGGCCGAAAGCCTTTAGTAGGTCAGTTGTACGTCGGGTTGCATTAAGGGGAGCAGAACGAAGCGTGGTGGAGGGTGGCGGTAGGGGTGGTAATTGCATTCGGATTATTTAATGGGGATTGCATTCAACGAAGTTATCTGACGGACCCTGTCCTGACTTATTAGTTTAATTTCATCGTCATTTTAGGGTTACGCAGCTATATTGCAAAAAGGGAACCCTTTAACTTCGTCCTTCGTCACAATAATTTTACTCTGCTCTTTGTGAATATATGCTCTCGTGAATATATACGGCGAACCAGCAACTCGATGTATAACCTACCAAGAGTTAACGATAATTATCAGATCATAATGTGCTCTCCGAGACACGGTGGGGAGGCCCACAAGGACCAATGCTCAAACCGAAACAGATATTTCTAACAAGCGTATGCTCCGAGCTGGAAAAATAATATATGCAAACAATAAAATAGTTTACTATTTATTTAAAAAAGGCAAAGTTAGGTACCGTTTGAAGATAGCTCTATTGTCCTATTATCATACCGCTCAGAAGATGAATAAGCGTTATAATTGCACATCAGCATGTTTTAGGTTAGGTGAGATTTCTTCCAGACAACCTCGGATAAAAGCTTAACTACGTATTTCATAATAAAAACCAATTTAAAATTACCAAACGACTAACTTTTGAAGATCATCACACATCTTAAAATAAATCGACTGTCCTTATGTAAACTATCGAAAGTGAATAATGCTTACTTTACAGGAGAGTAATTTAAAGTTAATTATGGATAACTTTGTTATTAACTGTAACATTCCGATATTATACGATTACAAATTGTAGCTTTTTTTTTGTTCACTCATTAAATATCTATCATAATTAATACCTTTAGTATATACCTTTATGGTAAGCTTAAAACCGAAATAAAAATATGCAACCTATTAGAATCTGACTTTCAACAAATAAGTGTAATGCTTTTGTGTTGAATAAAAATATTTGATTTGATAAGAATCGATAGCTTACCTAGTAGTCCATTGAAAAGTTACATTTGGGGTTGCGTTTTTAGAGGACGCAATTTTATTTTTTTGATGAGTAGGGGGGGTCAGTGTAAAGCTAAAACCAAGTTTGTGGGGTCGCCACCCTTGTCCCACGGCCGCCATCTTGAAAATAGGGGTTGAAATGGTTTTTACGATATATCTCTTAAACTATTTATCTGATAAAAAAAATTGTTAACATTTTTTGTTGTAAATTAAATTCTCTACAACTTTGTTCCAGTAATTTTTTGTTGTAGAACTATAAATAAAAAAGTTATAAGCGAAAATGTTCAAAAATTCGAGAAAAAAAATTATATGTATTTTTCGATATATCTTTTTTTTCATTATGTTACGAGCTTTACACTAACCCCCCCACACATCAAAAAAATTAAATTACGTCCTCTAAAAAACGCAAGGTAAGCAAAAATGATTAACATCGATCCAGTAGTTTTGATTTATTCATTACTGCCCGTGGCCCGCACGCGTTAAATGTAATTATTTACGAGATCACATTAGAAACCTCAATTTTTTTTTTCGCCATTATTTAATGGATGTTATTATACATATAAACCTTCCTCTTCAATCACTCTATCTATTAAAAAAATCAAAATCCGTTGCGTTGTTTTAAAGGTTTAAACATACATAGGGACAGAGAAAGCGACTTTGTTTTATACTATGTAGTGATTATTATAATAATAATAAAAACTCTAAACACTCAACGGTCTCCATTACGATATTTATATCCTCTGTCGGGGTCCGAAAAGACATACAAGGACAAGGACAAACACAACCAGACCGGAACACATGCCTGTATGGTTAATACAAACATCTGCCCCGAGCGGGAACCGAACCCACCGCTGTCCCACAACGTCGGCATTGAATATTGAAAATATTGAAAAATACTTTATTATTTATTCCTCTTCTAAGTTTTAAATACATTACCTATGAAAAAAAATCTGCTTTCTCGAACCAAGGGCTTACGCTGGGCATTCATTTATCATTTAATCAGGTTTTATCTATACCATCTTCTTCATCCTAGCATTATTCCCGGTATTTTATGTACCCAGGGTCTGCTTATTACTCTTATCCGGATTTGACAGGTTACTAGTTTTTATACGGAGCGATTGCCATCTGACCCCCGCAACCCTAAGGGCGAACCAGTAACTCATTGGATAAGAGCAACTTACTTATCGACTATTATCAGATTTTATTGATAATAACCGGGGCCGACAGCTTAACGTGCTCTCCGAGGCACGGTGTGGAGACCCACACGTACAAACGCCCAGACCGAGACAGAAATTTTAACAAACATCTGCCCGAGCGGCAATCGAACCCGCAACCGTCGAGACTAAAGGCAGACTCGCTACCCACAACGCCACAACGGTGTTTTATCTATACCATATCAATATTATAAAGCTTTAGAGTATATTTGTTTGTTCGTTTGGTTTAACACGCTAATATCAAGAACTATTAGATTGAAATAAACAGTTATATTTTTGTAAAGAAAAAGGTAGGCTATATTTATAGAATAACGCATCAATAGGAGCGCAGTAATTAATAATAAAATAATAAAAGTTAATAAAAATGTGGCAAAAACGGAAAAAAATCTTCCTTGTGAGATCTTCCATTGCGTGCGCTGCATAAACAGTTCAAGTTACGCAAAAATTATCGATGATGAAATTGATCTCCTGGAAAAGTCCGCGGTCATAATGTTCTTTATGATAATCAAATTTGTTCTATATCAATACTCTACGACATAGTAATTATAAAAGCAGGTGAAACTGCGGGCACATCTTAGTATACATATATAGATGACATTATTATATACTCGTACATGTGCTAAAATGTATATGAAATTCGAAAGCACTTTAAATTTATAAAGTGTCAACTTTATTAAAAAAATAATTTATCTATGCTAATGTGTCGAGACTGCCCACTGGACAGTGAACATAGACATTAACCAAAGGTCGCAGGTTCACATCTGGGCATGCATCTCTAGTAACTTAAATGCCTAATTTGTTTTTCATATTCGCACGGCGTCAGAAACTATGGAAAGGAAATATTAATTTGGAAGTAGAGGCATGCTTCTCCCGTCCGGCTCGATCGGGTAAGTACTACCCTCTTACAGAAAATCGGCGTGAAGTATTATAGTACTGTTGCGTCTTTTGCGATGAGCGAGAGCGCCGGAGGTCCAATCTCTCATCCTCCGATCCTTTTTAACACTTCCCTGTATGTGACACGTCTAGTATCGCGCGGCCATAGATTGCGGCGACTGCTTTCCATCGAGAGGATCGTGTGCTTGTTTGCACACCGCCTTGAAATAATAGTAGGGTATCTTGAAAGACATTCTCACACGGGTATGTATATCTAAATCGGCATAGCTTAATGGATTGAGCTCCTAATCCTTACGCTTATGCTAAATGATATCATCTATATATATAAAAGGCTTTGTCCTGAATGACTGACAGATCAACGCACAGCCTAAACCGCTGATAGTAGTGATCTGAAACTTGGGTTTGTTCTTTGTATCACGCAGGCATCCGGTAAGAAAGGATTTTTCGAAATTCTACTTCTAAGGGGTTCAAAAAGGGGGGCAAAGTTTGTATGGGACATCGTGATTCCTCGGTTCAATGTACTTAAAATTCAGCATAAACCTTTTTTAAAAGAATTGATGGAAGACGTGTTTCGTATTTTATTGAAATTCATCCCTAACGGGGTTAAAACCGGGTAGAAAATTATTTTGTTTCGAAGTTTATATCAATACTTTTTAGTGCTATAGATTTAAATTACATTTTATTTTGACACATGTTTGAAAACTCAATTCGATACAAATGGCATATCAACGCCTAGCCTAAGCTTGAAATATTTTTTTTCTGATTTTTTCACAGGTGTTATTTTTAAAACGTAAACTAGCACAAGGAATCAATGTTTCGGAATTCAACCCATAGGTAATCAAATAGGTGAAATAGGTTTTGAAGACGCACGAAACACTGTTTTTAGCAAACTATTAAGAAGTGTTTTAACATTTTGTGAAATTCCACAACTGAAGAGGTGAAGTGAAAGTTCAAAGTTTGTATTAGAGTCGTTATTCACGCGGGCGAAGCCGCTGGCAGAAGCTCGTAATATTATAATAGAACAATAGTATCCTCTTAAAATGTACAATAATTAAATTTAAATTAAGCAATGTTATCTATGAAAACTAAGCCATCTGAAATCATAACGATATAGCTGGTGACTAAAAAGAATTCGATCTGAAGCGACATCAGAAAAGTAACTATGACAAGCTGACATGGGTAGCAGGAGAGGGGAGATAAAGAAAAAAATAGGTTAGAGGCAGTTCTCTTCTCCAATCATATCTCATATCGAGGGTACTTCAGTAGTCAAGCCGGTCCATTCTTGTCCAAATCCGTGAGGCTTTACTACTATCACCATAATAATAACAAAATAGCAGCAACATTTTAAAACCATTTGACTGGTTACGCCACAGATTTTGAGGTAGGCTAGATACCCCAACCGTCCCATAAAGGGAAGTTGATATGTTTAAAGAATCGATATTTAAAAGAATATCAATGATCCGACTGGCGCTTTGTGATTGAAGCGATTTCTTTTACATTGAGCACATCATTAAATGGCTAGGGTAACGTCCTCGCAGGTATAAAAAGATGACACGGTTGTTTTTCATAATATATAATGAACATGCAGTATCTAGCATACTTTTTTTTTTTTTCTTTTTTTTATAAAGAATATTAGCAATGCTTTTTCAAGGCATTACTAATATTCCTATTATCCCTCCAAATAAGCTCGAAGCTTGCCCTAGGAGTGGGTACGACAATAGCTCAAGGGGGTCAGGATCGAACCCTCGACTCTCGCGTTAACGCAGCGATCGGCCCTTTTACCGTTGAGCTATTGAGGCTTCAAAGACTCTAAATCTTACGCTAATTAATGAAAATTTCCCATAAATCGGTTGAATAGAAGCAGTTGAAATGCTGATTATAAAGTTGATTGATTGTGTGACTAACCGAACGCAGTGAGGGCTTATTACTTTTTTATTACGAACATGTGGCATATTCGATTGGAATAATTTAATATCTAGAGTCAATAATATCAATTTGTAATAACAAACGAGATCGGGGGTTAAGCGTATCGATTGCTGTCTTCGTTTTCAATAAATAAATAATACATACATAGAAAAACATTATGAAATCATACTTTTAAATAGACCTATTGAAAAAAGAATCAGATCATCGGTACCAACTAAATTGTGATGTAAATTTTCGTGTGGTACAATATTTGCCTTAAATTTGGACTATAATAGTTTTTTTTTTGGTAGGACATTTTACTGTTCATTTTAAAAAAATAATAAAAATAAATCACGTGGCGTGGCGTGATCGTTGTGGCGCAGCGGTAGCAAACCTGCCTTAGGTACCACAGGATGCTGGGTCGATTCCCGGTCTGGCCAGAAGTTTGTATTGACTATTGACCGTAGAGTTTAGTTGAGTTAGGATCGTTGAGTGTATTTTTTTATAATTATTATGTTAATCTAAACCAGGTTTAAAAATTCCCGTACACATCATTTATAGTTTGATAATATACCATTAAAATAAGATGATTTTGTGATTATGAGTTACCAGTGGCAGTTGTTGCTGATAATTACTTAGTGTAATCATAAAATTATCAATAAAAACTTTAAATGGAATTTTATTAGTCATTACGAAATTGACCAGGACGTGTAGTTCGTTGTATTGACAGCGAAAAATCTACGATGGGTGTCTCCAACGCTGTTAATTCATTCATCAAATCACCCTTACTAGTAGAAGAGCCATGCTTTCCCCAGGACAAATGGGCCAGCTGGAACGGAAAATTACTACCCTCTAATAGAAAATCGGCTTAAAGTAATAGAATACTTTCGTTTCGTACAATGAGTGAGACAGCCAAAAGTCCAATCTCCCATCATCCATTTTTCTCTTCTCATCCTTCCTATCTATCCTTTAGGTTGGCAATGTGCATGTGATACTTCAAGTATCGCAACTGTTCATAGGTTGCAGACTGCTTGCTATCAGGCAGACCGTATGCTTGTTTGCCAATCATGGAAAAAAAAACATCTGATACTAATATTGCAAGCTGGAAAAAGCTATGATTAAACCTTACACCTACTAAGTTATTATAATACTTTTATAGTATTATGTAATATTTTTATAGTATCTATAACAAAGGACGCTAAAATCGGTTGTCTTGATGAGATCGCCTATCAGCGATAAGACCGCCTTATTGTGCCTCACCCAATTTATTCTTTTTCAATTATTCATTTATATTGTGTTCAAAGAATAATCTATTTATTTTTACATTTGAATAATAAGTATATTTGTAAAGTATTAAATTTAAAAATTAAATAAAGTAATACAACTTAAATGCTTCAATCTAATAACAAATTGATACAGCCTCTATATAACGTAATAAAGCAAATTTATGATGTAATACAAAGGTTGTTGCGACTTTAATTCTCGTGCCAAAGGAAATCCAAGCCATAGATAATAGAAAATCAAGACAAACATGTGTATTTTGATGCAACTATATCGTTCGAATGTCGTAACATCATTAGTTTATTGTCAATAAATTGAAGGTACGGTCACCTTCCAGCAATGTCAATATTTAGATTGACCTAAGCCGTTGCTATCCATTAGATATTAAGAGGTTATCAGTAGAGCATTTCTTGCTGTTTCTTCGTAATTTTCCAAATGCATATCCATTATTCTTTGTTTATGTAGCTATTTCTTCTTTAATTTAATTAATTTAATCGTTTCTATTATATAATATCGGTGTTTATTATACTTTTAAGTACTGATAATGAATAAATTACATAATACATTGTTACATGATTTAGTAAAACAGTGTGCAGTGTTCTACAAAGACACTGGGCCAATTCTGAAATTTACAATATTTGCAAACTCATAAACTTCGTTGTGAAAGCTTGTCAAGCAAAAAAGCTGATTTTAAGACGTTCAGTAACCTGTATTAGACTTTACATTGCACTATGCGATATTGCAAATAAAGGATTTGCACTTGTTAGTTGTTACGGCGCGAGGAGGTGCGGGCGGGACGTAATCAGTGCGCGCGCGATGTTACCGACGATGCACGGGTGCAGTGCTACGCATTAGTACGCTAGCAACCACGAAGAATGAACATGGCTGAGTGGTCGTTCTTAGAATGCGACTACTCTAACTGGACATATGATGCGTGCGAACCGTATGATCCATACCGGTATCCTTGCTACCAAGAGAGGAATATACCTCCTGCGCCTGCACCTGCGCCTGTACCTGCGCCGGCGCAGTATCCACCACCGCAAGAGCAACCCTATTCATGTCCATCGCCGACTTTGACTGTTCTACTCTCTCCGGTACAGCAAACGACCAAGGTCGAGGAAGAGGCACAGCAATCATGCAGCTACAACCCGGCTCCGATAATGTGAGTATTATTTTTTTTTAATTACGTAATGTTTACTAACATACGACTATCTCAATTAATATTATTAACGTGACATGATCGACACATGTGAGACGTCTAATTTATCGGCCATTATATACATTGTAACATACTTAGGTTATTGTTTTTATTATGTTGTTGTGATTAGATTATTAATACCGAGTCTTAATCTGTAACGATGGAATGCTGGCGTTTTAATTAGATTTGATGTTTGTTTAGATTTTCCAAACTTAGTATATAATAAAATTACAGCTACACGGTAATGTTTTGCTAATTGATTATCGTATTACAGATATTTTTTTTCAAAAAAAATTTTTTTTTTGTTTTTGCACATTCTGGGCTTATATTTTTCTGAAGTTGATTTTCAGTTGATAGCTGGATGATTGTAACGAACTGTCACAGAAATCTAACCAAGTCTTAGATAAATATGCACGTCAATTACAAATTGCATTCACATATAAATATTTTCTTAACGCTGTGTACCGATAAGAGTATACCTGTACTTTTTAATGATACGTTAGTTTCTATTTTCAATTAATTTACTTCAGGACTTTTGCGTATTTAGATACCAATTACGCCTTTTAAAACATAAATATATAGATCAGCAGAGCGTCACATGTAGCTATCCCGTTCCAAATTACATTTTTAATCTCGCCATTAAAATACTTTAGGCGTGAAGATTATTCCGCTACAAAAATTTAGATTGTGAAATCTGTTTATATTTTATTATTATTTGGAATTAAACATAATATAAACATGGAACCTAGTCTATGTTTATTATTACTAATAGCTTGAAAACAAAAAAAAACAAAAAAATCCGAGTTAATTGAATATTATACGCGTTTTATTTTATATATAAGTCTGCTTGTGGCTCTATGTCTGTGCCGAATGCATCGAATAAGCTGTGGCGATTTAAGATTTTGTTTTCTCCATATCAGCAAAGCCGCTGCATTAATACTTTGTATATTCAGAACATGCTTTGCCATTACCCTCATTGGTAAAAATTCAGTCTATGCTAATTTGTTTGACAGGTTCTGCTAGCGGTTGCGCTCTCATGAACTACTTGTACTCAAAGTTGCTTATTTGAATATCGCTCAATCAATCAATTCAGCTGTGCATTCTGTCAATCATAATGACAAGAAAACCCTGTTATAGAAATACACTTATATCATAATATATTTTGATGTATGTGGTTTTATATTATATTCTTCTAATCATAGCATAATTTTTGATCTCCATAAGTCTCCGTAGCTCAAACGATAATAATTGTACATGTTTAACTTATAAATTGCTGTGTAGCGAATTGCAATATATTTACTTGAATTTGTTTACATATATTTCATACGTTATCTGACTACATAGTCTATATACACTTCGATATTCTATTATTTGTTTTTATATATATTAAATTATTTATGTATTCGCTGGCGCCTTACTTGATATTTTAAATATACCTAGCTATTCGCACACATTGAAAATTATCCATTTATTTTTCACCCTAGTATTCATCCCGCAATTTTTTCTAGGATCTGCTTGTTAATCTTGGATATATGAGTTTATTAGTTTTTAACATTGCCATCTGTCCTCCTCAGCCCTGAGAATATATATATTGTAGTCATAATAATTATAACAGCAAATTATAAAGTGTTAAAGATTATTATCTCGTGTCATGTGATAATAACTGGACAGGACTCTGCATTCCGTGGCGCTTTGAGGAGATCCATTAAGACTATACCCAGACCGAAGCTTCAAAATTAAATAAATATGTGTACTCACATTTCGAGAAACGACCAAGGAGTTAAATTAGCTTTAGGTAATTAATGTATGATGGAAAACCATACAGATATCAAACAACCCGGAGTTAGATAAAAGAACCAAACCTTTTGCCACAAAAAGCATACATGTAGTAATAAGTCAAGTCAGACGCCTATGTTAGCGACTTGAACTGCTATTACGAAGTTGGCCACCATACTACACCATACACACAAACTAACCGTACTACAAGCAATTTCGTGCTAATGCCTGAGGTAGTTAAGTGCAGTCGATTATCAATTGAAATAGCTTTATTCATACTGTTGTGTTTCGTTTGATGCGTGTGAACGTTGAAGGTACCGTGTATCGCTCCTTCTCGCTACTGTCTCACTAATGTCGGATGTAAAACACACACAAATAACTTCAATGTTGCTAGCTGCTTTCTACCAAACAAGCGTATAGATTTTTGTCTCATGTGATAGCAAAATAGCGAAAAAATACTATTCTAGGCCTATTTTAAGGTATTTTTACTATGGCATCTACATTTATGTACGTACTTGTATCATATTTAAAATAAATATTATATAAATATACTGAAACATTTTGTCAACCAACGATCCAATCAAAAATAAACAGTGATTTGATGGTGATTTATGAATTCTTCTATATTTTATAGAACACAAAAATTGTTTCTAGCTGTGTCCGGTATAGACTTTGAAACCATCCAATTCATGTGCCCCAAAACCTATTTGAGTAGCACTATAAAGGCCACAAATGCGAAGATGGATGAAGACTACTACAACAATGCGCTATGCACATTCAGTCCTTATTATTTCGATTTTTCATTACATAAAGTAATTTGCTGCAAATTAATAGTTTTGTTGCTACAGCAACTCGGGATTTGGTCTGGTAAAATACAAAATATGTTAAACAATGTTAGTGCTTTTTGTTATTAGCAAACTTTAAGCTAATTTCCGTTACCAAAACTCGAGCCAAAGTATTGCACTAAAATTATAATAGTAATAATAATATAATCTTTAGTTTACAAAATATAGTGGAATATTATGTAATAGGAGACTTGCATATTCCAGCATTATACCTATTACTGCTGACTAATCTATTTAGATTTTATTAAAATAATGCCCGGATATAGCTCTGTAGTTATTTGTTAATAAATTCATTATAAAAAGTTATAAAAAACTAGCTTTGTGAATAACGATGATTATTGAGGCATCTTTATTCGAATAAAGTACCATAAATAATTGTAATCCCCTATTTCACGAACTGTATATTTTATTTCGATAAAAAAGTAGCCCATTTCCTTACCCAAGGTTCTATCTATACCTATAACAAAATTCATTGACTTTTTCAGCGGCATCGGCATGAAAACCTTATAGACAGATAAAGCTTCTTTTGCATTTTTTCACTATAAAACAAAGTCGCTCTCTCTGATCATATGTATGCTTAAATCTTTAAAACTACGCAACGGATTTTGATGCGGTTTTTAATAGATAGAGTGATTGAAGAGGAAGGTTTATATGTATAATAATATCCATTAAATAGTGGAGAAAAAAAACTTATTTTTGAGGTTTTTAATGTGATGTCGTAACTAATTACATTTAACGCGTGCGGGCCACGGCCAGTAATGAATAAATCAAAACTACTGGATCGATTTTAATAATTTTTTCAGTTAATGAAATAGGCTATATATTTTATACCCGTGCGAAGCCGTAGCGGGCTGCTACTATAATATAAGATTGGATGCTTAAACACTACCTTTATCAATAAAAATAATCATCAGAATTTGAAAAAAGTAGCAAAGATTAGTATAATAAAAGGCGAATAGAGAAAACTGTTTTTTCAGTGAAAATAGTAAATTAAATTTTTTTTATATATATTTTACACTTTAAAGAATTACGTGGAAATTGTATATTTATTATTTTTTAATAATAAAAACAAAATGATGAATTAGTTACTAATTCCCGCGATAGTTTTTATTATCGATACGAAGTGAAAAACAGAGATTATTTTATTGAAACAATGTATATTTTACCTCAATATATAAAAAAAATAATAGACGTATTTATGTATTATAAAAATATTTTTTTAAGATAACCAAATATTTAGAAGAATCTGTAGTTCAAGGGCATGTTCTAACTAACAACTCACTTTAACGTGTAAAAGTGTTGTGAAAATTCTTTAAACAAATTTGAGTGATGACCGTATTACATATAAGCAATTAAATAAAAATAAATTTAAATAATTCGTAAAAATGGCAATGTAACTACACAAATTACCAAAAATGACTCTCAGGGATCATTTGCTCAAAAGTTGTTGAGTCAATTTTATTCATAATTTTATCAAGGATAATATAGCAAATTAAATAAAAAATACACTACTACAATGGCAGCTAAATTTAAAATTCTAGATTTCATTCAGAAAAATTCTTTTTTTGGAGAGGAAAAAATATACACCTAATATGCGGTGGAAATAATGCATGCTATACATACCAATGTTAAAAACGTGTTCAACATTTCTTTTATTTTTTATTCCATTTTCTATTATCAAAGCTTATAATCATAGCATACAAACTATATGGACCATCCGAGGTTATCTCTACCTCCGCGTTAAAAAAAATATGTCATTAATTAACACGCCTAGCTTTATTAAAAATCGGTTACTAACGCTATATTCAATTTGACATTCGCTAAATTCAATGACAAGTTCTGTATCGTCATGCAGATAACACACACCATCGTATTATGTATGCTGTTTGTTACTATCGATATAAATATTACATAGCTTCCGTTATCATACAGTTAGTGACAATTAAATAAGATCTTTATATAAACAAACAAAGACTAGATAGACAGTTCAATACATTTATAATTTCTTTTTGTCAACTTCTTATTTTTGTTTAGTGAGTATTATTATAATTGGAAACATTTAGTAGCAGTATTTTAGATATACGGTATAGATATTCTTTGTTTTCTGTTAAAAGTATTTGATTTTTTTAAATGTTGGTTTTATTGATATCTTCTCCTTCACTTAATTAAGATAATCAAAGTTTTTTTTTTATGAAACTTTATTCAATTTTTCGCTATGCGTAATTTAAATTTAAATAGTTTAAAGTCAGATATGGTACATGTACATATCTTTAATAAAATATATGATATACTATGCTAATGAGCACCTTGGCGAAAGGTACAGTATCGATGGTGATAATAAAGCCGTTGCTGATCACAGTTGATGAACCACATCGTTTTAAATATCAAGTTGATGACTGAACCATAATTATTCTTCTGATAAGCCTCTCCTGTATGGCCAATCTTTCTTAAGTTATTCCACAGTATCCTGTCGTCCACCTCATTGGCATCTAATTGAGCTTATTTCATAAAATATTTTATTAAGTTAGTAACCACAGAATATTAAGATATATTAAATTGTTTAGACAGACAGCTTTTTTTTTCCTCTCCAACGCAGGTTATATGTTTATAAATTAAAATACAGGCTCCTATATGCAGTTCATGATATTGCTTTATACTTACAAATACAGATTTTCATTTTATTTTTATTTTTAATTTTTATTTTCTACTTAAGCTTTATTCTGTACCTAAGCATCTACACATCGTGCTGGCAGCATTTGTACAGGCTTTGACTGAAAAGCAGCTGTAAGCTGAGTCGATGGCCTTTTCACAAGCAGTACTTAATGGTTAATGTTAGTTCTAATCGATGTAACAATTTATAATTATGCTTGCTTGATGAATAAATGTCTTTATTATTATTATTATTATTATTATTTCTATATTTTCTAACCTTTACCAATCAAGTTACAAGTAGTTAATGCTTCTTCGTTTTGTTTCTGTTAAGTTTACTGCAAGCCTTATCCTCTACCATGTGAGGTATTTTCATATATTTTATCTGTGTGGAAGTAAATCGGTAGGTCATTGGTTCTGTATTTATTTGGAAAATAATCTAATATATAACATTCTCGTGTCTCAGTTTAGTTACCATACTCCTCCGAAACCGCATGACCAATTTTATTGAAATTTTATAAGTAGGTCTGAGAATAGGTTGTTATCTATTTTTTAATGGTCCACATTATTTTTTTCTTTTAGACATTTTTTTGGTTTGATGTGGCATTAAAAATACAACCCTAAATACCATCAATTCTTATTTTTAATAGCGTTATTAGTAACCCGCTCCGGCTTCGCATGGGTATTAAATATATGCCTATGTCATTCACTGAAAAATGATTAAAGTCGATCCAGTAGTTTTGACGACTAACGTATGATAGTATTAACGACATCACATTAGATACCTCAAAAATAACAGTTTTTTTTTCTCCACTATTAAATGGATGTTATTATACATATAAACCTTCGTCTTCAATCACTCTATCTATAAAAAAATCGCATCAAAATCCGTTGTGTAGTTTTAAAGATTTAAGCATACATAGGGATATAGGGACAGAGAAAGCGACTTTGTTTTATACTATGTAGTGATTCAATAATTTTCGCCGGTTTTCCTTCTGTTCACATTTTGACCCAGGGGGCGCTGCTATCGGGTCCTAGACTTTTTTTCTATATTTATAAAATAGATATCATGTGACACAATTGTATAATACTATGAATGGAATCATTATGACGTTGTGGCACAGCGGTAGCGAACCTGTCTTAAGCGCCACAGGTCACGGATCCGGTTCCCGCTCGGAGCATATGTTCGTATTGACCATATAGGCATGTTTTCCGGTCAGGGTTTATTTGTCCTTTTCATTGTGTATGTTTTCGGACCCCCGACACAGGAAAATACTATCGTAATATATCCTATATTGAGGCTGTCGCATTAATTTAAGGTATTGTGAATTACATTTTAGACACCAGTTCATCATATTGCATCTGATGTTTACATGTTTACATCTGATGTGTATATGTAAAATAAAAATTATTTCCACGCTGCATCCTCCAGCTACATTATCCGCTGCGCAAATATTGAGCGTGGGACGACCGAGAATTTACTATTCGAGATTACATTTTATTTGCGTAAAATGTAGTAAATAATATTTAAATGATTCTCGTACGAAGGTTGATCGAAAAATGAAATATTCAGATAAGCATTCTATACTGATATTATTAGTAATATAGTGGTACTTTTGTCTCATTCTATACTTTACACAAGCTTTTTATATAACAACTAGTGGATCCGCCAGACGTTATTCTGCCCTGAAAAGCCGATAGCAGCAACCCATACTGGCTCCATTGGCTAATCCAAAACATACTCAAACCAAATGGAATACACAAAAAATTTCATCGTCCTCCTAAACCGTCCTCCGTTTACGTAGTACAGTGACTTACACACGTACAGAAGAAATATATATATATATATTAGGGTGAAGTAGCCAAATGGCAAAAAGGGAATTCTTATAATTTCGTCATGTCCATCCGTATGTCGTCCTATTGCCTGTATGTATACGAAATTTATGAAATAATTGTATCCTAAGAACCGCTACACAATTCTCTAGTGAAATCCTTAAAAAATATAAAAAGCGTACCATGTAATTTTATAAAATAATAAGTGCAGCGCTGCGCACTCAATAACCCCTTCTAAGAAAGTTATATCTTGGTCCGTTCAAAAATACACAACACAGAAGTAAAACCATCAAGACGAGAACACATGCTTGTATGGTCAATCCAAACATAATATAACCCGAGAGCGAATCGAGTCTGTGACTAATAGCGCTTAAGGGCCATCTGTGCCACGAACTGTGTGTGTGTGACTTGAATGACGACATTCAAATCAATTTAAGCAGGCTCACACACGCTAAAATAAACATGGCTCTAGAGATAATAAAATTGTATTTTGTAGTGCAACTCATCCATTTGAAAAATATTTTAATTAAGTTTACAATCAGCGAAAGTATCACATTACACACAAATCAGTCGAATCGTGAACCCCTCCGTTATTAGATTCGATTAAACATTTCTAATAATAGTGTATTACATTCCATATACTAAATGTATTACAAAACAAAACTGTTAAATAGCTCACCTAGTAATAACAATTATGAAACTATAACTAACAACAACCGTGTAATCTGAGACTTGGCTGCCGTAGACGAAAGCTATTATTCTACTAGTTCAAGCTAAATACCGATAAAATTACATTTAAAGCCAAATATAATATTTTATCTAACTTTTAATACACTAATTTACTCCAACTTCTCTTTACATAGATAACTCTACCGTACGTGTGCTCGTCACCGAACTCCTACTAAACGGCTGGACCGATTTTGATGATTTTTTTGGTGTGTATTCTTGTGGATTCACGAATGGTTTAGATTAACAGTTTGACCCAACAGGGGCGCTGCTATCGGGTCTCACTTTTTTCATTTTTGGTAAGACAACGTCTGCGGGCCCGCTAACAGTTTGTATATTTTCTGAGGCACCTTTAGTGAAATATAAAAATAATTAGATCCAATAGGAATGGGCCAAATTTCATCTTCTATTTCATCCCTTTCGAGTTTTATTTTCTACTACTTGCTACAAATAATAGTCTATAGCGCTCTCCATGTTCTCACCAACGTCTATGCCTTGTTATTATCGGTTCAGCGATTTAGGCGAGAACGTCAAAGCAAAAAAAAATCTGCGGTTGGGAGACCTCCGTCAAGAACAAAGTTTTTAATGTAATTCGAAATGAAATACTGTATAATTCAATAGTTTATATGATAGAGATAGCTCTATCACTACCATATAGAGAGGAAGAGAGAGTTTTGCACCCAATTGCGCACTCAATTGCTCGTGTGCCTATATGCTTGTAGTAGGATTGATACACATACTCATCCCTGAAGATCATTCCTAAAGATCCTTCATACATAATATTATTTAAACCTCTTTCGACCGTTGTGACGCAGTGGTAGTGAATCTGCCTTTGATATTTCGATTGAAATTCCCGCTCGGGTCGACCATGCTAACAAAGGATACTACTATCCTAGTGAAGGGCATGGTAAATTTAACAATACCTTCTAAAAAAAGCTAACAAAATAACATTATTATTTATAATTTATGAACAAGTATATAAATCTTCTGGCGCTTATATAAATGTAAACAGATAACTCACGCAGTACGCTGAAACTGACTCATATTCACATATTAAGAAAACTTGTAACAAAACTAAGAATATCACTTAAAAGAAACCACATTTTGAATATTAAAACATACTTCGTTAGTTATATGGACGCAAATAAGCAATACCATGTCAACCCACAAAACTGAAAAAACTAAGTTATATATGCAGAAGTATTGGTAAATGGCTGAAGAACATTTTTATTTAATATATGTAGGGTTTTAAGCTTTAAAACTTCTAAAAAAGCCATTTTTTCAATCAAGCAATTTATGTATCTTTAAACGATTTGGGTTATATTATATACGAAATATGCAGTTTGTATACTTATTTTTGTCAAAATAAGTAAAATAACTTACAAAAATTTGAAATTGCCAAAAACTTGACCAGTACATAAAAAAAATTCATATAAAGCAAGTTGTTCAAAATTTTCAAGCGCGTTTTTCTCGAAATGATATTCGTGTGGGTTGACATGGTATAGCTTATTTGCGTCCATATATTCTTCATCAAAATGCAAATGAAAGTATGTATGGTATTTATAACAAAAAAATCTGTATATCAATTTGTTCCGGATAAAGGGGTTTGATAGATTGATACGGGACACTCATTGGCAGATTAATTACGCTATAAGGAGTGAGTAAGCTTACCACAGGTGTACCCACGACGCGACGGCACAGACTGTGTTGTGTGCACTGTTCATGTCTGTGCTGTGTCGAACACGTTGTCTAATGTTCTTATTGTCAAAGTCTTGTTGGACGTGCTTAGAGCGCTTTACATTGGTCCTTTGTTTACTCCTGCCTAATTACAAGCTAATGGATTCGGTTGGAAGATCGTTTGATTGAAATACTGTTGCGATAAGCGCTATCGCGCTATAGCGATCAAATCCATTTCATAGTGTTGGAGATCTACATTTTGGATGTACCACGTACATTTCGTAGCCAAATGTGAAAAAAATCTAACATCACTCTTGCTAAAAAAGATTCTTTAGAGACATTTCCTTATATTATATGATATTTAAAAATAAATGTGGTTGAAAGTTCTCGTAATGTTGTCCAACAGCAAAGTTTTCCTGAATTTTAAATGTCGTAGTTTAGAAGTTAGAGTGGGGAAACACAATTTTACTTTAGTATATACAATATCTTTGCAACAATTTACTTAATTAAAAAAGGTTAAAATCAAAACTTCCATTATTAAATTAATATTAACGTAGCCAAAGATACCTCGCACGTTATCGTACTCTGAATAATTTTTTCAACCCACATTTACATGTATGCTTAATTGTTGTATATTTTCCTGTTCCACAACAAAATTCTGTAGCAGTTTATAGGCAGGTAACCTATTAATAAAACTTCGTATAGATAGAGCCAATAGTCTCCGAATAAAATAATCGTGATACCGATATAAGAGACAGCAAGACGTAGGTACAGACGGATGTGACGGAACCCAAAACATTACGTCTAAGCAAATATTCTATAAAAAAATCTTAGAATAAAAATATCAAGTCACCTAAATGGGGACCTTTAATTTTAAAATGAAATTATACATAGATAAATAATAATAATATTAATAGCAAATTTACTATAGTTGATAATATGTATTTAGTAAAAAGCTGATATTTTGACTTCGAAGAATAGTAAAAATAATTTCGTTATTGACAATTGTAATAACCTCGATTTAAAAAATAAATTCTGAATTCTGAAAAATTATCATAATTTTTTTTCAATAAGATTACTTTTTACTATCTACTTGTTTTTTTTTTTTAAGAAAGCAACAATACTTGTGTTACGTCTTCGTAATGTAACGAACGATATAATTATATGCATACATTATCGGCAGTAAAACGAACAATAACATTACATGAATCCTTTATGGAATTCTAAATATTATAAATAAATAATAAATAAATGCTGCAGTGTGCAGCGTTTATTTACTTTAATACCTCGTATCGAATTGCTCCGGGATTTGATTATTATACAATATTCAAACCATATACCCTATTACATCGTACCGCTACTGAACCAATAATATATTCAAACAATAAAATACGTTACTATTTATTACAGCGTCGTCAAATATTAATAGTAATGATTTAATATTACAATTATTTTAGTCTATGAGACTAGAATATTGCTATTATGTTAGCCGATTCAGTTAATTTAATATATAATAATAATATTCAATGATTCAAATCATTGGTTTCATGTTCACGTAATTTAATATCATAAGTTTATGCAATGTCAATAGAAAAATGGTTGTGTAGCCCGTAACCTACCCACTTTTATGCATATTAATATGAAAAATTGCATATACGGGATTATTATGCATATATGTGTATATTCTAGTCTCCGTAAATTGAGCTGTGCACTGACGTGTGAGTCAGTAGAATATCCTATTATAATATTTTTATACTAGCTTCTAGTTCCCACTCCACCTGCGTCTTATTCTTCTTATCGACTGGTTAGTGACCAACCTAGTGTCAGAGTTGCTCAGGTCGCCCGTGTGCGTCTGACTTGACTTATCGACTGTTGTCTAATTGGCAACAGCCGGGACCGACTTTTTATGTGCCCTCCAAAGCATGGAGACGCTCGGTTGAAATACCACTATGCGATCACCCATCTAGTGACTGACCGCGCCTAAAGTTGCTTAAACTACCGATCGTTTACCGATCAGTGGGAGCACTCGGCTATGAGCGTGAGTAACGATTTTAAATGAGTCACCTTTATTCTATATTGAATAATATAGAAATAATTGCATCACCATAAACTTTTTCTCATATTTCACCTCCTTAAAGTGTTGTTTTAACGACAAAAAGTATTAAGTACCCGTTGCAATCGATATTTAAAATAAAATTAATACTAATCCATTTAGCGGCTGGTGACTTGAAAGGCATAAACAAACAAACACACAAGCTCAGTTTCACATATAACATTATTTAGGATGAACTAGTGGCCCACTCCGGCATCGCACGGGTATAAAATATATAACCTATGTCATTCACTGAAAATATGATTAAAATCGATGTAGTAGTTTTGATTTATTAATTACTGCCCGTAGTCCGCAAGAGTTAAATTTGTAGTAAAACCATTCGCCTTTCCCTATAGCATGAAGAGATAGACATTTTCTGTAGACCTTTTCAATGTGTACAATACTTTTAGTACATTATTTTGATAAATCTCGTAGAGTTCAGTCTGCGTTTGATGCAATGTAAGCGGAAAAAATTTAATTATTTACGACATCACATTGGAAATCTCAAAAATAACAGTATTTCTCCACTATTTAATGGATGTTATAATACATATAAACTTTCCTCTTTAATCACTGTATCTATTTAAAACACCGAGATTTAAGCATACATAGGGATATAGGGACAGAGAAAGCGAGTTTTTTGTATAGTATGTAGTGATATACATAGAAGTATAGCTGGCTCAACTTTCGCCAAAATAATTCCAATTAATTCTGAGTAGACATGCTGCTAGCATTTTATAATTATTCCACATGAGCAAGATTATTAATAAGCTGACTTTTACCTAATTTCGTTTGTGTTTTGAATTTAAAATTAATAAAAAAATATTACGAATTTTCCTCCTGTATTCTCCCTAAAAGTACAATCCGAGGTCATTGCAGCTTAACCTCAGATAAAAATATGACTTATTTAGTCTAGTCACTTTTTAAGTGTGTATTTATTCTATTCAAGAACCATTTAATATTTTCCTGTACCTGTATAGATATAGAAGCTGATGTCGAGCTCAGAGTACCAAAAATATTATGTACATTCAAGGTTATATTAGGTTAAAATGTAGCCAGTCATAAAATTACAGCATTTTTGTCATGGAAATGTATGTACCTTATCCACATCACAGATACATAAGTTTTCAGTATTATCAGATACTGAAAATTATTATTATTTTTTTTAATATTAGCAATGCTTTTTCAAGACATTACCAATATTCCTATTGCAACTCCAAATAAGCTCGAAGCTTGCGCTAAGAGTGGTTACGACAATATCCCAAGGGGGTTAGGATCGAAACCACGACTCTCGCGTTAACGGAGCGAAGTCAGCCCTTCTACCGTTGAGCTATTGAGCCTTTTGTTATATTGTAATTGTATGCAATTTACTTGAACAGACACAACCCAACAAAGTATTTTACTGTCCAAAGACTTTTTTCCAAAGATAAGAAAAAATTATTCAGAGTTAACGATTTATTATTAGATGTTATGTGATAGCAACCGAAATCGACATATCAACGTGCTTCTCGATGCATGGCATTGTCATATCTAGTGTATTTCAATCTTTTTAACAAGCAACCCCTTTACAGGTTGAATAGTTCGGGTGACTCTCTTGGGACATAGACAAAAATTTGTAATTTAAAGACATTGTAATTTTTTTTACTTATACTAATTAGCATGGCTCTGCTACTACTGTTAATATAATAAAAAAAAATAAAAAAATAGTATACTCCTCCCAGCACAAATGGGCCGGCTCAATTTCGAAAAAGCATTACGCTCTCACAGAAAATCGGCGTAAAGCAACATTTTCGGTGACTTGTATCAAGCGAACCGTGTTCTTTGCCAACGTGATGATATAATAACAAAATATATATTCTTTATTTTCGACCGACTTTACAATGGAGGTGAATCAATTCGACCCTGTTTTTTTTTTTATAATTGTTATCTGATTACTCGATGATGGCTGAATAGATATCGATAATCTCTTTTTCTTAGAAAGGCTGTTCCTCCTTGGGTGGTCCGATTTCAATCTCTGAGATTCTAGAGAAATCGAGAAAACTCTTAAAATTTTATAGCGACACTGATGCGATTTGGGTATTTTTATGCATTTGCTCTGAAGCTCCATTTCATGAAGTCGAATTGCTGGTGATGACCACAAATGGCCACCAGAAAATACCTTTACATTCAAGTCTTATTTATATTATTACCAACGTTTTTTAATTTTTTTAGTAAGTATTTTTAATATATTTGTGTTTTTTTTTTTCATTTATTAATTAATTTTTTAGTTTAGAATCTTGCCTTTCTTCGTTTTGCCGGCGAACCCCACGGCTAGAGAAACGCTGATCTAACCTTACAGATCAATGATAAATGATTGATGACGTTGTGGCGCAGTGGTAGCGAATCTGCCTTAAACAGACATACAGGTCGCAAGTTCGATACCCGCTCGGATCAGATGTTTGTATTGACCATGCAGGCATGAATTTCGGTCTGGGTGTGGCTTTGAGTATGTTTCCGGACCCCCAACACACGATATATCCTAATGGGGGCCGTCGAGTGTGTTGCGTTTATTATTATTGTTTATTAAATTAAAGAAATACAAAGATCAATTTTCTCTTGCCTCTGTCTGTAAAGATATAGTATCCTGTACCTATCTCGTCTAGAATAAAATTTCCTGCCGTCTTTGACGTTCAAATAATTATATTATGATAATTAAATGATAATAATTATTTAGATTGTAACAGCACACACAAAACAAATAATAATCGGATACAATGTTATACTTGCACCGGTGACGGCTGGGAACGTTCCAATTTATTTCTACAAAAGTTATTGATAACTCATCATTACATTAATAGCATATGTTCACTGGTTAATTTGAAACATCGTGTTTAATTAATTTCAACTTTATTCTTTAAGAGCTTAAGATTCCGTTGTAATTTCAGAATATTAATTTTGTTTATTCATTTGGCAATTGAGATTAAAAAGCGATTTTGACAATAGGCATCCATCGTGCGTCAATTACATGTAGGTACGTGAAAGTACTTCCTGACACCTTATTTCCCAATGCGACTTGGCGATCGGCAGTAATAGAATTTAATGGCTAGTAGTTGCTATATTTAATCTTGGCATTCCTGCCGCTCTCTACTCATATACTCACGACCTTATTGCTAGAATGACAAAAATACTACTATCATTGTAAGTTTGATGTTGAGATTTGGCAAGATTTAGTTTTTCGCTTCAGATATTCCGTCAGTTAACCGTTTATTCGACATTTCTATTACCATCCGAATAAAGACATACTATTTTAGGAAAATATTTTTACCTTATATGCAAGTTTCGTAATAATACCATAGTTATTATTTTTTTTCCGAATTTTATCTTTTTGTAAAAATTATTATAAAACTATAGATTAAAGATGACACCGTTGTGGCGTTGTGGGTAGCGAGTCTGCTTTTAATCTCGACGGTTGTGGGTTCGTTTTCCGCTCGGGCAGATGTTTGTTAAAATTTATTTTTAGGTCTGGGCGGTTCTCCGTTTGGGTCTCCCCACCGTGCTTCAGAGAGTACATCAAGCGTCGGTCCCGGTTATTAACACATAACATCTGATAATAATTGTTAACTCTTCATTAGTAAATTGCTCTTATACAATGAGTTACTAGTTCGACCTTAGAGTTTCGGAAGTCAGATGGCAGTCGCTCCGTTTAAAAAGTAGTGACCTGTCAAATCCGGATAAGGGTAATAAGCAAACTCTGGGTGAATAATATACCGGCAATAATGCTAGGACGAAGAAGAGATTAAAGATTCCATAACTATATATTGTAATGATGCAGCTGTATTAAGTAAACACTAAGAAATTACATTTAATAAGTCACAAGGTCAATATGATAAATAATCTTCTTACGTCAAATGTTTATTAACGTATTAATTTGTTACCATAATGTACATCAATAAGTACTTTAAAATTTCAAACGTGTCAGATCGTAAATACAATATAGCGTTTGCCAAATGCATTTAATTGCTCGCTTTTACATTAGATGATGGTCACTATATATAATTATGTACTTATAAACGTATACAAAAAAACGTTTTATGATTATGTATACAATGTATTTAAAATACATGAATATAATTAATTACAGATAAACATTTTTACGTGCAGCGTATTATAAAGATGATTTTTATGAATTATTTCTTACATTTATTTTATTATAAGCTATACAAAATGTTATGACTATTTACGTGCAAAAGAAGCTATAATACAGAGTCGCTTTTGTTTTATTTGCTCTACAACTAGAAGTTAATGGACCAATCCAAAGTTGGAGAAGATTTAATTTGAAACAAAAAAAGCTATCACAAAACTGTAACAAATTGTTTGTAGTATGTAAAAAGTATGATATTCATCCATTACAGCGGTAGTACAAAACAATTTCTGAAAGCTATTAAATACCACAGGACAGGAGAGCTAGTTCGTGTTTCGCCTAATGAATCGGTATTGCGATTCAGCGGGGAAATGCAGCTAGCATTCTTGCCACCATTCCCCTTGGACATGATTTGTAAAGTTATAATTAGTCAAGCCTCAATAGCAACGGTAGAAGGGCCGACTGCGCTCCGTTAACGCGAGAGTCGCTGGTTCGATCTTGACCCCTTGGGCTATTGTCGTACCCACTCCTAACGCAAGCTTCGAGCTTATTTGGAGGGGCAATAGGAATATTAGTAATGCCTTGAAAAATCTTTTTTTTTAAATAAAAAAAACTTGTTTGTAATAAATCGCAATATTTAACATTTCTGTTCCCACTCTTTATGATTTCTTTGAACCAATCGAAACAATATATAATGTTATTTCATGTGGATATTTTGTGCCGGAGTACTATGCCCATTTAAACCAGACTATTTTTATGACATATAAATGAAAAGAGAATTTAATCTTGCGATAAAAACAATCTGCCATAGTCTTAATTAGTAGTTTTCACTTAATTAATAACCTTTATTATATAAGTTCTAATAATAACAAACAAATTAATTAAGTTACAACTAATGAAAATATTAGCAACTAAAGATTACGGGGTTACACTTTGATATATAATACATAAATAATATTGATATATTATATACATTTGATATATAAATTATGTAATATAAGCCCGTGAGCTAATATTATAAGAACGCTACACAATATTCAACCTTGATAATAAAATACAAAGCTAAGTTTACGTTAGGGCTGTATTCAAGGATAAGCATTCGCTTGAATTTGTTTTTCATCAGATTTCAAAAAGGACAATTATTCAATCAATAGGATAAAACAATCGATTAGAGCTGCCTTTTCAGTTTTCAACCGACTACATTAAATCGACTCTACCTATGTATATTTTTTTTTTGTATGGTCACCGATTACTCCGTCAATTGTGAACCGATTGTGAAAAATGTCTTTTGATTATTACTTACAAGTTCGTCCCATTCTAATTTAATTAGGATCTGATAATGAGATTTCGGAGAAATCGAGAGAAGTTTTAAAATAGTATAAGGACACCTATTGCGGTTTGGTTATTAGTTTTAAAGTAACTTATCCATTTGGTAATAGTCTGATTATGATCACAGTTGGCCACAGAAATTACGCAGTACTGATAAATATTTTACGCTTTGCGTCTAGAAAGCAAAAAAAAATGTTATTTTCTTCAGAAGTCGGTTCCATTTAAGATATCGACACAAACAGCATTTAAGTTGGTATTGTTTGTTTTTACAAAAAATATTTTGCGATGCCATTTTGTTCTCTTAAGTGTAGTATACAGATGCCTTCAATCTTATAAGCATGTCATATATATTGCCGACGCAAGTCAAGGAGTTGAAGTAGGAATTTTTGAAACAAGAGGAAAACGAAAACAGAAATTGGGAATTTTGTTACAGTCAAACAGTTTAATGTCTAATAATAGAAGTCCATTGGGTCACACTTCATGTCTACTGCCTGGACTGTGAATGTGTTAAGGTAGGTTCACTTACAGTACGCCACAATGGTCTTGAATCGTAAATAGAATACAATGCTTCTTAACCAATTCATTTGCAACTACAAAATACGTAAAATAAATAAGAAAACACAAACAGTCAATGAGCAGCCCTATTGCGAATTAGCCTGCAAAGCGGGCGCAGGCTACTTCAAAGACGTAGTATCTTTGAGACGCTACGTAGAAGACGTAGTACACTATTAAAATATAATTGAATATCATCAAATATGCGCTGTGGTTTGAACTTCTAGCGCCGTCAAGCGATGCACAACAGTATTACTTCAAGCAGACATCCTTTGAGAGCAGGACCCAATTGAGTCGATGCACTAGCTTTGGAAACAGCAAGGCGTGACTTCTATAACTAACCACTTTTGACGCCTGTTATATATTAAATTTATATATTATATACGTGGTTGTGATAAGGCGAAAGGTTGAAAATTTGGTTCGCAAATGGTTTGGCAATGAGATAAGAATTTATTAGATAGATAAATGGATATGTTAAGTACTGAAACGTGCGAGGACATATTAAAACAATATAAACATGGCTTAGAATTAAAAGAAATTACGGTAACTAACGGTTTCCCGGCCGGATATCAGTATTCGCCCACTTAGCTCGGTAACGATGCCAAGGCTAGTAGGGCCAACAGCAACATACAAAAACGTATAGCACTAAATACTCCACTCTTCAAAGCCCGATAGCAAACTAAGCTACTAGTAGGCTAGCTAAAAATTTTCTTTTCCTGGCAATACTGACTACCATACTATAAAGCTAGTAATATATTCAACGTGGAATCATCAATTTATACGTACCTTTATGTGTGTAAAATTTTATAAACATCGGATCACAATGGATTTATATATAAAATAATAACATTTCACACCTGATCATACAATCAAGAAACCTCTTATGTAATAATTATTTACTTTCAAGGATGTCTATTATATTATAAAACCATTACAGAGTACTATCAGTAAAAAGTGTGTGTCAGCTCCGAGGCACGACTGAAGTTTAGTCCTAAGCTTTACCGTTGTCTTTGAACGTGCAGTAGACGAACAAACTTACATACAAAAAACATACGTATATAAAAATAGTAAAAATTAAGATAAAGTATAAAATAAATAAAGATAAAACAGACACGCAAACATGCATGCAAACAAACATACAAAGAAACATACATGCATACATAGAAATTGTAAAAATTAAAATATTAATAGTAAAAAATAAAACTCTTTCGAGTTAGGTATTATCTTTCGTATCGCTTTTGATCACAAAATATATTTTTCTTATACCGGGCGCCTTATATGAAAATCGATTATTTAGGAGTACATTCCAAAAATGCATATATTTACAAAAACTTCGAGCGTCAGATAAAAACTAGCGATTATGATTTGCCTTAATATTATAACGAACTTTTAAGATTTACTTAACAATAATAACTTAGCAAACTTCAAAAGTCAATGTTACTCATTCTGTTAAAATCGCTACCGATGCCTCATAATTATATCAAAACTTTAAGCACTAGGAGCTGTCTGTCTGTTCGCGATAAATTCAAAAATACTGCATTGATTTTTATACTATCGAGGAAGGTTTTAGTATATAATTTTTCAAGCTTTTGTACACATTGACTAAAATATAAATATAATTGTTCAACGTGTTGAAGAAAAATAAGCCATCTGGGAGCTTTCAACGAAAACGCTGCCTAAACCCTTTGTGATATAACAAAATGATGTACGGTGGAAATGTGTGTCTTATATAGGTCTACAGAAAAGTCCTCGATGTCATATGTCTATCTCTTAAGGATAACATACTATATCCATTTTAATTCTTTAAGAAATTAAAGCTTGTATCGGGAACCACTTAGTTATATTGTAATAAAGCTTTTCATTACAAAACGTTATTCAAGCGGGCGTAACCGTGGGCAGATAGTAGAGTAATTAAGTAATCAAGTCTGCTGTAACTTCAGACCATTGTTTTAAATGATCGTACGGATACGTTCGTGTTCTAGACGAGGCTGTAAGCTCGTATACTCGCGTAATAATTTTTCAATCAATCAGTAACCAGACTAGCGCCCTTTTCCGAGCGTATGACGGATAATATATAAATAAATGACCGTGCATTTTTGGTTGACGCTCGTAAGACGCGCTTTGAAACACGAGCTTATATGCTTGTATAAAACTCAAGTCGGAATTATGCTCCTTCGACAAGTTCAACCATAAAACCGAACGAAACGATCTTAAACTGTTTAGGTCAAGCGTGTCAAAGCCATGCATACATAATCCCTAAAGCAATACTCTTCCTTGAAGTTTTCGGGTTACCATAATTTTCCACAAATATTCTATTTTCAAGTCTTTTTTTATCCTTCTTTATGTCATGATGGTTGGCAAACAAGCATTCGGTCCGTCCTATGATAGGCAGTCACTGCAAACTATGTATGAACGCGCGCGATACTTGAAGTATCACATGCGCGTTGCCAACCCAAGAAATAGGAGGGAAGGAATGAGCCGGGAAAAAGGGAAGGGAACATAGAGGGGGAGATTGGGTCTCTTTCGCTGTCACTGATCACAAGACAGGAATCAGTATCTAAAGATACTTTTACTTTCGCCGATTTTCTGTGAGAAGGTAGTACTGCCCCGGTCGAGTCGGTCCGCTTGTACTGGGTAGAGCTTGGCTGGACTACCTTGAATAAATATTATAAAAAGTGATGATCTTACAGGGAAAATCCTCGAGAGTTACGAAACAAGGCCGAGAAGCAGAGACGAGACAAGATGAACGAGTCGATCGCGCGTCTGGCGTCCATCGTACCACCGGTGGCCAAACCAGGAAAAAAGTGAACAAAGGAACGTACTACGTCTGGCGGCTCACTATTTGCGATCCCACCAACACGGTAATTATAGTACAGTACAGTATACAATATTATTAAACGGAATACGTGACCAATTAAGGTAGGTTTCGAACACCAAGCCACAATAGTTGTCATAAGGCGGTATACAAACGAATAGTCCGCCTGATCGACGATCGTCAGCAATATAATTTACGTTCACGGAATTCACTAGTATTACAACAACGTGCATTGACAATTTAGGTATCCCAAACGCAAGTTTATTGAATGAAACACACTTTGCATATGTATATTATTGATATATCTATTCGAAACATAATATGAAAACCTGATTTCTGTGACGAAAACATAACATCCGTTAAGCATGAATATGAAGCTGTTTTGAAAATCGATAATCGAAATTTTACATACATCTATGTAGCCTCATTTGTTAAAACGTTTATGAAACATTAATTCTTTGATGACCACCAACTTAGCATCCTACAATATCTACATTATTATAAATGCCCTTAGTTTTTATAATAAAAATTTTGTTTTAATCTCCTATGACGCAGTATTTGATCTAGATTAATCTGCGCTGCGTTTTGCAAATAATTTTCTAGTTTCACCACATTCCGTGTTGTAATTGTTATGTATTGGAATGTGTACTATATAATTTATAATATAACCCTGCAATGCTCATATATAATTTATAATATAACCCTGCAAAATTGAATGTGGCACTTCATAATGCACTGGTTTCTTTTTTGCATACAATTTAAAATATACAATGCAGTATTTAATATACATAGATTATTAAGTAGTTAGTTTATTATTTCGAGTCACGTTTACATTAAGCGTAGTATGCATTGAGATATTTATTCAATACCATTGTTATTGTAGCTTCTTTCACCATATTTATTTACTGTTACGCTATATAATATACCTCATTATGCATTTCTGTAGATCTTCTATTTGTATCTTTGGTTATTTCTGTATTTCCACTCGTCCATATCTTAGGGCTATTTTACTCCAAGACTTTTCCTGCTTTACGGGTTAATTTAAAAGATTATATTATGTAACTTATAGAAAAATATTTTATATTTAATAAGTATTTTAAATTTTATTTTTTATCATTATTATTAAAAGATGTTAACCTTTAAATATCTTTTAAGAGTTAACAAGATTAACGTCTTCCGCGACGCTCGGTAAAATTGAAGTTCCTTCATTTCATTTCATTTTCCACAATAAATTATTAATATCATATTTTAATTTCATAGCACACATCATTACGCCCCAATCCTTGCCACTCATCTCTTTACCACCCTTTGTCACCCTTTGCAACCCCATGCCAAACCTTGCAAATTTTTGTCATTGTAAGATGTCACCGTTACCCAAGAACGATTGAGATACTTGAAGAATATCATGCGTGTTGCCAATCTAAGAGATGAGAAGGAAATAGAAAGATGACAGAGGGTAGGGTGAGAGATTGGGCCTCAGGTGCTTTCACTCATCTCATCATCATCTCAAAATGACCAAAAGTATGAGCTCTTCCCGGTAAAGATAGTTAAAATCGTACAAACAACACATAAATTAAAATCCCACCGCACTTTTAATTTATAACAGTATCAATTTTGAAGCCTCATATTCAGCAAACTAAAAAAAAAAAATAATAAAGAAAAATATTTTTGTATGTAATATTTTTGTATTGTGATTGGCGTCTGCAGTGGATGGGTTAGGTTTATAGTATTTTCTACTACGCAACATGCTGGTGAGTCAGAGTGTAGTAGGAGTTAAAATCCACATTAGGTAGTGTTATTATACTAATTGAAGTATTGTTTATATATTGGAATAAATATTAATTTTACACATTTAAATAAGTTATAGGAAACACGAGATTGAATATTGTACTATATAAAATCGAATAAAATAGAATCTGTTTAATGTGAGGAATTTAAGATAAGTATATTTAATTAAGCTCCTAGAGCCAATTGGCTTAACCGACATACTTATGTTTTGAATAGATCCGTCCGTACATCAATCTCACTTTTACATAAAGTCTATATAGATATTATTACATTCTATTAAGCTCTAAATTATGGTGTGACATTATAAACAAAAGAATATCAAAACAACAACTATAATTATATATTTACATGTAAATGAGGTCTGTTAGAATAATTCAATGAGTATTGAAAGCGTCGCGTTTGATACTGTAGACTATATAACATACACCTTCTTAAATGATATTTAGACTTAGACTATATATCAATACACATTAGAACTTATGATATTCTAGGGGTATAGTCAAAATTATATATGGACGCAAATAAGCAATACCATTTCAACCCACACGAATGTCATTTCGAGGAAAACGCGTTTGAAAATTTTGAACAACTTGCTTTACATGATTTTTTTAATGTATTGGTCAAGTTTTTGGCAATTTCAAGATGTATGTAAGTTATTTTACTTACTTTCACATAAATTAAGTATACAAACTGCATGTTTCGTATATAATATTACACAAAACATTTAAAATAATACATTTATTGCATGATTGAAAAATGGCTTTTTAGAAGTTTTAAAGTTTAAAACCCAACATCTATTAAAGAAAAATGTTCTTCAGCCATTTACCAACACTTCTGCATATATAACTCAGTTTTTTAGAATTTTGTGGGTTGACATGGTATTGCTTATTTGCGTCCATATATCGCCTTTTATTTTTCTTCCTGTCCAACCTCTTCCGGTAGCGCACGTACACACTGGTATAGCAAGCGTCCGTGTAGCTTCTAGGGCTTACTCTTAAACTTCATCAGGAAGACGGTACGCTTGTTATCTAAATATCTAGCAAGGTGATATAAAAGAACTGCGGGCTTACCTTCTTCGTCCTAGCATTATTCCTGGTATTTTATTTTACCCAGGGTCTGCTTATTACTCTTATCCGGATTTGACGGGTTACTAGATTTTACACAGAGCGATTGCCATCTGACCTCCGCAATCCTAAGGGCGAACCAATAACTCATTGGATAAGAGCAATTTACATATAAAGAGTTAACCATTATTATCAGATGTTATGACATAACAACCAGGACCGACAGTTTAACATGCTCTCAGAGGCACAGTGGGGAGACCCACAGACAAACGCCCAGACCGAGACAGAAATTTAACAAACATCTGCCCGAGCGGGAATCGAACCCACAACCGTCGAGACTAAAGGCAGACACGCTACCCACAACGCCTTAACAGCGGGCTTACCATTAACTCATATTGAAATTCAAATGACGACCAAAAACATGTCAAAAACTGAATTACATCGTTATTTCGTATCATGACATACATATTTACACGTCATGCTCATATAAAACTTGAATTGATTTACTGTCAAAATTTAATAGAATTGTTACTAATAGTTTATGGTAAGCCCGAAGATCCCATTAATCGACTTAGATTAATTGAAATATACAGTGAAATATACATTTCCTCGAAAAACATTTTCCTCCTTTTTTACTTCATTACTTACTTATTTTTTTATTTATTTTTTTATAAACACGGCCACGCGCATACTCAATGGCCCCCATTATGGTATCCTGTGTTTGGGATCCGGAACATACACAATGACAACGATAAACACATCCGAACTGACTGATAAGCATGCCTGTATGATGAATAGAAACATATGCTCTGAGCGGAATCGAGCCCGCGGCCTGTGGCGCTTAAGGTAGATTCGCTACCGCTGCGTCACTCTCTCGTCAATGATAAAGTAATATCCATTTTTGATATATGGTTGCGATGGATATGTACAAATATATAAATAACTACCCACCTACCTGTAAAAGCCTTCCCCACTGCACGTTCGCATGCAATGGGTGGAAATTGTAAACTTGATTACTTTTTTAACTAAGTTAGCTATTGGAAACAGTTGATGACGTTATGGCGCAGTGAACCTACCGTAAGCCCGACAGGTTGTGGGTTTGGTTCCCACTCGGTGCAGATGTTTGTTATAAATATCTATTTCGTTTTGGGCGTTTGTCTTTTAGGTATTGGGTCTCAGTCGGTTCCGGATAATCGGTTAACTCTTTATATATTTGCACTTGTCCAATGAGTTACTGGTTGACCTGTGGAAAAACTAGCAACCCGTCCAATCAGGATAAGAGTATAAGCACACCCTAAGTAAATACCGAGAATAATACTCCTAGCAGAAGAAGTATATGTTAAGAATATTTATTAGAAAAAGAGTATCTATATTCAATTATTATTTGTAAGATCTATTCATGTTTACAACAGTATCAAATTCCTTTTTAACCTAACTTGTATGACAAATTACAAGTAACATTGACATTGAACGTGATCAAGGACAGTAAACACGCCACCCTACCTTCACCCTCGTATCCGATACCTGACAAACAACAATTATAATGCGCCCCTAGAATCTATATAAATAACATTAATTAATTACAAGTGCGTGGTGGACCACGCATAGTGGAAACTTAAGGGCTCCGTAGCTTGATGGTGAAAAATCTTTTATAACGAATTAAAATAGAACGAAAAAAAAATTTTTTTTTAAAGAACACTAGCAATGCTTTTTTTTAATGGCATTACTAATATTACTATTGCCCCTCCAAATTAGCTCGAAGATTGCGCTAGGAGTGGGTACGACAATAGCCTATGGGGGTCAGGATCGAACCTGCGACTCTCGCGTTAACGGAGCGCAGTCGGCCCTTCTACTGTTGAGCTGTTGATGCTTCAACTTTGTTTATTTGACGAGTTGTTATTGACGACGTTGTGGCGCAGCGGTAGCGAACCTGCCTTACACGCCACAGGTCGCCGGTTCGATTCCCACTCGGAGCATAATATGTTTGTATTGACCATACACGCATATTTTCCGGTCTGGGTGTATTTATCCTTGTTATTGTGAATGTTTTCGGAACCCCGACAATCATAATGATTATTAAAAATAATATGAAAAAACAAAAAAATTCTTATATATCTCAAAAATTTGTAGACATAGCTTCTTTAAAATAACTTTCGTAGAAAGTTCTTTTGATGTTGTACAACCTCAAATTTTACCAGAATTTTAAATACAAAAATATAGTATAAAAACTGTGTAGCAGTTCATAGGATCCACCTATTTACTAAATTTCGTAAAGATAGACCCAATAGTCTTCGAGTAAAATGACTGTGACATACGGACGGAAAGACGGACATGACGAAATTATAAGGGTTCCTTTTTCGCAATTTGGCTACGAAATAAATGCTAATGTTACGGAATAAAAGCAAATAAGGTTTGTATGCTGGTAGGTAGTTTAGGAGATCCACGAACGGGATTAAAACTCCCACGGGATCGGAGTTAACGGAATAAAATTATACTATGTACTCATATTTATGGACCACTTGTTGTTCACTAAGTAATTTTTTGTTGGTTTTGAATATTTATGTCACAATCAAGTGTTGAATATTTATGTCAAAGGATAAAGATTATCTATTGTAATATAATTAAAAAAAACTTCTTTGTAACTTTTAGATTTATTAAAACGATTTTATTAAAAATGATTTCACTGAGAAAAAACTTCAATAGCCCGGTGTAACATATTACATTTACATTTCTTAGTGTTATGTGCTGCGATAAAAGTTTATATCTTCTATGATTACTCTCGTGCTTATCTAATACGATAATGTGATAAAAATTTTATTGAATAGTTTAAAAAAACGAACGAATTAAGTGCGTGTACGCTCGAACGAGTTACACGTATACGAGGTTATAAGCGCGTCAACGCTCTTACGAGTTGCGCGTGAGATGAAAAGCGCCTATACGCGCTTCGAAATCGAGTATTCATAAGTAAAAAACTATAAAACGGTGGTCTGAAGTCGCTCATACCTCTTACACCATTGATAATTCAGTAATTATATAAACACTATTTCAATGTCAGAATGTCTCAGATACATAAGTAACATATGTTATGTATGTCACGGAATCCCCTAGATTAGAAATCGTGTGGTCGATTATTATGACTGCCATGATAATTTATCAATCAGTTCGCCGCTCGGTACAGGCACTGCCTCGAAAACGGCCGTCCGTGGTCCCTCGAATAGAAACGCAACATATCTCATGAGAGATACGACAGATGTCAAAAAACTTCTTTCGTCTATATTGTAACATGGAACATGGTATTAAAAATAAATAATCAAACACACTCTAACATGTATAATATGAATTATTCAGCTAATATAACATATGATTTAGTTATTATATGCTAAGAACGCTAAGCAGATATAAATACCAACGCTTAAAACAAAACTTATTTCATCACGCTAATCTAAAGTGATTTTTCTTTCAGCTTTGGCAAAGAAATGGTTTTTCTTTCAGCTTCGGCTTTGTATAAGAAGCTATATAAAAAATTAATCAAAATGAAAATATGATGAAGCTTTATGATACAAATCACTTTTAGTCAATTGAAACGTTTACATTGTTTGGGCTTAGCGTGTAAAATTCACAGGACGAAATTTTATTTTTTGAACGTCGACGAAGGAATAGAGTGTTCTAATGTCATTTTGCTTTTATAGCATTTTATATGATCAGAATAATCTATTCCCAAAAATATTTTACATGTTTTGTTATCTTTACTAAAGTTGTACAACATTTAAATTGCAAAAGAAAAATTTGCTCATGTACACTACTATTTTTTTGTGCAACTGATAGGGTGCCAGAAAGAAACGTAAGTAACACGGGTGACTACCACACAAAATTGGATTTAGCATCGAACATCGCCCAACTTTGATAGCCACAAAAATAAAATTGCGTCCTTTGATTTGTGCAACCACAAATGTACTTCAATATACTTTTTATACCTTTTCACCCAGACAGAGGGGAACGGAAAAATTGCTACAAGAGCGTGTAATTACAATATTTTTTTACAAAACTCTTATGAAGAATGAGTGGAAAATGTTTTAATAACTGAAATGGCTTGACCAAGAGTCTTTATGGATTTAGCTAATTATATCTGCGCGAATGATCAATATTTTGAAAGGCTTACATTTAAAACTCGTTTGTGCCCAGACAGAGAATGAAAAACGGCCACGAAATTAAAGCAAATTTTAATAAAATTTCTGTTTTACTAAGCTATGAAGAAGGATTAGTAGATTATTAATAATGACTTTTTTAAATAAGATGGACCTAGACCTCAACTCGAATGTTTAATATATAAAATATTAAAAGGCTTAAATATTATGTCTCGTACAGAATATAGACGTGAATCACAGTGTCTTTACCTTTTATGATTCTGAGCTAAAACTTCTTTTTGCACCTCATTCATCATTTTGTCGTGCTTCGTTTCAGATAAAATATATTATTAAGAATAGACTTAGGTGGTTACCATTGGAGTAAAGAAAAATAATGTCTTACTGTACTTAGTAAAAAGAAGACCGATATAGTTCTCTACGTTTGTTTGTCGCCGAACTAAACCTTCTCAAAGCGTCTGAACTGATCTTGGTGATTTTTTAAATGTGTGAGCCCCTATTAGATTTACTGCTGAAACCCGTACATGACGCTGAAATCGATTTGTAGGTGTTTATTTTGTTAAGATTTTTCATCACCCACATCCCCCTTTCATCAATAGTTGAACCGTAATTATATAAGTGTTTTAATAAACCTATAATAAGCGGCTGGACTGATTTGATAAAATGTTTTGTGTGCGTCTATGTGAGTCTTTAGAAAGTTTGAATCTTAAACTGGACCGTGATTCGATTCCACAAATCCAGAACAATCACATGGACAACAAAGCTAGATCGCAGACTCACTCACTAAACCACTCATTGTATATTAACTGGGGGTTATATTGAGAACGGTTACGCCTAGAGAACGGGTTACATTTCAGATACGTATTTTATAGACGTACTGAAGCGTGGTTTTTGAAACCAATTGGACAGTCCATCTATGTAAATTATATTTATGTTTGTGTAAATGGATATGTGAATGTGCGAGTATTTATATATATAAATAGCCTTTATAGTCTATCTATTATAGTACTTATGTACTTTAATATTAAATTGAGTTGAATTCTTGAATACGTTTTAACATTCTGTATTTTTGTTCCTTATAACTTTAATAATGTTTGAACTCAAGTTATTTCGCGCGAAATATTTAGGATATTTTTTTATATCATGATGTAATAAATATCTTGAAGGCGCGAGTACACAGGCTTCTTATGAGTAAGCTTGCTCCACCGTAGATCTCATCTATACCTCCGCTCTCGATGGAGGTCAAGAGCTAACCCATTTTTAAATTAAACAAATATATTATACATTATAAAGGAGTACAAATATTTCTCCTCCTAAGCAACCCTGTACCTGTCTGGTTTTAAGGAAATAAATTCAATCGCTAATAATTCGAATAAAACAAAGGGGTTGTAGTGACCCTACGAAAAATACGGTGAGAGATAAAGCGGAGCTTCAAATTGAAAGGAAAGCAAGCAATTAAAATAGTCAGTTTTTGAAGTGTGCTAAGCAAAAAATATATAGAAAAAAATAATTTAGATTTGAAACTTCGGCTTAGACTTTGTATAGATGTTATATAGAGCTATTCTTTACTGGCGGCTTCATCGGTGTAAAATTAATATAATGATTGGTTCCATATATTTCATACTTGCAATAACTATAACAATATACTAATATTATAAAAGTGATTATTTGTATAAATGGATGGATGTTTGTTACTCATTTACGGAGATGAAAAATCCAGGCAATGGTATATTTTATTTTTTTATGTCATGACGGTTTGCAAACAAGCATACGATCCGCCTGTTGGTAAGCAGTCACGCAAACCTATGCGCTTATAACGCTTGCGGTACTTGAAGTATCTCATGCACGTTGCCAGCCACAAGTACAGGAAGAAAGGGATGGAATAGAGATGGTTAGGAAGTTTTGGGCTTTCAGTTCTCTCACTCTTTGCACGAAACACACCAATACTCTACTTTCATTACGCCGATTTTCTGTGAGAGTAGTACTTCCCCAGTCCAGCCACCCCATTTGTACTGGGAAAAGCATGGCAAGCTACGTACTACAAAAAATGATTGGTCTTTTCTAAAAATTCCAACAGCTGAAGGATTCGTTTCCACAAGCGATGTCCAAGGAACCGTAGCGAAGGTTTTTTTTTGTTAATAACCAATAGAATCTCTTCATTTTCCTAGATACACTCCGCTAAGTAAGTAAAGTGATTCTATTAGTTTTAAAAAATACATAAATAAAGCAGCCTCGTATATTTCTGGCTAAAGCAGCCTTCTAGAAACCACCATCACGCCCCTTAAGACCGAGCTCTGTAAGTACAGTGCTCGAGATACCCTGGTTTTGAGTTCTCTAAGAGATCCCAGAGCCACTTTCTTTCACTAAGGTCGACCACCGAGGAGATTTTAGTGGGCCCCCATAACCGACAATCGGTCAAAGAACACCACATATCCACCAGGTATCTGTGAGCAGATTGCAGAGCAGAAAAAAGTGCCTTATAAAAACATACCACTGATATTTTAGAAAAATAGGTTTAAGTTTTATGGTTATTTACTTGTCATTTACTATTCTTCTTGTTTCAGTTTTTGGCAGCAGCATTGATCGTGGTCCAGAGTTCAGCTCATCGTTCACCCAGACCTTAATTAAAGCCTTCAAGGGTTTTCTTATCACCACCACGTATAAAGGAATCGTGGTGGTTGTTTCGCCAAACGTTCAGGAATATTTGGGATATACTGAGGTTGGGTTCTTTCATGTCGTAGTTATGTTGCGCTTGCCCGGCAAAGTCAACCTAGAAAATAGAAATAAAATTTCAAACGAGTCCATCTTAAAATAGCGTGTTATTGATTATTCTAAAAGTTACAAAACTGTTAAACGGGAGCGTCATTGTTGAGCTGAAAGATTTGATACATTGCCACAGTTTTCCACCGCGAGGGGAGCAGATCCATTCAACTTGCGAGAGTAAAGTGCATACTTCGGTTTCAACCAATAAATAGACGAGCGGAAAGGACTAGCGAACTGAAAAAGTTGAAATGAACTCGCTCGTTCTCTCGCTTATTATCCATTTGCAGTTGAAAACAAAATACAAACTTTTTGTTGGTGGAAACGCAAATCTATTTCATATAAACGGAGTCCATCCCGCCTAACCATTTCCCGTTCATTCAGCTTTCGCGGTGGAAAACCGGCTTTGCAAGCAGATGCATACCTTTAATATTATTACACGAAAAATGAAGCCACAACCAGCATTAAATATTCATTATATTCTGTATGCAGTTCTAAGCTGCATACAGAATCAAAACCCCTCTCTTCTTGCTGATCGCCTGGATTATAGTAATCACTTAATTTACTCTGACATTCGCTATGTAATATTATAAGAATGGAAAGTAAAAGTCTATACCGAAATAAAGAACTTTCAAATGCACTCATACAAACAATAATACCGTTTACATATTTCTTAATGAATTAACGAACTTATGCATGTAGGGATGTAGTTGATTTCTTAAAACATTTTCTCAAGAGCTTCTATTTGCAAATACTTTAATCCTTAATAATTTATTGACCGTAATAAGATACTTATAAATGTATATTTCTCAGCTTGAGCTTCTCGGTCAGAATATCTTGAATATCATCCACAAAGACGATCGTCAACTTGTTCTCGAGCAACTGTTCCCAAGATCTTGTACTCTGAGCTCTAGGGGTCAGTTATTAATAAGTCAAGAATGTTGTGCCAGCGAGAAAATAGCGGAGGCGCTGTCGAAAGAAAAGCGAAATTTCATTGTCAGGTAAATATCTAATTTTTTCTTTATTTTATACTTCACACATATTTTTTAAACGTTGGTAATATTTGTTTCATATGGACATACATAATTTGCATAGCAGTAATTGTATTCGAACATATTATACATTTTTTTAATTGTAAAAAAAAAAATTACATATATATACAGATACGTCCATGCTTGCTTTAAGGTTCCTTACCCAAAGGCCACAAATGGAACTCTAATAATTTCATCATGTCCGTCATTCCTTCCGAATGTCACACACAGTCATTTTACTCGGAGATTTGCCTCTATCTATATGAAATTTAGTAAGCAGGGATATTTTGTAATTTTGTAGTGAAATCCTAAAATATATTATATAAATGAAGGGTAGCAGTCCATAAGCGCGTGAGGTATCTTTGGATAGGTCTTTAAAAATGAAAGGAGATTTGATTTCGTTTTTTTGATTAAGTCAATAGCTGTTGAGATATTGACAAAAATTGTTGTACCAACTTCTTTTAAGCGGTCGAATTTATTCTTCAATGGTTACTTGACTGGTCTTCTTTACCCTAGCATTATTCCCGGTATTTTATGTACCCAGGGTCTGCTTATTACTCTTATCCGGATTTGACAGGTTACTAGTTTTCACAAGGAGCGATTGCCTTCTGACCTCCGCAACCCTAAGGGCGAACTAGTAACTCATTGGATAAGAGCAATTTACTTAGCAAGAGTTAACGATTATTATCAGATGTTATTGATAATAAACGGGACCGACAGCTTAACGTGCTCTCCGAGGCACGGTGCGGAGTCCCACACGGAAAAACACATTTCACTGGTATTTTATTTATTTTAATATCCCTTTCTTAGGTTCAAGCGGTTTAATCAAGTCCGTACAGAACCAGCAAAGTACATCACCTGTCATGTAGAAGGTACGCTGCGAAAATCCGACAATGCGGGTGTCTACTCTGACAGTGTGATACCAATGGGGCGAAGGGCTAGATCCCGGGGCGTTAATCCTTTCGCTAGCGGTAACGACATTGTGAGTATTCTATTTCCTTATTTAGTTAACAACAAACACGCAAAAATTTTAACTTTCACATTTATTATGTTAGTAGTATTAACAGTTATAACTTGTTGGATATTTTTTTATTTTTTGTCAAATTTTAAACTCCTTTATTTATGATAATTTACTTATTATTGAGCAAAATTAATGGTAGTATAGCCTTGTTACAATATGTAAACGTCGATCTCTCTAACTGTCCCATCTCACCACTTCGGTCTAAGGATAAGATTCTCAAAATGTTAAATTGTTTGTTTGTTGAACATAAAACAACAAAGCCACATTATTTTTAAATATCATACATATTTTAGAACAATGAATTAAATTTTTTTTTTTTGGGTAACAAACTGAAGGAAAAATCTCGTAAATCAACAACCTTTTAATTAAATGAGGTTGCTATAAGTGGGTAGTGTCTGACCCAGAGTAGGTAGCAGCTATTATAACAATGACGTATCTGGAGCTAGTCACTAATGAATTAAGATTAGGTTTCGTATACAATCACATTATCTCCTGTGCTAATGGTAGTATGGCAGCCATTGTTCTATGACTACAAGCACTATACAGAGAACGGATCAATTTTACTCTATTGTGAGAATCTTGATGCAGTCTGAGTATTGACATCCTAAGCTTATCTTGTATGCTTTGTATAACGCCACTAAAAGATAATATACAGTATGTCAATGTTAAAAAAAATGTCAATAAGCTTAAGTTTAAGTTTCTTCTTATCAGTATTACACCTGGTAAATACTCAGGGTTTCCTTATTACTCTTATCCAGATTTGACAAATATGTTAAAATACAGAGCGTTTGCCATCTGACCTCCACAACCCTGAGGGCGAACCAGTAACTCAATGGAAAAGAGCAAACTACTTATGAAGAATAACGGATTATTATCAGATGCTATGTAATAGCGGAATTGACAGCTTAACGTGCCCAGAACGAAACAGATATTTGCATAACTATTAAATACCGCGCCGAGCAGGAATCTAATCCTCGAACATTGTAAATCATTCAAATTGAAGTGGCTGTTTGTAATTTTAACATACAGCTTTGTACATACTTCTGTCTATTTTAATGAAACGTTCCTGCTAATCTCCGAAATATTTAGGGTGATTTCGACGGGATTACAATGAAAGACGATAGCTGACGTAATAAAATAGAAAACAAGGCTTTTAATTTTGAAATTGAATAAGGGTTCCAAGAATAAAAAAAAAGTCAACAACTTTAGAGGCCACTTGATCAAATTCTGAAGGCAGATCATTAACTCTAGTACCTTTTAAATAAAACAAAAATATAGATATACCAAAGACACACATCGACTGTCTGAAAATCGAAGCGGCCACTGTATTGTATATACACTTGTAATAACTGTATTTTCACATGCGTATTCCCGAATACCGATGCAATGGGGATATGTGGCGAGAGATCTACATATAGAATGGGGGCAGACAGACGGGGGGATAGTTCGAGTACATTACTATTATGTTTACACGTTCTGATCTGGCCGTACAGCTTTTGTATTGCGAATCAAAAGTTACTGTAATTATGCCGACTGAAATCGCAGTTCAACAGGTTTTGCTCCGTAGGTATATGAAGATACTAATATAATACCCACTGTAAAGATACTGTAGTCCGTTATTATTTATTAATTACTTTTGAGAATAAAAACTAAGACTAAGAGAACGAGATTAGTACATACGGAATGTTTTTTTTTACATACAATAAGTAAATATGTAATTTGATACTGAAAAACGAAAAAATAATTTGTAGTTAGTTTATTTTTCAACGTCTTATTGCTTTTATATGACCCAGGGGTATCCGATTCCGGTATGTAAGTATTAAAACAATTCCAAAAATATTAACAACAAAATCGGAAAGAAACGTTGGACGCGTTTTTTTACGCACAAGGATTTTTTTTCATCAACTTCATCGTTTTTAATTAAAATAAACACCTTTTATTAATCCATTGTTAACCACTTAATAATGGTATATTGAATGTACTTTATGTAAAATTACTGCTACTGGTATGAACAATTCAAAATATACTTTGGAAATACATACAAAGTGGTAAAATATTTTATGTTTTTGCTACAAACAGAAAAGCATGTTCCAAATGATAACAATTTATTTAAAAGCGGTTGTTGATTTACATTTTCGTTACTGTAATAAGTTCTATAGATAGACGACTTAATCACATAGATTACTTAATAAACCGTTTTTATAGGTTTTTGTCGGCATGGTACGACCTACAACCGAAACATTCTTAAGTGAGAGCGGTATTGAATCCTTCAAAATGGAATATCGAACACGGCATTTCATCGATGGGGAGATTATACAATGCGAGCAACGTATCGCTCTCGTAACTGGATACATGACCCATGAAGTGAATGGCGTCAACGCAATGAACTTCATGCATCGTGACGATGTCCGCTGGGTGATCATCGCATTACGAGAAAGTAAGTAATGAAGATTAGAACTTAAACATGATTTACGTTGTTTACCACCCAACTTTGTATTTAACCATATAACTAACAAAAAGTTTATATATTTATGAATAAAGTCTGCAAAATCGCTTAAGAATTTTATGAACTACGACAAATAATTAATAAGCGTATTATTACCCTAACTACTTAGCATTTGCTTGCGAATAATTTTGCAAACCTTTTGCGTAAAATTATTTTATATAAGAAACTAGTTTATAGAATCATTTCAATAAATAAATAGACGCAACACTGTATATGACAATATCCTGTGTAGGAGATAGCATACACAACACAAGAAAAACACACCCAGACCGGAACACATGACTGTATGGTCAATACAAACATCTGATCCGAGAGGGAATCGAACCCGCAGCCTGTGGCGCTTAAGGCAGTTTCGCTACCGCTGTGAAACCGCCACAGCATGAAAAGCATTTTATATTTTTTATACAACTAAAAATAATATTTGCAGTTAATTTTCATTTCCAAATATTCTTTTGATATCAATTCCGGGAAATCTTCGTTTGTTTTATTAAATATTCCCGGAAAACGTAGTGATATTGTGAGTATTCATTTTCATAACAGGTTTCAATATAGCTTTTACGTGCACTTCAAATAGCATCCAACTCGTTGATGTGAATAATTTCGAATGAATAACTTCGCTAATGAATTCAATATTTAATAAAATTTTGCTTTTCATTCACCCGTAAATCAAATTGTTAAAACAATTTTATCCAAGCCGTTAACTAATTATAACTTCTCTGTTAAATTAGTAGTCGCATCGCAAATTTTTACAAATTTTTTGCCTCTTTATGCGTATTCTACCTCTTGTACAATGAGACATGTTCCGAAGAATTGTTTGTTATGATGGCTACAGGAACTTTCCAATACCGCTCGTCATGGGCAGGGTCTCATCCACACATCCACATAGGAACCTATAAAGTCGCGCACAGTGTGGTTGCAAAGGAATTCCAGGAACCCTCCGAACGAAGGTTGAAAAAGTTTTTAAGGGGTCGGCAACAGGCGTGCTATACCTTTAGGGTTCAAGCGTTCATAGGCTATGGTGGCCGCTTACCAGCAGGCGGGCCGTAAGTTTGTTTGCCACCATCGTGGCAAATAAAATTATAAAAAAATACTTCAAGGAATTTTCCTTGTACCTTATCATATTAAGTGAAACGTAGTCCGGCAACACTAATCTAAAAGCAACTTTGCATAAAATCAGTTACACGTTTCGAATAGTTTATATAATAACAACACAGTGTCATTACTTTATCTAACTTGTTTACTAATTGAGAATTGCCGTGTAAATTATTATTATATTTGTGTTTCCATTTGCGTGCGTAATAACAAGCGCTAGATGATAAGCTATCGTAAGATATTATTCGCTTGAATTATAAGAAAAACATAGATTAGGGAAGTTTTATATATTCTTATTTTGACTTAGCATCAAAAATTTTTAAAATATATTATTACGTTTTAATACCTTTTTAAAATAACGAGACCCACTATGAATAAACGCTATTCAATCAACGGCCCCCATTAGGATAATTATATTATTCTGCGTCGGGGGTCCGGAAACATACACAAGGATAAGGATAAACACAACTGGACCAAAAAACATGCCTGTATGGTCAATACAAATGTCTGTTCCAAGCGGGAATCGAACCCGCGACCTGTGGCCCCTAAAGCAGGTTGACTACTGCTGCACCACAACGTCGTTAGAATTTTTATTTTACGGCATTAATCATAATTATAATACTTTAAAAAATATTTGTAGTATAGATTTACTATATTTAACAAAAGTTACAGTGCATATTTTTAATGTATCTTTTACTATGTCACGGCGGTGGAAAGCCTAATAATATACAATTAACGAAGTCTGATGACGCTCAAATACAATGCGGTCACGTCACGTCAATAGACTGACCAAACTATTAAAACGCTAGTTAACCGTCTCATAATAATTATTAGTTGTTCACTGTTTAATTCACCTGCACAATACTGAATTTATTAGCGTCAAGTGCGATTGTGTAATACCATAGTGCCATGAAACCTATCCCGTACTAATATTTTTTTTAAAGAATACTTCCAATGATAGTAATTTTTTTTCTCCTTCAACTAAAGGCGTAGGCTCGTCCTACTATTGAGACTTCAAATATATAATATTGTTAATGCAACACTACCCTAAATATTTCCAGAGATCCACTAAAAACGTGACTTGTATTAAAAGATGTCGTGCCCTAACGTTTATTATTTTTTAAGATAGACAGACAAAAAATATATTGTATCAATATTGTTAAATCATCAGGGGGGCTTACCATTAACTTTTAGTATCAATTCTATTTCGATACTATACAGTTCTGAAAGCAAACCGATTCGGATTTCATATGTGCATGACAAATAAATATAAGTCATTGTACGAAATAACGATGTCGCTTAGTTAATATCGACAATTGAATCACAATAAGAGTTTATGGTAAGGCCCCAGCCCTACAAACTGAAGCAAGAAATAAATACAAAAAATCATTAGTGAGAAATGTATTGTATATTATTTTGCAAAACATTGGGTATTTGGAAAATTCCATGTAGCAAGTAGATGGAACACCTTTATTTATTGTAGTAAACGATGTCGTCTTAAACCTGTTTGAAGAGCAGTCACCGCGGCAATACACTTATCTCTGTTTCATGAAGCACAAATATGTTTTTAACACGTATCTATCTATTGCGTTATTTTTGTTTTTATTAATTAATATAAGTGTGTTTACAACGAAAGCTGATGTTAGGATATTGTTACATCGCCACATTACAGCAAATAGCAAAGTTCACACCATAGATAACTCAATAGCTAAGGTTGGCATGGCATGATATAAAAGTAATGGTTTTTCGGGATCAACTACAAGTTAATTTTGGTTTTTATAAATATTATAATTTTAAAATAGTAGATATTAAAGTAAAAAAACATTTAAAAATTTGAATTGTATTCAGTACTCGGAATGTTTACGCGTAGAATAAACTACGCGAGCACTACGAGAACGCGCTACGAGAGCGCTACGAAGACGCGCTACCAGCTTTACTTTGTATCCTAATGTAGCAATAGGCAAATCCTAGAACGAATTTAAAAGTAAGCAATATAAGTGTTTTTCGTCGCACAAATAGAATAAATGGTCTTCTTACAAAACAGAAATAACAACAACAACTGCTTCCAGCCGCTTAAATCTACTCGTAAGGAATAAGTAAAAAAATAAGTCCCAGCCTTTAATAAGATAACAAAATTTAACAATATTTACAAAAAACGAAAACACGAAAGAACAATATAAAAACGGTTAATGGACGACAAAGATATATAACAAACACATAAAAATTACCCGAGTTCTCAAAAGCATACTTTTTTAAATAAATTGAAACTCAAACAATCTCACGTCAATCGCTAACGCAACAATTACAATTGATTGATCCGAGCCCACTTAAGCTCTTAAAAGAGATGTAGGTTGTATAATGAGACACGGTTGTCTATTTATAACATAATAGATATAAATCGATTCAAATTATTATGTAGGCCAACATCAATACACAGTCAGAATATTATTATATAAATATTATCAACGTTTACAATTCAATACTATTTAAAAATAATTATAACTATTCAAATGCCACGGGAAATGATGGTAAGAATGCTAGCTGCATTTCAGCCTCGATTGGGAGAAAAATGAACCAACCCTTCAGTCAGGCATGATATTCTTGACGGGACTAGACGGGTTAACACTAATGTTCTATAGTTATTAGATTTATAACTCGTATACGTAAAGTATAAGGTGTAATTTTAAAGAAGGGATGGAAATTTACGCCATATACTACATAGATTTCAAATTTTTGGCCAGCGAATCCCTTTAGTTTTAAATGACTATTATATTTTCATATATATAAACTAGCAACAAATTATTTACCTTAGCAAAATTAGTAGTCACATCTTTTAATATTCAAAATTCTATGTAGGTACCATAAATATTGTAAAATACATTAAAGTCACAATTAAATAGAGATGGAATGGAATATCATTTGCTTTAAACTACATAATATATAGTATCAAAGGGTAACATGAACAGAGCTGACTCAATAACTACCGCACGCTTCATTGCTATCATTAATTAGTTCCACTCACGGTGTACGATACACAGTGTAAAATTAAATGTGATATCTGAATGTGTAATTTATGCATTATTTATTTTAGCTAAAAAACATTAAGTTCATCATCATTAAGTTAATCATTAAGGTCAGACGTTTGTATTGAGCACACAGGCATGTGATCCGATCTGCGTGTGTTTGTGCTTTTCATTGTGTCCGAACCCCAGACGCAGGATTTTACTATTCTACATGTGGGTTTTGAGTGTATATTCTTTATTTATTTATGCATTTTTATGTGATGATATGAAACAAAAATTATATCATATGTAACTCTTTCCCAGTGTACGATCAGCACCGTGTGGTTGGAGAATCTTGCTACCGTCTACTGACGAAGAATGGAAAGTTCATATACATGAGGACCCTGGGTCATCTCGATGTAAACGAAGACTCGAAAGCGGTTAGAAGCTTTGTATGCACAAACACCGTGGTCGAAGAAGAGGAGGGAAAACGTCTTATCAATCTTATGAAAAGGAAATTCAATTTGATGATTAACAATGGGGTTCCGCAGGACCTTGAGGAAGACATACAAACACAAGAGGTAACGACTTGAAAAATAATATATTAGTAATATATTCTGATGAAACATGAAGTTTACTCATTAGCCTTTATAATTAAAAGTATGAAATTTTTTTGCCGCAAATGTACAAGCGTACGGTTTGCCTGACGGTAGGTGATCACCGTAGCTTATCTACGATAGTAATGCCCATATATAAATAAGAGAAAAAAAAATAGACAGAAACAAAATAAGGGTGGGTAATTTAGCCTCCAGCACTCCTACTAATAGAACAAAAAAAAATAGCAAGGCTAAATAAAATATGTATAACTAGCGGCCCGCTCCGGCTTCGTACGGGTATAAAATATATTATTTTAATAAATCTCGCAGGGTTCAGCCTGCGTTTTTTGCAATGTAAGCGGAAAGAATGTAATTATTTACGACACTATACTATTTAATGAATGTTATTATACATATAAACCTTCCTCTTCAATCACTCTATCAATAAAAACCGCATCAAAATCGGTTTGCATAGTTTTAAAGATTTAAGCATACATAGGGATATAGGGACAGAGAAAGCGACTTTGTTTTATACTATGTAGTAATGATAATAAATACATTTCACAAAAACTCAAACGAATATAATACCAAGATATAATAGATAGATTATAGATAGACTAATAGATTATAGAGTTGTGGCTCGTAGAACGAATGACAAAGGAATAATGAACGAATGAATGAACTAACTGCCTTTAATAAAAAATGTGACTAATTTAAATTATAGAAAAAATAGAAAAGTTATAGTTATACATAGGTATATATATGTTAAACATTCCATATTATTTATATGTGTAGTATTGATTATATCATTGAAGATGAATAATTGTACTATAACTTGAATGATACTTTTTATACGATAAAAATAAAAATGAATGTAATTTTCTTATAATATACATAATAGGCACAATAAATACATAATAGTTTTAAGATCAAAATAAAACACTTAGAAATAAGAAATTATTCATTGCGTTTGTCTGAACTTTTCTGATCATGCGCGATGGTTTCCTCTGACAACTGCGTAATTGAGACATATTTGTAAGGACTAAGTGTTTAGCAAGTTATGAAATAAAGAATACAGAAAATACTCAAAATTGTACTTTCATAAATAATACCATTATTTGGTGTTATTCGTTAGTAAATCTTGTAAATATTACTTACTTCGTTTTTAGAATGCTACTCAAAAAGTGAGGATACACTTAGTATTTGTTTTAAAAACACCGGAATACACAACATCAACAGAAAGAACTGAGTTTGCAAAATATAACGATCGCATAGGCTTAGCTCTAATTGACAGTATTAATTAAAGCTTTTTAATAAATACGTGCTCCATACCGTGACCGACACCTTAGGCGAATAGAGGATCGAGGTTTATTCCGCCAAAAGTGCAGCGGTGCACTTCTCCAGATACGCCATCAGAAACTACTAGAGGCTCGGTCAACCGGGAGACATCCAACTCTTCGACCAACCCATTCCATGGTAGAATGCCTCGGGCTGTCCGTGGTACACGCGCTATGTCGCAATGCACGCCGACTACGGTCGTTAGATTGCGCTCCGGAGCGCTTCTGTCCCTCCCGACGACGTCTCAAGCCTAGACACAACCGCAAAAGGGGTTCTTGGGAAGAAATCAATTTGAGCCCCGCCAGTTTGACAATCTTTTACCGGCTGACGCCCTGGACCCACCAGTGGTAACGCTATCAAGGCCGCTAGGGCCAACTCTAATAGACATTCCGCAATAAAAACGCATAACGAATTAAATCGTGAAATCTGTAACTTATCTGATTACTATCGATACGGATTATTAAGGTTAAATTTAAGACTCTTTTAAAAAAACAAACAAGCGTACCTAACGTTTAAAATAATTAAATATAATTATAATAATATAAAAATCAATGAAAGTTATATCGAATTAAATAAAAATAATGAGATGTATACTAAAAGACAAGCAAACGCATTCAGGGGGAGGGTTCCTACAAAAGGCTCCACCTACCAACCCTTTTTACAATTTGTAGTTCCGAACAGTTTTCATGTTTGCACTCCGGTCCTTAATATTCAGTCGACCCAATTAAATTTGCTCTATAAATTTCATCTATATTGTTAATTACGTAAGGTTCGAGTTCGCGTAGTCTATATCAAATTTCTGAGCTTTATTGAAATATCTATCACGCACACCTGTATATATGTTAGTATCTATATAATGGCAGATGCAACGGGCGGCTGTCAGAGCTTTCAGTTCAAGCGCTGGTCATCCTCAACGGACACGTTTCGGTCCATAGTCGATTATCCGCGAGCACTTTTCATAGTTTCGTAACGATATCACTTAGTGTAAAATCTGAAAGTTTATTAATACTCAATAAAATTTTAGTTTTACTGATTAACTGAAGTGTCAAATTAAACTTATACAGTGACTAATACTAGCAAGTAAGTGATATAAATTAGAATTTTAATTTTAACTACACGTGCTTTTAAAAAAAAATGTTATAAATTATAACATAAAAATATATAATGAAATTACACAAAATTTCACTTCACTTGGCCTGTGTTTTGACGAAGTTGAGAGAGCAACAGGTATTCCTACACTTCGCACTAAGAACCTCAGTGTATAATGAAAGCTAAAAAACTCTTTTGTTTTCAAATAGCTTCATACAATGTGGATTAAACGTGAGTAAATAAAATAAATAATGACATGATTGTTTCTAAGGATTTCCTAGATATATTATAAAAATATTACACAAAAAGCTAAATTCGCTTGAATAACAAACAGTAGAAAAATAAGTTCTAAATATTGTCTGAAGAATAAACACTATTCGGTTGCGTTAACACGGTGCACTGACTATTTAGTTTGATGTACATGAAAATTACGCTCAATATATTTATTCATATCCAACAACCCTATAAAATCTAAGCCTCTCATTACACTTTAACATATATTTTTAAATATGATGAAAAATATAAAAAACTAGTTTTTCTTCTTGTCGTTTGAGTTTTTCATTCAAATTATTATCCAATGAAACTTGTAACTTAACGTAGACTTAAATTTTCATAAATAAGTATTATTATAGTATAATCTAATATATAAAATTCTCGTGTCACAATGGTCGTTCCCATACTCCTCCGAAACGGCTTGACCGTTTCTTATGAGTTTTTTTATGCATATTCAGTAAGTCGGCTACTATCTATTTTTCAAACCCCTCACTGATAACGGGTGTCCACCCCAAAATATTTTTGGATAAAATTTAATTTTTATTTTTTATTATATGGCATTGAAAAATACATACGAACCTACATTTTCTCTTTTTTATCACCAACCCCTGTTTTTAATAGCTTTCTTAGTCAATCAAAAACTTTCACCGGGTAGAAGGCGCTGCTATCGGGTCCCAGATTAATTTCGAGGCAGGACAACGTCTGCAGGGCCCGCTAGTATATTCCATAAAAAAGTGTTTGTCCAACGTAATAAAAATATTAGTTTTATTTATCATAGGGCTATATATTAAAAATTTGGTTTTTTTTTTCAATGTACTCTTCGGGCATGATCATATAAATTGTATGATGGTCTGATCAAATACTTAAGAAGGAACATGAAAGAAACTCTTCAAATATAAGAGAATAACTTTTTATTATCACATTCTAATAAGAGCTTTTGACTTAGAACTTGGGTGGTTGAAATAAGTTAGTTGCTTTTCAAGCAGTATACTTATTTGCCTACAAATCTATTTAATTGTTTCAAATCGAACATCTGAAATCGATCATTAGCAACTGTATTCTCCTCAAGCCGGCGATAACAATAGCTTTTTAATCTTTCCGTGCAACCGTCTGATTGATATTATATTTAAAATAAAAATAATACCTTTTTATTATTTTTGATAAAATCTAACCAAATTTTAATACGTAACTAAGTACAAAATCTCAACTACAATATAAAAAACCTTAAACCTTCGCTCCGTTAACGAGAGAGTCGAGGGGTCGATCCTGACCCCTTGGGCTATTGTCGTACCCACTCCTAGCGCAAGCTTCGAGCTTATTTGAAGGGGCAATAGGAATTAAATACTAATGTAATGCCTTGAAAAAGCATTGCTAACATTCTTTATAAAAAGAAAACAAAAAATATATAAAATAATATAATTATAATTATTATTATATATTATAATAAATGTAATTAATTAATTATATATTATTATTTTCTGTTGACAACCGTTCTGGCGCAATGGTAGTGAAACTTTAGCGCTGGATGTGACTGGTTCGATGCTTCTCGATGCAGAAATTTGATATGATCATGTTTATTTGTTATTTATGTACTGAAACGATCCAACGTTTTACTAAGCAAGTTTTATTGGTCTTGGATCAAATGTTAGGGTGGAACCAACCCCTAAAATAGATACAAATCTTTAAAAAAATATGTACTCATAAAGAGGTTCTAGCTGCAATAATACATTTTTTTCCGCTTACATTGCAACCAACGTAGGCTGAACCTTACGAGATTTATCAAAATAATGTACTAAGTCTTGTACAGTCACGAGCAATGAAATTTATACATTGTCAATTTTTCAAAATGATGTACACGCATGATGTATAATACTTTGCAAAAGAAAGTATACAAGTTTTGCTTCATATATATGTAACCGTCAAATTGTTTCAAAATAATGTATACATATTCAATGCCATTTCTATAGCAGGTATGAGGTGCTCCTATATTACTTTTAAAATATATTCAGGTAGATTATGTTACGCCGAGTTTTAATAATATTTTCGCATATATATAGTTTTCTATAAAAGTTAAAAAAATAAGTTTTTAATTTCATTATTTCATTGTAATTATTCAAACTAATACGAAAAAACATAGTTATAAGAAAAGTTCAGATATCTCAACAATTTGTAGATTATCTATTTTCTTCAAAATCTTTATTAGGGAGGAAATTTCTTCTGATGTTCTAGAACCACAAAATTTGAAGATGGATAACACGATTTCCATGAGTTTAAGAGTTCTTTTCTCTAAAACTAATATTATAATCAAAAAAGTCAAAATAAAACGTCGTTATTATATTTAACGCATATCCAAAGCTAATTTTTTTAAGGTCACACGTTGCCATGTGCTAATATTGTTTTTAATGTGTATTGCTGGTGCCTCTACCGGCTTGACAGCGTCACAAGGTGGGGAGCCTAGTACTGGGACCCAGCCGTCAAAAAAGAAATTTTCATTCGATCCTTACGGTGCCGATGATGTTTTTAATCCTCAGCTACACATATGGATTGCTTTTATTTTATTTTTTTATTTTTATGTTAGAAGTTGGCAAACAAGCATACGGCCCACCTGATGGTAAGTGGCTGCCGCAGCCTATGAGCGCTTGCAGCACCATTAGTAGGTGCCACTCACGCGTTGCCAACCTCGAGATATTAGTTCTTAAATCTCGTTCGCCCAGTAATTTCACTAGCGTACAGTGCCCTTCAAACCGGAACACAGTAGTGCCTAAGCACTACTATTTGGCGGCAGAATATTGGACACTGCGGTGGTACCTACCTAGCCGGCCTCTTGCAACAAAAACCTACCACCAGTGTGACTGATTGCACTGCTGCAATAATCTGTGTTGTGACAGAGGTTATCCCAACAGCGGGCGATGGGGTCGTCACATCCCGACCCCTTTAATTTACTATGTTAAATTTTTTATATATTTTAGGTAATAGATCTATAAAGATATGTGGTAGACTTACTGACTTTCGATGAATTAGTGATATGCTTTTTATGTTGAATGTAAATATTTGTTTTGATATACTTAACTGCAAAATTGTGTAGCGGTTCATAGAATACACATATCATTTACTTAATTTCGTATAAATAGACCCAATAGTTTCCAATTAAAACGTCTGTTACATACGGACAGACATAATATATATTAAAGAGATTTTAAGAATTACGTGTTTACAATTTGGCTACGGAACCCTAAAATATAAAATGATTAATCATTTCATGAAATTTATAATCTGACACTTTTTACAATTCATTCACAATTACATCGCAAAAGAAAGTATACGGGCTTTGCTTCAAAATGATGTAACCATCTTATAATTTCAAAATAATATTATTATATATACAGTATGTCAACAAGATTTTTTTCTTGACACTAAAGGAAGTTTTTTTTTTTGAAATAGAAATCGGTAGTCATGACAACGTGTAATATTAAATTTAAAAATATTCGATATTATTATTATGTTTTGTAGTGGTTGTGTAGAAAATACGCTTATAAGATGTAAAATTTTAATATGGATACTGTGACATATATCAGTGTCAAAGGAATTTATACTTTATTCAATAGGAACTGTGATCAGTTTCTTTAATAAACAAATGTTAAGGCTTTATGTCTTAACGATATTGAATTAAAGATTGATTTCCTTTGTCACCTGAAATTATCGCAGTATCTACCTAGCGTAAAAAATATTATAATCATATACGCTGTAGTAAAATGTGAGTGATTAATTTTAAAAAAATAGGTATCGCGGGGCACTCGGTATGAACCAAGTCGGCTTTACTTATCAATTAATATTTTATTGAATACAAATATTGAAAAATCAGTTTCTCTAAAGCATTCTACAAAAAAGGTTGCTCTTTTTATACGTTTTAATAAAAAACAAACATTATAATATTTATAGTAATTATCAGTCAAGTGCATTGTGGACCACGCACGGTCGAAACTAAAGGGTTCCGCAGCTTGATGATGAAGGATCTTAAGGACTTTAAAAATTATACAATTTAAAACCGACCGCAAATATGGTTGTTGGTGGTATGGGAACAACTTATATATCCCTAAAGTTTGTTGACCTATTTTCTTTAAAACAAATGTGGATGAAAGTTCACTTGGTGTTCTACAAGCTCAAATTTTTGTAGAATTTTGTAGAATTAGTATGTTTCAAAAGTTAGAGAGTTAAGCCATAAAAATTGTGTCCCCCAATTTTTATGGCTTTAGGAGCTAATATCTCAATAACTACTGACGTAATGAAAAAAAAACAAAATTAAACCTCTTTATCATTTTGAATATTTAACACTTTAACCTTTTCAACCTTTAATTTTTATATACTTTAAGATTTCATTACAAATAAACACTTTATCTATCTGGGCCCATTTTTATATAATAAAATCAATAAAGCTATCAACATATACCCCCTGAATAGACTACATTGTAAACGTAAATTGCTTCAATACCTTCGTCAGTTGAGCTACAGCGAAATCGAGAACTTATTAAAGACTGAATAATATTCCATGTTAATCACACACCCTCTCACATACACACACTCACACTATGGCACTTTACACACAGAGAGGTCTCGCTTACTATAATCTCATTGGTTTTCCTATAGTTTTTCTAAATTTCTTTATTCATTATATTTTGTAATTATTATTATTATTACTTTTTTATTATTTTTTTATATATATATTTTCTACTTTCATTATTTAAAAAACAAAATTAATAATATAGTATGTAATATTCGACTAGGTTTAGTTTGGAAGAGCGCTGAAGACTGAGATACAGATTCATCTCTAGTTCAGTCTCAGACGTCCAATCAATGCAACTGTATCCCGCTTTCTGTATTCACCATTATATTATGTATCTTTTGTAACAGGTTTCTTGTAATAATTAAGTAAATAAATAAATAAAATAAATAAATAAATTACAAAACCGTGTAGCTGATATCCTCAAAATATCCTTCATTTCATTTCATTGCACTTTGTTCCCTTCCTTCTCTCCACTACAAAATCCAGGCCATCTCACCAAGCCCCATTATATCACAACTCCACAAATATATATACACTAGCGGCCCGCTCCGGCTTCGCACGGGAATAAAATACATAGCCTATGTCATTCACTGAAAAAAAAATTTAAAATCGATCCAGTAGTTTTGATTTATTCATTACTGCCCGTGGCCCGCACGCTTTAAAATAATTCTTTTTCTCCACTATTTTTATACATATAAACCTTCCTCTTCAATCACTCTATCTATTAAAAACCGCATCAAAATCCATTGCGTAGTTTTAAAGATTTAAGCATACATAGGGACAGAGAAAGCGACTTTGTTTTATACTATCACTCAAATTAAAGTAAATAATTTGACAAGCACCCATACTTATACAATTGCAAATAAACGGCTCATATTTGTAAATTCAGTTATGTAATTAATTTTGTATTCCAATTACTTTTGTTTTCTCTGGCACTCACCCCTACGCCAATCGCCTAACCTATGGCCGGACCTTGGGGAGGGTAACCGGGCTTCCACAAAAAGGGGCCCTCACAATAGACAGTTCTGAAAAAATATATTTTTGTTGTTTTACCTTTACCTATAAAAATTAAATTTCAGATAATTCTTCTTTCCGATTATATTTATATATTATTTTTGTTAAATACTAAAATAATTTACTTGGTTGCACAATCAATTATTTATTGAAAAACTCGACTGAAAAAAATTGTTTATTTTATTTGGAAAATAATTTGGGGCCTGAATTACTTTGTTGCTCAAAGCCCTCCAGACCTCTAAATACAGCACTATTTAATACAAATCCTCTAACACCTATTTTCAACCTACTCCGTGATAAAGAATTTCGTTCCAAAAATACCAAATCGCAATTTATAGGTGTTTTTAAAATTTTAAGAGTTCACACATAATTTATCCAGGATTCGACCATCAGGTTCTTGACTTGGTATAAGTTATCTAATAATACGGGCCGTCTTTGAGTAGTATAAATAAAAGAAATGGGAAGATTAAAACTTCTTCTGGTTGATGAAAATATATTCTCAAAGCTATTTTTCAATTAAGTAAATATTATATTAAAAGTTCTGTATATGCATAACATATTTTTATTCAAATATATTTTTGTTTATAATTGTAAAGAAAACGTATAAGACATTAGTTTTATTAAAAATGTCAGTGTATACATTTTAATGAAACATTCATTGGTTACATAATTCTGAAACAAGCTCGTATACTTTCTTTTGCGATGTATTGTGTAGACGTGAATTGGAAAAAATGTCAACTTACACATTCAATTTCTCATTTCATATTTGGACGCAAATAAGCAATACCATGTGAACCCACACGAATGTTATTTCGAGAAAAACGCGTTTTTAAATTTTGAACAACTTGCTTTATTTGAAATTTTTTTATGTATTCAACTGTAGGTCAAGTTTTTGGCAATTTTAGATTTATGTAAGTTATTTTACTTATTTTCACAAAAAATAAGTATACAAACTGCATATTTCGTATATAATATAACCCAAAACGTTTAACATAACACATAAATTGCATGATTAAAAATGGCTTTTTTAGAAGTTTTAAAGCTTAAAACCGTACAAATATTAAAGAAAAAGGTTCTTTAGCCATTTACCAACACTTCTGCATATATAACTCAATTTTTTCGATTTTGTGGGTTGACATGGTATTGCTTATTTGCGTCCATTTAATATGTGCATAATATATGCCTATAATTTACAACAATAAAACATATAATATTTTCTTTTAAAAAATGTAATGGTCTACAAAAAGCTTCGTTAAAATTTTTTACCAGACTACTGGTTTAAAAGGTATTTGAGGTCCCGTCAAAATTGGTCCATATGTTAATTTTAGTAACAGACACTTTAACAAGTAGGGTTTATATGTTTAGGTGAAGGGTGGAAGGGTTTGGATTATATGAGAAAAATCTAAAGAAATAAAACTTACTTTCACGCCACTCTGATTCTAAGCTATCCAGAGACACATACCCAAAAAAAAAAAAAGCATCAAAATCAATTAGAAAAGTTCAGTGACATACACATAATAATAAAATATATTTTAAAATTAAATTAATATTCTGCTATAGACGAGAAAATATCTTAAAAATTCCTCTGTATACATTATTATGCAATAATGTGACGATTACATATTTACGAAGTAAAGCTCGTATACTTTCTTTTGCAATATATTGCGTGTACATCATTTTGAAAAATTGACAATGTATACATTTCATTGCTCGTGACTGTACACATTGACAAGGTCTACAAAAAACGACTGGGTCGATTTTAATCATTTTTTCAGTGAATGACATAGGCTATATATTTTATACCTTGCGAAGCCGGAGCGGGCCGCTAGTATTATATATACGGACAGGGCCTTCCGTAAAAACAAAAAGTGATGTTTCATGTTTCTATATGGAAGGTTTATTCCTTATTTTATAACTAAGTCTATGCATTCATCACAATATATTATCTGATAGGCATTGACTTTAAAATGTGAAAAATGATATAATATTAGTAAAAACGAAAATAATGTTTTAAATAATACATCGCTATGGTATTTTATTACGAACCATATTCTATAATCTTATATTTTAAACTATTCTATCTATACAATAATAATTATTGTAACATTATCAATTTTATGATAAATTATTTACACATACGTTGTCGATACTTCAAATCAGTAACATTTACATCAGTTTTAGTAAGTTTCAGCTTCCTCGCTGTAGTCGTAAAGATCTTGCTATTTATCAGTTTGAATATTTAACAAAAGGTGGCGTTTTTCAACGTTAATGACTAATGACAATTTCGAAAGGTTAATTTCTAGGAAATTTCCATCACAATACATTGTTTTTAAACGTAGTTTATTTTTATTTAACTTGGTTTTAAAATATTTTTGACATTATGTGTTCATCACAAAGCTTATTAAAACTGTGGTATTCATATTTTTAATGAAATGGATTGCGAAAGAAGCTATATAATATAACAATATTGGTATGTGATAATTTATATACTAACTAATAAGATTGCTACAAGCGTGCTTTCGAAAAATATATTATTTTGTTTATTCGTTAAAGATATTATATGTAGATATTAAGGATGTTTTAATTACAAGTGTTTATGTTTTTGTTATTATCGTACGCAAGCTTTGATTTAGTTCCAATGAATCCTGATATAGACGCATGTCGCTAATAATGCATTTCATTTGATGTTTGTGAATGCCGTTGATCCAAACTCTCTTGATTTTGCTACATCTTCTGCTTTTCTTTCATATCGCCGATCCCGTTGGTTTTGCTATGAACTTATTCAGTAACTGCTCTTCATTAGGCAAACCGTATGCTTTTTTACCACGTTCAAAATCTTAAGACATGAAACAAAATTACCTAATTTCTTTACATTGTAGCAATTTTAGTTTTGATATTACAATAGTTTTAGAACATGTCTGAAGGAAGGAAGAATGTTTGTAATTTATAAAATAAATATATTATGGTTACAGGAGGATGAAAAACAAAATCCCCCCATAGAAGATCCCAGACAACTGGAGAAAATAATACTTCATCTAGTGACAGACTTGCCTTCGCCTTCACCAGACGAAGCCGACAATACTTGTCCTGGGAACGGAGAACATTCAACACAACATCTCGCCATAATACCTCCACAACGAGAACGTATACAAAAAGCGATAGAAAAAAGTTGCAACATCATCAAAAAGAAAGACACAGCCACCCCTATAAGCATTGACAATAAGAACAACACAGCCATAAGCAATACTGCAGAAATTAATGCAAATATTACAAATGAACCAGCTGAAACTGAATTCAACCAATTGGAAATAATCGACACGTTGTTTGCAGATATAAACAAAGATCCTCAAGAAAACTTCGCAGACATCGAGTTCCCACAATACCTTCAGATTGAAGATTTCGAGTAGAATAGAAGAATCTTATTTTAATTTCTTATACAAGAAAAAAAAATAGTTTTACCATTTAAATCGATAGTCATAATCTACAATAATTAAGATGAAAAGTAGATTGTAAGAAATTTACTATTAAACAGGGAAAATATAAGAGCAATCAGATTAGTGAATAAAATTTGTAAATTTTTCGTATTTATATTGAACAACATTGTAAGAATTAATATTGAAATAAAAGTAAAGATATTCTTAAGTTTTTTTATTTTGTGACGTTTTTATCGTTTTCGTCATAATAGCTATTATCCTTTGTCCTTCTCTCTTTACTTAAATTAAACAAATTTGTTCAATGGCATAAGCATGAAAAAGTAACAGACAGAGAAACAAGGTTAAATTGGAGTATGGATATGACTAAGTTGTGGCGCAGCGGCAACAAATCTGCCTTAAATACCACAGATCGCGGGTTCGATTCCCGCTCGGAACATAATATGTTTGTATTGACCATGCATGCATATTTTCCGGGTGTGTTTGTCCTTGTCTTTGTTTGTGTTTCCGGACCCCCGACACGGACACAGGATATCACTATCCTAATGGGATCCGTTAAGTGTGGAGTGCTTATTTATTATTATTTATATACAATAATTACGTTATTATGATTTTGTAACCAAATGACAAAAACGGAACTCTTATGTGGATGCAAATAAGCAATACCATGTCAACCGACAAAATTGAAAAAACTGAGCTATATATGCAGAAGTGTTGGTAAATGGCTGAAGAACATTTTTCTTTAATATTTGTAGTGTTTTATGCTTGAAAACTTCAAAAAACCATTTTTTTAATCATGCAATTTATGTATTATGTTCAACGTTTTGGGTTATATTTTTTTTTTTTTAAAGAATTTTAGCAATGCTTTTTCAAGGCATTACTAATATTCCTATTGCCCCTCCAAATAAGCTCGAAGCTTGCGCTAGGAGTGGGTACGACAATAGGCCAAGGAGGTCAGGATCGATCCCTCGACTCTCGCGTTAACGGCCCTGGTACCGTTGAGCTATTGAGGCTACATTATATACGATAGGAGGATATATTATATACCAAATATGCAGTTTGTATACTTATTTTTGTGAAAATAAGTAAACTAACTTACATAAATCTGAAATTGCCAAAAACTTGACCAATACATTAAAAAAATCATATAAAGCAAGTTGTTCAAAATTTTCAAACGCGTTTTTCTCGAAATAACATTCGTGTGGGTTGACATGGTATTGCTTATTTGCGTCCATGTCATGTCATGTCATGTCATATCATGGCATGTCATGTCCGTCTGTCTGTCTGTCAGTTCGTATGTAACACCTTTTTTTACTCGGAGTCTGACTTAATTTCAGTATTAGAAAGAAACTAAGTTAAATAAATTAAAAATCTAATATCTTTTTCAAAAATTTTTAGGAGCTGTACGTCTGTATCTGCAGGTAAGCGTTTTATTTCAAGAGACCGAGTAGGTAGATACCACCACAGTGTTAAATTTTATACAATAGTCTGTATAGTAATAATAATAAATCTGGATGCCAGAAGAGCCATTTATACCGAATTTCAACTCCTTTAGTCCGTTTTTTGTTAATCCAATGGGAACCTAACACTTTTCCGGGATAAAGAGTATCCTATGTGGTAATTCAGGTTATAAGCTATCAGTGTTCCAGACCAGACTAATTTATTCAATCAATCGTCAACAATGCGAAAACGAAACCTTTTGATTACTAATATTTGGTGAAGCGAAAGAATCTTTGTTCTTACTGCGTGTCCCCCGACATGTTTTGATTTTTTATATTAGAGGAGGGAGACGGACAGGAGGCTCACCTGATTACCCCCGCCCATGAACCGATCTAGGACCGAAAGGCATATAGGTGCAACGCCAATTAAAAGTTTGCAAGTCGTATCCGTGTCAAGAACCAAATTTTATATGAAAGAATACAATTGTAAAAAACATATATTTGAAAAGAGTAACTGTCGAGTTTCTTGTCGGTTCTTCTCGATATAATCAACCTTCCGAACCGTCGGTAGCGTTTGACTATTCAAAAGTACTTTTTAAAAGTCTACTTGAATAAAAGTAATTTTGATTTTTGATTTTTTTTTTGTGAAAGAAAGACACACACTTAAATCGCGCCCTTTTTGAATCGGTTTAAAAACAAACAATAAATAAATATTTTTCCCTTCACAGATGCGGTAGAAGACGCCGAGTGAAACAGTGGATCAAGATTGAAAGCGCTAGATCAGCCACAATAGTCCGCTCCTGGTGGTGCTGAATTCAAAGAGATAAAAGCTTTATACGTGCAAAGGCTTACTTACGCTTCCTCCAAACCTAATCCTTGTCTATAATAGAAAAGTTGATATTTAGATTTTTATAAAAACTTTGTTACAAAAACTTTTATTAAAAAAGGTTTTGTTAGAAAAACTTAAGAAAGATGGACTCTAAAAAGACTCCGCCAGCTAATGATGGGAACAATCAGCCTGAAACACATAGACCACTTGCAGATGATTTAGATGAAATTTTCAGAGATAACCTTCAATACGGAGTTGAAGAGGCGATCAGAAATTTGGATCAATTTTTTCATAGTGATTGTTTACCTTTTGATTTGCTGGCGGAGGAGGGCTTAGACAATGAAGTCGCAGGTCTCAATAATCAGCAGCCACGCCCTGAAGGTTGGTCCTCAATAAAATATATATTATGTAGTGCCTGTAAAGCCATTAAGCTCAATTCTATCCGTGTTTCTCAAAACTCAATAGCTCAAAGTTCACACCTTATAAAAAGTTACTACCACAAGAATCGTACACTTAGATGAAGTTTTAATAGCACAAACTTATCGATTTCTATTACTTGCTTGAAATTTAACAAAAATTTAAGATCGTAGTTACAAATAAATAAATGTTAGAATAAAAATAGATTTTATTGTTCATCATCACTACATAGCATAAAACAAAGTCGCTTTCTCTGTCCCTATGTATGCTTAAATCTTTAAAATTACGCAACGGATTTTGATGCGATTTTTTTAATAGATAGAGTAATTGAAGAGGAAGGTTTATATGTATAATAACATCCATTAAATCCTCCAAATTTAAAGCGGGCGGGCCACGGGCAGTAATTAATACATCAAAACTACTGGATATATTTAAATGATTTTTTCACTGAATGTCATAGGCTATATATTTTATACCCGTGCGAAGCCGGAGCGGGCCGCTAGTAATAAATAAAATAGAAACAAATAAACTTGATTTGTTATTGTTACAGAGTTACCATCATGTAGTTATAACCCCCAAGATAGAACAGTATCTCAGAAAACTGTAAGTATTTCAATATTTTAAAATACATATCCATTCGTCTCTTCCGTGATATTCAAAAGTGTTAGCGCACAGACGCACATCATGAGTATAACCTAGTATAAATATGACGAGAGTCTTTCGAACCGAGAAAGGCCTGAACACACAGGGGGCAGGTTGGCCATACCTCTAGGAAGTTTAGCTTTGCGTATTGAACAATTGTTTTGAATTTATATTTATAAACTTTTTATAATTGCGTGATAGTAAGGCCTTATAAAATTATTTAATTTATTTAAATGAATGACAATATTTATAAATTATTATGATTGCTCAGCGAATGATATTTTTGGATTATAAACATAGCTACAGTTTTAGCTCAGCAATGTTGAACAATTTATTGTCAATCTATTCGATGCGTATTACTTAAATATCATATTATTATTTCCCATGTTTCCGCTATCGATCTATTAATTACAATGTATTGCAGGATAAAAAAGAAAGCGCCGAGAATGAAAAAAAGGACAATGACACAAAAGGGGACGGAAATAAAAAAATCAAAATAGCGAAACGGGTGCGTTTACTAAACAAATCCAAAAATGAGCCTGAGAAAAAACGCCGTAAACGCCCCCCCTATTTTGATGTATTTGAATTCACAGAGGAAGACTATACCTCTGATTCCTCTGATGACTAAGTTAGTTTGTTCGTAATGACGTTATTAATTGATAATAATTAAAATCAAATAATCAATTGGTGTTTATGTAATAAGATAATATATTAAGAATAATAAAACAAATTGTCTAAAATATATTTCTATTGTATACGAAAAAAAAATGTTAAGAGCTTACTTGAAATGTTCGAATTTAATTTTTAAATCTTAAAAACTGGGTAATTATTATCGAATTTCCTTGAATTTCTTTATTAGCTGCTAATGTTAAACATCTTAGTAGTATATTTTTCAACTGCAATCTTTACATTGAAACTTTTTTATATATTTATAAACTATTCCTCTTTTGGGATAAACGGAGTAAGAAATTAATTATAAATAGCGGGCATAAGCGAAATTACGTATTTATTTATGTATATAATCATTAAAGGGTCTTAGCTACATAAGACAATAATTTAAAAAATATATTTATTTACAAAAATAATATATTTAATGTTCGGTTCCACGAAATGTATACGGATTTTTATTTTTTACTTACTCCATCACCTTAATTAATTTATACTATACATAATATGTAAATATGCGAGATTGCCGCAAAGAGCTAGCGGCCGAGGGAGTACTGCAGAAGATATTCATAAGAGAACAACAGTGTTGGGCATCAGCCCATCATCAGATTATGGTAAAAAGCAAAACAATATAAGTAAAATTTAATAATATAGAGTATATAATAAAGTCAGTTGGTCTTAGATACTTCTGGACGAGAACCGCCAAAAGTGTTGACAACCTTGATTACTTTTTAAAAAGATATTCCTTATTTAATAATAACCAATGTTAAGCAAAGTTATTATTGTATTCTATTACGTCAATTGTTTTTTTCGAAATGTATAGATAAATTATTCTTAATGTTATTAATTAATATATTTTTTATAAATAATGTATGATACAATTCAAAGAAAATGTGAAGTTTTAATTAGGTAAGAATAAAACAAATGGAATGAAACAACAAAATCATCGCGCATCATCATCAGGTCTCAAAAATAAGGTAACTTTAAAAAACATTCAAATATATTTACTTTTGTATTCTTTTAACTCACGTTTCAATAATCCACGTGATATTTTTGGCCCTTTTGAACCGATTTAGATAGTTCTTTTTCTTATATAGATATACTCATTAGATTTCCTAAGCACGGCCTCTTTTTTTTTTATTCGGAATGTGTATTGCTGTTGGCCCTACTAGCCTTGACAGCGTCACCGAGCGGTGGGGGTCGAGTACAGGGACTCAGCCGTGATAAAGGGGCAGCCCTCAAATGTGATTCCGTCCTTAGAGTGCCTCCTGCGAAGCCGAACCACGGCTAAGGACGTCATCGGAGATGGAGCACGGCCTCATTATTAATTTTGTGTTCATAAGATAAATTAAGACATGAATAATAACTTTTACATATTATTGAAATAGTACCTGCAAAGCTAACATCATATCCTCACTGCGTCTATTTTGAAAATTTCAATAATTATTTCTAATCTGTTTCAGAAAATAATTTTTACCTCGCACCTATCGCAACTTCGAAATATAATACATTGAGGACGGTAAGTACCCATAATTCATATCAGATGTCATTAAAATGAATTAAAATATTATAAATCTGTTAGCAGCTATAGGTATAGGTTTTTTTAATTTAATATTCACCCCTACACTGATCCAGACGTGCTATTTTCAGAAATAGAAAATAATTTCATATACAGAGAAGAATAATATACAGTAATAAATATATAGAATAATAATAATAATAATAACTTGTATCGGTCAGTAAAATTTCGTTGAGAATCGCTGGTGGCTATAGTATGAATTGGTCAAACCAAACATGTACCCCGAGCTGAAATTAAACCCGCGACCCGTGGCTCGTCACAATGTCGTCATAGTAAAATAAAGAAACCTTAGTTTATTTATTTCTTTTCATCTTCATGTAGTTATTATAGGTTTTCAAGATCAATAATTATTGGCTCTCATGTACTTCGAATTTGACTTCATTAATGGAAAATTATTTCACCTCTAGACAAGAGAAGAAATCGGTCCAGCCGTTTCAGAGATTAGCCGGAACCAACAGACAGACTAACAAGGCTTTTAAAAATTGATTATGAGCCTATATAATATGGAATTACAAACATACACTTCGATTTTATTTATTTCTACAGATTTGTGTATTTATATTATATGTTATCAATTTCAATAATCATTATCAATATGTTGCAGATGTGCTGATGAGGCCTAATAAATGGAAAACTATAATTTTTGAAGAATAAAATAAAGAGACGTAAGCAGTCGTAATTTTTGAATGTTTATTTTCAAATGTATGTGCTTATTTAGGTTTTGAAATTAATGAAACCAATGCCTGTTTAAGTTCGCTGTGCAATTTATTTCTGCTTACTGAAACTACTGTAATAAGTTCTTGCGAAGGCTCCTGTGAATGTTTTAAAAATTATGTTTATTTTTAAATTGCTAGCGATTGCGCGTGCGTCACTTTTATCTTACCTTTTATCAAAATAAGTTTTATATATAAATCAATTTCTATTTATCACTAAAATCTATCTTCTTCTTATTAAGTTATTAGTGGCCAACCTTGTGTCAGAGTTGTTCAGGTCGTCCGTAGAGGCTTCTGACTTGACTTTTCACTATTGTCAAATACTTAAATTATTAAAACTATTGGGAAACATTATTTACCTTAATGTAAATTTTAAACGGCCAAAACTCAAGTTCAATCGGTTTAGATACCGACTAGTTTTGGAGCTATCGAAGATCTTTCATCAAGGTGAGTAGGCTAAGTTCGTACGTTAAGTACGTACGTTCGCGACTCGTCTTGCAGAGTCAAGAACTAGTCGGTACCTAAACTGATTGAACGTGAGTTTTGGCCGTTTATAATTTACATTAAGCTAAATAATGTTTCCCAATAGTTTTAATAATTTAAGTATTTTTTAAATTTTACATTAAGTTATAAGACATCCTTTTCGTGCGTGTCTCCGAAATGGCTTCTTCATTAATAATTATAATATTATATTAGTCTTTTGTTGGTTTTGCAGGTGCTACACATTCTAAATCCCTCAATGCAACAAGCGACGGAAAGCAGGAGTCGGCTTAGGGAATTATTTTTTGGAATCGATTCTCGGATAACTGAAAATTTTATATCATTTTTATCTCTATTATAAAGTATTACATTGTAATAAATATATATAAAAATTAGATTACTACAATAATTGTATTTTTGTGAATAATAAATTAAATGATTTAAAAATTTTAATATAAAATTACAATCTAGTAATATTGACGTATACGTGGTTGAACAAGTAAAACAATCAGATCTATGTATGTTAGTTATAATATAATATAAAAAGTAGGGACATTAATGTACTAGTTGGAAGCTATATTTCTAGATTCAATCTTATTGTATTTAAACTAATTTTGTTCAATTTTGTGCATCGTATTACAATGTTGTATTTTAACAGTAGTTTTATAAATAGCGCTGTACGAATAGAAAATATTCGTAATTTGACTATATTCAAGGATTATACCAAAAAAGTCTGACATCACTGTCGACCCCAACTTTGATAAAAAAGAAGAAACCATTATATAGAAAAGAAAGAAAGAAGAAGGCGAAGAGACACTAGTGCCATCAACTGTACACAGACTCCGTGATTAAAGTGAATTTAAAAATATAATAAGCTTAAATTTTAATTTACTGAAGTGTTGACCCTACTAAAAACTTTGAAAATCAATCGTGGAAGTGTTTACAAGAAAACTGTAAAGTGCTTTTAAAAAGACTTTTGAAGTGCAATTTTTAAGCTTGACTTTAAAAACAAAAACTCAAAACATTACAATAAAACAATTAAACAATTAAAAAACGATAAAATGTGCAAAAAAAGTGAATTTTGTACATTGAGTCCTCATGTTCATTACATATGTAATAAAATTATGTAATACCTATTATGTCTAACTGAAAGTTGTTTCTTTTTTTTTAGTTTACTTCCAAGAGTAAGTCTTGTATATTCATGACAACAAAAAAAAATGTTACGACTTTAATGATTTTTTATTATTAACACTATTTAACTGTCTATGCAGTGGTGGTCAACTAATTAGGGACATTGGTATAACAAGACTAACATTTATTTATATTTTCCGTAATATCAGTTTAGACTTCATTATTTTTTTAATATTGATGTGATCTTGATCACTTAACCAATGTATTATTAATAAAGTTATTAATTATTAGAATGGATTGTAATTAAAAATAACAATAATTAAACTTCAATTTTACTTCTCCTTCATACTAATATAACTCTGGACAACGCAGAATGTAATAGAAGAGAAAATGTACATTAAAATTCAACTAAATACTAATTTCATAAAATTAAACTTTTAAAATATTTAACTATGATGACGCCTGTATACTATGTTAAAAGTTAAATTAAACCAAAATATTTTCTTTACTTAATTAGTTGACTACGAATGTATATATGCAAATAAATGTAAAAAAAAACGTAATTTCAGTAATAAAAACGTAATTTTAAATAATTTTTAATAAGTTTCGTTTTCGGCTGAAAAACCAGTTTCGGTCGGACATTCATATATTTTATAATAATTATATAAATCCTTTTTTAAATTAATGTATAATTATTGATTATTGTAATGCAATATGTTATTGAATACAATTAAATATACAATATAATACAAATATAAAATAAATATATTACAAATATAAAAATTGCACGCCATTTCATAGCCAATTGTGAAGCATTTTTATAAATTATTAACATCTCATGTCTGTATATTTACAATTTTGCAATAAATGATTATTGTTATTATATTTCTATATACATATTTTAAAAAGCTATCTTACTTTGCTTGGTCACGCCTCTATACTTATAACTAATGCGAAAATATTATTTAATTATAATGTTCATGTTAAATTTATGAAATAAGGGAAAATTACTTTGCAACTACTGTGTACATATCTATTAAAAGCGATGTGAATGTTGATTTTTGTTTCATTAGCAACCTGTTTAACACTACACAGTATAAAAGATTCATATTTGTACCGTTAAACCTTATGAATCATTGGACAGAGGAAGGTTAAAGAGCAGGGCTATCCAATTTACTTTTTTTTACCAACAATGGGGGGGAGTACGGAAGAAAGGGGGCTAGGGTTAGAAAAGGGGCACATTTTCACATTGTCGCTTATAACAAATCAATTGTAAAGATAAAAGGAAACAATTTTTTTTTTCTATCTGGATTTTATTTTATTTACATTTTCACTACACTTTTTTTCCAACCTAGATGAAAAGTTCGCCTTCTGTCCCTTGAGTATGAAAAAAGTGGCCGATTCTCTCTCGGCAAGATGAGACTGATTAACTAACTTTCCTCCCGATAACCTTACAACCGATTGCTTATCCCCGGCACCAGCGACTAAAAGTGCATTTTTCATCGTAAGAAAAAAGTCAAGACTGGAAAGACCTTGGTAAAAAATTAAAAATATCACGAATTACTTAGTACTAAAACTTTTTCTGTTTATTTTTTTAAGAATATTATTAGCAATGTTTTTTTTCAAGGCATAGCTAATATTCCTATTGCCTCTCCAAATAAGCTCGAAGCTTGCGTTAGGAATGAGTACGACAACACCCCCAAGGGGGTCAGGATCGAACCCGACGGTTCTTCTACCGTTGAGCTATTAAGGCTACTTGATACTTTAACATTTAAATAAAGATTTTATGTATAATCTTTGTAAATTTTAGTATCGAGCCAAATGTTTAAAATTAATATGTATAATTTAGCAAGATTTCGTAGTACTACAAAAGTACTTTAGCCTTTAATGCCCTATAATATTGTATATTGAGTTGAAATAATTGGATTGTAAAGTGTTTAAATAAATCGCACAATAAATATCAGGAATTTATTTAATTTCCCTTAACACAATTCTAACATCGATTTACAACATCAAGGATACACAAGTAATGTGATGACATTCGATTTTGTTTAATCTGAATAATATTATGTTATTATTATAAAATAAGAGCAGTTATTTCATAGTCGAAATTTCACATCAGTAGAAGCTGCGTCGTCTATAAATTTAAATTAATTTATAGCCAATATAACAATATGTCTATTTCCTTTATCGAATTTTGATTAAAAAAATATTATTAATATCGCAACATAAATCATATAGTAATATACAATTTTGATATAAACAATCTAATATATAAAATTCTCGTGTCACAATGTTCGTTCCCATACTCCTCCGAAAAGGCTTGACCGATTCTTATGAATTTTTTATGCATATTCAGTAAGTCTGAGAATCTATTTTTCAATCCCTCAGTGATAAGGGTCTCCTCCCAAAATTTTTATTTTTATTTTTGGATAAAATTTTAATTTTTTATTATGTGGCATTGAAAAATACATACGACCCTAAATTTTCACTTTTTATCACCAACCCCTGTGAAAGTTTTTTATAGCCTTATTAGTCAATTAAAAACTTTCACCGGGTAGAGCGCGCTGCTATCGGGTCCCAGATTTTTTCGGGGCAGGACAACGTCTGCCGGGCCCGCTAGTCTTTTAATATAAAACTAACCTAAGTATGTAGAGGATTTTATCGTAAATTAAATAAGTCTGGAATAAGTGACCTTTAATTTATCCAATAACATTTTTTACAGTTTGACTAGATGAGATATTCCTCTGTTACTGTTTATGTTTAATAAAGACATTGCAATTTGACTATGACTGAACTATAAATACCAGGTAATTTGGCAAGCTTAAATTATAAATTTCTAATATGTAATCGTAATTCTTAATATGTAATCGTAATAAATAGTATTTTTTTTTCAAACTTAACTAAAATAATGAAACAAAGTCATGAACTAAATCAAAAATAACTAAGTAAAATTGCAGATGTAATAGAATTGCAACTGTAGCCTTAGTCTAAACTCTAGAAGTCATATCTAAAACCAACAATGGTCCAATTGTTGCAATTTCATCACAGGTGCTTGTTAAAAATCTCATTTACAATTTTGTTTTTTATTATATCCTAAATAAATCTATATTTAAAAATAACTCGGATTTTTTTATTAAAAAATATTTTGAAATATATGTAATAAGGGTGCCAATTTTTTCAAGTTTGTTTCTTAGCAATTCTATAGATTTCTAAAACTGAACTTTAAAAACTACATCATTTATAGTAACTTTTTTATAAATATAAAATAAAAATACAAACGACTCTGAATTTTTTTTCATTAAATTATACAATTATATACTTTAATGTACTTTAATTATACAAATATATATATACTATAGTCTAAAATAATCATAAGAAATATAATGGAATCAACATACAAAATTTACGTCTTTGGATTGACATATACTATACATATGTAATTGAATATTATTTTCAAAATAGAATACATGTATAAAAGTCTAATAAGGTATCAAAACTACGATTATTATTACCTTCAATGATTTTATGTACTATAATGACTGTCCAATGCTCATATTCAAAGATTTTACCTACTAATTTTAACATAAAATTTACAATGAAAGTTAAAAAAAAGGATATCATAAAGTTCCATTAGAAAGTCTATTTTGTGATCTTGTTTAAGGAATTTAAAAATGATTACATAATTATGATGATATGAATTATAAACATGTGAATATTAGAATATTTTATTAATGTCGCCAAGGTCCAAGAGCCAATCCTGAAAAAAGAAAAAGAAAACATTATTGCTTCTGACCTATCTATTAGCTTCTGACCGCGATTTCATCCTATTAACAACGATTTTAATGTGATATCTTTAATGCAATATATAAATAATTGGTTCCCTATAAAATCTTACAGCCCATGTTTCAACCGTTGTTCAGCCTTGATGCTTTTTTTGCAAGAAAAATTACCTCTAGTATAAAAAGTACCTCTTTTCCCAAGGTCTATTCTATTTCTATACGAATATTTTGTATTTTATCAAAATCGGTTCAGTTGTTTACCCAAGAAAGCATGAAACCGTGACATACATATAGCTACTTTGGCATTTATAATATTAGTATATATTAAATTATTATTTATAATATATGTTGGCGCATGACGAAGTATAGAACCTATGTAATACGTTGGATTAGAAAGACAATATTTGAAAAACATGTCAATCTAACGAAGCGTCACATTAATGGTTACTTTAATATTTCACCATACAGAAAATTATTGTCGTACCGCAAAAGGACGAATCGTTGAAATCCGACGCAGTAGTTACAGTGCTGTGCAATTTATTGTGTTATCTAGTAAAAGGATTAAAAGCATTGTTGGTTACAAGAAGTTATTCATAATGTTAACCTACTTGGATGAAATTCATAAAGGCTCCGAATAACCTTAGCTTAATTTAATTCTAAATGAATACTGATAAAACCACAGGCAAGGTTTGATGTGCATATATTTCTCTTTTGCAACATCCTCTAGTAACTGATTTATATCTGTACACTAGTCCTTGTATTGGCTCCGTTCAGGTATGTTAGATTTTATTTTAATAGTTAACCTTTGTTAATACATAGTACCCGAATTTATATTAAGATATATTGGTTCTTGAGTAAGAGCACAAACGTAAAACAGAGAGTGGGAGATGAAGAGATAAGATAAATTACACGCCACAGGTCGCGGGTTCGATTTCCGCTCGGAGCATAATATGTTTGTATTGACCATGCAAGGATATTTTCTAGTCTGAGTGTATTTGTTCCTGTCCTTGTATCTGTTTCCGGACCCCCGACACAGGATATCACTATCCTAATGGGGGACGTTGAGTGTGCAGCGTTATTTATTTATTTATTTTATTTATATTAGATAAGGTCAGGTTATGGACCATAAATTATGACTTACTAGGGAATTTAAGCCCAAGAAACGTCAACATCAGTTATGTCATCGTTGCGTTTGTCTTCAGCTTGATTTTCCGCCTTAATGGAGTCCCGCTTCGCCCTCAGCAATGCCAAAGCATAAACCATTTCTGAAATCGAAAAAAAAACTGTCACAAATGTAAAAAAGAAATCATTATTCAAACCTCGCTATATTACAAGAATACAATGAAAATAAAATAAACTACAAATTATTTAATATTTTTTATTCGCTGTGATCTGACAAAAATAATCAAAAAGATTTCCAACGCATAGCTTATGTTATGTGAAGAATTTAAAAGCAGAAATTCCAATATAAAACCGGTAATGAAACGCAAAGCACTATTATTGTTGAAATTCATATAAACTTCAGCGAAGATCAGAACGCTAAGATAAAAATAAATTATATGTTATCCATCATTTTAAACTTACTGTGAAGTTCAAAGTATGTAGCTTCAGCAAGAAGTAAGTCGAGGTATGGGTAGTCGTAAGGGACCAGCACCTCGTTATTGCGCAAAAAGTTCAATATGTGTCTGAACATATTTCCGTCACGATCGATGAAGTAGTGTTGTTTCATGGTGTCCAGTACAATGGGAATCTCACCAGAGAACATCCTGCTCAACTTGGAATCCGGATACCTTAAATGGAAAAACGTAATAATTAAATTATTAGTAATATTAATATTAATAGTTATTGAAAAGTATGTATATTTTTTTTGGTATTCCTCCGGAACATAACCGAGACAAAATATAACCGGAAACATACACAACAACAAAAAAAACACACCCAGACCGGAAAACATGCCTGTATGGTCAATACAAACATCTGCTCCGAGCAGGAATTGAACCCTCGGCACGTGACTCTTAAGGCAGTAAGTAAATCTTCATAATATACTTATGTATGTTCCATTATCCATACCATTTTAAATAATATCTTAAATTTTGATAATTATCAGTCAAAACCAAAGGGCAGATTCCGCAGCTTGATGAAGAAGAATCTTAAGGAAGTTAAAAATAATAACGAATTAAATTTTCATTTTATAGTAAATATTAAAAACAATATAAAAAAACAAAGTTATAGGAAAAACCTATATTTCTCTAAATTTCGATAATGTATATTCTTCCGAATAATTATCATTGCAAGTTCTTTTAATTTTCTACAACCTCAAATTTTTCCAAAATTTTAAATTCCTTAGTTCAAGTTATATAGCACAATTTGACTTATATTATTAGCTAATATGTCAATACTAACTGACTTAACCAAAAAACGTACTCTGAATTTTTTTTTCAACACTCAGTTATGTAGCCGATATCTATCCGAAACTAACTTCCTGATTTGATATTAAACTAATTTTCCAATTGCTTACACAAGCCACTTGCATTGGAGACAGAACAACCTTCTATACAAAACAGTATATATGTACATTATATGTATACTACATATCGTTGTTATTAGTTTTCAATACAGTTTATTCAACAAAATGTAAAAAAGAATTTGTCATAATTTAATTATATTACATTGAATCTGCGTTCAAAGTACAGATATATGTGTATATACATTTATATATATGGCCTCAAGGGGGCTGATTAAAAGAGCGGTACTACAGTGCTGGAGGCTACAGAGTGTAATATGGCCGCTGGCACTGCCGTCGGTAATACAAGCGAGCACGACACAGATAATACAAGCTTATTTACAACCAACCTACATGCCGACCACCGCGAAACGAGACAGTTAAAAAAAAAGAATTTTTCATATCGTCTGATATAAAAACTTTTTTTTACCAAGCATATTTTTCTTCAATATAATAATAGTAATTTAATTGTTTACGTCTCAAAGGGAGAACAAATACAAAAAAAAACAATTATAGAATAAATAACACTAGTGGTTAAAAATGTAGTAGAAAACCAATAACTTCTACAATAAGTTTTTTTTTCATTTGACGATAATTATTAATTTGCATGTGCAAATTATTCCTGTACAAAAACAGGGGTCAAAAAGTTGAAAATTTGTTATTTAATTTTCCCGTGTCCTAATTAGCCCCCTAAATGTTATTAGCATTTTACTTGTGTTTTTTATGCCATCGGCCTATAGTATATTATAATAACTAAGACACTCAATGAGAATGTCAAGTAAAATTGAAATTATATACTACAAATTTAGGTATTTATTGATAAAAGTATCTCAAAACATGATTATTTAATAACAATATATTAGTGGTAAACATGAGTTCCCATTTTTTGCGAAAATATTAATATTATATTTTATTCAAAGGAAGATACGTATTGTTGGAATCTATTTTCATGTCCATTGTTATAACTCAAGTACGAAACGTATGAATTCAATAGAAAAAATTCTAACCATCGGAAAATATTATTGTCAGCGGAATACAATACTTCTTTAAAAAAAATCATATGTCTTACGTCGGTTTAAGATAGTATCAAAGGAAATTATAGGAATTGTTTTTAAGAAAATCACACTCACCGAGTAAGGGTACACAAGGAAGATGTATAAATAACACCTCCCACATCGATATGCACGGGTGCCCTGAATGGTGTCATGTTCGCCACCCGAGGCACGGGATAACACCTGGGCTCGTAGTAGACAGAACAGGGCGGTGCTGGACTCATCGGCAGCAGCCTACGGACGTGTGGAACTGCAAAATGTTCCATACTATTTTTGAATAATACAACCTATTCTTTTAGTATGTTTCCGTACACAAAGGGGACTGTGTGCTTATCAAGCTTAATTCAGCTTATCAACAATACGACTAATACATTAGAAAGGTTAGTGATATTTGACACCGTTTGTGAGCGGAAACATAATAATATAAAAGAAATTAAAGAGTAAATAGACTTAATATATACCTTCCGCCTGTGAAGAACTGTGTGTGAAAGTTGTACGGGGGACTGCTGTAATTAAAAAATGTTTTATAGATTTAATATATTACGAAAGTGGAAAACAAGCCTCCAATCCGCCTGATAGTAACCGACTATAATTATGCGTTATGCTTATTTTGCTTAGAAATAAAAATATTTTAAACTTTTAAGTTAAAAGTACGTGTAGTGAGGTAACTCCTTCAATTCATTAAATCACTAAACTACCCTACATGATTTTGAAGAATAGCCGGCTATATCTTTAACCAACTTCAAATACCAATTCAATTTAAATGGGAAGCTATACTGAACAATGCACAAGCATGAACATTAAAATATACACAGAAAGTTCTCGTTACGAGAAGTTATAAATTTTGTAAATAAAAGACTTCTACTTCTTTACTTAGAGACAACGCAATCAATAACAAATAATCCATAATTCAATCAACTCAAGTACACAAGTCCTGTAATATTTTTTGTCGCTTAATATTTTGTGGTACTGGAAAGCGTTTGACTCATAACACGCAAACATTTGGCCCGACATTTTAAAGCAAGTTCAGGATTGTGTGTTCGTGTTGGATTGTTTGTGTTGTTTTCTCGGATTAGGCTATTTATTTTGATATTGATGATTTTATAAATTTTAATCAATTAAATGGACGCAAATAAGCAATACCATGTCAACCCACAAAATTGTAAAAACTGAGTTTTATATGCAGAAGTGTTGGCAAATGGCTGAAGAACATTTTTCTTTAATATTTGTAGGGTTTAAAGCTTTTGGGTTATATTATATACGAAATATGCAGTTTGTATACTTATTTTTTGTGCAAATAAGTATATGAACTTACATAAATATGAAATTGCCAAAAACTTGACCAATACATAAAAAAATCATATAAAGGAAGTTGTTCAAAATTTTCAAACGCGTTATTCTCGAAATGACATTCGTATGGGTTGACATGGTATTGCTTATTTGCGTCCAAATATTGTTGTTGTCGTTAATTATTGGAAGTATTTCTGTTATTTGGTTCGGATTATTTTTTTTCATTTGATCCAAATGCTACCAGCCTCTGAATGTTTGTTTACAAAGTTGATAGCTTTTCGTGACGGGGTAGTATCAAGTTAAATAATATTTACACGACGAATTGAGAACCCCAACGACGAAGGAGTTTGGTTATGTGGCGCTCAAAATCATCAAATCATCAAATCATCAAATAAATGTAATTTATTTTTTAATATGAAATATGATCAAAGGAGCTTGGGGGCTTTGAAAACTTAAATACAAACTAAACTTTACAAATAGCTCTAGATCATTTGAAATTCCCAGAAGATGTTTCCCTACGTGAAATAATTTTTCTAGAAAATATTAAGACTGTTTGTCAAACGTCAGCAACAAAGCCGCCTGGCTTGGGTGACGTTTATGAAAAGTACTGCGTGCAAAAAAAAACTTAAATTTTTGTTTGTCTCCTAAAATTATTATGACTTTTTTAAACTTATCTTAAATTTAATGTAGTTTGTATGTACTTACTGATACAATATTTCGCTAAGCAAATATTTTCGCCATCAATATGATATTGTGATAAAGTAGTAAGGGATATTCATACTATGTATTTTATATTTGATAGCATAGCGATTTCACTATTGTATTTTTTTAACAAAATATATTTCAAATTTAGAATTATTGCTTTTTTAATACGTAGTATTTTAAATGTGCCGAGTTAAATAATATTTCGTAAAATAAAATTTTTATGACTATCATCAATACGCAATATTAATAATATGTATTATAATACCCTCGATAGCATTTAATATATTTTAAAATTTCGCTGCCCGAGCGGGGACGAAAGCAGGGAAGTGAGAGAAGGGTATAGCTACAAGATAGGTGTCATATTAACGCATTATTTTTAGATTAAAAAAATTATATATATATGTCTTTTGTTTAATTATTTTGACGACAAATATCAATTGGTAGCAATTAAAATAAGAAGCCTCCTTACGACTCGACATCGCAATAAAGACTCACTTTAATTAAGTAATCGCTACCGTATTTCTGTGCGCTGGAGGCAACTGTCGCGACATAAGTACAAATATGGACTGTCTAGTTTTATAATAGATATGCCTCAGGCAGTTTGCGTACTCGGCTATGAAACCATATGCAGTGACAAGGCAATAAAGGCCTTAGAACAGAACATAAGAATTATATAACATGTTAACTATTTTCATCAAAAGTGTTACAATCAGATCGCAAATTTCTTCGGCTCTTTTCAAATTCTTTTATAAAGATATAGGCTGGATAAGTCTTTACAATGCGTTTCAAATAAGAATAAGACTGAAAAATCCGCCATCTTGAACCGGAATGGTCAACAACTTCAGACCTTTAACTACTATGTGCAAAAAAGTCAACGGAGAAACCAAAATATTTTGTTCGAGTGAGTTTAATAATTCATAATATTTTTTATAATCATATTCTTTATAGGACTAATTTAGACCAGTTTTCACCAAAAACGGATAATATTATGTCAATGCTGTGTAATCATTTCACTAAAAATCGACGGAAATTGTTATTTTTAGTAACAGGTACTAGTAATTTCGGCAGAATATTATATTATTAATTATATAAATAATTAACGAGACAATGTTATTTTTTATGTTTATATGTCTGATTTTAAATTTACTTAATTGATCTATTAATGTTTTATGTTGGAGCTTATTTTAAATTTTCAAATTTATTCCTTTTATTTTATCCAAAAAAAAAAATCACTTCTCTATTTATTTTAACGTAATTACTGTCAGTTTGTTAGTTAAATTATTAGAATAAAGTTAACCACGAGTCCAGTCCCATTCTTATTTGACCCGCGCTATAGATACAGATTGACAGTTGTTAGCATCGTGAAATGAGTACGGAACAGATAACACTTTTGTGGTTTTAAAAGTTTGAAGCTATACTAAAATTTTAATACCTATTATCAAACTTGTTGTATCTAAAAAGAAATACCTTTGACCTTTATGCACGAAAGCTTAAAATCACGGGCGAAAGATCACTAATATATAAAATAACAAAAAAAAAAATTTAAAACATACATGTCGAATTTAAATAACCATTTAGATACTCAAAGTTGAAAAAATATACCGAGCATCCTTAATATTTATTTATTCTGCCTTTCATTTGTAAGCTTTAGTCCGGAGGCTCGTATGAGCAGTGTTTTGTAAGTAAAGGCGAGTGCTGGCGGCGGACACTGCTTTCGCCCCGAGTATCGCCGCCCTAGGCCAGGCAGTATTACTTTGAATATAACCATGGACAAATAAAAAAAAATCTTATACGAGTTTTATAATGAACATACTTTTTACTTGAGTTTTTTTTTTCATTTCTATTTCTTGTTGATGTTAAATATTAAAAATGCATTCCTTTATTTATGAAAATTATTGCAAGTGAATATTTTTATTACGTAATACATGTAAAAAGTGAACAAGAGAAACATGTTGCGTTGACTAAAATAATTATGAAAAATTATTCTCGCCACACTTTTAAACTACAGTTATAACTACTTAAAACTTTTGAATCATTATAAAATCTATATATGTAGAAAAAACTCATATGCTTTTGAGTTAAATGCTGTAGGGGGCGGCAAGGCGCTACGTGTAAGTAGGTATAACATGCAAATAATAAATTAATTTGTTAAAAAACATAAGGTTTCTATTGTTTGAATATAAAAAATCATAATACGCCTACATTACTTTATTATGTTTTTCATATATTACCAATGTTGGCATTTCCTTATACTATGATACTTTTCTAGTCTTCTTAGTAATGGTAAGAAAATAAATTTGAACTCAACTCTACGACGATAATGTCATATCGCATCGCCTAATGAGCAATGCAAAAGCATAAAATAATTTTATTTTTTATGTCATAACGGTTGGCAAAGAAGCATACGGTCCGCCTAATAGAAATCAGTCAACGCAACCTATGAAAGCGATACTAGAAATATCTCATGCTTGTTCTGATGTTATAATTTTACACCGATTTTCTCTAAGACCATGTCCTCGGACAATCCGTCCCATAATTTGTTCTGGGATAAGCACAGCTCTATCACTACTAAATTGTGTAATGCGACATACTTATTACAACTAACAAATACCAGATTACAGCCTTTTCTAGTATAAACTGTAGTAAAGTAGCAATAAAGTATAAAATTATAAAAGTAAAATACACAATTATATGTTATACAATTTTTTATTTGGAAATATCAATATTGTCTTGTAAACAATTGTAAGGATACGAAATATTATGTGAGTCAATTAAGCGTGAGTAGGCAATCGTATTGACTATTTGTTACTATGACCAAATTACGAAATTACAATTAATATAACAATATTATTACAAGGTAATATCGATATTATACATCCATATGTCCAACATTTGTAGACGATAATTATTTTCTTCAAAATAATAATTTCTTCAAAATGATTATCGTTGATGTTCTTCAACCTCCATTTTTTTTTAATTTTAAATCCCATAAAATCAAACGTCAACGGGGGGCGAAATTTTTATGACTTTAGGAGCTAATATCTAAATATAAAATTGTTCATAGAATACATCCATTTACTAAGTTTTTGGGTAGATGTTTTTAATAATAGTCATTGTGACATACGGACAGCCGACCAGATGAAAGAACGGACATGCCAAAATCATACGGGTTCCGTTTTTGCTAAAATTGCGGTCTTACATACGGATACAGACTTTCAAACTCTTTTTCGTCTTTTCAGGTATGGAAATTTAGAAAACATTAAAATACATGCTTCTTCTCTAACTATTTATCTAAACACAAAGTTTTCTACTTCTTGTATAAAAAATGAAAGACTTCATAAAAACTATCAACCCCTTTTTCATCCCTTTAGGCTACAATTTCGATTAAAGTCTACGTCTTAACAACAAAACCTGTGAATAAATTCGGCTTTCTTAGTCCGAGGGCTTAGGCTGCGCTTTAACTCACTAACTCATACATAGTGACAACAAAATTATTTATTGTTCTGGAAATAAGTACACATAGAAATACCAGTTTGGGTAGAATATTGTACATTGCGATGTGTATATTTGTGTTTTAGACATACTATACAATAAAATTAAGAGTAAAATTTATTTACCGTGTGTGGTAGTTGAGTTATAAAAACAAAGCTATAAAGACAACGACGAAGAAGCCGAAGACGAGGACGGTAATAGCGGAGAGAATGTTTATTATGATGATAATTCTAATAGTGATGCTTTTCAGTATGATGATGACGTAGATCAATGCGAAGGAGACCGCTACCGCGACGATCGCGCCGAGAATGACGATACCAACGGCAATGACAAGCATCTGAATCAAAGAAAAGTTGTTGAGAAACCTCATTACTGATCTGTAAAATTGAGCAAGAATGTAATAAATAATTAAAATAAAATTTAAAAAAATATATTTGTAAAAGATAGATACAATTCAATATTTTAAAAAATAAACACAAAAATATAAAAATCGCTATATTATTATTATTATTATTGTTTAATTTATTTATTAAATCATTAAAATGTTTACAATTTGTTTTCCGAAAAAACCAGCCAATTAGTTTAAATGTAAAATCATAGTTACCATTTAATGATGTTTTGGATTAAGATTGAGGTTATATATATATATATATATATATATATATATATATATATATTGTTTATATAGGTAGTAGTTTTTATTTTTATACTTTTTTCTTTAACTTTGTAACTTTAATTATTATTTACTTTCTTATAGTGTAATTCTTTTTTATTAGATTTAATTCGTTGGTCTTCCTTATACTAATGTTGAGTTCACCTATAATTGGGTTGTCACTGAGATAAAAAAAGCCATTGTCATTTATGTTATATAATCATTTTTGTTAACAAAACGTTGGTGTAGCCTTAAATAAATAAATAAAAATAAATAAATAAAGGAATAAATGTACAAATAGCAAAATTGAACATTTAAACCTAACATAACATATGACTTTATGAATAAAAAGATAAATAATATTGTTAAATATGTACAATAGTCAAGTTAACTAAACTTGCTCAACGCTAAGAGAAGTTTTATTGAACAAGCTTGCTAATTTACGCGCACTCCTAAAACTTCGAAAGCCAAGTGAAACCCCACATTAAATAAAGGATCATTGAGTATAACGACCTAAAATGCGTAATATTAGAATAGTATAATCGCAATAATAATTATAGTGCCTCTAATAAAGCAATGATTTATAATTATAAATGAACGCGGTAGTACTTGTAGATTTCATTTTCTGGGTTTTAATTAAAAAGCTCTACTTTTTAAGTACATTTTTTTCTGAAAATTTATCAAGACTTTATTAAATTGGGCTAAACTCTGAAATATATAAATGCATCATTTAGTTTTCGGTAAATACAAAGCACAATGGAACGCTTATAATACGGCACCGAGGCCCCCAAGCACCGCTGCGAGCAATATAGTCCCTTCCCACTTTACCAATAGTTTACATTTTTGCCCAAGGGCCCATACCTTACAAACTCGTACGAGTTTTCTGATATATATCAGCTCACTCATCATATCGATTCTTAAGAATATATAAATATCTAACTGATAGATAAGAAGTTACGTACATATTATTATTGTTTAGTTTGAACGTTCTTTCAAGCCAAATACTTCTAGATTTCTATATCATGGGACTGTGTTTATAATTTGTTATAAAAAGTACTTTTCAGGACCATTTCTGACGACTATTGTACTACGACTTATTTCTGTGTCCTCTATAAAATATCATATAAGGCTAAAAATTAATTTATGTTATTATTACAGGTTATTAAAATATATTATTAAATTTAATTTGCAGGTAAAACCTGGAAGTCGCATTTTTGATGTCATGACTGTTGGCAAACAAGCTTACAAGACCGGGGAATGGTGACACAAAATATTAGGTCATTTGTACCTGAATGGCGGTTCTTCAGGGGTCTAGTTACGCAATTACAAAAACAAAATAATATCATAGGTCCTAGCGCTGGTACCCGCGGCCCTATCGCATAGGCGTTAATCGTACGTATCGGACTAATTACGAGCGTCGAACGATTTGCTCCACAAAAATTCTGGCATTTCCCGATCCTCGATAAAAAAGAAGTAGGCTGTAGCTTTATCCCATACTTCTCCGGTGTGACTTACCGCCCGACATACCGACACGAACACATTAACAAAAAAAAAAACCAACCATTTTTACCAATTTAAGGTTAAGGCAGTAAGTTTTTCCACCCCCCCAACCGCAGATGTCATCCCTGCGGTACCCTGGGCTTGTCGTGCCGAGGGGGCTCAGTAGCCGGGAGTAATAGTCGACGGTGCTTAGAGGGGCACCGTCGGCTACCCGGTGAAGCCAACAGGGTGTACCGACTTCCCGAGTTTGCAGACGACTCGGGAGTCGGCCGGTGGGGGCCGTAAGGCCCAGCCGCGTTTACGCGGCAGGAGTATGGCGGGAGTGTAAATATGTAAATATTTACCGACTTCCTGGGTTTACCCGAGAAGTCGGACAGCGGGGGCCGCGAGGCCCAGGCGCGTTTCGCGTCCGGAGGAGAGAAGGCGTTTTGTATATATGTATATATGGGGTTTGCCGACTTCCTGGGTTTACTCAGGAGGTCGAACCAGGCGGGGGCCGAAAGGCTAGAGGGTTGCTTGTGTATATTTGTATATATTTTTATGTATATATGTATATATTTGGGGTATCGCCGGCTTCGTTAGTTTATTTTCCAATAAACTTCCCGAAGCCGGGCCAGGCGGAGGCCGTAAGGCCTAGGTGCGTAAGCGCCAGGGTGGTATATTAGTATGTATATATGGCGGCACTATGTTGCCGCCCCAGAAGGGCCCCTCGGGGCAAGCGCCGGGGCGTCGCGGTTGAATGCGCTAGCGATCCCGCGACGTCCCACTATGGCGCTAGACGGGACCTTGGGATTTTAGTGGGTATGGGGGCCAGGTCTTATAAAGACCATTGCACATGGCCTTGAGTCCCACACTCCCCGCGCCACTTTTACCATCTGTCCCGGCGCGGGGGTGCGTAAATGCGTTTCCCCAAGTAAAAAAAAAAAAGGCTAGTTTTTCCAAAGGTAATCTTCGTCGACTCACGAAATTCCCCCTGCATACTTTTCCGAAGGGTCCCAATGACCGCCATACAACCGCAAGGGTATATTTTTTTTGCAAAATGACTTTTCATTCCGTAATTAGACCTGGAAGAACCGCCACACTGGTACAAATAACCAAATATTTTGTGTCACCATCTCCCGGTCTACACGGTCGGTGATGGTAAGTACTGCTACCTATGAACGAAACCTACATAAGAAAGGGAGGAGAGAAGGTGGGAGTTTGGGTCCCCTGCGCTCTCACATTGATACTTTTTTTTTTTTTTATGGTGGAGAAATCCTCATGGATACCCCGGAGCTGGGGCTGCCGGGGTTATGTGAGACTCTTACTCACTAAAACTCCACCAGGTTTCGTCTCTACGCAGTCGACGGCCGGGGGCATTCATGCCGAGCACTTGACCCCGTCTGACCGTCGCTACGTTTGTCTGCGTCAAAAGCGGACGCAGACTCTCCTCGCCCTGTTGGGCATGAGAGCGAGCAGAAACCCAAAAGGCTCGCTCTCATCCTCGCGGGGGGCCTGTGCAATGCGGACGCCTGTCGCCCCAGCGACATTCGCCCGCAGGCCACCCACTACGGCAGCGTAGCTCGGTGCCACCACCTCCTACGCTGCCCCATCCTCCTACGCCTCGACGCCTCCACCAGGGGGTCGTCAGTACGCAGGCGTTGGGCCTCCCTTTTGCGGGACATGACGGTCTCGCAAAACTCGGAGACCGCCGTCCACGCCTGCCTGCTACACAACATTGCCCGGATGATCTCGGGCAATGTGAGGTCCGTACCTACTACGGCAATAAGCCGCAGTCTCTCCACTGTCCACGCCGGACACTCGTCTAACGTGTGCTGGGCGGTGTCGTCCACCCCCCAGTCACACGACCGGCACACGGGGCTTGACTCCCTGCACACAATAGTATGCAGGTACCTGTCAAAGCACCCGTGCCCCGACAACATCTGCGTCAGGACACATTGATACTGTTACATTAGGGCGATTTTCTGGGATAAGGTAGAACTTCCCCGGTCGAGCGGGCCCGTTGACTGGGAGAATCATGGCTCTATTAATTGGGTGACATGCGAAAATATTTTCATCGCTAAATTGATTACTACAAGCGACTGAGGACCAATAAATTATTACTTAACTCTAAATGGATGGATTAGTCATCTATTGATTTAGCTTAAATAAATAAACGCTACACACTCAACGGCCCCCATTAGGATAATTATATCCTGTGTCGGGGGTCCGGAAACATTCACAATGACAAGGCCAAACACAACCAGACCGGAAAACATGCCTGTACGAATAATACAAACATCTGCTCCGAACGGGAATCGAACCCGCAACCGTCGAGGCTTAAGGCAGACTCGCTACCCACAACGCCACAACGGTGTCAAAAAAGATTTCGTTTGGCAAAGCTTAAGATTTGCCAAACGATAATTTTTCCCAAAAACTACCAATTATCTTCAACGGGAATAATATATATTGCATCTGCCACATAAAACTCATTATCTTTATCTGGGGTCTACCATAAAATTTATGTAACAATTCTATTACGATTCAATTCAATCCAGGTAGTAAAGCTATTCAGATTTTATATGAGCATGACGTATAAAGATATGTCTAGAATTTAAACTTATATTCTAAACAAGACTTTATTCTAAGCGCAACAAAAGGTATATTTTATTCAAATGGGAACAAACGGATAAATTAGCCCCCTAAGCCAGCTTAACATCCTTCAGTTTTTTTTTCGACCCCTTCAGTGTCTACAAAGGGACGTTAATGCGCAGTTAAAGAGAGACTGATTTCTATTATATTATTTTCTGATACTCCAGTGTTTATCAGATACAATACATTTTCTAATCCATTCCCCCCGCCGCGCCGCGCTGCGGATCAAGCCTGATGTCAATAAATTTAATAATGTAATTTATTTTGTGTCAAACATTATGACACTAAATAAATTCTAGAACAAAGTGGACACATTTCCGATTTGTGTCCTTTTTAACTATTTTAATATATTTTTTTAAATGTATATTGCTGTTGGCCCTACTGGCCTTGACAGAGTCAACGGGTAGGAGATATTGTTAATATTATTGTGCCTCTACACTCATTCGTCGTACTTTTCTAAATTTAAATAATTCATAATATTAAAACATACTATTGCAATATAAAGTTATAAAGCAAAATCGTTTCCTTCACATAGACCAAACCTAATTAAACAATACAATATGTTTGACAAGTTGGTGTTAGTTAAGTAATGAATCATCATCATCAAATTTCGTTCATTATTTGATTATGATTGAAGCCTCATTAGCTCATCGGTAGAAGTCACGGGGTCGATCCTGTACCCCTTGGGATGGCTTGAAAAAGCATTAATAATGTTCTTTATAAAAAAAATAAGTACGCCTTTGTCATCGTCAACGTTTGAAAATTCTATAACTATGTAATTCAAGTAATATAAGGGTTCTGACAGAAATTATTAATATCTCGAAATATGATTCCATAGCTATAGCTTAATGTCATATTTATTATAATAAGTAGCAAAGTAAATAATCAATTAATAATTCAATTCCAAGAAATAAATAATATACAGAGGATTTAATTACATGAACGCTATATCAGGATCCCCGAGTCCAGCATAGCTATAATCCGAAAGCAAAGCCGTTAATATCCCTTTCTCGAAGCAAAGCACGACACTTTTAACCTCCTATAATTTTATTGTGTATAAAGCAAGTTGGTTGAATTTTTAGTGGTCAAGAGACACCACAGTCGTCTAAGTCCAGAGAGTACTAGCTATATACCTAACAATTAATATTATACCTATTTACAAAAACTAACCGCTGGGACCAAGATTCCAGCGTATTTGTGTTGGACAGGATGACGAAGGTACAATCGAAAGGAAAAACGCTTACAGTCTGTGTGTGTGTGTTACAAATGAATACATCCTTTCCAATCGTCGTAGCCACTTATCGACCTTCGTCTTAAATGTTGAGTGCTTGTTAATTTGCATTTAGTCCATTATATTCGATTTGTAAACTTTGTTTATCGAGGCTATATTGTTGTTTTAAGCTAAGTACTAACTGAGTCTGACAATTGTTAATGGATGTAATTGCATCCGAACGGATTTGTTTCAATAAGTAATTGAGAATGATATCTTTACAATTTCATTTCTATTTTGATTCAATCAAAAAATGTGTAAATAACAAAATAAATTACAATACAACACCACATAATTGAAATTTTCACATTATCTCAAAACACAGCGAAAGATAACAGTATAATAATTGTTCTGGAAGTACTATGGCTAGCGATAACGAAGAAAAATTTTTCACTACCTATATTTGTATTTTATACAATTGTAAGAACAAATTAAGTGAGCAATGCGAGCATGTGGGTGTAAAATTACACGTAAATGTAGATCCATAATGGATATCTATTTTTGTATTTTCTAAGACTCCTACAGATTCATATACTCTTACAAATTATTAATATTTCATGCTCGAAAGATTCCTTTGATCTGAATGTATGGGCGGCAACTAATAACTTCACTTCACATAAAATATTAGAATCTAAATACATACATTTTAAATGTCAATTTTTATTGAACTAAATTAAGTAATTTATAAGTGTATCTTAATGCTGAGGTTTTATACAATAGCTTCGTTGCTAGTATTAATAAGTATATACATCAGTGTCAAACTTTGAAAGGAAAATAAGAAGCTTACGTTTCCTACCTTCACGAGAATTTTGTAGAAAATATAATAAATAATAGGAAGGAAAAAACATCATTATTTTAGTGTGCATTTACGCTGTAATGAGGTAAATGTTTAAAAAAAATCCAAATTGATCAAAGTATTTCTTAAGATAATTGTTCGTTACTGTCCAATAGATCCATGACGCATGATCAAATACGCTCTCATTTCAGTCATTCTTAGATAATATAAAATCAATGTAATTGTTCCCCAGACCATCGCCCTAATTGAAAAGATTGAGTTACATAATTAATTGGATGTAGTTAAAGGTTAATCGAAACATAATACAAGTAAAATACAAATGATTTTATAAAGATATGATGCAGACATAACATTATGAGCTTAGTACAAGCGTCCCACCCCTACCAAGACAAAATCAAGAGTTTATAAAGGAACAATCGTTTTAGACAATTTCATCTTTAAAAGTAACTCCTTTTCTCCCGTCTTGTTTCAATTACAATTTATCAAAAAACTTATTATTGAAAGTGAAAAATTTAGTTAATACGTGTTGCCAAATCCCTACTATCTAGTTTCATCATCGTATATTTCAATTTGAGTTTATTATGATAGTTGTTTAGAATTGCACAAAAATCAAATCACAAGCATACAAAAATAATATCCTGTATGGTTCAAGTAACTTTAAAATTCCGTTAACCAAAATTTCACTGTAATTATTTTGGATACCGATCGAGATACTAAAAATTGAACCCAGCGGCTGGCGGCCCGTCACGATTCGCTCTTTGCCTTCGGCTTCCTTTACTTTCAGGTCCAGTTTATATGGATCTCTTAAATTATTATTTAGCTGCTTTGGCTGAGGCTTATGTGAAAATATGATTATTTTATTGGAAGTACGGAGGTGAGGCGCGGGCGCCGAAGGGTCGCCAGGGGGAGGCGTAGGCAGCCCTGAGGCGTCAGAGCGCTCTCTAGCCTACGGCGTCAGCCTGCGACGGTATTAAGGAACACCTAGCTATGCTCTGTAGCCTCGAGCCATTCAACCGCAGGCGTTCATCTGCAGAACAATCATTTCGAAAATTATTTTGAATCCGCCTTAAGCAGTGTAAGCCAAACTTTGAAAACGCCTCCAGTCGTCGAGTTCGCTTGAGCAAATTATTCTCGGAGCTATATTTGTTTTTTTTTTCGCTTTTTGGACTTATTTAATTTTTGACTTCTATATTTTGGTTGCGTTATATGGGTGTGAAAATTTATTATCTACCATATTTTATAAATTGAATGAAATCTTTACTTTAGTAAAATAAAGCTAACCATCCAATGTACTCAAGGCAGATGTATTTGTAGACTATACAGACATCTATGTAATACTACCTAATTGCTAACGGGGGTATACCTACAACAAAGTTGCCGAAATATACCTAAATAATACGCACAATAATAGTATTATTTAATAATTTATATATTTTATACGAACGTAATATGTGAGCACACGAAAAGTTAATTAATCGGTGCTGTGGTCTTCTAAAACCTACGCCGAAACACTATACAGGTGGCACAGCAGGCGTATTTAGTTGTGCCACCGGGTTTTCAGGCGACATTATCTAACTGGTAGTACAAGCACGCAGAGAGAAGAGACATCATTTCAGTTTTGATACTCATGTAGAACGCTAGCGTTTGTACACTTTGTGGTCATAATAATCCATGAATGAGGCAACAATAACGCTATCCCGAAAGAAAGAAAACGAGAATGAGATTTTGAAAAGAAAGTGAAGAAAGACATCGAACCAATGACACAGCAAGCCAGTAAGTATGAGCCGCCGGCAAAGCCTTAATATGAGAGAAAATATTGGAATAAAAAAGAGCACCCAATATTTTTTAATTCTATTTAATATTATAAATGAGGAAATTTTTTATGTTAGGATTTCCGTACTCAAACACACAAAAACGGTTTAATGAATTTGGATAAATTCAGGCACACAGATAGTTTATTCATACGGAAGAATTCTGTACAGAAACAAACACAGCTTAAAATGAAATGGAAGACAACAAAGAACAAAGACTTGTTATTATATCCATCCCTTCGCAGCACCTACGATCGACAACAGATCTTAAGTTTATGATGGATGGAAAACTTGCAAACTTGTAACCCGCTTTCACGAATAGTGTGAGTTGATAAGATGGCAAAATACTAGCAATGTTCTTTTTTTCAAGACATTACTAACTGTTCCTTTTGCTCCTCTAAATAAGGTCGAAGTTTGCGCTAAGGGTGGCCCTTCTACCGATCAGCTATTGAGGCTTTTAATTGAAAGAAAATAAATGTTGTAAAAAACACTTAGTAAATATACTTTAAAGCTTATGTCAAGAATGATGTTGACAAAATTATAAATAATTGATTTAAATTCAAACCGTTGCAAGTTATAATGTAGCGTTTGTGACAACAATTTCAGTTTCAATCAAGGGATCTGATCTGTAAAGCGAAAAAAGCTTTTAATGGTTCTGCGACAAAATATCGAGAACGATGGAAATAAGTAATTGTCACAGAATTAGGAATGATTTCTCATAAGGTTTTATCTTTTAGTATCTTTTGCCATATGAATGAGATGTAATATAAGAAATCAAAACAGTTTTGTTATAAGTACATATCTGCATTTAAGTACATGACTATTGTTATGATATCTATTGTAAACAAATATAAATAAATTGTATTATTAGTGGATCTAGATTTTATGGTCCTAAAAAACAATATAATAACTATAAAAAAACGGAGACCTCTCCTCGTGTCTCTCTGTCCGCTAGTTTCTTCGAATCTACTATAATAAACAAGTTGTTCCAAGAAGTAGCATTAGGAAATCTATCTATATCAAAAATAAATTCATATTCATATATTTTTTTTGGAAATCAATTGCAAAATAATGTCATATTTATTTAGTAAGGCGCTTAGCGATATTTTGAGATATTTCTTCCTTCCCACTTCTTATTTTAAATTTTGAAATTTTTCCGAATCGAATGTAAGTTTTCTTTTCTTATGTTACACTTTATTCAAATTTATTTAGTTCACCCCTTATGACACACGGTTGATTTTTTTTCGTGTCCGGCCTACGACGCAGAGCGAATGTATTAAAGTTTAAATTGTTTTTTGTTGATCTATGTATTTTACTATGTTTTAAAAACCTTATTAAGGTTTATATTTTATAACATTCACGTTGCCAAGAAATAATAAGGCAGAAAAATTTAGCAAAGGCGCAAATGAAATATAAGTAATTATAAACTAAAGAACAGACGGAAGGAAACTGATTTATGTTTGCAATATTTATTTATAAATTATAAAATTTAAAATATACAACGCAACTAAATATTCAGTAATATCTAATGTTCGCTTCGATTGAAGATACAAAATTTTTAAATAAAAAATGTTTACGCGATTATTTAAATTAAAAAAAAAAAGATAGATAAATCCAATAAAAAATCAAATAATCAATATAATTAATCAAATAATATTTTTAAAAAATCTTAAAACATTTCAAAAAAAACGGAATTATTAACAAAAAATAAAATTATATATACATTAAAAAAGAGTATAAATTAAATAAATATTAAAATAAGTATCAAAACATACTCACCAAAACTGTTTTAGGAACTGGAGGTGAAATATTATTAATTGCCTTAAACGAATTTAAGTGCACGCGAAACCGTAAGAAGGCAGTCACGACCTTCCAGAGCGACTCAACGACGGGTAATGGCGGTAGGGACGAAATCCGAAAGCACAAGGGCGCAACTGGATAGACAAGCCTAGAAGCTTCGCAGCGTCCCCAGATTATAAACTATTAATAGCCTGGAAATTTATTATGAATTTTGGTTGAAACTAAATTATATTAAATAAGCAACTTTTAAGGGTTCCCTTGAAACTAATTAATGCAAATGTAATTCAATAGAACTATTTTCATAATGTATTAAGTAACATACCTTAATATTATTTTCAGAACTATGATGATTTTGGATTACTTATCACAAGCTTATACCCCCTGCTTCGCTCACGATTATGTTAATTTTATTAAACAATCGTTTTAAAAAAAAATGTAACTGCAGTCAAAGGTTCCGCCTTGTTGTGAACTGAAGATCCCAATTCCGATCCCAACTTCAGTTAATTAGCATTTCCTATTAACTCCGCTTGTCATTGACGGTTACATTCATCGGCAAAGAATCGAGCATCGCATTAGGATCTTGTGTACTGTCCGCCGAGACGTCATGGTTGTTTGCGTTTTTACTGTGCATATCTCACCACGCACTTGGCCGGTAGTTTTAATTGATTGAAACAAATAGCCTGTTTTTGACTCCATAGGCAGTCAATTATAAATGTGTGGTATTTAAGTTGTTGGAAATTTAGACCCACATGCGCACCCACTACCATGCCTCTCATTTGTAATGCTGCGAATAATCGAAATTGAAAAATTATTTTAAATATTTTATTTACCTTACGTCATCGTCGTCCTAAGTTCTCGAAGCTTCAACTTGAGCTTTCGGTTACCAGTATCTACAGTTGCTACTTAGTATGGAAAAAATCAAATAAATGTCTTTTGTAGGTGCAATACCAATAATCTGATACTATATATATAGAAATACTATATAGATAGATAGAAACTACTACACTACTTCTACCATATAGATAGAAACTGAATGAAACAATTTTTTTTTATAATATGTTAACAAAAAAAATTGCAAACAAAGAAAGACGTGGCAATCTTGACATATTACATAATAATTTTATCCCTCTTTCATTACTCAGGGTTCGTTTTCTTATAAAAACATTATAAAAATACCTCTTTTATAAACGAGTAAGCCGCCCTTGCCGCGAATTCAATGAACTATTTATTGTGTAAACATATTTTTGAGGAAAATTTCCAAGAACGTCTGACGACTTAAATTGAGACATATTACGACAGAAAAAAACCTATTTTTACCTGGATAACTCTCGCTCTGTAAAAGGTTATAAGTCACAAAAGTAATAATCACTGTAGAGCTACTGACGACTGTGTACATGACGCAGTAGTTATATACAGAGACTTTACATTGTTCGAAGATTGCTCTGAAAAATTGTCAAGGCGCATTCATTCACCTTGCAGAAGAAAGTAAATTAGCTTCTCGACTACTATACTACTCTAAGGTTGACCAGTTCAGGGCAAACTTATGTAGCTTCGTATGCAACTTAGGTGCCCCTAACCAGTCAATATTCTATCCTGAATTGTCCACAGTGCCAAAACAACTGTTCGATTGCCGACTTAATCGAAGCTAATTAGAACGCCATTGCAATGACACCTTTCCATGCCCAAAGAAGTCCGATTTAATAAGATATAATCCATTAGATATACACTCAAAATCATACAAATATTTTAATATAAATATTATTGTATACCTAATTAACATACGTAAATAAGTATTAAGAAAGAAGTACTCACAAAAATTTTAGATCAACTTAGAGTACCGAGCAACTTCCGCTTAATCGCTTTCGATTGATTTTCTTTAAATACGCATTTTTAGAACTAACGAAGCAATTCTATAATTTATTAATTAGTAGATGAGTTTTTTTTTTAATTGATATGACGCCATCTTAGATAAAACAAATAAAAAAAATTGAAAACTTGCACTAATTCTTAAAAAAATGAAAAAAAAAACGTATTTATAAAGCTTACGGAGAAACAATAAGCTTAAAATTCTGATGTAAAAGGCAAATTAAAATGCTTTTAATAGAACTGTTGTCTTTACAATAGGATTAATAACAATTTCTGTAGCAATCAAATTTTTATTATTAGATAGTTGGCGTTATCTCACACCCATCTGGTTTTTTCGTGTTTACTTAACCCATTATCACAACCTTATACATGCTAATACAGTTCCTTGAAAAAAAAACTCTTTGGTGGCAAGGAATCCTATGGGGTGACATGCGTCAGGATAGGAAATAAAATTAAAAAATAATAGTCGTGCATGGAATGAAATGACGTCTCGCGACACTTTAATTTTGTATTTCTTTGTTGATTATATAACTATATATTGACGACCGTTGCGGCGCGGCTTATTGGTAGCGAGCCTGGTTTCTGTTCCCACTCGGGGTGGATGTTAATGTCGAGGTATAAGCATTTATCCTTGCAGGTGTCTCCACCGTGCCTCGAAGAATACGTTAAGCTGTCGTTTTCGTTTGTTGCCACATGTCTGGTAACAATCTTTAACTATCTATACACCGGCATAGGGATGCGACGACCCAGCGCCCGCTGTTGGGATAACCTGTGTCTAAGCAGAGATTATTCCACCAGTGCAATCAGTCACAAGTCGTAGGTCTTTCGTTGCAGGAGACCGGCTAGGTAGGTACCACAGCAGAATCTAATATTCTACCGCCAAATTTTGCTTTACTGTGTACCGGTTTGAAGGGCACTGTAGGCTAGTTAAATTACCGAGTAGGAGAGATTTAAGAACTTATATCTCGAGGTTGGCAAAACGAGAGTGGTATCTACTAATGGTGCTGTAAGAGCTCACAGGCTACGACAACCACTTACCGGGTGGGCCAACTTGTAACATAAAAAAAAAGATAATTTGTCTTTTCCAATAAGCGATAGCAGTAGCCTATTAATTCCAGACAAGAGTAATAAGCAGATACTGCTTAAATACTGGGAATAATGTTAGGTAGAAGAAAAAGAATTATATAAGCGAAAAATCTTGTGATAATTATTTATTTTTATACTGAAAACACGATAATTACAATTTTGCTTATAGTGCTGAAGCTACTTAAAGACTTGCGATACTTATGAACCTCTTAAGAGCAAATCACCCTTTTCCGCAGTCACTTAGAAGATTATGCTCGTTAAAAAAAATATACATCGCAGTTTCAATTTGAGAGTTATAATAAAAGACTATAAAAAAAAGACTATAGAAAATATATTTCGACATTATGTAAATGAATCATTAATGCTCTAATTTATAATAATTAATATGATGTCCACTGAGACGCACCACGCCCCCACCGGTGACGCTGTCAAGACCACTAGGGCCAACAGCACACTTCGAAAAAACCCTCAAAACCCAAAAGCATTATTTCAATTTTTAAATGATTTTGATGGAATTGTTACAGTCGTTTCCAAGATTCAGATTATATAATTATACAAGAATTGCTCATTTATAAGTGTTTGTTACGAAATATTGTTATTGTGATATATTTTTGAGTGGTTGTTGTTGTTAGCCCTAGTGGCATTGAAAGGCGTTTATTCAATAGGCGGGAGCTAAGAAATTAATATGTTCGAGTATTATATTTTATGAATTACACAACGAAATTCGTCATATTCACCTTCATATTTTTTAATAACTACGTAACCAAATATCTTGTTATAATGCGATGTGGGTAGTTAATATTTTCTTTTCATATATTTTATAAAAATAGAACCAATTCCTTGTGTGCGTACCAGGGAGTCACCTTGACGCGGACAACCAAGTCATTCTTATAAGCGTCTTATATAATAAAATTGCTCAACATTTTTATTTTATGTATGTTTTTGTATGACGCATGTATAAGAAGCATACGGTCCCTCTGGTAAGCAATCGCTAACAACGGATATGAGGGTAGGTATGGGAAGGAAAAAGAAGGGAACCGAGGGGGTGAGAGATCAGGCACTCTTGCAATGAAACGCAACAGTGCTGGGAGGAGTATATCCTCCCAGTATGTGGGCGTCTATCCGTCTTTTATATCCAAATTTAAAATTTTCTACTACCCAATTTGATGGGTATTTTCCTCTCTGCTTATGAACCGATTTCTATTATACCTTATCGGGTAAGCCGATAGAATGAACATTGTAAAGTGTACACCCTTGGCAGATTAAGAGCACATTAAGAGCATTAAGCATGAAGACTACAGCTTACGAAGTTTGTAGTTCCATATTAATTGTTCAATATTATATGAAGAAACCAGTCAGCCATGCCCAGGCTGCGCTCCGAATTCTGGGGGAGGCAATTTTGTGCGCTCAAAAACTGTTCGGGGCAAACGAAGCAGGCAACTTGAGGCAACTTCCTTTCTATGGGCTTCCTAAGAAATTATGCGAGTGGGTCACCAGCTTTTTCGAAGATCGGAGCATCAAGGTCGTTATCGACGGGGCATGCTCTGACTTAAAACCCATTAATGCTGGTGTCCCGCAAGGCTGCCTACTGTCCCCTACTTTGTTTTTTCTGCATATCAATGACATGTTGGAAATTTCCAACATTCATTGCTATGCCGACGACAGCACTGTAGACGCTTTATACACCGGCCGCTCTGGGCGGAAGCTCCCCAGTACCAGCTACTTCCAATTGACCGCATCCAACGTAGAGCGGCTCGAATTGTCGACGATCAAGCCCTTTCCGATCGGCTTGATCCTTTGGCATTGCGTAGAGATGTCGGATCACTCTGCATCTTCTATCGCATATATCACGGAGAGTGTTCTGAGGAATTGTTTGGATTGATCTCACCGGTAGAATTTCACCATCGGACATCGCGACAAAACTCTAAGTTCCATCCATACCACCTCGATGTCTGGAAATCCACAACAGCGCGATTTAGAAGACATTTTCTTCCTCGCACAACCACTCTGTGGAACCAACTTCCGCCGGCGGTCTTTCCGAACCGATACGACTTGGGAACCTTCAAGAGAAGAGCCTATTCTTTCTTTTCTTTTTTTAAAGGTCGGCAACGCGCCTGCATGCCTTTTGGTGTTGTTCATGGGCGGCGGTGATCACTTAACATCAGGTGAGCCTCCTGCCCGTTTGCCCCTCTTACATAAAAAAAAAAACAAAGTTAAGGAGAAACTCCAGCATTACTAAACGTTCCGTTCGTCTGTCCGTCTGTCCGTCTTCTTCTCTATTAGTCTTTTATTAATTGGCAAACAATTTTTTTTTTTCAATATCACCCTCAAAGCTCTGATTTTGTGCTTGCTACTAAAAAAGTTTTTGAAATTATGCTTTGCGCGTTTTAATTTCACAATGAATTAGAGATTAATTCGTTGAAAATGTAGTTCCTTTGTTTACCAAGTAATCCTTTAAAATGTTTGGATAAAAGATGTTCTACTTAATATGTAGATCGTGCGAGTACTGACGTCCGAATTAGAGAGGCGTGTAATGAAGTGTTAAACGAATGATGACACTATTTCATACCAGTACAGAATCAGTCAACAAGATCTAATGTCTTATCGACACAACAAAAGCCTCTATCTATTTTATTTAAAATATTTTAAGCTTTTTAATATTTAGTATTATAAAATTTTAACTTCCTAATTATATACATTTAATAGCTTCTCTCCGCAACTTTACTTTTTACTTTATCATGTACGACAATACCGACGCTTCTTCGATACCTCAGTTCGTGATGTTAATTAAAACTTATGTACAATTGACACATTTTTTAAAGAACTTTAACAATGCTTTTTTAAGGCATTACTAATATTCCTTATCCCCTTTCAGATAAGATGGAAGCTTGAGCTAAGAGTTGAGTTGAACAATAGCCCAAGGAGGTCAGAATCAACCCACAACTCCCGAGTTAATGGTGCGGAGTCGGCAGTTCTACCGTTGAGATATTGAGGCGTCCTTATTTACGCATTGTATTAATTTTATTGATATTTTCTAATCTCTACTTTGCATTTTTTTTTAAATCCAGAGTTGAAATTCATTTGAACACAAAAGATGTTATAGACAAATTTGATAATAACGGATCGGAAAATTTTCGTAGTAAAAATCGATACCTTCTTCAGTTTAATCCGAACGGGTGGAAAGTCGAATCATTAGAAATCGTAAGCCTCTTATATTAATTACCTATAATCTCATTTGAATTTGTTGAAGTAATTTATATTTTCCGTTTAAAAAAACTTTGATAATTCACTAAGGTCTGCGCTGATTTTTCCACCGGATAAAGCTAGCAATGTAATTTCAACGATAAATATGACCTTTATAGGTACTGCTTAAAATATTTATTTAAAACATTAGTAGATAAATAAAAGTCTTGTATAATGTGATTAAACATTTTAATAATAAATAAATAATCTTACAACATTATACTTATCTTAAAACTAAATTCTCTTAAGTCAAGGCGGTGGTGTTTGAGATTATTTTGTTGGGTCACTCTGTAAAAAGAAAGCATAGATTGTTATTTTTATATATAAGAGTTATATAAATAAAGGAATATTACTACATATTTATAATTCAATACTAATTATATTACCATATAATTAAACTGTATAAATCATGTCCACGGGAACATAAGTGAATTTATTAATAATACGGGAAAATAAGTGATAAAATAAAATTATATTCTCCTCTCGTGAAGAAAAATACTGATTTTTTTTTTTTATGTTAGAAGTAAGAAGAAGTGGCAAACAAGCATACGACCCACCTGATGGTAAGTGGCTGCCGCAGCCTATGAGCGCTTGCAGCACCATTAGTAGGTGCCACTCGCGCGTTGCCAACCTCGAGATATTAGTTCTTAAATCTCGTTCGCCCAGTAATTTCACTAGCGTACAATGCCCTTCAAACCGGAACACAGTAGTGCCTAAGCACTACTATTTGGCGGCAGAATATTGGACACTGCGGTGGTACCTACCTAGCCGGCCTCTTGCAACAAAAGCCCTACCACCAGTGTGACTGATTGCACTGGTGGAATAATCTCTGCTGTGACAGAGGTTATCCCAACTGATTATTATTATACATCATATTTATATTGTATAGATATTCAAAAGATTCCAAAACACATTTAAAAAAGAATTGAGACTGACTTGTTGATATTAACATAAAATATATATACATATATCATATCGTTATATATACATATCATTGAAAAACATCTGGATAAACGTATACGGTCCGAAATAATTACAAGCACCGAGTGTTCAACCTAAACCTCCTCCTACCCCAAATACACGATTTATAATTTTAATTTAATTTTAAATTTTAATTACTATTTTTAAAAAATATTAGCCATATTTTTTCAAAGCATTACTAATACATAGTTATTCGCAACTCCTTTCAATCAGTCTGCAAAACAAAACTAACTCACATCGTAACAGCATTCGACGCCGATGTGCCTTTGCATGGGGCAAAAGACGCCCCTCATTTGAACCAGATTATTAGGATCGCAGTCTTCAATACGAAGGCAGATGCCACCTTGCCTCACACATGGCTCTTCCAGCTGAATGATGCTCACCACTGGTAAAAAAAAAAAATTGTTTTATTATGAGCACATAATTAATTATTAGCTTATCGACATCACTGCTACTTACAATTGGAGAGTAATATAAGTTTATATCGTAAGTATGGCTATCTACATTAATTTAATATTAAACATTATTTTCAATTCAATAATAAATTGAAAGTTGAAAGAAATGGTTTTGTACGCTTGTTTAAGTCTTAATTCTATTTGGTGCTATACCATCTGCATGCGAATTTACCCGCGTGTAAGAGTAGTAACATTTTGTAACAGGCACCTTTATTGTAATGGAACTAAAATATGCCCAAAACAAACTCTCATGGGCGTTGCGAGGTAGGCAGACAGACGCATACACAATGACAAGGACAAACACACCCAGACCGGAAAACATGCCTATATGGTCAATACAATCGCGGGAATCGAAACCGCGACCTATGGCACACAAGGCAGGTTCGCTACCCCTGCGCCACAACGTCGTCATATCTATTATATTAAAAAACCCTTAGTCGTTGCTAAAAATAAAAATATTATTTTATCTTACAATCTCTTCTATCCTTTGATGAAAAGTTTCCAACCCGATTTTAATCCGCACTACGTGCCATTTCATAGAATTGTTGTAAGCAGAATATCTATTTCACATATCTATTTTAAGCCAGATGATGAAATACCAGTTTATGTAAACATCAAAACAAATTGAAACGCTCTATAGTATAATGTTGTAATCTAATACTACTAAGCTTTAAGAAGGAATCGCTCGCCGTTAAGAAAATATTATGTATGGAAGTGCTTCAATGCTTGTTATACATCTTAAGGGCTAATATACATTACATATGACGTAATTGATAAAAATACAAAATTTCCCTTTGTAATGTTATATTTTTAGAACAAACAAGGTCACATTAAAATTTTAATAAAAAACATATACTTGATTGTTGTTTTACTTTTTACTGTTATATGAATGTGTTTGAATATTTAAACATATGTTATTCTTATGCACGTGTGTATTGCTGAACTCCTAATAATTTATTTGTATTTTTTCTTGAGTTTGCGCCGGTCTATTTTAATGGAAAGCGAAGAAGCCCCATAAGAGGTAAAGATAGGTTTCATATTGAAATTAAAGACATAGTGGCCAGTAGTAGCGAAACCGCCTTAAGTGCCACAGGTGGCGGCTTCGATTCCCTCTTGGAGCTTTTATTTTTAATTTTTGACCATACAGGCATTTGTCCTGTTTGTCTTTGTCTGTTGTAACTGTCCTAATGGGATCCGTTGAGTGTTTTACGTTTATTATTATTAATAAAATTTAATTGTAATGATATCAATTTATAAATATGTAGGTTTATGCAATATAAATATCATGCGAGTGATAGGTTTTATCAAATAAATTAAATGTTCAATCAAAAGATGAACGTCAGCAACAGCTGAAAGCGCAATATCAAAGGTAATTATTATAGGTAATGTGTATAAATTTATATTCTACTAACTTCTTGCAACGGCTCCGCCCGCCTGTATAACGATTTTAATACAACCTTTGAACCCCATTTCAGCCCTTCTGAGGAGGAATTTTAGGAAATGTTAAAACGTGTGTTTCTTTATTTTTTATTTGTTTTCCAAAAACCAAAGTTTGATGTTTCTAGTTGTTAATAGTTTCATATAATTCAATTGTAGCTGTTAAATGGTATTTTATCGCACTTATATTAAATGTGGCTTTTTAAGTTGACATAACTTTTTTATTTATGAACTAATTTAAATAAGACTAATACTGCTGCTGTTACTGAGATTAGGGTATACAAACGCACAGACAAGCAGACCAAAATTTTAATAATAATTTAGGATTCTATTGCGTTGTTAAAGGACCCCGAATAATTTATGAGACCGAAAGGCCTGGGCACAAAAGTGCCCTGGTGTAATATATATTTGTATATTGTGTTCGCCTCAGGTGGGCCACGTAAGCGGCAAGGGGCGACGCGGTTGATTGCTTACGCGGACCCATAGCGTCCCAATATGGCGCAAGATGGGACCTTGGTGGTTTTAGTAGGTAGGGGGTCCAAGCTTTGAGTCCAAAACCTCCTGCACCATTGCACCCATCCCAGCGCTCAAGTGCCTAACTGCATTTTCCCAAGTAAAAAAAAGGCCCTAATAATGGTTTATATCAAATATCTCCATGTACAGACAACGATCAGTTAGATTTATATTGTATGCATAAACTGTTTTTAGACTTAAACAAATAATAACTATACCGAAGTATGCAAACTATCTGTTTCAATGGTTTTCACGTCGCGGCCTACTTTCGTAAATATCATACTAACCCGCAGCTTCGGTTGTTTGGATTTAATTGTTTGACGGTCTTTTAAAGGCTATTTTTATATTCGATAAAACACACCTATTTTCAAGTCCACACACACACACTATAGTTCGTTTTTCGCACCCGCAGGATCTATTTATTTTTCCGGGAAAAAAGGTATTCTAGTTATTTGATCCTAGAAATAATTTTCTGATATTGTTGCAGGTGTTAAACTTGGTAAGCCATCTGGGTGCCGTTTTAGTATAAATTCACTCAGCCATTTATGCGTGATGAGTATCAAACACAACATAAGCTTCCACATGTACTACAAATAAGATATCCTTATCATGGGTAAAACATAAGATTATTGTTTTTAAATTATAATGGCTACTGGTTTCTTCTTTGGGAACATATAGTTTTAACCAGGTAGGTTTTGGTAGGTCTTTTGTTGCAAGAGGCCGGCTAGGTAGGTACCACCGCAGTGTCCAATATTCTGCCGCCAAATAGTAGTGCTTAGGCACTACTGTGTTCAGGTTTGAAGGGCATTGTACGCTAGTGAAATTACTGGGCGAACGAGATTTAAGAACTAATATCTCGAGGTTGGCAACGCGTGAGTGGCACCTACTAATGGTGCTGCAAGCGCTCATAGGCTGCGGCAACCACTTACCATCAGGTGGGCCGTATGCTTGTTTGCCAACTTCTAACATAAAAAAAAAAAAAAACCAGACTCCGGAGGTTTAGAACGAAACCTGAGGAGTAGGAACGTAAGAAACCCGATATTATTGGTTTTTTGTAAAGATGTATATGTATCTTAAAACTTAATTAAAAGTCAATCAGGTATATTTTGAAATAATACAATAAAGAGAAATGGTTTTAGGTCCTTTTTAATCAATCCCAGGCAAATCTATATATATAAAAGGCTTTGTCCTGAATGACTGACGGATCAACGCACAGCCTAAACCGCTGATCGCAGAGACCTGGAATTTTGAGGGTGTTGTCTTTGTATGACGTAGGCATCCGATAAGAAAGAATTTTCCGAAAGGTGAAAAAGGTGGGCAAAATTTATATGGGACAACGCGATTCCTTGATTCAATCTACTTCAAACGGGGTGAAAAGTGGGACAAATTTATTTTACTTCGAAGTTTATATCAATACCCCTTAGTACTTTTCATGTAAATTACATTTTATTTTGACATATGTTAGAAAACTCTATCCGAAACATGGCATATCAACGTCCAGTCTAAACTTATGATTTTTTTTCACATGTGTTGTTTTTAAAACGTAAACGAGTACTAAGAAACAATTTTTCGGAATTCAACCCTTAAGGAGATGATAAGGGTTTGAAACAGTTTGAATATTGGAGTTCTGTCATTATTGAAACTTGAATAGAAGCATGGAACTATGTTTTTGGTGAAATGAGGGTTCAAAGGTTGTATTAAAATCGATATTCACACGAGCGAAGGCGCTGGCAGAAGCTATTTAAGTATAAATGATGTGATGATAAAATCAAGAGCATCCGATATATAAAATAGAATGTACACAATCTAATTACTAAGAAGGCTTTCTAAAAAACACATGTTTAATATCAATGAGATAGGTTAAAAGTTATATTTTTAAGATAAGTTGTGAAGAAACTATATTACGCATTTGCCGACATTGAGAATCCAGAATTAGCTAAATAATTAAGGCGTACTGGCATTGAGCGAAAACATTACGATTTGAATTTAGGTCATATATAAATAAATTTTGAATGAATAATCATTATTTCATACTAGCCTTTTGAACACTACTCTACCCGCGTGAAATTTAAATACTCTTAAAATAAAAGTTTCTGCATGTTAGGCTAAATAGAATTCAAACGTAGTCTTTAGACTACTAAGCTGATTTATGAGCTTGTAAAACGATTTTCATGGCTTTTTATCAAATAGTGTATGTTTTTGTGGGTTATCCGATACATCACTTTTAATGATTTAATAATATTTTTACGGCAGTAGAGCCATGCTTCTCACAGCATAAACATGACATTAAAAAATGATCACTAGCATCAAATTGATAACAGCCCGGGACCAACTTTTTACGTGCCCTCCAAATTATGGAAACGCTCAGTTGAAGTACCACTATGCGGTCACCCATCTATTAGCTGACTGCGTCTTAAGTTTAACTCACTAATCGTTTGCCGACCAGTGAGCACATCTGGCTATGTGCATCTCATCCTATCTATTAAAACGTTCAATATTGTCAATTAGGTCTAACATTACTCTCCAAAGAGAAATTAAAATTGAAATAATTTTATGGTTAAAATGTAACCTATTAGATGCTAATTTTTATGTCACTTATATATATTATTTATTTATGCATAGCAATGCATAAATTATGTATTTTTGTGCTTTATTGATTTTGGAGTCGGAACGTGGCCATAGAAATAAATGAACGCAACAAGATAAACACATCGTGCTTGGGCTCTTTGGAATGGTCTTGATAAGTACTACCCTTAGGAGATATTCAATAAAAATTAATGAATTATTAAGCGCAAAGGATATTACGTATATATTAAAAAACCTTGGGGGAACTCTCCTTCAATTAATTCAATTGGGACTTTTTGATTAAGTCAGTAAGTAGTTGTTGAGGTCACGTTTCACGTTAAAAAATTTCTTCACGTTAAGTAATTTTAATGATGATTGATTTGAAATTTTGGAAAAATTTGAAGTAGATTAAACTCAAAAGACCTTTCAACGATAATTATTTTGTACGCACCAAGAGATAGAGATAATTATATAAGATTTTCATATTATTTTTAATAATTACTATAAATTTACTAACTTATTTTTTAGGGCAATTTTAATTCGTTAATATTTATAGTCCTAAAAATTTCTTATCATCAAGCTGCAAAATCTTTAACTTTCAACTGTGTGTTGTCCACCACACGCTTGACTGGTAATTTGTTTACGATTATTACACATGAACTAATATTTTCCGACTTATAATATGTATGTTATGAATGTAACTGGCATTGCAATTGTTTTTATATCATTTAACTCAAAAAAAAGAAGATATCGCCATTACGCTATTAGACGCACGTAACGCGGATGTAATTATTCAAGCAAATTGTTAAAGCCTACTTCCACTTCATTTATAGGTAAAATGGTAACCAATAAATTTGCATAAACGAGACCTACATAGGTAATGCCCAAGAAAACCATTTTGCTAAAATTATATCCAGTTATCTTTGCAGCAACTAAATGCGCATATTAACTATTCTACTAGTCTTACCGGCTCAATTGTGGTTCATATCTAATATTAGTTAGATCTTATCGACTGCCTTTTTATTTTTTTCGATACTTACCGATTAAATCTTAAACAGTGCATCAATAAAAAAATTATGATGAGAAACATAAACATTACCTATTCAATACGAAATTATTAAAATGGTAAAGTTAAAGTAGTCGGCCATTACCGATTTCTAAATCTATAAAAAACGTAGACCATACAAAATATCGAATGTCATTCAATCGACACCCTTTACCTATCCATACCTAATTTGTAAAATTTGTCCCCGTAGAAGATAAGCAACTATGTATGTATGTATCTCTAAACTGAAAGACACGAAATCAATAAAATAACGATTTATTTTTTATAATCAGTAGTCAGGTAAGGTATAGATAAAAATGACCGAGAAATGAGAAGAACATTATCTCCAGAGTCGTTGATCAGATCATTTAATTTATACAAGACCAACAATAAAGCATAGTAGGATGAATAATAAAAATTTATCATTAAAAGAGACTGCTTAAACTCAACGAATTTATCACATTACGTTCAAGTAAATTATTATTTTTAAAATTACTTTATTATTGGAAAGTGTATGAATATGTATTTTATTTCATTTTTAAATAGTTTCCGATATGAGATATCCACTTCCATGTAAAATATTTTTTTTTATTGAAAATGATAACCGATTATATCTCATAATAGTTTCAAATATGCGTCCATAAGTAATTTGTTTTTCTTTTTATTTATATGTTATTCTATTATTAATATTTACGTCAATTTTAAATAAATATATCGTAGTCACTATAGTTTATTTTAATGCCAAATGCATTAAAATTAAAATCGTAATTTATAATACATTTATTGAAACGGGGATTTACATGAAATATTGCCTACCTTATTAATTTATGTCTTGACGTCTCGATCGAGGTCACGATCTCATATTATCATAGTTTTGTTAAAAGTGTAGTTTCATCCGCGTATCACTAATATATCATCATAATGTAGTATCAAATAAAATCGTTTTCCTTCCATGCTTGTCTGTATTTCGGCTACCCCTAAACAATGTAGCGTATTTTGTTCCGGGTTCAACATGTAAATCAATAATCAGTTTGATAATTTTTATGAAAGTTTTAATGTACATGTATGTAATATTACCAAGAGCAAAGCGAGCGTGGTTCGCCAATTTAGATTAAAAGTATTACCAAAAATACTCATTCTTATCGTCTGTCTGAAGAAACTTCTGTCACATAATTCGAACTATGCAACGGATTTTGATACGGCTTTCACTATTATTTAGAAAATTAATTCCGGGTGGTTTATATTTATAGGTTATACAAGAAAAAAGGTGAGAATTTTTACGTTGCTAATGATGGTTTAAGATTAAAGGTATAAAAAAAATCACGTACCGGGGAGGTCACTAGTATAGTATAAAATGGTTATTATTAATTTTAAATAACATTTGTACGGTATTGGAAAAAAATACCGATTTAATTGCACAATATTATTTTAATTCACAATGCAATAAAACAATCTAAAAATTATTTTTAAAATTCTATTAATAATAATAAAAAGTTTACGCTTTTGAACGCTAGCAGATAATGTTAAAATCTTACATTGCAAATGTGACGGGGACCTTGTCTGCGCAGGATTGGCTGCAACCATCTGCACAAACACGAGTAACACCGCGAAGACGTACACTGACTTGATAGGCATTTTCGACTAACGCGACTGTATGCGTCTAGCTTGAGATTTAATATAGTCTGGAGATGATGGCGGAGTCTCGCTTATATATAGGCTCTTGTTGATAAACAACGTGTTCTAATGAGGAAATTCGAATTTCCCATAGGCTTATCTGTATTAATAAAAGACCCTGCGACTAGTACTGGTACCACCAGTTTCCGACAATCGGTACACATTTTTACCAAATTAAGCAAAATTATAAATATCATTGAAATATTGTTAGCAAAGCATAGCATTTTATGTAAAGGTACAAAAGCACACTTTAAGAATATTTTCTCATTTCACCATGCGTGCGTGCGTCATTTTCGACTTTGCCACTGAGCACGTGAATATCGATAACCCACGATTGACGTAAAAAATTACATGTTATTCATTTAGATATTCTATCTAATACCTATATAAGCCACGTTTATCTGAAATAAATGATTAAATCTCAAACAATCATTTACTTTGAAATTCACGCCATATGCGGCATAACCATACCAGTGACAACCAATACGGTCAATAATCTATCAAGTAGTTTGTATTTTCAGTTTTATCTTTATCGTTATTTTTTAAAAATTGCTTATCGTGGGATAAAATGCATATAAAATTCGTGGTGATCTAATCAAGAGCTTTGGAGATGGTGAAGAGAATTATGAAAGAATAAAAGCTAATTAATTATTCACACCAAATAACGGGGAACGCTTTCTTTTTTTTAAGCAGTAATGACAATAGTGCAATATGCACTATATCGAAAAAAAATAATTTTATTGTAAAAATGATTTTTCTCGTAACGTAACGTTGAATTAATTCAATACATTCTTATAATGAAATGATATTATCAATGCTTATAGTCAATAATATGTACAGCGAACTATCAATAGTCTCATTATAATGTAATTCAAGTAAAACAAAGTGGCCCCACTGTTACGAGACAAACAAATAAGCGCTTCACTCAAATTTATTTTAACTATCAACAATACGCTATTCGTTTATGCGATATAATGGTCACATGATAATAATTCTTAACTGCGTACATTGCGATAAATTTCGGTAATTAACAGTGAATAACAGTTTTTGACGAAAAAAAAATAACCTAAGTGGCCTACTTGAACTCGTTGACTTAGGATTCCAAAACACAGCTATATTTTTTGCTAAGTGTGTTTTCTTCGGATTTATCTGGCTAATTGTAATAGTTTTCTAGATATAATTATGTATAATGTATATGGTATGGTAACCCTTGGATACAAAGTCTTAAAAACTCCTAATCTTTATCTTTAAATAATTGTGAATTTTGATATTAAGCAACACTATGGAATGTTTAGTCAACTTTTTCAAATAAAAGTGAGGTGGGTGAAATAGTACAAGCGACCGAAGCAAATGAAGCGAGAAATTGTTGGAATGTTTGAACTATGATCGGTTCATCACCGTCTCCCAACTTTCTTAGATGAGCAAGACTACTTGGGATTTCCATAGTTAGGCGTCGAGATAATTTTCATGGACTGCAAGCTCCTCGTTAACTATGCCATCAAATTCCGATATGTCAACATCTCATGGGGTATCCCAAAATCAAACAACAACATTAGAAAGGCTTTGTCTTGCTCGCTCTATCGATAGGGAATAATCCAGGGACAAACAAGAGCAGTTCTGTGATGAAGGTAAATACTAACAAAAGAATGCCGTATTCTATATTCTAGTTTAGTGTTCTGTTGGTTTATTTAAAGGTTTCTCAAAAAATTTTAAAGTAACACAATATGTTCATAGAAAATTTCAGATCTAAGTACTTTAGCAGCAGATTAAGATGTAAGTGCAGTGCCTTGTTGAAACGGAAGCATATCGTTCAAGACCGTGGTACCCACTGTGTAGCAGTCTAAGATATATACTATAACATCCGCATCTAACGTAGAGCGGCTCAAGTTATCGACGATCAAGCTCATTCCGATCGGCTTGATCCTTTAACATTGCGTAGAGATGTCAGATCAGTCTGCATCTTTCACCGCATATATCAAATACGGCAGATGCATTACGCTTGTTTGCCAACCGTCATGAAATAAAATAAAAATAAAAACTTTATTATTTATAGTATCCGTATTGAATAATCATAAACGTTCATTTACGTTTATTAGAGATATTTCTATTTAATATTGCAGATATATTGTAACAATACGCGTATAATTTTGTTTTTACAAAATATGTTGTTTTTAAAATTATAGTAATATTTAAATATTTGAGTAAAACTTATATAACTATACACAGTTTTAAAATAATTTTACGTAATCAAGCGAGTACTTCTCAGATTCGCTCTTGACCTTGGAAGCAATTGTTTACCGTCGTGATAAAAGTGACCCATAAGACCCCCCAATCAAATGACCCACAATTTACCGATATGCAATACATATGATAACGAACCTTGTGTATTTATTCGAAAGTTTATTTTTGAACGCAATCAGTTTTTATACATTCGCTTACTGTTTGTATTTAAATCATAACATACTGGATATAAGTACATATCGTTCCAGGAACTTCGGTAGTGTCATTTTTCTTCCACTTCCCAGCAGCGCCTACTGTTTATTTTTTAATAGCGAATCACATGGAGTAGAGCTAACTCACTAAACAATCATTTACTTTCGAAGTCACGCCAGATTATGTTAATCTTTTTAACGTAAAGCAATTATGTGTACATTAAATAATTATTAATGCAACTTTTTAAAAAGAAACAATGAAACTTAACTGTCTAAGTCCTAAGAATTGGGCATATTCATCGAGGGTAATTAGTTTTTATTTTTAGTGGGGTCTTTGAGACCGTTGAGTGCTGGTAGTTTGCCTCCTTTGAGGCTTGACCGTCGCGGATGCGATTTCCTCTCGGAGCAGACGTCTCTTATAAACATCTGTTTCGATCTAGCCGTTTATCCTTGTGGATCTCCTCACCGTGTAATCATACCATCTGTTAATAATCGTTGACTCTTGATAGATAGTTCGCTCTTTGATAGCAATCGCTCTGTGTAAAAACTAATAACCCGTAAAATGAAGATAAGAATATAAAGACCCTGGGTATTTTTTTTTTATGGTACAAGTTGTCAAAAAACGCATACAGCCCACCTGACGGTAAGTGGTTGCCGTAGCCTATGAGCGCTTGCGGCACCATTAGTAGGTGCCACTCACGCGTTGCCAAGCTCGAGATATTAGTTCGTAAATCTCCTCTTCCCAGTAATTTCACTAGCGTACAGTGCCCTTCAAACCGGAACACACTAATGCCTAAGCACTACTATGTGGCGGCAGAGTATTTGACACTGCGGCGGTACCTATCTAGCCGGCCTCTTGCAACAAAAGACCTACCACCAGTGTGACTGATTGCACTGGTGGAATAATCTCTGCTGTGACAGAGGTTATCCCAACAGCGGGCGATGTGGTCTTCACATCCCGACGCCAGGAAAAATGCCAAAAAGAAGATTTAAAGTACCGTTTCATAACTAATGACGTTATTTTATTGTAAGGATGGGTTCCTTACAATTAAAGTAATATCGAAGGGACGGACCACCATCAAGTGTTTGACACATTTTTCTTATGGTATTAAGTTGGCAAGTAATCATACGGCCCACCTAATAGTAAGCGGATGCCGTAGCCTATGAGCCCTTGCAACACCATCAGTAGGTGCCACTCACGAGTTGGCAATTTCGACATATTATAGATTCTTAAATATCGTTGGCCCAGTAATTTCACTAGCTTACAGTTCCATTCAAACAAAAACAGTAATGCCAAACACTACTGCTTTGCGGTAGAATATTTGGAACTGTGTTGGTACTTACTTACCTGGCTGGCCTGTTGCAACAAAAGACCTACCGCCAGTGTGACTGATTGTACTGGTGGAATAATCTGCTATGAAAGAGATTATCCCAAAAGCGGGCAATAGGATCGTCACGTCCCGACGCCTTATAGAAAAGTTTGTATGGAAAATTAAAATAGTTGTTTTTATATACACTAATATCTACTGTGGTTGGACTAATTAGGTATGGCGCAGATTGTTATGTCATGCTTTGATGGCGGTAATAGCTAGCTGAAAAAGGTCGCAGAAAGGGTTTGCGAAGGCGATGTCCACCCAAACCCGATCAGAACACGGAGGCCTGGAGCCAGGAGGCGTCGCTTAGCGCGCCTGTTTTGTACCTAGAGGAACTATGGCGTAACTATCGTGTATTTAGATGGTAGCCTGCATAAGCGGGCTTTTCCGTCACGGTTGCTTGCACAAGCGATCCAATGACGTCCCTCTATGGCGATGAGAATTCCGCTGATTATTAGTGCCACAGACTGTCTTTTAAGGCTAGTGTCACATTAATTTAACCATTTTTCGAAGGAACACCGGTGAGTTTGACATTTTGTCTGTAGGGAAAGATCTGTCCATAAAATATAGTAAGGTAAAATAATAATAATATAGCTCAATATTATGCAAGCACGTCTGCCTCTTGAGACTGATGTCTGATTTCTTATAAATACCAGATGCTTCATCCAGAAAACATCCAGATCTCTGATGTTCGAAAGGCCAATGTTCCATAAATTATAAAGATTTTTACAAAAACGTGCCGAAACAATTCAGTGCCCTAGATGTTTGACTCTTCGATTTTCTACATTTTCAGTTTGATTGTGGTCATCAGCCCCAGAGTCAGACATTTGTAAATGATTTAGTAAGCCCCTTGTTTTAAACTAATTCAAAGCGCTGTAACGCAAAAACTTAGTGACGGAAGATTATTGATTACATGCAGGATTAGACCAAATCGATTCTCATTGATCTAAACATAAATCTATATCGATGTGAAATGTGTGTCAATCATATAGAATATCATATAGAGAAATGCCAGACATTAACACCCAATGGACTAGTATGAAAAACCTGCTTTTAACAACAAGAGCTGAAGTCCGTACGAGGGATAAAGCAGACAACCCGAATAAGGAATGGATTACCGAGGAAACTTGGAAGGAAATAAAGCAGAGGAAAAACCTACTTAAAGGCAGCAATGATATTGACCGTACGCAATACAAAAGACTATCGGCGAGAATTCAATATCTTTGCCGCAGGGACTACAATGCTTACCTTAACAGCATGTGTGAGGACATAGAGAAGCACTCAAAAACACTGCACTCAAGAGATCTATTCCTAAAAGTCAAGACTATCAGCCGGGAATTAAAGCCGAAAACATGGGCTGTAGAGGATGATGCAGGTAATCTACTAACAGAGATTAACCAAGTGACCGAAAGGTGGCGATCGTATTGTGAGGGCCTCTACGCCGATAGTCACAAACAACAGTCTAATGATTCTCTGCTCATAGACCCAAACAACCTTGAACCTGAGATACTGGAGTCCGAAATACGATTTGCTTTAGGTAAACTGAAGAACAATAAATCGGCCGGTAAAGACAACATGTTTGCTGAAGAACTAAAACAAATCGGAGATAAAGGTATTAAGTAAATTGACCTGTTAACCAGATCTGGAGAACAGGTCAATGGCCAAATTACTGGAAAGAATCAATGCTTATTCCTCTTCACAAGAAGGGATCTACTCGTTCGTGCAGCAACTACCGCACAGTGGCACATACATCGCATGCCAGCAAAATAATGCTATACATCATTAACGAGAGATTGAAGACATTCTTACAGTGGCAAATACCTGAGGAACAGGCTGGTTTTGTAAGAGGTCGAGGTACCAGGGACGAAATTGTCAACGTAAGGCAATTAATAGAGAAAAGCCGAGAATTCTGCAAGCCAACACTGATGTGCTTCATTGACTACTCTAAGGCTTTTAACTGCGTACGGTGGAGCTGTCTCTGGAATATTTTACCGGAAATGGGCGTTCCTGAGCACGTGGCAGTATTAATTTCCAACCTGTACAAAGATGGTGAAACTGTTGTGAGAGTCAATGACGCGATATCGGGACCTTTCAAAGCGGAGAAAGGGGTACGGCAAGGATACATCCTATCCCCATCCTTTTCAACATCTATGGAGAGTTCATAATGAGAAGAGCTTTAGATGACTGGCGGGGCGGAATCTCGACAGGCGGGACGAAGATTAGCAACTTTCGATATGCAGATGATACCACTCATCCGAAGAAGAACTGGGAGAACTCTTCAGATGAGTCCAATATGAAAGCGAGCAGGTTGGTCTAACAGTCAACAGATCAAAGACAAAAGTTACTATTAAAACTTAGGGATACGATTTGAGTCAGTACTCAAATCGTATCTCGGCTCACTACTGACCAACCAAGGAGGGTGTGAAAAGGAGATCCGGCGAAGAGCTCAAATGGGCAAGTCTGCAATGAGCAAATTGACCCGAATATGGCAGAACTGTATGCAGACTCTGGTATTCTCCATCTTTCTTTACAGCTCGGAATCCTGGACAATTCGCTCACTGGAGAGGAAGAAGATTGACGCTTTCGAGATGTGCTGGCGAAGGATGCTGCGCATACCGTGGACGGCCAAGAGAACCAATGTATCGATCCTGCAACAACTTAACATAAAAACGAGACTGTCAAGTGTCTGCTACCAGCGTATCCTTCGCTATTTTGGTCACATAGCGCGAAGGCAGCCCGACAGCCTAGACAAGTTGATGGTGCTTGGGAAAGTAGAGGGAAACGACCACGCAGTCGCTCCCCCACGCGGTGGTCGGACCAAGTCACCAATCTCACTGGTCTCCAAGTGACCACAGCCCTGAGAAAAGCCGAAGACAGGACGCACTGGAAAAACATAATAAAGACCGTAGCCCAGACCCTGGACCAGAGTGGACACGACCTTCAGTAATGAAGACAACGATCGAGAAGATAGAGAAATGCTCACCAGCTCCTTGAATATAAAACTATGTTGAGTAGGTAGATTTGTGTGGATTCGTGTGGATATGAGTGAGTGAGTGTGGGGATTCCACTCACGCTCGCATTTTGTAAGCATTAACAGTGAAACATCAACAGTAACATTCTCGTCGAAATTAGCTTCATAGTGAAAATTAATCTTATTAAGTTTGAAAGTAAACGAGTGTGCTGTCTTCTCACGACTAAGCCGGTGAACTTGAAATCATGATTTTATTATGAATGCAGTACTTAAAAATTATGTTTAGTATAAATATTTCGAGAAAAATTATTTTGTCAACAAAAATTAAAAACAATGTGTAGACATTTATTTTAAATATTTATTTGTTTCCATTCATTTTAGGTTAAACAATCCAACTCGTATACAAACATATATCATCTCTATCAAAAACCACACATCATATATTACTTAGATTTACTAATAATAAAACATAAATAATTTGCTCAATTAATTATTAAACACTTGAAATTTTAAACGACAGAGATTAAAACATTTATTTTCAAAATACATTAATATAATTTAAAAATATCTTACGAATTTCAAATAAAACTTAATACAATTCTACATGGCGACATCGAATCAAAGCAAGCTAACTACTTAAATGTATATAAATTTTTCAATAATATATTAAGTGCTTTATAAAAGTGCACAATACAATATGTGGTAGGATGGATTTTAAAAATTACAGATACAGGATAGTTACAACAATATTCGTTGAATGAGAAGACTGGTTTGTAAATTAGCCAGGGGGCCTACCATGAACTCTTATTGCGATTCAAATGACAACTTGAGTTACATCACGATTTCGTACCATGACATATATATTTATACGTCACATTATAAAATCTGAATCGTTTTACTATCTGAATTGAATTGAATTGATTAGGTCGTCATTTGAATCGCAATCACAGTTCATGGTAGGCCCGCAGAGGGTTTACCATGAACTTTAATAACACCTCTATTGCGATGCAATTCCATTCAGGTAGTAAAACAATTGATATGGCACCACGACGTTTATATACATGTCATGGTACGAAATAGCGATTCAGACCAGTTTAGCTCGTCATTTGAGTAGCAATAAGAGTTTATGGTAAGCGTTTGTAAAAATAAATCGTAAATTTTACACTTTGCGTTAGAATTTTTACGTGCAGTTTTCTTTATAAAAATAGGAAGAATCATCTTAAGCGTGCACAGTAAAACTTCTATACAATGTTTTGGTAAATTATTTTAAAAACTAGTCAAATATTAAAATATTATACAATGTAAATAAGAAACCCTATCGAACAATTAATTATCAATTAAGAACTAAGAGGAACATATATGAGATTAAATATAGTTTCGTTTATAACCTAGGGGAGAACATGAAAAAATAAGATTCAATGTTATATGGAATTATAAAAAATAAATCCAATCAATCGATAAACGTAAGTACATGCCATTGCAAAAATAAATAAAAAAATATTATATCAATAAGTTCATCGTATCACGTGTCTGCGATCATTTGACTAAATTCAACTATATTCTTTGTCGTTATAGCGCTCCATTTTTCACCTATTTCTAATCTACACTAATTTAGAATAGGCTAGATACATCATACAGCATGTTCATTATATAGTATGGAAACCGAGCGAGTCATTCTAACCTAGGATTACGTCACCCCAGCCATTTAGTGAATTTCTCAATGTAAACAGAATCGTTTCAATCGCTAAGTGTCCGTAGGACTAACGAACGTATTCGTAATTTATGATTTGTCTTTTTTTTATTAAATATATCAATATCAAAGTAGCAGCGCATCAAGTTTGTGCATAGCACAAACATTCGGCACGCTTGTTCGGACAGTTTGCGGTATCCAGCCTATTCTAAATCTGTGGGAATCCATATAAGAACTTTATTAACTAACTCAACACTGTTTAAAACGCACAATTATTTTATTAAAACAATGATTAGTTAGCATAGAGCTTGACTAAATTTTATTTGGTATTTAAATCAATGGTAGACAGTTATATTCACTTCAATCATGCATAAGATTGACGAAATCGTCCTTCGTAATTTCGATTCTAACCAACGCGACTATTTTCGTCACAACATACATTAATTCCAGAAACTTCCAAACATTCGAGCTCTTTCCTCAAAACGACCTTGAGGTTTTAAATCAGGGTTTTTATTAGAACATCTGGTGCGGATAAATGAGCACGAGGTTTCGTTATAAAAGTTTTATAGAACGCGCGAAAAATCCGATCACTTAAATTCCGACCTTCGGTATAGCGATTCGTTGACGGCTCATTATTCTTTATAGATTTCGATAGCTACAATTTCAAACCAATTATAATACCTATCTCAATTGCAAAAAAATTGCATTTGACTTTTTGATATAACTTAAACGACATAAATATAGTTACCGCGATTAATTTTTAATTCGAGTACCAAAGCTGAAATAAAAATCTCTTGTATATTACAAATAAACAATATTAAATAAATCTCGTATTACAATAAAACGCTATGAATTATTAATTATACTATTATAAATATATAACTATCAATATGAAACACATAATCGGATCCAATTATTACGCGTAACACTGATCATTTAATAACGATTTTTTTAATATATTTGGTACTAAGGTATTTGGTACTAATCTTTCTTTATTTTATCTTACCCGCAGGTACAAAGACAAGTCTACGAGAATATTTTATTACATTTGACTTGTGTTTCTTACTTGACCCTCGACACGGATGTAACACCTATCGTAAATATGAACCGTGCGTTGTATTTTTTTAGTTTTATTATTATTTATTTTTCTCTGTTTTGTCGTTCATTGCGATAAAAAATCAATTATTTAACAAATATATATTATAAAATATATATATTAAAGGGCCACTAAGTAATACTTCGTATAAGTATATAGTTTTCGCTGTCATTGGTGGACAAATAGATATAATTTATAGCAGTAATCAATTCCACTAATAATAATCTACATATTATAATGTAAATATTATAATATACACACTTCATTCTATGTAAATGGGTAGGTCTCGTTATTCTTATTGATTCACTGATCTGTAAACAATCTGTGGGTTAAGCACACTTTAGGTGCGGTCAACTGTCTCCGTGCTTCGGAGGGCTCGTAAAACGTCGGTCCCAGCTGTTATCAATAGTCGAAAAGTCAAGTCACAAGCCTTTATATGGGCGACCTGAACCTACCGATAATAAGAGGAAGCTTTTCTAATGAAGGTTATACTGATACTGCTTTTATCACTATTGCAATTGCTTTGTTATCGCGCCTAATCCACTAAATTTTTTTTTTAAATACTATCACAAAAAAAAATGCTTTTGTAACTTACTCCTTACTAATATTATAAATGCGAATCTAACATGTCTTTCTGCCTGTCGCGCTTTCACGCCATACCTACTGAACCGATTTAAATGAAATTTTGTACACAGATAGTTTAGAGCCTGAGAAAGGACATAGGATCCTTTTTAATGCGACTAAATACCTACCCATATAAATAATTATATAAATTATATATATCTTTTTTTATTATATATTTAGGTTAGTAATTCTATGTTCAATCGTTTATATACAAAATCAATAGATACAGATCCCTACAAAGCGATTATCCTGTATTCCATTAAGAATTTTTATCATTAAAACATCTTTTGTTATCATAATAAAACAAAATATGTCAAAACAGTTAAATTAAAAATGTGTCTTATTTGATATATTTATTGTATTAACTTTAATTTAGTAAATAATACACGCATAGACTAGAATATATGCGTGTATTACATATTAATATTTTAATCGATTGCTTTAACTGAAACTATCCGAAAGTCAAGAATAATCTGAAATTGTCATATCCGAAACCGTTATGATGTTAAACTAAACTAAAATCACATAACATCCCCGACACACACTTTATACAGATTAGACCGAGAGATAGTGACACAAAATATTAGGTCATTTGTACCAGTATGGCGGTTCTTCAAGGGTCTAATTATTACACAATGGCAAAAAATATATGGTTATAGCGCTGGTACGGCAGCCCAACCGTGTGAGTGTTAATCGAACGTGTCGGATAAATTACCAGAGTCGGATAGTCGGTAAAAACAGAACTAGGCGGTAACGTAATGTAATTTATACCAGGCTAATTTTTGCATTCACAATAATCACTTTGCCATACTTTTCCGACGGTATCCAATAGCCGCCATAAGGGTTTTTTTTTAATTGACCTAATATTTCGTGTCACCATTTCGAGGTCTAGATTGGCTGTAAAGGTTTCTCAGTGGAATAGCGTATAGCAGTTGACATGTGAAAGTTTTCTCACAAAGGCGCGCAGTGAAGACCGGAAGGCTTAATAATTCTATAATATAACACCGTTACCTATTTCCGTGCGATATCTTACATCATGTGCAAGGGTAAAAGTTGGACCAGTTGTTGGCCAAAAGTTGGCCTTTAAAATAACTACTGAAATACGTTCTATGTGAAATATTATTTACGTTAGCAATGATTTTATAATTTTTTCGCATTTACGAATGAACTTTTATTAGTTTAATTTGGGCTGGTTGGTAAAATACATCCTGCGCAGAGGCGACGACAGTTTGGAAAACCTCATTGTGGTAGGTAATGATGGACTCTAGATGGACCAACCAAATAAAATAACTCAAAAATAACTGTCATCTTCTAAATTCATCAAGGTCGTGAAAGACGCGCTGGACACCGGTGGAGGCAGATCATCCGCTCCAGACGCATCCCTAATGCTGACCACGATCCTCAGATATGAGTGAACGAGCCAAGAGAGTTCGGTAAAATGGAAGACGGAGTGAAGAAAAAACGAGCCATATAATTCCACCAAATCCAATATATCCTAATTAGGAAATTAAAAATATTTTTGTCGAAACATTGATATTTTTCACATAGACCGTATTTTTTTCTTTTTATTCTTTATTTATCGTAAAGGGTTTTTTAACAAAGTGAATATGTCACCCTCGTAATAACATACATAGACCGTATTTTTATATCAGTTACAATTTCAGTCTCCTTTAAAGGTATTTATAGACCGCTTTATTTTATTTCTGACACGAAATTAATTTATTTTTATTTTTGCTTATAAATAAATTGGTTAAAAGGATATATAATATTAGGACGTTTATTTACATATTTTATAAATATTGTTTTTATTTGCAACTAAAGATTATTTAATTCAAGTTTACAAAAATAAAAAGGCATACGAACACAATTATTATCATTATTTTCTTTTTGAAACTAAAATTTTCTATTATGAAATTCGGTTAGATACCTGGAATATTAACCCTGAAAATAATTATGGCAATCATTCAATAATATTAAAAAATATTACCGAATGTTTTTGTATTACTTAGATATATAAATGTTACAAATTGTAATAGAGTAAATATGGCAACTTTAAGAAGACGAATTACAGATCCGGAAGTATTTATTCGAACATTATTTAATTTCGACCAGTCTAATTTAATAAAACTGGTCACAATTAATGAATTTTCATATTTAGATAATTCTATAGACGATATATTTACAATAGTGATGTAATGAAAAGTGATATTTGAAAAATGGCCGTTTTAAAAGTAATTGACAGACATCACAGATCATTAAAAAAAAAGTTAATTTTAATATACAAATTTGATCAGATTTATGATATGTCCACTACATTGTTTAGCCTTTGGTTATATTCTATTTGCTATTATAGTAAAACAATTTAAGAATAATAAAGAAAAGCTTTTGATTTTTCTTACAAAACATTGTTCAACATCTACGCATAAATCAATTTTCATTACCGTTTACGATATTGTCGGTGTAATACTGAAATCATATTATTTGACTACATAAAAATAGCGCTAAACACATTCACAGTCCAGACTGTAAGCATTATAGTTAAACAATTGTAGAAATCTACCCCACGTGGGGTCACAGGACTGTCAATAACTAATAATTTTTAGATCATTCAACTGATTAAATCTTTATTTTTATAAACTACTAATAATTATGGAAGACTAAAAATTAACGAAAATAGTTCATTATTTTTGTGAAATTGCTACCATACAAATAAAAAATATTATATCAATTATGTCCTCGCGTTCTTGGTAAATAAAGTGAATACATTTTTATAACGACAATTTCTTCATCTGTTAATTATTTATATAGTCTCAAATATTTGACAAACGTTTGACAATAAGACCGTGAGTGTCAATCGTGTGAAAAGAACGGAATATTTTTTTTTGATATTTAATTGAAGTCTGTTACGTCAATAACTTAAAAAGATAATATAAATGAAAACGTGTCGCGGGATGGAACGAAGTTCCTTCATTTCATGCCACCCAATGCCAATCCTTCCCACCCCACCCCATACCATACTTTGCCACAATATACCACCTCTTTTTCTGTCAACGCTTCACGCTAACTTTTTTTTTAACTTCGCTACAAAAGATGTACAAAATCTCGCATAGTTTTAATGGTGTGTAAGACTAGTGTATTTATAATTTTAAAACACAATACACTCCCTTTGTGGTTTGTAAAACATTCTGCAGGAACCATACTATTTTATCCATTATATATAAAAAAAATTACGCGACCGATAATAATGACTGTTAAATAAAAATAATTAATGTACAAGATCATTATATTTTTATTAGATTTCTTCTTGTCTGTATGGTTGTCCATCGTAAAATTTCAAACTAACTTCCCTTTGAACTAGAAACTTGAACTTAGACAGTTCAGAATTAAATTACGATAATAATTGAATTCTTCTTAGTTACGTCTGTTCTGTAATTGTATTGACCATTTTTTTTAATTTTATAAACATCTGTATTATACTTTGGCCTGATAATATTTTCCATACTTGGTGTATTTTTTCTTTAACTATAACAGTTTATGAACTTGCCATTTCATCAAACATAATATACCTTATCCAGACAAACAGAGTGGTATTATGCTGCTAGACATGACTTAGAGACCATATTGATATTTCAAATTGATTATAGGGTCACTTTCTCGATCGAGTTAGCCCATTCATTCAAATCAGGAAATCTCCTACAAATTTAAAGACATTTTTCGATCGAAATTGATTAAAATCGATTCCCTCGAATATTAGGGTTGTAAGTTGCCTGTATAAAAAATGCAAAAAAAAAAAGAAGAATCGGTATCAGCGAAAAATGTTAAGATTTTAAGTATATATACCCTGAATATATAGGCCTAAATATCTATTTACATATTATTAATATAATAGAATAAATATATTTTAAATTGTCGAGGAATACTTAAATTCCTTTGTTGTCTGTGTTTAATAAACAAACCAATTTAAGAAATATATATTTATAGATAAATATATAATAGGCAGATCATTTTCATACTTTTGACTGAAAATGGTCATTCTCTAATCAAATCATCTTGTAAAGTTCTAATCTTACAGACATAGACTTACTTTATACTATGAACGGGCCCTTCTATACAAAATTACACCTTCGTAAGTTCAACAATAAAGCAAATCACATTTCATTCGATATTCGTTATTATTTGCACTACATAATCGAATGCTTGTATTGTGTGACTAGTTAGTCAATGGAACGAAGTCTGTGACATTTTATCTGTATGAAAGAGCTTGTCCACAGTATATTGAAAATCTATGCAAATAGACTATATAAAATTATATACATATTACATACATATTATATAATACTGTGGTAATATTGAAATGCGTTTTATAGGAATGCAATTAGGATATAATACGATAAAATGGAATTGTTTAATGAAAATTTATTTTTCATTAAACGTTATTTTAATAAATATTATGAAAAAGTCGAAAGGCACAGATGAATGTATTCTAAAAATTCACATCATAAGTATCGTCATTATGAATTATCTTTATCTTATACGGGTCGGCAAACTTTTTAACCAAAAGAGCCAGCTGTAAGCCACATTTTGTTTGTTATAATTTTCACTTTCCATTAATAAATTTTAAGATTTGAACATGATTCATGTCTTAAGTTTATTTTCGTTTGCAATTTAAAAAATACGTGTCATTTAAACGTGCAAGTTGATCTGCGAAACCATCCGAGCGATTTCAATAAAAATTTTTGAATGATAGCACAGATTGATAGATTAAAAATAGCATAGTTTTAGACCAGGAAGCCATCGCACTATATATATATTTTAGTTTTACCATTCAAAATTTTTATTTTAAATACCACACACCTCCCTCGCATTATGTTAATGAATTTAACATGTGGCTCAAGTCTCGTTTTACCGACCCCTTACCCTATATTTAAAAGATTATTTTATCAAATGTGCCATAATTTTCAATATATATCGAAAGTTAATTTTAAACATTTCGCTACGAAAATACCGTATACGAAACCTGCCTCAGACATTTAATTTCCGACTAGATACTTTATATCAAACGTCGTATGCATGTGCATTTATGTATCAAGAACCAATTTTCTCGCATAATTGTACATGACAAGTCATCGGACACAGCGAGATTAGAACTACAAAATTTTTCTATAAGATATAATTTTAATCGAATTTCAGATTTAATTCTTGTTTCAACAACATGAGATTACTAGATGCCAGAGATTTTTCCAACGGATATTAAAATTTACTTATACATCAATAACGTACGTAAGGAACAAAACAAAACCGAAATATAGTTTCGATTTTATATAACTAACATTCAAGACAATTTCTGCAACAAAATATATTTTAAGCATACATCTATCTAATCACTTAATGTTAAACATCAAACTTAAATCCCCTACAACAAGTGAACGTAAATAAACATTCTTAACGGTACAAAATGACCCAACGCAATATTCGTACAACATTCCATACAATATGACCCATTTTTTACATTTTTTTTAGCCCCCTCGCCCCCTAGGTTTCACGTAATAGTTCATACATATGGTGTCAAATCACTTTTAGCAAACAGAAAGTTACAGCTGTCCGTCCGGCCTTTAATTCAAAAATTAAACGGTTTCATACACGAAACTTGATATTTTTATCCTACTGTGGTATGGAACCCTTTAAGTACTAGTCCGACACACACTTGGCCCTACTCTATTGACTACGTGACGTAAACCTAACATACCCACTGCCCGTATGACCAATCGTAGTACGTACGTACCCGCTCCCCTGTATTCGTACTCCCGCTCACAAAGTATGGATACGTTCCGATAATAAACAAAGATGGCGGTCGTTTATTATATTTTACGTATTAAATATTTCAATATTTCGACAGTGAAATGGCACATTATTCAATTACATTGTAAAAGAAATGTTGCGATTAGGATTTATAGGGCATTTGGTAGTTATTTTATTCCTTTAAAAATAAATAATGCCTTGAAACCTTAACGTCTTAGCAACTTTCTCAATTTTTAACTGTGCGTTAATTGGCTTCTTGAATACCTATACAAACTCCCAATACACGAGTTTTTAAATGATTTCGTTTAAGATGGACATCATTTTAAATAAAGCTTCATGTTTATTTACGTTCACTTTATATGACACAGATAATACAAAAGATTTTTGGCAGAAGGTCGAGAAAATGATTCTCAAGCCATTAAAGATAAAAACCCATCAATTCATTGAAGGTTTCCATAAGACCAGATATATAACTTTTTTTATAAGATTTCGTTATTTCTATATGATTTGTTCTCATTATAACTTAAATTGGAACATAAATCGAGAATTAACATAAAAAGGTACGATCAAATTAAGTTCTTTCATTAACACAACGTTTAAAACTAAATATCTTTGGTCCGACGCATAACGACCAGCGATATACTGCGTCGAATATAATATAAAATTAAAAAAATATATACTAATTCTATACGCTGTTTACATTATCATTTTATAATAGTTTATTATTGAAATCGACAAATTTTATAAATCCCAATCTAAATTGGAAGACTGAAGTTAGTTACAAGTGGTTGTGTTTTCAGATGCGCTCACTACTCCGTAAGCGATCAATGGGCTAAGCAGCTTTAGGCGCTGTCAGTCAGTTGGGTGGTCGCATAGTGGTAGCAGTCAACAGAATCTAGAGTCTCAGTTAAAGTACCACTAGTACCGTTTCTGAAGGCAGATAAAAAACGGGCGATAGAAATTATATTTATGTAAGTAAGTCAAGTTAAAGGCCCATATAGGTGACCTGAAAACCTGACCACGTTGGAAACGTTGACCACTGACCAGAAGATAAATGTACGTGTGTTGTACACAAATACATGTACGTGTGTTGTGTAAATGGTGATAATTAACATGAACAACGGACATAAACTATAAAGTATAGACAAACTAGGATAACATGGCGCGCCCCTCCAAATTACTATCTCAATGTGTGTATCAGATCCTTACGAAAGATTTTGTATGTAGTAGTAAGTAATCGTCTTCAGTAGCAGGCCGCCATTTTTGTTGGTCAACTAATCATTATTAGCCGACCTCGCAAGATAACGCACGTGTCATTTTCATAGAGTGTTGATATAGCGCTACACGTACGCATTTATAATAATTTTAATTAATGACGCCACTAGTCGACCAATAATTCCATGACTTATTTTTTTAGGACTTAACAGAACGCACACAAGCGTTGTAAGACATTCACAAATACATTGAAACGTTTTGAATTTTCGAAACGCGCGCCATTTCATCGTAGTTTGTCTATACTATATTTATCGCGGATACAATAGTAATGCTAACTTCAGAGTGGTCATGTTGGGTTGGCAGGTTTAGTACAACCCTTTTTTTAATAACAAAGCTCTTCAATTTTTTTTTCAAATTATAAAAAACTAAAAGTATATGTAAATTTTTAAATAGACACAAATGTGTCAGAACCGATTTTTATGACATTTTTAGCATCGAAAATGTTAATGTGATCTTTAAAAATTTGGTTCATATTTGGCTATGAGACTCATTTCATTGAATTTTACAATGAATAGACAGCGACTAAAGCTATTTGATTTAAAAGAAAACATAATCAAATGTAAACAACGTATAGTAAATCTAAAACGAAAGCACCATTAAAATAAATAAAAGTACATAGCAAAATAGTATTGAGATTGAGGGTGGAGATTAACCTGAGTCCACAAGAGAAATCTGCGCAAATCCAATGAGCGTTTTGTCATCTAGTTCCTCGTTCGGGCCAGTTGAATTCTGTAAAAGAATTAATTTAAAAACAAATTCCCACGAAATGTAGATGCGAGCTATATTACAGTTTTCCCAATTTCCAATGAACCAAAATGGCTGCTTCTGCGCAGGTACATTCATGGACAAAAATGTTAGACAAAAATATTGGTTTCGTCTTATTTATATAGATTTTTATTAAGTGGAAAAACGGAATTATGTATGTAATTACTTAAATAGAATAAAGCATATAAATAGAATAAAAAATATTTAAAAAATTTAATCACTGTCATTTATCGGCATGACACCTTATCTTGAAATAAAATTAAATGCTCACACACTTGACAAAAATAATTTATATTTTTATTTAATTTTTAATAATTTATTTTTAAAGAACTAAAACAACCGTGGGCGAGTGTACCAAAAGGGTCTAGCGTCGCCGCGTTGCTATATTTAAACTCTCTGCCTGTCGTGACAGACGGACAACGGAGGCTTAGTAATAGGGATCCATCGACACCCATTAAGTACACAAACTTAGAATGCTTATTACTTTAAAACACTCACCAGTGGGAATGTGACAGTTTTCATAGGCATCGGCTGAAGTAGAAGCTTGTACAGGTTGGTTGATATCGGTTCGGCATCGACCGAGTCAACAAGACCGGCACCGACCAGCTCGGCCGCTATACCATCAGAAGTGTCCTTTCCCATTATGAACTCGAAGCGTATATCATTCAGCTCCTTCCTTGCGTTTCTAGAATCAAAAATATAAAGTAAGATATAAGAAAAAAATATTATTTAATCTTGCTGGTTGCATTGAGTGGCAAGAAGTGGAAAAGGGTGCCATGGGCTGGCAAGGAGTGGGAAGGCAAGAGTGAAAAATGATGGTAGGAAATTAAAAGAAAGAACTTCGTTACAAGCGCGCGTCCCACGACACGTTTTGATTTTTTTTTTAAGTTAAACTTCTTTAGAATCGTTGTGATTTCAAACCGGATGCAACGGAAAAAACGACAGGTAAGAGACACAAATACAAAAATGTGTAGGATGAAGCCGACAAAGAATGAGACAAAAATATACATACTATTTTATATTATATATATTCATCTCATTCTTTTGTCGATTTAATGAAGTTTCATTTCTATAGTGTGTGTGAATCGCACACACACTTTTTTTTCTATACAATAATGATGGCAAAGTAGCATTAGGCCCATCCGATACGAAGCTGTTTCGTTGAATACCAGTAGCATCACAAGTGTTTTGCGAACCACGGAAAATTGTGGATAAAGAATGGAGACAGAAAAAAAGTTTGGACTCGACGGACCAACTCCTCGAACAAAACTCAACAATACGAATATTACTACATCAGGTCGATATTCTGTTAGAGGCTAGTAACATAAACACCAAAAATGTAATGGACTAATCTAAATCTCCGAAGTAATCAATCATATATCATCACATCATCTTCTTCATCCTAGCATTATTCCCGGTATTTTTATGTACCCAGGGTCTGCTTATTACTCTTATCCGGATTTGACAGGTTACTAGTTTTTACACAGAGCGGTTGTCATCTGACCTCCGCAACCCTAAGGGCGAACCAGTAACACATTGGATAAGAGCAATTTACTTATTAAGAGTTAACGATTATTATCAGATGTTATTGATAATAACCGGGACCGACAGCTTAACGTGCTCTCCGAGGCACGGTGGGGAGACCCACTAATATCATCACATCATCATCATCATAAAGTCCATCAATTGATTAAAATTGATGATGCAACTCATAGACTGAAGACTTTTAATATAAACCTCCGAATTAATTGACCAGGTATGTTATAATAGGTTATAACACAAACACCAGTCATTATGTAATCTATGGCCTTATATTTGCATTACTGTGATTAAATTTTAAGGACCTTTTATATCTCGGTGGTTGTAAACGCGTGTGTGGCACCTTCAAATGATTGGTGTTGCATGCGCTCATAGGCCACGATAACCGCTTATCATCATAGACGCTCGCTAGCCGAGTGCACCCGCTGATCGGTAAACGATCGGTAGGTTAAGCAACTTTAGGCGCGGTCAGTCACTAGATGGGTGATCGCATAGTGGTATTTCAAGCGACCGTCTCCGTGCTCAGGAGGGCACGTAAAAAGTCGGCTGTTGACAAACAACAGTCAATAAGTCAAGTCAGAGGCCTACGCGCGACCCGAACAACTCTGACACTAGGTTGACCACTAACCAATCGATAAGAAGATAAGACGAAGATCAGGTGGACCGAATGCTTTCTTACCAACTAAGTCGCATAAAATGATCGATAAAAGGAAAATTGGCGATAGAAAAATTGCCGTTACTTTATTTCGTTAGTCAGAGTTCGAACCCGGACGGGACGCGACACTTGTTCTTACATGAAATTATGAGATTTCGGTATTGGATTTCATTTTTAACATCTTTTGTTTCCCGTATTTCTCTACATCCGTTACTTGCGTTAAATGGTTGTAGAGCCATTCTACTCCGTGCACAAATAGGCCAGCTCGACCAGGAAAGTACTAATCTCTCACAGAAAATCGGCTTCAAGTAACAGTATCAGTAGGTACTTTTGCGATCTGTTGAGATCTGCCGGAGATCCAATTTCCCACCCTATCCCTATTCCCTTCTCATCCCTTCCCTCTTGTTCCTTAGGTTGGCAACGCGCATGTGATACTTCAAGTATCGCAAGCGTTCATAGGTTGTGGCGACTGCTATTATCAGCCAAATCATACAAATTTTTGCCAACCATCATGAAATAAAAAAAACTTAAAATATTGTTACGTCAAAACTTTACGATTCTATATAATTTTAGCATTTCGTTTTACTTACCGTAGTCTCAGAACTAGATTGACAACAGTAACTTCACCTAAAGGTACACCCTGAACTACAGGCTGGACCGCTGGCTGAGGCATAGTCTGGTATTGCTGAGGCATTTGCTGTGGCACTGGCTGAACTGTCTGAGGCATTGGCTGGTATTGTTGTGGCATTGGTTGCACAGTCTGAGGCATTGGCTGGTATTGCTGAGGCATTGGCTGGACAGTCTGAGGCATTGGCTGGTATTGCTGAGGCATTGGCTGGTATTGCTGGGCTGGCATAGGCATAGGCTGGTATGGCTGGGATGCCGGAGGCATGGTCTGTACTGGTTGAGGTATAGGCTGGACTTGCTGGACTGGCGGACCCTGCTGAGTTGTGGGAACAGCTTGTCGGTGAGCTTCTTTTATTGTGACAACATCCTGAAAAAGTTCAGAATAAATTTAAAACCACGAAACAATGTTATAGTCTTCAGTATTAAATAATATTGATAGTATGTCAAATAAAATCCATGTAAGCTTTGTAGAATTATAAAAAAGTACATTTTATTTAAGTTTTGCTATTTCAACTTTTGTTTTAGATTTAATGTTTAAAGTTATATGGGTGACAAAGAAGATGATGAACGTTGATTGGTTTTGAGTGATCGATTGTCTTCCGCTAAGAACGGCTGTGTCGCATATGCTCTTGCGCTAGCTTGTGCTCGCGTGAAACGCTGACGCAGCGGCCGACTTTGCCGCGTACAGACAGTGACGGTTACCGCGATGACCCAGTTATCAAAAGTGATTCATTAAACATGTGTTTAATACTTATTAACAATTGTTAAGGCGCAGCTACTTTTATTGCATAATAATATAGCTGAATCTAAATCTATTAAACTTAAAACAGATACTGAACATCTGTTATTTAAATATCTTTCAGAAGAAAAGGCAATTCGGGAACATCTTGAACTCCTCGTTGGTGACCTTAAAGGTCAAATAGAAAGCCTGCGTAAGCAACTACAAGAAGTCCAAGAACAAAAAATCGCCTCAGCTGAGGTTTGTCCTGAAGCCCAAGCATCTTCTGCCAACGTTCAGTATGAGACTGACGAGGAAGAGCTTGCGAGAGAAACTGAGTAGGTGCGTCAAAAAAGCAGGAAAAAAGGAAGCTCAACTCATCACTGTCCCCTCAGGAAAAAATAGAATCCCACAAAAAGATCCCCAAGAAAAGCAGAAAGTGAAGAAAACACCTCTGCCTCCAACCATAATTGTAGAAAATGTCACGAATTATCAACAGTTCTATGACCTTCTTTCTGCAAGCCTTGCCAAGGATTCATTTATCTTAAAGATGATGAATGGTGAAAGCGTTAAGATAAACGCATACAATGATGACTCATATAGAGCTACGACCAAGCTTTTGTCACGAAATGGATGTCTCTGGCATTCATATGAGAACAAACAAGACAGACCAATTAGGGTAGTGGCAAAAAATTTGCATTCTTTATACTTGCCAGAGAGAATAGTTCAAGACTTGGCATCCCACGGATATAAAATACAAGGGGCTGTAAATAAGTTAAGTTGGAAAACTAAAGAGCATCTCAACATATTTATGCCCTCTCAACATATTTATGCTCTCATTCGATAAAGATGAGGACATTAACAAAATATACAATATAAAGTCCATTTTAGGTTGCAAAGTGGACATACAACCATTAAAGACGTCAAAACTGATACCGCAATGTAAAAGATGTCAAGCTTACGGCCACACACAGAAATATTGTTCCAAAGAACCCAGGTGTGTCAAGTGTACTGGTAAACACTTAACCAGGGACTGCCAAAAACCAGCAGAAGCAAAGCCAAAATGTGTCCACTGTGGTGAACCTCACCCCGCTAGCTATAGAGGCTGTGTTGTTGCAAAAGAACTGCAAAATCTAAAGAATAAAAATCTGAAGAAGAATGTTCCATCTGCCCCTTCTTCAAAATCAACTATAAACAAAAAACCAAGTGCTAACAGCACCGTTAATAAGAACGTTACCTATGCACAAAAAACAAAAGAAGGTAAATCGGCTCCACAGCCGCAACCCAAGCTGGTAATCTCAAATACTGAAGAGATGTTCACTAAAATTCTTGGCTTACTCACCTCATTTGATGAAAGATTGAAGAAACTAGAAAGTAGCACTAACATCGCTACTCACAAACGGAAACCATGACTAATACACTAAAGATTATGGCATGGAATGCAAATGGGCTCTTAAAACATCAAAAAGAGCTACAGGCAGTCCTAATAACGAAGAACATTGATGTGTGTCTCATATCAGAGTCACACTTCACAAAAGAGTCTTACTTACAAATCAAAGGCTATAAAGCTTATCATGCTCTACATCCTGATAACACTGCTAGAGGAGGTAGTGCCGTGATCATAAAGGAGAATATCTGTCATCACGAAGAATATAAACATGAAGAACATGATTTACAAGCTGTTGCTGTATGGGTAAGAACCAAATTTCAACCTATTACTGTTTCAGCTATATACTGTCCACCAAGGTATTCAATAAAGGCAGATTATTATAAAAGTTTTTTAAAAGACCTTGGTAATAGATTTATACTTGGCGGCGAGCTAAAGGAAAGGAACTTCTTAGTGCCATTAGAGAAATGAAATGTAATGTTATATCAACAGGAAAGCCTACCTATTGGCCTACTGATCTTCAAAAGATACCCGATTTAATTGATTTTTTATATATAAAAATATAGCACCCAATCTACTGTACATTGAGGAAGGTTTTGAAATGAACTCTGACCATTCTCCAATAATATTAACAGTAGGTGAGACTATTTTACATAAAGAAAGCAATCCTACCCTTGTTAATAAATTCACTGACTGGGAAAGCTTCAGACTAGACTTAGACTGTATAATTGACCTAAAAGTCCCTCTAAAGAATCCACAACAACTGGAATTAGAAGCACAAAAATTCGTCACAATTGTCCAACAATGCGCATGGAAAAATACGCCAGACTTAAAAAGGCGACCTCGAGGTAATAGTTACCCGAAACACATTACAGAACTTATTGCTGAAAAGAGAACGCAGAGACAAAAATGGCAGAGGACAAGATACCCACCAGATAAGACTAGACTAAATAACCTCACAAAAAGGCTGAAGAGGGAAATTCAGAGCTTTCATGACAAAACTACGAATACCTACCTTCGTCAATTAACAAACGTTCATACTACGGATTACTCTCTCTGGAAAGCAACAAAAGTTTTAAAAACCCACTATGCAGACCGCTCCAATCAAAAAAAGTGACGGACACTGGGCTAGAAATAACAAACAGAAAGCTGATAGATTTGCAGAACATCTAGAGTTAATTTTCCAACCTAATGAAGATATTGAGAAGTTCGTTATGGTGGTAGAGACTCCACCCGATGATCTAGATATAAGACTTGTCACACCAAAGGAAGTTCTAAAAGAGATCAAGCATCTTAACCAAAAGAAATCTCCAGGATATGATTTGATTACTGGTAAAATAATTCAAATCTTCCACATAAAGCCGTAGTGAAACTTACCACTCTCATAAATGCGGCATTTAGACTCAAATACGTGCCTGATATTTGGAAAATAGCTGAAGTCATTATGATACCTAAACCTGGAAAGCCCCCACACGAGACCACGTCATACAGACCAATTTCTCTATTACCAATTGTATCAAAAATGTTTGAAAAACTATTTCTGAGCTGGTTAAAACCTATCATTCAAGAAAGAAATCTTATTCCAGACCATCAATTTGGTTTTAGAGAAAAACACTCAACAATTGACCAAGTACATAGAATCACTAATATAATAGAAAAATCATTAGAAGAAAAGAAAGTTTGTTCAACGGTTTTCTTAGACGTAGCGCAGGCATTCGACGAGGTTTGGCATATAGGGCTTATGCATAAGATTAGAAATATGCTCCCAAAGCAGTTTGCAGATATCTTAGAATCTTACCTAACACAGAGAATGTTCCGGGTAAGGCAAGATGATGCCTATTCAGAGCTCAAGCATATTAAAGCTGGAGTACCACAAGGAAGTGTACTGGGTCCAGTCCTGTATTTACTCTATACTTGCGATATCCCAGAACTAGAGAAAAACACCATTGCCACATTTGCAGATGACACAGCTATAATAGCTACGGGGTCCACTCAAGAAGAAGCGGTGGAAAAAGTCCAAGGAGCTGTTAATGCCATTTATGACTGGACAAAAAAGTGGCGAATTAAATTGAATGAGGATAAATCAGTTCACATAGATTTTACAAACAAAAGAGGCAACTATCATCCGGTGTACATAAACAATATCGTGATACCGTACGAAAATACAGCCAAATATCTTGGCATGACACTAGACGCAAAGCTTCGCTGGAAGGCTCATGTCAAAAAAAAACGGGATGAATTAGAGCTTCGCTACAAGAAGATGTACTGGCTACTCGGAAAGTATTCTGCGTTATCAGTGCACAACAAAATACTTTTGTATAAACAAGTCTTTATGCCCGTATGGACTTATGGAATTCAGCTTTGGGGCTGCACCAAACAAAGTAATACAAAAATTCTTCAAAGATTCCAGAACAAAGTGCTTCGGGGCATTGTAAATGTTCCCTGGTACATAAGAAATGACGACCTTCATAGGGACCTCAATATAGACCCGGTCGCAAATATAGTGAAAAAATATGCAGAAGCTCATCAACAAAGACTTCATCATCATGTGAACGTCGAGGCTATCCAGCTCCTCGACAACACGGACATAGTGAGAAGACTTAAAAGAACAAAACCTTTTGAGTTAGTGTATTGAATTAGTGTAAATGATAGTTGAGTGAGTGCTACATATATATAAAGACGCAAAAACAAAGTGCCTTCCCCTTAATAGAGACAGTAAGAAAAGTGTTGATGGACACATTCTTAGATTTACTCTACTTAGCAATTTATGTTAGATTTAAATTACTTATTAGTCTTTCTAGGCTAGATCGTAGTATAAATGAAGTGTCTTTAAATAGCTAAAGGACACGTCATTAAAAGCAATAAAAAAAAAAAAAGATTGGTTTTGTCATTCAGAAGCAAATTCTATACTGAAGATTGATATGAATATGCGTATGCTAGAATGATTTCTTAATTACATATTAATGTAAAGCCATTGATTTATATAGAAAAGATACAGCCAAGTAAACTTATTCCCTTCATTGTTAACTTAGATTGCCTTACTATCCGGAAAAAGGTGTTATCTTTAACCCGGAAAAAGGTAGGTTTACATTGGATTTATAAAAAAAAATAGATTAACGCCAATGAAACCACGGGCACAGATAAATAATAAACAAATAAAATAAAAAAGCTACACCCTCAACATCCCCATTAGTATAGTGAATTAGTGATATCCTGTGTCGGGATTCCAAAACATACACAAAGACAAGGACAAACACACCTATACCAAAACACATGCCTGAGTAATTAATACAAGCATCTGCTGTGAGATGGAATCAAACCCGCGACCTGTGGTGCTTAAGGCAAGTTCGCTACAACGGCGCCCCAACGTCGTTATAATATTTAGTTAAAGTCAAGTTCACGGGACAAACCTCTTCATTGTCACTACCGCTGGAGTCAGCTCGTAGAAGCTCATTCATAGGTCTCTTGTCCACAGCCTCCTCTGTTTCTGGGCTCAACTCCTCAGCTTCCGCCTCCTCCTCCTCCTCACTCCATACCCACTCCCCTGTCACTGTACGATGGAGACGACCTGATGTACCCGGTTGACGTTTACTAGCCTGCAATATATTTGGAAGTTTTAAATATAGACATATAAGATATATGAAGTTAGTAAATAAATTTGAATTTTCTTTTGTGTAATAAATTTAATAAATATTATAAAAGAATTTAAATGTTATTAACCTATATTATTAATTTATTATAATATAATAAACTATACCTATCTTGGCCATAAATATTGTTTAACATTTATAATGGCAGAGTGAAATACATAACATATACATAACATACATGTGTACATCAATTATGTATACATAAAGAAATATTAAAAAATATAAGACTTTTTCAAAATGGTCACAAATTACAAACAGGCTGGAATAATGAATAGTTATGAAAAATATAAATAATATACACTTTTGAAAGAATCTATTTTGCTTTTGCTTTTTATTTTTTATTTTTATTTTAGTTTGTTCCATTCAACATTATTGTATACATTGTCATGTAAAATAGGACTTCTCCATGGTCGAGAGTGCTTTATTTTATAATTTAGCTATTGTTTTATTTTAAATGACATAGCTATATTAAAAAAAATTTGTTTAATAACTTAACAATATACACAATTCTATATACAAAATAGAAATTATGCATAAACTAAGTGAAAGTTTTCGCCATCATTTAGAAGAATGTTATATTATGTATAGTTATGCACATAAATTATAAATATATTGTCCAGATATAACTAAATAACTTTATTTAGTAAATATAAGAAAAAAATAAGGTTTACTTTGTGAACTCGTGTTTCCATACTGGGACCGATGGCTACCAGTGTCTGGGTGAGATACTTCTTATCTTTAGCCTTCTTGAAGAACGGATGTTTGAGAAGCTCCGTGGCTGTAGGTCTCTTTGATGGATCTTTCTGGAGACAATCGATGATCATCTTCCTGAAGGTCTTCCCGTACACTTTGTACTGTTCCTTCTCATCTGCACCTACAAAAGAAAAATAATTAAAATTTTAGTGGAGTTGAACATTGCATTAATTCTCACAGACATGGAGTTAAACATTCAAAGACAAAGACGTCAGCCAAAAATACTGGTCAGAAGACATCTGAACTGTATTATATAGAATTATCCTCAAAATATTTTTTCTTTTCTGTATACTTTGTTGTATCCATTCATAGCGGTAAAGAATAATATTGGGTACGATTATGTGTATGTGAGAGCTCCGAAAACACACCCAAACACAAGCATACCACCTAGTTCAGAACACATCCTTGTGTGGCCAATATGGTATTATTTAAGTTTCGCCACCGCTGCACGCAACCGTCCTCAAGAATATAAAAGAAAGTTTGGTGCTGGGATGGCAGGAATCTACAATGAGTGTAAAAGATTTTACAATTTCAAATACCTAAATGTAAATTTTACCTGTATCTAAATTTGGTGGATCATTCTGCAAGGTCAGCATTAGGACCTTCATTGGTGGGTATTTGTGATATGGTGCAGTGCCTGTGGCCATTTCAATCGCTGTTATACCAAACGACCAAATATCTGCTTTGAAATCGTAGCCATGATCCTAAAAAGCAATATAACCTTATTTTCTAGTAGTCATAACATCAAAACATGTCATTATAAATATATGACAATGTTTGTATTTTCTTAAATTTTGCTCTTCTAAGTATAATAAACAATGTTGTAATACTTGCTTATTAAAATCGTATTTTTTTATATAAAATTCTTAATCATATTGTTGTTTACTATGAAAACTTAACTAGCTTCTATAATTATTGCTAAAACCATACATTATTTTCTTTTAATCATGATATTTTTCTCTACATTTATATCTGAATTCCTATCCGGTTAGAATGATAAAAACAACAGTTTATTGGTATTATTATGTTCTATGATTTTACATAGTATATTATTTTTAAGACAACTAGTCTGGTGTAGTGATATGAGACGATACAACATATTCTAAATTACAATAATTGTATCGATCATACAACAACCTAGATGTTTGTGTGTGTGTGTGTGTGTGTGTGTGTGTGTGTGTGTGTGTGTGTGTGTGCGTTTGGGTGAGATAATATGTTGCTTTACCTGTTCCATAACTTCCGGCGCCATCCAGCACGGAGTACCAACAAAGGTGTGCCTAACTTTCTGCCTAGACATATCTCTGCCTGTTGCAAGCCAAGCGGAAACACCAAAGTCGGCTATCTGCACAGCACCATCTTCTCCTAACAATATGTTACCAGCTTTGATATCCCTGTAAAAATATTATTGAATATAATATGTATACTATAGTCCATATTATTATTATGGGATTTTGTAGGATTTAGGATTCAAAGGCTTTGTGGGCAACTAATACAACTCTGGAGACTGGGTTGCCAACTAACCACATGACAACTAGAACATAAAAACGATCTTGGAGAAGATCATTTTTATACATATTTGAGATAGACAAATTTGAATATAGTTCCTTTTTATTTTCAAAATACAATCATACAAAAGTAAAGTAAACATAGCTTGACGAAGGCGAATCATAAGTAACACCTCATGACATTCATCCAAGCTAGGTCTCATGTTCACTCGCCTGAGTTGTACAATATGTACATAATATAATTATAAACTTTTTCAGTTATGTGTTAAGCTCTGAAAAATGGTTTAGGAAATAAACATTTTAAAACTTGATTTTCTTTCCATAATTTTGAAAAGGAAAATCAATATTACTATTGTTTTTTTTTTGGATTGTTATATATTAATATCCGATTCCAAATTCTATATTACATAATATTACAACTGTAGGACCGTAAGTAGGTACTATCATTCTTCTGTTTAGTATTATATGCAAATCTCATCATTTTCTAATTATTACTATAATTCAAATATATTATGACATTAACACATTGCATTATCTATCATTGGATTAAATTACACTATTTACCAAGTGTCAACAATCATTATCGAATGGAATTGTGACTGGAACAGATAACTTAAGGTGCTCTTAACACATGATCGGAAGACCAATTATTACATTAATATTTATTACTAATACTTATGTAATTATACTCTGGTGAAGAAAGGTCTGAACAAGTTCTTCTTTCATGTTTCGGTTTTAATTTACTCGTTTGTGTGTCGGCTACACCTAGTGGGATTATTTATGTTAAAATTATCATATAAGAAGAATTACAAAATAAACAAATCGTCGAGATAAAATAAGACTTTAATTTCAAGAAAAAATAATTTAAACTGAATTATCGTCTGGAACAAGAGGGTGCGTTACGCAATCAGAAAAGTATTATTTTCAATTTGAACATCACAAAGGGGAAAATAGCTGTCATATTCTAGCCATTTTTCTCTTCTGTTTTCATTCGTTCTCTATGATTTTTGCCAATATTTAGCGCTGAGATCGTCTTGTTTTAGTTTTCCGGGTGTAAATTTATAAAATATTAAACAGATAGTTTATGATTCCAAGTGTCCAAAGCATACAGCAATGTTGCAAATTTGTCCATAGAGGGTCTCACGACTACCATCTTCTTACAGTTTTCAATTGTATGTTCCATGTTTTATCAGAACTTGCACTTATTCGGGACAAAAGCTTGTGTAATTTCATTCTTGCCATTTGCTTAAATAAAATTTAGTGTTGGTCAGTTTTTGAGGCTACTACATAAAACATGGGCGTACGACGGTAGGGCCAGCGAGAGGCAGCTACCTCCACCTGTACCTTGCTAAATACTAATTTTGCCAACCGGAACAAAATTAGGATGTTGCTGACGTCCTAATTTTGAACGTCAGTGCTCTAAATTGAACTGTCTAAATTATTTAAGTTCTTTCAATCATTGCCATAGTTTTTAACGTCGATTGAGACAACTAGTTGTATGACCAATTTAGTATAAGACCGATAATGAGGACACACGATATAAAAAAAATCCGAAATACGCGTACTTAATATGCATTAGAAAGCAAGGCGTATTCGGCCTAATCGTAAATAATAACTTGTGGGTAGAGACTGTAGTAGTTAAAAACACATCATAAAAAAAATATACTTTGCATACAATTCGTTATCACTGTTGATACAAAAGATTGAATAAAAACAAAAACAATGGCATTAACAATCAGGCCATGTGACAATTGTATGTTGTATCTATAATTGTGGAGGCATTACGCAGAGTGAGAATTTGTAACTTATTAATATTGCATAAGCCGTTTACGATTGATTGAATTACGTTCTGTTGAGAAAATAAATTTGAAATTGTAATTGGACATATAGTAGACAGTCATGCGGAATTGACAATTCTTCATTTTTATTGGAGAACTTAAACCTATATTTATTATCTTATATTTATAAATAATGATTTTAATGTATAGGTACTTCAAAATAAATGTTTTCTCTTCACGCCACAAGCTGATCACGTTACAATGCTTTCGATTTATTAAAGGCAAATTCAATACAGTAATAATTCAGTAAAAGCGACTGCGGCAGAAGTGCATAAAAACATGTTCGAGTGAAGTATTGATGGCTATTTTTTAAATAGTTGCGCACAGCTGTATTCAATGCACATTTAACTAAAGAATGTAAAGTGCCCCATCACAGAATGTCGTCGTTAAAAATCATTATACGAAATGTTATCATCGTTGTCGTTTAAGTTACTCTGTACTTTTTCTTTTGCATCTACCTTTATTGTGACCTTTTTGGGTTGATAGCACACATGCTGCCGGCGTTGTAAGTGCTCATAAGGTACGGTGACCGCTTATCATCAGGCCATATGATTAAAATATTTTAATACATTTTCTAGCTTCTTGCTAAAAGTATGATAGAATTTAAATTGCGGCCAAAGGCAGACAGGAAACTAATAAGCTCTTTGTTTTTAAGGTCAGTTCAAAACTATTTATATAAATTTAAAGACCTCAGTGTTCAAGTTTCTTAAAAATACTAACGCACAGCGCAATAGCTCCAAAAAAATCACGATTGCCACGTGGATCAAAGAATGCAAAATTTTGTTTAGATCAAAATTATTATCAAATATTATTTTTTTTAAATTGTAAGACGCATGTGCAAAGCTTCTGACTGCATATTGAAGAATCTTTTCACTGTATCCTAACATATTAGTTAAAAATCTTTACAACTTTATCTCAGCAACCAATTTATTGGTTACTTCAAAATGGGAAACATATGCGCAAAGCAAAGTAATAATAATAAAATAATACATGTATGTAACATATTTGTACGAAATTCAAAACAATGAAATTGCTAAATTTTTAACATTCACAATGCATTTTTTAAAAATCATAACATGTGTTGATCAAAAGCAATAGCGAGATTTCTGCACAGCAATATCACATCGGCATCCGAATATTTATTTAATAAAAACGAAAACCTTTATTTCAAAAGTACTTTTTACTTTTGACTTTATATTATCACTGCAACCAAATAATCTTTATTAATCAAAAAATTATTTAAATAGATTAATACGAATATAGTGAGTTCTATAGATTGTAATGTTATACAGATATATATAGTATCCTATACTAAACTAACTGTTCGCAATTGCCCATAGAACTATATAAATGAGGAATATTTATTGATTAATGTAAAAAAAAAAAACAGATTACTTTTTAAAATTTAAATCAAAGAAATATGTTGATATAAACCTATTTATATTCATCCCAATGCCGCGTTGCATCACGTCAATAAATAACATCGTATTTAAAATGCAGAACAATAGGTTTTTTTATACCATTCAGTTCATTAACCCATCCTAATTTATTAATTTCGTCATTGTATAAATTATGTTGCATAATCAACGAAATTGTAGACACTTGAGAATCAATCTAAGAATAATTATTCGTAATAGCACTGATTTTGTCTAGTGAAATTACAATTTAACTAAACAGAATTCATGTTTTTTTTTTAAATCAGATTTTTACAATAAGTAAGAAGCTTAAAATATTATCACTAGTGAAATTATATTTTTACGGATACTTCACTTTCGTTACGGCAATGTAGTGTACTAGTAGTTCATCTTGAACTGAGACGTTCCTAGAGAACCATCAGTTTTAAAAGTCTCGGTCCTCCGAGGGCTTATGTTCAATCTTAAAATTCTTTTAACCTAACCTGTCTACCTCGACAAGAGGTAGGTATCAAGTTTTTTAAGTATTGCATCAAACATTTCACAGTTATCAACCTAACTGACTAACAACACCAGACTGTCGTTGTTACCTTCAGACAGAATTCCAAATTGAAGTAGCTGTAACCATACTGTACACCGTATACTGTATACTATGTATACTGTACCTTTTTTAGTTTATAGCCTTAAACTATACACACAATATTTTTTTTTTAAATAAGAATAAATCTTTTTCTTAATTGGGATTTCTAGTATACTATAAGTCGTTAGAATTAGATATGCACAAGTATGTAATACCTGTGAATCTGTCCATTGCTATGGAAGTACTCCAATCCTTTCAAAACCTCCTTCAGAACTGTAGCTATGGTCGCCTCATCAAACACACCATGCTTACAGTTGGAAACTCGCATTTTATGCTTTATAACATCAAGGAGACTGCCACCTGAAAATTTACATTTATGTTCATTAAACAAAATATATCTATAAAAAATATATATATAAAAAAATTCTTGTCATTTGCCATACGTTGAGATCTTTGTATTTGAACATGTGGTACATATGATGCCAGACCAAAACAATATATTTTAAACCAACTTAAAAACGAGGATGTTTACAATTTTTTTATGTATGGACATGTGTATGTGACAACTTAGTCTGTGTACCAATGTTGTTGTTTTGTTTTTGTTGTTATTATATAGTGATATTAACATTGAGTACCTTAACTGAACTAAACTAAAAGGTAAACCTTACAGTTTAGGCTTTTGAGGATTATTAGTTGATTGTTAACTCTTCTAGTATACATATTTAATAAAAGAAAAATATAATAATTTAGAAAAAAAAAATTACCTTCCAAAAGTTTCAAGACCAGCCAGAGCTCATCATTAACCACAAAGCTTGTGTAGTATGTGACTACATTCAGATGATTGCAACTTGACATAGCCTGTAAATTGGAATATATTAATAAGTCTACATTGCTCATAATAACTTGATACCTAAATATGCAATTTCGTTTTGATCCTTCTGTTATTTTATTCGAATACTTCACTAATTTTAATATTAATGGACAGCCATATTCCACCTGTATGTTATCACTTAGGTGGTGTCTTGATTGCTTAAGAGTTATACCGAAACAAACATTTTGATGAATACACACCTGTATCTCCTTAAGGAGCTCATCCATGGAAGTGTTCCATTTTTCTAAATTTATCCTTTTAATAGCGCATTTTTCATTTCTCGGCTTACAAAATGCTGAATAAACAACAGCCGTTGCACCAACGCCTAAATAATTTTTTTTAATTTAAATTGTGTAACATAAAAAAACTTTATTTATATTAAATACTTAACAAATAACATATGCTTGTTTAATTACAAGATCATAAAATTTATGCTTTGATATAAAACACAGTTTGCATATAAATGTATATAAAACTAAGTATTCATCAATAGAATTAGCAGTTTAGAATAATTATTATAACATCATCATGTTCAAAATTATGTCGGCTCTCAAAAATAAAAATAGAATAATCCAATACAACAAAAGTAATATTATAAATTTAAATGTTATTATTATTGTTTTATTTTAAAAAAAATATTTGTTAATCTTTGACTTTGTGTATTTATTTGATAAAAATTTTGACTGCAAAATAACTAATTTGATTTTGAAATGATAGCGAAATATAAACCATGGTAAATGTACATAAACTGAAAGATAATAATTAACTTATTATCCTTTTAGAGTCACACAACCAAACATAAACGAGGAAAATACATCAAGCACATAATACATTATTTTGGAGACTAGCAATTTAAGTACTGTTAATTAATATTACACACCAATTATACAGTACAGAAAACTTTCTGAATTTTTGATTTCTTCTTATTCACCAGACCCCAGTATGTATGGTTTTTATCTATTTTAGAGCAAAAATGAGACTTATATTACTTTTCCCTAATACAGATATATTGTTTACGTTTAGTTTACAAACATAATTTACCTTGTCGAGCATTTTCAACATGACTTCTGGCAGTAAGTAGTAAAACATAATTAACGTATTTTGTTTGTTTAAAATATTAAACAGGTTTCAAACATCTGAATCGCGGAATTGAGTTATAATACTAATGCTGTAATGAACGAAACACGTTTTGCTGTTCGCTTGTAAAACACATAACGAAATGTTTACATTAGAACGTCGTGAAAATGGGTGGATTCTGTCAATAAGTCTGTGTTTGACACGCACGAGCTTTTATTTACATTAAGCCAGACAATTTTTAAAGGGACTATAAAATCGTATAAAAAATATACATTATATAAACCAAATTAAAAAATTTCATTCATAATATTATAAATATATTTTTTTGAATATCATTCAACTATGACAGATCTCCCCATTTTGTAAGAGAAAGTCTTATTGAATATTGATTGATTGATAATATAATGTTAATTATTATAAATCGTTGGCTAAAATATAATTATCAATAACATACCAATGACATCTCGTAATTCGTAGTCATCTTGACTGTTGGGCCACGGACAAGACACATTCGCGCTGGACGCCATTTTGCGAGTGAATAAATTTCCGAAGTTACCGGTTGTACTGTTCAAAGAACAAGCAGCCCGTACATACGACGACAACGTTGATAACTGACGGTCGCATGTTCCAAACGATTTCTGTAATGTTAATTAGGTATTAATAAGACATAGGTACATATATATTTTATTTATTACTTTTATATTACCTAAATTATAAAACATTGCTAAATCATTAATATTATTATTTAAATTATTAATTTTTTACGATACTATTTTTCTCAGACATTTCTGTCGCACGTGTTACAGCTACTTATCAGTACAGAGTACCTTTCAAATGTATACGGTAGTCGGTACTTACTCTGTAATATCAATATTATGTTGTTACAGGCGACCATAATATGCTATATCAACAATTTTAAAATTATTGATGTAGCAAAATATGAATATTATTGCAAGTGCAAAAAGTATATGAGTAGTAGAAGATTGAATATGGTTTGTTATTTTTAGCCAGCTATTAGCTACTAGTACCTACCTGTCGGAAGATTCCACTCATGCCTGGAGGGGTTATTTCTGCCTTCAGGTTGCTGAAACAGACATTTATAAAATGTATGTGCAACTTTAAGCTTAAAATAATGCGTATATTAAGTTTCACACAACAAAAGCAATACTTTTTTTAGACGCTACAACGATTTTTTTAATATACTTTAATACTTTTTATGCGTGCGTATCATGCATTATCACATAATTTTCAAAAAGAAACAAAGAAATTATTTAATATTAATGATTTAAGATTTATGAAATACTTTTTAATTTTTTTTAATTTTGCAAAGGTCAATTTACGTAATTTTAGCGGTAATTTTCAATAATAATCTTTAAATCTAAAACATCAATCAATCAATCAATTATATACTTTTATTGTTGTTTAAGTGTTATATGAAATGTTGAATCTTCTAAAACCGCAATGTTATGCCATAATTACACTAAGAACTTACTCAAGATCCGCTCGTATTAACCACCGCGGGTTATAAAATAAATTTTATAATTAAAAACCCATTATAGGCTTAGGTAGGAATATTTTAAAGAAATAGGTAATAACAAAACAGTGCGTGGAGTCTCTCCGCGCAGAAGAAGTGAAACTTCGTAATGTGGAAATGAAAATAGAAAGGGGTAGAAATTGATTTTTAGTGAAATCATATTGTGTATCTTTAAGACAAACTTTATTAACATTGCTTACAATTCACAATTGATGGCATCTTTTAATTGTCATTTTCGATTGGAGAAACATCCAAATCTATAATAACACTGTTTACTTTGCTGCATAGCAAGAATACCACGCGCATGTGCTTGGGATCTACCGACTCAATCTCTTTCTCTCTTCTACTTCCTACCTTTGTGTATCTTTCTTTCTCTCTCTCTCTTGTGCGTTAAACATTTAACGCAACCTTGTTGGAAGTCGCATTAGAAGTTTCACTTCAAAAATTAATTTAAAAAAATATAAAAAATAATAAGCTCTATCCAGGCTCGAGTATTTTCTTCATTTTCATACAACTTACAGGTAAGTAAAAATAAAAATGCCTGAAATATCTATCGAGTGTTTTCAACCTTTTTTTTTTATTTAACTAAGTAGGTAAGTACTTATTTAATCTTAAACAAAGAATCTTAGACAAGAAATTAAAACCGTATAATAATTATAATTTCTAATAATATGTCGTTATGCACCTGTATAGAATAATATCAATCATGCTGCGGACGTTTATCATTTCCAATGTACTATTATGCTTGGCTCAAAATGAATTTGGCAATGTGATGATCGTAGAGTTTTTGAAATTAAGAATGCAATCAAAATAGTTAATCTTGACTTTAGATCAAATTTAAATTCAATTAATGAAGGGTTTATTTGTGAAATAATGGAAGAATTAATTATATAATATATACTATTGTGTATTTTTCTTTCTATTTTTATAATAAATGATAAAATTATATCAGCCTATTTTTATAAAATATACCTACAAATGGTATGCAATTAAAAAACCAGTAAAGTGCGTGTCGGACTCACACATAAAGGATTCCGTGCTACCGTACCTATGATATTTAATAAGGAAAAACGTAAATAATATCAAGTGCCTTTGTATGTTGCCTATAGGGGGATGTACGGACGGTCGGACGGCCAGCGCAGACCTTCCGTACCTGAAGAGTACCAACGAAACCTTAACGAGTAATAACCTTTATGTACGGAACCCTATTACTAAGAATTCATATCGGTATTATAATGCTAGTCTAAATAATAAATATATCATACACCATCAAAGTTTCAAACCTTATCGCCGCATGTGTCATGGTGGATATTTGTATGTGGATTCAGAACAAGTTCTCTTCATTAATATTCTCATCACTATCACAGGCAACGTAAACTCTTTAAGCCATGACAGTGATTCCAAGAGCTTACGAGCAATTCATCACCTCTCAACTTTGACCATTACGACTTACATAACGAAGATACTAACCTCCACTAATCCTTCAACACCACAGAAAGACAATCCTAATTGCCCTAGGCAAATCGAACCCGCGACCTGTGAAGTTTATGAGAGCTACCGCTGCGCCACAACGTCGTCAATTGTAGTGATTTTCAACTTTAATAATCCCAAATTACTTCAAATTAGTCAGATCCTCATAAAATTATACGTAAATATATGCTATGAGTGGCTACTTGTTAAAATTAACTTATTAACGATATTAATTAACGATAGTCTTGCTGTTTTCGGCATAACTCGATTTCGATCGAGAAATACGGACTGTTGCCTTTCTTTCGATGAAAATGAGAGTTCTAGTTCACTCCTTTTCCCGCTATTTCTCCTTTTTACCCGACTGCCGGAGGGTAATGTTTTTCGAGCGTATGTATGTATGTATGTATGTATGTATGTATGTATGTATGTCTATTTCTTTGTGACGCTCTACAAGCTAAACCCTTGGACGTACATCGACTTATAGGGTATCATTAGATTCGTCTCAGTTGTGAGAGTGACATAGGCTACATTATTTTAACATGGGTTCCGCAGAAGCAAAGATATTCAAAGCGGAATATCACAGTTCGCTCAGAGCTAAAATCTGATGATGTTTCCTTGTAGAACTCGATAAAATAAGACGAAAAGTAAAAATAAAATTTTTCGATATATTGCTTAGTTTTCGAGATATCGATGATTGAAGTTTGATTTTTTTTTTGGCCACTGATTGCCAATTCCACTCCGAATGTCTAGAATAATTAATTAAAGCATTTTCTTTAAATTAAAAATACAGCATAGTTGTATAAATAGGTAGATTAATAAAATAATTAAACTTCTAAAACGCAAACTATTATAATATATAATGTTATTCAATGTATTGTACAATTAATAAATAATTAAGTAATAAAATATAGGAATAAGCATAATATATTATAATAAAAGTATTGTTCGATTCCTAGTCATGTAATTTGTTTAATGTAAGAAAAATATAAATTTAAAGTATCTGTACCTACATCTCAGATTCTTATAAAAAATGTTACTCGGAACTAAAAACTAAATGATGAAATATCATATATTTATATTTTTGCAAATGTCTGCCTGTTTGTCGGCTCTCCGCACTCCTTATCCTCTGACGCAATGCTGCAAAACTGCAATTTTCAACTTCAAAGTCAGCAAAGAAATGATAAAGTGTATTTTCGAGTAACATTCAGTTTTGTTTCGTAAAAATGCGTTCACTCCATCAATAGTTATTGCAATCTTGACGACAACGTGAGCCAAGTATGAGAGAGGAGTAAGAAAGTAGTTTAGCCTTTTCACGCAAAAGCTGCTGATCGAATTGGGATGAAATTTAGCACACAGAGAGCTTATATTGAATTAACACACCCTGAATTAACACATTTGATACCAGAAAAATGGTAGGTTCCTCGGCATTATCAAAAACGTACTGCAAAAATGTTTAGATTACTCAATCACACATCACATTAACGATTTGACGGATTGGAATGTAACTTAGCACATACAAAGATTGTAACCTGGATTAAGACATAAAATACTTTTTATTCCTAAAAATGTTAGGTTCTCATGGGATTATCAAAAAACACTCTACAGAACCTTTTTATCTTAGTCTTATGAAATATTAGCGGCCCGCTCCGGCTTCGCATGAGTATAAAATATATAACCTATGTCATTTACTGAAAAAATGATTAAAATCGATCCAGTAGTTTTGATTTATTCATTACTATCCGTGGCTCGCACGCGTTAAATGTAATTATTTACGACATCACATTAGAAACCCCAAAAATAACACTTTTTTTTCTCCACTATTTAATGGAACATCCATATACATAATACATATAAACCTTCCTCTTCAATCACTCTATCTATTAAAAAACCGCATCAAAATCCGTTGGGTAGTTTTAAAGATTTAAGCATACATAGGGACAGAGAGAGCGAATTTGTTTTATACTATGTAGTGATTATTTACTTACAAATGGTTCATTTGTCTCTAGAGCCAATTCTAAAGTTACCGCGGACGAAGTCGCGGGCAGATGCTAGCTCGAAATAAGTTACAAGCTTGTGGGATAGAACTTGCCAAAAATATAAGCGACATTCTAGTTAGACCTGCATAGTGCAGAGAGCTAAGTTATATTACTTATAACTAGCTTCTGCCCACGGCTTTGCTGCGTTAAATTTGGAGGAACAAATCCTTTCTTTTTCAAATAAAGCTTTACACCTTCAGGGGCAGGATTGAAGGAAATGTGTTAATAGTTCCCCAAAAAACAATGCTACATGATTTTAATTTCAAAAATGATGAACTTCCAACAAAACTTTTAAGCAGACGGGGACAAGCTGATCAATCAATTTGTAAATTGATGATGGAGTTTAAAGGGAAGTGCTTAACGGAAAAATATAATAATTATGTTTTATTTCAATGCTTGTCCCCGTCTGCAGTACCTTTACTAACATTAAAGAAATATTTATATTATAGTAGTCATTATAGAGCTTGTTTTTAGCTTTTTAGGAATTATTATTAATGCAGTTGGGTTTTTTGTTTCATTTAATAATTTATTTTATTCTCTTCACTATCAATCAAGTGACCTGGCAATACTACGCTATTCAAATCGAACAATCGTGTTTATACACGTGAGTATTTCATTTGTCAAACTAAAAATAATAATATAAAGGGTATTGCGCCAATAATTCAGCCATACAAATTAAACCCTTTGTAACACAAGCTCTTTCAATTTTGAAGCCTTATAAACATATATTATACCAAGTAGTCCAATTTTGATATGCTCTAGGGACTGGCAAAGATTTAATAACCCGATGTTCTGGAGCAAATATTTTGATCGTATTAATATTTATTATAGACTTGAAAGTTGGTGAGAATGGATGTATGATTTTTACTCTTACACACAAAAACTACAGAAGGGATTTTGATGAAACTTGCCACATAGATAACTTAAAAACATAGGATACTTTTGAGGAAATTTGTAAGGTTTCCGTGGGATTATCATAAACCTACTCTAACGGCTCATAAATATGCATAAATGTTGATTCCTGTTAAAAATAGATTTAATCATAAATAATTAACCAAAATAAAAAATTTCAAAAACTGCCGCGGCCGGCATAGATATCATTCGAGTTTTCATAGAACTTATGTAAACATTTACCTCTGACACATATCCGTTTGAAATTAAAGGTCTTATTCAAGTATTTAGAAATGCAATTAATTTTTATGTAAATACAATTTATTTTCGTCATTTTTAATAAAAAATATAATATGAAAATAATCTGATTACGCCCAACACTCGTCTCACTAAAATCCACCTCCCCCCACCCGGTACGTGGGATGACTAAGGGGGCTGGTATTTGCGTCGTATTGTTGCCACGGGGAGTTCAATATTGAAAGCAAAATGAATATATTTCTATACAATCTTCCAATACCTACAAGGCGTATTGAATTTGTATGTACCGAGCCTTTTATTATAGTAATCGATAATTGAATTTTTTCACAGGAGAAGGATAAATGTTTTTTGATTTTAAATAACTTGTGATATTATCGTGATTTTCCATGAAATTTCATATGTAACGTAATTTCTGATTGGTTTGAATTATGATGTTAAAATGGCAACGTAAAATGTATATACACTGCGAGCCTGACACACGTTGTCTTGTCCCGAAAAAAAAAAATCTGGGACCCGATAACAGCGGTCTCTACTGGATCCAATTTAATATAAACCGTCATCGAATCCACTGGAACAACCACAAAAGATTTCATCAAAATCGTTCCAGTCGCTTACAGTTCAGTCAGATCCACGCGGACAGAAGAATTATATAATTATATTAAAATATTTTTACTAAATATTAGCAATGTTTTGTTATTACTAATACTCCTATTGCCCGTATTAAGCTCGTACCTTACGGTAGGAGTGGGTACGACAATAGCCCAAGGTGGTCAGGATCAAACCCGCAAAACTCGCGATGACGGCCCTTTACCCGTTGTGTTATTGAAACAATAATATGTACATGTATGTATGTGTACATATATTTACGTATGTATTAAATATGTTCGTTTCAATTTACATAACAGCATATTTTGTCACACTTAAAGTTACAACAAGTTTACATTTTAAAGCTTTCCAATGAAATATGATAAATATCTATTTCAAACAAGAATCAATTATGCAAGAGCGAGCCAAATTATTTACTTAGTTTTTTTATTTACGTACCTAAAAGATAATTTCGAGATTCAATAGGCCGATTATAAAAGTAATTTCACTAAGAGAAAACAACCTTACCGTTTACTGATTATATCTCTCTTGACATTTTTTTATTTACAACCAATATTATAACATAATTCAATACTAACTGTATTAACAAATAATTAAAACTGTACAAATAATTTATATACATAAGCTATAGCTTATACTAGCTATCGCCCGCGGAGTCGTCCGCGTGAATAGTGATTGTTATTAATTACCCTTTGTTAACGATTTCTTTGCAATCGATAAAACAAAACGCAAACAATTTAGTAATAGATAAAAAGAAATAATACAAAATATCGAAATTCCTGAATTTTATTCCTAACTTTATTTATCACAGATAGAATTTCATTACAACCGCCGAAATCATAACAAAGCGGGCAAAGGTGCAGTCAAAAGCTACTAAGTACTTTTTATTTTCTATAAATACTTTCAATTCGACGAAGACTATTAGTTATAGCATTCTTGGGCGTATAAGCAAAATTTTTCTACATGATTATAATTATATAATAAGTTACAAAATAATTAAATTAAGACGAACAAAAATAACCACAATGACAGAAGGGCGGAAGGGCAATTATAGAAAACCTTTTTAGGGTTCCGTCGCCAAATGGCAAAAACGGAACCCTTATAGTTTCGTCATGTCCGTCTGTCCGTCCGTCCGTCTGTCCGTCCGTCCGTCTGTCCGTCTGTCCGTCTGTCCGTCTGTCCGTCTGTCCGTCTGTCCGTCTGTCCGTCTGTCCGTCTGTCCGTCTGTCCGTCTGTCCGTCTGTCCGTCTGTCCGTCTGTCCGTCGGTCCGTCTGTCCGTCTGTCCGTCTGTCCGTCTGTCCGTCTGTCCGTCTGTCCGTCTGTCCGTCTGTCCGTCTGTCCGTCTGTCCGTCTGTCCGTCTGTCCGTCTGTCCGTCTGTCCGTCTGTCCGTCTGTCCGTCTGTCCGTCTGTCCGTCTGTCCGTCTGTCCGTCTGTCCGTCTGTCCGTCTGTCCGTCTGTCCGTCTGTCCGTCTGTCCGTCTGTCCGTCTGTCCGTCTGTCCGTCTATCCGTCCGTCCGTATGTCACAGTCATTTTACTCGAAGACCATTGGCTCAATCAATACGAAATTCACTAAATAGGTGTATTTTATGAACCGCACAACGATTTTGTAATGAAATCTTAAAATATGTAAGAATTAAGGGTAGCATACCCATACATGTAACTGAGTGTTGAAAAAAAAATTTATCTTTGGATAGGTCTTTTAAAATGATAACTAGGTTTGATTTTGATTTTTTTCATTAAGTCAGTAGTTGTTGAGATATTAGCTCCTAAAGTCGTAAAAATTGTGTCCCCCTGTAACTTTTGAACTATGTGATTTAAAATTCAGGAAAAAATTGAGCTTGTACAATACCACATGACCTTTCATCCACATTTGGTTTGAAGAAGATAGGTCAACAAAATTTTGAGATATATAAGTTGTTCTCATAACTTTGTTTTTCATACTACTTTTAATAATTACTATGAATTTACCAACTTATTTTGCGGTCGATTTTAATTCGTTATTATTTTTAAAGTCCTTAAGATTCTTCATATCCCAGCTGCGGAACCCTTCAGTTTCAACTGTGCGTGGTGCACAACGCACTTGACAGTTAATTTTTTAATATTATTAACAGCTTCGAGACCAATGAAAATACTATTAATATAAGGCAAAAGATTTATTTCCAGAAATAGTAAATAATCTTCAATTACTTTCGTCACTCTTTAAAATATAAGCTACTCCCTTCGTGCCCGTTTTTAATAAAGGTCAAAATTTATCTAATTTCGGTGATTACAAAGAGATAAGGATTAGATTATTTCGTTTTGTTAATCTGGTCGACAATAATTATAATTAATAAAAATGTTTGTGTTTTTTTTTTACTGAGGATATTCCGCATTGAAATTTATTAAATTTAATATTAAAACTATTAGTTTTGGTGGAAACGAATATATTTTATTACAAAATAATAAAGTGTTTTACACTAAAACATACATCTAGAAACACTACATATTATTGGAAATAATTATAAATTACTAATAATTAATTTGTCTTAGATTAGTTAAAAAAAATTGATCGTATATACTTACGTGAAATCTGAATATAATGGAAGGAATGTTTTAAAAATGAAATAAGGTATTATCCTCGTAAATATTGTCGTTGGGATTAATCCAGGCTTTTACGAGAACACCTTTGCGATACTAATTAATTGAGATAAATGAAGATATAAAAAGAGCTTCGGAAACATTTTTCGTTCACAAATAAATATCGCATCGGTCGCTTCGTGTCATTTTATAGAAGCAGTTAGAAAAATGCCTGGATATATTTCATTATATAAGGTAAGAAATATAGCTAGTACTAAGGACTTTGTAATATATTTTACTCATTCATTAAAATATATTTCAATACTTTTAAATATTGGTTTAACATACTTGAATTACTAGTATAAGCAAAAATGCCCCTGACTAGCTTTACTTATAATTATGATCCAATTTCGTCTACTATGCAAATACTTTAGTAAGTATAAAGAAATTAAAATATTGTCTGTCGCTTCCTAATGTATATTAGAAAAAAATCTCTATTTTGTGCAGAATAAATTTTTTAAAACCAAAGCAAACTTGTAACGCCTGCTACTGGACTTGGTCGAATTAACAACTCTTTAAAAGGTAGATAGATAAGTCTGTTATAAAGTCATTATTATAATTAGATTCAAGACAATTGCGTTGAAACTTTGATGTCTTAACAATTTTACTAATGTTCAAATTTTCTAACACTAATGTTTAGTAGCAATTTGTTAATTTAATTTATTTAAAATATAAAAACTATGTTTTATCTTCGGTTCTTCTCAGGTCAGATATGTCTATAAGTTTTGATTCCATATTAAAGTTTATGGCTTAATACACTTAATTGAAAAATAAACATTGTCTAACCGTTCAGAGCCGGGAGCAAAATTTGTAATAAAATTTACCACATAAAATAATGTGTAGCACAGACTTACCCATTTTTATCCCTTCTACCCTTAAAAGGGTTCCCAATATCCACCACGGGGTCCATTTTGAAGACACTTCGATTCTTCCGACGCACCTCCATTTTTTCAATATTTTCAAAATGGTTATGTCTCAACGCTGATTCTTAAGGTCAGGTTATATCTGAAAATATTTAATTAAAATATTAAATATCATTATTTTAATAAAGTTTTTTTTTTAAATAGGGGTAAGGTCACGTTACAGTAAGAGACATATTATTGCAAACCTACGAAAACTTAACTCTTAAGAGAGTCGGTTGGATAAACTTCGACATTGAGCTCATTCCACACCGAAAATTAAGTAGCCCTTAGATTTTTGATAAAAATGAAAGATCATATTTTTATTGTTTATAACACCAATTAAAATAATAAAAATAGCCATATATTTGAATACCACCAATTAAATTACCAATTTGAATAACCAATGCTTTCGTTTCCTATGAGGACTCTTAGTAACATTTTCTTTCTATATGTTTTAATGTGCAATGGTTCGTATAACTCATTGGTCTAAGTGACCCCTTTGGGTAGTTCAATAGAACCCGCCCATCAGGTCTAATGAGTCATTTGCCCTTTTGCATTAAAAGGTCTTAATATTCATTGAAATAAATAAACGACTAACTTTAAGAATAACACTTTTCTAATTTTTGCTGTGAATGGACCTTATACTGATTTGAATAAAATCGTGGTCAAGTGACCCTTATAAATTACTTCTCTACGTGAGCTTCTTGATGTAGAAGCATTATTTGTAATTTATTTCTATAAGACCTTTGTATGATTCCTTTTCTATACTTCTACAGATAAATTACCCATTGACGCCATACGGACTTTTGAGTACAGGTGCAAAAAAATTGAAAATTGGAATTTTCCTATGCACCCACCGCTCAAAAGTATAATTCAGTGTTTCCTTTTACATGTAATTTTTTGCCATTGACCTGTAGTCTAATATAAGTATAACAGACTTTCAAATTTTGTGATCTTAATGTTTCATAGGATACCATAGGTATACCAGAATAAAATAATTAAAGTAATCAGATTATATAACAAAAATAACTAACTGGTTGAATTGAGCTCTGAGGTACAAGTATCAAAAATGCTACTACATTTTGAGTTCAGTTCCGGAGTGCAATGAGATGACCACGTACGTGGGACCGATCCACAAGCAAATCCTTATATTATACAAATTGACAACCTCCTACTTTTTGAAGTTGGTTAACAAGTAAAAGATTACGTCGAAAATTATACTTTCTTTTCGACTTTTTAACCTACCTCCAATTTAATTCCCGTCGGTGTGTTGAAGATAAGATATAGGTTTAAATAAACGCTACACACTCAACGGAACCCATTAGGATAGTTATACAGGATAGTTATAATACATACAACGTCGTTATATAGGTTTAAATGTTGATATACGCCACGATAAGAAACATATAAATCATCAAAATTAGCAACATTATCTAGCTTAATACCTATAGAAGTTGCGGCCAATGCTAATTATTTACTATTGTACTGTTTGTTACTATGTTCATTATGATATCTCGTCCATCCACGGTTATTAATCGCACTAATATCAATGAAATTAAAACTAGATACTTTTATCTGAATTCATTTGAACTATGAAAATCATAACATCAATAGTAATTATTGTTTAAATTTTTTATATAAATACAACAGTTATGGACCTTTTGCTCTTCAAATTTCAACGAATATACTATAACAAATTTATATTATAAAACTATAACGGGTAGTATAAAGAAAAACGGGTAATATAAGAAAGGTCCAAAAATAGTGGTTTGTTGTTTATAAACCACTATTAACCAGGTCTTACGACATGCTGGGGTCTTTTATAAGAGTAGATAAACTAAAATATAGTAATATAAGAAAGGTCAAAAAATAGTGGTTTGTTGTTTATAAACCACTATTAACCAGGTCTTACGACATGCTGGGGTCTTTTATAAGAGTAGATAAACTAAATACCGCCGGTGGGCCACGCACAGTGGAGAATGAAGCGTTACGCAGCTTGATGAGGAAGAATCTTTAGAACTTTGGTATTAACAAATTAAAATTAACCGCAAAAATACAAAAGGTATGGAAAAATCCATATCTAAACATATTAAACGTATCATCAAAAACATTTTCGTAAAAGTATTTTTCAAGATACAACTAAAATTTTTCCAAATTTTTGAATTCCATAGTTCAATATCTCTCTTTCACAATTTTTACAACTTTGTGAGCTCTTTCTTAAAAACGTGGACTCGAACTAATAAATCAAAAAAGAACACCTTATTTTCTGTAAGGACCTATTCAAAAATGGCTCAAAACGTAAAATTGCATTTTAACACTGTCCAAATTCACATTTTTAAGAGTAGGTTACATATAAGGACTTTTACCTTTAAATTTTTTTATATATAAAAGGAAAATATATAAACGCCCGGCATTAACTGTTGGACCTAGAAAGCTAAATGTTTAAAAAAATTCTAGCCATTAATTAGAAATAAAGAAAAATAACATAACATTTAAAATTTTCTAAAATTCTACCCTTGAATTAGTGAAACGGGCTTTTATATGTTATACATTATGTGTGATTCATTTCTTATCGTTATTCAGGCACACGATCACCTCTCATAGCCGGGTGCGGTCACCGATCGGTAAACGATCGGTAGGTTAAGTAGCTTTAGGCGCGGTCAGTCAGTAGATGGGTGACCGTATAATGGCATTTCAACTGAGCGTCGCCGTGCTTCGGAGGGCACGCAAACAGTCGCTCCTGCCTGTTATCAATTTGATAACAGTCAAAAAGTCAAGTCAGAGGCCTATAATAATGGACGCAAATAAGCAATACCATGTCAACCCACACGAATGTCATTTCGAAAAAAACGTGTTTGAAGATTTTGAACAACTTGCTTTATATGATTTTTTTTTAGGTATTGGTCAAGTTTTTGGCAATTTCAGATTATGTAAGTTATTTTACTTATTTTCACAAAAATAAGTATACAAACTGCGTATTTCGTATATAATATAACCCAAAACGTTTAAAAATCTCTATATTGCATGATTAAAAGAATGGCTTTTTTAGAAGTTTTAAAGGTTTAATCCCTACAAATATTAAAGAAAAATGTTCTTCAGCCATTTACCAACATTTCTGCATATATAACTCAGTTTTTTCAATTTTGTGGGTTGACATGGTATTGCTTATTTGCGTCCAATTATTGGCGGCCTGAACAACTCTGACACTAGGTTGGCCACTAACCACTCGATAAGAAGAAGAAGAAGGCATACGATGCCGCGTTATTTACAAAAAAAGGTGTAATTTCGTACAGGTAGAACCAATAATCTCCGAGTGAAATGACTATGACATAGGGACGAACGACTGAAAGATGGAAAAACGGACAAACGGTCAGACTGACTGGTGGACAGACAGACGAACATGTACAAAGCCCATGTGGTAAGCAACATCTAATTTGTATATAGTGTATCGCGTGATGGAAACCGTAGAAATATTTCGTTTAATTATAACGTTAACATTTGCCAAATAAGCATTTTCGAAAACAAAAGAATATCGTCAGAATAGCGACATTGCAATTAAATGGAAATAAGAAATCAGTTTTTCTTTCAATTTATTTCGATTTTATACAATGCAAAACTTTTTGCGGAGTTCGACAAGTTAAAAATACCTTGCACGTGTTCAACGTGACTTTATGTAAAGCTTCTGATACATTGTTGTGAAAAGAATAATTTTGAACTGAATAATTTTGCATTTTCTTTACATTATACCTAAACGGACGTAAAGGACAATCTGTCTGCGTCCGACCTGTCACATTTTTATAAGTCTAGTGCAACTGGCTTCATTTACATATTTCTAAACCACGACTATACCTATATATCACACTGACTGATGCGACTGAAACCAGGGCTTACCATTAACTTTTATAGCGATTTAAATAACGACAAAAAACTGATATAGGTACATCGCTATTTCGCAACATGATAAATATATATATTTATACGACGATGAGTATGAGGTCATGTAAAATTTGAATCTATGTACTCTCAAAATTGAATTGGATCGAAATTTTACTAAAAGTTCATGGTAAGCCCTCAGTACTTAGTTACATCGGAGCCGCGGGGAACGCTAGTGCTTAAGGACTTTGAACAATGACAACGTTGTTATAGTTTAAATTTCTCCTGTGAACACTTCGGATGAAGAATGAGCCTTTCCTACCATATCGACTTTTTCCCAAATAAATATGCTATGGATTTCAGTAATATTGAAGGTTTTTAAGAACTAACAATAAGAATTTGATATTTTTGTATTGTAAATCTAAGAACTACTAGTAATGATAATTATAATATAATTATAATTAGGTTAGTAATTAATAATTCAGTAATTTAATGATTTCACTATTTTGATTTACGTGAATAACTATAATTATAGGATGAAAAGTAAATCGCATTTTAATTCGTTAAAATAAAATAAACTTACTTATAATAAAATATATCATTGTAAAAAAGACTATAGAACTACTTTATAATATTTATAACTCTTAGTAGTGGTCACTAAAATATCTGTTGGCTATAAAGGATAAGAATTATATCTTGAGCATTACTAATAAAATTAGAACTAAATAAAAATAATGCAGGTACTTATAAAATGAATTGGCTAGGAGAATCTCACCGTTCACTTCCTTTTATATGTTTAGAATTTAATTTTATAACTAATAAGTAATTGTGATTCATTTTTACGCAGCACATTAGATAATTGCGAAGTAGATCTGACCTTAGAGTCAGTCACAATAAAAATGTAGCACTAGAGGGTCCCGACTTCTCATTACAACTAGAATCAACTAAATGTGTTGAGTAACCCACGGGGCCAGAGTCGAGACCGCAGAGACTGTAAACGTTTTGAAACATTTTATTAAATTAATTTAATTAGCATTAAAATTTGTTCCATATATTATATAAAATTTCTATCATTATAATGTTTATCTTATGTGAGGACATTTTAAAAACATTAAACATATTTATACAAAATCATAAACAAAACCATTTTGGCATATTTAACGCTAATTATTCTTAAGAATTTTTCAATATTTATTTTCTAAGTTGACCACTTATTATATACAGAAAAGAATAATAAGGCTGTATTGAATATGGAAGCGTAACGAAATTGTTCTGAACGTAGCGAACGCGATATCGCGTCCGTAAATTATTAATTATGTGCAAAGTATCAACAATACATCATTATTATTTTATATATTACGTCTTATTTTATCAAAAATATCAGTAAAATTTTCAAGAAATTCAGAAAATTGCCCAAAACACAATATGCAAAAAAATATTATAAGGACTATGACTAAACGCCTTCATTTTGATTGATATAATTTTTTTATGATTATACTAATCCCTAATAAAAGTATAAAAGGTATAATTGTATGAAGTCTCACATGGAAACGGTTGTTATCAGCTGTTATCCTGGTGACTGCAGAGCCGAGTATGTCCGCCGATGCCAATCAAAGCGCAGGCCAATCGCGACTAATCAACTGAACGAGACGATCTGGTAGCTACATGCGTCATGATATCTTTCTCATATACACATATAACGCTGTAACTGAGACGTGTTTATAAATTGACCATATTTTGAAAAACTTACTAATCATCGGTGTCTGAAATATTATATTGATCTTCAATAAAAGATATTTCCTACAGCTTAATTTTCAACATAAAACATTGTGTGTATGATTATGTATGTATGATCTTTGAAAAACAAAGTAAAATGATATAGAAACGAATAACATACGTAGGAGCAGCAGTCAGCACGGGTTGTTGTGATGTTAGATTTTCTCCTTAGCGTTCTTAACGATTTATACTATCTATCAGTTTAAAATTCATAAACAACTATAGTTGCGACTTACGACGACTGGAAATTCGATTACTACTTTCGTTCCATACTCTTCCGCAATTAACACAATTTTAACACTTAGTAAAAGAAGGAACGTAATAAAAACGCCAAAGAATAATCTCCATTAAATGATTTATTCATATTATTGGCTTGGCTGAATAAGAATTGTCAAAGGGAATTATTTAAGCGGTACTATCTATCACGGTCTATTATGACAATAAATTTTAAAGTCTTCAATTTATTATAGCTATATAAAAACTAATTTTAAAGAAAATTATATCAGTTTCTTCAAAAATTTAAAAGAGACTTAGTCGTACACACGTACGTAAGCCCTGAACTGAACTGACAGCCATACACAGCCCAGTTTGCGGCCTCAGCAGACAATCCGATCATCGAAAATTATCATCGTGCTAGATGAGAGGCCACATCTTGTGATAGACGACGTTCTTACTTCTTTGCTTTAAAGATCGACGAGGCAATCTAGATGTCCGGCTGCATCGTCATATTATATAGCCGCCCGCGCCTAAATATTAGCACAGTATTTCCGTGATCGCGACTCATACGTAAAGATATACACAAATAAACTCACATTTACTTATTGTTTACTCCTTTACTTATAACGCTTGTAAGTGATACAGAAAAATGAATTTAGTCCGCAGAAAAATTTAAGTTGAAACGTTAACGTACCAATCCAAAACAGTCTACAAGTTATATTAATTTCGGTCGTCGGTTAAAAAAGGATGTTCTCAATTCGGCTTAATTTTTTTTTGTAATATGTTACTCGATTACAGACCGATTTTGAAAATCCTTTTTTGTTTGTTTGAATAATTAGCCATTTAATCAGGATCTTATGATGGGATCCTGAAGAAATAGAGAGAACGGGTTACAGGTTGCGATACAATTTGGTAATCTAATATGATCCATTATTATTTATTATTATAAAAATTAAAAAAAAAACTTTTTAAGTGTGAAATAAAAATATATTTAAAAACTTTACTTGCAAAACTTGACTTAAAATTAAAAAGCAACAAATAATAATAAATATTCTGCATGGAAGTCAGCGCTTTATATATACTGTTCTTTAACTGTTTAAAAAATTTATTCATTTTTGTAGTTTTCAATTCGTATTTTTTTATTGATAGATTCTAGATTTTAGACAGCAGCTGCTCTTCTCCCTTTTCTATTCTCAAGAAGAAGAGATCACCTCATTCGACAAACGCAATAGTAAACATTTTATGCGCACATCAATCGTCATCGAATGAGATAATTAACAAAGTATGAGATTTACATATGCTATATAGCTACTAAGGCCCAACCCTTCCGTACAGACAAAATGAGACGCTCACAGCCGGGTGCGCTCACTGATCGGTGAACGATTGAAGGGTTAAGAAACTTTAGGCATGGGCAGACACTAGATGGGTGATCGCGTAGTGGTATTTTAACTGAGCGTCTCCTTTCTTCGGAAGACACGTAAAAAGTCAGGCCCGGCTATTACTAAATTGATAGTAGTCGACAAGTCACTGGTGGTAGGTCTTTTGTTGCAAGAGGCCGGCTAGGTAGGTACCACCGCAGTGTCCAATATTCTGCCGCCAAATAGTAGTGTTTAGGCACTACTGTGTTCCGGTTTGAAGGGCATTGTACGCTAGTGAAATTACTGGGCGAACGAGATTTAAGAACTAATATCTCGAGGTTGGCAACGCGTGAGTGGCACCTACTAATGGTGCTGCAAGCGCTCATAGGCTGCGGCAGCCACTTACCATCAGGGCCGTATGCTTGTTTGCCAACTTCTAACATAAAAAAAAAAAGTCAAGTCAGAGACGTATACGGGCAAACTGAACAACTCTGATACTAGGTTGGACACTAACCAATCGATAAGAAAAAGAATAGACAAAGTGTCAAATATTTGCTGGTGCTTCTTCCTTCATTGAACACGGACACTACCATGGACGTACAAAAGAAGATTTTTTCTACGTCCATTAATCTAACGAAGCGAAGTTAGTCTGAAGCTTACTTGTTTCGGTTATCTTGTGTACAACGAAGTTAGCTTGGTTGGTTGAAGGTGTTGAATTTAAGGAGCACCAGCGAGTCTTTTACATTTTGTCTGTATGGAAGGGCATATCCATATAGTCTATGGATATTTATATTTTTTTATTAGGTACAAAAATTTAACAAATTTAAAACTTGTTATTGAAAACGTTATAGTGTTGGTATCTCTCGAGAACTATAAATAATGAAATTGTAATTAGGTAAGTCAGTTTGGCATTTTTTTCATTTTAATTCCAAAAAAATTAGCAGTCAAGTGCGTTGTGGACCACGCACAGCTGAAACTAAAGGGTTCCGCAGCATGGTTATATAATAATATATATAATAATAACTTTATTTCGGTCAACAATGGATCATATGTTGTTAGTAATACAAGTATCTTACGCCTATTTATTAGTAATTTCTAAAACTTATTTAACCTAAGACAGGATTAATTTGTCAGCACGTGAATCCGACAGCAGTGGTTCACATACAAACAATCGAATCTATTAACAAATGCTCTCAGGACGCCACTTGAGCTGGAACGAATCCTGCGCAACAACGATGTGCACCGCTTTCGCATAATGGTATAAAAACAGTCCACACCGCCTCGGGAAACATCCCCGATGCACTACAAAAACGAGGCATACCCATTAGCATCCTGAAAGCATTTTTATATTGTACACGCAGGGCGTTGTACTATTTCCGCGTATAGTCTGCCCACACGCTGCTAGGGTAAAATGTGGTGCAGTAAGCTCTGAAAAGCGTTATTTTGACTGGCATTGAGCAACGAGCAAACCTGCGAACAATCATATTTGCCCTAACAGACAAAGCCCTGCGTTCTCTCTCAATACCTGCATTGTCTTTCAAGTCATAGAATACTACATGGCCAAGATATTTAAAGCATTCAACTCTCTTTAGTGGAACCTCGTGTAACTTGATAGCAGGTACAATAGATGGAATCGATTTTCCCTGGCCTGAAAGACCATGCATTCGCTTTTCTTACAGTTATAGACTAAGCCATGACGTTTGAAATAGTTCTCACAAAGACTTAGCAGTTTTGCTAACCCACAGACAGATGCACTCAGCAGAACCATGTCGTTTGCGTAACTAATGTTATTAAAACAGACTCCGTCAATATGACATCCGACACGAGTGCTACTGAACGTCTGTATTAGAGCATTCACATACAGATTAAACCACTTGGGTGAGGTCAGGCCACCCTGCCTCACCCCACATTCCAACCTGTAAGACCTTGAGTAGCTCTCTGACCATCGCACAACAGTAACCTGATTCTTATACCAAAACTTAAAAATCCTGTTGATCTCTTCAGGCATGCCAGTGAGTTTTAATTTCTGCCATAAGATATCGTAATTAACCAGGTCAAATGCCTTGGATAAATCAAGAAAACAGGCGTAAATGGGTGATGATAAGGTTATGAAGAATCTTAACGGTTTTAAAAATAATAACGAATTAAAACCGACAGCAAAAATAAGTTGGTAATTTCATAGTAATTATTAAAAGTAATATGAAAAACAAAGTTATGGGAAAAACTTATATATCTCTTAAATTTATAGACCTATCTTCTTCAAACTAAATGTGGATAAAAGTTCATGTGGTATTCTACAAGCTCAAATTTTTCCAGAATTTTAAATCCCATAGTTCAAAAGTTAGAGGGGGACACGATTTTTACGACTTTAGGAGATAATATCTCAACAACTACTGGCGTAATGAAAAAACTCAAAATCAAACCTCGTTATCATTTTAAAAGAACTATCCAAAGATATCTCACACATTGCCATACGTTGAAATTTTTTTTTCAATCGTCATTTACATGTATGGACTGCTACCCTTAATTCATATATATATTAAGATTTTATTACAAAATCCTTGTGCGGTTCATGGAATACACCTAATTAGTAAATTTCGTATAGATAGAGTCAATGGTCTCCGAGTAAAATGACTGTGACATACGGACGGACAGACGGACGGACGGACAGACGGACATGACGAAACTATAAGGGTTCCGTTTTAGCCATTTGGCTACGGAACCCTAAAAACAAACATTAATTGATTGTAAAATATTACAATCAAGATCCCCTTCATATCTAATTTAACTAAAATTAAAACTACGGTTTGTGGTTAAAATAAATATGTTATAAATTTTATTATAATTTAATAATTCTATGAAGTCTGATGTAAAATAAAATTTGTTACTTATGGCAGTGAAAGTACATATCGTATACCCATAGAAATATTATGAGAACAATACTTCTATGCGCATACCTTGGTTGGAAGTCAGGTACGAATCTGAATGTCACAGGAATGTTTTCTGCTACAATATCACTATAAATTGAAATAAGCTATTGCCCGCTGCTTCGTTTGTACATTTTAATATTTCCTGGTGAAAAAATTCTACACAATTACGCATAAACTATTTATTACTAGCTTCTGCCCACGGCTTCGCTCGTGTTACATTTGAGGTACATACACCTTCTTTTTATATAAAGTTTGAAATGTTTTACACCTTCAGGATTGAATTTAAGGAAAAGGAAAATCAAATATTTCTTTATCCTTAATCGCTCGCCAAAAAACAAAGTTTCATGCTGCTAGTTTCAAAAATGGCTGCATGGGTGCTTTTAAAACACATATTTCTTTTTCTTTGTTATTAATTGTTCGCTACAAAGAAAACTGCCAAACTATTACTTTCCAAAATGACGGAATTCCGCACAAACTTTCAACCTTGAGTTGGGGGTTTTAAAAAAGTTAAAATAAATCTTTCTTTATCTCTAATTCTTAACCTGAAAACAAAATTTATTGCTTCTAGTTTCAAATACTTGTTTGTTTATTTTTAATTGTTTACTGAATGGCAAAGTTTAAAATTGCGCAAAAGCATCTAGTTTTAAAAATGACAGACATTTTTGACAGATTTTTTTTAGAATTTTAAATGTCGTGTTTCTTTATCTCTAACTTAAAAATAAAATATCATGCTTCTAACTTCAAAAATGTCGGACTTCCATACAAAATTTCAACCCCTTTTTCACCCCTTATATTTAAATTACGACAAATCCTATTTTAGTGCGAGTCTACCTTTTCAAAACCTCGCTTGTGAGAAAATTCAACTTTCTAGGTCCAAGAGTTTAAATATTTAATTATAGAAGAATAAAAAAAAATAAATATGAAAGAAGACCTGACTGACTTATAAACGAGCTAGTCAGGTCTTCTCCTTTTTATTCATAGAAGTCCATACATGTAACCGAGTGTTGAAAAAAAAAATTTCAACGTATGTCAACGTGTGAGATATCTTTGAATAGGTCTTTCCAAATGATAAGGAGGTTTGATTTTGACGTTTTTCAGTAAGTCAGTAGTTGTTGAGATATTAGCACCTAAAGTCATAAAAATTGTGTCCCCCACCTCTAACTTTTGAACTATGGGATTTAAAATTCTGGAAAAATTTGAGCTTGTAGGACATCAAATAAAATTTCAACCACATTTGGTTTGAAGAAGATAGGTCTACAAATTTAAGAGATATATAAGTTTTTCCCATAACTTTGTTTTTCATATAACTTTTAATAATTACTATGAAATTACCAACTTATTTTTGCAGTCGATTTTAATTTGTTATTATTTTTAAAGGCCTTGAGTTTCTTCATAACCAAGCTGCGGAACTCTTTAGTTTCAACTGTGCGTGGGCCACAACGTACTTGACTGCTAATTTTTTACTAACAAAATGTCGTAAGATTTGCTGTATTTCTTAAATTCGCACCAAAGTAATGAAACGAAGTTAGTCACAATCAAAGACATTAAATGTATATTGCATATATCTTTAAATCTCTTTGGTCCAACCTTTTGCTCTTTGGAGCACCAATAAATCTTTGAATATTTTTCTATATGAAAGGGCCCGTCCTTAATTTATAGTTTTTTTTTTTTTATTTATGTTAGAAGTTGGCAATCAAGCATACGGCCCACCTGATGGTAAGTGGCTGCCGCAGCCTATAAGCGCGCGCAGCACCATTAGTAGGTGCCACTCGCGCGTTGCCAACCTCGAGATATTAGTTCTTAAATCTCGTTCGCCCATTAATTTCACTAGCGTACAGTGCCCTTCAAACCGGAACACAGTAGTGCCTAAGCACTACTATTTGGCGGCAGTAAGTCGGTGCATTCACGTGTTCATCAAACTTTTTAAGAATATAATTAAATTGTGGCTATTTTGCCAAAAGTTTATTTTATTTTCTTACCTACTAAAGAGAGATCCTTACTATTTTCTTTTGATCCCATTTAAAATTATAAATTAGGTCTGTTACCTCAAATCTCCGTCATTTATAGCTTGAAGGTAGTATTTTTTTTTAAATACATAAAAATACTCTAAATAAATTAAATACTCTGTTTTTCCGTTACATTGCGCTTAAACCACTAAGCTAATTTTAATGAATTTTATTAAATGAATAGATGAGACCTTGGAGAAAGATATAGGCTACTTTTTGTCGAAACAACTGGCTGAAACGGGGGATGAAAAATTGTATAGGAAACCAACCACTACTATTACTACTGTTAATAAGATGCCTCAATAGAAATCTGAAAGCCGCAAGAAAAAGCTTGTAATTGTCTAATTATAAATCTAACCTGGTCGAGTGACATATCTAGACGGAGAGACAAGAATTACGTATTACATGATATTACAAGTGTGACATCATTTTTTTACGTCAGCATTTAGCTCTCGTTTACCAAACGATTTTTGTAACCCGATCTGTCTCGTGATTTTAAAGCATCAACATCTTTGTGTTTTGAATATATCTAGAATGTTATAAATATAATAAAGAGTAGCGTTGATTGCGCAGTACAAGTAATAGGTCAGCAAAAATATTGTTTCACAGTAATAATTGAAAAAGGGCCATCGATGTTATTTTTCATCAGGATTGTATTTATTCAAGTTAGGATTGGACCGTAATTTACAATTTTTGAAACACCAGCAATATGCCCGTACACAGCATGATCTATATGAATTAGTAAAATTAGTAAAATATATATCTTTATTAGTAAAAAATTTGTAGTAGTGAATCGCTGGTGGCTATGGTAGGTATTTTGGAAAAACCTGTGTTACAATCACCAGCTTTTCATGTATATATTAAAATTAACAGATATTTTTCAATTTTAAAATAACTTTTATTGAGTATAAAAAACAAAAACAAAAAGCAGGAAGAAGACACAAGCATCAACTTATTATTAAGTACAAAGTAAAATGAAAAATAAAAATAAATAATAAATACTATTTACAATTAACAGTTTTAAATACATTAAAATTATTTCAAATTATATATATAAAACCTGTATTTTCTAAGTTATATATACATAGACTCTAAATGACAACTTATTTCAAGAAAATTTTAAAGATGTTTCTATTAATATATTTGAGAAAACTTTAAACAAACGGAAGGTCTACAACTTTCCTGACTAAAAATAAGCAATTATGTTTATGCACACTTTATTAATACCTGAGATGATCGCCCGAAAGCGATGTCATCAATATAGAAGAGATTTAAAAAATATTTTGAATATGATATCTATACAAAGGAGCCTCGCTTTTTACGAGAAGCTCTTGACTAGTGTGAAGTGGTTCCGAATTGGTTGTATATTTTATATATTGAATAAACATTTAATTTGTCACTATGGGCTGAATATTGTATTTTTCATCGAAGCAATACATACATTAAATACCTAACTAAAAATGGCTTAGACTTGAAAACGGCGAAATTTCTTTTTCTATTATTTTAAAACATATATTTTGGAAGTACATATTTAACCAAACTGTACAAATATATTATCTTTCGTAACCTTTAATTCACCATAAAGGCTTGTTCTATAGATAAATAAGCTAAAAATAAACGATGTCGGTCTCTTATTTTTGTTTAACCTATTTACTTCCAAAGAAATTCGTAGCATACTCATCAAAAAACGTACATACCTTATAAGTGAAATGAGGACTGTGGATAGGAATTCGAATGACGTCAATATTATTTCATACTAGCTGAGCCCGCGGCTTCGCTTACGTCGCGTGAGCCCGCCCTGTCCCACCAACTAACCGCATCTTACCGCCCATCTGCACTTTCTTATTGATCGGCTTCTAAGTACCGTATCATGAATTTGTGATAATATCCAGCTATACTTTTTTCCGTAGTTCCAGAGATTAGAGCGTTCAACCAAACAAACAAATTCACTAGCTTTATATTATTGATTTTGATGCATGTCGATAATTGCCGCGCTTGTAATTTTTACCTTTCACTTAATTACTAATATAGAGTAGGTAGTTATGTAGTATTAAATTTTTTGCTTCTCATTTGTTTATTGTGTAAACTAAGCGATTACACATTTCTTGTATAAATATCCAAGATACAAAAAGTAATTGTATAATGAGAACATTAAATACTCGCAACATTAAAAAATGTCATTACCAAAGTAGGTATCAAAACCAACTTTGTAATTTTAATATCATACCTTGATGAAAAATTCGCTTTCACTACCTGGTACGAAAGAAAAAATTAGCGGATACTGTCCCCACAAGATGACACTAATTAGCTCATTTTCCTCCGGGTAGCCTAGCGACCGTATGTTTATCCCTCGCACTAGGGACTAAAAGAGAACTTTTCATCGGACGGAAAGAAATCGTATAGTCACCACGGGAGAAAAGTAGGACATTGCCACCCGCGACTGTCGCGATTGTCGAAACAGTTGAATAATCAGGTGAAAATAATCCGCGGGTGAGAATGTCCTAATTTCGTCCCTAGGTGCGTATTTTGATGTACAATTATGTTACTATTCAATATCAAACTCTTATAACAAAATTAGTATATACTTGCAACAATTAAATCACAGTTTTAACAATATTTCTTCAGTATTCAGTTCAGAACTATAATTGTAAGGACGAATTTGTGAAGATTAAATTATAATATTATAAATAAAATACTTTAAATGTAATTAGGTACCTATTATAAATTAAATTAATACATTATTGAACAACATAATTTTGTAAATAAATTTAATCGTTTTGATTCTTACTTAAAAAGCAATATTGGTCCTCAAAATTATTATCATTAGACAATATATATATAAAGCAACTTCTTTAAATTTGAAATGTTAGCAAAAATTATTTATACTTTATTATAGTCATTATCAAAAACTATTATAACATTGTATAAAAATATTCAGTATCAGAAACTGCACTTTTACAGTTTTTCCAGAGTTTTAACACCCTTGGTACTTATTTTTAATACCCCTGGTACCTAGGTAGTTATCTATCTCACCATCAAAATCGGTCTATTCGTTTATAAGCTTCTACTGACGGAATATATAGGTACCTACTTATAAACATTAAAATTTTGAAAAATCTGTTTTCTGAAAATGTATCCAATCGTTGTTTTAATACTTGATCCAGTCGTGTTCGCATTGTCACACAACTTGCTGAACCGAATCCTGTTTGATGTTTAACATCTTGTAAAACCCTTAAACATTTTAAACACTTGTCTTAAGTGCGAACGAACTGTCAACAAAACAAGATATGTGATTTATTTCCTGTTACTACAAGTTTCAATACATTGCACGTTGAATGTCATCATAATCAATTTTAGTCATGAAATAGTTTACATCACAGAAACTAGATGGCGCTGGAAGTACTTAAAAAAGTTTACTGTATTTGTAAACCGACTTTCAAAAAAGAAAATGTTACCAATTTATCTATTATTTGTGTGAATGTAATCTATAAACAAATTTTCATGATGCTCATTTTCTTAAATACGATCTACATCTGAGCCCCATATAAATATTCTGTTGCATTGATCTTGGAGCCCGGAGATATAGAACGATACTCCTCAAAGCTTAAGCTAAGCGGGGTCATTATTATCACTGAAAAATGTGTATTAATTATAACTGTGGCAACGTAACAAGTAGTAACAGTGTTCCCTTTTTTTGATGACGGGGAGGAAATAGGACCAGATACCTGGTTTCCTGAGGAGGAGGAGAAAGAGGGGTTCCATGACAAGGTGTTAACGTTATGAGGTGAACTAGAAACTCCTCGATGGCCGACCTCAGTGCGTTTGTCAGGTTACGGAAACTCTCGTAGAACAAACCAACTCAACCTGACAAGCACTGTGCTCCACTGGTGGCTAGCGAAGCATGGTCCCGGAGGACAACACCCCCGCACTGCCCACGCAAGAAATCGCGGCAGTCGGGGCCACATCGAATGCCGTCCTCGTCCGGGCCGGTCAATACGGGCACACAGTTTCCCCACCCTGCGCCTCAACGCGTCACACCTATTTATATATCTAAGGGTAAAGGGGCGAGGGGTCGCTACGACTAGCGCCACCGTCGTCGTCGACCAGAATCAGCTCTTTATCGATTCCGCTCGGCTGTCTCCCTCCGGGCAATGGCGGTCTCACAGAGGGATGTAGTTGAATTATATTAATTATTTTCTTGCAACTAAACTTAAATAAACGCTATTTAAAAATATACATATTAAATGTCCAAAACTAATAGAGTACTGGTACACATTTTTAAGAGTCTTTAGTTTTCCCAATTTTTCAATATAAATATTTTTTGAAAATTTTATATGTACACAAACAAAAAAATTGTTTCTACATATTTCAGTTATAGACTTTAAAACCATCCAACCAATGTGCCCCAAACCGATTTAATTAGAAAGGCAATGACGCGAGGATGGTTTTAGACCACTAAGGCAATGCATTAAAACATTCGGTCCATTGTTGACGTCGGTTTTCAACTTTTCCATACCAAAATTATATAATTTTAAGCAATTCCATACATTCTTTGTTGCCACAGCAAAACCTACACGGTAGCCTTAACATGTAAAAATAGCAATCAGCTATAATTGCGCAGTTATCTCTCGCTAATTGTTACAATGCATACCCATCGCTACGATCCTAACGCCAAAACACCCATATCCATATATGTATGTATGGGTTAGAAATAATAGCGATTTGCAATCGAACAGGAATTATTGCTCGAAAATTGCTATTGCAAGTTACGTAATAGCCCAGCGGGTCTACTATATAGTGATTTCTAAAATTGAAAGAGTATTCGGAGGGTAACGAATTGAAACTAAGTACGATCCAAAAAAAACCCTATAAACTGTCTAAATAAATAAAAAGCTATTCTCATTAGTTTTCATTACAAACATAAAAATTAAAATAACAGAATAAAAAATAATAATACAAAAATAACTTGTATTACATTTATTATCATAAATTCAGTATAAAATACTAAATCTGTTTTTGACAGTTTATGGTCTTAAGACATTTTAACTTTAATTAAAGGCTATATTATGTAACCTACTAGCGGCCCGCTCCGGCTTCGCACGGGTATAAAATATATAGCCTATGTCATTCCCTGAAAAAATGATTAAAATCGATCCAGTAGTTTTGATTTATTCATTACTGCCCGTTAGACATCACATTAGAAATTCAATTTTTTTTTTCTCCACTATTTAATGGATGTTATTATACATATCGATGCCTCCTATGTATATGGGCCAAAATGCAAAATTACAATTTTACAGGAGAGGCTTCCAAAGTTTAAATTTACTATAATTTTAAATCGATAAAACCGAAGCTTACGCAACTTTGCTTGTTTGCTAAGACCAGTATCCTCCTCATTTATACTACAGTATTTTATATATACGTTTATTATATATTTTTTTACGTCACATTGGCCCTTCTATTTATTTATTCTATTTTTTTATTTTTTTATTTTTATTTCTTAGTTTTTGTTTAAATTATTTTTCTTAAAAAATACCTTAAAAGGGCCAATGTGTCATATTGGCCATTATACGCGTATTACGCTAATTAGCATAAAGCAAATCTTTTTCTTATTTTATACTCATAAAACCAATTAACAATTGAAGTAGTTGATAAGTCATTAATTAAAATAAAAGCTATTTAGATATTTAGATAATTCTTTCACATTGTGACTTATACGTTTTATAATTTGCTAACTTACTAACTGTCTTTTCAGTTAGATCGTTTAAATAATAAAACAAACACACAATAGCTTGATTCATTTATTGAAATAAAAATTGAATTAGGCTTAAAACTACAATTATGGAACCGTATTCAGTGTTTTTGGTATTATCATGAGAAAAAAAAATAAGAAAAAAAATTAAGTAAGGAGGAAACTGTTACTGAATTAAATCATGTAATAAAAATACTTCAAAATAATATTTTCGTATTAAAATCACAGTAAGACTTAACAAAAATAAAAACTTATCTGGCGTAAACAAAAATAAAAAAAATCTCTGTAGTATCATCAAGTAATAAAATTAACAAAATCAACATTACTAGTAAGTTGAAAATCACTAATTGTCTTAAATAACGCTTTCATTAATTGACACAATGTTATTAGATGCTACTAAATTTTCATAATAACTGTAGTATACAGGTGGGATAGTATTTTTTCGACATAAATCAAGCAAGTCTTTTTTCTTGGAAGGTTGTATTGGTAACAGCCGATTGTAACATACTTGCAGAGGAATATCTGTTGGTCTATCGGCAATATGTCTTCTTGTTCGCACTGGCTGATCTAAGATTTTAATATGATTTTCAATAGCATCTTCACCCAAATCATATTTATAGTAGAAAACGTATGGCTAACACTATTATTTTTTATTTTAGACCAAATAATTTTTTGTGCTTCTGAGCTTTTAGTCCAGTTAAAGTGTGTATTTGTCTGCATCTTTTTGAAGTCATAAATCATATTTTGAGCTACATCTATGACATTATAAGGACTTTCTTTTGGTTTTGCCCATCGAATCAATGAGCTCCATCCGGAGGGTGTGTAAATATTCTTATACTTTGAAGCTCTTTCAATGGTTGCGTGTATGGAGTCGCCTTCATTCTGAGTGTGGCCTATCTCAAGAAAAGTGTGTTTTATATTCAAATTAAACTGTTTAGCAGAGTTTAGATACATAAAAAAAAATCCTGGTTCAAAGGACTTGACCTGGTCCAGCCCACTTTTGATCATTTCTGCATCAACAGTTGTTTTATGGTGATCATGTCGACCTCTATTATCAACCAAAGTGACCCTACTTATATCAACAAATTTAGTCATTGCAGTTCATATAAACCTTCCTCTTTAATCACACTATAAGCGACAGAGAAAGCGACTTTGTTTTAATCTATGTAGTGATACCCCTCTCTCACACAAGCTACCATTTACCGGCGTCGGGATGTTACGACGCCATCGCCCGCTGTTGGGATAATCTCTGTTACACTGGTGGTAGGTCTTTTGTTGCAAGAGGCCGGCTAGGTAGGTACCACCACAGTGTCAAATATTCTGCCGCCAAATAGTAGTGCTTAGGCATTACTGTGTTCCGGTGTGAAGGGCACTGTACGCTAGTGAAATTACTGGGCAGACGAGATTTAAGAACCAATATCTCGAGGTTGGCAACGCGCGAGTGGCACCTACTAATAGTGCTGCAAGCGCTCATGGGCTGCGGCAACCACTTACCATCAGGTGGGCCGTATGCTTGTTTGCCAACTTTTAACATAAAAAAAAAACACAAGCTTCGTCAACCACTGACTTACAGCTTGCAAGGTTGCATAGGTCAAATGGCTAATATGGGTAAGATCAGCGCTTTCACCGCTAAAATCAGAAATCCCAATTTAGACAATAAATATGACCGCGCACTTAACTAAAATCAACGCAAATCGGACTAGTTGGCGATTTTCCTAAAAACCACTAAGCGTACAGGAAACATTTTTTTAAACCTCCAGACCACGATGGGATGACGAATAAGACTATGAAGCGGCTCGCGATTCAAATTTTATATCTCCTAGTTCTTTATTTTCAATGCTTTACCAGCAGGATGCTCACTCTCTGAATATGCGCTATATTTATCTTTATTTACAAACCCGATAAACCCAACAATCAGACAGTTATCGTCCAATCAGCATACTAGACTCTCTCGGGAAAGTCTACAAAAAATTCAACTAGTAAGAATTTAGGCATGTTACAAGCCATTCTTGCTGTAACTAGGTGCAACGCATAATGGAGCACATTTTAATGGGCTTCACCCTGACGCGAACAAGCACAACCAGAACCTTCTTCTTTGATGTCGCTAAGGCCTTCGATAAAACCTATATACAATGGTACCATGGGTTAATTTTTAAGCTGTATCCATTGTCAGACGGACTCGTGCTCATCATACGAGACTTTTTTATATCATGACGGTTTGCAAGCAAGCATACGTCCGCCTGATGGTAAGCAGTCATTGCACCTGTGAAAACTTGCGATACCGGGAGTACCACATGAGCGCTGTCAACCCAAGGGTTGAGGGAAAGGATGTGAAGGGAAAAAGAAAGAGTCTCTCACTCATCGCACGAAACGCAATAGTACCTACTAATACTGTTATTTTAAAAATAATAATTATTATAATAATAATAAGTGATAGGAAAATCTTATATATCTCTAAAAATTATAGACCTATCTAATTCAAAATAATAATAGTAGAAAATTCTTTTTAAGTTCTCCAACCTCAAATGTTTCCAGAATTTCATACCACACTTCAATAGTTAGATTTAATCCCCAAGCATTTTAAGTACTTATCACAAAACTATTTCGATCAAACTATCTCCCATTCCAATCCTCTGATCAGACAGGCTAGTATTTATACTGACAAAGACGACAAACCAACTAAAGTAAGGCCTAAGCTGGTCCTACAAGAACCTGACGATAGGATTACGTTATAATATGCCTCTTGCACAGCACAGTCACTCACAACTCTGTTTTCTCCGGCGAGGAAGAGATCCCTTATTGCGCACGTTGCGACGCGATCACGCCGTCGGGTGATTCCATCGATTAGAGTGCGCTCGGAGCGTCGCCTCCATTCCCGATGACTTCTATAGTCGTGGTTCGTTCTGGTAGAAGGCTGCCCATTTTTCTCATCCGGGTCTCAGTATTCAGACGGCCAAACCCACTCACAGCCCCACATTTAGAGCAGTAGGGCAAACTGCAATACACAATCAGAAAAAAAATTACCTGTATACGTATATATATATATATATATGATATTCTGTCATCCATAAATTGTAACAAATATATATTGCTTTCACCAGATATTCTTCCTATGGATGTATTTGGCAACTACGGTTTTAGCGTCTCGGGAAGACAACGCCCAGGACTTCATGCAGCACTTATTGAGAATGACTAACCCAGAAAATATTCTTAATTCCGTAATCGGGAGATTAGAGATGAGCAGGGGAGAAATATTAGAAAAACTAACTCCGAAATCAGCTGATGATGCCGATTGTGAAGATCCAGAGGTATTCATTTCTGTTTAACTATGAAGACCGCTGTAGAACATTGGTAACGAACCTCCTTTTTATACTGGTCCATTGTATGTGATTTCAATGTAAAAATGTATGTTCTTTCAAAAAAGGTATCAATAATCATAATAATAAACAAAGTTCTGTGAAAAACTTGTATATCGTAGACCTATCTCATTTAAAATATTTAATGTGGAACGTTCTTTTTATGTTCTACAACCTCAACTTTTTCCAGAATTGTAAATAACATAATTCAAAAGTTTGAGGGGGATGGAACACAATTTTTATGACTTTAAAAGTTCAATAAAAAGTCAAAATCAAACCGCGTTATTATTTTTAAAAACATGCCACAATATAGCTCAGACGCGGCCATACGTTGATTTTTTTTTTCAATCAACAACAATTTTCGCCCACAGTTAGTGGTTTTGATTATGTGTGTATATTTATTTTTCAGGTACTCTATTTAAATTTTAACAAATTATAATTTTATTATGATTTATATTTTTTAATATTCACTTTTGTAATTCAAATAATTATGTACTCAATTAAACGTTAAGTAACATAAATTGCAGTTGCTAATAATAAGTCAATTATTTCCATTACGGTTAAAAAACTTGGAATTCATTTTACATTTTAAAAAACGTCTTAATGGTTCATTAAATTTCAGAATCTTCCAGAATATACTGAGGCTTTGGAAGGTTCTGCAGAACGGGGATTAAGGCATTTAGGCTCTCAAGTAAGTAAACTCCGTTACACACACCTGCCCTTTCGTAGTACTCCATTGTCAAATAAAATGCCAATGTTTCGAAGGGAACGACGAGAATAAGGACCCTCTTTTCTTAAGAAGTATAATACGCCTCCAACGGTTACACTTAAAAGCACGCTACTGTGGGGATTCTGTACTCGTATTTACTTCAAGATTAATAATAATACAATATAATTTATTTATTAAATCACCTCTTGTGGGAGATTTTTTTTTGTCCGTAGGTACCCAAAAGGCTGCAAACGGAACCCTTTTACTAAGCCTCCGCTGTCCGTCGGTCTGTCCGATATTCTCAAAATGAATTCTAAATATAAAATAAAATTTAAAAATAATGATTTTTTTACTTAAAAGGTTCAGCCACCTTAATTAATCCTAATCCGTGAAAACTGTATAAATACTAGTTTTTATTTCGCTCGCATGAATAACAATTGGTGAAAAAAGAAACAAGCTTTCATCTCATCCTATTTCGGCTCCTTTGACTAATTTTTCCCCAAATTAATCTATATCCATCTCCAAGGTTTCGTCTATATACCAATATTAGACACAATTGGTTCTGTGGCTAAGACATTATCGACAGACAGACTATGACTATTTGTAATATTAGTCTGGATTTTACCTTGCTACGAGTACGCCGATGTAGTCGCAGGAAAAAAGTAGCGTTACATTACTTCCATATGTGTATATAATTAAACATATTATACATTGGCTTACACGTACTTTGTGAACCACAACTTTGTAGGTATAATTGTTTATGGTTCGAGAACTCACGAATAAATTACGACAATATCGTAATCGTAATTAAGTCGTTTTTATTAATTGCAGTTTACATGCAATATACATATCTAATAAATAATACATACTTTTGAATACTGGTAGCTTTTTATTGCGAGAAGCCAGCTAGCTAGTTACCACCAAAGTGTGAGAGCAGTAGTGTATGCCAGTGTTTCGGTTTGAAGAAAACTGTAACTAGTGAAATTACTGGCAAAAGGAGATTAAAGAGCCTATAACCATATCTCGAGGTCGGTAATGCATAAGTGCCATCAACCAATTAATGGTGCTGCAAGCGCATATAGGCTACGACAACCGCTTATCAGGTGTTTGTTGCTTGCCAACTTAGTAAACAAAAAAAAGCAGATTTCGTCCTTGTCGTGTCTATGGCACAATAATAACTACCTGGTCAACTAAAACTTAAGCTTACGTTATGATAATAATTTAATAACATTTGGGAAGAAAACACTATCTGCTTATTTCATACCTATTTTAGGTAAGCATCTGTCGATTAAACATGGGATCAAATTATCTCTTCTTCGTAGCAATATTTCCGGTTAAGTAACCAAGGTCTGCTTATACTCTTATCAGGATTTGACGACTTACTAATGTTTGCGCAGAGCGATTGCCGTCTCACCTCCGCAACCCTAAGGGCGACCAGAAATTCTTTTGATAAGAGCAAATTACCTATCAAGAATTAACGATTATCACATGTTATTATAACAACCGAGACCGACAACTTAACACGGTTTAGGAAAAACGCCCACAACGAAACAGATAATAATAAGAAACATCTATATAAGGGAATCTCAAAGTGTGGAAATTAAATTATCATATAAATACAAAATAAATATAAACTTTTGAGCGGTTTCCAAGAAAGCGATAATATACAATTACCACAGATTAAATAGATGCCGTATAAATCCAATTTATACGGTAATTACTAATTACTCTTGTTATTTTATATTGATTAAAACTATTAGATAAGCTTAAGGTGACGGCAATTTTTGTATCTAAAAACAAAAAATATACATATATTATATTTTAATCTTACCACGACCTTGTATGATTCATCTGTTTATTGTATAACACTACTTATCTTTAAATATAGAATTGTAATAAGTAACAAAAACATACCGAAAAATATAAACAGATTCGCCGATTCCAAATAGATTGCTAATAGAAAGGTTCAAAGGTTATTTCGGTGAAGCAATTATGTATTAAAATATTTTTTATATTTTTCATTTAAAATCACTTCGTTCTTTATGGAGAAGGGAATTGCTGCTACCTTTATATAGGGATTAGTCGTTCGTGTCGACGTTGTGGCGCAGCGGTAGGGAACCTGCTTTAAACGCTACAGGTCGCGGGTTCGATTCCAGCTCGGAGCATAATATATTTGTATTAACCATGCAAGCATATTTTCCGGTCAGGGTGTATTTGTCCTTGTCCTTGTATATGTTTCCGGACCCCCGACATATGATATCACTATCCTGATGGGGGCCGTTGACATTGTAGCGTTTATTTATTTATTTATTTAATTTATTTATTATTTATGTTTCTTTATTGGCATCAATTAACATTAATCGCACTACATTCTACAGTCAATATAATTTAATAATGAAAATCTTTCAGAAACATTACCCAATATGTCATCTGGAGCGAAAGATCCATAGGCTAAACACCGAAGAATACGAATACAGACCCGCATACTACGAAGAGGTCCGGTGTATCATGTCATCTAGCGATGAAGTCGGCGTAAGGAATGAGGTAAACGAGTTCATTGATTGCGCAACATAAATAATATGACGTTTAGCATACTTCTATGTCCATGTTAAACGATATGGTAACGGGAAGTATGAGAAAACGATTCGCTTTCTATAATAAAGACGGTGACTACCTGTACCCTTTACCTCACAAACTTCCCAAACTTTATGAAATAATCTCCCCTAATCCGATTCAGACTCGGTTATTTCTATTAAGTAATTATTAATTATCATGTTTAGAAATAAAAACTAATAAACAATAACGCCAGGAAGATGAAGACAAAAAAACGTACATGATCAAAGATTGGGATATAAAACCTGGACATGGCCATTAGAAATTTAGGTGGTTAATTTATATGTTTTAAAATAGTCTCTAAATACGTTAAGATGAAGGAAAACATCGTGATTATACTTGCTTTTCTTTTAAGAAATTCGAAGAAAATTTAAGTAGTTGACTTTGCCTCTAACCCTTAAGATTGATACTACTTGTGTATTAAAATATACCATGACTAAAAATAGAAGTAAAGCAGTAGGCAAACACAAATATAATAATTTGGAAGCAATACTGGCCTTGACAGCGTCACCGGGCGGGGGCCGAGTACAGAGACTCAGCCGTGATAAAGGGACAGCCCTCACGGGGCTCAAATTTGATTCCGTCCTTAGGGTGCCTCCTGCGAAGCCGAACCACGGCTAAGGATGTCATCGGAGAGTAGTAGTCTCAAGTAATTGGCTCTTAGTATTAGGATATTTGCTTTCTACATATATCAAAAGTTATTCATCGGAACTAAAAGAGTACCAATATTTTTTTACTTAGATAAAAGCATGTGATTTCTTCAATGATTTGTATCTGTAGCTAATTTAAGACTAAAATATGAATTAATGGCAGATAGCGATAGCGTTCGTTTGACATTATATGTTTTTTCATCTACAGGTATGCTCAAGTCTCGGTTTTTCTTGTGTTCAGTGGAACAAAACTATACATTTAACGAGAAGACTATATTCGAGGTGAGAAATACATTAAGATTCTATTTCCAAATACTTTTTACCCATAACCTTTCCATAACTAACATTTCCAACAAATAATTTTATCAGCGAGATGAAATGGATACTATCAGCTTTCTTTGAACTCAAAAAACCTTAGCCCGTATAATATTTATTTATTTAGCAAGTTAGCGACACAGAAAGTCTTGTCAAACCGACCGACTAAAACACTATTAAATTCTAGCCTTAAATTATAGGCTCGGCATTGGATAGACTGTCGCTGACAAAACGCACATTAATACAACATGAACATTACTTCTAATGTTTTCGTACGGCAATATGACCATTTAATTATCGTCGACAAGATTTCAAGTATCCTAATTTAAGCTTTTGAAGACTTGTATCTTAACTTTTTATATATAGATACTAGCGACGCGCTTTCAGGCTGTGTTGGTTTTATAGATGATTTATTGAAATGCAAAGAAATAAATGACATAGATGTATTTGACATTGGCGGTATGAATGTTAATAGCACTGGTGCACTACTCCATATAAACTTTAATTATACTAAAGCTCATCCTCCTCCGTGTACACTTAAAAAGAAGTACAAAGATTTCTCTTCACATATTAATTTATGGAGAAATGTTTTTGTATATTTCTTATTAGCTTCTGTTCTTATTTTACAAACTTTGAACCCCCATTTTAATCCTTCAGAAGCGGAAATTTACAAAATGTTAAAGACGTGCTTCTTTATCTTTAATTGTCCACCAAAAAATAAAGGTTTGATGCTTCTATTTTGAAAAATAATGGACATTCCATGCAAACTTTCATCCATTCTAGGGTAGTATTTCAGAAAACGTTAAAAAGGTATTTCTATTTCAGCTAAAACTGTTCGTTTAAAAAAAGTTTCATGCTTCCGATTTAAAAAGACAGTCTTCGATACAAAATTAATCCTTCCTTAATGTTCGTTTACGTCTTTATTATTACAATAATTGCTAATCGGTAGCAAATTAACGAACTTTTATTTTCATCATTATTTTGCAGTGAATGTTGGGAAACAAAGACAATGGTGATACCCGCTGGGTGCGAGTGTATGTGGCCGGTGCACAGATTAGGAGAGATCACATTGCGTGTATAATTATGCTAAGAAATGGCATATAATAATAACTAACGACATTTTTATCGAATATGTTAAAAAAATTGTTTAATTTATTTATATAATAAATATTGGATAAAAATGAAATGTGAATAGTAAATGATAAAGTTATAAACAAAATATTAACTAATAATAAAGGATTTAATATTATTCGTTGTTTTATTTGAAACTAAACCTTAAGTAATCGATTTAAAATTATTAAGAAAAATCTGTAGTAGGTAGGTACATCGAAATTCCTTCCGTATTGTGTTTCAAACATCTTTAAACCTCAAAAAAGGTCACATGAACAAGGCAAAAAACAAGTATAAAAAACTACAACCATTATTGAATTTGAAATAATGTGACATAAAAAAATACTAGAATCGCTTTTGCTTTTTCATGTCATTACTAATATTCCTCTTTCACCACTAACTAAACGTGTTTTAGTGCCAGGAGTTGATACAAATGTGTGCAGATTGGGCCTGAGAAGTAAGAGTCAAGCCTCTATATATTGTAAGATTATTTAAAGTTGGCTCTTCTACTATACAACTATAATAAGGACTTCGAATTATTGTCTACAAGTTTTTACTGCAATGAGTTAGCGTGGCACGAAACGTCACGTCACGTGAAACATAGGACATATTCTTCCATGGAAGACAGTATTGTGTGCATATCTGTGCTGTGTATTTGATGATCAGGGTTTTGCTAGACAGGAGTTTTTTGTTGACAGGGAGGAAATCTGCTATCAAGTTCCTTGGGAGGAGTACTGGTTTATGTCGATTTCCATGACAAGATGGTAACGTCATTGTCATGGGTGCCCACTAAAACCTTCTCGGTGACTAACCACAGCGCATGTGACAGGTTGATTATGGGGTCTTTCAAAGGATGAGCTATCAATCACAATTTTATTACACTATTTATTATAGGTACTTAACCTATCGCCAAAGTTTTCTTCGCCAATAAATGTAAATTTATTGTAAAAAATTAGTGACCGACCGAAATTTCGGTTTCGGTTTTGGTTTCGGCCAGTTTCGGCCAAAAAATCTAGTTTCGGCTTTAGTTTCGGTTTCGGCCAAAATATAGCCGAAACTTTCGGCCTCGCCGAAATTCGAGTGTTCGTGAGTTTTCGTGCGTTGTTCGGTAAACTTCGCAGCCAACTCATGACCGCTCGTTGACGCGGCCAAAAAATCTCCAGAAATAAGTATTAGATTGATCTTTAAAATATTGGGAACACAACGTATTACTAGTTAGTTATATACCTAGTATATCTAAACTTCAAGTTGTTTCTTTTTTAAGAGTACTCCCAATAGTAAGTCCTGTATATTCATGACAAAAAATATGGTTATGACTATAATGAATTTTTAGTTTTTATTTTATTTAACTCTATTTATATACAGTCCATATTATATACAGTGGTGGTCAACTAATTAGGGACATTCGTATAATAAGAGTAACATGTATTTATATTTTCCGTAATTTCAGTTTACATGAAGTCTTCATTACGTTTTTTAATGTTGATCTGATCTTGATCATTTAACCAATGTTTTCTTAATGGAATTATTACATTTTAGAATGGATTGTAATTAAAAATAAAATTCAACTTTACTTCTCCTTCGATCTAATATAACTCTGGACAAGTAATTTGGGACACTTAAGAAAACATTAGAAATAATGAACGCAGAATGTAATGGAAGAGAGAAATGTACATTTATTATTAAATTCATCTACAAGGAAACGTTTTCTATTAAAAATAATCTTAAATGTGATTGCCATTATTAGCTATAGCCATATCGACATCGGTGCGGCATCGACTCGATCAAATAATGACAAGTTTCGTTAGTGAAGTTCTTCCAGGCGTCTTTGAAACTACTAGAGTTGGTTTAAAATTCCAGTTTGTTGTACCACAAATGTTCCAAAGAATTCATGTCTAGGCTATTGGCAGGCCAATCTAAAACTGATAGTAGTTCACCGGCTTGAAATCATTTAATAAACAGTGAAGTATATTTTGGATCGTTTTCGTATTAAAGCGCCTATGTAACTTCGCCACTAAGTTCTAGTCCAAATATTTCACTTTTAATAATTACAGAGCCCTCAAAGGGAACTTTTTATAAAGCTATTACCAATTTGCGATCTAAATTTCTTTCTAGGTACACAGTTTCAGTAATTTTATAGGTTTGAAAATATTGCACAGCGTTGAAAACCATACTTTTGGAGCAAATCAAATGATAAGCTATTTTAGGGTATGGCTATTTACGTTGAAATAAAATTGTTTTCGCTTGGTCGTTTCATAACTTAAAGAAGTGACCTATGTTTAAGTAATAAATTGTGATATTAATTTTAGAAATCAAAACTATAATCTAAAGAATGACGCCGAATAAAAACACAAAGGCTTTCCGCTTTTGTATTTAAGGTTTATTTTTTAAAAATCGAAAATAAAACACTAAATCTTGCTGTCCCTAATAATTAGATGGTCAATTTCGATGCGAGAGATTTCTTTTTAAATAAACCGCCATAAAATATTCTTAGCTTCGAAAAAGTACACACCATTGAACAGTATACTTTATAATGAACATTATCTCATAAAATTAAACTTAAAATATTTAACCAAATTGTTTTTCGTTCCTAATTAGTTGACTACGTATATATGCAAATAAATGTTTAAAAAACTTGAAATTCAAATTTCAGTAAAAAATTAACGTAATTTTAAATATTTTTTAAAAAGTTTCGGTTTTGGTTTCGATTTCGGCCGAAACTGAGAGAGAGGCCGAAAGTTCGGTTTCGGTTTCGGTTTCGGCTAAAAAACCAGTTTCGGTCGAACCCTATAAAAAATATATTATAGTAGCGTACAACACGAGACGTTGGTCAGGAAGTTGAAGCACTATGGTATACGTGAAACTGCGTTCGATCTTCTTATTTCCTACTTGCAACATAGAATGATGAAGGTCGACGTAAACAGTAAGAGATCTGCAGGTATAAATGTAAATATGGGAGTCTCACAAGGCTCTATTGTCGGCCAAATTCTCTTTCTTGTTTACATTAACGATTTACCATTTTTTGTGGAAGGAGCTTAAGAAATAGTATAGTTTGCTGACGACACTTCTTTTACCCTTAAAAGACATAGTATTAATTACGCCAATGTAAACAATGCTCTTTCTAAGGTACTTTATTGGTTCAGTGTGAATAATTTACTGTTGAATAGTAAGAAACCAAATTGTATTAAATTTTCAATGCCTAATGTGAGACAAGTTCAGGCTAATGTATAATATATACATAATAAATATAGAATGTAGAAGTACTAGAAATTATGGAATCTACAGTTTTTCTTGGAATAATTGTAGATTCTAAACTACAACGGGGCCCCCATATTGCTAAATTAGCGAATAGACTTAACTCGGCAGCATTCGTGGTAAGAAAAATTCACCAATTCCACAGGATTATGTCATATGGAATTTTACTTTGGGGTAACACGGCTGATGTAAATACTATTTTTGTGCTGCAAAAGCGAGCTATTCGAGCAATTTACAGTCATGGTTGCAAAGATTCCTAAAGGATAAATTGAAAAAAAATTAATGTATTGACTGTTGCTTCTCAATACATTTTTGAAAATGTTATGTATGTACATAAAAACATCAGTGAATTTACTAAATGTAGTGATTATGATAACATTAACACTAGGAACAAACATAAATTAACAATGGCAGTTACTAGACTGCATAAAATTAGTAACTCTTTACAATAGGATCCCAGAAAGCGTTCAGGAACTTTCTATAAATAAATTTTAAAAAAAGGTCAAAGAACATTTGTGTGGTAAAGGCTATTATAAAATTGGTGAATACCTTGTGGACACCGCGCCTTGGGAATGAGACAGTCAGTCCAGGCTTTTCAGTGATTATAATATGTAAACCAATATCTCTTTAAAAAAATACAAAAAAGATATAACCCCTGAGTTTGTTTCGCCGGTTCTTCTCAGGTAGGGGTTTAATTTTGGAGCAGATGTCAGAATCTGACTTTCAAAAAATAAGTGTAATACTTTTTATGTTGAATAAAAATATTTGATTTGATTTGGCTGTTGTATTCTGTTAGTAAAAATATTTTGAAACATATCAGGCAGATCCTGACATAACCTTATACACAAACAAAAATCCAACCAACAAAAAGTTATAAAAACTAACTTTATAAAATTAAGATATAAAATTATTATAATCGTTACAGTACATACAAATTAATAATACGTCAATATTATGAATAAAAAGAGATGAATATGATACTTTCAAGAAAAAGATAAATATGACACGTTCTTTGAAAATTTTAACTCTATAACTATTACGGTTCATGAGATACAACCCTGTGTCAGTACAGGGATGGTCGGACAGCGAAAGCTCAATAATAGTGTTTAGTTTTTTCTTTGGAACCCTGTGGGCCCGAAACCCTAAATATTACTGTAACGACCACACATAGATACTCCTAATGCGATTATTGTGTAAGTTCTTGTTTTAATGACGATAGACTTGTATGTTAGCGCACTTTAATGCGTGGTCGAGTCTGCGCGAGCGTCAGTACGATCTCAGTGTGCGTGAAAGGCTCTCGCGGTGGCTGTCACTACAAATTGTACGGACAACAGAAAAAAGTGAGTGTTTTTAATATATTTTATGAGGGACAAATAATTCAGTGCACTTAAATATACATCTCCTATGTTAAATAAAATGGATTTGACAAAAACTAACAACTGTATTTAGTTAGATAAGTTACTTGTAATAAAACGTGTTATTTTTTAAAAGTAAGGTAAGTTTGTTTTGAAAAATAGCAACCGATTTCAACTGCCTAAGCCCATTTGTCATTTAAGAAGACCGTCACGAAATTTAAATAGGAGCACAACGAAAGCTTAATCTACCCAACTAAAACATAGAACCGATTAGTCAACGCTCTCTCTTATAAGTCGGTTAATAATGTTTAATAATATTAGAATTTAAAACTTCAGACCTCCTTTTAGAATATTCCGCCCGTTGAATATTATATAAATTTATATGGAGAGGCAGTACATAAAATTGAAAATTATGAATATTTATGGTTCAATACAAAAAAAAGACTGTTCAGTCAAATAATACAAATTGAATTAAATTACACTAACAATACTTTTTTATTAGCTAGGAAATGTTTTAAGAGCAATTTTTTTAATCAAAATTGTTACAAGTAATTTTTTTCTTTCAGTCCGTTCGACGTTGGCCACTTAAACATGAAAAATTTGATATAAATAATATTCAATACTAATATAAAATATGTTGAAACACGTAAAGGATACCGGTGCATTTTCTTAGATTTTTGTTTTATGCAAATAAAATATACTATATAACTCCTTATCACATATAGAAAAACAAATACCTTAGATTCTAAAATATATAAAAAAAAAATTAAAATGTTAAGTTTACTTAGTTTTACAGGTACAACGATTATCTGAGGCTTGAGTTGCTAAAGTCTTCTCTATGTACGTTAACATTTATTCAAATTTATTTTGTTTTAGTTCCATTAGTAATTTTTGGTTCATATTTAGATAAAAAAATAAGTTACTTATCATGTTTTTAATATTTTTTTAAATCATTCAATTATATTTTACGATATTATTGTGTAACTCGAGAACAATACAAATAATAATTACCAGTCAAGTGCGTTGTGGACCACGCACAGTTGAAACTCCGGTTCGTATAATGGTATAAAAACAGGCCACATACGCCTCGGAAAACATCCCCGATGCACTACAAAAACGAGCCATACCCATTAGCATTGTTATATTGTACACGCAGGGCGTTGTACTGTTTCCGCGTATAGTCTGCCCACAGGCTGCTAAAATTTGGTGCAGTAAGCTCTAAAAAGCGTTATTTTGACTGGTATTGAGCAACGAGCAAACCTGCGAACAATCATATTTGCCCTAACAGACAAAGCCCTGCGTTCTCTCTCAATATCTGCATTGTCTTTCAAGTCATAGAATACTATATACCCAAGATATTTAAAGCATTCAACTCTCTTGAGTGGAACCCCGTGTAACTTGGTAGCAGGTACAATAGATGGAATCGATTTTCCCCTGGCCTGAATGACCATGCATTCGCTTTTCTTACAGTTATAGACTAAGCCATGACTAAGCCTAGTTTGGAATAGTTCTCACAAAGACTTAGCAGTTTTGATAACCCACAAACAGATGCACTCAGCAGAACCATGTCGTCTGCGTAACTAATGTTATTCAGACAGACTCCGTCAATATGACATCCTCCACGAGTGCTATTGAGCGTCTGTATTAGGGCATTTACATACAGATTAAACAACTTGGGTGAGGTCAGGCCGCCATGTCTAAGGTGGGAGCCGAAAGGCCTGGCGCGTTCGCGCGCGGCGTTATGTATTTGTATATATTTATTAGTATGTATTATCCCCGCGACGTCCCACTATGGCGCTAGATGGGACCTTAGAGTTTTAGTGGGTATAGGGGAGCTCGGCTCCGAGTCCACACCTTGAGTGGCTCTTTGACCATCGCACAACAATAACCTGATTTTATACCAAAACTTAAAAATCCTGTTGATCTCTTCAGGCGTGCCAGTGAGTTTTAATTTCTGCCATAAGATATCGAAATTAACCAGTTCAAATGCCTTGGATAAATCGAGAAAACAGGTTTAAATGGGTAATGGTAAGGCTATGAAGAATCTTAACAGTTTTAAAAATAATAACGAATTAAACCCAACCGCAAAAATAAGTTGGTAATTTCATAGTAATTATGAAAAACAAAGTTATGGGAAAAACTTATATGTCTACAAGCTCAAATTTTTACAAAATTTTAAATCCCGTAGTTCAAAAGTTAGAGTTAGTTAAAAATCGTGTCCCCCCCGGACACGATTTTTACGACTTTAGGAGCTAATATCTCAACAACTACTGGCTTAATAAAAAACTCAAAATCAAACCTCCTTATCATTTTAAAAGACCTATCTAAAGATATCTCACACGTTGCTATACGTTAAAATTTATTTTTTCAATCCTCAGTTAGATGTATGGACTGCTACCCTTAATTCTTATAAATATTAAGATTTTATTACAAAATCGTTGTGCGGTTCATAGAATCCACCTATTTTGTAAATTTCGTATAGATAGAGTCAATGGTCTCCGAGTAAAATGACTGTGACATACGGACGGACAGACGGACACACGGACAGACGGACAGCCGGACAGACGGACAGACGGACAGACGGACAGACGGACAGACGGACAGACGGACAGACGGACAGACGGACGGACGGACAGACGGACATGGACAAACTATAAGGGTTCCGTTTTTGCCATTTGGCTACGGAACCCTAAAAAGGATGGAATGGTACAAGAAAAACTCTAATTACTTAAAACTTGTCTGTCTAATTACTTAACCTTTTTAGGGTTCCGTAGCCAAATGGCAAAAACGGAACCCTTATAGTTTAAATAAAAATATATAAGAATTAAAGGTAGCAGTCCATACATGTAAATGAGTGTTGAAAAAAAAAATTTCAACGGATGTCAACGTGTGAGATATTTTTGGATAGGTCTTTGAAAATGATAACGAGGTTTCATTCTTAATTTTTTCATTAATTAAAAGCAAACACATCATAAGGTTGTTCTGGTTAATCCCCATAAAGGCAAAACTAATTTTGATTGTACTTTCACCGGCAGAGAGCTCATGTTAGAAGGAGTAATGGCTACATTTATTTCAGAAAAATTTTATAAATAATAATAACAAGAATAGTTAATCGTTCATATTGTTACGGAGAACCTTATCACAGGGGCATAAGGTTCAAAATCGGTTGCTACTCCTTTTGTTTATTTCTACGACCGCCGCGCGGGTTCGAGAAAGATGTATTCTCGAAACATGTAGAATAGCGTTCCGCGGTCGAAGCTCTCTCGAACCCGTGTCCGCGTATATAAGCGGCCCGGCGCGTCGACTGAGTCATTCAGTTCTGAGCAACAAGCGAAGACACTACAAGTGATACCAGTGAACAAGTGCGATAATTAGTGACCTCGGCTATTCTTTTGGACTGTGATTGACTTGCGTTTTGGACCTGTGATTTGTAAAGTTCTGTGTGTAATCTAGACCTCAATAAAGTATTATTTAGAGCCATCAGGTGTTTGTTTCCAAATCACCGAACCCCAGCCCGTAACAATATTTTCATCAAACGAAAAATATTAAAACCTACATTACATATTTTTGTGTAAACCAATTCACTGTTCATTAACCAGCTAATTTCCTTAACCGATAAAAGGGGTGGTATTATTTTTGATTAAGTACTAAATATAGAAACATTGAAAAAAGTTACTTATAATAATATAAATTTCCTATGATTTAAAGATTTATAATTTAACAAAAAATCATTTGAAATGTCTTAAGTATAACAAAAAATAGTTATCAAAACTATTGTTATAGATTACCGCTGTGTCACTAAAAATAGCTTTAAAATCTAAATAAATAATTAGCTTATTATTAAAGAGCTTTTTAATAATATTACAAATTTGAAATCGTCTTTATTATCGTTACTTACATTCTTATAAATGAAACGTGAATCCGCATTTAAAAATTTAAACTACAAGCAACAAAAAAAAACTCACATGATGCCAAAAATTATAAAATATGTTATTCAAAATAAATAAATAAAAATCAAAATAGGGCTCAAATCAATCTAGAAATTCATTGTCATTTACTAAAATGTTAATAATAAACGGTTAGAGTTTTAGATAGAGTTAATAAGCATTTTCAAATTTATTTTGATTTTCTTTAAAGGAAACTTATTAGTTTAAAGTACATTAAAATTTTATACATTACAATAGATATCTGTGTATAGATAATTTTAAAATTGAATTACGAAAAAATATAATAAAACAGAATTATGTGAATACTTGATGAAATAACCTTTGCGCTAAAAAAAACATCACGATAAAAAATAAACACTTGTTATGTACTCTATGTTATAATTCGAAGTGAGCGGCAAGTAATCGGCCATTATTAACCGCGGCATAAAACGCTGTACGCGTTTATGGTATTATATATTTAAAAACAGAATATTATTCTCTTATGCGTTTTGAATATGCGGAAAAAAATTAATGTAAAAATGTGAAAAATATGATATTGACGAAGTTGTGGCGCAGTGGTAGCGAACCTGCCTTAGCGCCACAGGTCGGGGATTTAATTCCCGCTCGGATCATATGTTTGTATTAACCATACAAGCATGTTTTCCGGTCTGGATGTGATTGTCCTTGTCCTTGTCCTTTTTTTATTATGTTAGAAGTTGGCAAACAAGCATACGGCCCACCTGATGGTAAGTGGCTGCCGCAGCCTATGAGCGCTTGCAGCACCATTAGTAGGTGCCACTCGCGCGTTGCCAACCTCGAGATATTAGTTCTTAAATCTCGTTCGCCCATTAATTTCACTAGCGTACAATGCCCTTCAAACCGGAACACAGTAGTGCCTAAGCACTACTATTTGGCGGCAGAATATTGGACACTGCGGTGGTACCTACCTAGCCGGCCTCTTGCAACAAAAGACCTACCACCAGTGTGACTGATTGCACTGGTGGAATAATCTCTGCTGTGACAGAAGTTATCCCAACAGCGGGCGATGGGGTCGTCACATCCCGACGCCGGTAAAGGTGTCCTTTTATATGTTTCCAGACCCCCGACACGGGATATAAATATCCTAATGGGGGCCGTTGAGTGTTTAGCGTTTATTTATTTAATATGTATGTATGAATAATCTGAAGCGATTTAGTATTGCATATAAACATTATATTTTGCACATGTTTTATGTATACATTGTGACGGTCCAAAAATATTAAATAGGAACACTTGATTTTGTAGAATGTTTAATAATCTCCAGCATATAATATGTCCCGTGTAAACCGCCATCAATATTTAATTACAGTATACATAGTGAGTGCGTTTGACACCGTTGTGGCGTTGTGGGTAGCGTGTCTGCCTTAAGTCTCGACGGTTGCGGGTTCGATTCCCGCTCGGGCAGGTGTTTTTTAAAATTTCTGTCTCGGTCTGGGTGTTTGTCTGTGGGTTTTTTTTCACGAAGTGTCTATTGCTGTTGGTCCATTCGGACTCAAGTCAAATCCATCCCAAGTGCAGCAGCGTTCACAGCAGCCTCACAGCGCTGAGGCCGAGCTTAGGCTTCGGGAAGAAGGCAGCAACTGCCGGTGTAACTTTCACTGTCCTGGTTGTGCGAACGAGATGGCAAATACTCAAACCAATTTGCGAAGAATATTTAAAAAACAAAATTTAATTTGTTAAGATTTTTTTACCACCTACTTAATTAAAAATTTTAAAATCCTGAAGTATTTGTGATGCCTTTAGAAGAGCATTGTATTTTGTTATTTAATTATATTACTTAATAATATTCCTTTCGTCCCTTCAAATAAGGTCGTAGCTTGTACTAGGAGTGGGTACGACAATAGCCCAAGGGGGTCAGTATAGAACCTGCAATTATATGATGGCGAATAAATACATATGATACCTTCCATTAAAACCAGAACAAATATGTCTTTAGGCGCACTGCCACTAAAATGGAAATAATTTCTTTTTTCTTTTAGAGTTAGGTTTTTCAATACTTCTTAACTTAGAAATTAAGGAAGACAATTATGTATTTTATAAGATAGTTTATACATACGTGAAAGCATATAACAAAGGCTTACGACGGAGTACGGAATACGGAGGACGGCGATTTTTATTTTTATATAAGGAGAATTGCATTCTACAGCTAACTATGCCTTGTTTCTAAGTACAGGGACCAGTGTAAGCTTGACGACTATTACATCACAAACGCCAGAGGTCGTGCCTAGTTCCATCCCGCTCAGGGCAGATGTTTGTATTTACCATATAAAACGTGTTCTCGTCCGGGTATTTTTTTTTTTTTTTTTTTATGTTAGAAGTTGGCAAACAAGCATACGGCCCACCTGATGGTAAGTGGCTGCCGCAACCTATGAGCGCTTGCAGCACCATTAGTAGGTGCCACTCACGCGTTGCCAACCTCGAGATATTAGTTCTTAAATCTCGTTCGCCCAGTAATTTCACTAGCGTACAATGCCCTTCAAACCGGAACACAGTAGTGCCTAAGCACTACTATTTGGCGGCAGAATATTGGACACTGCGGTGGTACCTACCTAGTCGGCCTCGGGTAGTTGTACTTGTGTGTGTGTATCGCGGAACTATTGAGTGTTTAAGGTAAATGTATTTAAAAAGATATAAAATCTGTAGTCTTTGTACACAAAACTATATCCTTACAGTTTCTGTTGTATATTAATAAAACATTTGCTCTGCGAATTCTATAATGATTGATTGTTTTTTAACCGGCTGTCTAAGACGGAAGTGTATGTACTATGTATGTATGTCTCTTGTTCAGCGCAATCAGTAGCCTAAACAGCTTTATAGATTGTAGAAAATTATATGTACCATATGTCTAATCTTAATTTTTAAAAATATTTAAATACCAGCTTTGGCGAATTATTAATTTTATGCCACTCAGAAAGCAAGCATACGACACACTTTTGGTAAGCGGTCGTCGCAGCCTATGAGCGCTTGCGTTATACGCTATGAACCTTGAGGTAATTATCGGTTTTTAAAACTCCTTTGCCTTGTAATTTGAGTAGCTGAAGTATCCTCCTAGACAAAACACCTTAATGCAAAACACACTTCTTTACGGTAGAATATGTGACAGTGTGGTGATACCTACCTAGCTGGCATCTTGCAATAAAAGGCCTATCACCAGTTTTACACTATCAAAGGCTCAAGCAGTTAAAAAGTAAATGTAGGATTTGAACAATATAATCATTTAAATATTTTGTTATATCCCTTTTCATACCCAGGGCAAGAAACAAGCTTAGGGCCTTAATTATGTACGACGGCAGCGGAGGCTCCAAAAAAACAAAATTAATTATATTACTTTAATTAAAAAACAAAGAAATTACATCACAAGAGTAAATATATATTTAAAATAATATCTTAAATTAAAAATTAAACAGTCTGTTATTTCCTTGAATCCGCCAGACGTGGGAACGTAACATCTTACACCATTATATACGTACTTACCGATTTATTGAATGAAACCTATTTACAAACGCTTAAAATAGAATTGTTGTTGAAACTGAAAGCAGAAGTACCCTATGTACTTAGGCTAACCGGTTCGAATTTATTCCGGTATCCAAGCCCTATCTAACGCCATTTTGCGTAAATAGTCTGTTGAGTAAGGTTATAGGTACTTCACTATTCGAGTCGACTTATTCGTGCGAAACAAAGCAAAATTCTAACTATTAGTAATATCTTATATACCTATATATTTGTTATGTCTTTATCGATATTTAAAAAATTACGCCGGCAAAGGATGTGCGCAAAAAAAGAAATTAAGAATATTGGCAATGCGTTTTCATGGCGTTACTAATAGTCCTATTGTCCCTTGAAATAAACTCGGAGCTTGCGCTAGGAGCGGGTACGACAATAGCCCAAAGGGGGTCAGTATCGAACCCACGACGCTTGCGATAACGAAGCGAAGTCGGCCTTTCTACCGTTGAGCTATTGAGGCTTCTCTTATCCTATCGTCGTACTATCGTAGTTTAGTATGTCAAGTATAACCAAAATATTATTACCACCAATAACGGTTCGACCATTGTTTCGGATAACATTCGCCAACTTAAAAATAGATTTTATCGATTTGTTACACCAGAGGGGGTGGGAGATTGAGCCTTCGACGCTCTCACTCATCGCAGGAAACGGAACAATACCGATGATGTATATAATGATACTGTTACTTTAAGCTGATTTTCTGTGAGAGGGTATTAGGGTATTACCTGGAAAGATCATGGTTACTACCGTAAAATTATATTGTTTTCATTAATTATTACAAAATTAACATTATGTATTATATACATACAATTTTACTGTGTTAAGTGACAATTTTTATGTTTAATTACAATGAAAATGCAGCGTTTATTTATATATTTAATTTTACACGTTACTTATATTGAGTTGGATATTACTCAAAACTTTATTTAGGTCCTTAAAGATAAGTAAACGCTTAAGTATGAGTTGTTGGTGAAAATGGTTATTACTGATTTTATACCTATAGATACTTTCTATCATCAAACAACGTTAAGTGTTGGTAATGGAATGTTAGTTCATAAATGTTGCTTTAAGCTATTAACAACCTAAAGTCCTTAAAGTTTTGCATCATCATTTGACGAGGTTGGGGCGCAACGGTTGCGAAACTGCCTTAAGTGCCACGGGTTCGATTCCCGCAGATTGTAGCAGATGTTTGTATTGTTTCCGGTCTGGGTGTAATTGTCCTTGTCTTTGTGTATGTTTCCGGACCGCCGACACAGGATACCAATATCCTATAATAGCTTTGAGTGTATAGCGTTTATTTATTAGGGTTCCGTAGCCAAATGGCCAAAACGGAACCCGTCATCTCGTTCATATCCGTCTGTCCGTCTGTCCGTCTGTCCGTCTGTCCGTCTGTACGTCTGTACGTCTGTCCGTCTGTCCGTCCGTCCGTATGTCACCGTCAATAATAATCAATAAACACGCGAGCGAAGCCGCTGGACGAGGCTAGTCTTTAAATAAATATAAAACCTTTCTTTTTGAAATTATGCATTGAAATTATGCAAGAAAGAAAAGTATGATTAATTAAAAAATAATAATAAATTAATTAAAATTTTACTTTCGACTGTAATTCTTCAGTCACTTTTTGGAAGCTAGATAAGTATCAAACTAACTTCGTTGTATACCGAATTGCGTCATATTACTTCACCGCTTAAATATATATCACTTCATCTGTTAAAATAATTATTCTTTATTTTGTTTGCATAATAATTTAATAAAAACAACACAACCGTCCATTAAACTTTTAAAAATTTAAATAACTTACACATTTTTGTTTACATATTAGCGGTCGTTGGCACTGATTGAGGAGATTTTGGTGTTGCTAAAAAATTGCACTAAATATAGTAATACTAATATATAGTATACAAGTATACTCTAAAACTCCTCCTTTGCTTCTGATTTTTAAAATAAATTACATGTTATAAGAGTATTAACAACACTATATACTTCAAAGACGGTTGAGAGCGACAGTCTATTGCCTATACCAAATGCAAAGGGCGGTCGATAGAAATCTGACGACTAATGAAATACGGAGTCTGTCGAAAATAGTTGTACATATTTTACCTCTACCTTTTCCTACCTAAAATATCTATATATACCTATATTTTCGTTACAAATAGTCTCCCACGCACAGGGATTATTGACAGAGATAAGTACTTCCGTTGTACACTATGTGTTATGACTACATAAATAAAAATTAATCTTCGAAATTTATGGACGCGCTTAGCTTCTAACCACTGCACAAAATTGAATAATTCTTTTTTTATTATGTTTGTATTTGTTAGGAATATGTTTAAATAACTAAGAGAATTACAATTCCAACTGGAACGGGATCAAAGGGATCGGTAAGTTTGTATGGAAATTTTACCTTGAAAGGTAATGTAAAGATATACCGAAGAACGAGGTTAAAACTCCAGTGGAAGGTACGGTATGAACGGAATAAAATTTGACTACGCACCCGAACGATATCGGGACGGGCCTCTTATGTATTTATAAATATAATTAATAAATCTTTAGCGTGAGTAAGTGCAATCTACAAAAATAGAAATATAAATTCTAGGTATATCAGTAGTACATAAAAATAAAACAGATTAAGACGTGACAAATAATAAATTAAGAACATAAATAAAACATTTTAAGAAGTTCGGTTAACCTAACCTAATATACTTAAAGAATAAATAAAAATCACTCTAAAAAGATTAATCTTTTAGACATATTTAATAAATATGGAACCGCTTTATGCTTGTTTGTGTAAGTTGTATGTTAGTATGAAATTATTTCACATAAACATGTGATGTCGAATTTTTATATCGCAACAAATACTAGGCATTTCAAAACATACCGATTGAAAAATAGATTACGAAACCTAAAAGAAATAGTATTCGTATAACGACAACAACATCGTGGAAAATTTTAATATTTTTTTAGTTCCCTTTCACCGTGAAACAGTTTCTAACGCCGCATGCCACGTTACTCTGAACTGTTGATCTGACAGAAATGTCATTTGATGAGTAACTTATAATTTGAAAAATAACGTCTGTCTCTTAAGCACTGTAAGATGGTTTGAGAATAAGCCCGAGTTTAGTTAGTCAGCCAGTATTTATGCAAGTCAAAATTAAATTTGTTTTATGACTTGTGTTATAGCGTGAGATTCTCAATTAGGTTAAATTTTTTTTTAGTCTTTTCAAATTATAAAACTACCGAATTGAACTCATCGTCATTTATGAATCCATTGAGAAAATAATTCTTTTTCATTTCAGATTCCATAGATATAGATCAGAAATCTATATTATTTTATCTATTTTTTATTTTATTTATGTTATTCCATAATACATATGATATGATCTACAAAAATTATGAATGGGTCACATGTATATAACATTTCAACCGGTCATCTACTCTATGTATTTCGTAAGTTACGTATAATTCCTTTCGTGGACCTTGTTTGACTACTCAGATGTTTTTCGTTTTCATTATACTATCCGCTTCTGATACTTAATGTACATAAACATTTTTGGAATAGTTTGGATACGGGTAGTATACCTTTTTATTTATTTGTTTTATATACATCCAATATTACAACATAATCATGTCCACGGGGAATTGCAAGAATGCTACCTCTTTGAGTGAAAAATGGACCTCTTGTCTACTGTGAAAGCAATGAGGTGAGGTGTAATATCTATATATATAGTTATGATTTGGAATAAGTGACGAGTTTACAATAACAATTTACGCCGCTTATAGAATTCAGTTTTTTCCGCAGCGGCTCCCACCAGTAACACCGTCTCCCTGACATGAGACGGGGTCAATGTATGTATGTATGTAATTTTATCAATCTTCATTACATATGGCATTTGTTTTATTTTCATTATCTATGTGTTTGAAGTGTAAGTTTTATGTTTAATATTTAGCATAGAGTTAATAATAAAGTTCTCTTTAGTATTATATACATTACAAAAAAAAATGGAAACACACGTTTTTATGAAATCATTTTTTTATTACTATTTACTATTACTTTTCTTTCCGGTCGTTTCCAAAAGTATTCTGTTGAAATTTTATTGACTATTTCCTCAGCATTTGTTCTACATACATTTTTACGGTTCCGTTAAAGAATTATCGGATTGCAATTTTGATTTTTAATAGTACTATCATCTCTCTAGATATAAAAAGAGGAAGTCTATATACATGGGCTTTATTATTATATCACTAATCGCTGATAAAGTTAAAGTATGTCTATTAATGTAATGCAATGTATATACCTATGTAAATCAATTTTTCTTTTTGCGACGAAAGAACTTCAAATATTTTCTTACTTACCAAATACATTTTAATATTCATGCATTTGACATTTGACGACGTTGTGGCGCAGCGGTAGCAAACCTGCCTTAAACGCCACAGGTCGCGGGTTTGATTGCCGCTCGAAGCATAATATGTTTGTATTGACCATGCAAGCATATTTTCCGGTCTGGGTGTATTTGTCCTTGTCATTATTGTGAATGTTTCCGGACCCCTGACACAGGTTATTACTATCCTTATGGGGGCCGTTGAGTGTGTAGCGTTTATTATTATTATTATTTGTTGTTAGATTAGTACAATAGTCCTCCAAATATCAATTAGCTAAATAATCCTTTATTCTTAAGTTGCTTTTCGGGAAATTAAAACGGGAAATATTGACACTTCTCTTCCCTATATGATACGGAAATGACTATTATTTTTATTTTACGTAAGATCTGTTGCAAATAAACTAAAACGATAGAAACGATCAGGTTGCGTAAGTGTCGTGGGTATCAAACCTACTAATCCGCATATAATTAGAATAGGTAGGTCAATAAACTCGGTCAATAAAACCATAGGACACATGATTAATAAAATTATTTTAATGGCATGGTATATGTAAATTAATGTATACACGAAGTTATTTACAGACTCCGAATTGATAAATAAGAAAAATAGAATCAGACATAGTTCACGGCAAGAAAAATAAATGTTTATCAGAAACATATATCAAGAATGTAATAATATAATATTAATAATAAATGTAAAGTAATAATAAATAGTAACGATAGTTTTAAAGACGAAAAAAATCTCACATTTACTGAAACACTTATATTGGGCGATAATTTCTCTCTTTTACTAATAAACATTGAGTAACAACTGCGATTGTAAGTATTACTATAACATAACGGTCGATAGGCGCGCGTTAAAGCCAACGAGAACTTGATAATATTTTCGGAATGAAGAAATTCAAGTAACGGACCAGAGCCGCTAGAACTTTCCACGTACTTACGTAGTATTAATTTTTAATCAAAACGATTTACTTTCGTCGAAATTAATACAATAGAAAAGTGCAGAGCGAAGCTTTGTATGTAATACTAGAAACTTCGATTAAATTCCTTAAATCTACAAAATAAATATGCGTAAAAAAATAAATGTTACTTTCCCAAATTCTTAAATGTTATGGTTATGGTTAAAATGTAAATAAGAATCGTTGAAGATTTATATAATCATCAAACTTTACGATAATCCAATAATCAAAATACCACACTGATATTGGAATCTATTGCATTTTACCAAAAGTTTTATTTTTGTTTACATTTTTGTTCGTACCAGTGGCACATTTTTGGAAATGTTAATAATATAATATGTACTTATAATGGCTGGAGATTCCTTAAATTAGGTACTGTCAGTCTGTCATAATAATGCAGCCTTTACAACTTGATATATTGTGTAGTCTAGAGTAAATTAGGTAAAAGATAAATTCGGGTAGCGGATATTTAACATACTGTATCACTAGCTCGGTCAATTTTCAATTTTGGTTCGTACATTGATGTTTTCAATTTTTTTCTAGTATTTCGAAAAATCTTACTTAATACGTTAATCGTCATTAAGTTGTATTTACATATTATATAATACTATTTAATAGGAAGTTTATCGAGTCTAATATTCTAGTTCGTATGTTAGAGGCAGTGTCGGATTTATTTTTCAAGGTACAGACTGTAAGACTTTTGCCGCCGTTTGCCTCTACAATTGTCACACGTCCGAGATTATTTTTACAATCCAATAAAAAGCCAATTTGTGGTTCCCGTCAACCGTCATGCAGACATCTTTTAGATTTCTATGAGGTATCAAAAAAAATCGGTCCCCAAATTTGCCGCCCTAGGCTCAAGCCTCCTCAGCCTGCTGGTAAATCCACCACTGATTGGAGGGGGTAAAAGGATAGAAGAATCAACTAATGTGAAGGGATCAACTGTACCTAAGAATTTTTGCGTACTCAGAGTATGTGGCAGATTTACTACTTTTTGTCGAGAGTATTTTAATTAAAGCCACATTATATTTTTAATTTCATACTATGGTAAAACATGAAGGTCGCTGTTAAAAATAAACACGTATTTGTTTTGTTCTTGGTGATGCAATAACAAGGTCAGTTCAATCGCGAAGGCACTCAGAAGAGGGCGCAGTCGTTATAAGTAAACTAGCGGCCCGCTCCGACTTCGCACGGGTATTAAATATATAGCCTATGTCATTCACTAAAAAATGATCGATGAAATGAAATAATGATGAAGATCGATCCAGTAGTTTTGATTTATTCATTATCGCCCGTGGCCCGCACGCGTTAAATGTAATTATTTAGGACATCACATTAGAAACCTCAAAAAAAAAAGTTTCTCCACTATTTAATGGATGTTATTATACATATAAACCTTCCTTTTCAAGCACTCTATCTATTAAAAAAACCGCATCAAAATTTGTTGCGTAGTTTTAAAGATTTAAGTATACATAGGGACAGAGAAAGTGACTTTGTTTTATACTATGTAGTGATAAGTACACTAATTTGTTGTTAGGTTTTGAAATTAATTACGCCGAAAATTACTTTCGATAAAAATTTTGCCGAACATTCGTATTCGGAAACCAGCATGAATGCATGAATGTAGAATATCTGGTCAAGCTTGAAACCGGTGTGGCGTATTGGTCTAGTCTGGCGCTATCCGCGATGGTTATGGGTTCGATTCTCGCTCGGGCAGATGTTTATATTGATCTTTCAAACATCTTTTTCGATCTGGGCGTTTGTCCTTGTGGGTATCCCTACCGTGCGTCGGAGGGCACGTTAAGCTGTCGGTCCCGGTTGTTAGCACATAACATCTGATAATAATTTTAATATCACTTTATATAGAAACAAATGCTATGCAACTAACTGACAATATAAGCAATGAACAAAATCACATGTTTGTGATAACAAACGACGATTTAACAAGCTATTCATGTTTATATATACGTACAAATATTTAACAGCCATTAAAAATCGTTAAAACCTTAGAATGTTTTCCGCTGCCGCTTGGAATTACAAAGATAATAATTCTTCTTAGCGTGGTGGTTCAAAACCTAGACACGCACCTCTTGTGAATCGGAGATTTCTGACGGAGATCGGAGAGAGACCTGAACATAATATGATCCTGCCACAAACAAGCATCAGCCTAACGGTCTAACGGTGTAACGGTCTAACAGTCCTCGTCTGGTTACTACTGATACAATGATAATCAAAATTATAATCGCTTCAACGCAACGTGCTTAAACGCGTCATATTCCATTATCTATTAATATTGGTGCTGTCTTTCTCGTTATGTTGATACAGATACAGGCTTTATTAGACATCGCCGGGAGAGATACGTTCTTTATTTGTTTTGTTAAAACATATCGTACGATTATTTACACATGCAAATTAAAATTCTACTTTAAACAATTTCGTAATATAGCTGTGTTATTTGGTAAGCGGAAATCTAACATTCTATAACACTAGGTCGGTATCACACATCCACGTTTTGATTCGTATTATTGTGTAATATACATTATAATATATATTATTATTTTAAACGTGAAAGTCAAAGAAGGTAAATAATTACTAAAAATTTATTTTTTTAGAATCTACAAGAAAATTCCCACGACAAGTAGTTTGCGGTACGCCACAGAAACGAAATTACCCAATCTTCATACCTGCAGTGCATATTAGTAACTTTGATACACCAGAAACAACTCCAACTCTTAAGCGTAGATAAAACCTTTCGTAAGCACTTAATTATTTAGTAGTTGCTGTAGTCATGAAATTTAAGAAACCTACACTTTTTAAATATATTACCTAAGACTGCCTAATCTTATTACTTTATTTGTATAATGTTATGTGTAAGACGCTAATGCGTCTTGCTAGGTTTCAATTCACGCCTGTAGTGCAATCATTGCCTGTTGTATCAATTTTGTGAAAGGCATATGAAGTTAACACAATACAACAATTACAAATGTACCATAATAAAAACAAACTTCGCAACCTTGTGGAATACTGTCAATTAGGATTGACGTAAAAACAAGGTTAATACAGTTATTAAAAAATTAATATTATATAACTTTTTATAAATAACGATGAACTCATAGTACTGATAATGATAAAAAAATTAGATATACGTTTGAATTCAAAATGATTTCCTGATGAATAGTACACCGGACAAAAAGTTCACAGTTAAACTAATGTTAAGAATCACGTTATTATTTATACTTAACAAATAACCAAATAATCATATTGCCTACTTAATTACCAATTAAAATACCAACAAGCCAACGGAATCGTGTGTCTTACAAGGAGGACATAGGAGATGAAGGGAACCGGGAAAACAGTATGAATTGAGTAGGGGTTAGGACTTTGTAGCTAGAGAATTAATTATACATTTTTCAGGATATCATATGCAATTGTAAAATACGTTTTTTGTTTACACTAAATCAACGCAAATCGTTGATAAACTAGCATAAAGATGATAAGAGGATGATATAAAAACTATCGAAAAATTTATAAATTTCTACCAATATTTCAAGACAAATACAACATTCATTTTTAACTTAATTCAAAATAGTAATATTTTTGCCTCATGGGAGTTTGCAATCATCAAATTATTTTCACATCAAGAAAAATGAATGTTATATAAAACGATGTCATAAACACGAAAACCGCAATTAATTTCGAAAGAAACTCATTTTCAACGGTCTGTTGTCTGCTTGAATCACTGCAGTAAGAAGAAAATTGTAATTTAATTATTATTATGGTCTTAAATAGCTGTCCCTCTCTTCACCATGCCTTTTAAGATATTGCTAGAGAGCAATATTTTAATTATTTAAGAAAGGGCCTTTCTCTAAATTAAATGTTTAAGGCTATTGTTTCTTCTTTCTCATAAATCATAGTCCTTTTAAAATCCATCTCCTTTTTAATAGTTTGCTAGCGGTTATTACATAAATTTATTATAAAAATTATTGCAATTATATTAAAATATTTTATGTACACCCATTTGAAAGCAAACACTATATGAATAGTCTTGAGGCGATTTAAATTTCTAAAAGCGTAACTAATCTATAATTAAAGCCAGAAATTATTTTATAACTATAAAAATGAATGTTGCGGGAAAGAAATTTCATTTAAATGCCTAATATTAAAATTAATTTTATTAAAATATATATTTTCGAAATAATTAGATGGATTTATTTAAAATATTAATTACTATTTAAGTTAGTTGATAATATTTAAAAAACTGTTCTAACAGACGTTCAAGAACCACCCACCCACTTCAATTGAGAAGTTATAAGAGGCGGGTTTATAAATCAATAAAATACGATAAAAAAAACATGTCTCATCTGGTTATCAGATGCATGAAGGTCGTCGTTCCACATCTCCTCACGAAAATACTAGAAACCTATGCAAAAAGAGATTGTTTTCAATTAAAATCTGGCATAAAATATGTATTTTTAGGGTTCTGTAGCCAAATGGCAAAAACGGAGCCCTTATGAGGGTTGAAAAAAAAGTCAACGTATGACACCGTGTGACGTTTGTATATGCCTTTGAAAGTAATAAGGCGGTTTAATTTTGACTTTTTATAGAGTAGTAGTTGTCGAAATATGGTAATATATAATCTTCTATATACATATAAAAAGGGCTTTGTCCTGAATGACTGACGGATCAACGCACAGCCTGAACCGCTGATCGTAAAAAACTGAAACTTGAATGGTGTTTTCTTTTTATGACGTAGGCATCCGATAAGAAAAGATTTTCCGAAATTCTACCTCTAAAGGGGTGAAAAAGGGAGGGCAAGTTTGTATGGAACAACGTGATTCCTAGGTTCAATCTTCTTCAACTTTACCATAAACAACCTTCAAATTTACCATAAACAATTATTTTGCTTCGAAGTTTATACAATACTCTTTAGTGCTTTTGATTTAAATTACATTTTATTTGGACGCATATCTGAAAACCATAGAAATAATATAAATTATTTCTTTTAATAATATAATTATATTTTCGGTACCTATCTGTTTCTCTATCTGGCAAACGCGTCCTTAATGTTTTTACATCTTGCCAGACACATGGTCGAATGCGATATCTTAAGATATCCAATAAAAAAAATATTATTTGCTAATGTTTTTTCTATCTTCTTTCTCTTTCTACGAAAGCGATCTTAAAAATTAAATTAAAAACTTACAAGACATTTAAAAATATCCAGAGTAGCAAAAAGCCTTCAAGAACTTGGGCAACAGCGAATTAATTGAAAATTTAGATTAACAACAAAACATCTTTAATATTTATACATATATTTATATGCAATACTTACAATATCTCTAATGTAATAGATTAATGTTCATCTGAAAAATTCAACCACATATCGACCAATTGGTACGTATCATTTGCTGCAATAGCTCGCTTTTGCAAGGTGGAATTGTTAGCGGCAAAATTTCGCAACTTTTTTCGGTCAAAAGCTTCGTTTATATCGGAGACTGTATACGAGTCGATGAATGTTTGAAGTCGAGCGGCATCAACATCAATTACATTAGGGTCATTGTAAAAATTGCACACACTAACTCTTGAGTCCCTGGTCGTCTTTACCTGTATATATAGATACTATACATAAAAAATATATACATACATAGAAAAAACGAAGGTCTGGCTGTCCTGGGTTCTGGCTCTATTATTTTCCTCTATCTTCCATATTTCTTCTCACGACTTTTTTTAAAGTTATCTCAAATTTTATGCAGTATTCATGCACTAAGACAATTAAATAGATATAATTTAATAATTTTCGCTTCTTCTTAGGTTTCAAATAATCCATTAGATTCTGAAACATAAACAATATTTGCGCCGAAGCATTACTTTCGCTATTATATTCACAATTACAATATTACATAATATTACAGAAACGAAGTAAACTTCGTTTCTTAATATATATCAATCATATATACATTCATAATTGACGGACCCACAAACCGTCATTAAATATTTAATTTATAATAATAAATTATATTAAAAATATTTCAATGATATAAATTTGCCTTTAACATGTATAGATCATATTATTCATATTAGATCTCTTTGCCAGTAATCATAGACGGACCACTATACCGTCGTTATTTATTAATTATTGTATATATATTTAATATATACTTTATATATATTCTTTGCCATGCATCACCAATCACCATTAATAATATGTATTAAAAACCATATACGAAGATCGGAAACCTTAACTAGCATTCTAGCAGCATGGCCGCGCGAACGCACCGCCTTGGTAAACCGTCCACATATACGCGGGGGTAGAGACGTCTGACGGGCACTCACCAAGTATACGCTCGGAGACACCTTCGCCGACACCACACCCCTTATATATGTGAAACAGCTGCAATGACATTCGGCACCTGACTCCGTGATTTTCCATACATTTTCCTTTTTCTATGGAAATTTTCATACAACATTTTATAAATTTTTGATTTTGTAAAAATACTATTTTCGGGGTATGTCCATACTTATATTACGTTGCACATTGTCACGTGGTCGGCAAACGACTTCTACGTTAATCAACCTTGGGCGCGGTCAGTAAATGGATGGGTGACCGTCCAAAAATAATTTCATATTTCAGAAAATATATTGTTTTAGTGATTTAAATAAAGTGTAATGTTGAGATCGTCACAATAGGCTATATATTTTATACCCGTGCGAAGCCGGAGCGGGCCGCAAGTAAAATAATAAGTAACACCAATCCTTGTGACTAAATATTATATGATACTGTAATAATGTTATATTTTACAAGGATATTCTTTTTTAAAACTAATTTAATTTTCGTATATTTTCTAACTAAGTTCACCGACAGAATCAAGAAAATAAAATGACACAACGGCATACAAGGATATTTATTTGATGTAAAAGAATACTGTATAGTCTGAAAGTACAAAACTTTTCTAACCTCGTTCTAATTATATTTGAATATATTTTGAAACTAAAAACAAAGCACTGTAACATTTGAAATAACAATTGTGTTTTTTTTATTAAACTTAAATACTGGTATCAGAAATGATTATAATCTAAAAATGTTCATAATTTAAATTTTTGAATAATTATTCAAAAATCGAGGTGATGATGAAATGTTTCTTCACTGAACCTTCTAGTTCATTATAATACTTGAATAAAATAAATAAATCGTAAATCTAATGATTGATGGAGGTGGAATCTAGCATTCGTTTGTATTCGGAAATGCGATGTTGCCGAGGGACATTAAGTATGTTGTTTCAATATACTCTCCTATTGTTTATCTATTGTTTGTGTATGTTAATTGGTGTACAAAAACACTCACATAACACAGGCAATGACCCAAACTCTTGAGAACACAAAAATAATTCGAAGTTTAACAACAGAGCAACGTAAAATTATATTTTCTACCTTTTTATTCTACTTTATGTCTACAGACATAAGCAGGAGAATAATTACCGCTAAAAAGACGTCCTACTTCGGCCTGCTAAGGTGTTTTAGCTCAAAACTTCTATCACGAAACATAAATCTCCTTCTATACAAAATCATTTCTAAGGCCCATGCTTACTTATGGTTCTGAATATTGGCTGCTAAGCACAAGGGATTAAATTTAATTGTTTGCATTTAAGCTTAAAATACTTCAGTACATTTTCGAAGTTGCGATAAAAGATGAGGGATGATGAAGACCGGCCGGAGGGCCGCAGAAGCAGAGGCAGGCTCAAGCTCAGGTGGTTGGATGTTGTCGAAAAAAACCTCAAAGATCGTAGGAATTATAATTTGAATCGGAATATAAATCGGATATATCGGAATGCAGATTTACTGGACTAAACTAAGGAACATCCGGTGCTGTAGTGCCTCAAATGATAATGATGACTGCCTTTTTAGAATAAAACTTAAAGTATCCATTTTAAATGAATAAAAATTCCCTGGAATAAAATTTTGGTTAAATTTATGCAGCTCGCCTTTCGACAACGGTGCATTGACACCGAAAACCACTAAGGCGATCGGAATAGGGTAATAATGGTTGCAAGATTGCATTTCTTTATTATGGACAATTTTGTCTTTCAAGATTTTTCTATGACTATTAGTAAGGTTACGTGCTTACTAACCTATAAAATTTTTAACAAATTATACTTAATGTTTTTATAATGTTCTTGCCTTAAACTTTTGCGCCATTTATGACTTTTCTTATTTGACCAATGAGCTACTAGTGTAATTAATCTGTTCCGTTTAACAATAGTCGTTTGAAATGAAATAATTGATGTTGTGATTTTCTTATATTAAATGACCCCAGAAATCTTCATGAAATATAAGAAGAATAGAAAGCTTAAAATTGATTATAAGTTTGACACCCCGGAAACTACAAACAAACTTAATTTATACCGAATACTCAAACCCGGCTAAAAAAAGGACAACCTTCGTCTCGGCCGGGGAACTAACAGAAAACCAGTGTAAAGTAGTAGTACTTTCAACAATTAAATTTAAGTTAGTTTTTAACCGCTATGAAATAAAAAGGACATCGACCATAGGGTGCACCTGCGAAGCTAAGGACGTCAATGACGTCATTGGGAACCGAGGCAACTCTTTGACCGCACTCTAATCGATGCACGATGGACTCATCCGATGCGACGTCTTGAGCGCGACATGCTGTTTATTTTTGGGGAAAAATACTAGCAGCTACTTCCAGCTAGGGAGAATATTAATTGTAGTGGCATTAATTACATTGTTGTGTCAATATTCTACTTGTAATTAAACAAAATTATGACGATGGCGCAGCGGTAGTGAACCTGCCGTAAGCGCCACAGGTCGTGGGTTCGGTTACCGTTTAGAGCAAATGCTTTATTGACCATACAGGCACGTTTTTCGGTCTGTGTGTTTTTGTCCTTGTCTTGGTGTATGTTTCCGGACCCTTGACGCAGGATATAATAAATGGGGGGCGTTGATTGTGTAGCGTTTAAATAAAAAAAAACATGATAATAATTATGTAAATGATATAAAATTAATGAAGTAATTATAACAGAAAACCTAATTAATATTTGCAAATTAAGAATTGTATTCATTTTCTTGTAGTTAAGACATCTAGTTGTAATTACCCAAACTATAACAATAGTTTAATTACAACAAAAAAATTAAGAATAAATTTTGTAGACTGCATACTTTTTTACCTTATAATGAATAAAAAATTAATTTCAATATTTCGATTGTGTCGTTTATGTCCACAACCAAGGGCTTAGCGAGGTAGGAGGGAGGGGGTGTCAGCTGACTCAACCTGAACCTTGTACTAAATACTAAGATATGGAAGAATATAATACACTTTGATCTGTTTAACCAATGACTATTGATAAGAATCGCATTTTGCCCCCTTTAGGCCCTACATTAAGATTTTGGCCTCCCCTGAGGCAAATCCTGGCTACGCCCATATCCACAACAAATTAGTTTTTTTTATTATAGTCAAAAGTAATATTACGCTAAATAAAACAAATTGTTACAGAAATGGCGTCGATAAACGACTTTTACAGTGGTAAAAACGTTTTATTGACTGGTGGAACTGGATTTATGGGAAAAGTCCTGATAGAAAAACTCCTTTACAGCATACCTGATATTGGAAATATTTATGTACTGATGAGGCCGAAGAAAGGAAAATCAATTAATCAGAGATACGAAGATATGCAACGCTTGCCGGTAAATATTTATCTATAATAATTTATTTATTTTTGTCTTCTTATGACATTTTTCAACGAAGGCAATTGTTGGATTGGTAAAGTTAATTGTTAGAAAATCGATAATAAATATTCTTTTATATTTAAATACTTTTGGCATCTTCATCCTAGCATTATTCCCGGTATTTTTATGTACCCAGGGTCTGCTTATTACTCTTATCCGGATTTGACAGGTTACTAGTTTTTACACAGAGCGATTGCCATCTGACCTCCGCAACCCTAAGGGCGAACCAGTAACTCATTGGATAAGAGCAATTTACTTATCAAGAGTTCACGATTATTATCAGATGTTATTGATAATAACCGGGACCGACAGCTTAACGTGCTCTCCGAGGCACGGTGGGGAGACCCACAGGGACAAACGCCCAGACCGAGACAGACATTTTAACAAACATCTGCCCGAGCGGGAATCGAACCCGCAACCGTCGAGACTAAAGGCAGACTCGCTACCCACGACGCCACAATGGTTTCATTTTTTTTTTGCCACATTTTTTCCCACACTTTTGGCATCATCGTCTTGGTAATTAAAGCTATTCCCATACCCATTTTTTTTAATTAGATATTTTTGCAGAATTACTGTATTTCATTTTAAAAATTATATACTTGAAAAAATATCAGCACTATTAAAACTACTAGACTTATTGAATTTGCAGGGAACTATATAACATTGTTTCTCACATAATTTATGATTATGATTTTTTTCAGCTATTTGATCGCGTAAGAAACGAGAAACCTTCCGCTTTTAAAAAAGTCAAACCTATCCAGGGCGACGTCTTGTTTGATAATTTTGGTTTGTCGGAAAGAGAAATAAACAATTTATCTGTAGAAATCTCAGTGGTTTTCCATTTCGCTGCAAGCTTAAGATTAGAAGCTCCACTTCATTACAATGTGAATATGAATACTTGGGGGACACAAAGAGCGCTCAACATAGCAAAGAAATTAAAAAAACTACAAGTTTTTATTCATTTGTCTACAGCATTCTGTTATCCAGACTATGAGGTTTTAGAAGAAAAGGTATTTATTTTTTTATAAGAAAATAAAATGCAAAAAAATATATATATGAAAATATAATTAAATATCATCAATATGAGTGTAAAACAAACATATATTTACAATACCTGTGTACTAATCCGGAAAATATTAAATAAGGATATTCAGTGTAACATAAAATTTATTAAAAATTTTGAAATACATAACCGCGCTTTAAGAAACGCTAATCAATTAGTTTTGTATACCCCAAGAACAAATTATGGGAAAAAGAATTTAATGTACGAAGGTGTACAGTTATACAATTAGCTGCCAGTACATATTAAGGACGCTAAAACCATCCATAAATTTAAGAAAAATCTCAAAACGCATATATTAAATGTCTTTAGTATAATATGACTTTTGCCGCTTCTGTTCTGACTTAGCTCTATGTACTTTGTTGGTAACTATTAACAACATGCATTTGTTATAAAAGTACCCACTTTTTATTTTTACAATGTCTTCACGCTTCATTAACTTTAGAATTGTATTTAATTTTCTCATGCAAGTGAATTGTAATTTATTCTTAGTGAGAAATAAACTTCTTCTTAAACCGGAATTAAATATCTCATCAAAAAGACCGTGGCTTCTTTGCGAGTTAACAAAAAGCAATTTATGAGTAATTAGTTTTTTCGGCTTATGTTAGACAATATTTGTCCTTTTAATAACAATGTATGTTTCCGGGCCCCCGAGACAGGATATAACTATCCTACTGGGGGCCGTTGAGTGTGTAGCGTTTCCCCCGCTCGGTGACGCTGTCAAGGCCAGTAGGGCCAACAGCAATACACATTCCGAAAAAAAAAAGATGTAGCGTTTATTACTTATTATTTATTTAACTTAACTTTAATGTATGGTAAATACAATAAAATAATTTGGATACAGACCAAGGATTTATGTAACAGTATTGTTGTTTATCTTCAGTTTTTGATTACATCCACCACCATGTGGGACAACCCAAGAAACGCACCTTATTGAACAAGATACAATCATCTAAATCATAGAAGATACACATAAAATATTTTGAAAATTGTAAATTCTCCTTTTTTAAAGTCGACAGAAAATATAAATTATGTTGTTAAACTTTGATTCATCACCTCAAGTATGTTAATAATTTCAGATGCACGCGCCTCCGGTTGATCCTTCGGAAGTAATGCATTTAATCGAATGGCTGGATGAGAAACAAATTGGTATCCTCACTCCTTCCCTTCTCGGTCCTCATCCTAACTGTTACACCTTTTCAAAAAGACTAGCTGAGAGCATTGTAGAAAATGAATTCAAAAATCTCCCGACTGTAATAACACGGCCAAGCATAGGTAAACTATTCAAAATTCCTCATAATTTTAATTATTTTTAAATTTAAAGTAGGACAAATGACTGTACGTAAAGTAGATTCATTTGTCTAATAGTAAGTCGCAGTAACGTCCAAACGCGTAGGCGGCTAATATATTTGCGGAAGGCAACCGCGTTAACCACCCTCGCTCTGCCTACCCGCAAGATGCCTCTTCACGCCTCCTTCAGTGATAGAGTCATCTGCCCTACTTTTCAAATAAAAAAGTCATTTATTTATATCAATTCTATCCACCAAACCGTTTTCCAGAGAATAATGCATGAACTATTCATGGTAAAATACAACATGCAAGCTGGGCTTTCTTAGCCTTTAAAAAAATATAGCAATCTCGATTAAAAAAGTTTTCGATTCATTAATAAGTCACACCGTTTACAGTTTGTCCAACTGTAAAAGAACCAATGCCTGGCTGGGTGGATAGTCTCAACGGGCCTGTGGGACTTATGCTTGGTGCGGGTAAAGGAGTCATTCGCACAATGCTATGTGATGGCAATTTAATAGCACAAGTGGTCCCTGTGGACACCGCTATCAATGCACTAATTGCAATTGGAATGATTGAGGGATCAAAGAAGGAAAAGTGAGTATTATTTTCGCAAGATACAAGACGTCCTACAAAATATTTTCGAAAAGTTTACACAAAAAACATATCCTTCAACATGTTTTAAAAATGTGACATTCGTACACATGTGGTATCCAGTTAATTTCATCATTATAATAAAAATAATTTCAACCTTTTTTAGGCCTGAAGTGATACCCATTTACAATATCAATATTGGTCACCAAAAGCCGACATCATGGGGAGATGTCCTCAAAGTAGCGAAACAGTATGGCCGCATGTATCCATTAGCTTGGCCGCTTTGGTACCCAAACGGCGATATTACAACTAACTACATGCTTCATGAATTTAAACGGATTTTCTACCACTTATTGCCAGCATATCTAATTGATTTCCTTCTTTTCTTATTGGGACAAAAACGTTTGTAAGTATAATAAACAACAGACGTTCAATTTCAATAATTTATGGTTTAAATTATATAAATAGATCACTTACTTTTTATTAACATTTTCAGTATGATTCGCGTTCAAAATCGAATTAGTGAAGGTCTGGAGGTTTTACAGTATTTCACCACGAGACCATGGAACTTTCCTTGTCCAAACTACGACAACATACAGTTAAAACTTAATAAAGAAGATAGGATTACATTTAACACGGATCTAACGAATGCTGATCGTGATGATTACATGCAGAAATGTGTAGAAGGCGGTCGAGTATATTGTTTAAAAGAAAATCCAGCTAACGTTTCCTTTAATAGAACGTACCATAACTGGTAAGTAAAATAACAAACGACTTTTTGTGTTATTATGACTTTAGCATAGAACAGTAATTGCATATAAATTTCAAATGTTTCATATTATGGAATGTTACCGAAAATAGCCTATATTTTAATTCGCTTTATCAAAACGGGTCCTGAATCTGGGGTTCAAGAGATAGGTATTATATAAGGTTAAGATAAGAAACTTCACCTCATATTATAACATGAAACATTTTTTTCCACAGCTTATTCTGTTTAGATTGGATAGTGAAGATATTCTTTTGGCTCCTAATATTATCCTTCCTGGTGTCTTGGTTCACGCCCTTGAAAACCGTCTTCAGTTATGGAGGATCTCTTGTGAAATATCTACCTTTGTTGGGAAGTGCTGTATTCGATAAGAACAGTTGAATTTTGAGCTCCAAAGAGTTAATCTTTTTTTAAAACACGATTATAATATTAAGGCCTGCAATATTACTTTATAAAAGTATATAAGATTAGGATAGCAATAATTTGTTGGGATCCAAACACAAGCACGATCAAACAGACCGGAACACTTGTCTCTATTATTGTCAATACAATCACCCGCCCGAGCGGGAATCTAACCTTCATCCTTCTCCTCCATCCTCCAATCGAATCTACAGAAATGACGTAACGCCATGTGCGTTACCCACAGAATAAATAATTGTATACAATCTGAACATTACAATAAATAATAATTATGGACTTCGCCAATAATTATGGACATAATTTTGCTGGTTTACGGTTAGGGCAAACGTTGGTGAAAAACTCGAGAATTGACTTCTCTCCAGCCGCGTTTTAAAGTCAGCCATCTTATAACCATTAACCAATTGAATCATGACGGGTGGCTGTAATCGCTTATATAACGTTGGGTGACCATTTATTTTTTGTATTAAAATGAATATTTAGAGTAGGTATGTCTTTTTTGCAATCGAAAAACAACGAGTCGACTTTAATCATTTGCAATTCATATTCAAGTAGGCGTCGACATATTCCTATCGTCAACCCAAGTTTTACCATATTGGACATAAATAAATCATTATATGCATCGTTGCGTCTGAATCGGCCAAATAAATTAAAATGTTTTAAGCAAATTCGATGCTTTTTTATTTACTGAAAGAATAGCATTGCTGAAAGATGGGGTTTTTTAAAGTTCATTTTCAGCTTACTGTTTTCTTTAATTAAAAAAGCATATCCAAACGATCCAAAGAAAGTCTTTTACTAGACAGAGCTCTTCATACAATAATTGAACCTATTGATCCATACCAATGCCAGCTGCTACTGTAGCGGACATTGACATTTTGTCAATCAGACAATCAATATTAGTTGATACACTTGAATGAAGACAGCAACATAATATATTAGTAGAAACATTATAGATGGAAATCGACCAATTAGCGCACGAGATCTCTATCATAACCATGGGTCTTCCATATTATAACCAATTAGCGCACGAGTTCTTTATCATAACCATGGGTCTTCCATATCTTCGTCTGTAATCGGTCTTTATAAAAAAACTACTTCAATGGTCGAAACTCTAACTCAAAACTCAACGCAAAATGTATACAAAAGTCACACGAAAGAAAAATACACAACTTTATTCAGCAATTACATGACATAATTTTCCCAATTAATTTAACTTACAAACCAAAACCTATACCGATATTGATGGGACCAATCTCATAATAAAAAAAAAATAAAAAGGGTTCAAAAATGCAGTATCCCCAACTTGGGGGTTTTACTTAAATTTAGGGCGGAAATAGGGGGATTTTATTTAGGTACTTTATATTTTTTGGTAGTTTTAGGGATTTTTTAGATCGTTTATAAGTTATAAGTAAAGAAGATTACTAAAGGTCATGGTCTGAATTATTTTTATCAGCATTGATTCATATTTCTCTGGATAGTTTTGGACATACATATGCGAACGGTCGGCATCCAGAAGTACTGGTGCTACTCGCCCCTAAACCATTTTTATATGTTTGTATAATTATCTATTTTGACTTGTTAACCTAATTCTAATTTAATTTATCTCTGACAAAGAATTATCGTAATAACTTGCATATAATATAATACTACATCGAGAATGAAGCGTTGTGTAATGAATAACTACTTACTATAAATAACTGATTCTTCTATTGAGAAGAAGGTTAAAAAGTAAATAAGAAAACTCTAAACTACTGTAACAAAAAATATTCAAATACCGATATCGACTACAGATAAAGGCTATGTATAATGCATTATTACTCAATGTTTTTTAAGGAAAATTTTTGTTTTTTGTTATGCTAAATGATTACAAATGTATTCAAAACAAGACAGGCTATCTTGAGATTTATTTTTAAGTCTCATGTCAAAGATCATTTTATATATCAATTTACTGCTGCATAGATTTTTATAACTTGCACATAATAACCTATAAAAATGTTTAGTATATTTTATGTATTTTACTTTAAGAATTTTAATGTTTAACAGAAATATCCAAAAACATTCAGGCTGCTTATTTATAATGAATTTTATTAATATTTACTATATAAGTTTAACTAATGTTCTGTTTTCCTTGATATTGTTAATTCATTTATATGTACTTCAGAAGTCACTCTTAACACTATTGGTAAAAAGACCATAGAATATATACTTTCAAAACAGCTAAAAATCATGAGTTTCTTGAAAATAATGTTAAATATCTTATTACCCGAGTGCCGGAGGGTAATGTTTTTTTCATATATTTTTTAATTTGTTATTGTCGTTTGTATTTAATTTTCTTTGTCTGGGTTTAGGATTTGTAACATGGGGTTGAAATAAATAAACTACATAGAGATTTATTTAAGAATTTTTATTTTTAAGAACATAAATAAGTATTACAAAAGTCATTTATGTGTAGACAAAAAAAAAAACTTGATCAAACGTATCTGTAGATATCTTCATTTGGCAGTTTCATGATTTACTATTTTCATTGATAACAAAAAGAAAAGTTACAATCCTATGAACTATAATATATTTTAATGTTACACTTTTAATCATTCATGAGCACATTTATTTAAAAACTTTAAAAAATAAATAAATAACAAGCTACATCTCAATCAAGCAGACTATATGCCAACAAATTGCACAAATTAATATTCAGAATGTTGATATACAATACACATCCTTAAGGCAATAACATGATTACTACATTGCAACTGAACATTGAGATGTATATATTATATAGGATTACAAAATTTATTTCGAAATTTACTGCGTGCAGTTGACAATTTCGATGAATTCGGGTTTAAGACTGGCCCCTCCGACCAGGAAACCATCAATGTCACGGCAAGCAGCAAGTTCCTTGGCATTAGCAGCTGTCACTGAGCCACCATATTGAATGCGCACAAAGTCAGCAATGTCAGGTGTTGTGGCACTAGAAAGCCAGTTACGTAGAGCAGCGTGGACATCTTGAGCCTTAAAGAAAAAGGATTAGTTAAGTTTTCACAATTAATAAGTGTGAACATACCCAATTTTGCAAAAAAATAATAAGAATAATTTACCTGTTGAGGTGTAGCTGTTTTGCCTGTGCCAATAGCCCAAACAGGTTCATATGCCAACACCACCCTGTCCCAATTCTTGCCAATAGCAGGCAGAAGAGCCTTGGTTTGCCGAACCACAACTTCCTGTGTCTTACCAGCCTCCCTCTCTTCAAGAGTTTCACCAACGCATGCAATTACTTTTAAGTCCGCCTCCAGAGCGAGAGCAACCTAAAACAATATACACAATTTGTTTAATATAAATTTAATTAATAACAGAAATTACTACTGTATTTATTTTACAAATTATTAAAAATTAATTACTTTCTCAGCAACAAGTTCGTCTGACTCATTAAAGATGGTACGCCTTTCTGAATGGCCGAGAATTACGTAATCACCTCCAACATCTTTGACCATTCCAGGAGAAATTTCACCTGGTAAAATTATTAAAAATATAATCAAAGTTAACTATATATAGACCTTTGTTTTAATAAAATAATTATAACATGAAAATGTACCTGTGAATGCACCTTTTGGTGCTTTCCAGCAGTTCTGCGCAGCAACTGCAATATTTTTTGGCATAATGCTTTTGACATATGCCAGATAGATGGATGGTACGCCAATGATTACCTATGTAATTAAATTTTTGAGTTTAATTTTGAGTTTTTTTTTTTTCAATAACTTTACAATCATTAAAATAAAACAGGGTAATATGATAGGAAAACAATATGAATGCAGTGATAGTGGATAACCTAATTTACTTTGATGAGTTTAATTATATCAAGATCTTTATCCCCAAAACCCCTGATCATTACATTCTATGTTTTTCGGGCTTCCATGTTTTCATTTTAATAGACGGGCTAGAAATAACTTGGAAAGAACCACCCAATATGTGAATTAAGATAAGCATTAGATCCTCAAGTGTTAGCCCAGAGATTCACAAAGTGATTGATATCACCCTCTTTGGGTTGAAATTGGTTTCCCAAGGGTCCACATAAATGAAAACCTATTTTGGGAGTCCAAGAGGTTTAAAAATGAACCCCTAAAAAAGTACCCTTGTTATAAGAATGGCTACTATTCAAATATCACAAAAAATCTTAGAGAATGAAAAACTTGACAAGCCCATAAGAGTGGACAAGTTTGTGCAAGATAATGTATTCAAGTCTTCCAGGAACATTTTGATTTACTTGCTTGTATTTTTACTTTTTTTTTTGTTCAAATTTCAACAAACTTGATATTTATTGAATTTTATTTATATTTATTATGTTTGATGAGCAAATGAAGTAAACTAGACATGTTTACTCAATTAGCAACCACAAAGTTTTTAAATTATTATTCACATTATTTGTTTTATCAGGAAAAAACGTAGAGTTATGATTTTTAAAATAATTTGATTATGGGGTTTGAGGTCTCTGTTCATTTTGGGAAAGGGGTATCTTGACCAAAATAGTTTGGGAATCCTTGATTAGCCTTATTTTTGCTTGTTATGAAACTCCACCCTAGCACCCTTTCTTTTGTTAACCACTTTATGATACTTCGCGCATTCTAAGTGTATAGACTCTAAAGAAGTGCTTACTAAGAAGCAGGATTGCCTATTTGCAGCCTTTGTGGTATAAAAACATTTACCTTAAGTTCCTAACAGCTAAAAAAAAGATGCTCAATCTGTTCAAAAATGGCGCACAGGTCGCGTAATATTATGTGATGAAAAAAGTATAAGCAACTTTATAACGTTATTTTTAGAGTCGCATAAAAATAATGAGGATTAGATAAAATAAATCATAATAACAAAATAACATGAATCAGAATCAACAAATATTATTTTTTCTCTGAGCTAATGTCGATAAGTAGATAAATAACAAACCTCCACATTTGGGTCAAGAGATCCTTTCATCAGGCCTCTAACTATATCTTGAATCGAATCTTTATCACCATTCATTTTCCAATTACCACCAACAACGAATTGACGGCCCATGATGAGATTTGACCCTATGACTATTGATTATAAATTTATTCAGAGGAATAAAAGAATTTATTTAGTTAACATATAAAATCATATATAAATGATAACTATAAATTGTTTATTCAAGGGGAGAAACTATACTTACTGTTTAAGCTTTAAACTTTTAAGAAAAAATATAACCGGCTCAACCGATTGATAATTCAACTTCCACACCTCACAGTCGAAGCGATTAGCAAATGACCGCAGTGAGTAGTGACTGCCCTGACTGCCGCCTGGCCCCTGGTAAATTATCTTTGACAGTAAATGTGTTTTCATCGTTTGGCACTTGAAAATAAAGAAAAGTGATTGGTTAAAACGATATATCATGAACATCGAACAGATCTAAACCAATCATCGTTCAGTTTAGTATGACGCACTTTATGCCTTAACAAATAAAACAAACTGATATCAAATGACCTTTCTGACATTGAGAAAATAAGTAATCAGGGCTGCCAAAAAATTTTTTGCCGAAAAATAATTACATGTAACAACAAAAACCTTTCATTATATTTTTTAGCTTAAAAATTACGACTATCGTTAAATGCTGACGATTAAAAAGTGCCCAAAAACATTAAAGAACTTCCTTAAAAAGCGTTCAATTTACGCCAAAGCACCAAAGCTGGCATGTGGTAGCCCTGAAAATATACACAGGCATAGACAAGAAGCCATAATAGATAGTTGATACCATACTCCACATTGTGAAAATGGCACAAATTCTAGGATCAAAGCGCCCTCACCGAAAGTGCAAGAAACTAAAAAATTTAAAACTGCGCATGCAGGAGAATAGGGATGAATAATTAATAATTATATACACATATAAAAAACCGAAAATCGACAATTAGTTATATTTCTTTGCATTCGATAAATAGAATTGTTAAATGTTATAGCCAATATGGAAATTTACATTTAATTAATTAATTTATTTATTTTATTAAAACTTGTAAATGTTTAATATTTCTATTTCATTTTAAAAAAATTACTAAGCTACTCTCTATCAATCTAAAAATAAAATAAATTGCTTTTCTTCTCAGAATAACAGCTGAAAATATTACTTTCTAACATTTAGGTACGTTAATTTTTATTGAATCATATTCAGATTTTCATAATCGTTTTTTATAGTCTGTGGATGATTGCTATTTGCTAATCTTATCAAGCATTAAGGGGGCGGTACCTATCAATGAAGTATGAAATTATCTGTAAGTAATTTTGCTAAAAAAAAATAGCAAACTTTATTTTATAAATTAATATTCTGTCACTTTTTGTTTTGAATTTAAAAAATAAACTTAAAATCTTCAACAAAAATTGATTAGTAAGAATAATTAATTAGTCATGATCTGTGGTGTGCTAATGTGGATTATCAACTGAAATCCACTGACCTCTAAATATGGACTGTGGTTCTAAATGGCGTGAAATTACATAGAAGAGTTTAATATTGAAGCGTAACTGGCTTATGAAGTTATTATTTAAAGAAGCAAATGTTTACCACCATTTCCCGAGGACATAATTTGTACAATAATTGGAAATATTTGTAAGTATAGTTAGTATTGAATTGTAAATACTTTGTAATATTGATTGTAAAAAAAATAGAATTCATTTCGTATAATTTACGTACTCATTTCGTTCTTCTAGTTTCTGTTGCATTTAAAAGTTTGCTAGGGATTTGAAATTCTGCTAAATTCAAAAAAAATACTGCTGAATAGATAAAATAACATTGATTTTTAATTTTTTTAGCTCAAGCTAGTTGTTAGTTAGTGCTAGTTTATCCTTAATTTTTTATCAATACCTTATTTGGACTCGAATAAGCAATACCATGTCAACCCACAAAATTGTAAAAACCGAGTTATATATGCAGAAGAGTTGGTAAATGTCTGAAGAACATTTTTCTTTAATATTTTTTAACCATGCAATTTATGTATTATGTTAAACGTTTTGGGTTATATTATATAAGAAATATACAGTTTGTATACTTATGTTTTGTTCAGTCCATATCATCATGGAAATCAGTGCAGTTGTGTCATGTTATATCATATGTCAATCGAGGGTTTGATTTTTAAACATCAAAAGAGTAATCCGAGGCGGTTAAAATTAAATAAATTATTTCAAAAATTTGTGTGTGTGAATTCCGAATCTGAAGCTCTGATTGCCTCAATAGCAAGTTGCTATGAACTTCTTTCTTATCTTATAAAATATAATCATCAAGTCCAAGTAAGTATCTTTTAAACTGAAGAAGCGTGGGTTAGTTATTGTTTTATAAACAATGTATACTTTTCAATTAACTCTATGTATAATGTTTTTGTAAAAAGAACTATTTTACATATTGTTGTTGTTTTAGATGTCAATTGAGGATTCTTTACTGAACAGAAGCGGCGTCGAGCAAAACCAAATATTAGACAGAAGTAGTGGCAATCGAAAAAAGGATCTCACGGACTATTTTTCTGCCGAGTAAGTAGAATATAATTTCATAATTTCTATTAAAAATGTGGTAAAAATTCTTTAGCTTTAGCTTTAATGCTATTTTCTTCAGGAAGCAATGTGGATGTGGCGTAACTTTTTATTATTAAAATTTTTATGCTATAACTAAGATGTAGCTAACTTATTTTGCTTAGTATATTTTTTTTATTCAAATTATTCTGTCTGTGTTACGTAATGTTATTGAAAATTGTGACACTCAAAATAATTATGTTTATAATAATTTAATTTAAAAAAAACATATTTCAGCAACAAACATACTAGGAACACAATGTTTTCAAAGTCTGTCCAAGTGAGCCTTGGAATTTGTATGTCAGATGATGAGTGTGCCGGTCTACAATCTCAAACATATTGGAATTTAGTTGCAGAAAAGAAACGGTAACAACATTGACTATTTATTTATTTGTTTTTTTTACTATGAATGTAAATATTTTGTTATGTTATATTATTTATGTATTTTGTAGATGAAATGGTGATATCTTCTGAGTTATTCCATTATATTACACACATGCACAACACAAACATAGTAATGATTTATTTTACCTTCTATTTATATATTGTACATAAATTAGCAATGTTACAATTATAGAATAGCAAAGTCTCTTAAAGGAACCAATTTCTTCAGAGAAAACAAAAACCCAATACTCTTGTTTGCTCAATAATTATGATAATTAAAAATATATATTAAATATATTCTTATTAAAAAAAAAAATTAATACATGTAGTATTTATTTTCAGTATTGAATTAAAGGATGCTTTAGATGAGAACGAGAGACTGTATAAAATTAAGGAAGCTTTGTTGCAGAAGAATTTCCACTATAAACAAATGCTAGAAGAGGCTAATACTTTCATAGATGTATTTAAAGTAAGCACATTTTTATCTCAATGCCTTAAACTTGTAAATATAGGAATCATTATTCTATTAACTTTGTATATAAGATACTAGATCTTATATTTGACTCTGAATGATCAGCTATGCAGTATTAAAATTATTGAAGCAAGTTAGTCTAACATACACTTAGAAAACTGGTGTAGGCCTTTTTTTGCAAGAGGCTGGCTAGGTAGGTAAAACTGCAGTGTCATTTATTCTACTGTAAAACGGTACTGTGTTTCAGTTTGAAGTACACTTTAGCTAGTGAAATTACTGGGCAAAGAAGATTTAAGAGTCAATATCTCAAGGTTGTCAGAGTGTGAATCACACCTACAATGTATAGTGTTGTAATTGCTTATAGGTTATACCGCTTAGCACCAGGTGTGTTGTACGCTTGCTAGCCAATTTAGTCAAATGAAACAGTTTGTTTGTTTGTATTGGCAACGTTTGAGGAAGTTATGGCACAGCAGTAGTGAACTTGCATTAAGCCCCACACAATTGTGGGTTCGATCCCGCTCGGAGCCTTTATGGTCAATAAAATTATATTTTTTCATTGTCCATGTGTTCCTGTCTGGGTGTATTTGTCCTTGTCTATGTTTCCGGATTTCACTATTCTAATGAGGGACATTGAGTGCGAGTGGAAGTTTTAGTAGAATCAAAAGTAATTCTTTTATCAATAAACTTCATAATATTATTATAGGGATTATAGATGAGCCTACCCTACACTACAGTTGAGCAGTCGGTCTTCTTAATGAAAAAAAAATTATTTACAGGAAGTTGTGCAGGACACAACTGACGATACGGGCATTGATGTAGCTGACCTTAATGACTCTACTGAAGACTGAATTATTTAATTTAAATTTAAGTGCAAAATAACGCATTGAAACTTGTATGGAATTTCATTTGCACTTTAATTGTGTAATTTCCAAAAATAACTTGTGTGTTTATATTAGAATAATTTAGAAATAAGAATGATAATATGTGCCTATAATAATTTCTACACTGTAATATTTTCTGAAGATCACAATTTATTTTAATATTTTTTATGCTAAGCAACATTTTGCATTTATGTATAATCCAATTCATGCTACATGTACCTACTTATATGAATTATGTAATCATTATATTATTGGTATTTCAATAAAATGGAATAATAAAAATTATGGGAAAGATTACATATATTAAGTATTGGTAAAATTTAATGTCTAATTGGTTGTTTTATTGAATAAATAAAATAAAAATAATAGACTGTTTTATTTTTATAAATCGCCAAGTCGAGCAAAAAACCGGCATTGCCATACAAAATACCAATAAATAAATAAATAAATACCATCCTTTTCATGAAGCAGTTCAGGCCATTTTCGACACCCTATAACTTAGTTGTGGATAAAACTAAAAGGTTGAATTTTCAGTAACCAAGCCGGCATTGTATAAACAAGATATATTTCAAATATAATAATTTTAATTTTAAATAATCAGTACGAGTTTTTACGCATACCATGGCGTATACATGGTACAGTATGGTATATATGCGGACGAATTCGTTCAGTTTTTGTTACAGTGTAAACTTGAAAATATCGATTACCAGTTAGTAATGGGAATAATAATTGAAATCCTAAACGATGATCACTACCCCATCCCTAAAGCTGAGCTGTCAAAATTATCATCGTAAATTAGACAAGGTATACTTTCTACTGTTCTCTGCTTAGACTAAGAATCTCATGGACGGAACAATACCCTGTTTCCTCTCTTGTAACCTTATTTTAAAGGAGATATTGCTATCTTAGTCTGTTGCTGGGGGTACTAATACGAGTAAAAGAAATATATATATATATATAGGCTTGGCAACTTGTTTTTTTATTTCCAAATATCAATAAAGGCATGCTTTATAGCTGGTCAATACTGTAAATTGTATTAGTGCATTTATCAATTACATAGTTAATTTGAATATAGTTATTGCTTATGCTAAGAATGATTGTAAATTATTAAATAAAACATGCACACAGTGATAAAGTGACATGTTACGCACACATAAAATACGTAAAATATCGGCACTCGTTTTTAGCTCATGTTCCTACCATAGAGTTAATATATATATATATATATATGTTCTGAATTCTATGGTTCCTACAATCTTCTTTCTCTTTCTACGCCTCTGTATCTTTGGATCCTAACCACAGAATTACTATAAGAACTTATACTAATTAAGTTCTTATATTAATTCTATGATCCTAACTTGCTAAGATTTTTACATTACGGCTTACGCACCAGGAATGGGTTGGTGTAAAAATATCTAAAAATATACAAATAACCAATAACGTTGATCTATATCGATTATTATCGAGTAAAAATATCGACAAATCGGCATTTTTGCTAAAAATGTGTCTGAATTAAATTTTTCAAATCCAAACCATCTGCACTCGTACTTGTACGTAGACATTATTAGTAAAAACGTTATTGTTCATCTTTTTTTCTTCCTGTATCTTAAAACTGAAACCGAGCAAACCACAGTTTTGTGTTAAAAAATATGTCGAAAATAAATATGAATTATTGATTTATGGAGAATAAGCGTATGAATGATATTTATCGATTTTAGTTTTGAAAAAATATCGATGTTTCCATTTTTAAACACTTTATTGGAATTGAATGACAGATGTGACACATCACATTAACACTTCACCGAATCACCTCACACGTCTCTACTCTTAGATCATCACAAGTTTTTGCGGTTTCAATTGTAATCTTTCTCGTAGTTTAAATATAATATACTAGTACATTACATTTTAGACATAAATTAAATATAGTATTAAGTGTACCATATATATTAAGCATATTCGGAAAATTGTAAATATTTATATTACTAAGTTATAAGAGAAACAAGAAACATGTGGCGCCGACTTTGGAAGGTATGATACAAATTCTATTAACAATAATTAAAAACATTTTAAAATTGAATATATCACAAGGAATATTCAGGTCAATAAATCAGTACATATAAAGAAAATAATCAACAGCAAATTGCAGATTTTATTACTTCGTTTACCGGCTTCCGTTTACAGTTTGAACAAAAATCAAATATGTTCTTTGTTTTAGGTACTTATAATACTATTCTTTTGTGTCAATTTATCATGTCAAGTTAAAAAACTTAAGACGTCCGTTGTATCAGACATCGACGACATAAAAGAATTTAAAAAGTTATTACGGACTAAGACCAATGTTTTGGTTCTGTTTGTCAATAATAATAAAGCATCGCAGCCAATTACCGATGTGTTTAAAGAAGCGGCCCAAGAAATGAAGGGACAAGCTACATTGGCATTGATTGATTGTACATCAAGGTAAGTGCCTAGGTGATATGATTATTGATTACATATTCCCACTGCTAAAGTTCACACATCGCCGATCCGAAACTCAAGTCTGTTATTAAGTTTATTTATTACTGGATTATGTAAATATCAAAAATCTGTTTCTAAAAATACTACTTGCAAATTGCAGGGGTACCCAATTATTAATTTTTTTTTATATTCTTTATAGGGACAGCAACACACATTTGATATTTGTAGTGTTTGTGTTCGTAGTTTTTGTGTCCGCTTGTGATAGTGATATTCTTTTTTGCCATCATCGTGTTTTGAAAAGAAAAGTTTCTTTGATTTTTAATAATCAAACACCACAAATAAAACCAATTCTCTTCTTTTTGTATAAATAGCAACAAGTGTTTTATTTTATTCCAGTGAAGGTAAAAAATTATGCAAGAAATTGAAGGTAACACCCGATACACATTATAAGCTCAAACATTATAAAGATGGTGATTTTAACAAGGAATATGACAGGGCCCAGACTGTTAGTGCCATGGTTAACTTCCTCAGAGATCCTACAGGTGATTTGCCTTGGGAAGAAGATCCTGAAGCTTCAGATATAGTTCATTTGGCTGATCATGAGGTGAGAAATTATATTGGTATTTATTATTATATGTGAGAATAAATTTAATTTTATATGTTTCTAAAACAGATACAACAAAAATATTATTTATATAAATTACATTAATATAAATATATATATTTTGTGTAAACAATAATAGCAATGTATTCAATTCTTTATTAATACTTCCATTGCTCCCCCAAATAAGCTGATACCTTAAGCTAGGAGTGGATATGACAATAGGCCAAGGGATCGAACCTGCAAGGAACCTCAGGTGTTAATGGAAATATTAAAAAATTATATCAATTATTATAATATTCTATTAAAAATAAACGAAAAAAGTATAAATGTTATCAAACAAGGTATAAATAATTGATTTTCAATTCTTACGCCGCAAGTTTTATGACCGTTATATATCATAATTGATTTATGAGTGTTTCTTATGTACCTTAATCTCGTTCCATAACATACATTATACCAATTAATGATTTTATCACATGGTGTGTTCTTAATTATTTTAATTGAAATTTTATCTCACTATATTATCCACGGAAATAAGACATTACAATTACTAAGTAAATAGTAAATTAAATTATTAATAAAAAGTAGTGACCGACCGAAATTTCGGTTTCGGTTTCGGTTTCGGCCAGTTTCGGCCAAAATTTCTAGTTTCGGCTTTAGTTTCGGTTTCGGCCAAAATATAGCCGAAACTTTCGGCCTCGCCGAAACTCGAGTGTTTGTGGGTTTTCGTGCGTTGTTCGGTAAACTTCAGTTAAAATCACCAAAAATAAGTTTAGATTGATCTTTAAAATATTGTGAACACAACGTATTACTGGTTAGTTATGTACCTAGCATATCTAACTACAAGTTGTTTCTTTTTTTAAGTTTACTCTCAATAGTAAGTCTTGTATATTCATGACAAAAAAATGGTTATGACTTTAATATTTTTTTACTTTTTATTTTATTTAACTCTATTTTACTGTCTATATTATATACAGTGGTGGTCAACTAATCAGGGACATTGGTATAATAAGAGTAACATTCATTTATATTTTCCGTAATTTCAGTTTACATGAAGTCTTTATTACGTTTTTTAATGTTAATCTGATCTTAATCATTTAACTAATGTTTTCTTAATAGAATTATTAATTATTGGAATGGATTATAATTAAAAATAACAACAATTAATAAATAAAAATTCAACTTTACGTCTCCTTCGTGCTTTAGATCTCGGGACAAGTAATTAGGGACACTTAAGAAAATATAATGAACGCAGAATGTAATGGAAGAGAAAAATGTACATTTATTATTCAATTCATCTACAAAGCAACGTTTTCTATTTAAAATTAACATTAAATGTGATTGCCATTATTAGCTATAGCCATATCGACATCGGCGCAGCATCGACTTGATCAAATAATGAGACGTCTTGTTAGTGAAGCTCTTTGAGGCATTTTTGGAACTACTATAGGGTTGGTTTAAATTTCCAGTTTGTTGTACCACAAATGTTCCAAAGAATTCACGTCTAGGCTATTGGCAGGCCAATCTAAAACTGATAGTAGTTCACCGGCGAGAAATCATTTTAGAAACAGTAAAGTATATTTTGGAACGTTTTCGTGTTGAAGTGCCTATGTAACTTCGCCACGAAGTTCTAGTCCAAATATTTCTCTTTTAATAATTACAGAGCCCACAGGGGAACTTTTATAAAGCTATTAGCAGTCTGCGACCTTCGATTCTTTCTAGGTACACAGTTTCAGTAGTTTATAGGTTGGAAAATATTGCACAACGTTGAAAACCACAGTTTTGGAGCAAATAAAATGATAAGCTATTTTACGGTACGGCTATACGTTGAGACGTACGTTGTACGTTGAGATAAAATTGTTTTCGCATGGTCGTTTCACAACTTAAATAAGTGACCCATGTTTAAGTAATTAATTGTGATATTAATTTTATAAATCAAAACTATAAACTAACGAATGACGCCAAATAAAAATTCAAAGACTTTCCGCCTTTGTATTTCAGGTTTATTTTTAAAAATCGAAAATAAAACACTAACTCTTGCTGTCCCTAATTAGATGGTCAGCCAGTAAATGAGCAATTTCGATGCAAGAGATTTTACGAGATTTTTTTAAGAAATTTTTTATATAAACCACCATAAACTATTCTTAGCTTCGAAAAGTACATACCAACAGTATCACTACATAGTATAAAACAAATTCGCTTTCTCTGTCCCTATGTATGCTTAAATTTTTAAAACTACGCAACGGATTTTGATGCGTTTTTTTAATAGATAGAGTGATTGAAGAGGAAGGTTCATATATAATAACATCCATTAAATAGTGGAGAAAAAATAATAATAATGTTTGAGATTTCTAATGTGATGTCGTAAATAATTATAATACATTTAACGCGTGCGGGCCACGGGCAGTAATGAATAAATCAAAACTACTGGATCCATTTTAATAATATTTTCTATGAATGAAATAGGCTATATATTTTAGACCCAAAAGTGAAATTATTTTCCGTTCCTAATTAGTTGACTACGAAAGTATATACATATACATTCAAATAAATGTTACAAAAACTTGAAATTAAAAAAAACGTCATTTTAAATATTTTTAAAAAGTTTCGGTTTCGGTTTCGGTTTCGGCCGAAACTGAGACGGAGGCCGAAAGTTCGGTTTCGGTTTCGGTTTCGGCTGAAAAACCAGTTTCGGTCGGACCCTAATAAAAAGTATTAATTCTTACACAGTTCAGTTTAAATTAGGTTCCACTTATGTTTACCAAAATAACTACAAAAATTTTAATTTGGAGAAATTTATGGATAATATGTTATATTATTATTATCAATATGAACTTTTAAAACTTTGCTACTTGCATTAATACATCATTTGTGTTGTAAATTTTTGTATTTTTAAGTTTTAATTGAATTATTTATTTCAGGGCCTGACAAAGTTTTTAAAGAAGGGTGTTGCAACTTATAAAAAATCATTGATTATGTTCTATGCGCCATGGTGTGGTTATTGTAAGTCAATGAAGCCAGACTATGTCGTTGCGGCTGGAGATTTGAAGGTAATTGTAACCCACTAACCTCCACATTTATTTAATTTTGTGGGTGGTACCTCTGGTTTGCGTTTCCATTGATAAATCTTGATTTATGTTTCTATCACAATCTAGATAGAAGCTATTAATACCAGCTTAGCTATGCTGTTTTCGTTTAGTAATAGTATAAATACTATTGCATTTCATTTGGCCTAAAAATCTAGTCTTATCCAAAAAAATCTTTGAAATGAGAACCTTCTTTTCGAAGTATGCTCAAAACATACCTCAACAGCAAATGTTGTAGCAGAGTGATAGTGAAAAAGGCATTTTTTCTGATTGTGTATTCTCTTTGGCCCTACTGGCCTTCACAGCATCACTGAGCGGGGTGTTTACACTTGGTATAGAGTTTTGTTTGAGGCATGTGAACCTATTGGGCGGCTCTGCTTATTTGTGTGTGTTTCCAGACCTCTGTCACAGGATATTATTATACAGAGGCGTTGAGCAGTTGTGTAAACTTTATTTTATATATAAATATTGTTTTATAAAATTTCAGGGCGAAGCATACTTAGCAGCTATCGATGTATCTAAACCTGGTAATTCTAAGATAAGGCAGCTGTATAACATAACTGGATTCCCGACGCTTTTATACTTCGAGTGAGTTATACGTGTGGAGTTTTCCTCGTATTTTTTTTACATATTGCATTGTGAAAGAGCTTAATAAGTACACAATAAGGCCCAAGCGAATATTAAAATGATAATAATAAATAGAATAGCTATTGCAGTCCCATTTTCCTGAATACATCACGCAATACTGCTTTCAGTATTTTTAAAGCCGGGGCTACAGATTTAGCTTCGCGTCTTAGTTTTATTTTATTTTTAATCGCGTAAACTTCGAAAGGAAATAATTTTTTTAAATCAAAATTTCACACAAGAATTGTTGTATTAAACTATAAAGATTTATAAAATGTTTTTTTTTGTCTAAACTTCGTTGTTAAGATTATCATAAATCTTTTGCATTTTGAATTATATTTTATTATATTTGTTGTTGACGATGTTGTGGAGCAGCTGCAGCGATCTTGCCTTAAGAGCCACAGGTCGCGGGTTCGATTCTCGCTCGGAGCATATTTTTGTATTGACCATACAGGCATGTATTCTGGTCTGGGTTTGTCCTTATCCTTATATTTGATATTTTTCCGTTAATGCAATGCATAGTCATACCGTTAAAGAAACCGCTAAATTAAAAGTAATTTATGTCAATCAAAAATGAAATGCTTTATTATCAATAACTTTTAATTTTCGAATAGGAAAGGTCAATTCCGGTTTCCCTACCAGGGTGATAATAAGCATCAAGCTATCGTTGACTTCATGAGGGATCCAACGTCACAGCCGCAGAAAAAGAAGGATGTAGCTGATGAGAGCTGGTCAAAGGATACAGATGTTATACATTTAACTGGTAAGGATATATTGATAATTAAAGTTTCATTTAAAAATTATTAGTTTTATATTGATTCATCATCATCATATCAGCCGAAAGACGTTCACTGCTTGACATAAGAGTTTTTCCCCAAGAGTCCCCAAAGAGTGTTACAATGCCCGGTCCCCCGCTACCCGCTTCCAGTGGATTCCCACGACCTTTACCAGATCATCAGTCCACCTTGGGGGATGCTTTGTATGTGTCTACCCACGCTGCGCCTTCCGGTACGTGGTCGCCACTCGAAAACCTTTCCGCCCCAACGGCTATCGGTTCTTTGAGCACCACTTAAGATTAGCGATTCGGACGGCTATATCACATTTCTGATGCGATTACACAGAGAGACTCCCAGCAAAGCCCTCTCCATTGCATTTTGGGTGACTTTAAGCCTTCTTATTAGGCCCATATTAACTACTATTAATACTGACAGACAGATGCTTAGTGCCGGGCTAATAGTATCTAGTGTATTGCTAACTATAATAATAATGAGTTGACTTTTATATATAATGCTCAACTTCAAGCATGAATGTCATATAAAATTAAAAATAATGATTAGTTTGTTGATATTTTTACAATTTTTAACTATTATTTTATCACTAAAATGGACGTTTATGTAGATAAAGTCCCATTTCCTCTAAAATAATGCGATAACATATCTATACTGTATCTATTGAATTATTTAATTATTCATTTTGATTACGTGACGATATGAGTTTGTTTCGTATAGTGGGTTGATGTAAAAACCAATCTAGGTCTTGTAAAAATATTTGCGATGTAATTGATTGATATGATGATTGATGATATGATATAAATGGTTTATTTTGAGTAATAACTAGTAAAAATCCATGATTTAATATAAAGACACACTTGCAGATTCGACCACGCTTTATAATTCGTAATTAAAGTACTTAATATTTTAGAGAAAGTTGTGTGTGTAGTTGTGATTTTCACAATCTTTAATTTTGCGATATCTAACTCACTATCTTAATCGTTATCTGATCTCATATGTTGAAACAAATCACACATATAAAAAAAGTTATTAAGGTCTGGAAAGTCGGGTTACATCGCCAAGCGGACTAACATCGGGAATTTTATGTATTAAGATAAGATTATAATTATGATAAAAACTTTTTAAAGTTTGAGACTTAAAAAAGATGACGTAAATAGCGAAGATTTTTCTTAATTTCGTTTGTCATCTATAGACATTTCATTTTAAAGTACCAAAGTGACACATAATATGTGTTGAATATTTCATTATGAAATATTCTTGGCTTAATTCTAACTATACTTTTTAAAATCATTTAGTGTTGCTTAGGATGTATGTATTTCGTAATATATTAAATGGTAATATATCCTACTAATACTATATACGTGAAAGTGGGACACTTGTGACTCTTTCATGCAAAAACTGTAGAGTGGATTTGCATGAAATTTGGGCCAGAATAGATAGCCCATAACCACATGGAATACTTTCTATCCCGAAAAAATGTTAGGTTCCCGTGGGACAATAATGCGGGTGCAGCCGCGAATATAGTTTTTAAACAAACGGACAGAAATGTTTTCTCCGTCAGAATATTTCTCGATATCTATAACGGTAATATATCTAATCGATCTGATCTATAACGGTAGTAGAGCCGTGCCATCTCAGCACAGAAGGGCCGGCTCGAACGAGGAAGCACTACCCTCTCAGAAAATCGGCGTAAACTAACAGTATCAGTAAGTACTGTTACGTTTCGTGCGCTGAGCTTCAGCGGCGGAGATCCAATCTCCCACCAACTCTGTTCCCTTCCTTTTTTCCTTCTCATTCCTTCCCTTATGTTCTTTGGGTTGACAATGCGCATATCATACTTTAAGTATGACAAGCATTCATAGGTTGTGGTGACTGCTTACCATCAGACGGACGTGTCACGAGGTATGCTTGTTTACCAACCCTCATGAAATATATATATCTTCTTCTTCATCCTAGCATTATTCCCGGTATTTTATGTACCCAGGGTCTGCATAAGCAGAGAGTAATAATACTCATAAGAGTAATAATACTCTTATCCGAATTTGACAGGTTACTAGTTTTTACACGGAGCGATTGCCATCTGACCTCCGCAACCCAAAGGGCGAACCGGTAACTCATTGGATAAGAGCAATTTACTTATCAAGAGTTAACGATTATTATCAGATGTGATATATATATATATATATACGAGCTGGCCCAGCAGACGTTGTCCTGCCCCGAAAAATCTGGGACCCGATAGCAGCGCCCTCTACCCGGTGAAAGTTTTTGATTGACTAATAAGGCAATTAAAAAGCAGGGGTTGGAGATAAAAAAGTGAAAATTTAGGGTCGTATGTATTTTTTAATGACACATAATAAAAAAATAAAGAATAAAAATTTTATCCAAAAAAAAAAAAAAAATTTGGGGTGGACAAACCTTATCACTGAGGGGTTTGAAAAATAAATAGTAGCCGATTCTCAGACTTATTGAATATGCATAAAAAAATTCATAAGAATCGGCCAAACCGTTTCGGAGGAGTTTGGGAACGAACATTGTGACACGAGAATTTTATATATTAGATATATCTCGATATAAATTTTTCGAAGAAATCTAATGAATTTAATAGAATGTCATGTTTCTAAAAAAACTTCTTTTGAATATAATATATATTTTAATTTATCAGATGTATATTGTAATAACTTTTGCAGGTCAAACATTCGACAGCGTACTTTCCAAAGTAGAGAATGCCCTAGTGGTATTCTACGCGCCGTGGTGCGGACACTGCAAGAGAATCAAACCAGAGTTTGAAAACGCTGCAACAAGGATTAAAAATGAAAAGGTATGATACGGCGACTGACAAGACTTAAAAAAATGTATATATATGTCGCAGAATCCGCTATATTCGGATCTGCGTGGTTGATGTTTATCTCCGCTATGATAATTTTATGAATCACCGCGTCAGTTGCCATCGCTGCCTCGAGAAACGACCGCCCATGATCCCTCACATAAAAACGCACCACGACAAATACGATGGATGTCAAAAGCCGTCAGCTTTACTGTATATCGTAGACTACAACCTCTTTCGCCTTTATTGTAACATGGTATCACTACATAGTATAAAACAAAGTCGCTTTCTCTGTCCCTATGTATGCTTAAATCTTTAAAACTACGCAACGGATTTTGATGTGGTTTTTAATAGATAGAGTGATTGAAGAGGAAGGTTTATATGTATAATAACATCCATTATATAGTGGAGGAAAAAAACTGTTATTTTTGAGGTTTCTACTGTGACGTCGTAAATAATTACATTTAACGCGTGCGGGCCACGGGCAGTAATGAATAAATCAAAACTACTGGATCGACTTCAATAATTTTTTCAGTGAATGACATAGGCTATATATTTTATACCCGTGCGAAGCCGGAGCATGCCGCTAGTTAAAAATAAACAAATCAGACAAACTCTGTTATATAATTTGACGTAAATAAGCAATACCATGTTAAACCACACGAATGCCATTTCCAGAAAAATGCGTTTGAAAATTTTGAACAACTTGCTATATGATTTTTTTTTTATGTATTGGTCAAATTTTTGGAAATTTCAGATTTATGTAAGTTATTTTACTTATTTTTACAAAAATAAGTATACAAACTGCATATTTCGTATATAATGTAACTCAAAACGTTTAACATAATACATAAATTGCATGATAAAAATGGCTTTTTAGAAGTTTTAAAGCTTAAAACCCTACAAATATTAAAGAAAAATGTTCTTCAGCCATTTACCAACACTTCTATATATTGCTTATTTGCGTCCAATTATATTTTTAATATTTCATGATAATTTAATAAAACATTTGATAATTTGTATCAAATTACTTAATCAGAATATTAGGGTTTAATACGTTTATTTTGTAAAAACTTCCTAAAGCTGATAAAGCGAATTCGAGCTGAAATTCTGCAAAGATCTTCGTTTTGATGTGATTTAAATTCCCTCCTGGGTTATGTGTGTATTAATCATACAGACAAGTGGTGTGGTCTGGTTTTTACTTGTGTTTTTATGTGTTTTCGGACCCCCGACACAGAATATTACAATCCAAATGGGGTTGTTGCTAAAAACTTTGAAATTTTTTCAGTTAAATGGTATATTAGCTGCAGTAGACGCAACAAAACAACCCGAACTAGCGTCGAGGTTCGGCGTCAAAGGCTATCCAACACTGAAATACTTCAATAAAGGCGAATACAAGTACGACGCCGGTCACGCTCGCCAAGAGGAACAAATCGTTCAATTCATTAAGGTAAATATGTATGTCGCAGAATTCACGAGATTAGGATGGTTGTGTCTGCCATGATAATTTTATCAAGCAAAGGGTAGCCTGCATCGAAAAAGGCCACCCTTGATCCCTCGAAATAAAACGCACCATACGACATATGCCAAATGCCTTCTTCGTCCTAGCATTATTCCCGGTATTTTATTTACCTTACATCTGCTTATTACTATTATCCGGATTTGACCGGTTACTAGTTTTTACACAGAGCGATTGTGATCTGACCTACGCAACCCTAAGGGCGAACCAGTAACTCGTTGGATATGAGCAATTTACTTTTCAAGAGATAACGATTATTATCAGATATTATTTGATAACAACCGGGAAAGTCTAACGTGCTCTCTAAGGCACGGTGGGGAGACCCACAAGGACAAACGCCCAGCCCGAAACAGATATTTATAACAAACATCTGCCCGAGCGGGAATCGAACCCGCAACAGTCGAGACTAAAGGCAGACTCGCCTACCCACAACGCCACAACGGTGTCGACACAAGCCGCCAGCTTTATTTAATATCACAGACTACAACCTTTCGTCTATATTATAACATAGTATTAAAATTAAACTCGTAACATATATCTTATAATTGTAAACGAACTGTCTATTGAATATACTAAGTGCAAACCAAAAATGTTGCCATGTGTAATGCTTAGAATGAGAAAGTCTAAGGTATACTTTTTTTGCACATTAAAGAAATCTTGTAAATATATAAAAAATATAACAAGGCTTTTCTCGAAAAAGGTCAACATCAAAATCTGTTTAATAGTATAGTAACATATAAGTTATATATTCTTATTTTCCAGAAGCTTTTTTTTACCGTAATTTTACAGAACATATAGTAGGCGAACAAACAAACATACTGACACACATTTTTGTCAGCAGTTTGAACTACTAATATACTTAAATTACAGCTCTATCTTGACTTGTATTAAACAACTGAAAACAGGGATAAAACGACATTTTCTAGAAATGAATCCTGGCTTGATCAACTTATCACCTCCGAAACCCCCTGCGTATTAAATTTCATGAAAATCGTTGGAGCCGAGATTTGGGTTTTATATATATTTACAAAAATTTTACGTTTAAAGTTATTATTATAGATTTAAAATCATACTCATTTTACCCCCAGTCTCCTCAAGAACCACCCCCACCACCGCCTCCAGAAACCCCCTGGTCCGAGGAGGAGTCCGCTGTGCGACATCTCGACTCATCGAGCTTCCGAAATGTACTGCGGAAGATAAAACACGCCATCGTCATGTTCTACGCGCCCTGTAAGTATTTTTTTAACAATAAGCCGAAGACAGAGAACAATCTTAGAACAAACGATATCAAGATATCGATCTTGTAACAAATCTTGTTTCAAAACATATATGATTATCTTAGTCATATCTCGGATCTGAAAGACTAAATTACATTAACCAGTATCGATTCGCAATTTCTCTATAGAAAATAGCCATTTTGTATGAAGATGTGTATGCATCAATTCGCATTTTAGCATTGATTTGCATTTGGCATTATTCTGTTCGCATGAAAGTATGCTTAACATCTTTTGCATATGCATGAGAACGGTAACCTTTAGAATACTATGCCTGTCAAAACCAAACAGCAAACTGTGAATCGATGCTGATAAATTTAATTCAATGTAATTTTTCAATGAATAAATATTTTCATTTTGACAAATAACGCATGCACACAAAAGAATGAACATTTTGTACATATCGTTTCGTCTAGGGTTTTTTCTCAGTCTACTATTACTAGCTTGCGACTATTGACGCATTGCAATATGGCGTACTATATTTTCATTAATACGAATATAGTAATATAAATTTTAAGAATAATCATAATGGAGAATAAAAATCTGGACAAACAACAATACAAATAATTCATTCTTATGTATGAATACAAATTTACGTTTGATAAAACGGTTCACTTAATCGTAACATATATAATATATTATATCGTAATATATAAAAGAATAAATAAGTTTGTTTGTAGGTTTGTTTATGATGTTTTCACGCCAAAATCGCTGAATAGATTATGATGAATTTCGGTAAAGATATAAATATCACCATGGAGACGGTTATAGGTTAATCTTTGTCTCGAAATAAAACGCGAATGTTCTGAAATAGGGGATACATTTTTATTTAAAAATAATTATTTCGGTATTGCATTAAATATGTCTCATAAAAATCTTTATTCACGCGAGTGGAATCTGGAAAAATATAGTATAGCATAATTTAATTTAAGAGTACCAACGAAACTTTTTTATGTTTCCAGGGTGCGGTCACTGCAAGAGTACAAAACCGGAATTTGTGAAGGCAGCGGAGAAATTTGCAGATGAACTCATAGTGGCTTTTGCTGCAGTGGACTGCACTCAACACAAGGATGTTTGCGCTAACTATGACGTCAAGGGGTACCCAACTATCAAATACCTGAGCTACTTTGACAAACTTGTGCAAGATTATAGTGGAGGTCGCAAGGTTAGTTATGTTATTAAGGTCCCATTGCCATAAGTTAGTCCAGTCCAGACAGTTGTATATTTTGAAAAGTCTGTATAACTGTTTCAAATTTTTCATTTTTGACATACCTGAAGATAACATGACGACGTTGTGGCGCATCTGTGGCGAACCCGCCTTAAGCGCCACAGATTGCTGGTTCGATTCCCGCGAGCATATGCTTGTATTGAACATGCAGAATTGTGTTCTGGTCTAGTTGTGTTTGTCCTTGTTTATGTTTCTGGACGCCCGACACAGGATATAATTATCCTAATGGGGCAGTTGTCAAAAAGAAAGTCGATTACAACAAGCTTATTGAAATCTAATTACATTTAGTGATTATTTAATCACACCATAGCAATTAAAAACAATCATCATTTAAAAAATTAACGATCAAGCATCTACTATAATTTAAAATGAATATACATAATTATCAAACTGAAGCAATTTTTAATAATGCGGAAATAACTCTGTCTGTCGCGCTTTCGCGTTAAAACTACTTAACCCATTAAAATTAAATTTGGTACATAAATAAATAATAATAATAATAAATAAACGCTACACACTCAACGGCCCCCATTAGGATAATTATATCCTGTGTCGGGGGTCCGGAAACATTTACAATGACAAGGACAAACACAACCAGACCGGCAAACATGCCTGTACGATTAATACAAACATCTGCTCCGAGCGGGAATCGAACCCGCAACCGTCGAGGCTTAAGGCAGACTCGCTACCCACAACGCCACAACGGTGTCAAAATAAATAGTCTAGAGAAAGCCTAAAAAAGGACATAGCCTACTTTTTAATGCGAAAAAAAGGTTGTAACGGGTTGAAGGGAGGGGATGAAAAGTTGTATGGAAGTATCGTCATTTTTAGAGTTAGAAGCTGCGTATGTGTCTTGTTTGTAAAATAATTCGCCTTAATAATTAAAAATGCTACTCAAAGATACTTTCCACGCGAACAAAGTCGCGGGCACATCTAGTATGGACTATAATATAATAACTCATTTATTTTAGGAAGCAGACTTCGTGTCATTTATCCACAGCCAGATGAACAACCACCAGACGTCGCAGAAAGTGAAGAGCAACCAGGACGCTGGCTTCGGAGTTAATGTGTTATTAGCTGATGATGGGAACTTCCAGGATATGATTTCTTCGGCTTCGCCTACTTTTGTCATGTTCTACGCTACATGTAAGTTTTTATTTGTTTTTTTTTTTTAAACAGTTTTTGCCAACGCGCATGTGATACTTCAAGTACTGGACCATATGCTTGTATCCTTTTTTTTTTTGTTTTCGCAGTTTTATGCATGCATGCACACCACTCCACTAGTGTACTCGTGTAGTGTGTAGTGTACACTAGTGTGTGTAGTGTGGGACTCGACCACCTGTGAAGCTGGCAGTAATACCCACTAAAACTCTGCGGAACCCACATCGCCTTTGTGAGACGTCATGGGGTCGCTTGCGCAAACTACCATGACATATGCTTGTATCCTAACCTAACCTTTATGAAAAAAGTTTACATTCTAAGATGTCAAGATTTTTTTTTTTAAAGAATATTAGCAATGTTTTGTCAAGGCATTACTAATATTCCTATTGCCCCTCCAAATAAGCTCGAAGCTTGCGCTAGTAGTGGGTACGACAATAGCCCAAGGGGGTCAGGGTTGAACTCTCGACTCTCGCGTTAACGGAGAGAAGTCAGCCCTTCTACCGTTGAGCTATTGAGGCTTCGATTTATTACAATATACTCAGCACTGATTTTTAGAAAACCATAAATTATATAGGATTTGCTGGTACTTATCATATTATTTATCTGAATTTTTATTTCAGGGTGTGGACATTGTTCAACGGTGAAACCAGCTTACAGTCGTCTCGCAACCACAATGAAAGGTGAAAATAGTCCCGTCAAAGTGATTGCGGTGGACGCTGGTGATAATCCAAAAGTTGCAGACTTCGCCGGTATACAAACACTACCAACATTCAAAATATTCGCTTCCGGAAAATTTTTGGCCAATTACGAAGGCGATAGGTCAACGGAAGATATGATTAACTTTTGCAAGTCTCATGCTAAGGTAAAAGATGAGTTGTGATTAAAACTGAACATATGTAACTCATTCTTATGGTTTCGTTTTAGATATGCCGGAAAGTAAACTTTTATTTATTTTTATTATTTTCATATTTTTAGCTATACACGTATTAATATCCCACTATTATTATTAATTATTTTTTTTCAACCTTGATTGAAGTTCGCTTTTAGTTCCGGGTATGAGGGACAAAAGTTCCCAATTCTCTCCCGGTAATATGACTTATTAACTCACTTTACCTCCCGGTATCCTAGCAACTGTATGTTTATCTCTTGTACCAGGGAAAGCGTACTTTTTATGGTAAGAAAAAAGTTGTATACACACAACTTGGAAAAGTAAGACATTGCCACCCCAATTGTCGCGGTTGTCATACTAAAATCCGCTGTTGAGAATGTCTTATTTTCCTACCGTGGTATGTAATTCACTATTTTTTAGTAATAGATATAGCTTATTAACATAGAGTAAATTATATAATAGTAAAATTTACAATTTCCTCTTACATACCAATATAAATGTCAAATAAATATGGTAGTAGTATTATCCGGCTCAAAGGACTAAACATTCTTAATCAATAATTTCAAAATTTTATTGTGGATATCATACCCATATAACTTATTTGAGACCATATAAGTTTCATGCGTATGGGATTAAATATGTTTATATATTAATGATAAATATTTTATAATAATTACTAACTTTTATGTGAATATTTTTATTAATAACTTTTATATATTTTTTTTAGTTTAATATTAATAATTTAACATATTTTGATAAAATTATATAGATAAACATTCTTATAATATGCATTTGCTATTGCTTAGGATAGATTAATTAGGTAATTTTTAATGTAGTGAAATAGACATATCATTTCATATTTAACTCAATAAAACTATACTATAAGATAATTAGAAAAATATATTTGAATTATATTTATATTATTATGAAATAAATATTTTATGTCATGTTTAAGTTTATATAACTTGTGTATTGGATCATGATTATATATTAGTATATTACAAAGAAAACACCTATGATATGTATAAATTCCTTTTCAAATTATTATTTTTCAATTTTTATGTAACATATTACAACACTATTAAAATTTTTTCAAATATTTTTTCTTGTTATTAAATATTAAAAGCAGCATTTATAGTTAATAATTGTGTAATTGGTAGCTTGTATACAAATTTACATGTAATTGTTGTAAAGTCGTATTAGATGCAAACTTTCACATCACATAGGGTACATAATATTGTAGTAAATTGTTGTTCAGTGTTGTTGTTGATACAATTGGTGAAGTGTAAGATAGGATGTAGCTCTTCTAAATAATATTATAAATGTGAAAGTTTGGATGGATGGATGGTTGTTTGTTACTGTTTCACGCAAAAACTTCTGCACAGATTTAGATGAAACTCGGTATACACCTAGCTTATTACCTGGGTTATAGTATAGGACTCTTTTTATTCCGGAAAAATGTTGGTGGTCGGAGTCGCGGGCACAGCTAGTATATTAATAATGTCAATAAGAATCATTTTATTCATTGCAATTGCATGATTTTACCGTTTCGGCTGATCCAATACTGCCAAGTGATATTGCAGTATTTGTTCTGTGTTTGATTTGATAAATGTGAAAAATTGTGATGCTTATAATAATATTTTGTGACTGTTATTAGATACAACGTTTCTCTCATTTTTGTTTTTCTAACGATCCCATAGTAAAATTGCTTTGCTCTATTTTTTTATGAAATAACAATTGTATGTCGTCATACATATATATTATGTTTCGCAACATAATTTTAATGGTTTAATAATTTCTTTAAACATTAGGGCTCTGCAAAGCCCTATCGTTTTCCAGTAAGATTGAGAAATGTTTGAACCATAATCCAATTATGCGAATTTTCACGAAAGCACTGTAGTACGCTCGTCATATTATGTTTGTTACATGCTGTCTTATACTTCCTGGTTGTATCAAGGGCATTGGTTATATTAAGACTTATTAATGCGCTTTATTAATTATTAACTACGTCGATGATTATTCACTTATTATAATAATCGTAACATAGAAACAGGAGTATAATTAGTATATATAAATATATAGGCTTTTAATGTTTATAATTATTAATAATAGTTATGTCGATTTCCCATATCTCTCCAAATTGTATGGAATTTTTTTTTTCATAGGAAATATAGAATTAAGATTTTGAAATTCTTTATTCCAGTGAGTCTTTATTTTTAATTTAGTGGTCCATATTTTGATATTCACGTTCTTTTGATATTATTATAAAATTGGATATTCTGATTACGTCTATGTACATAAGTATAGTAATTCCTATCAACTGTAGTTTATTATATGTACAATTAACATTTCTTATGGAAGTGATATCTAAAACCATTTAGCTTAGATTTATTTTTGAAGTGAAACATCTGAAGCCTTTCGTGAATTGAACGAGAATTTTGAGAAAAATCTCAAAATCACGTTTATGCAAATTTCATTACGCGAGAAGAAAGATAAGAAAGCGAAAGAAAGCATTGTATTTCAGTTTAAGAAGTTTCACTTCTAAAATACGTAAGATTATTCTAGTATAAACCCAAATGCATTTTTAATATATTAATATTTATTATAATAACGTATTCTGTAAAAATCATTCGATAAAATTATTTAGAAAATGTTATAGCACTCTACCGAAAGTATATTCCGCTTAAGTAAATGTAGCTAATTTTCAACTTATATTCTTGTACTAATTTTACATTTACATAAATTTTGTCTATAATTAGTTTGAAGTTAAAATTAATAACAGGAAAAAAAATATGAGTATATTACATTTTTGACAATAATTTTTATAGATATCCCTCAATGTTTCTGATGGAATGTGACTTATTTACGGTAAAGGTCAAAATGTATTGAATTATACTAGCAATTGATTACTCACACTCATATTCATCACACTACATTACCAAGACGTCGTTGTGGCGCAGCGGTAGCGAACCTGCTTTATGTGCCACACTTCGCGGGTTCGATTCCCGCTCGGAGCAAATTTTTGTATTGACTATACAAGCATGTTTTCCGGTCTGGGTGTATCATTGTGTATGTTCCGGACCCCCGACACAGGCCTTACTTAATGGACAAGGTTAAACCAAGATCGTCTTCCGTTTAAATAGTGTGTTTTCAAAACCTTTTTTCTTAAAAACAAAATAAATCATGTAATGCACTTGGCCTTACCGCAATAACATAGAAACTGTAATACGTTGAAAAAGAAATCTAGTGTATTTTAGGCCATACGACTCAGGTAAAACTTCTTTAGCTCCATTCGTGTAACGCTAGCAAACAGGCAACTAAACTAACTGATTGAGATATACATATATTTCATACACTGGCTATGAGAGGAAGAGAGAAAGAAAATGTGAGCGCGCTACTCTTCCATTCACACATCATAGTTTTCGTAACGCTCTTGTCAGAAATTCACAAGCTTACTCCCCAAGTCCAACGTGCGTAAAGAAGTTTTACTTAAAAAAAAAAAAATATGTACCTAAATGAAGTTTTGTACTTAACGTTATAATAAGAGTATAGATATATGTTACTCGCTTGTATTCCAGACTTAAGGATGAGTAAGGGAATTAAAAGGATATATTTTAAGAATTGCTCAGAGTTGACGGAAGCGAAGATCTTTGTGTATCAATATTTTTGTATGGCGTACAAAGGATTTGTACAGATAGCGTGAGATATTTGCAATATGGATAAACTAAATTGTAATAGACATTAATATTGGTTAAACTAGAAACATCGCAAAATAATTTTTGTTACTGATTTTGAGAATTTAAAAAAATAAGGATATGCATATGCATTGAGATTCACTCACATGCTATTCGATACGCATAAGCTAAGGTGCTTTAGTACGCCAACTATAATAAAAAGAAACTAATAAAAACTTATCATTTATAATGGAAATGAACTTAAATTATATTATTAACTAAAATTATATTATTTAATTTAATATATAACGTTATAATGAAATGGAATAATGTCTACATACGTTATACAGTAGAAAACAACTATCGACACTTAACGGGCTTCCAAAATGTTTATATGCAATTGTTAATATAATACAAATTTTACTGTGTAAATACTCCATACATTTTATAGTAAAAAGGTTCGTTTCTTAATCCATTAAAATTATTAGGAGTGTGGTCAAGATTTTTGGCGACTACGATGTTCTTCTAGGAAAGGGTTGATAATGTAATACAATCACAATAAATAGTGCGTACGTAATGGAGTACGTAATTTTAGCTTAAATTATTATTAACATTAATTCTTTATTTTATTTTATTTTCTTTACACATGTTTATTGTATTTAATAAATATTTTATGTAATGAAACTATTGTTACGCTTTCTCTGCGATGCGTTTGAATTAATTAATGTTTATAATACTTATGTAGGTATGAAATTGATATTTTTTCTCTAATTTTTTTTTAAACTTATAATAAACTTTATTTTCATTGGTTATATGTTTTTTTTTCACCGAACCTCTTATGACAAAAAGTTTAATCTTTACTATTATATAAATATGAAAGTAAGTTTTTATTTGTGGCTTTTTCACGCCTAAGCCGAAAACCAATTTTGATGAATTTTTGTATAGATATAGACAGGACAATGTAGACGTTTATAGGATAACATGATAACTGTTTGTTAACATACATATAACAGCTGGGTTGAATTATGATCGATATTATATTTTCAAAAAATTGCTAGTCTTTTAGAGGTTCTTTTATAACCATCCAAAAAAAAAACGACATTATACCCGAGCGCAAGATCGTCTATCTTGCGCTCTGCTAATTAGTATTGCTTAAACCTGTAAAATTGTAAATGCATTTTCACGCGAATACGAACGTTTAATTAATAAACAACTTCAAAAACAAGCCTCATAATCACCTTATTACTTAATTTTATGTTACGGCAACATAATTATACTTGTACAATGTACGAGTACATACCATATGTTGCAACTTTAATGTTGTGAATATAAAATTTATCATAAATCAAGGAATCTCTTATGTGATACAATGCTGAAAACCGGCTGCGGTCATTGGCCAGTAAATTGTATCAGTCGCTAACAAGTAGGTATATGAGCAAAAATATTCCAATATAAGCATATTACCTACTTAACGTTCTTTAAATATTTAATATATAAATTATGAAATAATACAATAATTTCATTTATTTTTATATTTTTCATCCAATTGTCCTTATTAATATAACAAAATAAATAATTTTGCTCTAAGCTCGATAGCGATGTTCCGACGGTCTACAATATAAATAATGGCATAAATAACAAACGATGTATCCCAGAATTGCACCCATAAGTACATCCTCCCAATGATGATGATTGTCGTAACAACGACTCGACCCAATCATGGTCGCCACTAGCAATGGAAGTAAGCAAAACGTACCACTTCTTTCGTGATCAGCAAGATATCCTTTTAACCACAAAGCTATGAAACCGAGGGAACAAAAAGCGAAGCTGCTGTGACCGCTTGGAAACGATTTTCTACCTTCAATAACATCCCATGAACTTCCTGATCTAAGTTCCATAGTCACTAATCCTGATGGGTAGCAGCGGTAGTAAAAGTCCGGCCTAGGTCGAAGCACTATTAGTTTTAAGAATTCCGTCAAAATCGCGTTAAGTAATAGCGACGCCGTCCATCCCAGCAAGGCTTGAATTGTTTCCGAGTGATTTTTAGTTATTATTAGCGGTATGCAAAGTATGAATAACGGGATGATAATTATTATTGAAGTCATTGCCAATGGAGGTACATACGAATCTCTACGGGGTTTTTTATAATCACTTATCATTTCTTCTTCTGTAATGTAGCGTGCTTGTGGCTGGAGTTTCAAATGCATTAAAATGAGTCCCATTAATAGTAAAACGCGAACGAATATTTCATACAGTATATTAGGTAAAACTGTCCGAGTGTTAATCGAAAGCCACTGATGCAACGAAATTACAGAATCCATAGAGTTTAATACACATGATACACATAATTATTTTAATATTATATTTGCCAAATATTATTTGGCATAATGATCTGTATCATGATTTGACGTGTTAATGACGTAAACAATTGTGCCAGCGAACGTATAAAAATAACTTTCATAAAACCTATTTCGTAATTATTATAATTTTTTTTTAATTTGGTAGTCAAGACTTACAGAAGCTGGTTCCATAGAGTGGTTGTGCGAGCAAGAAAATGATTTCGAACTCGCGCTGTTGTGGATTTCCAGACATCGAGGTGGTAGTCGGCCCCAGTCCGAGACTTTGTTTAAATTACTCTTGGTTCTCGACTTCAGACACAAGCTTGTTTCGGCACTCGATGACATGTTCCCGAGAAATGTTAGAGCGGCCGGTGTATAAAGCGTCTACAGTGCTTTCGTCTACATAGCAATGAATGTTGCTAATTTCCACCAAGTCATTGATATGCAGAAGAAAAAAAGTAGGGGAAAGTGTGTAGCCTTGTGGAAGACCAGCATTGATGAGTCGAAGTATGCACCGTCGACAACGACCTTTATACTCCGATCTTCAAAAAAGCTAGTAATCCATTTGCATAATTTATCGGGAAGCCCAAATAAAGGAAGTTTCAAAAGAATCGCTTTGTGCATACATCGGGTATCAAAGGCCTTCACTATGTCCAGACGGGTGGCTAATGCCTTCCCCTTAGACTCTTGGCTTCCGCCCATCTAGGTGTTAGGTATTCTCTCATTATATCTCTAATTTAATTTATTCACATAATAGTAATTTATATAATTACGCTATTTACCTTATACGTTATGTTACAAAATTATATTTCTCTCTCTCTCTGTGTACAGGAAATTGGAAATCCAGTTATCCGGAAATTGGCATAGTGATTTGATCACTGTTATTATGGTTATAAATGAAATTGTTATTACTATGAGCATATCAGTTCAACGATTAAGTTACCTACGTAAAGACTAATAAAAAATAAAAACTAATAATTTTTATACTAGGGTCATTCTAAAAGGCTTTATTAAAATTCAACAACGTAAAACTATAACAGAGGGCTCACAATATTATTTATTAATTAAAGTTAGGATTGCATACTTAGCAACCTTTTTCATTGAAATAAGTAAACGCTAAACATTCAACGGCCCCCATTAGGATAGTTATATCTTGATTCGGGGGTCTGAAAACTTACACAAGGACAAGCACAAACACATCCCTGTGTGGTCAATACAAACATTTGCTCCGAGCGGAAATTCAACCCGAGACCTGTGACGTTTAAGGCAGGTTACCGCTACCGCTGCCCCACAACGTCGTTAAAAATACATTCGTTGTCGTTATAACTGTCTGTATTGTTTTATTCATTTTTATCGAGGTTTTAATCAGGTAAATTCACTATGAAGCTAAGACTGGTTCGTATCAAAAGTAACCCACTATATAGTGCGATTTCGTTGTTGTAAAATTTCGGTTTTTCATTTTTCATTTCCATTTAGGCACAAAAACAGTTATCTCACTATCTAAAAGACTTTGTTTTAAGACACGTATTATGTTAATTAAGTTAATTTAATTTATAAAGTGAAGTAAATTATTTCGATATCGACGTTTAAATAAAACTATTTCTTAAAAAGCGTGTCTCTAATTCACATTTCGCAGTTTTATGACACCAAATTTCATGGTTTTTAAGTACTGAACAACACGCTAATTATGAAATCCTTTGATTGATACGAAACAATATACTTAGAACTTACAAATAATTTCGTATAGGTATAGATAATTTAGTCGTAAATACGAATAATCTAGATAATGGTCAATTTTTAAGTCTTTATTATCCAAGAAGTTCACATGGCACAGTTGATAGAAAACTTATTAGAATTTAATTGGAAATCGTGGATTGAAATCTAACCAAGTCTATGATTTTTCAAGTACTTATTTGTGTTTCCAATTTATCTCATATTTTACTAGCGGCCCGCTCCGCCTTCGCACGGGTATAAAATATTTAGCCTATGTCATTCACTGAAAAAATTATTAAAATCGATCCAGTAGTTTTGATTAATTCATTACTGCCCGTGGCCCGCACGCGTTAAATGTAATTATTTACGACATCACATTAGAAACATCACTCAAAAATAAATTTTTTTTCTCCATTACTTAATGGATGTTATTATACATATAAACCTTCCTCTTCAATCACTCTATCTATTAAAAACCGCATCAAAATCCGTTGCGTAGTTTTAAAGATTTAAGCATACATGGGGACAGAGAAAGCGACTTTGTTTTATACTATGTAGTGATGATGAATCTGCATGCATGTTTGCTTGGATAGATTCCGAGACAAGTATATATGTATATATATCAACAAGATTAATAATATAAGTAAATAAACGTTACACGGTCAACGACCTCAATTAGATAATTACATTAATCACCCAGACCGGAACATGGTGGTTTATATGTAAACATATTTGCGAAACGAGAATAGAATCTACTAAGATCTGCTTGATAGCCCAGTTCGCTTAGCTAAGCCAAGTTACTAAGCCAATATGATTGTTAAGAAAGTTTGGTACCCTTTCTCAGTTTCTCTCTCCGGAACCTCTTTTCGGATACTATAAAAAAGGAATTATCTAGGTAAAAACTATTACATTTTTTGAATAAATTATACATTTAAAAAGTTGTTAGGATCAGATAAGAAGTTTCGGTGACCAAATGAACCAACATCGTGAGAGGAGAGTTTTACGTATTAGTACCATTGGATTATTAGGGTAGCGAAAGTCTACGATTAAGACGATAAGCGACGTAACTAATTAACTTAACAAATGTTACCAATTTATGTAGGTGCCTGTATTTGCCTGCGACATCAAAAAAACATAAAAAAATTGAGGAGTAAAATTTTTATCCCATTATTTTTTTATTACTACATTTTTATTAGAGTTGAACAAATAATCTTGATTCCATCAGAAAATTCTGAATACTGGTCACGATTTCAGTGACAAAATTGTTGGTGACTTTTTTCTCGGTTCGTACGGCCAGTATAAAATAAAATCTTCTGTTCACCGCCTCCTAACTGCATAGAAAATAAACAGCGTATCCATGCGGTCCACACGAGCAAAGGTGCAGGCGATGCTTATATCTGTACATAAGTATAATATGCCCTTAAGGTCTTATATTATGCATGACAAGAACTAGGCGGTCACGTAATAACTAACGATCGCGATGTAATCAGGCCTGGGAGATACGTTGTTTTATTATTGAACGTAAAATAATAATGTACCGATATTGTGGTTTAAAATGATAAGAAAAGGTTTTTCGAAATTCAACCCTTAAGAAGGCGAAAACAGTCATTTTGGAACGAAAAGGGGTGTGTAACTTTTGAAAGTAGACGTATGAAACTTTGCTCTTGGCGAACAATTAAAGATAAAGAAATACGTGTTTTAACGATTTCTAAAATTTCATTTCTGAAGCAGTGAAAAATGGGATGAAAGTGTAAAGAAGTACGAAATTTTTTAAACTAGTGATATACCAGTGTAGTTTTGAACGTCAGTAATTTTAGTCCGCCAAGTTATTAATATTTGGCTGAATAAGTAGTTGGACCGATGGAAATCAAACCAAACAGTGCAGTGGACACACAAAGCTAAATGTAAACCTAGTGAATATTACAAGAGTAAAACAAGTGTTCAGACTCGCCTTCAATAGCATAGCTACTTACAAGTAGAAAGCAGTGTTTCGAGTCCATGTAGGAAGTATAGACCTCCTCTGACCGGTCGCTAATTGCAGTAAAATGGAGTAATGTGTAGTGTTCATTTCGATAGAACTTAATAAGTGGAAGAAGTATATTTAAATCAAATAGTTAAATCATTGTGGCAAGAAAACGTCAAGAAAAATATATTGGTTTTACTATTTTTATAGGCATTTCGTGTCATGTCCTGTTTTACTTTTGTCATGTTGACATGGAAATTCCAGAAATCGACTGTTACTTATTAATTTTCTTGAGTTTCTAAGTTTTTACAGCTTTCTTTTTTGTACTTTATTAATATTCCTAATATTTTTATTTTTCCATTATTACATTACAAAGCCTTTTTTTTGAGTTTGATAATAGCCCAAAGGGATCAAACCTTTATCTCTCACTATAATATAAATATTTTAAAAGTTTGTATGTCTGGATGTTTGCTAAATTGATTACGCAAGTCGTCTTGGATTAACACAAGTTTCCATCCCGAACAATATGTTATCAACAAAGATATTAGGTTTACCAATGTATGTCACATTGGTAATCGTAGAAATGGGAAAAAATCTATCACGCACCCTATGATTTTGAAAAAAAAAGCGAAATATTAAATTTCTTACAACATATTTTTATTTCTGATTAGTTTTTTATTTCTCTATTAAACCAATTCTGAATCATTCGGACCTGCATAGTTGCTTATAAACGTTTGTAATAGTTAATTACGTCAATCACGATTGATTCGTTACCTCGATTGATAGACGGATTACCAACTGTCAATCTTTTAATCCAACTATGATCTAATTAACTAAACTAATTAAATTATATTCTAACAGCAATTCTTAATTTTAAGGCGATTTATGCACGGCAATAAGATGTAGTATACATTCATCTTGACTGTAACTAAAAGTTTTACGAAACCTTATTTCGAGGCACGTATTGTTTTAAAATATGTACCTTTTGAATAGCTTTAGGTTAAGAATCACTTCAAATAATACAATATTATAACAATTTGTCTTTGTTAAAGTAAAACGACTAGGACTAGCGACGAAATTTCTTGCAGCTATCTTCATATAATCTTATTACAAAACGAAGTATTAATATAATAATTAACCGGTCACAGAATAGTAGGCGCAGGGCGTTCTTACATAAGACATTTCCTCTCTAAAAAAAAAGTGAACGTACGCACGTAATCAGCACCGAAATAATTGTGTCACAAATACAACGAGAAATCACCTTTGATGAATCTTTAGAATGGCCGTTGATGATATTACATTTGATAATCAATAAAGATCAAAATTGGATGCACCTTATCGAATTGAATTACATTTGTTATTTATGCAGCCAATGAACTATGACCTCTCTGTGGTATATCAATATTAGATGCATATTTGTTTTGTTTTGAAATTTAATTTTATTTTTTCCTTATAGTAATTATTTTTGCTAAATTTGCTACTATATAAATGCAATCACGTAATGATGTAAATTAAAGTAATCAATCTTGGTTACTCAGTTATTAATGAGACTCAAAAATAATAATTAAGTACAATATTTTAGTAAACAACACCGTTGTGGGTAGATAGTCTGGCTTTAGCGGTTCAACGGTTGGGGGTTCGATTCTCGCTCGGGCAGATGTTTGCATTTATCTTACAACTATCTGTCTCTGTCGGGCGTTTGTCCTCTGAGTCTTCCCACCATGCCTCGGAGACGTTAAGCTGTCGGTCGCTGTTGTTTTCACATAACATCTGATAATAATCGTTAACTCTTGATAAGTAAATTGCACTTATCCAATGAGTTACCGGTTCGCCCTTAGGGTTGCGGAGACTTACAAGAAATAAAGTTGTCTATATGAATTACGAACTCTCATCGGTAACGGCGTTGCGCCAGCTCACCTCATCGCTCGCCGTAACCTTAGATTTATGAACCCATTCTGCAGCGAAAAAATCTGTAGTTTCTATATATAAATGTGAGAGAGGAGTGATGCTTGATTATGGCATGGATTAACGTACCACAATACCTCTTTTTTCTGATTGTGTGTCGCTGTTGGCCCTAGCGGCCTTCACAGCGTCACCGGGCATGAGTGGTCGAGTACTGAGCCCAGCCGAGAAAAAGAGGCCGCCTTCGCGGAGTTGATTTCGCATAGGTAGCCTCCTGCGAGGTCGAACCACGGCTATGGATGCCATCGGGAATGTCATTTCATTCATGTCAGTGGGTCATTCTAATCAATAACTCTGGTTTTCTTTAATAGTTATTTTCTATCAGACATACCGTAATATTTACCTTTAGTAGTATAAATTTAGCTCAGACAGTGCGAATAATCGATTGCTGTTAAAATTGATGTATGCATGTAATAATGTCTTTATTACTTACATAACAGCTTGTATGTTTTACGATTTTTCACTTGCGTGTTGTAATCATATTATGGGGCTATTGATTAAGCCACCGCAGGTACCACCGCTTGTATAATATTTTAAGTTAAGCTGCCATCATTAGATCCGGACCAAATTACAATGGGAACCCTTTCAAATAAAATAAGAATTATCTAAATCGAGTAAAATCTTAGAAATCCTTTTTTATTTCAGAAATTATAATTTATTTAAATAAAAAATAAAAAGGTAAAACAAACTAAAATTATTATTATGCGATTTTATTTTCAGAGTAAATATTATATCAAAAAATACAAGACAGACGCAGGTCTGTCCAAAAATAAATTATGAAAATTAGAGCTTACCTAGCGTGTCCGACTCCCTCAAGCGCAAAAAATGTTTTTTAAATTAAGTTAGCGTAAGAGTTTGATTATATTACATTGCATTTTCTTGTAATAAACAACTATTTTTTTTATATATGGAGAAGTCGATTAAAAATAAATTGAGAAAATCCATTGTTAAAATGTAAGCCTAAGTTTGTTAATTTTCTAGCATTATGAAGTTAACGTAATACGTAATTGATAGGCGTAAATTCTTCATAAATTTATTAATTGCGGAAGTAATTAGAGTGTTTTAAAAAAACATTTAAACGATTTCAATTGCCTAACATCTAATTTTTTTTGTGAAATTCCGTCCTATATTTTCAGTCTTTGATCAAATGAGGATCATAAAGTAGGACACCAAAACGTACCCTATAAATAAATAAATAAATAAACGCTACACACTCAACGGCCCCGATTAGGATAGTGCTATCCTGTGTCGGGGGTCCGGAAACATTCACAATGACAAGGACAAATACACCCAGACCGGAAAATATGCTTGCATGGTCAATACAAACATATTATGCTCCGAGCAGGAATCGAACCCGCGACCTGTGGCGTTTAAGACAGGTTCGCTACCGCTGCGCCACAACGTCGTCAAAATTTGTATATAGACGCCGAAGTGGGTATAAATACACACAACAGACGTATTTACTTATAGCCTCCTCTGTCAAAATCGGCCCAAATAAAATACAGAAAATTGTACATATTTTTTCATTTGAACAGACGTTATAATTGAATCTCAATATATGAATTATCATATTGAATAATTAGATTGTTTTATGAAGCGGTAAAGCAAATAATCGCCAATTACTATCTATCGCGATCTAGTAAATATACATTTTTAAAGTGAATATATAACTAAATATTCCGTGAATATTTCAAGCTTCTACTTGTTGCCGTTATCAATATCGAGCAAAAAAATCACCTTTTTGCATCGGAGCCACCTTACATATTTATTTTATTTGGTTTTTTAGTATTTGTTGTTATAGCGTCAATAGAAATACATCATCTGTGAAAATTTCAACTATCTATCTATCACAGTTCACGAGATACAGGCTGGTGACAGACGGACAGGTCGACGGACAGACAGCGTACTCTTAGTAATACGGTCCCGTTTTACCTTTGGGTATGGAACCCTAAAAACAACTCACACTCAATACTCCACGGCCCCTATTAGGGTATTCGTGTCTCACACAAGCACAACTGTATCTGAATATAGCGTCAATCAAAACGGGATTCGAATAACATTGTTAACACTAACATTGACAAAAAAAACTACAACCCTGTATTTTCTGTGTCAAAGACGCCTGTTTCTTGTAAGATTTCAGTGCACTTTTCAGCTCTAATAATTCCGATATAAAAATTTATAACATGGAACGTGAACGAAAAGGTAACACGAATTAAGTATTGTTTTTTATTAACTTATTAAGTTAAATTATTCAATGAAGTACATTGGCTTCAACGGGTATCGGTGTTATGTGAGAATTCGCAAAATAACTCCTATAACCACTAAACACTCAACGGTCCTTATTAGGGTAGTTATATCTTGTATTGGCGGTATTCTTACGTTAATCTAAATAAATTGTTTAAATCTAAGCGCCACTAAATCTATTAAAAGTAATCAAAATTACACACCACACACACATTATCACAAAAAATTACACCGTTGTGTGTGTGGGTAGGGTCTGCCTTTAATGTCGACGGTTGCGGGCTTGAATCCCGCTCGGGAAGATGTTTGTTAAAATTTCTGTCTCGGTCTGGGCGTTTGTCCGTGGGTCTCCCCACCGTGCCTCTGAGAGCAAGTTAAGAAGGTCCCGGTTGTTATTACGACATCTGGTAATAATCGTTAACTCTTGATAAATAAATTGCTCTTATCCAATGAGTTACTGGTTCGCCTTAGGGTTGCGGAGGTCAGATGGCAATCGCTCCGTGTAAAAACTAGTAACCTGTCAAATCCGGATAAGAGTAATGAGTAGACCCTGGTAAAAAAAAATAACGGGAATAATGCTAGGGCGAAGTAGAATCAAAATTCACCACACCGACAAGTTATATATTATCAAGCTCGTGGTAATGCTTTCTTCATATAACCTAGTTGCATAATATTTTTAATGAATGTTTTTTTTTTATTTATCATCGAACCAATATAACATTTGTCATAGAGACAAATTAATAGAAGTCGTATCATTCAAATAAGGTCACAGACCTTGCTTGATTCGGTCGTTAAATGCGTACATAAATCAAACTTACAAAGGGTTAACTCTCTCTGATTGAGGCATTGACTCACCCCAAACACTCAATAGTTAAGTTACCAGATTGTTTGAGTAATTTCTGAAAGTTTAGCCCACGATAAGCAGTCTAGTTTATCCTTAATACGTTAGCGCTTGGGCCTTGGCCAAACTGTTTAAAATATTTAATTATTATTCAAGTGAATTAAGACTTCAAATTAAAAAGCAATGTCTTATTGTTACCAATATTTATTCAAACATAGTCTAATCATTATTTATACTTTTTCATACATATGTATAAGAAGGGCAAACGGTGCGGAGGCTTACCTGATGTTAAGCGATTACCGTCGCCCATAAGACACATACCGATGCAACTAACCGACAAAAGTTAGCCGTCCTGCAAGACTCTGACGATAGGATTACATTAGAAAATGGCCCTTACAAAGCACAGACAAGCACACAATACCGTCTTCGCCGGCGAGGACGAGGTCCTTTGCTTCGCACGTCGCGTCGCGATCACACCGTTGGGTGAGTCTATCGTATAGAATGCGCTCGGAGCGCTGCGTCCATCTCCGATGACGTCTTTAGCCGTGGCTCGGCTTCGCAGGAGGCACCCTAAGAACGGAATCAAATTAAAATCAAATCGAAAGAAAGATACTTATTGCTTTTAAGAAGAATTATAATGGACGCAAATAAGCAATACCATGTCAACCCACACGAATGTCATTTCGAGAAAAACACGTTTGAAAATTTGGAACAACTTGCTTTATATGATTTTTTTTTATGTATTGGTAAAGTTTTTGGCAGTTTCAGATTTATGTAAGTTATTTTACTTATTTTCACAAAAAATAAGTATACAAACTATATATTTCGTATATAATATAACCCAAAACGTTTAACATAATACATAAATTGCATGATTAAAAATGACTTTTTTAGAAGTTTTAAAGCTTCAAACCCTACAAATATGGGTAAAATAGGCTTTAGAATCTCCTTGTTGCTCCAGAACGTGTATCATGTTAGGTTTATTCACCTGTTTATCTCCATTTGTGTCTTGAATTAGTGAGCCTTATCAATTTGCCTATGTATACATATTCTTGTGCATATTCTAAGGTGACAATATTTACATTTATAGGTATTTGATATGCATGTGTCGTAACTTCGTTTTCGTGGTACTGAGTTCTAGTCCAATTTCTGTGCCCACAGTATATAGCTCGTCAACCATTGTTTCTAGTTGTGATGCTGTCTCTGAGAACAGTTTTATATCATCACTAAACCTAAGGTTACTAAGGAACTCACCTATTATGTTTATACCTTTGAAATATAGTATAGATAATTAAATTTGTCAAAGGCAAAACCTCTTTGAGAAGACCAACGTATAGTTCCGCAAGAAAAGATAATAATCACAATTCCTTTTATCAATCTTAACGTGTTTATGACAGATTTATGTTGAAATTATGTATTAAGCGACAATCGAAAGCTTAGCTGCGGACGCACCTCAGAGACATATTTCCGGGAATACGGTGTCATTATGCACTTGCATAACACAAGATACTCGTATATCGTACTGCGGCTGAATAAGAACGATTATTTAATTAGTAAATTCATGTCTCGGAAATACCTATTCGATATTTTAAGATATTTGTTACAATATATTTACAATTCAAGAGAAAGGTGGCAAAAATGCTAGCTGCATTTCATCACTGAATCACAATCCCGTTTCTTTGGGCGAAAATGTATCAACCCTCATTTCACCTGTGGAGGCAATAAATCGGGTTGTAATATCTTTTAGATATTGTTTTGCACTAACGCTCCATGGCGCTACTGCAAACGGCAAAAAGATGTAATTTAGAATAACATTCAATTTAAACTTCAGTGTTTGTATTGTACCCGACTGTCTGTACTATAGGTGATCCTTTAACCGATTGCTGTTTCATTGAAAATGCGGTAAATAGGCAGGAGGCTTATCTAAAAATATGTACCAAAGCCCAAGGACAGCTGGCTTTAAAGAAAGAATGGGCTCTTTTCTTGAAGGTTCCCACATCGTATCGTTTCGAAAAAACTGCAAATCACAGCTGGTTTCACATACATAAATAGAAAATAAATAAATAAATAAATGTCATACGTGTACACTCAACGGTCTATTAGGACAGTAATATCTTATGTCAGGGGATCGGAGACACATACAATGACAAGCACAAATACACACAGACCGGAATGATCAATACAAATATCTGCCCCGAGTGGAAAACGAACCTGTGACCCGATGAGGCATAGGCAGGGTTGCTACCGCCGTGCCACAACATCAACAGAATTTAACAGATTGGTTGTGCGAGGCAGAAAATACATTTAAAATGGAAAAAATTAAGTGAAATACGTGGATAGGTTAGGACAACATTTTTTCAAGTTCAAATTTTAGCTAAATTAGTAACTAGATCTACAGATCATTTTAATCACTTCACATGATTAATTAAAATTTAATAGGATTAAAATATGTTGCTTCAGGGTTATATTTTTTGGGAAATTAAATTTTAAATTTATTATGAAAAATAACTGCATTTATGTCTGAAAGTACCGCGACATCGAACGAGTGGGGCGCTACCTACTGAAAAAGGTATTTAAAATATTTATATATGATAGGAGTAGACCATCCCGAACTTATAACTATTATTATCTAATGAAGACGTGATTAGGAAGTACTTAATTCAGTCGTATTACAGCATGAGAAGCTTAAGAGAATACCTATCAATAATAACAGTAAGTAGTAATCGTACTGTCATACAGTAAATATAAAGCTTTGAAGCCTCAATAGCTTAACGGTAGAGGGGCCGACTTCGCTCTGTTAACTCGAGCGTCGCGGGATCGATCCTGACCCTCTTGGGCTATTGTCGTACCCACTCCTAGCGCAAGCTTCGAGCTTATTTGAAGGGGCAATAGGAATATTAGTAATGCCTTGAAAAAGCGTTGCTAGTATTCTTTAAAAAAATACTACTGAATCCTAAAAGAAAGATTTTTTTAAAATTTTTGTCTTATACTATTCTCATGGCGTATTTGGCATAAAAAAATTAAATTTTTCTGTTTGTCAATATCAAAAATATCAGCTTTTTACTGAATGTGTATATATATATATACAGGTGATATTTTTAAGAAAAAAACTATTTTGTAGTTTTTGTTGTCTGTCTTTCGGTGTCCTTGTTTTGTCTAAAATACGAAACCGATAGTCCGATTTTAACGGAATTTTTACGGGCTGATAGCTGATATTATAAGGAGAAGCTTTGTATTATTCTATTTTAAAAAAATAATCAGGGTTCCGTGCAATGAAAAACTAAACAATAATTCTGTAGACCACGTAAACGGAACCACGGGCGCAGCTAGTCTAAAATATGAAACAAAGATGTCGAATAAATAAATTACTTTAATATATGGATATTTTAAAAAGTTATAATAAAGATACTCAAATCCATGATATAAAATCGCAACGGACAATAATACCTTCTTTTTTTGATACATTAATAACAACTTAGGAAATTTAGATCCCTTGTTATACCCTACCTATAATTATTGATAACAATATATTAGACATTTTCTTTCTCGCACAACCACTCTGTGGAACCAAATTCCGCCGGCGCCTTTCCGAACCGATACACCTGGAAACCTTCAAAAGAAGAGCCTATTTCTTCCTTATAGATCGGCAACGCACCTGCATGCCCTCTGGTCTAAGATGTTCATGACCGGCGATGATCGTTTAACATTATGTGAGCATCCTGCACCTTTGCCCCCCACTTACATAAAAAAATTACAATAGGAGCCTATATCATATTTACTACGTGATTAATTATTATATGTTCAAGATTACACATATCAAATAATAATAATTAAATAATAGAATAATATCATGTATATACATAAAATCCTAGTTCATAACGTGATTACAATAATTTTGCAATATTTTATCCTTAAAAATTTACTCCTTCATAGCTAAAACTGATCTAGCTGATATGACATACATTAATGCAACACAACAAATATTTTGCATAATAAAGTAAACAGCCGTTTTACATTTTCGTTATATTTAACGTGCGAAGTAGGGGTGCTTGTGGAACATTCACTGTCATATAAAAGGCAGCCGGTGTTGTTTGTGCAACAAGAGTTTATCCATCGGTGCGTTAGAAGGGTCCTTAAACCATGGCTTACCGTTTCGCCGTGAGTAGACATATCATATATTAAAATAAAAATAAAAAGAAATATGTTTATTTTTATAAATTTTTAATAAAATAATTCGTTTAAATTTTGTATTTAAAGTGTCGTGTCCGGATGATTAGTTTGTGATAATTATAGAAATTAGTGGATTTCATTATTAGTATTGTTGATAAACATTTCATATATTTTGTATTTAATTCACAAAAGTTCAAAGATGAACGTGTAAAGTTTCCAATCGTACGCTAGCTTATGATCCTCCGATTACGTCATCCGGAACACTCATGAACTAGACATTCGTCTAGTGCAACTTGCACGGACCGCTTTCGATTTCATAATAAAGGAAGTTATAGGAACTTGTTATATAATAACAAATGAACCACAGTGTTTATTGTTTTTCAGCTAATCTGTTTCCTACTGGCTAGCGTTGGCATCTGCACCGCGACTTTTGGCAATGAACAGTTAGTATACATCATGTTCCTTGTAAATATTATTCATTCACAGATGTTGTCTGGTTAACTTGTCACGTTTAAGCATTGTGGTTTTTCAACCGTTTATTTATCCATTATACGTACCGCGCTTCAACGCGGAACCGCAAATACATCTGTGGATGGGATAGTTTTCTAGAGATTTCTATAAATATTTTCTCACGCATCTCGTTATTGCGGTAAATTGTGAAAAGCCATTGTGTCTTAACCCTTATAATTTTCACTGGTATCATGTCTGACCTTGCTTTGCGACCTATTGTGACTACGGTTTCCCGTAGTTTTAATGTCGATTAGCTTTTTGCGATAACAATGAATACGCCATGTACATAACTTTAATTTTTTTTTTCAGCGTTCATATTCGTGTCCACATACCTGAGGAACATCATTCATCAAAGGAAGTAGTAGTCCACGAGCATCATGAAGACCACGGTCACGGAGGCATCGGTGGAGGAGGGGGCGGAGGATTTGGAGGAGGAAGTTTTGATTTCGGCGGACATGGCCATGGAGGGGGCGGCGGCGGAGGCTACGGGGGCGGTTTCGGAGGTGGACACGGTGGAGGATTCGGTGGTGGAGGTCATGATTTCGGAGGTGGTCATGACATCGGCGGAGGTCACGGAGGATTTTCTGACAGTGGATTCGGCGGTGGCCACGACATAGGGGGCGGTCATGGAGGCGGCTACGGAGGAGGTCATGATATAGGTGGGGGTCACGTTGGGGGTGGCGGCCACGGTATTGAATTGGGAGGCGGTGATCATGGTGGCCATGATTTTGACAGTGGTCATGGGGGTGATATTGGCGGCGGTTATGACATAGGTGGAAGCCATGGAGGTGGATATGACCTAGGAGGTGGTGATTCAGGACATGGATTCGGAGATGACCTTGGCGGTGGTCATGGAGGTGGTTTTGGCGGTGGTTTTGGCGGTGGTCACGGAGGAGGTTTTGGCGGTGGTCATGGAGGAGGATTTGAAGGTGGTCATGGAGGTGGTCATGAGGGTGGATTCGGAGGTGGCCATGGGGGTGGTTTCGGAGGTGGCTACGGAGGTGGCCATGGGGATAGTCACGAAGGTGGCCATGGAATTAGCTTCGGCGGAGGTGGTGGATTTGGCATCGGAGGAGGTATTGGCGGATATGGAGGTGGACATCACGGAAGTTCTGGAGACCATGGCAGTTCCGGATTTACAGGCCTAATTAGTCACGGATCAGGTGGTTATGGAGGTGGTGGAGGCTTCGGTGGAAGCTTTGGTGGAGACTTTGGCGGAGGCCATGGAGGAGGACATAGTGGAGGTCATGGAGGGCATGACAGTTACTCTATTTTGAGCCTTGGTTCATTAAGCAGTGGTGGGCATGGAGGAGATAGCTACAGTATTGGAGGTGGTCACGGCCACGGTTCGGGTGGTTTTGGCGGAGGTCACGGAGACAGTTATAGTGTTGGCTTCGGTAGTTCCGGAGGTCATGGGGGACACGGTGGCTTTAGTTTATCTGACTTAGGTGGTCATGGAGGCCATGGTGGGAGTGGTCATGGCGGCTTCGGAGATAGTTACACTAATGCGATAGGCTCAGGTCACGGAGGTGGTCCTTATCATAAAAGAAAGTAAATTAAAAAATATATAATAATATTTAAATTATTGCCAACTAAGTCATAGTGTTCGCTGGTGTAGTGCCTTGAGATCCAGTACAAGTTTTCTAATTCTAAATAAGTTTTTAGATATAAGTTATTGTTATGAATAAAATGTTTTTATTTAAAAATTCCGTTTTTATTGCCAACCTGCAAAATTATCTTATGAATTATATTTTAATTTAATATCTTTTCATAAACATTAGTGCAAACAATTGAATCTTAATAAAGGATTTTATTGCTATAGAGTATCTGGAAAAATAGAACGCATAAGTTAAAACGTTTGAAACATAAACCATTTTTAAGCTATCTGTAACTCTATTATAGAGCAAAAAATATTTTCAATATACAAAAAGAAAGTTACCTGTACATTAGGAACGTAAAATTCGATGTCATCATAATTATACACACAGTTGCATATTGTGTAGCTGTCCTCAATGACTGTAATAAAAAAAATTTACGTCACTTTGTAACATGAATTTTATTTTTCATCTTACTTAATAACCAAACTTTAGTTATAATTTTTTTAAAGAAAAAAATAGTACAAAAACGCAATAGTACAAATACTGCTAGATCACGTTGATATTCTTCGTGAGAGTAGTACTTTAATTTCATTTTGACAACTTAATAAATTCATTATACGACAATACTATTATGATATAGTTATCAAACTCTAAGCTAATATTAGCCGGACTATTAGTAATCGATCCTGTAACAATTTAGTCCATTTACTTTAAAAGTAAATTCACAAATTCAAAACGGTCAATATATTTTGGAGTAGCTATTAATATTATAAGTGGTCATTAATATATCATAGTTTATCATGTTCTTATGTATCGAGGTCAAAATTTTGCGCATCATGTAATATGTGGTTCTAACATTTAATACGTAATATTAATTATTATTGAATTATTTAATCAAATAAAATTAATAACATTTAAATAATTATAATTAAGAAACAATGAGAACACAATCAATCATTACCGGATTTCACAAAAAAAAAAAGCATTCCCTCTTTTTTACCACGGTGAACGCCTGCAACCCCAGAGGTATCGCATGCTTGTTGCGACAAGTACTACTTAGTAGTAGATCTTATACATTAGCAACTTCCGGTTTCCATCTTCGATGTCCTTTGTCATATCATCGTGAATTTTGGCTGTGTTAAAAGTATCGATTTTTACTTTAACAATACATTGATTTCAATATAAAAACTTTCTGAAAATATACTTTTTGAAGTCAAAATTATTCCAAATTGTATATTAAATGGCCATTTAAAATGTCAACAGTAACCAAATATATAAAAAGTACTAGATAAGATTATACACACAATTTACGCATTTAATGTAACGTACATGAAGCGTATATAACATAATTATAAATTCGGTAATAAGATGTAGTTAAATATTTATGTAATAGTTACGAGTATATAGTGAAAGTTGCAATGGAAAGGAACTGCTCGGTCATCACAACAAAATAATTGCTCTCGGAAGAGTAATTAACATAGTTCCGTTACAAAAACAATGCGTGTGAAAAATAACCTCTTATTCATTTACTTTTTTATTAGTATAATTAATTACATTTATAGATACATCGGATTTCATCCAGTGTACTGGTGATGCAGAAGTAGAACTCTTTTCTACTTAAAACCTTAATAACTAAATTATAAAGCTCGGCATTGATCATAAGCGCTATATTGGAGGCTCACGTTGCGAGGGCAATGATATAATTATTATAGTTATTTGAATTTTTAATTCTTAGGGATATGTCGCATCAAAATGTATACATAAGGATAAATTACAAGATGCCAAAGCAAAACCTCAGCCACACGATAAAATTTTTCTACCATCAAAGTCTACATAAAATCATATGTATTAGGCAGGAAGCTGCATCCGTAACCTTAATAGTTAGAGAGCCAGCGGAGGTGGAAAACACATATTTCAAGAAAGCCTATTAGTCCATTGAAATGTTACATTTTTCAGACCTTACCTTGCGTTTTTTAGAGGACGCAATTTTATTTTTTTGATGTGTAGAGGGGGTCAGTGTAAAGCTAAAACCAAGTTTGTGGGGTCGCCAACCTTGTCCCACGGCCGCCATCTTGAAAATAGGGGTTGAAATGGTTTTACGATATATCTCTTAAACTATTTATCTGATAAAAAAAAAATGTTAACATGTTTTGTTGCAAATTAAATTCTCTACAATTTTGTTTCAGTAACTTTTTGTCGTAGAATTATAAATAAAAAAAGTTATAAGTGAAAATGTTCAGAAATTTGAAAAAATATTTTTCGATATAACTTTTTTTTTATCATTTTACGAAAAAATAGTATCAGGCCAATTTTGTAGATCGTTTTTTGGGGAACAACTTTTATAAGCAACATTTTTTGATTAAGTCAATAGCTATATAATTCCCTCAATTATTAAGTGATACCTACCATCCACGAAATGGGGGATAGCAAAGTCCGGTCGCGGTAGGTTTAGCGCCCTGCAGGTATGAAAGGTGTGATAATTGGACGAACACAATAAGTATTTTAAGAGAGCTGCCATTTATATATGTAATATCCATGGGTACCTCTATATTATGTTAAATAAAATACTGCTTGAGAGTAGAGCCATTTATTCGGGCGCGGCCGTGGCCGGCCGTAGATGCAACTATCAGAAGTATAAGAAGCTTATATTTCTTATATAAAGGTCTGTCAGTTGCTTTGATCTGACGGACAGTAAAATCTTTTGTCCTAATTTAACTTAATGATTCTGCTGGCATATAAGAAAAAATAATTAAGAATTATATGAATGAACAATAAACAATACATATACATATAATACATTGTCTGCGCGCCACTGGCTCTCTAATTATAAGTTCAATAACCTGACTACATCACTGCGTTGTTACCAGCCAAAAAAAAACAGGTAGCCGGCCCATTCATGAAAAAAAATTAATGCTCTTATTACTCCTATCCTGATTTGCCATTTTACTAATTTTTATACAAAGCGGTTGCTATCAGACGTCCGCTTATCTAACTTACCAATTGAATAAGAGGAAATTAGTTGTCAAGAGTTAAAGATTATTAGAGGTTTTTATGTGATAGTAATCGGGACCAACCGCTTAACGTGCTCTCCGATGCAAGGTGCTACCAACACGCCACAACGGTCATATAAGATGAATAATAATGCAAAGGGATTTGCTTCGACACATTTTCGTTGATTATTCTTTTCCTTGCATTATTGGTCCACTTACATTTTAATGCGGATTTGAAAGGTTACCAGTTTTTACACAGAATGATTGCTATGTGACCACTGCAACCCTAAGGGTGATCCAGTAACTCATTGGAATAAGAGCAATTTACCTATCAAGAACTATTAAATTATTATCAGACGCAGATTCAAGTGATTTCCGAGGCACGGTGGGGAGACCCACAAGGACAAACTTTTGACCTTTGAAAGTATAAATTATGGATCGTAATTCATGATAAAAATGAACATTGACATCTGACCTCAGTCGTGGGATAACTGATGCAAATGATGACTGCATCACTACAGTTTTTTTTCTTCAATTAATTACACCTGTCTGTGGGATATTTTTAATGACAATTGCTTCCACAGTTCAATTCAAAAGTGCTTAAAAGCCTATTTGAATAAAGAATATTTTGAGTTTTGAGTTTGAGTTCCTGTAAATGAAAATCAAATTTATTTTTAGATAGTAGTAGAAGAGCCATTCTCCTACTAGCACAAATGGACCGACTTGACTTCAGATACATGGTACAGGTACCCACCTGAGTCTCAGTTGTCTGGTTTCTCACACCCCCTCTGTTCCCTTCCTTTTTTGCCTTCCCACCTAACCCTTGGATTAGCAATAATTCAAGTGTCGCAATCGTTCATAGGTTGCCGTGACTGCCTATCATCAGGCGGACCGTATGGTTGTTTGCCAACAGTCATGACATAAAAAAAGATTGTGCAAACATTTAAAAACTTTTCTTTCTTCCAGCGAAAATGAATGCAATATAGCCTATACTAGGACTGGAATGTTTTGAATTCTGAGATAAAAGAAACCCACATGTTTCGAAAGACTTCCGGAATTACCTGATCTTATCTATTTCGCAGTAGAGCGTAAACGGATGCACGTGCGCCTTATTACTCTGTCAGTTATTGCACAGTATGCCTAGCAAAAATTTTTGTCTATATTGTTTTTGACAAGTATGTTTACTTATTTCTTGTAAACGATCCAATCAAATTTTGGAGTATAAACTGTATTATGTATATTAAAGTGATTCGGTTTGACAGCGAATTTTGTCAGAGTACAGGAATGAATTAACTAAAGAACAAAGTACGGCTACGGAACGCTGTTAATAAGACTCCAATGTATGTCTCCCGTCTTTCATCTCTCGAACGGGTAGTGAGTTGACATTGAAGAAATTTTTGAAATTAATTTGATATTTTTCAAGATTTTTACTGTAATAGATAATGTAATTCTCATAGATTATGTATTTCCACTGACACTATAATATAAAATAATAAAAATAAATTCAATATCTAAATCAAAGGTCCCGATAGAACAAACTTGATATTATTGTTTACTCTACGTGGTTTGGAAACCTTTATGTGCGAATCAAAAAATAAAAATGTGTATGTGGTTGAAGTTGTTTTAAAAACAGTACACTATACTTTGCTTGTGACATTAACCGCGTAAACTTTCTCTTCTATCTGATTTGTACCTTTCACACTGTAGCAGTAAGCGTCGCTTACACTTATACAAAAAACACCATAACTGCAGGCGCAATGTACAAATGTATTAGATTAACGTCCGAACTAAGAAATATTATTTTCTGGCTTATAATGAACAGAGAAGTAAACATTTTTATTTAAGTGTCAAATGTCGTATTATATAAAATACTTGAACTTACACAGCTTGTGCTTAAGTAAGATTATATAATCTCCGTTCACTTCCGAACATTCCGATTCCCATGAATCATGGTAGAAAGCTCCGATGAGGAAGGTTGCCTTCCTGTCTAGTTCCTTAGTTGTAATTTCATTCCGCATTACGATAAATAGCTATGTTACATTAACATTGTAATGATAATATTATGTGAAAATCTATGGGGCTTGCTAATTATTTCTACAATCCCGTTAAGGATCACACGTTGATCTAAATCTTATAGGTGTAAAAAAATAATTTAAAGTAGGTATCATAGAGAAAATATATTTTATGGATGTAACAATAAAATGGATATTATTATTTAAAATGAATAAATTGAATTAATTAAATTATGATATTATTTTAAATTTTGAAATAAAAATGTGGGCGCCTGATAAATAAAATGTTTTCATTTGCTTTAGTTTTATAATAGCGCCTGAAAATATTCTAATGCTATTACTTAGTATAACGATTTAATAACATAATTGTTAAATTCATTTCAATAATATGTAGGTAAGCGTTTAACGATGGCGCACCGTTCAAGACTTACCTACTTTTAAATCATATCTTTGTTCCTGGTCATGTCCTAGTCTTAGGTTTACGTCAATATATATTATGAAGGAGCAAAGAGGTTTAAAGATATAATATAAAAATTTAAAAATTTTAATATCTTTGTAAAGGAGACTTCTGAAAAAAGAATATTAGCAATGTTTTTTTTTACAGTCATTGCTCATATTTCTAGTATATTTCGGGTATGACAATAACCTAAGGAGGTAGGGATAGAACTATAACCATTGGGCTTTTGAGGCTTCGAATCGTTTTTGTTTTTTTTTTAAACGACTTCGTCTCGCGCCTGGCGGCGTTTTATTAAAGAGCGTCTTTTTTTTTCACTTTCTGTTTGCAAGAAATAATTGGGAACTATTTTTATTTATGATTTTATTACTATATGAAAGCTAAAAGGGGGCGGGGAACTTACTAAGGGTGATCATAGAAGGGGAGAAGGGGCTTGAAAAAAATTGGTCAGGTATTTTGGGAACGATCCCTTACAATACGTTTTTCAATGTTATATCACAGCGAGCTTAAACCACGTAAAACGAAAAAGAGATTGAATGAATCAAAAAAGAAATTGCATTTTTGTTTTATTTTAATTCTTAAAATACTGCCCATGAATTTGAATAAAATGCATGAGTATTATTTAATCGATCTATTTACACAATTAGTAACTGAAATATTTTATAAATTAAAGTACCACAGGAGATATTGCTCTCAAGACCACCACAGGCGTTCAATATTCGTAATGAATATTGAGTTTAACATTTTTACCTAAAACTATTTTTATTGATTATGGTTACTATCGAAAGTTCACAAATGGTTTAAATTTTGTCACCATATTTAAGGTTCACTCTCTCGGTTGGAATTCCTTGATCATGTAGACGACTAGTATCCTGATTCTGTATTGCCTTCCCTCTGTAATCCTTACCTGATGTCTCCATATTTTTTAAGCGATATCGATCTTTCGTATTCTTCAAAACGTTTCCACGATTATGTAGAGTTGTATTTTTATTTTTATGACTTGATTTTAGATCGAATTTGTACTTCGCAGAATTTGAGTAAGGCATTTCCGTTGTTTGGTAATAGTAGTGATTTGAACTTTGTATGGCCGTGGTTGCTACAGATGCGTGTTCTGTTGTTGGTGCCGTCGGCGCTTCAGCGAACTGAAAATTATGGTTAGAAGATTCAGGCACTGTTAATTGATCTCCGTATAAAGCCTTTGTTGCCATTAAGGAATAATACTGATGAGCGGGAGAAGATTCTTTAATTGTGTTAGAATCCGGCTTTAGGGAGTCACTAATTAGCTGGTCAAATCGATCATCGTTTTCTAATGCAGTAGGGCCATCATCAATAAATCTTTCATCTACCATATGATCAACGTATGTTACGTGATCTTGTCCGCCAAAACTAATATTCTGAGTCGATATTGATTTTTTCTTGCCCTTTTTACTCTGACTTGTATATCCAACGTCATTTTTGTCTTCAGAAGTATAAATGTTTGATGAAGATGCATACGTATCGTAGTCGAAGTTATTCGCATAACTGTCCTTAAAGTGATCGAACGGGACTCTAATTTTATTTAAGTTCGTAGATGCAGAAGCTACGCCCAGGTATCTTTTGGGTTTATAATCATGTACTACCGTTGAAGATATAGAAAACGGAGACGGAGAGCCGACTTGTTGCAAACGATAATCATTTGATGTTTTACCATAGTAAGTACCTATTGGATTGTGAGGCTTTTTGTAGGTTTCCTTATATCCAAAATCTGAATAGGACTTATAGTCATCGAAGTTTTCTTCATCAAGAGATTCGAATGCAGGAAAATTTACTGAAGGCTTGTCCGCTTTGTTTGGTCTAATGTCAGGTGAATAAATACTTTCATAGTATGAAAGGTCACTTGATATTGGCTTGCTAAGTTTTTTGCTTTTTTGATAACTTTTACTTTTATACCTTTTTTCTGAACCACTGATTCTTAGGCCTTGACTATTATAGGAAGCTTTAGGTGGCAATCCTAATGTATCTTTGTTTATCTCAATATCTTCAGGAATTTCACCGTGATCGTGGAATATATGATCATGTGTTACTTCGCGTGGATTGTAGGCAGTGTATTCAAATCCAACAGGATTTGCCGAAGAACCGACCGCCGTCAAACTGCCCAATGTATGAGACGGTATGGCTAGTAAAGTTTGAGTATTTTTAAATGGAATTATACCTTGTGTGCCAGAAATTGTGGGCATTCCATTAAAATGATCAACACCGATGACACCACCAATTTTTGGAGCATTATCAAGAAAAACTTTGTGTATATGTTCTTCACTATATGTATGAATATGCTCTGTATCACCATCCACAATTTTCTCTACTCTAGGAGGTTTCCTAACTTTCTTTATTGTGCTTGAACCGTCAATATCTGAATAAAATTGTTCATGAAAAGTCGAAACTGGGTGTTCGTTATCTGAAGGCGAATGAGGCTTATTCCGTATAACAACACGTTTAGGTTTTACTTTTCTAATTATTTTCTTACGAGGCTGTTCATTTAATTTTATTATTTTTACTCTTTTCGGAACACGACTAGAATGTGTTATCGTAGGCGATGAAAATGCTTGTGAAACATAGTCATTTGGCTCTCGAGCCGTGTCATAATCTGTTTCCTCAATGTCAGCTGGAGTTGGGCCATAGTATCCACGAGCATGGTACAAAGGTAATAGTTGAGATGCCGCCGATGAAACAGTGGGCAGCCGAGGTTGAGCATCATCGTAAATGTCTACGGAATTCAGGGGTACAATATTCGCCATAGCCGGCAAAACGTTCGTGCCTACCGCCAATGTACCCTCGGCGCTCGGCAAGTAAGCCGGAGCATACTGTGAGGTAGCAGGATGATTCGTTATGTAAATTTTCTTATGATGGTGTATATGTTTCACTTTCTGTGGTAGATGTATGCGGATCTTTTTTCTGTAACAAGAGAAAATTAGTGGTGGTATACTTGCTCGAAATATATCCTGGTTTTCCACGAATTGTTGCAAAAATTATGACTGCAACGCAGATAACAAGTGCACATTGTAGTTATAATATTCGCATGCAAGTTTGTTTAGTTTTTGCAGTAGTTCCGGCTAAAGTCAATGGCATGCGTGACTCGACAGGCTTTCCCTCTCGATGTCGCGACATCGCTACCCTGTTAATATTTTACTCGTGATTTACACGATTGTAGAAATTTTGTCTTGTATTTTTTTATACACGTCGTTTTATGATGTTCGACTAATTAGCACTTTCTAAAATAACTAAGCACCAAATTGTTGATTGACTATTATCGCTTTGCGGATAGATTATTTTATGAACGAACCATTTATCGCTGAAGCACAATTATTATTTTTAAATCTCAATCGCATAGCATACTAGATATGTGAAACGGCTTATTAAAAATATTTTTTACCATATTGGTATTATCGTATAAATATTTTTGGCTCTTATAAAATAATATATTTTATAAGATAATAAAAAACTTACTTTGGTCCATCGGCCTTAACAGAGATGGAAGCAACAGCTACAAGAAGAGTGAACTGTAAACAAAAGAATAACATTATTTTTAGACAATATTTCCAATTAAAAACTAAATTAACAATTCTTTTTTTTATAATGAAGTAGCTTTTATTAGCTAAAAATGAGTTCAATGGCTTTTACCGACCAAAAACTTCATTTTCCGAATTGTGATCGAACTCCTGTTAGGAGTAACGTGGTGTTACGAGCATAGACGTTATTAAAGAGGTATTTTTTCCGGTGCCTAAACAATATAATCAAAAGAGTTGTTTAAACCACCATCGATGTTCCTACTCCTATTGAGTCATGTGGAATGAATTTAGATGATGGTAAAGGAACCTGATGGATTGTAGCATGTTTCTAAATAATAGGGTCCTTATAAAACACCATACGCTTTAACATATTGGTTTCGTTTCAAGGACCAGTATTACGTGAGCAACAAAAATACAGTGAAGTGTGCATCATTATTAAAAATTACATTTTGTTCTAGTTGTAACAGAAACTCTTGGATTCATTGCATTAATTTTACACAAAAAAAAGCTTATATCTCGATTCATGACCTCCATAAGGATGGCCATTTTGAGTGCCAAAGAATTATGATTACAATTTTGCGGGGATATAATATTTTCCTATTTTATATTATAATCCTATAATGTTTTTATAAGAGCGTTCTTGCCGACAATTCAAGCGGACATGATTTTAAAAACGATGTATTTTTAATTGTAATGTTTTTTTTTTGTAAATGAAATGCTTAAAAATATAATAAAAACCATAATAGAATTATATTTTAATCTTTAAAACATTATGGTATTATTTACTTTAGCTGATTCTTATTTATATTAAAAATTAATGTGTGATCCTTACGTTGAGAACTGATAACTAACCTATTGCTAAGCAGTTTTTGTGGGGAACATTATTTTTTTAAAATATACAATAAAAACTGTAGTAAACAAAAACATTGATATCCCACACAAACATCTCTTTTGTTGTTAAATTTATAGATAGATAATTCAATTAGAAATAAATTTTGCAATTTTGTTCTGATTTTCCCGTGATATGTATTATATCTATATTTTTTCCTACATCACTACGATTCATTCACGATCACTAAAGAACACTTCATTACAAAACAGTCCTTATCACTTATCACATCACAATTTCTTTAGATACCGACCAATTTCAACCAATCCATCGCAGATCGTTGCTGTTCGGCGTGTGCCGAATTTTAGTCACTGTTAAGTTAATAAACTATTTCTTTAATATAGTTTAGCGATAGACAAAACGCCACCGGTCTTCAGGATCGTATAATAAGTGTCCGCGGTGCGCGAGTTTATTTATAACATTCATTTTCACGCCTGAAGGAGTACAACTTACAGTGAGTTTCATGTGTGTGCTGTATATTTCTTTAATTATGTATTTCATTGTATGAGATATTTCAGGGTTAATAAAAATGTCAGGTTTTATTAATAATCATATATTCAAAATATAAATATACTAAATTAATTATTATTTGTTTTGACTCCTTAGGGAAATAAGAAAAAATCTTTATTATATTCAAAATAATTTTGTGTTTTTCAGTCGTATGTAGATGACATTAGGCAGATATTTATAAGGTGTCTTATGTGAATCCATTAAGGCTAACCCCTTTCTCGTTTTTTTTTTTTTTTTTATTAACTTTGTAGTTTTGGAGTCAACATGTTTCATTGTTGCTGTAATTTAAACTGACGTCCAGTTTGTCACATGACTGTTTTACTCATAGAAATAATATAAAGAACCAGAACAATCTCTTGTAATTTAATGTTAAATAAACTCATACTTTATAGCTAAATATTTAAGTTCAATTTTCAATACTTACTATACTACATACTAAGCGAAAATTTGTCCGAGAACGCGACACACAAAATGGTATTCGTGTCCCTTTCCTACAGGTTGCCCTTACAAAAAATAATTTGATAAGGTGGTAGTTACACAACTTCCGAATATATTTATAAATTTTGCGGCTTAACGAAAGTCTTTTATAATTAAAAACAATTGTTACTGATACTAATAGTTTTGATCGTAATATAATAAGCCTTTAAATACACCATTTTCGGTTAAATGACTTTAAATAAAGGAAATATTATTACTATTCTGACAACACAGTTCAAAATTTTCCAACAAATTGGCGTTATTTTGGTTACTATAGTAAAGTCAAATTTTCAAATCATAGATTGGGCTCTTCAAAGCTTTTTTAATTGATTTTTTTTAGAAAAATGGTGAACAAATGCGTTATACTTAGTTGTAAGAATGAATCTTATCCAGGTTGTGGTAAATCGTTCCACCTGTAAGTAATTTTGCTTTATAAGAACCAGGGTGACTTTGCTATGTTAAGTTCAAAGACGATTCTTGAATTTTTTATCAATTGTAACTAATTTAAAATTTAAAAATAAAGTTATGTTATCTTTATTTTAGTAATAAAATGTAATTTTCAGTTTTTCTCGTGACGAGGAAAGAAAAAAGAATGGATAAAAATAAATATAATTTTATTATATTTTTCGACATACATACGACTGCTATAATACCACTGGCTAATTCTAATAAAAATAATAATATTTCAATAAAATAATATATTGGTTCTAATTTTAATATATTAATAATACGCAGAAATCAAGATGATTCTAAGTTTATATTCTGTCCTCAATTATTAAAAATTATGGTGTTTCGATTAAATAGGGACATACATTTGGAATCTCTCTTTTGGCACAGAAATGTTGCTTCAGTGAGCTTTCTTGTTCTTATATTATTTCTATGGTTTTATAATATAAATTTAAAGTTCTAAGAAATTGAATGAGGCATGATTTGATTTAAATTTTATTTTTAAATTGGTTCGAATCATTTTAAATGGTAAAAATTTATAGTACAAGTTTTTTCGGTATGGATGGGCCGGCTAAAAGTGAGAAATACTACCATCTTACATGTAATATCGGAGTTGAGTAGCTATATCATTAATATTTCGTTTCGTTCCATGTGTAAAGCTCTGGAAACCTTAATTCATATTCTCTATGTATCCTTCTATTTTCTCCTCCTCTCTCCTACCCGTTAAACCGAACACTGCCACTGTTGTAAGCATCCATACGCTACGGATGCTGTGACTCTTAAAAAACAAAAAACTAGCGTAAAGGTAATAGTAACCGAAATCTGCGGCAAATAAGTTTGTTTTGAGAGATTGTTTTCCTCCTAAAGATAATACATTCGGTTCAGTTCAGGTTCACCTAACCTGAAGCGCGAGCGAACTTAGAGCGAACTCTGTCTGAGGGAACTTTGTCTCTATTATACTATTTATTCTAGAAGTATTTCAAAAATAATACACGTATTATTATTATTATGTTCAATATTATATAAATAATTATTTATATAATATTGAACAGAGTGAGGACGATTTCAATAAAAATTTTAGAATGAAAATAATGGATTTTTTTTTTAAATAAACGCTACACACTCCACGGCCCCCATTAGGATAATTATATCCTGTGTCGGGGGTCCGGAAACATTCACAACGACAAGGACAAACACAACCAGACCGGAAAACATGCCTGTACGATTAATACAAATATCCGTTCCGTGCGGGAATCGAACCCGCAACCGTCGAGGCTTAAGGCAGACTCGCTACCCACAACGCCACAACGGTGTCAAATTTATGTTAAATACATAATACGGCTTATGAAAGATTAATGGCCTGAAAATTACACCGGCGTCGGGATGTGACGACCCCATCGCCCGCTGTTGGGATAACCTCTGTCACAGCAGAGATTATTCCACCAGTGCAATCAGTCACACTGGTGGTAGGTCTTTTGTTGCAAGAGGCCAGCTAGGTAGGTACCACCGCAGTGTCCAATATTCTGCCGCCAAATAGTAGTGCTTAGGTACTACTGTGTTCCGGTTTGAAGGGCATTGTACGCTAGTGAAATTACTGGGCGAACGAGATTTAAGAACTAATATCTCGAGGTTGGCAGCGCGTGAGTGGCACCTACTGATGGTGCTGCAAGCGCTCATAGGCTGCGGCAGCCACTTACTATCAGGTGGGCCGTATGCTTGTTTGCCAACTTCTAACATAAAAAAAAAAACATTTTAATATGTATGTTTGTCGTGTATTTCCACTGTTATGAGCATTATTAGGCAGCTTGTATTTTATTAATTCAATACTGTTTTACACAGACAAGACAGGGGAAACAAAATACTATATTTTGCTCGTTTTTATTTGCTTGTAAAAATATTTAATGACCCAGCCTTTTTCTTCGCTCTAACATACTCCACATATATAATAACTTACTTAGTAATTAGCCTCTTTAAGCCTTTGCCAATTGTCATTATGTAAAAAAAAAACTATATTTTTATGTTTTAATTTTAAGATATTTGTACATTATTGTAAAGGCTTGTATTGTTACCAATTCTTGTTATCATATACAACTGTAAGTAATAATAATTCTGTATTATTCTTCATACATATTCGTTACAATTATTATTTAATTGTTTTAATTAGTATAAATTGGACTGATTAGAAACACGATATCAAATAATTACAACCGCCAGTGGCATGTATACCAGTTCTTTTACTTTGATGAGTTCCGTTCTCTATCTGTATCTTCAGAGTCCTTCATAATTATTTTATATAATGCTATTATTTGAGCAATATCCTTTTCAAAAAATCTTATCAAAATCGGTTGAGAGTTATAATATATACAAAACAATTTTTACTCAATCGAAAATCTTATCCTTTTAAATGTCGTTTAATTAAAAACTTACAATATAAAGATTTGAACTGATACATAATTATGGCGATTAGATGCTGACACGAGAAAGATAAACGTTATGGCGACCATAATTGAGAAGTACCGGTGGTGAGCTTGCTTTGAACCTCAAAGGTCGCGTGTTCGATTCCCGCTCAGATATTTGTTACAGATAACTGCTTCGGTCTGGGCGTTTGGCCCTGTGTGTTCGCACTGTGCCTCGGAGAGCACGTTACGCGGTCGGTCCTGGTTGTTATCATAACATAATCGTTAACTCTTGACCTAATCTTCTCCAATGAATTTCTGGTTCACCTTTAGGGTTGCAGAGGTCAGCTGGCAATAGCTATGTTTAAAAACCGGAAAAAAAAATCCGAATGTAAAAATCAGACCCTGTGTAAAATACCGGGATAGTGCTAGGAAGAAGAGATCATTATGGCGATTAAGAGCTCAGGCGGGAAAGATAAATGTTATAACGAGAAACGGCTCATAAAAATCGCGTGTGGATGTACTCGTATCATTTGCATCCGCATTACTCTTGACCAGAATCGTACATGCTACAATTTTTATTTTCATATTATAATAATTAAGGTTTATTTTGCCACAAGAAATACAATTTCACATATATGATAAAAAAAATTAAAATAAGTTACACAAAAACATAAAAAATAAAAATCTATTAAACAAAAATTGAATATAAAAACAATGAGAGTAATTTCAACAAAATAAAGAAGGAAAAGGAAGGAAGTATCTGAAGTAGTTGGTAAGAAATATTGAAAGAATACACTATTATTATATGTATGTTTTTGTTATTATTTTATTTTATACTTTAATATATATGTTTATGTTTTAATTTTTTGTTAAATGAATATTCAAACCTTTTTTTTTAAATAAAGAATTTTAAAGTTTTTTTTTATGTTTGCTTTGATTATTTTTTCCATAGTTATATTACATATTGTTTTGCATAAAATTGTTAAATAATTTTGGCTACAGCAATGATATATTCGTTCGATTGTTTTATCATTTTGTATCTTTAAATATTTCGTATTAATAACACAGCGTACAAGTCCTTCGATGGGAAGAGGTCACCAGAGCCTACACGCCTGCAACCTTATGAAACCTTAGGAAATGGATACAGCTATAACATTCTTTGATTTCAACTTATATTTTGCTTCGCCGGTTCTTCTCAGGTAGAGGTTTAATTTTGGAGCCGGTGGTAGAATCTGACTTTCAACAAATAAGTGTAATGCTTTTTATGTTGAATAAAAATATTTGATTTGATGTAATTTGAACCACTTTGCCAACCTGTTCATGACAAAAAAAAAAGGCTCTAAGGAAGAAGGAAAGAACAGGAAAATAAAGTAAACCCAGTTGAGATGCTTTTAAAATGACACATATTATGACGTTGCATGGTACTTCTCGTTGATATTTCTCATGGTTGACAAGAAAGTATTTCAGGCTGGTAATTGTTAAACTTTTTTTAAATACATTTTTTATTCAGTTGTTTTTCATTTACATTTGGACGCAAATAAGTAATACTATGTCAACCCACACGAATGTCATTTCGAGAAAAACGCGGTTGAAAATTTTGAACAACTAGCTTTATATGAATTTTTTTTAATGTATTGGTCAAGTTGTTGGCAATTTCAAGATGTATGTAAGTTATTACTTATTTTCACATAAAATAAGTATGCAAACTGCATATTTCGTATATAATATAACCCAAAACGTTTAAAATAATACATAAATTGCATGATTAAAAATGGCTTTTTTGATGTTTTAAAGCTTAAAACCCTACAAATATTAAAGAAAAATGTTCTTCAGCCATTTACCAACACTTCTGCATATATAACTCAGTTTTTTCAATTTTGTGGGTTGACATGGTATTGCATATTTGCGTTTGGCGTAACTAATGGTAGCAAGGCAGTCTGTAGCTTCGACGGTCGCGAGTTTGATTTCCGCTAAATGCAGACTGATGTTGTTTAACTTTGTAAAAATCTTACAAATATATTTTTCTGCACAAATCGTACCGTACAAATGTCTGTCTCCCCATAACACCTCAGGGAGCACGTGCTGTAGGTCCTGGCTGTTATCACATAATATCTGATAATAATCGTTAACTCTTGATATGTAATTAGCATTTATACAATATAAATCATATAAAACAAAATTTACGATATACAAGCGAGGAAGACGAAGTAATTAAAACCATTTAATATTTGGGGAAAGATAAATACGATTAGTGTTAATTCCTGTTGAGCATCGCGTGTGTAAGGTTCTCTTACGTCCGCATTTAACGAAAAAGATATTGACACTTATAGGGTTGCTTTCATATAATTTTACATAAATTGTATTACTTAATAATGACAATTTTATTAATGACAATATTGATGTAACAAGCCTGCACGTTTATATTTTCAACTCTATAGATAAGATTTTTCTATTTCAATTTATCCTACATATTTTTTTTAGTATTTAACCGACTGTAGAGAAAAAACGGTGAAAACATTTGGGAAAACGAATTTGTAAGACTATTAATGTACACATTGCTGAACAACTGAAGGCCTAGACAAATGGAAATCCGCATCGAGTCCATTTAGAAAATCTTGTGCGATGTCAATCGGAAACGATAGGTCACATGTTATTCCGAAAGCTTATGCCAATTCCATACATTTCGAAATTATCTAAATTCGTTGTCGATAATTAAAATGTGATTTTGTCTAGGCCCCAATAAACTGTCAAAGTATAAGGGAAGTAAAGTTGGCAAGACAACGAAGGATAAAATTATTTTCGGCTCTTGGTTGATGTCGGTTGATCTTGCTTGTAGCTTGAAAAATTGTACTAAAATTAAAACTAATTTTGTTAATAAAGCCACCACATTAAATAACCACCGTAGAATATGTTACAAGAAAAAAAATATCATGTTTCTTATAAGGATATAAAGATCCTTAATTGACTTGATTTTAATTTTTAGAATTAGTTGTTTTAGAGGCAACATACATTTATGTTACTGTACGTGAGTAGACCCGGCTGATAGACGGATGGAAGGACTGGCGGTATTTGTAATCAGTACTTCCAACCGATAATTTCATTTTGGAATAATGTATAATGTACAACCATGAATATGTCTTGATCGCATAATCATAGCAATAAACTATATCTTTGTTATAAAGGAAACCGACACGCCTTCATAGCTCACGTTAATCGCATTATTATATTGTTATTTATTATTAAGTCATTCAAAATTTTATTCAAGTGATTATAAAATATTACTAGTCTAGCCTACGTACCTTCAAACTTTAAATGAACTAGCAGGGTATTTCAGAGGGATGTATAAAAATTGTGTTTTGTATTATATTAATAAAAAATGTATATATATCACGTACGTACGAAATTAAAACAAGAATCAATATATTACGCAAGATATCTTAATTAAACTACTTTTTTGTTTCAACAATATTTTTCTATAAGATATTGACTGGGTGGGGGGGTGTATACACTTAGACCATGATACACCATATTATATAATTTCTCATCTATCAAAGCATGTGGCTTCTACGTTCAACAAAAGTATGTAAGTTAGCGGCGTGCCTTAAGGTATTGAATATAGGCGTACCTACTCAATGACAACGGCCCGGCCGGCAGGCACGTTGCCAATACGCCCGGGGTCATTGCCGGCATGTATTTCACAAATGAGCCGGCATGACCACTCCCTGCATTGCAAATTTGAACGTGCCCAAAATGTTCTTATTTTTATTCTTTTGACGATTAAAATTAATACCACAGCTGCGATGGCGATGTCTTCTTTGTCCATCATTTATAAACAGGAATACAAAATGTACTAGCTAGGATTCTACACGACTGTCATAAATGACACGATCTGCGGCTTTGTATCGGTTTTGCGCCGGGCGCCAAGCGCCGCTAGCATACCCGAGCAGCAGCAACCCGCCTGTTGTGACGACGGTAGCCGCAATAAAATTTATCATTGGCAGTGAGTGTTTCTCTATATTAAGCTTTGATGTCATTTCAAATTAACAAATAAGCCGTTAGTTACAAAGAAGCTAGTTAGTGTAGTCATGTTCTCCGGCGCTTCGTAACGGGAGAGCTAGGCGACGGAGGAGAAATCTCATGCATCCACCTTAACGAAGACTTAGGTGGCGGATTCGGGGGAATCCGTCATCTAAACCACAAAAAAGTGGCACATATTAAGTAAGTGCCCTTGAATAGAGGCTTGCGTTGTCGGAAGCGTGGAAGGCGCCGGGCAGAATACCGCGGGGTTTTAGTCGGTACGAGTCCGACATAGCCTCCTATTGCTCCCGTAACAGAGAGGCATCCATGAGCATTTCCCTCGAGAAAAAAATGCTATATTTACTAGCAATGGTAGATGTTGCAACCTTGCGTTACCACCTGGGATGTGTGGGAGAGGGTGAGTGGGAGTCAATGGGAACAAAATGACTCGGTCCCTTTTTTTTTTTTTGGAAAGTAAGGCAGATGACTCTACTCCACCTGATGGTAAGTGGAAATAAAGTCCAAACGCGAAGGCGGCTAACAGAGTTGCGGAATGCAACCGTGTTAGCCACCCTTGCCCTGCCTACCCGCAAGATGCCTCTTCACGCCTCGTTTGAAGGAGCCAGATTGTAGGAAAGAGGGAACACGTGAGCCGGCAATGAGTTCCATTCTTCGGAAGTACGACAAAGAAAAGAATCGGCAAACTTCTTTGTTCGCGAAGGAATTGAATTTTTTTTAAGGAATTTGGGCTTTCAGCGTTCTCATAACGCTAAAAGCCCAAATTCCTCATTTATCCCCTCATCCTCCTGCACCTTTAATGGCAGTTTGAAACACGCATATCATAATACTCGTTTTGCCAGCGTCCATAAGCTTAAAATCAGGATGTTCGTTTTCACTTTTGTAATTTAAAAAAGATTTTACAGTTTTTCAGCGGAAGAGAATATTGATCAAATGATTGATATTTCTTTGTTAATTTGTTCACATAGTAATTAATCATATCTTATTAGGTAGTGGAGAATTACAATGTGCATATAAAACGATTATATTTATAAAATGCATTATATTATGTACGAGAAATGTAACCATCTTCCTACTTTTGAAAGATAAGATTTTCCTATTATTGTGTAAATGTAGGCATTTTTTGTTGTTTGCATATCCGGGATAGTAGGAGGCTTAGAGGAAAATAAGAGAGATACATAATATTGTGATAGGGAATTCGCTTGAATTGCTAAAAACCCTAAAATCATTAATAAATAAAACAAAGCAAGGAAATCGTTAGAATCTTGAAGAAAAGAAGAGATCTACTTATTTGCAATAAATATAATTGTGTAAAATTATTTTATATAATAAGAACATAAAAGATGATTTAATTTGGGAAATTCTAATAACGACCTTTAAGAGAAATATAAAAGATTCTGCCCTTGGTTATCCTTGACCATTCATTCAACCAGAATGAGAAAGAACTGTATTCTAACTTCTCATAAAATATATAATTAAATAAATAAACGCTACACACTCAACGGCCCCCATTAGGATAGTAATATCCTGTGTCGGGGGTCCGGAAACATTCACAATGACAAGGACAAATGCACCCAGACCGGAAAATATGCTTGCATGGTCAATACAAACATATTATGCTCTGAGCGGGAATCGAACCCGCGACGTGTGTCGTTTAAGACAGGTTCGCTACCGCTGCGCTACGACGTCGTCATATATAATTATAATGATTTTATTTTTACATATCCGAATACCATCAAGATGTCATTAAATATACGTTATACATAATTTTGTCAATAATAATCACGTAATAAAGTTTCCTTGAAAGACAGAAAATAATATGTAACAGTTTTGTACCGTAAAAGATACACAAAAAGAATTTGGATGAATAAGGAAATCGACCAATTTAGCTACACCGTCTTTATAGAAAAGTAATTACAGATAGCCCTTATGTAAATCCCTTCTTTCGTTCCCACAGAAAATGGACCTCGGCTATTAAAATGTTACGAGGCAGTAACCAGGGTAATTGTGACCAATTTCCGAACCGTTTTATTACTCATGTAACTATTAAATTGTTATCTCGATCCATCAGAGGATCACAACGCTTCGTTGACGTCACTCGAGCGTAGAAAATGTAAATGGTGTTTTTTTTAATTTATTACATCTAACGAAGATGTAATAAATTAAATATCTATAAGTAAAATAAAAAATGTTTTAAACTCGTCTAAAGGGACGTTAAGATTTTGTGGAGTCGTTGTCACTGTATCGTATTAGGTTGGTTATTGTTAGAAAATAGGAAATTAATCATGTCGTTCTAATTGTCAATTTTTTAAATGACAAACAGCCGATAGAAAGCAGTTTACGTGCTATTTGACAATGAGAAAACTGCAACCAGATAACCAGCCTGTTGAGCAAAGGATTAGGGCTTTATGGCACATTATATGCAACTAATTGAGTATTAGTAATTGATAGATCGAGTAGTACCCGGCACAAATCTCTCTCAGAAAATCGGCGTAAAGTAACGGAGTACAATTGCGTTTCGTTCGACGAGAGAGAGCGCGACGGAGGCCTAATCTCCCACCTCCTAGGTTGACTTCCTTTTTTTCTTCTCATCCTTTCCCTCGGGGTGGCAACGCGCATGTGATATCAAGTATCTCAAGCGTTCATAAGTTGCAGTGACTGCTTATCATCAGGAGGACCGTATGCTTGTTTTGCCAAGCGTCATGAAATAAGAAAAAACTAATTGTACATCATTTGTAACTGTAAGTTTTGAATAGCAATATCCGAGGAAGAATCGTTTGAGGCCTGAGTTAAGGGTTAGGAGATGGAAACCTAAGCCAAAAAACAGTTACTGAACAAAACGAAACAGTATCTTGAAAAAAAAAATATGCTCTTGGTTTTACCTACCCTAAATAGGACCGAACGGAAACCATACCTTTCCAAGCAATAAAAAATATTTTCCAAATCGGTTTATAAATGTTCTGAGATTACCAAACATAAAAAAATACAACAAAATTTAAAACCTCCTTTTTAGTAAGTTGGTTAAAATACAGAACATCAAAATGAATAAATTTGTAGTTGTGAAAAAAGAAGAATTACGATGTATAATTTTTATTCATCTGTATGGATAAGAAGCAAATACCTGATTGACTTAAAAACTCCGAGACTAAACCCTTGGACCTAGGAAGCTGAATATTTTCACAGGTGTTGTTTTTAAAACGTAAACGCGCATTAGGAAATGGTTTTGAAATTGAAAAAACGTGTAAAACGTTTCAAACTTTGTATAAAAAAGAAGGTAGAACGCGAGTGAAGCCGTGGGCAGAACTAGTTCATTATAAATACCAATATTTTATGCATAGTTCGATTTTTATTGTCGTTACTACAAACAAAATTGTCTACATTAAACACACGCATAACATATGATACGAACGCAGTATACATAGATGTGTCAAGGCGTTGCCACACTTGCGTGAGCGCACACTTCCTACTTGCACATACTTTGGTGAAACTTTAAAATACGTGATCAGGGAAATGGTGGCGTGAAAGTGATTTATTAATTAAAACCAAAAGTTGCTGAGTATACTTTAATTTGATATATGTTCATATTTGTTCGAAATACTTATTATGAATATATGTCAAACATTAATTATTAAAGTTGAACGTAGATAAACCAAAAGCCGTAAAACTGAATTACTTAAGGCTTAAGTTTATTTTCGTAAACGTAATTCATGACTAATGTTTTTATTAGTTTAAATATTGATATTTAAACTTATTTAATACAAAACTAATTAAAGGAAAATATGTGATATATATGATGATATTGTATCGATAATATATTTCGGAATCAATTTAGTTAATAAGGTTGATATGCATTTTTTTTTAATAACGCAAATAGGTTTTATATACAATTGCTACGTTTATTTTATTAATATGACGTTATTTTATGACCTTACAATAACATTGAATTATAAAATCAAAAATGGTTACGTCGACGCGACTTCGACAATAATTTCCAAATCAATTAATTTAGCTACATTGTTTCGACTGGGATGGATATCAAAGTAATGTTTTCAATTCAAACCAGTACTTCCTGAGATTAGCACGCTCAGCCAAAAAAACAGACTCTTCTCTTTTTATAATATTGGTATAGATTGGTATAAATAAAAAATCATTGATTAAAGTGCGATAAACTTACACGGTAACTCAAGTCATTAATCTGTGGGAAGAGGCTAAGCTAAGGCCGCAGTTGACCTGAACAATTTAAAAAAAAAAAGCAGTTTGACTCCACTAAACAGGAATTACTGAAACAAATTCGTAAAACAATCTATTCCATAAATTTTCATTTATCTCTTAAAACATTAATAGGACAAGAGGAAGTGAGAAACAAACAAGCAGAGATACAGTATGCCGGCATATCATCGATACGTGGAGTTCATTCACAGGTACATTCTCCGAGTTTTAACGGTCCAGCCACTTATTATGAGAGATAATATTCTGTCTTAGATATAAAGCTGAAAAGTTTGGTAAGATCGTGATGGATCGTTGCGCATGGGTTCTGTATACGATGCAATTATGTGGACACCGTTGTGGCGTGTTGGTAGCGTTTTAGCCTCGACAGTTGCGGGTTCGAATCCCGAGCAGATTTTTGTATTGATCATACAAATATTAGTTTCGGTCTGGCCGTTTGTCCGTGTGAGTCTCCCTACAGTGCCTCGGAGAGCACGTTAAGGGGTCGGTCCCGGTTGCTATCACATAACATCTGATAGGGTTGCGGAGTCAGATGCAATCGCTCTGTGTAAAAACTAATAACCGGTCAAATCCGGATAAGAGTAATAAGCAGACCCTGGGTTGATAAAATACCGGGAAAAATGCTAGGAAGATGAACACACATAATGTCTTAACTCTCAAGCTGCAACTATTCGCACGTTAAAACACAGATTGTGATGTGCTTTTCATTTATAAAAAGTTTTTTGATTTAATTATGAAAAAAAAATGCAACCTACTTATATTTAATATTGAAAATTCTTAAAGCTTCTGAGGAAAATCGTTTACTGTAATAAGTGCTAATAATCTTTTAAATTTCTATATTATAAATTAATATCATAAAGTAGTTTTTGTAATAGTGTAAGGGAACCCAAAAGTTGGGTGAGAGTGGTCGCGAGAGGCAACGAGAAGCATCAATCTAGAGGCATGCTAAAGCCCACCGATATACTCCACAGTTTTTTACTCTTTCTTATTATTAGGCCACATTAAAATGTCAGGCTGCGCTTGTCAAACTGTGTTACTTTAAAAAGGTATATATTGTATTGTATTAAGTATATCATTGTTATAAAATATTTTAATTTAAAATATCGTGAAAATTCTTTTTGGATCAGAATCTAAATGAAAAAAAAAATCTCAAGGACTGTAATATAAAATAAACTCAATTGCAAACACCAAAACTTTGTGAAGTGCTGCCTTTAAGAAGAGGACTCTTCAAGATTTATTATATACAAGGGAGGAAGGGCCGACCGTAGCGGTTTATATTAGAAAGTCGGCTTATCTAAGTATTTTTTGTGTTACGTTAAATCAGGGACCGATGGGCCCCGGGGCTGAATCGGCCGCTTCGTGACCGCCGTCACGACATCCCGTATGATATATACATACATACACGTTACCTATCAACGAAACAAATATTCGAACGATCGTGTAAGTGTGATCTGTATGAGATAAATATCTTCGTAAAGGTTAGACAAGTGAAGACATTACTGATATCGTTTTATTTATTATTCATAGTCCAGACTTTTTTATATGGATAACATTAATATACTTAGATTTTTTGTGCCAGTGTGTCCGTAATAATTTCCGTGTAACATAATTTTTAAAGCATATTAAACGTTGTTCTTAATTAACGTGAATCAATCGGGGAGCGAAAAGATTTTTTTTAAGTATTGTAAATGAATTTATTATACTTAATGACCAACTTTTTCTATAGGATTTTATTGCGTTTTTGTAAACAAAAATTACATACTTATATTCTTTAGTTCTTACTTAAACAAATTTTACCTGTATAAAAATAATACTATTATTATATTGAAATACGTTTCTCTTAATGGCCTAGCCATTTGTGACAGAAGAATAAAATTTGAATCAAGTTAATTTTTTTTTCCATATGTAAAATAATACAATAAAATATAAAATAAACAACACTCATCCATATGTACCTTTAATATGATATATTTGTATATAGTTTGGAAATTTTTAAAAAGTATATTTGCCAGTAAAATACTTTCTACAGTTTTAAGATTTAAAACATTTTCATTTAGAAATCGGCTTGATATTTAACAGTATTCTTCTATGAACTATAAGGACATTTAAATAAATATATAAACGCTACACGCTCAACGCCCCTCATCAGGATGGTGCTATCCTTTGTCGGGGTTCCGGAAATATACACATGGACAAGAATAAATCACATCCAGACCGGAACACATGCCTGTATAGTCAATACAAACATCTGCTTGGAGCAGGCATCGAAACTGCGAACTATGGCGCATACGGCAGGTTCGCTACCTACGTCGTCAAAACCACAATATAAGTTTTCCCGCCGACAAAATTGAATTTAGAGTTTTATCTTTTTCCCCGATTTCTTTGGTTTTAGAAAAGCACCTTTTTATTCTACTGTACTTTTCTATTAAGCAAACCAATATATCAGTAATTATTGCACTTTCGCCGGGTAGCAATTATAGTGATTCATTGCCGTACGGTAATATATAATTATTTTTATATAAAATAATAGACAGAAATTATGCGACAAATTAATCTAAGCTATTCGACCCAAGTTTCTTTAATAAAAAATTGTTTGATGAATTATTTATAAAAATAAATAACGCTGCACACTCAACGGTACCCCATTAGGATAGTAATATCCTGTGTCGGGGGTCCGGAAACATTGACAATGACAAGGACAAATACACCCAGACCGGAATATATGCTTGCATGGACAATACAAACATATTATGCTCCGAGCGGGAATCGAACCCGCGACCTGTGGCGTTTAAGGCAGGTTCGCTACCGCTGCGCCACAACATCGTCGTCGTCGTCGTATAGAAGGAGAAGGAATTAATAAAGGAAGAATTAACAAAGGAATAGAAAGTAGAATAAAGGTGAAAAACTCATTGATATTTTGTTAACAATGAACGAACTGCTTATGAGTTATGGCTTGAACTTTTAACTTGAATCGCTATTGAACCTGAAACTAAGCAACTATCGTTACAACGACAGGATTGTAATTCTTTTTTTTTATATGAACTACTCGTGTAAAATAATCAATTTCAATCAGAATTTCTAGTATTTTATTTATGGTCCTAAGTTACTTTAAAAATCTTTTGAATCATGTATCGCCATCTGACAACAATATTAGTATACAGCAAATGAACGGAAGTGCCAGTTCTTCGAGAAAGTAATTTGCAATGTAACGTGTAGATGGTGCTTACATCGTAATCAGCAGCATACAGCAAGAATCGACTATATAAAAATGAACATATTAAATGTAATCATGTTAGAACGAAATGTATTTGTTATTATTTTATTAATTATTAAATTAAATTGATTTTTCCTGGTATATCTTCCACATCCGATGACAAAAAAATAAAAAAGATGGCTTTATTTTTTTATTTTTTTATTTGGAAAGTAGGGCAGATGACTCTACTCCACCTGATGGTAAGTGGAAATAAAGTCCAAACGCGAAGGCGGCTAACAGAGTTGCGGAATGCAACCGTGTTAGCCACCCTTGCCCTGCCTACCCGCAAGATGCCTGCCTTTGAAGGACCCCAGATTGTAGGAAGGAGGGAACACGTGAGCCGGCAATGAGTTCCACTTTTTGGAAGTACGACAAAGAAAAGAATTGGCAAACTTCTTTGTTCGCGAAGGAATTGATGCTGAAATTTATGACTGGTGATGGCTTATTCTCCTTACTGGTTTACTCTTCCTTCCTTATTTCCTTGTCTTTGCTTACGTGTACATCCGTCTCTGATGTAACAGGTGAGGAAAGTCAACAGGCTGTACGTTTGATTGTCACCACTGTAGAATATTAAACAAGATTGAACGCAGGGCGCGTTAGTCTTATATGTATAAATACTAAGTCCCGTAGATAATTGATAATTAAGCTTAAAGCTTGCGATAGGAGTGGGTATGAAAATTACTTATGGGGGTCAGGATCGAACCCGTGACGCTCGCGATAGCTGAGCGGAGTCAGCCCTTCTACCCTTGATCTATTGAGATCACCATCTATTCTATCTTTGAAATTGAAGTAAATTTTCTGACCATCTCGAAAACCAAATAAATTTTTTGAAAAACGCATTAACAATATAATGTACTTCCTACCGCAACTTGTATACTTTACAATGCAGTATAAAGAAAAAGTGTAAAATCTTTTAGGCCAGGAGCCTCTATGCAGATATTTGTTATAGGTTTTACCAGAATCGGCTCATTGGCTTACTAATGCATAAATGACAAATATACAAACATTCCTTTTTATTTATATAGATGTAAAAACAATAAACATAAAAATAAGATAATATTACTTCGTTAATCTTACTTCATTGCTCAATTTAAATCTGTCCAGTTATTAAATACTTCTTTATAGGCAGTAATCACTCCGATGGCTACCGTCAAAGGCGGTCTACGTTTAATTAATTGTAATAGTTGAAAGGGATAGGATGTTATAATTCTAAGCAAACCATTTGTAGTCACTAGATGAGGCATCGCGGGAGACCCGCTGTCGGCCACCCATCGAGCTACAACGGAAAGTGACTACGAAATGTGTGGTCGTTGTATTATTGAAATATTTCTTCTGTATATTTGATTTTCTATAAAATGAGTATAAAAATTTCTTAAATGATTTCTTCTAAGTGATCGTTACGGCTTTGTTAAAGTAAACCAGTCATAATTATCGACCCCAAGTACTTAGGCATTACACTTGATTCTAAATTGAACTGGAGCCTACACATGGAGAAAGTAACCAAGAAAGCCTGCATAGCGTTTGCTCAATGCAGGAGAATGCTTGGTAAGACGTGGGGTCTGAAACCAAGTATCACTAAATGGTTATATACTTCGGTGATCAGGCCTATTATAACGTACGGCTCTATTGTGTGGTGGCCCAGAACCACACTTGGAGTCGGGCAAAAGCACTTACAAAAGTTCCAGAGATGCGCCTGTCTGGCCATCACAGGAAGCATGAAATCCACACCTTCAGCAGCCATGGAAACTGCACTGGGTCTAATTCCGCTGCACTTGTCGGTTCAACAGGAGGCGGCGATTGCAGCACTTAGACTTGGGACCAGTGGCATGTGGAAATCAAACATGAAGACCAAACATGGAGTTATCATGGACGAGGCATCAAAGGCACATCCCATGATACAAGCGGTCTGTGACCGCATTCCACGCGAGTATAACTTCAATAAGAAATACTGCATACAGATGCAGGAGCAACGAGTTGAACCCGCACCTGGGGAGATACGAATTTACACCGATGGATCCAAAACCAGTGAAGGCACTGGTACGGGTGTCTTCTCAAACGATCTAAAGGTGAAAATGACCATAACTCTTGGAGCCCACAATACTGTCTATCAGGCAGAATGTGTAGGCATAATACGAGCTGCCAACGTAATAAGGTCCAGGAACATACGAGGACATGATGTCAAAATAATCTCTGATAGTGCTGCAGTGCTCCAGTCCCTTTCGGCCAATAGTGTTAGATCGGGACTCATACGTGAGTGTCAAGTAGCTCTGGGCGAGATCTCTGAGCACAATGAGGTCACGCTCCAGTGGACGAGGAGTCACTGCGGCTCTATAGGGAACGATATGGCAGATAAACTTGCAAAGTTAGGATCTAAGGGCAAAGTGATCGGACCTGAACCCATATTACCAGTACCGTTCAGTCAGTTGAAAAGATGGCTTCATATCCAGTACATGGACAAGCACACCAGATACTGGACTGAACGTGAAGACTGTAGACAAGCCAGGGCGGTCCTTCCCGACATAGATCGAGGCTTTGCGACTAAACTTCTACGACTGAGTAGGAAGGAATTACGATGTATGATAGGACTCCTGACGGGTCACTGTCAACTTAATAAGCACCTCACTAGCCTGGGGGTAACGGACAGCCCTCTCTGCAGAGGTTGCCTGAGTGAGGAGGAGACTCCCACTCACGTCATGCTACAATGCCCTGCGGTGGCTGAGTACAGGGCTACACACCTTGGGAAGCCGAACACGCTTCGTGAAGCACTGAGAGAGCCGAGGGGCGCTCTTGGTTTTTGGCGGGAGCTGGGGTGGCTGTCTTGACTGCCCCATGCCGCACCTCTATCTCACGCACAATGGTCCAACAGGACTAAGTGCGGAAAATAGAGCCCGCGAGGAAAAAAAAAAAAAAAAAAAAATTATCGACCCACGAAACTTCTGATGTCATGCAAAGAAATTTCTCCTTCTTATCGCGCGGTTAACGGCCAATCTAGTTTCAGAGTCGTTCAGGTCGCCTGTGTAGGTCTCTGACTTTTGACTATTATCAAATTGATAACAGCCGGGACCGACTTTTTACGTGCCTTCCGAAGCACGGAAACTTTCAGTAGATACTACTATGCGGTCAAGTATTGAATGACCGCTTACGCCACCAATCGTTTACCAATCGTTGCTATGAGCGTCTCAAAAATGACACACACCACTTTCTGTAGAAGAACTGCTTCGCGAGACTGGATTTATATTCTGTGATTTTGATGGGATATCATACATATATCTTTGTTGATGTAATACCTAGTTTTTTCTACTTACTTCTTAAATTGAATCGTATATTATCTATATACCCATCTACACCTATTATTCCATTATATTTTATATATACTATACAGGTACACTGATTAATTAACTGCAAATGCTACTTTGTAATCCTATACATTTGTAATGGATTACAAAATTATTTATACCGTTGGTGTATCTAGATCTAGTGATTACTAATTGGACCGAAACTACAAAATAATTGAGTTTTTCTTTGATTTATACACTAAACACTAATTGTATTCTAAATATGAAGCTTCCATGTCTGCTAGAAGTGCCTTAGAGTTTTGATGATCGGTCAGTCAGTGAGTAACAAAATTAAGAAATTTTGACTTGTTATAATTCTTACTTAAACTACTTTTTCAAATTGAATGAAATTTTAAATAAAAGCACAACGTCTTAAACGCCCGCCTGGTTACCACAGTATTGGTGAAAAACACTTTCAATTATTCATAATTTATCTTTATCTACATTTTTTGGCAGAAATTTAAATCCCATAATTTAAAAATTTAGAGGGCGACACAATTTTAATTACTTAGGAAGCTAATATCTCAACAATTACTGACTTTAATCAAAAAAGTTAAAATCAAACCTCTTTATTATTTTTGAATCAAAAATACCTTGTGCTGCCTTATGTTGATTTTTATTTCAACCCTCAACTACATATATGTATGCTACCCTTATCTTTTAAAAATTTTATCACTGTACTGCAAAATGTAGCGGTTCATAGAGTACGCGAGTTTAACAATTATCGTATAGATAGGGCCAACAGACTCCGAGTAAAATATGGAGATACGGACGGACAGACGGACATTATGAAACTATAAGGGTCCCATTTTTGCCATTTGGAACCCTAAAACGCCCATTAAAATTAAATATAGTTTTAGTTTTTTTATAACCATGTACAGATATTGGAAACGAAATATATTACGTGAAAGTATACTTATGTAATGCAAGCATCTACGCAACTGTACTTTTTTCATTACAATGTTTTGCGCTTCCTCGATTAAAATCATTTGAAAGTCGATGGTAAAATGAGTTTTTAGTTCATCTTAGATGTGTTTTTGATGCGTTTATATATCTGTTATTTTATACCCTCATTAGGGAAGTGGGAGACCTCGTCTCCTTCACTTCCCATTTTTTTTGGAAAATCATGAGTTAAGATTTAAAGACTTTTAATCTTCCAGATGGATTTTGGCTTTCTTAAAGATGTAAAATATCACAAAATATGTTAGAAGTATTGTACTTAATAGAATCAAATATACTTAAATACTAAAATATTTGTTTTCTCAGATGTAAAACATTCTAGCATGAGGAATTTTTTAAATTCAAACTGTCAATAAATAAAGAGTATTTACGGTTTATAATAAAATATATAGCTAATTTGTAAAATATGCTAGAGCGTTGTCAACGTAGACAAGGAAGCTGTTAGCGCTATTTTGTGAAGAATAGATGAACTAAACGGAGGTATTTTGAAAGATGTGCAGATTATTGCCTTGTCATCGAATTGTAACCAATCCTTCTATTTAATTCCTTTAATCACTATATAGTATAAAACAAAGTCGCTTTCTCTGTCCCTAGGTATGCTTAAATCTTTAAATCTCGCTTAAATCTTTAAATTACGCAACGGATTTTGATGCGGTTTTTTTTAACAGATAGAGTCATTGAAGCGGAAGGTTTATATGTATAATAACATCCTTTGAATAGTGGAGAGCAAAAAATTTGAAGTTTCTAATGTGACGTCGTAAATAATTACATTTAACGCGTGCGGGCCACGGGCAGTAATGAATAAATCAAAACTACTTGATCGATTTTAATATTTTTTCAGTGAATGACATAGGCTATATATTTTATACCCGTGCGAAGCCGGAGCGGGCCGCTAATATTTCATAAGGCAAAGATAAAAAAGATTCTGTAGAGTGTTTTTTGATAATCCCATGAGAACCTAACATTTTTAGGAATAAAAAGTATTTTATGTCTTTATCCAGGTAACAATCTTTGTATGTACTAAGTTACATTTCAATCCGTTAAATCGTTAATGAGATGTGTGATTGAGTAACAAGCATCTAAGCATTTTTGCAGTACGTTTTTTGATAATGCCGAGGGAACCTAACATTTTTCTGGTATTAAATGTGTTAATTCAGGGTGTGTTAATTCAATATAAGCTCTCTGTTTGCTAAATTTCATCCAAATTAGATCAGCAGCTTTTGCGTGAAAAGGCTAAACTACTTTCTTACTCCTCTCTCATACTTGGCTCACGTTGCCATCAAGATTGCAATAACTATTGATGGAGTGAACGCATTTTTACGAAACATAACTGAATGTTACTCGAAAATACGCTTTATCATTTCTTTGCTGACTTTGAATTTGAAAATTGCAGTTTTGCAGCATTGCGTCAGAGGATAAGGAGAGCGGAGAGCCGACAAACAGGCAGACATTTGCAAAAAATATAAATAATGATATTTCATCATTTAGTTTTTAGTTCCGAGTAACATTTTTATAAGAATCTGAGATGTAGGTACAGACACTTAAAATTTATACTTTTCTTACATTAAGCAAATTACATGACTAGGAATCGAAAAATACTTTTATTATAATATATTGTACTTATTCCTATATTTTACTAACAAAATTTTTGTACCTAATTGTACAATACATTGAATAGATATATATATTATAATAGTTTGCGTTTTAGAAGTTTAATTTTTTTATTAATCTACCAATTTATATAACTATGCCGTATTTTTATGTATAGAAAATGCTTTTATTAATTATTCTAGACATTGGGAGTGGAATAGGCAATCACTGGCCAAAAAAAAAAATCAAACTTCAATCATCGATATCTCGAAAACTAAGCAATATATCGAAAAATTTTATTTCTACTTTTCGTCTTATTTTATCGAGTTCTACAAGGAAACATTATCAGATTTTAGCTCTGAGCGAACTATGATATTCCGCTTTGAATATCTTTGCTTCTGCGAAACCCATGTTAAAATGATGTAGCCTATGTCACTCTCACAACTGAGACGAATCTAATGATACCCTATAAGTCGATGTACGTCCAAGGGTTTAGCCTGTAGAGCGTCACAAAGAAATAGACATACATACATACATACATACATACGCTCGAAAAACATTACCCTCCGGCAGTCGGGTAAAAAGAGACGTACATTTCAGGTAATTTTTCAAACGTAGATGCCTCACGAAACGAAACAAAAATAAAAGTACGTAGCTCAAATTAAGTTTAGATAGTGTTTAAATAATGGGTCTTAAAAATATAACATGTACTTGTATGTATTATAATTATTTTTTACATTCAAGGGAGAAATAGTAATAGTAACAATGTCACCTTTACGAAACCCATGAAATGTTTTCTGTCTCATTATCCGCCGGAGAAACGTGTGTTTCCTCACTGACCTTGATAGGAAACTCAGTTTCGAGCCGACTGACTCACGACACGGTTCACTGGAACATCAGATATCAGCTTTCTTGACACCTTCGCCTCAGATTATAATGAAATGCATTAAGCTATACTTGACCGACTTTTAAATGGAGAAGATTCTTAAGTTAGGATTTTTTCTTTGGATATTAAACCTCAGTATAATTTTTGTGATGGTTAATAAATTCTATACCAACATAGGTCGGATTTGTAAAAATATTTTGCATTTGATAGTGCATTGCTTGAAGAAGGCTATAGTCTATATACCTTCACGATGTGATATATAGAATCCAAGCAATAAGTTCAAGTTAAATTCAAGCGGAAGAATTGTTCGCATTTTTTTTAAACTAAATAATAACTATGTAAACCACACGAGTAAAGCCGGGGGCACAACTAGTTAAACATGAGGTTACGAATAAGAAGAAGTTGTTGTTTTCCTAAGCTTATCTTTGTTGGTCAACATTACTCGTAGTTGTGATGATCAATCCACATCCATTTAATATTTAAATGTTCTACAATCACATTTTTACTTTGTTCGTCATAAAACTTTTTTTATTTTGTTTTAGCGATCATAGCGCATAACATTGATTTGAGGAACTGTTCAAGAACTTGCCATCCCTTTAGATCTCCGAACATCATTTGTGCTCATAGTCTATGATGTATCCAGTTTCCATCATAGAAAGATATCATAATTAAACAAAAAAAGCTTTTCATCTCAGGATTATGGTCGGAAAAAAAAATAAGGCCGCCGTTGTATCATTTTTATTTATTAAATATTTTATGTATTGTGTTCTCTTGTGTGTGCAATATAGTATTATGATAGAAACAAATAAAATAGAAATAAGTAGACAGACAAACATTACATGATTCAATCAAAACTAACGCTGAGAACAATCATCAAGACCGCTGCGTACTCTATCTATGGCTGCGTCCTATCTTATACTCATGATTTTGATATTATTATTGTAAGCGTTATAAATAATAAATATAATAAATAAACGCTACACACTCAACAGCCCTCATTAGGATAGTTATATACTGTTTCTGGGGTCCGGAAGCATACACAATGACAGTGACTAATACATCCAGGCCGGAAAATATGCTTGCATGGTCAATACAAACATATTATGCTCCGAGCGAGAATCTAACCTGGGGCGCTTGAGGCAGGTTCGCTACCGCTGCGCCACAACGTCGTCATTATAATCGTGGTCATAAATGTAAGCTTACGTCAAAAAATCTTCACAAACGCTGTCAACAAAGCATACAGCATGCTAATGTAAAGACAATATTAATATCTTGGTGTTCAGTAACACGAGTGGCATCATCATACATTTCTGTCTAAAACGAGATGCAATGAGACGAAGAAAACACTTTTGTACCATGTTTCAAATAATAAATAAAAAGCCAGACACATTCCAAAAAGGTTTGGGCTCAAAGTCAGTCTCATTTTTTTTTTTGCTTTAACGACCAGTTTTTTAATTCATTTGTTTTAAGTCCATTATAATTATAATAAGTTTATTCAATAAACACAAAAACTCGTATAGTATAAATATCTTGTAATAATAGCGTGAGTATATGAACGCGCGCGCGCAGCTTCTCGTGCAATGCTGCTCTAGATTCACTTTCAGTTCAGGCAAGAGTGAAGCGTGGAAGTGTGCTTATTTTTTTATGCTTCACGCACATTGCTAGGTTACGAGTACTCATATTATATATCATTTTAACAAGCGTTCGATTTATAAAGATTGCTAGGATTTTTTTTGTTTGAAAATACAATAACTCTATGACATTAGTTCTGCTACCCATGTATTCGTAATTTTTCTCCACCTACACGGCATGACCGATTGTGAGCTTTTCTGGCTTATGTCGTCACCTCGATGGTTATTAACAAGAATATATTTTTAAAATTTTTAAAACAAAAAGTATCCGAGACAGCGTCTACTTTTTATATAACGAATATGTTTATATGGTATCTAATAAATATCCAGTAAATTTAATCAGTTTATTAATGGACGCAAATAAGCAATTCCATGTCAACCCACACGAATGTAATTTCGAGAAAAACGCGTTTGAAAATTTTGAACAACTTGCTTTATATGATTTTTTATGTATTGGTCGAGTTTTTGTCAATTTCAAGATGTATGTAAGTTATTTTACTTATTTTCACATAAAATAAGTATACAAACTGCTTATTTCGCATTTATTATAACCCACAACGTTTAAAATAATAAATAAATTGCATTATTAAAAATGGCTTTTTAGAAGTTTTAAAGCTTAAAATCCTACAAATATTAAAGAAAAATGTTCTTCAGCCATTTACCAACACTTCTGCATATATAACTCAGTTTTATCAATTTTGTGGGTTGACATGGTATTGCTTATTTGCGTCCATTTATAAACTAGTCTGACACCCTAATGTAAATACTTCCGTATCAGTCCAATATGAGCCCTATACTAGAAAGTGTGAAGTTCGAATTTTCAATTATTATAGTTCTAATTTTACCCCTTTTGGAAATAATAAAACTAACTGCTACTGCAATACAATATTCTGTGAGAGTACTTTTCCGGCAAACCTCTGCTACTACTAAAAAAGAAGTTTTCTTGAAAATACTGAAATGTTTTGGAACATTCGGGTAAATGTCATATGGATCCTATGAAATTATTTCCGCTATGAATTTTCACTGTCTCAAAATTAAGTCATATTTTCACTTTAATAATAGAGTTCTAATGAACTCGAAGCTACTTTCGATTTTGAAACCTACATCCTATATTTTTTCGGTTCAATTTTCAATAAATGAAGGTTTATTTATGTAAAATATTAACCATGACATAGCGTAAAATATTATAATCTTTATTATTATACAATAGAACATATATTTCAGTAGCAAATTTTAGTATGCGGATTAGATCGAAGGCGCCGAGAGGCAGTGTCGCGAAACGCGACCACGTTGCAATATAAAAGGAAGTAAAGTTAAAATTTCTTTATCACACAACAGCTAAGTGTACCACAGATTGGTCCTCACTCCATCGAGATGTCCGCACGAATTTTGGTGAGTGGACAGTAAAAGTTAAAATTTAAAATACATTAACGTAAATAATATATTAAATGAATACAATAATGAAATTTAATTCGTCATGTAATACATGTGAAGTTGTATTACATACTTTATCTATAATTCGAATATATAAAGTGTTTTTCTTTATTAGAGGGCTAATATTTCAATAGTATAAATTGTGTACTAGAATCTTAATGACAGTGATTCAAAGTTTCATATTCGTAATGATAAATACGTCAACTGTTAGGTTTTGTTGATTTCAGTGTGACACGTGTGAAACTAAAAGATAATTTTGTATGAAAAAGTTAATTGAAAAATAGCCCATATTTCTCTGTAATAAGATTTTGTTGACGTTCCGTGATACCAGTCCACAAGTACTAAGATATATTGGAACTGAATATTTATATTTTTAATGTGAGCGTACACTGTGTGAATTGTCAAGCAATGTACTTATAGACGTCACTATTTATTTTAAAAGCTTAGAATTTGTTTCGAAATTTGTACGAAATAGAAATAAATCTATATATTCAAAGACTAAGCAAGTTCTTTTTTGTAATCGACAATTGATAAAAACAGTTTATTCAATGGACAACGCTAAAAACAATTGAGAACAAAAATCAAGATTTGTAAAAGATTCACAATAAAAATAGCGTCTAGTCTGCAAAGCCTTTAACCGGATGCATTTATTTTTCTATTTCTTTCTCAATACGTACGTCGCTTTAACAAAAAAAAACATAAATAAACTCTGAGTGAGAGGCTAAACATGGTCGCTGTGAATACTTTGTCTTTTTTTTCTTTTTGAAAGCAAATCATTTTGTTACAACATCAAAAACGAGCCACGTTAAATTACCGAGATGATTACAGACCTTTTACATGGTGACATTCCATTGTTATATTTAGAAAGTCTCATAATTATCATGTACTTATGTAATAATAATCATTATTTTTATAATAAGCTATTGCGAATCAACATTAGCTTTAATTTCTGCGAATAAGTCAATTATATGCTTTGCGAACCAATTTACTACTATTTGTTTAAACTTATTCATCTAATTATCAGTGGTGGATTTACAAATTTTCAAGGTATAAGCTATAAGGTTTTTGCCACTCTTGCCTCTGGTTGACAGTGGGATGAAGGAAATACATTTTTTACTATTTTGCTCTTTTCACTCATACAAAGTGTGGGCACAGGCCGATTACTGGTTGGGGGGCGGCGAACTAGATGTTATACATATTCTAGATATACGTTGGCTACTCGAAATGTGCAATGACAAGTGAGTGGGGGTAGTCATCGGAAAATTTGTTGCCGATTTCTACCTTGAACATCAGAAAACCGTCAACCAGAAATCTTTTTAATTTCTGAGATAGTAAAGAAAAAATTCTATCCCCAAATTTGTCCCCTAAAATGTGCCGCCCTAGGCTTAAGCCTACTCAGCCTGCTGGTAAATCCACCACTGCTTATAATTAAAAGGAAAAAACAGTGTGAAGTTTTGTGTGTTATATTAAAAGTGGTGTTAGTAAAATAATAAATAAATAATAATAATAATAATAATAATAATAAAGCGTATTGGCAAACACACAAGTCGATGAGTTTTGTATTGAATTATAAACGCGTTTTCATAAATTATAATTATATTAGAAGCCGCGTCGTAGGTATTAATTGGAGTTAGTTCATAGTCGTCTACAAAAAATCAAAATCGAAAAAGTATTGCAACTTATTTAGATTTTATTATTACAGTTGGCACTCGTTTGCGTTGCCGAACTAACATCGCTGATCGCAGCTGGCGGTGGTGGTGGTGGCCACAAGAAGGTCGTCATCCATGTTCCCGTCTTCGTAAAGAATCACCACCACAAGCACACTATAGTTAAGCACATTCACCACAAGAGTGGCGGCGGTGGTGACGACCACTATGAAGTCCTTGGTTATACATATGGACAGCCGAAAGCAGCGCCTCACTTTGGTGGAGGTAAGGCAATTGGTTATACATCTTAGTTCTTATCATCTTTAGTTGTATCTTATGTAAGGCTCTGTAAGGCCTGTGACCGATATTTGCAAGATTTTATTTCTGTACTATTTTGGCCTACTATAAAAATAAATGTCACGAGTTCGTTTCCTGATCGAAATGGTTGTACACTGCATATACGAAAGACATTTACAAATAGTCTTGTTGTATGAATAGGTCTGCTTGGTGATATGTCTATCAGTAGTAAGTATCCTTTTTATTGCTCAAACTCTCATCCCGCCTTATCTGCCTTTCATCATCCTCTTCTTTTTGTTTCTATGAAACGTCGTGACGTCATTTCTTTGATCGCGTAGTGTCATGTAGCGTATAGATGGATGGATGGCTACAGCAGTATTTCTTTTTATCTAGCTAGGGCGAAATGAACTAGTTTTCTAGATAAGATGACCTTAGTACTGTGTTCAAGAAACAAGAGGTTCCTAATAAATATCTTTGATCTTATCAATTTCAGGTCACGGTTGGGGAGCAGCAGAAGAGAGCCATGGTCATGAAGATGCCCCTGTGAGTTTCGACGGTGGCGATCATGGAGGTTATGCACTAAGTGGAGATGAACATGGCTACTGAAACTACAGGTGGAAATAATACAGTATAATTACAAAATGTCAAGTGGCGACTGTGTGAAGAAGAAAGAGTCAGGCCATTTTTGTATATTCTGAAAAATCTATTTGCATTTAGTATTATAAAAAATATTTTTCGTTATTAAGCATAAAAGCTTAATCAGAATGGAAGACGTTTACTACATATAAAACATTTGTGATTGATTTTTAATAATCACTTTTTAATACTTTCGATGATTTCTTTACCAAAATATATTTCAGTGGTTTTAAAGAAGGGATAAATACATTTAAAAGTTATGTTTATTGTGGATCCTTTTATTGCATACTATAAACATAGCTTAGTTGTGAAACGCTTCGTCAAGTTTAATTCGGTTCTATAAATTGGATCGTACTCGTAATTCAATACTGAGATACAAGACTTGAGCTACGAAACGTTCCCATTAATACAAGCAATATATCCTAGTGATTATTTAATACGATGCTTAGAAAGATATATGTAAGGATCATTCAAAGTTTACAGCGTCGTATTGTTCCTATAAAATTTATAGTGATATTCTTATTACCTTCTATAAATCAAGTTAATCTTAGTTATATATCAAGTGCCCATTACGATCCTTGTTGTGTTTTATAATAAATTCAGATAACGTTCCGTGTATACTTTTGAAACTTTTTGTTAGAGACAAATAATTAATTTGATAATTCAGAATTATAAGGTAAATGCGTATTTCCATTTCGTTTAATAAAATGGAATATTTCCTATTTATACAATTGTTATAGTTATTATATAGTATGTAAGAATGTTTAAAACTAATTTGTAAAAAAAATAACTGTTGATATTATAATAACCTTGTTATTTAAAATGCGGTTTTTATTTACCATATATACGTTTAATAATTTTAATTTATGCTTAATAATTCCGAAATGTAATTGGTCTAAAATCAACCAGCTAAATGGTAGTAAATGCTGATAAATAAATTTGAGGCCTAAGCTTTTAATGAAGTTATAGTTAGTAACTTGTAATAATTAGTAAAGTTTAGCACATATTTTTGTAGCATTCAATATGTACATTTTTCAACCAAATTCATATATAGATATAAAAAGACTAATTTTAAAAAGTGTACAGCCATACGTTGTTTTAATTTACTAAGCTCAACTGGTAGAGGATATTCGATAGAAAGAAAAGTGACAAATATGCTACTAATACGTAGCAAAGCATAGTAATATTATAGTATTACGCACATATGAAAAGAAGTAGGAAATGTTCACCCACGGATTATTGTTGCTAGGGGTGGGACATCCTACTTTCTCCGGTGGTGCGTTAACGACTTTTTCGACTACGAAAAGTTTGCTTTTAGTCCCTGGTATAAACATACGGTTACCACCGGAATAAACATATGGTTGCTGGGTTACCGGGATGTTAAGTTAATTAATTAGCGTGGTATTTCCTCCCTCGTATCAGCGACTAAAAGCGAACTCTTCAACAAGATAGGAAAACAATAATTATTATCTTTTATTCCATTTCTGAAACTTATTTTAGCACGTCCCCTGTCCGCTCAGTTAATTTTTTAACTACTATGTCTACTGTCTGGATGGAAAAATATAATTCTTAAATAATAATCTTTTCGTTCTAGTAAAAGATGGAAAAGAATTATTGCTATTCAACATTAATATATTTTTTTGGTTACCAACGTCTCTAAAGTTTAACTTGAGAACGTTTAGTTTCTCCTGTGAACATATTAATATTATAATATTATTAGCTTCAAAATTCTCTTTCTGCGTCTGCGTCAAAAAAAAAACGCTATACACTCAACGGCCTCTATTGGGATAGTGATATCCACTATCGGGGATCCAGAGACAAAGGATCAAAGGAGACAAAGGACAGGAGGTCAATACAAATATCTGCTCCGAGCGGGACTCGAACCACGACCTGTGGTGCTTAAGGCAAGTTCTCTACCGCTGCGCCACAACGTCGTCGTTTGTAGAAATCAACAAAATATAAAATAATAATTATATTCACAATAGGGAAGCAATTGTTCAAGTAAGAAAATTCACGAAGGCTTTTTGTTATTCATTTCTCTGCAAGTTTCCCGTCTGCCATTGTATCGTGAGAATCAATTATTATTCATAAGACTTCTTCTATTTGATACCGTTGAACCAAGATGGGGCATATGTATTAATGATCAATGAATAGAAAGCCTAGACTTGAACCGAAGGTCACAAGGTTTCAAGTGCTTGATTGTTGTTTTAAATTTATCTAATATATCCTAATTGCCTAATTAAACCTACATAACGTAGAAGAAATTCAAAGACACGTAACTGTATCCGCCAAACCTAGTGACGGCCTGAGGTTTAGAAGCCCGCCTGGCTAGCTACCACTAATACTGTGTTTTTGTGAAAAATTCGTAAAGTGCCCTCCAGCTGCGTTTCGGGGTCAACCAGCGAATCTTAAAGGTCAGCAACGAACTTGCATTAAAAAAAACTCTGCTCTTACATAAAAAAAACATGGCTAACGCAAGCTGGTAATAAATATTTCTATTATTGAGTTTATCTTTTGTATAGAAAATTACATATTATAATTGTTATGATAATAGATTAAATAGAACAAATTAGCTGATTTAATACTTTGTTTAGGCACTTTCAATAGTGTAGTTAATACTTTATCTTTTCATAATATAGTAAAAGCTTACTCGATAATTTGTAAGATTCTACTATCTCTTGTCAATACAAAATATTAATAATACAGTTTCGCCCACGTTGAACTTATATGTTTATACTTAACTCCGTTGACACCGTTGTGGCGTTATGGGTAGCGAGTCTGCCTTTAGTCTCGACGGTTGCGGGTTCGATTCCTGCTCAGGCAGATGTTTGTTAAAATTTCTGTCTCGGTCTGGGCGTTTGTCCGTGTGGGTTTCCCCACCGTGCCTCGGAGAGCACATTAAGCTGTTGGTCCCGGCTATTATCAATAACATCTGATAATAATCGTTAACTCTTGATAAGTAAATTGCTCTTATCCAATGAGTTAGTGGTTCGCCCTTAAGGTTGCGGAGGCAATCGCTCCGTATAAAAACTAGTAACCTGTCAAATCCGGATAAGAGTAATAAGCAGACTCTGGGTACATAAAATACCGGGAACAATGCTAGGATGAAGAAGAAGAACTGAACTCCTCAACGATGATATTTTTTTGTGTGTGTACCAGTAGGTTCGAGAATGATTTAGATTCTGCTATTGGGTCTCTGATAGTTTGCAGTCTGCACGGCTTGGCAAAACTTCCCTTTTTTTCTGTCTCCCTTTTTCTTTATAAATGCTTGGAATAAAATATTGCATATACTTAGCCTTTGAAGGGAGTCCTTCAAAAACCATCTCCATGCCAAGTTTAAGCAGCGCTAGCTAAAAATAATAAATACCTTTACTTTGAAAACATTTGTTGTTTTTAAACAAAACAATATTTTATATGAATTTTATTGCATTTTAAAGTTAATTAAATTTCATTAAATGGTACTTTAGTGTATGATTTTTTTGACCAGTTTTTAATACTAAGGTTATTAATATATAACTAAAAATTGTTAAGTTAAATAATTTAACAAAAATACTTTTTCTTTAAAGTTAATACAGATACATCCGAAGATCAAACGTTCTTTGTTTTCTTATTTCATTCAACAGGAAACGTGGAGCAAAAAAAAAACAATGAAATTAGATACACTGATAGCGCCCGCGGTGGAAAAAACAACAACGAGAACAAATAATGACTTCCTGATAAAAGTAGGAAATTATAAAAAGTGCGTTACGTAATTTTTACAAGTCTATTTTTGTTACAGTTACGCTGTAAATAGTTTATTTTCATGTTACACAATTTGAAAGTGGGGCATGTCCAAATTGACAGTTCTTTTTTGGTTGTATCGTTTTGTGATATAATTGGTTAGAGTTATTATCTATTGATAGAATACCTTATATAGAAATATAGTTTAAACTTCGCTATGACGTATTACAGATATTTTTAAAACTCTTGAAACTACAAAATATTTCAATCAATGTAACAAATAGGACAAACAATTATTTTAATAATATAGGGTTAAAGAATATAAAAAATAATTTATTTTTAACAGTAACAATTAAATTGCGTTATACTTTATATTGATTCGAGGTTTTATTAACGCGTCTTGTGATTATCAAGTAAAGTAGGTAAAACTTTAAAGAAAAATCAAATATATTAACAATTATTTTATTAAAAAAAAAACAACAACAACTATAATGTAATTGTAACATAATAATTACTATATTAAATCATAGCTAAGGTAAACTCTTAAAATGAACGGCATTAATAAGCACCTTAGGTAATAATTAACTTAATATCTATGAATAAAATAGGTATTCATTTGGTATTTCAAAAATAAATATAGTTTAGTTTAAAATTTATTCTAGATTAATAAGCTATTGTTTCAACAGCTCCAGTATTAACAGTTTGCTGTATACCAGCTTCTCGACTAAATGCTACTGGAGAGTCATCACTAAAGCCTTCAGTGCCAGACAGGTAAGAGGGCCCGCTTACGTCGCCCACTATAATATTTTCATTGTCGTCAAGTCCCGTACTTCCAGTTATATCATTTTCTGAGAACTCTTCAGAAGACTGCTGAACACTTGGTAATGGAATACCATTAGTTGGAAAAGACGAAGCAAAAGAATCACTTGAGCCGGTAGTACCTACATTTGCAAACGACGTGGGTTGTGCTACGGATGGAAAAGGATCATGATTTGGCGACTGAGCAGTACTTTGTTGTGCTACGATTCCAAAAGGATTATTCTCTGTGTCAGGAGCAGCATTTCTTATGAATCCATAAGTACCTGGGTATGTTTGGGATAGAGTATTGACTGCAGTAAACACGTCATCATCACCTTCTTCTCCTTGTTCTGTTACTTCGTAACCATGGGAACCTGTATTGCTCGTGGCGGCTGTTGGGTGTCCTGGTAAAGCACCGGGTAGTGAATCGAATACTTTAACTTGTTTTACAGTGTGAACAACACCATGTAAGTGAGGTGAGCTTGGAATATTTGGTACGGAAGGAACGAATGAACCATAGTCGTTTGCAAATGAAGGACCTGGATTATAATTAATTTTCGGTGGTTCGTAACTTATCGAAGGTTGGTCGTGACTGACAGAGTCAGAACCGTGGTTAAAAGATGGTGGATCGTAGTGCTTATGTTTGTGGCCGTGATGGCCGTGCTGTCCATGGTGACCACGGCTACTATGATGTCCATGATGGCCATGTTGCCCATGATTACCATGACCATGATGGCTAGAATGTCCCTTAGATACTGAGTGTGACGAAGACTTCTTGTGATGATGATAATAGCCATGTGGTAAGGGTGGTATATGCGGTTTTGGATGATGGTGATGGTGATGGTGATGATGTTCCTTCTTAGGCTTGTGGTGATGATGGTGAATCGTAATCACCTTAGTATGATGATCATGATGAATAAATTCCGGAACGTGCAACTTTACGTGATCGCTGAAAATAATTGAAAAAACTTAATTTTAGTTTATAAACTTAATTTTACAAAAATATTTTCACTATATTAACTCGTAAATTACGCATATTATACGTTTTAATACATGTAGCCGGAAGGTAAAAAATATTTTTTCGCTTTAGCAATATTACACAGTATTTTAAAGTACGGGAATAATAAGATTCAATACTATAAATGCACAGCGTTTTATATAAAGATCTTATAAAGAAATTGAAATGATTATATAATAACGTACTGATGTTCTTCTCCATGACCTCCCGCGTCACTGTTTACAAACAACACAAAAAGCACTGGAATGTATTTAATTAAAACCATGTTCACAACTATAATACAATTAGAAACTGTTATCTTGATAATATAATAAACTATGGAATATCATTCACATTTTGTATATACGAAATAAATTTAGTCACTGGTCATCACAACAGGCGCGGCTCTGTTGCCAAACGGCGTTGGTATGAACGCGGAATATTGTGAGATGTCCATTTATCTTATTTCTCTTAAATAAATCCGTATTGTCAACAAAAAGAACACAATTGCCTGTATCAGCTAAGTGGGCAATGTACTTGATACTTATGATTTTGCTACTTTCGCTCTAGTTTCGTTACGATTGAAGTACAAATTCGGATGCAAAGTTATTGTATTAAAGGCAACCGCTAGAGGCATTACCTGACTACCGTTCCAAAACAACGCATTCGATAAGGTTCTAGAGTGGATGCCGTAACAATATTGAATATGAAAATATTCGGTTGCGTTAGTATTAGTGTAAAAGTCATATTATTATTAAACATATTCAAGAAAATTATATTCACTCAGAAATACTTTAAACTTAAAAAAATATATCAAATAATTTTATTTATAGAACAGGTAACGAATGTGTTATAGTATGTTTGCGGATTTTTATAATTAAAAAAACCTTACAAAAATCTGAAAAATTTTGGATACAACTCATTTACTTAAGGCATTTTCGTGGAAATCGAAAAAGATATACGTCGTCAGTAAACGACATACAATATTATCGACGTAAGGATTTCGCTAAAAATATCATAATTATAATGTCTGTCACTGCCCGTTGCGTTTGATTCTAAGTTAGCCTCAAATATTTAAAATCGGAATAGTGCATGTGGGATTCAGGCAAAGAGTATCACTATAGAATCAAAATATCAAATGTTCATTTAATAATGAAATCAAGTTGGCTATAGAAATGTACAATCTATGATCAACACTTCCATTTCATACGATACAGCAAAAACATCAAAAATATTAACATTGTATGGCCCACTTTATTTTTAAAATTTTATTTTATTGTTTTTCTTCTTTTTGTTAGGACCATACTATACTTTCTTAAGCATTTCTCAAATTGCTATTATTTTGACATTACATACACTAAACTTAATTTATTTATATAGATGCCGTTACCGCTATTAAGAATAATCGAACGACATACAAAAAGAAATAGGCATACATAATACATAATACATACATAGGCTTTAAAACCATATCCCTCCTTCCCAGGAACTTGGGTGAAAAATAAAGGAACATTTATAATGAAACGGTTTCATTTTCGTAGGCGTTATTGAAATGCTCCGAGGCCCATTAAATTTTAATAGAGCCGTTCGATTTATTGGTATCCCTTGGGAACCAATGATTGTATTACATAAGTTATTAAGTCATTGTAGGATATTACTGTAATTATAGTATATTTTTAGTTATGTTAGCGTTTGAGATTAAATATTGGATAATTAAGTTAACTATGCCTAAGAAGAATTGTTGGTAACGAGGCTACGTTTAGTCTCAATGGTCGCGGGTTCGATTCCTACTAGTGGTTGATGTTTGTATCCCTATTATAAAGTCTGAGCGTTTGTCCTTGCGGGTCTCTAAACCACATAAATTTAGATAAATTAAGAAATTGACATCCGACCGACTGTGGATAAACAGTCACTAATTGAATAGTTAACCACTCGTATTATTGTTGTATCTCATGAAGGCAAGTGAGCTATGCCTGTAGTTATTTTTATATTTCATGACGGTTGGCAAACTAGCGTACTAGAAGTGTCAAATGCGCGCTGTCAACCTAAGGGACAGGAGGGAAGGATGAGAAGAGAAAAGAGAGGGTGGGAGATTGAGACTCCGGTGCTCTCACTCATTGCACGATACGCAACATTACTGTTACTTTACGCCGATTTTCGGTTAGAGGGTAGTACTTCCCCGATCGAGCCGGCCCATTTGTGCTGAGAGAAGCATGGCTCTACTGATACTAAAAACTTGTGAGAAGAGACAACTATACGTGTTTGTTTGTACCATTTGCAGTAGAAACACTTGAGCGATGGAGGAGTTAGTGCAAAATAATTTCTAAAAGATATTACACCCCGACTCATTGCTTCCACAAGTAACAGGAGGGTTGGTTCATTTTTCTCCCAAAGAATCGGGATTACGATTCAGCGGGAAAATGCAGCTAGCATTCTTGCACCATTCCCCGTGGACATGATTTGTACAGTTTTAATTCGTTGTAAATATAGTTAGTATTGAATTGTAAATGTGTTGTAATATTGGTTGTAAATAAATGTCATGTGTAACATCATTAATATGCTATGTATTTATCTGATATATTTCATAATATGCTTATTTTATTTTAAAACAGAGCTACTTAATTATTTTAAAATGAAGTTGTTTGTGTTTTAACTATTTACGTTAAATTTAATTTTTATCCAGTAGTTTTTATAAAAAATAATACACAAAACATTTTTTTAATTTTTATTATTACGTACTGACACATTAAAATATGGTCTAGCGCTTGTGATAGTACTTATTATAATTTAGGAAAAAGAATATTCGCAATAAATTATATTTACTAAACAAACATTGTAAGTACTTAAATGTATTAATAATCATTTAAAACTTCGCATTGCAAATTATATTAATTAAGTAGGTTCTATTATTATAGTTAATAATAACTTAAACAATATATCATAAGCGCTAGCCACACAAAAATAACCAAAAATAATACAAAACAAAAAAAATAAAAGTTACAATCCATATTTATTAATAAGAAAACAAATAGTATTTAAGATAAATTATTAACAAGCGGGCAGTCTTTGGCTTAAAGTAAACAAATCACTTATAAAAATAAGTCTTGTACAAAATATTTGGTTTTATGTCCATACTGTATAGCTTGATGTCATCGCCGCAAGAAAATAAAAAGAAATTTTTAAATCAATGATTTGAAGCAATCTTGTATCTGGATGCTTGATAGAGCCATTCTGAAAAATATAAAATAAAATTAATCCTACGTGAAGTCAAAAAAGACCTCAGCAAAATACACTGAGAATGAAAACAGAAAATAGTCGTAAAATGCCCACACAAAACTATTATCTAAAGGTAAAGAATATGTTACAAAAAAAAAAAATAATAAGTTAGCACGCGACGTAATTTGCAAGGGTGTAAAATTTTCTATCCAAACATACACACACAGCTTGTGTATATTTATTTTAATAATTACATTATTTTTTCCTGATTGTGTATTGCTGTCGTCCTTACCAGCCTTCGTCACCTAGCGGAGGTGGCTGAGTACTGAGACTCAGCCGAGAAAAAGGAACAACCTTAGCGCGGATGCCTCCTGCTAATTAGCTCAGCATTATAAAATATTCCTATTTAAAGAATTTTAGAGTCGTTGCAGTATTTTCAGCAATTAATAATCATACGCACAAACAAATAAATTTTACTTCATCGTGTAGTAAGATAAAACGATAACAAATTCCGACTTCAAAACTAGAAAGCTACAACAAAACCTATTTTTCTACGAGTAAAGAATTCGCAATTCAAACGATTGTTTTAATTTAGATTATGAAACGAAATTACAGAAGCGTCCCGTAAGTATTGCGACTTAAAATTTCAAATAGATTTCTTAATTATTATTGGTAAAGAAACAGAATAATCGTTCAAGTTGTCCCATTAATTATTTATTGCAGATTATGTGATATAATTACTATGAATTAAGCATGTAATGCTAACAAGCTATTACTTCAGCAACTTCAAACTAAAAACTTTAAACAAATAAATAAAATAAAAATAAAAACAAGATACGTACCTATTCCCGTCTGAACAGAGGAATCTTAAGCCGCTTTGGTTTTCCCGTAATATCTCGCGGTAAATCTACGAGTTTCAGCGGCAACTCGATGGGAGCATCTGGTAAGAATTCCGGGATTTCAATCCCCGGGATCTGGTGACTTTGCGAAATAATTGCTGGTTCGTCGAGTTGCATGTGGTGAAAGTGTTCGTGTTCCTCTGCAGGAATGAGGGCCTCAAGATGGTCATGGTAGTCGGGGTGATCATGAAGTGTATGATGGTGGTGTATAGTTTTGTAAACGGTGTGCGTATGTTTAATTTTCTTCACTTTGTATGGAACATGAATTACCACTTTTTTTTTTCGTCTGAAATCAATAATTAACTTAATCAATATTTAAATCTGGTTTACCTAATGGCTTTACGTTTATGCAACAAACAACAAAATAATCAAAATAAAATAAATATATCTGTTTACATTAAAATATGTATATACATATATATACATGAGATATAATTTGTAAATCTCAAAGTTGGTAAATCATTTATTTTAAAAAATCATATATACTTCAGCGCTATTTTAAAATCGGCCAAGTTCGAGCACATAAAGGGCGGAAACCTTTATTAAAACTATCGTAAAAATTAAAAGATTCTTGTATGGCAACCCACTATATTTTAAAATTTTTAATTACAATGAAATTTGTTTCTATTGTATGCTACTATTGTCCCATAAGATTATTCAAAACAATCAAAACAAAATCAAACTATTTATCTATTGCGCGCCGCCCGACAACCAATCTCAAAGCGCGTAGGAGAAGTTCGCTGAAGTTGCGGGTGTAAATAAGGTGTGCAAAACTGGTCAAACAATGTATTAAATTTTTTTACATACAAGTCTGCAGTCTATAGAAACTGCAGAGCCGCAACCACGACGACCGCGAGTGAAATCCGCTTTGGGAATTCTTAACCTAAATCTCATTACTAAAAAGCACAAAGTATGCCCAATAGCCTAGCACGTGCATTCGCATTTTAATACAAGACAACACGAATACCGTTTATGTAATGTTACATTGTTACAAGTAACAAGCGTAAAATAATATAACATGCGTAACGTGACCAGGAAAATTGTTTAACTTTAACAGAGCATTCAAATTGGCCCACTATTAATACATATCAACGATGAAAAGGAAATGGTTTCATAGACCAATGATTTCTTAATTTCCTTGTTATTACACTTAAACGTCATGTTAGAAAAAGTAAATAAATATAGACAAAATAACATTATCATACTTAATTAAATAATTAATTACTTTATTTTTCATATAATTGAACCACTTTTAACATATATTATTGCTATTATTATTATTTTTATTACTATTATTGTTATTAGATTATAAAATTATTTACTATTATATTATTGGTATAATTATTATTATTATTATATGATTTTTGGACTTATGTCTAAGTGATCTACATGGATCGAAATAAACAAATGACTATTATTATTATTAATTCATAGTAAAGATTCTTAGAACTTATTATGTCTTATGTTCATATGTTGTCATCACATTATATAAATTTTATTGAAACAGTGATAATTTAGGAAGACATCTATATAATAATTATGTTCAGTTCTTTGCTTTTGAATACAATATGTATTAAAAGCTACCACGCATATGGTATTAATTATTTAGCTAGTTGAACAGGTTTCTAGGTGTCACTCACGGGTTCCTTAAGAATTTGATTGTTAAATTTCCTATGCTCAGTAATCTTACTAGCTACAGGGTCCTTTAAACCGAGGCACAAGAATGCAAAACGCACTGCGGTATCTGACATTGCGGTGGTACCTAACTAAGCGACCTCTGGCAATAAATGTCCCACCTCTCTTTTATTTAATGGCGAAAAATGTAAGAATACAACAATAAGGGCGTCTTATATAACAAATTAGTGTAATAACCAATCATATTATAACAGTCACAGCTGATGAAACTTGAATATGCTTTCCACGTCTTATTATGGCCTTGTCAAACTTAAGTCGCTGTATATGCTGACAAATTACTAAAATTATAGTAGAAGAATTGTCTTTCACTTGACTATAATTTTCTATATTACTTCATTGCGCAACATGGTATGTGCTCTTCTAATTGACATACTTAATGATATGATTCTATTTTGACGAAGTGTAATGTTAAAAACAGTTTCAGACTAGAGGTTATTTTTCGCACGTCTGCGTTCGTTTCGGCATACGCGCTTACACGCGCTCTTTAATTCTCTCTTCAAAAAACTCGGATTGGTGGTAGCGAGTGTCGGAGGCATTTTGTCTAAAAATTACTACGCGCGTATGTAAGTACACGAGTTGCGCATGTAGTAAAAAGCGCATTTATAATTATGCACCTAAACGCGCTTCGAAAAACTAGCTTATACGATCATATAATACGCTATTCTCAAACCACCGTAATCAATAATCATACTTCACAAAATTGTATAGAAATATATAGTACTTGTTTTTTTCTTTTAAATTTAAAAAAAATTACAGGCTTTGTTTAAATGTAAGGATATGGTTAAGGAATTCGCATATGGTTAAGGAATTATATATGTTTAGTAAAGTATTAGATACGTCGTTAGGACAAATAACTTGTGGCAAATAAGTTCGGTTTCGGAACCGGAACTTGACAGCTATGTAGCGATAGGGCATTAAGCTTTCGGGACTATTTATTTACAATATAAAAATAAAGCTTTATTTAAAATACTAATTATAAAAATCTATACATTTGACACAGGACCTGCATCACAAGAGCCACCCTGAAGTTCGGAGTCAACCTACCCATGCCCACGAACTGCACCTTTTTTTCGGCTAGTGTTTGGCTTCTTGCCTCCAGGGCATTAAGGCTAACATTCAGAAAAAAACACCAGGTCGCGAATAATATTAGCCATTGTTGTTGTAGAAATTTGTTAATTTTATAATTCTTAGTTGAACTTACCCTTCCGTAGAGGCAACCAGTATCGCTAGAAACACAGCCAGGCAGAAAAGTAGCTGTGAAAATAGGAAACAATTATTATTATCAGTTTCAACCAATTTCAAAAGCATGAGAAATGACGATGTGCGTTGCATATTTTTACAGAGATTTCAGAAACATCTCAATCGATTTTGATAGCTTAGCCTGTATTATATTCCATCTTACTATTATTAGTTAACTATATTCCTCAAGATTTAAGAAATTTCTTAATACTATTTCTGAACCTGTCAAAGGAGAGCTGTTGCGGATTTACCTTTAAAACAGCAGAAAATCGTCATGCACAAATTATTTAAATTATTATGAGGTAGCAAAAAAAAGTTCAGTCCCCAAATTCGCCGCCCAAAAATCTGTCGCCCATTCAGCCTGCTGTAATTCCGCTACTGAAGGAGAGTAACAGAGCTATAATTAGAGAGTATACTAATGTTGTACTAAAACTGTAAGGAGCATACCTTACGCAACAAGTCTACACAATAAAACCCCGAAATTTATCGGCTATCAAAGGGTTTAAGCCAGATTTTGTTGAAAGTCAAGATTTCGTCATCTTAGTAGTATCATCGTAGTATCTTAGTCATTGTATGTATACCAAATTGTGAGTGTATTCAAAGTTCATTTAGACTTACAGTATGTAAAACTTAAAACTTGCTATATAATGAAAGTATTTTTTAGTTTTTGTATGAACTCAGGTAATTTGTATGTTTTATTCAGAGTTCTTTGGCCGGCTGATTCGACTTCGATGCAGTACATACTAGAAGCTTGAATGATGCTTAAAATGTTAATGAGTCTTTCTTACTGCTTTTCTCAAAAAAGTCGTTCTTGGTTAACATTGGTATAAGTTAAAGCTTAAAATTATTGTTAAATATATTTTTAAAGTAAATTTCTTAATTATGAACGATCACGATACGATGATAATAAAATAGGTAGCTGTTTTTTCTTGCAATGACTATCATAACACTGAAAACTCCGATGGTCAATTTCCAGCTCAGACAATTGCTAAACAGATCTCTTTTGGTCTAATTATTATTTTTGTTTTCCACATCGTATCCCCCGACAAAACTTTAATCTGCCGGTATCAGAAGCTATCACAAAACATCTAATAGTAAATAGTTAGTTTATGGAATGCATTTTATCCTACCCAATATGTTACCAATTTGCATTTTTAGATTTTGCGAAGGTCAATTGCTTAGTGTTATTTGAATAAAAAATAAAAAAATATTATAATCAAATTATTAAGATATTTATTTTATAAGTACTAAATCGTTATTAGTGAAATCAAAAGAAATCAATATTAAATTCGCAAAATGCATTCATTTGTACACTTAAAAAGAACGTAGGTACATTGAAAAGTGATTAGAAAATAAAAAGTATATATTGCAAGATGAAAATCAAGAGTGGTAATTAGAATAATTGAGAGCAACAAGAACATAAAAAAGTGCTTCGAACATACCACATTACGACAATCCATAATCACGCTATTGTTTCCAGACAATGTAATAGAAAGCACATGTGACGTCTGACGCTGTAAAAACGTGAAAAGCTCGCGAAAAGATGCGCGATGGTAAGTATAAACGTTTTACGATGCAGTGTAGCTGTACGTGAAGACGAACCGATAATGAAAGCCTATACAATTGTTTATACTTATATATGCGGCACGTGTGGATCCAGGGACACCCTTTAGAAACTTTTTCCCACAACCACCCATTTTTCTAGATTGTACCGTTTCACGATGCTATAATAGCTGCATTGATGTAATTACTTTGTAACAAACAATCGATTTGCAAATTTGTATGGTATTTATTTCCGTCACGAAACTAATTTGTTTGTTAATAAAATGAATTAATTGAATTGACTTAGTTACATAAAAACAATGAAACTTGTAGTGGCTTCATTTCGTAAAATATTCCTCACAAGTAATAATCCTCAATAGCTCAACGGTAGACGGGCCGAATCCGCCCCGGCAACGAGAGAGTCGCGGGTTCGATCCTGATCCTCTTAGGCTATTGTCGTACCCACTCCTAGCCCAAGTTTCGAGCTTATTTGGAGGGGCAATATGAATATTAGTAATGCCTTGAAAAAGCATTGCTGATATTCTTTAAAAAATATATAATAATAATAATAAAAAACTAATTTAAAATTTTAGTTAACTTTCCATTTTACTAAAGGTCTCTGAAACTAAGGCTAGGGTAACAATTTAAGCACGAACACAAATAACATTTCTGAATACATTAACATATTGAATCAATTAATTACACGTTTATGTCATAAATCAACCCCAAATCTCTAAAACTGTGAAAACTGTATTTATTAAGGAAATAAAATCATTATACATAGCACTTAACACTATTACGGTAGTCATACACATATTTCAATTTCGCTTCGTTACTATTTCACGATTCTATGTTCATTTTAGGTTTTTTCTTAGATATTTTAATCTCATAAAGTTTTTCTTGTTGCTGAAAAAGTGATGATTTTTTTAATTATAACTACAATACTTCAAATCACTGACACCGTTGTGGCGTTGTTGGTAGCGTGTCTACCTTTAGTCTCGACGGTTGCGGGTTCGATTCCTGCTCGGGCAGATGTTTGTTAAATTTCTGTCTCGGTCTGGGCGTTTGTCTGTGGGTTTCCCCACCGTGCCTCGGAGAGCACGTTAAGCTGTCGGTCCCGGTTGTTACCACATAACATCTGATAATAATCGTTAACTCTTTTATAAGTAAATTGCTCTTATCCAATGAGTTACTCGTTCGCCCTTAGAGTTGCGGAGGTCAGATGGCAATCGCTCTGAGTAAAAACTAGTAACCCGTCAAATCCGGATAAGAGTAATAAGCAGACCCTGGGTAAAATAAAATACCGGGAATAATGCTAGGACGAAGAAGACTTCAAGCCACTGACAGTAAATCTGATGACGATTAAAATATAATAATATATAATTTAGTCTTCAGATTGTATATAGACTACATAAGTAAGGCAAAAATAATCAATTGCATTGGACAACTTCTTTTCATAGCAAATCCTTGCCGTTTTTGGAATTAATGGGACAATTCAAATGGGTAACTATTACCGTCCAACAGAATATCCACGTAAATACCAGTATCCTTAATGACACACTTCGGTCGAATAGAATTGCAAACGGATAAGTTGACTACTCTTATCCCGGGTTTGCATAATCTGTAAAAGTTTATACTCTTATCCGGATTTGACAGGTTACTAGTTTTTACACAGAACCCAGTAACTCATTGGATACGAACAAATTACCTTTCAAGAGTTAAAAATTGTTATCAGTAATTGTCATAACAACCGGGACCGATAGCTTAAGGTGCTCTCCAAGGCACGGTGGGGAGACTCACAACGACAAACCCCCAGATCAAAACAGATATTTGTGTTATTTGAGATCAATATAAATAGTCGTCCCAAACAGTCGGTCAGATACGTTGACTATTAATAAGACATAAAAATTAAGTTCTTGTAACATAGAAATTAACTTCATATAATTTAATCAATTATGAAGTCAAATCATTTTTCATTCATATTACCCGTCTACTTTGGAAGTGCTTCCATAAACCGTACCGCAGCTCCCAATCTTCAAAAAACAACATCGGCTTCTTCCAATAAACATGAGGTTTATCTAGCTTATAAGTTTGAAGTAATGGGGGATTGAGGTGTGGTGCATCTTTCGCTCGACGAGTTACTATCTCATTGACGTAACGATAGAGATCTGGAGCTTTATGTACCCAACAAATTAAGGACATAATAGATAAAACGATAGCGTGTAACCAACAACGACTCTTCTCTGGCAATTTATCAGTCGTCACTGCGAAGTCTTGAATATTCATAGCCAAGCAAGAAGCAGCAACTGCTGTCAGTCCACATGGGACTTCAATAATGGAGCAAGCTATCACAGCATATAATGTTTTCATATTAATCAAGCTGCAATAGTGATGACGAGTCACATTGTACAAGAAGTCGTGGAATAGTTCTCTATGTTGACGCATAAATATTTTGTCGTTATTGTCATATTCTCCTACTTTTAATGGCACCTAGAATAACGCATAGTCATTGTAATTGTTTTAATTTAGGTAAAAAAAGCAATAATATATATCAAATTACCTGTGAAAATTCATAATATATTTCTGGAATTGATAAATAAGGACCATTTTTCTGTCTATCTAGAAGTATCACTAAAAGACGGCATCCGACTAGGCTATTGATACTATTAGAAGAACCGACGAAATTTGTCAAGACTTCATTAAGAATATTGTCATGTAAGCATTCATCGTATTGCTTGACATGATAGAATCTTGCTGCATGTTCTATTAAACAAGAAAACTCTAAAATATCAGCATCATTCAAGTTAACAAAAGAGAACCATTTTAACATAATCCATATAATTTTTATCCGATGACTGTTCTCAGCTCTTTCGAAAATCCTTCGAAGGCATACACCGAAGCCTCTTTTTAAATAGCGATATGGAGATTCTTCGGCCTTACTTATACTGCAAGTAAAAAAATCTAAGAGTCTAGTAATAAACGGCATCAAATTATTCTTATCAATTATCCAATTGTCACTCTTCATTAGATCATAAAAAACCCTCATACGATGTCGGGCTGAAATAAGATCTCTAAACACCGTACAGTGTATATCAGTTAACATTATATTGAACAACATTATTTTCCCTCTGCTATAATACAGGATTACTTCTAGTATTTGAGTAATGAAATTCTCAAAAGGCCATAATGATGTTTTTGTAAAAAAGTCTAAGGTAATATGTATAATGCGTTCGCTGTGTTCCGGTTGGAGTGTGTCCATTGTCTCCTGGAAAACTTTTTCCGCTTTTTGAAATATTTTTTTAACACATTGTACCCACTGCCTTCTCTTAACCATATTCAGCTTTAGCCTCATCCCAAAGTAGTATATCAAAGTCAATGAACATTTAACCATTTCGTCAAAATCAGACTCCTGGATAGTACGACGATTCGTAAACTTCAAAATGTATCGTAAATTTTTCATAGCTTTGACCTTATTCTCATAATAATAAGCATTCAGATCTATTGGATGATAAAGTTCACGAAGATGATTAATATTTTCTTGTAATTCATTGCTGTTGAGGATGTAAGACGAAGATCGAAACATATTGAAAATAATATCCTTATAAGAATGTATTTTATTGAAAGTTAAAAGATTCTTCTATCTTATTATTTACGAATTATTCTAGGAGACTTTATTGACTTATTTGATTATTGACAATGACAGTACATAGACATTGGATTTCATTATTTGGATAAGACTAAAAACTTTTTTAAAGATCTCTTCATAAACCTTAGCATCCGTTACAGATTTAGCTTTTCATAAACTTTACAAATCCATTTTCATTACAAAAGTGACCGCATAATGGGATTATAGCATATTTTCTTATGTAACGATTAAAAAACTTATAGATACCACAGTGTGTACTGGGTGGTAAGGAAAGACATTTCTACATTATAAAAACCTAAAAGTGTTGAATTAATCAATTTGAATTAAGAAATTATTTTACTTCATTATTAAGTTATAACCAAAAGCAATGAGTAAACGCGCTATTTGTATTTCGATTGATATCTAGAACACAATGAAAGTGGTGACGCAACTTCCTGGATCGAACGGCCGCCGCGCTCGTTAATGAAAAAAAAACAAACGCAGCGTACGCGCAGCTGCACGAAGAGCAGCGTTTCTTAAATCTATTAGTACTTTTTTATAGAATACGATCATCATTGTGCTTTATACGATCGATTACTCTAGAATTACATTATCCCTGCAGTTTTATTCCTATATCAGTATTCTTATGGGTCTTCTTGGAGAGTGGGTCATGTAGGTTTTGGTAGAAAATCATAATAATATATATATATATATATATGTACAAAGTCTAGTGACTTATTGAATCAGGTTTATTAAATACCGAGAAAATACCAAAGGTTGGAAGTAAATACATTTAAGTAACAACTATTATGACGATAACTGATTAATAATATTTTGATGTGATGACGATAACTAATTAATAATATTTTAATAAAATTAAACTGAACATTTCACTCCAGGGAATTGCTCAAATAATATATGATATAATTTTTAATATAAAAAAAAGATGAAATAAATTTTATTATTTAATTTATTACTGAAAATACACGACCTCACTTAATCTATCAGTCTTATATAAGTATAAATAGAGAAGTGAAATAAATTATTACATAAACACACTTAAGATACATAAGTTAAATTAGTCTTATTGCTTAGTCGTTGTTTTTGGAGAGTCAGCATTCGTCATTTGCTGAGGGATGGGATAAGACTGTGTGTACGTCTGCGCAACGAACTGCCCTGAGCTGACTTGCTCTTGAAGTTTCTCAGCTTCTTCAGGTGCCACTGGACACATACAGGGCACGAGCTGGACATGCTGTAGAGAGACAGGCGTAAGACTTGCTCCAGCTGGTACGCTAATTGGTATCGGCGCCATGTTTTGTTGCATTTGCATCTCAGGTTGAGCGTATTGTTGCTGTTGCACTTGGAAGTACTTTCTGGATTCGTACGGGTACATGTATTGATAGCGGTATGGTGACAGCGGCTGTACCCACGACTTCGGTGATGATTGACTGTAACAATTACTATATTTAGGAAACCTTAATACACATATTTAAGTAATGCGAGACAATTGAATATTTAACAAACAATTCGCTGAGACATATTCGCAAAAAATATTATAATTTCGCAAAAGCCTTAATCTAAAATTTCAGTACGATAATTTGTAATATTTACAGTTTATATTTTAAAGTAAGTTTGGTATTGTTTTACCTACCCAGAATCTGATCCCCATTTTAGGAAGAACGCCTCCGTAGAGGCTATTAGCGCCAAACTCAAGAGGATGCTCATCTGTAAAGACAGACTTTCTTTAGAATATACATAAATACACAAAGTTAAATTCTAATATACGCTAATGGAATCGTACGTATAATTCACATGGTTGTATGAATAAATGTCATTCAATAATTAACCAAGTATAATGCACTTAAAGTAAGAGCACATTATGTGTATGTGTGTAAGTAATATATTTATTTATTCGCTTTAGCAATCTCTTTACACAAAAACAATGTGAACAAAGTATATATTGTGCATTTGTTTTGAAGAGTTTCTATAAATGCATATTCTCCAGGTCCCTAAATCAGCTAAAAGAAATATGACCACAAAAGAATTTCCAAAATTGATTCACAATAATATATACCCACAAACAAAATTCGGGTGAAATTCTTTTTATAATTTCTTTAACACATAAAATATTTTATTTTGTCTTGAATGTTCATAAACATATTATTAAAATGAACTTTTTTTTTTTTAAACAATTTTGACTGTCCATCATTCATCAACTCATTGATGTAATACATCTCTTAGCAGAATTTTCCTAATAAAATAATAAATTAATGCAATTATTCTTAAATTTTATAACTATAGGACGAAGTATGTTAGACGCTTTAGTAACTTTTCATGCATAAATAATATAATTAAAATGCAGATAAGTTTGCTACTATACTGAAAATTTCAACAATGATGAGCATGGAGCACACAATGAGCCGTGAATTCATTAAATAAGATAAAAAAGAAGTTATTACAAAATAGGTACATATCAATTGCTTACATAGGATAATTATTATCATTAGGACTAGGTTTCTAAATTATTTTACGGAAAAGCACAGAGAGGCTGTTCAAATCAATTACAAACCTAGTGTTCATCTATCTATATATATAAAAAGCTTTGACCTGAATGGCTGACGTATCAACGCACAGCCTAAACCGCTGATCGTAGAGACCTGAAACTTGGAGGGTGTGTTCTTTGTATGACGTAGGCACCCGTTAAGAAAGGGTTTTCCGAAATTCTACTTCTAAAGGGTTGAAAAAGGGGAGCAAAGTTTGTATGGGACAACGCGATACCTTGGTTCAATCTACTTCAAATTTACCATAAACCTTTTTTAACAGAATTGATGACAGACGTGTCTCGTATTTTATTAAAATTCATCCTCTAAAGGGGCTAAAAACGAGTAGAAAATTATTTTGCTTCGAAGTTTATATCAATACTCTTTAGTTCTTTTGATTTAAATTACATTTTATTTTGACACATGTTTGAAAACTCAATCCCATATATGGCATATCAACGTCTAGCGTAAACTTGAAATGTTTTTTCTGATTTTTTTGACAGATGTTGTTTTACGACGTAAACAAGCACAAGGAAACAATTTTTCGGAATTCAACCCATAGGTAATCAAATATGTGAAAAGATTTTGTAGCAGCATGAAACTCTGTTTTTTGGCAAAGGATTAAGACGTGTTTTAATATTTTCTGAAATTCCTCAACTGAAGAGGTGAAACGAAGGTTCTAAGTTTGTATTAAAATCGTTATTCACGCGGGCGAAGCCGCTGGTAGAAACTCGTATTTTATAAATTAGGTCACATTAATTCACGCATCATTTATGAGTGAAGTTAGACGCTTTTGCATTTTTAATTTTTAATTCAGTAACATTACCATCCTGCCATTTTTCTATTAAATAACTAAGCCATCCTACCTTGCCTCTTCTTCACGTTTTCACAATCTTCTATTCCCAACTTAGTGCGCTACGAAATATGTTAGTACATGCCTTTCGGGATTATTTTGATATATTTGACTTCGTGTCTTTTTTCTTCTTCCTAGTATTATCCTGCTATTTTCCCTAAGGTCTGCTTTTCTCTTACCCAGCTTTGACAAGTTACTAGTTTTTACACAGAGCGATTACGATCTGACCTCCACAACCCTAAAAGCGAACCAGTAACTTATTGGGTAAGAGCCAATTCCCTATCAAGAGTCAACGATTATTATCAGACGTTATGATAACAACCGGGACCGATAGCTTCACGTGCTCTCCGAGGCACGGTGGAGAGAGCCACAAGAACAAACGCCCAAATTGGAACATATATATAACAAACATCTGCTCCGAGCGGGAATCGAACACCTGACCATCGAGGGTCAAAGCACGCTCGCTACCAGCACGACAAAACGGTTGCCAAAGTGTAAACTATCTTTCTTCTTAGCGAAAATGCAAAAATCTAACAAAAACAAAATTTAATAAACTGTGAATTTCACTCCCCGTGTGTCCTCCTCTTGCCACGTATTGTCCAATATGCCTTATATCTTGGTTTTGTATTTAATGGATTACCCTTTTGTTAGTATTATGTTGGTTTAATATGTTCATGGAATTAAGATCCCTTAGACAATTACTACGCGTTAATAGTAAAAGACTAGCTGTCCCTGCGGCGGCGGCGGATAAACAGTATCCTAAATAGTAGTCCAGGTAATAAGCTATGTGTGTACTAATTTCATCTAAATCTGTCCACTAGTTTTTCCAATCCAAACGTTTATAATATTAGTTAGATAACAATCGATACTACAAAGCAACCTCTACATGCAAATTTTTCTATAAATGCAAGCATTCTTATAATTATTTTACACGAGTTATTAGTTTGGGCGTAAATAAAATTCGCAAAGCGGCAGACAAAGGTTATTAAGAAATCAGTTTTAATTCCATTTTTTATTTTCATATATTTGATAATTTTTCACAAATTACCCTTTTTGAATAAAATATATTATTGACTTTAAAGATTTTCGCCATTAGCATCCTATCCTCCCTAGAATACGATTCTAAGGCCAGTCAGATTTCTTTGTTTTGATTTATGAGCGTTAATATTTATTATTTGTTTTGTTTATTTAATTAAAAAACCTCTCACATATATATGAAAACCTCAGTCGGTTAGTCTGAATGTTTTTATCCGCAGTACGGATGTATTGATAGTTTATTAACTATAATTCACTTTTCTAGTACGACTTAAAATTCAGTAAAAATAAACTCTATTTTAAGTATAGCTAAATCATAACCGTAGAACAGAATGCCATGCAAATAGAGTCGTAGGAGAAACCCTCGTTAATTTCTAATATTAATTTTTGGTGTATAAATTAAAAGTTCATATTAACCGACTAAGAAACGTAGGTTTGCGCCTAAACGCGATGTACAAAATAAATAATTTACTAAAACTGAATTAAAGCTAGTTTAAATAGATACTTCACTATCTCTAACAATTAAATCTTAATAAGTTTCTGTGGATATAAACAGTAACTATCATCATCTTAATTAGTATTGTATGTAATTATTTTATTTTAATTGTTGACCGCAGGGCGCTCGTCCCTTGTTTGTACGTTTAAAATCGTTGTCGAATGATAAATGACTCGTTGCATCTTAAAACATGATAATTAATGAAACATTCCATAATTACGAAGCTCAGTCAAACATACAAATGTATTATCTGTCTCGTTAACTATAAATATTACATAGTAACATATAACGCTTCATCGTATGTGCTTACTCACAAATCACAAACATATTTATATAATTATACTTAATATTATTAAACTAAAAAAAAATTAAATTAAGAAGTCGTTATTAGAAATATTTCCTACAGAAACATGATATAAATTATTATACGTACCTACTGCTAACCCAAATTTTAAAACTTTAACATAAATATAATTATTATTATGTTTTTCAAACATTTATGAAAATATTTTCTTCCCAACTTTTCATAAGTTGGCTTTTACTCCATAGTACGAGGCACAAAAGTACCCTATTATCTCCTGGAAAGATGAGACTAACTAACTCACTTTACCTCCCGGTAACCTGGCAACCGTATTTTCATCCTTCTTACCAGGGACTAAAAGCGAACTTTTCACCGTAGAAAAAAAACCGCATACGCACCACGGGTGAAAAATAAAGCATTGCCAGCTGCGAATGTTTCGATAAGTCTTACTTGTCTCCCGTGGTGCGTAATTTACCATTTTAATTTAATTTTGATATTTTTATTATATTTTATAATATTAAATTTTGTCGATTTTATTAATATCGAATATAACTCTTTCTGTCTCTAGTTGAATACGTGTGTCTATGCAAGATAATCAGCTCTGTGTCCAATATTCCATCCAAATCCGTGTAGTAATTTTTGCTTAAAAGAGTAAAAAACAACCATCCATCCAAACATCCGCCCGTTCTCTCAAACTGTCAAAGTTTGTAATATTAGAAGGATAGGATACACGCGTAGAATTTATCGGAACAAAACCCATGCACAATTGCACAACATGATATTCGTGTTTAAATAATTAGTATATATATTTGAGTTTTAGATTGTTGTACAACATATCTGGTCTCCGTATTCATTAAGTTCATTTACTATAACTAAAAAGTAAGAATAACAAACAACCATCCATCCAAACATCCGCCCGTTCTCTCAAACTGTCAAAGTTTGTAATATTAGAAGGATAGGATACACGCGTAGAATTTATCGGAACAAAACCCATGCACAATTGCACAACATGATATTCGTGTTTAAATAATTAGTATATATATTTGAGTTTTAGATTGTTGTACAACATATCTGGTCTCCGTATTCATTAAGTTCATTTACTATAACTAAAAAGTATCGAAAACTATTTATAATAGTTGGTCATATGGGTGCTTAGTTTATTATTACTAGCCTCACTTGAATTTTAAGGTGTACACGTTTTTAATGCTATGTGTGTGTTTTACCAAGTAGAGTGTGACTTACTGAAGTACCAAAAGTTCATTTAGTAGGATGTTCCAAAAAAATTATTTGTTCTTATCATCTAGAAAGTTTATAATTATTACCAGTCAAGTGCATTGTGGACCACGCACTAAAGGGTTTCGCAGCTTGTTTATGAATTATTAAAAGTGATATGAAAAACAAAGATATGGGAACAACTTATATATTGACGACGTTGTGGCGCAGCGGTAGCGAACCTGCCTTAAACGCCACAGGTCGCGGGTTCGATTCCCGCTCGGAGCATAATATGTTTGTATTGACCATGCAAGCATATTTTCCGGTCTGGGTGTGTTTGTCCATGTCATTGTGTATGTTTCCGGACCCCGATACAGGATATCAATATCCTAATGGGGCCGTTGAGTGTGTAGCGTTTATTTATTGTTTATTTATTTACTTATTTATATATCTCTAAAATTTATGGACCTGTCTTCATCAAACCAAATGTGGTTCAAAATTCATTTGAGGTTCTACAACCTCACATTTTTCCACAATTTTAAATATAGTTATATATTTAAATACACATATTTAGTAAATTTCGTATAGATAGAGCCAATAGTCTCCGAGTAAAATGACTGACATACGGACGGACGGACGGACAGACGGACAGGACGAAACTATAAGGGTTCCGTTTTTGCCACTTGGCTAAGGAACCCTAAAATATTAAAAATACTAATTACTGTATATTCATATAAATAAAATAATTGTTTCGATTCGTGATAATTTTTTTTTCTGTAATTCTAATGTAGTCTTTCCCTTTTTAAAGAATTTAATTAAACAATACAAAACAAAGTATTAAGATCTGGAAATTGATTGCCATCTATTTCGCTCAGAGGCTTCTGAATTCATACAGTAGACAAAGCGGCTTTTCTTAATTAGCTGACCAAAAATCTTAAAACAAAAATAAGAAAAAATCAAATGTATTGTCACATCAAATGTGTTAAATGAATCAGTTAGAAACGAGTACAATCTAAAATCACGATCAATATAATCCTACCGTTAGGTGTGTTAATGTTATCGGAGGTGTCGGCGGCTGTCACAGTGTAGATGTTAACAAAACATTGAGACCAACAATGACTTGCCACTCCTTGGCATCCCATTCACCGCCACGGTCCGGCGGTACCACTAAGTAAATTGAAATCTCGACTACAATAGATTATCGTTAATGGAAAAGTAAGCACTAAAGATTGATAAATCTTTACAACGTAACGATTTGTTCAAATATTTCGTAGGTGGTAAATATTAAGACAGCATGACAATGAGAATTATAATTCAGTTGAATCATGACATAACATAATTAATTTTTAAGACTGACATAAGTATGAAATGTATTGATTACATACGAATTCATATAGTTTATATCTTATACAATATTTTAATTACATACATATGTAATATACAGATTTGTCGTGTCTAAAATAAAAGAATTATAACAACAAAGAGATTCATTAGAATTTTAAATAAATAATCGCAAAAATTAAAATTAGCTTATACAATAAACGCTATTACGATTGCGTATAACTCACCATTGTCCTTTGCCGGTACATTGCACTCGATATTATTGTTATCAACTACAAAAAACTCGCACTCAATTAATTATTAAAAAAACAAAAATAGATTTATATTCGATAATGTAAATACGAGTGTAAAGAACGTAGATGCGCGCACCCAATCCAGCTACGGAATGACCGTTCCCCTGGGACCAGTCGTTTTTTATACACGATTTCAGTAACATTCCGACCCTAAAAAGCCGGTCCCCGTTTTGACCATGGAGTATAATAATAATCTTATTAACTTATCTACACTCCTATCTTTACTTAGAACGTACCGTTATATTCGCCCGAATTTAAAAAGGAGTTTCATAGACACTGGCCACTTAAGATAATTTCACACTTTTTTATGTATATGTCTAAGTGTTCGGTCGGACATGGAAGGGAAAGGTTCGACGGGCGCTCGGTCTAGTGATCTCGTGATAGCATGGGAAGGATGTGCCCGACGGTCGTGTCGAATCGAGACGGCTCTATTTCAAGTCGAGTCGCTCAAATCGATTCATGACTAGTCATGTTTCTCGACGCGTGAAATCCTAAATGGGTGCACCGTCAACATTTACAATGCAACAACAAAAAACTACCATCGGTCCCGTAGTCGCTTAATTACCTCTGATTAATATTTTACTGTGGGGTATTCATTACGCGTTTTCTTTCATTTCCGCTCAAGCATAGGATTTATTTCTATCGAACCGACTGTACAAAATTTATTTTAATTACGAATAGTTTTTGATCATTTTTATTGTTTATACAGGATACTCTTTTCTTGTACAAAATCTTTGCTAGTATACACATATCTATATGCCTAATATTAGGCAATATGTACCTACTTTATAGACGCTTGTGAATAAAATTGTCTAAGAGGTACTTAAAGGATGCCACATGGGCAACTCTGATTACACGATGTGTTAAAATATCCCATCAGTTTTAAAGTCGTAAACAGAAGGATCAGATACATAAAAATGACGCATTGTAACAGCTTTTATTCCATGAATTCACTTAAACTGACCGTCCGTCTTACTAGATAACAAATAATGGTCATTAACGACAGCGTCCTCTATGATATATAACAGCTATCAAAAATAACGGATGAGCCCGTCTCTACTGAGATAAGCGAGAAAACCAGCCGTTAGGGCACCAAAAAGGCCCTTTTACAGTTATGATGACATTCCTTACCCTCGAAATAAGACAAACAACATAATAACCAATATGAGAGCCTACTTATACTATCTACTTTACATACCAAAACTATTAAAATTTCAACGGTTCAGATAAATGCTTCCCGATTTACATTAATATCACGGTCTTATAGCATTCGGTTTCTATCATATGTATATTCAAATTCGATGCATTTAATATTCTGGTTCCAATGAATTTAGTTTTTAGTGTTTGAATATATTAATAACTTAATTTAAATAGTTTCACCACGATAATATCTAGACCAATAATTGAATATACGCCACCCACACAATCATAAAATATAACCAACAAGAATTTTCAGAAATTTTAAAAACTATTTTATTTACATGATTTTGAGATAATATCAATAAAAATCTGAGGTGGAAATGCAAGCTGTCGTAAAAATATCAACCAGTCGATTAAGACTGAAAACAAATAATTTGAACATTGATTAAAAAGCTTATCGATAATTATTGAATTTATTTATAACTAGAAGATTGTGCTTGATTGACTAACACATAGCTTAAGCCGGTGTACCTGAATCTGAGGTATTTTTATTTTTCGAAACACAACATCTATTAATGAAAAGCTTTACGTAAATTACTATTAGATTAATCATTAATTTTTGGTTTGTGATTGATTTTTTGATGATTTGTTATTAGTGTTCAGATGCTATTGAAATATCCGTATGGTTAAAAATCGAATTGGAAACTAATTGAGACTATAGAAGACATATGTGCGGTGTACTAGTAATTCTATGAATAAGACAAGAAAGAAAGTTACATAATTATTGTCGGCTGACCCTGCGAACAAAATTTGGCCCTGCGTAATAATATACACCATAACACACCACTCGCACACGCATTGTCAGACACGCAAAGAATATATAAAATTTGTATTTTTGGAAATGTCAATATTATAGACGATGTTATAAATACTGCAATAATAATAATTTACTTAAATAAATTTTGAAAAACTACTTCTTTTGAAAAGCAATTTGATGCTACTTTCGAAAAACGACGTTTTACGAAAATTACGAGAGGAAAAAGTCTCGCTTTTTCCTCATGTTATGTGCAAATTTTTAATTCATGCGAAAGTTCATGAGAAAGTTTCTTGTATTTATAAAATCTCTTTTATTTAAAATTTTTATTTAATTTATTGTTATAAATAAATATTCTATGAAAACTTCAACTCTGTACCTATTAGGGACTCGTGAGATACCTACAGCCTGCAGACGGATGGACGAGCAGACATCGGAAATTTCGTAATACAGTTCCAATATCATAAGTCAACACGGTTAAATAGCTACACTCAGTCCTGGATTTGTCAACAGACTCCGAACCGGTAAGGCGAGAGTCGCGGGTTCGATCCTGACCATCTTGGGCTATTGTCGTGTCCACTCCTAGCGGAAGCTTCGAGCTCATTTGAGAGGGCAATAGGAATATTACCAATGCCTTGAAATAGCATTGTTGATATTATTTATTTATTTATTTATATACACTTTACTGCACAATATGCGCAAAAGGCTAATAGCATTTTCTTTTTAAAAAAAAAAAGGTTGGCGCATCAGACAGGGCCCAAGGCGGCAGCAAGCCGAAATCAGCCACTGGCTACACTACATAAACAAGAGACAGGTAGACATATTCATATTACAGTTTCACGAAACATATTGTCTTTAATCGGTTTTACTAAAAATAAATAAGGTTAAATAATAAAGTGGTTTCTAACGAACGAACGGAACGAAGGCGGATAGTCATCTAGATTATTAACCGTATATAATTAATAATATCGTTAACAACGTCTTGTAACGTAATACATGTATAATAGGTTCTATAGACGTACGTGCAACGTGTATACTATCAATAGAATGTTTTCGTTATAATTTTTGAATTGTAATAGTAAGTAAAACTGAGTAGGCCCAATTCTTATCCCAGCACAAACTGACAGGCTCGACTGTGGAAGTACTACCCTCTTACAGAAATCGGGGTAAAGTCACGGTATCAGTAGGTACTGTTGCGTTTTGTGCGATGATCGAAAGCGCCGAAGGCCCAATTTCCCACGACTCTGATCCCTTCTTTTTTCCGTTTCCACTCCTTACCTCTTGTTCATTGAGTTGGCAACGCGCATGTGATACTTCAAGTATCACAGGCGTTCGTTGGTTGCGGTGACTACACCCTCAGGCCGCCCGTATGCTTGTTTGAAACCGTCAGGAAATAAAACGCTTTTAATAGAAGGTTTCAGGTGCTTAATTGGTGTTTTAAATGTATCTCGTGGAGTTTATCGTTAAGGTGGAGGAAACCTGCATGTCATAGAAGTAATTCTGAGATATATCAAAAAATTTTAGTTGTGTTTCTATGCAAGTGGTAGGGCTTAAATGTCCGCCAGGTTAGCTACCACCATAGTAAAGTGACTGTTCGCCAGCCATGTTCCGAGGTCAGCCACCGTCTGAAACCGTATTCGATCCGTTTAGACTCAACTTCCACTTACCATCAGGTGAAGTAGAGCAATCTATCCCTAGGCTAAATATATTTTTTAAATTAATTTTAATTATATTTAATATTAAAATATTTTTTTTTTTTTTTGGGAATGTGTATTGCTGTTGGCTTTGACAGCGTCACCGGGCGGGGGCCGAGTACAGAGACTCAGCCGTGATAAAGGGGCAGCCCTCACGAGGGCTCAAATTTGATTCCGTCCTTAGGGTGCCTCCTGCGAAGCCGAACCACGACTAAGGACGTCATCGGAGATAAAAAAATTTATGTAAAAATTTAATTAATTAAGAAACGTTTGTTGCAAAAACAAATCTATTATAATATATAGGTACCTACATAATAGGTACTTATAAAAAAATGAGTGCTTGTAATGTTTAAATAACAGGTTTTTACGATAAGCATATTATATGTAAAAACCAATTTTTAAATCTTTTTATCGGTATCTCCGACATGGTTGGACCAATTTTGACGGCACTCTCACTGACAGATACTCATCTAATAAAAAATGACTTTGGCTACTTTTTTTAGAAAAAGAAATAGGGTTGCGTTCATAAATTAAAACAGGTCATACATCCATGTATGATTATTATATATGTAATAAGTAAATATGGCTATGTCAAGTACCTACCCTAGGCTGTTACCTGAAACTTTTTGTTTGAAATCGAAACGCGAGCACTGTATAGAGAAAATTATATCCATATGTAGTGGGATCCTTCATAAAAAAGAGCATAGGCTACATTTTGTCGCGAAAAAAAAACTTTAAGGTGATGAAATAGGTACATAAGTTTGTACAAGGAACCAATGATTTCGTGACGACGTTGTGGCGCAGCGGTAGCGAACCTGCCTTAAACCTAAACGCCACAGGTCGCAGGTTCGATTCCCGCTCGAAGCATATATGTTTGTATTGATCATGTAAGCATATTTTCCGGCGTGGGTGTATTTGTCCTTGTCCTTGTTTCCGGACCCCGACACAGGATATCACTATCGTAATGGGCGCCGTTGAGTGTGTAGCGTTTATTTATTATTTCGGTTGTGCTAAAGACATCTTATTAACACGGGCGAAGCCGCGGGCAAAATGTAACATTATTTATAAATAGATATTTTACTTAATTGATTCATAAATATAACATTTATTTATTTTGTTTTTATAATTTTATGTGTGTAGCAAAGATGATAATTTATAAAATTAAAATGTTATAGTTTATTTTTAGATTACATCGTAAGTATTTAATTTATTTGATTAAAAGGCCTTTTTGTTTCAGGTTAACAAAAAAATAAGTATTGGAAAAAATAAATAAACAACGTAAGATAATTAACCACAAAAATATATTTTTCTTTTGATAAAAAAATTATTCTTCATCATCAAAGTTGAATCTTCTCATGCCATCGAAGCGGAAGCCATAGGCGGCTGCATTCTTCACGTCAACCAGCGCTGGATTGCGGTGCTTGTAGAAACTACCATGCCCATGCGCAGCACGCGACGATCCGTTTGGTATTCCATGCGCTTGACGCGGATAAAACGCCTCAAACTGACCGCTAGATGGCAACACGCTCTTTATCTCCCCGTCCTCCGGGTCATACGGCCGACACATAGATGCCGCCACAACTAACGACAAACATATCACGTGCAGCAACTGCAATAAAAAAACGTTTTGTAACAATTTCTAATATAAAAAAAAACAAAAGAAAGATTACGTACCATGACGGTTGGAGATGTAAATGAAGTGAGCCTAGTTAATGGTTCTTATTGCGTAACGAAATCTGATAGGTCGGTTCGGCAGTTCACCTTGACGAGGAACACGACTAAGCCTAACCGCACAGTCTGACCTGACGATGTTCCACTACGATATACTTTCCCTTTGCGTCACTTACATGTACTGCCATTGATACTGACCACTGCGCTTTAGTGAGCTATAAAGTATAAATAATTGTGTATGTATAAAAGTAACACAGGCTACTGCTACAAACTTTTTTTTCAAATTCTATAGGCATATCGTTGTTTTAATATATTTTATAAAATACTGATCCTATCCTAAAAATCTTAATGTAATAAAGTAAATACAATAAAAAAACATAAGTAGGCGCATAAACAGTACGTACCGTCTAATTAACTTTAATTTGTTTTTGTAATTTAAGTTTTGTTAGAAAATAAAGTCAAAACAGATATTTGATCACGATTTCGTCTATTTTATCGTTATTTATATGTTTAATCTTATTTATCATCTTACGGCTTCTTATTATATGTAATATTGCAAACCGCGAAGTTAATTATTACTTTAATTTCCGATAAAACTTTTAATTTTACAATATTATCAAAGCAAAATCCTTAAATCCGTTAATTTGTAAAGTGACTATTTACATTATAATATTATTAACTTTCACAATGTCATGGGTTAAGTAAATTGTCATTTCAGAAGACGGCATTAGGAATATTACTGCTATTTCCACCCACGAGGATCCCGCGTTGTTTGTTAATTGTGACTGTGATTTGAATAATCAAAACTACATGAAATCGATTCGATTTACTAATTTATCCTTATAATTTATCATGTCCGTCTGTATATCAGGGGTCTTACCATTAACTCTTATAGCGATTCAAAATATGACAACCAAATCAATGCAATGCAATTCTGGAATTCAGATTGTATATGAGCATAACGTATAAGTAAGTCCGCAGTACATTATTCAAAGCATATTTACGTTTGTAGTATTAGTATATTACCTAGGCGTATCTCATCTCTCAATATTATAAAATAAATAAGGGTACTTCTACAATCTTGGGATGGTCAGGTTACATTTAGTTGTGCTGGAATACATACAGAATATATTAATTTAATACAAAAATACATACATTTATTTCCAAAAATTGAGACTTCAGTAAGATAACCTTATTATGGCGAAATTATGTATTATATATTGTAGTTTATAATAGATTTTGTAATATAACTCCTTTTCAGACAACCGTTGTGGTGTGCTGGTAGTTAGCCTGCTTTGAACCTCCAAGGTCGAGGATTCGACTTCCGCTCGGAGCTGCTGTTATAAATATCTATTTCGGTCTGGCCGTTTGTCCTCGTCGGTTTCCCCACCGTGCTTCGGAGAGCGCGTTAAGCTGTCGATACCGGTTATTGTCATTATCATCTGATAATAATCGTTAACTCTTGATTGGTAATTTACTTTTATTCAATGAGTTTCTGGTTTGCCCTTTGGGTTGTGGGGGTCAGGTGGCAGTAACTCTGTGTAAAAACTAGTAACCCGTCAAATCAGGATAAGAGTATAAGATGACCCTGGGCATATACCGGGAATAATGCTAGGAAGAAGAAGTAGGTAATAAAACTCCTTTATATATTTAAATTGATTTATTTATTGCTTAATTAAGTAAGCACCCACAAAAACAAAAATGGTATTAAGTAATATTATTAAATAGTAAAATAGATAAAATATACATTTTTTACTATCATTTTATATATAAATGTCTAGATAATTTGTTGCTCAGACCAATTTACTTAAAATCTAATCCATTAAAGATCGCATCGAAAACAAAAAATACTAATTTTGTGACCAATTATGATAATTACAATAGTGAGTAGTCTAATGATAAATAACATAACAATGATGTAATACAATTCATAAAAGGGTAGCACTTATTATATATTAACACATCTACTGGAATAGAGCTACGTTTATAAAGACCATAATACTTACGCACAGTCAGATAAATCAGACCTTTGACGGAAAAATGTCTTACATTAAAAGGTTTGATTTAAAAATTCACAAGTTCTACCGAAAGTTATCGTGATGAGAGGTATCGGACTAAAGGTCATGACCATCCCAGGGACGAATTTGAATTTGCGACTCACGATAACTTCTATAACCCAAACTTCAAAAAAGGAAAAATGAGGGTCTGGATGTAGTATTAGCGCTATTACATTATGAGCTTTGAGTATTTTTAGTAAGCTTTAAATGTGGCCGTGTCCTAGCGGTCTGAAGGCATCAGGTTTCAGAGTGCTCCTGACAATCGCGCCCGCTGTCGGTCAGCCTTCAGCTATACAGTTGTTCAATATATTGTATTTTTAATGGGTTTTTAATTGTTTATCGTAAGTATAAGTTAAGAACGCTTTTCCGTTAATGATCTTAAATATTACTACTAAAAGGGCGTAACACTCGCCATCAGTCGCATTGGATAATATCATCATAACAACTTTCTCGTTGTCAAGGTCGTATCAACTGTCTTTACAGTTTAAAATATGTTTTTGTTTCCCTTTTATGTATACATAATACTAACGCAATAACAGCATTATGTTCCAAATATCTATAAAAAATAAATAAAGACTTATAGTAAGTGGTATTATTTCACAAATACAAAGCGATCAGCACTGACAGTTTAGTTCTTATACGTTGGTGAGTCATGATTTTTATTTTACAATTATGTCCTGAATATAATCATTTGCTAAATAGAAGCAAACTGGCCAAATCTGCTGATCCGAGAAATCAGTGAGCATACACGATAAAACATAACATATAGATATTCCCTTTTTGAAGTATGATAGTTAATTAATTTATTATTAATAAATTACAAACTTTCTTATGACGACGTTGTGGCGCAACGGTAGCGAACCTGCCTTAAACGCCACAGGCCGCGGGTTCGATTCCCGCTCGGAGCATAATATGTTTGTATTGACCATGCAAGCATATTTTCCGGTCTGGGTGTATTTGTCCTTGTCCTTGTGAATGTTTCCGGACCCTCGACACAGGATATTACTATCCTAATGGGGGCCGTTGAGTGTGTAACGTTTATTTATTTATTATTTTATTTCTTAATAATACAATAAATACAGAGTAGGTATAGCGTAAATGACAGGCGAGTGCGGAGAAGCCCTTAGGCCAATTAATTACAAATGTACACACTAACACTGTGAAGGCAATATAACCTTTATAGTTATAATATTTCATGCTTTTAAAAATATATTCTATTTAACAAATTTACTAATTAGCTAATGGTACTAATGTGTAGTGAAGGCTTCGATATAACCTCGAGTAAATACTGATAATATTCAGAAACAATGAACGAATTCGCTCAATATTAATGTAAGTGCGTCACGTATCACATAGTAATGTAGTGAACATACTTATAAATCGAAAAGATTTAATTATATAATTATACTGTAATCTTATATTGTACAAAGTAAGAATGAATTATATAAAAGTATTTCAACTTTTATTTCATAAATAGCATTTTTGGTACAAAACTTCTATTATGTGAAAAAAATTATCGTAAAATTACTTTGATGCAAAAAATTGCATTTTATAAAATAAATTATAGCCTTTGTAGAGGAAGAGGATAAATATGTTTTCATCGGTCCGGTCATCAGGAGGTAAAAGCCTAAAAGGCCACAATCCGGCGTAATTAATAGAAAAATTAAAAAAAAAAAACAGATAATGCGCCTCCAATTATGGGCTATTTGCGTGCGTTGAATCCGTTTTAAGCGACAGAGAAAAAATCTAGACGATTAATTACCCTGGAGACCACTTCTTAAATGTTGGCCGAAAAATGTGTAGACCAGTCACACTGACATTTATTTTCAAAAGTTTGTACATGTAAAATAAATATAATATTTCAATGATAACTTTATTTTAATGCCTGATAGATAAGAAATATATCAATACCAACATTGTCGTTTACAGAAATTTTTGTACAACACAGTACTTGCGACGCCATTTTCTCCTTTCCCATTTGGAAAGGTTAAGTACAGGGTGCGACGTTCCCAAACTTTAATAGAAGCTAATTTGCTTACTCGTGCGGATGCAGCGAGAACTAGACTGAGATAACAATATTTGGTGTGAAATACAGTTAGAAGAGCGGCAAAGGTGGCTTCGTCTATGCTTTTTCTCTGTCTACGGAATACGGGTCCACGTCTGACAAGGTCAACCTTCTGTTTTCCTTATATTGACTACTAAATGTTTCAATAAATTAATTTAGTGTTTTTTCTATATTAATTGTGATTATCAGAGTCCCTAATTCGTAAGCTTATCAAATTTTACATAAACTATTTTTATATAATACAATTGTGTAAACTACTCGGTGTTTGATATGTTCCATGAATTTTTGTCAATTTTAAAGATTTCGTTGTTCTGTCAAGACCAAAAAATATTTTATTACTTTTTATGTTTATAACAGTTACATACGTTTTAAAATATAATGCAAATTATATGTTACATTTCACATATGAATAAAAATAAAACAATTTTAATCTCAAAAATAAAAGTTCATAAATAAATGAAAAATACATTTGAGGACAGTACCTAATTATCATTTACACAATAATACGGTAATTTGTTCTTTCATTATTATAATAACGCGACATCAAAATAATACTCATTTACAATTAAATAACACAATAAATAGAAAAAATAAAAAAATACACAATAACGATACAACTAAAGCACCTGTGGAAATAATTCGAAATAACTTAAAAGTTATTAGAATTCAGTAATAATTTTCAGCACACATTATTTAAAAAACATAAATTTAAATTTTTCAATTAATTATACATATAAACAGCGAGGAGGCGACATAAAACTGTCATAGTGTACTTCAGTGATATAAAATAAACGACCTTATGATGTCTTAATAATGTTCATTCCCACTGGAACAAAACTTAGGCTCAGGCCGCCTTGCTGTTTCAGTAAAATCGCCAATAACAAGGAAGTTGAAAAAAATATAAGTGTAGTAATATGCCATATTAAAATGAAACTATATATAAACAAATGAAATCCTTTTTTAATTTGTAGTAGAATGGGTTACGTACGCGTAAAACCGACACGCACTACTTGCCTGAATATCAATATACACTAAATAATAATCAGATATACCATAGGCACTGAATGTGAACAAGTTGCAATAATAGAAAATATATAGAGTATATGTATAGTTCTATATCATATTTTTAATACTACTTGTAAAAGTTCTAGGCACACTATGGTAGTGTATTGTAAACGGATTTTGAGATGTTTAGATTACTAAATTTTTTGTGATTTTTGCGGTTTCCGGATTTAGAGATTCGCAACCGAATCGGATTTTTGTAACGATTTGTGATCTATTTAAAGGGGCCAAGTCTTGTCTTTAGTAAATTTTCTAGTCAATTTCGTCGATGCGGATCAAAAGTGATAAATGTTTTGTTTAGACCGTGTTGTGCAATGTGGAGAGTTTCGTTATTTTTATGACTGTTGGATTAACCATGGGCTGAAAACCCGGCTTTATTAGCGATTTTATATTCCGAGAACAAGCAGCTTTCAAGAGTTAGCAGAAAACGCTCGACCCTCGGTATATTTCCTTGGTATTCGCTAGCTTACCCGAATCAAAAGATCATACAAAAACGTTGAAGGACTTGGAACAAGCAGTCGTGTGAAAATACTAGTGGTGGGCCTTTTAATGCAAGAGCCCAGCTAGGTATAACTAAATCATTTTTCATTATTAATCATGGAAAATTATAAATTCTAAGAAAAATGAGTTTTATTTATATGTGGAACTAATAATATTGGTGCAAGGCTAATCCTAAATCTATACTACCTAATTATTAATACGAAATTAAGCGTGCTTTCAAGAATATTTAAGTGATATTAGGCCGATTGCCATTTAAATAAAAAAAATAGTCTCATTTATGATAAATGACAACTTATTTTCTTGAAACGATTACCACCCTCGAAGTTTATAAAAAAGATTACATTAAGATAATGAAGAAGTTAAATAAATTACAAATAAATTTACAAAAATTACATTAAACTAATCACCAAAGTTCTAACACCCTTAATAATGGAATATTTTCAGGGCTTATATAAATTATGGAAGATTACAATGGCATTGAAAAGGGACATCGAAGCAATATTGTTATAAAAAAATATGATATTTCCGAGTTTTTTTTTAAATCTAAATATATAAAGCCTTCATGGAACGTTCGAATAAAAAGATTGCAAAATATAATCAACATTTCATAGAATTGTAGAAAAATATTTACGTAATATTTTTTAAAATATCGTTTTAGAGGAATACAAAGCCTCATTTATTATAAACCGAAGAGATCTTTCCTATAATTTGTTCTACATTTCGAACTTACACATTTAAAATATTCACCGTAATATACATATGATAAATTTCAATAGAGATCACTTTTGAAAGTGTAATAAAATTTAAAGTAGAAAAAAAACATAAATTAAAATAAAATAAATAGGTACATATTATATTATGTTCAAATTCTATTGAAATGAACGTATAAAATGAATTTTATAACTCTTTTAAGCTTTATAAGTTTATATACACACTTATGTTAAATACTTAAAAGTATATTTTGTGATTTGAACTTTTGTCAGTTTTGTTGTTTTTAAGTTGATGAACATTGACCAACCATCGCAGGTTATTATTTGTGGAAATCTATATATTATTAAGTGAAATCTTTGTACCTCTTTTTAAACATACCACCCACAGACGAGGGTGACCTTTGGTATAATAAAAGTTTAGTGAAGAAATGCAAAATATTATTTTTTATGTATATATTTAAAGACTTTAAAATAAATAAGCAAAGAGAGTACAGGGGATTTCCTCCATCAATCGAAACAACTACCCTATAGAGTTAACGAATTATCACAAAAAAAATAATTATTATAATGTTGAATATCGTTTTTTCTTTATCTTTAATATTATTTCGTGATTTTAGCAATTATTTATTTATTTTATTTTCATTTAAATTAAGACAATTAAATTTTACATACAATATTATAAAATACGCATTTATCGATGCCAGAGAGTAATTTATAAATCCACGCGAGAGTTGCACACGTTAAAAGAAAATTAGTCCGGGAATAACATACACCCGAATTTAAAATCTTCAGATAATTATACTAACGATATATTCAGTGTGTTAAAACATCTACTTCATATAGTTTTGTGTGCACTTCGAAGTCATTCATTTGTTTTATTTGTAAAAACATAGAGATTACCACAAAAGTAGAATTTAAATTGTAACCTGCATTTTTATAATTCATCTATCCCTTTTGCCTTGAGTTCATAATGCCCATATAGCGATTTGACGGATTTATAAATTGAATACAGTCGGGACTAACTGTTTCGATGACCGTCAAAAATTTAAATAACTCATTTTCTTATTTGATTTGGTACACATTTTGAAAATTATCAAAACAAAAATGATAATTAAATTATGAATTACTAATTTATTTTAATATAAGTGGAATTATTCATGCAAATTATATAATGCATGCACCACACAATATCTTTAAGTATTTATTAAAGCATGGCAAATTAAAAACTTTTTTTTTATGTCAGAAGGGGTAAATGGGCAGTAGGCTGATGTTAAGCGATTACCACCATCCATGAACATCTGCAACACCAAAAGGCATACAGGTGCCCGCGCTTTAGGATACAACTGGTTATACGCTGGCTGATCTTGTAACGCGGCTGACAAGCAGTCACTTCCAATCGGGTCCTTTTACCCACCACCAGCATATACATGTCTTAGAATTTCTTCCACATGTAGGTTTCCTCACGATGTTTTATATAAATTACAAATATTTTGTAATATAAATTCACCACCACTATCATCGCTTACTTCAGCTATTTCATAATATTTCAATAGCCAATATTAACTGACGATAACATTTTTGATTGGTTCATTATAATATTAAGGTGTCAAACAGACAACCGCTACACGAAATTTACAACAGATTTAATACTAATACTAAAATTACCATGCAATGATTACGATTAAGTTATTATCAATTGATAATGAATTTTTAAAAAATTAAAACTATCATTTAAGTTATAGAATCAACAAGTAATGATAAAGTTTTGATGATTTTTGTATAGACAAAAATTCATTCCAAGAATTTTTGTAATGGCAAACATGCATCATAGAAATAATAAATGATGGCGTCGGGCTGGTATATTAAAAATTCTAAATTTGAATTCCCGACAATTCCAGAATCATCTTAATAATTCTAGTTTTTTATTTGGTATTACCGATTCGAAAAAAGCAATACCACTAAAAATGACTAATTTTCTCAGTGACACTGTGAGAGTGAATAAATTTCGCGAAAATTTTGAAAGTGAAGAAATGATTTTATATGGCGCCTTAAAGCAGCCTAAGATAACCGATCATTCGTCAACATTCAATATATATTTCAAATATAACACTTATAATTCCGAAGGAAATCAGTTAGATCATATTTGTACTATAACGTCATCACTGCCTACTTTTGTGGTTAATCCTTGAGACAACTAGATACTAATTACAATAGCTGGTAAAATATTAGACTTCGAATGAAATTTATACATCATAACGAATATTAAATGCAATGAGAGTGACAAAATCTTCACATGTATACAAACAACATCAGTCAATATTGTAAATATATTTGTCATTTTAACTTATAAGGAAATAAATTAAGAAAGACTTATATGCCCGTTTCCACTAACAATACTTAAATTTAAGTCTCCTTTAATAGAAACCTAATATCTTGGGTAGGGCCTAAAATCTGATATACGATTTAGGTACGGACTTGTTTTAAGTAGTAGTCGGTGAAAACAGGTATTATTTCTGTAAACAGTATTGTCTTTAACAAAAATAAATTATTAAATATGATAAATTAAGCTTAGATTACATTGAGAAGAAATTTCATCAAACTTTCTTAATAATCCATTTATTAAGAAAGTTTCATAAAATTGTCAATATTCATACACCGACAAAGAAAATTTGTATTTACTCTGCGTAAAACTTGCTGGAAGTGAATCATCATCCATATGTTTATAATGATAGAAATTGTGTATTTATACACTATACAAGTAACTCTCCAGTTTAGTTTTAGGCGAGGGTTGTGTGAAAGGCGAAAACCAGAAGATCGAAAAACGACCGAATACCGACTGTATGCTCTTCCATCGCGACTTGCGAACCCAACGCGCTTGTTCCTTCTTCAATTGTTCGATCCCCTGAAAAGTTTAATTTTGAATTACTACACGATACTATATTCAATGAAAAAAATTAAAAGTTTTCATCGAAAATTAAGAGTCCTGTGAATTTTTTTCTTGTAATTGACGTACTATTAACATTTGAATAAAGTTTAATATTTTAAAATAATCAAAATATTTCTTCCTTCAATTTTAAGAATAAACATAAACTACATAATTTATTTTATTTACAAAATGAGGCACTTATATAAATAAGGAAGATGAATGGTCCAAGTATAGACCCCAGTGCAACCCCTATACGTAATGTATTTCATAGAACTTTTGTATTAGTATTTTTTTGTAGTAGTAGAGCCATGCTATTCCCAGTACAAATGGCAAACCTTCCCTCACAGCATAACGGCGTAAATTAACAGTATCAGTAGGTACTGTTGCGTTTCGTGCGATGAGTGAGAGTGCCGAAAGCCTACTCTCCCACCCGCTTTGTACCCTTCCTTGTTTTCCTTCTCATCCCTTCCCTCCTATCCCTCGGATTGGCAACGCGCAGTGATACTTCAGCTTTACTTGTCTGCCAATCATCATGAAATTTAAAAAAGTAAAAAATATAGCTCTCTTTTCCTCAGTAACCAATATTATCATTTTTATTGAGCACCAAAACATCAAGAGCCTTATTGTAATATTTCTCTCATCAATTTCACAAGTCGTGCTAAATGAAGACAATTGCTGACATTTTCCACAATGTTTTTATTAATTAATATTTATTTGTGACTGTCCATCAAATCAAACTTAAAATCTGAATTCAATATAGAGGTATAGATGATAGGTCAAACAAAACTGGGCGTGAAACAAAAATAAGTGGATTTTTTGATGACGGCATCAATTAAAATTATTATTACTACCGCGCTGCACTGACGTACAGTATGAATAAGGGCACGTCCGTTTTCTTGCTCGTTCGGCTAGTTATGATTAGTTAACCAACAAAACTGCCACACTACAAACACTTTACTGGTTGTATGCCTTTTATTGCACGAGGCCAGCTAGGTAGGTATCATCGCAGTGTCGGTTATTCTAGTGTAAAGCAGTTTATTGTTTCCAACCAAACACCAGCGGTTCAAGAAAACATCGAATCTTATTGGTCTTCTGACCCTTTATGACGAGGCGGCATAGGATCTCCAACGATTTTTATCAGGTACATAGGACATGGCGACTATTTCTGCAGGATCACAAGTGATGTGCCATCACTTTGACTGGTACCGGGAGTACAGAGGGCACCCTCAAAATACGCTTTATTTATAAGGATAGGATAAGGACGAAGCGTCCTAGTCGATAAGTCACGGATTTGGTGTGGGGGACCGTAATATTCTACCAGATCAATATGATCTGGAAGAATATATGGGATTAGAACAGGATTGATCCCCGTAACAAAATTGATGTTACAGAACATCAATTCCCCCAACAGGACGTACTTTGGGCCTTTGAAGTCCAGGTGACGAAGGCAATCTGCATTGTCCCAAGGGCCATGCGCACTTGCGAGAGACACACAGCGAGGGGAATTACCATATTTCCGCTATCCATGAATCGAGCTCTGCCAGCAACGTGGGGTTAGTAGTGTGGTGATGAGTTCGGCGATAGGTCCTGGAACCTGTCACACGCACTGAGGTCATCGACCGAGGAGGCCTTTGTGCCCATGAGTAACCATGTGATGGAACCTCACATACCTCGGTTTTTCCCTCCAGAAAGTCGGGTATCTGTGAGCAGATTTCTTCCTCGTAAAAAAAGGATTGTAACTGAACACCGCCCAACGAACTTGAAACAATTTTATTGGGTTTTGTAAACTTTAACTTCTGGTGTTGACCAGTGGTCAAACTGTTTATAGCAGTACCTACTGTAAGAATAATTATTGTTTCTTTATAAACATTTGGCTTTCCATTTCCGTTTCCCAAATAATCTATTCAAAATACTGCATTTAGTATACATTTTGAAGCATATCCCAGCTTCACTAAGACTATGAATGAACCGCCAAGTTGAACTGAAGATCAGAATTTGAAAAATCCACATACAAACATGGCAATATGAACGAAACGTTTATCTTAAATAATTATCATAAAAACATAGCTTACAGTTTCATCGTTCCAAATCGCGTGCAGCTGAGTCCCAAGCATGACCATGGTGAATATGGCGAAGAGTAAAGCTTCGGCGATCAAGAATAGAAGAAGGACGACAGTGGCTGGTGGGGAGTATGTGCTACAATCTCGCCATTCGTGTCTGATACATGTAACGAATTGGTAGACTGATAGTGTCAGCGAGTGGATCGATATAGCTGCTATGTACAACTGTAATTGGAGACAAGGAACTAGTTATTTGGAGACTTTCAATACACTAAATCATAGTCTAAAAACTAGTAAACTAATAGAAATAGCATTAAACGTGTAATTTCTAAATGGAAAACATTGGGGGATATAATATTTTGACGACGTTGTGGAGCAGCGGTAGCGAACCTGCCTTAAGCGCTATCGGTCGCGGGTTCGGTTTCCGCTCGGGACAGATGTTTGTATTGACCACACATGCATGTGTTCCGGTCTGGGTGTGTGTTTCCGGACCACACAGGGTATTACTGCCCTAATGGGGGCCGTTGAGTGTGTAGCGTATATTATTATATATTTTGGAAGAAATAATGAATTATTATATCCTTCCGTCAGTGGAGCAGTAGAATAGACTGAGATATTATTTTCTATGATATTAAGGAGGCCTTTGCCCAACAGTAGGTCAGTTAAAATCATATATACAAGATGATTAAAACAACTTCGAATTTATAAAAAATAAAAATGTATAAATAAAAACTTACCGTGAACAGTACGAAATATTTTTGATTGTTCTCGCCGACGCAATTATTGACCCATGGGCAGTGGTGGTCCATTTTTCTGATGCATCGTTGGCAAACTGAGCAGTGATGAGCTCTCTCTGGCTTAATGCTGCAGCATTTCGTGCACTTGAAAATAACTTGACCTTCACGGAAACTCATTTGCTTTATCATTTCCTTAGTTGCATTTCCCTTGGGTACTGCGCCCTGAAATTATTTTCCTTCATTTAAAAATACGCCTCAGTTCAGAGTTTACAAAAGTAAAACATTTATTACAAAACATAAGCGAATAGTAAATACACCCGTCTGTTGTAATCGCGACAATAGAACGCATTCTTCCCCTCAATCGCTCAACAGTAGAAGGGTTGACTCCGCTCCGATAACGCGACTGTTGCGGGTTCGATCCTGACCCCCTTGGGCTATTGTCATACCCGCTCTTAGCGCAAGCTTCGAGTTTATTTGGATCGGTAATAAAATTTGTATGCCATGAAGACGGGTGCCCCAAAACGTTGACGACGTTGTGGCGCAGCGGTAACGAAACTGCCTTAAGCGCCACAGGTCGCGGCTTCGATTCCCACTCGCAGCATATGTTTGTATTGACCATACATGTGTGTTTCCGGACACCTGACACAGGATATAACCGTCCCAATGGGGGATTTTATTTTATGTAAAAGGAGTAATGATGGTGTCATAGCTAATTAAATTGCTTTATCAGGATTCGAAAAATTACTTACAGGGTCTGTAAACATCGTCCTCAAATGCGAAGCGAAAGCGAGGAATGCGAGGCACTGGAAGATGAAGATATTGACATAGCTGTACAGCGGGTATTTTGATATTCCCGGCAGAAGCATTACCATCATAACCACAAACTCCGCATACAATATGAGAAACCATGTTAGTATAGCGCATATTATCCCACATATATCCTGAAAAGGAAAAAAAACAATTGATTTAATTATAACATACGCAACTTGTCTTTTGCTGTTTTTAAAATATGAGTAGAAGACATTCGTCACGTAGCAATTTGCAGTTTTTTTTTTTTAAATTTCTAACAGGAAAGGACTTTCAATTCATCATTCGTGTGCATTTTGGATTTTTGATACCGGAGATAAGAAACAAAAAAATGTATTTACTTTTATCGGATAGATTTCATCACCAGATTTCTTTGCCAAAATATAGTATTTTCCAAACAAAATAGTATCTCTTTAGAAAAATAGGATTTTATGAAAATAGAAAACCAATTAAAATTCAAGTCGCCACCTTTATGAAACTCAAATTTTTGAATTAATATAAGTCAAAAGCTCAATTTTTATAAGGAAAGACTACTTTTATTTCTTCTTACTATATCGAATTCATATCTGAAAACATCATTTCTTTGAATGGCCAAGTACTTTTGAATACATACTTTTGCAATAGTCAATGAGTCAAAGATTAATGCAAAGACACGCTCGAAATTTTTTAAATTAAGGATTTGTTAGGTTGTGGTTGTATTTTGGTGTAGTTATATATGTAGAAATATATTATTTGTGCGTACTATACGTTTCTTCAACAGTATATAATATGCAGACCCGAAATATAGTACAATACTATATAAGTACGGTTCACGATCCTAATATGTACCTAATTATTAAAATCGAACTTGAACACTTCATGTTTCAAAAGTACGCGACTGATCGAACAAAAACAAAAGAGTAACTTATGTAAACTTTCAATAAGTCTCCGAGCTCTTATGATTTCGAATACGAAAGAAATAGTTCATCAAACATCGTGTTTGAAAAACGGGGCTTCATCTTCTTCCTAGCATTATACTCAATAATATACCGAGGCACGGTTGGATCACCCACGAGAACAAACGCATATATACTAGCCGTGGGGGAATCCAATCCGTCGAGGGTAAAGGCGGACTTGTCACCAACACGACACAACGCTCGTCAATTACAATATAAGGAATATTTGGGTCTTATATTCAATGTGGTAAGCATGGACGAATGCCCTTGGGAACAATTTTTTTTTTCCTTTAGTATTTGGGGTTTATCATCAAGCTATTATATATAGCTATAAATAATTTTCTATTTCATTGTAAGGGACATTCTAGCGCAGAAGTCTACCTGTCGGATGTCGCGGTTTAGATTCCCGGCCCCAACCGATATTTGTATTGACATACAGACATAATTATTTTCCGGTGTGAGGCTGTGCTTATGTTTCCGGACGCCTCACATACGATATAACTATCCTGATAATGACAGTGAGTGAGTAGCGATGTATGTGGAATCAAATTCTGCTCCAACTCTATGCCTGTAGTTAAATCTCTTCTATTATTTCATAATAAAGATGTAACGTAAAAAATAAATATTAAATTATAAGAGTCAACATATGATTACTCGTTCTTATAAAATTATTCAAAATAGCGAATAAAACAAATTTTTAATTGGTTTGTCTTTAAAATAGGTAAAACAATCGCCGCGAGTACGCAAAGATTGTGAAATGAGTTTGAAATGTCGAGGTTGTGAAATCTTGGTTCAAGTTTTGTTTATATTTAATTCACAAAATACGCCTTAAGAAATATTATGGCTTCTCAATTTTTCTTTGTAATGTAAAGAATTGTAAATAGATATTTTTTCTACTTGACTGTTGCTGTATCAGGGTTTTGGTAAAAATTGAAAAATAAATGTATTAATATGGCACAGACACAAAATATCTGACCAGTTCGGAATAAACCTCTTCCGAACTTAAATGACGGGGTCCAGATGGAGATCCGAATTGAGTACCACCTTCTTTTTCGAGGTAGGTAAAGATACCAAAAAATCATTCTAAGCATTCTTTTTTTATATTCTATATATATAAAATGTTTTGTCCTGAATGACGGACGGATCAACGCACAGCCTAAGCTGCTGATCGTAGAGATCTGAAACTTGGAGGGTGTGTTTTCTGTAAAATGTAGGGATCCGAGAAGAAAGGATTTTCCGAAATTCTATCTCTAAAGGAGTGAAAAAGGGGTGCCAAGTTTGTATAGGACAACGTGATTCCTTGGTACAATCTACTTTAAATTTTCGTCTAAAAAAAAAGGGCTAGAAAGTTATTTTCCTTCGAAGTTTATATTAATATTCTTTGGTGCTTTTGATTTAAATTACATTTTATTTTGACACATGTTTGAAAACTCAATCCGATACATGGCATATCGACGCCTAACCTAACCATGAAATAATTTTTTTCTGATTTCTTTCACAGGTGTTGGTTTTAAAAAGTAAACGAGCATAATCCGCCCAATTCCACAAGGAAACAATGTTTCGGAATTCAACCCACATGTAATCAAATAGCTGAAAAGGATTTTGTAGACGCATGAAACTCTGTTTTTTGGCGAAAGATTAAGACGCGTTTTAGCATTATCTGAAGTTCCACAACTGAAGAGGAGAATTGAAGGTTCAAAGTTTGTATTAAAATCGTTAGTCACGCGGGCGAAGCCGCTGTCAGAAGCTCGTAGTCAATAGTCAGTGAGATGAAATGAATTTCAAATTTAAATTATTAACAGCTTTTTTAAATACTAAAAAAAAAAAAAAATAGTAAGGCACTATAATTACCCGTATACACCAAGCTTTCCCACCGCAACATCGGTTATGCATATCTCTATCCGGCCGAGTGAGAATCGTGGACTCCGGATCTATCTGATACTGGCTTTCCATATCATCGTCATCTGAAGTATCATAGAATTCTCGTATCATTTAGATCTTGTTGTATCTAAAATTGTATAAATTTCGGATTATACTAACAGAAATATTTTTTAAAAATTTTTAAGGTGTAAAGATGGAAAACAAGCACACCACCCCTTGGTGGTAAGCGATCACCTCAGCCGCGCTGCCAACGTAACGGGGTCCTTACGCCGATCACACTGGGAAGGGGAAGTCTCAGAAATGTAAGCAGCTGTTATAAGGACGGACGAGGGTTCATAAAAATCATGAATTTCGTGTGACAAAAAATATGGAACGCCCAGGGAAGGAGGGGACCGAGACGGGAAATAAAAGAAAAAGACAGGAACGGATAGGGGTTTGGATGTCCAGCGCTTCCACTTATCTATCGAACGAAACGCAAAAGTAGAAGTACTGTTATTTCACGTTCTATGGGAGGGTAGTACTTCCCCGGTCGAACCGGGCTATTTATTCAAAGCCGCAAGATTTTACTAAAACCATATATTTTTTAACTCATATATCTTCTAATATATAAAATTCTCGTGTCACAATGTTCGTTCTCATACTCCTCCGAAACGGCTTGACCGATTCTTATGAATTTTTATGCATATTCAGTAAGTCTGAGAATCGGCTACTATCTATTTTTCAAACCCCTAAGTGATAAGGGGTGTCCACCGCAATTTTTTTTTTTATTCTTTGGATAAAATTTTAATTTTTATTTTTTATTCTGTACTATTAAAAAATACATACGACCCTAAATTTTCATTTTTTTATCACCAACCCCTGCTTTTTAAAAGCCATATTAGTCAATCAAAAATTTTAATCGGGTAGAGGGCGCTGCTATAGGGTCGCAGATTTTTTTCGGGGCAGGACAACGTCTGCCGGGCCCGCTAGTTTTTATATAGTATTAAAAGAAAAAAACAATGCGTCTTTGATATTATGTAACAACTAAAGTGTAACAGTGTTTTAAGGGTTCCGTACCCAGAGGCTAACAATGGAACCATATTACTAAGCCTCTGAAGTACAACAACAAATACAAGGAACAATATAATATTATTCGTTACTTTACCCTTTATTTGAGTTAAACAAACAAAAATATATATTTTTTTATTTGAATGAGCCAGCTATCACAAGCTGTTCCAATATTCAACTAAAGCTATCATACAGGGTTTATTGATTGTATCTATTAATAATTCAGAACCTAACTTGTATGTAATAACAAATGACATTTATAATTCCATTTGACAAAATAATAACATGCAATTAAAGCATCGAAGATATATTGCCTATAATTACATTGAGAAAATTGTTGTATTGATAATAATGAAATGACACAATTTTTTTGAATGTTTTTAAATAGTTCTGTTAGGTCTTACAGTTCAATCCACAATGAAACACCTCATCATTTCTCTTAATTAAACCAGGGAATTGGTGGTAAGTCATGCTAATATCTTACTTGTGTCACAACACACTTATTAGTGATGTGGTACACACATACACCAATCAGGAAGATGTTCTACTTCATTTAATTAAATTTTAATATTGATTAACATATTTACCCTCTTTCTATTTACAAAAATAACAATCCAAACATAATTAGTTAAATTAGTATGTTCTATTATATTATTAGTGTATTATATGATACTTTTTTAGTGAACTAAAATTAAATAAACTTGAAAATATCTATTAAATGATAAGTTCAAGAATAGAAGGATTTTACGCTCTTTACCCGAGTCTCTTTTCACTGTCCCGTCCTGAAATCATTGTTTTGGAAAGTAGCCAGAACAAGGACATAGAGGGACAAACATTTCAAAAATTGTGTTTTTTGTATGTATATATTTTCATATGCATTTATTAAAAGCTGTTATTTTGATATTAAAATCGACACTTCAATTTTATTTGTATAGAGAATTACACCTAAACAATTTACTATAACTATCTTTTTATTTATTGTTATAACAAATCTAAGCTCATGTTTATCATCCTGCATATATATTTTGAATTTTTTTCTGTAATTTTATAATAGTTTCTTTAATAGTATGATGATGATGATGATGATGACAATTAAGATGATGACTGCTTTAATTCCCTTCAATATTCAAAGCAGTCATCTACGCAGGAACATGTTTGTGCAGGGCGAGCAACAGTAAAAGCCCTCTCTCATCCCCTGTAATCCAATGGAACAGAGTCCGCTAGATTGGTGCAGAGTTTAGATGCAGTATTTGGCTGACAGTCACTTTTAACCTAAACTACCACCCTAGCCATATGATGATGAAATATGATCTTTGTTGCTGCATGAGGTATTGTCTTTTATAGGTAATCAGTTTTAAGTAGTAAGTTTTTTTAATAATTTGTCCAAGAGATTCTCACTAAATAAATAATAATAATGTAAGTAAAGTATCTTTCAGTTTGCGTGGAAAGCAGGGTTACCTTAAGTGGATATACTTGTGTACACCAAGCCAAGGTCAGTTCGAGACCATCACTTGGTTGTACTTCCCTTAACCCGCAGTGTGACCAAAGGTAAAAAATAGAGGGGCATGTCTTCATAGATTAAACAAACTATTCAATACAATAGTTTTACTTATGTGACGGATTGAATAGTCAGCAGATTTCATTTTACTCAATCGGTTAAAATTTTGGCAGTTTGAGGTCGCTATTTTGTACTACATTTTTCTTTAGATAAATGAGGTAAATAGATAAGTTGGCACCATTAAAGATTAAAAGCAGTTTTGATTTCATTTTCTCAATAATAATATAGCACATCTAACGTTACCAATAAAATTCGCATCCATATAAGTATCGTGTTTATCTTTATTTTTACTTTGTTGAATTTAAAGCATAAAAAACAATTAAGATAATAAATCATGAAAAAAATAAAATCATAAATAAATATTGGCAATAAACTACAAAAATATTTAAATCTTATCATGATTGATATTGTCATAAAATCTGAATGCATTTATTTGCTATTCAATTAGTTTATTTACATAGTGAAATCATCAAAATTGTAAAAAGTACATGTAGAACAATAGCAAAAATAAAGAAAGCAGCCGGCATAAAATTACAATTGCATTGCAAAATAAAAAACAGAGGCATAATATTTTGCAGATTTTAAAGTAACATTGTAAATAATTTACCTGATAAAATCGATTTCTAAATTTCAAATTACATAAATTTCAGTATTAGAATGATTTGGAAATAAGTCATTATCTACTGTATTAATTATTGAAGTAACAACAAATAAAATAATTAGAATAATATGAAGAGTATAAAACGTAAAATGTTAAATAATAAATTGTAATTCGTTAATTTATTGAAAAATGAATAATTTTACTTTGCATGTAATTTAGGATTGCTAATAAGAACATTTGACACGTTAAGATCATGGTCAAGCTATATACCTTAGAACATTTTAATACTTGGTTGGAGGTACTTTTTGAATTAAATATTAGTTAATTGATAGATAACTGAAAACTTTTTTATTTACTTTATGACACTCGATGTACATACCGTGTATTATTTTTTTTTCATTAATTGCAGGCGATCTTGTTTGAGGGTCAAGGTTTGTACACAATATCCGTTAGATACATATTTTTTCTGACTATAAGATTATACTGATCGGTAACTTAAAGTGTATATTTTTTTCCAACTAATTTAATAACTTTGCATTTCAGACTTCTTCATTCAAAATCAATAAAACGAAACGAAATCGCTCTCTCACTCGGCAAGTCAGAACTCGGTAAATCGGTAATTATGTCGGAAATAGGGAAATGGAATTGTCACTTGTCAGGACAAAAATATTTTTTCCAACTTGTAACATCGTTACAAAATAAAAAGTCTGAACGTTCTAATAATAATATATACTATAAAAGAGGGTGTTACACTTTCAATAATTTTGAGCAATATTGATCAATGCACAATACTATTGAGCGGGATTAATATTGAAATATTTTGAAATGATTGAATATAGATTGCGTGAATTTGAATTTTACTGCTCAATAATTTAGAGCACCATGTATGCCTCATATTGCGCAGTATTTAAACCGATCGCAAGTAATAGTCCAGTCAAATTAGCATACAATGTTACAAAAATTCGAATGGAGCTAAAAATTGGTAGAAATCTTCTGAACACTATTAAGAATACTAATTATTATGCAAAATATTATTCAGTATTATTGAAAGTGTAAAGGTCACCTTAAATGTATTTCCAAAGCTGCATATCAGTTTCAGAATTCAATGTTTTCCAATGAAAAACTGGAATACTGCATCAGAATATTACATTTTAATCACTCATTTATTTTTAGATTATTTAATAAAATAAAACATTATTCGCTTAGATTTTCAATAGATGGAGCACACCATACATGGTTAGTATTATAGGTATTTTTTACTGTGTGGTGTTTTATGTCTTATTACTAATTTTGAATTATATAATAACCGGACCATCTCATTTTTTTGTATACAATTATACTATAATATGCTCGTCTGTACCTAAACGGTTTTTAATTTTTTTATTAATTGTTAATAAAATAAATAAATTAAAAAATATAATAAAATAAAGTCATTTCTGAACTCATGCCACATAGATCGGTGATTTTTCACTATTGGGTTTGATGTAAATCTGAAATCGGAAACAGGAGAAGTTATCTGTCAGTTTGAATGGTTTTATTGATTACTTGGTTCTTGGGTGTTGGAAAACCTTAGTTTCAGTAATTGAAGAAACGAAGTTAAATTATTTATTCTTAAAATATAGATAATAAGAAAGACTTTTGATTATTCATATTTAAGTTGTATTTGGGTATAGTTTTTATTCAAAAAGTTCTTTCATTAGTAGTCACCCCATATTTTAAAACCCCGTCGTCAGTACTTCAGTAGCGTAATTCTTAGCTAGCATGGCTCCTGTAAGTATTGATTTTTTATAAAGTTATTTTACTAAATCTACTAAAATGAAACGAAAATTGAATAACATTAATTTATTCGAATTTTTAGTTTGAGCACTATTGATTTCATTATTGATTACACTGTTCAAAAAAATTTTATATTGTGAATTACCTACCTACCCTCATTACAAAAGCATATTTGTTTCGATTTCATTAAAAGAAAATCTCTTACCTCAGAACAAAAAGTATTCAAATCTTCCATTATTATATGCTGTAAATGTATTTTATCATCCAAAAATTGGACATGTGGCTCATTCTTAAAAGCAATGGATAAAAGTAGTTATAGTATTGACTTATTATAAACCATTCTTCCTGGTGCTCCTTTGTAATTTGTACTAATGCATGGAAATGAAGCTAGTGGTTTTATTTGAATATATTGCAACCTTGTGGCTAATTTCGTTTTGTTGCGTTAGTCCAAGTTTATGAAAGAGCACCAACATTTTTGGACATTTTGTTAGTATGGGAAGGCAAGTAATAAGTTAATGAGTCATAGTTTTTTAATATTTAAAAAAATAATCTGTGACTATGATATTCTAGCTACTTAAAAAGGGTTTGTCTTATCATGTGGTTTAAAATATGTCTTCTTAGTCACATATAGACTACTAAAAATTTGGTTGAGGTTTGCATTAAAGATTCCACCAGGACATTTCTAAACTATAAAACCAATACCAGGACAAGTTTAGTCTACTTATGATAGCTGATTACTGTTATATTGTAACTAGATGCCTCTGAAGCAAAATATAAAAGAAAGTCATAAATTGACATTTATTTTAATACTGCCATTTATGTAATCTATTTGCATCCAAAATGTTTTAATATTTATATTATTTTTAATCTTGACTTTAACATAATAAATCAAAATTTCTTATGTAACATAGAGAAAGTATTTTTTTTTAACATTGTTACTACAATTGCTTTATATTGAAATAACTAAAATACAGTCATAGACAGATTTAGAGGAGGAGCAAAAAAATGACAAATTAATATTTTAACACATAGAATATTTTGTAGAATTGAAGATTTTAAATTTATTGAATACAATTGATTAAACTACATAACACTTTAGAACATTAAAAAATACATCAACAGAAAATTGTCCCCAATGAATGGGGCAAAACAATCTGCTCAAAAATGTCTGCCACCTACATTGCTCCGTCCAATTGTCAGAGAACCGTTTTCTACACTGTAGCTCTGTACATGCTCCTAAGCAAATTCCACCCCATACCATTACTGATCTTTCACCTTAAGGCTCTCTTCCAACAATGTTACATTGAGCATATCTTTCCCCGGGTCGTCTCTATACTTTGGTTCTTCCATCATCTGGTTTAAGACAGAATCTGGACTCATCAGTGAACATGACTTTTCCCCAAGCTTTAGTATCCCTATTCAAGTGCGAACGAGCAAACCCAGACCGAGCTACTCTATGACCTGCGGTGAGCAATGGGCCTCTGCGGGCAAGTACGCCCCTATACCAGCTGCCTTAAGTCTTCTCCTTATTGTTTAGTGCTAACTGTCACCTGTCGAACTTTTTGTAGCTTGTTTCATACTTCGGAACAAGTTGAAGTGCGGTTTCTGAGAAAACTGCTTATCATAAATCTTTTGTCCCTATCTGTTGTTACTCTTTTGTGACCTTTCCCTTTACGTCTTCTATACTTTCCAGTCTGCCGGTATCGCTTAATATTGTGAAAAATCATAGATTTAGAAACTCATACTGTTTGTGCCACTTCATTCATTTATTCAGTCTAACCATTTTCCATTAAAGTTACGGCTTTGGACACCTGAGCTACTATGACATTTAGCATTTTTATTCAAACTTATTAAAAAATCTCCCTTTACTCAATAATTTCAATTGAATGGCAAAAAAAACAAAAATAATGTTAAATTTGGTAAACACTTCACACTTGCAAAATTACATACACTACGTATCCAAGAAATGAATAGATAGCCAAAAAAACAAATGAAAGTAACTAATATTCTATTCAAAATCTTCTTTTTTCAAATTACAAAATACTGGTATAGATGGCCAGTACAAAATAATAACTTATTTCATGATATTCTATCTTTTTTTGCGTTTGTCTAAATATCACCATGAGTGTATATAATGTATTATTATCAATTAGTAATTTTCTGTTTTAATATATTTCAGCCTCACAAGGGCAAAGCCCCAACAAAGGGGACAAAACAAATAATTGCAGAGAATACAGCAACTGTGTATTTCTATCGGAACATGTCTCTTGCCTCAGCAATGTTTTACCACTCCATTACATTGTTGTTCTTCTTTGAAAGTATTACTACAGGAAGTATAGTGAGTTAAAATTAAATTTCACTTAAAAACTGCAACCCAGAGTCCAAAAAGTTAACTAATTGCTAATTGCTATATGGAGTACTGCTATGTGTAGAAACATCATAACACCAGCTTGGACTTTGAGGTCTGGTTCAAAAATGGACTGGCAAGAACTTTGGCTGTTTGTGTGTATTCTACAGGTTGTTAAATGGGATATCTTGTGGGAATTATTCAACATGATGCCTACATTTTCACCACTGAGAATGAAAATGAGAATAGCTGAGCTCCCCACTGATGTATTCCCAATTTGCTACTAAAGAGGATCTTGAAGGGAGGGAGGGATTAAGGACAAGAATATTGCATTATATTCTTAATCCCTCTCTCCCTATCATATTCTTAACCTCTCTGTATCAGATCATAGGATTCATAAGATTTAAGGCCAGTAGTCCAAACGGCAATATACATTCAAAAAATAAAAAAACGTCAATGATAAGCAGAAGAGCAGTTTGTCTTATGCATCAAAAAGGATTTATTTTAAAATTTCATTTTTATCAAGTAAAAAAGCATATTTGCAACACTAACAACATTTGCAAAGACTTAATAGTTTCTTCCAACATTCTCATTTTACATAGCATATCATTTTTCTTATATAATTTAAAACTTATTGACCCATAATATACTTACTGGATCTGGATAAAACTACATACCTCATTTCACCTTAATTTATCCCTCAAGTTATTGAAAAAAGTGTATGAGGATTTTTTTTATTTAAAAGAATGTTTTTAAAGGATTAATATTATAGATATTATAGAAATTAATAATTTACAGATCTTGAACATTATAGTCGCCATAATCTATGTGGGCTGCCATCAAATGATGTATCGGATCAGTCGCCCACACTACACTGACACTTTCCAGATTGTAGATGGTGGTGTGGATCTCAATATGGAGGGAGGAATTGGAGAGTAAGTATAAAAACTATATATTATGTATATTGACAGTACTTTCACTGGTTTTGATTTTGTCAGAACTTAGTTAGTTGAGACTATCATACGAGTCATCTCTTGATTGCTTAACTGAAATCAAGAAAGATAACAATAAACTTTTTTTAGGAAGGCTTTTGAAGATGTCTCTAAAATTAATATTATTTGTCTCAAAACATAAATTGAGCAGGTATTAATTATACATACCTATATATTACTGAAAAATTTTTAGCAAATAAATAAGTCCCTATTTAAATAAATGTCAAGTCACTTCTACAAGTATTGTAAATTAAGGTCATGCTTTCAGACACATAAAGGACATTGTAATCTTGACATCAATTACCCACAATTTGGCACTGCTCTCAAACTACTTTTGGCTACTACTTCTGCTGTTGCCAATTAGAGCAATGTGGCTGGTCTGGGTTAATTTCCTGGGACCATGGTTCTTCCAAGAGGCTCCGGAAGATACAGAACATGATGAGAAGAAACGTAAGAAAATGGAGAGGAAAATGAAGAGGTTCCCACAGCAGTAAATGCAAAATCATAATGTTCTTTGATGCCATTAATGATTTTGTTCTCTCATAATCAATGTAGTAGATGTTTGTGACACTATCATTTCAATTTAGTTCTAATAATTTCCAAAGACTAAGGGTGTGTTTCCATCAAAGCTGTGCCAAAATCTATAGCAAAGGCTTAAAATGTATTTTCCCACCAAGCTTGCACCTAGGGGTTCTATTAAAAAAAAGCTGTACTGTGCTAGGAATCTCTTGCAAGCTGTCTTTCTTACTTGCTATAAAGACTTAGCTAATTTAATCTTTCACTGAGCAAGTAAATAAAGTAATCAGTGAGTTAATCCTAATGTTCCTCCCTTGTCCGAAATATCTACAAATCTTTTGGTAACACATCCTAATACGGTCGAACTTGGTCAATTTGGGGGTGAAGGCTTACATTGGTAGTTGAGGGTAGTGTGATATTTGTAGATTGTTTTGATCTGTCTAGAGAATACTTGGTGGTACCTCTTTGATGTGGGATCAAGTCAGCCGTCCGGTCTGTTTGCAATTTGACATAAATATGTTTGACTGTATATTGTTAAATGATTTGTTTTGTATCTGATTTAAAATAAGTTTATAATAATCATATCAATTCATTATTTATTTTATAAAAGTTATTTTTTAAAGTTTCTATTTTGTTAACTATGTTTGTATGAACATATTATAATTTTTGTTCTTTAATAAGCATTGAAATAAATGTAGATCATGATCAACTTATTACCTATTTATAATAAATATAGGTCAGTATTTAATCAAAATAATTACTATCGATGTTCGTACGCAAATAGCATATAATTATTATAATCAATTATACTGAAATAACTGCTTGTAGGAATTGCAAATTTTGTCTTATTAATAATGTAGCATTACATGTTGTATGCGCAATATCTATTGCTTATTACTCTTAAAAGTTATAATATCAATAAAGGTAATTTTAGATCCAATTTGCGTTATTCATTTCAATTTAAACAAAAAAAAATGTATTTATTTCTTACGTTACGTTCTTATCAACCATGAGAGCTATTAATGCCACGCAATTTTATATATTTATTAGTATACACCAGCCCCATTATAACCTAACCAAACAATAATTCTTCAATTTAAAATTTTCCTTATAAGCTTAATTAAAACTACAAAAACACGACGTTGTGGCGAACATCCCTTAAGTGCTACAGGTTTCGGGTTCGATTCCCGCTAGGAGCAGTTTTTTGTATTGACCATACAGTCATGTGTTGTGGTCTGGGTGAGTTTGTCTTTGCCCTTGTGTATGTATTGGGACCCCCTACACGATATCACTATTATAATGGGGGCCGTTGAGTGTGCACTGGGCAGCGTAAAAATAAAGTTAAAAAAAACGAATTATGTATGAGGAATACATAATAAGTTAAAAACTTCCAATAATAAATTAATAGTTAAAGATCTAAATAAATCTGTTCTAAACTAATCATAGCGAACACATTCCATCAGAATCTGATCAGAATAGTTTGGAGATCTTCTGCTACATCACAAAGGACAGCCGTCAAACTGGTGTTACTTTAAATAATATAAAATAAGAAACCTGTCTATAGCAGGTTTCTTTAGAAATAACAAGTTGTATTATTCGTTTTTATTTAAAGAAAAAGGTGAAACAGATCGCACGGGTACAATTCTTGCAAAGGAATGTCTGTTTTTTATATTGTTTCGTTTATATTTTCAAAATATTGAATAATCTTGACTTCATCTATTTAAACATTAATAGAAATTAAATAATGCAAAACATGACTACCTCTCGTACGCATGCGCTACAAAAACCTTAAATACTATTGGTCAATTTCCCAACCTCATTTCTAATTCGTTTTAATATTGTTAGTTCTAACGTCGCTTTTAACTAGCGCCACCACCACCACTTAATTAGTGGTGCTAAAGTCAAAAATGTCGTTTTATTATTGTTGTCAAGTTCCTTCTTTTGTGAGAAAAACTATTATTGGGAGCTCTATGAACTCATTTAATTCGTAGCTAAGTATATTTTTCGATTTATCAAAAAAAGCTCGGTTACCCAGATCCAGGGACTATTATTAGTGTATGTATAGTATCGTAGGTATGTAGGTAGGTTGTCGTAATAGTGTAAGATTTATAAGTACGTATGTATACGTTGCGAAAGGGGGCTAGACGGAAAAAATGAAGATCAAAAGTTGTAACGACACTTTTTGCTATAGTTGTAACCCGTGCGGCGCGCGCATGTATCATCATCATCACCATAGAAAGCAAGCCTGTTATTTTCGTTTCGTCTTTCTATTTCGCATTGAACATTGGTGTCGCGTCGATTATTATAAAAAAATTAATTAGTTTTTAATAATTAAATTAATTATATAATTAAATATAAATTTCTTCACTAATTAATCGAAAGGAACTTTCCATCCGGGTGTCCTGTGACACGTGCCAAATAAATTAAAGAAAAAGTAATTCATGTAAAAAAAAATTATTTACCAATTTTTGTTTTAATTTTAAACTATGATATCTTTTAAACTCCACCTGATAGAAAAGAGAAACAACTGTTTTTTATTCTCTATTTAATAGACTATTAACCTATTTTTTACCCTTTATAAGAAATTTCATTTTGGTACCAACTACTTTGCCCGTACATACAAACTAACTACTTTGCCATCCATACATACAAACTTCTTCAACTGCTATGTCAGACTTTTTTGCGTGCTATTGGCAAACAAGCATAAGGTCCACCAGATGGTAAGTAGAAGTAGGAGTTGCGATAATTGAAGTAGCATTAGCGCGTTGTCAACCCAAGAGGTAGGAGGGAATGGATGAGAAGGGAGAAAATCAAAAGAATAGAGGGGGTGAGAAATTAGGCCTCGGTGTTCTCAATCGTCGTACGAAACCCAACAGTACTGATACTGTTATTTTAAGCCGATTTTTTGAGAGAGAGTACCTACTTCCCTTGTCGAGCCGGGCCATTAGGAGTTGAAATTTCTATTGCATGTGTATTTCTTTTACCGCTACAATCATAAATACTAAATTTAAAATAAAATTTTAAAAAAAAAGGTCTCCATACGACAACCATGATATTTTTGACGTTTTTAGCTGTATCTCATGAACTATAACAGATCAATAGTTGTCATTTTCATAGACTGGACTTTCATAGACTGTCTAACAAAATTGCATTATTTATTTCTTTATACATAATATTACATGAGCTCGTCCTACAATGGGCCATATGGCCCAATATGTTGTTTCGAGTTGCCTTGAAGATTGCCTTTTTTTTAGTATCGTGGTATTGAATGTAACATAGGTCCTTTCACGACATGTAATGTATTATATAACTGTGGTTTACTTTTATAATTATAATACTTTTTTCGAATTCGAATAAGTACATATAGAGACGACATATTCATTTATAGATATTTACTTACGTAAACACAGTAAGAAGTTGTCCCGAATTTTATTTTGACCTCAATTCACAATTTTTCAGAAGAATTGACAGCTCTAAAATGAAATTACCTTCCTTCAAGGGATTTTATCACATAAAAAACGGCGGTCTTAAAGCGACGGATCTCCTTCTCAGTACTCGTTTTTAACCTAACCCGCTACGAGCGCTTTTAACACACAATATACTAATTTTAGCTTTCCAAGTTAAAGTATTCCGTGCCACTATTGAAGTGTCTCGAGAATCTTAGTAGTAGTCGAGTAGACAAAAACCCTCTCTAGATATTGCTATCCTATGTCGGGGGTCCGGAAACACACACAAGGACAAGGACAAACACACTCAGACCGGAGCACATGCATGTATGGTTAATACAAACATCTACCCCGAGTGGGATTCGAATCTGCGACCTGTTCGCTGCGCAACAACAGATAGTGATCACTATCCTAGTAGCTTATATTATTATTAAAAAATGCTGACAAGAGAAATATTTAGGCCATAATTGAAATTTAAAATGATTTTAATTTTATTTTGTCATATAGATTACTAGCGGCCCGCTCCGGCTTCGCACGGGTTTAAAATATAGCCTATGTAATTTACTGAAAAAATGATTAAAAATGATCCAGTTCTTTTGATTTATTTATTACTGCCCGTGGCTCGCACGCGTTTAATGTAATTATTTACGACATCACATTAGAAACCTCAATTTTTTTTCCACTATTTAACGGATGTTATTATACATATAAACCTTCCTCTTTAATCCGTCTATCTATTAAAAAAACCGCATCAAAATCCGTTGCGTAGTTTTAAAGATTTAAGCATACATAGTGACAGAAAAAGCGACTTTGTTTTATACTATGTAGTGATAGTGATAAAAATTGGTACAAAACGTACATACGGTACGGTACGGTAGGCTGATCATAAATTCGAAAGTAATTCTGTCTCCGCAAAATCGGCTATGATGCAATTGGACAGAGATAGTTTGGATACTGTGGCGAAATGTGGATCGTCTTAATTTTAAGGGTTAATATCTAAAAGTTCAGGGCTTTCCAGTGAAATCGAAAATTTTCGGTTTTGGTTTCGTAATTTTTTATCATTAAATATAATTTTGCGAATTCGAAATTTTGCAGATTTTTCCTTTTATTATATGATTAATTAATAATATAAAAGTATTATGCAGAGCAATCTTTGTTTCCCCTTTAAAAAATTCGGTCGAAAAAAGTTTGAGCTAAGGCGGAGTTAAAGCTTAAACTGAGAAGAAACGAAGGAAGTTAAAATATATGTGTAATATGTTAACGGTATTGCCATGCTTCTCCCAGCACAAATTAGCCGGCTCGACCGGGAAAGTATTACCCTCTCACAGAAAATTGGCGAAAAGGAATTGTAGTGTTGCGTTTCCAGCGATAAGTGACAGCGCCGGAGGCCCAATCTCCCACCCCTTCTTTTTTTCCCTTCTCATCCTTCTTGTTCTTTGGGTTGCCAACTTGCATATGATACTTCCAGTATCGCAACCCTTAATAGGTTGCGGTGACTGCTTACCATTAGGCGGACCGTATGCTAATACATAAAACATCGATTATTTACATTAATGCTGCCCATATAAACATATTCCTAGAAAAGTCTATGAAGTGGTTAATTTTTTTAATTTTTAAACTTTGAACAGGAAAATTATCTTTATTCTTTAAGCATGAGGCCAACATGTACCTATCACAGCCTAGCTTGAGGTTGTTCTGGAGGCTGTAGTTGTTGAAATAGCATTAATATACTTGTTATATACAAGGTATTTTCGACAATTATATTTTTTTGAAATTGCTACGATAATGATAAATGGTCTTGCTTCATTTGTAGTATATTGCGGACTTCAACAATTGATAGAAGAGCCGTGCGCGTACGCTTTTGAACCATTGCTCGCTCGTACGTCGTTGAGTGAACTTGCCTTTAGCATTGGATATTGTCGTGCGACTTCTTTTATTGTGAGTAATTTTTTTCAATACTTAATATAAGGCGTCATTGCTCAAAAATACTTTTTAAAACCACTTGATAAAAATAATTTTAATTTATATTTTAAAAGGTTTTGAAGCGATTTCGTTTCACATATTATTTTAAAAAGTCGAAAAAGCGAAAAAAAAATGTAAGTAACATTTTTTTGTTACTTTGTAACATTAAGCAAAGAAATTTAAAATATAGATAAAAATGTCCAATAATAAAATTACATAAACGGAAAAAAAATTTAAATGATTCTTAATTTTTTATAATCCTTTTAATAATAACTTGGCTGGTTTAATAATAATTATTAATAAATTTTTAACCAAATTCAATAGGACTAATTTTTTTGTGTGTAATATACAATAAATAGGAGTGGTCTAATATGTATTTTTGATCATCTGACCAAGAACTGAAATTTTTCTCGTTGACTATTTATATATTTTTTATGAATATTATTATCAACGCCCGATCAGGTCGTAATATATTATTTAAATATCATACCTAATGGTACATATTTATTCGATAAGCGAGGCAACACGTATATTTAGGTAATAATTTATGAATAATATTGTTCAATATATGAAAAAAAAAATTATTTTTAGCCAATAATAAAATAATTAATAAACTCTTTTATGGCGAATGCATAGCTTCTTGATTTGTATGTTTAAGATTTATTCATGAAGAAATATCATTCACCAGTGGTTTGGTTCGAAACAATCTAAAACAATTATTTAAAACTTGTAAGTTACTAGTTTCTGCCCGCTGCTTCACACGCGTGAATAGCTTTTTTTATTGCCGCATCTACAATCATGCAGTAACACATTCAATCTTTCATCCCCTTGTTATAGGGTAGCGTAACATACACACAGAGCAACTTTTAAATTTGTAATATAACAAGAAATTTATAACGCCAAGTTTTTAACGCCGCGATACAAAAAAAAGTATTCAGAGTAAGGAAAGATCGAACATCATGAAACCCGTATGGAACTTGCGTAATGTTTCTCACGATCATTGTTCCTATTCATTACTAAAATTGTCGCGAAAATTTACGATATTCCGAAATTGCACACTAACTCGTAGACTATGACGAAAATTCTATATTACATAACATACTACACTATATTCGTGGATCTACTGATGTTATGATAACTGACAACCGACCTACATTAACGTTGACAAATGACTTCGCCCATGATTATTTAAAGAAGGCATTTTTTTCTAAAGTACATATGCCATGTACTACAAGACTTAGCTTATTATTACTATACGCCATATTTTTCTATTTAATATTGAAATTCAAATGTTTCTTTTCTCGTGTTTTTTCGATAACTCTTTATTTACAACATATTTACAATTCAATACTATTTATATTTACAAATAATTACAACTGCACAAATCATGTCCACGGGAAATGGTGGCAAGAATGCTAGCTGCATATCCCCGCTGAATCGCAATCCCGATCTTTTGGGCGAAAAATGAACCAGCCCGCCTGTCACCTGTGAACGCAATGAGTCGGGGTGTAATATCTTTTAGAAATTGTTTTGAATTAACGCTCCAAGGGCCAAGTGCAAACGGTATAATATAATTTGAGATAAGTGATGAACAACTTACGTCGCTTTTCTTTGTCAACAATCGTTAAGAATTGATACGTAATAAAACTGGTTCGCTCTTAGGGTTGTGGAGGTCAGATGGCAGTCGTTTTTTCTAAAAACTAGTAATCGGTCAAATCCGGATAGTAGTAATAAGCAGACCCTGGGTAGCTTGGATACTGGGAATAATGCTAGGAAGAAGAAGACATGTACTTTTTGCATGAAGCACATTCAAAACTACCGACGTATAGTCAGAGAAACGAAATCAATCATAGTTAATTTTACATGACGTTTTATAAATAAGTAATACAAATATAAGCGCTTCAACTTCAATTATGTACATAGTATATAAATTATCACAGTGGTTATGTCGATGTTATAGATGAAATGTATACACACGAGCGACGGATACAAATATCGCATTAACATATTATATATTATTTGACCTTAAACTTACTATTACTAAATCTTTCGCGTGTTTTGATTACGAAATTCAAAATCGTTTCTCATATATATTACTAGCGGGCCCGACAGACCTTGTCCTGTCAGGAAATAAAATGTATATGGGACTCGATAGCAGCGCCCCCTAACTGAGTCTAATCTTTCAAATTTCATAAAAATCGGTGAAGCTGTTCGGAGGAATTTGATAACAAACACTTCGTCACGAGATTGTAATATATTATATTAATAAGTTTATGGAGAATAAAGACAACTTGGCTGACAGTTCTTTTCGCGTTAACTGATCCGCATGAAATACCATACAATAACCGGTTATACTATTAAATATAACAACGTCTTAAAGTAGCTGGCTATGAAAGTGAGATCTCTACTCGCAGATATGGGATTCCTCAGGGTAGCACGTTAGTTCCGACCTTATTTCTTATTTATGTCAACGATTTAAGGAAGATGTCTACCCTGCCAGGCCTGCCTGCCATCTTCTGATGTTCGCTGATGATACGGTATTACTCTTTCATGGTCAAACCTGGAACAGAGTATTTGAATTGGCTGAGTTTGGTTTAGCAAAAGTCACATCCTAGGGGGAAACCGTGTTCTGACACTTAACACAAGTAAGACAAAATATGCTTGTTTCAGTAAAACATCTCCAGGCAAACCTGATGGAACACAGATCCTTAAAATACATACTTTTCCATGTAATAGAGAATCTATCAATTATAATTGTGACTGTGCAGAACTCGTCCGTGTCTCCAGCATAAAGTAGGTATTTGGGTTGGATACGCTGGATGATTAATTTACCGGGACCATGCTCCTCACGTCGGTAATAGCTAGAATCAGGAGACTAGTTTACGTATTTAAAAACTTGCGTACAGTAGCCAACAGTGCTCTACTTATACAATTATACCGAGCTCTGGGCGAATGCCTAATTAGGTATTGTATTTGTACTTGGTTGTTTTAAAATGGTTGTATTGATGGCGCTCATTCATGAATTCACGTTCGCACCTGCACATATCCCACACCCACAGTCACACACACACACAGGCACACACAGCCAAACATATACTCATACATCTAAACACACACACATACATCTAAACACACACACACACAAATACACAAGCGCTCACGTATGCTAGCATAAGTATATTGTTTTAAGTTAAATGTTCAAAATTGTTGTTTTAGCTTTTAATCTTTATGTTTTTTTATTGTTATACTATCCAATTTGATGTAAGTAAAATGAACAATAGTTCATATAATAAGGGGAAGACGCTGGCACCTGCAACACAGTTTTTACTAGCGCAGGTGCTAGGGAATTCTATAAAATCACTGTACCAATCTTATGTCAATAAAGATGATGATTATTGTTATTATTAACGTATTAAATTATTATTTATTGATTATAAAATATTGTCTAGTTTATATAATTTGGGAAGTCCCATAAGACCAAATTTATTTTTGATAAAACTACTTTTTTTTTCTTTAATTCCAGAGCTTTGTCGCTTATGCGACCGCGTCGCTCTGTAAGGCTTCCTTATTCAAACTTAATATCATCTATAAATAAAAACACTGGAAAGAATTTTAAACAGATATTCAATTTACGGGTAAATAATACAAATTTATTAAATGTTTTAATGCCAAATGCAGGATAGATTTTCCAAAAAAAGGATTTTTCTAAAAATATTAAAATTAGACCATACAATAAATAAGTGTAAAAGGAAAAATCCATTTCGAAAAAAATGTTTTTATATTTTTACTTTTGAGCGATTTGAAATGTTGTTGAGATAATTTATTGGACTACATGTAAATATATTTAATCTGCTTGATTATATATCATCAACATAATTATAATCTGAAGCTAAGATCGTCAAAGATTGTAAAAAATAATTAATTAAAATGACTTATTATATGTAAATTATAATCTATGATAATATGGGAACAAATAATTAGACTGTATACAGTCCTCATATTATCATTTACGTCATTTTACTGGAAAAAAAGCTTCTATTTTAGGGTTCCGTAGGCTAATGAGACAAATGGAATCCTTATTATTCCGCCATTATAATATAATATATAATTTCGCCATTTCCGTCTATCCGTCTGTCCATCCGTATGTCACAGTCATTTTACTCTTATTATCTTTAAAAAAATTGTAAATAGGTGTATTCTATAAATTACTACAAATTTTTGTAGTATAGTAATAGAATATATAAAAATAAAGGGTTGTAGTCCATACCTTAATAATGAGGGTTGAAATGAAAAAATCAGCGTATGGCCAACGAGTGCTGTATTTTTGGATAGGTCTTTAAATATAATAAAGATTTGACTTTGATTTTGACTTTTTTGATTAAGTCAGTAATTGTTGAAATATTAGCAGCTAAAGCCATAAAAATAAAGCTCTTTATTTTCTATTCGCTACATTTTCTATTCGGCTTAGAGTTTAGACCATTTACGCTTAGAGTATGTATTTTATCTTAAACTAAATTAAATTTTTGTATGATTTTTTTTAATTTTTAAAAGTATTTTAATAAATAAAAGTATTCTTTGTGGTTATACAGGCAATAAAGTATCGATCTAAATTACATACATACAAAATCCATTCAACCGTACTTGATTGATTGATTAAAATATATTCAAACATAATTCCAAATGGATTCTGTATGTACCTACTGCGTTTTTCATTAATACAATCAGAATCTAAAATTATTCAGGGAGAAAAAGTAGGTATCCTATGTGTTAATCCGTATTATACTATGTTTTCTATGCTACCTATGTTTTCTAAATTTTATCTTAATCCGTTCAGCCATTTTAACTGGCATCCTAACATACAAATTTTAACATATATAACACTACTAGCGGCCCGCTCCGGCTTCGCACATAAAATACATAGCCTATGTCATTCACTGAAAAAATGATTAAAATCGATCCAGTAGCGTGGCCAGCACGCATTAAACGTAATTATTTACGACATCATATTAGAAACCTCAAAAATAACAGTTTTTTTTCTCCACTCTTTAATGGATGTTATTGTACATATAAACCTTCCTCTTCAATCACTCTATCTATTAAAAAAGCCGCATCAAAATCCGTTGCGTAGTTTTAAAGATTTAGGGATACATAGGGACAGAGAAAGCGACTTTGTTTTATACCTACTATGTAATGATTACTATTCATTCTGACGTAAAGATTCGTAGTAACAAACCCGCAACCTTCGGCGTATAACCGAAGGTTGTGGATTCATATTTCGCTCGGGGTAGAGTCGTCAGGTTTGTAATGACCGTGCAGATATGTTCCGCTCAGGGTTGTGCTCGTGTTATCTATCCCAATGGGGTCATTGAATTTATTTATCTCACTGTATATCGTACGACCTTTCTCAAAATATGTTTTAATTAATAAAAAGTAAAAACGTGACCGGAACAGAATATGATCTTAAAATAAAAACAGAAATTACTTTACTAAAATGATATCAATCAAAAACAAATATGTTTTAAAATGCAACTAATGTGAAATATCCATATATGAGGTTAATTTTAGCTGGTCTTTTTTAAAATACCAGACGTATATATTGTTTTATACGTTCCATATTTGATGAATCAATAAAAAGCTAATAATACATTTTTTTTGTATTTTACATATGTCGTGTTTATAACACAATAGTTAAGCGCCAAAAATACTATTACTTATAGTATTTCCTGTTCCTAACTAGAATGCCTTATATATATAAAAACCAATTTTGAAATAACTTCCACACGCCTATACAAAACCCTTATTTGGCACGATGTAGAAACGTATAATATGTAAAATTTCTAGGCGATGATACGAAAACAACGACAAAGTTTTACTTTAAAGCTGTGTTCACAATCAACTCTAAAAAAAAAGCTCTCGCTATACTAATACTAATGATTATTAAAATAAAATAAAAAAAATAGATCATTAAGGGTTAATTATTTTAATCTTGGTAGATAGCTGTACATTGGACAATTCGATGCTTAGAGATCTATTTGAACAAAGAATACTTAATAAAGACTAAGTTTTTTGAATGTTCTTTTTATTATATTATTTTTTCATAATAATCTTTTCATTGGCATCATCCTGGGCATATCTATAGTATCTAGGTACTTTATTGTCAGGATAGTTATTCTGGAATTTTATTTTTAATTGTGGACGTTGTCCTGCTCTGAAAAAAAATTTCCAGTTGTGAATAGAAGATACAGGTGAAAATTATTGAATTAGTAATATATCGCTATTAAAGAATAGGGGTAAGAGTGTAAATTTTAGGTTGTTTGTATTTTTAATGCTACAACATAAAAAATATTGACTAAAAAATTAACATTTAGGGGTATGAATAATAGATGTTGACCGTTTCTAAGACCTACCCGATATGCACATAAAATTTCATAAAAATCGGTCGAGCCGTTTTGGAAGAGTTTGGTAACAAGCACCGCGATACGAGAATTTTATATATTACATTAAAATTAAACGAGTTAAAAGAAAAAGAGAAAAAGTAGGTAATAATGTTTTAAAATATTGTAATAATGGTAATTTCTTTATTATAATATGCTGAATTTTGTATGATTTTATTTAGTACTTTAACGCCATTAGATTTTAAAAATAGTTTTTAAAAAAATCAGCACTACTTACATAATTTTAATATTTTAACTACCTATTAATAACATATATAATAAGTATTTGCATAGTATTTTTTTTTCCATTCAACGTGAGTTGTTACGGATTTCCTACTGGTCAGGGCCAGTTGAACGAATAGGTTACAAAAAAAAATTCTTGGAAATTATATTGGAATGAAGCCGTATTATCAATTCCAAATGTCTGCGGGCTTACCATTAACTTTTAGCAAAAATTCTATTCAATTTTGACTGTAAATAGATTCAAAATTTATATGAGCATGACGTATAAATATAACATACATATATATATATATATATTATGTCATGATACATTGCTAAAACAAAGTACTATAGCTTCGAAGATTCGAGAAAATTCATGGTGATATAAAAACAATCTTACAGACTCAGAGTACCTACATATAAAGATCGATAAGAAAAAAACCAGGCCAATAGTATAATAATACTAGCTATGCCCGTTACTTCGTCGTGAAATAGTGTCTGTGGGTAGCATTTTTAATTATTTAGGCTAATTGCTCTAATATTATATCTCTTGTCGCAAACTTTTAAAAAATTTATCTTCTTTCATACCCTATTGTTATTTTAAACGCTTGAGGGTTAAACTTCTAAAACCTTTTTTTTAATTATATCGAATCAACTGCCTAAAAATAAGTTTCAAGCTTCTAGCTCTAAAATGACGGAATATTTCCATATAGTTGTTCATCTAACTACCTCAAGACTTTTAAGCCTTTTAAGTTTTATGTAAGTAACTTATATACCTACTTTCGTATTATGCATGAAAACCTGTTACAATTTCATTATTTTGTATAGATATAGATTTACAAATATTTCTCTAGATTAAAGTATATAACAATAATATTTACTCAACATTTTAAACTTTATATTTATAATTGTTATTGGCCATAATCTCGATTATACGAATGATACCATAAACCAAAATTATATCACCAATGGAAAGGCAACATTGCTTAAGTGTCATTTTGTCGTAATTAACTGACCTGTATATTATGTATACATAATCCTTACTAATATTATAATGCGAAAGTAACTCTGTCTGTCTGTCGGGCTTTCATGGCAAAACTACTGAAACGATTAAAATTAAATTTGGTACACAGATATTCTAAACCCTAAGAAAGGACATGCTACTTTTTAATGCGATAAAAGGGTGTAAGGAGTTGAAAGAAGAGGATGAAAAGTTGTATGGAAATATCTTTAAAGGCGTCGGGATGTGACGACCCCATCGCCCGCTGTTGGGATAACCTCTGTCACAACAGAGATTATTCCACCAGTGCAATCAGTCACACTGGTGGTAGGTCTTTTGTTGCAAGAGGCCGGCTAGGTAGGTACCACCGCAGTGTCCAATATTCTGCCGCCAAATAGTAGTGCTTAGACACTACTGTGTTCCGGTCTGAAGGGCATTGTACGCTAGTGAAATTACTGGGCGAACGAGATTTAAGAACTAATATCTCGAGGTTGGCAACGCGTGAGTGGCACCTACTAATGGTGCTGCAAGCGCTCATAAGCTGCGGCAGCCACTTAGCATCAGGTGGGCCGTATGCTTGTTTGCCAACTTCTAACATAAAAAAAAAAAAATCTTCTTTCTTCTTGTTTAAACTTATTTGATATAAATAAATACGATAATCAGTTTGTAAAAGTTGACAATATCAATAGTGAATAGGGGATGACAGTTTGTATGATAATAAAACATTCACACAAACCTTACATAAGTTTGTGTGAATGTTTTACACTTGGTTGAAGCCGCCAACAGAAGTTAGTAATTAATAAAAACGTTTTAAATAGGTACCTACAAATTATATCAATGTACCTATTTATATTGCATAATATAATTCGAAGGTTTCTTCATAAAGTAGGCAGTTACACGCGCCTAATTGCTAGTAATCTAGTATATATATTAAAACAGCTTACACCATCGGCTTCACCCGCGTGAATAACATTTTTAATGTAAACTTTGAACCTTCATTTCATCTCTTCAATTAAGGAATTTCAGAAAATGTTAAAACATGTCTTAATCTTTCGCTAAAAAACAGAGTTTCATGCATCTACAAAATCCTTTTCACCTATTTGATCACCTATGGGTTGAATTCCAAAACATTCTTTCCTTGTGCTCGTTTACATTTTAAAATCAACACCTGTGAATAAATTAGAAAAAAAATTCAAGTTTAGGCGCTAGACATTGATATGCCAAGAATCGGATTGATTTTTCAAACATGTGTCAAAATAATGTATAATTTAAAAAAAAGAAAACAAAAACACTACGGAATATTGATATAAACTTCGAAGCAAAATAACTTTTTAACACTTTTTAACCCCGTTATGGGATTAATTAAAAAAAATAAGAAACAGGTCTTCCATCAATTCTGTAAAAAAGGTTTACGCAAAATTTGAAGTAGATTGGACCAAGGAATCACGCTGTCCCATACAAACTTTGCGCCTCTTTTTCACCCCTTTAGAGGTAGAGTTTCGGAATATCCTTTCTTTTCGAATGCCTACGTTTTACAATGAACATTCCCTCCAAGTTTGAGGTCTCTACGGTCAGCGGTTTAGGCTGTACGTTGATCCTTCAGTCATTCAGGACAAAGCCTTTTATATATATAGATTATCAAAATCCTTGTCTCCGTTTATTTAAATAACGTAGAACAGTGGATATATATTTCTTTTTCGGAATGTGTATTGCTGTTGGCCCTACTGGCCTAGGCAGAGTACAGAAACCCGGCCGTAAAAAAGGGACAGGATATAGACGGATACAATAGATACTTTTGTCCTTAATTATACAAACAAGCATAAATTTCCCATACAACAAGTCAGGTAACAAATTAAATTCATTTTACATTCATCGCCAACTAATATAATATTATATAACAAGTTGTTTTTGTTAGGGTGCTTCCACACAGCATTTATAATATTAAAGATAACATTACAGAACTTTAAGAACACGAATACTCTAATATTCAGTGAAAAGTGGTTGTTTTTTACCAAATATTTGAAATTTATAGAAAAGTTATATATAATATAATGTATAGAAAGATATAGTGTAAAATAATAAAGAGTTTTTATAATAATTATTAATGAAATATATTATTTTATAGTTAATAAGTATTATAGTTATATGTATACCGAAAAATTATATTTTGTAGGGTTCCGTCCCGAAAGGGTAAAACGGGACCCTATTACTAAGACTCCCTTGTCTATCCGTCTGTCAACAAGCTTTATCGCATCAAACGTGATAGTTAGACAACAAATACTAAAAAATAGAATAAAATAAATATTTAAGGGAGGCACGCAAACAAACTTGATTTTTTGCATTTTTTATGGTTAATGGTACGAAGCCCTTTGTGCGCGTAGAAAATGTTTTGTTTTGCAAAAAAATATTATCAAATAAAATACTCGTATGTTTACTAAACGTTTTTGTGTGTGGAAGAATCCTAAGTAACATTCTATATTATAATATAACATTGAATTTTTTTGCTGCTTTGTGGTTTGCCTTATTTCGCCTCAATTTTTTGCGAATAATAATCGCGTCCAATTATTTTACTACATATACTTACGATTTATTGTTACTCATAGAAACTTTTCATTTAAAGCGAGAAAAACTGCACTATATGCTATAAGTATTTGTTTTATATAAACCTACATTCAGTTATCATAATTACAGGAAAGTTTATAAAATGTCGATGCCTTCTGTATTTTAGTTAACATTGATTTCTGCAGTATTTTTTATTTTAACTTTTTTATACTTTTTAGTTACACCCTTTATTTTTATTATTCAACAAAAAGCTAGGCAACCTTATTACAGCACGAATATAAGTATATTATTAGTAATTTGTAGTTTCGGTGACCATCTATGATCTTTGAATCTAAATCTTCATTAGGGTCTAAATTTATATTAAAATCACTATTCTCATCAATAGCTATTGGTTATATAATAAATTCAAAATCGGAATTGCAAAAAATATTGACACGATTTGAGAATCTCTATTTTTTGTAGTCGGTTGAAAATTGCTTAGCTTTTAAGTATTACGGCTCTACTCTACCTCAACCGTAGCACCCTAATTATAAATAATTATTTATCGCTATAATAATTATCATGACAAAGATGTGGCCAGAACCAAACGCCTTAATTTTAATGCGATAATATTAATTACGTTATGACGGTAAACTTGATTTTTTATTTCATGACGGTTGGTAAGCAAGCATACAGTTCGCCTGATGATAAGTAGTCACCGCAACCTATGGACGCTTCCAATATTTGAAGTATCACATGCGCGTTGTCGACTGCGTTGCGTTGTGGGAGATTGGACCTCCGGCGCTCCTACTACGCGACAATATCTATTGATACTGTTACTTTACGCAGATTGTTTGTAAAAGAGTAGTACATTCCTGGTCGAGCATGCCTATTTGAAAAACATGGCTCTACTTCTACTACTATTAACGTAGCAAAGAATATATACACAATAATGGTTACTAAGCAGTCATTAGATATATGATTAGAAATGACGCCATAAAACAATTTGCCATCCGGTCCAACACTGACAACTTTTTCATAAGCTCCAAAAAACTTAATACATAAATGACAAGATTATATACTTAATTTAAAATGTCAATAATAAGTTGAGAATAAACCGCGTATTCCAATTATCAGTACATAGTATAAAACAAAGTCGCTTGCTCTGTCCCTTTTTTTTTTTCTATGTAAGAGGGGGCAAACGGGCAGGACGCTCACCATATTCCTATATCCCTATGTATGCTTAAATCTTTAAAACTACGCAACGGATTTTGATGCGGTTTTTAATAGATAGAGTGATTGAAGAGTGAAGTGGAGAAAAAAAAACATTTTTTCAGTGAATGACATAGGCTATATATTTTATACCCGTGCGAAGCCGGAGCGGGCTGCTAGTAATTTTATAAATCATCACATGCATTTCGTAGTTTCTCATTCGGTAATTGCGATGATTAGACATAGCATCAAACCGGGATTGTAGAACAATAATTGCCGAGTTAAAGGAACAACAAAAAAGAAAGATATTCTTATTTTTGTCGGCAAACAAACGTATTCGAATGTGCGTTGCCTACCCAAGAATTAGGAGAGGATGGATGGGAAGGGAAGATAGAGGGTGGAAGATTGGGCATCCGACGCTGAGAGTGTCATCAGAGGAAACGCAACAGTACTGATAGTTTTAACTTACGCCGATTTTAGGATATTGTACACAAAGGGTGAAAAGGTGGTGTAGTTACGACGTGAAGTCGAAATAAACGAACCAACTCTCGTTTTATTTTTATTTTTTTATTTTACAAGTTGGCAAACAAGGATATGACCCACCTGATGGTAGGTGGTTGCCGTAGCCTATGAGCGTTAGTAGGAGCCACTCACTCGTTGACAACCTCGAGATATTGGTTCTAAAATCTCCTCTGCCCAGTAATTTCACTAGCGTACAGTGCCCTTTAAGCCGGAACACTGTAATGCCTAAGCAATACTATTTGGCGGCAGACCAACCAACCTAGCCGGCATCTTGCAACAAAATACCTAGCACCAGTGTGACTGATTGCACTGGTGGAATAGATTGCTATGACAGAGGTTATCCCAACAGCGGGCGATGGGGTCGTCACAACCCGATGCCGGGTTCAGGTCGAACATTATATTAGCTTTTGCTCGTGGATGATCCCACGTGAATAAGGTGGTTAATAAGTTTGCAATAGACTCAAATGGTTGCTGATACAAATTGTTATGGCCTATTTCACCCATTTCTGTTGATTAAGTTTTGGTTCCTAAGTCCTCTCTTTTTCTGAACCAAGATAATAAAATATAATATAACATTTTAACTAGTTTACCAACTATGTTACGGTCAAATGAAGTTCGCGGTTTCCACCTGATATACTTTAATAACAAGGTGCAAATAACATGTTTGTGCAGTATGTAGATATAATATATTCTTACTGATTTGCGTCTTAGAGAATTAATTATAAAATTCTACATAAACGTAATAAAAATATTACCAAGATATTTTATCATTTATTATATTATTGTTTCGTTATAATATTTTCCAACCAAGTAGTAATTCAAAACTCAAATTATATTTAAAATTAATGATTATTGTGATTCAGAACTTGATTGTGAGACATAAATGAGCAAAGAATATAATTCATATAATTGTATTCAACTGAAGTAAAAAATTGTGGTTCCAGTGTGTTCACAGGTGGCAAACAATAGGAGTTAAATTTTGTATTATTAATAAAAGGACATAATTGGTTAATATAATAAAATAGATATACACAAAAATATATCTAAAATAGCAGTTATTTAATTCAAATTCTTGATTATTAACATCTTTAAGACTTAGAGACCGTCTAATAATGACGTGGGGCTTGAACGGGGAGGAGGGGGTTTAACAAAAACCAAGAAACATCAAAAGGGGGAAAGGGAGGGATGTGTCTGGTGTGTAGTATGATATCACGTTTGAGAGATGTTTATTCAGTTATTAATCTTGAAGAAGGTCTTGCCAATCCTTGATCCGAGAACTTCTTTGTAGGTAATCAAAAATAAATACGATTTCGGGTAGGGGCGGGGAGGTTTAAAAATACTACATAAAACATCACGCGAACGGTTACAATTTCAGTTTTAGGTAAACAAAAAAACGGGAATTATTTACTGATTTATAAATACAAGATACCTTATAAAGCCTGGATCAAAAACATAAAATATTGATTACTGATTCACTTTTGTAAGCAAATGACGTAGTCGGTAGGTACTTATTCAATTATAAGTAATTTCAAGAAAACTATATTGATTCTCTGTTCAAATATTATATTCTTCGTAACCTTTTGATTTATAAATGAAAAATGAGAATTGTATTGATTACATTGTTATTTGATACAACCTTTACAAACAGGTAAAGGGATCCTTCAACATTTCATTAATAACAGCAGAGTTATGTGAACCATCACGTAATACGTAGAGCTTGTTTGTTTTTGATACAGTTATATTCAGAACCATACTGGTACCTACTTTACACATCCACAAATGCTACTGCACAGAACATCGGTTATATTATTCACAATTATTATAATTGCTGATAAAGCTAGAAGTCAGTCATGTGAAAATGTAATGTCAGAGGACTCGAAACTAGATTTAAACACATTAAAACAGAAAGAAGTCATTGATTGTCTACCAAAATTAGGAATTGAAAAGTTAAACATAGCTGAAGCAGAATTGATTTGGGATTCCGTTGTAAGCTACTACAAAAATCTGTCGAGTGTTCCAGACGAAGTGCTATCGTCGCTTAAATGGGTGACAATTGGCATCAAACCCAATGATTACGAGAATCTAACTTTAAGTAGTCTAGAAGTAATAGAAAATTTTGGACAGGACTACGGTTTGAGCAGAGATCAACTTTTAGCGATATCACATCGTGTCCGTGAAGACTTCGGAAACAAACAACCAGAGGACTATACGGTGTACGATTTGAAAGCCTTTAAACAGATTTTATGTGTTTTCAATAGAAGTGTAATCATGAGAATACACGCCAAGGCCTACAGAGAAGCTGTTTTGACTATCAGAAATCTAAAAAACTGTGACAATGATGTACTGGAAGGTTTCGCCTATTTGTCAGTAGACAAAAATGCTTTCGGTTCACCGGATACTTGGAAAAAAGAAACGATATGTTTACTTGGTGCCGTGGCTAAATATCTGCCAAAAGAAACCATGATAAAATTACAAAATAAAATGGGAAACGATTTTGTAAAAGAAAGCAATAGAAATATAACGCGCGAAGAAGATTGTGAAAGATAAAACATGCATCCAATTAAATAGTTTTACCTATTCCTGCCCTATTTGTAGAATGAGTTGATAACCAGATTTTTGAAATAGGAAGAACCGCTGTTTTTCGACTTGTCAGGAACTATGAACAATCTTTTCCTTTTCCCTCATTGGTTGATCCGTTATTTCCTGTAATGTTACAGAAATACAGAGGGGATTCGCTGCCGCTTTTATAACATTAGTATGAATATAATCTGACCGCGTCGCCCTTGGAAAAACCGACCATATCATAATAATTATGTTAATCGTTATTTATGCTACTATACGATTTCTTGAATTGCATAAATTAACGTCCACACATTTATGAGGTAAAGTTTATGGTCGCGTCTATATTTTTATTTCTTATTTACAAAGCATAAAACAAATAAATAAATAAATTATAATTTATATCTATTTTTATTATGGAAATAAAATTAATATTAACTAAATATATATAAGAAATAAATAAATAAACGCTGCACACTCAACGGCCCCCATTAGGATAGTAATATCCTGTGTCGGGGATCCGGAAATATTCACAATAACAAGGACAAATACACCCAGACCGGAAAATACGCTTGCATGGTCAATACAAACGTATTATGCTCCGACCGGGAATCGAACCCGCGACCTGTGGCGTTTAAGGCAGGTTCGCTTTAGCTGCGCAACAACATCGTCAATATAATTGATAATATCTATTATACTGTTATAATTCTTTAGATTAGCATTTATATTTTAAGTTTTATAAACTGTTTATTTTCATGTATACCTTAAACTTAGAATCAACTACACAAATGAAGCACAAATGTTTCATATATAATACTATATATAAATAACTTCAATGAATAAATAAAGAATCAAATAAATAAACTTACGACAGACGACGTGGTGGCACAGCGGTAGCGAACCTGCCTTCAGCGCTACAGATCGCGGGTTCTATTCCCGTTCGGGGCAGATGTTTGTATTGACCATACAGGTAGTTGTTCCGGTCTGGGTGTGTTTGTCCTTGTGTATGTCTCCGGACCCCGACACATGATAGCGCTATCCCAATGGGGGCGGTTGATTGTGTAGCGTTTATTTATTTATTGTTATTATTACAAAAATATGTTTTGAAAAAATCCAAAAAGTCGTATCTATAATTGTAAGTGTCAATAGTCATCATAATAATTGTGATTTATATGAAATATTAATTTATGTAAATACTATTTCAGGAAAATAAATATTCTATAAATAGCATTCCAATATAATTATTCTTGACTTGACTTATTTTCCTTTGTCCCCTAGCTGGGGCAGAGGGCGTCCACAATATAATTATTCTATTTCATAATATTTTGTTCTATTATATTCTATTTCGCTAGTATGTATGTATGTATGTAGTATGCAGCAAGAAGCTAGTTTAAAACAAAGGCCAGACACCATAGATTCATGATATCTTTTATCTGAGTCGGACACGGTGTATACTTAAATATGTAAGTAATCGTTCCTCATTTATAATTCATCAACGTTCAAAAATCGTTACAAAATGAGCACTGTACAAATATTTGCATTTTATAAGTTATTAAAAAATTTCACAACATCTCGGATCGATTTAGTGTTATTTTAAATGTTTCACAACATAAAAATCTTATTATGACGACTCGACTTCAATATCGACGACAAATATTAAATCTTATTATTATGATATATGTATGGACATTATATTACTTATAAAATTTTACGATCTTTCGGAAAATATAAATTACTAGTTTATGACATTGCATTGGACGTTTGATATGTACGGACCTCCTTCTGCGCGTTATAATGTCAATATAATAATACTTAATTACGGATAAAATTTATAAATAAATAATAAATAAATAAATAAATAAACGCTGCACACTCAACGGCTTCCATTAGGACAATGATGTCCTGTGTCGGGGGTCCGGAAACATATACAAGGACAAGGACAAATACATCCAGACCGGAAAATATGCTTGCATGGTCAATATAAACATATTATGCTCCGAGCGGGAATCGAACCCGCGACCTGTGGCGTTTAAGGCAGGTTCGCTACCGCTGCGCCACAACGTCGTCAAACCATTTAATCGTCTTGAAATCTGTGCGCTACGCAATAATGTATCCGAATTACAAAAAGCAAATATGTGTGATCGTGTACCCCCGTCAGAAACGAAGTTCCTTACGTTTCTTCGTCAACTCGTAATGTACTTCGAAATGAAATCTGTATATTCCAATAGGTTATATGATAAAAAGAGAAAGAGTTGCGCACCCGGCTGCGCACTTCTTTGCTCGTGTGCTTATGCTTGTAGTAGGCTCGATTCACCCCCGCTCACATAAACAGCACATGGCATTTCGTTACGTGACAAGAAACTTCAAAAAATACATATCGTCGCTGCTAATTTAAAATCTCTTATGTGAAAATTTTGTCATAAACGAGTTATTTATATATTTTAAAAGCAATTTTGTATACCTACACATTGCAAAAACTCATATGTGAATATCTGAATTAATTTTTAAAGTATTCGCTAATTAAAAAAATTTAGATTTTTTTATCCTATGTGCAGAAAAAAAATTAAATATATAAATATATATGCTAAATGATATAATATATAAGACAATTTTTATTTCAATATATTATAATTCCTTTATACTTAATTATACCTAAAAAATCAACAATGTTTTTAGATTTTTTTCAGGAAACTGTTTTATTCGTTTTTCTAGAAAAGTTACTTTTACACATAGGAGATTTTAAATTTGCAACGACGATATAACGTGTGGTGTATCCTGATTTATATTTACTAACGATTTGGCGTCAATCACATTCAACTTTAAAAGCTTTCTTCTAACTCGTACTAGAATGAGCTTTACCACCGGTTACGATCATTGTGACGTAGCGGTAGCAAAGCGGCCATAAGCGTTGATAATAATCGCTCCGCTCCATTCTCACGTTTTTGAGTGTTTCCGGAACCCTGACACAAGATATAAATATCCTGATGAAAGCCGGTTGTGTAACGTTTATTTCATTTATCACAATGGTACAGTATCAGGTTAAAAACATGAATATTCAATTCTAAGTGTCACAAACTTTAATAAATATAATTAACTAGAAAAACTATAACATTAGGCAAAATTGCAGCTTTTATAACGTGTACTGCGTCCTACAAAATATTTAATATTTTGACTTGTACGTTTATCTATATATTTAATATAAATTTCTTAAAAGTAACTGTTCAATTCACTTTTGTTTCTTTCATTGTATAAATTATTTACTATCCTTCGTTACCAGAGATTTTTAAGTTCATTTTAATCGAAGGACACGGAGCAAATTTAGGACTCAACGATATCTTATTGTTACATAAACCAAACTAAAGCGTCTGTATGTTTCTGTGTCAGGAGTAAAAGGTTGAACCGGTTTTGACAAAACTTTTCTGCCTACAATTACCTTTAAACTTGCTATAGGTATACGTGTATTGTATTACGTTATTACATGGTAGTAATAAAACTATTCATTCTTCTTTTATCACATAAATACATATCTTATACAGAACCTTGTATCAATAAATGCAGATACAATATGCTAGTAAATAGCATCGCCTACAAACTTACACTACTTATTATATAAATAAAGGTACAGCCTAAATCAGCCTTGACATTTTAAGTATCGCCTCAATTATTCATGCCTTACAGCATAACTTATGTAATACTATTATTACATTTCGATATTGACAAACAAAGAAATTTTTATATAATATAGTATGTATGTTTACTAAAATAATTGACCAATCACAATTGAAAGAAATGGACACGTGGGATGTAGTAAGTACTTTTGTCAGAGTTGAGTTGAGTCATTGACCCTCGTAGGATGGCCAAACCTGATGCTGGTTAACACACAGATTGTTTACCAATCAGCAGACGAACCTGGGCCTGAGCTTCTCTTTATGTCTTTGATTACGATTTAAAATTAACAATTCGCAATCAACAATAGAAATAAGTCAACATAATACAAAGCTATTTACACTTAATTCATTGAGATAAAATTCTATAAAGTACACGAACCGGTCATACAAGTAGTTACTATAACATCTGCAAGTAATTGTATTACAATATTTTTTTGGATACGGTAATATTTCGGCAGGCTCTTTAAACCGGACCCAGTTGATCGTAACGATTATCAAATCCTAACTCAGCATGATATAACAGCTGCCGGTCACGTGTAGAGCCTTCATTTTGCCAGCATGAGCAATTCGGTTGGTTGGTTGTCCACCGCGAAAGGCCCACACACGCAATTTCGACGTGTAATAGTAGTATCCTTGCCTTTCATTCGATAAGTGCGAGTGTTAAAGGCCTGAAATGTCTTGTTTATTTCCCCTCCCCTCACATGCCATGGCAATTCTCTTCTGGACAGTTCTAATTTTTATGTTCGCTACCTAAGAACTCCGACATTTAGGTTTAAGTCAGTTTAGAAAATTGTTGTTATGTTTGGATAAGTCTACTTCCCATTTGATATCTTTATATAAATATCTTTGTATTTAGAATTGTTAGTACCTACATTACACTAATTAACGAATCCTTTAATGAAAACGTTTTCCTTTTTATTTTATAGCTATACCGTCTCATTTATGTTTGATCAAGAATTTTAGTGGAGAAGTTTTATATAACAGACAATTATTTTTAATTGTCAAATGTTATATCACTATGAACGGAGCGGAACCTTGTAAAATCTTTATTCAACCTTAGTTGTAAGTCTTAATCTAGGACGTGGTAAAGAACTTGTTTGATCGTGTAAATCTAAATAAAAAGATATGATAAATTAATTTACGATGATTTTATGACATTTTTGATGATTACTGTAAATATATTAACTCTGCTTAAAAAGTTTAACTCTATTGTACTACGTCTCTTCTTTGACATTGTTCTCTTCTTCTTTATACCATTTTCCTGGAGTTGTCCGTACCTGGTTCAAAAATAATAATCGAACAACAATTTCCTTAGAGAAAATGGGGTTTTAATTCTTATTTCTCTTATTAAATTTTTGTTCACAGATTAATTGTAAAAATGACCACCGCGAGCGTTTTGCTCACCGTTGGCACAACATGGACCGCCAACAACGATATATGCGAAAAGGATGATCGCAAAGACAAGACAATTAGAAACCTAGCAGCTGTTGCTGCACGGGAACTTAGAGAAACTCCCGCAACTAAAGAACAGGCTGTACGCATCATGCGTGAGTGGATACAAAAGAACAATGACATTAAAAATGTGCGACAAGGTAAGTGTTTTAATCAGGTAGTTTGTAAAAAAAAGCATTTAAATATAGGATGTACAAGAAGTGTTGGTCAGTAGCTTGTTTTCCGGGTCGTAAGTGGAATTTGTGTCTGAGTTGTTCAGATCATTAGATATCCATATGTGTCCTTAAATTAGTTTAGTAACCAAATATGAATTCTTTTATCACTATCCTTCCGACATATAGAGACGGTTGGACAATGTAGCTATCAAAATGTGCTCACATTTCCGGGTGAACCGGCTATAATAGCTCGCTATGGTTACTAGTGCAAAAGTGACTTCTGTTGTGGCGTGCTTTAAGCCGCGATGGACCCGGCTTCGATTTGCACTCGGAGCAGTTGTTTGTTATAAATATCTGTTTCGGTCTGGGCGTTTGTCACCCTTGATAGGTAAATTGCTCTTATCCAATAAATTACTGGTTCACCCTTTGGGTTGGGGATGTCATATGGCAATCGCTATGTGCAAAAACTATTAATTCATCAAATCAGGATAAGAATATAAGCAGACCCTGGGTAAATACCAGGAATAATGCTACGAAGGAGAAGGTTACGTACAAGTGCAAAACTGTGATGTCCGTTATAAAACGTATATATTAACTTATTAACTATACTTAGTAACGGAATTTTGTGGTCGTGGTCGTCCGATAGGGTCATTCTATACGCATGGAAACGAAAGTAGGTATTCATTATAAAACCGGTAAGAGAACACACTCGAAAAACAGAATCCAGTAATAATATGTCAAGGACGAAAAAATTATCGTCTGCTCGAAATTACAAGCTACTAAAAAACTATTGGTTTTTAATCAGGATCTTTACATTTTTCCGACATATATTTTTAAAGAATTTAATGTGTGTAATATTAGCATCAATCATGCAAGAGCAATCATAGACGTCAAATACTTCTAAACTTGAAACCGCATCAAATCAGCTTAAAACTTTTTTCAGATGAATTATTCCTACTACGTTTCCTTCGACATAAGAAGTACAGCATTCCGATGGCTCAGCAGACATTGCTGAAATACTTGAATTTACGGAAGTATTATCCCAACATTTTCAATAAAATGGACTGTGAGGATCCCAAAATTAAGGAAATTCTTAATAACGGGTAAAAATAATTTCAATCGATATTTTATTTTTATAAATAATAAGAGTATGTACACAAGCCGATAATAATAAGCATATTTGCTATTATACTAATATGAAATGGTGATATTGGCCTCAATTTGCAAAAAATTGTAAGCCCACGCGGTTACCAAATCAACCGTCCGAATTATGCAAGAAACTTGCACAATTTATATTATTTAATTATAAGTAGTATGTGGTTGTCTTAAGTAGGCAGGGCAGCTTCTATTCAAATATAACCTTTATTTCTGTTAACATAAAGTTTATAAAACGGCTAAAGTTCTGTAGTAGACATGCGTAGGGGATATGTATCATCGGCCATTTGAAATTTCCCAGGAAAAACCTTGAACTCTTAGCTTTGCGAACATGTTATATAAAGGCAATTTCTTTTGATGACATATTTGAAGTTTCATAATAATTACTTAATTTCAAGGTACGTAATGGTTTCGCCGGTACGCGACAGCAAGGGTCGTCGGGTCATCGTTTACAACATGGGTAAGATCTAGTAAGAGGCTAAGCGTTAAGTATTAGCTATATTACATAAGGCTCTGCGGCATGCTTTGTTTATTGAAGGGCGCGAGCGAATATTCTTTGGCGCTGCGATGTTATTGACTTTGACACTGCCTCAACTTGGCAAATGATCTTTGACATTATACAAAATAACGTAACGAACACAAAACCAAACATGTACTTCCAGATGTCAAATACATTTCCGCGTGTAAGAAACTTTTATAGCGTTTATAATAGTGCTAATTATGTTAATTTTGTTATGATAATCCAATCCCTATTACGTCAAATCTGTATAAATAGCTTGGAGGTTATTGACAGTGTTTTAATATGAGTATTTCCGTAGGTAATTTCGACGCTACCAAATTCAGCTGTTGGGACATGTGCCGTGTACATATGGTTGTATATGAAACGTTAATGGAGGACCCAACTGATCAGATATTTGGTTTTACACATGTGGGAGATGGTAGCGGCTCTTCAACAGCACACGTGACCTCTTGGAATCCTATCGACTTTGCGCGTCTCATGAAGTGGGGCGAGGTGAGTTACTCTGATTTAAACCTTTTTCCAAATTGTGGTGATTGCCAATATGAGTGGTTAATTTTGTTTATGTCACTCCTTATTTCAAACATTTTGTTTCACCATTACTGTACACCGTCCGTCACTGCTTATTTTCTAAAAACGTGATAAACTCTTGCTACGCGAAGTTAGTCACGACCCTCAGCATTGAGAAAACCGAAGCGAGGAGGAGGATAGAAAATTTTTAAATGTGGGTTATATCCAGGGATTCACTCAAATACACACAAAAAATATTACATAAAATCTTTCGATCAATTTTCGACTAGACTAAAGCTCTGTAATTGATTTTAATATATATTATAGAAGCTTATCAAGCCACTAGCAATACACTTCTATGATGTCTGTATAACTTTACGGTCAGCTGAAGTTTATTATCGTTACCATGTTGTTATGTATCTGAAAAATCGGGAATCGAACCTGCGTCCTGTGGCGCTTAGGGCAGGTTCGCTACCGCTGCGCCACAACCGCCCCGGGTATATATTATTTAATAAAAAAAAACCGCACGGCTAAAAAAGTTTACAAGTTTGAAGTGGTTTTACCAACCAGCCAGTACGTATTAATAAATTTTGATGAAATACTGTTCAATGTCATATTGCCACTTATACAAAACAGATGTTGTCTGAAACTCGTTACTTAACGATTTAAAGATGGTTCACGAGATGCACCGGTGTCATCTTTTCCCTTATAAGTGTACCCTTCACCTTATTACGACTCTTACATTAAGTTGGTAGGTAGGTACTGTTAAGTAAAAAATACATAATTTTAAATGAATATTATTTTTTTGTGAGCTCAGTTTCAGTTTGAGTCAATGTGTAGTGTTTAGATGTGTTGATGTTAATACTCAACCACTCAAAAAAGGCTTACTAATTTCTATGAAATTTGGCACACACATAGTTAATTGCTAGAAAACATAGGATGCTTTTAATCCCGGAAAACTGTTAGGTTTCTCTGGGTTTATAAAAATCGAATTACAGGTCGTATTCACTTGAAATAGCGAGCGTTAAAAACTCAAACATAGTATATAAAGCTATATGGTGTAAATATTGTTTTACCATTTTTTTCTATTTTAATGTTCTGCCTCGCAAAGACGGTCTTCCCAAAATAACACTTGTGAAATATTTAAAAAAAGCTGTGTATCGGGGCATACTGGATATTTATTCATATACGATACACAGTTAGTCGGTTACACAATGTTGATTAATATAATAATCATTTAATCACGTACGATCAATTAATAAACACAAGTACAGTTTCCTGTAAATTAATTACTATTTGGGTCTTTGTTTTGTTCGTGACAAACAATATTCATCGATAAGAAATACATACTAAGATATGTACCGACGTTGTGGCATGTTGGTACGAGTGGCAAGGCTGTTTTAGCCTCAACGATCGTACAAGGATTTTAATTATATAATTGAATAACTTAAATAATACGAAATATTAAAGAACAATCATTTTTATTGTCCATTGGTGATTTTTAATGTACTGGTGATTTACTGGTGATTTGATGATGGGAAAAGCCATTATTGTGTATGTAAATTATTATTTAAAGATATATCCTCATGGCAAGGCCTTCTGTGAAAGTAATTTTAAATTGGTTAACTGAATAGGCCGAATCCCTGACATTATGAAAATGAAAGTTTTGACTGTAACAAGTCATACCCTGTTAATAACAGCGGGATATTAATTAGGTATGCCTCTAGACTTGGTCTATGCTTAAGTGCATTAATATTATTGGGTCCTATTATTGGATGTACTCACACGTATAAAAACTTATTGTACCCAAAATTTAACTTAAGATCTTATTGTAACTCTAATTTGAAATAAAATGATTGATTGAAAAAGTCTTTTCACTTTTATGATAATTAAATCATTACGCAAGTCATTAATAAAGCAAAACTATATTTTCCAATTTTTTATCTCAAAAGGATTTTATGTTTCTTCACTATTTACGATATAAGAATAATTGACGACGTTGTGGCGCAGCGGTAGCGAACCTGCCTTAAACGCCACAGGTCGCGGGTTCGATTCCCGCTCGGAGCATAATATGTTTGTATTGTCCATGCAAGCATATTTTCCGGTCTGGGTGTATTTGTCCTTGTCATTGTAGATATTACTATCCTAATGGGGGCCGTTGAGTGTGCAGCGTTTATTTTTATTTTAATTTTGTACAGCTACACTTAGACCAGATTTCGTTAAATGATCTAACGATAAGCATCTTTGCCGGCTATAAAAATCTATGCTAAGTGTTGTAGATACACATATTAGTCAGTAAATTGAACATTAAAGATATGACATAACATACTTATAAAAATACGTAATATTTATTTTACCAAGAGAAACAGTTTATGTATTTTTGTTTGGCTTGGAAATAAACACATAAGCGTAAATCTTCAGATCGTATGAGAAATTGAGAACGTATAACCGATTTAAATAATTTACGCGTTTGGAGATCGTATCGCATCTATCGAATGCACAAATGTGGTCGTAATTTTAGTAAAAAAAAACTTAAAGCTATTAATATTAATAGTTTCTACAAAATATAAAAAAAATACCCAAACCGCATTAAGCAAATGTTGATTTTGTTATTTTTTTTGCTATTTTTAAAGTTGCTCGTCTAATATTTCAACAATAATTCTAGTCGAAATAAAATATTTTTCCGTAATAAAATGATTAATGATGGATTCATTTCAGCAATCAATTCCAATGCGCCACAAAGATTTGCAACTAGTCAACGTACCAGCCGCTCTCAAATACATCATAGACTTCGCGAAAAGCAAAGTTTCCGCGAAAATGAGCGAAAGACTGTATGTAAGTATCTTTTATTTTACTATATTTCATTGCTAAAATTTTTCATCAATTTAGATGTAGCATTTCATGGCAATGAGCCATACATCTCACAATTAACAAACAACGGATAACCTTGAAATTATCATTACAACATATATATTATAACCTGTATATGATGACCTTAATATTAAATTGCCAATATCTATCGCGTCAGCTTTTAAACAAAAAAAAACTGCAACAAAATCGGCCCATTCGCTTAGCAACTACGATCTCATAGACAGACACACAGATACACAGACATAAAACAGCCCCCTCTTTCGATGGGATTAAAAACGAAATTGATATATTTAAATATTATTTTATTTACCATTTTTGTGTTATATAAACTGAGGAATTGCAAAGGTTTGCTTACGGTGTATTAAAGCTGTTGCCATTTCTGATTTCCTGGTTTTCACAATATGAAAGGGTAAAAGCATAATATGCCGGTAATAATACTACTAGTACGATACGTACGTTATTTATTATAATAGCTGCATTTTATTATCAATGCGGATATTATGGCGAATCGAATGCGAACGGCACGTTCCGAACGACCGAGTTTTGCCCAAAGTAATTTTCGGATGATATGAAATATCTAGACTTTTTTAAAACTCTAATAATAAATAAACGCTACGCACTCAACGGCCCCCATTAGGATAGTTATATCCTGTGTCGGGAGTCCGGAAACATACACAATGACAAGGACAAATACACCCAGACCGGAAAATATGCTTGCATGGTCAATACAAACATATTATGCTTCGAGCGGGAATCGAACCCGCGACCTGTGGTGTTTAAGGCAGGTTCGCTACCGCTTCGCCACAACGTCGTCAACTCTAAGCTGCACAATGTTTACATAAATACTTTTTATATTATAATTATTGTTCTAGTTAATATATAAAGGCGTCGGGATGTGACGACCCCATCGCCCGCTGTTGGGATGACCTCTGTCACAACAGAGATTATTCCACCAGTGCAATCAGTCACACTGGTGGTAGGTCTTTTGTTGCAAGAGGCCGCCTAGGTAGGTACCACCGCAGTGTCCAATATTCTGCCGCCAAATAGTAGTGCTTAGGCACTACTGTGTTCCGGTTTGAAGGGCGCTGTACGCTAGTGAAATTACTGGGCGAACGAGATTTAAGAACTAATATCTCGAGGTTGGCAACGCGTGAGTGGCACCTACTAATGGTGCTGCAAGCGCTCATAGGCTGCGGCAGCCACTTACCATCAGATGGGCCGTATGCTTGTTTGCAAACTTCTAACATAAAAAAAAAGCAGAATTCGTTATTATAGAGTAGTAGCGAGCATACTCGTAAAGCCCCGTAATAGCCAGGGTATGATTCCTTCCCGTTGCTCTGTTAGAATTTTAAGAGAATCCTTTTTAGTCACATGCTGGTAGTCAATTTTCTATTATATTATTATAGATAAATTAGGGAACATATCCATGATAAGTGTAAATTTTTTTATCATTTTTGAGCCTCGCCGGTAGTATAATTATGCCAAGAACTTAGTTTTCACGTAATAGGTCACAGATGAATTGAAATCGATATTTGCAATCAAAAAGGTTAAAAAAGTTATATCTTGCCTGTATTAATACGGCGCTTCCTGCGTGAAGAACTTAATGTACAAAAACAAATCTGTTTTTTTTATTTCACATTTATTTTCATTTATTTTGACTACATGACGTTAACCTGAAAATCCCAACCAATACTATATCTGTTACGTGTAAGCCTGTGAAACGATTTTAATGAAATTTGTTACAAAAATAGTATAGACCTTGGTTACCAAGGTCTAGACAACCTCTTATTGTAAAATAAGGGTTGAAAGATTGTGCGGGGGTTATGACGAATATTTCTATATCACAATAAAGTTATTGCATTAAAACGTTATTAATGAGCTGCCGGCAGAACCTAATATGTTATATGTTCATATCATATGAGTAATAGATAATAACACTTTCAAATAGACATTCATACATTGTTTTTTGATAGATCCACACAAACATAAAGAATCTGCAGAATCACGTCGACGTATCGTGCCTACCGACGACTTACGGAGGTCATATACCTATGCAGGATATGATTAACCATACAAGAGATCTTCTGATGGAAAAAAGGAAGACAGTCCTCGCTCTAGACGAAATGGAGATACTCAGCACGCGAGGAATAATATCATCACGAAAACCTACGAACGTTTTGAAGGGCGACAGTGTCTCTGTCGAAGGAAGTTTTAGAAAATTAGAAATAGACTAATTAATATATGTTTAATTTATGTTTATTTTTCTAAGTATTTAGGTTAAGGCACTTGGTGTTCGTTATTTGTCTATATAGTTACTTTACTTATTTGCCCAAAACAGCGATACTAAAGAAGTTGCTAAGGAAAAAAGCGGAGGATATACAAACTTTAAAGTCAAAAACAGGCTTGAATTAAACTTATATTAATGAGATTTTGCGTTCAGTAATTATTTGAGGTTCACTTGACAGTTCACAGCTACAGAGTTGCTATTAGTACAGTTTAATTTTTATAAAGTTGTACGTTAATAAAGTTGCCATTATATTTCAAGTTTATGTTAATTGCGACAAGTTAGATCAAGTAATTGGACAAATCGGTATTGGGAGTGACACCACATGGGTCTATTGTCTAGGTTAAGAAATAAAGGAAACTATAGCAGCATAGGTTTTAGGTATTGGTTGATGTTAGTTGATAAAAACGAGGGCGGTTATTATAACTAACCGTTAAAGACGACTTAGATCAATCAGTCTTCTCTTAAATTTATACAGTGGCGATTTTAAAATCGTCTTATGTTCTTATAAAAAATCTACCGAAACAAATATTTTAATAGCCCTGCTGATAATTTCTGTTTTTTTTTAGATGTGATTAGTTCGAAACCAATTTGAATGTTTAAAATGTCAAAGAAAATTTTTAATAAATCGGAGATGTTTGTGAAAAATGAAAATATATATATATAAATGTAACTACATACAAATATATAAGAATCGCCTATCTATAGCACTTGTGATAAATTGATTCGCTTAATACCTTAGTCTAAAAAATGTATTTATAAGTATTTCATTACACACATTGAAAAGTAAGATAATAAATGTAAATTGTCACAGAATACATACTTTTATTACTTTACATGCCTGTTACTGTTAGCATTTATTTATTCCACTGCAACAGAAATAAATCAGCACCTATAGGCAGTAAAATAATGTATTTGTGTTTTTGTTTTATAGGATTTAACTCAAAAACTACTCGACCTATTTTAAAAAGTCGTTTACTTTTAGAAGGATACATCGTTACCGTGTAATAGAAGCTACATCATACTTTAAAAAATCGAGATACCTAAAACATATTTTTACGTGCGCTAAAAAAACTATTGACGACATAGTAATTACAAAATATGGTTCTATATATTAAAAGTGATTGCTTATAAAAAGTTCGCAAAGGTGGAAGGTTTTTGTTTAACTTATAAAGTTCAAATACCTACAGGTGGAATAAAATATTGGTAATATTGGTATCACTCCATTAATCCTTATCCATTTAAATGGCTTGATAATTAAGGTTGATTAATCGTGTAAAATACAATTAATAATTAAACTATTCGGATATAATTTTTCTTTTAGAACTTATGACGGGTATCATTATTCTAAAGTTTAGTCTATTAACAAATACTAATTTACATGGGCGTTGCCAGCATTTGCCTAGGGCGGGGCAAAATCTTAATTTAGGATCCAGAAGGGGCAAAATTTACTATTTTCGTGTATTTCTTAGTCTTTAGCAAGGTCCAGGGGAAGAGACAGCTGCCATTCCTTGCTCCTGCCTTGCTACGCCCATGCTAATTTACGGATTTAAAATATAATAATTGGTATACATTAGTGATTTTAATTTATATAAATAAAATTGTATGTACGCGCATATCCTTCAGGATGACTGCATTAATTTGGATAAGTTTTCTTTTTTTTTAGAATGTGTATTGCTGTTGGCCCTACTGGCCTTGACAGCGTCACCGGGCAGGGGGCCGAGTACAGAGACTCAGCCGTGATAAAGGGGCAGCCCTCACGGGGGCTCAAATTTGATTCCGTCTTTAGGGTGCCTCCTGCGAAGCCGAACCACGGCTAAGGACGTAATCAGAGATGGAGGCAGCGCTCCGAGCGACTGCAACTGTAGCAACATTTGTAGGCATACGTCGGAAGCGGACTTGTATCTACAACTTAAGGCCTTAATTGTATATATATATATCAATTTCGATCAGAATTATCTTTATACAAATTGGTATTTTGCATGCATGCAAGGAGCGTATGCATCAATTGTAATAAATGTAATTCCGGCATAATACTGCAAAGTAAAAGTGCCGCATGGCTTCGCGACGTATAACAAAACTGTCTGCCGCTTCCATTGAAACTTGAACCTCGCCTCAAGTGTTAAGAGTTTGAAAATAAAAAACAATTATTTATAGTGGAATATGTTTATTCAATATTTTTTATTATTACATTCTAAATAGTACAATTCAGGTCGTAATTTAGCCAGACAGATATGGTTAAATTTTAAAAATTTTGACAACTGTTACCCTCATTATTCTGTTTATTGACAATTCATCAACGTGAATGTTTAAATACACACACATCACACGCACACACAAAAACGATGTGCGTTAATCAATGAAACAGTCTAGTCGGTAAGTTAATTGTGAGTACAATACAAACTTCGATAGATTATTACATTATATTCCTAGATTTAAATACTTATACATAGTAACGTTGATTTAAATTGAGTAACATTACCATTACCTCGCGTGCGAGCTTTTAAGACTACTAGGCTTAATTTAATAGTTTAGATTGCGGACAACGAATATAACGTCACTAGATAACGCTGTTTTTATTCGATACAAATTGCAGTTTTTCAATCGCGGCTATAATAGTAGCACTCGCAATAAAAGCAAAATAAATAATAGAACTATAATTATGTTTGAACATTATTACAATTTTTATATTTAATATAAAACTATCACACTAAATATATTTTAAGTACTAGAGGACTAATATAAGATTTCTTCAATTTGGCATAACAGTAAATTTAAAAGAAAATATAGATGAATTTGATTTGTAATATTTTCATAAAAGAGTACCTTAAATTGTTTTTCGTGAAACTGGAATGAGTGCCATTTTTTATGATTTAAAAATTACTTTAGCAAGCATGGGTGGTTAAATCTTTGTCGGAATAATAGGTACCGTTATTTTTACAATGTCCAGTCAAAAATTAGCTATAATGGCACAGGGTAATGTATGAATTCTGTATAACATTTTTATTTAGGTTTAATAATGGTCGTTTACACCAAAAACTCCCTGGATTTAAGTTTCCTTATTTCTTACTATCAAGATAATGACATTCAAAAGTACGGCCTGCCATACAGGTTATGGCGGCTCATAAGTTTGTTTGTCACAGTCAAGGTATATGAAAATATTGCGAAGGTTCATGTCAAGGGCTTTAGCATCCTAACACAAAAATTCATCACAAAAAAATCTTAGTTCGAGTTTACCTAAAACCGTGTCGGGTTCAAATGTTAAGTTACACTTATTCCTAGGAGTATTTGGTGTAAACGGGTATAAATGTTTCTTATTAATAATATAATACATAAGCATTATTAATAATATACAAGCTGTGCTAACACTACATTTCTTTACTCCCTTATCCCAACTCCTTTTCTTATATCATTAATTTTGACTAGTTACTATCGAATCTTAAACAGTACCAGATTAAATGTAAATAATTATTTAAAATTCCTTAAAAATTTCGTTTTCATATGTTAAGTTACACTTACTGTCAGAAGTATTAATGAAACCGGATATAAGTGTAACTTATGAATAATACACACTACTTTATACAAAATGTCCACACTACATTTTCTTGTCATTAATTTTGACTAGTAACTATCTAATCTTAAACAGTACCAGGTTAAATGTAAGTAATTATTTCAAATTCCTTAATAGTTACTAAGTGACCATATGGCTGAAGTATATACAAAAACTTTACAACGCTCTTCGCGTCCTGATGGGGCTGCCTGGGTATTGCAGCGGATCTGGGATTATTACACGGTCATGCAGAAATGGTATACATCTCTGGCGGGTATTTTAATGGAATGGATTCATAAAAAGTAATAATTGGATATTCGTTCATAAGTTATTGTCAATTGGGTAATTGGAGACTATGCAGTCTAATTGTGTGGGACTCGTAATATTCGCCAAATCGCGATAGTCTCACAGTCTGAATTTTTCTCAGGTAGGTGTTGTTCCTGTTTCTATTATAAACTTCATTAGCTGTCCCCATATAGTTAAGAATATTTTGGGATTTTGTCCGATAGATTCAGATTTTAATGTTTTTAATACAGGTTATTAATTTTTGTTTTTTTTTTATGCTGGCCCGCAATGGAAATATGGCCCACCTGACTGTTAAAACCTATGAGTGAACAATCTATATGATGTTTGGGTCTCATTGGACCGAGATAGGATATTAATATACAAATGGAGGTCGTTGCATATGTAGCGTTTATTTAATTATATACCCTTATCAAGCTAAAATAATGGCCAATTCCACCTAAACCTCATATAATAAGTATCCTCTTTTCAATGAAGATGATATCCAAGCGACGGTCTGCCTGACGGTAAACCTTTTCATCCTTCCTAAACAACTCCGTGTATATCCCCTGAATAGGCTCTGACAACCCTACACAAAAGTAAGTTTAAGGGTCGACTAAAACAGCCTTTTCCTTTCGAGTCGTTAGGTCTCCGTTACAACCCCAATATGGACTAATTGGTGAAAACGGCTGTATAAGTAACACTACTTATTAATAATACACACTGCAATATATGTACATGCAGTGCTGATACTACCTTTATTTCATTCCATTTACTGTACTCTCGTCATTAATTTCGACTAGTTACTATCTAATCTTAAATATGTAATATAAGATTAAATATAAATAATATTTAAAATTCTTTAAGTCATTAAAATGTTTATTTACATTACGAGATACCTATTTTAATGAGAGGATAAAAGTAATTATTTGCTGTTTGTATTAGGGCTGCTCTATTTTAAGGTTCATAGATTGTCGTCAAATATTTTTTGGTATTTCGAAAATGTAGCCTAGAGGTGCGCGACTAGTAATATTCATGCCGTCACAGATATTTTTACAATAGTTACAGAGTAAAAAATTTCTTCTTAAGTTTGGTTGAATAATTTTTTGTCGGAATATAAAGGGCCATTACTTGTACAATATCTATTTCAACAATTTAGCTATAATGAGACTGAATAGCATAGAGTAATATATGAGTTTTTTATACTAATTGTTATGGCTAAAATAATGGCCATTTCCACCAAAACCCCCTATAATAAGTCTCCTCTTTTCAATGAAGATGATATCCAAGCGACGGTCTGCCTGACGGTAAACCTTTTCTTCCTTCCTAAATAACCCCATGTGTATCTCCTGAATCGGCTCTGATAACCCTACACAAAAGTACGTTTAAGGGTCTACTAAAACAGCCTTTTCCTTTGGAGTCGTTAGGTCGTTACCACCCCAATATGGAGTAATTGGTGAAAATGGATGTCTAAGTAACACTACTTATTAATAATACACACTGCCATATATGTACATGCAGTGGTGATACTACTTTGTGTAATTCCCTTTGCGCCCTGCTCTTATGACTTTCTTATTATTTGCCGATTTACTATCTAATCTTAAATAGTAGTAGATTAAATGTAATTAATATCTAAAATTAGTGGAGTTAACTTACATTACAAGACATAATGGAATGAGATAATAAAGAATAATAACTGCGTCAGAACGACGACACGTTTTGAATGTGTGTGCGTGTGTGTCCGTGTGTGTGATACAACAATTTATGTGACATTATATTGATCTTAACAATAAGAGTAACGACAATTAAGTCATAATAATAATTGTAGTTACGATTTCCGGGTCAAATTATAAGTTGGGAAATGGGATAGGTTGCAAGATTTTAAGACAACTGGTGCCACCACCTAGTGTTAGCAGGGCGAGGGGTGACAGGTTGTTGTCAAAAGAGCATTACATTTTAATTTTTAATTAGTTATTTTATATACACTTAAAGAATATTTTTGCGGCAAAGGAACTATTATTATACTGTCCTAACTTAAAATAAAGCAACTTATAATAATGAATACATTTTATGTTTTCGAATCGAGCACCGGTTGTTTAAACATATATTTTTAGTATTTTTGCTATTTAAAATAGTCCTTACACAGCCTAAATTATAAAAACGAAATATACAATAACAATATATTAAAATAAAACAGTATTTAATTACTGATTAATAAATAATAAATAAATAAAATCAGTTGTAAACTGATAAGAAAAATTAGATTCGATTGAACGTTTGACACTTTGAAAATAAAGTTGTCAGTGATAAAAATATATAAATGTTGCAAGCATTTTTAGTTTTATTTTTATTTCAAATGGACAGATCATAAGATTCTAGTCATAAGAATGATATCTAATTAAAATAAAATTGACTACGTTGCAATTGCCGTTTTGGGCAAACGTTCCCGGACCGAATATTACTTGACGCACGGTTGACTGAAGAAAGTTCAACCTTTACATGGCTGATGTCAATGTCCGGCGTCCGGCATCGTATCGGTTGTGCAGATGAATCAATGTACCGCCGATAACGGTTACTTACGGATAAGTTTCAATTTCTTAAATACATTTATTTCATATTTCGACTACTATTTAGTCTCTACGATTACGAATATTATATAATTATATTTTCAAAAAGTTAAGAAATATTTATCTATCCGACTGCCGCTGAAAAAGGGTATCTTCTTATAACTATTTTTGTATTCTTCAATCAATGGCTTTTATTTGTGCTAATAGATTACTTGGCACAGATTACTTGGCCAACGTCAAGTAGGAGTCTGGTAAAGTATTAGATCATTATATTTTACGCGACATTGATTCCCTATTAATAAAGATAGGTGGCAGTCGGATATACAAGTTTTATGTAATAAAATTACAATGTTTTATCTATTTTTATATCCCTTGGAGCTATCATGTTATATTTGGTTACAATGGTGAAGTTCCATTGCAAATGATTACCTCTCTCAGAAGCGTTTATCAGATTAAATATAAATAATATTTAAAATTCTTTAAGTCATTAAAATGTTTATTTACATTACGAGATACCTATTTTAATGAGAGGGTAAAAGTAAATATTTGCTGTTTGTATTAGGTCTGCTCCATTTTAAGGTTCGTAGATTGTCGTCAAATATTTTTTGGTATTTCGAAAATGTAGCCTAGAGGTGCGCGACTAATAATATTCATGCCGTCACAGATATTTTTACAATAATTACAGAGTAAAAAATTTCTTCTTAAGTTTGGTTGAATAATTTTTTGTCGGAATAAAAAGGGCCATTACTTCTACAATATCCATTTCAACAATTTAGCTATAATGAGACTTATTAGCATAGAGTAATATATGAGTTATTTATACTAATTGTTATGGCTAAAATAATATCCATTTCCACCAAAACCCTCTATAATAAGTCTCCTCTTTTCAATGAAGATGATATCCAAGCGACGGTCTGCCTGACGGTAAACCTTTTCTTCCTTCCTAAATAACCCCATGTGTATCTCCTGAATCGGCTCTGATAACCCTACACAAAAGTACGTTTAAGGGTCTACTAAAACAGCCTTTTCCTTTCGAGTCGTTAGGTCGTTACCACCCCAATATGGAGTAATTGGTGAAAATGGATGTCTAAGTAACACTACTTATTAATAATACACACTGCCATATATGTACATGCAGTGGTGATACTACTTTGTGTAAATCCCTTTGCGCCCTGCTCTTATGACTTTCTTATTATTTGCCGATTTACTATCTAATCTTAAATAGTAGTAGATTAAATGTAATTAATATCTAAAATTAGTGGAGTTAACTTACATTACAAGACATATGAGATAATAAAGAATAATAATTGCGTCAGAACGACGACACGTTTTGAATGTGTGTGCGTGTGTGTCCGTGTGTGTGATACAACAATTTATGTGACATTATATTGATCTTAACAATAAGAGTAACGACAATTAAGTCATAATAATAATTGTAGTTACGATTTCCGGGTCAAATTATAAGTTGGGAAATGGGATAGGTTGCAAGATTTTAAAAGAACTGGTGCCACCACCTAGTGTTAGCAGGGGGAGGGGTGACAGGTTGTTGTCAAAAGAGCATTACATTTTAATTTTTAATTAGTTATTTTATATACACTTAAAGAATATTTTTGCGGCAAAGGAACTATTATTATACTGTCCTAACTTAAAATAAAGCAACTTATAATAATGAATACATTTTATGTTTTCGAATCGAGCACCGGTTGTTTAAACATATATTTTTAGTATTTTTGCTATTTAAAATAGTCCTTACACAGCCTAAATTATAAAAACGAAATATACAATAACAATATATTAAAATAAAACAGTATTTAATTACTGATTAATAAATAATAAATAAATAAAATCAGTTGTAAACTGATAAGAAAAATTAGATTCGATTGAACGTTTGACACTTTGAAAATAAAGTTGTCAGTGATAAAAATATATAAATGTTGCAAGCATTTTTAGTTTTATTTTTATTTCAAATGGACAGATCATAAGATTCTAGTCATAAGAATGATATCTAATTAAAATAAAATTGACTACGTTGCAATTGCCGTTTTGGGCAAACGTTCCCGGACCGAATATTACTTGACGCACGGTTGACTGAAGAAAGTTCAACCTTTACATGGCTGATGTCAATGTCCGGCGTCCGGCATCGTATCGGTAGTGCAGATGAATCAATGTACCGCCGATAACGGTTACTTACGGATAAGTTTCAATTTCTTAAATACATTTATTTCATATTTCGACTACTATTTAGTCTCTACGATTACGAATATTATATAATTATATTTTCAAAAAGTTAAGAAATATTTATCTATCCGACTGCCGCTGAAAAAGGGTATCTTCTTATAACTATTTTTGTATTCTTCAATCAATGGCTTTTATTTGTGCTAATAGATTACTTGGCACAGATTACTTGGCCAACGTCAAGTAGGAGTCTGGTAAAGTATTAGATCATTATATTTTACGCGACATTGATTCCCTATTAATAAAGATAGGTGGCAGTCGGATATACAAGTTTTATGTAATAAAATTACAATGTTTTATCTATTTTTATATCCCTTGGAGCTATCATGTTATATTTGGTTACAATGGTGAAGTTCCATTGCAAATGATTACCTCTCTCAGAAGCGTTTATCAGATTAAATATAAATAATATTTAAAATTCTTTAAGTCATTAAAATGTTTATTTACATTACGAGATACCTATTTTAATGAGAGGATAAAAGTAAATATTTGCTGTTTGTATTAGGTCTGCTCCATTTTAAGGTTCGTAGATTGTCGTCAAATATTTTTTGGTATTTCGAAAATGTAGCCTAGAGGTGCGCGACTAGTAATATTCATGCCGTCACAGATATTTTTACAATAATTACAGAGTAAAAAATTTCTTCTTAAGTTTGGTTGAATAATTTTTGTCGGAATAAAAGGGCCATTACTTCTACAATATCCATTTCAACAATTTAGCTATAATGAGACTTATTAGCATAGAGTAATATATGAGTTATTTATACTAATTGTTATGGCTAAAATAATATCCATTTCCACCAAAACCCTCTATAATAAGTCTCCTCTTTTCAATGAAGATGATATCCAAGCGACGGTCTGCCTGACGGTAAACCTTTTCTTCCTTCCTAAATAACCCCATGTGTATCTCCTGAATCGGCTCTGATAACCCTACACAAAAGTACGTTTAAGGGTCTACTAAAACAGCCTTTTCCTTTCGAGTCGTTAGGTCGTTACCACCCCAATATGGAGTAATTGGTGAAAATGGATGTCTAAGTAACACTACTTATTAATAATACACACTGCAATATATGTACATACAGTGGTGATACTACTTTGTGTAATTCCCTTTGCGCCCTGCTCTTATGACTTTCTTATTATTTGCCGATTTACTATCTAATCTTAAATAGTAGTAGATTAAATGTAATTAATATCTAAAATTAGTGGAGTTAACTTACATTACAAGACATAATGGAATGAGATAATAAAGAATAATAATTGCGTCACAACGACGACACGTTTTGAATGTGTGTGCGTGTGTGTCCGTGTGTGTGATACAACAATTTATGTGACATTATATTGATCTTAACAATAAGAGTAACGACAATTAAGTCATAATAATAATTGTAGTTACGTTTTCCGGGTCAAATTATAAGTTTGGAAATGGGATAGGTTGCAAGATTTTAAGACAACTGGTGCCACCACCTAGTGTTAGCAGGGCGAGGGGTGACGGGTTGTTGTCAAAAGAGCAATACATTTTAATTTTTAATTAGTTATTTTATATACACTTAAGGAATATTTTTGCGGCAAAGGAACTATTATTATACTGTCCTAACTTAAAATAAAGCAACTTATAATAATGAATACATTTTATGTTTTCGAATCGAGCACCGGTTGTTTAAACATATACTTTTAGTATTTTTGCTATTTAAAATAGTCCTTACACAGCCTAAATTATAAAAACGAAATATACAATAACAATATATTAAAATAAAACAGTATTTAATTACTGATTAATAAATAATAAATAAATAAAATCAGTTGTAAACTGATAAGAAAAATTAGATTCGATTGAACGTTTGACACTTTGAAAATATAGTTGTTAGTGATAAAAATATATAAATGTTGCAAGCATTTTTAGTTTTATTTTTATTTCAAATGGACAGATCATAAGATTCTAGTCATAAGAATGATATCTAATTAAAATAAAATTGACTACGTTGCAATTGCCGTTTTGGGCAAACGTTCCCGGACCGAATATTACTTGACGCACGGTTGACTGAAGAAAGTTCAACCTTTACATGGCTGATGTCAATGTCCGGCGTCCGGCATCGTATCGGTTGTGCAGATGAATCAATGTACCGCCGATAACGGTTACTTACGGATAAGTTTCAATTTCTTAAATACATTTATTTCATATTTCGACTACTATTTAGTCTCTACGATTACGAATATTATATAATTATATTTTCAAAAAGTTAAGAAATATTTATCTATCCGACTGCCGCTGAAAAAGGGTATCTTCTTATAACTATTTTTGTATTCTTCAGTCAATGGTTTTTATTTGTGCTAATAGATAGTCACGTCTGGTAAAGTATTAGATCATTATATTTTTCGCGACATTGATTCCCTATTAATAAAGATAGGTGGCAGTCGGATATACAAGTTTTATGTAATAAAATTACAATGTTTTATCTATTTTTATATCCCTTGGAGCTATCATGTTATATTTGGTTACAATGGTGAAGTTCCATTGCAAATGATTACCTCTCTCAGAAGCGTTTATCAGGTTCCTCATCGAATTCAATTGCTTCTCTGACGGAGCAATCCCTTTATAATTACCTGAAAAATATATAGATACTTTTCATCATGTCAGCACTTACACGACTAAAGTCTTACTATTTAATTTTGTAACAGTTTACAAAAATCCGCGGTCTCATGTCACTCAATGAAGTAAATTAGCTGATAGGTAGCCATTATTTTGTGCCAAAAGTTCGATTTTAGCTCAGGTGTTCGGGGTTGCAATATAGTATATATACTTTTTTATAAGAAAATGTGTAGGGAGCTGTGTAGGGGGTCCGAAACATACCCACACCCACCAAGAACGGACAACATGCTTGTAATCGTAAAAATAATATTTACCAATGAATGCCAGGACTAGCGCAGGAATATCCGGGTATAAAGGGGATGGCTGCCATCCTAGACCCTCGTAGATAGCTCCGGTGTATGATATCAGAAAGTTGTACGGCAACGAATAGTCATTAGATAACGTCTGCAAAAAAAAAAAACAATGTATAGAATATCGTAAAAATAAAACATTGACGAGTTCATTTCAAATTATAATTTGTATTTTACTTTCTAGTATTCGTAATATTCTTTAAATAAAATAGTAACAATTTTGTTGATACAGTACACATACAAAAAATGAACACAAACTGAAATTATTTTCGTATTTTTTGCATTGATATAGAGGACAGTAGCGCAACCTACGTATTGGTTTATGTTGAAAAAAATTAAAAAGGCACATGTGCGAACGCTAGCGTAAGAATGGGGATAAGAAATTGACCAATTGAAGTCAAGACTTTTTTTAGCACATGCGTACGATTATGATGTAGTTTTTAGCCAATTCGTAGATGGCGCTTCAATGTATTTAATTTTCGCTATTTTACACCATATTTTCTGGTTTATGGATAATACTAAGTGACATCAATAGATAAGCGCGTAGCTATATTATTTTTTTAATAATTTATGGTTCACCGATTCATTAGAAAAATCTTAACCAAATGGCATACATATATGTGTATATATCTTATGAAAAATTCTAGTTAAGCATTGCTGTTTTCACTACTAATAAAGCCTTCTCAAGTTTCACGAATTGTTAATGCGAAAATTTTAGGGAAATGCCTCTTATAGAATAATAACTTGAAATAAACGTACAATGAGCGACCATCGGAGACCACTAACACTTTCCCAGTTCTTATCAACTGGTGTGACGATAATGGATATACTACGATAGGCGCTTGTAAATAGGACCGTAACCCTATTATTTGCCACTATTGTTGCCTAAATATGATGATGAATAAAATAAATTCCCTAATACAAGTAAAATTTTACTTAAATGGGGTTCCTAACTATGAACTGTAAATATTTTATATGTGATGAAATAAACATTTTTACTTTTTTTATTTAAAATGTAACGTACTTGTTTTAAAATTAATATTTCCAGGATATATTCCTCAGGAATGCACAGCACTTCGACAAAAAATATATTTAAAAATTGTCTAGTGAGCGATTTTTAATTGTAAACGAATATAACATTAAATGAGCTTTAAAAATTATAAAAAATATTTCGCAATGCAAAGAAAGTGCTCATAAATTATGTACATGTCAAAATATTTATTCAAACATTCACTTTAAAAGCAACAGCGTTTTACTAGTAATTATTTCATTAAAATCATAATCATCATAAAATCAGCCTAAGCTCTATATATTTATGTTGCATTGTATGTTAATAATATGCGCCGGTATTTTTTTCTGGTTTCCTTGACGGGCCAGCTCGTAAGAGAATGTTGTAACTCCTCATAGTATATAGGCGATCTCGGTTGCAGGACCAAATTCCTCTTCCTTCTTTTTGCTTTTTCTCAAAAGTCTCGAGTCAACATATACTATAAGGATGGGTTACGGTAAAAGCTTTTCATCAGTCCGGCATATACTTTGTACGTGCAACGTACAACGATTTTAGTGAAACTATTTGTTTAAAAAAAGCTATGAATACATATTACTATAAAGTTGATGTTAATGAGATTACTAGCATCAGATCGATTTCGCTTGCCTAATTATGGCAGCAACAAACTTTCAGCTAGCGTGCGATTGTTTTTCTTGAAAGCGAAATTGATCAAGTTAATATAGGACTCGAAAAGTTCACAAGTACTGGCACATTGTAATGTAAAAATATCGATTTGTAGTAAAAATTTTAAACCATCACCGTAGCGCATAGCAACAAGCATACAACTATCGTTTAAATTTCACTGTTAAACAATTAAATGTTGATAAAAGATTTATGGGACAGGAAATTTGTTAAACTCACAATATTTCTTAAAATGGTATATCCACGCAAGCATACTTTAAATGTGTATGGCATAATTCGTATAGTTATGACACAGCATATACCATAGCATGAGACATCTCTTCTTTTATAAATTTCTAGCTTCAGCAGGCGATTTCGTTAACATGGCTCAAGAATCGAAAACACTTAGGGGTTTAGGAGACCCGTAGAAAATAGATTAAAAATACCATTAAACTCGCAACCCAAAAGAATTCGTATTTATTTCAGTATAAAAAATCTTAGAATATGTTCAATCGTAATAATAAAAGATCTAATATCGTTTACAATTGGGTTTAAGTCAAACTACAAAAGGCAACATTACTAAAACGGCTCGAATAGTGAGGTTCCTAGTTCTGGAGTACCTGTACGCTGATAGTTTGGATCTTGCCTCAGTACCAGTGGAAATAACACTTCTTTTGGTTTTAAATATGTTATTTATTTTTGTATAAATATTTTAAAATGTAGTATATAAAATTAAAAAAAAAATTTAGGTCTTTATTATATAGAAAAATTAACAACGTACCTATATAAAAATTAAAATGAGATTTAATATTAAAGCTAAAATAAATATAAAAACTATTCAGTTGTACAGATCCTGTTTACTTAAATAAGTTTATTTTAAAACAGGGAACTCGTTTTATGTAAATAATTATACCTTAATCTAATGCAAACATGAAGTAAATGTACCAGTTTGGTATTTATGGAAAAATGTAGTTTTATAGTTATTTTTACACTATCAGTGCCGGTTTCGCTCGCGTTAATGTAGTTGTTCTACCGGACGACCAACCAAAGATATTTGTTCTAATTCATAAGACACCTCAATACTAAAGTTTTGGCCCAATTTTTTCCGGGATGAAAGGTTTCGTATAATTCGATCCCGGAAATAAATTATAATTTTAAAAAATTAAGAACTATAAATTAACTAGTTTCTAGAAAAAAAAATTGACTACTACTTTGTAAAAGACATTTTAATTTTTAATTTTGTTACCAAAAATAAGTGGTTTGCCATGTTTAAGTGTTATTAAATAATTAAGTGACTGATTTATGTTTGTATTTTTTTCTAAATGTTATACTAAGATTTTTATCTAAATATGTAAATACGGATTAGTTTAAATATTCATATTTTCTGACAATTATAACAAAAATTATATTATTATTTGGGCTTTTATTCTTAACGAAATGTTTCTAAACGTATTAACTAATATTAAAATTCTTGCTTTATTATCTAGCTGCGCCCACGGATCTGCTTGCATGGTGTAGGTACTATTTTTAATACACGGAAGCCTTATTATTTTTCTAAAATAAAAGTAGCCTAAGTTAACCCGTTCAAATCGGTTCAGTCGTTTCAGAGATTAGCCGGAACAAATAGACAGAGAAAATAAAAAAAAAATATATAGGCATTTAGTGAAAAGTTATTAATTTGGAATTACAAACTGACACATCAATTTTCTTTATTTGTTTTTATACGTTTATCATTTAGTGTAAACTTTGAGACTCATTATCTCAATTCCTGTTGTTTCGGGATACAAGTTTTTAGCGGATTTGCGATATCACGACCGTTCAGTGACAAATACAAAAAATATACAACAAGGCCAACATGCATGTGTATTTGATAACGTAATCGAACTGGTGGGAAGTTTGAATAAACAACTAATCAGGTGGCACTCCAAAGTATGGACTGATTAATGACATGGCTAATATCGAGAAGCGATGAGATTTGGATGCACACACACATCGAACAAAAGAGAAGGTGTACGAATACTGCTACTTCACGCCAATGGTTGAATCACACCATTTATAGCGAAAACAGCAAGGCTCTACAAGAAATTAATACTGAGTTTAAACATTTTAACGAATAAATTTACATAAACATATGTATTGTACAACGCAAAGCAAAATACAAAGAGTAAAACACTCTTTGCACTTTAATAACACTATATTATTTAAAAAAATATGGGGTTGTCTTGTCGTTAAGGAACTTCATTCCAAAAATGTGGCGATATTTTTTGTTGTTGGACAGAAGGAAAATTATTATTAATTAGAAATAATTGCTTCCTACCTGCAATTTATTAAGCACTTTTCTACATGTTTTTACTGCCTTGCATCGTCCGGTGCCCGTCTGCTCAATGATCACACAATTCGCCTTGAAGTTCGGCGCGTATGGCAATGACTGGTCGTAATATTCATCCCAGTGCGATCGAGAGACGTATTTCAGCGTGTTATCCACAGGAGGCAACGAATTCTCTGAAACAAAATAGGTTCATTTAAAACGGGAATCTGATAAAGAGAATTCTTTTCATTTGTGGGTTAAACTACGCTAAAAATAAGGTTCAATGATTTAGCGAGTATTAATCATTCGTAATTTTTAAACACTATAAATTGGGATAAACAAAAATAAATAGAATTGAATGATTTAATTTTATCATAAAACAAATGACAATGATGAGTTACCTGATTGGCTCTGTATTATCAACAGATATACGCCGATCGAGAATCCAGACAAGAGTACTACTATCATGAGTCCGACAACTAGGATCGTGATTAGGTCAGTGCGGCCATTCCCACGTGGGAACCGGTGCACTAGTAGCGGGGTCTCCTCCGATGCGTTTTGGACTTCATCCTCGGCGCGGTGGGAGCTGTGACGAGATTCGTGATCTGAAACAATACATTGCTCTTAACATTTGTAAACCATTTTTATCCTCAGTTCTCTTGTTCCTGCACCACAATATTACAGTAAAATGTGTAAATCAGTAACATGAACGTTGATTGATTTCGCCCGCATACATATTTCATTGTATAAACCTCAAAGTTATCAAACGTATATCTGTATCGTATATCCGAGAGATACGTAAATCCATTTATTATTCCGTGTATTTGTGATACATGATGAAATAACAAAATATTTAAAAACAGTTTCTCATTAATTAAGACTTAAATAGTCGCTGCTTCGTAAAAATATCTTCAATTCGAGGTACACATCGCAAAGTAAATAATCGTTAGTTTTATTATTATTAAGTCAATAAACAAACTGATATTGAAATGCACACAAACTTATACTGAAATTTTAATTAATACAAGTTAAGATAGTTTAGAAATAGATTTCTTTTTGTAAAAATTTGCACAATATTAAAAAAATAGTACATTACTTTTAGGAACGTGAACTTTTAGCTCGAACATGTCACATTATATAAAAAAATATATTTAAAATAATTGTTAACAGCATTCAGCTAATATAGAATGCGATAAACTGTTTCAAAACACGACATGTATCATATTATAACAGAAAATAGTAATGTTCATTTCCTTATCAAATGTTAGGGATTTTTTTTAATACATCAATATTATTATCAACTCTTTTTATAACTTATGATTAATATTTAAAACAAAATTGTTATTCTAATTGTTTACAATTTAACAATTAGAATAACAAATTTTTTTTAGGAGTTTTGAATGCTACAAGTATTTATCGAATCGATATTTAAATAATCGATAAAATAGGTTAATGTATCGTGCCAATTAGACTGAACCAAACAAAGAAAAACTTTTTTTAAATCTACATAGTATAAAAAAGTCGTTTTCCACGTCTGTCCGTAACTGCGCCAACTCCTCCTAAACCAGGCAACGGATTTAGATAGATAGCCGCCAGACTTCAGGCGTCTGCGTCGTTATCACTTTTGTTTTTTTTTATTCAAAATCACACTTAAGCTGTGAAAAAATTTACATCTTTTTGATCTTTATAAGTATGTGCGAAAAGGCAGCAAAATTGTCATGAGGATAATAATTCGCAAACTGCCCCCACAAACTGAATTTTTGAGGAAATACTCTTCTAATAGTTTCAAAAGTATATATAAATAAACAACCATCCTGTTCTGGCGGTACTAAGTCTTCAGCGTATTATAATTACCGGGGGTCTGCTTATTACTCTTAATCGGATTTTACAGATGACTAGTTTTTACACGGAGCAATTGCTATCTGACCTCCGCAACCCTGAGGGCGAACCAGTAACTCATTGAATAAGAGCAATTTCCTTATCACGAGTGAACGATTACTATTAGCTGTTATGCGATAATAACCGAAACCGACAGCTTAACGTGCACTGCGAGCCACGGCTGGGAGACATAGACAACCCAACAAGACCGCAACCGTCGAGACTAAAGGCAGACTCGCTACCCACAACGCCACAACGGTATAATTCTGGCGGTTCGAAGTGCCTGTTATCATTGACCTAATCATAATGTTCTCCTCTGGTAGGCACTTGTAAATTGCAAAAGAGTATAATAAAAATAGCTCATGTCAATAAATTTATATTATATATTTTCTTAAATATAATGACAAAGGCATACCTGACATAATGATGATATAACACAATATTTGTACTGTAATTTATTTAGATTTCAATTCCTTCTCAATTTTATCTAAACATAATATTCACAGCTCCGCCAGTAAAAATAATAGTGAAACTATTTCTGTGTACCGTAATTGATTCACAGGACAATTACCGTGTCAAGACTTCTAAGGATTACTTTCTTTTCTAAGTATGTAACTCAACTAACTTCCCTATTACAATGGAAAGATGTCCCGTCAACAAGTAAATGCATTATAATTACTTTAACCAATCATAGATAATATTATTTATACATCTATGTATAGTATGATAATAGTTTGTCTTATTGTAAATAATGATAGTAACGCTCAGATCATAATATACAAAGCTTGTTACACTAAGACCTTGTTAATTATATTAAAAGTCAGTTTCTATTTAATTTCATATAATAATTTTCCAATAAAGTGTAAGTTACATTCTTAGATAAGAAAACAATTCCTAATAATAAATAAAACCCGTAATTGTAAAAAAGCCGCTGACGCTAAATGCCACACTTTTTATTTTTTAAGCCCTAAGTTTTACGAAATCACCAATATCAATAGGACGAAATGAAACTAACACGGAATTGTACAAACGAAATAGTCTTCAATATTGCAGGCTAGTCAGTGTGTACGTCATATTTCATAAAATATTTAGCGTAATCGATTCAATTTATGCAATATAAATAGGTCATTTCAAAGAAATGGTAGTAAATTGTGGATAAAGGATAGCTTTCTAAACAAAAATACAAACTTATTAATTTTCATATAGGTTAAAGAAAACAAGCCGAGATGGTCCAGTGGATAGAAAACGTAGATTTAAACCGAGTTCAAATCCGAGCAAGCACCTCTGAGTTTTTAAGTGCTTAATTTGTTTCAAATTCATCTCGTGCAAGGAGAACGTCGTAAGGAAACCTACATGTCACGATAGAAATTTTGAGACCTGTAGGACGTATATCCGTCAATCCACAGTGGAGCAGCGTGGTGGATTAAGCAGGCCTTGGCCCAGCAGTGGCACATTAACAGGCTCTTAATTTACTTTATTTTAATGAGGTACCTTTAATTCAATGTAGAAATAATTTGTTCCCTAAATCTTTTCTACCCTATTTCATCCCCTTCATTTTCCCTACAAAAAATGATAATAGTACCTAATTCATCATAACCGGTTCAGATGCTTAGGCGTGAAAGCGTCACAAACAAACAAACCCACTTTCGAATTTATAGCAATAAACAGTAAGATGGTTGGGACGAAATTAACTGACCTAAACCATTACGTTTTTATTTTTGAAGTCGGTATTTTTTTTCTCGGCGCATCTTATAGAATCATTATCATAAATCGTTTTATTAACGACTGAGTTCTAAGGTAATCTAAATAATAAATAAAAATCGAGCTCATCAATATAAACAATAAGAATTCTCCAAATCGGTTCATAAATGGCGGAGTTCTGAGGTAACAAACGTAAAATCCGAATTGAGAACCTTTCTTTAAACTCAGTTAAACATAACAATACAATATATTTAAACATTGAAATCATAAAAACATTATGAGTCATGTAATGTTGCAGAGAAATTGTAAAATCAATAATAGATATAATTTCTAATTTCGTTGTGACGCATAATCAATAACTGCTGTGCGAACCCCAACTGGCAACTACCACACCCATATCTTTTATATAACAAGCGGCGCGCAGGTTGCGCAGGTGGTGCAACCCCCCCCGTCCGCCGTAACAAAGGACACCTACGCAATAATGGCGGCTGAGCGAAGCTGAAGCTTGGGTGTCAAGCTTTGTTATAAAATTGCTAGTCATAATTTTGTTTATTGGCAATAAATAAGGTAATGCTTAGAATACGAGTCCTGTTTTTAGAAAGAGTACATCAATCCTCATATAATATAACACCTATACACCAAAGCCTCAATCAAAATTGAAAAAAATCAATATAAACTAGGTGTGGCTGCATGAGGAAAATTTTATTTCTAAAAAAATGTCTTAGCAACTTCTTCTTCCTAAAATAATCCCAGTACATTGCCAAGGGTCTGCTTATTACTCTTGTCCAGTCTTCACAGGTTATTACAGATTTCACAGGCTTTTACACAGAGTGATAGCCATCTGACCTCCACCGTAACGACAAATCAGTGACTCATTGACTAAGAGCAAATTTCCTATCAAGAGTTATGATTCTTCTCAGATGTTATGCTATCAACCGAGACTGGCAGGTTAGCGTGCACTCTGAGATACGATAGGGAGACCCACAAGGCTAACACCCCAACCAAAACAGAAATTTATAACAAATATCTACTCCGAGTGGGAATCAAACCCACAACCGTCAAGGATCAAAGCAGGCTCGCTACTAGCACACCGAAAAGGTGCCATAAATCTCGACGGTTGCAGGTTATAATTTAAATCGGGGTGGATACTTGTATTGATCTTATAATTTTGTCCTTTGGGTCTCTCCACCGTGCCTTGGTGAGCATGTTAAGCTGTTGGTCCCTGCTGTTATCAAAACATCCTATAATAACCGCTAACTCTTGATAAGTAATTTGCTCTTACCCAATTATTTAATGGTTCTCTCTTACAGTTGTGGAGTTCAGATGGCAATTTCTCTGTGTAAAAACTAGACACCAGAAAAATGTAACAAAAAATACCCAGACTAAGGCTAAGAAGGAGATTCTAAAGCTTAACTAACAAAGCCTAAAAACAATATTTAATTTGAATTTATTAGTTCTTCAAACCACTAACTCACACTAAAGACGCTTTTTTGTAGTTTGCTCATTTTGATAAATAAGCACCACAGTGATTAATTTCCACCAGTATTAAAATTAAGAGGCACAAGATCTTTACCCGCGGCATAATTAAGGAGAGAACTAAGTCCTATAAGAGGCAAGTATAGAATGAATATAGTGAAAATGAATTTACTAGTTTACCGAAAAGCACCCATGGAATAAAATATTATTGTTTTTAAAACTTAAACAGAATAAGCAAAGTCAAAAGAAAGTTTTACAAATGGCAAGGCGGCCATTTGCTAAAAAGAAAATTGATCTCTGCCGGACAATGAACAATAAATTAAATATTTTTTTCAAATCCAAGAAAATAAGAGAAAAAAAAATTAAGAAATTGCTTTTAAAGTTAAGAAAAGAATAGTAAATGTGTAATAATTAATAAATTTTTTTCTAAACAACACAAAGAAAATTTACTAAATCAAAAAAAAATTAAATTTTTAACCAAACTATTTAATAATTATATACAAGAATTTTACTTAAAATTCTAATTATAACTTACCTATTGGAGATATTAGCGGCTGCATCTTAACTTTTAAGCTGCTACCCAATTTATCATTGTGAAGTTCAAAGAATTTATCATTTATTTAGGGACACTCGACAATTATAGTGATCAAAAAAGTTATATCTTTAAACAAAAGCTATTGTAAATCTTTAAATGGGAAATTTAGAATAATAGCAATTTGCAAGTACTAGCAGAATTAACTTATTTCCGCTGGAAAACTAGTATTGATTATTTCATGATAATATTTTTTAATTAGTCCTGTTCGGTGGAGGCAAAGATCTTAAGCCATACAGCCTGTCCAATCATGAAATATTCTGTATAAAAATAAACCATCTATGACTAACAAAAAATAAAATATTCGGATCTAATCTATTTTTGAAATTAACAAAAAAAAATATTTTCGTAATTTTAAAAAACGTTTACCCATTTTGCTTGGCATCTTCGCACCTGTTTTTATCCCATATTGTCAAATTCAAAATTGTCAATTTGTCATTCGCAATTTGTGTCAGCCAGGACTCATGACCTTTGATATAATAATAGAATTATTATAGACATGAGGACTATAGAAGTAATATAAGAACTAATGTAATATAATAAATAATATAATAATTCTATGATGAGGACTAGACTTCGGGTCTAAATAGTGACAGAAATTGGCTAAAATTGAAATGCCACTACGAATTGGCGGAGAACTAAATAACATAATCAAACGAAAGATTTTTTTTTTCTTATTTTCGCAACACTAGGAATAAAACGGACAGCTGTGATAATTTACAGAATCTTTTTAAATTTCCAAAAACTAAAAGGCCTAAAGATACATTCAAAATTAATTAATTTATTTATTGGTTTAAACATTATAATGAAACAAAAATATAACAAAAAAAGTTACCTTATTCTACTTTTCATGTAACAGAAATTTTCTTTAGTACGACCAGATGCAAACGTTACATGCTAGATGGCGCTGATAGTAGTATTTTGAAATAACAATTTCATCAATCAAATTTATTTAAAAAAAAATTAGAATTACTTCCTAATATTCTTTAAAAAAAAACAACTTAGTCATACGCAATAGTAACATTATTTACATAATTATATATAAGATATTCTTTGATGTTATAATTATAATAGTATGTAATAGAGTAGACGTAGGGGTCTAGTCTATTATGTAATAGGTACTTACCTCGATACAGATTAATTGTGATCCTATCGGTTAGGCTAGATTAGACTTAAAAATTTAAATGAAATTAGTGGCCAATAGGTAAATAGTCTAGTAGAATATGCGTATACTGTGGAAATAGAAGTAATAGAGTTGTTATTATATATTTCACAATCTTATAAAACAACTTATCATGTTTTAAATAATTATTATTAATTGGGTAGTAGCCATACAGTTATGTTAGGTTTCGAGAATATTGCGTTGTGTTGTTCTATGGTGAGGCAAGGGTTAGCATAGGGCATAATATAGGAAAAAGGCGGCACGGTGTCCTGACGTTCAGGTTGTCGCAGGTGCTTACTGGACATGGTTGCTTCGGTAAGTACCTGTGTCAAGTTGCGCGTCGGGAAGTGTCGCCCCGATGCCATGAGTGTGATGCGTCCGTGGACACAGCACAACACACTCTGGCTGAATGCGCCGCATGGGCTCCGCAGCGCCACGCCCTGATGGCGGTAGTGGGTGGAGACCTCTCGTTGGCGAGCGTGGTGGGGGCCATGCTCCGCGACGAGAGATCCTGGTCAGCCATGGTCTCCTTCTGCGAGGCAGTAATCTCGCTTAAGGAGGCCGCGGAGAGGGTTCGCGAAGGTGATGCCCAGGCGGACCCTCTCCGTAGACGGAGACCTGGAGGCAGGAGGCGCCGTTTTGCGCGCCTGCTTCCTCCACCATAGAGGGGCTACGGTGGAGGGACGCTCCTAGTCCCTTCGCACGACATCAGGGCGGGAAAGGGTGCCCTGCGATACCCGGGGTACCCTTTCGGCGACGGTGGCCCGCATAGGCCAGCCTTTCCGCCGGGGCGGCATGGTAGCTTGCGTAAGCGACCCCATGTCGTCCCATTATGGCGATGAGGGTTCCGCAGAGTTTTAGTGGGTATTATCGCCTGCTTTACAGGCGGTCGAGTTCCACACTACCACTCACCAGTGTACTCCTCGGAGTACACTAGTTGAGTGGTGTGCGTAAATGCATTTCTCTGCGAAAACAAAAAAAAAAAAAAAAAAAGAAGGGCATAATATAGGAGGCAACCCCCCCAAACGCAGAGGTCAAACTCTGTGGTACCCTGGGCTTGTCGTGCCGGAGGGGCTCAGTGGCCGGGAGTCGATTGTGCAGGTGGCACCTTCGACTGCCCGGTGAAGCTAACAGGGTCAGACGGTTCGGGCGTGGGGCGTTTTACGTCAGACCGCGCTCAGGAGAGTGGTGTCGTATGGGTCGCTCCGGTACTTTTCTGCCTATCAGAATGGACTGCGAGCGGCTCCTGCGACACCGAGGGTGTGCTTAACCGGGGCCTTCAGCCTCGGTCGGGCGGTAGAGGAAGAAAACCTCTTTAAAAAATAACGACGGTCGGTCGTAGAGGAAACAACCTCATTAAAAGTTAGTCTCGGCGGGGGGAGCCTTAGGACCCAGGGCTTCCTTGGTTGGGTTTGCCGGGGCCTTCCGGTCCCGGTCGGAGGGGCGCGAAAGCGCCGTGGAGTATTTTATATATGTATAGTATGTATGTATGGCGGCAGTATGGTGCCGCCCAAGGTGGAGGCCGAAAGGCCTGGCGAGTTCGCGCGCGATGTTATGTATTAGTATGTATTTATATGCATATATGGTGGCAGTAGGTTGCCGCCACCGATGGGCCCCTCGGGGCAAGCGCCGGGGCGTCACTGTTGAATGCTTCGGTGATCCCGCGACGTTCCACTATGGCGCTAGATGGGGCCTCCTGCGCCATTGTACCCGTCCCGGCGCTCGAGTACGTAACTGCATTTCTCCAAGTAAAAAAAGAAGGGTTGGGAGGCAAGCAGTGGCTTTGGACAGCAAGAGGTAGGGCGGTATGGGTTTCCGGCGGTCTGCGACCGATGGCCGTATGCTGGAGTTGCCCGCTGGGACCACCCAGGGGGCTGCTGAAGCTTTGGCGGAGAGGATGCGCCAAATCCTTACCAATGTGGTTGCGGTCTCCCTACCCTCGGCTAAGAGCACCCTGCGGCTTATCGGTCTAGATGACTCGGTAACCGCAGAGGGAGTGGCCGAGGCAGTTGCCCGTACCTGTGGCTGTCCAGCCGAATTGGTGAGGGTTGGTGATATCACGGAGGGCCCAAGGCGGATGGGTGCGGCTGTAGTAAGGTGCCCCCTTACGGCAGCCAAACTACTGGTCGAGGCTGGTCGGCTTCTTGTCGGCTGGTCCTCGGCCAAGGTCCAGGTCCTGGAGAAGCGCCCGCTAAGGTGCTTTCGGTGCATGGGCACCGGCCACACCAGGCCGACGTGTCCATCGAAGGTGGAGAGGGGCCACCTCTGCTTCCGCTGTGGTGGCGAAGGCCACCACGCGAGAAACTGCACTAGACCCCTTCGTTGTGCGGTCTGCGCAGATGCGGGCGCCCTCCGAGCATCTGATGGGTGGGACCAAATGTTCTCCTCCAACCACAAAGGGCGTGACGGCTCCTCAGTCAGGTGCCGTCCCTAGCCGCCAGGCCCAGGGGGGGACTGTGATGGAGCATTAGCTCCTCACACGACCCCTCTCGGCTTCTCTTAGACGGTGGCCCGCAAAGGCAGGCCTTTCCGCCGGGGCGTCATGGTTGTATGCGAAAGCGGTCCCATGACGTCCCATTATGGCGTAGACGGATTCGCAGAGTTTTAGTGTGTATTACCACCTGCTTCACAGGTGGTCGAGTCTCACACTACCACTCGCTAGCGTGCTCTTAGGAACACGCTAGGCGGAATGGTGTGCGTAAATGCATTTCTCTGCGTCAACAAAAAAAAAAAAAAAAAAAGGGCGGTATGGGTTGAGTTGTGAAATGAAATTGGTGGTAAATGAAAGTGGGAATTGAAATTCGTAACATCCGCGCGTCCCGCGACCATTTTACCGCAACATTCACAAGAACAAAGACAAACACACCCAGACACGGAAACATGCCTGTATACAAACATATGCTCCAAGCGGGAATCTAACCCGCGACCCGTGTCGCTTGAGGCAGGTTCGCTACCGCTGCCCCACAACGCTGTCAATACTGAACATAGATACTGATATATATGAAATTTGACACACAGATACTTCATTACCTCTACTGAATACTTTTTATCCCGGAGAAATTTTAGGGTTCTGTGGGGCTATTAAAAACCTCCTTTAAAACGAGTGGAGCCGCAGGCACTGTTAGTATTATTTTAAACGGCATTATAGAAAAAGAAAATAAAATTGTGCCGGAAAAATCAAAATTCAGCTTTCCGTGTGGCAGATAAATTTTTTCGAGTAATGAGATTTGCCGGGCGGACGTCGTACATGTTCTGCAGTAAAAAAATTAAAAATTGGAAACTCAATATTCCCCTATACTCACGTCACCGACATGACGACATAGGACTGAGCTATTTACCCGACTGCCGATGGGGGTAGTGTTTTTCGAGCGTATTTATTTTATATCATAATTGTGACCGTTAAAAAAAAATTGCAATTCTTATAGCACCAAAACCGACGATGGTTTCTTGTAGAACTTGACAAAATAATTAGTGACCGACCGAAATTTCGGTTTCGGTTTCGGTTTCGGCCAGTTTCGGCCAAAATATCTAGTTTCGGCTTTAGTTTCGGTTTCGGCCAAAATATAGCCGAAACTTACGGCCTCGCCGAAACTAGATTGTTCGTGAGATTTCGTGCGTTGTCCGGTAAACTTCGCAGCCAACTCGTGACCGTTCGCTGACGCGGCCAAAAAGTCTCCGGAAATAAGTATTAGATTGATCTTTAAAATATTGTGAACACAACGTATTATAAGTTTACTCCCAACAGTAAGTCCTGTATATTCATAAAAAAATGGTTATGATTTTAATGAATTTTTAGTTTTTATTTTATTTAACTCCATTTAACTGTCTATATTATATACAGTGGTGGTCAACTAATTAAGGGCATTGGTATAACAGGAATAACATTTATTTATATTTTCCGTAATTTCAGTTTACATGGTGTCTTCATTACGTTTTTTTAATGGTAAATGATCAAGTCTTTTAACCAATGTTTTCTTAATAGAATTATAAAATTTTGTAATGGATTGTTATTAAATATAACAACAATTAAATTTCAACTTACTGCTCCTTCGTGCTAATATAAGTCTGGACAAGTAATTAGGGACACTTAAGAAAATATTGGAAATAATTAACGCAGAATGTAATGGAAGAGAAAAATGTACATTTATTATCAAAATTCATCTACAAAAGCAACGTTTGCTATTAATAATTAACATTAAATGTGATTGCAATTATTAGCTATAGCCATATCGACATCGGCGCGGCATCGACTCTATCAAATAATGACAAGTTTCTTTAGTGAATTTCTTTCAGGCGTCTTTGGAACTACTATAGAGTTGGTTTAATTAAATTAACAACTTGCTTTATATGATTTGTTTATGTATTATTCAAGTTTTTGGCAATTTCAGATTTATTTAAGTTATTTTACTTGTTTTTACAGAAAATAAGTACACAAACTGCATATTTCGTATATAATAATATAAACCAAAACGTTTAACATAAATTGCATGGTTAAATAATGGCTTTTTTAGAAGTTTTAAAGCTTAAAACCCTACAAATATTAAAGGAAAATGCTCTTCTGCCATTTACCAACACTTCGGCATATATAACTTGTTTTTTTTCAATTTTGTGGGTTGACATGGTATTGCCTATTTGCGTCCAAATGTTCCAAAGAATTCAAGCCTAGGCTATTGGCAGTCCAATCTAAAATTGCAGCCTTTGTATTTCAGGTTTATTTTTAAAAATCGAAAATAAAACACTAACTCTTGCTGTCCCTAATTAGATAGTCAGCCAGTAAATGAGCAATTTCGATTCGAGAGATTTCTTTTTAAATAAACCACCTTTAAATATTCTTAGCTTCAAAAAAGTACACACCATTGAACAGTACACTTTATAATAAACAGTATCTCATAAAATTAAACTTTTAAAATATTTAACCAAATTATTTTCCGTTCCTAATTAGTTGACTACTAATGTATACATGCAAATAAATGTAAAAAAACTTGAAATTCAAATTTCAGTAAAAAAAACGTAATTTTAAATATTTTTTAAAAGTTTCGGTTTCGGTTTCGGTTTCGGCCGAAACTGAGAGGCAGGCCGAAAGTTCGGTTTCGGTTTCGGTTTCGGCTGAAAAACCAGTTTCGGTCGAACCCTAAAAATAATATAAGAGTTTTTTTTTTTTTTCGAAATATTGCTGGGTTTTCGAGAAACCGATGTTTAAAGTTTGATTTTTTTTTTCATTCCAATTTTTATTTTTCTTTTTAGTATTTTTTAAATGCAGTTGGGTTTTTTGTTTCATTTAATAATTTATGCTGGTTTGTGATTATACGAGTAGTGGCAGTCGGCTTCATGTAATTCTCGATGGGTCATTTCACATTAGTATCCTGTGCTGGGGGTTGTCTAAGACAAAATAACAAGCACAACCAGGGAATAAATGTTTTGAATGATTAATACAAAAATCTCCTAAACGGAAATCGAACCCGCGGCGAACTGCACAGTCCCAACAAAATAAACGCCACACTCTCAACGGCCCCCATTTGGACAGTGATATCCTGTGTTCCCGGAAATATTCACAATGGCAAAGACAAACACACCCAGACCGGAAAACATGCCCGTATGGTCAATAAAAACATCTACTCCGACCGGGAATCGAACCCCCGCCTGTGGCGTCTAAGGCACCGCTACCGCTGCGCCACAACGTCGTCAAAAATAACAAAAACTTTGAATTAATCATTGAATAAAAGCATTTTTCTCAATAAAACTAAATCATTTCCGTTTATATAACATAGAGAATTTTACATTTCACAATAAATAGGTATATCCTATTGGAAATTTAAAATCCTCTGGGATATATTCTATATCCGTGATTCGCTGTAATGCAATATTATAATTACAGCACGTTCAGAACTTGTACAACTGTTTTGAACGAGTTTGTTTGACAACTGTACGTGAGCTTAGTTTTTCATTTGTATCCGTGTTTGCTTTGTTATGTTGTGTATGTTGGAGTTCTGTTTGTATCATGTCTATTTTAATGAATATTATTTTTGTAAGTTTTACGAAAAATATTGTAAATTAATTTACAAAAACGAGTAATTTTTACCGGACTGCCGGAGGGTAATGTTTTTCGAGCGTATGTATGTATGTATGTATGTATGTATGTGTGTATGTATGTATGTATGTATGTATGTATGTATGTATGTATGTATGTATGTATGTATGTATGTATGTATGTATGTATGTATGTAGGTACGTATGTATGTATGTATGTATGTATGTATGTATGTATGGATGGATGTACATATGTATGTATGGATGGATGTACATATGTATGTATGTATGTATGTATGTATATTTCTTTGTGACGCTCTACAGTCTAAACCCTTGGACGGAAATCGACATATGGGGTACCATTAGATTCGTCTCAGTTGTGAGAGTGACATAGAGTGACGGGGACAAGCCGATCAATAAATTTGTAAATTGATGATGGAGTTTAGAGGGAAATGCTTAAATTACGGACAATTATAATTATTATGTTTTATGTCAATGCTTGTCTCCGTCTGCAGTACTTTTACTAACATTAAAGTAATATTTATATTATAGTAGGCATTATAGACCTTGTTTTTAGCTTTTTAGGAATTATTATTAATGATTGCAGTTGGGTTTTTTGTTTAATTTAATAATTTATTTTATTTAGGTCCCTTTTATCAAGTTAAAAGTAAGCGCAGTAAAATTTTAATCATGTATGTATTGCTTTCTAATCGGAAGACGAGATCGATACGACTTTCAAGATTTTACCTACAATAAAGGATTTTACACTTATAATTCTTTATTTAATTAATAACCTTTGTTAAACTACGGTTTGTATTTTAGATTCAGTGGATTCTTATATGGTGGATCGTTCTGTCTGAATTTAATGTCAGCTTTAAAAGTTTTCATTTTGATTAAAAAAATAAAGTATGAGTAAATGTTATTAATTGTTATTATAGTTAAATAATTGAAAGAAGATTCTAGGTGTAATTTGAGTCATAACAGAAAAAATACTTTCTTTATTACATAATAAGCATCATTCCCGGCAGTTAAGCGACTGTTGCGTAAGAACAAACACGATATTCTTATAACATCAGTGTCCAATAAAATAATTTTGAAAATTATATTTAATAAAATGGTACTTATTACTATTACTAGAAGATACATATTGAATTGTTTGTATAAATTCAGCTTATTCCTTACTGTACGACACACATATTTTATTATGGCTAGCATTGCATTTCGTTACTTGAAATGCATCTTAATTTATTAACATTGAGTGTCAAATGATGGGTCGCTTATCGTGAGTTTTATATCAAAATAATTTTGTCCGTTTGTCTGTTGTCTTTTCTGATTTCACCTTTTTTTCAAGTAGTAATTAGTGAAGTCTTTAAATTTTGGCTCGTTTATTTTATAACAAATTCCACGTGTAACGTAGACCACAACTCCATTATTTTTATTGTAAATAGATTTTGTTTGAAATCATTGATAATTGGTTAGAGTATGCACATTCATATTTTTATTGAGCCAGAAATCACTAAGTATTATAATATCACACACAATAATTTAATTGGCTTAATAAGATGTGCAAAATCTTATAGGTACTGTCCACGTCATTTTTGAGACTTTGGTATTGATCAGGTACGCATATCTATAATGACTTTGAAATAAAAATTTCTCAATTTCAAAGAAAATATTAAATTTTGAGTTATGAAAGTTTCAAAAGTAGGTATAAACAGTTCGTGTACTTATTATATACGGTACTGCTAGCCAGTTCTCCTTTCTTGAACTTGACGGTACGATGTAGCGTGTCTATGGTTATTACCAAATTCAATTACAACCGAGCGATCGGTGCAATTAGTTTACAAACTACAGTTTGCGATCGTGGAGTGTTGACAAACTCATCTCGAACCCTGTATTCATTGGAATCGAATTTAAACACTAAATGAACTAAAATAATATTAATTTCCGTTTCTCACGTAAGGTTTCCAAAATAAAACTGCGTAGGTATTTTATATTAATGAAGATCGTTTGATATTTTTATGTATACAAGCTGTGTCCACAGCTCCGTACGCTTTCTCTAGCTATAGATAATTTTTTTTTTTTGTTATATAAAAGAAAATAAAAATTACTTTATAACATCAGATATATGCCAGCCCGTAGGAGTCCATATAACTTTGTACAGACAGTATCCATTTAGTTTCTGGAGTATTGTTGGCTATGAGGGTAGACATAAGTTTTTAATGTCTTTGGGTATGAAATTTTTGAAATATTTTTTAACTTATATTTAACGTATATGAATGATTTAGATATATATAAGGAGTATTTTTAAAATACAGGTACAATTATACTACATATATATTTTATTTAAAACGAAAAAAAGAAAACGAAGTAAGAATGACAAGCCCTGGCTAAGCGTCAACAATGTGATACACCTATAAAAGGAAATAATGGCCTATCATCAGTAATAGTTTGATAGTCGTTGTAAAAAAAATAATTGAAATAAACTTTAGAATTCATTTTTGTTTAAATTTTATTTGAAATGAGTGCGCGATCATTGGTTAGTCTCTTGCATTTTCCGTTTGAAGCTACTGAAGAGTAACTAAATACGGCATCGCTTCAGTGGTTTGTTCATTTGCTAAAGTGTACTTTAGCTTTATTTTAATAAACTTTCCTTTGTAGCAGAATGTATTGTAAATAATAATTTCCTTTGTTTAGATCTTTGTAAATTAATTACGTAAAAGCGGCTGGGTAATTCTAGTAGGTACTTTATTACGAGTTAAAAAAAAAATTGGAACCATTTAATAAATCGCACAAAATAGTTACAGAAAAATATTAAGATATTTTTGTCCGCAAAATAGACACAGTTTGAATACAATTGAAATTGAAAAATTGAAAAAATCGTTCACACACAATTCATGAATCAATGACAAATAACCTGTTAAAGCATATTGGTATAAATGAAATTTTATTTTTTTAGGTTTTACTGGGATTACTTTTGTTTGCACATATACTTGTGATTATGTGCGATGATGTGAAAGATACAACGACAAAAAACCCAAAAATTTCTCAAATGTAAGTACCACTTCTATTGAAATTATCCTAATGATTTATGATAACCCAAATAATTTAGAATTATTTTTTTCCCTATCTATTTCATTATTATTTTGAATAACGATCGTTTAAAATTATGTTGGGGTAAAAAACCCTCTGACAGAGAATATTAAACTTAACAAGAAAACTCCACCGTTTATTTATAATCGAAAATGTGAAATAAATATCAGTTTGATTATTTTTTCCTTTTAAGACTTTATTAAAATACGTTTATTTGTAACATAATATTTATAAATTGAAACTTATTAATGGTGGCAAGATTGTTAGACGAAATTTCCCATTAAATCGCAATATCGATTTAAAAATTGCTTAGTACTCTTACTCATGGTCAAATGTTTTTCTAACGCCACCGGCATAAAGACAAAATTTGGCTAATTTAAGCAGTGACAAATACTAGCGCTGTATTTTCAAATATACCAAAGTTATATTAGATTTCGTTAAAATTGATACAAACACGTGAACGCAACTATAATTATCGATTAATTAATAAGCATTCCTCTAATAATGTTGTCAACCAAGCGACGTGGAAATTATGCTCGCTCGCTCTTCTCAGAGTATACGACATTTACAATTATTATCGTTGTATATTTTTTACTTTCAGAGATAGGTCTTCCCATCATCACCACGAATCTCCAAATTTCCAAGGCTTTTGGAAGAAGAGGTTTGTGTGGAGACCGCGTTGGGTTAAAACGTGGCAGGAGAAAAAGATATACGTTGCTGTCTGGAAAAAGATGTGGAGTCCTTCTGAAATTAAGGAATTTGTGCCGGTACCTAAACCACCACCTGGTTGGGTGAAAAATGATCCTGGAACATTATTCGTCAAAGCCCGACCCCATTGAGATATACTTATAGTCTAGTAATTTATTAAAACTTAAATAAGTGTGGTTGTCCTAGCTCAGTACATTATGGTATGATGATAAGTACAGGGTAAATAGAGATGCACTCTCATCTAAGAGTAAATACGGCCATGAGTAATTTGAATATTTGCTTATTTACATTTCCGTCTGTATTTTCCTTTATGTGATACATTAAAATATTATGACAAACTTTGGTCAAGGTTTGATCTAGCAATATTTGCTTGTCAAATATTTCCACCAGCTTTCTTGAAAGTCTATGTTTCCTTCGTCTTTATTTAACATTAATTGGACTATGCATTTATGTTATGGTAACATCAATATGCATTCAATATATATATTTTGTAAATGGATCATTCCTATTTTTCGTCAACAGAATACAATATTATATTAAATTCATAATACGGCTAATCGAATATTTCTCGTACACATACTTTTCTACTGTTTAAAGAAGTCTAGTTTTAACAAGTTCAAACGGGGGTTAATTCCATATTAGCTCCTACAAATGAGCTAAGGCTCGCTTCATTCATAATTAAGAAAATATATGTATCTCGAGCATTTACAGCACGTATTTAGTTTTTAGTAATAATTAAAAATTACAATAATTATTAACAAAAAAAAAATTCTCAGAGGAGGAAATTTTAAAATTTTCCAGGTCTTTGCGAATAAGCCCTTTTTAAATATTTCTGGAGCCATAGTTCATACTTTTAGGAGCTTTTTATCGAATTTTGAAGTAGTTATCCTAATTAACATATAATTATGTATTTAAAATATTATACAAAGAAAGAAAAGTTTATAATATGCAGACTAACACTATGGCCTAATTGATAATAGGTATTCAACCATGTTGTCAATTGTTGGGATATTGTATTATCCTGCACACTGTACTGTGAGTTGCTCGGAGCTGACTTCATCCAATTAAATTATTCAACTGTTACGTTTAGATGTTCTACGATTGTGATATTGTGTTGACTTTACTAAGCATGCCAAACGATATTGCTTTTAAATACTTTTTTAGACAACATGCATAAATTTAGACCTCTGTCGATGAAATCGAGTATAAGCGTTGGGAGATAATAATAATCATCTTACGTACTTTAAAAATAATGACGAATTAAAAGCGAAAACAAAATAATTTGCCAAATTCCTACCAAGTTATTATTAAAAGTAATAATTATGAAAACCAACGCCACCGTTGTGGCGTTGTGGGCAGCGTGTCTGCCTTTAGTCTCGACGGTTGCGGGTTCGGTTCCCGCTCGGGCAGATGTTTGTTAAAATTTCTGTCTCGGTCTGGACGTTTGTCTGTGGGTCTCCCCACCGTGCCTCGGAGAGCACGTTAAGCTGTCGGTCCCGCTTGTTTTTACATAACATCTGATAATAATCGTTAACTCTTGATAAGTAAATTGCTCTTATCCAATGAGTTACTGGTTCGCCCTCAGGGTTGCGGAAGAAGAATTATGAAAACCAAATTTATGTGAAGCTACTACGTATATAACTTACATATCTCTAAAATTTGTAGACCTGTCTTCTTCAAAGTAAATGTGGTTGAAATTTATTTATTTATTTATTTTTTATGTATTTTACAATCTCAAGTTTTTTCCAGAATTTTAAATAGCACAGTCCAAAAGTTAATTCATCTATCTATCTATCCAAAAATACCTCACACGATGCCATGTGGACATTAATGCTACCCTTAATTTTTATATTTTTTGAGAATTTTACTATAAAATTGTATAACGTTTCATAGAATATACGTATTTGCCAAATTTCGTATAGATAGTTTCCGAATAAAATGTCTGTGACAGACTTACAGACGGACGGATGAACAGACGGACATGACGAAATTATAAGGTTTCCGTTTCTGCCATTTGGCTACAGAACTCTAAAAATGAATCGCCATTCTTTAGTCCCGCTAAAACTCAAGTATGACTGGATCGATTTGGCTAAGTTGGGTTTTAATGGTCTAAGGTTTTAAATTATTTGTGAAAGTCTAAGGAAGGGTGAACGGGAGACGTAATCGACATCCGGATTACTTATCGCTTTCTAGAGGGATGAGAAAAAATGAAAAAATTACGACAAAAATAGTCAAAAAAAAATTACTGTCCCATCCATGATGTTCCTACTTGTGAAACATTTGATGTTAGTCCCGACCTGACGGTATGCTAAACTAGGGTCCCCTCAAATCAAAGAACTTATTTAAATAAGGGTTTCGAATCGACAGTATATAATATTCATAATATTCGGTATATCGCATATTTATATTTTGTAATTGAATAATAGTGTTACTATAACAAAGGGGTCGACTTATTAATTGTTGTTTATTTTGTAACTAAAACTTAAAAACACATATCAAGCTGCATAAAAAATAGTATATTTCAGAAATAAAAAATAAACAGGTATGTGATACGAAGTTCACTGGGTCTTCTTGTTTTGAATTTGCTATTCAGAAATATTACAATATAATTGCTGATCAAATGCTCATTAACTATATATATATAACGAAGTCTATGACGATCTCGTGCGGTCGCTTTGTGCATGACTGGATACCACAAATCGGTAAACAAGACAGAGAGGACATCTACGTGGAAGGCAAATTAGTATTGGCAGAATGAGAAGCATATCACATTTAGTAAGCAAGCTATTTAATGCAAAATATCGTATCGAACTGATAGGTTCAAACAAACGAAAAAACAAAAGCTTTAGTTTTGCAATGGATATAGTGGATTTATTTGATATAAATCTGCCTGGTGGTGACCTTATTATTGGTTCCAGGGAGAAGCGATTTATTTATAAGTAAATAATGTTCGATAAAACATATCTATAGATACCGAATTTCAATCGAAAATGTCCAGCATTTTATTTTAAAATTCCCACAGGGGATGAACATTTTTCTGGAATAAAAGTATTCTATGTGTTAATCCAGGAAATGAAATATCTGTGTATTACATTTCAACCCTATCCGTTCAACTAGGCGTCATTAATAAACAAAATTTAACATAAAATAAGTAGGATTATAATTTGACTACCGACAACTCAACCTAGTACCGAAGCAGCCACACAAAGGACCATCATTAGAATTGACGGATTGCCTTAGAATTTCTGCTACGACATGCAGCTTCTCACGATATTTTCCATCCCCGTAAGGCATGAGATAAATTCGAAATACAAATTAAGCACCTCCAAACTTCATTTTCTAGACATTTCTCGTAAATACGACTTAATATATTTTTTAGTTTTAAAATAGCACGGTATGAACCTCTTTACAGATCCGTTCACTAGAGTTTTCAAAAGCCATTACTAAAGTAACTAGATGCTAACTTATTCCTATCAAAGTCGCCCAAGCGTCTACTTATAATATAAATCACTACTTCTCATCTTTTCTCTGGAAATTTACCATCTTATATTTCATTTTATAATATTTTCCTCATCTGCATTGTAATTTTCGCTATATTTAATCCTATGGACTAAACATAATAAAATGCTCTATAGAATACTCAAATAATATTTTAAAATGAATTTCTCTGGAAAATTCTGTGCTTTATACACGACAATGCCTGAAAGAACCTACCTACCTGACCGATACCCGAAAATACCAATTTTTGAAACAGGAAGGAAGCATTCCCAAAAATTATGGTTATTAAGCTCTTTTCACGAGTGCATTCTTTATCTGCAATTTCCTTCATTAAATCACTCAGTCGAACAAGGTTTTATAGTAACAAATAAAATTGTATCAAAGATACATAAGTCTTCTTCTTCCTAGCATTAATCCTGGTATCTTACCCATATTCTCCTTATTACTCTTATCCGGATTTAATAGGTTACTAGTTTTTACGCATAGCAATTGCCATCTGACTTCCGCACCCAAAGGGCGAACCAGTTACTCATTGGATAACAGTGAATTACATATCAAGAGTTAACGATTATTATCAGATGTTAGGATAACAACCAGGACCGACAGCTTCACGTGCAACGGTAGGGAGACCCATAGGAGCAAACGCCCAGACCGAGAGAGATATTTATAACATCAATACATAATATTTACCCTAGGCGGGGATCGAACCCGCGACCGTCGAGACTTAAGGCAAGCTCGCTACCAAAACCCCGGTCGTCAAACCAAAGATACATAAGTTAGTAATGTAAGTTCTTCTTGTCTCACTGCTCAGGACAAAAGCCTCTTCTCATGTTACAGAGTTGGATTAAGCACTTACTCAGCCACTCAAGTCCACTGTGAATTAGCGAGTATAGACGTCTCAGAATTTCTTTCAAGACATACAGGTTTCCTCACGACGCTTACAGTCACCATTACGTAGAGAATTCGAAAAATAAATTAAGCATTTGATAAATCAGAAGTCTGTCGCTTTTTCCCGGCTTCTAGAAATTGCATAGAACGTACCAAAAACAAACAGTGCTTCAGATAATAATTAAGTCTTAATTATTAAGATTTTCAGGACAGCGAACAGTCTTCTAAGAATCCGTACAATGTATAATGCCTGAGTTGGATCTTGCTCATTCTGAAACAAGGAAATATAATACACGAGCACTGGGAAATGTCCGCAGCCATTAAAAATCCACTCGGTTAAATGCAATATCCACAGGATGTTAAATTTTAATAATTTTCTTGGTAGATAATAATTATTTATTAATGATTAATTAAATTTAACCAATTGATAACCGTTGGCGTGTTGGTAGCGACCGCTGCCTTTAGCCTCAACGGTCGCAGGTTTGATTCCCGCTCGCGATTTTTGTTTATATTCCTCTTACGCACATCTGTTTCGCTCTGGGCGTTTGTCTTTGTGAGTCTCCCCACTGTGTCTCGGAGAGCACATTAACTGTCGGTTCCGGTTGTATTCACACAACATCTGTTAACTCTAGATAGGTAACCATTGAGATATTGGTTTGCCCTAAGAGTTGCGGAGGTCAGATAAATAAATAATAAATAAATAAACGCTACACACTCAACGGCATCCATTTGGATAGACATATCCTGTGTCCGGAAACATGCACAAGGACAAAGACAAACACATCCAGATCGGAATATATGCCTTTATGGTCAATACAAACATCTGCCGCGAGAGGAAATCGAACCCGTGACCTGTGGCGCTTAAGACAGGTTCGCTACCGCTGTGCCACAAATCGAAACTTTATATGCTTTTAATACGAAACATAGATTTAAGAGATCGGCCTGTATATGACAATTGGCTAACAACAAAGGCTTCAGACTCTCCTATTCAAAAGCCAATGCTTTGTCGGGGGTTCGATTAATTAATTATTCACGGCAATTAAATCCTACTCTCAACTTATCGTGGTACTTTGACATCCTGTTCAGTGACATCATGGTACGGTGGGGACTACTCAAAAACAGCGTTTAATTACAAAAATCTTTTCACTAACTGTGACAACTAAAAAGCAAAAAATAAATATTCTATAGATTTTTTTTTCGTTTTAATTGAAGTCGGTATTTTTTTATTTTATACTTTTTAGTAACGAATAATAGGTTTTGAAATCGGTTAAAGTATCCAATAACATAAATAAATCTTTTATCAATAGCCGACTTCATACAGCCACGGCAAAAATACACAAAACGAAAATGTATATAATATTGATCACTTAGTTTTGTAAGATTCAATATCTATATTGTGTCGCTGCTAGCGATGGATTAGAATCTGCGTTGTTGGGTTTTGTCATTTTGTGTCTGCCATGAAAATTTTATCAATCAGTGCGCCGGTCGGTACAGGCAGGCGCTGCCTCAAAATCGACCGTCCATGGTCCCTCGAATAAAAACGCAAATTGAGAGATATGACGGAAAAAACCGGTGGCTTCGACGACTGCTTACCAATTACCATTAGGATTAAAATATTTTTCATACTTCAGAAAAGATTTAAATTTTTGATTACATTGATGGAAAGTTTAAGTCGGTGATCATAAAAAAAAACTTATTTAAAAATGTATCCTATCGTACATTCTTTAACTTAACCTTAAGCTATTTAAATAATAGTAAATACAAATTTCAGAAAGGTGAACAATATATAATAAAATTATAAAAACAAAAGTTTTTTTATATTTCACAATTATTCTTAGATGAACAAACGTTCTTAATAATAATTATAACCTTGCATAATTTGATATTGATACATCTTCCCTGATTGTCCAGGTAAAATACAATACGCAATTGTCACAGTAACAAGGCACAATACAGAACATTGCATCCCCTCTGGTCAAAGGGATGTCAAACTGCAATAAGGCGACAGTCAATTATTACGCTCAAGAATTAACTACACAGGACTTCTATTTACTAAATTGAATGTCAAAATAGAGTAAGAAGGTAAATAACTTGTCTGTTATTTTACATAATATTTCAGCTCGCGTTTATTGGAACCAAACAAATAGGTGTTCTATTATTACCTACATAAAAAAAAGAATGTAATAAAGATTAAATTTTTCGTTCCGTAATAAAATGGCAAAGACGGAATCCTTATAATTTCGCCATGTTCGTCTGTCCGTCTCGCCGTCGTATGTCACTGTAATTTTACTCCGAAACGTTTTGCTCTTTCCATTTGTATGAGATTTAGTAAATACGTGTATTCTATGAACCGCTACAAAATTTTAGTGAAGTAATGAAATTTCGTGAAGTAATGAAATGAAATGATATAAAAATTAAAGGTACCAGTTCAATTTTAGGGTATGGCAACGTGTAAGATATTTTGTATTTTGAACAGGTATTTAAAATAATAAAGAGATTTTATGTTAAGGTTTTTGATTAAGCTAGTAGTTGTTGATTGATATATTAGCTCCTAAAGTCATACAAAGTGTGCCCTCCCCTAACTTTTGGACTATGGTATTTAAAATTATGCCAAAATTTGAGGCTGTAGAACATACAAATAATTTTAAACCACATTTATTTTGAAGAAGATAGGTCTACAAACACTGATTCATAAACACATGACTCTTTTGCGTCGCGCAGTCGGGTAAAGCTACTTCTAAATCATTTCAAATATATCGTGTGCTCTCGGTTTGGAGCGAGTCAATCCTACTTTGTGATAGGACAACATACCAACAACATAACATAGTAGAGGTGGGGGTTTCATTTAAGCAAACATTAATCTGGATCCTAGTATTTGATTGCCGCACGATGATAGTTTTGTGAAACACATTTGAGGCTTGTTCACGCCCTCAGGGTTGTAAGTGTTAGATGCTAGATATAACTTTACTATTTTTGTAGGTAGCTTATTAAATATCCTGATATTTTGTGGGTAGTTGATAATTATACTGATGTTTGAAAAGTATAAAAGAGCTTGTAATCGTGTAATTAGTTTAGTTGAAATTGTGCTATGAGACAATAAACACCTACGACGTTTCTCCGCATTTTCTTTTTAAAAAATATAAGAAATCACTCGTTTCGTACATATGCTTTTATGAATATTTATACTTGAAAATGTACGTATGTACGCTTTTGATTGCTAAAGAAACTATTACAAATATGTTTTTGCTACAATATAATGCGTGACTCTTTTGCTTCTTTACTGGTTTTTAATTATTTTATTGATTTAAATAAATACAATTTGATATATCGCTGAATATACAACCAAATCGGTCTTTATATAAATTAGTTGACCCAAACTAAATAAAATAAATCTTGTAATCATTTTAAGTTTATTAATTGGATAAATCTTAATAAGCACATAAATCCTCCCAAAATTCGTATTGTTTTTTTGTGTAAAAATGTTTGTGTATTGCATGAGTAGTGGATTTAAATGTTTTGATGTAAAAGTTTATTTAGCCGCGTTGAACGATTTTTGATAGGGGGTTCTGTTCTTATAATAATTGTATGGGCTAGGCGTAGAGCTAAGCGTATGAATTTGCGTCATCAACATAATTATTTCATGTGACGTGTTACGTCAGATTGGCGACTCACATATTATTGCATGTTGGCCTTTTTAAATGTTACCCGTAAAGTTAAGTCAAATGAACTTTATTATTTACTCTATGTTGTTATCGGACTAATTGTCACCAAATAATTTCCAGGACTATTACTTTTTACTATATGATAATTTCAATTTACAAATTATAAAATTTTAATTATTCATACCATAATTAATTAAAAATAAAAACGTTATTCCAATGTTACAAGTTTGCACTTCTATCGATAGTTGCCAAATTTTTAAATTTTTTACATTTATCGATTTAAAGGTTAGTTATAAAAATATATGTATATTACTATTGATTAGTCTACTGAATAATATTTTTTTATGTTGCCTACCAGGAATTATTTTTAAAATCTTGCGAACTCTATATAATCGAAAGCCATTAAATAATTATGTAACAATAAGACGCACAAACAAAAAAATATATATTATTCCTTCGGTAGACGGGTGAATATTCGCTCCGTTGAAAACGTTCCGAGAAAGCCACTTGCTTGGGAGGGAAAAGAGCAAAATAACGAAAATATACTTTCTGCGACTTTACAATGTACTTGACTCTAATGATGGCAAACGTGGAGTGTACTATAACTTCTGAGAACGTCTTATTTTGAGATTCCAATAACTTTTGTTGGTAAAGTAAGATTGTCCGAAAAAATATTTGTTGAGATGACTGGGTGTTATACAATAAGCTTGCTTCACGCATTACTCTGAGGTATGACTTATAATCAACGTTAAAGTTGATTGTAGGTTTTTAGGTTCCGTAACCAAATGGCAAAAACGGAACCCTTATAGTTTCGTCATGTCCGTCTGTCCGTCCGTCCATATGTCACAGTCATTTTAGTCGGAAACCATTGGCACAATCTATACGAAAATTAGTAAATAGGTGTATTCTATAAACCGACCGCACAACGATTTTGTAATGAAATCTTAAAATATCTAAGAAAAAAAAAATTTCAACGTATGGCAACGTGTGAGATATCCTTGGACAGGTCTTTCAAAATGATAAGGAGGTTTGATTTTGACTTTTCAAAATGATAAGGTTCGATTTCGACTTTTTTCATTACGTCTGTAGTTGATGAGATATTAGCTCCTAAAGTCATAAAAATTGTGTCCCCCGCCCTCTAATTTTTGGACTATGGGATTTAAAATTCTGCAAAAATTTGAGCTTGTAGGACATCAAATAAAATTTCAACCACATTTGGTTTGAAGAAGATAGGTCTACAAATTTTAGAGATATATAAGCTGTTCCCATATCTTTGTTTTTCATATTACTTTTAATAATTATTATTACCAACTTATCTTTGCTGTTTTATTTTAATTCGTTATTATTTTTAAAGCCCTTAAGATTCTTCACAACCAAGCTGCGGAACGCTTTAGTTTTAACTGTGCGTGGTCCACAACGCACTTGACTGGTAATTATATTACATCTAAGCTTATAAAATTTAAAAAATATAGGCCATCGCCAGTAGAAGTAAAAACTTGAAATTTCGAAGAACTCGTTTTTTAATATTTAAATTATTTTTAGTGTGAATAATGTAAATTTCATAATTAACTAATTCATTTACTCATCAGTCTTCATCATAATTTACATTCAGTGAAGTATTTATAAAAGTACGTGTAACATAGAGAAGGTAAGTTGATTATAAGGTAACTTGTTTGAAAACCTAGATTTATCCTAAGTTATCTGCTTTGTGTAAATAATTAGACTTTTCGAATCTAAGAAGTTATATTTTTAAATACACACCATAATTATAATAACATTGAACTTGGCTCTCATTTTCACATATATATTTTTAGAGGGATTATGATTTCTAAATATGATTCAACAAAACTGCAGTAATAACAAAAAATAACTTGAATAATTATTTTTACATTTCACTAGACGAATAGCTATTGAAATTTCTGTCTGTGATTTTCTTTGCCCTTTGAAATGACACGTAATAACTAAAAATCTTAGATATATTTTTATTTTATTGTGTAAATATGCCTACTTTTGGTTTGTCTTACTTTTTAGTGTATATTTTGATATTTTTTTTGGTTCCGGTAATTTACAGATAGTGAAGATAATGAAATCCGGTAGTCTATAATAGTCGGACAGTTTGATTAATTTGCCAACACAGCATGCATTGCACAGTGAACCTGTATGTACGCTTCCATAGACTCGTATCGGACAGAACGTATCACATTAGTTTCTGGTGCTCCGTTCTTGCAGAAATCGGATTACTAACGCGTCGGCCATTTGCAATCGGAATGGGTTTACATTATTTGGTTTTACACAAAGCCTCGTATAATTACATAATCAGAACGCATTGGGAAAATTTTTAATGAAAGTAAAGGTTTTTTTGGTCATAAAATAAAAATGTTATTTAAGTGTAAAGGGATTTCAAATTAAATATTTTTCTGAATATAAAATTACATAGGATTATTTACAAGAACCGTTGATGGTTTTATAAAATTGATACAAGGGAACGGTAAATAGTATTTCTGGCCATGTGGTAAATGCAACATTAATTTACAAATTGACACATATAATCGGAAAAATATGTTACTATATGTGAAATATTATCGTCTTTTGACAAACTCTTTTATTTAAAATTCAGTAACCTGGGGAGGTTAATTGTTTATTAACCGAACATAATTTAATAAACATGGGTAGTAATATTAATAGTAGTACAATTCTTCAACAGTTTGATGGAAACAAGAAACAAAGTTAAGGGAAATATTATAGCATTTCAAATATTTAATGTCAATAAGGTTATTAGCAATATTGTGCCCTTGAGCCATGAGCGTACAGGGTTAGGGTACTGCGCGTTTGTGTTGAGCGATTTAAGAAAAAATCTGAATGATAGAGACAATTTGGTCCCGAAAAATTGCTATAATTTTCAGGAAATAATAAATTAGAAAAAATTATTCATACAAAAATTCATAAAAAAATATTGTAAAATAACTTTTTATTTTTTAGTACACTTAAAGAAAAAATATGGAGCTATTTCAAAAACTATAAATGAATTAAATTTTCCAAATTTTCGGACAGTAGTTTGTAATTAGTAGATTGTATGATTGATTGTATAAGTAGATTGTAATTATGGTTCCAAATAAAAAAGATCGATGGTGGCAATTTTATTCATATTATAGGAATAGGCAGTACGAAGGTTGCAAGCAAGCTTACAGTTCGCCTGATTACCAACGGTCATCGATCAATTACCTTAAAGAGCAGCCATCGATCACATTATATTTACTTCAAATACACATTGGTGCTACGCAATTTTATGTACTTATATACCAGAGTTAGCTTTTTAATGTACTTTCATTATTAATACCTTATGTATCTAGCCTTGAACAATGTATATTCTATGAAAGAAGCTATAACATGTTAATTATATTTCAACTTTTGAAATCCTGTGAAATTTTCCTAATTGGGATTTGCAAAATTTTCACAATATAATTATATACTCATGGTGTATTCGGTTTCAGATCAGAATTTGGATAATTGGCACCGAACGCCCAAACTCATTTTCCTTTATTCATTTTATATTCACCTCTCACAACTCTTATATTCTTGGACCACCATCATGTATTTGATAATTCTGGTGTCTGAAAGTGGCCATTGGATACAGTTTCCGCTTACCGTCAGACCCTGTAGTTATATATATCATCAGACTTGTTTGCAACACATCGAGATACCTATAAATATAAAAAATAAATCATATTAAAATTTTGATTGAAACAACAGCCTAGCTATTTGAATTTTTTGACTAACTGAAGCATAAAATCAATTTGCTACAGGTAAGCGCTAGTTCGATGAGATGACCGATATCATATCAATCTTTTTAGCGCTTATAAAGTAGTATAATTTTTTTTTACACTATTAATAGCTTCTCAATAGCAACATGCAATCTTACAACTAAGGTTTGTAAGATTTTCGAAGAATTTGGAAGTATATTTCAAGGTTTTTTTCTTGATTTCTTTTCGAATCAAAAAAGCAATCTGTTTAATATACGCAAACATTTTAATATCAGGTCAATAGGTACATATTCGAACGTCTGTGAACAGGATTACGCAGTAAAGATAGATAAAGACAGATGACTCCAAAAAAATTTTAAATTATTCCAACATACTTATAATATCATTAACTTCTTCAACGTTTGTTTTTCATTTTAAAATGGTAATCATCGGTTACCATCCCAAATCGATATATAAAAGTTAATCATGTTGGCAATCTTAGAAACTATAAAAAATAGCTATATATATATATATATATATATATATATAGCTATATATATATATATATATATATAAAAAATAGCTATATATATATATATATATATATATAGCTATTTTATATAGTTTCTAAGATTGCCAACATGATTAACTTTTTAAATAAAAGTAAAAAATATATACCATGCTAAAAAGTGCAATGTTTCATTGCTAAAAAGTGAAAAAGCTCACCTGTGCTGCAGCAAAATTGGCTTATAATATTTTTTTGTCCGGGTGGTTAAGTTTTCCGACGGTAACCACACGATGCGATCGTATTCGCGGAATGTCATAAGTCAGTGTTTAATGTTCATGGCATGCTGATATTGCTGATCGCCGCTCTGAGCTCAGTTCACCCCAAATCTCCACAGCGGGAGCACGTCACTTTGTGCAAAAACTACTTTGAATGCTGTAGCGTCTTTGATATTCGTTTTATTTAATATATAATTTTCTCTTACATCCTTTCCAGGTATATTATAAAAAAGGGCAACAAGGTTTTCATCAGAATTATTTAATTTCTGATAAAACTTTCCTCTTGGAGCTTTAAGTCAAAATTTCAATTTCCTTTTAAAAAATTACTCGTTTACTTAGAGCTCTTATTTTTATAGATTATGTTATCATTTTAATTTTCCCGTGAATTTTCGTAGACAGAATAACCGTTCTTACAGCTACGCAAAGTTCGTTTTACCGCGATGTCTCTAAATGTCTCAGTAATAAAAAAATAATAATTAAAAGCAGGGGCATGCAAGCGCCCCCGCCGAGTCGAGCACAGTCGTAACATTCTTTTCTCGAAGCGGCTCGCGACACTTTTGACCCTAGTAGCTTTGTTGTTGATTAAGCAACAAGTTTAAATTTTTAGCCAGGACAAAATAAAAAAATAAAAAAACAGATAGATTACTCATAGATAGAGATTTTGTGAGATTACAAGCTTAAAATTTTCAATTTAGTTAGCAAGAAGAGAGATCAAAAAAAGAAGGAAAAATATTTTAAAAAAGATTATGACCTACAAAAAGATATGAGATTCCATCAAAAATCCAAAAATATAAAAAAACGTCTACTACAAAAAGTTGTTAGACGTCATGTTAAACCAGACATGAAACTTGGCAACTGGTGGACACAAAATATTTCAATTAGTAGAATATGCAGCTCAAAACTTTATTCAGGTTAGGTACCTGAATAAAGTTTTGAGCTGCATATTATGGGAAACCGTAAAATACTACTTCAAGTGCCTCATTTTGGTTGAAATTATTAATAGCCTAGCAAATAATTATTAAATCAAAACCAAAATAAGGATATAGAACATTCGAATTATTATAGCTTATATATATATATGTATATATAGATTATATATATCTATATATATATATTATTTAAGTGTATTTAAAGTACACAGTACAAATAGGATTATAGAAATACAGAATATATTTTTTTTTTTCAACATTTAAATGTACTAGTCTAACTAACTCGAGCACGCTTATACGCACGCTATATATATGATATAGATATAATATATATTTAAATAAGTAATAATTAAATGCACGTAAATAAAGCACAAAACTACTAAACGAGGCGTGATTCGTCTAAGCGGTTAAGACCCTTGTTACGTTGTGATCGTAATAACCCGTGTTCTTTTAGAGCATCAGAGGCAACAGGTTCAATTCGACAATGGAAAACAATAATATCTTATTTATTATATAGTTTAATTATTTTAGTGTCATATGATTATCATAATAAAAATATATATATAAGCCAATAAAGGCAAAAAGGTCAGATAATAAATATATCCCTATACTTTCAACACCTCTTACGAGTAGCTGAAAGTAGTCCGTTCCTCCAATCCTTATATGCTTAACCCATTCTGGGAAAACTATAAAGGAAGGGAGAAGGTCCATGGCTCCGCACACGCCATCGACTGTTGGCTCCAACCATAGATACGAGCCCTCCCGGGTAAGGGATAGGCTATTTATAGTGTGCCTACGACACACAATTTGATTAATTATATTTATAGTAATTTTGTTATCAAGACATCAGTCTAATCTTTATTTATTTCATATTGTTGTTATTTACATAGACTGAAGTCACGCATAGAAAGGGTTCAAGCCCTGATATTTTGTAATGGTATCAATTAAGCCCGAAGTCACATAATATTTCATATTCATTTTAGTATGAGAAGGCAAAACGCCATAATAGTTGAGGGACAAACCCTGGTCATTATATATAAGGGAATAAATCCCTGGTTCAGATATTATAAATAATAGGTATTCGAACATTAAACCGCCAGGCGGCATTCCGTAAACACAATGCTATAATCGTCAACCTCACCTTAGTGAAGTAAAATTCATCAATAATAATAAATAATAACATTTATAACGTATATGTCTCATACCACTACATATGGTTAATATAGAATTTATATTTATCATAAACTTCACCGTAGTGAAGGTATTGTCATCAATAATGCTATTTATAACGTATATTTCTTTTATCAATATATATGTGTAATATAGTATTTATAATAACCTCACCGTAGTGTAGGCAAATTCATTAATAATTATATTTATAACGTATATTTCTTTTTTCACTATATATGGGTCATATAGTATTGATAATATTCAATTCTTAATAATATCACAACTGCAATTCCTTAAAACTAAGTCCTACCTAACCCTACCTAATTGTTATTTAAATTATCGCATTGTCTTATAATTAATATTCGTTGGCTTATATCGTATTCGTAATCGCATTGTCTTACAACTAATATTCTTTGATTTATGTCGTTTTCCTATTATAGCTTTGCATCATTAAAACCATAGCACGAGCTCACTCAAGGTACCCTTTGGCTCAATACTCAAACATACATCCGAATCCAGTTCATTATTTAAGACGTGATAAACACGCATGATAAGAGTTAAGCAGGCCACACTGTCTAATACTAGTTAGCTATCTCGAAGTGAGAAGCAACCAGTTGCCCTAATAGTATGACATGCTACAATGTCAATTACAAAAATCCTTATTGCTAAGCTAAGGGGGCGTCTCTAATAAGAAGACGAGTCATTTTGCTACAAACGATATATAACATTCCAGCGCCTCAGCAACAAACCGAACTACATCACGGCATCGACCTTAGTCGCACCACCGCAGGAATTCAAATCTGTATCACTGGGGCCGCTTCAGCAATGGACCTGAGGAAACTACTGCATCGATATAAATCTCACCACAGAGTCAACCCCATGTCAACATCACATCAGCAAAGTCAAAGGACCTCACTCGAGGACACTATAGACATGACCAAAATCATATCGGAGCCTCATACTTAAACATCGGGTCAACTAAGATTAAAAATCCTCGGACCTCGCTTAAGGACACTATAGACATGACTCACGTCACATCAGAGCCTCAAACTCAAGTATCGGGTCAACTAATACTCGCCAAAACATTATACACGTATAAAGCTGAAATATAATTATTTATTAGTTATGACGCATAAATTCTTCCCAACACATAGTTTTAAATCTTCATTGAATTCGCTTCTTCTTAGGTTTCAAATAATCCACTAGATTCTGAAACATAAACAATATCTGCGCAGCATTACTTTCGCTATTATATTCACAATTACAACATAATATTAAAGGAACGGAGTAAACTTCGTTTCTTAATATATATCAAACATATCTTCTTCATCCTAGCATTACTCCCGGTATTTTTATGTACCCAGGGTACACAGAGTGATTGCCATCTGACCTCCGCAACCCTAAGGGCGAACCAGTAACTCATTGGATAAGAGCAATTTACTTATCAAGAGTTAACGATTATTATCAGATGTTATTGATAATAACCGGGACCGACAGCTTAACGTGCTCTCCGAGGCACGGTGGGGAGACCCACTCGGACAAACGCCCAGACCGAGACAGAAATTTAAACAAACCTCTGCCCGAGCGCGAATCGAACCCGCAACCGTCGAGTCTAAAGGCAGACTCGCTACCCACAACGCCACAACGATGTCAATATATATCAAACATATATACATTCATAATTGACGGACCCACAAACCGTCATTAAATATTTAATTTATAATAATAAATTATATTAAAAATATTTCAATGGTATAAATTTGCCTTTAACATGTATAGATCATATTATTCATATTAGATCTCCTCGTTAGTGATTACTAATTTATGATTATAGACGGACCACCATACCGTCATTATTTATTAATTATTGTATATATATTTAATATATACTTTATATATATTCTTTGCCATGCATCACCAATCACCATTAATAATATGTATAAAAACCATATACGAAGATCGGAAACCTTAACTAGCATTCTAGCAGCATCGCCGCCCGAATGCACCGCCTTGGTAAGCCGTCCACATATACGCGGGGGTAGAGACGTCTGACGGGCACTCTCCAAGCATACGCTCGGAGACACTCTCTCGGACCTTCGCCGACACCACTCCCCTTATATATGTGAAACAGCTTGAATGACATTCGGCACCTGACTCCGTGAATACATTTTCCAATTTCTATGGAAATTTTCATACAAAATTTTATAAATTTTTGATTTTGTAAAAATATTATTTTCGGGGTATGTCCATACTTAGTATTACGTTGCACATAGTCACGTAGTCGGCAAACGATTTTTAGGTTAAGCAACTTTGGGTGCGGTCAGTAAATGGATGGGTGACCGTCCAAAAATAGTTTCATATTTTAGAAAATATATTGTTTTAGAGATCTAAATAAAGTGTAATGTTGAGATCGTCACACTAGGCAAGATGATTTTCTTTCTCGGACTTTCCACACACATTAAAGTTCGATTCCTACCTGCTCAAAGCCAACAGTGACCGAATTGTCGGTTACACAGCACAGGTGTGCCTGAAGTGCATAGTAATTTTTAGTCTACCCAAGAATTAGACTACTGTAATTCAACAGTGTTTTAGTGTGTAAGAGACAAAACCCGCGTCCTCCTGCGTCTAACTTTTAAACTATGGGATAGGAATTATGGAAAAAAATTTGGAGTTTGTAAAACATCAAAAGAACCTTAAAGAAATTATTGTTGATAATTATTTTGAAGAAGATAGTTCTACACATATTAGAGATATATAAGTTTCTACTTATGACTTTTAATTTTCATATTATTTTTAATACTAACAATGAAACTAACATTAATTTTTGTAGTCGATTTTAATTCGCTAATATTTAAAGTCCTAAAGATCCTTCAACATCAAGCGATAGAACCCTTTAGTAGTTTCTACTGTGCTTTGACTGCTATTTATATTAGAAGGGGAAAGTGGGCAGGAGGCTCACTTTAAGTGATTACCGCTGCCCATGGATATCCGAAATCCCGGAGGGCCGGAATAGGCCCTTCTAAGTTCCCATGACGGAAATCTGTTCGAAACCTGCGAAAGCTGTTTCCCCAGAATAGTTATGTGAGAAAGAAAATGCCTAGTTTCTATTCCACTAGAGATTGGACAATCAATATGACTCAGATATTTTCCATGCATTTAAAACTTGGTTCCGGATTCCAATGTGCAATCATTAAAATTCTTTCTATTCCTGGTCAATTAATAGAGAATTACATATTAAATTTAAAATAAAGAATTTTTGGAAAGGATTGTATATACTGACCTAAAATTGAAGTGGTTTATTTAACTATTTTTTTTTTGGAAAATGTAATGGAATAATTTTATGGCCAATGAAAAAAAAATAGTTACTTATTCAAGTCAGTCAATAGTCTAAAATTCCACCGATAATATATTGAGGATCGTATTTAATAATCGTAATGAACATTCGCAATTTGAAATATGCGTTATATTATTTTCATCAGCAAAATGTCACACTGAAAGTTTACCACAAAATGAACATCGAGGACGATACATTCGGTCCATAATAAATGGAACTCATTTATTAGTCGACCGAGATTATAATGCATTGCAAAGATTAATTAAATTAATGTTTGATATAAATAAAAATAAAAATATCACCTATAAAATTACTAGCATTCCATCTACGATTTGGTCAGAATGAAATATACAGAGAAAGGATATTGCACTATTTTATATTGAAGCGATTAGTATAAAATATAGATTAGTGTTTATTTGAACTTCATTCTATCAAACCTTTTGTAATTATTTTAAGAGCAAAATTTATCTAAAAAAATTACAAAACTTTTTGGGTTACGCTTAAAATAAACAAAAGAATAAGGTTTATAAAAAGATCATTGTTTATCTTGAACTCTCTCGATAAAGCTTCAACAAAAGCTACAATCTTTTATCATTCTATATTTACCCGACTGCCGAAGGGTAATGTTTTTCGAGCGTATGTATGTATGAACTAATACTAAGTACTATAAAAAACACGCCAAAATCAATATACTTTTAATTTTTCATATAATTAAATATCCAAAACGAACTTTTTAAACAAAAATCATAAAAGTGACGTCCTATAATTGAACTATTATATATACACACATACATGTACATTATTCCTAATAAATGTAATTCATAAAGGGATTCAAAAAAGAAACATGATATTCCTGTCACAATGATTGTCCGTATCAGGAATATTCTATAACAATCATACTTAGGAATAATTATTCTAATGATGTGTGAATTATTTTAATGATGTGTTACTGTTGTCAATAAAATTTCTGTTCTACATAAATTTATTTTAAGTTAAACTTAATTAATTAATACACATTCTTTTGACGGAAGAGTTAGTTCCAGTCTCAAGTAAGTGACAAAACTCTCGGCTCACTATATACTACCGGCAGTAGAACTCTTATTGCGCGAGGCCGTCTAGGTAGGTATTATCGCAGCGCCACAAATACTACCGTAAAGCTGTATACTGTGTTTCGGTTTGAAGGACACTGTAGCTAGTAAAATTACTGGGCAAAGGAGATTTAAGAAACAATATTTCGAGGTTGGTAACATTCTAAACATGCCCAAGAGGCCGTGTCGATCAGAACTTCGTTATTTAATAAAAGGTGAAAGTTTCTCTATTTATGTTCATAAAACAGTTAATAACGATGCCCGGCTATAAAGTTTGGAACGTGGTTGCTTTGAAAGGTAACAGGTATCAAGGTTGTATAAAATTGCGCTTCAAATTCGTCAAGGTATAAAGTTTTTATATATTTTATTATATAATATTAGATATCACATAGTACATTTGACACCGTTTTGGTGTTAGGGGTAGCTAGTCTGCCTTTAGTCTCGATGGTTGCGAGTTCGATTCCCGCTCAGTCAGGTGTTTCGGTCTGGGCGTTTGTTCTTGTTGGTCTCCCCATCGTGCCTCGGAGAGCACGTTAAGTTGTCGGTCCCGGTTGTTATCACTGACATCTGATCTATTGATAAGTAATTTACTCTTATCCGATGAGTTACTGGTTCGCCCTTAGGGTTGCGGAGGTCAGATGGCAGTCACTGTGTAATAACTAATAACCTGTCACATCCGAACAAGAGTAATAAGCAGTACTTAACTCTGGTAAAATACTCGTATAATACCGGTAATAATGCTAGGAAAAAAACAAGAAGATGACGTTGTACATTGTCAGACACTTAATTGGTTACAACCTCTTTTCAGATACCCTCAAATCATAATAAATTGTAATAATCCTTTCGTTACACTATTTAGAAAGCTTCATTTTAATAAAACTTAAGGGTTTTATAAAAAAAAAATATCCTTCTGGGTCGTGTGGGGTGCCAACCGGGCAACAACCGGGACCGATATTGAACATGCTTTCTTAGACACAGAGATGTACAGCAGCTCGATGGTAAAAAGTTTCTGTGTAAAAAGTTTGGTCCGGCCTCGTAGGCGGCACCCTAAGCATAAAATTAATTTTTAGCACCCACGACGGATGCGCTTCTTTTACTTTTCATATCTTTGGGGCTATAATTTAAAAATTCATTCAAATCAATCTTCCAAAAATATACATGCAATGCCGATAGCCATCCAATCAGTAAAATAATTAACCGACTTCCTAACACAGCACGTCTGTCGTCTTTTCTGTTTAAACAGGGCGCTTACCATTAACTCTTATTGCGATTCAAATGACGACCAAAACATGCTAAAAACTGAGTTACATCATTACATATATATTTATACGTCATGCTCATATAAAATTTGAATCGATTTACTGTCATCATTGAATACTAAAAGTTAATGGTAAGTCCGCAGAATTACTCAATAAAACAAAACTAGTAGTTCGGTCGAAATGATCCCGTATAATGTAACTTTCATATTTATTAAAATAATTTTTGTAGTATATATAATAATATATAAAAATAACTGTTGTGTTAAAATTCTGCTCTGCGATAAAATTTGTCTTTTATTTGATTTTTAACCCCTATTCCTGATCTCTTCATTTTTTGGAGGAATCAAATATTAAAAAGAAATCAAAAACTGTGCCGTACCGGTTCAGGAATACGTACGAAATAAAACTGCCGAGTGTAATCTGAGAACTGCTTCAATAAATCGTATGTCATCGTGTTTCAATAGAAACGTGTTTTATAAAGTTTCATAATACAATACTTACCTACTCTTCTGTCATGAATAATGATGCTTGAAAATTTTCTGCAAAATCAATTACATTTTATTATTTAAAATCAACACAACTCAATGAATGTTAGAATCTATGTTAGAGCACCTGTTAGAAAAAAAACAAACAAAGACTTAAAACAAAAATATTTAATGCTCGCGGCTAAAAATACCAATGGAACAGCACATCACCTGATTGGCATTTCCCCCATTTCTAGTTCATTGTTTTCGGTTCCTACAATGGCGCATTGTGTGAAATATTTTACGAATTTTGTCAAACAGAATTTTACACCGGAGATAATAATAATAAAAATAGATTTATAAAGTAATATATTGGAGTGTATTTATTTACTTATTAGCGCTGACAAATAAGTACGTAACGAGTGTTTTAAGATTTTTTTAGTTAGTTAACACTGGTTTCTTATTTATATTGATAATAAACTTTACCTTACAAGCTCATATAAGAATAGTATTGATTGATATGATTGCGATTAAAGCCTAAGCAGCACCTCCACTGGGCCTTACTGAACCAGTAGTATATACTAGCATTACTATTAGTGACTAGCAAGGCTACTCTTATAAAATCTGCATTCTGGAACTATTTTGCTTTTCTTTCTGGCTGGCCCTACTCGCCTTGGCAACGTCACTGGGTGGGATATTTGGCTTGCTAAGCTGGAAATGTTAGGAAGAAGAAAGTGTAGCATCTTTTATATTGGTGTATGTAAATATAATTGAAAATGGTATTTCGAAATATAGTTCATAGTTTCAGTTGTAGCAAATTGAACATTGTTTTTTTAATCACGTTCTTTTACAACAAGCTCCCGGCGGAACACGGTTTTTCATTTAATCTTTTATAGACCTCGATGTCACGTACGATTTTTCCTCCTATTTCACAGGCGTCGGTTTTAAAAAACCGTTTGGCCTACTACGCTGTATGTTGAACGTACATTCAATATGAAAATGTAAACTTTGACACTTTTTACGTTACATTGTCCTATGTAAAAAAAACTATTGGATTAACATAGACAAAGGTTGTGGAATAACTGTGGAAGCATTTTTCGAATGTCCGAAAAAATATTGCAATTGCTAAGAAACAAATAATACCCATTCATTTCAAAGTATCTTTTTTAAAACAAAGATATGATTTTGAATAAAATATAATACAATAAATTTATTATTATGTACAATTATATTTTATTTCTAGTACATTCCCTAATTATTACTTTTATGTGTAAATGCTTGTATTTTTGGATTCTTAGAGTAAGAAATTACTCAATCACGCAAAAATGGCTAAACGGATTTGGATTAAATCTAGTACCTACACCGTTTCGTAAATTTAATAATATTACGAACTTAACAAAAAATACAGGCAATACAAAGCCCTTGATATGTGTTCGAAAACTATGTAGATTTCGAAAACAACAGGTTGCGTCTAAGCTCTTGTGTGAACGTAGCTCGGAATTATTATTAAATAAATATACGTATTAGTTGCTTAAGAAAACAATTTTCCTTAAGGTACTTGTTATGTGAATTTCGTTATTTATTTAATTTATGTAGCGTAAGTCATCGACGTGAAATGTTTAATATAAATAAATCATCCAACATAGGAATCGTTGTTTAGTCATTTTAATAATTAAAAATGTTATAATTACATAAAAATTTTAACATTCCATCTCCTAATCCCATAATCTAGTTTCATCTCAATCCATTAATAAATCTACATTATGAATCGGTTATCTTTCACGAAAAAAGTAGTGAGAAATGTTTACGAAATATTTTACCAAACGCTAGGTACATAATTCAAATGAGTTTAAAATTATTTGAAATACTAACATAACTTCCACAGATGGAACTGCTCAAAGCGTCATTGAATCATTGTTCGTGCCGGAGCGCCCGACTACAATGCATAATCAAATCCTATTATAGCGTTATTGGATGTATGTCTGAACGTATTTGTTACAGAGTAGCAGAGTAACGTATTAGGTAAAAGAAGCTATCTAAATTATTATTATTTGTACATTTTCCACAATAATAATCCTTTTGCATTGTGCTATACAATGTAAAAGTTTATAATGACGTTTCCATATTTGTTACTCGATCACGTAAAAACGGGTAGACGGATTTGGATGATATTACGCACACAGATAATAATAATAATAAATAAATAAACGCTACGCACTCAACGGCTCCCATTAGGATAGTTATATCCTGTGTTAAGGGCCCGGAAACACACACAATGACAACGACAATGATACCTAGACCGGAAAACATTGTTGAATGCTCAATACAAACATCTGCTCCGAGCAGGAATCGAATGTTTAGTTTCTGTGGCATTGTCAGAAAACTTATTATACGGCGTCATTTGGAATTATGTTAGGATGACTGTTATCTACTCAATAATACAATCTAACAAAAAGCGCTGAACGGATTTTGATAAAATTGAGTGAGTGGATAGTTTATGAACTGCCTTGCCTAAAAGGGTACTTTTATCCCGTAAGCATTTTCAATTTCCGTAGAATTATCAAATCACGTGCGACAGGACGTATTCCCTTGATATTGGGTATAGATGAGTCGTATAGAACATTATTTACAAATTTTTCATTTCTCCCTGGAGCAAATACTAAAGGTATCTCGGACAAAGACACGGGAAGATGCTCGTCTAATTTTCAAAGTCATGTTGAGTAAACGACCGCTTTGGTGCAGTAGCAGTGAACCTGCCTTAAACGCATTGATCGCAGGCTATGTTTTTATTGACCAATGAATATCATATAGGTATTTACGTCTTCCAGTCTCGGTGGTTTTGCTTGCGTTTATGTGTGTCTCCGGATTCCTGACTGATTGTATAACGTTTATTACTTATTTACCATAACGATGAAGTGAATTTTTATATTTATATATTTCCATACCATTTTTAATCAACGAAAAGTTTTATAAAATAATCTTTTTCTTTTCTTATTATACTGGCTAGGCTAAGGTACATGAAATAATAATAAAAAATCACAATTATTTATTCGATACGATTTTGCGATACGACTTTTATAGATAAGTAATAATAAATTCCTTGCACCCAGCCGTTCGATCTCCCTGATGCGCCGGGGTGTAATCCTCCACCCACCTTATTATATTGATAGAAATAAGCACCAGGTATCGGAGCTATGCAACGTTGAGGAAATTAATTTATAATCCTATTTATTTCGCATAGTATTTTTTATTCATAAAAAATATAAAAATAGGAATTGAATTATGTGACACGCCTTACTACGTACCTAACTAGACACGTACCTTTTACGAGTACGAGACGCATTTTTTCAATGTTCCTGATACGCACCTCCAAAGTGAAATACCCACCCGACCCACGTCGTTCCCGCCACGTCAAATCAAGAATGAATAAGCATCTTCTAGGCATCTTCACCTTAGGCTATCAAAATCAAAATTCAAAGTCGTTCCTGACACTTTCTGGCACTTTAGTCAGAGTTATACACACGATGATTTCAATTAAAAGGATATAAATTGTCCACAGCTAACACATCCATAAAGTACCTTTATCGGCTTGATTACGCTTTTAATTACAACTCAAAAAGTTTGACCTACAAAACTTTAATGACGCATTTCAAAGCCAGGCAGAGGGGTTCATTAACAAAGTTACTATGAAATTCCTCTTCTGAAACTGTAACTAAGTATCATACGTTTAATTAAAAAAAACTTGCTTCATTCAATTTTAGCGATCCATTTTACAAATATTTAAATGAAAATGAACCAAACCACGCCAATGGTATTAAGGTATTAACGGAAGTCTATCACTTATTTACTACGAGTAGATCGTTATTCGTTCTGACAGTTCGTTAGCCGACTACGGGTAATCTCTTCCATGTTGGCCTCCATGACGTCATGTAAAATTAAATCAGATAATTCATTAGGTATGTTTTATGCGTTTCGTATTATTAGCCGAAATGTTGTGTAAGGTTCCTTTTATATAAATAATTTATAAAAATATAAAATTCTTTTATTAGCGCAATGATGGTTTTTCAACCAATGAAATAGTATTAAAATTTAAAAGCGACTAATATAAAACACTTTCCTTAAGTCACGTAAATTCGCTTAGGCTGCAAAAACATAATTAGTTTTTAAATATAAAATAAAAATCTATACATACGTATAAGAAACGTAAGCTGGATAAAAAAAAAACGTGGATAAAATCGGGGCATAACTAGCAAAATCACATTCGTATTTATAACATTCGACGATTTCACCCTTGAGCTTCCATTTATAGCTCTACAAAGAGTTAATCCATCATACAATCCGTACTCGGAAAAATAACGGAAACCTTTGCGCTCGAAACTGTTATGTTTTTAACTTTATGATATTTTACATAATTATTATTTTCGTTTCATATGCAACCACTCATAGAAGGCTTCCGCGTAATTTCAATCTAAAAATAAAATAATAATAAAAATTCAATGAAAATAACGAAAATTTCTAATTGCTATTTGTTGATAACACTAAATAGTATATGTACTAATAGTACCATAATTAATTAACAAAAAAAAAGGAAATCGGTTGACAAACAGGGAAAGAATGGGTACTGATATGTTTTGTCTTTTCCTTCATAGGGTTTTGTAGCCAAATCGCAAAAAGAACCCTTATAATTTCATCATTTCCGTCTGTCCGTCTTTTCAAATATATTTTGAAAATTTTACAGAACGTAAGCTTTGTTATCGATACTATTCCATAATACTAAGTCGTTTTTTTTACGTTACTGCATATCTGCTGTATGTCTGTGTATAACCAGGCATCACGCCTGAAGCTACTGAATGGTTTTGATTTGAAGGAAACTTGGCATATCAATTACTGGTACTGTCTACATCAAACTTAGTACCTATTATATGTATGTCGCGATGCCTAGTACGATTCCTGAAATGCGTAGTCGAATGTAATGTATGTATGTTATAAGATTGTTATTTTTAACTGAATGTAAAATGTAAACACAAAATGCTTTTTGTTTTACTACTTGTTTCAAAAACGTTTTATTTAGTTGACTAGTTTTAATGATTTTGAGGTGAATTTTTACCCACAGTATTAAATTAAGTTATTATGGTTTTAAAACTCATACATTTTCTTTATATATAGAAAACTGAGTTTGGAAGGACATATTTGCGGACAAGAGCTGTTCGATTTGTCAAGATAATACGTGTCTATAATAAAAAAAAGTATTTTCGGGAATATTACATCGATTGTTTTATATATAAGCTAGCTTCTGCCAGCGGCTTCGTCCGCGGATGTCATATAACGAACACACCCTCCAAGTTTCAGGTCACTACGACCAGCGGCTTGGGCTGTGCGTTGATCCGTCAGTCATTCAGGAAAAACTTATATTGACACCGTTGTGGCGTTGTGGGTAGCGAGTCTGCCTTTAGTCTCGACGGTTGCGGGTTCGATTCCCGCTCGGGCAGATGTTTGTTAAAATTTCTGTCTCGGTCTGGGCGTTTGTCCGTGTGGGTCTCCACACCGTGCCTCGGAGAGCACGTTAAGCTGTCGGTCCCGGTTATTATCAATAAAATCTGATAATAGTCGTTAACTCTTGATAAGTAAATTGCTCTTATCCAATGAGTTACTGGTTCGCCCTTAGGGTTGCGGGGGTCAGATGGCAATCGCTCCGTGTAAAAACTAGTAACCTGTCAAATCCGGATAAGAGTAATAAGCAGACCCTGGGTACATAAAATACCGGGAATATTGCTAGGGTGAAGAAGATATATATATTTATATTTATATAAATATATTCCATAGCCGGAGTGACTTCTTGACAACATGGCAAGAAATTGTATAGTGTATAATACATGACAATTGCCTCGCTCGATATGAATATTGCACTAATCTATCTATATATATATATATATATAATATTTATATAAATATATATATTGTCATGTATTATACACTATACAATTTCTTGTCATGTTGTCAATAAGTCACTCCGGCTATGGAAACGGGTATTCGATAGCTTATTTACTTGCTCGTATTGTTACACAATATCATATAAGTCTAGCGTCAAGTCATATATTATTAATTGACCAAGTGAAGCGATACCTTACGCAATCCCAATCTATGTACATACATGTTGTATTTAAACTAATTATTATTTTATATTATGAATATTAATATTTGATATTATAATATATATTATTATAATATATATTTTAGTGAAACAACAAACTTTAATAATCACTAAACACTCAAAATCGCTGACTGAACGGAACTCACTCAGTAATGTTCGTGTTATTATATCGTAAAACTGATCCAATGGTCAAAGTAACTTCGAGATAAGTTCAAACTAGTACTCGGAAAAGATTTTTTTCGATACAAGACTCGACGAACAAAAGGCCGTATGTGAAATACACCTGCATATTTGCAGTGGATCTTTTTTTCATCGATACCTTTTCTTTGATAAACTGTTTTAAAGTTCCTTAGAATTTTTTCGTAAAAACAGTTTTTTTTGCAACCTTGATGAAAAATTCACATTTAGCTCCTGGTACGAGAGAGAAAAGTGCCCAATTCTCTCCCAGCAAGATGCCACTAATTAACTCACTTTACCTCCCGGTAACCTAGCAACTGTATGGACACCGTTGTGTCGTTGTGGGTAGCGAGTCTGCTTTTAGCCTCGACGGTTGCGGGTTCGATTCCCGCTCGGTCAGATGTATGCATTGATCTTACAAAAATCTGTTTCGGTCTGGGTGTTTGTACTTGTGGGCCACGGAGAACACGTTAAGCTGTCGATCCCGGTTGTTATCACATAAGATCTGATAATAATCATTAACTCTTGATAAGTAAATTGCTCTTCTCCAATGAGTCACTGGTTCACCCTTAGTGTTGCGGAGGCCAGGTGGCAATCGCTCTGTTCTCTCAGACTCTGGGTAAAATACTCAATATATATAATAAAGCTAGGAAGAAGAAGAACCCAGCGACTATATGTCTATCTGTCGTACCAGGGACTAAAAGCGAACTTTTCATCGATTCAAATATACTGAATCTCTAAAATATTGTTCTTACCTAAAGAGTAGAAGGACGATATTGTTTTTCATATACTATGTACTATGTATGTAAGTCTATTTCTTTGAAGTTGTTTCTTATTATCGTACGTCGTAGTATTCATTTTGTGTGACGAGTGTTTCATCTTATTTGTTTTATCTTTCTTCGCCCCTTTATATGCTCTCTATACCCGATCAAATCTGTCAGCAAGAAACTTTAAAAGAAAATTACAATTTTCTCAAAAGTTCTTGTCCTGGAAAAGATCTGGCACCCGATAGCAGTGCTGGGTCCAATTTGTTAATCTAAGCCATTCTCGAATCTCAAATTCTCCGTCCAGCCCATTAGGAGGAATTCCGTCACATACACGCGTATAGAAAAATTATATATATTAAGATATTCCTAACAACCGTTATTTGTACTATACATAACTATACATAACCTTGGAGTGTAGTGGCACCAACTTTTGAAGGAAATATTATTTTATTTTATACTTTTTAGTTACCAATAATATATCGCCACCAGTAAAACATTTATTAGTAGTATCGTATAGTTTCGGTTTCACATCACCAAATGACACTTTTCCAGAGCAACTGCACACCATCTCTAACTTTATTAGGTTGTTGCAAGTCACTTTTTCATTGCGTTGGTGTTGCAGCACCAGCGAGTTTTTGAAATTTAGTCCTGTCTATAGTGTGAAGTGTCTTATTTTCCCCTTAAGTCTTTTTTTTAAATACGATATTATTTAGTTACACGAAAAAGTTAAAAATATATTATTTGATAAATGTATAATTTTATAGAATAATGCGATTGTTGTGACAGCGGCATAATTACATAAAAAGAAAGCGTTCCCAGATCATGGTCAATTAGCTCTGAATATATTTTGACCAATTCCAATCACAACTCCGTAGTTCATGTTGCTTGATTGGGTCGTCATATTTCTTAGAAATACCGACTTCAAAACCAAAAATTTTATTCTAAAAATTAATACAATATACATACCTTACTTTCATATCGGTTTGAAATAAAACGAAATACGAATTAAAACTTCAGTGCCTGTAATTCCATTGTAGCTGACGGTAACGAGCTGTCGGACATTTAAATTATGTTCATTCATTTCGCATCGCGTTTGCAACGAAATATTTTAATGACACCGAAAGTAATGATTATGCACGGCGCATTACCTGCAATTACTTCCTGCCTGATTTTTATAGTGCTTATTACGTACTCTTTAACACGTTTTAGTTTTAATGAAACCATTTTGATTCTAGAGTATTTGACTTTTGAAAATATTTTGGCTTAAATTTTTGAACTATAGATCAACATAAATGGATGGATGGTTGATTTTTCTGAGAGCTTGATGCGAAACCGATTGCTTTCTTTAGCAAATTTTGTCTGGAATTGAAAAGCCAATTGAGAGCGGCTATCGATGTTCGATGAATGTGTACTGATGAACGGATACCAGATCTTTTTAAGTCCTACCACCAGAATATACGTCTCTTAGAATTTCTTCCATAGCATTCAGGTTTCCTCACGACGTTTTTATTTTGGAACACAAATTAAGCACTTGAAATATTATGAGGTGCTTGCCCAGGTTTGAACCGTGACCTTTAGTTAAAGTCTACGTTATCACTCTATTGGGCCTGTAAAGGCGCTTCGAATTAAAAAGAAAAAATTCCTTTATTCTATTAATAAATCCAATTTGCAAGATAATACTCGAATCGCTATAATTATGTGAGCGTATAAATAATTATAATTTAAAAGACATACGGTAATGACAGATAAAAAAAAAAAAAAGATTTTAAAAACGTGTATTTTGCATGTATATCGAAATTTTTGAGGCTTTGTAAAGAGTATACTACAAAATAATACATCGAATCAAGGTAAAATCTGTAAACTATCCGTTCTGTAAATTAAATTATAATCAGTCGTGTTTAAATTCGTCGTTGATAAATTGACTGTCTGTTATCGAGCATAATGAGGATGGTTACACGATTCCGGATTGTATACAGTTCATGATTGGAGATTGAATAGACTATAGTTGGATCAGTGTTAAGGTGTTTAATTCTGTAATTCATTTTCAAGTAAAGAGTTAAAACATTGTGCTACCTTCTTATAGTTATTTCGAAACATTTTGAGTTACTTCGATTAGTAACAGAGATATGGAGTAGGTAAGTAGGTACTACCCTCATACAGGATATTGACGTGAAGTAATAATATTATATATTTTTAATGTTGCGTTTCGTTGATAAGTGTTTCCCCGAATTCTCCTCAGTCTCGCCTTTTGTGACAAAGAGTTTAATAGTGGACATAGTATACATTACATTATAAATGTAAAACATACAATAGACAAATTGTTAGTTGACGACGTTGTGGCGCAGCGGTAGCGAACCTGCCTTAAGCACCACAGGTCTTGGATTCGGTTCCCGCTCGGAGCACATATTTGTGTTGACCATACATACAGACGTTGACAGACATGTGTTCCGGTCTGGGTGTATTCGTCCTTGTCTTTGTGTATGTTTCTGGACCCTAGACAAAGGATGTAGCGTTTATTTATTTATATATTTTATTTAAATGTAATTTAAAATTTATATTATGAAGATATTATACTTTTTAACATTGTAGAAGTATTACACGAAGAGTTTCTGAAAATCCGGAAAATATTGAGTATTTTATTGGAACGATTTTAAAACCTTTTTCTTCCAGTGAAGCGAGGTCAAGCACTACTTCTTCTGGCGTTCAAAGAATTTTTGTATGTACGGGTGTGATCCAATTCTTATAATCGTAAAACTTGGTTATCAGGTACGCAACATCAATAGAATGTTTTAGTTCGAATTTATCGATTCAAGTTATGGGGTCATGAGCTTAGACAAAAGATGTCATGGTCCGAGCCATATAAAGTTGCCGTTCTTGTAACCTTATTTCAAAGGAATCTTAGTCAATAAGTGCTGGGAGCACTAATGCGAGTAAAAGAAGTAGTAATATAGGTTTGGTAATTATTAATTTAAGTCTAAGTTGTTAAATATTGGCTTATATATACGTCCCAGTAAAATGAACTTTATTATTTACTCTATGGATCCCGTACAATTCTTCCAGATCATGTCACAGTATATATATACAGTAAATATAATAGATTTTTGTATTTTATAATATTAAAATAACATTTTTTACTTCATATAAGATGGCTACGAAAGTAATAAATTATTTTTTTTAATGCAAAAACGCAAACAACTGACATAAGTGTCCGGCAATGGATACTGAGATTTCTAAGAGAGAAAATATAAAAAAAATAGGGCTTTATACTTTAAAGAATTTAAGCTACTCTTTTAGACATCTTTAATACCTGTTACCTGCCCAAGTAACCACAACCCAAACTCTATAGTCGCTGGTCCCTTTTACCTGTATAAGTGGCGTGCACAGAAAAACCGTCAGCTTTTATAAAACAACGAGCGTCTGGCCGGCCCGGGGTCTTGGGCTATATTGTGAAATTGCAACATCACATTCTGTAGATGTTACTCACGTGTTTCCGGCCTCGAGTTATTGTGTCTTCTTTTGCGCAGTAATTTCACAAGCTACAGTTTCTTTTAAACCAAAACACAGTAGTCAATAATCCTCGAAACACTACTGCTTTGCGGTAGAATATCTGACAGTTGTACCTGCCTAACCGGCCTCTTGCAATAATAGGCTAACCACTAGTACCTATATAATCATTAAAAATTGAATATTTGTTAAATCATAATTACTCGCGTTTTTGTTACTAGATTAGCTATATGTTTTTCTCATGGTAACATTAAATTATATATTATACTATCTTCTGTCCGTGGTTTCACATGCACGAATAAAAATTTTTAATGCTGCACTTTTAATTGGATATAGAAATAATATTTTTTCCATACAACCTTTCATACCCATTTTAAAACCCTTTAAGACTTTTTTACAATAAAATTTATATATATAAAGGACATAGCCTTTCCCAAAGTGTAGTCTATATCTGTACCAAATCACCTCACTCGGTTCAGTGGTTTAGGCATGAAAGCGTAAGAGACAGACAGTTAGTTCAGAATTATATTTTATATCATACATACATGAATCGACAACCGAAGTTGTTATTCTCAGCACTAGACTATACGTATACGGTGAATCACACAGTGACAAAGTGACAGATGTACATTGTACACATTCGTATCACAAAAGATCGTCACGCGTTTTTAGCTAATGCTCCGTCTATCTTCTTTCTCTGTCTACATCGATGATTAATATATTTGCATAGAAATAATATAAAGAACAAGAAAGCTCACTGAAGTAACATTTCTGTGACAAAAGAGAGGTTCCAAATGGTATTTTTGTGCCTATCTAATCGAAACACCATAATTGTTAATAATTGAGAACAAAATATAAACTTGACTCATCTTGATTTCTGCATACTATTAATATATTTAAATTATAACCAATATATTATTTTATTGGAATATTATTTATTTTTATTAGAATTAGCCAGTGGTATTATAGTAGTGGCATGGAAGTCGGAAAATATAATAAAATTATATTTATTTTTATCCATTCTTTTTTTTCCTCGTCACGAGAAAAACTGAAAATAAAATTGTATTACTAAAATAAAAATAAAATAACTTTATTTTTTAATTTTAAATTAATTACATTTGATAAAAAATTCAAGAATCGTTTTTGAACTTAACATAGCAGAGTCACCCTGGTTCTTATAAAGCAAAATTACTTACAGGTGGAAAGATTTACCACAACCTGGTTAAGATTCATTCTTACAACTAAGTATAACGCATTTGTTCACTATTTTTCTAAGAAAAATCAAATAAATAAGAAGCTTTGAAGAGCCCAATCTATGATTTGAAAATTTGACGCTACTATAGTAACCAAATTAACGCCAATTTGTTGGTAAATTTTGAATTGTGTTGTCAGGATAGTAATAATATTTCCTTTATTTAAAGTCATTTAAACGAAAATGGTGTATTTAAAGGCTTATTATATTACGATCAAAATTATTAATTTCAGTAACAATTGTTTTTAATTATAAAAGACTTTCGTTAAGCCGCAAATTTATAAATAAATTCGGAAGTTCTCTAACTACCACCTTATCAAATTATTTTTTTCTAAGGACAACCTGTGGGAAAGGGACACGAATGCCATTTTGTGTGTCTCGTTCTCGAACAAATATTCGTTTCAGTATGAAGTATTGAAAATTGAACTTAAAAATTAAGATATAAAGTTTGAGTTTACTGAACATTAAATTACATATGATTGTTCTGGTTCTTTATATTATTTCTATTTATTTTTGTCATTTGACTTTTTTAATGTCAGAGTTATCAAGTGTCAGATGACAGATTTTAAACTCTGTGATCTCTCTTCATGTCAAAAATGTAAACAAATTAAAATTACAAAATAGTATTGCTTGAAAAATATTAAAATTATGAACTATCTATAGGAATAATATTTAATTAATTTTAAAATGAGTCACAAAGGGGTCAAAATTGCTGAACTATTTACAAAAACAATTGCCACAACGAAATGTTTTGATCACAACCTACGCAAGGTAAAGATTATTGATAGACACCTTGATTGGACTTTTAAGACTGATTAGAAATAGTATTTATATAAAAATTAACAGGACTTATAATATTATCTAATACATAAAATCAACTTTAAAAATTAGAACTAAATAATAAAATTCAAGTAAACAAACATTACGTAAATAAAACATCAGAATAAATTGCATATTAAAATTAACGTCTTGCTTTCATCCGCTATTCCCTGTTATTATTTTGCACTCTTGAAGGTAAAACTTTTACAATAAATGTCATTGTTATATCAAATCAAATCAACAGACTAAAAAATAAGTAGAACTGACTGACTGAACTGACTTCTAGCACTACAAATGGCAATACTTTTTATCCCCTTTTTCAACACCTTACAGCCCTTTTCTCCCATTAAAAGATAGCCTATCTCTTTTTTTGGTCTCTAGACTATCTGTGTGCCAAATTTCATTTAATCGGTTAAGTAGTATTGACGTGAAAGCGCGACAGACAGACAGTGAGACAGAGTTACTTTCGCATTTATAATATTAATGAGTAATTACTGACTGTTTACAATTGTAAAATTTTGATATGTATAGGTTAAGGTTGTATGCTGTGATAATGGAAAAATGGTGACTCAGTTTCAAGTTGGGCCAGAACACTTAAACCAAAGAGGCACTTTGCATGGAGGTTTTATAGCTCATTTAGTCGATGCTATCTCTACATATGCTCTAACAGCCAATGAAAAAGTTGAAACTAGAGGTGTTTCTATTGATCTCAGTGTGAGGTATACATACTCTTATCATCAGGAAAGATTGACATCTTTGTGTGAAAGTTTGAATTAGTGCATCGTTTGTCAGCATAGTTAATAATAAAAGCAACTTTTTGATTTTTAACTTATATTGTCAATAATGCGATGAGTATTCCAAGTTTTTTTATATTTTTAATACAATTGAATGTATGTTCATAATTTTTTTTAATCTTTTAGTTATATGAACGCTGCAAAAGAGGGTGATAATGTTGAAGTTGAGGCAATTACAAGGAAACTTGGTAAAAAAGTAGCATTCCTTGAAGTGGAAGTGCGGAATAAAGATAATAACCAATTGTTAGCAACAGGCAGGCATACTAAGTACATAGGTGTTTGAAAGGATCTTTATTTTATGTAGTATCAACAAGATAATTATGTAGTTATTTTAAGCAAAATAAATGTTCATTACATAAAATATTTTTTATTTCCAAAGCTATATGCCAAAGCTATGTGAAAATGGTCAAGATGGTCAAGGCTTACATTTTTGTGTTTGATTCATTGTCATTTTACTAAATCCTATATAAGGTATGAGGATAGCTTAAAATGAAAAAACTTTTATTTGTTATTTTATATTTATTTATAAGCATAATACACCAAACAAATATAATATTTGATTATAATTAGCAGCTGAATCCATTCATAACCAGGGTGCCTACCATGAACTCTTATTGCGATTCAAATGACAACCTAAACGGAGCTACACAGCACTATTTTATCCCATGACATATATTTATATGTCATGCTCATAAAAAATATGGAACGTTTACTTCCTGAATTGAATTGAATCGCAATAGAACTGTTATTAAAATTTCATGGTAGACCCCAAGTTGTACAACAAGGATATTTTTGCTCCAATCTTACAGTAATTTCAACAATTTGCAACATTGTTGTGATTTTGTTTTATTTTACCTAATGTCATGAAATTTAAATATTTATAGATATTATATCTTTATTGTCAATAACAAAACAGTTCTCGTGATCAAAATTAATATGTTATTTATGTTCATCCAGACGATATTAAAAGCCCCATTTTTTTTTAATTTAATTAATCCTTAATTAATCCTAAATGCTTGTCCTTGGATGAGTTTGCAGACCTCCGACATAGGATATCACTATCCTAATGGGGACCGGTGAGTGTGACCGTTTATTTGTTTATTTAAATGAGTGCAAACATAAATAAATAAATAAATAAACACTGCACACTCAATGGCCCCCATTAGGATAGTAATATCCTGTGTCGGGGGTCCGGAAACATTCACAATGACAAGGACAAATACACCCAGACCGGAAAATATGCTTTCATGGTCAATAAAAACATATTATGCTCCGAGCGGGAATCGAACCCGCGACCTGTGGCGTTTAAGGCAGGTTCGTAACCGCTGCGCCACAACGTCGTCAATATAATTTGATTGGTGTTGTATGCTTATTGGTGCTACATAGGAAGGCAAAGGGGAGTTTACATTCAATGTCATCTCATCTTAGACACGAACACTGCACTACACTTTCCAATCCGATTGTTGTTATTATTATCGGATAATGTATTGGACTTTCATACTGGTAGTACGTAGCTACTACATAGTCTTAATCAGAATATAGGATCTCTTCTGACTCCTATAGTAATAACTACTTACCTCCCCTTTGTAAGACTAAATAATTCCATTACTGACAACTGACATGCATAGTGTAATTAATGTATAGACACCCAATTAGACTAATTATTATAGCTTTAAATATGAATTGACGCAGTTAGGAAATTATCCAGCGCAGATGTTATCTGGGAAACAGGGAAATTATGTTACCGATCTTTGCGCTTATTATGCTTGTGTGTGGTTATATAGATACGCCGTTATACGCAGGAGTCTGAAGTGAGTTCAGGGTCATTGAGTGATAATTCTATAAGGACGATTGGCGTCGGGGTGAACAGTCAGTTTTTAATGCATGCCAAAAATTTTAATAATTTTTGGCCATGACTCCAAAGTGGTTAAAAGATAATGCGTCAATTCACTTTTAACTGCCCGTGTAAGATTAATTTATATTATTATTATTATTAAACATTTAATTGAACAGCAATTTCAAACAGGTCGCATGAAGGACTAATTTCCTACCTCGGCATATTAGTTACCTAATGTCGCAGTTTATTTTAATATGACTCCAATCATATTAGAAAAGAACTTTCTTTTAGCGTTACATGTGACCTCTTCGAAATAAATCCAATGATTAAAATAGAACTACCTTATGTATATGTCTAACATTCACTGCGAAATACCACAGAAGCGTAGTAAAGCTGCTAAACTATTGACATAGAACGAATTTTTAATGAAATTAAAAACAACGCAATTTCCTTTCTTTTACAAAAAATTGTTAAGCAGCAAAAATATTTAAGTGCAATTTAAAATCGCATAAATTCCATCATTCATATACATAGGTAATTATCCAAACTCGAAAAATACAGACCTTATAGATACATTCTTAATTCGTGACTGACCCCGCAATAATCGTTTTAGGACGGATCTTAACCTCTCTCTACATAACCATTTCTCAAACGATTGAAAAGCTTTTAAATGCAAAACACTTTAATACTGTAATCATACCTTGAATAAATAACGTAGCAAACTTATATATTAGAATGGCACAATCGTTTTATTTATATTCGTATAAACAATGTGAAACAAATATAAGTGATTAATTTTATAGCTAATTCACATTTAAGACTAGATTATTTAGCATATAGACACCAAACACTGAGAATAGTAATCCATGATTATGGGCGTTGTATATTATTGGAATAAAGATGATAATATTGTATTCATTATTTAATAGTTTTATAAAGTACAAATAAATGGGTGTAAGTTAGATAGACCCTGCAGCCAATTAATACGTAAGACAAAATCATAAATAGATTTACAAAAAGATCTTAAAGGTTCTAGAATTTGATAATATAGTAGTTAAAATTAGTAAAAAAAATTTTGGAATTAAAAGTCTTAATTAGTTGGACCACATAGCGAAGACTTATGACTACGCTGAAGAAAAGTACTACACAAATACAAATGTATTTTAACATTGGTACACATATTTTTTTTGTTGGTTTTATTTTTTTTTTTACTTTGCGACTTAACATTAAAACATCTACATTTTTTTTTTTTTTATGTTATGATTTTTCATTTTTTTTTTTGTTTTATAATTTTTTGAACATCAAAATACAGACATCAATAAGAATGTGAAAGTTTTAAACATTAAATGCCTTGTCACCGGGCATAGTCAGTAAATCCATAGGAAATCAGGTGTGCGGTGAAGTATACATACTGCATTTAAGCTTTCGGACAATTATCCTCTAATTGACCTATTCGTTTCTGCAGTTCGACGATCGTTTTCTTTAACTGTTCTTGTGAATCCTCCAATGTATTAATACGATGATCATTTTCAGTGAGTTGACTATAGAAGTCAATATTAGATGAAACATCTCTCCGTACTCGATTAGTTTCCTCGCCGTAACTGTCTTCTCCACAAGATTCGCAGTCTGTCCAAAACCGAAGATCAATTGAAGGTAGATCTTCACACGAAATCAGGCCATCTTGAACTTCCGGTAATAGGAATACATTTTCTCCTATCGTATCTATATTGTCACCATTATCGCACAAAACTCTTGCCAAGTTAGCCTGTTTGATTTGTCGCAGTTGGTCAGGTTTAAAAGTAGACGGATTCTCATACCAAAAGCGGTCACCATCTCGTAAACGCTGGAACTGCTCAATTAAAAGACAACGGAACAGGGGCCCTATTTTACCACCCTCTACTTGGTCTTCTAAGATACCGCCGACCCAAACATCTATGTTATGAACAGACCCATAAAGCTCCTTGAGTTTTTCCCTTACAGTTTTATCAGAAATTTCATTAGCTAAGTCATCAAAATCATTTACTTCACTCATGTTGCATACCTGCCGCCATTTAGTGTAGGGAGGAATTGCATGATCTCTTCCTCTCTGTATATTAATAGCAGCCAAATCAAGAGCCACAGCATGAGCAGTGTGGAATAACTTTTCGGTAAGTTCAGTATTAAGGTTTTGCGTCGATGTTTTCAGTTTAGCTGGTGTAGTAAACATGCCTCTTATCAAGGGATCAACACCCCCTTCGTCAACTAATCTCCATGGTGAAAAGAATGCGTTGCGCAAGAGCAGATGACCCTGAGGTATCGGTTCAAAATTTTCGTCATAGCGGTGCAAAATGGGGTTTATGATCGAATGCCCGAAACGTAAAGCAGCTGTAGCAAATACATTAGAAACTGATGGATTAAGATTGGGATTATATTCTTTGTATTCACCAAGTTGTTTATAGCCTTCAGGCCCAAGAATTAGAGGCAGCCAGTATTTATAAGTTATTACTTGCATTTGGGCTCCAACAATTTTTCTACTTTCCTGGTAAACTTTGTCTCCATCCCAAAATGGATTGAAACCTTTTAATGTAGTCGCAATTCGATTATGTTCTCTCATCCAAATAGTGTGCATTGCAGCTAAACCAATTTGTTCGTTAGCTCTGATATCACCGGCCACAAAACAATTTCTGTTACTCTCCTCTAAATTGCGTCTACAATCCATACCATTTAATCCAGTAGTAGGTAGCAGTGGCTTCCTTCCAGGAAATATTGCTCCTGTGCGAAGAGTCCCGTCTTCTCTCGTTAAATCTCTCAGATCTTCAGAAACGGATTTTTCGAAACCATAGACCTGGGAAGCGTCGATGTAAGATGTAAGTTGATTTATTTGTTCTCTTGGTTGCAACTTGCCAAATAGAACAGATGTCATACCAGAGCCGCAGACAGAACTTGTTCGGACAAAGTCAATGCAGCGACGATTGGTTATTCTGGTATCATTTTCAGGTACATCAATCGGGAAACATGGAGCTGCATAGTCGCATGTTTTCTTACAATCCACACCATCCCATGTTTGAGAACTTACAGAAGGCAAAGCATGATCTAAATCATGATCAAGCCATTGGCCCCATTGCATAGTCATATGTGTAATCTGAACATCTTTTGATATCTCGGTTGTACTTATAATTTTTGTTGAAATGAGTCGTGCACTTGGTAATGCATATCCATTATATTTAATATCCTTGTTCCACCCCGTTGGTTGACTGAATCCGTTTTCATAGATAGGATAAAGTATTCTACGAAAAGCACTGAGTGAGGTTCCCCAAGACGGTTGATTAAAGTTGTTGCAGCTGCCATCATAACTACGGTATTTCTGATGATAACACATATCAGAACAGTCTTTAGGTTCCCTATGTGCTACACAGCCAGATAAACGAGCTATAACTTCTAAGTGTTGAGCAGATAGTATGTTTTCGTAGCTAAATGGCTGCGCTGAAGTTACTTTTGATCCAGATTGTATAAATTCTCTTACTTTGTCAAGAGTCCTTTCATAGATTTCTGCCGCACGGGCTACTTCTCTTGCTGGCGCATTTGGGAATCTAGTGATCCTATAAAGATCATGATAATTGGTTACTGAATTTTCATTGTTAAATATCTGAGCCATAGTTTTTGCAATAGCCTGATCTACGTCTCTTGTAGCTTCTGTTAGAGCAATGTTTACATACTCATCACCAGGTAAGATATGATCCTTGACAGTTAAAAATACAGATGCAGTATCGCGACCATACTCGTTATAAACAGAGCATTCATATGTACCAGCATCAGTAAGGCTGACTTTGTTAATTATCAGACTTCCAATAAGTGATATCGTAAATCGTTCGTTACTAAAAATGCGGCTTCCATCTTTTCTCCATTCAACAGTTGCTGGTGGATTGCTTTCGTATTCACATGGAAGTTGCACTGAGGTTTCCTTAAATGCATCCGTATCTTCCGGTCTTAATACTATTTTAGGGGCAACCGTTTGATCAGTTTGCACGGTAAGTATAGCAGATATTTCGGTGAGGCCCTCTGAATTTTCAGCCCTACAGTGATATAAACCAGCATCGTCCTCGGATGTTTCGACTATTGTTAGATTTTGATTATCATTTATAAATAGTAGATTTTCACTTGGTGGCAATGACATAGTATTTCTGTACCACGAGATTATTGGTTTAGGTACTCCTCTTGCAGTACACATAAAATGTGCACTATCTCCAATCGTTACACTTTGATCTTGTGGAACTATAATAAAGGCAGGTGCAACTGAAACAAAGGATAATATTAAAATAGCTAAGTTTTTACTATTACTAATAGTCGTCAATAAGCTGCATGTATTTACCCATAACTTCCAGATTAACAGATGCTGTTATTTTGCCATTGATATTTTCAGCTTGACAAGTGTATAGCCCTGAATCTTCATTTTGAACTTCCTCAATAATTATGGAACCATTATGACGCATAGATATCCGATCACTAAGTAAAATTCTCTTTTCATTGAAATACCAAGAAATATGTGGCATAGGATCACCTTTTGCCACACAATCAAAGCGGGTAATCGGTTGATTAATTTTAACTATTTGTTTGCGAGGTAATATCGTAAAAACTGGATACCCTGTAAAAATAGTTTTTTTTAAATATTTCTGTCTGTTTTGGATTTCATTATTCTATATCAACTTATGACTTACCTTTGTTATCTGGGTTGATTTTTACCATCATCTTAGCTGGTTTAGAGCGTGCTTCGCCAGCAGGATTTTTAGCTTTACATTCAAATACTCCAATGTCATTTTCATCTGCATTATGCACCATCAACGTGCCGTTATTCATAATTTCATACCGAGAATTATCGATTGGTAGAACCGCGGAGTCACGGAACCATATAATATCCGGTGCAGGCTCGCCAGTCGCAACGCAGGAGAACATGGCATCTTCTCCAAAGCTGACTATCACATCTTCGGGATTCGATTCGATTTCAGGTTGTCCTTAAATTATAATATTATTATAATGTAAATCAAATGAAGCAAATAAAGTTACCAAGAGATTCATTTTAATAAACCATGAATATTTGTCACATGAAATACGGGACCAATACAAAACATTTGTTTATGGTATTATTACACTATTTGTTATCATTAAACTTCAAAATCTCAAAACATGCTCCAATTTAATCGTTTAAGTTCAAGAAATTGGATATTGTCGAGGCAACGATGTGTTAAATTAGTTTATATTAGTAGATAAATGTATGAACAGATGAGCTTACGGCAATTGAAGTCTTTCTCTTTCATTGCAGCTAACGATGTCCCAGTAGCACTGACCGGTTCGTAGCAAGTGGCGGCAATATTCATATTTCTATGTTCAGCGAGCATTCGAACAAACCATAGCATAGCACAGTCGCAAATCAATGCGTTACTGTCCAAGCGTAGCTTTTGCAATTTCGGCAATCCTCGGAATGATCCAGGTGGGATAGTGTTCAAGTTATTGTTGTGTAAGTATCTGTATCATGTTTATTTTATTAATTAGATATATTTATATTATAATATCTATAATAAGCAATTCTCTGGCCGTCAATATAATGCGATCTTAAAGCCTCTTGGACATGCCTACATGACACACCAATACATTAATGTATTATAATTATTTCATCTTATACTTTGTCTTGACAGCTGACGCCTATGAAGTTCTGTATTTTTTTTTGGAAAAATTACTAAGATAATCTCGATCCTTATTGACAGATACCGACCACTTAGTGCTTGCGACGTAACAAATATCAACAATTTAAATTAAATAATGGTAGCTCCATATTTTAGAAATAATTATGATCTATTAACGGTCTGTTTTACAACTGTTTTTTTTTTAACTTGAGTTAATTCGAATATTAATGGCGTAAAACTGGCACTTTTACATTTGACCAGAAATTTTGTTATTGAGTTCTTCGACAAGTTTTTGCTACAGTGTAAACTTGAAACAATCGATTACCAGTTCTGTGGGAGTCATGGCCGGATTTAGGGAGGGCAAACAGGGTGCCCCTGGGCCTCCACTAAAGAGGGGCCCCCAAATTAGAAACTTCGGAAAAAATCTTTCAAATTCCGACTAGTAAACATATTTTCCTTTGATATTTTTTTTTCGCTTTTTGCAATCAGGCAATCAATAATATATCAAAATCTCAAAGAGGGGATCATTAGAGATTTTGATATATTATAAGCACTAGAAATCTTGAGGGACTATTCCAATGGCTGAGTAGGGTGGTACTTGCCCCCAGCCTCAGATGTTGGGTGTTAGATTCCGTGTCTCGGCTGTCTTTTATTATTTATTTTAAACTCGACTGAAAAAAGTTGTTCATTTTATTTGGAAAATAATTTCGGGCCAGGGGGCGGAGCGAGGTAGGAGCAAGGGCCAAGCACCCTGGACCTTGTAAAATAATAAGAAAAGACGAATATAATAAATTTAAAATCCAAAAACTATTGGTGAGAATGGTCATTTTGGTCTCTTGGCTCTAAATTAAGATTTTGTCCTCCCCTGAGCCAAATCCTTGCTACGCCCATGCTTATTGCTGAACATGAAGTAACAAAAAATGACTTACAATCGTTCAAGTCGTGGCATATTGGAAAACGTCTCCGGTTCAATTTGGTGAATCTCATTGACGTGCAAGTACCTAAAAACAACTCTTATTAATAAAAAATATCTACAGAAACGGCAAAAAATCATGGCTGTTGTATGGCCTCCTTTTGTTTTATTTTAATTTAATTATTTATTTTTAATGTAAATATATAATTAAATATTCTGTAAATATTTCAAGCGTCTACCTGCCGTTATCAATATCGAGCAAAAACGAACAAAAAATTACGTTCGTTGAATGGGAGTCCCCTTAAATATTGATTTCATTCTGTTTTTTAGTATTTGTTGTAATTTCTACTGTCCAACTATCACGGTTCATGAGATATACGAACCGCCTGGTGATATACGAACAAGCAGACAGACGGGCGGACTCTTAGTAATAAGGTCCCGTTTTACACTTTGGGTTACGATTTCTTAATCTAAGATTTTGATCATTAATTAGAATTTAAAGGTTTTGTTTTCAACAACAAAATCGAACAGACGTAACAGACTTTTACCTACTAAATTTCTATTCATTTGCATTTTACATACACATTAAAGTCTTCATAATAACGCAACAATGCTTTTTTTCCTTCCTGATTTTTAATCCATCGTAATTGTACTGAACTACAATCTTTGTGTCCATTTGAAACAATAAAAGCAACTCTATTATGAGATACAATAAACATAATTATCGTTTGTCAAGAGCTTTATTATTTTATGTATAAAAAATTCTTACAAGCGTAGTGTTATTTGTTTGAATTTTATTCATACAAGTTTTATTTTGTGTTAAATATGAAATGATTGGATTGGGAGCGTTTTTGTATATTCCGAAACTATTATAAAATAATGTATAAGTATAACCCATTGTTCCTAGAATTTATTTTCCTTTATTTAATTAGAACATGGATATTATCGCCTTGTGTATGTTTAGAACAGTGACATCATTTTCTGAGTGATTCGTTTAGCAGCCTCAGTGTTGAGTATTAAACGAATATAAATGTACCTTATATTTTATCAATTATTTATTAGGGTAGCCGACAATTGCTTTACTCAAAATTTATTTAGATAATATTGTTTTAAGAAAATGTCCAACTTTATTTCTAAACTCTTTATTAAATACGCAGAAGGACTGCGGCTGGTAAAAAGATCCTTGTAATTAGAAATCACAATTTTGTCCTAATTAAACCAATCATATAGGTAGACAATATAAGACAATAATAATAATATAGGTACACAGACTTATAAGGTAAATATAGAGAGCGTTTCTGCTTTTAAGTTTTGAGATGAGTTTGTTCTTTGATGCATTAATTACAGGTCGACAACCCTGGTGCTAAGTGCTATTATCACCTTTAACCACATTTCTTGTTGAATACATTGAATTCTGTTAAAGGACAACAGAATAAAAAAACCAGATCCCTTTATTGGTAGAGATTTGTATTATACATTCTTTATACCTACTAATCCTATTTTCATTACTAGTGAAGTATATACTTACAATTGTTCGAGGTGTGCCATTCCGTGGAATACATCGGAGTCAATATGCTTAATACGGTTGCGGTAGAGGTAGAGATACTTGAGCCGTCGTAAGCCATGGAAAGCACCAGTGCGAAGTTCTCTCAACTGATTGTCATTGAGCAGAAGCGAACGCAGTCTGTGCAAATGGCTGAACACGCCGGGTGCGATGTCGAAAATCTGGTTAAAACGCACGTCCCTGAAACAGAATTCTTTGTTTAATATTCAAATTTGATGTCCCCTGTTATGAGAGCGGTATGTGGGCCACGTCACGGCGTGTTTATTGCGTATTTATTGTTCAGATAGTTTGCTAAAATAATTATGACTGCATTAAACGATTATGTGACCCCGATTGAACACAGAAAACAATTATTGGAATGTATTTGCTATAAGCCAATTATATGAATTGTTTCAAAATATTAAACGACAATTTTTAAAGAAAATATTTTTTTTCCTTATAGTATATATACGACAAATAAACTATTTCCTTATCAGTCTTTTGTTTAAGAATTTCATTATTTTAAAATATATCCAAATGCTTGAACAAATAGAATACGGGTTGCTTGTATACTAGCTTAGGTTTTGTTTTTGCGGTAAAAATTCACCATAATCGGTTCAGCGGTGTAGGCGTGATAGCATCACAAACAAAGTAATAACCATACAAACATACTCACTTTCGCAGTTTTATTATTGGTTACGATTATAAGCATACGGTAATGAATTAATAGCTAACAAAAGTTTATGAAGTACAGCTAAATTTGATTAAGAACTACCCACAATATCTGTAAATGTTTCAAACAATGCTTCAATGCAAAATAATTGAATAATGGATAATAGCTTTGAAAATAATTGATATAATAACAATGTCCTAGCTTTAGAACTATAAATAAATACTGTACATAGGTTAAATAAACTGCTTTTATTCAGGTAAGTTGGCTTACTTATTATCTTGGGTTATCACCCAAGTATATCTACTTAACACAAATATTTGGATTGCTGAACTGTGTTAATATTAACAATACAGTTTGCAATATGATTCCGGTAAGTTAGACAATTGTTATCCAACTTACTGAAATCGCATGTCTAGATACTGGAATATACATATTTGAACAGCTTCCGATTCATGATTTTGTGACAGCTAGGTTCCAACATTCACGTATAAAGACCCATCATAATATCGAAATACTATTATTATATTCTATAATGCTATAATATAGGCTTAAAATAAAATTGCTATACTATATATTATGCATACGTAATTGATTTATATAGTCAGAATCAGCAATCGCTATCATTTCGATTCGAAAATCCTTATAAAAAACTTAAATTAATGACAGATCATTAAGGAGATTATTCCATATAGTTAATTAGACTCATCGACATTTGAATTTTATTTAGTACCTACATAGACAAATAAATGGCACTGGTTTACTGACCAGTAGCATAGAGTACACGATAACCAGAAAAATAATCAGTTATAGCAGTTTATTAACTTTTATACCCAAGTAATTTAAAAAGTCTACTTCCATCCCCGGAGTTCTTTATCCAATTAAAAAAACATGTAGGTACATTGTTCTTTCAGTAATTATGATAAATGCCGAACCGATTTCCTTCCGATTTTGAAATCTGATAGAGTACTTAATTAAAAATGCTTATACATTAAGCACTATAAAATATATATACAAGTGTGTCTTTTTTAGCAATATAAATCATATAGGTCAAAACGTTAAAGCTTTGTCCGCCTAGAGACGCGATACTAATATCGATAATAAAAGAAATAATTACCAGTCAAGTGCGTTGTGGACCACGCACAGTTGAATCTAAAGGGTTCCGCAGCATGGTTATATAATAATATATATAATAATAACTTTATTTCGACCAACAATGGATCATATGTTGTTAGTAATACAAGTATCTTACGCCTATTTGTTAGTAATTTCTAAAACTTATTTAACGTAAGACAGGATTAATTTGTCAGCACGTGAATCCGATAGCAGTGGTTCACATACAAACAACTTCTATTAACAAATGCTCTCAGGACGCCACTTGAGCTGGAAAGAATCCTGCGCAACAACGATGTGCACCGCTTTCGCATAATGGTATAAAAACAGTCCACATACGCCTCGGCAGACATCCCCGATGCACTACAAAAACGAGGCATACCCATTAGCATTGTTATATTGTACACGCAGGGCGTTGTACTGTTTCCGCGTATAGTCTGCCCACAGGCTGCTAGGGTAAAATGTGATGCAGTAAGCTCTGAAAAGCGTTATTTTGACTGGCATTGAGCAACGAGCAAACCTGCGAACAATCATATTTGCCCTAACAGACAAAGCCCTGCGTTCTCTCTCAATATCTGCATTGTCTTTCAAGTCATAGAATACTACATGGCCAAGATATTTAAAGCATTCAACTCTCTTTAGTGGAACCCCGTGTAACTTGATAGCAGGTACAATAGATGGAATCGATTTTCCCCTGGCCTGAAAGACCATGCATTCGCTTTTCTTACTGTTATAGACTAAGCCATGACGTTTGAAATAGTTCTCACAAAGACTTAGCAGTTTTGCTAACCCACAGACAGCTGCACTCAGCAGAACCATGTCGTTTGCGTAACTAATGTTATTAAGACAGACTCCGTCAATATGACATCCGACACGAGTGCTACTGAGCGTCTATATTAGGGCATTCACATACAGATTAAACAACTTGGGTGAGGTCGGGCCACCCTGCCACACCCCACATTCCAACCTGTAAGACCTTGAGTAGCTCTCTGACCATCGCACAACAGTAACCTGATTTTTATACCAAAACTTAAAAATCCTGTTGATCTCTTTAGGCATGCCAGTGAGTTTTAATTTCTGCCATAAGATATCGTAATTAACCAGGTCAAATGCTTTGGATAAATCAAGAAAACAGGCGTAAATGGGTGATGATAAGGTTATGAAGAATCTTAACGGTTTTAAAAATAATAACGAGTTAAAACCGACAGCAAAAATAAATTGGTAATTTCATAGTAATTATTAAAAGTAATATGAAAAACAAAGTTATGGGAAAAACTTATATATCTCTTAAATTTATAGACCTATCTTCTTTAAACTAAATGTGGATGAAAGTTCATGTGGTATTCTACAAGCTCAAATTTTTCCAGAATTTTCAATCCCATAGTTCAAAAGTTAGAGGGGGACACGATTTTACGACTTTAGGAGCTAATATCTCAACAACTACTGGCTTAATGAAAAAACTCAAAATCAAACCTCCTTATCATTTTAAAAGAACTATCCAAAGATATCTCACACGTTGCCATACGTAGAAATTTTTTTTTTCAATCGTCGGTTACATGTATGGACTGCTACCCTTAATTCATATATATATTAAGATTTTATTACAAAATCCTTGTGCGGTTCATGGAATACACCTAATTAGTAAATTTCGTATAGATAGAGTCAATGGTCTCCGAGTAAAATGACTGTGACATACGGACGGACAGACGGACAGACGGACGGACGGACAGGCGGACATGACGAAACTATAAGGGTTCCGTTTTAGCCATTTGGCTACGGAACCCTAAAAACTAAAAATATCAAACATTAATTATTCTTGCAACAACAATGTGTTATTATGGTTACATCAAATTGTTTTAACAGAATAGTTACATATGGATGAACAATCTGTCACAAAAACGAGTTACAAATGCTTGACATTTTACCAACGAACTTCGCATTCCAGAGACCGATTCCAGCATTTAAAAGTATTTTTAAAGCATTTCCGCATCTCACGTCAAATTCTAAGTGAAATTTCATTTCACATCGTATGGAATTCGACAGGTACCGAAGCAAATATTAGAAAAGAGTCGAAATATTTTTATTTATTTATGTTTTTAATTCTTTATTGTACACATAATAATATACTTTTATAATTTAATTATGTATATATGCAATCAATATTACAACACATTTATAATTCAATACTAACTATATTTACAAATAATTACAACTGCAAAAATCATGTATACAAGGAATGGTGGCAAGAATGGCACCTGCATTTCTCCGCTGTATCGCAATCCCAATTATTTGGGCGAAAATTCTATATATTCAAAATGATAAAACATTTATTTTAGATCGAAAATAATTTAAGAGCCTCTGAACGATGCTGTTTTTAAAAACCTTGTGTATTCCAATTATCACATATTGTGTAAAACTTCCGCTTGGAAACTAGCACTATATCGTAAGGGAGCGTCACTGTATCTAATGTGTCACGGTTGAAAAGAGTTACCTTCATTACTACCAACGAGGTCGCAGACCCACCCAAATTCAGATGCAAATACATAATCGATTAAGATTAACTACAGATTTTGTAGTGATTAAGTATGTCAGGAATTTCCTAAATAAAAAGGTGTAAATAGATTTATAGAATCGTCATTTTTTGATATGAACTAATTGGATTTCTAACTAATAAGTACCTACTTTATTTCTATAAAATCTATATCAAAGTGATATCTCACTAACAGCTACGATGGCTGGCTCTTCTAAACTATGGATCAACCTTACTAAAATGAATTTATTATGCATGGTCGAACATAAAATAGTTCAGTACTATTGTCTAAATTTTACGAATTTTCTCCAAGGAAATAATTTAACGAAAACATCGAATATCTAATTAAATAAAAAAAATCTGGTTTGAGGTCTTTATGAGGCCTATATACAAATTTTAAGGGCTGTGGTTTATAAATGGAACAACTACTATAAATAATCAAAAAGTTATATGTCAAAGTACTAGTCAAAGACTATTAATGATTAATGTCTGCTATGAAAAGCATACAGTTACGTGAAACTAGTAGTTACTTTATTATTAATTCGACTACCTGTATCGAGTGAAATAATTTTGCGAGTTTACGTGGACAGGATCAATCATTTGCAGTTACCGTAAGTCAGATGGAAAGTACAAATGCTGCACAAAATCGAGAACATGTAAATATGATTTCAATATTTCTGCATTATTTGACTCGTAAACCGCCAAATGAAAATGACGTGCTTACTCAACCTAGCAAAATTCACGTAATAATACTTTTAATAAGTACAAATAAATATAACTTACGTACTCACTTAATAGCAATTTTCACATTTATAAAAATAAGCCCTTTAGAAAAAATCTTAAATTTTAAAATTATTTTATCCCATTTTAAAGTTTTGAAGCGAAATAGCAAAAACAGATTACTTATAATTTCGTCGAAAAAATATTAATAGTATATATCCAAGCACAATAATAAAAATTGGAGTACAATTTAGGGTACCTTACTATCTTGAGGTCATTGAATATCGCGAAGCCATCTGCCGTTCAGACACAATAGAAAAACTGCTGTGTCTATAAATCGGAGAGATAAAACGTTGTAATTAATGATAATTCAATTAATTCAGAATACTTTTTTCTATTTACGTAAATAGTAGTGATTAGCGATTAGGTCTTTAACTTAGGATACGCTAAAAAATAAAAATAAAAAGGATGGATTAATTTTAAAAATCTTTGAACCCTTTAAATCTTTGATTTCTAATTTTTATATAACAACAATATAATTATAATTAAAAACCCTAATTTGGACAAGTTATTGCTATTATACATTTATTTCCGAAGTGGAATAGGGGTAAGGATGTTGGCTGTATTTTGAAAGGTGAGAAATGAATAAGCGCGCCTGTGACTGACACGTGGTGTTAGGGCTTTTAGAAAATGTTTAGCGTTTACATTCTACGGGTTAAATGCAAACCACGGGGATGTAATTATAAAATTCCTAAATTCATTATTTTATCAATGTCTCAATTCTATTTAATGGAGTATTTTTAAAACCCAACGTGAAACTAACATTTTAACAGGATAAAAGTATCCTATGTGTTAATCCAGGTAATAACCTAAATGAGTACTAAATTAAATAGTTCAATCATATAACGTTAAAGCCTTTGTATTATACGAGCCTCTGCCAGCTGCTTCGCCTGCGTGACGATTGTAATACAAACTTTGAACCTTCATTTCACCTCTTCAATTGTGGAATTTCAGAAAAGAGTTTCATGCCTCTGCAAAATCCTTTTCATTTGATTGCCTATGGGTTGAATTCCGAAACATTGTTTCCTTGTGCTCGTTTACGTTTTAAGAACAACACTTGTGAAAAGAATCAGACAAAAATTATTTCAAGTTTAGGCTAGTTGATATGCCATATTTTATCAGATCAGTTTTCAAACATGTGTCAAAATAAAATGTAATTGAAATCAAAAGCACAAAGAGTATTGATATAAACTTCGAAGCAAAATAATTTTCTACCCATTGTTAACCTCGTTCGTAAAATACGAAACACGTCTTCCATCAATTCTTTTAAAAAAGGTTTATGCTAAATTTGAAGTAGTGCCTACGTCATACAAAAAACTTACCCTTCAAGTTTCAGGTCTCTACGATCAGCGGTTTAGGCTGTGCGTTGGTGCGTCAGTCATTCAGACAAAGAATAGATAAAACATATTCATGTCAATGAACAAGGTTTTCGTATTTGGTATCCAGATACACATTATATCCAGGTATACATAATATTTTGTACTCTCAGGAAGAAAGCTAAAGGCGCGCTGCCGTTGTTCGAGTTGCATATAGGTGATTTTTAAATCGAATAAAATACGCCATATTCTCTGCGAGTGTTATATAAGTTATATGCTACTTGTACGCTCACGACAGTGGCTTTACTCTAGTATACTGCATGAAAGTTAAATTGCATTGCCTTTATAAGAATATGCGAGGTCTAAGTTTCAATTTACAATGTTATTTATAGCATCAAACTTCACAAATAGAATAAATTTATAGCCTCATCTTAATGGTAGTAGAGCCGACTCCGTTAACGCGAGAATAGCTGGTTCAATGCTGACCCCTTAGGCTATTATCGTACCCACACTCCTAGCGCAGGCTACGAATATTTAGGGGCAATAGGAGTTTTAATAATGAATAAGAGTTTTCGTAATTACGTGAAGGATCATTTTATAATAACTAAAAAAAAATACGTCACAAACATAAAGGGCAATGGTTATACTGTTATTTAAAGCTATTTCATTGATCGTGATTACTAAGCTTTTAATACTTTAGAGCTTTCGTTTTCTGTAAAGAGAATTCTTCACTTTTTATCCTTTAAGATATAATCCAATCCGATCTTAATAATATATTACTTAATTAAAGATTGTCGAGGGCAACATAACAGAGTCAAAAAAACTGTTAAGTAAAACAGCGACTAATAGAGCATCGAGTCCTGTTGTAGAAGACATTTATGTTTATTAATTACTTTTGAAGTCGATATTTTTTCTATTTATCTCTTCACAGTTACGGACAATTACTACAGTACTGAAGTCAGTACTGTTGCCCGGTAATTGTATATTTATTAGTGTCGTAAACAGATATATTTAATAAGTCCGATGGTCTGCGGTCATAATTAACACTTCACCAAATGATTATAATGCTTAAATTACTCAAAAAAAAATCCAATAGGTGTGCCTATAACATTTGACAAGTTCCCTAGATTTCTGCAAGTTCCCATCACCAATGTGCCTCATAGCAGAGTATCCCTTTCGAGAAAAAAACAAATTGTACCCGATTACCTCAATAACAGGTAAAGTTTTTCCAGTATTTTTTAAAATTATGTCTATTTCATAAATACAGAAGTAGTGATGTTAGATTTTTCAATTTTGGGAGTATTTAAAAATCTAAATTATTTTTATTGAAGTAGATCTTTTAAAAGTACTTTTAAATTGTCTAGCGCATCCACTTTAAGAGGAGGTGGAAGATGGTTCTTCGGTGTCGTCGAAATGCAACGTTCATGGCTAATAAGTGAAATAATTCAATCATAACTATTGAGTTAGCCGCGAGGATGCTGGCTGCCTCGGAATAATTTTATTAATTTTCGAAGCCTGGAAGGTTATATAATATCAGAATTCTAAATATTACGTATTGAATTTAAAATAACTTTATTTTACGTTGAAGGAATCTTCCTAACGGACTGACAAAATATGAATGTAGTAAAATGACTTTGAATTCTTGGAAAATTAATATTGACGATAGAGTACCGTTAATTAATTTATTTTTAAATCTTTATGAAAGCGAAATAAAGCTACGAGAGTTGTACATTAGTATCAAAATATATTACTTAGAAAAGCTTGGGTTTGAAATTTAAACTTAGCAACCTAGGTTGGTTGATAAAAATTAAATTGTAAGTAGAATGAATTTGAAACAAATTTACTTTTAATTTATAAAACTTTATAATTTCTGTATTAAGTATAACTTTATATTTTATCCTTACTTTGTATTTAGTTATTTGTTTAATGTTTAATTAATTTAAATGTTTAATTAATTGTTTGACCCCATTAGGATAGTTATATCCTGTTTCGGGGGTCCGGAACAATAAACATACACAACGACAAGGACAAACACACCCCGACCGGAAAACATGCCTGTATAGTCAATATAAACTGCTCCGAGCGGGAATCGAACTCGTGACCTGTGGCGCTTAAGGCAGTCGCTACCGCTGCGCTACAGTCACTTTACTTTTATGTTTCAGTTAAATTGTTCTTATTCTATAAAATCATGAATGATTATTATTTTACGATCATAATTACGTTGTATTCAGTGTAATTATGTACTTGCTGTTGTTTATCGTAATAAATAAATAGTAAAGTAATATAGCAGTAAAAGGTTAAAAACCTATTTCCCCTTTTATTCATTAGCTGTTTCACTTCCAACCGATGAAATTATGGCCCCTATATTTGTGAATTTATACATATTTCACGATAATCTCATTTCAGAATAAAAGTTACAAAAAAAAACGAGATAAAAAATGTGTATGATTCGTTTGAAAAACTGATACGCCCGAAAGTGTAGTGAAGCGCGGTATACTGTTTCGTATTGGTACTCCCTTATTGCCTTGCTATACTTCGTAACTGCAAAGCCATTTTAAATAAATAAAAGCGCTTTAAAATACAAACATAAGGCAATATTTTTTAAAGCATTCTATCATTTGTTTGGTACTTTTGATATGTAGTTCATCGTATTAATCTATAAAAGGCTTTGTCCTGAACATACGGATCAACGCACAGCCTAAACCGCTGATTGTAGAAACCTGAAACTTGGAGGGTGTGTTCTTTTTATGATGTAGGCATCCAAAAAGAAAGGATTTCCGAAATTTTATTCTTAAGGGGGTGAAAAAAGGGGGCAAAGTTTGTATGGGAAATACGTAGAAAATTAAGTAGACATTGTGATATTACAATTTTTGTCAGTTTATTTTTCTGGGCGAAGCTAAGCAAAAGGACCTTTTAACTCTTTCAAAGGCAAAGGAGTAGGAAAGAGGACCAATATGGAGGAAGCGTAATAAAAACGGAAGAGCATATGGAAAACAGATTGCGTTTCTATATATTATTTTTATTATTTTAATTCAAGAACAATGGAATCAAAATTTATTTTGTCAACACATTTATTTTAAACGTTAAAAATAAGTCCTTCCATTTAAATCGTCTACATTGTTCGAGGCGAAGCTTGTTTGAATGAAAATTGCTAACATTTCGAATTTCCCCTTTCTAATAACGTTTTATCAAAGCAAAGCATCTCTACCTGATGATAATAAACGTCTTCGAGTAAATCTTGTAGCTATTTATAAAATACTTTTAATATTTATTTTTCTTCCAAGTTTTCTATACAATATATTTGTTACTAGTTTTATCAGAGTTATTTTCCGAAAGGATTAAAATTAAAATAATACATAATTAAATTCGTTTGTAACTCACTAGTGCGATTCTAGAAACTATATCTTACATCTTAACTAACTGTAAAAATACTACTCCTAAGCATTCATTTTTGTCAAATTAGATCTATATCTCAGCAAATGTCCACAAATAAACATAGATGTTGAGTTAAGATGGAATGTGAGATTATTTACCCACTGTTTAGCACCAACGTTCTATAGCCCTAACACACTGTAGCCCAAGAGCTTCAGTACTGCAAACGGTAATAATTTGTATTGTATAAATAACAAATATGTATAAATAACAAATATGTAATTTGGATTATAAATTGTCTAGTAGTTTACGAGTCCTTATCGCTCGAAAAAACAAAGATAGAAGAAAATGAAAATCACAATACAGACGTGGCTCACACGTGTTTTTTAAAGGTTTTACTTAACACGTCTTTTAAATAATTGTTCGTCATTCATATATACTGTACATAATGCTGAATACATAATACATGTATTTTGTACATAATTCTTAATACATAATACTTATTCTTACTCGTTGAGAATTCTACACCTTCAACAATTTTTATAAGTTGTCACGATTTTACACGATACGTGACTTAAATTTTTCAGTCGATTGTGATACGCGACGCTTTTAACTTTAAAGGGTATAAAGTTCTAACTGCTCGTGTTGTTGTTAACATACTCTAAATGCGACGAGGTTTTATGTCTTGATAACTTTCTAAAAATTTTATAAAGAGAAATTGTTGCTTGCGTAAATGCAAATGTAAATGCTTAAATATCTAATTTCGTATTTTTATGAATTTCTGGTTCCATAGCCAAATGACTAAAACTTTTATGACCCGCCGTTTTTGTAGTAAAATAATAAAATACATAATTATATCAAAATTAAGCGAAAAAATATTTCCCGCGTATGCCAACATTCGAGCCATCTTTGGATGAGTCTTAAAAATAGTCAGAAATTTTTACTTTGTTTTTTTTTATAAGTTATTAGTTTTTGAGAAATATATTAGCTAACCAGTCGAATACAATTACTGCGACCACTGCTGTTATTTTAACTTTTCATATGTTATTAGAATTACATAATATAAAATGTCTATTGATAAAAAGCGGACCACGCGTTTGGCCGCTACAGCGCCACAATGGACACCTACCATTAACTCTTATTGAGATTCAAATGACGCCCTAAACTGAGCTACATAGCTATTTCGTACCATGACATATATATTTATACGTCATGCTCATATAAAATTTGAGTCGATTTACTGTCAGAATTTAATTGAATCGAAATATATTTTTTACTAAAAGTTAATAGTAGTCGCCTTTGCGTCGCGCAGTGGGATAAAAAGCTTAAAACTCATAGGCCGAATTTTCATTTGAACATTGTATTTTTTATCTCAATATTTTGAAGCCTACTCTGTGCATATTGTGTAGCTTATTAGTTTTAAATATTAAATTGAAATATAAAATAGTTTTTAAATTATTAATAACATGGTAACGAAACAAATTAGTTACTAAGTTGTAGTTATATTTAAACCACAATGTGCTAATTTGATTTACACAGTAAATTCCTCTCCCTTCAAAATCCAATATATCAATTTCAGGATTAAGGGCTGATATTGATATTTTCAATTGCTATTGAAACGTCATTGGTTTATGTATTTGAGGTTTTTGAGATTATTATTATTAACTATAGGTAACTATACTATTCATTGCGTTATTTTAGTTAAAAAAAATATTTTTCACTTTTTATAAATAATTTTATTCATGTAACACAGTTATTTCTGTTCAGACAAGAAAGGGCTTCCCGTTTTGTTCAGAAAAGATCATAATATCACTGTAAGTAAGTATTACCAAAACGATTAATATTTTTGTTTTATACTTGTCTAGAATTCCTTCACTATCTCTGATCTCCTTGGTTGGATTACCTTGAAATTATCTAATATCTCGAAATACGGTTTGAATGAATAAAAGAAAAAGTCAATTATAAAGCCTTTTTTAACTTTTTCGAGGCTTTGTCTTATTTTCAACTGAAAAGTACTTTTTAAACATGTTAATACCTTATAATATTATAAATTTATTTTAATTTTACTTATTACGTCGACATGAACACGAGAATCATTTTAACATGTATGTCTGATTTAATATTAAATCCCATTTTAGTTATAACCAGGCCTATCATTGTTAACTACTGTGAATATGTATCGAAAATATGTCACGAATATACCTACATCATTTAGAACCCGCGGCTACAACATTCGGTAAATTAATTATTAATATTATTAGTCATTAATTAAATATTGTTATACATATGGGTTTGCCCACCGTGCCTCGGAGAGCACGTTAAGCTGTCGGTCCCGGTTGTTATCACAACATCTGATGATTATCGTTCTCTTGATAGGTAATTTACGCTTATCAACAGGCCGTTTGTTTGTTTGCTGCCACTGTGGTATAAATGAAATTAAAATATACACATTAACCGCCATTTGGACGCAGTGTTAGCAAACCTGCCTTAAGCGCCAATGTTGAGACCACTGAGTGTGTAGTGTTTATTATTATGTAAAAAGATTATATTCGATTATGGCTGAATCTAAACGTTTGAATTTCTTTTACATACAATATTTCAATAATACTAGTACTTGCTTGAAGCGGTGAATGCTATTCTTTTCATGGGATTTAAATCTCCTATCTATACAAAGCATTTCCGTACTCGGTAATCTGGGTGACAAAGCAAGACTTATATCACAGAATATTGAAGTCCGAGACATCGTCCACACGGCATTGCACTGTATGTTCTTTATAGTACTAGATTCCAAAGGAATAAAAGAGGAATTTTCACACGATGGTATTGGGCTAGTGTCAAAAATTAATATCCTTTGAACACATCTCCGATGATAAGTCCAGTGAGAATTTGATAAACATCTTAATCTGTTTCCCTGTTTTAGTAACACAAATAACTAAAATAGTTATGTATAATTATGATACCTCCACTAATCACTTAGTAAGATTTCAATATAATAAAAAGTTCAGTAATACATAACGCATAACAATAAACTTAAATCAAAGAGTCAATGATAGATCGATAAACAAAGACACAAGTAGAGTTCATTTATAAATATTTCATGTTATTGAAACCATATCCAGGAAAATTCGTATTCAATACGCTGGTCAATTATTCATCATGACAAAGGGATTATTGTCGTATATGCGAAGCCTGCAAATAATGCTTAATAAATAAATTCTCTTGCACGGTTATTCGTTGCATGCATTGCTGTAGGTCTTTTTTTTTAATATATTGGTTTTTAAATATGTACTTTAATAATTGTATAAAACGGCACTTTTCTCAAAATTATGTCTTCGTATCGTTTTTCTCTTATTTAGCTAATATCTCGAGCATTATTATTTATATAATGACCTACACGAGCACATGTTGCTTGATCACGATACACTAAGATAAAACTTCGGTAGCGGTTTAAGTATCATATCAATAATTTTTTCTGATTGTGTATTTCTGTTGCCCGTGACAGCTTCACCGGGCAATGGCAGGCATTGCTTTGACAAAGATATCTCTTACTCGTATTCGAATTTGCTACAGGTAGTTTTTTTGTGATGTTTCTGTCCGTGATGCCGTCGGTATTGAATTTGGTAAAAAATCAAACTATAATAAGTAAAAGAGAAAATCAAGCTATAATAATATATTTTAATATTTATTGGACTTGAATGAAACTACTTTCTCGGAATTTTAAATGAACTTCAAACTATCAAAAGAGAATAGTAGCCCACAAACAAACGCAGCTACACCTTATCAAGAAAACAAATCTACAAATGAAGTTACAAACTTAGTTTAAATACTAACTATATTGGACGCAAATAAGCAATACCATGTCAACCCACACGAATGTCATTTCGAGAAAAACGCGTTTGAAAATTTTTAACAACTTGCTTTATATGATTTTTTTAATGTATTGGTCAAGTTTTTGGCAATTTCAAGATGTATATAAGTTATTTTAATTATTTTCACATAAAATAAGCATACAAAATGCATATTTCGTATATAATATAATCCAAAACATCTAAAATGATACATAAATTGCATGATTAAAAAATCACTTTTTAGAAGTTTTAAAGCTTAAAACCCTACAAATAATAAAGAAAAATGTTCTTCAGCAATTTACCAACACTTCTGCACATATAACTCAGTTTTTTCAATTTTGTGGGTTGACATGGTATTGCTTATTTGCGTCCATTTACAAATAATAACAACTGTAAAAATCATTTCCACAGGGAATGGTAGCCAGAATGCTAGCTGTATTTCCCCGGTCTATCGCAATCCCGGTTCTTTGGGCGAAAAATGAACCAACCCTCCTGACACCTGTGGAGACGATGAGTCGGGGTGTATTATCTTTTAGATATCGTTTATCACTGACGCTCCGTGACACAAGTGTTTCTATTAATAAATTTATAATTTCTATTAATTTATTGATTTATAAATCTTATTATTATTAATATTTCAAGCAGAAAAACAGGCAGCATACAGTTTTATTAACAATTTGAACGGTTCTACAAATAAAGTAATGAATAGTTGATCCATTTATAAAGTCGTAACATGTTTCAAGAAAGAAGAAAACAGACTCACTATTTTGAAGTGGATAAGGTTAAGACTGTTTGCTTTGTTAATTTGTACTTACTTATATGTGTAGGGTCAAACGAGTCAAAAGATCATTTGTTTAATGCATATGCACATGCACTTTATATAATTATGTTATTATATTATAATAATAGGATATCATTATATTATATAAAATTATATCCAAACAGGCAGACAATCGTGCATTCTTACAAATATTACCAAAACAATAGTGGCTTTGTCTTGGTGTCTGCTTTATCTCTATCATACTGAAATTTTCAATATATAGCAAAAAACAAAAGTAATGAAATTTTAGTTTTATGTGAGTTTCGCTGTTTGTCGTTTTATGCCGATAGTTACAATCGAAGGTTTCTTGTTGTATGCAAGCGGCACTTTCTGGGATTAAGTAGTTCAGTTCAATTCTTTAATAATGCTGCGGAAAACCTGAATTCAGTAAACGGCGCAAGTATTCGTGATTTATTCCAAAATACATCTTTGTGCCGTTTGTAGCAGAAACACTTGGGCCGTGGAGTGTTTGTTAATGCTGAGCAATTTTTAAGAGATCTGGCTGGTTCCTTTCTTGCCCATGGATTGCGATTTAGCGGGAAAATGGAGCTAGCATTATTGCCAACATTCTCCGTGGACATGATAATAAAAGTTTAGATCGAAAATTGCAAAGTCGCACTTTAAATTTTTAAATATATTTTAATGTAAAACACAAGAGATAAAAATCCATTACCATTTAAGTTATTAGCGGATTCAAGTGTCACTGCGATAATGCTGATGATATAATACTTAAAATATTCATCTGGAACATTTGAACTAGATGCTGTTAGTTTTGTGTTAAGTGGAGTTGTCAAATATATTGCATTCTCTTCATACGAGTGGTTTTACTTAGTTCGTATACGGATATCCGACATATTGGATATACTAGGGTTTGTATATGCTAAAAAATGAAAAAGAGTCAAATTCAAGCGCTATACAAATATGGGTACAGTAATTTTAAAAAATAAACTGGTGTACCGAACTGATTAACGTAACCGACTCAAATTAATGTAATCAACTTTTTAAGATTTAATTCAAACTATCAAAAGGTACAAACCACATCATAATCTATTTAATGTATTATGTGTGGATCCACAAGAAGTAGAACGACAAAAAATCTAAAAATAGTAATCATTTTGTATTCTGTGACATGCTTTACTTCAAATACATTTTCAAAATATCTTTAATATACTGCTGATTTATAGCCACATTATAGTATCGATATAATATATGAAGAACCATATCCGGAATTAACCAAATGTTAACTCGCTAAAAGCCCCGCAAAAGACACGGAACATTGATGTGAACGCTAGTCATGTGAAACGGAGTGATTGACATAAAACTTAACTTTTAATATCAGATGATGTCAATCATCCACAAGATTGAAAAAGTACAAATATTAGCCCCAACATCCAGTTCTATTCAAATACATATATAATACAGTTTTACTCCTCTTTATTGAAGGAGATCGTAAGCAGTCCGTCTGTGGACTAATGTATATTGATCACAAAAGATTTTTTTTTTTTTTTATGTTAGAAGTTGGCAAACAAGCATATAGCCCACCTGATGGTAAGTGATTGCCGTAGCCTATGAGCGCTTGCAGCACCATTAGTAGGTGCCACTCACGCGTTGCCAACCTCGAGATATTAGTTCTTAAATCTCGTCCGTCCAGTAATTTCACTAGCGTACAGTGTCCTTCAAACCGGAACACAGTAGTGCCTAAGCACTACTATTTGGCGGCAGAATATTTGGCACTGGAATATGTTCCAGTCTAGATGGTTGTGCTTGTGTACTGTGTGTGGTTCTGGATCTCGAAACAGGATGTAATTATCCTAATGAGGCCGTTGAGTATGTAGCATTAATTTTTTCATCACGTTGATGATATTTATGATAAAGTAATTGAAGTCGAAAATTTATATGTCACTTAACCGATCTATAGCTTGAGGCAACATATGGCTAAGCTATTTTTCGTTCAAATTAATTCTGACAGACAATACTAGTTAGATTCTAGTTTACTAGATATTGCGGACAAAGGCTAGTGAAGTATTTCGCCAATATGTTGGAACAGAGCAACTGTTTGACTTGTCTAACAAGATACGGCGCTTTGACTTTATAGGCTCGAACTGGAATGACTTACTGTTGAGTATTTGTTACACATTAAATGTATATATGGAATTGGGAGCACTTTGATTTTAGCTTGAGTTTTATGTCATATATTTTCCTTTGATGTCATATTCAAAGATAACGCTGATGCTGCTGGCGTTATGCTACATCCACCCACTTATGTTACTTATCTGAGCAAGAAATATTTATTTGATTTCAAATGTTGCCGAAATATCTTTTAACTTACACTTGACGTTGCGGGCTTACCATTAACTCTTATTGCGATTAAAATGACGTTCAAAATATGTTATGACATATATATTTGTTGGCGCATGACGAAGTATAGAACCTATTTAATACGTTGGATTAGAAAGACAATATTTGAAAAATGTCGTTCTAACGGAGCGTCTCAATGATGGTTACTTCAATATTTCACCATACAGAAAATTATTGTCGCACCGCATGTAAAAGGACGAATCGTTGAAATCCGACGTAGTAATTACAGTGCTGTGCAATATATTGTGATACCTAGTAAAAAGCTTAAAAGCATTGTTGGGTATAATAAGTTGTTCATAATGTTAACCTAATTTGATGAAATTCATAAAGGCTCTAAGCTATCCTTAGCTTAGTTTGATTCAAAATGAATACTGATAAAACCACGGGCGTGGTTTTATATTTATAGGTACATGTGTAAAATGCTCATATAAAATATGAATCTCAGAATTGAATTGGACGATGTTGTGGCGCAGCGGTAGCGAACCTTTTAGGGCATAAAATGCGCAGGATTCGATTCCCGCTCGGAGCACATGTATATTTGTATTGATCATGCAAGCATATTTTCCGGTCTGAGTGTATTTGTCTTAGTCCGTGTATGTGTTTCCGGACCCCAACACAGGATATCAATATCCTAATGGGGGCCGTTGAGTGTGCAGCGTTTATTTATTTATTAATTTTGAATCGCTATAAGAGTTAATGATAAGCTCCTAAACCCAATAAGAACGTTGTTACAAAGCTTTTGTCTTTAAAAAGAATCGTTAAGGATAAGTTAATAATATAAAAACGGAAAACTTAATAGATAAAATCCTTTCTATACAAACTGAAGTCAAATTGCTCCAGTAAATAGGAATCATACGAAATTTCTGTAACTTTCAGGTTAATTCCTGGTAAATCGGGCTTCGAACTTTAGCATTTCAATTTTCAATTCAAAGGAATAAAGTTTTAATAAATGTTTAAATTACGACGTTGTGGCACAGTGGGAGCGAACTTACCTTAAGCGCCACAGGTCATGGATTCGATCCGCTCGGAGCAGATGCCGGTCTGCGTGTGTATCTCTTTGTTATTGTGTATGTTTCCGGACCCCAGACACAGGAAGGATATCACTATCCTAATAAGGGCCGTTGAATATGTAGCGTTTATTTTTTATTATTTATTTATACATCAGAAGTCACTGCGAGATTGTATCTACACTTGTAAAAAAAATAATGCAAAAATATTGACTGCTGGCCTAATGGTGAGTGATAAGTCACCATACAGACGCAATATCAGTAGTGTCACAAGTGCGTTTCCGACCCAAGAAGGGTAGGCCGGAGAAGGGGAAATAAAAAGGAAATGCTAGAAAGATTGAAAATTTAGCCTTTCTCGTGCTAACTATTATACTATTTTGTTATGTATAAACATGTCTTTTCAACTATTTTTAACAATTTACAATTCCAATTTTTAATAATTAATCAAAATTATTTTTTTCATTTTAATTGTAAGGGACACTTGGCGAGGGGTGGTGGTAACAGGTGGAACGCTGACAGAGTGGTGGCCTAGAACTGGCAAGCAAAGCGTCGGACGTCCAGCGGCGAGATGGGTGGACGATATCGCCAAAGTTATGGGTCGAAACTGGATGAGGCGGGTGTGCGTTGAATGGTGACATCAAAGAGAGGCCTATACCCAGCAGTGGGTGATGATGATGAATTGTAAGCTAAAAAAAAAGTACGATTTATAAAAGTCACGCATCAACAAATCAAAATAAAGGTCAGCTCTTTGACTGTCGATTTGCGTATGAAAATGGGAATGTATTTAGCTTTACAACTATCCAATTTAAAATCGTTCGAGTTGACAGAAACTCGAAATGCAATTTCATATGACAATCTCGATTACTAAGGTGTATGAAGCTAAAATTCAATTTCAACAAGCATGTTTCAATGTCGAATCAACCTAGTGCGGATTAACGAGGAAATATATTCGTAATGTTTTTCGATGTGAATAAATGAATGCAAGCTTGTGGTTCGCTTAATGAAACACTTTATTTTTCATTTCTTTTTGTATTGCTGTTGCCCCACTAGACTTGACACCATGCAGGGGGCCGAGTTTTTTTTTTTATGTAAGAGGGGTCAAACGGGCAGGAGGCTCACCTGATGTTAAGCGATCACCGCCGCCCATGAACATCTGCAACACCAGAAGGCATGCAGGCGCGTTGCCGACTTTTAAAGAAAAAATACGCTCTTCTCTTGAAGGTTCCCAAGTCGTATCGGTTCGGGAAGACCGCCGGCGGAAGTTGATTCCACAGAGTGGTTGTGCGAGGAAGAAAATGTCTTCTAAATCGCGCTGTTGTGGATTTCCAGACATCGAGGTCGTGTGTGAGTCGTGTCATCCACGGGAACTTATCTAACGTGTTTTTTCGCTACGATCTAGCAGGACGTACTTAGTAGATATGTCTGCGCTTCAAATGCTCAGTGATCGAATAGATTTCAAAATCTCTATCTAGATCTACGTTGTACTCGTATCGCGGGCAGCCCGAGTTTTAGCTTTCATAAATTGATATATTAAGTTCAACTAAAAACTAATCTAGGTTCATTTAAATTCGTGCGTTGTATCCGTTGATACAGTATTATTTCTCTTTTATATAAAACTAGCAATGGACCAGGTGAGAACAAGATAAAATAGGTCTTTCTCAAAGGATAAAGGATAAAATATAAGTGTAGAGAAATTATTCGAAATATAGAAAAAAAAAAATAAAAAAGCTTTCGTTTCAAAATCATTTTAATAATGCTTGATTTTTTATCATCGTTCGATAATTTATTTGTCAAAATGAAAACAATAAATCTCTACCAAAGAACTCGAAATCACAATTTAAAATCAATTCGAGGAAAAGGTACACAAAGAAAGTTTCAAATGGTTTATTCAATTTGTGAACATTCTTCGGCCAACGCTTTTGCTCGATAAAGGCACGAATGGGTTCCGATCCGGATAGTGATTATAATATGATTGAGAAACTTATACCTAGTTGATCATCTTATTTATTTGAATTTTATTCTTCAGAGAATAAAGTATATGTACTTTATAAAATAACTAAATTCAGTATCTTGGAATATTGGCTTTTGTGGTGTTCCGACTTCCGCGCGTAGCGAGCGGTTTATGTGCCAGAAAACAAGTCTCCACCAAAGTTATTCGTTTAGAACATTTTTTTAGACTTAATGAAAGTTTTGTTACAGGAAAAATACGTCTTTCGCTTTTTGTCCCTGTACTAATATGCATAATATTTTTTATATCAGACTTAAAAACTTTACATGTATTAAGTGGAACGTTTCTATTCTCTATACTTTAGTTTTCTGTGTATACTTATAGAAATCCGTTTTCGTTTTTGATCTTTAAACATTATTCTTCTTGTTGCATAATATAGTTAAAAATAAAGTGAAATTTACACGAGCAAGCTTCTCTGAATTTTACAATAGGTGAATTCGCTTTTCCAAATTATATTATCGGTTTGCTTTGCATTAAAAATTTATCATCCCGCATTTCATTTTCTTTTTTTACCTATATAGCCTAAATGTTAAGTAAATTGAAAATTTGAAGTTTATGACATTGCTAGAAGTACCTTTTTATTTTTATGATCTATGAGCTACGGTAAAAAAATAGAATCACTTTCAATGAAATAGTTTTCAATTTTTTTTTATTCGAATACTAGCATACAATTTTATTCCGTTAATCCCGTTGCGGTGGGACATTTAATCCCTTTCTTGGGTCTCTTATCTCTAAACTACCTACATGCATACAAACATTAGATAATACCTTTTTTTTCAAACAAACTTCAACGGATCCTGTTCCCGTTGGAATTTTGATCCCATTGATGCTGTACAGAAATAATCCAATTTGGCGCAGTCGTTCTGAAGTTATGCGCGTACATACGTTTGGATTTTCGTATATACTTCCTACTTATATCCTTTTTAGCATTACCTCTTCGGTTACGTTAAAATTCTTTTCAAGTTTCCATGAGAAAATACAATGCTTTACTTAATGTATGTATTATAATTTGCTGGGCATCCGGACAAATTATATTGTTAACCTTTTACGAACCGTCGAAAATCTTGGTGGACTCATATTAGTATTCGTCTCACACGTTTCTGATCCGTGGATGTGTACCATAAGTAGATAGGACAAAGGTTTTAATACAAGCCCGGCATGACTTTTAATATTAATAAGATATGCCATAGGCATGATGCGAACCGTTAAAAATAATTATTATGTTATAAAAATAGTTATCTTGCCTTCTATAAATAAATATATCATGAAGAACTGGAGATTAGTTTTAGTTAAGTTTTCAGTTTTTTTTCTGTCTTTTATTTTCTGTTGGTTATTTTCAGTTCGATAGAAATTTTGTTGTTATAAGCCCCCATCTCACCACCTTTAATAATGTCTCGCGAGTAAGGTACAATAACGCATATAGACCCAAACACAACAACCCAACATGCTTGTAATATGTTCAATACCATACCAGAATCTATCCCGCGATCGTCGGCGCCATTGCCGTTATTATTTTATCGAAAAAGTTTCACGAAATTGATAAACTCCTAAACTAATTCACAGATTTACTTAAGAAATATGGTTGAGGTAACAAACGGTTACATACTTAATTATGTATATTAAAACTTGAACGAATCTTCAAATATTAATTGAATCTGAAAATTATAAAATTGCTGAGCAACATCGGTATTTATAAGCAAGTGTAAAAAAAATGCAAGAGACTTAGCGTTTTACGTTTTATTTGAAGAAATAATTCACGGCAAGAAATCACATTGCATACTAGTATTTGCAATAGTTCAGACCTCCACGAGATGATAACCAATAGTAATTGGTGTAAATAAAATTGGCAGAAAACTAAGGATTTCTAAATTTATAAAAAGATGAGACAACTGACTGATAACTGTATTCGACGCATAGCTTCAACATCTTGATTAGCAGATTTAACGACATTCAGGAATTTTCGTAGTTTGTTATAAATTCAACGTGTTTTAGACAAAAGGTTACATAATTGCAAGGAAACGTTGACCACTGAATAAAATCATAATAGCATCGTAAACATAACAACAACGTATTCACTTTAAAGTGCTTCCGTATATCTATCAAATGAAACAATCAAATCAGTTTTTAATTACTGTATTAGCCGAAACGCTAAAGTAATGTAAAGCACGCTAAAGATTACTTAATCCAATATCTGCTAACAAAATTTCAAAAATGGTTTAAACGTTCTTTTCCAAATTGAGGACAATTAGACAGACACATATTTAAAACATAGTAGCAAAAATAAGAATATAAGATAGCGGTTACTGTAGGTATAATAAAGACACAGCCTCGAGATATAACTTTATAAACAAATTACACAATATACTCCCCTATATAATGGCAGGAAAGCAAGGCAATTTCAAAGTGACATTTGTAACTCGCATCCGCAAGGCACTCAATGTAGCTGTGTTCGTTCTGGGAAAATTGTAGACGATGCGACATAGGCAGATTATATTATATATATATATATTGATCACACTTAACGACCTATACATTAAAAATATTCTTATAAGAAAATTTATCATTTATAAATCATACAAAATCATTTGACGCACATGGTTCGGGATGTATTGACTTTGTTGTCGATTCGATTCTCGAATACCTGAAGCGCACATCACAAAGCTATACAAATAGAGAACCATCGGATCGAACTCAGACATCCTAAGCACAGCTTGCATGGCCCTGGCAATAAGAGTTTTCGCCGGGGTGAGGAGACTTTTTTATGCTAGAGGGGCAAACAGGAAGGAGGCTCACCTGATGTTAAGCGATTACCGCTACACATGAACATCTACAACGCCAGTGGGCATTCAGGTGCGTAATTTGAACATGTTTAATTTTTATATGGCTACTATAGGTAATTATAACTACCCTGTTTAAAATAAACTAACCTTATAGCTCTTATATTTTGGGGTGTTTTAATAATTAATTGATGATTTAATTAAATAATCACAAAATTTATAATAATAAACCACCGAATTGAAAATCTATTTTTGAAGTGGATAATAAACCTTTGGTAGTATTATTATAGGCTAAATGAATTCGCCCTCAATAAATTTACGACACTGCTATCTGACGTTTTAACCTTATTGATTCTTTGTTGAACGTTTATGAATTGTGTTTTCGACTATTACAGGTTTATAAGACCTCAAATAGGAGGATTCGCAAATTATAACTATTGATGTTAAAATACGTGGAAATGCTTGCCACCATTCCCTGTGTACATGATTTGTACAGTTGCAATTATATAAATATAGATAGTATCGATTTGTAATAATAATAACTGTCGTAGTATTGGTTGTAAAATAAAAAAATATATTATTATTATAACCGAAAGAAGTCGCGGGCAGATGCTAATAGAAAATAAACATAATTCGATAGTTATGAACGCTTCGATAAGTAAAGTCGCTTCTAGGACTGTTAGATGGAAACTGGTTAGGCTAAAATGGATGACCGATTTAGGTTCACGTAGGACATGAAAAGCTCAAATAAACGTTGCTCTCGGTTCGAAAAATAAAAATCCAATCTAAGCCCGTGCAGTCACAGATTAAGCAAAAATAATGAAGAAAAAAGATTCCAGTGGTCTTTTTTAATTTTTTTAATCGATAGCTAGTTAGACTTCGTTTAGGTTCTATAAAATTGAAAAACTCCAAATTTAATGGGCAGTCTTGTTAGATAATGTACTTTAAATTATTTTTTTACGATCTGTTTTTCAATAGAAATTAATTATAAAATTGTAGGAATTCAGACATCAGTATTTAACTAGCTAAGCCCGCGGCTCCTCTCGCACGGTGTACACATTTTTCTTTATTGAACGGATCCCTAATTCTTTTACTAAAATAAAAGTAACCTAAGTTACTCCTGATGGTATCAACTATCTGCCAGTGAATGTTCCGTTAATATCGGTCCAGCCGTTTAAGAGATTAGCTGGAAGAAACAGACAGACAGAGAGACAAAAATTTGAATGATAGTACCTTATAATTACTTTAATATGCATTTATTGAAGTGCTGTTAAGTACAGACACTTCAATTTTATTTATTTGTATAGAATAGATACGTTATATAGAATAGATTATGAGTACAAAATTAAATTCATATTATGTAAATAATTTCTATATGTATATTGTATATTTAGTAGAATTTAACGTTGAAGCTCGTGAGATCACGAGTGTTTCCACGAAATTGGAAATAATATCTCACTTCTTGGAGCTTCATAATCCTTAAATTGAACGTTTTAGAATTAGAGGTCTCGTTAATCCGAAGCCTTTGAACCTTAAATGCTTTCATTACATATTTGTTATAAGATAACCTATAAGTTAGATAACGAATTACTGAACACATTATCAGTTCTTTAGTTACATAGTTAGTCCATTGAATGCATCCCCAAATGTTATATATGTAGTTTTTTAGAGACGGACGGACGGACGGAGAGATGAAATATAGACAGTACTTGAAACACACGTTTTATTCTCGACCATCACACAGAAAGAAGGAAGATAAATAAACAAGGTGTTGCCAGTACAAAAATACAAAATGTTTTAAAATTTTAATTGTTGCCATTAATAAAAAAATATATTTTAACATTGAAATGGAAATTCCAACACTAGTTAAGAGACGCAATTTTAGTTTTTGGATGTTAAGGAGAGAGGTCATAGTGTGGCCCTTATCCAAGGTGGTTTCGAAATCGGTGTGTGTCAGCCTCCATTTTGAAAATGGGGTGTGAGGTACAACCCATTTTCAAAAGTGGATAGAATTCTGTAGATTGTTTTCACGCTAAATCGGTCAAGATATTAGTTGTTCAGAAAATTTGTAACTAGATTTTTTGTAGCGAATTAAATCCTTCACAACTTTGGCTATAAACCTTTTTGTCGTAGAATCAAAAACAACAAAGTTTTAAACGAAAATAAAACCAAATTTATTTCTTGTTGTTATAATTTTACAGTAAAATGACATCAGAATATTTTGATAGATGTGTTTGCGAGGAATCATTTCCATTATAGACATTTAAAATTTCATCTATTTATTCGGGTGTAAGCTAAACGTAATCCTGACTTAACCAGTTTAACAGACTGAAACTGTGACAAAATCGTTTAATATATACCAAAAATATTCTGAAAGAGCATTTACCCTAGAGGTAATTTTTGGTCCCACTTAACTTTATACATTAAATATTTAAAGAAAACGTCAACTGCCATTGTAGAAATGTTTGTCATTCGATTCAATTCAATAAATCCTTGTTGCCATAGCAACGCGTGGTCGCTCAAGTACGCTGTGAATTTATTTATATATTTTGACATTTTTAATTTATTTTGTTGATAATAAATGGCGTGTCGACAACGGCCTGAAAACACGGAAAAAAGCCACATTTTCTAAAAATAAATCCTAGCTAGATCGATTTGTCGTCCCCGAAAACCCATGCATACTAAATTTCATGATAATCGGTGCAGCCGTTTCTGAGATCCCAATTATATATGGTCCCGCTTAACTTTATACCAATGTCACCGCGAATAAAGAGACTTATCGTTTTAGTTTTAATCCTATTTTTGAATTAAATTAAAATAAATAAACGCAACACACTCAACAGCCCTCATTAAGATAAATATATCCTGTGTCGGGAGTCCGGAACATACAAAAAGACAAGGACAAACACACATAGACCGGAAAACATGCCTATTTGGTCAATACAAACATCTGCTCCGAGCGATATCGAACCCGCGACCTGTGGTACTTAAGGCAAGTTCGCTACCGCTGTGCCACAACGTCGTCTCATTGAACAAAATTTTAAATTATACAAAAACTATAGGTAAATTCTATTACAAAAACTTGGAATCTTAAAAAAAAACTAATTATCGAGTATTAGCGCGTTTAAAACTGAAATTCCAGGCAAAGTTTTTATCGGGAGAAATATTAGGAATTCTCTTCTTCTTAGCATTATTCCCGGTATTATATCTACCCAGGGTCTACTTATTACACTTATCCGGGTTTGACGGTTTACTAGTTTTTATACAGAGCGATTTCCATCTGACCTCCGCAGCCAGTAATTTGATAACAGCATTTGATAACAGCAAATTATCTACTTATTTATTATCAGATGTTATGTGATAACAACCGGAACCGACAGCTTAACGTGCTTTCCGAGGCACGGTGGGGAAACCCAGAAGAACAAACGCCCAGACCGAAACCGATATTTTTAAATTCAATACAAACACCTGCTCCGAGCGGGAATCGAACCCGCAACCGTCGTGGGTAAATACAGACTCGCTACCAACACGCCAATGTCATAAATAATACTGATTCAAATTCACCTTCACATCTTGCATAAAAGCAAATGAAGTTTAAAAAAAAAGATATATAACTACATACTATAGAACGGCGAGGCTTATCCCAGAACCTGTTATAAGGCGTATTCCTTACTCACTTAAAGGAATTCTTATTTACATATTGTTAGTATTTATTTGCAATTTGCACTATAGTTTATACAATTCCATTATATTATAAAACTGCGTCTTTACACTCATGACTTTTTGTTTGTTTTTAGCCAAATTTTAATTTAAATGTAAGAGAGAAAATATCGAATTATGCATGTTTATCAACAATATGGTATAGAAATAGTAAAGATACACAAGTTTATAGCATTTAGTTTAAATAAAAAACTTTATTTCATTACCATTTTCCTCTAAAGAATACTTAGAACACATATACAGATAAAAGTGTGTTATAAAAGGCTAATAGGATTTGACGAGGGTATTGTTTGCGATGGTGCGGCCTGTCTGGTCGAAAACGTTACTGTATTTCACGTTTATTATCAACAATAGAGGTACACCTGATGCCCATTGTTCTCTGAGATGTGGAAACAACAAGGGTCTATCAATATGTATTTTTATACGCTAACATCTATTTACGAATAGTCTTTGACCTCAATTTGAATGAATATAGACGCACCCATTAGAAAGGTCCAAATATTATTCCAAACTTTATTACCAAATAAATTTTTGAATTTGATTTACGTCCGATGAGTAGGAGCCACGGCGGTCCTAACCCCTCTTGACTCTTTTTTTTCCTCCTCAATATTAACAATTTATTTTCTATATTTTAAGAGTATATGAATTTGTTGGTGTTTAGCTTCTGTGTTTTGTTTTATATTTGTGTTATTAATTAGTGGAAACTTTATTGGTTAGTTCTTTATTATTGTAAGTTAGCAATTAAGAAATAGTACAGTTTGTTTCCTTAAAAACATTATTCAATTCTGACTATATTTACAAATAAGTAAAACGATACGAAAAAACGATGAAAAGTTTATGTAATAACGTAATACTTTTTATATTCGAAATAACTATTGAATATTACATTTAAAAATTATACAGACTGATCAAATATATCACTAAAGCCCTGTGGCAATACATCGGATTGCAATCGTAATTTTAACGTATGTGTAAATATAAATCGGGTAAATATAAGGCAATATTAAAAGCAATAGCATCACTAAAATCATAATATCTTTAAAAAACTTCTCTTATATTATAAAATATAACAGAAATGAAGGTTTTTTTTTATACAGAAGAAATAAACACTCAACTATCAACTACTATACTTCTCAAACAATATTGAGCTGATTTTTAAGAAGAGTTAAGAGTTAGAAAAGTAAGGACAGCATAGAAAATTTCATATTGTTTTGAAAAGAGAAATAATACTTACCAATTCTAAGGAATTATGAGGGGCGTAGTTTCCTCCAGGAAGGTATTTGCTCTACTTATTTATTAGAACACTCAATACGATTGTCAGATCATACATCGGAACAGGAAGAATCTATGGTCAGTTGTTTACGATTTTATTGACTTTCGGATTGTCTGAATGCGCGCTCAATAAACTTTTATATATGTAACATATATCGATGAGTAATACATACGAATTGTATGGACGTGTTTGACGATATAGTTACTTCTTTTTTTTAAACTGAATTCGTTTTAGGTTAAATAAAATTTAGCTCTTTTACATTTTTTATGATAAAAATAAGCATGTTTTTATATATTAAATATGCTGTTCAGGGACCATGCCCTGTAACTGGGAGTTGTGGATATAGAACCTCAGCCGTCAGATGTCCTGCGAGTAAGACGTTGGGCATTTAATCAATACCATATTGTTAATAATATTGTATAATGATCACCCATATTGCCATTTTTTTCAATATTCCTTGTCAAAATATGTATAACAATTTTTTACTTTTATTTTGGAAAAGTCACAGTGCCTGAATCAATAACATTTATTTATAGAAGTATGTGACTTCGAGCATAAAATTTATGTATAAAACGTTTTAGTTCTATAAATCGTATCTTTATTAAAAAATAAAAAGTACTTTAATTTTCTACCGATTTACTCGCAGAAGGACATTTCACACTACATCTAATAATTAATCTCTTCCAAGTCCTGGAAGAGATTAATTAAGATAAAACGGGAAAGTGAGCGTATTACAGGGTTGGCAATTCCAATATCTAACACCCCTGAGTAGAACCTTACTATTTCTGACATAATAAAGGAGAGTTGATTGGGGAATTGACAGTATCCTCATTGTTTAGTTTCATTTTGACGGAGTTCCGGGTTCGACTCCTGCTCGAAGCAGATATTTGTATTAACCATACAGGCATGTGTTTCGGTCTGGATGTACTTGTCCTTGTCCTTGTATGTTTCCGGATCACCGACACATGATATCACTATCCTAATGAGGGTCGTTAAGTGTGTAGCGTTTATTTATTTATTTTGTATGGGAACACCCTTTGGAGTTTTCTCCCTCCTTTCTTATCTCCGTTCTCGCTTACTTACTTCAATTGGTTTTTTATTTTTTATTTTATTTATTGACCAAAACAAGAATAACAATACATATAACAACTTATGCCTATCCGACTTAAAGCTAATTTGGTTTTAATGTGGATAGTGAGTTCCATGCTACAAAAATATTCGAAGTTAATATTACAATTATTTCAATCAAACACTTAAGTTTGTAAAGTATTTTTTAGTATGTTATGAAGATGCTTAAGGCAATTAAGATATTTATTTTGTATGTCAAGAGGGAGATCATTTATTATGTCAGGTAACATGAAATTACAAGTTCTAGTCCCGTATTTATTCTGATATCTAGGCAGTTTAAACATAGACATGTTAGCCAAGTGTCGTAGCCGTTCATCTCTTTTTTGTACATTTAATAATTTTATGTTTCTGTATTCGTCTTAGGTTCGAAACGGTAAGCTTTATTCGAAAATACGCGTAATGCTACTGATAGCAGAAGCGTTTTCAAGGCGAGGCACTACTTCAAGTCGGCTCATCGCCTATACAGCTTTACAAGGCGCAAATTCGGCTACACGTGGATTACTGCTCTCACCTCTGGGCGGGAGCTTCCCAGTACCAGCTACTTCCAATTGACCGCATCCAACGTAGAGCGGCTCGAATTGTCGACAATCAAGCCCTTTCCGATCGGCTTGATCCTTTGGCATTGCGTAGAGATGTCGGATCACTCTGCTTCTTCTAACGCATATATCACGGGGAATGTTCTGAGGAATGGTTTGGATTGATCCTGCCGGTAGAATTTAATCATCGGACATCGCGACAAAACTCTAAATTCCATCCATACCACCTCGATGTCTGGAAATCCACAACAGCGCGATTTAGAAGACATTTTCTTCCTCGCACAACCACTCTGTGGAATCAACTTCCGCCGGCGGTCTTTCCGAACCGATACGACTTGGGAACCTTCAAGAGAAGAGCGTATTCTTTCCTTAAAAGTCAGCAACGCGCCTGCATGCCATCTGGTGTTGCAGATGTTCATGGGCGGCGGTGACCGCTTAACATCAGGTGAGTCTCCTGCCCGTTTCCCCCTCTCACATAAAAAAAAGCGTCTAGGCTACGGCGACCATTAGACATCAGACTGGCCGTATGATTATTTACAAATTACAATAAAAGATTTTGTCGGCAACCTTGGCAGCTTACTCGAACCCAAGGTAATACCTTTACAAATAGTCTGTAGGTATATTTTTTTAAATGTCTAAGCAATCCTGATAATCCTTGTTTGTTTCCGTACAGTTTGTTCAACTTTATCTGAGATTATATCATTTAAATAATCGATACTCAATGATGATTGATTCTATTTTGAAAAATAAAGAAACTGTTATTTAAAGAAATTTGATCTCTTCAGAAGAATTATAGTTATTAATCATTTTTAGATGACTTTAACAAATGTACTATCTTCTAATGCAAAAAATATTCCTTGATAAACAGGTGAAAGTTGTAATTGAATGTAATCAGAAACTCAGTAACAGCAATCATGTTATTTGAAAAACCTACATAGTGGATACATGAAAAACAAAAAAAAAAATTATTTTCATTTATCTCTGTATGTGCATCAGTCGAAAACTATTGGATAGATTGGGTCTGACACGTTGTTGGCTTATTTTACGGGTCAACTAGTACTCGTTACCCCGGAAAATTAAAAACATTATAAAGGGATAGCCTACAAGTGTAGGTTCACGAGTAGATTTGATTTTAATTACATTTAGAAAACCTCTATTTTCAAATGTATCCACTGGAACAATGACCTATTCCATTAAAACTGTATTTAACAAAAGATAATACATATAGTATGTCACATGTCACTGTTCGTGGGGGACCGTTGTAAAAACTCACCTCATTGAGTTGGAGAGAGCACATCGAGCGGTATTAAAGATTTTACTACGCTTACCGTTTAGACATCCTACACACTTACTATACAAAAATGTCGAAGTGTTATCTGTGCGCAAACTATTCATATATCAATGTATTCGCAGATATCATAAGATTACTGTACCACTATTGAAGCCAACTAATAAAAGAAGAGATGTCTGTCCAGTTCCTAAAGTCAAAAGTAAATTTGCACGCCGCTGTTATAGTTCACTAGCACCTAGACTATATAATAAACTTAATATTAACTATGAAACAAGGAACTTGTCTGACTTTAAAATAAAGAAAATCCTTAAAGAATGGCTTATAGATCTTGATTATGAGGAAACTGAGTATTTGTTAACTTAAGACTATTGTAACTATTGTAACTTTATAAACTTATATTAAATTATTGTTGCATTTATATTATTAAACTTACACACACACACACACACACACACACACACACACACACACACACACACACACACACACACACACACACACACACACACACACACATGCGTGCTCACTTATAATTATATAGTTTATTTTAAGATATAGCTTTTGTACTTTTACAACTTTTTAATTTTTTCTTTCTTTGTTGAATATGTTAAGGAATAAGTATTGTAACAAAATTTGGGAAGGAACTGAATTCCAAAACACAGCAAAAAGCTAGTTTGGAATTCAGGGCTTATATAAGACTTGTAAACAAATCTTTTGTTTTAATAAATAAATAAATAAATAAACATACTCCCTAGTGTAGTGTACCAATAGCTTACCTACAAATCTATGCAATATAAAATAATAACGTTGTGCCCGTTTTATGATAGGCATAGAATTTATTATGAATCTATTATATTTGCTTTAGATTAAATATTTGATGAATATTTTGTATCAGGATTAAAATTAATTCGCAGAATACCAAATAAAAACGAAAAATAACGATAGGATACGAAAAATAAACAAGCCTCCGGGCTCGCACGGGTCGGTGAAAAACAAGAATGATAATGTTTTTTATTATTTTTAAGTAAGCGTAAAAAGGTGACTTTAATAGCATCCCTGGAACCACCCTACCCATAAACTTTCCTCTTCCTCTTTGCTCCCCTCCTAACCCTTCCAACTCCACCCCCCATCTTGAGTAGCAATGTCACTGATAGAGGATCCAGTGTATTGATATTGGTAAAAATTAAATGATTATAATATGGCCACAAAATGAGTGGCAAGATGTAATATAAATGTTAGATGTTACTAGTGAACATAATATTATATAAATATACTGTTATAACTTCTCATCAAGCAGTACGCTTGATATGATATTATTATGTTCTTTTAATAGTCAAACTTGATAAATAACAAATGTTTTAGCTACTATATTGAGGAAAATATGTCAAATAAAATTCGAAGTGTGTGTATTTTCAGATTACAAGGCAGTCTCAGACTAGCGTTTTTTATTTCGAGCGTATATGTTGATTTCGACAAAGCCTTTAATTTCATCCTTCACCACCACTGTTGGCCCTAGTGGCCTTTTAGGGTTCCGTAGCCAAATGGCAAAAACGGAACCCTTATAATTTCGTCATGTCCGTCTGTCCGTCTGTCCGTCTGTTTGTCCGTCCGTATGTCACAGTCATTTTACTCGGAGACCATTGGCTCTATCTATACGAAATTTACTAAATAGGTGTATTCTGTAAACCGTACAACGATTCTGTAATAAAATCTTAAAATATATAAGAATTAAGGGTAGCAGTCCATACATGTAACTAAGTGTTGAAAAAAAAATTTTAACGTATGTCAACGTGTGAGATATCTTTGGATAGGTCTTTCAAAACGATAAGAGGTTTGATTTTGACTTTTTTCATTAAGTCGGTAGTTGTTGAGATATAAGCTCCTAAAGTCGTAAAAATTGTGTCCCCCCCTAACTTTTGAACTATGGGATTTAAAACTGTGGAAAAATTTGAGCTTATAGGACATCAAATAAAATTTCAACCACATTTAGCTTGAAGAAGATAGGTCTACAAATTTAAGAGATATATAAGTTTTTCTCATAACTTTGTTTTTCATATAACTTTTAATATTCACTATGAAATTACCAACTTATTTTTGCAGTCGATTTTAATTCGTTATCATTTTTAAAGGCCTTAAGATTCTTCATAACCAAGCTGCCCTTTAGTTTCAACTGAGCGTGGTCCACAACGCACTTGACTGCTAATTTTTTTTATTCAAGTAGACTTTTAAAAAGTACTTTTGAGGAGTCAAACGCTACCGACGATTCGGAAGGTTGATTCTATCGAGAAGAACCGACAAGAAACTTGACAGTTACTCTTTTAAAATATATGTTGGTTGCAATTGTATTCTTTATTATAAAATTTGGTTCTTGAATGAGATCCAGCAATATTAAGAGTCCTTGACAGCGCCACCGGTTGCGTCAGGAGGCCTCAGCAGGTAAAAGATTACAGCCCACGCGGGGCTCAAGTTGAATCCGTCCCTCCATCGAGGTCGAGCCTAGGCTTCGGACGTCATCGGCAGCGAGGTGGCCGAACGCGCGTGCATAGACTTATTCCGACATGTTCGCTCGAAACGGCGGTGAGAGTGTCAGTAGCATATTATTTAAATTTTATTACGCGCTAGTAAGAGCTTAAACTCGTATAAAACGCTGGTCTGTAATCGCCTAAGTAGTGGGCGTCGATCAATTCCGTTTGATAATATGAAAGTCATGTCAATTATAAGTAATAAGAAGTTATTTTTATATTTAGGTTCATAATCTTTCCCTCACGTTAACAAAGTTAGATTCCAATTTAAACAACATAACAAGTACTATAGAGTAATAAATTCTATAATAAGTACACATTATGCAATGATAATTAAACTTAGTATGAAGATATGCATCTCGTGTAATATTATTTGTGTTTTAATGAAGTCGGCTTTCAAAAGAGTGACTGTAGTTTATATGAACTTTTTGGGCGGTGCGACACGTAACAAGTAGTATCATAGTTATTATAACTGTTATCTCACTTTATTCGAATAAATAATTATCAACAACAGATAATACTTTGTCATTCTGAAATTATTCATTCTTCTTTCAACTTTTAACAAATAGTTTTTAATAAAGTAAAACTGCACTGAGTTTAATGAGAGGGCCATATAACGAGGTAGAAATTGTAAGATATGAATTAGCTACATTTTTCAAGATACACTGTATGGTTGCGAAGTTAAGTGGGCGATGTCACTGGAATACACTGTTGCAATATAAAACTCGTACGTAACTCGTATGTAAAATATTAAATTTTTATAAGATAATAGAAGCTGGTACACCATTAAAAGTTGATCTCATACGAAAGTAACTAGCGAAGGTAGGTTCTGTGCAAGCAAAATTTAACGTTCAATTCCGATTATTTAATTATCTATACATACACATTTCTGGCCTTTGACCGCGCTTATCTCCGTAGCGGCTGAACTAATTTTATTATATTAACATGCTGGTGTTGCTACAGGGAGCCAGATAACGATATAGTAACATATATATATAGTATTCTAATGAAGCCATGGATAAGCGGAAATGACGTATATATATCCCCGGTAGTATACGAGTATTTACTCAGGATGTGCTTATTACTCTTATCCGGATTTAACAGGTTACTAGTTTTTACACAAAGCGATTGCCATCTGACCTCCGCAACCCCGTAACCAGTAACTCATAGGATAAGAGCAATTTACTTATCAAGAATTAACCATTATTGTCAGAAATTAGAGTATGTGATAACAACCGGGACCGACAGCTTAACGTGCTCTCCAAAGCACGGTGGGGAGTCACACAAGGACAAACTCCCAGATTGAAGAAATAAATATTTATAAAATCAATACAAACATTTGCCCGAGTGGGAATTGAACCCGCAACTGTGGAGGCTAAACGAAATCTCGCTACCCACAACGCCACAAGGGTGTCATGTCGTCGTTAAACGTAAAACTGTATATGTATATACAACGACAATTGCAAATATGGGTGGGGTCCACTTATAGGTAAGTGGTCGTCGTAGCGTATGAACGCTTGCAACATCAAAGGTATCACGTGCATATAGCCAACGCTTTAAAACTTCATGAGGAGTTAAGAGAGAGCTTATTACGATTTAATGAACTTTAAACTGCGAAATCATTCACTTCAAAATTTATTAAACTAAGTCTCTTCTTCTTCCTAGCATTATTTCCGGTATTATACTTACCCGGGGTTTACTTATTACTCTTATCCGGATTTGACAGGTTACTAGTTTTTACAAAGAGCGATTGCCGTCTGACCTCCGAAATCCTAAAGGTAAGAACCAGTAGCTCATTGTATAAGAGCAGATTACCCATAAAAAGTTAACGTTTATAATCAGATGTTATGTAATAACAACCGATCACTACAAACATCTGCCCCGAGCGGGAATCGAACCCGCAACCGTCAAGGCTAAAGGCAGACTTGCTACCAACAGGCCATAACGGTTTAAATTTTTTTTAATTAAGTAAGTTTTATAAAAATAATTTATCATTCGCATAAAAGCTGGATGGAATGGAGGCTTTGAGTTCGAAATCCCAGCGGCTCGTAGATAAAAAAAGACAAAAATCTGTTCATGCGGGTATCTAATGAAAGAAGAAATATTGAGCAATACAAGCCATTTACATATATTTTACTTTAAGACCACTGGTTTTGAGGTAATTTGAGCAAAATAAACTTTATTTATAACACCCATCATCATTGTGACAAATTTACGTATTGTCTGACAACTTTATTCGAAATTTCTTTTCAGTAAAAAAAAAAAATTATTTAAAAAAATGTGGAGTGGAGAAAAACAATAACATTGGGGATGTTTTTTTATATAGATAATAAGACCTCAGACACGCGTCGAGTTTTTTATGTTAATTTGCTATCTATTCTAGTGTCCGATTGCTTATAATTTAAGAATGATTGTTCTTATTTACGTTTCCATTTTCTTAGCAAAGATTTATGTTATATTGGTAAGTTTTTATTACAGCATTAGTAGAACAATTGTACTATATATAAAATGGCGCAGAGCGGGTGCTCTCGGTACGCAAAGCATGAAAGTAAATAATCTAGTGAAGAGGATAGAAGCTAAATGCAATAGTTACGGAGTCAGGAAAACACAATTAGAAGCATAAATACCCAAATTACATCAAATAGCTGCATTGTCAAGAAATATCTACCCCGATCGGTACCATCGAACGCATAGCACCGTTTTAAGCACGACTACTGTCACGACATTAAAAACTCTCGTCAAGATTTAAGCCATTGACTTTTGCTTTTTTTAAGAAGTTTTCTATATTATTATAAATTTTTGAGCCATAATTTAAGCGCTCGTATTCATTATTATTTTTCCCACAAAGCTACCAACAAAACACATAAAAACTCATTTATTATATCTGAGTGACCTTTATTTGAGTTTGTTTTATTTTATTTTTAATATAATCAAAGGTGGCGAAAAAGCATAAGGCCTGCCTGATAGACAGTAAATACTGTAGCTTATAATTACAGCCTAGAGGCATTATCGTGCGATTCCACCTTGGACTGGAGAATCGAAGGATGAGAGGAAAATGAGAGGAGGAGGATTTATAAAGGAGGGAGAACGGTTTGGACCTCCAGAGCTCAAAGTCATTGAACGCAACAGCACGAACACTGCTACTAAAAATAGGAACATTATTACTAATTATGATATTATTGATAGCAAAAATATAAATCAAGTTACAGCTATATAGAGATACGTGGTGGGCATAAGATTATTAAAAGGGCTTCATAAAGCATCTTCAGAAGCTTTCATTTTTATTCGTGTAATAGGTAGCAATTATTTTACAAATGGAATACTATGAAATATTTAAACCGAAATATGTTGCGGTATTTTTTTTCATGATTCCAAATATATTTTTACTATGATAAATTCTCGAAGCCCGATAAGAAATAATATTAAGCAGCCTCTGCTTAAACGTAAACGATTTTTTTTTTGTTAATTTTGTTGATACAATTTTAAAAATATCCATCGGTTACTTCTGGTGTTAATTGTGCTTTATTAGATTTACAATTCATAAATTACTGAATAATATTTTTCATGTTCATTAATATATTTTAAAAAAATTAGATGAACGCGACATGTAATTTATTAAAGACTAGTAAAATTAGTTTTGCATCCGACGCGTTACGTAATTTTTCTTTCGCATTTATTTAAAAAGCACATTTTTTCATGTTAGGGTGGGAAATCTTATCAAGATATCGCCGTGGGTTTTGATATATCAATATTACATAACTGTAGACGTTTATTCTTTTGATACGCATAAATTATGATTGTTATGAAGCAACAGTTGAAATTATAAGAACTACATTACAATTCAATTCGAATTTATCATATAGTTACGTTTAATTTATTTTCCGTCGCTTTAAAATTTTACAAATTATTTTAATTTTATTTCTCCCGATATAAAACCAAAAACGAATTGGGTTCGGATTTTAGACAAAAGAAACAGTTTTAAAACGCGGCGCAGATTTAAATTTTTATGAGGGCCTTCAGTGACGTTGAAAAAAGTACAACACTGGCGAGTTTCTGAATTTAGTCACTCAAACAATAAACAGAATATTTCTATCCATCCGTTTTAAATTTTAATCTCTTCAATAACTAAAATTAATTCAAAGTGCAATTAATCGAACCGGTAACCGCAAAGCTAAAAAAAATTACGTGAAAAAATCTTTCGCAGAAACTTTCGCACACACATTTACAACAAAACTTTATAAATAGACGTTAGGAACAATAGTTTGAATACTTACAAAGTGTGCACGTCGTCCGAAGTTTTCGGCATCTCCTGAAGTTCTTGATGGAGACAGCGTACCGCATGGTGTTCACAATGGCATTTAGGCGGGCACTTCTCGGCGAAGGAAAGAGCGATGAAGGTAAGGATGAGGAAAAACTTTAATATCTTTGGAGGCCGCATGTTGCCTTGCCCGCGTTAGCAGTGCACTGCCGACTGCGAGGGCCGCGATGCGAGTGAGACTGGCTTCCAAAGTTCGGTCGTCCGCTATTCGCATGAGACCGCCTCTGCGTCGCGAACAATGACGCCACCACGGCACACCATCCCATGTAGCGTTGCCAACATTTAAATCCTACTCAAGTTTTATAATCATTACATATCAGTTTTAATTTTTGGGATCATTTATAAATTAAAATGTTTATAAGTTTGTTTTTTTAATTTCTTGTCGTTAACCCCTACACCATAAATTGTTAAAATCAATGTCGCAATCAGATAGAAAAAAATTCAATTATATAAAAAAATAAGAAAACAGAAACAACGCCACCGGTATCAATGCTATTTAAAAAGAAGACGTGTCTCGTATGTTAACCTCCTTTAATTTTGAAATTTAATTTGTGATTATGGTGGCCAAAGAAAAAATCTATGAAAATTCCGACTACATATTAAACTAGGTATTTCATTTCATGACATGACACGTTTCTTGTATGTTATTTATTTTTGTATAAATATTTATATTTTTTTACCAGCAACAGAAATACACATTCTGTGAAATTTTCAACTTTCTTTCTATTTCTGTTCGTGAGATATAACCCGCCAATAAACAGATGGATGGACGGACTGACAGCAGTGGCTTAGTAATAGGATTCCGTTGACACCCTTTGCGAACGGAACCCTAAAAAATAACAATGGAAAACAAAGTACCTGATTCCGCGCCGCGACGCCTCGAGCTTAACTAATTATATAAGATTTTTTTCCAAACCATTTATTTAATGGACAAACAAACAAGAAAATTATAGTTTTATTACGTTAAAGGTTTTGTAATATTAAAAATTAAATAAGTTTTTAAATTGTTTGAAGTGGCAGCATCCATCCGCAAAGCAGCGTCCCCAACTATAAAACTTTTTCATTTTACATAGAGTAATAAATGCACTTACAAATAAGAAAACGAGAACTGTAGACACCTTAACAGTTTGAGAAGTATTCATTTTAATTTATTCATAAGAAGTACATTGCAATATTGAATATAATATTAACTAAAAACATTCAAAACGTATCGCGGGATACGTTTCATTTTCAACTATCATTTTTCACCGACAATTTAATTTCATATCCCAACCCATGTCACTTCACTCTTTGCCACCCTACCTCAAAAAACACTACAGCGCGAGGTAGCGCTTTTCAAAGCTTTTCGATAAGGTTTTTGCCGGATTGCTTTGCTTCGCTAAATAACTTCGTTCAAAAAAATTTAAGTATATATTTTTATGTTTGAGGGCCAACGGACGGTGGGCTCACTTGACGTTATGCGTTTACCGCCGCCCATATACATCTACAACGCCGGAGAGCAGACGAAGAGAGCAGGCTAACCTCCAAACGCGGAACCTTTTTACTAACGTCCGGTAATACCAATAGCTAACCAGGCGGGCATGCTATTTTTTATTAAATACCAAAATTCTAACACAAAAGTAAATAAAATAAATCTGTTTGCGGTATGTAACATCATAATCCAATTTACTATGAATTTTTCATTATAAAATGTAAACTGCCTACATATAAGATATAGGATTACAATTGTTTTAGCTTGCAGAGCGAATCACATTATTGTTGTGATTGTAAACCGAGTACAATAATAAGTACTAAAGTTACCGACGCGACGACAAGTTTGTTCATTGAGATTGGGACAACCTATTACATTGTACGTAGCTAGCTGAGCCCGCGACTCCGACCGCGTGGTGCACATAATTATTGTTTAGTTATTTTTTAATAAGACCTTACTTATACATATACTTTCATATTCATGCTGCAATTATTTCGACACTAGCATCTACACGCGACTTCGTCCGCGGTGACCTTAAACTTGGCTCCATTTAGAAACGAATCCTGTGTGTTTTGAAAAGATTCGATGTTTGAATATTTGTACGAAATATGCAGTTTGTATGCTTATTTTATGTGAAACTAAGTAAAATAACTTACAGACATCTTGAAATAGCCAAAAACTTGACCAATACATAAAAAAAATACATATAAATCAAGTTGTTCAAAATTTTATCAAACGCGTTTTTCTCGAAATGACATTCGTGTGGGTTGACATGGTATTGCTTATTTGCATCCAGTTAGTAGACTCAAGTAACTAAGTACTAGTTAGTATTCTTTGGTGTGCTGATATACAAAGAAACTTCTTAAAGAGCAATCATCGACACTTGAAGCCAGCTGTCATTTCTTTAAACAATACTAATATAATTTATTCCATTGCTTTTTTTTCACAAAATAATATCACGTATAGTTCTCTAGGATTTCTCTCTATTTTGTAATGTACATTAAAATAAATAAAACTACATTCCACCTATTTACTGCACGATAAAGGTTAACGAGGATTTAAAGACTATTCCACTAAGACCCTGTCGCTTTGCGGTGCAATAGTTACGTGGATATCCTGGACTATCCGACGGGACCTCATAACGTTCTATAGTATTTATTTTATAAACATAATATTTCGTATGAAATCATAATATTATTTTGTGCCAAAACGTAATTTTTTTACTACCTTTTGCAACCACGCAAAAAACGTACTTTTTTTAATGTTAGAAGTTGGCAAACAAGCATACGGCCCACCTGATGGTAAGTGGGTGCCGCAGCCTATGAGCGCTTGCAGCACCATTAGTAGGTGCCACTCACGCGTTGCCAACCTCGAGATATTAGTTCTTAAATCTCGTTCGCCCAGTAATTTCACTAGCGTACAGTGTCCTTCAAACCGGAACACAGTAGTGCCTAAGCACTATTATTTGGCGGCAGAATATTGGACACTGCGGTGGTACCTACCTAGCCGGCCTCTTGCAATAAAAGACCTACCACCAGTGTGACTGATTGCACTGGTGGAATAATCTCTGTTGTGACAGAGGTTATCCCAACAGCGGGAGATGGGGTCGTCACCTCCCGACGCCTTAATACTACTACAGAACATATTCACTGGCATAACCATACATACGAGTATATAATATGTTTTATTTAATGTTATTTTGCTGACAAATGTTTCATTTCTCTATAGAGGCTATTTTACGGTAATCGCGGACCAAGTCGCCGACAATAACATAATACGATTACATAATTATATAAAAATTGAAACTACTTGCTACTTCTTCACACTTTTCATTTTGCTTGTATTCGACTCCAAAATGAGTAGGGTATTAATTCCTTTTTTTGTTGTGATTTTTGGATTGGGGTTATTTCCCGGGTCGTTTCATCGTGGGATATCAGGTGAAGCAATCCGAATGAATTATAAAGAACTCTAAAAATATAGAGATTTATTGCCTGCGATCCCTTAATGTCCTGAATCATCGTTGTTATGTAAACTTAATGAACTTATAAATCTAATACATTTAAACGAGCAATTTCTTGTATTATATATACAAGAAATTGCTCGTAATCTGAATTCGGAAACGGCTTCAACGATTTTCGTGAAATTTAGTGCGAGGTATATATCAAACTAGCTAGGAATCATTTTAAAAAAATGTCATTGTGTCCACGTTTTCTCGGTTCGATTCCAGATGTCTCCACTCCGATTATTTTTTCCTTTTTTCAAGTTACTTCTTTTGTGAGAAAAACTATTATTGGGAGCCCTTCATCAACGCATCAAATTCGTATCTAAGTAGATTTTCGATTTATCAAAAAAATACCAAGCGAAGCTTCATCGTCCAGGTACCATTGTTATTATGTCTTAGAGCTTAAGTAACTTATTGATTTTATATAATGTTAAAAATATTTACTCATATTAATAAAGTATAATTCAGATCCTTTCCTGTGTTTAACATTTTATGTATATTTGTTGTCCAAAACTCATGTTATAATTAATAAGAGTTCATTTCATTACCCATATGTTTAATTAAAATTCAGTTAATTGTACTAACAGAAAAATTATTTCAAATTAAAGTGAGTATGATAATTTGTACTGTAGTAATATCTCAGTAGGCAACCAATATCCCTTTGTAACCATTTGGCTATAGCTTTGAATGTTCTATTTGGTTTATATATATATATATATATATATATAATTATATATTTTTAGGAATCGGAAGTGAGTTGACTTTTTGAAAATAGCAATTTTAATAGATCTTCTTTACAAATAATCGAAAAACACATAAATGAGCGGTTTAAATTACTGGTCTTTCTATAACATTAATACTATTCAACACTTTTACATAATACACTTTAAACAAAGTATCAAATATACGTTATCACTACATAGTTCAAAACAAAGTCGCTTTCTCTGTCCTTATGTATGCTTAAAATCTTTAAAACTACGCAACGGATTTTGATGCGTTTTTTTAATAGATAGAGTGATTGAAGTGGAAGGTTTATATGTATAATAACATCCATTTAATAGTGGAGAGAAAAAAAACTGTTATTTTGAGGTTTCTAATGTGATGTCGTAAATAATTACATTTAACGCGTGCGGGCCACGGGCAGTAATGAATAAATCAAAACTACTGGATCGATTTTAATCATTTTTTCAGTGAATGACATAGGCTACATATTTTATACCCGTGCGTAGCCGGTGCGGGCCGCTAGTCTATATATATAAAAGGCTTTGTCCTGAATGACTGACGGATCAACGCACAGCCTAAACCGCTGATCGTAGAGACCAGAAACTATGGAGCGTTTGTTCTTGAAAAAGGGGGGCAGAGTTGGTATGGGACAGCGCGATTCCTTGGTTCAACCTACTTCAAATTTAGCATAAACCTTTTTTAAAAGAATTGATTGAAGACGTGTTTCGTATTCTATTGAAATTCATCATGTTTTAAAAGGGGTAGAAAATTATTTTGCTTCGAAGTTTATATCAATACTCTTTGTTTGTGCTTTCTATTTAAATTACATTTTATTTTGACACATCTTTGAAAACTCAATCCGATACATGACATACAGATGGCATATCAACGCCTAGCCTAAACGTGAAATATTTTTATTCTGATATTTTTCACAGGTTGATTTTAAAACCTATTCGGAATTCAACCCGTAGGTAATCAAATGCGTGAAAAGGATTTTGTAGACGCATGAAACTCTGTTTTTTTCTGAAACTCCTCAACTGAAGAGGTTAAATGAAGGTTCAAAGTTTATATTAAAATTTATTTACGCGGGCGAAGCCGTTGGCAGAATCTCATATCAAATATACGTCCGCAAAGCACGATGTTTACAAAGAAGACCCCGACGCCCGTAGTACTCGTCGCAAGGTGTTTTATACCTTTGTTTCCGCTTTTTTTTCATCTACCGCCAACATCATTCCTAACAATACATATATATTATATATTTAGTGTAAACAAAAATATTTTACGCTTATTTTCGTATGAATATATCGCTATTGACCTTACTGGCTTGATTGATATTCACAAAAAAGAAATTGTATTATTAAAGAAATTTTAATTTTCTAGATATATAGAGAATTTATAAAGGGTTCTCTATTAAGCTTCGAGTCATTACCGGGAAGTTAGCGCTTGATGTAACTTCACGTCTGAATGGCGTAACAACTACAAACATTCTCGGTCAACTATATTTAGATACGAACAGTGTTCAATTTATTACATGTAACTGACATGAGTTCACTTTATGATAATAATTGTATTCGTAAAGAAATTTACCGCAAATAATTATACTTTTTATTACCGTTCATAGGAGATCTACCAAAAACTCTAATTGCGATTCAAATGACATTTATTATTAATAAATATATTGAATTAATAAAAAGTTACAGACACCTACGTTCAATTTATTTTTGAACGAATTGTATACTATAAGTTGATGGTAGTCCCCTAGAGCACAAGTTTCTATTTTGCCATATAAATTGCGCTTATTGTATTGTAACTCAAAAAGTTCATAAATAATCGTTGTCGTTAAGTAACTTATATTAAAGGTATCTCACATATACTAGATAACGTATAGAGTGCAACGTTTAGTAGAGAAAAGGGGTATGAAAACATATTATTCAAGACTAAATTTAAAGTACCAACTATGATAGAGTTCAACCGCCAGCCTAATCTTGTTTATAATTAGCTCTTTAGGAAGTTTCGTTCTAACTCCTTAGTACTTGATAAGATCATTACAATTTTTTTATTTTTAATCGGTTAACCTATCTCAGATATTTATACAAATAGTTTTCACTTAATAAAAACAAGACTCAAACGAACGATGCGGGTTGAGAGCCAATGTTGAACTGTTGAACACTGTTTTTAAAATCGGCAGAAAAACAAAATATAAAACACAAAACGCATGGAAGAGGTGAACTTCGAGAGCTCTTCGAGAGTCTTTATAAATTCGAACGAAATTGAAGCAAAAATATTAATAAATGTAATTAGTACATTCGGTCCAGTGTTGAATTGCGGTATTTTCTCGCAAGTGATATCGTGATATGTCCTGAGAGCTGATGGTTTAGGCGCCACAGGTCGCGGGTTCGATTCCCGCTAAGAGCAGAAGTTTGTATTTATCATACACGCATGTTTTCCGGTCTGGGTGCGATTGTCCGTATCATTGTGTATGTGTCCGGATCCCCGATACAGGTTATAACCATCCTAATGGGGCCGTTGAGTGTGTATCGGTTATTTTTTAAAAGCGGAAGGGCCGTTTATGGGACGCCACTTACGTTGATACATTGGTCCCGTCTCATGTTAGGAGACGGTGTTACGGTGGGCTAAACTCTGTATGCGACGTAAATATTCGTCATTTATTCCAAATCCGAAATTCCATAATTGTTTCGTTTGCAGTAGAAAAACTTGGGCTATGGAGCTTTAGTGCTAAGAAATTTCTATAACACATTACACCACGACACATTGCCTCCACCGGTGACAGGAAGACTGATTAATTTTTCGCCCAAAAAATCGGTGTTGCGATTCAGCGAGGAACCGCAGCTTACATTCTCACAACCATTCCCCGCGGCCATCATTTGTACAGTTGTAATTATTTGTAAGTATAGTTAGTACTGAATTGTAAATATGAAAAAAACCTTTTATCGATACAATATTACAAGTTTAGAAGTTTGATTTTCATATATTTTTACACCACGATGGTTGTAAATAAGCGTACGGTCTGCACTAGCGGTCACATAATACTATTAATACAGGAGTCGGTTAGGACGGCGACTGGAGTAACGAGACAAAATCATAATTACATTACATGATTACTGGGCTAGATAGCAAATTTTAACATTGCGGTATATAATAACTTCTTCAGTAAAGCGGCAATTGACGACTTCTCCTCAATATTTTTTTTTTACACACTCAACTGTCCCCTTTAGTACAGTGATATTCTGTATCGGGGGTCAAGGACACGGACATATACACCCAGACCGGAAAATATGCTTGCAAGGTCAATACAAACATATTATGCTCCGAGCGGGAATAGAACGCGCGTCCTGTGGCGTTTAAGGGAGGCTCGCTACCGCTGCGCCACAACGTCGTCGTCCCTCGTTCTCAAAAGTGAAGTAGTCCATTGAAATATTACATTTTTAGGCCTCATGTTGCGTAAATGCATCCTTTAAAAAACTCAACCCCAAATGTAACTTTTCAATAGACTAAAGTGTTAAATATCAATCTATAGTATTACATATAAATATACAGTATTACATAGTCTTGAAGTTGTTTAATATATTATATATAATATTGATAAGAATCAAAAAAAAATCGTTACCAGATTATGAATATAACACATAGCTACAGTTTACATACCATAGGCAACATATTTAGGACAGATATATTCCATATGGACCCGATTATCTGGCGTAGTGGCATAGCAACTAAAGCACCGCCCAAGTGTAAAGTGTTCCGTATCATAGTATAATAAAAATTTCAAGTTTCTCGGAACCTCCTTAATTTTAAAATTAATATTTTGTTTTTATAATTTTTTTTTTTTTAGTATTTTTATAGTGTCTATAGAAATACAGAATCTATAAAAACTCCATCTATTTATCTACAGTTCATGAATTACAGCAAAAAACGACAAAAATATAAGCTTCTTGTGGATACCTATATTTTTTAATTCTATTTTATTTTTGGTACAAAGTTAATAAAGCGGCAACTGTAATATACATTCTTCAAAAATATCAACTGTCTACCTGTTACGGTTCGTAAGATACAGCCCGCTAACAGACGGACGACGGACAGCGGAGACTTAATAATAAAGTTCTGTTGGCAAACTTTGGATACGAAACCCTAAAAATACTAAAAATAATTATGGTTCTCGTTTGGTTCTCGCTCTGTAAACAATAACGCGGTGTGGTAAAGATGGCAGAGCCCGAGCAACGAGTGTAAATATAGTGAATACTAGCGGCCCGCTCCGGCTTCGCACGGGTATAAAATATATAGCCTATGTCATTCACTGAAAAATGATTAAACTCGACCCAGTAGTTTTGATTTATTGATTACTGCCCGTGGCCCACACGCGTTAAATGTAATTATTTACGACATCACATTAGTAGCCTCAAAAATAACAGTATTTCACCACTATTTAATGGATGTTATTATACATATAAACCTTCCTCTTCAATCACTCTATCTATTAAAAAAATCCGTTGCGTAGTTTTAAAGATTTAAGCATACATAGGGATATAGGGACAGAGCAAGCGACTTTGTTTTATACTATGTAGTTATTCCAAGCGTCTGCACAACCAGTGTTGTTATAAATTCCTAAAGATATATTAATCGTCGACTGAAAATTTTATACAAACTATATTTCAAGAGTTAACTAGGTTACTATTTATACCAGAAAATATTTAAGGTTATTGGGTGAACTTTTAAAAATTATTAAGTTTTAATTCTTCCTGACATTATTTCTGATACTTACATAGTGCTTATTACTCTTACCCGAATTTGACAGGTTTTTATTTTTTACGCAGAGTGATTGCCATTTGACCTTCGCAATCGTAAGGACAAGCCAGTTACTGATTGTATAAGAAAAAAATGCGTATCAAGAGTTATATCGAAAATGACAAACGCCCAGACCGAAAAAGATATTTGTGAGATCGCAAACATGTACCCCAAGCGGGAATCAAACCCGCGACCGTTGAAGCTAAAGGTAGGTTCTCCACCAACACGCCACAGTGGTCGTTAATTAAGATTTTGATGAAAATAAACGAAAGCGTTTGTTACTTAATTTGGCAATTGGACCAATTTAAATAAATAAATAAACGGTACACACTCAACGGCCGCTATTAGGTCCGGAAACACACGCAGACGACTTATTCGTAATCTGTCCCGAGTGGGAATCAAACCCAAGACCGCGCCTCAGGCACATTCGCTGCCGCTACACCACATCGTTATCAAAGATTTGGATAATCATTTTTTTGTTTGAAATTGGTCCCATTTTAGAAACTGACTTCAAAACTAAAAACAATAAATATAAATTAATTAAATGTGGTCTATACCTTTATATATATAATTCTACTGTACGTGTGTATGTCACAGAACTCCTCCTAAACGGCTAGGCCGATTTTGATGATTTTTTTGCGTGTATTCCGGTGGATTCGAGAATGGTTTAGATTAACAATTGGACTGCTTGGGGTCTCACTTTTTTTTCATTTTCGTAGCATGATAAAGTCTGGCGGGCCCACTAGTTTATATACAGTATGGTATATCTATTTAATCAATTTATATTTATCGTTTAAATAGCACGCTTAAATTATTAATTCGAAACAACATACAGACAATTTCTTGTTATTCATTAAACTTTGAATCGTGAAAGCTTTCTGTATTTACTTCTGAGGAGTAAAAAACAGCTCACTTTTATGAATATGGGATTGGACGAGACCAGCTAGCTGTATCCGTCGCTTTTTTAATTTTCCTTTTCCTCGTAATATTTTCCATTTTCTGCTGTTCAATTTTTTATTCTAGAAGAAATTTACGATTGCACGAATATGAGTATTCATTTAATATTATTCTACAAAAATACTGAAATATTATATGCTCCAGTTTGGATAAATTTTAAAAGCAATTAGAAAAAAAAAAAGAAATGTTTATTCGGTACAAACCAGACACTATACAGAGTAGTCATGATTTACGAGTTAAAAAAAAATTAACTATCAAGTGCGTTGTGCACCACGCACAGTTGAAACTAAAGGGGTCCGTAGCTGGGTTATGAAGAATCTTAAGGACTTATATAATAACGAATTAAAATCGAACGCAAAATAAGTTGGTAAATTCATAGTCATTATTAAAAGTAATATGAAAAATAAAGTTATGGGAACAACTTATATATCTCAAAATTTTGTTGAAAATATCTTCTTCAAACCAAATGTGGATGAAAGTTCATGTGGTATTCTAAAAGCTCAAATTTTTCCAGAATTTTAAATCCCACATTTTTACGAATTTAGGAGTTAATATCTCAACAACTACTGACTAAATGAAAAAAGTCAAAATCAAACCTCCTTATCATTATGAAAGGCCTATCCAAAGATATCTCACTCGTTGACATACGTTGAATTTTTTTCAACACTCAGTTACATGTATGGACTGCTACCCTTAATTCTTATATATTTTAAGATTTCATTACAAAATCTCTGTGCGGTTTATAGAATACACTATTTAGTGAATGTGAACGGACAGACGGACAGACGGACAGACGGACAGACGGACAGACGGACAGACGGACAGACGGACAGACGGACAGACGGACAGACGGACAGACGGACAGACGGACAGACGGACAGACGGACAGACGGACAGACGGACAGACGGACAGACGGACAGACGGACAGACGGACAGACGGACAGACGGACAGACGGACAGACGGACAGACGGACAGACGGACAGACGGACAGACGGACAGACGGACAGACGGACAGACGGACAGACGGAAAGACGGACAAACGGACAGACGGACAGACGGACAGACGGACAGACGGACAGACGGACAGACGGACAGACGGACAGACGGAAAGACGGACAAACGGACAGACGGACATGACGAAACCATAAGGGTTCCGTTTTTGTCATTTGGCTTCGGAACCCTAAAAAACAAAAACACCGTACTTAATAAATAACTTATTGTCTATATAGCTACTTCAAGATTACAAATACTAAGAGAAAGACACAAATCTAAGAAAATTTAAGAAAACAATCAATTTATAACCTTTCTGTACAGTATGTTGTATTATAAATAGATAATAAAACGGCTATAAATATGCTGTCTGTATTACATTATAATACTTATAGGTAATTATATATTAAAAGAAACATTTATATATAAACAAACAAGAACGATGCTTTGGTAGAATTGTGGGCGTTGATATTTATTATTTCGAATCATAAATAAAATGGTATTTGTCCATCACAGCCTCATTAACCTTTCTCACACAAAATCTATTAAGAGGACTGTTAAAATCTAAATCTTTATATTATATTAGAAGAGGTTAAAGACTAAAATTTCACCTTTAAAAAATAGTTTTCTAATTATATATCTAATTCCGTTCAGTACAGCCCAAGATATGATGAATATAGTGATCTACGTTAACAAAGTCAAGTTATTAACTCATTGATCTTTCATTGGAATATTTCTGACTATAAATAGAAGAAAATAAAATTAAATTCAACATCGACTGGGAAAAACACGGAGAGAATGTCTTTATCCTGAATAGTGTTATAAAAATGAAAAAAAATATATAGTTTTGTTTTGTCCTACATTTCTCTACTTGATAGCAAAGTCATTAATGAATGTATCAGTTCACTGCTGAGCAGACACAATCGTTTCTCGTTTCTGATTCGATAGCGACTCGTCGGGGAGTCAATGGGCTAAACAACGCAAAGTGCAAACATTATTTGCGAACCGGCACTAAAATTACTTCACACGAAATATCCTGGATTGCATATTTGCCGCAGAATGAAATTAAAATGAACCACTAACAGTTTCTAGTTTAATCCTTTGAACTACATTTATTTGTAAATCTACGAATGTATAACTGTATTGGTTACAAATATAAATTAAACTATGAGAATAAATTTGAAATTATCAAGTTCTTTTTTGTTTTTTATATTGTCGCATAAAATTTTATATCCTCTGCCACGCCGTGACGCCAAAGGGCGGATGCCCTTACTAGAAATTATAAAAAGCTAAAGTGAACGGAGATATAACACTATAATTATCTAATGTCATTGAAGATATTAGATTTTCTGTTTGTAAAGACTGACATTTGGTTGTCGTCTAATAGTGGCGGTGGTGTTGATCAGTCTAAAAGAGGGCGGCAGTCGACGTGGTCGACTTTATTTCGCGAAAATTAAATTTCTGTCCATAATATTTTTTTTAAACTTTAAAATATCTGCTAAAACATTGAAACATTGAATTACAAAAAAAATATATTAAATATCTTTGTACTAAGTAACAACATTTTACTACTAGCCTATAAATTCAAATAATCCATAATTTTAGCATTTCTATTATATCTAAGATTAATGGTAACAAATATATAAATATATAATAAAATGGTAAAAATATATAATAAAAAATATTTTTAACAACTTTGTTTTGCAATATGACTTTTTTGTTAAAAATCTAATAACTTGTGAGCGAAATCACGAGTGGTGGTTAGTAAGTGATGTTTTATCATAATATTAATATTAATAAATTATAGTTTTTAGTCCGTTTTGGGCAATTTGCATGTTAATTGGTCAATGTTAGGTACACTTGTTATTGATGTACATATCAGTAAGTGTGACATGTTTTAAGTGTTATATCAAATTGTTATATATGTATATTGTTAGTGTGCTTGTTAAATAAATAAATAAATAAATAAATAAATAAATGCGGGCTCTGGTTTAACATGTGAAGAATTCTTAGGAGATTTCGTTTAAAGAAACCTTGGAATTATAAATAGTTTATAATTCCATTAGATGAGTAATTCCAGATAATTCTAGAAGTAAATCCACCAAAGCTTTTTTTCACTATTCTAATTATAAGATAAAGTTAACTTTTGCCATATTTAAAAATATAATATAACAATGTTATCAAAACTGTGATGTACTTTGTAATTACTTTCAAATCAAACCGTGTTGTAAAAAAATTGTCTTGACAAACTTAAGAAGCTCATTCCAAAATTTAGAAATTGAAGGACAAGAGCGTAACCTTAGCAAAAAGCGCATTCCATCACGAAAAGAAATTTCTTAGGAACTTCAGTTTGTGCAACAATTTTGCTTATGATATGTGAGGATGCAAACAGCAGAAAACACACGAGGAGGTAAATTATCTCCTTAGACATCTTCTATATATATAATAAAATCTATTTTGCTCCAATTTTTATTCTGAGTATTTATTTATAGATCTTATTGATAGATTAAAATTCATAGTATCGAATATATGTAGATGTTCTTCGATACCCCGATTCGATATCGATATTGTGTTAAGTCCTATATTTAAATATCATTCCATATAAAATAATTGAAAGCCACAAGATGTTTTAATAGATATAGTGTTCCTCTCTACTGAAATAAGCAATAATTTAATAACAAGAATAATATAAAATTTAATTATGGTTATATAAATAAAATTGTAGGGAACAGTGATACTGTTAGTCTATTTTTCATTATACCAGATAATCTCTACAACGACTGAATCAATTTTTGTTTTTAAAATTATATTAGTGAATTAATATAGCGATCATGGATGCGTAGCCTAAAGATAGAAAAATAAAACAGAACAATAAAGCTATTGGTTCAAATCTAGTTTGTTTTACTAACACAAGCGCTTAAATTACATGCAAGAACGCCTGTAATTTGCTAATATTTAAATCATATTAATATTGTTACCTAGTGTTCCATTTATGTGTAAGTATTGTCGAGATTTTAGATTAATTTAATAACTTTTAAATTTAATTTAATAAGTTATTTCATTTCAATATAAATAAAAAATGTCCGTCAACGTCGTCCGTCCTCATACGCCTGCCCTTAAATTTGTATACTATAATTATCCTAAACTATTAAAATTAAAAGTGATTACAGAAACCTAAAGATGATTCTTCGATATGTTTTTTTTTTCATTTTGTAAATATGGCGTCAGGTCAGACTCTCAAGGTTAAGGATTCGCCTTAACCTTGAGAGAGATTGACGAGAGATTGACGTATAACCATCAAAATCGGCCAACGCGTTTGGTGTCTACACTACAGCGCCACTATCCATATATACATACATGGACTGATAAACACCTTACCCTATTTTGCGTTGCGCAGTGTGCTATAAACAACAAGTGATAAATCAAGCAACAAAGACCCCTATTAAACATTTTAAAATAAACTATCTTTGATATAAAAATTAACGATGTGCCTCTTTGGCTAGGACAAGGCTAATCTTCATAAGGGTTGTTACCAGACCATTTAACGCAATCTTAAAGAATTTAAAGCAAAAATATTTAGAAATTATAACAATCAATTTCATAAACATTATATCAAAATAGTGAAGAAGAAGGCAAGAATGAAGAAGAAATAGAAGAAAAGATGTAAACATGTAAACTGTGTGTAGTACGTAAAAATACTTTTTTGATGCCTTATGGTAAAGATTACTTAATATCAATGCATAATAATAAATGGAAAAAGTTTTTTGAGACTGCGTAGTTTCTGTAATATCTACGACAGCATGCCTTAATTTTAGGAATGTGATAAATGCATTTTGACCTATTTATTACGAAATTACGATAGCGATGCACTGCATGAGATAAGGACGTGCTCTTATTTAAGAGATAACAATATCACTGTATATTGCGTTAAGTTTAAAATAATATTGCTTACGACTTTGAGGTCTGCGAATTCAAATTACTTTAATGTAGTAATTTGTGCTAAATTGGCACAACTGGAAGCCATTAACCTAAGAATTGAATTGTATGTACTTTAATAATTACTTATTGCCTATTAGGAATCACACCGTTAAGTGAGTCCATCGATCAGGATGTGGTCGAAACCCTGCCTCCTTGTCGGGTGTCCTCTTAAGCTGTGTTCCAGCGGTTTAACCTCATAGGAAGCATTAATAGGACGGAATCAACTGTGAGCCCCCTCGTGGCCCGAGTGCTAACCCTATTTTACCGACTGGGCTGTACCGAAAGTACAGACTGTACTTTCACAGTCCTTCCCCATGCCATATTCAGAAATAAACTAGTAATCAAATGACTTACGTTTAATCTTAATATTAATATTTTACTTAAGAAGCCTATAACATTTTCGGAACAACAAGCTGCTTAAGTACTCTTCTAAAGCGGTCTACCCGTCCTATGCTGCAGATTTCACCTCGTATAAACAGCCCAATAACCAAATACTTCAATGTATTACGGTGTACTTACTCGTATAAATTACTACAAGGATATCGCATTTCGCAAGATACAAGCAAGGATATGAAAAAAGTTCTAGTATTGCACAACAAAGAAAAAAATCTTCGAGTCTTTGATATTACATTGACCCAATACCTAATTAAAGACAACTTTACAATGAGAAATTGTTTAAAAAATAAACTTTAAACAACATCAGTGTTAGCTTGAAACAAATTAAAATCCCATCAAAAGCACAAAATGTAAAAAATCCAAGTCTCGCAGAGCAATTCTTCTACTACAAAAAGTCGTGAGATATCATGTATAATTTGGCAGTTGTACGGCAACATATTATTCTACTCATTCAAATACTTTAGTGTCGTAAAACTGCCAAGTTTCTGCCAGTAGTTATGTACCGCTTTTTTGGTCGACTTGGCGGGGGCACAGCCTTGTCCCTAGATTGTGTAGATAATGAAGCATTTGAGAGCATAGACTTATTATTACTATAGGGACAGGCCCCTCCGCACAAACAAATATAAAAGACCCACGCTGACTTTATTTGACTATATTACAAGCTTGTGACTAACTACGTTTCGTTGCATTAGTCTTGAATTTACGAAGGAGCACCAGCGAATCTTTGGACAATTTATGTATGCAAGGGTTTATTACGTTATAGTAAGTCAATGATCTGAGGTATTGATTAAAAAATGTAATTGACAAGATTTCAATGGAGGTAGTTATAAATATAATGCCTCAAAACAATGGTACGCCCATAGCCCAAGAGCGTCAGGATCGAAACCGAAACACTCGCGTTTAACGGAACAGTCGGCCCTTTAACTCTTGAGCTATTGTTGCAAACGTATGTTACTCCATAATCTTTCTCTGTTGCTTTTAATACGCTTTTATTTGTGAATTTATACCGGATGAATTCTTGTACCCACAGATATATTTAATATAATAAGTTATGACATTTGAAGTTATGATAATACTGACTGACGACGTTGTGGCGCAGCGGTAGCGAACCTACCTTAAGCGCCAAAGGTCGCGGCTTCGATTCCCGCTCGGGTAGATGTTTGTATTGACCATACAGGCATGTTTTCCGGTCTGAGTGCATTTGTCTCTGTCATTCCGTTCAGTGTATGCTTCCGGACCCCCTTAACAGGATATAACTTTAGGATGGAGGTCGTTGAGTATGTGGCGTTTATTTATTATAACTATACTATTATAAATATAAAGTATACTATTATAAAGATAAAAGTGGTTTTGTTTGTTTGTTTGTTTCTGACGCTGCCACTGGACGCCTAGGCCGATTGTGATTCACTTTGGTATTGATAAGACGGGACCATATAGACATTTATAGACTATTTTTTCTAGCGAAAATGAAACTTAAATGGGATGAAATAGGGAATGAAAATTTGTATATTATTATTTGTAATTTTAAAATCAACAGTTTTTCACTATATACATATGAAAGTATAATAATGGACGCAAATAAGCAATACCATGTCAACCCACAGAATTGAAATAACTGAGTTATATATGCAAAAGTGTTGGTGAATGGCTGCAGAACATTTTTCTTTAATATTTGTAGGGTTTTAAGCTTAAAAAACTATTTTTTCAATCATGGAATTTATGTATTTTTAAAGGTTTTGGGTTATATTATATACGAAATATGCAGTTTGTATACTTATTTTTGTGAAAATAAGTAAAATAATTTACATAAACCTGAAATTGCCAAAAACTTGACCAATACATAAAAAAAATTATATATATATATATATAAAGTAAGTTGTTCAAAATTTTCAAACGCGTTTTACTCGAAATGACATTCGTGTGGGTTGACATGGTATTTGTTATTTGCGTCCAATTATGGTACTTATATTTCAAAAAAATTGTCTGCCTGTCTGTTCCGGCTTATCTCTGAAACGGCTGGGCCGATTTTAAACGGGCTTTCACTGCCTAAATTGACTTTACTTTTATCAAGAAAAGAATTAGTGTGCAATAAAGAAAATTCGGTACAATTCGCGAGCGGAGCCGCAGACGCAGCTAGTACATAAATAAAATTATTTTGTTCAGTAAAATAGAAAACTAGCTTTTAATTTTGATTTTATATTATAATATGTAAATTATGAATAGCTATTTGCTATTCAGAAGCTTTTGTGTTCTTTCATTAAAAAAAATCAATAATTCAATCAATAATCAAGCTGGTAGAAAATGCTTTTACCATTAAGCTTGCCTTTTGCGCACATTGTGCAGTAAATAATATATAAAAAAAAAATATATTATCGTCTAACTTCGACCACGGGGCGAACACTAATTTATACAAATTAAAATTTTAGTTAAAATTTAGAACAACATACATTATTTAGAACAAAACATGGTAAGAAACACATTTCAGTTTAGTTTCACTGCAGCAGAACTAGATAGCGCTGTGTGTACTTTGAATCGCGCTATCGTTTGGTTGTGTCCATTATGATAAGTTCAGTGCTCGGGCGTTGTACGTCACACACACAAGCACAAGCTACACCCAAGGTTTCGATTTATCGTTACCGTATTATTTTTCGAAGTCTCTCACAAGTGATTGTGCAGAGATTTATAAATATGTCTTCAATAAATAATGTTAAAATATTTGAAAAATACTGCATAACTGCAGTACGTTGAATTCATAATTTCATAGTTCTATGTATGATAAATGATAATAAATATTAATATTGTTGAAATATAGACAAACCATTAGGAGTCCGACTAATAAGAGATGAATTAATATTTTATCATAATCATTTAAAAGTTTTATAATAAAATATCTCTTAATGGCTGTATTAGTTTGTTTTAATTATAATTTACACCAAAATTTTAAATTATAGACGCTTACAATTTTTGTACCAAATATTCAAAATGAAGGCGCAATGAGTCTTAAATCTGTTTTTAGGATTCCGTAGCCAAATGGCAAAAACGGAACCCTTATAGTTTCGTCATATCCGTCTGTCCAACCGTCCGTATGTCACAGTCACTTTACTCGCAGTTCATACAAGTAACTGAGAATTGAACAAAGAAATAATGAGGTTTAATTTTGCTATTTTTCAATAAATCAGTAGTTGTTGAGATATATCCGCCTAAAGTGTTAAAAATGGTGACCGTCTAACCCCCTCTAACTTTTGAAGTATGGGATTTAAAATTATAGAAAAATTTGAGGTTGTAGAACATCAAATGAACTATCGACCACATTTGGTTTGAAAAAGATATGTCTATAAATTTAAGAGATATATAAGTTTTCCCCATAACTTTGTTTTTCATATTACTTTTAATAATTACTATGAAGTTACCAACTTATTCTGCGTCACTTTTAATTCGTTATTATTTTAAAGTCCTTAAGATTCTTCATCACCAAGCTGCGGAACCCTTTAGTTTCGACTAAACAAACATACATTGTGCGTCGGTGATACTTGCGCTTCACGAATGACTAGTATTTTCTTTTAATTTTACTTAAAAATAAAACGCAAAAATAAATGTTTTCTATAGATTATTTTTCAGGCACTAGCGTCGTAAGAAAATTATATTATATAGAAAATATCAACTTTTAAGTTTTTATGACGGGTGAGTGGAGGGAAGATGAAAATTGGGGTAACACAAAAAGTTATCCATAGCTTTTAACTAGCATAATTTTTAGCCTCACACCTCAGTCAGCGTTTGCCGCTCAAGAATGCTAGTGCGAAAAATCCATATATACTCTTTGCTCTACACAAATATAATTTTAGCTTATGCTCACATCTACTTAAGACTCAAGACTTTAAATCCAACACTACTTATCTTATTAAAAATAAAAACATTACGATCTTTCCCCACAGACCCTCGCTATTTTTTTTTCTTAAAAATATTTTTAAGGTTAGTGTTACGGTTGCTTTCTTTTAGGATCCGTACCCAAAGGGTACTAATGACCCTTAAGCGCCCATCCCCGTTCATCCGTCCGTCTGTCAGCGGGCTGTATTTCACGAACCCTAATATAGAGAGAGTTGAAATGTTCACAGAATATATAAGTATTTCTGTTACAGCAGAAACAACAATTAATAATAAAAATAAAATAAAAAATATAGGAACACAAGAAACTTAATACTATATATAATAATTTCTCTCCGTAATCCAGATTACAATAAAAGACAATTTTCAAATTGTTGCCGTATTCATAATATTTGCTATATATCCAATATAAATACCAAATACGTCTCCAGTCTCTGTGAATACATTACAGGGAAATAGCTGGAAAAATTCAATCCATTTTCAATATTATAATATGATTCGCAAATACCTATGGCTGTCAAAATGTTCGTTCCTTAAAGGCTTTAAGATAACCCTTAGTTATTACAATAAAATATAAGATAAATAAAATTTCCGTATTTTTATATTATATGCATGTATATATTATATGTACCTACGAAGTGCGAATAGGTGAGTTAGACGCGCCTTTTACCATTAGCGCAATTTGTACGAGCGTTGACGCGTTATAATTTTTGAATAATATGCTATTGATACTTTGCCACCCCGTTGGTGGCAAAGTATCAATAGCGTTCGAGCGTACACACCGGAATAAGCACTCTCGGCTTTTTGAAGAAAAAGACGGTGGTCTGTAATCAGCTTTATACTTTGTGTCCAACCATTATTGAAAAGTCAATAGATGGCGTCGTGTTATTCTGTAACACAAACCTAAATAAGTAGAATGATTTAGTTTTACCATCCCTACTCATATAGTTTGTCATATAAGCAAGAGATGGCGTTGTTATATTACCATTGATGGGTTAAATATAAATAAGATCCTTGAAGCCCGTCTCTCATTGGATTTCAGTTTTATTTTACTCTTGTATTATTCAATGGTTAATGCAATACATATGGACTAGTTGCGACTTCATATAGATCTGCTAATATTAGTTTGCGCCAAAGTAATAAATAATTGGGTACTAAATACTAATATAATTATAATAGTTTTAAAAGCTATCATCACGTGGAAAAAATGTTTGACAGCCATAAACTTATTATAAAGTTGATGGTTGGCAGCAAAAAACATTTTAAAATACAAGAACGTACAATGAATAATTTTAAAATAACTAAGCATTAACGAATTCGATAGAACTTATGAAATTTAAAATTTATTCATCATCATGTTCTTAGGTTACCAAAATCAGGTTGTGTTCGGAGCCCGGACCTAAAATTTCAAATTTATAGATCTATATTTAAGGTTTATATTTATTCGGCACATCAATCCCTTGCCATGCTGCGCCGCTAATGGGGCAAGGCCTTAACAACAAATTATTAAAGTTTGGCGCCATCTAGTTTACGTTTAAGAGAATGGCATAATAAAATTTTGTGGTGAAGTAAAAACTGGTATAGAGTTTCTTGTCAAAAATCACAGATGTCAGCTCACACTTATTTTTTTTCCATGTATACCACACGCAAAAACAGAGACTTTCCCATTTTAAAAGCTTTTTATTTCTATATTACGTGTTATATTGTGTTCGCAACATTCTTACTACCTATTTTTAGCTGAATGCGAAATGTTGTAACCTTGAATGTCTACTTTGATCATTTTTATTAAAGAAAAAAGAATTTCTTGATTTCCCAGGCACACTTGTGGTATTGAAAATACACAAATAACGAGAAATCAAGATCCCTGGTTAACAAAAAGAGCTCTTTTTCTCGACTTCGTGTGAATAAAGTTTTGATTCTCATAATCAAAACTTTATTACAGATGACTGTTACCGAAATGTTTTTCCATTTAATATGGTAACGTTTCAATAGTATTATACGTGTCCTGTAACTCCTGTACACAAGTGTGAGCAGTGGCGGATTTACAAATTTTCAAGCTATAGGCTATAAGGTTTTTGCCGCCCTTGCGTCTGGTTGGCAATAGGAAGACGGAAATACATTTTCTACAATTTCACTCATACAAAGTGTGGGCGGAGGGCTCAGAGCCCGATTACTGGTTGGGAGGCGGCGAACTAGCTATTTTACTCTAGAATATGAACGTTTGATATTCGGAATGTACAATGACAAGTGAGAGGGGATAGTCAGCGGCAAATCGGTTGTTAACTGGAACATCAGAAAACTGTAAAGGAGAAATCTTATTGATTTATATGAGCTAGTAAAAAAAAATCAGTCCCCAAATTTGCCAACCCAAAAATCTGCCACCCTAGGCTCAGGTCTACTCAGCCTGATGATAAATCCGCCACTGATATGATTTTCAACATACCACACCAAACCGAGATAAAGCGGACGCTTTCAATAAGGACCATTTTGTTAGGCGACATTCACTTTGTGTCGAGGAAACATCATTGCTAAGGTAGTTAATATAAGGTTGAATCTTGTGCAGTGGTCATTTCAGCAAAACTGATTGATACCAGAGTGGCTGTGCTTACAGCAGGAGGCCATGGCATGCCGCGGAATACCACGGGATGCTACAGAATGCCGCAGTACAACCTACTGCGCCATGCCGTTCCACGCCATCAGTGAGCGCCGGCCCATGATAAAAAATTAGGATTCTATTTTTGCTACGACAACATACAAATATTTTGTTTCATTATTAACTAGTTTTAGTTCTAATTTACGGTATATATCAATGCGGAAACGAATGGAACGGAGTAATAAAGGAAAGTGAATGTTTTTAATGAAGCAAAGACGTGTTGATCATTACGGTGGATATAGTTCCTTAAATGGACGCAAATAAGCAATACCATGTCAACCCACACGAATGTCATTTCGAGAAAAACGCATTTGAAAATTTTGAACAACTTGCTTTATATGATTTTTTTATGTATTGGTCAAGTTTTTGGCAACTTCAAGATTTATATAAGTTATTTTACTTATTTTTACATAAAATAAGTATACAAACTGCAAATTTCCTATATAATATAACCCAAAACGTTTAAAATAATACATAAATTGCATGATTAAAAATGGCTTTTTAGAAGTTTTAAAGCTTAAAACCCTACAAATATTAAAGAAAAATGTTCTTCAGCCAACACTTCTGCATATATAACTCAGTTTTTTCAATTTTGTGGCTTGACTTGGTATTGCTTATTTGCGTCCAAATGTAACTTGAACCAAAATGGCCGCTTCTGCGCAGGTACAATAATAGACAAAAATGTTAGACAAAAATATTGATTTCGTCTTATTTAAACAATTTTTTATAAAGTGGGAAAACGGAATTAAGTATATAATATACTTATTATTTCTTCTAAATACAATTTACTATTTATTCATTTTCGTTATTAATTACTTAAATATAATAAAATAAATAAATAGTATAGAAAACGGTATCTATATACAAAAAAAAGTTAATGTACATTTTTAATCAATCAATTATTGGGATGACGCCTTATCTTCTCAAATAGAATTAAATTTAATATTTAATAATTTATTTTTAAAGAACTAAAAGAACCGTGAGCGAGTGTACTAATCGGGTCTAGGCGCAGCCGCGTTGCTATAGTTACGCTGCCCCCTTCATACCGCATCCGGTTGAGACCCAAAAACGTGTTACTGCGCATGGTTCAAGTTACATTTAACAGACTATACAAGTGTATTTATTATTTTACCCATACAATATGTAACAATTGACTATTTTCACGCAAGCGAATACCGTACGTTCAAACGTTTTTTACAAGTTTCAGCAAATTTCAAAATTATATCAAATAATTTCAAAATAGGTACTTCAGTATTACTACAGTAAGTTAGTAATACTGAAGTACTTGCACTTGTAGCTTGTTCGTACTTGAACACGCAACCCTTGCTTTTAATCGCCCTAATAATTATTTTAAAAATTATTAATTTTTCTAACCACTGTCTGTATATTAAGCTCATGAGTATCAAAAATAATGAAGTTATATGAAACTATAATAGATTTTTAAATTTCATTTTTATGGAATTGAGATCCAAAGAATGAGAGATTTATATCCTCAAGTTTCAATAGAAAATAAAGAAGTAATGGTTTAGAAATATTATCATACTATTATTCTATTATTAACTAATTATTTGAGTTGGGTAAGGAATATACAAAATAAAATAACTCCTGCGCCATGCCATAGTGGGATATGCTAGAGATATCTCACTAGAGCACTAGCAGATTTTATTAGATATACACTTTAATGTCCATAGAATGTTATACAGTAATTCTTAAAGAGAATCGTTTGCACTGAAAGCTCAGTTAAGTTGTATAATTATATTAAACGGTACATTTATGGCGAACCATCACTATCTAATGAATATTACTTAAAACTATATATTGACACATTAATTGAAAAAACCACAAAAGTTAATGATTCACATCAATATAAATGAAAACATAACTATAATAATAATAATAATTATAAACTCATTTTCATAAAATTGTAACTCTACGATTCTATTTTATATAAAAACATAATAGTACCTACAATTATTTATGATTAATTTGTATGATAGCACTAAAACTTACAACACAAATTGAGTCATTTCAAAAGAGTTGAAATTGATTAAATGTATATTTCTATACTATTCTGTGAGACAGTAAAGATATTGCCAGTAACGGCGTTGTCTCATTCTCCGCCCATGTCGCTTCATGAGCTAGCTATAAACTTTGCTGTCCCACGTACACAAATCGACGTCTACAGTGCGTCACATTTTTACGCTTATTACTAAATAGACTACGATTAATATGTCGGCCTGAAACTGAACACCCGTCGCGCTCACGTTTTTATACTAAACATTCGCTTGATGACTTGAGAAATGATTTGTGAGCTCGGTGGTTAAGAATCGACGGTATATACCATTCTAGCGTTATCGATATAAGCCTCAAAATTACACTTATGTTACTATTGTTAAGAATACGAGTAAGGACCGCGCGCTGGATAGCGTAGACCATCAAGTATTATTCTAAGAATTCTTATTTTATCTCTTACGTCAGAGGCTAATGGCAGTGATGGTCAGCAGTTGTCGGGAGGGACGCGGACGTCGACCATACCCCTATAAAGTCAAATCATAGTCTAAATTCAACTGAAGAACCTGCTCTAAATACTATCATTTGATAGTATAACGCGGGACGAGACACAGCGCCCTCGTGACTTACAGCTGACGCGACAGGTGGACGGTCACGAGCTATCTACTTTAATCTATACTATAGCTAATACCATTTAGTGAGCCGCACCCAGTCTCCGTGGACCAGGGAAGACGTACCCACTTAATATGATATCTACTCCATCTGAACATTTTTGAGATTATTAAATATACATTCTAATCCGCTAAGATTTTATATTAAAGGGAGATAGATTCGAAGGTGGGATATTAAACCTAAAGAAGAGAGGAGGTGGTCCTCAGTCTAGCGAACGATCTGGGAGTCTGCGAAGGGTAAGCGCGTACTAGGAATGCATTCTTATACCGTAGAATATTTTGTTACCAACCACAGATAGAAAATTTTTAAAGCCGACTCAAGGATGTCGTCTCGCGTAAATTACACCCTATTTAAAATGAACCTTAATTCTCGGTATTGTATGATGCAATCGCTAGTCGAGACCGGGAAATACCGCGATCTCTGTAATATTTCGCGTGTCGGGATATAACAACGTAAAAAGTCGTGCGAGACCAAAGTCACCACGCTCCACCGCCTACCTGCATACCCTTATATAATCATGACGGTTATTTCGAACTGGCGTCCACGTGTGAACTCGTCGGACGCCGGTGAAAACGTTTCAACACCCCGAAACTGCTATACAGGCCTGACGACTGTTCGAAATAATAAGTTTAACGTGAATGGATAGCGGGGAATGTTTAACTTAACATACTCGTAGATTCAAGTCAATAACTAACCGATATTGCCAAAAGTCGATAACTATTAATATTAATTTGTTGAACCGTCTTAAAAAGTTAAAGCCGAAACGGAATAGCTATCGTAAAGTTTATTTTAAATATGATTTTGAAAATGTCAGATGAAATGTGGATAATGATGATAATGATAATGATGATAATGATAATGATGATAATGTTTAAAATTCTGATAATTATGGGTAATGATTATAACGATTCAAGATGCCTATGACCAATGATGATTTATGATTATGATAAATGTTGTTGAAGATTTACTGATTATGAATTATGATGGCCGGTGATGATAAATGAAATTTGAAAAACAATATCAATTAATGATTATGAATGATGATGAACAATATTTATCAATGATAAGAAAAACGTGATGATATTTTATGATTACGAATAATGAAAATCAGTTAAAATGTACACGATAAGGTGTATAAAAATATAAATTGTGTTGCAGAACCATGTACCAATGATGAGTAAAAACATAACAGATATGACGATGACTGATGTTAGTGAATAATAATGAGTGATGATGCTAAATGTATCGGAAAAATAATATGAAATGTTTTATCGAATGATGATGATGATGAGGATGATGTTGTTGTTGATGATGATGATGATGATGATCATGACGACGCACGCTAACTATGAGCGATGATCAAGTCAATAATAATAATTAGAAAAACATGAATCACGATGCGGGGATAGGGGTAGCAGATGGTTCGCTAGAGGACGCGACGGTGGCGAATATATTGCTACGACGCGGACCGACATGTGGACGATATTATGTGTCTATTAAAATCGAATATACCCTAACAATTAATACATTATCAAAACATTACGGACTATGAGTACATAATAATATGAAAACCAGTCTTCCAGGTATTTTCGTTTTTTGACATTATTTCTTTTTTATCAAAAATTTGTAAATTGTATATTTTATTTTATTTTTTTGTTTAAAAAAAAACAAATATAAGAATCTCAAAACGTGAACGAGCGCTCGCCACACTCGTCTTCGGTATTCACTTTCCAATTCGCCTAAAAAACGATCGCCAATTTTTGGTATCAATTATACTAGTCTTAGTCAAAAATTACATTTCACAACATTAATGTGTCCGATTTGATAATTACTATAGTTAATGAGTATATTCTCATAAATAACTTAATTCGTATCCTAACATGGATTTACGTGAGTCATGAAACGCTCCCTAAATGACTAAATACAGTCGTAAAATAATAAAATAAAATCATTAGTTACATAATTACGATGAAATGATTTAATGAATGAAATTATTAATATAGCTTATTATTAATTAAATATTCTATATAATTTATACCGATAAATGTTTACCTGCTTCTGTAAGTACCTTAACAATCGATTTAACTACTTGATAATAAATTTAGTACCGACCAAAATATTAATGGGACCAATCGAATAAGTTACAATTGATAAATACAATTTAAATATTACGATTAAATTCATATAACGCCAACGAATTTGTATAATTATCGATCGCAAGTACTGAACACGAAGCCAGATATAATTATGATCATAACGGGTTTAAAAAAAAACGACGGTCCGAACAAAAACATCCTCACCTTTTATACGATATTTCTCACTACCGACGCTTTTCTTTTTTCATTTCAATAATTAACAACATCGCACGTTTCAAAATGGTTCCAATAATGGTTTTTAACAATTGCAGGTAAGGTAGCTGTCGACGGACGGTCGAACGAAAGCGTAACACTAAAGACGGCCTTTCGTTAAATCATAATACGGGAAAGACAAATGGATTTACACGCTTACAATATACAGATTGTATTACGAGTCTAACTCATATATTAATCAACTTGTATGTAAGTAAGGTAGTGGGTATGGACTTCCACTTTAATCGCATTTACTTCTCCTTCTCTTTCTCTTTCTCCTTCTCTTTGTCTTCTGGCTCCTTCTCGAGTTCTTTCTCCTTCTCATCGCCCTGTAACGAGATGTCGTGTTATTAGCATTTGTTGGCTTATGAAAACCACCTTAATATTCATAATATTATAGATTCTCTATAGGAATTTTTAGTTTTTGGCTAAGTGTCTAAATATTATTCGTCTAAATCGTCTATCTGTGAAATTATCTAAAATTCATATGATTGATAGTGCGAAGGAATCATTGACATACCTTGCCCTTTTCAGCATCGTCGACGACCGGTTGCTTCTCGGCGGGGCCGGTGCCCTCCTTGATCTCCTTCTCCTTCTTGGCAGCAGCTGGTGGTATCTCGGGGCGCACAGCTCGTTCCAGTCGGGAAGCCCTCTCCTTGATGCGCGATACGAGCCCGACGAGGTTCGGGAAGGAATCGTTCAGAGCATCGCGTAGAGCGTGCTGTACTTCCTTGTCGATGAAGTGCAGCTGAGCGAGATTAGCGAACGCGACCACATCGAGCTGTCAATCAAACGGCCTTTGTTAATAATGTACTTTTTATGCCAACGGCACAATATTGTTGTGCCATGATCGCGGCCAGTTAGCTTGTATAATGTATACTTTGAAGAGTTCTATTGTCTATTTTATTAAAGTTCTCGATCAATACTGAGCTGTTTTGTGCTTGCTTGATGAATCTAGGCTGAGTGACAACTGCTGAAACTAGTATATAATGTTTTTCTATTGTCATTAGTGCCTCAGCCATTAAGTACTCGTTTAAATTTTGTATAAAATCCCTTAATTTTTAAGTAAAATCCATAAAATGTACTCTTTATAAATACAAAAATTTATTAGGTGACTGATATAAAATAAGTTAGCTATTGAAATTTATTCAGAAACAACAACATCACAACAAGAGACATACAAGTTTAACTACTTATTTAGTCTCAGTTACTTATTTAGTATCATAGTTATAATTATTAATTACTTGGTACGTCGAGCCCGAACGGCAAACGACAACAATAGAAAAACCATAGACTGGGGATGTTTTCGCTACGCTAGAATAAAAACTGATAGGTGGAGATAAAAAACGAATTTAAAATATATTTTATACTGATTGGGAATATTTTTTAAATAATCTATCTTCTATCTATATATATAAAAGGCTTTGTCCTGAATGACTAACGGATCAACGCACAGCCTAAACCGCTGATCGTAGAGACCTGAAACTTGGAGTGTGAGTTCTTTGTATGTAAGCATTCTACTTCTAAGGGGTCGAAAAAGGAGCAAAGTTTGTATGGGACTACGCAATTCCTTGGTTCAATCTACTTCAAATTTAGCATAAACTTTTTTTAAAAGGATTGATGGAAGACGTGTTTCGTATTTTATTGAAATTCATCCCCTAACGGCGTTAAAAACGGCTAGAAAATTATTTTGCTTCGAAGTTTATATAAATACCTATTAGTGCTTTTGATTTAAATACATTTTTAGCAAAAAGAAAATTTTAAGAACGCGAACACTTCCACAGGTATTGTTTTAATACGTAAACGTGCACTAAGAAAGGATTTTTTGAAACTAAGGACATGAAACTTTATATGTATGTGTTAACAGTGTGTGTTAGAGATGAAGAAACAGGTATTTTAACGATTTCTAACATTTTAATCCTTATAGTGGTGAAAAAGAGGTAGACAGTTTTTATGGGAGTTCTGTCATTTTTGAAACGAGAAGAAATTAAATGATATGAAATTTTTAAAATAAATAAAATCTATGTATATAAAAATCAATTGCTGTTCGTTAGTCTCGTTAAAACTCGAGAACGGCTGGACCTATTTAATTTATTTGTGGAAGTCCAGGGAAGGTTTAAACGGGAAATTTGGAAAAAATGCGAGGAATATAGTAAAAGCAATAATTTTATTTTTCCATACAAACTGCTCCTGTCAAACATTTAATGTAAGCGACATCGGTAAGGTAAACTCAGGTCCCTTCAAATTAAAAAACGTAGTAATTATTATTTATTAAAAACTTCAATATTAATAAAGGTAACTCAGCTAATAACTGAATACTACATTATGAATAATAATTAATGTTGTAAATTCTAAGGCGTTACGAAGTTCGCCGTGTTAGCTAGTATAATATATCATCGTAATCATTTTTATAAATGAGATAGAAAATTATATATAACTAATTAGATACCTAAGGGAATTTAGAAAATAATCAATATGTTCGATAACACTTAAAAAATAATCCTAAAACGAGAGTCCAAGTAGAAGTCAATTTTATACAAAAAGATGTATAAGTAATACGAAGATTGAAATAAAAATCTCAAAATAAATTAAGATAATATAAAGTTAGCTGAGACATTTCGTTCAGTTTAATTAAACTAAAGCTATCTAGATCCCGAACCTAGTCGCGTAGGGTCAAGCCGGGCTACGCAGCGAGGTCATGGAGGTCATGACCTGAGCTCCCACCACCCCTTTCCAGACCGAAACCATCCCCCGGTCCACCCACACACGCCCCGCTCTTTACTATACATAGCCGAACTAGCAACAGCCCAGCCAACGCTCAATCGATTTCCTTTAATAGTAACAACCCAACAACCGTTCCAGGTATATATTTCAAATATTATATGACGTAAAATATGTTCGCAATTAGGTTCCATTATATTATATTCACGAAAACAAATTAGGCCCAATAAAACAACCTTAATGAGGTAAATCATCGTTGTTATTTTTCAGATAAACATCTTATCCAAAGTCAATTTATATCAATAAGAAATTTCTGAGAAAATTAGTTGTTTTTCTTTTGTATTGACGACGTTGTGACGCAGAGATAGCAAACCTGCCTTAAAAACCCCATGGACCACGGATTATATTCCCGCTCTCAACATAATTGTGTTTGTATTGGCCATATACGCATGTGCCACAGCGGGTAGATGTGCTTTTGCTGGTGTGTTTCCGGACCCCGATACAGACTATTACTACCCTAATGGCACCGTTGAGTGTGTAGCGTTTAAATATTTATTTATTAGTATTATAAACTCAACTTTCGCGTTACATATAAACAAAAGTTTTTAAATATTATTGGTATTACTCGATTCATATTAGGTAAATGAAAGTTACTTTTTAACGAAATTAAAAAAAATAATGATAAAGGGATTTTAGATCTAGTGAATTCCGAAACGAATATTATGATTAAATTATTAAAAAACCATACCGCGTTAAATATTAATTTAAACGAAAACAATTCACCGATGCTGTGCCTGGGTCTATTTTTAGGTTCTAGATAAGTTGGAGGATCGGTTATCGCCCTCGACCCCCACAGGAAGCCACCCCTCCCACCGGTGCAGCATTAAAAACAGTGTCAGTACACACAAAGGAACTCCGCGAAATTAATTTATCATCTTAAATTTTTCATTTAATTGTTGGCTATTGTTTGTGTTTTGAAATCATTGAATTTGAATTTGATCATTAAGACGAGATTCTGCTTTGTTTGTTTATACTTACAAGTGTCGGTTCGTCGCCGAAGAAGAACGGCTTATCGGAGAGCAGGTCGGAGAGCACGCGAAGATCGTTCTTGCCGAACTCGATGATCTCGTCCTGGCTGTGCACGCCGATACCGTGAGCCCTTGCCTTCTTCATCCCCTATAAACAATGGAAATAATTATTAAAAACTCTTTCACAATTATAGTTTTTATCATAAATAATTATTAATCACAATTGATTGAAATAGTTTATAATGAGCGCTTGACTACTAACCATGATGTACATTACTCTATCGCCGCTCACCATCTACTAGGTGAGATTCAACAGGTGCCCGGATATTTAACTACTGCTGTCAGCAATATGGCGACTGCAGACGCCATCGGGCAAGTGGGGAGATGCGTAGTGCACCGTGTTGCGCTACAGAGAGCGATGATCCTATATTCTGAGGGGGTGGGGATGCACCAATACTAAAAATTGCTATCCCGGCCAGAGAGGCTACGCCCAACTTTCAAAATGGCAGATTCTAAATAAATTATTCGTGTTGACGCCATTTTGAGGCTATAGCCTAGCCTTGGTATACCAAGTAAAAAATATTTTATATAATGATGAAGTTCCTTCAATTACCCATATAAAATCTCTTTGTATGTACAAAGACAGAACGATGTCGTGCATCTTATAGACTGTTCAGACTTAATATAAATTCGAAATTCTGTCTGTCACGTTTTCACGCAAGCCGCCTAGCCAATTTTATCATATAAATAAATGGGACATTTACTAGCGAAACAAAGTTTGTAGTTGAAATAGGGTATGAAAAATTGTCCGCGGAACCAATAATTGGACGCAAATAAGCAATACCATGTCAACCCACACGAATGTCATTTCGAGAAAAACGCGTTTGAAGATTTTGAACAACTTGCTTCATATGAATTTTTTATGTATTGGTCAAGTTTTTGGCAATTTCATATTTATGTAAGTTATTTTTGTGAAAATAAGTATACAAACTGCATATTTCGTATATAATATAACCCAAAACTTTTAAATAATACATAAATTGCATGATTAAAAAATGGCTTTTTAGAAGTTTTAAAGCTTAAAACCCTACAAATATTAAAGAAAAATGTTCTTCAGCCATTTACCAAAACTTCTGCATATATAACTCAGTTTTTTCACTTTTGTGGGTTGACACGGTATTGCTTATTTGCGTCCAATTTCTATTGTGACATAAAGGTATCTCAATCAAAATCGTTATTCAAGTGGCCGAAGCCGCAGACAAAAGCCAGTAAAAACATCATAAGAAAAAAAAATTAATCCACATCAATATTAGTAAGACTTCAAAGTGACCGTAGTCTGAGCGTTCATTTTTAAGATATTATTGTTATGCCGGCTATGTCGACACACGTGACGAGTTTCATTTCTTTGACATACTGAAAAAAAAATTGGAAAGTTTGTGGATAAAGCCTTACCTTGCGTCCCAAAGTGAATTTGTAGCAGAAGTTGAGGATCGGATTTGGCAGGCGAGTGTTGAACGCGTTCTGCAGGTTCACTTGGTAGCCCTTGATGACGCTTTCCGGGTACTTGGCACGCCACCAGAGGATCACCCACGAGAGGTGATTCTCTATCATCGAAATCATCGCGTGTGTGACAACGCGCTGATCAGGCGTCAGACCTGTGAAAGAGGTTACTCTATGGAATGTCGGCAAATATTGTGGTAATGAATGCAGTAAGTGCCGCTCCAAGAGGTCCCTTTTCTAGTCCAGTATAGGTCTACATAGTGCAAAAAAATGAATGGACGTCAACATCAATATTTCTGTCGTCATCTTCAAAATAATAAACGGTGTTTTTTTGTTAAAAGACCTTTATAACCCCCAACGCAAAAAGAACGTTAATTATTATATTTTTGATTTAATTAATTTTTGTAATAGGAACAAGCCAAGTCTTAACAAAATAAAATCTTACCACCATCCAAATCTTTGTTATATTTCTCAGTTAGCTTCTTAATGATGAAAGTACTGTCGGCAATTTCTTCGCCGTTCAGTTCAACAAAAGGCAGCTGGCCTTTTTTGGAACGGAACTTCGTCTTGTGATCGACATTCTAAAACAATCAAAATTTCTATTTCATTCATAGAACGACATAGTCACATATCCCAATCCATGCTATTTAGCTTTGTTATGTATAGAATTATACACGAAACAAACAAACATAATGAAAACTTTCCCTATTTTTGCATTAGCATTAGCTGTTTACATCAGTTCTAAAACCATTTTTTGTTTTGTTCTAAACCATGTTTGTGTTGTTATCAGTTGTAAACCATTTTTTTTCCAAAACAGGATTTATGTTTAGGTTAGGTACAAACGTGCCTGTTTCCAGCGCAGAAACGACCAAATAGATAATTTATGTATATTTTGCATAATTTTCTTGTTGACTTTGTGCATTTTATTTCATTTTAGGAATTGCATAGTCATAAAGTAATTGTAAATATTATATTTTTGCATGTCGCTAAATATATAAGTGTATTGACTCAGCTATATTAGCTTAGGCTCAACAAATTACACAGAGACAGAATAATTATTCCATCACATATTATATATTTGATATATTCAAAGAAATAATTCTTTTGTTACGCGTAGCATAATGAAGCAAAAGTGGAAAGTTTATTTTTAACCTTTTACATTAAAATGATATCGGTACCTACTTAATATATAAAAAAAACTTTAATAAACCACTTTGACAAAACAAATCGCTGATACCTTATATTAATTTGTGACCGTAATGTAATACAGCGGTAAATATTTTTGCTTATTTAGCACTTTGCGGACGTAAGACTTTACTGCCGTTATAGAAAATTGAATATATACAATAAATAACAAACCTTAAATTTACTCAAAATAATAATATATAAAATATCTTAAATATAAAACAGAAATGTATACGTATAGCTGCGTGTATGAGCTAAGCTAGACATGAGGTAGTTGAACTATCATTTCGAAGCGGCCATATTTAAAGTTAAAGTTGCATCTATTTATAAAAGACCTAGCAACAGGCGTTCCGGGACGGGCTGAGCATGCGCAGTTAGCCTGTTCCCAGCTACCCTGTTGACGCACACCATGAAAACAGCCTCCATCAATCAATACTCATACAAATCCATTAGGCTTCAGGCATGACTCTTTTTGTGCATTCTTTATATATTTCTAAATAAGATTAATACATTTTTATGTTCCATTTCGATCGATTTGATTAGACTTAATTTACAAACATATATTGCTTCACTTGTTTTATCGTTTTTTAAACTCCAAGAAAAGTAAACTACGTCACAAAAGTGGTTAAATCTGTACTGTACAACGTGATACTCAACAGGTGGCCACAATTAAATTAAACTTTGAAAGCGGTTTAGTTAAGGGGTCTCAGTAGGTTCAGTCGGGTACAGACGCGGCGGGAGACGTGGGGACAACATTATGGTGGGGCGTCCTACATTACCGTAAAAGGACATGATTTAATCTGATCACGATATGGCGTGATGATTTCTGTCCACGCATTCAAGTATTTAAGTTAAATTCATATAAATCGACTCAAAGTATTTTCATTCATAACTGAAAAAGTAATCCGATAACATCGCATTATAGGTATATTAACCGCCACAATTAAAAATATTAACTATTGTACAAAGTTACATTTGTGTTAGTAGGATGAGCGTATAGATGTGTGCACGGTCGGTCGGGTCATGAGTCTCGTAACCATAGCAACGCGCTAGAGCGAGCCCAAAATCTGGGCGGGGAGCCGGCAGCTGTATTGATTTCGAGCAGAGTTCACCGGCCGGACCACCCGCCCCACCCCTCTCACCCCACGAGCTATCAGACCGCCAGCCTTCCCGCGACAGCAGCCCTACGATTACCTACAACTTTTATGTACACAAAAAGTATGATAATAAAATTTTTCGGTTAGGACACGCGATAACAGCTTCGTAACTTTTAACGCAGCATAACCCTCAAGAAATTCCTTATTATACGTCGTCAGAATTTCTCATTTAAATGTTTAAATGTCTATTTAATTTTTGTTGGTTTCCGAAAATTAAACCTTCTCTTTGTTTAAAACCAAGAAATTGGAATGTTAGTTTACACGGTGTACGTTTACTTTGATTATTTAATCAAATACTCACAAGTTACTTTTACAATTAGGTTTATTCTGTTTTATTTAGTTTGACCACTTAATATTAACTTTTTTTTATATTATTCAACGTAGATTACTCAAACCAATAAATTAAAATTAATATATTACTTTATACAAATTCTTATCGTTTCCAATATAAATTTAATCCGTATTTTTTTTTAAGTAGTTTAATTATGGTCATTATTTCAAGTTCTTATTCTAAAATAATTTTATTTTAACCTTTTTTTGATCGATTAGGTAGGTACTTTATTATTATGATTTGTACTTAAAAGTTTAGTCATCAAATTCAAGAATTTATGATGTGATAATAGTTGATAAGAATTGTTTGATGTTTAACCGGATGTGATTAAAAGCAAAGTCTATTTTTTTATATTTCAAGGATTTTGTTGAAAATACTTATAATAAATAAGTATATTATGCCCGCCGGTTTTAAATAAATGTTTTTAAAGAGCCGCAGAAATGCTTACTCAGAATTTGAAAAAGGAATTATCACTTTTAGATTTCTGATGACAACAAAATATGGCACAAATAATATTGTTTATAATACTAACAAAAATACCTAAAACTCGTATCACTATTTCGAGAGAGTTCCGATTTGAAACGGCTACTACTAGTCGTCGGTATTCTTTAGGAGGCTAATATTTACTCAGTTTAATTTATGTCGAAAGTAACAAGACTACAGAAACAGAAATAATCGTTAATTAGATGTCATAAAATAGTTAATGAATAGCTATTTTTTTCAACTTAGTTTGAAAACAATTTATTTCTTTCATGAATTAATAACTTCCTCCTTTTGGAAATCGGTTCATAATCAATAAACGCAATAAAGGCATTGTAAACAATATATTATGTAACTAATGTGCTTTTATAACATATTATTAACATCGTCAGGCGAACGACGATGGACGGATCTACTCGGAATTCCGCGGGTATTGGCCCGATGGCGGATTAGCATATTTAGCGCGTAGAGCTTCCTGCATTCAAATCGGGTTCCCGAGGGAGTCCGTCATAATAACGAGAATAATTTTTCGTTTTAAGACGTTTTTAAAATCAACTTTTTAAAATAGATCACACAGGCGTGAGAGACATACAAGTCTATGGCTTGTTTATTGAAAACCTGTCAAAGTATTTTTTTTATTGTTTCTTAATTAGCAATATCAGAGGCATCCCTGCACGTTGCCAGCTGAGATAGGGGATGCCAGGCAGGCGGGAGGAAAAAATAATGAAAAGTGGAAAGAGTCGGCGGCTATGACGGTGTCGAGGCCACTAGGGCCATCAGTAATAGACACTCCGGAAAAAAGCCGTGAGAGTTTGGTCTTTGTACTTTAAAATCAAGAAAGTTCGTATTAAATGAAAGAAATGTTTTAAAACGAATCTTAATTTATTATATGCATTTTAAAAAAGTATTAATATTACTATAGTATTAAATAAATGCCGATACAAAGATTTATAGGCTAATAATCGTTGGAGGATCGCGAGGCGGCATTTAACAAGAGTGAATAACGTCCCACGTTTGTCCTCAGATACCGGTTCTTTGTTGGAGCAGACAAAATTCCTCTTTTACAAAAGAAATGTATTACCTTGATCCTATGTACAGTTATTGAATTTATATTTTGTATTCTTTACACTTAAACATCAAAAAAAAAATAAACTTATAAAAAAAAAGGAAGACCTATGCAGATCGCCAAAAATTAAAAACAGAACTAGAAATTATTTCAAGCAATGCTACCTAACTCTCAAAATTGTAATCAGCAAAGAATAAAATATAATCGGTCTAGTTAAAGTTTACAATATAAATTCATATCTAAATCTGTATCAAACTAGTGAAATGATATATTTTTAAAATTATTCCCCTATTATTTGTTTTAGTGTACACATGGCGCAGTGTACGACGACCTACTTCGGTGGCGTATGAGGGTTGCCACCGGTACAGAGGGCAAATGAAGGGGATGCCAAATGTAATTTATACGTCTATTTTGAGTGTCATGGGTGTGGTGATATATAGAAGCAAACTTTTCTATTTATGTTATAACAATAAAAATGAGCCATAGCAGTCTTCAAATTCACTTAGGATTTTTAATTAAATTATTTAATAATCATAAAAATAGTAGTAGAAACCTTTGACAAAAAGTTATATTTTTGTTAACTCGAAAATACTTTACATTATTCGAGTTAACCGTTTTTATTGTTACTTTTAAAAGTCGCTTAAAGGCAAATTGGAAATGCTGACCGTACTTGCACAGCTATATTCATTGAAAACGTGCTTTCAACTTTGTGCTATTTTTAAGAAGGTATTGTTTAAGACACGGGTAACCGTTAACGGAACGACATCATTGTTTCTTTTAAGGCAATGCGGTTCTCGGCAAAAAGCCCTCGAACCCTGCAATAAGAAGACATACTATTTATTCTAGAAATTTTAATGTTGTATGATAATTCCGTTAATCCTTGTTAATCAATATCTAATACAATATAAACCTAAATAAAAGAGAATTATTCGAATGGTGTTTAAAAATTTTAACCAAGATTTAGTTTTTATAGTTTTATATATTTCTACATGGTTAATGGTTTTAAATATTTATCATGCAGATAAAACAGTTCTTAACCTAAAGTTGGAAGTACATGAAAAACACTCTCCCAAATCTCTTTAATTTGAATAATGTATATGTAAACGTGTTTCTGTTTGTTATATAACATAGATATAATATATAGGAGGCAGACATGATTAGTGTCGCGTCCCGGGCGCACCCCGAGCGTCCCGTCGGGGCTGGTCGATGGCCGGGGTCGCGCAGGCGCACCACTCGGGTCGAAGCACTCCCGGTTGCCGACCCCCACGTCTATGCGCCCACATATACACCGCCTATACTTTTGACAGTATATGTTTATTAATGTACATATAAATCGACACCTACATCGCTTCGCCCAGGTAGCGATTACACGCACACGTTTTGTTGTGATAACGAAATTTTACATGTTTTAAGTAAATTATACATAACTCCAAATTTTTAAACTGGTCAACTAATCTCATTACAATGGCAAGAACAATCTGAACCTTCTTAGAAATAGAAGAATAGGCTGGCTCGACTGTGGAAGTACCACACTTGCACTGAATACCGATGTTAAAGTTACAGAAGCCGTACTGTTGCGTTTCATTAGGAAATTTGAGCACCGAAGTTCCAAGCTTCAATACCTGAGTCTTTTACCAACCTTCCACTCATATTTGACTATCTTTGTGACGCAGCGGTACCTAAACGCCACAAGTCGCCGATTCGATTCTAGTTGTGAGCATATCTTTGTATTGGCCATATACGCATGTGTTCCGGTTTGGCAGGTTGTATTTGTATGTATTTCTGCATCCCGATACAGGATATTACTACCACAATTGAGTTAACTTTATACAAATACAATTATTAGTATCGGTTCATATAAATATTTAACCACATCGTGCTGCTCGAAGTAGAAATATATTATTCAAGTCAATACTTTAGATTTTCTGGACAAGTTTGAAAAACTATAGCTAGTATTAAAGAGTTGATTCAAATAGTCAATTTAAAAAAAAACTATTTAATTATGAACAAAAACTATTCAATCAGCAATTAAGATAGCCTTCCGAAGTAGAAAGTTTCAAGTCGGGCTGAACATCATTTATAACTTTCGCCGAGTCTCTTACTTAACGATGCGATAATTGATAAGACTAGGGATTAAAAGTAAAACTTTTCACATCACTCTTACGAGAAATTAAAGAAACGATACTGGTCAATTTTACAACAAAGAATCGTCGCTTTTCAGACAAATTATTTATTTAAAGAACGGGATATATAATAAAAAACAGTGACGTTGTAATATGTACAACTGGCGGACTCATTAATCTAACGGAATACCCTTAGAGAAACAATCTGAAAATCTTGTAAAAGTAGTATAATTTTTATTTCCCAAAAAACAAATAATTATAACTAGCAAAGTAATTAGAAAACGTTTAAAATCGGTAAAAAAATTATTGCGAATCAAAGCGATCTCGCAATACCGAGCACAGGAGCCCATTGACCTCGCTATCAGTATTCCAACAACGCAACTCTGTGCCTGCATTAACGTAACATCACTAATTACGTGGATACGGTGCTAGTTGGTAGGAACAACAAGCACTGAATCAAAGTTAATTTTACCCGCGGACGTTACCGATAAGTGTAAACATTGTATCACAATGGATACCCGTTACTTAAACATCAACTATCGTGAAAACACTTCATCTATCTAACTATTCGTGTACTGCTGTTACTATTATTATATCTATTGATATTTGTTAAACAAAATATGTCTGCTTTAAAATTACATGTAAGGTATCCAGTATTACAGTAAAGGTAATAATGTATAAAATAATAATTTTGTAAAACCGCAGGAATAAAGAAACTTCTTAATGCGAAAAAGGGAACAATAACATTGAGTAAAACAATGGACGACATCTGCTTAGCGCTGCAAATTGCATTGAAAATTCATAACAAAAAAGTTGTCTTCTTGTCTTTTTCCTAGCATTATACACGATATTTACACAGGGTCTGCTTATTCCTCTTATCTGAATATGAGCGGGTTACTAGTTTTTACAATGAGCATTGCCCTCTGCCCTCCACAACCCGAACATGCAACTCATTGGATAAGAGTAAATTCAGAGTTAACGATTGTTGTCAAATATTGTGTGACCGACGGCTAAATATGCTCTCCGCGGTACGGTGAACGACAAAGACAACTCCTAGACCAAAACAGATATTTGTAAGAATATCTGTCCGGAGCGGGAATCGAACCGTTGAGGCTAAGGAGGCAGGCTCGGTAACAACACACCACAACAGGCATCCGTAAAGAACAAAAACGTTACATAAATAAATAAAAGAGTCCAAGTATAGATATGCTTATCTGGAGAAATGACAGGATGTTTATTTATGAACGCAATAAAGTAATAGTCTACGGAGCAAAATGAGATAATAATTTCCGTGTGCATCAACAATAGCTGACATAAATAAGTTTAACGAATTTCATGTTTTGTCCTTTAAAAGGATATTTAATTTAATTACTAAATAACTATATATTTTATAGTAAGTACTGGAGTTCTTTAAGGTAAATCTAAAAATAATTGTAAAGCGTTGGCAACACTCTGTTGCAGGCCTTCATAGGCTATGGTGACCGTTTACCATCAGGCGGGTCGTACCCAAGTTTGCCATCATCGTTGATTAAAAATAAAATTGAAAAAAAGGTGGATTAATGTATTAAACAAAGTCTTCTTCTTCTTATCTTATCGTGTGGTTAGTGGCCAACCTAGTGTCAGAGTTGTTCAGGTCGCCCGTAGGTCTCTGACTTGACTTATCGACTGTTGTCAAATTGTCAACAGCCGGGACCGACTTTTACGTGCCCTCCGAAGCACGGAGACGCTGGCTTGAAATACCACTATGCGATCACCCATCTAGTGACTGACCGCGCCTAAAGTTGCTTAACTTAACGATTCGTGGTTGCACTCGGCTATGAGCGTCGCATTAAACAAAGTGATCAGGCGGGTCGTACTCGAGTTTGCCATCATCGTTGTTTAAAAATAAAATTGAAAAAAAATGTGGATTAATGTATTAAACAAAGTAAACAATATGCTCGATGAACTTCACCCAATTCATAAGAAAAACATAAACTAGCAAGATAAATTGCGTGCACTCATTTTTTAAAATTGGTTAAAAGCCATAATAAAATAAGAGTAGAACGAGAAGCGAAAGCGTCCAACAACTAACCGACCACAACTGATTTCATTATCTTGACCAAGTCTAGACATCGGATTAAAAAGAACGACACTCGATTCCATTATTTATTGATACTTTTCTTATTCGACTTATAGCTTTACTCTCAGGCCAAAGCAAATGTTCCATGAAAAAACAACAATTGAGCTATTGATGACCGTTAAATACTACAGGTACAACATCCTGTTAAACATTACAAATTAAATGTCGCTTTAACTTGTTAATAAAAAAAAACATTAGCATTTCCGATCAAAATTTGATTTAAAATATGATAAGTAACCACTTTGTTCGAAGAGTCAGACACATCTTGCCTGTTATATAACAAATTGAGGGAAGGACTGAATTAGAATCAATTGCTTTCTAATGACCTTTAATGGAATGATTGTCCCCTTTAGAGTATCAAAGAAAGGTTTATCCAGCCTACAGTTCTCGCTTCTGTTCATTGTTTGAATGGTGGCATGAATCGGCGGATGTCGGCGTCAGCTAACAAATATCTCTCATCATTTCATCGAAGGTGATCAGATTCCAAAAAACAAAGTTTATTATTAAGTTATACATAAGTACATCACTCATGGTATATATTCAAATACATTGTATGCAAATGCTTGTTTATTTATACAAAAATCTAATTTTCGTCTATGTTGATGTATAAAACAGTAATATTCATTCTAAGAACCAACTAAATGTAGTTAAAACTTTTTAATTCTTATCCTGATACTGTTCTTTATTTTATTATTAATCTATATTAAGTACAATATTTAAAAAAAATCCGAAAGCACTTTACTATTTCATATTAAAGTAAAATTCGTTATAAACTTAAGTAGAAAATTGATTTCTTAAGACGAGAGGCTAATAATGTTCTTCTAAATTTCTAGTTTCTTTTTATGAAATGAAATTAACATTCCTTTAAGAAACATAACTCGTAAAAATTTAATTAATCCTCGCCCACACACCACCATTGTTTGCAATTAACGCTAATTAGGCTATAGCTCCGTTTAATTAACACGATTAGAAGGGGTGAGTCAGTCACAGAATATTGTTTAAAAGGGTGTACCAATATCTTGAATAAGAAAAAAAATACAATTTTCTAATGACATAGTTTGTTATTGTTATGTACCTACTTCGAAAGTAGTTTAAGTAAAAATCAAACGGATGCTTAACTCGTGCAGACTTGATGTTAATATATCGTTACGACAAAATAGAAAGTACCTTAACGACACATTATATACCAAAACCACTGACAACAGATATATGATATTAATCTATGACTTTATGTATCATGTGCGTCAGTTGAATGCCTCCGGTTTATGCGATAGGAAATGATAATACTATAAAATATTTAATATATATGTCTATTATATGCAGTTAAAGTAGTAACACTAGTGTTATGAAGTGTTAGTGTTCAAGAGATTTATAATAAATCGTGATAGCATTGTAGGTGTTCAATTTTCGCCCAAAGAATTGATATTGCGATTCATCGGAGAAATGAAATCTTCCCATCATTTCCCTTGCAGTGTAGTTGTAATGTTTGTAAATAAATATCTGTTCCAATATACCACCGACCTAAATTACTTAAAAAAGAATCTGAAAACGATCAGGTGATTCAGCCTGAAATACAAAACCAATTCTTAATATACCGAATAATTATAAAATTTATGTATATTTTACTGTAACTCAAATTCCAAATGCATATAGGTAATTGTTTGTTATGATAAACAAGAAATACCTACTATGTTATTAGGTACGCCTGAATCGAGATTATAACATTTATTGTACGTCAACATCCTGTAAAACATTATTTATTTAATTTCGTTATCTCTTATTTAAAATAAACAATACTATTTAAACATTGTCAAATATAATCACATTTTAATCTTAATGTCGGCTACAAAAAAAAACAAGCTACGCTGACGTGCCTATTTTAAGTTTTAAGCTGAATCCTTAGAATGATCACGTGGTCATATTATAACTAGTTGCGCCCGGGGCTCCGCTTGGGTGGTACCGATTTTTCTTTATTGCACGGAAAACTAATTCCATTTTCTTAAATAAAAGTCTGAGCCTAAGTTATCTACTCCTTATAACATCAGCTATCTGCCAGTAAAAGTCCCGTTAAAATCGGCCCACTCGTTTCAGAGATTAGCCAGAACAAACGGACAGACAAAAATTTAAAAATTGATAATTTATGTAAGTACCGAATATCATTCGCATTTAGTACAAAGCTGTTAATTTGGAATTACAAACAGACACTCCAATTTTATTTGCTTATATCCATAAACATAGCAAAGAAAAAGATCTATATAGATACAAGATAACATTATGAAACAAGGATGTTATAGTTATGTTCAGCAAACGGTATATCTTTTTGATTTACAGAAGTGGTTTTTGTAATGTTATTCGAAAAATAATGTACAATATGTAATATAATATCTCAACATGGAAAACATTATTTTAAGTTTCTATGACGTGACGTGAAAATATATAGCAGTTTTTATGATAGTTTTGTAATACTTAATCTATAAAAGCATTTAAATGTTTTTGCCGCCAACTTTGGATACAATTGTCATCTAACTTTTCCTTAGACAAAAAAGCGAGACCGTTCGAAGCAACCGCGGTTTTTTTCTCTTTGTCTCGACGACATAAAAGTAAGGGCTCTTACACCACTACTGCGGTAATAATACATTCTGAGAGAGTTTGTAGTTAAACAAAAAAACTGGACCCGCTTTTTACCAACTCTTCTTCCCTTTTCACTGTCTTCCTCGACTAAGGTAACCTTTTGTATATTTGACGTATACACTCGGATGCAATGAGATAAATTTTTAAACATTCAATTATTGATTAGTAATAAAAAATAAAAAAGTGATCTTTCATTATCTTATTAGTCGTAGACTTTTGACTATGTCTCTTAATTTTGATTGTTTTATTAAAAATTAAGATAACTTCTTTGACCTTTTGATAAGACAACAAAGACAAAGTATAGAATATAAACATATTTTCAGAACTAACGATAAGTAAACCAGACCGAGTAACCGTAATAGTTCTGTTCCCACGCATGATATTATAAAACAAGTTATCAGTAGGTTAAGAGGATAAATCTTTAAGTACGATCATCAATGAAATAACCTGTTAAAAGGAAGGGAGTGCTATTTTCCAATAGCTTCCGAACTAAGACACTGAGTGTCATTTTTTTGTCGTACGTCTGTAAATGCGCTTGCGTCCGAAGTAAGGCTATGTCTTGAGAAAGTGCATTCGGCATACCGTGGCGTGACTTCATAGCTCAGTGGTCAACCTACTCGGGTTTCTCGTTTCGTTGCGATATTTGTCGTGCATTACTTATCTATCGATTTCATAAATCTATATAGACAATTTTTATATGTAAAAAAAAACATTTAAAAACTATGATAAAAAAGCATACAGCGTACATACGTTTTTTTATACTTACTGATTTGGTAACTGAAGGTAGAAATGGAAAGTTTTTATGAATTATAATACCATACATAGTTCCGTCAGTAAATAATTTTATGTTCGGCGTAATGGATCATGCTCCTACAACAGTGCTACCAGCATTGTTCGTGTAATATGATCATAATAGCTCCCAGAGCTTTCACATAATTAATTTACATCACTTTTAATTGTGGTTTGAATAGTAAAATGGAAAAGTTAATTTTGATATTGGCCATTTAAAAATAACGGTGAAATTTACTTGATATATTTATTTAGTAACATATTTCGATTAAACAGTTTTGTATATTAACAACATATTTTTGTGTGTTTGCAAATAATTATTACTAAAGCATAAAAAATTCTGACAAAAACGATGAGTAGATCATAACGCATGTGACCTAAAAAGGATTTCGTGTTTTAAATTATGACGGAACCTTAATAAGTGTAACAATAACAGTTGTATTATAATTAGCATACTTTCGTGACTAGGATGAAAAAACAGATTGCAGACGAACTTGAGTTCACCTAATCGGGATTGCATTGCGTTATTATTGATATGCATAACGGTGTATGTCGGTTATAATATGCGTTCTGCATCGAATACGAATCAGTGGTTTTGCGATTAAGCAAGCTATGCGCACTTCCGCCGTGATGGACCAACGTCTGAGGTCGACCCGGCCCGCATTCCACACCCAAATACGACTGAACGAAGATCCTGAATACAAATATGTGTCGGTCGCCTCGACTTGAAGGATAAGTCTTGTGTATTGACTTAAAACATTTTTTTGTTATTGAAATTGATTATAATATCATCATTCTCTGGTACAAAAATTATGTTAGCATACCTGATGTTGTAAGGCATCTTCAGTTCTCGAAATTAAAACGTCAAAAATATTTTAGGCAATTACTTTAATGCAAATTATTTACCTATCCTTTCAATTTTACGAAGGTTGGATTTGACACCAGGATAACATCAAACCTTCAACTTACAACTTACAATCAGGGTAGCTAGGTTAGTAGTTTTGACATGCCTGTGTTATAATGTTGGTTTACCTCTGTGGCTTATCTCATGATTACGCAACAAAACCGCAAAAGATATTAATAAGTTTTGTAACGTGGGGATGAAACAAGCAAACCACGATTCCAGATCATCATTTCATAGAAAAAAGTGAAAGGCTATTCTAAAACATATACAATAAACATATTTCATTTATAAATATGTATCTTTATTTCTAATTATTTTAAAACAACAATGCAATTTTATGTTGTGTAGAACCTATTTTTATATCTCGATATAAGAAACTATGCATGTGATTCCATTGAACAAACCAGTATTTAAATAGCCTCCCTCTTTTGAAAGTCGGTGATAATAAGGCATAGCGACAAAACATTGGAGCCACGCCTTCACTTATTAATTAGAATAAAACTAGCAGGCCCCAATATAGGGCGGTGGTAATAAACGGATGGACGTGTCAAGCGACGTTAGCATGACATCGTTGCTATAAACTTAAGTAGGATTTGACACGAACCTAGTTATGGTGCCATAATCGATGTCCCCTTATTTAATTATCGACGGCGTGAACCTGAAGACCCCGAATTGTTAGCGTGATGGTCCCACCTACTTGTCTAACTTAGGGCCAGACCCAATTTTATATCCTCCAAGGGATACGCGGATCACGCGACACAGTTAATTGTTTTGTTAATTAAGTATAAGTTTATTATATCGGGATTATATACAACCTAAATATTTCAATATGATAGCAAGTCTATATATACAAATATAAAAGAAGAACACCTAACTGGCATGTCAACGCCCATGCTAAACCCTTGGACCTAGAAAGCTGATTTTGTTCACATGGATTATTTTAAAATCGTAAAAGAGCTCCGGGTTTTTCGAAATTCAACCCTTGAGGGAATGAAAAAGGGTTTGAAAATTTGTATGGAAGTCCGTAACTTTTAAACAGCAGAAACTAGTGAAGTGTAAGTTTATTATATCGGAGTATACAACATAAAAACAAATTTGTACTATAAAAGAAAACAGTGTATAAAACGAATATAAAAACATTTAGCCAACTCTGTATATTTTGAATATTATATTTAGTGCCGTTAGTCGGCGGTGAGACGACGGTGATCTACAATCGCCATGTAATAGGAATGTTCTCTCTGCTTTCTTCTAGCTCAAATGCGTACAACTAGATGAAAGTGTGTCGCAAGCTCCATGTTTTCCGCAGTGATTTGCAAACACTTCTGTGAAAGCTTCTACAAAGAGATATCTTTTTCGACCACAAGTCTCTTTCACAAGAATCACGGACGATATTAATATTTTAGTTAAAACAAGATAATTAATAATTATTACATTTTATGTATATAGAACTCTATAAAATTACTTTTATTACTATGATGAAATTTCATTATTAACGATTTTCTTTTGTGAAATATTTATACTTGGAAGATTTTGCTACAAACTTCATTATTACACAGCATATATTATTACAATGCGGAATCGTAATCAAAGATTAATTAAACCTACAAGTCCTCTACAACAATCTGATGATAATTAATTATTATTGTATAAAGTTCACATTACAAAATTCCTATTTACCGTTCCCAAAGGGTGCTAATATTACTAAGCTCCACTGTCCGTCCCTCCGTCTGTCGGCGGTCTGTATTTATTTTGTAGTTGTAGTTCTGTTTCAGGCATTAACCCTTCAAGGGGCGAAAAGAAGTGTAAAGTTTGTATGGAAGTCCGTCATTTTTGAAACTATAATTATGAAACATTGTTTTTTGGCGAGCAATTAAAAGTAAAGAAACACGTGCCTTTAACATTTCCTTAAATCTGAAAATGTTAAACGTTGAAACGTTGAAAGCTTTATAAATATGAAAAAGAAGAAAGAAATTTTACCCCAAATTTGACACGAGCAATGCCGTGGGCAGCAAATTTTAGGCGTCGGGATGTGACGACCCCATCGCCCGCTGTTGGGATAACCTCTGTCACAGCAGAGATTATTCCACCAGTGCAGTCAGTCACACTGGTGGTAGGTCTTTTGTTGCAAGAGGCCGGCTAGGTAGGTACCACCGCAGTGTCAAATATTCTGCCGCCAAATAGTAGTGCTTAGGCATTACTGTGTTCCGGTTTGAAGGGCACTGTACGCTAGTGAAATTACTGGGCAGACGAGATTTAAGAACTAATATCTCGGGGTTGGCAACGCGTGAGTGGCACCTACTAATGGTGCTGCAAGCGCTCATAGGCTACGGCAACCACTTACCATCAGGTGGGCCGTATGCTTGTTTGCCAACTTTTAAAAAAAAAAAAAAAATTAAAAATACAAGAAACTTGATATTCTTAATCTCCTACGGTACGGAACCCTTTCTGTGCGAGTACGAAAGGCACTTGGCCGGTTTTTAGAAGTTAGTCTAATTAGTATCTATTGCTCCTAGGTGTTTCCATAATGCTCTACCAATTTGAACGCGATTTTAGAATACATAAACATTCATAGTAATATCAGTTGAAAATAACTTGCATAATAAGCTATGCCAGTAGATTTTTAACTAGTTCTATTACATATGTGCGAGCGTGCAAGACAACCGACACGCATCGACAATAATGAATATTTTACTGATAGACAATGTATGCAAAATTATTTATTCATAGACGATATCATTTAATAAATTTATTAGCAAAAGTGAAACTTACACGTTTGCAATGCGAATATATGCCCAACAAAAGCTTTTATTGATTTTAAAATTAATGAAGGTTCAAGTCTAAACAGAAATGAACTCTTCATTTCATTAATATTGTAAATTTTAATTCAAAAAATAAGGCATACGTTTTTTTTAATAAATTCTCTGTGCTTATCAATATTTTTTAAGAATTTTCCCAGAGCTTATTTACTTAGAATTATTAGACCAGATCTTGCTATCTACATACAACAGCAGCGATAAATTATTTTGTTTTATTACCAAAAGCTCCCGTCATCGTTGACAGATAAAATATGTTACTCGCTTATAGTCTAATTATAAACTTATAAATACGAGAATTGTTACAACCAGTTATTGTTTTAAGTGTTTCTCAAACAGAAACACAAAACAAAGCTCAGCTTCATTTCATATCTTAGTTTTTTTCTACATACCTTTAATGCACTGGCAGACTTCTATTACGTTGTATAGTAGAAGGTACTAATAGAATAAATCTAAAACAGTTACATTTCAAGTTGCTACCAAACATTCATAACAAGTATTTGCATATTTATTCAAATACCAGTTTTATTTATGTAAAATAACAATCTAGCTGTGCTATTAATAAATACATTATCTATTCATATAAATAAAACTGAAGAAAAATAAGATAATATGTTGTTTATCCGGGCTAATAATTCGTAAAAACTACCAATGTTGATTTAAATTGTACTTAGTTGAATGGCATATAGTTAGATTAAATAACTTGTGTTTTAACTTCATAAGATTACTGGAATCAAATATATAACAAAATAAACACTTTTTTGAAGATCAAATTTTGCAAATATATATTTTGATTCCACGTGAATAAAACCAAAGACTAGAACCTAATTACTGTAAGTTAAGAAAAATAAACATTCCTGGATAATTAATCATGTAAGTTATTAATATGTACACATTATAATTATTGCATTTATAATAGTAAACACAGTACTGAGAACAAAGCCCGAAAATAGCTTTAACACAATTGACAAGGAGGGGACGTGATGAAGTAATAACAACAATTAATTTCGTATATTAGACTAGGGTATGTGACATGTGTGAATAATTAAAATAATGGAAGTAATTAAACACCATATATGAATAACTAGGTTATTGACCCGCGCTGAAAGACTCATCTTATTAACAAGATTATTAAGTAGTAAATAACGGAGGAACTACGAAATTATTAGCTATTATATTTTATGTGTAAAGAAAAGTAAGTATAATGGATACGAAAAATATTAACGTTTAAAGATAATACTAATACGATATTATATATAATAGATGAGCAAAAATTATATTACTATATTCGTGTACAAATATATTATAAATAACAAAAACATGACCTGATTTAATTTCTTCACATGGTAGTTGTAACTAAACAAAACACCGTAAAACGAAAGTGTCGAGTCGAGAGTAGAGTTAAAATTATTAGTTGATAGCACACAAGGTTAGTGAGGGCAACGGCCTCGGTAGCTCCCTCCTCAAACCTCCGACACATGGGATCATACCGCAACATTACTATACAAATTATACAATCATTGTGTTATAAAATCATTCGTTCTGACTGTTTGTACTTGAGATATTCAATAATAAAATAATTTAGATTTAGATAAGGATTTAGATAAAGAAAATTTATTTTAAAGTTTTAAAAACTCCACCCCTGAGGAGGTAAAAGAAGGGTTGAAAATTTATATGGAATTCCATTATTTTTAAAACTAGTAGCATAAAATTCTGTTATTTAGCGAACAATTAAAGATAAAGGAATAAGTGTTTTCATATTTTCATTTATATGAAAAAGAAGTCTATGATGCCCCAAATGTAACACAAAACGAAGCCCTAGGGAGAAGCTAGTATATTATATAATATTGTATATTTAATAATTCGTAATCCTAAATTATAATCATAATATTTTGTATTAATAATAATGTTGTTGAGAATTTTTAGTGCTATATTACTCAAAGTTATATCAAAACCTTTCATTACATCAGTGGGCAACAAAACTCGTCCGACTCAATTCTCTTTACTTTTACATAATTATGTTTTTTTTTTAATTTTTAATGTGTCAAGTTTTGATGCCCTCTTTTTACACACGGAGTTTGTACATTGTAACATTCAAAGCTATACGAATATGCACTCTGCCCACGCGTTAGCGGTCTTGTGTAATATAATAACGTCTGTCGGACGTTTAATATTTCTTATGATGAATTTTATAGGTCAAATAATTGTACCCTCTTCAAATATACTAGTTAAGGGAGAACGAACTCTAGTTTAAATTGTATCATGATAGCGCAACGGTTTCGTTTGATTTGTAGTTTTCATTTTCTGTATGTAATACCGGCGACAAACCAAAGATAAAGTCTTTATTGTGGAGCTAGCTGTGTCATATACTAAAATTTACAAGATAAAATCTTTGAAGCTTTTAATCATAAAAGCTCTTAAAACCACCGGCTTTGACGCTGTCAACGGCAATACACATTCAAGAAAACAAAGAATTTTCCTTTGTAATAATAATATAACCGTGCCATGATATTTTTCACTGGTATATAGGGGGCTATAATTAATACAAAAAACTCTACTAAAATATTAAAATTTATTAACTTATAAATAAGACGATTTCAACGATACAAACCCTTCGGAATATACACATAAGCAAAAGTGAAACATAAGAGAAAATAGAACCGCATAACATCACGTACAATATCCTAGAAGGTGCGCCGGACCATAGTTCGATACCAAAAGTTCCGATAACTTATGCATATTTATTTAAGTCTCGTTACGTTATCGATAAGATATTGTAGAAAGTTACCAAAAATAAACAACACTCTGTTACTAGAGCTTCATTAATTTAATAAAAATTAAATTGAGATATGAATAACTAAATAATATGGTCGCCAGGTGGAGGTGGAATCCGAATCCGGGCGTGAAAAAGAGCAAAACCGCCAAGAAAAAAGAGACAAAAACATACATGCAAAAAATAATTTACTAACATAAATAAAATAATTATACATATATACAAAAAGGGAAAAAATAAAAGAACATTAAAAGCTTTTTGAGTTCATTTTTTTTCGTAACATTCAATTATGAAGGAGTGAACTCCAAAATTTGACTTCGCTCCAAGGGCTGCTTTCAACTTGGGCTTTTATTAAGAACGGAAAGTCAGAGGAAGATGTGAATTTTGCAGATTCTACGTGATGATAGGATCGTTGGAAGTGTTGCTGAACAGACCTAGGTCCGTTGATAGCTGTCTAACCAGAGTCATCTGATCATATTTAAGGAATTTGGTCGAAACAATTTTGCAACAACCAGAAACGGCAAATTTTGGAGACTGTCAAGAAGAGAAAAGTTGCCTATCTCGGACACGAAAGATATCAACTTTTAAGAATCATAGTGATGGGAAAACTTGCTGGAAGATGGTGTTGGTCGTCGAAAAAAGTCTTGTTGTTGAATACGAAATATCCGGGATTGGACGGGAATCGCTAGTGTTGTCGAGATCTTTCACCTCGCGAAGAACAAGAAAAAGTATACGGAGCTGAGTGCCAATCTTTGCTAGTCGGAGAGGCACTCAAAGAAGAAGAAAAATTTTGCAACAGGCACTATGGCAGGGATACTTCAGTATCAAATTAATTTCGATGCTGGAGCTCTCACTAGCCAATTTGAGACTATTACTAATAGTTTCAAATCTACTGACACAGTGTATGTGTTATCGATATATTTATATTTTTATTACAACAATGGTTGAACATAAGTCTACACTTATTTTCAGGTGACTAGCCTAATATACGCTACCGATAGGTAGTGTTTCTGATATTATTAATTATTACTTTTGGTATTTGTTCATAAAACACACACAATATAATTAAAATACAATTATTCGCTATTGTTTACATTGACGGTTGTAGATTCATGCAAAGATAGTTGTAGTCTTATAATATTCATTTGCAACGACGCGTGTTTAAAATTTATAACGATTTAATTCTCGATTGCGCAGTTGAATGGACTATGAATATAGCCTTCAAGTTAATATGTAGCTGTCGATAAGACAGGAACGGTCATGAAGTCGGCATTGTTTGCTTTGTCTCTTTTGTTGTTTTTGTATCATATTGGCATACCCACTTATTTCTTAAAATTGTAACGTAAAAGATGGACTATGGTTAATAGTTAAGTCAAAACCGAAGTTTTTCATATAAGTAAGACGACTTTTTGAAATAATTTTAGAATAATTATTAAAAATGATATGATATAAATTATAAAAGATTTTATTTTTTTATTATTGAGATGTCTTTTATGTCTCTTAAGACTACTAAACGTAGGTACCTTCTTCAAAACAGATTACGTAGAAAGTAAATAAAAACCAACCTACCTACCTTCTACCTATCTTGAATTTTTGTGAAAATAAATATTTACGATATTAGGACCACATATCTCAAAAAATGTCGACTTGTACTAAAAACTCAAACTGAAACCCTATTAAAGCACTGTCCAACAATGCGTTACACGTTGAAATATGCTGAAAGAATTATATTTTTTCAACCCAGATTAGGTACTTATATAGACCATACATGTGCCTTAATTTTTAAATATTTTGTTATTTTACAATAAAATTGTGTAGCGCTTAAGAATACACCTATTTCCTAATTTTGTACAGATAGTCTCAAAGTAAAATGACTGTGAAATACGGACAAACGCGGAACGAAGGCTACGGGCGGGCGGACGGACATGAAAAAATCTTAAGGGTTCCGTTTTTGCTATTTGGCTACGGAACCTTAAACTTAAATCTTAGTTTGAAAATTCAGCTTATATAATAATAATTAGGCATGTATTATTCGAAAATGATTGAATAGCTTCGATCAAATCGATTTTTTGTCCCAATCCTTCTCTTTTTGATGTCCTCCTGATTGGTCGATTCAAGCGTCAGTTACCTAGTTCGATCATGCGCAGTTTCCGAAAATCCTAAAAACCCTCTAGGTAGAAGACTAGACGTTATGGTATACCTTGGCAGGTACGGTTACGCGTGCTGAAATTGCATGCACGAATAAATTGCAAATTAAAATCATATTTTTTATGCTTCCAATATTTTTATACTTTCTCAGTTTCATTTCAACTTTCCCCTTATTATGTTTTCTGATTTTAATTTTTCTTGAGTATAATATTTTACTCGTTTCTATGTCATAAATTATGGACATAATAATTATGTATCGATTACAAATAATTAATTATGATTTTACTAAGATTATTAAAAGTTTTGATATGAAAATTACGTTTACTAATTAGATACAAAAATAAATGACAATCTAAAACTCGAACAGGGTTTTTGAAAAAACATTGTTTTTAATTAGAATTACTAAATTAATAATTAAATTAATTTTGTTAAATTTCCAAGACAAATCTAGTTTCTTCGCAATGCCGGAATTCGCGGCAGCGGCGTCTCATCAGCACGTTTAAAAAAATAACAATGAAAGAATGTAAGACAAATACGTTCCATGAAAGAAAACAGTAAAGTATAGAACAATAGATTTTTTATACACCCGAACAAATCATCGCATCCTTTTAAACAAAAAGTTAACTTTATTTATTCAAACATGGAACGATTGATCGATGCGCAAGCAGTCAGAACTTATAAGTCAGTAAAAAGATAAAAAAAAACTAATAACTTGGCTCTATTTCTTAACACAAGTACTCACCTCGTATTTGATACCAGCCAAGCGGAGCCATGTTTCAACTTTCAAGCAGTACGGCGAAGTGGTCGGCAACAAAGGAGTTCGTGGGAACTGATACAAATATACGACATCTTTCTCAAAATTAGTTTTGTGTACATTAGGCTTTGGAGCAGCCGGTTCAGCTTTTTTCTCTTCAGCTACCTTAGTTTCTACTTTTTCTCCCGATGCCGGTGCTTCTTCTTTTGTTTGACCATTATCGGCCGGAGCGTCATCCTTCAATTCTTTTTCTTTATCAGTGTTCTCGGGTACATTATTAATAACTTCAGTGGCCATGGTGCAAGTAAATAACACAAGTGTTTTACTTCACACACAAACGACTCAAATTTAAATTATATTATTTCACCACCGTTGACACAGGATGCGCTGGCAGCGTTAGCAGTGTAACTGACTACCGTAATGCGCTACGGATAGTCAACTGACTGAATAACTGGTTGCCAAGCAACGCTATTCAATATTCACGCAGCACCGGGCAACAAAATGGCGGCTCACAGGATTAAAAATGGTCATGCGATATACTATCAATGTAGAAGTTTTTATTTTAACATCACAAAATAAAAATATATGTCTAATAATTAAAATTAAAATATCCTGATCGCTATGTTAAAAATAATTAACTTAATTATTAATTGTTTTAAAGATAACAATATAATGATACGAAATAATTTTCAAAAAATAACATAACTTTTTACTGTATTTTATTATTTAATATTGATGTTTTCATGAATGAAATTTATTTATTGCTATTGGCCCGAGGTGCATAGATATTTCCGACCTTTAAATAACTTATAAAATAACCTAATATATTTTCAAATGCATATAGCGCGTTAAAACTTTTGCGAAACTGTTTCTTTCTTAGTAACCAAAGAGATTTAAAGATATATACATTTAAAGTTTTTGTTTCTAACTAGTATGCATCATTATTGTATTATAAGTATGTCATGTACACAATAATTATCATAGGACTGTCAATATGTAGGTTGGACATCAACAAAAAAACTAACATATTGGCAGTCCTTCTACGACCAGAAAAGACCACCAACATAAACAATTGTTTTTGTTTTTAATTTATCGCTAAAAGCCTGCTATAACAATACAAGAACTGGAAAATTGAAAATATTATGCAAGGAAACCAAAACTTCGTTATTTTTATGACCAATTCGGTCGGGGCTAACACAAACAGGCGCAGGTAGTTGGCATATTTAATGCGCCATACTGGTGAAAATTGAAGATGTAATGATTTTTAATACATTTGCAGCACAAAATTAAGGGACCTACTTAGTGTTGCCACCTTTTTTCTTAAAATTAAAGTACATTGATGACTGCAGGCATGACAAAAAAGAACATAGTGTCAAAATAAAGTATCAGATTATCATATATATATAATATATATTATATTTAAAAACATATTTTTTATTAATTTTTTATACGGTTCAGAGAAGCTTTGTTTCTTTTGTCTCGCCATTGCATCACAGACAAGGCTGTGTGTGACTACTGATGTCTCAGGAATCGACATTAAAAGTGATATTACTTTATACAAGTACCGTCAGTGTTATTGCCTCTATTGTTATGTAGTGAATAATTCCTAAAAACCCAAAGAAATCAAATCAAGCAAAATATTTTCGCGTACTTTGTTGTTCTCGTAAAGTATAGAGTAAAATTACTCGAAATAACTACAATACTTTATTACAACCCTAGTCCTACTGTCCTTTCAAATATAATATAGCAATTCGCTTTCAAGGGTGAATTGATCTGATTGATACATCAAAATAAAAGTCCAAACATCACAAAATATTTTTATATTTATTAATTGTAATTTAATCTACAATTATGTCTATTTTAAACACGGTTTAATTAAGATTATGATCCAATGAAAAAGTTATATAATGTATATAGTATCAATGATTATAATTAGATAAGGCTTATAATTGTCATAAGCTATATATAAGTATTATTATGATTCTAGACTTCGCCAAAAAGCAACAAAATTGATAATACCAATAAAAGTATTTCAATAGTTACCGCTTACCGCAGTATACTTCAAACCATAAATATAAAAAAATTGTGTCTTTCCAATGAATACTGCTCAAAGAAACAAAATATATAAACCCCAATCAAATGTTTAAGCCTACCATACAAGGTAATTGTAATCAATCAAATTACTTAAATATATTATTAATATTGAATCTATTGAAATATGAGGTTCCCTTGACTTTTTGCAACAGACCAATATTATTATAATATCACGTTAATATTATATCTACATAAAATATTAATGAGGTCCATACATCTAAGATTTCGTTGCATTGGCTATTGCTTTTCAGTGAATTTGTTTCAATAAATGGAAACTATAGGCACTTTCTCACTTATAACTGTTGCAGATTGTTCTTATATAATTGCTTATACATTGGATACTTATCGTTTATATAATTAATAACATTTGTTCTTATTTTTGAACACAAAATATTGTTATCATTATCATATATTGCTAACAAAAAGATATTTTGATCTCCTGAATGATAATTAATTAACAATAATTTATTATAAATGGCAATATTATATTGACACTAGATTTTGTGATTATTGTACAATATTGTGATTATTGTTTAAATGTGCGAATATTATTTTTATTTAAAAATATTTTACTACCACTCCTCAGTTCAAATGAAATCTTCCTACAAATTCCATTACAATTTTCGAGTTTTCTAATTAATCCTATGCAAATCTTTATAGTAAAATAAGTCTTTACTAGTTTTGGTATTAAAATGTTTTTTAACATTTAGCATTCTTGAAAAATATCAAGAATAAACAATTTCCTAGATAAAATGAATAAATTGTTCAAAACGTTATGGATATAGTTCCTTAAATGTAACTTGAACCAAAACGGCCGCTTCTGCGCAGGTACAATAATGGACAAAAATGTTACACAAAAATATTGGTTTCGTCTTATTTAAATCGATTCTTTATATAGTGGGAAAAGGGAATTAAGTATATAACATAGTTATTGTTTCTTCTAAATTCAATTACTTATTTATTTATTATCGTTATTAATTACTTAAATAGAATAAAACAAATATATAGCATAGAAAAAAGGTACCTATCAATAAAAAAAAAGTTAATGTACATTATTAATAGTGAGACAGACTTACGTATCTTTCGCAGTATTATTCAGAGAATTAGTTATAGTATTTTCTTTTAAAAAATAACTATAAACGTAAATTACCATACTTCTCTATCGTCTCCTTAAAGTTGATTGTGGTCGAGGCATTATCTTGAAATAAATGTTAACACATTTGAGAAAACTAATTTAATTTTTAATAATTTATTATTAAAGAACTAAAACAACCGTGAGCGAGTGTACTAAACGCGGCCTTCATACCGCATACGGTTGAGACCCAAAAACGTGTTACTGCGCAAGGTTCAACATACATTTAACAGACTATAACTGAATATATATATAAAATATATATTTGAGAAATTCTACCGGAATGGTAAGTTCAAGTTTGATCTAACACATTACTTATATGTAATTAAATTTCAATTTCACACATATGTCATATAAAAATTATTTCATAAAAATTGTATAAATGTCAAAGGCATTAAAGGCGTGTTTTGTACAACTTGATTTCACTATTTCATTGGTGTATTTTTTTTTTTCAAATTTTCTACATTTTAACCTAAATATTTAATAATTCTATAAATATTACATTCAAATTGTTTTAAATATAACGTATTTTCTTACAAAGTAAACTTATTTTAAATGGTGATGTCATTCTTGTGATTCAAGTCTGATTTAAAGCATACATTTTATTCAATTGTTAAAACTAGACATAACACAATAAAGAGAGAACCATTAAATTGCAGTTGTTGTGAACATATTTTAAACGAGATAAAGTTATCTCTTGAAGCACCAGTACGAGTAAAAGTACTAGCTTATATTTAAGTTTGGCAAAGTGGCACCCTATGTTTTAACTCGTCACTTGTATAATTTCATATTAAGTTTACAGTGAACACTTCGATAAAATATTATCCATTTATGATTGACAACAGTGAGTAAATAACATGCACAAGATCGTAAAGATTGGCGCGCCTTCTGTAAGTATAGCTCCGTCTAGTTTTCTCCCCATTTACGGTACTAAAAATGAGGTCTCGTAAGGCAAACTATTTGTAATTTAATTATAATAAATGCCATTCTTACTATCATTTGATTTTACAAACACAAAATAATATTAAAGGTTTATTATAATAATGATTAATGGCTACATGTAGTAAAAAATACTTTTCAGAACAGGCATATCATTTGCTTTACATAAATAAATGTCAAAAGACGTTTTATTTATAATTTATAATTAAATTTATATTATAATTGTATTATTGCTTTCTCTCACTAATTCCAATATCAGTTACGTTTAAATTTATGTTGTAATTTCTTTCCCAGTTCTACCTCCATAAATGGATATACATTAAGCGTAATGTGATTTTTGTTACATTACTAATGCTATAAAATGAGCTGTTTATTGCATAAAATCTTAATATCTATTTAAAAATGCCCTGGCGTTCTATAGCGTCTATTTAACATATTTGTGCTGATCACTTTGGTCAAGTACCTATGTATATTATTTCTAGTCTTAAATTGTTTTATAGCTTTGACATGCTGCCAGTACGGAAACTGTCATTTACATCAAAACATGCTTGATAGAGAATAAATATTGATAATATTGATGATCAATGCATTTTAGAAATATAATGGGGGAAAAATATTTATATTTCACATTTATTCAGAGATTTAATTGGAATGGTATCCGAAAAAGTGTAAACCAAAATTGGCCACAAATAACTCTCCCTCTCCAGAATGCATGACCATAATTTTATGTACTAATAAAATTAAGATATAATTGTTATATAAAATAAATTATTAAGATTATAGAATAGCAAAATCATCATACAACTTTGTTTTTTGTTATATTACACACACACAAATTATTACAAACAATGAAAGATCATACTAATGCTAAAAATTTTAAATTAATACTATTAAACATAGTTGAATGAACTAAATAATACTTTCAAGGGCATAGTCCATCAGTCACTTGAACACTCTCACTGAATAATCAAACGACACTCAAATACTTGATAACATAAATTATCTGTGACATCTTAAACATTTCATTATCTTTAAATACAGATTAACTTCTTTAAAAAAAAAAACAAAGTCAAAAATGAGCAATTTTCGGTAAATGTTGCCATTATGCAAATTAGTTGGCTATTCTCAGCTGAATAGAACTGGCCACACTGGTATTTGTGATAGACACAAAAAAATCAGGAGTAATAAAAACCAATATATACTCAGCGGAGTAACGGGTCTGAGTGGCATTTGAGTATTCAGTCACATTTCACTTCACTTCACTTCACATTACTACAGCTGACCATTCACTCGGAGCAAGAGCTGGAGCTCGATGGCGTATAGCTGTAGTAATCGTTCTGCTAGGCGGTGTTTATTTGTTCCACATTTAAGTGAGTTATGAAACGCAAGCGCATCTGTAAAGCTGGACGTAATTTTCTTATCACAATTTCGACTTCGTTCTTCATTGTATCACCAACGAACATGTATTTTATATGATATCTGTATTATGTTAAGGAATTAATCTCAAATTATATGTAATACCAACGTTCACCAGTGGATCTGCGTGCGTAAATAACGATTTTTAATGAGGCAATTATTTATATATTACATTAAAATTACCTTTAATGTAATATAAAAATAATTGGTTTCACATAACCCCCCCACATAAATTTAACCCCTATTTCACTTCAAGATTGTTCTTCGTATAATTCTTTTAATTATAATTAATGTACCGAAAAAAATAATGTAGATTAATAAATATAAAACCATTGTTTAGGGTTCCGTACTCAAAGGTTGCCTCCGCTGTCCGCATTCATCAGCTATTATGAAAGCTAAAATTTTCACAAAATGTGTATGGCTGCTGCCACTACAATAACGAATACTAAACACTGTATAAAATTTAAAAGAGAGGTATTTAAGTTGAACCAAAATGACTGCTTATGCGCGCAGGTACAATCATGGAACCAAAAGGTTAGACAAAAATTTTGATTTCGTCTTATTTAAATATACTTTTTATAACGTGGCAAAACGGAATTAAATATATAATATAGTTATTGTATCTTTTAAATTAGATTCCTTAGTTATTCATTATCATTATTATTTACTTACATAGAATAAAATAAAAAAATAGTATAGAAAAGAGGTGTATAACAAAAAAATAGTTAAGGTATGTTTTTAATCACTGCCACTTTTTGGGTATGGCACCAGAACTTGGGTCAGGAGTTTTTGTGTTGTGTGTGAGTGTGAGATCTTCTATTCAGAATCACTATTGTCAGAATCTCCAACTCGTATTATAAATTCTTCCGTCATTTTATTTTATTTTTAATAATTTATTTTTAAAGAACTACTTAAACAACTGTGAGCGAGTGTACTAAACGGGTCAAGCGTCACCGCGTTACTATAGTTACAAGCCCCCCTTAATTTCGCATTCAGTTGAGAACAAAATATTTCTTACTGCATATGGTTCAACTTATATTGAGGGAATTATATATACAAGAAACTTGTGTCCATATAAGAAAATATTATATATATATATATATATATATATATATAACCGATATTGTCCTAAATGCACGTGGCAGATTTTTAAAAAGGATACAATAGATCGCATATGGGATCAATATATTGAAGATGTGGCTGATTCTTATCAATATGAGCCAAGAGTTCATACAGCGATAGGGTAATATCCATCACTGCTCTGGAGAGGTCTGTATTGAACCTTTGCAAATATGGACCTACGAGGTGACACAGAAATAGCAATTGGTTCTCGGTTTGAACCTCTGGAGATATTTTCTCTTTGACGAATCTGAAATTACATGAAATATTTTTTTAAATATAATTAAATTTGTTATTGATATGTTTATTATATGATTATTGAGATGCATTTTTTAGGTTTATAAAAGATCACAATAGCTCTTTTTAAACTTTGGTTCAAATTTTATTATAATGATGATTTAACCTTTTAGGTATACATTTTGCTACATTCATTAACGATTATGGTACTACCCCACACCAAAGTATAGCTCCTAAATAAACAGGCTAAGCATATTACTGGCTGGTTTGTCTCTTAAGATAAGTATAAAGGCCTTCTCTCCTCTCGAGGAGAAGGATTAAGGGGATAATCCATCAGGCCGTTACACTGTTAATAGTTAGATTTGTCTCAGAATTTCTTCCTCTCGATGATTTCCTTCAACTAATTAAAAACACAAGCATTTGAAAATTCAGTGGTACTGGGCCTAAAATTGAAAACGCGGCCTTCAGTTTCATTACGGCATCTTGGCTTTCGATAATCTATCTTTGTATTTAGTAAACTTTGGATTATATTAAAAAAAAAATAAGCATCCTTACGTAGGTATCTGCATAATTTGTCCAGCACCAGCATGATACCAGACAGCGTGAGCCAGAGCCAGCGTGAAACTGTACTTATTCTCCAGCATATAATCATTCGTCGTCGTCAAACTGAACATCTGGAACGGATTGTGTTCGAACGTCCATTCGACCATATCGTTATGAGTCATTAACTCAAGAATGCGATCGTGAATGACCGTCCAGTATGAATCGGGTAAAGCAGCCATTATGATCCCTATACCATTGATCCAGTGTTGTATTTTCATTGCAGGTATAACAACGAAGCCCTTCGTGACAACATCCAGAAGACTATTGCCGACTATATTCGGTGTTGCCGGTAACGACATTAATTCTACGCAAGTTATATATAGACAATGTGCGGACGGATTCGGATACTCGTTGAAACGCCAATCGGTTGTTGGGAAATGAGATGAACCCATCATGGCTGTGCATATTGTTGAGGAAATTATTTTTAGGGAATTATTATTAAGTGAAAATAACTGAGCAATAAATGTGTGTCCCCGTGTGCCCCTGAATATGTATTTACAAAATTTGTAACTGGTCAGTAAATGTGTGTCCCCGTGTGCCCCTGAATATGTACTTACAAAATTTATAACTGTGCAATAAATGTGTGTCCCCGTGTGCCCCTGAATATGTATTTACAAAATTTGTAACTGGCCAGTAAATGTGTGTCCCCGTGTGCCCCTGAATATGTACTTACAAAATTTATAACTGTGCAATAAATGTGTGTCCCCGTGTGCCCCTGAATATGTACTTACAAAATTTATAACTGTGCAATAAATGTGTGTCCCCGTGTGCCCCTGAATATGTACTTGCAAAATTTATAACTGTGCAATAAATGTGTGTCCCCGTGTGCCCCTGAATATGTACTTACAAAATGTATAACTGTGCAATAAATGTGTGTCCCCGTGTGCCCCTAAATATGTGTTTACAAAATTTATAACTGTGCAATAAATGTGTCCCCCCCCGTGTGCCCCTGAATGCGTTTCCAAAATTTATAACTGTGCAATCAATGAGAGTCCCCGTGTGCCCCTGAATATGTGTTTACAAAATTTATAACTGTGCAATAAACGTGTGTCCCCCCGTATGCCCCTGAATGTGTTTCCAAAATTTATAACTGTGCAATCAATGAGAGTCCCCGTGTGCCCCTGAATATGTGTTTACAAAATTTATAACTGTGCAATAAATGTGTCCCCCCGTGTGCCCCTGAATATGTGTTTATAAAACTTATAACTGTGCAGTAAATATGTGTCCCCGTGTGCCCCTGAATATGTAGTTACAAAATTTATAACTGTGCAATAAATGAGTTACTGGAATACTGGGAGAGACTGTTAAGATACTAAACAAGTCACTTTCTGTACAGTACAGTAGTTTTTGCGTGAAAGAGTAACAATCATCCATCCATTCATTCAAACTTTCACATTGTTTCAAAGTTTCCCAACATATAAGTACATATGTTTTATTTGGAACTCAAATACTCTAATATAGGCTTAGGGTAATATCAGCTTCATCAGTTTGAGGTTTCGAGTTGGACTTTGAGTTTGGTCGCGAGCTCTTTATCTTCAATACAAAACTTTAATATTATAGTATGTTAGTCCAAGGTTTCCATATATATGTGTATATTGGACGATTACTGGAGAATTACTAAACTTGTTTTGGTTCGAACTATATATTTTAAAATCTATTAAAATTAGTAAAGGATACTATCAACCATACGCTTAATCAGGCTCAAATAGTAGTTCAAGTCGGGGGTCCAAGTGGTGGCTTCCGCCTCAGCGTTACCGAGGTAAGTCTGGAAGGTCTCCGTGACCGCCCAGCCGGCGGGTCTCACGTCCTTCAAGGACCCAAGGACCGCATTCACCAATTTCCTCTTGAGCAACGGCTTGTCTCTCAACTTGGACTCATAGTAGTGGAGGGTGTTATATAAGAAGGTCACCGGACGATCTGGAACATTCATTATTGATCTATCATAATATATTTATTAATTTTGATTCTATTACGAAAATAACCCAAGGGGTCAGGATCAAATCCGCGACTCTCGCGTTAACAGAGTGGAGTCGGCCCTTCTAGCGTTAAGCTATTGAGGCTTCGTTTATTTTTATTTTGATAGTATAATTATGTGTTCTATATTACATATTTTATAAAAATATTTTTTTTATAAAATTTTAAAATATTGGATGCTATAATACGGCTGATTTTTTTATAAGGAAAAGTTACATAAAGCAATTTAGAGGAAGTGATCGCGGTAAGGACGATTTGATAGTTTAAATGTAGTCATAATTTTTTATCCTGTAATTAATGTCGATATCATTTCAAAAGTCATTTTTTTTGTTTGTCAGGATACTTGAACGAGTTCTGTTTAAAACAACCTAATGAATTGAGAACTGGTACACATTTTATTTCTCGACGATGATTCATCGACGTAAAGTAACAGTTGCGTATCTTGAGACTGAGAGCGTCGGAGGCCCAATTTCCCACCCCCTCTGTTCCCTGCACATGCCTCCCCCCTATGCGCTAGGTTGTCAAAGCGCATGTGATAATTCAAGTGTCGCGCGAGTTCACAGGTTGCGACGTTGCTTACCATCAGACAGACCGTATGCTTGTTTTTCAACCATCACGAAACAAAAAAAAACCTAATTCTGATTAAATATGAATACCTGAAAAACCTATTTAAAATATAAATCTTTGCCTAACAGAAACAAAATTTTTAATTAAACAAACAAATAACATACCGTGAAACTTATACAAGTATCCGAGGTGTTCCAGAAGCTGTTCCAAGTTCTTGCTGACCTGAGGTATCTCGAGATATCTGTGAACGACTATGTCCATCACGGGAATGAACCTGAGACACACGTTACTCAAGTACACCGGAATCGGACCACCATATGTACCACTGGTCTCCTCTGGGGCGAACTTCTCGGGGTACTTCCGGTGGAACGCCGAGTGACGCTCGTACCTGAAATTAGGTTGGAATTTATTTTCTGCGTTATATTTGACGATCGGGAGGAGGAGAAATCCCTGTATTGTATTTTCTCCCTTTGTTTATGACCCTTAATGGTAAAGATTAATATATATTTAGTAATAATTTTATTTCGAAATATGGAATGAAATAAAGAATTTTTAATTCATTCGTAAGGAGTGATTGAACGATTTCTGAAATTTTATTAGAAAAATGTAATTTACCTTTAACGAATTATGAGTTTTGTAAAGTCTTGTTATGTAAACGTAATTAGCAAAGTATACAATACCAATTATTTTGTTTCCAATGTTCTGGTGAGTGTTCTTTAACGAAATCTTGGGACCTGTTCCGCAGCTCCGAGCCCTTCAACAGTAACAGCTGAATGATGTAAAGGCACACTTGACTCTCATTGCCATCAGGATTTGGTCGGAGGACCTGCAATACAATAACAACAATTATTAAAACTTATTTGAAAATGACTGTTGTGACCCAGCGGTAGAGAACCTGCTCTAAGCGCCACAGGTATCGGGTTTGATGTTCGGGACAGATGTGTGTATCGAAAATACAAATCTGTTTGGGGTTCTGTGCTTGTTTCTGTGTGAGTTTCAGATCCAGAGACTTAACTAAGTTGAGCAGCACTTGTAAATAATCAACAATAGTAACAATAAACATGTCTCGTGTCGATTAATGTTACCCTTTATTAATATTTTGTTAATTTATGTTAGCCGTGGTATGGATGCCGTGAGCAACATACAACAAACAGCACCAAAAACTTACCTAATGTTGTTGTAATGTTGCTCAACAGATAGCAAATCCCGTGTCGATTCACGTAATTATTTTTGTCATGACTAATATTAATAGTCAGACACTGTCTAGCCGATGATCACAACATAGGCTATGTAGGTTTTAAGCAATTATAAAATATATATAGTTATAGATCTTCGCACTTTTCATCGACGATCAAAACATTTTGGTCGTACAAAGTAATATATGTATACTAATAATATATTGATGTATGAGATTGCAGTGTCAAAACACTATTCCTTGTTAAGTTCAAAGTTTCCTCTTACAGATCAAGTTTGTAATTTCTTAAAATGATGATAACATTAAAGTCTATTGATAATATTTCGTAGACGGAGAAAAGCCTAGACGGAGAAGAGCTAGGTACAAAATGAGTGTAATTTTTTAAAAAGTGTCATAATGTTACTGTTTCAAAAAAATAACAGTATTAATTGAATTAAAATTATGACTGTAAACTAGGTACGACATAACACAAGTGACAAATTAAACATAGGGCGCGACGTTGTCAAATTTTCAAATAAGCTATTGAATATGAAATAATATGAAAACGCCGGTTCGAGTCCAGTCCAATTTTTTCTCCTTTTTTTCAAGTTCCTTCTTTTGTCAGAAAAATTATTTATTTCCCAAAAAAAAACTACGATTTTCAAAAAAATGCCCTCCAGGAGGAGCAGGAGGACTTGACTGACTTATCACCGCCCAGCATAAAACGTAGAAAGCTGATTATTCACAGACGTTGTTTTTAAAACATAAAAGAGCACTAAGAAAGAATTTTTCAACCCTCAAGGTGTGCAAAAGGGGTTAAAATTTATTCAGTGGTAATTTTCGAAACTAGAAGTATCAAACTTTGTTTTTTGCAAACAATTAAAGATAAATTAACACGTGTTTTAACATTTTCTAAATTTCTACCCCTAAAAAAGTGTTGTGGGGTGGGGGGAGTGTTTGTATTGAAATTGTTATTGACTCGTTCGAAGCTGCTGGAAGATACTGGGATAATTACAGATTTCAAGAGCGGCAACTCTATATAGCTCCGTCTATGTCCTGTCTCTGTCTACGTATTAAAAGAACCACAGATAACATACTCACTAGACACAAGACAAGTCTGTCGATAGTGACGATGTTGTATTTCCATATAATGTCGTTGATCGCGTCCACACACTTGTTGATGTGAGGTCCTCCGGCGGGGTTCGTCACTTCGAAGACGAGATAGTCGCAGAACTTTCGAAGGTGGGCGGATAGAGCTCGAGCTCCGATTCGTTCTAGTATTCTGTAAGAAATATTTAATGATTATGTAAGCGAGTGACGTTGTCCAGTTTAGGATCGACGATCGCGGGTTCGATTCCAGCAGAGATCTGGGCTTTCCTATCATGCTTTCCGGTCCCCGCTTTAATAATATAACAATGAAAATGAAATATTCGCTGTGTCAAAACCAGACACTATTTCAATTTGAATGAGGATAATAAGTAAAATACTGGGAATAATGCTATGAAAGAGACACAGAGAAAGAGAGGCAGAGAGAGAGAATAGAGAGGTAGAGACAAATAGGGAGAGAGAGAAAGAGAGGCAGAGAGAGAGAATAGAGAGGTAGAGAGAGAGAAATAAAGAAGTCGTGGCAAACAGTTCTACGTTTTCTCGTCGTCGTCTATTAAATGGGCAATCTATCGCCAATATTTTCAATGTAAGAGAATATTAAACAATCACCAACGCCCATGAACATCTGCAACACCAGAGGACATGCAGCTGCGTTGCCGACCTTTGAGAAAAAAATGAGCTTTTCTCTTGAAGGTTCCCAGGTCGTATCGGTTCAGAAAGACATGCCGAGACGGTTCTATCAGCTACGGTTCTAATAATAGTGCAAGTTATCAACTCACTTAAAAGCAATGGGGTTGATCCTATTGGTCTCGAATATCATCTTCCACAGAAGGCAGAGGAATAGAGGTGTCCCGGGTACAGAGAAGTGTGTTATGATGTCATTGTCATTCGCCATTGATGTCCACTTCCGATATTCTTCTTCGACGGATTTCTTTAACAGTTGCTTGTTTTCCTTTGGTGCTGGATTCTTAAAGAAAAAATAAAATTTTACAGAGTCAAATATTTAGTAAGTATTTTTGTATTTTGAGCCTTAATTTGCGAATTCACAGGCAAAATGGTTATTGGGTGAAAAACATTATGAAATGTTGATAGCAACAACGTTTTTGCCATGAGTTGGCCGGGTCAATCGAAGAAGTGCTTCTAAAGAACTCTCACAGAACGTCGATGTCAATATCCGTTTTTATGCGTTTTATTCTGTGAGTGTGGGCCCAAAATCCCTTTTCTAGTGTTCCTCCTATCCCTCATCTCAAGATTCACTTATCAATCTATACATTGACGTACTAATTAATATACGAATAAATATGGCTTTCATGGCATTTTTATACATTTTTTTACTTTCAAATATAGTAAAATTCGTTGTTGGTGAGCGTCCACGTAGCGAATAGAGTGATGAGTGAGTGATATTTTATAACAATTACACAATTTTACTATTTTAAAGTTAAGCATTTGATGACAGATTAGACGATTATTTTTAATTTTCCAAAAGAAAAAAAAATTAAAACCTGTGAGAAAAATTCCATCAAAACGGGTGGGAAGCATTGCAGTGTATGCTGTGACCACAGGTGGGGTGTGTTCGTCATTATAGTCGTGAGTAACTCCTTAACAGTGGCTCCATCATTACCTGCACCAAAGAATATTAGGACTTTATCCAATACGTCACGTCATTTTTACGACCCGATTCTCCTTATCCTGGATATAATAGCGACTTCATTTCATCTAAGCTTTGATGTTTTATATTTGTTCAACATATTCGTATGTATACTTATAAATGACTTACAAATTATCGAAAAGATTGTTTACAAATTAACATGACAATAAGCCCATAAAAAAATTGCATCATCAGAAAAAGCTGTTGGGATAATCTCTGTCACAGCAGAGATTATTCCACTAGTGCAATCAGTCACAATGGTGGTAGAGCTTTTGTTGCAAGAGCCGGCTGGGTAGATGCCACCGCAGTGTTAAATATTCTACCACCAAGCAATAGTGTCTTAGGCATTACTGTGTTCCGGTTTAAAGGGTACTGTAGGCTAGAGAAATTACTGGGCAGCGGATATTTAAGAACCAATATCTCGAGGTTGGCAACGCGTGAGCGGCACCTACTGATGGTGTTGCTCGCCCTCATAGGCTACGGTAACCGATTACCATCCGGTGGGCCACTTAGGAACATAAAAAAAGCATTTAAACCCAGATAATAATAATTATGAATAATACACAAACAAGCGACCATTAAAAGGCTAGTAAAAACTACTTTACCGGCTCCAGTCATATAGATTCCTCTGGCTAGGGTGAGGACGAGAACCCTATTGAGCTCTTCACTCTCGCTTGAGACGAGCGACTTGGGTTCGGAAACTACCCTTGACATCTGGAGCTGAACTCCGGAGCTACCCAGGCTTGTTATCAGACGCAATGCTGTACTCTCGAAACTGGAATACAATCAATTATAACATCTAAAGTACAATAGGTGTTGAAATACCTATAGTCTTCAACGTGTTATAATATTATTTTGAAGTACAACTTCTACATATTTACGTTTTCAATATAAAACTGTTATAGTTCTTTCAATTTAAAATGAACCAAAATGGTCGCTTCTGCGCTGGTACAGTTATAGACAAAAATGTTAGACAAAAATATTGATTTCGTCTTACTTAAATAGATTTTTTATAAAGTGGGAAAACAGAATTAAGTATATAATATAGTTATTGTTTCTTCCAAATTTAAATAATTATTTATTAATTCTCGTTATTAATTACTTTAATAGAATAAAACATATACATAGTATAGAAAACAGGTATATAAAAAAATAATAATAGTTAATGTACATTTTGAAATAAAATTAAATATTTACACACCTAACAATAATAATTTATACTTTAATTTAATTTTGAATAATTTATTTTTAAAGAACTAGAATAACCCTGAACGAGTGTACTAATAGAGTCTAGCGTCGCCGCGTTGCTATAATTACGCGGCCCCCTTCATACCGCATACGGTTGACACCTAAAAATGTGTTAAACTGCGCATGGTTCAATTTATATTGAGAGACTTATACTTGGACGCAAATAAGCAATACCATGTCAACCCACACGAATGTCATTTCCAGAAAAACGCGTTTGAAAATTTTGAACAACTTGCTTTATATGATTTTTTTTATTTATTGGTCCAGTTTTTGGCAATTTCAGACTCATGTCAGTTATTTTACTAAATTTCACAAAAAAAAAGTATACAAACTGCTTATTTCGTATATAATATAACCCAAAACATTTAAAATACATAAATTGCATGGTTGAAAAAATGGGTTTCTTAGAAGTTTTAAGCTTCAAACCCTACAAATATTAAAGAAAAATGTTCTTCAGCCATTTACCAACACTTCTGCATATATAACTCAGTTTTTTTAATTTTGTTGGTTGACATGGTATTGCTTATTTGCGTCCACTTAGCATTAGGTTGGGGTTGAAAAGGGCGAGGTGGCAAGGGGTGGGGTGGCACGGGGTTGTCGTGGCAAGAGTTGGCAAACTGTGTCATGAGGCGGGGTGGTGAGGGGCTGTCTTAGCAAGGGTTGGCAAACTGTGTCTTGGTGCGGGGTGGCAAGGGCTGGAAAAGACTGATAAGGAATGTAGTGGTTTGGGATTTGAAGATAAATTGATAGGGATGAATTTCAAAGCTTTGTTCCGCAACACTTTTTAATTTTAACAATAGTGGTTTAAAGGTTCATTAGAATAAACGTAAAAATGGCTTATAGACACCCTTTAATGTTTATAATAATTAATATTAAAGTGTACTCACCATAGCTGCAGTTGATGCTGGTTGGCTTGCGGGAAAGCAGCAAGCGAGTGTATATTAGATAAGAGAGTCACTCTATAGTGAGGTTGTATGTGATGTATCCGATACGAGAACATGTCCAGCAGATTGTGAAGAATACCCCATGCGTGGGTTTTGAACACATTTGGGAACAGCTGATCTGAAAATTAAAAAACAAACATATGAAGAGTATTTTGTTTCAAAATATTAATCTTAGATAAAAAGTACCAGCATTGTTTAAACTTGTAATCAAGGATGATAAGACCTTTTACTACAGTCCCTGGCAGCAATAAGCTTATACAATCTGATCTAGGCAAGTACATAAAGCAGCTGTGAGGTTTATCAAACTATGTCGATATTATCTACATATAATTTTTTTTTTTTTTTAATGTTAGAAGTTGGCAAACAAGCATACGGCCCACCTGATGGTAAGTGGCTGCCGCAGCCTATGAGCGCTTGCAGCACCATTAGTAGGTGCCACTCACGCGTTGCCAACCTCGAGATATTAGTTCTTAAATCTCGTTCGCCCAGTAATTTCACTAGCGTACAATGCCCTTCAAACCGGAACACAGTAGTGCCTAAGCACTACTATTTGGCGGCAGAATATTGGACACTGCGGTGGTACCTACCTAGCCGGCCTCTTGCAACAAAAGACCTACCACCAGTGTGACTGATTGCACTGGTGGAATAATCTCTGTTGTGACAGAGGTTATCCCAAAGGCGGGCGATGGGGTCGTCACGTCCCGACGCCAATAATAATATATAGCAAAGAATTAAAAAAAATAGATAATTTATAAATAAAATCAGTTTATCCCACTGGCTCCAAAATGAAACTACCTGAGAAAAATTGGTACAAAAAGAACTCAATTTTTTATGTAATTTTAAATTAAAACTAACTTACTTTATAAAAATAGGTAGTGAATATATTTACTTACTAATAAATCCTTTAATACCCAAAGATTCAATCTCAGTATAAACAAGTAGACGACTGTACGTTTCTACCAATGCAGGAGCCATCATATTACTACCAGGTATACTATTCTTGTTCTGAGCTAACTTCAACACATGTGTAACGATTGAGTGTATCAATGACATTTTGCAATGTAAAGTCAAGCTGTCCAATATACACATCGACAATGGTACAGTTGGCAATGGTGTAGTAGTTGGGTTACCATTCGGCATTGCTTTCTGATTTCCGAATAATGTCTCAATAATTATACCCATTGGTCGTGAGTAGTATTCCTGGTTGGTGGAATATGCATTGCATAGTAAAGCTATTCTAAAGTCTGAGCCAAGAAGTGTTGGTGTAGTATTTGAGGTCATAAGATGTTGAAGAAACCTGAAAAATTTATTATTTACAATTTTTTTTTTTTTGTATTTTAACAAAGCATTATTAATATATAGATCATAATGTTCTTTTTCTAGTACGGTCAAATCAGAATATAACGATATCTAAATATCGTCAAACACTAAATTCTTGTACTAGAGATGACTTGGATTCTCTGATTTTTTGTCTGTAGATAATTGCACCTTTGAATGCTTATTTTAGTGCCCGAATCTTAATCAGTAATTAATACATTGTAATGTGCTCAAAATCTCAACTCACCAAGTACAATTAAAACAATTTTTTTGGAGAATTGAAAACACCATGAAAGTTAAGACTGATAGTCCCAAATTAAGAGGTAATTTGTGAATAAAGGTATTACGAATAAACAATTCATATTGCTCTCTATAACTAAAAATATTAATAAGTCTGCCAGCTGCATGTCGGACTTCCTCATAAAGAGTTCCTAACCACTGTACATTTAAAATATTAACGTTTAATTTTGAAATTATGTTTTCATTATTTTTTACATATAGTGGTCATAGAAAAACACAATCTATGAATATTCCAAAATTCCAAGAAAAAATTATCATAAATGATTTTACTCACTCATATTGAAGCTTTAGATTCTGGGGCATGGACATTGTTTTATGTTCGGACTCTGCTTTTTTCAACAAATGCATCCAAATACAGACCACAGCCATTTGGTGTGTGCAGTGTGATTTTGTGAAGTCAGGAACCGGCAATGGCTCCTTTTCAGGATAGAGTAGCTCATGCAATTTGATAATTGGTAAGAAGTTAGATAACGGATTCCTCTGTATGCTCCCAGAAATAAACTGCAGGAGTACCCACATTAAATGGTCTCGCCCTTTTTTCAAATCGCAACCTAACAGTTTATTGTGCAGTCCCATAACAATATTAGGGAATGATGCAAATCCTATGAGTATTAAATATATCACTTGTGATGATAAATGCAGCCAGCACCAATGTGTTGAAGACATTTCGTCCTCTTCATTTTCTTGTTCACTCTTCTCCATTGGCAATATCATTAATTCAACTAGCTGATCTTCTAATGCTAAGCAACGCTGCTTATGTTGCTTCTGTAAACCTAGCATCGAACACATCATATCTCTAGAGTATGGTTGTTGCAAAACATGTCTGAGTAATGCAATTTGTGGTTTCAATAATTCATCATCATAAGGTAAATTTCCTTTTAACGAGAATTTTAATGTTGTAGGATCCAGTCTCCATGGGTTGATGAGATGATCAGCATAGCCAGAAAATTCAACTACTGGAAGCATTTGTGATTGTCCAATAATAGATACCATTTGAGCACATGGTTTAAAACTTTCAACAAATGTTGTGAGTAGTTTCGCTAGTTGCTGTGAAATTTGTAATAGAATATTTTAACAAAACAAATTTATTATAAAATATAATTAATTATACATGTAAAACACTTATAGAATATTTACAAGATTTCAACTTTACAATTGATTTACTAATGATTTCAATTTTATGTTAATTTATTTTATATATCTAAAATCAATTCTTTTCTAATAAATTAAAAATTTATTATTTACTCAAAATTTATATTATTTCACTGGAACAATCTTAAAAAATGAAATTTAATCCGAGGAAGCCAGTTTCCAAGCAGCTAACTCATTACATTGGACCAAATCAAATTTTTTTTTCTAAAATTTAACATATTTAATAAATTATGTATTGATTTTCATAATTTGCATGGCAAAATAATTCCTTTCATACAATGCGAAAATACAGCTGAACCGGGAAGAATAGATCTTTTTTTTGGATTTAATAAATGGTGCAGTGAGGAATACACAATTTTTTTTTTATTTTCCGTACAAAAACATACCCAATGTGGCCAATGATTATTATCAGGGTAGTCTTTTTGAATCTCTGTGACAATGAAATATGCAGGTAGCAGGGATGCATTGCGATCAAAAATATATTCCATGACACTTGACAGTGCCTTCATTTGGGGCATTGTACTTGAGTTTAAGCGAACAGGCAGTGTTTGGGCTTTCTCTCTGCATCCCTGAAATTTAAATACATGAAACTATCATATTTTACAGAATATATAAAATTATCAAAGTTTATTAAATTAAAGACCACAAGGCAATGTAACAAATACTTATCCAGTATAGTTCCTATTAATGAAACTATATTAGTGAATGATTATTAGTGTTCACTAGATTCATAAGATTTTTAATAACATAAATATTGTCACTTCGATAACAATACCATACAAGTTAAATTTGATAAGCTTTCAGACAAGAAACTGAATATTATATCTTATGGAATACATCAGATATGTTTTCTGAATACATATATATTAAGATTTAATATTTATATTTGATATTGTATAAGAAAAAAGTTTACTTAAGTATAAAATTTTACATGATCAATTTTCGATTTATGCATTATTGTTACCTAAGCAATGAGATATCGTCATTTGATAATTATCAGCTAATATTTGTATCTCAATCAATTCCAAAAATATTTAATATTCCAGATCTATTTCTTATATTTATAAGTTAAATTTAAGTGTCTGTTTGTACTTCCAAATTAGCAGTTTTTCACTTAATGCACATGAAAGTATATACAGTACTTACAAGAGTAAAAAATCTGTTTTTAAATTTTTGTATGTCTGTTTTTTTCAGCTCATCACTGGAATGACTATACAGATTTTAACTGGACTTTCAGTCGCAGATAGATCATTTCATAAAGAGTAACATAGGCTATTTTTATTTTAGAAAAAAAATAATGAATAACTTAGGCCCTTTTGTTTTATAGAAAAAGAATTAGAATTCTGTTCAATAAAGAAAAATCAGCACACCATGTGTGACAGCAGCTGAAGCAAATCAGAAGCTGCGAGTGCAGCTAGTAATTAATAAAAAAGAAAATAATATTAATAATTAATGCTAATGTTATAAGTTGTAAGCAGTTGAGTAAAAAGTTACATACCTTCATAATTTCTCTTACTCCTTTGTAATCCACACCACCAATAATTCTTCGTATTAAATTAAAGCTTTCAATCCAGTAATCACTGTTTTTATAGCTAAGTTTTTCACTAGTCATAATGCAATCACACAACAATCTAAAAGAAAATATAATATTGTAGAATATCATTTTTACCATGTGAATGCTTTATATTAAATAGTTAAGAAATTTGATAAAGAAAATAAATGCAACCTTTCCTTGTGTGTGTATTTAATTTTAAATACCAACCTCGCTTGAAGAACATTATTATTTACTAAATTTTCTAAAAGGCCCAACAGTTGTTTCATTTTATATCTATTGGTAAGCACTGCAGTGAGAGTTAAGTATTGACGTATTGCAGACTCTTGCAAATCTGCACTGGGAGTATTCATGATGGCACATAACTTCTTCTGATATCCTGCTAACCTCTCATTTTCAAGTTCTTCTTTATGTATTAAGAAACAACTGAAAGCTTCTTCTACCGTCTCTACGCGCTATAAATAATTTTATTTGAATTATTCTCATCTCCCATTAAGTAAATAGCATTGTAGTTTAGAGCACTTACCAGAATTTCATTCACAATACTTGCAATTTGGGAATCAGCCATTGCAAAAATAAATTTGGCCGTTGTTCTACAAAATATTCATAATAAATGAGTAAAAATAAAATATTTAAAGAGGACACAAAATATTTTTGATTACGTACAACATCATGAATTGCTGAAATATCACAAGAAGTCACATTAAATAAAATCTAAAATTAACACATATAATGTATATTTATTTATTTTTAATTAAAATAGTATAAAGCCCCAGCAATAATCACTAATGAGACTAAAATCGAGTGATCGTCATTGACGATGAGTTTTTTGATTTCCTATACTCGAACAATATTTTAAAATGTCTAGACTAAAATTCTAAATTGGATAGCAACCACAGATTCAAATATATCCCATAGATATAAATTACAATAGATACTATTTAATTCTATTTATATAGATATTAAACATTTTAAATTAGAAAGATTGAAGAATGAAGTAGCGCCACCTATAAAGTGGTTAGAACAAAAAAAGGTGCACGTGTGAAATAAAAGTAAAAATAGGACTATGACATTGACCAATGACATTAAAGTAGTGCATATCTGCGATGGTGCCTATCATTTAGTACCCAGTGCCAGCGACTTGCTACGTGACACTTCAACGTTAATCACATTCTGTCATTTTATGACATATAGATGCGTGATCTAGTATATCTTCTGTATCTATGTAAATAGCATTACACATTATGGTATGAGGAGGCCTTCTTAGCGGAGGCAAAAGGGGATGCGGAGACGAAGAGCTCCACCTCTGCAGAATTGCCAGAGTTCTTCACGTTCTCTCTCAAAAACGGTGAACGTCGAAACAAAATTACAAATTTTGAAAAAACTTTTGTATTAAATATAATTAGTTTAAAAATTATAGATATTTGCAAAAAAAACTGCTTTTGTGAGCTTTGACATACTATTATAATTTATTGCTCCGAGTGCACAAGATTTTAAGCGACTTTTGAAACTTTTTAGAACATAAAAATAAAGTTTTAAATAAGTTTACAGCTTGTTCTCTCACTCCGAGGTTAATACTTTATTTTACCTTTTATAACTGATTACTCAATTCTAAATATCTATTTAAATTGTAATAGAAATGTTTTATATTCCAGAGCTATATCAACATTTCAATGTAGTACGATGTACTTTTAAATATGCAATGGCTAAAAAGACAAGAATTATATTCTAAGAAAAAAAGTTAAGCACCATGGCGACGGCGACAAAGAGTGAGCGAGACAGTGAGACCGAGTATTTTAGTCATTTTGTGTGTTTTAGGTGTTTCTTTAGTGTTGAATGTTGTAATAAAAATATTGTAGTTTCCTTAATTTTATGGAATTTAAAATATTTATGTTCATTTTATGTTCTCGACAAACTTTTACACAAGTTTAGTGACTTTGAGGAGATGGAGTCGCCGCCTTCCTTCTCTACGCACTCTGAGGCGCCTCCTTTGAGCGAAGACAGTGGTCTGCTGATTACAAGTGGCTCGTTTTCTAGTGATTCCGCGAGTGGATGGCATCATATTGCATCCGAGGTAAGGTTTATCACTGATGCGTCACAATGTATATAACTATAAATTTTTTTAAATTACTTAATTTCTATTCTTTAAAGTTTTTACGTAATTTTAATACAACGAAGAATTATTAAGAAAGTATCGTATACTTAATTTGTTTTTACAACTTTCATAACTTTGGTGAGTATTTCAATTTTACGACATTGTTTACATAATTACGCTTAGGTTATAAATAGACTCACATGGATGCAATGCATAGATTTCAAACAATAACATAAAAGTACCGTTTTATGAAGTCTAATACGATTTACCTGTTTTGATTGTAAGATAATATTATTTATTTTATGGTTAAGTAAATAATCTTTAAAAAAAGTTTATCGTATTATTTTTATATTAAATGCTAGCCTGTGTGAATTTATTTTTTTATTAGCATTCCGATTTTGCTATATTTATTGATATTTTTATTTACAATAAAAATATTTTTATTTACAATAAAAATATAATTAAAGAAAAATGATGCTCAATCTTAAAAATAAAGGGAAAACAGGCTATTGAATACAAAATAGTTTATAACTACATATTGTTTGAATTTCAGTAATGGTGCCTCTGAGAATTTTAAGCTCTATAGATTCAGGTAAACAATTAATATTTGCAATGGCACGTCACATTCATTAAAGCTATAAACAGTGGCATTGTGTGGCATACAAACAGTTAATAATTAATTGTTTAATCACTGGACTAATACAATGTTGTATTCAAGTAATTATCTATTTCATTTCCAATAGATATTCAAAATATAACAACAATATTATAGAGAGCAATATGTTTAAAAATACATTTTAAAACTGGTCATTTAATTTTATCATTTCATTTCTTTGTTCATTTTATTTTTGCATATGATTGTTATCATCCATTCAATGTTGTGTTTGCCTGTTGTAGCTGCTACAGCGAAAGGTATATCCAAAAACCTATTTTTATTACCGTCTACTAGATACAATGGTTACTCGATGATGTATTCCTATACAAAGATTTGTAATTAAATATGACATCAGGGATTTAATTTCAATATCTAGAGACAGCTACTCCCTTTGCTATGCTTATACCCTCAACATGCTACCAATGACATGTATCTAGTAGAAGGAAATAGCTTACCCTGAAATGTTATGTTTTTATTTCTTGTGTGCTGCTTAATATATATATTGTAAGACATGCATGATTGTTCTGTATTGATGTGCAAAACTTGTTGCTTAAAATTTCACCTGTGTTGCTGTAGCTGTGCTGTGCTCCTAGTGTATTCTGCCTCACCCTTTGGCTAAATCATAACAATTATCTCCACAAACTATAGACATAGTATTTTTGAAATGCTATTTAAAAAGTTGGTCCTACACTTTGTATGATTAATATCATGACAATATTTTTTTTAAAGAAATTTTATTTACTAACTAAACTCTGGTTGTTTTAAGAATGCCCTCTAGTCACATATCAGCTGAACATATCTTTATGACACACTAAAATAATAATGCTCTACACAACTAAAAGTCAATTAAGCAAACTTTTAACAATGTTTGACCTGTCTAAATTTTTACTATTGGAGATTAGTTTTTCTATATTTTTTGTCTGGCGTCTTATTCTTCGTGTGCTATAACTAGAGATATAAGGAAATTATTAGTCGTTGCTATTGTGTACAAAATAATATTTCAAGTGTAATATAAAAAATATCGTAAATTTTTCGCTGCTACAAAGTCCCATTAGTGGTTTAATTATGATGTGTCAGAAACACAGTCTGTAATAGACTCGAGAATAATTGTGGTTTGTTTCAATTATAATGTAAACAAGTTCTATTGTAGTAGAAAATGTTAAAAACAACACTAAAATATACAGTTTAAAATTAATTTAAAAAGTATAATATAATTACGATATTATTAATTACCAGCAAATTTTGAAGAAATCATAATACAGATGTGAAGTTGGCTAAAATTTTGATTTGTTCATGTGCTGTAAATAATAATAGAATCTAATGTAAATGACCTCACTAATAATTTAAACATGATATTTCAAATTTGTGAATAGGAAACCCATGTATTACGCTTTTGCGCTAAGCATAATTATTTTATAAATTTATAAAAACATTTTATAGTAACATTTAAAAAATGAGGATTGACTTATTTTGTTTGTATATAAACGAGTATGGTAATGAACAGGTAAGTTAGGTTTTCGGAGAACAATAACGAAAATCATAAACTAAAAACCCGCGAGCAATCTATCGAAAATGTCTCTGTGTATTATCGGACTTTAAACAGTCTAATTTCATTTCATTTTCGTGGCTCGAAATTATTACAAATAGCCGTAGGTAAAGCAACAAAAGCCATATTACGGATATTTTGTTCCGGACAAAAGATCGAAAATAATTACAAGAACCAGAAGCACATACGGTTAGCAGATCAATGAAAATTTTAATTTAATGCTAATATACTTACTGAACGTTAATATCGCTAATATACATAAGCGGCATTCACCAATTAACAGCGTGTGATCGATTGAAATTTATACATATATTCTAAAACAGACCTATATGTATCAATATTAAAGAAGCAGTAAATGAAATCGTTTCAAAACTAATCAAAACAACTTATATCGATCTCATTTTCCGATTCGCTTTCACAACATAAAATAAAACAGCAATATAAAACGGGTAAATATTGTATCGTTAATATATTAGCGACTAAGGAAAATAACTATATTATCTGAAATTAATTACCACCACGAAGTATATTACGGAATCGTCTATGTGCAGTATGTATATAACACATAGGACGAATCCATCAGTTGTGCGCAAGCTGCCAACCTGTAAGGACATTCCGGTGTGGAGCTCTTGGCCCTATCCGTTTCCGACTTACGGCGATATAGTCGTGTAGTAACAGCGCGATGTTCTTTGATATGCAGTTGCAAGAGAGCGACTTCGATGAGCGATCACTGTCGCTCTGCGAGTCTACGGAGACGTCTGAGCGTATGTGCGGTGATTTTTTTAATACAGTGAAGAAAGGACCAGGGAAAGTCATCGTCACTGCCATCGAACCTCCTCCTGAATTCCAGGTTAGTGATTTTTTTTTGTTGTAATTTATAACAGGATCATTTGAAGTTAGTTTTTCTTAATTAAAAAAAATGCAACTTTTTTGTGTTATCATAATTATTTTTACTAAATGTATTTTAGTAAAAAATCTTTTTTCTTTTTAATTTTAAATTTTAATTTGTAATAACTTTGAACGTTATTATAAATATATTCCCGTGGGTTATAGAGTTATTCTATTGTTGCAGGACGACCCAGTCACAAGTGTAGATAGTTTCTTTGTTGAGTCACCTAATAAATGTTTGGCTGTGCGCGTGCCTCCGTCAGTTGTATTTACAAATAATATTAACAAATCTAAATCAACGAGCTTAGAAATTGCAATGACCACGAGCCATGTTTCGCCGCTGTATCCGAGGAAATTAAAAGCGGAGTCACTGTATGAACGCAGGCAATGCCTCAATCACCGATTTGCGAGTCCGAGACTTTTACATCTCAGCCCGTGTCGGATCAACAGGCCATCTTCTAGAAATTCTCTCTCATCACGCCTTTCTAGTAGTCACAATTCTCTTGTAACCCAATTTCAAGCGGACGATTCCAGCTTTATTACGCAGGCTATATCACATGACACGCTTTCCGCGAAAACATCCGATATAACTGACATGTACAATGTTCCCTTCGACAGCGACATTTATGCTGTTCCAATCGATATGGTCCGACCTAGTCACAGTAACGTAAGAGGTAAGGGAAAAAAACCTCAAAGGAATAATAGGAGACGTGGGAAGAGCAGCTCTCAGAGCGCTGGTGTCAACAACGTCGCGCCCGATAGAGGAAATAAATTAAAGGAAACGCGGCACAAGGACACGAAAACTAAGAGGCATAGTTTGCCTAGCTCGTCTGGCAAGAAGAACGTCACTGACTCGGACACCGACTCGCTCCATTTGACTCTACGAGAGATGAGAAAATATCTTCACACTCTTTATTCGAGTTCTAGCGATTCGGAGTGTCGGAACACAATTAATAAGAAAAGTAACACGATTGTTACGAATGTCGGCATCCACGTGCGACACGGCACAAAAGATACAAGTACAGCTGTTTTTCTAAAGGAGAGCAACGAGATATCCAGATCGGTGGAAACTAATAATAATCACAAAAAGGCGATTAAAAATACATTGACCATGAGCTCTAAGAATAAGAAGCATAAAGAAAATATTCCAAAGGATAGCAGTGTAGTAGAGGAGAGTAAGGATAAGGGAAAGAAAGGGAATCAGGGATCGAAGGTGAAGATGTCTCCAGTCCGGATGCTGTCAATGAACTTAAAGCAGAGTTTCTGCAATTTGTTCCGGTGGCGCAGGTCGAGTGATAGCGACAGCGTGGAGAGGATCGGAAGGGAGTCTCCTCCGGCCGCTGTCCGTAGGGCTCTGCCCCCACTGCCGCAGTCCCCGCACCCGTCCAACTCCCGCCGCTCTGCTAATGAGGAAGATACTGTCATGGACTTTGCTACCTCTATTCAGAAAGTTAAAGATGTAAGTATATATTTTGTCTTTGGTTTTGTAATTAAAATATGTAATTAAGTAAAAACATTTTAATGGGTTAAAAAAACTCTTTTTAGCTGTTATCGTTAAAGTACATTCATTTTATTGTGTTAGATTTTCATGTGAAATAATAAATAAAAAAGCAAGGAACTATTCGTGTATTACATTTAAACTAATTTGATCCGCTAAAGTACACATTACTTCACAAAATTTTGTATAAAATCTTGATCTAGAGCAATTATTTCAACACAAATCACCACGTAAGTTAATTTCATTTCAATGATTCTTCCTATGAATACCTAAATTGTTACTAAAAATAACTATATAAAGCTTAAAATGCATCACTACTATAGTGATTCCCTTTCATCCTGTACAATAACATTCACGAGCAACGGTAGGGGAGCTTATACTCGAAAATTCTGAAGTCTTACTTGAATGTATGTATATGTTATTCCTACAATCTCGCAGGCAACAAGCAGATTAACAGACATGGTACTTAGCTTTTTGCTCGGCAATATAAAGCTTTTAGAGATACACATATGAATATTTTAACAAAATAGTGGAAAAATTATGTTCCGATAAATCCCAATGTGGTGCAAACATTATGGTGGTTTTTGGTTATATTTTAATATTGAAATACGTGCGTTCATTAATTATGTAAAATAGAAGAAATTATAATGGTTTACTTTAAACCTTCTTCATTAGGGTTCCGTACTCAAAGGGACAACAGACTTAAGCCCGTTAATCCATCCGTTTGTCTGACAGCGAACTTTTTCTCGCGAGCTATATTATAAGTAAAGAGTTGAAAGTTTCACGGACTGTGTATTGCCTCTATAACAACAAATGCTAAAAATATTATAAAATTAAAAAAGGGGTCCCAATAAAAAAAAAAAAAGTTTTTTTGCTGTATGATACACAAATTTCAGAGATTGTTTATTTCTATGGCCGTTATTATAACAAATAATAAAAACATATTTTAAACTATACGCTCCTGTCTTTTTTGCTGATACTGAATTTTTAATTATTAATAGTCTAAACAAAGTTTTATATTCGTTCTTTTTAATAGCGGTATATAAAAATAAATATTTATGTTTTAACACATTATTTTATTTTTAGTACGGTTGGTACTGGGGGCCGATTTCCGTGGAGGCGGCGGAGAAGATACTTTCCAACGAGCCCGATGGGTCTTTCATTGTCCGCGACAGCAGCGATGATCACTACATTTTCACCCTCACCTTCAAGCTGAACGGCATGAGGCACGTGAGGATCGAGCATGATCAGGGTAAGGGATATTATTATTTCACTTTATTAATTACTAGCCGGACTGATAGATCTTATCTTGCTCCGAAAATCTGGAAACTGATCGCCATAATATTATTAAAAAAAATTTCAACTTTCTAATTATTCTTATTTTAGACTATTCCTATCGATTTTTACCTAATGTTATGTTTTCCTACGCCACTACAATATTGTGGTGAATAAAACAAAAAAATATAATAATCAAATCAAATTGAGTCATTCATAGTTGAGTCTTTCAGTTTTAATTATTTTTTCGTCAGCGAATTTGTATCTACTGGTTATATGTCTTAGTGCGAGTTAGGCACATGTACTGGTATATACATGTACCCATATAGGTAGGACATCTTATGATTGGATTCGTAAGATTGGATTCAACCGCATAATTTCCTCAAAATAATTAGGATGCAGTGATCGATAAACTGAATCGGGTAATCAGTTATTACACTTTGAGATGACCCATCTGTATCAACAGATTCCGAGTATGAACATCATGTGAATTTGGGCATTCAATAAAAAAAAAATCGTCGGTTTACGATACGAAGAAGTTCGTATAACATATGAAAATATCATGTAACAAGATAAACTACGCCTTTTTGAAGGCAGTGAAAAATAAAACGAGGCAATTTTTTGCTATAAAAAGCAATTACCGCGGCCTATAATCACTAGCGACATCATTGGCTTCACCGTGCTTTGTCACTTGAGATCAGGGATGGAAGGGGCGAGATGGGGCTGGGAAAGGAACAGGACAGGACGAGAGCGGGTCTTCGTTGCTCACTCTCTCAACGAAACTCAATAGTTTTGGTATTTTTACTTTTCGCCGATATTGTATGTGATGGTACTTCCTCGGTCGAGCCGACATTCTTGGAAATGACTGCAAGGCAATAATTACTCAAAATTTTAAATAACTTCAATACTAAGGTATGAAGTTCCGCACGAAATACTTTCAATACTTGTTCAATTCATTATTAAATTATTTCAGCACGAAATATTTTCAATACTTGTTAAATTAATTATTATATTTACGAGATTAGTCAAGTAAACTAAAAACATTAAAATTTTATTCAGTTGTAACTCATTGTTAGCCAATTTGCATAAGAACCGATGGTCATAGGTTTGATTTCTTTCGTGACAGATATTTATTTTGACTGTACAGACTTGGGGCTGCCTGGGTGGTTGTGGGTGTACTTCCAGACTATAAATATATATTTATTTCGAAAATATTTCAATAAAATCAGTTCTTATATATTTTTACACTTATGAACTTACTCTTATACACGAACAACGATCATGTAGAATTTTAACATAATTGGCCTTATTACAATAAATACCTTAAACCCGAAATTGAACAAGGACTGATTAGTCCGGACTAAAGTCATGACATTCGTTAGTAATAATATTTAATTTAGACTTTATTACAAAACTAAAAGAAACGCGGACTTGCTAAACTAAAATTCAGTTGAAGTTTTTATCATTCCTTTTATAATTTTTCATTCTTTTATAATTTTTCATTCGCCAACTGCGTTCCGTGTGCTTTATATATTTAATTAAATATATTAATAATTACAAAGACAAAAAATATAATTAAACAAGTTTTTAGCAAAAAAATAACAATTCTGTTTTTCTTCATTGTACTTACTGTTATTATCATAACTATTTGGCTCCTTTTTAAATAATGCTTGAAATAATAAAATAAAGCTTTTTGTATTTTGTATTCTTAAATAATGCGTCACGCGTGAAATGAACTGTTTTTATTATTCAGTTTTTGACTTTTCGCGCTGTTTGTCCAAAATAAAAAAAATAGTTTGTGTTGTTTATTGTTGAGTTTCTTCTTATCGATTGGTTAGTGGTCAACCTAGTGTCAGAGTTGTTCAGGTCGCCCGTAGGCCTCTGACTGGACTTATCCACTGTTGTCTAATTGTCAACAGCCAGGACCGACTTTTTACGTACCCTCCGAAGCACGGAAACGTTTGGTTGAAATACCACTATGCGGTCACCCATCTAGTGACTGACCGCGACTAAAGTTGCTTAACCTACCGATCGTTGACCGATCAGCGGGTGCACTCGGCTATGAGCGTCTCTATATTGTTGAGTTATAAACGCTTAGGCATATGGAAAATAAAAGGAAAAGAAATAAAAATTGAAGAGAAGAAGAATAAGTAAGCTATTCAGACATTCAATATATTTTCAATTATGTAAAAAAATTATGAAAAAAACAATTTTTTTAGTTAATTGTCACTTTTATAATCTAATAATAATATATATACTAAAATATTGATTTTGTAATAAAACAGTGCATTTAAATCTTGGACTAGTTCATAGTAACATAAATAAAGAGCGTGGGTTGCTGTCACTTTATAATTTTTTCCAATAAATATCTTGAAAAATTCCGACGTTCTTTATTATTATATTGATCAGAATCAATTTTAATCTTTCATAGAAAAATCAACACGGCGTCCGTTAAAAGGAAAATTGGCGAGATTGCTTTAGTATATGTTACGAAGTTTTGAAGGACTTTAAAATGAATATAGTAATCGTAATTTTTTTTTTTTTTAGACAGCAAATATATGGTGCATATTGCCAAAAAGTGTGTTAGTAACATCGTATTAATCTTATAAATGTGTGGATGTTTGTTACTTTATCACGCTAAAACAACTTTACGGATTCAGATCAATTTGGCACAAAGATAGACTGATACCTGTATTAACACGTAGGATACTTTTTATTTTATTACTCCTTAAAGGGCTTTCAATTTTTTGTATGTTAAAAATCTTGAATTACGAAACAATAATAACTTTTTACGAGAAAGAGATCGTATTTGATGTATGTTTATATATTGTTACCTAAAAATATTAAAGTAAGGATAGTCAAGCTATCCAAATATCGATAGTAAATATTCTTTGGAAATTTCAAGTTAATCTAATGGTTAGTGTTCAACATGTACTACAATATCTGAAGGGCTCTCTGGCTCTCTATGGAAGCTGGTGACCGACGCTGCTAATGATCAATTTCGCCCGTGGTATTGTTGTATCTTTTGAATACAATTGTAATGAATGTTTTTTTTTATATATTTTTATAAAATATGACTTAAGATATATCCAACTGCCCCGCGATATTTACGTTTTTCAAGGCTAGCTACGTATACTTGTTTGGTCCAGACAATAGTGCTTTATTATTTGAAATTGAAAAACTTAACAGAACCGATCGGGATTGTTAATAGAAATTATCTCAAAAATGTCTTGCCAGTTAATACTGCTCTCCTATTTCCCCAACCATCACCAATCCTCAGCCAACACCCTAAAGAAATACGCAATTTTAGAAGACAGAAGTCAATTCCAAGAATTGCAATTTCAAAGAAACCGGCGTTCGGATTTATTTGTGGATTTTCTACCTGGAAAGCCTGCCTAGGACATCGATTTCCGTGAAAAGATGTCTCCAAAACTAATTTCTTGAAATGTCAATTTGAAACTCACAAAGCAGGGAACGCAATTCGATACTAGCAACGGAAGCTTGTACATGATTATGTGCAGACTTAGGCAAATGTAATACGTATGTCGATGCAAGTAGTATTAATGAATTTAATTCATCATTCAAAATCATTTGCCGAGCATGGATTCGAGCTACCTGAATTATATACATACACAACGTAAGTCTTTAAAGGGACTGAAATTTATTTGATCCCCCATTAAAAAAAAAAACGCTTATCGGAAAAATATTTCAATAAACTATCTCTTATCCGAATCCCTTGCTTAGACAGGTTGTATTTCTGTAATTTGAACATCGTCTGCCGTAGTTCGATATCACAAGAGGCACTCTTGTGATGGAATCTACTTTGAACTGCAACCTTTATCATGACTGGGTCTCAGTACTCGTTCCAATCCGCCATGTTACAAAAATTCTAAAATAAAATACACTCATTTCTAAAATAGAAATAACTGCTCGTGTATTTAATGAAATGTGTAAAACAAAATTTAAATAATAAATAATAATCCATGTAATGTCGATTTAAGAAGAATTTAATTTGAATATGCATATTTTCATAGTTAACAATAAGCAAGCTCGTTTAAAAAAAAAAAGATGTGTTTATTTAAATACGAATATTAATCTAACAGTCCAGTCAAAACGGTTATTATAACATATATAATAACTAACTGGTAAATGTTTTTTACAATACAAAAGCAATATGTAAAACAAATTAAAACTCATCAAAAAATCGCTTTTAGTACAAATAATTGTTTAATAGAGTTTGTCTATAACTGGGCTACCTTAAACTTTTCCATTGTGTTCACCAATTTTAAATGGCTTAAGTTAGCGCTCATTTTCTAATAGCCTAATTCAGCGCACGGATGTATCGCGTACGCTTTCCATATTTAAGTTCTATTAGAGTTAGGTTAAATGTGACGAAGAGGCGATATGCTATTCAAAAATATGTAACTGATTTTTATAGGGTTCAATATCAAAATGACAAAACGGAACCCTTATAATTTCCTCCTGTCCTTCCGAATGTCAGAGCCATTTTACTCGAAGACGTGGTGTCATCCATTGTATAGATAAACTTAGATGTCTTCTGTGAAGCTTTATACAATGATGTATTGATAATAGCGAAATATAAATAAATAGACGTAGCAATTTAACAGAAGATAATTTCGTACTTCTCTTTTGTAATTTTACAAAAGTGATGGACATTTTCCCTGTTTATTAAAGAAAATCTTACTTTTCGATAGATTGTGGCTAAATGTATATTCAAGTTATGGATTTTTAAAGTTAAAAATATGCTGAAATCAAATTCAAAAATCTTTATTTTCATATATAGGAAAAAACTTATTTAATTAGGCTGGTATTATCAAATATATGTATATCCCGAGTGATACTCAGAACATGCTCAGAACACTAAACGGCTGTATATTTCTTAACAATGACGTATAATTAAATTTGTCTTAAGCCCAGTAATCCCAGTATTCAGTAATTGATTATAATCAGGTGCTAGTGAAGATCACAATGGCCGAATTAACGCCTTGTCGAAGCGCTGTAGTGTAAATAGCAATTAGTTCCGCCGTGTCCGAGAGGTGTTCAAGGGTTTGATATTATATAAGATAAATAAACACCCTAAGACGTTTGTATGTGACATGTATGGGATGAATATAATATTTTACGCAATTGACGATGAATATTGACGACGTTGTGGCGCAGCGGTGCAGGACCTGCAAAGCGCCACAAGACGCGGGTGCGATTCCCGCTCGGAGGGATGTTGGCATACAGACATGTCTTCCGGTCTGGGTGTGTTTGTCGTTGTGTATGTTTATAGGATATAACTGTCCTAATGGGGGCCGTTGAGTGTGTAGAGTTATTTATTTATTTATCTATAAAAAAATAAAAAGCAAGACACCTAGAAAAGAGTTATTAAATTACACAAATAGTTTATTTTTAAATGACTGTCACATCAAAGGCAAGACTTGGCGGAAATTGCTTTCCAGATCCAGATTATTGGATTTATCAAGAACGCCTTCGTCGCAATCGGATGATACGGTAAATGTTTTCAATAAAGGTGCATCGTATGAGAATAATATAGTAACATTTAGGCCTGAAATACATTTATCACCATCGATTCTCATGTAGCTGTATAATTTTGGGCACATGCGTAATATATGAAAATCCAATTAATTAAAGAATGATTTTTGATGGATTCTATGATCTTATATATTCTATAAGTATTTACTAAAGGTTCCTAAATATAAATATACGTAACAAATCACAAGGACTTCCTCTGCTATTTTTTTATATCATTGCTTCAATAAATGTAACGATTGAAGACTTAGAACCTTCGAGCGGTTACATTTTTCTTTGCAATTAGTGCAATTAAATTCAACAGCAAATGGCGTGGTTGAAATCTAATAAAAATTTTGTCTGAATGAAATATCATCATACTTTAATATCGAACACTCTATTATAGAAATACCTTGAATTCTTTTTTATCCTGTTCAAAGAGAAAAAATATAAAAATAGCAACTGTTAATTTTATGCTTAAATTACATTTTAATGAATGATTATAATAATTACTTCGTTCGTATTTGCGTCTATATTTCGTATTAGATAAAAGATCGATTTCGATCTTAATCTTTCTACATGTCCTGCATATAAATATAAAAGCAAAATCTGTTCAAGTTCGCAACGAAAAGATAATTAGTTGCATTTTTTAAACCCCCGAATCGGGGTTTTTCTATCATCTTTTTACCACTCCGATCATCATCTGCAAGATCAACGCGCACTTGATTTCGTAGTACAACGTCCTTATCTTCCTGCAGCATCCACGAGCGCAGTAGCACTATAAAGGTTGCCCAAAGCTTGTCCTTTTAGGGTGATACATATTGTAACTACGACCCTGCTGCCCGAAATTGTAACTTAATTTTAGTTTATTTTTTTTTTAACTAGTTACTGAATAAATCTGAATTGTTAATTTTTTTTTATTTCTATCTTGTTCCCGTCTAAAATTACTAGCCTACTCTAACCTAGCGAAACGCGACGTAGAAAAAAACTTTGGAAAAACGAGTCTACATTTAAATTTATGTATCATTATTCACAAACCTGAAGAGCTAAAAATCTAAACTTTATCTTAAAATTAGTTCTTAAAAAGCAAAAATGGGGCTCTAACTATGTTTGTCGAGTCGTCTTACATTATTACACTACGACGTTGTGGCGCAGCGGTAGCGAGCCTACCTTAAGCGCTATAGGTCGTGGGTTCGATTCCCCCGCGGAGCAGATGTTTGTATTGCCATACAAGCATGTGTTCTGGTATGGGTGTATTTGTCTTTGTTATTGTGTATGTTTCCGGACCCCCGACATATTACTATCCTAATGGGGGGCGTTGAGTGTCTGTGTGTATTATATTCAGTGTAAAAATTCCTTTGTTAAAATTGTTCTAACTCCTTCAAAATTGTCTTAGAATAAGTTGAGAATAAACTACGATAAGAGTACCAGCTTAACCTGATTTTCACAACGATGTTTCAAGCTATTTTCGCTCAGGGTAAACCATTTAATCTTTAAACCAGTGTTGGCCAGTGACATGCATAATAAATGTGTACTAGTTTTAAAATAAACGAATCTATTTTGTGGACACTTTGAGGACACTAAAATATTCTAGTAAGTGTCTTTGTTATCAATTAGACATGTCCGAATTGTCCAAGAGTCAACTGACCTTTTTATTTAAAGATATTTTAAATATTTTGTCGTTGTAGTTTTTGAATTTAACATGTTAATGACATGTACACATACACATAAAAAATTTACCGATATATAACATTTTAAATGTGATAGGTAATCGGTGTTTGTTACTTTTTCATAACTACATTGCTGGACCGATGTTGATAACATTCGTAATGGTGATAGTTTGAATCTGGAGAAAAACTATCGTTATAAATTGTCGTCCATACGGTCAAAGTCGGGGGCGAAAATGACATTTATTATGGTAGCACACGTCAAAGACCGCTTTTCAGGCCCGAAGCGACCGGTAAACGGCAAATTAAAGCACTGAATTCTAGCTCTGTTGTTTGAAATTAAAGGGTAGGGTTTTAAAGGGGGATCGAATTTAAATACGAGTATTGTTTAATTTAAATAGAGACATTGTTTTTCAAATAGTTTTGAGATCCAAATTTGTTATAAATTAACTTGATTATATTCATACACATTTGAATATAATCAATTTCTCCCACTTCCAGATGTACAAATTATTTCAAATTTACCACTCTTGAATAATTCTTCAACTTTAACTTCAACTTGAATATATTTATTATTAAGTATCGTTACCTAACTTTTGAAAACAATCAACCTGTCGTAACATTTGATAACATTTGCAAAATTTAAAAAACCTAATCCAACTCCTAAACTCTGTATGAAGTATATACATATATATTTGTTTATTAAATCTATATCAATATTATAAAGCTGAAGAGTTTGTTTGTTTGGTTGAGTGCGCTAATCTCTGGAACTACTGAACGGATTTGAAAAAATATTTTTCAATTTGAGAGCACATTTCTTGAGGAAAGCTATAGGCTATATAACATCACGATACTAAGAAGCCGAGCAATAAGAAGAGAAGTACGGGCAGGCGATAAGATGCGGTTAGTTGGTGAAACAGGGCGGTCTCGACACCCACCCGAAGGAAGCCGCAGGCACGGCGTAGTTCATAATATAAGTTATAGATTATCTTATATAAAATGCCTATGAAAATAAGAAAACGGGACTTGAAGTGATGTACGATTTACAAATTTCTACAGATTTATGAAACTTTTTTAAAACTTTTTCGAAATAATCATGTAAATTTATCAATATGTGAAGAAGCTTCTTGACAATCATTTAAAAATAATATAAAAAGGTCTATGTGATATTAAAATTTGATTAACGAAATGCTAATATAAGTCATGTTTTCAGGAAACTTCTGCTTCGGCGGATGTACGATGTTCAAGGCTCAGACTATAGTGGAATTCATCGAGAACGCCGTGGAAACATCTCGTTCCGGGCGTTACTTGTTCTTCTTGAATCTCCGCCCCGTCCTCGGTCCTGTTAGGGTGCAGTTGCTGTACCCGGTGTCCAGGTTCAAAAGAGTGCAGAGCTTGCAGCATATGTGCAGGTAAATTTATTGTTATATACTTTCCGGTTCAAATCTTAATCGTAACTTTTTTATTATTTTTGTTTTACATTTCAACAGGGTTGCATCTATCGAATGTAAAATTACTATTTCAACCTGCATATATGATGATTATTTTGAAGTGTATATTCTATTTTAATAATGTCAGTATTTATCAAAATTTTATTAGTTATTTTGGTCTTCTACCTATTGTATGAATGTTTCCGTTCTGGCGTAGTGGTAGCCCAGCAGTCTTTATAGCCGAATGTTGTGGAGTCAATTATTGAATTAATTCAATTACTATATTATTCGATACTATGTACTATATATTTTTGTATTGACAATTTTAGTATATACCATATTGATTTATAAATAGAAATCGCGTAATTGTATGACACTTATAATAATTAGTAGCTGGTGTGGTTTAACACAACTGCGGTCGAACGAATGATATTTGCGGTCGATCCTAAGTAAATTCGTCTGAGTAAATACCTAAATAAATAGTCTGATCTCATAAATTTCATAGATAAATGAATTAATGAAAGTACTTAATCTCTTATTATTAGGATAAACTGTGCCTGTATAATCGTCTAGCATTCCTCTAATTTATGAATATTTCTGTACCTACGAATTATATACACTATACGTGTATATGTTGAAGTAAACTGTTCTTCGTACTTTTACCATACTTGGTTTATAATATATAGTAATCTTTATTGTGCCTTATTATTTTGAGATATTTTTCTTACAAAATCGTAATAAAATAATTTAGATTTTGTGTCAAAAGTGCCAAAATAGATTACTACAGTACAGTAATAGATTCGACTCGTTGACAGAGCGACGTATTTTGATATAGGTGAATTTTTATGGAACAGCAGCCAGCGAAATTCCGAGCGACAATTAAATATCGATGATTTGAAATATCATCAACTCCTTGAAAAGTTGACCACCTAAGATACGATTCACACAGGAACAAAATGAGGAACGTCAACAACGTTTTATACCAATTCTTTTAATACTACCCTTGCTTAAATTCGCTACCCTACCCTACTTCAATTTTATCATTAACTCATCTCTTTAAGGAGATCACTGTAGTCAAATTATTATTATAACATACTAGCTTCTGCCAACGGCTTCGCTTCCGTTAAATTTGGGGTAACGTAGACTTTCTCTTTTATATTAAGTTTTAAACTTTTACGCCGTCAGGGTAGAATTTAAGGAAAAACACGTGTTTCACGCTTCTAATTTCTACTACTAACTTAATGTTTAACTGTTAACCTAAAAATAAAGTGTCATGCGTCTAGTTGCAAAAATTACGGACTTACATACACATTTTCAATCCATTTTCATTCCCTTAAGGGTTGAATTTTGAAAAATTCTTTCTTATTGCGGGATTACGTTGTGAAAACAACACCTGTGAAAATATTCACTTTTCTAGGTCAATCAGGTTTTACCTATTATATATGTATATAGATAATAACTTCAATCGATACTGCGAAGGCGGGTCGCCTTCACTTAAAAGGAAGAAATATATTTTTTGAATGTAATGAAAAGTATAAACCTTAATACATTTTTTGGGTTTCTCTCAATTTATATGTGATTTCAAAAGGGCAAATTTCTTTACACGAATTTTCCTGTTCACGGTATAAAATAACATCAAAACAGTTTTTGTATTGTTCATTCCGACTCAATAGCATATAATATCTGGTATATAATATTTATTTTATTAAATAGGAAGCCAACGTTGTACGCATTTTTTTCCTTATTCGATAGCACATTCTCATGTCTCAAAAATAAGAAATTAAGAATAGTGAAAAAATGTTTTTATTTTTTAAAAAAGTGACAGGATATAAGTATCCTAATGGGGGCGTACAAAACTTCTTGATACGCAGTTAATAAGCTCGCTATATTTTTGGTCAGTTTTTTCCATTAGGTATCTCTGGAGTCCTTGATCAGATAATCATATTTTAATAAAACTACCCACCACCACCACCTAATCCATTAAAGAATAATTAAAATTGGTTCACACTAAGTTGCAAGGCGAGGCACTTCTTCACGTCGGCTCATCGCCTACAGCTTTACAAGGCGCAAATTCGACCGCACGTGGAGTACTGCTCTCACCTCTGGGCGGGAGGTCCCCAGTACCAGCTACTTCCAATTGACCGCATCCAACGTGGAGCGGCTCGAATTGTCGACGATCAATCTCTTTCCGATCGGCTTGATCCTTTGGCATTGCGTAGAGATGTCGGATCGCTCTGCATCTTCTACCGCATGTATCACGGGGAGTGTTCTGAGGAATTGTTTGGACTGATCCCGCCGGTAGAATTTCATCATCAGACATCGCGTCAAAATGCCAAATTCCACCCTCACCACCTCGATGTCTGGAAATTCACTACAGCGCGATTCAGAAGGCATTTTCTCCCGCGCACAACCACTCCGTGGAATCAGCTTCCGCCGGCGGTCTTTTCGAACCGATACGACTTGGGAACCTTCAGGAGTAGAGACTATTCCTTTCTTAAAGGTCGGCAACGTACCTGCATGCCCTTTGGTGTTGCAGTTGTTCATGGGCGGCGGTGATCACTTAACATCAGGTGAGGCCTCCTGCTCGTTTGCCCCTCTGATATAAAAAACAAAACTAAAAATTTTGTAAATCTCTTGATATGATTGCCAATGTACAAAATGATCTTAACAAGTTAAATAATTAGTTACAATGTAATCTGTTAAAAATCAACACTAAGAAAAACTACTGGCAATCACAAACCTCTATGGAAATAATATACAAATAAATAAATCAAAACATGAAAAATATCACATCATATCATATTAATATCATATTACGTACATAACGACACTTAGAAAAATTACGTGGCAAATTATCTTCTGTTATGGGGATGGGGAAATTTTGTCTAGTGTCTTCCGAAACATATATATATATATATCGAATATATAATACACTACTTAAATCTCATTTTGATTATTATTGAAGTATGGGGTATAGCTAGTAAGTCTAATCAGAAATTTATACAAGTTGCATAGAATAAACTTATCAAAACTTTATTCAATTTTTTTTCTCTATTAATGACGTCATCAGATCAAATCTAAAAGGGAGCTTAAATTATGGGTGTAAAACAAGCCTATATTTATAATACTCATGTGTGTACTAATGTGAAAAATATTAAATAAGGATAATCAGTGTAACACCGTTGTGGGTAGCGAGTCTGCCTTTAGCCTCGATGGTTGTGGGTTCGATTCCTGCTAGGGCAGATGTTTGCATTGATCTTACAAATATCTGGTAAAACTCCAGGGGCCCGGCAGATGTTGTCCTGCCCCGAAACAAATCTGGGATCCGATAGCATTGCCCCCTGAGTCTAATTCTGAACAGAAGTGACACCGGGAAATTTATGGAATTGCTAATATTGCTATTACAAAATAGGGGTTGCTGGTAAAAGGGGTTAGGGTTGTATGTATTTTTAATGCTGTGGCATAAAAATAAAAATACGAATTTTTCAAAAAATATTTTTGGGGGCCCCTTTAAATTTAAAATTTAACCTTTAAAATTTAGGAATATAAAAAATGGATGTTGACCCATTATCAAACTTACTCGATATGCACACAAAATTCCATAAAAATTGGTCGAGCCGTTTCGGGCGAGTTTTATAAAAAACACCGCGACACGAGAATTTTATATATTAGATAAAACTATATAAAATTAATTTCTCAATATTAACAAATATCATTCATTACGTAAAGCTATTTGATTTTGAAATGCAACTTACGATTAGTACTGAAAACGGAATTCCTTTCCAGTAATTCCCAGTAGAATCAACATTCTGCTTAGTAGCCACAAGATAAACTGGCTCTCCGGAGTTTGTATATTTAAGCTGCAGTAATTACACGAGTCGTGTTTGTTTACTATTAAAGTGGTAAACAGATTTAAATATAAACTACTTTTTTCACGACGAAATTCCTTGCATCAGGCAAGCTTGGATTTTTACGAAAGCCATAAGTTATTTTTTTAAGCAACTTCAAGAATGAGATCGTTTTCTCATCAGTTTTTGTATTTACAAATATTTGATGTTTTTATCGATTTTATTTATACTTTTTTCACTAAACAACCTCGAAAAATATCACAATTAAATGAGAATTTCATTATGGACACCGGAGATGGGGCAAGCCCTCAAAGTAAATGAGTAATTTACCTTGACGTTCATAAATCCTTTTATTTTTCGTACGCTATTACCGGCTGATATCGGTTATTGTTTTCAAACGAATTTCTAAAGATTAAAAAGGGGTAAAATTACTTGAAATAGATTCAGTTCAAAAATTTCTAAAACTTATTAAATCATACCATAACCATATGGATTTCGCACAGTATACGGTTCTAAATAGTATAAAACTTAAGCGTAAAAATACAAGGTAAGAAATTATAAATATAACCCATATTTACGAAGGGCTCCGGACTCCTTAAAATGTTTTAATAATTAATTAATTCGAATTATATTGTTAGATTTTATGGGTATACGTGCGTCATACAAGATACCTGAAAGTGATCTCCATTTTTGCCACACAACGTTTATTCTGTGGGTCACATCAGCGTCTACATCATATATACATCAGCGTTTGCATCACGTGTGAGTACAGAGTCTAGATATTTGAATTTCTTTACGGTGGAAATAGGTGTTGAACTTATGTTGATGGTTTCAGGATGCCGTGTCCACTAAAAGGGCATTTCAAATATTCGGTTTTGTTTCTGCTAACCCTCAGGCCTTACTTTTCTAGTGCGTGCGTCCACGTATTTAAATGTTCCTGTAAGTGTTTTGCGATTTCAGCAGCCAAAACTATATCATCCGCGTACAACATAGGCAGTGGAGTCAGTATATCTTTGGTAAGATAGTCTATGACCAGATTAAATAGAAGCGGACTGAGCACGGATCCCTGATGTACACCCACTTTGACCTCGAATGCTTTGCTAATGCCGGCTAAGCTACAGACTCTCGTGCTGACATTGGTGTACATGTCTTGTATCAGTTCTACGTAATGTTCTGGTTCGTTTTGGACCCGTAGAGCCTGTAAGACCAGTTTACGGGGCACTCGATTGAAAGCTTTTTCCAGGTCAATAAATGTTAGATGTAGTTCTTGTCTATTTAATTTATACTTTTCCATCAGGATCCTGATTGTCTGTATACAGTTAGTGGTTGACCTGGATTCTGTAAAGCAAAACTGATATGGAGATATTTCTGCGAGATTGGTCAGACGTTTATTAATAACCCTTTCCCATAAAATTTAAACGTGTGTGAGGTTAATTTTATATTCCTACAGTTTTCACACTGCGCCACATCGCCCTTGTTCTAATAAAAAGGAAGTAAGAAGCTTTGGCGCCAGGACCAAGTATGCGTTTTGTGTCTAAAATGATATTAAATAGTTTAGTAAGACAGGCTATGGCTATAGGGCCGAGAGCTTTCCATAAGTCTGCAGGTATCTCATCGCGCCCCGTAGCTTTTCGGTTTTTCATTTTTGCTACAGCCTGTTTAACTTCGCTTGCATCAACCTGGTGTATGGGTCCGTATGTGGGTTCGCAAAATGTGGGGTCTTTATTTGGGAATTCTTCATTAAGGAATTGTTGACATTGTCTGTTAATAGTACTTGATCCTTACTTTTTATATATTTGTTAGCTTTGATATCCAAAGTGGGTCTACGTCTATATTTTGCTATTCTATAATGAAATATACTTATATTTCATTTGCTGTTTTGGCATTGTCTAAATTATTGTAGGAATCTTGGTTTGCGATAGCTCTTTCTTGTGCTACGCGCTTCTTTGCGAGTTTTTTCGCCTCTTTATATCGGTTTTCGTCCTCTTCCAGTTGCGAGTTTTGCCATTCTTTGAAGAAAGCCTTTTTGGCAGGGCCTCTTTGATCGTATTACTCCACCAGGTTGGATCTTTTCCCCTTTTAAGAGGTCCTTTAGAAACTCCCAGGATCTTTGCAGCCTTTGCTCTGAACTGCGCTTCAAACTTTGACCACATATCTTCAGCGACGCTGTATGTTACTTCCATATCAGTTTCGAGATATTCTCATTTATTATTCATTAGGATAGTTATATCCTACGTCGGGGGTTCGGAAACAAGAACACCCAGACCGGAACACATGCCTATATCGTCAATACAAACATATGCCCCGAGCGGGAATCACCCGCGACCCGTGACCTTAGGGCAGGTTCCAGGGCTGCCGTTATGCCACAACCTCTTTAATAAGTTATTTAACCAGAGTGATCGAAATGAAAACGCCAAAAAATATTTATATATTTACCGGCTAAGTGGTTGGTGGATGCTGCGCACAACAGGTGGTTCCGCGGCTTGTCGAGGAATTTTTGGAAAAAAAACAACTAAGTTATGAAACTTCTATATCTCAAATAAATAAATCTTAATCAAATCATAATAATTTTCGTTTAAAGTTTGTTTTGTTCTTAAATCATTATTTCTTACATCACATTAAACCTTACACCTCATAGTTCAAAAGTTAGTAGGGGAACGTCAGTCTTTATGAGTAGGAGCTAATATCTCCACAACTACTAAATTATACCGATCAAAATCAAACCATATTGTTTTTCAGACCTATCCAAAGATGCCTTGATATGCACATTTTTGTCAACCCGAGTCACATGACTTGTGCCCATAATTCTAAGTATGAGCTGCCCTTATTTTTTTTTATATATTTTATTATTTTAATTCACCTATTTACATAACGGATGGACGGTTGTTTTTTTACTACTGGCTACGGAACCAAAAAACAAGTAAAGCAATTTGATAGTGTTCGCATGAGTTGTGACAAAATTAAATAAAAATCTCTCCACCCGCCACCACAGTCTGGGGCCATTGGCGCCCGCCACCACAGTCTGGGGCCATTGGCGCCCGAGCGATATTCCGATATTGCGACCTTTGAAGTTCGCATGCGTTTATTAAACTGTTCGTTACGATTTATTTATTTTGTTGACTGCAAGTAACCTTTATACGGTAAACTCGAAAAAGTATATGTTTTGGCTTATTGAAAGTTTCTATGGAGAAGACATGGAGAAAGTAAATATATTTGTTTAATAATGTCATAAATACATTAAATCAACATAACAAAATTTCAAAATCAAACACATTCTGTCATTTGATTTATTTTGCCTAAACGGAGTAGTAAAAATGTATGGTGCAGGTACTACAAATAGGTACTAAGTGATTGTGAAAAGACAAATATACAATACGATCTTCTTATTTGAGAATTATCAATGATCGCTCAAATTGACACCAAAACCCAAATTACATAATATAACAGCATCGATCAGCATTCTCTATATAGAAAATAGCTATTTTGTATGAAGAGGCGTAAGCATCAATTCTCAGTTCAGCATCGATTCGGCTTTGAATGCTTATAAGTGTTATATATAGTCTGATAAAACACTTTACAGTACTAAACAGACGGCAAAGTATGTTGAAGACCTAGTTATAAGCTGGCACTTTTGATTCTGCCCAGAAGAGTCATAATTTCTGATTCGTTTGCGGCTAGTAAGGTTGTGTCATCCGCATAACCAAGGTTAGATATTTTGGACCCACCTATCGTGACTCCGCCTTCCCAGTTTTTGCATGCTCTCCTTATAATGTATTCTCCGTAGGCATTAAAGGTGACAGCACACAACTTTGTCTAACGCCTTTGCCAAAACTAAAGGGTTCTGAAATTTCCTGGTCGACCCGGATGATGTTTTGGTTTCCCATATACAGCGCCTGCATGAGAGCTGTGAGGTGTTGAGGTACACCCAGCTTAGCCAAAATTCGCCGCAGATCCGTCCACACCACACAGTCAAAGGCTTTACTGTAATCAACAAAACATAAGATGGCGGGCGTGTTATACTCGTAGGATTTTTCTATCAGTTGTCGGATATTAAGAATTTGCTCTCGGGTTCCCTTGTCCTTCACGAACCCTGCCTGTTCTTGGGAAATTTGCCAGTCTAGAAAGTAACGGATTCTGGTGTTAATTATGTGCGTAAATAATACTTTGCTGGCATGGGATATGAGCGCCAGAGTTCTGTAATTTTCGCATTTGGACGTTGAACCCTTTTTATGCAGTGGAAGAATAATAGACCGTGTCCAATCGATAGGCCGTTCACCGGTGTGCCAGATGTTATTGCATATATTGTGTAGTAAGTTTATTCCTGCTGGGCCCATTGCCTTTAGAGTCCCTGCAGTCACCTGATCAGGACCAGGAGCTTTTTTAGTCTTAAGCATAGTCAAAGCGGCGGTAAGCTCAGATCTTAAGATGGGGGGTTCCAGATTTAGCTTATTCCATTCACCAAATGTGTATGCCGAGTTGCACTGCTGTGGACTCTTGTAAAGCTCCTCACAATAATTGCGCCATCTCTTGGTTATTGCAGTTAAATCGTGCAGTAATGTGCCATCGTTATCCTCAATCATTCATGTCCTACTCTTAAACTGCTTGAAGAGCAGTTTCACGTTTTTAAAAAGGTCCGAGCTTTGAAATTTTTATGCGTGTTGCTCTATTTCCATACAGATGCGGTTGATGAAAAGGTTTTTGTCACGTCGGCGATGAAGTTGTACGGCTTTGTTTAGTTTAGAGTATTCTTGTCGGTTTTGGTGGTTGGATAGTCCCTTTATTTTTAGCTGTTTCCTGTTTTTTATGATTTCCCAAGTTTCTTTGGATATCCAGGTTTGTTTGCAGAACGGTTGGTGTCTCTTAATATCGGTGATACTCTGCATTGCCTTCGATATATAACCTTTTAGTTGTTCCCATTGTTTATTGACATCACGTAGTCTATTTGGTTGCGACAGCGATCCCCTGGGGATATCCATGTGTAAAGCCGTCTAGGGTGCTGTTGGAAACAAGTGTTCGTGATTGTGAGTTTCCTGTCTATGCAAAACTCTAAGAGTCTGGTGCCTCTATCATTTCTAACACCAAGGCCGTACTTTCCACAATATTTCTGATGTGATCATCGCTCAAAATGCTACATACTTTTACATTCCAATCACCAACGATAACCGTTATTTCGCGATTAGGAATGTTTGAAAGTGCACGGTCTAAATCGGCATAGAATCGCCGTTTGATGTTGGGGCGTAAACAACGACGATGTTAAGAGTGCATGGGCGTTTGTGTAGTTTGAGGGTCATTATGCGGTCAGAGACAGGGTTGTATCCTGCTACATGGTTCCTACCCAAATAGCGACCCCGTTAGTGCTGGAGTTCGGAGAACCTGAGAAATATAACACAAAAAAAGAAACAAAAGTATTAAATAGTACGAAATAGTTACTAAATGCTAGTAATTATTTTACGGTGATCTGTCACTTTGTACAGTCATTCTGATGCACACGAACCAACGAATATATATCTGCATATAACAATTGAATATTCAATGCACTAATATCGTTAGGGCAGCGTTGCTCACATTAACATACGTGTATGAGTTACATGGATGTCGTCAATTGGGCAATTTATCATCGTGTAACTGTTACAAAGCTGTCGCTGTGTACATTTGTCCGTGTAATAAGATAATTGGTGATCATGTTCAAATACGATCGTGTTTTAATTTATATCCTTCGTATTTAGCTGATTTAATAATGAAGCTTAATAAAATTATATGGCTAGAGGTTAAATGTTAAATTAATAATTCGGATACGATACGTGACAAAATTGCGTAACCAAGTTTGCTGTAAAACTAACTAGTAATTTAGGATCCTACTAACTTCCAAATATTTGTCAAATTTCTTTGAAATATTAAAAAAAAATTGATATATTTATACCCTTATTATAGAACTGAAGAGTTTTTTGTTTGGTTGAACGCGCTAGTCTCTGGAACTACAGAACGGAATGAAAAAATAATTTTGCATTTGATAGCACATTTCTTGACAAAGACTATAGACTATATAACATCACGATTCGATACTTAGAAGCCGAGCGATAAGAAAGAAAGTGCGGAATGGCAATAAGATGCGGTTAGTTGGTAGAACATGGCGGTCTCATCTGACGGTTTCGAAGCCAAGGGCACAACTATAGCGTATATAAAATTGTAAGGTATTCATCCATACATAGTATAAAACAAATTCGCTTTCTCTGTCTCTATGTAAACTTAAATCTTTAAAACTACGCAATGGATTTTGATGCGATTTTTTTAATAGATAGAGTGATTGAAGTCGAAGGTTTTGTATGTATAAAAATAGTGGAGAAAAAAAAATATTTTGAGGTTTCTAATGTTATGTCGTAAATAATTACATTTAAACGCGTACGGGGGCCACGGGCAGTAATGAATAAATCAAAAGTACTGGATCGATTTTAATTATTTTTTCAGTGAATGACATAGGCTATACATTTTATACCCGTGCGAAGCCGGAGCGTGCAGCTAGTACTATAATTATAATATTAACGCATCTGCCCTGTTATCTACACAGTTGTGGAACGTTCACTGAATAAAATATCATTCGTGTGTATTAATATATCCCAACATACACACTTTCACTGGAAACTGCAGCTATTGTTCGATTGTTATACAGAAGCAGTGTATGCAAAAACAATTCCGATGTTTCAAAATTGAAACAATATATCCAAATTAACAGCTTTCAATTTTGTAGAATGAATGCTTCCTATTTCTTTTATGAACGTGCTGTAACTGAATACTGAATCAAAATATGAATAATAAATAAGTTTGCTTGAGTTATTCATAACGAAGTCGTACTTTATGTATGTTGTTGTCGAAAGGAAGTTTATTTAAAAAAAAAGGAACCAGCGACATATTGCAATTAGCTGTCCGCGTTTTCTTCTTCATCCTAGCATTATTCCCGGTATTTTATGTACCCAGGGTCTGCTTATTACTCTTATCCGGATTTGACAGGTTACTAGTTTTTACACAGAGCGATTGCCATCTGACCTCCACAACCCTAAGGGCGAACCAGTAACTCATTGGATAAGAGCAATTTACTTATCAAGAGTTAACGATTATTATCAGATGTTATTGATAATAACCGGGACCGACAGCTTAACGTGCTCTCCGAGGCACGGTGGCGAGACCCACAGACAAACGCCCAGACCGAGACAGAAATTTAAACAAACATCTGCCCGAACGGGAATCGAACCCGCAACCGTCGAGACTAAAGGCAGACTCGCTAGCCACAACGCCACAACGGTGTCAAACGCCTTTTCATCCGCATCAGCTGTCCGCGTTTTCATCCGCATGGAATTAGAATATAACTTGCATTGCATTTGTTTGTTAAAAATGCGGTGTTAAAGTTTTATATGCAACGATCGTCCAACATAACGAATCAATTTAGACAGCAGTGTACATTTATATTTTGTTACAGTTTCATGACTATCTATACTAATCATGTATAGATTATAGAAAAATTGTAAGAAAGGATGACAGGTTTCGGTATACATTAACTGCAACACGATAACGTACAGAGTTGCGTTTCGTAGTAACTTCTTGTTACGTGTATCAAAAGATTATTATTAACTTCTCTCACAAACATTCCGATTCGTTTGTGTTGCTCATTTTCTTGAATTTAATTCGTATTATATTATATACATAAGCGAAATACCACTAACTCATCACGAGATCTCTGAAACTATACTTCCGATTAACTTAAAATTTTGCATTATTAGACGCTTACTATGAATGAATTTTACGAAAAAAAAAACAATAAATAACTATTGAAACTGATACGGGCACAGTGCGGCGGGTTTGGCCGGGGTATAAAACTGCCATTTCTCATGATAATTTACTTCTGTTAAAACTGTAAGCATAAACCAGTCTATCTAATTATTATAAGGAGGAAAGATTAGATTTTTTGTTTGTTAGTTACGATTTAACTAAAAAAATTCTTGACCGATAAGAAAGCTACATCTAAAATTACGGACCAAAATTTGAAAGTCAAAAATATATTATTATTATTTTGCGTGTACTGTGAAAACTATTAATGATATATTAAAATAGTGCTCATGATTGCTCATATTAACGTCAGCTATGGTATCTGCGTAACTATTATTGCTAAGCCACAAAAACAGGTTGTGTTTAAATTATTAATTTCAAATACCACCCGTATTTGAGTCGAGAAGTGGTGATATTGGTATCGTAATATTCTATTTCATTTAAATGGTTTGATAATTACGTTTGATTGTTTGATTAAATCCCACAACAAAGGCGACACATTACAAAACGTTACAATAAAACGAATTCAAATCAATCATCAATCAATCATTTAAACGCATTATATGGTTTTAGAGTATTCAACCTATATACTAATGTCCTGCGAATGAGGAGTGTAACACTCCTGTAAAGTTTTTATTTGAATCGAAAAATTATTTTATTATCAAATCTTCTTAATATATATAAATCACGTGTCCCGTTGTTTGTCCGCGATGGACTCCTAAACTACTGAGCCAATTTTAATAAAATCTTGCACACTGTGTGCAGTTTCATCCAACTTGAAAGATAGGATAATTTATATCTCAATTTATAATCGAAATATTATTTTATTAACTAATTAAAACTCCCAAATTTAATTAAAACTCCCAAGGTAACGGGATAAACGGAACAACTTTACTATGCACCGAAGTCCGGGCGGATCGCTAGTTAAACGGTAATTCTATAAGAATTTCGTGAGTAAATGTAACTAACGTCACTAAGTTTTTATACCACATATATACCACACATATATATACATTTAATCACATTATCGTTTGGAAGAATTTCGAATAACATGTCAAATTATTGGTTTTCGAATAAGTATTACAGCCGTGTTTGAAGAATGATTGATGAAAGAGTTAACGTCTTTTATTTGTGAGACTTACAAATCAATTACGTTACTTAAAATCTTTACACTCAATCTATATGAGATTTATTATAAGTTGACTTCTTGACAATTAATTATCAGATAAGCACCACTTCGGCTGCTCTCAATCGGCCACTTACTTCATCTTGTATTTTCAATAAAGTACCTACGTTAGAGATATTTATTGAAAAAAAAAATGCTTTTTCTTATAGACGACCCGTTTGATTCTTGTGATCGTCAATTCAACAATGATACAAACAATACAGCTGCCTGCTAATTTCACATACATGGTCGTCACCGTCATTAATAGTTATCTGATTTTTTTAACAAATATCTCCGCTGTTTTTTGAATTGTCTTTCCGCAGAACCTTCCAAAGTATTAGAAAACTTTAAAAAATTAATGAATTCGGAAAAGTCGTTCCCAAGTTATGGCAAGACCAAGAGAAACAGCTATTCATATGTATATCGTAATATATGTAGTAATATAATATATCCAGATAATATTATGTACTATAGTGTTGCGTGCTGAAGTTGCACCTCTGAAGAATTTGAAAGCGTTTGTAACTCTGGAGTAATTATGTAATTACTCTGAGGTTGGTACGAATTACGGCCTTTCCTTCAACATGTAAGTTTCCTTTGTTTTTCATTTCTTATAATTTCAACAATTTTTATATTCTGTTTTTAAGAGAACAGAGTGTAACTGGTATGATTATTTTACGGGTCGACAGATCCTAATTTTAGATTCAGAATAAGACCCCATCGCAAAATAAAACATTTTTGTAACCCATTTAAAGTTTCATTGTTGTCCGAACGTGAGCGAGCATTTTATAGTATTTAAACACTCTTAAAAACAATTCAAAACTCTAGTAAAATGAAATCCTCAAACCGTTAAAATTGAACAAGCAACCAGGGCGGCTCAAAGGGCGAGCTATTTTAGCTCTCGTGGTAACTAGAGTCTCGGTAAATCTGCGAACGAGATATTCCGCTTCACTCTCTTTTAAGATTACATGCAAATACCCTGTACTATGCATAATAAAGGTTGTCTTTTCAAAACATGATATAAAAAGATTTAATACAAAAATGTTTTGTTTAAGCAATGATAATGTGCAAATTGAATGAAGTAAATATTAACTGATCGCTGTTTCGATATATCATTCAACAGTTAAGTGATCTTCTTCTATCTATATATATAAAAAGCTTTGTCCTGAATGACTGACAGATCAACGGACAGCCTAAGCCGCTGATCGGAGAGGCCTGAAACTTGGAGGGTTTGTTCTTTGTACGACGTGGGCATCCGATAAGAATGGATTATATACTACCCCTAAGGGGGTTAAAAAGGAGGGCAAAGTTTGTATGGGACAACGCGATTCCTTGGTTCAATCTACTTCAAATTATGCATAAACCTTTAACAGAATTCATGAAAGACCTTTTTTTTTTTTTTATAACTTGATTTGGGATTTTGTTTCGTATTTTATTAAAAGTCATTCCCTAAGAGGGTTAAAAATGGATAGAAAATTATTTTGCTTCGAAGTTTATATCAGTACTCTTTAGTGCTTATGATTTTAAATGAAATTACATTTTATTTTAAAATTTGGAAACTCAATCCGATACATGGCATATCAAAGCCTAGCCTAAACATGTTTTTTTTTGTGATTTTTTTCACGAGTGTTGTTTTTAAAACATAAACTACCACAATGAAACAATGTTTCGGAATTCGGTTTTTTGGTGAACGATTAAGACACGTTTTAACATTTTCTGAAATTCCATAACTGAAGAGGTGAATGAAGGCTCAAAGTTTGTATAAAATCGTTATTCACGCGGCCGAAACCGCTGGCAGAAGCTCATTTACGTGTTCGCTGGTTTTGATTGATTTTATCTAGTAGGTAGTGTAATAATTGCTAGGGTTACTTGGAATCGTCTTTCTAAATATAGCGGGCGCGTAATGTAACCTACGGTTTCGCTTGGTTGGAATTAGATTTTTCACTCTATTATTGATTAATAGGGATAAAAATTTAACTTTGTTCTTTTTAAGCTTCCAATTCAAGTAAAGTAAAGTCCAGTGGATTGATGATGATAGTACTATGATTTTTATAGCCAATTTTTAATAAGATTTTAATTATACTTTTCAAATTTCTTACATCCAGAAAATATTTTTTAAAATGTTTATGAGCGTCAAAGTGCGTATCATAAATGGGCTTCATATTCAAAAAGTATGTGAAAGCGAGTTTGAGCATCCTCTTGTGATGACATTGCAATTTATGTTGAATGTTCAAGTTGATGGATTCTAGATTGATGTATCGATTGGCTACCAATCCAATGCATTCGTTGTTTTGATAGTAGAAGCGGCTTAACCGCTTCATTTTGCTCCGTAACGATTAACAGGAGCTATTTTTACTGTTTCGTCAGTGTTTTGTTTTCAAAATATATTATGTTTGTTTATAATAACGAAGACAGAATATTACAAAAATATTCTTTCTAGGTTTCTAGGTTAGGAACTTTACCAAATTAGCTTCTGTAGTACAAAAAAAAACTCAGCACTCTTCTTTCTTCAGCACACTTCTTTGAGTGGCATTACAAAGCACGCCGGGTGTAACGGTTATATTATATTTTATTATAAGTTTTAATAACTAACCCCAATTATCCTGATATTAAACAATGGCCACGACTCGAAAGATGTAGTATAATATGACATAATTTCAATCTTTTAAGATTTGATACAGTTAAACTAACATAAAAATTACTTTTTAGAGTTGGCATTTATCATTATAATCTTAATTTGGAAGATTTTTAACTAAATTTGGAAAACGTAACTTTTTTGATGAGTATTTTATACATTACACAATATTCGTTGATTGAAAACGAATTTTAATATTATTATTATTAAATACCTTCTCGACATAAATGGATTTTCCGATAAGCTTATTCACAACCCGTAAGCGTTAGTTATTGTGAAGTAACTGAATTGTTTATGTGACTTCTTGTTAGCGGTCGAAGTCTATTTTCAGTGTATATAATTCGTCTGGGAACGTACTGTTTCAAAGATTATTGAGGTGAAATAGGTACAACAGCATTTTTGCATTTCGTTTGAGGGTATACTGGAGACCCATACTTGCACCCACTTCGACCTCTTCCATGTGTTCATCCTATCTACCATCCTACCGTCAACACTCCCAACTCGTCTTCAATCGATATCGATCGATATGGTTAATACATTGTTAATATGTTTTAAATCTCTGAAATCAATGAAGCTCTAACAGCTTGATGACGAAGTGCTACTTCAACGTATTTTAATATTGCGTTATTAAAATCCTCTTTTATTGTTCGCAATCCGAGATACACAAAACGTAATACGAAACGGGAGCTTTGAAGGTAAAAAATAAGCAAACTAGTAATCGCCCGTTATTAACAGTCAGTCTAGTTTTTATTTTTATCGGCTTTTATTACATCGCAAGCTATGTAAGATTTCAAAGAGTAATTTATAGTTCGATAGCCTTGTACAGTGCACCCATTTGGGCCCATAAGCTGTCAGTCAGACGGTCAATAGCGTCCAGCGTTTGATGGTCATATGAGTAGCACGAGACTAACGTATAATTTCCCTTGAGGCGAGGACACTTCTGGTTCGATTTTTGCCATACGATATTCTTAGATAAAGGCATGGGTGAGGAAATACCCGAACTTGCGCCGTAATTTAATATTATACTCGAGCACTTAATCATACTCGAGCAGACATCAGCTTGATGTCGTCACGAACTGTTGTAAAAAGGTGAAAAAGGCTTTCCGTTGGACATGCCGTTCGACACCGTTGTGGCGTTGTGGGTAGCGAGTCTGCCTTAAGCCTCGACGGTTGCGGGTTCGATTCCCGCTCGGAGCAGATGTTTGTATTATTCGTACAGGCATGTTTTCCGGTCTGGTTGTGTTTGTCCATGTCATTGTGAATGTTTCCGGACCCCGACACAGGATATAATTATCCTAATGGGGGCCGTTGAGTGTGTAGCGTTTATTTATTATTATTTATGCCAAAGTGGCTAGGCCTGTTTTACCGATGCGTTCTTCGGAGATCCTGGAAATTCCCAATACCGAAATGGAACACTATTAGGGAGGAAGATAAGAATTCTACATAGTACAGACTATAACGGTATAGACTCCGCTTTTAGGTTTATACTGTTGTTGTTTAAATAGTGCTTCGTGAGGTTTTTCATTTTTTATATCATAATAAGAAGTTTCATTAAAATTCTCGTTTGCAAAATTCCCATCTATAAATTGAAGCAAGCTTGCTTTATACTGTACAATACAAGTTGCATCGGTTTAGAACAGAAAATGAAGCTAATTAATATAAGCTTCGATCGATAAGCTTCTTGTTGTTCCCGTTTTGTCTTTGTTTTATGAGCTCTTATACGAGGTAATATTGTTAAGGTCTTAACGTACAGTTCAGTATTATAATGCTTTCTATACATCTTTTTTTTCTTTTAGTGTACTTGCAAATGATTTAACAAAAGGTTAAATGTTTTCTTTCAATATAAAGACCACATACATACGAATTGGTATTCTCTTAAAGCAATTTAGATTTACATTGATTGTAAATTATAAATACAAGAAATTGTACGCTAAATTTGGGAATACCATTTAATAATCGTTTATTTTTATATTAAAATAAAAATAAGACAAGAACATGAGCGTAGCCAGGATTTGGCCAAAGAGAGGACAAAATCTTAATTTAGGGCCTAGACGAGGGCACAATGTCCATTCTCACCAATAGTTATTGGTTAAACAGTTCAAAATTTATTCTATTCATCCATTTCTTAGTATTTTACAAGGTCCACGGTAGAGTAGCTGGCCCCTTTGCTCCCACCTCGCTACGCCCATTGACACGAACATATTCATCCAAACATTATCAATCAAACATATTCATCCAAAAATTTATAGCCTAGGGAGATGATTTGGGTAACTGTGAAGTCTCCCTGGGTATGCCTGTGAGTAAATAAATAAATAAAAAAACCTCTATATCTCTATATAAAGAAGTCTCCCTGGGTACGTGAAAAATTATAAATCATTTGTCCCTGTTTACTGTGAGTAAATAAATAAATAAATAAAATTAGTTTATTTATTTTAATACCCTTTTTATTGCTGACATATGTATGTACGTGAAATAAAATCTTTCTACGTTTTTAGGCGGTAGTTTTTTAAAGAATATACATGAAAGAAATAAGAATATGGTGATGTTGTTCAAAATTATATTTTCACGACGAATCATATCCCTAATTTTGATGGATGTACATGTAATAGAGATAAATGAAAAACCTTAATGGGAATTTTACTTAATAATAATGTTACTTTGTAAACATTACCCAGTATCCTTTTCAAATTCTGTCAAAACGTAATTGCAAATACATCACGATGTTATCATAGATGACATATCCGATTGTTACCCTTAGCTGAGATTGTTCAGGGTATGCACGACGTACAACTGTACATAAAATACGATATAGTCTTTTCATAAATCCAGTTTCAATGCCGTTTCAATAGAAAACCATGTCAAACGTAACAATTACCGCAAATTCTATACTGAGCATTTATAAATCAATGAATAGAGTTGAGATTTTAATCGAGAGACTTCTCTATTTTTATATTAAAACTTTTGAAAAAAGCCATGATGAGGAAAGTAGGAGGACAAAAATTACGAGTCAAGTGGTGGACCACGCACAGCGGAAACTTAAAGGTTCTGCAGCTTGATGAAGAATCTTTAGGAATTTTTATTAAGCGAAGCGCAAATATAATATTGTAATTTCATAGTAATTATCAAAAATAATATGAAAAATCAAATTTATGCCGATAGACTCCGAGTAAAATGACAGTGCCATACGGACGGACAGACGGACATGCCGAAACTATAAGGGTTTTGTTTTTGCCATTTGGCTACGAAACTCTATAAAGGGAGAGGTTAGAATGAATTTTTGGCTTTTGATGATAACATCATAATGATCTTATTTAATAATATTGTGTTAACATATATTTTGTTTTTTTTTATTGAAATAAGTTTTTATATTTAGATAAGAGTCCGCCCGTAGCTACATCCACAGTGACTGGCGGCTCTCGTCATTGTAGCGAGATAAGATATTGTCCTTTTTTATAAATTCACCCACATAGTATTGAAACAATTGTAATGACAGAGGCGGAGCCTACATCATCATTATTATTTTACGAGATTATTGCGCAATAAAATTTAAGCTAGCTTATTCAACCTTTGCACAATCTTTCAATACTAACTCCACACGTTAGGTAATATTGTGAAATCACCAGTATTGCATTTTGTTATTGTATATATGTGGGCCGCCTGAAGTCATATCATAGACACTAAACTAAAAGTACGAATTGTCATAATACAAACAAAATTCAAAATAAACTTTATAAATATTAAAGGGCACTAAAGATTTAAAAAGGTTAATTTAATGCTAATAGTAGAAAGTATTAATTAACGGAATTATCTAATTTACAGACAATTACGGAAGTTATAGATAATTGAGTTCAGTATATTCTAGAAGCATGTATATAAAAGAAACAAAATATATAGTCATAATGAAGCAAATCTTTAATACATTTTCGTTCTTTCATGCTGATAACAATTAAAATGCGATTTAGCTTTTAGCACGTCATAGAACCAAATAAAAACGGAATCGTTTTACTACCTGAACCGAATTGCATCGCAATACTCGTAGAATCATTTACTAAAAGTTCGGGCCCCCGGTCTATCCATTAAGCGAGTAAAACGAAGATGTCCAATTTTCGTGTCAAAAAAACAGTGCAATGTAGCAATGAACGTTATTTTCGACTACGGAACCTCTCACTATGCGTTTGTCCAATAAATACTTGGGAGCACTTTTTAATACTTTTACTCGTTTTTTGAAATCGTACATCGTGTACAAAGGAGAGTGTATATCAAAGAGCAGGTTTTATGAAATACAAACCTTTTACACTGAATCTGCAATTCATTTAACTTTTATTGAAACAATTCTTTTGACAATGTCCTGCACCTGAAAAGACGGAAATGTTTCACAGTAACACGTTTCATATGCTTATTACCGAGGCAAAATTTTAAACTGTCCCGTAACAAACACTATTCAATTAACTTCGAAAAACAGACTAAATGTTAGAGACCTGCGAAACTCAATTAAGTTTCGCTTCCATAAAAATGCACTCCTACTATGCGTCCTGTCATGGACTACGTAATTGCCTGTTAAATTTATACGAGAAATGTTTTCAGCTACCTTATATGATAGTTCGATTCTGGATAGTGTTTTTTTCCATTGATGGAGTTTTGATTAGATTATTTGCACTTTATGGGAAATATTGTTGGGATGACGGCGCCTTTTTATTTTTATTTCGATAAACTCGACCGTTGTGCCGTCACAGCGAGCCTGCTTTAAGCCTTGGCGGTCGTGAGTTCTATTCCCGCTCGGAGCAGATGTTTGTTATAAATATCTGATTCGGTCTGGGCGTTTCTCCTTGTGGGTCTCCCTACCGTGCCTGCGTGGAGTGTACGTTAAGCTGTCGGCTCCGGTTGTTATCATAACATATGATGATAAATGTTAATTTTTGATAGGTAATTTGCTCTAATCCAATGCATTACTGGTTCGGCCTTATGAGACTCAGAGGTCAATCGCTCTCCGTAAAAAAAAAACTAGTAACCCATCAAATCAAGATAAGTGTAAGCAGACCCTGGGTAAGTACCGAATATTGGTATAATTTCAAACCCAACGGAAAGAAAGATACATTAAATATATATATATATATATATATATAAAATTATATTTTAGAGGGTTTTATAGAAAACCACGTTCATTTCGGAAGATATTCATTTTTTATTTTATTGTAGAGTTAACGAAACTATCTGCACAGAAGTCCCGAGACTCCCACATAAGTATTTACATACCTGAAAAGTTGTTGACTGGTATTTTCAACTTGATAATCCCCGCTTCCCTACTTTATATTATAAGTGCGAGACGAACTCTGCCTGGCTGTCTGTCGAGTTTTTAAGTCTAAATCACCGCACCGATTTTAATAAAACTTACAAAAATAGACTAGACCTTGGGAAAGTATAGGCTGCTTTTTATTGCAATAAGGGCTTGAAGGCGTTTAAATAAGAACGAAGGATTGTATGAGAAACCAATTATTTAATTATGATCGCTAAAAATCGTTATTCCCGATGTTGAAGCTTCTGGAAGAAGCTAGTAGTCTTTGAGTCAAGTCAGAAGAGGAATTGTTTATGGGAAACCTGACCAATTTTTGGGTGGGCATTATTATTAATCAAAATATTGAATGCCTACAGATTCACCCAAATACTAAATCTATAAACATTTAATAGTAGCCTTGCTCTTATAAGCGTCAAAGCGCCGGTTTGTCGTGAATTCAAAATGCTTTCCAAAACCCTATCCTTTGTGTTGCCATGCATTTCCTACCCCAACATTCTTATCTGATGTCAGAATGCACTGGTGTTTTCGATTCACACGATAATTGATTTCGAACTGGTTTTGTCAATCGGGAATGCCAATGTGAAGTATTCCTGTAGTAGAATCCCTATTATTGCGTTTCGCTTAATGTCTCATATATTACGCGAAACGATGAAGTATTTGTATGAGACAAATACTTTTATCCTCTTTAAATTCCCCAACTTCGTTTTATAATGTTAGATTTTATTTTCACCTTTGTCTTATAAAAATATTCGCAGCCAAACCTCTGTAACACTTAGGACAGATGTTGGATTACTGACCTGTTTATATCGTTATTTCTTCATTATTACTAACACTATTAGTCATCTGATGATAATCATTAGTTATATAAAGTTAAATTATTGTGGAAGACGTATGCAAAAAATTAAAAGTTTAAAAATGCTAGAGACAGGAGCATATGACATTTCATGTAAGGCTATTGAGAAACTTTTAGGAAGTAAGTTTTAATAGTTTTAAAATCTTTCCGCTTTGCTTTTTGCAAACATAAGATGAATAAGTAAATAATTATTTGATGGTCCATTTTAATACACATTGACTATACGACTTCCATAGATTAAGACCTTGCTGATAATCTAATATGGGAGGCTCGAAAGATCAAAGCGTCGGATTGCTCCTAAATGGGAGCAATCCGACGACCAGATAGGCTTGGGAGATGAAGTATCTATTCAACCGCGAATATAGCATTCGCTTTGAGGTGCTGCTGAAATTCTGTGTCGTGTTCCATCATACAACAAACCAAATCTATCAACTGACATGTAAATCTAAATTGGTGCTATTAATTTACATAACATGAAAAACTATATTGAATTGTTGAGTTTTAAAATTGAATGCACAAAACTATTTTTATAATAATACGAACTCTTCATTTGTTCCAGGTTTGTTATACTCAAGTACGTGCGGCGTGATCTGATAAGCGGTCTTCCGCTCCCTCGCCGCCTCCTCGATTACCTTAGCGCCACGCACTACTACTCCGAGCTGCTAGCTGAGATATAGACATGCCCTTGCATACATTTACACTGGTCGAGTAACTGGTAGACGGTACGCTAACGCTTTTATGACTGTAGCTAGCTCTAACTCGTGGTTCTTCTTCCAACCTAGTGTCAGAGTTGATCTAGTCGCCCATATAGACCTCTGACTGGACATGTCGACTGGTATCACAATAACAGTCAGGATCGATTTTGTACATGCCCTCTGAAGCTCAGTTGAAATCCCACTATCCAATCACCCATCCAAAACCGACCGCGCATAATATTGCTTTAGCCACTGATTGTTTCGCGGTTAAAGCCCTACTATGTATAATATATGATATAGCAAAACATTAATCTTGCTTGTTGCACAGTATGATGATGTATAAGTTATCTTTGATATAGGCAGGGGGTAAGGTGGATTGTTTAAATGACAATTGCAATATTAGGTATTTATTATTTCATATCTCTTTAGTAACGTATTTTTAAGAAAATTGTAGGAAGTTTATCTAGGGTGTATGTATATTGTACATATATGTGTGTATTTGCTTAGAAGCTTAGCATCGTCCTCTACCGCTTACTCAATCAAAGGCGTCGCTTCGTTCAGAGATTCCTTCTGCTTTCACAATACGTCCAATATATTTTCTTTATTGACGACTTAAGGCATATTACGTGCGAATTTAGTCTACAGTGTACATTACAGATTATGAAATAGTGACCTCAATTGTATAACTTAGTACTTACGAAGACGGAATACAGAAAAGCTTTCTATATGTATGTATACATTATCATATGAAATTTTGCAGTCAATTTTTTCAATATTCGACGACATGTACCTATTTCTATAACATTAATACTTTATATACAAATATGTTTTGAATTTTCAACAATAAATGATTTTCTTTCTCTTATGTTAAAAAATATTGGAGCAAAATAATTTTTATAATATTTTTCATTATAGTTTATTTACTTCGAGTATTCCGTCTGTAATTATATATATTATTATCTTTATTTATCTAACACTACGACCTGGCTGTGGAACTAAGCAGTATTATAATGTAATTAATATCGATTTATCTTGATACTTGCAATATTAATAACTTTATTTAATTTTATGTAACTAAATAGGCTTATGTTGATTAATATCGGCAGATAATGTGAAGAGCACATTTATATATAATTTGATTTTATTTCTTCTCATTTAGATTTATATTTTTAATATTCAGTTTTAGGCCTAACTTTTTTTAAATTTCAATAATTTGAATAATTTTCTACAAATACAAATAGACGGATTATTATTACGTTAAATAATAGTAATTTCTTGTCTTCGAGAATAATGAGAACCTACTTAATATTAATTATAATATTTTGCACTACACCTAAAAATGTCATTTCAGATGTGTTACAATTTTAAACATCACTTCAAACAACACTTCGCACAAAGACCACTAAATTATTTATTATCTTATATTAAATGAGTACACTTTATTTATACATAGCTATAGGAAATAGTTTTTTTTCCTTCCTTGTCCAAGAAACGTAAAATATTAAAAGTATAATAATTTGTGACTACATCTTTGCTGACGAAGCCACAACGGCAGAAAAATCACGATATGAATTAGTCATATGTGCTCCAATTTTCTTCTTGGCTTTGAAGGTCAATTTGCTTATGAATTTGTCTTGAGCTTGTATCGTCTTCTGCTGTATTCCACAACCCAACAATGGACAGGGTACCGTAGATGTAAATAGTTAAGACGTTTAGATTGATTACAGTACATCTATTTCTTAATGTCCCTCGGCGATCATCGGATTACACGAAATACAACGAATGCTAATTTCCATGTCCATCAATTATTAGATTGACCGTGTGTAATAACTTAAATTCAGAACGAAGTACTCTATTATTGTCTTGTTTTGTTTTCCGTTTGAATTATTTAGAGCTGTATACTTTTCCTTTTTAACCGACATCAAAAAAGGATGTTCTATATTTATAGTAACAATTACTCCTTTTCAATATTAAGTATGTGCCATGAAATTAATAAGCATATAAACAAAATAAAATATTTCTGCAACCGACTTCCAGAAAGAAGAGGTTCTTATGGTTTACATGTAAGTATGCGACCTAAAATAATATATTTTTATCCGGCTATCATCTTTGCAATTCAGTCAGAAAACTTTTTCATGTATTTCTGTCATGCCTCGACTTTAGAAAGTTTCGTCCCATTTTTAAAATATATAACATTCAATTTAAAGGGTATTAAAAACTCTATATAGTTCCAAGTCGATTGCAGAAAATGGTTCCAGTCTGCACTAAATAGGAACTGATAGAAAACCGACGACTGATGAAATACAAAGTTTGTCGAAGGACACTAAGAAAATTTGCTATTTGCTATACAAAAGCGCACACTTCTCTGACTTTCAGTAAATGCTTACAATAAGCTTTTGAGTAATTTTACTGAAAATCGAAAGAAAAGCCATTAATTTAATTTCAAGGGCGTCTATTTGTAGTTGTGACTTATATAATTATTAATAATTATTGTGTTTGTCTCCAATTTTGTGACGAGTTTTTTGTCGTAAATAAAATTTGTTATGGGTTTTTAATGTATAAAATTAATTGTAATCTATTTTATTTATGTAATAACTAGTAACGCTTACGTTGTGAGTATGATAATAATTTACTGTATTTTCTATTTTTGTAAGTTAAAATATATTTGAATTTATTAAAATATTGCGCAATTTTTATAGTGAAATTAGATTTATTTTTTTCTAAAGTTAGAACTTAATAATCGTTTAAAAGTGTATGATTTATTTACGTATAAAATATATCTTATTGTAATTTTTAATCGTATAGCTAACATGCATCGTCACACCAAAGATAATTTGTGTAATTAGTATCAATTAAAATATTCTAGTGTAATATGACTGTATTATTTATAAAATGAGATTTTTCAATGAAATATCAGCAAAATGGGGACGATAGTAATAACGTGACTATGAAACTGCTGTAAATATATAATGCATTTTTTTCCATAAATAAAATACAATGTTGAAAATGAAATCAGAAAAGTTTTAATTTGAATGTATTTTCTCAATAAGTAATTCATTAAAAATAACCATGAGGGGGTTCATGATTTGTTTTGAACAAATCTCGGTTTAGAACGTCTTTATAAGCACACGATAATATCGAAAGTGTGAACGGCATAAAATATATCACATAATTCATATTTTTTTCGTTGGATATCTGCAATTAATGAATGTTCTTGATAAAGATAAAAATCTGTTTCTAGAAAAATCTTATCGATAGTATATACAACGCCAATATATAGTTTACGTGGAATGATTTGTGTAATTTATAATATTGTAAACGTATCTATAAGATCTCATTGGCGCGTACCTTTTTTAATTGTTGACGTCTAAAATGTTTATGACTATGTTGATGTATCGAGTTTCGCTTCACTCGATAAACGATCGTTTCGATATAATATAAAATACATATCACCTTTGCTGTAAGTGAATCAATTTATCAAATAAATAATTAGGGGTTTATTGTAATATTTAATGTTTAAACGTCATTAACTGGTTGTAACCCTAATCATGTTAAGATTATGTACTACAAGGAGCGCTTGTGCTTAAAAAAAGTATAATGAATGTGAAAAGTTGGTCAATGATTGTGCTGTGCAATGGTCTTTTTATGTTATTTATTTTTTTAATAGATATATTAGCTTAATATTATAATATATTTTTAGATAAATTTGCGTTTATATTGTAATCGAATGACTTTCACAACATTAATCTCGTTATCGTGTCGTATCGTTTATAGGCCACTCAGGTACTTTATAGGTCAGCTAATCCAAATTGGCACGTTCAAAGGACTCACACTAATAGAATTTCATCTTATACGAGGTTAAAATATCTACCTTATAATGAAATATATATTTCCTTATCCGAACTTAATTCGATTTTTGTAAGCTTGTGTGTTATTTGGTTTTGTTGTGTCGATGTTTAATTTACGAAGGAGCACCAGCGAGTGGTTGACATATTTTGTGTATGGAATAGCCTGTCCATAAGTCACAAGTCTATGCGTTGTGGCGTGTCTACTACTGTGGTACTAGTGTCCATGCATGCCTACTATATTAAACAAAATGGTATAAAACTTATAACGGTCATTATAAGCGTCTGATGCTAGTGTGAGTTATTGTTTATTAGTACATTATAGTAGAATTTGAAACATTTGTTTTTTTTATTTCTTAGCTGAGTACGTTTTCGTAGTTTTGCGTCATCTTTATTTGTCAACTAGTTTTATTTCTTAAATCTATGGGAATTTGGATATTTTTTCTAATATCTTTTATTTTAGTTTTTCGTACGTTTTCAGTTCTATTGATGTCATTGACCTAATCGGCTGTGTAAATAATTAAGTGGTTGTACCTATTAAAGCAGTACCATGTTAAGCTCTTAGTCTTAGTGAAGGAGACTTGGAGAGCATTGCTACGAATTTGAGCACTTAAGAGTTGTTAACAAAGAGTGTTTTATATGTGAATATGTCAATTTTATTATAATGTTGTTTAGTAATTTATTACGCCTTTTGTAATTATAAAACAATTATAAGTGGTCATAATATATTTTCGCAATACATAATTAGCATAATGACAAATCTCTTAATAAGTTTATTAAAATACTGAATTCTAGTCAAGTTCTTGACCGTCTTAGCTTCAACATAAAGGTTTATAATAACGACTGATCGATGAATTCAAAGCAACATTACCCTAATTCTCGTAATACTTACTTCCACTCTTAAATTTGACTATGGTATATTTTAACGTTACAAATGTATAACTCAAATATAACACAAATTAAGTAATATTCACAAAATTCTGACTATAATATTCTCGATACTATGTTTATTATGTAATAAAAATAAAACATATTAAAAACTCAACAAATCAGTATCTCTTCTCTTTTGGCAGTATCAGTATTCAAATTCGAAAATTCTAAGCATTAAAACAATTTTAGTTCGCCTTGTCTTGCCTACGAGTTTGCTTTCATAGGTAATAAGCTAAAGCCTTTGTAAACACCATACAGTAATAGATAAGAGTATAGTTGATAGGATCTTAGATTTTTGTAGAAATTCACAATATTTTGACTAAGGATACACGGTACTATAAAACTTAAGTGTTTTGATTCTCATCATTTTAACGCCAAAATACGCTTCAATAACAAATTGAATATTGAAATAAGCGTAAGGGAAGCCTTATAAAATGTACAATCTAATGTAAAATTGACAAATAGGTTTTAGATTTAGGAAAAATAATTATAAGATAACATAAGCGATTTGTCACTGCCCTTTAATTTATTTAAAACAGCGATCATTGTACCATAAGCATCTATTGTTACTCGTGACGAATCTATTGTTACTCTATATATTATCTATTATATGTCTATTTTTAAACCAAGTGGGCTATACAGCGTGGCAAAGTATTAGACAATACATACACATGAAATTATGACCAACTTTCCGGTGGCTGTTAGTTTTAAATGCAACTTTTATGTATCTATGGTATGCAATATTGTAACTATGTTCATTCTGATTTCATATTATTTCGGGACACTACTGTCAACAATAATATAAGAAATCTAAATTTACACTTCATATCTAAATAACGTCATGTAATACAAGGAACGCCAAAGTAATCCACCGTATTGTGGCATGAAGATTTTAGTGAAATTCACGTATACAATGACATATGTAATCTATATAAAATACATCGTCTGTTCTAAATACATTTACGTCTTGTATACATTAAAGTTATGAACATTAATCTGATCATATCATAATCATAATCAAACAGTCATACAACGAATCTCGTGAAGTCCCTGTCATGACATAAAATATTTTATAATTTTTATATATCATACTTAGTATTGTAAGATGATTAATATTTTTAATCTATAATAATTAAAAATAATGAACACCAAAAAGACGCTTTCGTATTATAAATCATGTACAAATCATTTTCATAAAAAAAAATAGTACGTAGTACCTTAGTCTATGAAAATATATTTACTATTGATAAAATAAGTCTATTTATAATTGTAGATAATAATAATTATACCGAAAGCCGAATCTTGCATAAAGACATTTCGTACACACATAAAGAATTGTTAGTTCAATATGTAGTTGAAAATGTTAAATGTTTACGAGAATTTAATATGTAAAGCCAAATGCATATTTTTACAACGGACTAGTGGTACGTTAGACTGGTAGAGATAATTTCAATAAACACCAATTCACGTGATTTATACATTGTTCGTAGTGTAAACCTTATTTCTATTAAAGTAAGGCAATAGTTCGTTGTTCATAGTGGTGTATAAGCTGAACAGTATAAAGCATAAGTTCGGAATGTCATCACCGTGGACCAACGGTGTTGATAGACTTGCAAGCCTTGTTTATTCTAAATCAATCTAGTATGATAATAGCATCATATGAAGTATGCCTTTATAATATAATAAAAAAGTATGACCTCAAACGCATGCTTATAGATACCTCATTTAGGGCCTGATAATACGTAGCATATCTCTTAAATGTAAGTATTTCTAAATGCAATTACATAGTTCTTGATACTGTCTTAGATAATACCTTTTATGAGTAGATTTAGATGTCCCAAGTAAAAATACTGAGCTCTTTTTCTAAGGTATAATAAGTACAACCACTAATGCGTAATATACATATTTCTTAGTATTTGTTGTGAAATCGATATTGATATGACTAGTAATTAATTCGAATGAACAAAAACAATAATTGACCAATTTGAAACACCAATAATTATGATCGCATAAAAATTACTTTTGATGTGATGTTGGTTCTTAAATTTCTTCTAAAGCTGTGACTATAACTAAGAAGAACATTGTGTCTGATTTAAATAATAATAATCTTTGAATGTATTCAAGATATAATAACGGCGCTATCTTACGATTTTTTTTTGGGAAATACTTGTTTACTTATCATTAAAATCTTTGTCATTGTACTAATGTTACGTGTGTTGTGCAAATTAATATGGTTTAAACAATTAATAAATATTATAATAACTAGTTACTAGCGGATAATTGGTTTATATCAATGTTGCATCTCTCAGTCGTTGGAGAAAGTACTTTTTTTTCAGATCGAATCCAGTACTAGGAACTTGGCGATTTTATAATACAATTTATATGGGACTATATTTTTATCTACATGTTCAAACATATTCTTTAAATCTTACGGGTAAATTACGATTTACTGATAGTTCCGATTGCCGGATTCGATAAGCAGAACATATTCATTTATTTCTGGCAATTATAAATGTATATTTTGTATTAAAAAACTGTCATGTAGAGAATTCTCAGCAACAACAGTATAAACTAATTAAAAACTAAATAAAAAAAAATTAATGACACATAAAAAAAATGTAGAAGAGTTCTAGACGACAACTGCCAGGTATAAATGGTCCCTTGTATTGGTTTAAATCTAAACCATTTCAAATTATGTAGCTCAATGATATTCTTTAACTCATGACGCTTTGGAATAAATTATATTTTCACATGTACCGATTACCATAGTTTAAAACATTCGTAAGAAGCTTAAACCGCCAAATAAGCTAACAACTTGACATTCACACAAATATTTATAAGTAGCTATATATATGTGTCGAGTCACTTTCGTGCTACGCAATTAAAATTCATAATTGAATCAAATTATTTGTAAGTTAATATTAAATTTTTCCCCTTGTTGATTTTGTACAGTGTTATTTGAGAACACAAATTAGTTTGTACAATGATAAGTCAGTAGTTTAATATTTATTTATTGACTAAAGTTAAACTACCAATTTGTTACTAAATTATATATAACAGTTACATCGTAACGCATGTAATGCACTTTCGTAACACTTAATGCATAAGTTAGTGATTCTGTTTTATAAAAATCAGAAATAAACACTTTCTGAGAATAACATATGGTGAAGTTTTATTTTTTCTACCCTTGACCCCAGATAGGACTTAAGTGCTAGTAAATAATATTACTGATAGTCAATTAAATTTACCATAGCGAAAAAATTATGAATTACATTACTTGACTTTTCTCAAAAAAAAAATGCATATTATTTCGTTTTGACGCTACAAATAGCAATTTTAATAGTGTATAATTATTTGTAATTTAAAGCATATTACAAAACGGCATTAGCGGTAAACTATCGGGCTATAGTATTGTTTTAATCATATAGCAAGTTCATAAAGTTATTTATTAGCAAGTATGAAAATCAATTAACTTAAAATAGGGTATGTGAATGTAATATTTTATATTCTTAATTAGCTGTTTACACTGTTATAACATAGCAAAAAATATAAAATTAATTTTGAGTAGTTTGAACGTCCCGATTTAGGCGCCCTCGGTTTATGACGTGAAACTACTATTATATGGAGAACAGAGGTAAGAAGCACGCTCGCTGCTATAAAAAAATGTCCACCTAAACAAATTAAATACGCATTTTCCAACCAACTAAGATTATTTATTTTTCTAATTTGTTTAATCAATCAGTACATTTACATTTTTCGTTTATATTAATTTACAGACAATAGCAAGACTGCAAAATTGAAAACTACTTTGGGCATTGAATGTAAATATATTTTTAACTATTGGTCCATTCCGAATTCGTCTACCTGCATAGATACATTAAGTAACTAAGCTAGCTACTTCCTAGATGCCCACCCCCCTCTCCCACACTTCAGTAGTCCCTCTTTCGCTGCGTGGCGACTCACCGGCGCGTCGGCATGTATTTATTTTTTATATTGACATTTTCAATTTTGTAATATCTTTTGAATTGAATGTCCTATAGCAATATGTCAAAAAGAATATGTAATAAGAAATAAATATTTGGATAAGAATTAATATAACGGTATGAATAAATTAACTTGTTCTGATTTTGATTGAACTACAATAGTTGGATTCAGCCATGGTCAAAGTTTTTTGTAAATATTGATTTGTTCTATAATATTGTAGAACATTTTGCAATGTATGCGATAAAATACATTTCATAGCTAATTTCTTACATCTTGGCTTGGTTTTTGAAATAATAAGCGTTGTAACAGCAAAAGAATTTTTGAAATCGATCCGTTAGTTTTTTTCATTGTGTATTATTGTTTCATATTTCATGCAGATTTCACAGTCTTTAGTAATAATAACGCAATTTCTATAACAATTGCGTATAATAGATACATTGAAATTTTTTGATTTTTAATTCTTTATTTGTTTCTCTATCCCACTTTCATAATATCTGGCGCTTTGCTAAAACTTGCTCGGCTGCTACTGTAGCGCCACTTTTATTTAATGTGTTTAAGTGGACACCTTTTTAACAAAGAGAGCGTGCTCCTTACCTCTACTCTCCATACTTAATAGTATTTGACGTCACTTTTCCTTTAACCAACGGTGCTGTATTTAAAAAATTTCAATTTCCTCGCTTAGTGTTCACTTTTATTAAATAATTTTAAATATTATGTAATCCATTACTTACTTATAGTGTTATTAATTGTCTAAAAAATATTTTTACCAAATTTAAATAAAATGGGTATTACCTTGTACTATGCAAATTGCAATACATAAATTAAAAATTACATAATTTATTAAATTAAAAAGTACATAATTTATTTGACAATTGACATTTAATTTTATATGATAATTTTTCTATTCATAACGGAGAAATTTATCTTCTACTCAGTCCCAGGAATTGTGATTTTTTGACTTCTCCATTACACTATTTTAGGAATCATACACTGAGTGAGCATAACACATAACTGCATTATTCATTTCTTTTAAATTTCAAAAGGTTTCTGAAAATTACAGATAAATATAAAAATTATTAATAAAAACAAAAAAAAATTTGACTATAGCTATCCTCAGGGTGTCGGTTTTTTGTGACGGTATGCGCGCGCATCGTAAAAATTTAATCTCATCATTTTTCCCTAACGCGCCAAAAGAAGTATAACTAACATCAATATACAATAACAGAAACTCTGTACATGCAAGTACAGTACCTACGCTCCAAACGAGATCGTTCGATCTATAAAATTAAGGTCAAGTATGTACTTCTTTATGATGACTAGCATATTGGATTGTGTCTCGCGATCGAAAATTCAATAAAATAATCAATATTCTTTACAAGTTAGAAATTTAGAATGATTGCGTAGGACCTAATGAGTTTTCTGTTGAGTGGGTTTTAACCAAAGTAGTTACGTGCGGGATTATAAAACACTACAATCTCCGAATTTTTGTATTTACGGTTTCTATTTCTAAACATTACGGTAGCCGATTTCAGATAACTTAATAATATAATAATTTCAAGCGTAGTCTCCGGGTCGTTGTAGACGGATACGCTTCACAAACATACGCAGTGAATGCTGGTGTACCACAGGGCTCAGTGTTGTCCCCTACACTCTTTCTTCTGCATATCAATGATATGCTTCCTCTTGGAAACATTCATTGCTATGCAGACGACAGTACTGCGCATGCGGGATATTACGGGCACGCTGCTGGGCGTGTAGACACCGAAGTGAGACGCGAGAGTCTTGTCGTTGAAATCAATCGGTTGTTGCATCTCATCGTCAAATGGGGTGCTGATAATTTGATTGTTTTCAATGCCAAGAAGACTCAGGCTTGCGCGTTCACTACCAAAAAGTCACCATTCTCCCCTCATCCTTCGCTCTCTGGCACTTCGTTGTTGATACAAAGCAGTTTCACCATGCTTGGGATGGAGCTTCGCTGTGACCTAAATCCCAGGGATCACATTGAAGCAGTTATTAAAACTGCTTCACGTAAACTCGGAGTACTGAACAAGGTGCGGCGTTTCTTCACGCCACATCACCTGTGCCTACTGTATAAAACGCAGATACGGTCTTGCGTTGAATATTGCTCGCACCTCTGGGATGGCTCCGCTAAGTACTTGCTTGATGCCCTGGATCGGTTGCAGCGACGCGCCGTCCGAATTATTGGTGATGTGGAGGTCTCTAACACCCTCGAACCTCTACAACTGCGTCGCGAGATTGCCGCCCTCAGCGCTTTCTATAGACTATACCACGGCGAGTGTTCAGATGAATTATTTTCCCTTATCCCTCCCTCCCCTTCCATTCAAGAACTACGCGTGCTGGTCTCCGATGTCACCGACTAACTGTGGCATCAATTCCATCGCGAACAAAGAAGTTTGCCAACTCTTTTCTTTGTCGCACGTCAAAAATGGAATTCTTTACCGGCACACGTGTTCCCTCATTCTTACAACCTGGGGTCCTTCAAACGAGGCGTGAAGAGGCACCTTGCGGGTAGGCAGGGCGAGGATGGCTAGTACAGTTCGCCTTCTGCAACCATATTAGCCACCTTCGCGTGTGGACTCTACTTCCACTTACCATCAGATGTAGTAGAGTAATTTGCCCTCCGGCGTCATTTTAAAAAAAAAAAAGAACCTGAAAAAAAATAACTGTAGAAAACGCAAATTCGACCGCACGAGAGTACTGCTCTCATCTATGGATGAGAGGTCCCAGCTACTCTTCCAATTGACCGCATCCAACGTAGAGCGGCTCGAATTGTCAACTATTGAGCTCTTTCCGATTGGTTTGATTCCTTGGCATTGCGTAACCTAGTTATGTCACATCACTCTGCATCTTCTATCGCATCTATCAAGGGGAATGTTCTGAGGAATTGTTTGGAGTGATCCTGCCAGTAGAATTTCACCATCGGAAATCGCGACAAAACTCTAAATTCGATCTTTACCACCTTGATGACCGAAAATCCAAAACACCGCGATTTACAAGACATTTTTTCCTCACACAAAACCACTCTGTGGAATCAACTTCCTCTGGCGGTCTTTCCGAGCCGATACGACCTGGGAACCTTCAAGACAAGAGCGTATTAAAGGTCTGCAACACATCTACATGCCTTCTTGTGTTGCACAAGTTCATGTGCGGTGATCGGTAAAAATCAGGCGAGCCTCCTCCCCGTTTGCCCTGTTTACACGAAAATGGTTTTTCCGATTGTTTGTGTTTGTGACGTCATTAGCCTTGATAACCTCTCTGTGTAAGGGGCCGAAGGAAGGACAGATAGAGTGATTTCTATAACCGTCTAGGATTATAGAAGTTAGGTAGACGGAGGCAGAGACAAACTAATTTTGATCAAATTTTGCTTCACCATGCTTAAACAATTTATTATTAACTTTGAATTCAATACTGAAGGTGTATTTATAGTTTGTCATTTCTAATAAATAAATAAAATATTTTATTAATTACGTTCAAAATCGTCTTGTAAAAATGTACGACAAAAATATTTTATTTCATTTTTGCGTACGGTGTACTTGTTATAATTATGTGTACAGGCGCAGAAAAACTATACTTCCAGGACATTTCTGTCCATATCTATACCTACATATTTAAATGGAACTATATGTAACTAAATTAGAGAACTCATTTTTAACAAAAGCCTAGAAATGACAAACAATAAAAATATTGTTTTTTACAAGTACAAACGTTTGTGAAGGTTTACTTGTGCTAAATTGACATCAATTATGTGAGCTGGACACTCAGTTGAATTAGTAACCGATTCCAATTTGAATGAAACGGTCGCTCCAGAGTTTTTTTTTCGGAATGTGTATTGCTATTGGCCAAGGACATCATCGGAGATAGAGGCAGCGCTCCGAGCGGACTCTATAGATGGACTTACCCCACACGTGCGACGTGCGAAACAAAGGTAAAAGGACCTCGTCCTAGCCAGCGAAGACGAGGTTATGTGCGTGTCTGTGCTGTGTGCTCCAGAGTTTACATCGATTCGGTCAACGAAAATTTAAATAATTATCAGTCAAGTGCGTTGAGACCACACACAGTCGAAACTAAACGGTTCCGCAGCTTGGTGATGAAGAATCTTAAGGACTTTAAAAATAACAATGAATTAAAATCGGCCGCAATTATAAGTTAGTAATATAAGTTATTAATTTTATGGTAATTATTAAAAGTAATATGAAAAACAAAGTTATGGGAACTTATATATTTCAAAAGTTTTGTTGACCTATCTTCTTCAATCCAAATGTGGTTGAAAGTTCATTGGATGTTCTACAAGCAATTTGAAATCCCATAGTTCAAAAGTTAGAGGTTAGTTCAAAAGTTAGGGCACAATTTTTATGAGTTTTAGGAGCTTATATATCTCAGCCATTACTCACAAAATGAAAAAAGTCGAAATCAAACCTCGTTATCGTTTTGAAAGACCTATCCAAAAATATCTCACACGTTGCCATACGTGGAAATTATTTTTTTCAACCCTCAGTTACATGTCTGAGCTGCTGCTACCCTTAATTTTTATATATTTTAAGATTTAATTACAAAATCTACAAAATCATATAGCGGTTCATAGATAACACTTAATGCGTAAATTTTGTATAGATAGAACCAATAGTCTCCGAGTAAAATGACTGTGACATACGGACGGACCGACGGACATGACGAAATTATAAGGGTTCCATTTTTGCCATTTGGCTACGGAACCCTAAAAATAAAACAAATAAATAACAAGTAAAAAAGAATTAACTGTCGCACTTTCACGCCAAAACTATGGAACCAATTTAAATGAAATTTGGTACACAAACAGTCTAGAGCCTGAGAAAAGACATAGGCTATTTTTAATGCGAAAAAAGGGGCTTTGGTAGAAGCTAGATAAATATAAAACATTCACTTTACGTTACGTTACGTTTCTTATTAACAGAATTATCATGTTTGTGTACAAAAAAATATTATATTAAATGTTATAAAATCTCCAGCCGTAGTTATAGTCTCACAGACTCAGTTTAAATTTCAGTAACAGCTGAAAATATTGTTTCAATAAATAATCCAATAGCCAAGCAGTCCCTTTCTGAAACTCTAAAGTCTCACATTACATAATGAAGCACTACTAAACTTTTCAGAATGTTTATATTTTTTAATAATAATTAGTTACTATTTACGAGTGAATTTTCGTTTTATAAGTATTCTGTAGCAGTAGTAATTTCTGCTTCGAACAAAATCGATTCGATCAACAAACCAAAAATATTACGAATTGAGAACCTTCTCAATTTGCAGTTACGCAAAAATATACGTATAATAAACTAGTTGCGCCCGCGGCTCCGCTCGCGTTGTTCTGCACACAACCCTAAAATAAAAATCAGCTATCTGCCTGTGAAAGTTCCTCTGCCTGAAGTTTAAAATCGGTCCAGCCATTTTGTAGATTAGACGGAACAAACAGACACTTCAATTTTGTTTATTTGCTAACAATGAATAAATTAAACTCAGTAACAGATTAGTTCGGTAATTTGAAATAATCGAATAATTATCACATACAACCTTGTTAAATACTATATATAACTTAATAACCGCTCTATGAAGAAGCTTAAAATAACTCCCTGAAATCAACACCCTCACATCGCCCCCGTCACTACTACGCCTTCACTATATATCACTACGACACGGTTATAAATAATAAATATCATATCGAACGTCATTAAAATTTACTCAATAATTTCCGCGTAAAAACCGTAAATGTCCGCTATACTTATATATATTTTTTATACCGCTATCTGCCCCATACTGTATATAAATATTACAGCCTATTTTAAAACCTTTCGTTCTACAATTATTTTTAATTGTCTGTATTTTGTGTGAAAATAGGAATCAAGTAAGTCAATGTTATAATTTTAATTACAAACGTTTTAGTCTATAAAGTGCGAAATAATTATATGTCGCAACGTAACTGTAAACAAATAACTAATTGTAAGCTAACTTTATTAAATGATGATAGGCATAACATAACATTTAGCAAAGAGAGCTTCCCGTCTAATGTTAATACAGCGGGCAACCGTAATTCAAGCAGCAGTGTCAGAAACTTAGAGGTAAAAGGTCTGTTATCGAGAATAGCTAATGATGTGGTCTGCGGTAACTCGTACCGCCCCGTCGCGGTCGCCCAATAGAAGGTCTTAAACCGTCGGTGTACTATTGCCCCGCCTTTTGAGGGCTCCTACACGTTACACCGCCCTTGCCTGCTCTGGATAACTCCACTCGTGGTGGCTTCGTGGCCAGGGATAACTTATGTGAGTACCTTTCATTTATTGTTATTTTTTTATTCGAGTGAAGTGTGTGAAAACCAGGTTTGATGTTTTTTTTTTCAATTTTCGTATTTTTTTTTGGACTCCAAACATAAGATTTATATAAATATAAAGAATTGTCTCTAGGTTTGTCCTCTATGCGTTTCTAGACAATTGATCCGAATTAAAGTTTTTATACTTTTTCTTTACGTGGTATTGAAAAACATGCCGGCTGCGGTAAATTTATAAATTAAAATTAATTAACAAGTGGAATAAAATTTAATAAAAACATAACCCATTAATATAATTTTATATTTCTGAATCTGAAATATTTTTGTTTAAGAAAATTTGTTAAATTTATTGGGAAAAAAATTGGATTTAGAACATTAGATTAACTCATATCTTATTAAATCAAATAAGTGATAATATCACAATCATATTTTATATACTTAAATTAAAACATGTAGTTGGTTGTATTGTATAATTATTACATACCTATTGAATATCGATTATCATTCATAGTATTACCTTAAAAGTGGTTATAAAAATAAAAATGTTTGGAATGAAAGTCAGTCTCAATATGAATACCTATCTTAATAGGAGAGGTTTTGTCGTTGATGAGGGCTCTCATTAGTAATTAAGATAGAACTGTCGTTACCAGTACGACAGGGCGGTCATAATTTTGTTACAAATTTTTCAAGTCAAGCTAGTCAAGTGGCTAATTTTGGCGTCGGGAAGTGACGATCAGTCAGTCAGCCAGTCACAGCTGAGAGTATTCTACCAGTGCAATCATTTGTAGGTCTTTTATAGCTAGAGGCCGGCTAGGTAGCTACCACCGCAGTGTCAAATATTAAACAAATTACTGGGTTGCAAGCGCTCATAGGCTATAGTAACCGCTCACCATCAGGTACGCCAAGTGTATAATAAGTGTTTTGAGGCACATGTAGTATTAGCATGGATACTATAATTTTTTTGTTTTTTTTTATTGTATATTATACATTGATCAATTTATTTATAGTTTTGTCACAAAAGTAATAAAAATAGTACCTACAGACATGCATAGCTTAGCATGATCTTAGGGTGTTTTAATTCAGCAAACTTTCTCAAAATGAAAACTTTAGAAAATGATTTCAATTCTCATACAAGTAGAAAGTGTTCAAACTCAATTTTTTCCAATAGCTTCGTAACAATGATTTACACGTTCGTCGATAGGTATGTATGTAATTAAAGCATGTTTAAAAACTTGTCAATTTAAAAGTTAGAAATGTTATCGGCTTAACTTTCTCATTTGCATTACATATTCTAAAACATATTGCGCCACAATACTTACAAACTTCTATTATTGCAAAATTAAGTGCTGACCAATTATTCAAATATACTGACCAATTATTACCAATTAGTGACCAATTAGGCCATATACTTTAGAGGGCAAATTTCAGAAAATGGTCCGCTAACTATATGGAGCTCAGGTCTTCTCCTTTTATATCTATGTATAGATAGATTAAAATTATTGTATTAAGATAATATAATCCTTTTTGGCTCTTATGAGAAATTTAATAAATTTGAACCAATGGCGTATTGTAATAATAATAAATAATAATAATATGATTTATTTGATAGAAATATGGTAATACAATATCTGATCTTAATATATATACATTTCATAAGTACAACATATTTTGCTGTCTCCAGCGTTCAAATGCTTAAAAGATTTGTAAAATGTTTTATCCAAAAAATACATATATCAGGATTTATCTTTTTTTAGCCTAATATATTTTTTTTTTTATAAAAAGCTACGAATCACAGCATAAATTATAATCATTTGTATATTTCAAATAGTATAACATAATTAATTATTGTAATTTAATTCCATATGTATTGGATACATCGGCCTTTTAACCTGTTTCAACAAGTAGGAGGTTCTAACTTAGAATACCTATTATTTTAACTAAGAATACTTGTTCGATCATCCCATCACATGGAAAGAAAAACCCAAATATCTAGGCATCGTACTCGACAACAGACTCACCTTTGAAGCTCATATCCGCAAGGCACGTGATAAAGCAGCGTTCCTTTTGGGAAGATTGTATGCGATGTTGGGCAGGCGGAGTAAACTGTCCCTTAGAAATAAGGTGACATTATACAAAGCCTGTATACGTCCCATACTGACCTACGCGAGCCCTGTTTTTTCGCACGTCCACGCCAGAAGAATTAATCAAACACAAATAACTCAGAACCGTTTCTTACGCATGGCCTCGGGCTGTCCGTGGTACGTTCGCAACGTAGATCTCCATAGAGACTTTGAAATCGATTCGATCCCCAAACATTTGAAGCGCTTATCGCAAAACTATTGCGATCAAACTACTTTCCATCCAAATCCTTTGATTAGACATGCTTGTATCTACACAGACCGATGTAACCAACCGACAAAAGTAAGGCGTCCTAAGCACGTCCTGCAAGACCTTGACGATAGGATTACATTAGAAAATGCCCCTTACACAGCACAGACACGCACACAACACCGTCCTCGCCGGCGAGGACGTGGTCCTTTGTTTCGCACGTCGCGTCGCGCTCACACCGTCGGGTGAGTCTATCGTATAGAATGCGCTCGGAGCGCTACCTCCGTCTCCGATGACGTCCTTAGCTGTGGTTCGGCTTCGCAGGAGGCACCCTAAGGACGGAATCAAATTTGAGCCCCCGTGAGGGCTGTCTCTTTATCACGGCTGAGTCTCAGTACTCGGCCCCCCGCCCGGTGACGCCGTCAAGGCCAGTAGGGCCAAAAGCAATACACATTCCGAAAACAAAAAAAAAACTAACTAAGAATAGTGTTGCATCAAAATTACGATAAAAGTATCTTTTATCTAAATCTCCTGATCAGACAGGGATCTTCATTCCCGATTATGTATTATATTCTCGTAAGACCATAATTATGGCCGAAGACTGTCCCTATTTCTCGGCCGGTCTTGGTACTTTGCCACTTCCGTTCGGTGACGCCTTCACAACCAATAGAACCAACATCATTACACAGTCGTAGAAAAAAGCATCCAAATCGCTATATTTTTCTTAAATTTTCTTTATATGAGAAACAATATAAAAGATTCTGTTGTTAGCCCTGGTGGGGTTCGATCACCGCCCGGGGCAGATAATAATAATAATAATAATAATAACTCTTTATTGGACACAATGTTTATATTCACCACACAGTTCTGATAGAACATAAGTACTCGCGATTTGTTTATATCTTATGAATTATTGGTTCACACTTAGATAGCGCAAGTCAGATGGGAATCGCTTTGTGTAAAAACTAGTAACCTATCATATCCGGAAATAAGCAGGAGGCTCTAGGAAAGTAGAAAAAAATATCAATTTATTAATACTTAAATTAGATTGTAAAAAATAAAAGAATTTTCTATTATACGTTTAGATTGTTGCTTATGATTACATAAGTAGTTAATGTAATACTTGGGTTCAAATGTCAGTGCCCCCTGCACCGAGCACGTGCTTGCATCCACGACATGAGGAACCCTTAGTATGACAACAGTATGTCTCATCACTCCCCATGTTATTTTGTTCGATATTTGATTACCTGCTGTTTTTTTTCGTCTCATATTTAAAAAAAAAACGTAAGTGAAATGCGAAGATGATGATGGTTTATTTATTTTTTAACTATATATATATAAAAATTTACGAAATAGACTGGAAAGAAGAAACAACTGCCGGTGATATTTTTAAACAAACATACAATAACAAAAAGTTACGTAATTATTATACGGTCAAATTCCATCCAAAATCTATTATGTGTTTAAATAAAATAATTATTTTATCTAGGACGGCCCGAGGATCTGAATAAAATAGTGCTTATCCTATCCAGATGAGCTGACCCGTTACCGAAAAATGAATGAATATTAAAAACACAATTAAAAAAATATGATAATTTTATTTTGTGTTTTTAAAATAAATGATACCTAATAAACAGCTATAATACAAAAAATAATAATCAGGGCCACGATATTTTTGCCATACGGCGTAATTGTTTCCGCCACGGTGTCACGACACTATTACAAAAATATGTCGGCATTTTGCCGACATTTAACTTGTATCAGGGGGCGGTTGGTGAATAAGTCAGTAGCGACTAGCATGGCACACGCCGGTCATTATATTTTAACTTTTGGAGCAGGTATCAATTAGGCGTCCCACACATACAATTTATTACGATAGTCATGCTTGAATACATCATAAAGTTTCTATTCACTATCGTATTCTCATACTAAAATGTCGTAAATTAGACGCTTTTAAAAAACTGTTTTATTACAAATTATCTTTAAATAATCTATTCTTTAAGAGTTTTTGATACGTCTAATTTAATTTTTTTTAGCAATATTTATGATAGAACGGGTTTATGTAAATGCAAATAATAAAACCGTATGTAGATTTTTATATATTAGTCTTTACACTCTTATTTCCATAAAGGATCGGATACAATTTGGTTTGTCGGTACTTCATACCCTGAATTGTAATATAATACGTTTATCATGAAACTATCTATAAGTTTTGGATTTAAACTTAACTGCTTCATAACGAATTGAGTTTTTTTGTACTACAAAATCAGGCTTTACTAAATCCAGTCCGTGTATGGGCGTCGTTGGGTCAGGTATTAGATAGAATATGGTCTAATTGCCCGTAGCGAACACCGATTTCCAAACAATATTTAAGGTGGCGGCAGTAGGGTTGTAAGTAGTGCCTAAAACTTATTAATCGTAGTAGTAATTAAGTAAAATATTATTAATCGATTATGCACATAAGTATAATTGTCTATAGACGCTTGCAACATGAGCAAATGCAACGGAAGAAGAGAAATATAAGGAAACGATAAGCAGGAGCTTTTCAAAAATATCCAGTAGGTACTTCCCCAGTCGTGCCTTTCTTTAAACTGCTGAAAACAGCAAATATATTAGGCTGGTTCAAAAAAATCGACTATTGATTACTTTCGAGTGACATATCTTTGGAGCCCGATACGATGGACGGACCAGATCTGCACCACTTTCGAAAGTACAGTATACGATGCTCTACTCTCGGCAGCAGATAGAAATAGATGGCGTTGAGTAAACCGAGACAAACTCTAGCTGCGTGGTGGTGGTCACGACCCTCAGCATTGAGGAAACTGAAGCGAGGAGGAGGAGGATCTTTTGAGCACTGAAAAAAGACGCCTTTTAGAAGAGGAGTCCTTTTATATTGCGGTCGCGCTCATTGCTAATTTATATTTTTCAGATAAATAACAAGAGAATTTTCTTTAAATATTTTCAAATTCAATTTATTTTAGATCTTTCCATTTCTAAATTAAATGCTCTAAAAAGTTCTTTTATCATTTTTTCATAAATTCAATCATCCAGAAGCTATTCAATATTATAGTCAAACATCTTCTTATACAAATAACTCGAAATGAAATCGAAATGTATATTCACATTTATCGCCGTCGGGACGTGGCGACCCTATCGCCCGCTGTTGGGATAATCTCTGTCACAGCAGAGATTATTCCACCAATCAGTCACACTGGTAGGTTTTTTGTTGCAAGAGGCCGGCTAGGTAGGTACCCCGCAGTGTCAAATATTCTACCGCGAAGTAGTAGTGTCTTTGGATTACTGTTCCGGTTTAAGGGCACGGTAAGCTAGAGAAATTACTGGGTAAAGGAGATTTAAGAACCAATATCTCGAGGTTGGCAACGAGTGAGTGGCACCTACTAATGTTGCAAGCGCTCATAGGCTACGGCAACCGCTTACCATCAGGTGGGCCGTATGCTTGCTTGCCAACTTAGTAACTTAAAAAAATTACGCGTATAACTTCGGAACGACTGTACCAAATTTGATAATTCTAGTTTTGTAATTGTCAAGATAATTTTTGTACCGCAATCAAAATCCCCACGAGAATGTGACCCACGGGGTCGGAAAGTTTGTATGGAAAAATTGTATTGAGTACCTACCTAATGTTTGTATGCTGGTGGTTAGTTTAATGGTAGGAGATTGGGGTTTGTATAACCTATACAGGCAGGAGACAAGAACGGATTAAAAGTCTCACGGTAACGGGATCAACGGAGTAAAATTTTACTATAATCGCTAGTATTAAAAAATAAATATTATACCGGCCTTTAACGACGCACAGTGGAGTTCCAAAGTTTGATGAGGAATAATTTTAAAAAATCTTTCGGACTTTTAATATAAACGAATTAATATCAACCCCAAAAATAATCGGTAATTTTATAGTAATTATTCAAAATAAAAAAATAAAATTATGGAAAAAGCTTAGCTTATATATATCTAAAATTTGTAAACGTGTCTTCTTCAAAATAATTTTCGAAGAAAGGATCTCTTGATGTTCAACAACCTCAAGTTTTTCAGAATTGAAGCCCCGTAGTGCAAAACTTAGGAGATGGGGCAACTTTTAATAACTTTAGGATCTAATATCTTAACAAATAGTTACTTAATCAAAAAAGTCAATATCAAACCTCATTATTAGTGATTCATAAAAGACCTTTTTACTAAATTTCGTATAGATGGAGGCAGATGAAGCCAATAGTCTCCTAGCAAAATGACTGTGACATACGGACAGACGGACGGACCTGACGAATTTATAAGGTATCCGTTTTTGCCAATTGGATACGGAATACTAACAAAAAAAAAAATTCTAAATTACTGCTTTTTAGTTTGTGATCAGTTTTCAATCAATGAAGGTGTAAATAACGTTATAGCAACGGTAAAAACCTTTCGAAATGACTAACTTGCTGCCTTTCGAGCATTAAAATGTAAATATAATAGCTTTCCGTAAGTCAACCCCGAGCTGTGTGAGAACTAACATATGTCACGTCTGCCTGCCCGCTTACGACCTTACGTGTATGCAATAAAACACAAATATTCATAAACCAATGGACAAAGTACAAAGGAAATTATACAGGAGACAGTTGAAAGGCAATATAACAAAATAATGATCGTTGACTGAGCGACCATTTATTTCCACTTGTATATAAGCTTTGACGATATTGTTTTTGACGTTGACTAGTAAATTACGAAATTTACCTCGATCATACCTATAAATACTTTATAAATATACGAAAATATATTTTTTTATATTGTTACTATAGTAAAGTTTTATACACGAAACACATCAAAACGCAACTTTGCAAGAACATTTATTATTTTATAATTCACAGTATGTCATACGATCCCTTTCGCATTATCAATCGATTATTAATACGGCAAATCCGATGATGCGACAAAATTCTTTCAAACTTCAAGCATATTTGCAATACGCCGGGGTTCTGACGAGTAATTGATTGAACCATTGTATAAAAAAAGAATACTTATGCACATATTTTTAGAAATAACCACGTGATTGTCGTGAATTTTGCATACTTTTATTGAATACATAATAAATTATAGAGTTTCAATTTCGCATAGTCATAAAACGGGTTTCATTGCGTACTTATTATGAACGCCGGCACGAGTGAAATGATTAACTATTACGGAATTATGATATCAGCAAATCTTCTTGACCTCATAACCAAAATGAACCGATGCTTTGGATTATAAAGTATAGCTACGTGACGAAAAGCGAATTTTTAATTATTATTATATATTTTAAAATAATTTTAGCCAGACATGGAGGGCAAGCTGGATACGCTGTGTCGAGTTTGTGGCGACAAAGCTTCGGGTAAACATTATGGAGTGCCCTCTTGTGACGGTTGCAGAGGATTTTTCAAGAGAAGCATCCGACGGTAATGTATGCCTAGCGGTCAAGACACTTTACACACGATCATTTTTTTATATTGAATATTTTAATGCAATTACATGAACTATAAGTACATCACAACATAATAAAACAAAACCACTATCTCCCTGTATTTACTCTGATAAGAAAAAGACTGCGAAATGTTTAGGTGTATAATTTTTAAAGGCTTTGTGTAAATTGGTGGAAATTTGAAATGCACTATATTATGTGAGTTTCAAATAAGAATAGGACTGGACCAGTGAACTTCACACAAGCAAGTAAAAGCGTTAGCACAATAAACCATACATAATCATTATGTTGAAGTGATTTATTTATTGGGATAGTCAACAGCAGGTAAAAACCACATTAAGTTACAAATATATCCAACTAATAATAGGTTATCTCAACATGAGAAATAATATTAATTAATTTTAAATCATTTCATAGCACAATTTAATTAAAATAATATTGCTACGGTATATCAATAAAATAAAATAAATGAAATATCTGAAAATTTAAAATAAACTCCAAATCAAACAATTAATAGATCAATGAAATAAATACGAAATCAGATATATAAAGATAGAATACAGGATATTACACTAAAATACTGTTTTTAAAATCAACAATATCAATACTTTTCTGACGATACAGTAAGTAGCTGTTATTAAAAATATCAAATTCTGTTGATTGTTTAGTATAATTATTACACAGCATTGACATATATAAGAGAACTTACATTTTTTGGCTAAGTTAGCCGTATATGGCTTATGATTATTATGATTTATTAAAATAAGTTTGTACAAAATAAGTTCGATTTTTGTTTGACTTTTTGTACATTGTACTAACAAAGTTGTTGACCAATATCCGGTTCAACATGGCGGACTTTTCAGCATAGAATTAATATAAGAACAAGAAAGCTCACTGAAGCAATATTTGTGTGCCAAAAGAGAGATTCCAAATGGTAGCTTTGTCCCTATCTAATCGAAACACCATAATTTTTAATAATTGAGGACAAAATAAAAACTTAGAATCATCTTGATTTCTGCATATTATTAATATATTTATATTAGAACCAATATAATATTTTATTGGAATATTATTATTTTTATTAGAATTTGCCACTGGTATAGTAGTAGTGGCATGTAAGTCGGAAAATATAATAAAATTATATTTATTTTTTAAAGGAGGAAAACTTTAAATTACATTTTAATACTAAAATAAAGATAACATAACTTTATTTTTAAATTTTAAATTAATTACACTTGATAAAAAATCGTCTTTGTACTTAACATAGCAGAGTCACCCTAGTTATTATAAAACGAAATTACTTACAGGTGGAAAGGTTTACCACAACCTGGATAAGATTCATTCTTACAACTAGGTTTAACGCATTTGTTCACCATTTTTCTAAAAAAAACAATTTTTGGCTTTGAAGAGCCCAATCTATGATTTGAAAATTTGACGTTTTGTTTTGAACTGTGGTATTGTATTGTATTTTGTTGGTAAATTTTGAACTGTGTTGTCAGAACAGTATTAATATTTCCTTTATTTAAAGTCATTTAACCGAAAATGGTGTATTTAAAGGCTTATAATATTACAATCAAAACTAATAATTTAGTAACAATTGTTATTAATTATAAAATACTTTCGTTAAGCCACAAAATTTATAAATAAATTCGGAAGTTGTGTAACTACCACCATATCAAATTATTTTTTTGTAAGGGCTACCTGTGGGAAAGGGACGCAGCTACTTTTTTGTGTGTCTCTAACTCGAAGAAATTTTCGTTTTAGTATGAAGTATTGAAAATTGAACTTAAATATTTAGCTATAAAGTATGAGTTTATTTAACATTAAATTACAAGTGATTGTTCTTGTTCTTATAGTAACTCTATGCTTTTCAGTCCTATTCTTATTTGAAACGCATTATAATATACTATAGTTATAACTAGCCTATGCCTACGGTTTCACTAGTGTTAATATAACTATGTTTACCATAACAAGAGCTATCATAGCAACAATTGTGTAACAATCGTGTTGAAGTTTAAATAACTCAACTGTAGAAGAGCCGACTCCACTCGCTTAACGCGAGAGTCGCGGGTTCGACCTTGACCCCACGGACAATAATTGTCGTATCCACTCTTAACGCAAGCTTCGAGCATAATTGGAGAGGCAATAGGAATATTAATAATGCCTTTGAGACAACATTACTTAATATTCATAAAAAAAGAAAAAAAAAAAAATGGTGGCTTTTAAAAGCAGTTATAATTATTAAATTTTTTTTTTTAACTTTGGATTATCCTAAATTTCTTTTCTTAGTCCACATCACAAATAGAATCATTATGCAGGTTTCAAATCAATGTAACGTAAACTTTCAGATATCTCATAATGAGTGTCCGAGTGGTATTTCGCATAACAGAAAAAAATTATATATATATCTCTAAAATTTGCAGGCCTAACTTCTTCAAAATAATCATCGCGAAATTTTTTTAATGTTCTACAACCTGAAATTTTCCTCAAATTTTTACATAGTTCAAAAGTTAGAAGGGAGACACAATTTTTATGACTTTAGGAGCTAATATCACAACAACTACTTACTGACTTAATCAAAAAAGTTGAAATCAAACCTCCTTATTATTTTTCAAGACCTCCAAAGATACCTCTCACGCCACCATACAAAATATTTGTTTTTAACCCTCAGTTAAATAAATGGACTGGAATGGAATGGACCCTTAATTTTTATATGTTTTGGAATTGCACTACAAAATTGTGTAGCAGTTCATAGACTACAGCTTTTTACCTATAATTTCGTATAGATACCGCCATAGTCTCCCAGTAAAATTACTGGCATACGGATATGACGAAATTATAAGGGTTCGGTTTCTGCTATTTGGTTCCGGAACTCTACAAATGTTTAACAATTCGCTGGTGCTCCTTCGTAAACTCGCAACGGAACGAGCTTTGTCACAAACTAACTTTATTTGAATATGTTGCAAGCTTGTCTCTAACTTCGTTTCGTTGTGCTTGTGTGAGTTTAAAAAAGACCACCAGCGAATCTTTAGACATTTTGTTTATATGGAAGGGCCTGTGCATATATTATAAGTCTATGAGTATAAGTAGAAAGAATAGTTTTTAGAATTTTTATGAAAAGTATTTAATGGCATTCCTTTTAATTTTTAAAGTATTTTCAGAAATTTAGACTACGTGTGCAAGGACAAAGGACGATGCGTAGTTGATGTCAATAGACGAAACCAATGTCAAGCTTGTCGATTCTCTAAGTGTCTTCGAGTCAATATGAAAAAAGATGGTATAACCATTTACCTATATATAAGTTTTGATTAAGTTGATTCAATCATTCAGAAGGGCCTTCCCTTCATGGAAGGCGATTCACGCCTACCGTAGATACAGAATAATTAACAAATAGCAAACAGGATTGAGCAATCGCTGTTCACTTTGATTAAGCAATTGTAACTCTGCTGATATAAATTCTCTTTCTCAAACAATGTTCAAAATGTATTCGTTTTATAGTAGATATCGCATATAAAACCAGGATCGGAAAAATCTCTATCAAATTGAGCGAGGACAAATGGGCACTTGTCTCAATAAAGTATTTATTCAGGCTTCCTCCTAGAAGCATGTCTTTTCCATTAGGAGACATTTGAAGTATTTGCGGTACACGAGTGTCAGTGAGCGTGAAAAAAGCCGAGCAAGGGGAGGCGAAGGCGCCCTCTGATCACACCGCAGGCCGCGCTTCACACGAACAGCTCTCGGCGACTGTTCACAATGTGACATCCATTACATTACGTACGACGTCGATATTTGAGCTTCTGGTGTCAACACTTATTATTAGTGTGAAATCATTGTTATGAATATTTTGACGTTGCGTTCGAACATTATTCAAGATTAAGCATGATTTTATAATTATATTTCATTACTAGCTAGTACCTGGAAGACCGAATAATTTCAGAGTTTTCCGTTATTTACTACAACACTTTAAAAAAATTGATTCCAGATAATATCGGGCAAATAAAAAGCCAAAGAATTTTTACATCTTCATAATATTATCGTGTGGTTAGTAGGTAACCTAGTATCGGAAAGATTATTGTTGCTTATACGGCCCTCTTACTTGATTTATCCACTATTATCAATTCAATGTCAACTCTTACTTCCCGAGAAAAGAATCGGTCAGTTGAAACACAACTATGACCTAGTTGTGTTTCAATCCGTAAATTTAACCAACTTTTACGTTACTAATCATTTTCAGAATAATTCACTTTAAAATAAATTAATAAATCTGAAGTTCCCGCCACAGTACCGTAAGCACGTTACATATAAAAAAATGAACTTTACGAAAATAATTCATCTGCAAAATTAAAAAAAAAATAAATTAAAAAGGCACTAATTTTTTTAAATATGTACACAGGATTTCAATCAGGGTGCTCAGACTGGGAAATTAAGAAATTCAACAGATTAAATTTTAATAAGCCTGATTAAAATGAAATTTTTTGAGGAATATACAAGTGGGACGCTCTTTAACACATCCTTCTAAGATGACAGTGTTTAACTTCTTGTAATTTTAGCCGCATGATTTGCCCCACAAATATTTTTCTGAGTACCGTTCTTGTTGACGCGATATTGAATAGGGTGTGTCTTAAGCATGTGTTAGCACTCCCTTCTAAATTGAATATCGCGTACTTACCTAAATAAGTGTTTAAGTTACGTAATATCTATTATAACTGCACCTAGGTTTTGAACGTTTAACAATATTCGATAAATTACTGTTAGATTATTATAATAGTACATTACGCATCTAGGGAATATAGTAAGACATTCTCACCCGCGGATTATTGTGGAAATCGTGACAATCGCGGGTGGCATGGTCCTACATTTTCTCCCGTGGTGCGTACCTATACGTTTTTTTTCCTATCATAAAAAGTTCGCTTTTAGTCCCTGGTACGAGGAACAAACATACAGTTGCTAGGTTAACGGGAGTTAAAGTGAGTTAATTAGTGTAATTTTGCCGGGAGAGGATCGGGGACTTTCCTCCTTCGTACCGAGGACTAAAAACGAACTTTTCATCAAGGTAGGAATAAAAATTAAATTATAATATGTACACATGATTTCAGCGGTTCAACACGAGCGACCTCCAAGACCAATATCGGCTCAACATCAGCTAGCTTTACAGAAACTAAGTTACACTTTAACAAGACAGCCAACATTCTTCCCGAGTCATGCCCCCGTCTCAATTCCTTCGTTCAATCCTTACACATATAGCACACTCCCTGAAAGTAGCCACAACCCTTTCATAGAAAATTCTTCCTTTAATAATTTTCCAAGAGTTCCTGACTCAATGGACATTCAGAACTTGGGACCACTACTCAACAATTCCAATCCACTAAATACTCTCAATCCATTTAAGATTCCACTTTTCACCACTCCAATGCACTACTCTGTGCCGCATCCCGGATATTTATCGACAAATATCTTCTACCCCTCGATGCTGTCCGCAGAAAGTAGTTCCACATTAACTATGGATTCGCAGCGTGAGTTGAAATTTTATTTACGCTTTTGAAATTAAAAATATAAGTTTTATTTTTTTTATATTTATATTGTTTTCCAGAGACGTTTTCTAATAGTCTACATTCAGCTAAAAACAATTCGGCATATGACAAGAATGTATCAGAAAAACCGGACTCACAGCTTTTGGATTTAATCAAAGAGGACGAAGTGTCTAGTTCTGAAGAAGCGTGTAAAGCTGATGATAACAATTCGAGTAAGTTATGTATGTTAATATTCAAAAGTTACATAGAGTTTGATGTTTGATGTTTGCTCAAGCGAATAATGTAACTTACATCGATACACGTTCAATTATGATTTTTCTAAATTAAATTGTAACAGTGCGAATTAGTTACTCACCTTTCTTTGCGAATTTTAAATATAATGAATATATGTATATTTATGTTTATAATAACTGCAGCTGAGTTTCTAAATCTAAGGCTTCAATTTATTCTCTAGCTAACATTGTTCACGGAATCTCGCCAAATTTTGATGTACCCGTACACTATGTTCCAAGGAGTACTGTGAAACATTCCCCGACGCCGTATATTATAAAAAACGATGCAATGTTCATGGAACAGACGAGAATTTTAAAAACTATCCAACAAGCGGAGACAACACTGAAAAGTGTCGACGAATACGTCAACAATAAAATAAAATCTCAAAATCCATTATCAATTGATGTAGAAATGTACGATCCAGCTGCGAAATTGTTAGTCGCTACAGTGAAATGGTTACACAGTGTGGCTTCGTTTACTCAGATCTGTCATAGCGAACAAACATCTTTGCTTCAGAGTAACTGGAAGGAGCTCTTCGTAATGCACACATTCCAATATTCATATTATTTCGACGAAGGTAAGCAGAACAGTTGTTTCTCATATGCTCCATTATCTGGTATCAATAAGTCACCAAATCTTATTTATTGAGTGTCATTAATCTCTTATCTGATAAACATCATACCTAAAGATATTAGAAATGGTCATACCTATTTTGAACACCTCGCGTTGGTCGAATTGAAACTCTGTGCCGTTTTTTTTTTCGCTTATCAATTTCCCTCAATCCCAAAATAATATTACAAATGTTATTTTAAGAAAGGGATTTAGTTAGTATATGATGTAAGTTCTCATCCTTATATAGTTTCTATTTTATGGAAATAGTGACTGACTTGAAAATATGAGATTGGGCATGAAATAATTATATATATATATTTTTTTTTATGTTAGAAGTTGGCAAACAAGCATACGGCCCACCTGATGGTAAGTGGCTGCCGCAGCCTATGAGCGCTTGCAGCACCATTAGTAGGTGCCACTCGCGCGTTGCCAACCTCGAGATATTAGTTTTTAAATCTCGTTCGCCCAGTAATTTCACTAGCGTACAATGCCCTTCAAACCGGAACACAGTAGTGCCTAAGCACTACTATTTGGCAACAGAATATTGGACACTGCGGTGGTACCTACCTAGCCGGCCTCTTGCAACAAAAGACCTACCACCAGTAAATATGACCTACCACCAGTAAATATTCAATATAAAATGGCTTATCCAGTCCATCATCCATCATCATCATCCAGGTTATCAGTCCAGTCATTAAAATTTGAAACCAAGAATTGCTTAATAATTTTCAAGCTTTCCTTATAAAATAAAATAAGAAGGCTTATTCTATTGAACCTCTTGGTAACAAATATTTTACCTAACAGATCACGTGACGTCTGTTATCACTTCAAAGCGGCCGAATATCAAAGAGGAACTCAGAAAACTGGCAGCACTTCAGAAAAGAATTGGACAGTGCCGATTAGATAAAACGGAATTTGATTGTTTGAAAACTGCGCTACTCTTCCGAACGGGTATTTCCAAATGAATATGATGTTCAATATTGTCCAGTTATTATTATATATTTTTTCGAGATGGAGATAAATTCAAAGTAAAGCAATGCAATTTTGCTGAAGTATTTCCGTTTTCGTTTGTTTTTATGTGTTCACTATACAACACCATAAATATAATAAAAAATAACAAACACAAATCTTTTTCTTCTAAGGCATTTGCATGATTCAGTAACCGGTTCTTGAATTAAATGTACAGAACGAAGTAACATCAACCCAGTCCCTTGCAAGGCAGAAATAAAATTTAAAAAAAAACGAATAATTAATTCAAAGTATTTCTCCTTCAACAGATTCACTCGATGTAACAACAACACAAATGGAGATGACCCAGGAGAAGAATTTAACACAGCTGCAAAGACACTGCGCAGGGAAAGAGTCCTCAAGGTTTGGAAGGCTTATGCTACTCCTGCCAAGCGTATGCATCGTTGCCAACTGCGGCTTCTTGGAATATCTGCTATTCTCCACGAATTGTGTCGATGACATCAATATGATACTTTGCCGGATACTGGCATATACATCCACATAATTTTAAGTTTCTTTCAAATTGTGAATTTAATCGTACATATCGTCACATAATAATTTCAACTTCAATGTTAACAGGATAGTTAATTTTTAACAATAGCACGGAGTCACGATACACGATTTTCTTGTCAGCACGTTTTAAAATTGCTAGTTGTCTGTTGAACATGACTACTTTTTACAGTGGGAAAATATTAACATAATATTAAATTATGTTCCTTCTAGTCAATACAATAAGATGTGTTTTATGTAATGTTCGTGCTACGCAATTTCCTCGTTTATCCATTGACTTACTACGAAACCATTTTAAGGACCTCGTCGTCGCCGGTGAAGACGGTTTTGTGACCATGGCTATGCGGTGTAATGGACATTTTCTAATGTTATCCTATCGTCAGGGTCTTGCAAGACGTGCTTCCTGCAAAATAAGGCCCATCCTAAAAAAAAATACAAAATATTCGCTAATGCCGCTTCGTAAATTCAACGCTAATGCATCCAAAAAAATCCACATTTCATACATGGCATAAAACTTGAAAACTTGCAGAGCACAAACATGAAATAATTTAGTTTGTAATTAAATAAGAGTTAATTAAATTATAACATTTAAAAATGTTTTTTTTTCATTACAATTCAAATACCTCAAGGTTAATAGGTGCCCACCTAATAATTTAAAATTACGGGTCTTGTAACATTACTAACGTTAAATCTAATTTATTTTTATGTGATATTGTCATTTATTTTGTCTAACAGCTTGACTTCACTATGTAAGTAGCTATAATTTAAAGTTTATTTATTATTTATTAATCTCTTCTGTAGTGTTCCCAAGCTACGTAATTATATTAAACTTTACCAGTTTTCTCACTAGCAAATCCAAGTTGTCTAGTTGTTTACACAGTTCAATTACTAGATAGCCTCGGTCATCCCTATGGGTGCATCAGAGATAATTCAGATTAGAATTGTCTTATTAGAGGAACTATGTATTTATTCAACTGCAGTCAAAGTTATTTTAGAAACTTTGCCAGAAAACTACACCACGTAATAAAATTGGAGTCATTATTACACTGCCGTTAGATATGCGTAATAAAAAAACACAAATAATTAGAAAAAGTCTAGTTTAATTTCACCTTTTGGATATACTACAAAATTCTACCTTAATCGCAGCTCAAGCCTGACGGAGCGTAGCGGGACCGGGTTTTAGGAAGACAATTTTTAATGGCATTAAACCAAATGAAAAGCAGTTCCCGTAGCCCATGTTCACGGGCACTAGTGCATGAACTATGGGGAGAGGGGAGTGGGAGAAAACGAAACAGTACAGAGACGACCGGTCTTTGGGTTTTCGATGTTCTCTCTCATTTAGGCACAAAACAGTAGGTATCTACTAAATATTTAGAAAATCCGAAACAGCTTGCTCGCTCGGCTCGCTAAGATGCAGCTTGGTCTCTATTTCCGAAATATTATTGTTTCTTATTAAAACTATACTGTACTCTCCGCCAGCCTGGTGCTGCGCGTTACGATACAATAATGACAACTGTGTGAATACTCTTTCTATAACCATTGATAACTGGAAATATAATAGCATAGTAAAGCATCCAACACATAACATAAAACACGAATAGTATTATACCTGAAAGTAAATCTCCACCGAGAGCACTGAGACATACTAAAACAATTATATCAACCGCGCTGTATAAAATAATGGACCATTGGTATAGAAGAACAAGCTTTTCGCTGTAGATTATTGAAGCGATCAAAAGTATTAAATGTAAAGAAAATAGCAAAATCCCGATTACAGCGTAAATATGTACCGCTATTTGGGCTGTGAGTCGGTCCACCCCTGCTGCGGCGAGTAATTCTTCTCCGAAGAAGAAAAATGATACATATAAAGAACTTTGAAATAGGCCCCATATAGATATTAGGATAGTTGCATTCTTCGCAGGTATCCAGAAACATCGTTGCGTCGCGAGACAATATTTGTTTAATATTGACTTGCCAAGTTCATTCTGTAATAAAATTCAATTATTATTATTAGCACATTTCTCGTTGTTTGTCGGTATTTTGCCAAGCTGTGCTTTTTATTCATATTTCCTACACAGCACCTGTGGGTAACGTTAGGGTGAACGCAATAATTTTTGTAGTAGGTAACTACTCTTAGAAATAACTTCCAGGCATGCCAGTAACTCATTAAATAAGATTACATTTCCAATGAATACCTAATTGATAATTATGATAACGAGTCGGCTTATAGAAATGTAGAGACATCGGATGGTCGCGGTTTCGATACCCGCCTGGAGCAGAATTTGGTATGGACCATACAAGTGTTTTGGTCTGTAATCTGTTGTTCTCGTAAGTCGATCTACCAAATAGAGCCCGATATGGTTTTTTGGTTGGGTTATTTTCTCATAACATCTTAACTTGAAATCTAGTTAGAAAATTTATTATTTTTGAATAAGACTTTTATTATAGTTAGGCCAGGTGCGCCCAATCTTTTTTTAATTACGACTCTAAATGCGTTGCAACATTTTTACAGATATCAGAAAGAAATCGCTCTGTGTAAAAAAGTAATCTGTATAATTTGATATCAGAAATAAAACTATATATTACCACTTCGGAACTGTACAAGCAATTATTTCAATACTGAGAAAAATAATAAAAAGTAGAAAAAAACTATTTCCAATGCGTTCAGATATTATTTACTTCATTTATAAGAAAATGTTATGCGAATCTATAGACTATAGGTCTTTTATCTGATATATTTACTAGATGCAAGAATATAAGAAAAAAGTATTTGAAAGATGCAAGACAAATTCAGATTCTGCTATGTGTACGACTTGGCAATTAATTTTACCAAAGATATTAAATTTATACTACCAATTTATTGTAATTATGAATAATCAATTTATACAAATTATATCTATCTTTTAATTTCTTAGATTTTTCACACCAAGATTACAAACAAGAAATAATGCATACAATTTAAATGTAACTCACTTTTTCTTCTTTTAAAACGTATTTTTGCATTTAGAGTTAATATTATTGCTGCAAACTCAACCTATACAATATTAATCTCAATTTTATTTCATGCTACTTAATCAAGGTTGGAAATTCTGTCTGATAAACGAAAGGAAAATCTTTGTGGACGAGTCAAATATTGTTTTTCGAGTTTGTATTAGTTGATTGAAATATGTCAAATAAAAGTAGATGAACGCAATAGGACAGTTATTGTACCAATTCTTTGAAGGAAAGAGAAGATATTTTAATCAATATCTTGGTGTTGTTTGGTTTATTAAAGCGAAAAGATTAAAGAATCTACCCAACAAGAAGGGTTTGTATATACGTATTAACAATCGACGAATCGAGATGTTTCGATAAATTACAATGTTTGCTTTCCAAATATATAAAATACAATTTAAACAGTTCCCTCGATTTCTCCAAGATCCCATCCTCAGATCCTGTCCAAATAGAAAATACACCTACATTTCAAAAACAAAAAGAATGATAAAAATCAGTCCAGCTACAGCTACGTCCCGGATTAACCGAGTAATATATATAAAATTAAAAAAAGAGATGAATTGGGCATTTCCTCCTTTTTTGAAGTGGGTTAAAAACGACGTTGTGGTGCAGTGGTAGCGAATCTGCCTTAAACGACACAGGTTGCGGGTTCGATTCTCGCTTTGAGCATAATATGTTTGTATTGACCATGCAAACCTCTTTTCCGGTATGTATGTATTTGTCCTTGTCCTTGTATGTGTTTCCGGACCCCGACACAGGATATTACTATCCTAATGGTGGCCGTTGAGGGTGCAGCATTTATTTATTATTTTTCAAATTGTTAGTCTTGCCGTCAGTATAATGAAAACAATTATAATGGTAAGGAAGATGCCAGACAGAGAATGAGATTTTTAGTCAAGAGATGCCCCAATTCGAGATAATCGGTGTCAAGGTCAATGCAAAAATGAAACAAGCCAAGAGATTAGAAACTTGACGAAAATCGGTATGATGCACATAAATTCGAATAACCGTGCTTTTATTTTTAAAAAAGAACATGATTATATTATACTTATTAAATCCGAATAAATGATTTTAGTACATTTTCCTTTATTATTCTTTTATTATCTGTTTTAGAAAGTAAATCTAATTTACGATCTAGTAATTTAAACTTACCCAGTAACAAGGAAACTTGTTTATGCTCTGCTGTGTATTCAAAATTTTAATTAAGTCAATAAAATTAATGAATAGTATGCCATAATAGTATACTATGTATGTATATGTGTACCAAAAATAACGAATTCTGTACCAGTTAATTTCTCTATCTTTCTATTCAGTAGAGTAAGAATGTCAAAAATACCGATGTTGCTTACTTTTACTTTAGGTATTCTGTACATCTCACAAAATATCATAAAAAAAACACTAATTTAAACATCATTTATTCATTCAACCATAACATCTCAACCTTAAATCTATTTCTGTTGGTGCACAAAATATTTGTAGTGTCAAATAAATATGTCAAAAAATTTAAAATTTATATATAATAATTTTTTGGTCCGATTTTCTTGTTTGTTAGTTTAATTAGTATTTCAACTTTCTTTAATATTCTTGAATGCCATAAGCTACTATATTTTAAACTACCTCTTAACTTTACCAAAGTCAAGATAATGTTATCAGTAACATTTAAAGTTTATTATTTTTAGTGAATAACCCTATAAACAGTATATTCCCATGACAAAACAGTAAACCTCACTAATCTAAATCCCGAACTCAATATGGCTGATACAGGCCACCGACGCCATGGTAGATATGATGTCACACACTTTTTGGTCAAAAATGAGGATTAGTTTATCTCTTTCATACTATAAGTAATCATCAAATTTCAGAAGGGGAAAACACTATGTTTATTACTTCTACTTCTTTTTAAGTCATGTTCGTATAACTACTATGTTCTATCTAAGACTAATAGGGCATCTCCATATGTCTTCTCTAGTCTGTGGTCTTGTCAAAGTTGTCATTTGGCGCATAAAAGTTAAATAGTACAGCCTGCAATCTGCATTTGCAATGTTTTCATTATTCATTTTGAACTGTGTAGAGAACACGTGGTCGTGTCGGCGCAAATGTGCTTATAAACATAAAAACGGAAAGCTGAATTTGTGTTATAGCAATCGGCATTCATTGAGAAACTACACTTTAAATGGATGAAGAGACCACGTCTCAAGCATCTCGTAGATGGGTAAGTATTAACTCTTTTGTTTTGAAATTGTTGAATTATGATTAAATTATGTAAGGTATAATATATGAAAAAATATAATAATAAACGTTTAATTTTATTAAAAACATAAAAGTAATTATTCCATTTAAGATTTACGAAATATAATATCCAAATAATCAACACCCATAATAATTATAAATTGACATTGTCTTCATTATTCTTGAAAAGTTATAAAACACTTGAATAACTTTGCTATATTTAGAATATAAATACATCTTATGTATTATGTATTTTTTGATTTGATGAATTATTTTATTTAATTAATAATTGATTCTAAAATCTTAATCTTAATGTTTGGCGAAAGCTACTTCTGTTTATCTCTAATAACTTCTGCTAACATACTGATATTTTGATATAAGTAGTAAATATTTCAATTTTTTAGCTAACGTAGTTTGTCATTCATGCTTATTCATTATGTTTTACTTAGGCATTAAAAAAACATTTAATGCTTATTAAAACTAAAAAAATAATTACCAAAAATCAACATATTGGTTTCTATTACATACATAATATAAAAAGTAGCCCTGACTCCTTCACTCACTCACTTCAATATATCTAGAACTCAAATTATAAATAAATCTCATAAACTCAGAGCATTAATATTTTTTACTTTTGAACCCAAATAAAATTTAATTTAAAAAAAAATTATATCTATAAAAATATGCATAATTATCTTACGGAAGACCTACTAAATATTAAACACTGTGTAATAAAAAATCATGACTGAATAAGGTCTAATTCCACTTAGTGAGCCAGGTCTCTGCACATGGTCATAATTCTCTTGATTTCATGTTTTATATCTATTTTTGGGTTAAAGGTTGACCTAATAAATATCAAACTTGAATATATTACTCTCGTCACAACAAAGTTAGATAATAATACTGTTAACAAAACTTAAAAACCATATTGTTTCATTGATAAATAATACTTTACAAAAAACAATGTATTCTCGTCTAAATGACAATTGTGAGTATATCTTTTTATTATTAATTTTTTCAGGGCTTTACCTATTGTGGTCATTACTAACTGAATCATTACACAGCCAGTGATTTGCAGGCTCTAATGTTTTAAATATTTTGAAATTATCTGTTAACCTATCTTTTGGAATATCTTGTACACACTACTTGTTTTAAGTTATAATTTTTTTACAATTTTATAAATAAATAATAAATAAACACTACACACTCAACGGCCCTCATTAGGATAGCTATATCCTGTGTACATAATGTATACAAAGACAAACACACCCAGACCTGAAAACATGCCTCTATGGTCAATACAAACATATGTTCGGTGCAGGAATCGAACCCGCGACCTGTGGCGCTTAAGGCAGGTTCGATACCCCTGCGCCACAACCTCATCAAATTTTACTTACATAATACCATTTGTGAATCAAATGGATGTTTCTGTATCCAATTAACAGGATGATTTGTAGTTGGAGTAGCATATATTAAATTGTCTTTTATAATGCATAATATTGATATTTTGCTTTTATAAATAGATGTAAATTTTTCAGACTGAAGAATCACAACCATGGTACAAATGCATAACTGTGGAACCGGTGATGTTCTTCTACATGATGGCCTATATGATAACGAGTGTGATAGAACAAACATTCTATGTATTCAGAGCTTGCACCATCAACCATGGCTACAGCGAAGACATTTGCTACAACATAAGCAGTTATGATGCAATTAATAAAGAAGTGCAGGTAAGTTTTGAAATTATTTTAAAATAATGGTATTTATTTTCTATAAGGTTTTTATTTCTTTTTCTTGCATTTTTAAATTATTGTTTCATCAAAATAGAGTAGATTTATCTAGAAAAGAAAATGTTCTTGTATGTTGAATGACATCGATCAGATGTCTACATAATTATATATAATATAGGAAATAGCTGTTCTTAGTATAACATCTATATTCAACTATTGGTTTTTCATTTTTTAAATTATTGTTTCATCAAAATAGAGTAGATTTATCTAGAAAAGAAAATGTTCTTGTATGTTGAATGACATCGATCAGATGTCTACATAATTATATATAATATAGGAAATAGCTGTTCTTAGTATAACATCTATATTCAACTATTGGTTTTTCATTTTTTAAATTATTGTTTCATCAAAATAGAGTAGATTTATCTAGAAAAGAAAATGTTCTTGTATGTTGAATGACATCGATCAGATGTCTACATAATTATATATAATATAGGAAATAGCTGTTCTTAGTATAACATCTATATTCAACTATTGGTTTTTCATTTTTTAAATTATTGTTTCATCAAAATAGAGTAGATTTATCTAGAAAAGAAAATGTTCTTGTATGTTGAATGACATCGATCAGATGTCTACATAATTATATATAATATAGGAAATAGCTGTTCTTAGTATAACATCTATATTCAACTATTGGTTTTTCATTTAATGTGTACTAAAATACTGCAACATACATAATATAAAACACAAACATATTTTTGAGGCATTTAAAGTATTTTATATTATAATTATTTTTAAAGTTTTTGAATAAAACAGAAATTATGCACATTGTAACTGATCAATAAAGTTGCAATAACTTTTGATTGTGACTTTATGAAATAAAGAGTAACTGTTGCTGTAGAATAACAAATAACGCAAAACACTCAACGGCCCCAAAATAAATATCAAAATCGACCGGCCGGCAAATATAAAAATCTTGCGTGTGAAAATCTAAACCTTAACTTTACAAAGCCTCAATATCAATAACTCTGCCGACTCCGTTAATTCGAGAGTTGCAGGCTCGATCCTGACCCCTTGGGCTATTGTCATACCCACTTCAAGCGCAAGCTACAAGCGTATCTGGAGGGGCAATATTGATATTAGTAATTACTCTAAAAACCATTACTAATATTATTTAAAAAAAAAAACTGCTTCTCTTCAATAAACTTTTAAGGCTCGTGCATGAGTGACAATGGACAAAGATGTTCTTTAGGTGACGGTTTCAACATTCCATCAGTGGAACGGCATCGCTAGTCACGTGGTGCCGTTGCTCCTGGCATTCTTCCTCGGCTCGTACAGTGATAAGCGTGGCAGAAAAGTACTGCTGCTCGGAGGCCTGCTGGGGAAGCTCTACTTCTCGTTTACCATAACCCTTAACACTATGAAAAGTAAGTATATAATTATATATGATTAATTAATTGATTGGGAATCGCTAATGCTCTAAATGTGTAATGTGTGAAGTTTTATGAAAATATAAAGCGTTATTTACTTCACTAAAAATAATAAGGACACTTATTTTTTTAAATTAAACTGGTACATTTATGGACGCAAAACTCTTGGACCATTAAACATAGGTAAAAACGCGTCATGTATGACAATTTACTTACAAAATTTGTTTTTTTTTGGGGAAGGCAAGGTAACCACAACATTGAATTATGGCACACATCCGCAAATAGATTTTGTGTTACTATAAACGCACACTTAGAGAAAACTATAACACATGTAAAATCTGGGTGGATTTTAATTATAAGTTAAATACATCTACATAACCGATTTTACATAGACACGGATTGAACACAAAAGCACCCGGATACGAGCTGCGAAAATAAATTACGATTAACCAATTTTGAGACTCACGACGGCATCTGAGCGTTGGCTAATATTTTACTAGAAATTTTTAAGGAATATTAAGAAAATAGTTGCACTGTACGATTATTTTCTCATTTGAAATAATAATAATTATATTAGTGAAATTGTCATTTGTTCATAAAAGTACACTTAAAGTATCGAAAGATGTTTCGATAATAATAATTGAACTGTTATTACTCGACTACAAACGGCTTACTTTGAAGTAAACACCATAATATAGCTAACATTAAGATTAAGATATTGAGAAAGATTGAATACATGGTTGCGTATCGGTGGAGATATCGTAATAATCATGAAACAAATAGTTCATATCTTTTTTAATACATTTTGACGACGTTGTGGCGCAGCGGTAGCGAACCTGCCTTAAACGCCACAGATCGCGGGTTCGATTCCCGCTCGGAGCATAATATGTTTGTATTGACCATGCAAGCATATTTTCCGGTCTGGGTGTATTTGTCCTTGTCATTGTGAATGTTTCCGGACCCCAACACAGGATATTACTATCCTAATGGGGGCCGTTGAGTGTGCAACGTTTATTTCTAAGTATATAAATATGCAATTACACATATACAACATTGACTTGCACAAAGCCTAAACAAAATGTACCAAAAAAAAGTCGGACAGAAATACGGCAATCAAAAAGAGTCGCGCACTTTATTTATTATTAAAAGATTCTAATTTATAAATATAGATTTAAATTATACATGTAATAATGAATTAAAGTAACTTCAACACATTTACGTAAGTTGTACAATTATATAAGTTACGTGCATACTTGTACCTAAGTTATTGCCGCATGAATATTGAATCATGCAAACGTCATAAGATATTTCTTAGATTAATTGCAATACAGTTGTTAATTTATTTAAAAATGTTGAAATTGGTATAAGTAATTTCCCATACTAAAATTCATTTTAATTTTTAGTTAATATTTTCCAGATTGGCCGCTAGAGTACGTCATATATACCGCAGCGTTCCCCAGTGCCCTGACGGGAGCTGATCTGGCTATTTTCGCCGGCTGCTTCGCGTACATCGCTGACGTGTCGCTGCTCAAGAACAGGACCTTACGGGTCGGCGTACTTGACGTGGTTTATCTAAGCACTATGCCCACTGGAGTCGCCATAGGTATGTAAAAAGATTAAAAGATTGTATTAAAATCACTCAAAAGTAAATAGAAATATGATGCAATACTACAGTCGGCAACCCTACATCCATACTATATTATGTTAGGTTAAAAAAAAGTTTTTAATAGACTGCAAAGTGACGACCTCTGCAACCCAATGTTAGTGAACCTGTCTTCAACACTTTTGCTCGAGGTTTCGATGCCCGCTCGTGGCAGATGTTGGTATTGACAATACAAGCATGTGTTTCTCTAGACACAGGGTATATTTATTTATTTAAAGTTAGTTTATCCAGATTTGGCAGATTTTTTTTTCAATAGTGCGAACTGTACGTATGTAACACGCTTGGAGACAAAACGGGTTTTGGTCCCGGAACCATAGCTGCTAGAGAACAGAAAGTTTGTTTGGACTAATGATATTTGTTTGAAATCAAATAAGCAAATATTCATTGTCATGATAGGAGTGTATTAGTTATTTTCTTGCTAAGTATAAACAATTCGATGGCTCGCAAATCATTTTTATAAAACCGTCATTACATTAGAGACATGGTCAGATAAGATCTCGAGTTTGTTTATTTTAGTAGTTAATACGAATGAACATAGACTAGGTACATGTATGTAATAAACAACGTATGACACATCTCCTAACGTGATAGATCAACGTTGTGCAAGGCCGAAGTCGAGATTAGTTTTATCTTAACAAATGTTACATCACCATCTATATGAATACAATATATATGATTTTATCTTTTTCCAGATTTCTTAGAGTAATAATAATTATTTATATCGTATGTCGTATACCAACATCGTTGTGGCGTTGTGGGTAGCGAGTCTGTCTTTAGCCTCGACGGTTTCGGGTTCGATTCCCGCCCGAGCAAATGTTTGTTATAAATTTCTGTTTCGGTCTGGGCGTTTGTTCTTGTGGGTATCCCCACCGTGCCTCCGAGAGCACGTAAGCTGTCGGTCCCTCTTGTTATCACCCAACATCTGATAATAATCGTTAACTCTTGATAAATAAATTGCTCGTATCCAATGAGTCACTGGTTCACCCTTAGAGTTGCGGTGGTCAGATCGCAATCGCTCTGTGTAAAAACTAGTCACCTGTAAAATCCGGATAAGAGTAATAAGCAGACCTTAGGTAAATACTCGTATGGTACCGGGAATAATGCTAGGACGAAGAAGATATCGTATATCGAAGTGGAATTCATTTATTTATTTATTTTAGAGATTTTACATCTTTTGGGGAATTATTGTTGACGAAATAAAATTCCATATAAAATACTTGGAACAAACACCGCAAACCACAATAATTAACCAATGCATCAATTATACATACATATATAACGAAAGAAAACATTGTAATATTAACATTGTCTCCTTATATTTTTCAGGTAATTTACTATATAAAAATGTGGTGAACAAGTCTTTCACTGCTATGTTTGCAATTAACTCGTGTCTGATGCTAGTGGCTACATTATACTGCATTGTTTTCCTCGAGTGGCAGACGAGGCCAGAGCAGAAGTCGTTGAGGGAAGCTGGTGTAAAGAATCCGATAAAAGACTTCTTCGATCTGAACAATATCAAGCAAACGGTTTTAACGTTGACGAAGAAGAGGGCCCATAACAGACGATTGTTTTTATGGTTTCTTCTCATTTCTATGGCTTTCTATACATTTCAAAGAGGTTTGTATATTTTTTGGTGTTGTTTATTAAAACAAAATAATTGAAGTGAATTAATTTTAAGATACTGCTAAATAATTTTTATATATATTTTATAAACCCTTCAGCATCTTCAAAAGGCATAAAATCGGAATAAAATCCATGGGTATGATCTCGGACTTCATTTTATAAGATGGCTGCTGTTCTACTTTTGTTAACTAAATTTTCTTAGATTCGTATAAAAAAGGTCTGAGTTCAAAGATGTTATTTAATCCGATTTGGTTTGCGCTTCAAATTCCAATTCCATAAAAAGGTTGCTTCCTAAATGATTATGCGTGTTTATTTTGTAATATGCATTGGTTTCAAAGCTATGGCTTCTGTTGGAATGACAGTCGATGTAACTTATATTAATGGTGCGCTTTGCAGTGTATCGCACAATATAAGCAGGTGTGAACAGTTATATGCACGTAATTGGACTCATGATAGTTTGCTTAAACGCAAGTGATCCAAAAAATGTCCTTCAAAAAACCCTTTATGTTTTAAACGTCGTTTCCATAGTAATTTATTTACATAATATAAATACATAGTTTGGTCATTATGTATGTCTTCTTAAATAACAAGTTCAATACTTATCTTTATGTATGTGTTGTTGTAAAATGATTTGTGGTACTTCTCTTTCTGTTATGGTCTTGCTAATTTCACCAGGTTTCCAAAAGCGGGACATATAATCCAAATTCCAATTCATCGAGTGTTATGTTTCTGCACAAAATATAGCATAATAATTATTATTTTCACTTCATATGGTTTCATTCAAGTTCTCCGTTAACATCGTCAGCTTCACGGTGTCAGGTTTTGTCGCAGTAACTTGAGACGCTGCACTTTGATATACTCGAAGTTTTCAATGCGGATTAACATAATATATTGGTACAACTTTTCTTCGGAATTTAAATATTTAAGGGATGGCGATGTCACGTGATTGGTACTTTTTTTTTTGGAGGATGTAACCTTTGTTCCTCTAAATATAATAAATCGAATGATTGATTCTTTTTCGTTCTTTGTTTAATTACTTGTACTTTTACGACTATCTTATATTTAATTACAGATGAAAGAACGGTGATGTATTTGTATACGTCGACGGTTTTCAAGTGGGACGAGACAGATTTCAGTAATTTTAGAACTTATTTGAGCACCGCTTACGTCATCGTCATGCTCTTTGGAATACCGCTGATGACGAAGGTCTTAGCTTGGAAAGATACGGTATGCAACATCCTGATATTCATTTCGAAAAGGGTCTTTTGCTTGTCAGAGTCTGTTCGATGCACAATTGTACAAGGCTACGTTACGCATGTTACTTTATGATTGTTTGCCTACGTGGTATAATATAAGCGGACGCTGTAGACAAATATTTATCCACAACTATTTGCACCTATAGTGTAGCACAGTTTTGAATGATACGGCGCCGCCGTATTCACGCCCGTCCTACCTTCCAAACTGAACTTAAGAACGTTTTCGTATACTGCGTTAACAGTGCAGCCTGAGCTGCATGGACAGATATGTTCAAGCAAGACACGCGCCTAGTAAATAATCTCGTATTCTTCCAAAGTGAAGCTAGAAAAATGTGCGTAGCGATGAAGCCGCGGCATTAGGACAAAATAATAGAAATAAAATAATAAGAATATAATACTATGTTAGTAATTTATACAAATGAGTATTGTGCGATGATGTAGGCTGCGGGTTAGAAAAACTATGCAACTCAATGATTTCTTATTTTTATATCGCAAAAATATTATTTTATGAAATAATATTTAACACTATACATGTATTATAATTATGTATATATCATATACCGTTGTATAAAACGTGTACCCTTTTACGTTTTTTCGACCTACGTCGTCAATACCGATACGACCACTAGGGTATCATCGAGGTATTACTATATATTATAACATTTCCAGCTGATCGTAATGCTCGGCGCTTCAGCGCACATGGCCGGGCACGCGGTGTACGCGCACGCGCGCTCCGGCGACGCGATGTACATCGGTGCGAGCGCGGCGGCGCTCGGGCCCTGCGTGGCGCCGCTCATACGGTCCATGACTTCGAAGGTTCTAGAACCGGCCGAGAGAGGTAAGAAAATAAACTACATTTACTTATCTATAGTTCCCGCCAGGAATTCAGGGGCTGGTAGCATTTGGATCAAATAATAAAAATATAAGCCGTACCAAACAACAGTAATAATTTCGTATAAAATAACAATATTCAACTGATTAAAAATAAAACAAATTCAACAATAACGAAAAATATAACAGCAACCACGAAAACAACACAAACAATCTGGCACGAACTCACGAGCGTGAACTTATTTAATGTCGGCCTCAAATATTTACGTGCCATGAGTCAAAACATTAGACCTGCGTCCCTGTACCACAAAACTTTAGACGACAACACTCGATATCACTAAAATATTACCTGACTAAGTAAAATTGCTAATTAGTTTCTTATTACTCTTATGTTACTTTGAGTTCATTGTATTTGGGAATATTTGTCACCAAGTTAAGTAGTAGAAGTTCTTTATTTACAAGATTTATTGCTTCTCGTGACAGGGACTTTATACAAAAAGGGAGTTCGAAAATTTAATTATGAAACTTTTGAATTTCAGGTGTCGCTTACGCCTTCCTCTCGGTAATGGAGAATGCGGTGGCGATGTTCTCGTCCGTGATATACTCCCAACTGTACAAGGCCACGCTCAATACTAACTTTATAAACGCTATATTTTATCTTACAATGAGCACACAGGCCGTCGTATTTCTACTGGCTATGTATGTATATTTCATCTTTCATTTCGTACCATAAAATATTTTTTTGTAGAACTTGTTATTCAAGTTATATGATCATGGTAACCAGGTTATATAATAATAAGAAGAGTGACTTAGAAACACTTACCTAAAGGATTTGATTTATGAAAATATCTTGTGAACACTTCGAATGAAGGAGTCGATTTGTAGTGAAATAAAGATGTTAACAATATTCCATAATATATCGAGTTAATAGAGTAGGTTACATTACAATTAATATATCTGTTTTAATATATAGGTTTATGGAAATAATACTGAAAGGACGGAGACTCGAGAAGCAGACGGAACAGGTAAAGAGAACGATATCCGAGAGTTCATCGTGATGTTATTAATAAACTATATTTATACGCCGTTAGTTCCTTTGTGAAGTATTTTATTTTACATAAAAAATATACAGACAATAAATCATTTTTACTTTTATTTTATAGTTTATTATTTATTTTAAAAATCGTTCTTGATTCTATAATTTATTGTATAGACAAAATCAATAGACCAAAAAAATATGTCAAATAAGAATAACAATAATGTTATTATTATCTCAGGATAAACTCTCAGCAGGCGAGACACAAACTTCCCCAGAATTGACAGACTTGATAAAGCTTTTATGGCTCGTAGCGTCCGTTGTAAGGGATCATCATTGTATGTGATGCCGTCTCGTTATACCATTGCGGGAGTTTGAAGGAAGAAATTCCTATGGATGTTCGCAGAGCGTGATCTAACTTTAGCACCACAATTACGCCCTATTGTTGGCGACCAAAGCTGTAAATCACACTATGAGGCAAAGTCTTTCCTTTAGCCCAAAAACTAAAACTGGTATATTCCGATGCTCCCGTCGGATGACAGTAGTAGATTTTATGTATTAGTAATATATTAAATTTTTTTATTTCCAACAACCATAAATTTCCTGCCGTATTGATTTTTTATTATTTTAGGTTTTTTATTTGTATCCTCCCAAAAACGAATTGTTAGTCTTTGAATCTGTTATAGTTGTTTTGAGCTTCGATTATTTTTATTTCATTCGTGGAGAATACAACGTATTCACACTAGGCCCTTTTAGTAATTGTATATTTTGTTTTTACCGCAAAAGAGTGATGTGCGGCACGTCATACATATGCAGAACTACGCAAAAGCCTAGGTACGTGTTCCACGCCTAATTGCGATTTTTATTGTTTTTCATGTTATATGTATATCTACCAGTAAGTGTGATGGAGTAAGCCTAATATCTTAACAGTAGAAGAAGCCTTTCCCGGCCTTTGCGCCACTACAGTAATAATTAAAGATTTAAAGTAATAATCAAGTAGTGCAGTGGAGCTGAGGTTTGACGACCGTTGTGGCGTGCTGATAGCAAGCCTGCTTTGAGCATCGACGGTCGTCGCGGGTTCCATTTCCTCTCGGAGCAGATTTTTGTTATAAATATCTGTTTAAGTCTGGGCGTTTGTCTTGGTGGATCTCCTCCTGGCTCGGAGAGCACGTTAAGCTGTCAGTCTCGGTAGCTATCATAACATCTGCTAATAATCGTTAACTTTTGATAGGTACTTTTTTGTTTTTATCCAATGAGTTACTGGTTCGCCTTTTGCTTTTAAATTGCGAAGGTCAGATGTCAATAGCTCTGTGTAAAAACTAATAACTCTTCAAATCAAGTATAAGCAGACTTTGGATAAATACCTTTAATAATGCTAAGGAGAAGTCTCGGGTACGGTGCAAGGTTCAACTTAAATTCTAGCAATTAAAACAGCTTTTTGTTCCTCTACATATTTTTATTTGAGATAATGAAATATTCGTAAGGTTTTACTCATAACGCGATACACGTACGCGATGAGATCTACGAATTTCGGCTGAAAATTCGGTCTATTGATCCCAGGTTAATTTGGGATTTCTTATAATCACGATGAGTAAAATCTCACTTAGCTTACATTACTAAATCGATTATTAAAATGTACGATTACATTGAATTTTAATTATTATTGAAAATAAGTACTGAAGGAAATCGAAAATGGACAGTGTAACACTTGGGATAAAATTAAATTGTGTTTCAAAACAATCTATAACGTAACAATTAACAATGGACTAAAGAGGATACTTACAGATATAAATGAATTAAAATATTTCACAAGGATTTAGAAATAATAATAACGGTCGAAATATTCCGTGGTTGGGGTTACAATAATAGGGTGTTAAAGAGAACTGTAGAATCCTGACAGAAGAAGTAAGTCTACAACATCGAAACATCAATATGCATAATCTTATCTTATCCTAAAAGACCAGGTCGTGTTGTGTCGGGGGAATACTCTTAACCACTGAACCCAGATCACATGTGAAAATCTAATGATAATGGCGAATTTAATCAATTTGGTTGCCTTTTCGTTTCCCCGCATCGTTCGAAAATTATCATTCTATAAAACTCACCAAACTTTCCTGACAAGAGCTTGGAATAGCTCGAGGTTTTACACGACAAGTTTATGTATACGTTATACACCTCAATTGATGTTTTTTTTTTTATATGTATAGCTTGCGCTATAGTAATCAGTATGTTATATACATATACTTGGCGCCTAAAGTACGGTCTGCGGTAGAACATTAAAGCCCTTTTTGGACAGGATCGTAAAAAGAGATAACGTAATACAGCGACCGCAAGACAAAGGACACACGTAGGTATATCCTGAAACACGCCTTCTTCTAACTTCCTGCGATACAACCTCCTATCACTGACACAACACTAACGTGGTTCTTTTCAAAATGATTATACTAACATTATTATAATAACAATATTATTTTACTAAACGTTCTGTAGACCATCTCTCATATTCCAACCTCATTGTACCAGAATACAAAACATCATTCCATATTGCTGTTTGTTTTTTTATAGCAACAATATGGTAATGTGCTATTGATATTCGTATAATTAAGTGAGAAACTTAAGTATGGTAACGCAAGATATACTTTTTTTTTAAATAATATAATTATAACTTTTCGGAACAAGTTTTATCAATATATGTATTGACTTATATAATTTTATAAACTTTAAATTAATCTTTAAAAATGTTTTAAATCTTCAAGTTGAAATATATTCCGTCGGATCGAACTTTCCACAAAATTTTCAAAATAAGTATAATTAGAAATATTCAACTAAATCTAAATCTTTGTCACGTTCAAAACCTCATCATTTCGATAATCTCTAACCTGAATCGACAAACATCACAAAATATCGTTCGAAATATCCGGCTGCTAGACATGCTCACCATAAGAAAAAGGAATATTAAATAAATTCCAAACATATTTAACGATGTAAAATGCACTTCCATCAGGGAATGCTGTATTCTATAACTTAAAAATTTTAATTATTTTACACGATGATACGTTCATTTGTTTAAAGAAATCAATATAAATTTAATCACGTTAAGAGCCCTTGTTTTGTTTTTGTAATCGAAACTGCGTTATTAGATAGGTCAGATCACATTTTTTTTCTTGACAATTCTTATTATAAGACATTAGATGAGTTCATTTTACGTAATGAATCAAAAAGTCATACTAAAAATTTAACTATTAAAATATTTTATATTTAAAAGGAAGACTAATGTAACATACACATAATGGAAAAAATGACCGTCATCTGTGTTTATACTCAACAGGAGCCTTTAACGATGACCCTTGAGTGTCAGAGGTTCATGTTGACAGTTAAGGGAGTCTCCGGGCCAACTGGATGTTATTTCGTTACTCAGTGATAATATCATAACAATCTATATTATATTTTACTAAGGCACATTACCCTCAAAAAATACCATACTCATGAAGCCCTCCGGAAGACTAACGAATCTATCAACAAACTGTAATTATGATGTTTTATCCAGGTTCTATCATTAACACATTGAGTTAAAAACAACAGACATCGAAAAACGTAAGTAGAATCAAAGAGTTAACGATTTCTTCAGTAAAAAGGTGATATTTGGTGAACAGAAATTTGATTAGAACGCGTTTTAACGATAAAATCGAACTCTTATCATGCTTCAATGGTTCTTAAGCTAATGATCGATGACGACGGTCACGAAAGACACGATCGGCATTTATTAGTCACTTCTTGTTTAATTCATATAAGGAACTCGCGCGACAACCACAATTATCGCCTAATAAATAACTTACGTGTACTGGACGTTGTTTTTGTACAAATTTCAATATAACGATCAAAAATGGCGGACGTGCCCTGGACTCTGTTATCAATAGCGTGGTTAGTTTTATCGTGTTTAGTTAAATATTGGTATTTGTACATAAACAAGACTTTATATATTAAAAACTACTGAATTTTAAGGCACATACTGTTAACCATTGCTTATTTAATGCAATAAACACGGCGCCGGCGCAGATGATAGGGATTAGTAGTATTGAAATAATATTTAATTATAAATCAATAAGTAAATAGGATAAGAAGTCGAAGTAAAAATTATTGTTAGAGTCAGTAAGATAGTTTGAAATATAAATTTCAAAGTAAAAAAAAGCCTGCGTCGTGTTTAAATCGACTACAAAAATCGTCATTGTATATTATTGCCAATTCATTGATACACTTAATAATTAATACATTACTCCTATAAATAATTATCACTCGGGTATAGAAGCTAGCAGTATCTCAAACGACAAACTATTGAAAATGCAATATGTTGCGAAGGTCGCCTCGACAGCCCGTCCCAAAGAAACTGTCGAGGCAACAACCGTAACTCACGTAGCACCATGAGGTAGTTTCGAGGTTGCCGTTGAAATACATATATCACGATTGTTGAAAATTGTCCGAACAAAACACACATAAAAATTTTTATTGCTTTATCGAGGTTATCAGTTTCGCTTTGTTCACACAATCCGAACTGAAGGTGCGTGCACGATGTAGCCGCCACAGCCTTCCGCCCCTTAGATGTTACCGCCGTGAAAAGAAGTATAGAGACGTGTCGACTCATCATACAAAACCCTCCTCAAACCTAAACCTTATCCCCACGATTAATTCTATAAATAACAAAGATTTGTCCATGACTTATTGAGTATTGCGGCTGCCATGAATCATGAACAAACATCTCAAAAATATTATATATGTATTTGGTAAATAATTATGTATAATATAATATATGTAAAAAGGGCAAAAATGTGATCGTCCTTTCGTCGTTATACTCGCAAAATATGATTAGCAACCGGATTATCATGCTCTAGACATAACGTATATTAGGATCCTTTTTACTTGTCTCTTACAAATATATACTAAAATCTCTCAAACCGATGACTACAAACTATGTCTGCCCGAGTATCTTGATATACATTTAGTCTGTTGCATGATAATTATCGTAAGCATTGCTATGCTAGTATTCCTTGTTGCGAGAAAAATTTAACATGCAATTGTAAATAAGGCAAATGTAAAGGCATTTTATTATAAATACTATTTCAGGTTATCACGTGTTAGTTAGTCAAATCCGGGTATTGCGTTCGTTTGGAATATAACGCAGTATTCTTAGTACACGTAATCGGCAATAACGCAGTTTTCGCAACGTTAAAGATCTATATAAAAGGGCTCTTAATATCTATCGTGTAGTAAATTAAAACAGTTGATCCGACGGTCAATTTCAACTGCAACAATCTAATTCCATTTCATAATTCCCATACCTATTCAAGCGTCGTTTATTTCGCATCCCACTGATTAAATAGAGTACCGTCGCATTGATTCCTCTCCGAAACCTTTCTCTTGCATGATAGTTTTGAAACTTCTGCGAAGAATCCTTCAGATATTGAAAGAATTGGAGGAAATTTATTGCGTTCGTTAATATATTAAATCTTCTGCTATAGATATCCAAAATTGTTTTTTTTTTAATTTAATTTGAAATGGTTAATTTGTGGGCTACATGTTTAAAGGACAACACATTGTGTCTTGAATGCCGGCCGTTTCGCGTCGTTCATGACTTAACCTGTAGATTCGCATGAAGCAGCCGGCGACCCTGATACTATGAGAACAATTGGGTCTCACATTGCGCACTGCATCAATATGGATAAACTTCCGACGATTCTTTCAATAACGAAGATTTAAGCACCTATATTTTATACTAGATAGCTTATATAAGACCTTCTTCTGTGTGCATACTACTTTACGCAGTTTACCTCCAATCGAGATGTAGACTTGAATGTGATACACGCCGTCAATCATGCTTAATATTAGGAACTATTACTAAAGATAAATGCGCATCTATGTCAACCGAAGATATTATGTATATTTATGTTCCTTATTAGACCCTCTATTTTGGAAATTGTATTCCTTTTTTTACCTAGTCGCCATGGTATGTAACACCCATTACATTTTTAATTAATAATAATTTGAAAGAAATTTACATTAACATTTATTTCAATATTTACCGATATGAAGTGTTAGTAATTTAGTTTCATCTAATGGCATAATTATAAATTAATATGAAGAAAAACTAATAAAGATCGTTTAACTGAACTTCCTGACGCGGAAAGGTGCCTTAATCATCTTCTGTTCCTTCTAAAACTATTGCATATAAAAATAATCATTATCAATCCAATCACATGAATCCTGCCTAACTCCCCGTCCTCCGTGTACATTCCTTAGCCCCCGTTTTCCCCAACCTTACCCCCACCCACTACCTCCCCCCCCATAATTTCACCACCTGCGTCATCGAAACTAGCGTATCCGCGTAAAGATGTTATAGCATTCAACTTTTTCAGTTTAAGGCAAACCTCTTCTATATCTTCAACAATAGAGCTCGCCCAAACAGAAGATGGATTTTTTTCGTAATATGACGGTACCGCGCTGGAGTACTTCAAGAAACATTTCTGTTTCCAAAGTTTTTCAGTTTTCAATATCGTCAAATACGCATGGCATAACATATTATATTCGTATTGTACAAATGCGCACTTATGTCAGATCTAACAATATTCTATATTATTTTGATTATTCAATAAACACCGAGATAGACACATATAAGTAGAAGCCGTAGACATCGAATAAAGTCGCCTGGATAAAGTGAAGCCGTTACGCACGCCGTGGTCTTGGTCGATCCCACATACTGCAGGATCTTTCTTTTCAGAGCCGAGTGGCACCAGTGGGTCATGGGAGGTTCAGCCAAGCCGCCAAGTACTGACGGATCTCTGCCCGGGCGTTTACCAGTTCAGGCAAATCTGCTACGTCCGGCGGGTACATGTTTGCGCAGTGAGCCGTGCCTACAAACAACAAAATCACAATTATATCTGACAGTTCGTCGTCGTTTAGCTTTTGGACTAACAGAACTATGTAAACAGTGAAGATTGAATGAAACTTTCTTTCGCAAAATTAGCTCTAGAGTAAATAAATACATATATTATTGCAGACAAAGTATAGAAAACCGACTTAAATATTAAAGAAACGATACATTATTGCCAAATCTTACTCACCCTTAATCAAAATAGCTGGCGCATCCTTATCCTCAGTGGAAGTCATGCCTAGCGCGTGCCACGGATCCACCGATCCGTGGACGTAGACGACGCGGCTCACGTCTATGGTGAGACCACCGTAGACGTTGTTCGTCCAAGCCGCAACCTCGTTCACGAAATCGTCGTCAAATCTGTTGAAAATAAATTAACTTCACTTCCGTTATCAAATTGCCTATTAAGATATGCATGAACATAAGCAAAATCTTATCGTATAAAACCAAATTATAAAATTGCGAAATACTGCTATGAAAAACCATATAAACAGTATGCGTTATACATTAAGTAATTCACTAAATAATAAAATAAGCCGAATAAATTAATAAAAAAATATTTATACGAAGATACGGAACAACATTTTTTCAAACTTTTTTATGTTATGTTTTGATCATTGATTTGATTTATTTTTCAATTAAATGGTTATTTTAAAATACCTAATAATAAATGTATAGATTAATTGGAAATTTTGTCTATATGGAAGGGCCGCTCCTTAGTTTATAGTAAGTTAGTAAGTCATCACATATACAATTGTATGACGACTACGAAAAATCCGATTTTATAAAGAAACGTATTTTTAAGCATCACTATAACTGTTGCATGTTCTTTATCCAAAGTGTCAAATTATTATCGCAAAGATATAATGGTGACACTGAGACACACGCGAGACAGACTGAGTTTTTCAAAAGAAGTTCGACTTATCCACGCGAGATAAATCAACCAACTAAAGCAAAGGCACTATCACGGACAGTGTGTATGTCACAAAATCAATTAATTAGCACATGCGCAATCATCAATTCAACTTCTTTATAAGATAAGTTTTCAACTTCAAGAGCAGTGTAAAATATATGCGCGCGCATCAAGCGGAAGACGTAACAAGTGAAAAATTCTAAGTGACTTTTCTTATAAATTCAAAACTAAATCAGTCGTTTAAGATAATTATTTCTACTCACAAACAAGAAATTGCATGACAAAAAAGAAACGAATTAGCAACTGCGCACTTTTCAATTTAATGTCTTCACAAAACAAGTTAAGTAGCTCGGAGCGCATCGAGGAACATGCGCATAAGTCACCGGAACAATAAAATTGATCGAGCTATTACCACCGGGCTAAAATTATGCGCGCGCATCCGACGCAACATGTGAAAAACGAACAATTATGAGTTACGACTCTCCTAATTTCAAAATTAGCTATTCTTAAGCATCACTATAATTGTTGCACGTTCTTTATCTGAAGTATAAACTTGTTATCGCGTAGAATTAATGACGACACTGAGACACACGCGAGACAGATTGAGTTTATCAACAGAAATTCGACTTACCCGCGCGAGATGTACCAACCAACTACAGCGAAGGAACTATCGCGGATCGCGTGTATGTCACAAAATCAATTATTTAGCACATGCGCAATCATCAATTCAACTTCTTTATAATATAAGTTTTCAACTTCAAGAGCAGGGCAAAATATATGCGCACGCATCAAGCGCAAGACGTAAGAAGTGAAAAATTCTAAGTGACTTTTCTTCTAAATTTCAAAACTAAATCAGTCGTTTGAGATAATTATTTCTACTTACGAACAAGAAATTCCACGACAAAAAAATCAACGAATTAGCAACTGCCCACTTTTCAAAAGTAGCTCGGAGCGCATGAAGGCAGATGCGCTGAAGTCACCGGAACAATAAAATCGATAGAGCTATTACACCCGGGCTAAAATTATGCGCGCGCATCCGACGCAACATGTGAAAAACGAACAATTATGAGTTACGACTCTTCTAATTACAAAAATTACCTACTCGTAAAAGATAATTAATTAGATTTTTATTTTAGGCCACAAAATGGACGACAGCGAATAAACCGAGTTTATAAAGAACCGTATTTTTAGCATCACTATAATTGTTACACGTTCTCTATCCGGAGTATAAAATTCTTATTGGGAAGAATTTCTTGCAACACTGACACAGTTTGAGTTTTTCAACAGAAATTCGACTTACCCGCGCGAGATATATCAACCAACTAACGCGAAGGAACTATCGCCGATCGCGTGTATGTCACAAAATCAATTATTTAGCACATGCGCAATCATCAATTCAACTTCTTTATAAGATAAAATTTCAACTTCAAGAGCAGGGCAAAATATATGCGCGCGCATCAAGCGCAAGACGTAAGAAGTGAAAAATTCTAAGTGACTTTTTTTCTAAATTTCAAAACTAAATCAGTCGTTTGAGATAATTATTTCTACTAACGAACAAGAAATTCCACGACAAAAAAAAACCAATTAGCAACTGCCCACTTTTCAAAAGTAGCTCGGAGCGCATGAAGGCAGATGCGCAGAAGTCACCGGAACAATAAAATCGATAGAGCTATTACACCCGGGCTAAAATTCTGCACGCGCATCCGACGCAAAATGTGAAAAACGAACAATTATGAGTTACGACCCTTCTAATTTCAAAATTTACCTATTAACTACAAACTAGCAACTGCGCACTTCTCAATTTAAGGTCTTCACAAAACAAGTTAAGTAGCTCGGAGCGCATCGAGGAACATGCGCATAAGTCACCGGAACAATAAAATCGATAGAGCTATTACACCCGGGCTAAAATTCTGCGCGCGCATCCGACGCAACATGTGAAAAACGAACAATTATGAGTTACTACTCTCCTAATTTCAAAATTAGCTATTCTTAAGCATCACTATAATTGTTGCACGTTCTTTATCTGAAGTATAAACTTGTTATCGCGTAGAATTAATGGCGACACTGAGACACGCGAGACAGATTGAGTTTATCAACAGAAATTCGACTTACCCGCGCGAGATATATCAACCAACTAAAGCGAAGGAACTATCGCGGATCGCGTGTATGTCACAAAATCAATTATTTAGCACATGCGTCGCAATCATCAATTCAACTTCTTTATAAGATAAGTTTTCAACTTCAAGAGCAGGGCAAAATATATGCGCGCGCATCAAGCGCAAGACGTAAGAAGTGAAAAATTCTAAGTGACTTTTTTTCTAAATTTCAAAACTAAATCAGTCGTTTGAGATAATTATTTCTACTAACGAACAAGAAATTCCACGACAAAAAAAATACCAATTAGCAACTGCCCACTTTTCAAAAGTAGCTCGGAGCGCATAAAGGCAGATGCGCAGAAGTCACCGGAACAAAAAAATCGATAGAGCTATTACACCCGGGCTAAAATTCTGCGAGCGCATCCGACGAAAAATGTGAAAAACGAACAATTATGAGTTACGACCCTTCTAATTTCAAAATTTACCTATTAACTAAAAACTAGCAACTGCGCACTTCTCAATTTAAGGTCTTCACAAAACAAGTTAAGTAGCTCGGAGCGCATCGAGGAACATGCGCATAAGTCACCGGAACAATAAAATCGATAGAGCTATTACACCCGGGCTAAAATTCTGCGCGCGCATCCGACGCAACATGTGAAAAACGAACAATTATGAGTTACTACTCTCCTAATTTCAAAATTAGCTATTCTTAAGCATCACTATAATTGTTGCACGTTCTTTATCTGAAGTATAAACTTGTTATCGCGTAGAATTAATGGCGACACTGAGACACGCGAGACAGATTGAGTTTATCAACAGAAATTCGACTTACCCGCGCGAGATATATCAAAGCGAAGGAACTATCGCGGATCGCGTGTATGTCACAAAATCAATTATTTAGCACATGCGTCGCAATCATCAATTCAACTTCTTTATAAGATAAGTTTTCAACTTCAAGAGCAGGGCAAAATATATGCGCGCGCATCAAGCGCAAGACGTAAGAAGTGAAAAATTCTAAGTGACTTTTTTTCTAAATTTCAAAACTAAATCAGTCGTTTGAGATAATTATTTCTACTAACGAACAAGAAATTCCACGACAAAAAAAATACCAATTAGCAACTGCCCACTTTTCAAAAGTAGCTCGGAGCGCATGAAGGCAGATGCGCAGAAGTCACCGGAACAAAAAAATCGATAGAGCTATTACACCCGGGCTAAAATTCTGCGAGCGCATCCGACGAAAAATGTGAAAAACGAACAATTATGAGTTACGACCCTTCTAATTTCAAAATTTACCTATTAACTAAAAACTAGCAACTGCGCACTTCTCAATTTAAGGTCTTCACAAAACAAGTTAAGTAGCTCGGAGCGCATCGAGGAACATGCGCAGAAGTCACCGGAACAATAAAATCGATAGAGCTATTACACCCGGGCTAAAATTCTGCGCGCGCATCCGACGCAACATGTGAAAAACGAACAATTATGAGTTACTACTCTCCTAATTTCAAAATTAGCTATTCTTAAACATCACTTTAATTGTTGCACGTTCTTTATCTGGAGTATAAACTTCTTATCGCGTAGAATTAATGGCGACTCTGAGACACACGCGAGACAGATTGAGTTTATCAACAGAAGTTCGACTTACCCGCGCGAGATATATCAACCAACTAAAGCGAAGGAACTATCGCGGATCGCGTGTATGTCACAAAATCAATTATTTAGCACATGCGCAATCATCAATTCAACTTCTTTATAAGATAAGTTTTCAACTTCAAGAGCAGGGCAAAAAATATGCGCGCGCATCAATCGCAAGACGTCAGAAGTGAAAAAATCTAAGTGACTTTTCTTATAAATTCAAAACTAAATCAGTCGTTTAAGATAATTATTTCTACTCACAAACAAGAAATTGCATGACAAAAAAGAAACGAATTAGCAACTGCGCACTTTTCAATTTAATGTCTTCACAAAACAAGTTAAGTAGCTCGGAGGGCATCGAGGAACATGCGCAGAAGTCACCGGAACAATAAAATCGATCGAGCTATTACCACCGGGCTAAAATTATGCGCGCGCATCCGACGCAACATGTGAAAAACGAACAATTATGAGTTACGACTCTCCTAATTTCAAAATTAGCTATTCTTAAGCATCACTATAATTGTTGCACGTTCTTTATCTGAAATATAAACTTGTTATCGCGTAGAATTAATGACGACACTGAGACACACGCGAGACAGATTGAGTTTATCAACAGAAATTCGACTTACCCGCGCGAGATGTACCAACCAACTACAGCGAAGGAACTATCGCGGATCGCGTGTATGTCACAAAATCAATTATTTAGCACATGCGCAATCATCAATTCAACTTCTTTATAATATAAGTTTTCAACTTCAAGAGCAGGGCAAAATATATGCGCGCGCATCAAGCGCAAGACGTAAGAAGTGAAAAATTCTAAGTGACTTTTCTTCTAAATTTCAAAACTAAATCAGTCGTTTGAGATAATTATTTCTACTTACGAACAAGAAATTCCACGACAAAAAAATCAACGAATTAGCAACTGCCCACTTTTCAAAAGTAGCTCGGAGCGCATGAAGGCAGATGCGCTGAAGTCACCGGAACAATAAAATCGATAGAGCTATTACACCCGGGCTAAAATTATGCGCGCGCATCGGACGCAACATGTGAACAACGAACAAATATGAGTTACGACTCTTCTAATTTCAAAATTTAGCTATTCTTAAGCATCACTATAATTATTGCACGTTCTTTATCTGGAGTATAAACTTCTTATCGCGTAGAATTAATGGCGACACTGAGACACACGCGAGATCATATATTCAACTTCTTTATAAGATAAATTTTTAACTTCAAGAGCAGGGTAAAATATATGCGCGCGCATCAAGCGGAAGACGTAAGAAGTGAAAAATTCTAAGTGACTTTTCTTCTAAATTCAAAACTAAATCAGTCGTTTAAGATAATTATTTCTACTCACAAACAAGAAATTTCATGACAAAAAAACTCAACGAATTAGCAACTGCGCACTTTTCAATTTAATGTCTTCACAATAAAATTAAGTAGCTCGGAGCGCATGAAGGCAGATGCGAAGAAGTCACCGGAACAATAAAATCGATCGAGCTATTACCACCGGGCTAAAATTATGCGCGCGCATCTGACGCAACATGTGAAAAACGAACAATTATGAGTTACGACTCTCCTAATTTCAAAATTAGCTATTCTTAAGCATCACTATAATTGTTGCACGTTCTTTATCTGAAGTATAAACTTGTTATCGCGTAGAATTAATGACGACACTGAGACACACGCGAGACAGATTGAGTTTATCAACAGAAATTCGACTTACCCGCGCGAGATGTACTAACCAACTACAGCGAAGGAACTATCGCGGATCGCGTGTATGTCACAAAATCAATTATTTAGCACATGCGCAATCATCAATTCAACTTCTTTATAATATAAGTTTTCAACTTCAAGAGCAAGGCAAAATATATGCGCACGCATCAAGCGCAAGACGTAAGAAGTGAAAAATTCTAAGTGACTTTTCTTCTAAATTTCAAAACTAAATCAGTCGTTTGAGATAATTATTTCTACTTACGAACAAGAAATTCCACGACAAAAAAATCAACGAATTAGCAACTGCCCACTTTTCAAAAGTAGCTCGGAGCGCATGAAGGCAGATGCGCTGAAGTCACCGGAACAATAAAATCGATAGAGCTATTACACCCGGGCTAAAATTATGCGCGCGCATCCGACGCAACATGTGAAAAACGAACAATTATGAGTTACGACTCTTCTAATTACAAAAATTACCTACTCGTAAAAGATAATTAATTAGATTTTTATTTTAGGCCACAAAATGGACGACAGCGAATAAACCGAGTTTATAAAGAACCGTATTTTTAGCATCACTATAATTGTTACACGTTCTCTATCCGGAGTATAAAATTCTTATTGGGAAGAATTTCTGGCAACACTGACACAGTTTGAGTTTTTCAACAGAAATTCGACTTACCCGCGCGAGATATATCAACCAACTAAAGCGAAGGAACTATCGCCGATCGCGTGTATGTCACAAAATCAATTATTTAGCACATGCGTCGCAATCATCAATTCAACTTCTTTATAAGATAAATTTTTAACTTCAAGAGCAGGGTAAAATATATGCGCGCGCATCAAGCGGAAGACGTAAGAAGTGAAAAATTCTAAGTGACTTTTCTTCTAAATTCAAAACTAAATCAGTCGTTTAAGATAATTATTTCTACTCACAAACAAGAAATTTCATGACAAAAAAACTCAACGAATTAGCAACTGCGCACTTTTCAATTTAATGTCTTCACAATAAAATTAAGTAGCTCGGAGCGCATGAAGGCAGATGCGAAGAAGTCACCGGAACAATAAAATCGATCGAGCTATTACCACCGGGCTAAAATTATGCGCGCGCATCTGACGCAACATGTGAAAAACGAACAATTATGAGTTACGACTCTCCTAATTTCAAAATTAGCTATTCTTAAGCATCACTATAATTGTTGCACGTTCTTTATCTGAAGTATAAACTTGTTATCGCGTAGAATTAATGACGACACTGAGACACACGCGAGACAGATTGAGTTTATCAACAGAAATTCGACTTACCCGCGCGAGATGTACCAACCAACTACAGCGAAGGAACTATCGCGGATCGCGTGTATGTCACAAAATCAATTATTTAGCACATGCGCAATCATCAATTCAACTTCTTTATAATATAAATTTTCAACTTCAAGAGCAGGGCAAAATATATGCGCACGCATCAAGCGCAAGACGTAAGAAGTGAAAAATTCTAAGTGACTTTTCTTCTAAATTTCAAAACTAAATCAGTCGTTTGAGATAATTATTTCTACTTACGAACAAGAAATTCCACGACAAAAAAATCAACGAATTAGCAACTGCCCACTTTTCAAAAGTAGCTCGGAGCGCATGAAGGCAGATGCGCTGAAGTCACCGAAACAATAAAATCGATAGAGCTATTACACCCGGGCTAAAATTATGCGCGCGCATCCAACGCAACATGTGAAAAACGAACAATTATGAGTTACGACCCTTCTAATTTCAAAATTTACCTATTAACTACAAACTAGCAACTGCGCACTTCTCAATTTAAGGTCTTCACAAAACAAGTTAAGTAGCTCGGAGCGCATCGAGGAACATGCGCATAAGTCACCGGAACAATAAAATCGATAGAGCTATTACACCCGGGCTAAAATTCTGCGCGCGCATCCAACGCAACATGTGAAAAACGAACAATTATGAGTTACTACTCTCCTAATTTCAAAATTAGCTATTCTTAAGCATCACTATAATTGTTGCACGTTCTTTATCTGGAGTATAAACTTGTTATCGCGTAGAATTAATGGCGACACTGAGACACGCGAGACAGATTGAGTTTATCAACAGAAATTCGACTTACCCGCGCGAGATATATCAACCAACTAAAGCGAAGGAACTATCGCGGATCGCGTGTATGTCACAAAATCAATTATTTAGCACATGCGTCGCAATCATCAATTCAACTTCTTTATAAGATAAATTTTTAACTTCAAGAGCAGGGTAAAATATATGCGCGCGCATCAAGCGGAAGACGTAAGAAGTGAAAAATTCTAAGTGACTTTTCTTCTAAATTCAAAACTAAATCAGTCGTTTAAGATAATTATTTCTACTCACAAACAAGAAATTTCATGACAAAAAAACTCAACGAATTAGCAACTGCGCACTTTTCAATTTAATGTCTTCACAATAAAATTAAGTAGCTCGGAGCGCATGAAGGCAGATGCGAAGAAGTCACCGGAACAATAAAATCGATCGAGCTATTACCACCGGGCTAAAATTATGCGCGCGCATCTGACGCAACATGTGAAAAACGAACAATTATGAGTTACGACTCTCCTAATTTCAAAATTAGCTATTCTTAAGCATCACTATAATTGTTGCACGTTCTTTATCTGAAGTATAAACTTGTTATCGCGTAGAATTAATGACGACACTGAGACACACGCGAGACAGATTGAGTTTATCAACAGAAATTCGACTTACCCGCGCGAGATGTACCAACCAACTACAGCGAAGGAACTATCGCGGATCGCGTGTATGTCACAAAATCAATTATTTAGCACATGCGCAATCATCAATTCAACTTCTTTATAATATAAATTTTCAACTTCAAGAGCAGGGCAAAATATATGCGCACGCATCAAGCGCAAGACGTAAGAAGTGAAAAATTCTAAGTGACTTTTCTTCTAAATTTCAAAACTAAATCAGTCGTTTGAGATAATTATTTCTACTTACGAACAAGAAATTCCACGACAAAAAAATCAACGAATTAGCAACTGCCCACTTTTCAAAAGTAGCTCGGAGCGCATGAAGGCAGATGCGCTGAAGTCACCGAAACAATAAAATCGATAGAGCTATTACACCCGGGCTAAAATTATGCGCGCGCATCCAACGCAACATGTGAAAAACGAACAATTATGAGTTACGACCCTTCTAATTTCAAAATTTACCTATTAACTACAAACTAGCAACTGCGCACTTCTCAATTTAAGGTCTTCACAAAACAAGTTAAGTAGCTCGGAGCGCATCGAGGAACATGCGCATAAGTCACCGGAACAATAAAATCGATAGAGCTATTACACCCGGGCTAAAATTCTGCGCGCGCATCCAACGCAACATGTGAAAAACGAACAATTATGAGTTACTACTCTCCTAATTTCAAAATTAGCTATTCTTAAGCATCACTATAATTGTTGCACGTTCTTTATCTGGAGTATAAACTTGTTATCGCGTAGAATTAATGGCGACACTGAGACACGCGAGACAGATTGAGTTTATCAACAGAAATTCGACTTACCCGCGCGAGATATATCAACCAACTAAAGCGAAGGAACTATCGCGGATCGCGTGTATGTCACAAAATCAATTATTTAGCACATGCGTCGCAATCATCAATTCAACTTCTTTATAAGATAAATTTTTAACTTCAAGAGCAGGGTAAAATATATGCGCGCGCATCAAGCGGAAGACGTAAGAAGTGAAAAATTCTAAGTGACTTTTCTTCTAAATTCAAAACTAAATCAGTCGTTTAAGATAATTATTTCTACTCACAAACAAGAAATTTCATGACAAAAAAACTCAACGAATTAGCAACTGCGCACTTTTCAATTTAATGTCTTCACAATAAAATTAAGTAGCTCGGAGCGCATGAAGGCAGATGCGAAGAAGTCACCGGAACAATAAAATCGATCGAGCTATTACCACCGGGCTAAAATTATGCGCGCGCATCTGACGCAACATGCGAAAAACGAACAATTATGAGTTACGACTCTCCTAATTTCAAAATTAGCTATTCTTAAGCATCACTATAATTGTTGCACGTTCTTTATCTGAAGTATAAACTTGTTATCGCGTAGAATTAATGACGACACTGAGACACACGCGAGACAGATTGAGTTTATCAACAGAAATTCGACTTACCCGCGCGAGATGTACCAACCAACTACAGCGAAGGAACTATCGCGGATCGCGTGTATGTCACAAAATCAATTATTTAGCACATGCGCAATCATCAATTCAACTTCTTTATAATATAAGTTTTCAACTTCAAGAGCAGGGCAAAATATATGCGCACGCATCAAGCGCAAGACGTAAGAAGTGAAAAATTCTAAGTGACTTTTCTTCTAAATTTCAAAACTAAATCAGTCGTTTGAGATAATTATTTCTACTTACGAACAAGAAATTCCACGACAAAAAAATCAACGAATTAGCAACTGCCCACTTTTCAAAAGTAGCTCGGAGCGCATGAAGGCAGATGCGCTGAAGTCACCGAAACAATAAAATCGATAGAGCTATTACACCCGGGCTAAAATTATGCGCGCGCATCCGACGCAACATGTGAAAAACGAACAATTATGAGTTACGACCCTTCTAATTTCAAAATTTACCTATTAACTACAAACTAGCAACTGCGCACTTCTCAATTTAAGGTCTTCACAAAACAAGTTAAGTAGCTCGGAGCGCATCGAGGAACATGCGCATAAGTCACCGGAACAATAAAATCGATAGAGCTATTACACCCGGGCTAAAATTCTGCGCGCGCATCCGACGCAACATGTGAAAAACGAACAATTATGAGTTACTACTCTCCTAATTTCAAAATTAGCTATTCTTAAGCATCACTATAATTGTTGCACGTTCTTTATCTGGAGTATAAACTTGTTATCGCGTAGAATTAATGGCGACACTGAGACACGCGAGACAGATTGAGTTTATCAACAGAAATTCGACTTACCCGCGCGAGATATATCAACCAACTAAAGCGAAGGAACTATCGCGGATCGCGTGTATGTCACAAAATCAATTATTTAGCACATGCGTCGCAATCATCAATTCAACTTCTTTATAAGATAAGTTTTCAACTTCAAGAGCAGGGCAAAATATATGCGCGCGCATCAAACGCAAGACGTAAGAAGTGAAAAATTCTAAGTGACTTTTTTTCTAAATTTCAAAACTAAATCAGTCGTTTGAGATAATTATTTCTACTAACGAACAAGAAATTCCACGACAAAAAAAATACCAATTAGCAACTGCCCACTTTTCAAAAGTAGCTCGGAGCGCATGAAGGCAGATGCGCAGAAGTCACCGGAACAAAAAAATCGATAGAGCAATTACACCCGGGCTAAAATTCTGCGCGCGCATCCGACGCAAAATGTGAAAAACGAACAATTAAGAGTTACGACCCTTCTAATTTCAAAATTTACCTATTAACTAAAAACTAGCAACTGCGCACTTCTCAATTTAAGGTCTTCACAAAACAAGTTAAATAGCTCGGAGCGCATCGAGGAACATGCGCAGAAGTCACCGGAACAATAAAATCGATAGAGCTATTACACCCGGGCTAAAATTCTGCGCGCGCATCCAACGCAACATGTGAAAAACGAACAATTATGAGTTACTACTCTCCTAATTTCAAAATTAGCTATTCTTAAGCATCACTATAATTGTTGCACGTTCTTTATCTGGAGTATAAACTTGTTATCGCGTAGAATTAATGGCGACACTGAGACACGCGAGACAGATTGAGTTTATCAACAGAAATTCGACTTACCCGCGCGAGATATATCAACCAACTAAAGCGAAGGAACTATCGCGGATCGCGTGTATGTCACAAAATCAATTATTTAGCACATGCGTCGCAATCATCAATTCAACTTCTTTATAAGATAAATTTTTAACTTCAAGAGCAGGGTAAAATATATGCGCGCGCATCAAGCGGAAGACGTAAGAAGTGAAAAATTCTAAGTGACTTTTCTTCTAAATTCAAAACTAAATCAGTCGTTTAAGATAATTATTTCTACTCACAAACAAGAAATTTCATGACAAAAAAACTCAACGAATTAGCAACTGCGCACTTTTCAATTTAATGTCTTCACAATAAAATTAAGTAGCTCGGAGCGCATGAAGGCAGATGCGAAGAAGTCACCGGAACAATAAAATCGATCGAGCTATTACCACCGGGCTAAAATTATGCGCGCGCATCTGACGCAACATGTGAAAAACGAACAATTATGAGTTACGACTCTCCTAATTTCAAAATTAGCTATTCTTAAGCATCACTATAATTGTTGCACGTTCTTTATCTGAAGTATAAACTTGTTATCGCGTAGAATTAATGACGACACTGAGACACACGCGAGACAGATTGAGTTTATCAACAGAAATTCGACTTACCCGCGCGAGATGTACCAACCAACTACAGCGAAGGAACTATCGCGGATCGCGTGTATGTCACAAAATCAATTATTTAGCACATGCGCAATCATCAATTCAACTTCTTTATAATATAAGTTTTCAACTTCAAGAGCAGGGCAAAATATATGCGCACGCATCAAGCGCAAGACGTAAGAAGTGAAAAATTCTAAGTGACTTTTCTTCTAAATTTCAAAACTAAATCAGTCGTTTGAGATAATTATTTCTACTTACGAACAAGAAATTCCACGACAAAAAAATCAACGAATTAGCAACTGCCCACTTTTCAAAAGTAGCTCGGAGCGCATGAAGGCAGATGCGCTGAAGTCACCGAAACAATAAAATCGATAGAGCTATTACACCCGGGCTAAAATTATGCGCGCGCATCCGACGCAACATGTGAAAAACGAACAATTATGAGTTACGACCCTTCTAATTTCAAAATTTACCTATTAACTACAAACTAGCAACTGCGCACTTCTCAATTTAAGGTCTTCACAAAACAAGTTAAGTAGCTCGGAGCGCATCGAGGAACATGCGCATAAGTCACCGGAACAATAAAATCGATAGAGCTATTACACCCGGGCTAAAATTCTGCGCGCGCATCCGACGCAACATGTGAAAAACGAACAATTATGAGTTACTACTCTCCTAATTTCAAAATTAGCTATTCTTAAGCATCACTATAATTGTTGCACGTTCTTTATCTGGAGTATAAACTTGTTATCGCGTAGAATTAATGGCGACACTGAGACACGCGAGACAGATTGAGTTTATCAACAGAAATTCGACTTACCCGCGCGAGATATATCAACCAACTAAAGCGAAGGAACTATCGCGGATCGCGTGTATGTCACAAAATCAATTATTTAGCACATGCGTCGCAATCATCAATTCAACTTCTTTATAAGATAAGTTTTCAACTTCAAGAGCAGGGCAAAATATATGCGCGCGCATCAAACGCAAGACGTAAGAAGTGAAAAATTCTAAGTGACTTTTTTTCTAAATTTCAAAACTAAATCAGTCGTTTGAGATAATTATTTCTACTAACGAACAAGAAATTCCACGACAAAAAAAATACCAATTAGCAACTGCCCACTTTTCAAAAGTAGCTCGGAGCGCATGAAGGCAGATGCGCAGAAGTCACCGGAACAAAAAAATCGATAGAGCAATTACACCCGGGCTAAAATTCTGCGCGCGCATCCGACGCAAAATGTGAAAAACGAACAATTAAGAGTTACGACCCTTCTAATTTCAAAATTTACCTATTAACTAAAAACTAGCAACTGCGCACTTCTCAATTTAAGGTCTTCACAAAACAAGTTAAATAGCTCGGAGCGCATCGAGGAACATGCGCAGAAGTCACCGGAACAATAAAATCGATAGAGCTATTACACCCGGGCTAAAATTCTGCGCGCGCATCCGACGCAACATGTGAAAAACGAACAATTATGAGTTACTACTCTCCTAATTTCAAAATTAGCTAGTCTTAAGCATCACTATAATTGTTGCACGTTCTTTATCTGGAGTATAAACTTGTTATCGCGTAGAATTAATGGCGACACTGAGACACGCGAGAAAGATTGAGTTTATCAACAGAAATTCGACTTACCCGCGCGAGATATATCAACCAACTAACGCGAAGGAACTATCGCCGATCGCGTGTATGTCACAAAATCAATTATTTAGCACATGCGCAATCATCAATTCAACTTCTTTATAAGATAAGTTTTCAACTTCAAGAGCAGGGCAAAATATATGCGCGCGCATCAAGCGCAAGACGTAAGTGAAAAATTCTAAGTGACTTTTTTTCTAAATTTCAAAACTAAATTAGTGGTTTGAGATAATTATTTCTACTAACGAACAAGAAATTCCACGACAAAAGGCAGATGCGCAGAAGTCACCGGAACAATAAAATCGATCGAGCTATTACACCCGGGGTAAAATTATGCGCGCGCATCCGACGCAACATGTGAAAAACGAACAATTATGAGTTACGACTCTCCTAATTTCAAAATTAGCTATTCTTAAGCATCACTATAATTGTTGCACGTTCTTTATCTGAAGTATAAACTTCTTATCGCGTAGAATTAATGGCGACACTGAGACACACGCGAGACAGATTGAGTTTATCAACAGAAGTTCGACTTACCCGCGCGAGATATATCAACCAACTAAAGCGAAGGAACTATCGCGGATCGCGTGTATGTCACAAAATCAATTATTTAGCACATGCGCAATCATCAATTCAACTTCTTTATAAGATAAGTTTTCAACTTCAAGAGCAGGGCAAAATATAAGCGCGCGCATCAAGCGGAAGACGTAAGAAGTGAAAAATTCTAGGTGACTTTTCTTCTAAATTCAAAACTAAATCAGTCGTTTAAGATAATTACTTCTACTCACAAACAAGAAATTGCTTGACAAAAAAATCAACGAATTAGCAACTGCGCACTTCTCAATTTAAGGCCTTCATAATACAAATTAAGTAGCTCGGAGCGCATGAAGGCAGATGCGAAGAAGTCACCGGAACAATAAAATCGATCGAGCTATTACCACCGGGCTAAAATTATGCGCGCGCATCCGACGCAACATGTGAAAAACGAACAATTATGAGTTACGACTCTCCTAATTTCAAAATTAGCTATTCTTAAGTATCACTATAATTGTTGCACGTTCTTTATCTGGAGTATAAACTTGTTATCGCGTAGAATTAATGACGACACTGAGACACACGCGAGACAGATTGAGTTTATCAACAGAAATTCGACTTACCCGCGCGAGATATATCAACCTACTAAAGCGAAGGAACTATCGCGGATCGCGTGTATGTCACAAAATCAATTATTTAGCACATGCGCAATCATCAATTCAACTTCTTTATAAGATAAGTTTTCAACGTCAAGAGCAGGGCAAAATATATGCGTGCGCATCAAGCGGAAGACGTAAGAAGTGAAAAATTCTAGGTGACTTTTCTTCTAAATTCAAAACTAAATCAGTCGTTTAAGATAATTATTTCTACTCACAAACAAGAAATTGCTTGACAAAAAAATCAACGAATTAGAAACTGCGCACTTCTCAATTTAAGGTCTTCACAAAACAAGTTAAGTAGCTCGGAGCGCATGGAGGAACATGCGCAGAAGTCACCGGAACAATAAAATCGATCGAGCTATTACCAACGGGCTAAAATTATGCGCGCGCATCCGATGCAACATGTGAAAAACGAACAATTATGAGTTACGACCCTTCTAATTACAAAAATTACTTACTCGTAAAAGATAATTAATTAGATTTTTATTTTAGGCCACAAAATGGACGACTGCGAATAAACCGAGTTTATAAAGAACCGTATTTTTAAGCATCACTATAATTGTTACACGTTCTCTATCCGGAGTATAAAATTCTTATTGGGAAGAATTTCTGGCAACACTGACACAGTTTGAGTTTTTCAACAGAAGTTCGACTTACCCGCGCGAGATATATCAACCAACTACAGCGAAGGAACTATCGCCGATCGCGTGTATGTCACAAAATCAATTATTTAGCACATGCGCAATCATCAATTCAACTTCTTTATAAGATAAGTTTTCAACTTCAAGAGGAGGGCAAAATATATGCGCGCGCATCAAGCACAAGACGTAAGAAGTGAAAAATTCTAAGTGACTTTTCTTCTAAATTTCAAAACTAAATCAATCGTTTGAGATAATTATTTCTACTTAAGAACAAGAAATTCCACGACAAAAAAATCAAAGAATTAGAAACTGCCCACTTTTCAAAAGTAGCTCGGAGCGCTTGAAGGCAGATGCGCTGAAGTCACCGGAACAATAAAATCGATCGAGCTATAACACCCGGGCTAAAATTATGCGCGCGCATCCGACGCAACATGTGAAAAACGAACAAATATTAGTTACGACTCTTCTAATTTAAAAATGTACCTATTCGTCAAAGATAATTAATTAGATTTTTATTTTAGGCCACAAAATGGACGACTGCGAATAAACCGAGTTTATAAAGAACCGTATTTTTAAGCATCAGTATATTTGTTGCACGTTCTTTATCCAGAGTGTAAAATTCTTATTGGGAAGAGTTTCTGGCAACACTGACACAGTTTTAGTTTATTAACAAAAGTTCGACTTACCCACGCGAGATAAATCAACCAAATAAAGCGAAGGAACTATCGCGGATCGCGTGTATGTCACAAAATCAATTATTTAGCACATGCGCAATCATCAATTCAACTTCTTTATAAGATAAGTTTTCAACTTCAAGAGCAGTGTAAAATATATGCGCGCGCATCAAGCAAGCGGAAGACGTAAGAAGTGAAATATTCTAAGATACTTTTCTTCTAAATTCAAAACTAAATCAGTGGTTTGAGATAATTATTTCTACTAACGAACAAGAAATTCCACGACAAAAGGCAGATGCGCAGAAGTCACCGGAACAATAAAATCGATCGAGCTATTACACCCGAGCTAAAATTATGAGCGCGCATCCGACGCAACATGTGAAAAACGAACAATTATGAGTTACTACTCTCCTAATTTCAAAATTAGCTATTCTTAAGCATCACTATAATTGTTGCACGTTCTTTATCTGGAGTATAAACTTGTTATCGCGTAGAATTAATGGCGACACTGAGACACGCGAGACAGATTGAGTTTATCAACAGAAATTCGACTTACCCGCGCGAGATATATCAACCAACTAAAGCGAAGGAACTATCGCGGATCGCATGTATGTCACAAAATCAATTATTTAGCACATGCGCAATCATCAATTCAACTTCTTTATAAGATAAGTTTTCAACTTCAAGAGCAGGTCAAAATATATGCGCGCGCATCAAGCGGAAGACGTAAGAAGTGAAAAATTCTAGATGACTTTTCTTCTAAATTAAAAACTAAATCAGTCGTTTAAGATAATTACTTCTTCTCACAAACAAGAAATTGCTTGACAAAAAAATCAACGAATTAGCAACTGCGCACTTCTCAATTTAAGGTCTTCACAAAACAAGTTAAGTAGCTCGGAGAGCATGGAGGAACATGCGCAGAAGTCACCGGAACAATAAAATCTATCGAGCTATTACCACCGGGCTAAAGTTATGGGCGCGCTTCCGACGCAACATGTGAAAAACGAACAATTATGAGTTACGACCCTTCTAATTTCAAAATTTACCTATTAACTAAAAACTAGCAACTGCGCACTTCTCAATTTAAGGTCTTCACAAAACAAGTTAAGTAGCTCGGAGCGCATCGAGGAACATGCGCAGAAGTCACCGGAACAATAAAATCGATAGAGCTATTACACCCGGGCTAAAATTCTGCGCGCGCATCCGACGCAACATGTGAAAAACGAACAATTATGAGTTACGACTCTCCTAATTTCAAAATTAGCTATTCTTAAGCATCACTATAATTGTTGCACGTTCTTTATCTGAAGTATAAACTTGTTATCGCGTAGAATTAATGACGACACTGAGACACACGCGAGACAGATTGAGTTTATCAACAGAAATTCGACTTACCCGCGCGAGATGTACCAACCAACTACAGCGAAGGAACTATCGCGGATCGCGTGTATGTCACAAAATCAATTATTTAGCACATGCGCAATCATCAATTCAACTTCTTTATAATATAAGTTTTCAACTTCAAGAGCAGGGCAAAATATATGCGCACGCATCAAGCGCAAGACGTAAGAAGTGAAAAATTCTAAGTGACTTTTCTTCTAAATTTCAAAACTAAATCAGTCGTTTGAGATAATTATTTCTACTTACGAACAAGAAATTCCACGACAAAAAAATCAACGAATTAGCAACTGCCCACTTTTCAAAAGTAGCTCGGAGCGCATGAAGGCAGATGCGCTGAAGTCACCGAAACAATAAAATCGATAGAGCTATTACACCCGGGCTAAAATTATGCGCGCGCATCCGACGCAACATGTGAAAAACGAACAATTATGAGTTACGACCCTTCTAATTTCAAAATTTACCTATTAACTACAAACTAGCAACTGCGCACTTCTCAATTTAAGGTCTTCACAAAACAAGTTAAGTAGCTCGGAGCGCATCGAGGAACATGCGCATAAGTCACCGGAACAATAAAATCGATAGAGCTATTACACCCGGGCTAAAATTCTGCGCGCGCATCCGACGCAACATGTGAAAAACGAACAATTATGAGTTACTACTCTCCTAATTTCAAAATTAGCTAGTCTTAAGCATCACTATAATTGTTGCACGTTCTTTATCTGGAGTATAAACTTGTTATCGCGTAGAATTAATGGCGACACTGAGACACGCGAGAAAGATTGAGTTTATCAACAGAAATTCGACTTACCCGCGCGAGATATATCAACCAACTAACGCGAAGGAACTATCGCCGATCGCGTGTATGTCACAAAATCAATTATTTAGCACATGCGCAATCATCAATTCAACTTCTTTATAAGATAAGTTTTCAACTTCAAGAGCAGGGCAAAATATATGCGCGCGCATCAAGCGCAAGACGTAAGTGAAAAATTCTAAGTGACTTTTTTTCTAAATTTCAAAACCAAATTAGTGGTTTGAGATAATTATTTCTACTAACGAACAAGAAATTCCACGACAAAAGGCAGATGCGCAGAAGTCACCGGAACAATAAAATCGATCGAGCTATTACACCCGGGGTAAAATTATGCGCGCGCATCCGACGCAACATGTGAAAAACGAACAATTATGAGTTACGACTCTCCTAATTTCAAAATTAGCTATTCTTAAGCATCACTATAATTGTTGCACGTTCTTTATCTGAAGTATAAACTTCTTATCGCGTAGAATTAATGGCGACACTGAGACACACGCGAGACAGATTGAGTTTATCAACAGAAGTTCGACTTACCCGCGCGAGATATATCAACCAACTAAAGCGAAGGAACTATCGCGGATCGCGTGTATGTCACAAAATCAATTATTTAGCACATGCGCAATCATCAATTCAACTTCTTTATAAGATAAGTTTTCAACTTCAAGAGCAGGGCAAAATATAAGCGCGCGCATCAAGCGGAAGACGTAAGAAGTGAAAAATTCTAGGTGACTTTTCTTCTAAATTCAAAACTAAATCAGTCGTTTAAGATAATTACTTCTACTCACAAACAAGAAATTGCTTGACAAAAAAATCAACGAATTAGCAACTGCGCACTTCTCAATTTAAGGCCTTCATAATACAAATTAAGTAGCTCGGAGCGCATGAAGGCAGATGCGAAGAAGTCACCGCAACAATAAAATCGATCGAGCTATTACCACCGGGCTAAAATTATGCGCGCGCATCCGATGCAACATGTGAAAAACGAACAATTATGAGTTACGACCCTTCTAATTACAAAAATTACTTACTCGTAAAAGATAATTAATTAGATTTTTATTTTAGGCCACAAAATGGACGACTGCGAATAAACCGAGTTTATAAAGAACCGTATTTTTAAGCATCACTATAATTGTTACACGTTCTCTATCCGGAGTATAAAATTCTTATTGGGAAGAATTTCTGGCAACACTGACACAGTTTGAGTTTTTCAACAGAAGTTCGACTTACCCGCGCGAGATATATCAACCAACTACAGCGAAGGAACTATCGCCGATCGCGTGTATGTCACAAAATCAATTATTTAGCACATGCGCAATCATCAATTCAACTTCTTTATAAGATAAGTTTTCAACTTCAAGAGGAGGGCAAAATATATGCGCGCGCATCAAGCACAAGACGTAAGAAGTGAAAAATTCTAAGTGACTTTTCTTCTAAATTTCAAAACTAAATCAATCGTTTGAGATAATTATTTCTACTTAAGAACAAGAAATTCCACGACAAAAAAATCAAAGAATTAGAAACTGCCCACTTTTCAAAAGTAGCTCGGAGCGCTTGAAGGCAGATGCGCTGAAGTCACCGGAACAATAAAATCGATCGAGCTATAACACCCGGGCTAAAATTATGCGCGCGCATCCGACGCAACATGTGAAAAACGAACAAATATTAGTTACGACTCTTCTAATTTAAAAATGTACCTATTCGTCAAAGATAATTAATTAGATTTTTATTTTAGGCCACAAAATGGACGACTGCGAATAAACCGAGTTTATAAAGAACCGTATTTTTAAGCATCAGTATATTTGTTGCACGTTCTTTATCCAGAGTGTAAAATTCTTATTGGGAAGAGTTTCTGGCAACACTGACACAGTTTTAGTTTATTAACAAAAGTTCGACTTACCCACGCGAGATAAATCAACCAAATAAAGCGAAGGAACTATCGCGGATCGCGTGTATGTCACAAAATCAATTATTTAGCACATGCGCAATCATCAATTCAACTTCTTTATAAGATAAGTTTTCAACTTCAAGAGCAGTGTAAAATATATGCGCGCGCATCAAGCAAGCGGAAGACGTAAGAAGTGAAATATTCTAAGTGACTTTTCTTCTAAATTCAAAACTAAATCAGTGGTTTGAGATAATTATTTCTACTAACGAACAAGAAATTCCACGACAAAAGGCAGATGCGCAGAAGTCCCCGGAACAATAAAATCGATCGAGCTATTACACCCGAGCTAAAATTATGAGCGCGCATCCGACGCAACATGTGAAAAACGAACAATTATGAGTTACTACTCTCCTAATTTCAAAATTAGCTATTCTTAAGCATCACTATAATTGTTGCACGTTCTTTATCTGGAGTATAAACTTGTTATCGCGTAGAATTAATGGCGACACTGAGACACGCGAGACAGATTGAGTTTATCAACAGAAATTCGACTTACCCGCGCGAGATATATCAACCAACTAAAGCGAAGGAACTATCGCGGATCGCATGTATGTCACAAAATCAATTATTTAGCACATGCGCAATCATCAATTCAACTTCTTTATAAGATAAGTTTTCAACTTCAAGAGCAGGTCAAAATATATGCGCGCGCATCAAGCGGAAGACGTAAGAAGTGAAAAATTCTAGATGACTTTTCTTCTAAATTAAAAACTAAATCAGTCGTTTAAGATAATTACTTCTTCTCACAAACAAGAAATTGCTTGACAAAAAAATCAACGAATTAGCAACTGCGCACTTCTCAATTTAAGGTCTTCACAAAACAAGTTAAGTAGCTCGGAGAGCATGGAGGAACATGCGCAGAAGTCACCGGAACAATAAAATCTATCGAGCTATTACCACCGGGCTAAAATTATGGGCGCGCATCCGACGCAACATGTGAAAAACGAACAATTATGAGTTACGACTCTTCTAATTAATAAAAATTACCTACTCGTAAAAGATAATTAATTAGATTTTTATTTTAGGCCACAAAATGGACGACTGCGAATAAACCGAGTTTATAACGAACCGTATTTTTAAGCATCACTATAATTGTTACACGTTCTCTATCCGGAGTATAAAATTCTTATTGGGAAGAATTTCTGGCAACACTGACACAGTTTGAGTTTTTCAACAGAAATTCGACTTACCCGCGCGAGATATATCAACCAACTAACGCGAAGGAACTATCGCTGATCGCGTGTATGTCACAAAATCAATTATTTAGCACATGCGCAATCATCAATTCAACTTCTTTATAAGATAAGTTTTCAACTTCAAGAGCAGGTCAAAATATATGCGCGCGCATCAAGCGCAAGACGTAAGAAGTGAAAAATTCTGAGTGACTTTTTTTCTAAATTTCAAAACTAAATCAGTCGTTTGAGATAATTATTTCTACTAACGAACAAGAAATTCCACGACAAAAACAAAACCAATTAGCAACTGCCCACTTTTCAAAAGTAGCTCGGAGCGCATGAAGGCAGATGCGCAGAAGTCACCGGAACAATAAAATCGATAGAGCTATTACACCCGGGCTAAAATTATGCGCGCGCATCCGACGCAACATGTGAAAAACGAACAAATATGAGTTACGACTCTTCTAGATTCAAAATTTACCTATTAACTACAAACTAGCAACTGCGCACTTCTCAATTTAAGGTCTTCACAAAACAAGTTAAGTAGCTCGGAGCGCATCGAGGAACATGCGCAGAAGTCACCGGAACAATAAAATCGATAGAGCTATTACACCCGGGCTAAAATTCTGCGCGCGCATCCGACGCAACTTGTGAAAAACGAACAATTATGAGTTACTACTCTCCTAATTTCAAAATTAGCTATTCTTAAGCATCACTATAATTGTTGCACGTTCTTTATCTGGAGTATAAACTTGTTATCGCGTAGAATTAATGGCGACACTGAGACACGCGAGAAAGATTGAGTTTATCAACAGAAATTCGACTTACCCGCGCGAGATATATCAACCAACTAACGCGAAGGAACTATCGCCGATCGCGTGTATGTCACAAAATCAATTATTTAGCACATGCGCAATCATCAATTCAACTTCTTTATAAGATAAGTTTTCAACTTCAAGAGCAGGGCAAAATATATGCGCGCGCATCAAGCGCAAGACGTAAGTGAAAAATTCTAAGTGACTTTTTTTCTAAATTTCAAAACTAAATCAGTCGTTTGAGATAATTATTTCTAGTAACGAACAAGAAATTCTACGACAAAAAAAAAACCAATTAGCAACTGCCCACTATTCAAAAGTAGCTCGGAGCGCATGAAGGCAGATGCGCAGAAGTCACCGGAACAATAAAATCGATAGAGCTATTACATCCGGGCTAAAATTCTGCGCGCGCATCCGACGCAAAATGTGAAAAACGAACAATTATGAGTTACGACCCTTCTAATTTCAAAATTTACCTATTAACTACAAACTAGCAACTGCGCACTTCTCAATTTAAGGTCTTCACAAAACAAGTTAAGTAGCTCGGAGCGCATCGAGGAACATGCGCAGAAGTCACCGGAACAATAAAATCGATAGAGCTATTACACCCGGGCTAAAATTCTGCGCGCGCATCCGACGCAACATGTGAAAAACGAACAATTATGAGTTACTACTCTCCTAATTTCTAAATTAGCTATTCTTAAGCATCACTATAATTGTTGCACGTTCTTTATCTGGAGTATAAACTTGTTATCGCGTAGAATTAATGGCGACACTGAGACACGCGAGACAGATTGAGTTTATCAACAGAAATTCGACTTACCCGCGCGAGATATATCAACCAACTAAAGCGAAGGAACTATCGCGGATCGCGTGTATGTCACAAAATCAATTATTTAGCACATGCGCAATCATCAATTCAACTTCTTTATAAGATAAGTTTTCAACTTCAAGAGCAGGTCAAAATATATGCGCGCGCATCAAGCGGAAGACGTAAGAAGTGAAAAATTCTAGGTGACTTTTCTTCTAAATCAGTCGTTTAAGATAATTACTTCTACTCACAAACAAAAAATTGCTTGACAAAAAAATCAACGAATTAGCAACTGCGCACTTCTTAATTTAAGGTCTTCACAAAACAAGTTAAGTAGCTCGGAGAGCATGAAGGCAGATGCGCAGAAGTCACCGGAACAATAAAATCGATAGAGCTATTACACCCGGGCTAAAATTATGCGCGCGCATCCGACGCAACATGTGAAAAACGAACAATTATGAGTTACGACCCTTCTAATTTCAAAATTTACCTATTAACTAAAAACTAGCAACTGCGCACTTCTCAATTTAAGGTCTTCACAAAACAAGTTAAGTAGCTCGGAGCGCATCGAGGAACATGCGCAGAAGTCACCGGAACAATAAAATCGATAGAGCTATTACACCCGGGCTAAAATTCTGCGCGCGCATCCGACGCAACATGTGAAAAACGAACAATTATGAGTTACTACTCTCCTAATTTCAAAATTAGCTAGTCTTAAGCATCACTATAATTGTTGCACGTTCTTTATCTGGAGTATAAACTTGTTATCGCGTAGAATTAATGGCGACACTGAGACACGCGAGAAAGATTGAGTTTATCAACAGAAATTCGACTTACCCGCGCGAGATATATCAACCAACTAACGCGAAGGAACTATCGCCGATCGCGTGTATGTCACAAAATCAATTATTTAGCACATGCGCAATCATCAATTCAACTTCTTTATAAGATAAGTTTTCAACTTCAAGAGCAGGGCAAAATATATGCGCGCGCATCAAGCGCAAGACGTAAGTGAAAAATTCTAAGTGACTTTTTTTCTAAATTTCAAAACTAAATCAGTCGTTTGAGATAATTATTTCTACTAAGGCACAAAAAATTCTACGACAAAAAAAAAAACAATTAGCAACTGCCCACTTTTCAAAAGTAGCTCGGAGCGCATGAAGGCAGATGCGCAGAAGTCACCGGAACAATAAAATCGATAGAGCTATTACACCCGGGCTAAAATTCTGCGCGCGCATCCGACGCAAAATGTGAAAAACGAACAATTATGAGTTACGACCCTTCTAATTTCAAAATTTACCTATTAACTACAAACTAGCAACTGCGCACTTCTCAATTTAAGGTCTTCACAAAACAAGTTAAGTAGCTCGGAGCGCATCGAGGAACATGCGCAGAAGTCACCGGAACAATAAAATCGATAGAGCTATTACACCCGGGCTAAAATTCTGCGCGCGCATCCGACGCAACATGTGAAAAACGAACAATTATGAGTTACTACTCTCCTAATTTCAAAATTAGCTATTCTTAAGCATCACTATAATTGTTGCACGTTCTTTATCTGGAGTATAAACTTGTTATCGCGTAGAATTAATGGCGACACTGAGACACGCGAGACAGATTGAGTTTATCAACAGAAATTCGACTTACCCGCGCGAGATATATCAACCAACTAAAGCGAAGGAACTATCGCGGATCGCGTGTATGTCACAAAATCAATTATTTAGCACATGCGCAATCATCAATTCAACTTCTTTATAAGATAAGTTTTCAACTTCAAGAGCAGGTCAAAATATATGCGCGCGCATCAAGCGGAAGACGTAAGAAGTGAAAAATTCTAGGTGACTTTTCTTCTAAATTCAAAACTAAATCAGTCGTTTAAGATAATTACTTCTACTCATAAACAAGAAATTGCTTGACAAAAAAATCAACGAATTAGCAACTGCGCACTTCTCAATTTAAGGTCTTCACAAAACAAGTTAAGTAGCTCGGAGCGCATCGAGGAACATGCGCAGAAGTCACCGGAACAATAAAATCGATAGAGCTATTACACCCGGGCTAAAATTCTGCGCGCGCATCCGACGCAACATGTGAAAAACGAACAATTATGAGTTACTACTCTCCTAATTTCAAAATTAGCTAGTCTTAAGCATCACTATAATTGTTGCACGTTCTTTATCTGGAGTATAAACTTGTTATCGCGTAGAATTAATGGCGACACTGAGACACGCGAGAAAGATTGAGTTTATCAACAGAAATTCGACTTACCCGCGCGAGATATATCAACCAACTAACGCGAAGGAACTATCGCCGATCGCGTGTATGTCACAAAATCAATTATTTAGCACATGCGCAATCATCAATTCAACTTCTTTATAAGATAAGTTTTCAACTTCAAGAGCAGGGCAAAATATATGCGCGCGCATCAAGCGCAAGACGTAAGTGAAAAATTCTAAGTGACTTTTTTTCTAAATTTCAAAACTAAATCAGTCGTTTGAGATAATTATTTCTACTAACGCACAAAAAATTCTACGACAAAAAAAAACCAATTAGCAACTGCCCACTTTTCAAAAGTAGCTCGGAGCGCATGAAGGCAGATGCGCAGAAGTCACCGGAACAATAAAATCGATAGAGCTATTACACCCGGGCTAAAATTCTGCGCGCGCATCCGACGCAAAATGTGAAAAACGAACAATTATGAGTTACGACCCTTCTAATTTCAAAATTTACCTATTAACTACAAACTAGCAACTGCGCACTTCTCAATTTAAGGTCTTCACAAAACAAGTTAAGTAGCTCGGAGCGCATCGAGGAACATGCGCAGAAGTCACCGGAACAATAAAATCGATAGAGCTATTACACCCGGGCTAAAATTCTGCGCGCGCATCCGACGCAACATGTGAAAAACGAACAATTATGAGTTACTACTCTCCTAATTTCAAAATTAGCTATTCTTAAGCATCACTATAATTGTTGCACGTTCTTTATCTGGAGTATAAACTTGTTATCGCGTAGAATTAATGGCGACACTGAGACACGCGAGACAGATTGAGTTTATCAACAGAAATTCGACTTACCCGCGCGAGATATATCAACCAACTAAAGCGAAGGAACTATCGCGGATCGCGTGTATGTCACAAAATCAATTATTTAGCACATGCGCAATCATCAATTCAACTTCTTTATAAGATAAGTTTTCAACTTCAAGAGCAGGTCAAAATATATGCGCGCGCATCAAGCGGAAGACGTAAGAAGTGAAAAATTCTAGGTGACTTTTCTTCTAAATTCAAAACTAAATCAGTCGTTTAAGATAATTACTTCTACTCATAAACAAGAAATTGCTTGACAAAAAAATCAACGAATTAGCAACTGCGCACTTCTCAATTTAAGGTCTTCACAAAACAAGTTAAGTAGCTCGGAGAGCATGGAGGAACATGCACAGAAGTCACCGGAACAATAAAATCTATCGAGCTATTACACCCGGGCTAAAATTATGCGCGCGCATCCGACGCAACATGTGAAAAACGAACAAATATGAGTTACGACTCTTCTAGTTTCAAAATTTACCTATTAACTACAAACTAGCAACTGCGCACTTCTCAATTTAAGGTCTTCACAAAACAAGTTAAGTAGCTCGGAGAGCATGAAGGCAGATGCGCAGAAGTCACCGGAACAATAAAATCGATAGAGCTATTACACCCGGGCTAAAATTATGCGCGCGCATCCGACGCAACATGTGAAAAACGAACAATTATGAGTTACGACCCTTCTAATTTCAAAATTTACCTATTAACTAAAAACTAGCAACTGCGCACTTCTCAATTTAAGGTCTTCACAAAACAAGTTAAGTAGCTCGGAGCGCATCGAGGAACATGCGCAGAAGTCACCGGAACAATAAAATCGATAGAGCTATTACACCCGGGCTAAAATTCTGCGCGCGCATCCGACGCAACATGTGAAAAACGAACAATTATGAGTTACTACTCTCCTAATTTCAAAATTAGCTAGTCTTAAGCATCACTATAATTGTTGCACGTTCTTTATCTGGAGTATAAACTTGTTATCGCGTAGAATTAATGGCGACACTGAGACACGCGAGAAAGATTGAGTTTATCAACAGAAATTCGACTTACCCGCGCGAGATATATCAACCAACTAACGCGAAGGAACTATCGCCGATCGCGTGTATGTCACAAAATCAATTATTTAGCACATGCGCAATCATCAATTCAACTTCTTTATAAGATAAGTTTTCAACTTCAAGAGCAGGGCAAAATATATGCGCGCGCATCAAGCGCAAGACGTAAGTGAAAAATTCTAAGTGACTTTTTTTCTAAATTTCAAAACTAAATCAGTCGTTTGAGATAATTATTTCTACTAACGAACAAAAAATTCTACGACAAAAAAAAACCAATTAGCAACTGCCCACTTTTCAAAAGTAGCTCGGAGCGCATGAAGGCAGATGCGCAGAAGTCACCGGAACAATAAAATCGATAGAGCTATTACACCCGGCCTAAAATTCTGCGCGCGCATCCGACGCAACATGTGAAAAACGAACAATTATGAGTTACTACTCTCCTAATTTCAAAATTAGCTATTCTTAAGCATCACTTTAATTGTTGCACGTTCTTTATCTGGAGTATAAACTTGTTATCGCGTAGAATTAATGGCGACACTGAGACACGCGAGACAGATTGAGTTTATCAACAGAAATTCGACTTACCCGCGCGAGATATATCAACCAACTAAAGCGAAGGAACTATCGTGGATCGCGTGTATGTCACAAAATCAATTATTTAGCACATGCGCAATCATCAATTCAACTTCTTTATAAGATAAGTTTTCAACTTCAAGAGCAGGGCAAAATATATGCGCGCGCATCAAGCGCAAGACGTAAGTGAAAAATTCTAAGTGACTTTTTTTCTAAATTTCAAAACTAAATCAGTCGTTTGAGATAATTATTTCTACTAACGAACAAAAAATTCTACGACAAAAAAAAAAACCAATTAGCAACTGCCCACTTTTCAAAAGTAGCTCGGAGCGCATGAAGGCAGATGCGCAGAAGTCACCGGAACAATAAAATCGATAGAGCTATTACACCCGGGCTAAAATTCTGCGCGCGCATCCGACGCAAAATGTGAAAAACGAACAATTATGAGTTACGACCCTTCTAATTTCAAAATTTACCTATTAACTACAAATTAGCAACTGCGCACTTCTCAATTTAAGGTCTTCACAAAACAAGTTAAGTAGCTCGGAGCGCATCGAGGAACATGCGCAGAAGTCACCGGAACAATAAAATCGATCGAGCTATTACCACCGGGCTAAAATTATGCGCGCGCATCCGACGCAACATGTGATAAACGAAAAATTATGAGTTACGACTCTCCTAATTTCAAAATTAGCTATTCTTAAGCATCACTATAATTGTTGCACGTTCTTTATCTGGAGTATAAACTTGTTATCGCGTAGAATTAATGGCGACACTGAGACACGCGAGACAGATTGAGTTTATCAACAGAAATTCGACTTACCCGCGCGAGATATATCAACCAACTAACGCGAAGGAACTATCGCGGATCGCGTGTATGTCACAAAATCAATTATTTAGCACATGCGCAATCATCAATTCAACTTCTTTATAAGATAAGTTTTCAACTTCAAGAGCAGGGCAAAATATATGCGCGCGCATCAAGCGCAAGACGTAAGAAGTGAAAAATTCTAAGTGACTTTTTTTCTAAATTTCAAAACTAAATCAGTCGTTTGAGATAATTATTTCTACTTATGAACAAGAAATTCCACGGAAAAAAAAATCAACGAATTAGAAACTGCCCACTTTTCAAAAGTAGCTCGGAGCGCATGACGGCAGATGCGCAGAAGTCACCGGAACAATAAAATCGATAGAGCTATTACACCCGGGCTAAAATTCTGCGCGCGCATCCGACGCAACATGTGAAAAACGAACAATTATGAGTTACTACTCTCCTAATTTCAAAATTAGCTATTCTTAAGCATCACTTTAATTGTTGCACGTTCTTTATCTGGAGTATAAACTTGTTATCGCGTAGAATTAATGGCGACACTGAGACACGCGAGACAGATTGAGTTTATCAACAGAAATTCGACTTACCCGCGCGAGATATATCAACCAACTAAAGCGAAGGAACTATCGTGGATCGCGTGTATGTCACAAAATCAATTATTTAGCACATGCGCAATCATCAATTCAACTTCTTTATAAGATAAGTTTTCAACTTCAAGAGCAGGTTAAAATATATGCGCACGCATCAAGCGGAAGACGTAAGAAGTGAAAAATTCTATGTGACTTTTCTTCTAAATTCAAAACTAAATCAGTCGTTTAAGATAATTACTTCTACTCACAAACAAGAAATTGCTTGACAAAAAAATCAACGAATTAGCAACTGCGCACTTCTCAATTTAAGGTCTTCACAAAACAAGTTAAGTAGCTCGGAGAGCATGAAGGCAGATGCGCAGAAGTCACCGGAACAATAAAATCGATAGAGCTATTACACCCGGGCTAAAATTATGTGCGCGCATCCGACGCAACATGTGAAAAACGAACAAATATGAGTTACGACTCTTCTAGTTTCAAAATTTACCTATTAACTACAAACTAGCAACTGCGCACTTCTCAATTTAAGGTCTTCACAAAACAAGTTAAGTAGCTCGGAGAGCATGAAGGCAGATGCGCAGAAGTCACCGGAACAATAAAATCGATCGAGCTATTACCACCGGGCTAAAATTATGCGCGCGCATCCGACGCAACATGTGAAAAACGAACAATTATGAGTTACGACCCTTCTAATTTCAAAATTTACCTATTAACTAAAAACTAGCAACTGCGCACTTCTCAATTTAAGGTCTTCACAAAACAAGTTAAGTAGCTCGGAGCGCATCGAGGAACATGCGCAGAAGTCACCGGAACAATAAAATCGATAGAGCTATTACACCCGGGCTAAAATTCTGCGCGCGCATCCGACGCAAAATGTGAAAAACGAACAATTATGAGTTACGACTCTTCTAGTTTCAAAATTTACCTATTAACTACAAACTAGCAACTGCGCACTTCTCAATTTAAGGTCTTCACAAAACAAGTTAAGTAGCTCGGAGCGCATCGAGGAACATGCGCAGAAGTCACCGGAACAATAAAATCGATAGAGCTATTACACCCGGGCTAAAATTTTGCGCGCGCATCCGACGCAACATGTGAAAAACGAACAATTACGAGTTACTACTCTCCTAATTTCAAAATTAGCTATTCTTAAGCATCACTATAATTGTTGCACGTTCTTTATCTGTAGTATAAACTTGTTATCGCGTAGAATTAATGGCGACACTGAGACACGCGAGACAGATTGAGTTTATCAACAGAAATTCGACTTACCCGCGCGAGATATATCAATCAATTAAAGCGAAGGAACTATCGCAGATCGCGTGTATGTCACAAAATCAATTATTTAGCACATGCGCAATCATCAATTCAACTTCTTTATAAGATAAGTTTTCAACTTCAAGAGCAGGTCAAAATATATGCGCGCGCATCAAGCGGAAGACGTAAGAAGTGAAAAATTCTAGGTGACTTTTCTTCTAAATTCAAAACTAAATCAGTCGTTTAAGATAATTACTTCTACTCACAAACAAGAAATTGCTTGACAAAAAAATCCACAAATTAGCAACTGAGCACTTCTCAATTTAAGGTCTTCACAAAACAAGTTAAGTAGCTCGGAGAGCATGAAGGCAGATGCGCAGAAGTCACCGGAACAATAAAATCGATAGAGCTATTACACCCGGGCTAAAATTCTGCGCGCGCATCCGACGCAAAATGTGAAAAACGAACAATTATGAGTTACGACCCTTCTAATTTCAAAATTTACCTATTAACTACAAACTAGCAACTGCGCACTTCTCAATTTAAGGTCTTCACAAAACAAGTTAAGTAGCTCGGAGCGCATCGAGGAACATGCGCAGAAGTCACCGGAACAATAAAATCGATCGAGCTATTACCACCGGGCTAAAATTATGCGCGCGCATCCGACGCAACATGTGATAAACGAACAATTATGAGTTACGACTCTCCTAATTTCAAAATTAGCTATTCTTAAGCATCACTATAATTGTTGCACGTTCTTTATCTGGAGTATAAACTTGTTATCGCGTAGAATTAATGGCGACACTGAGACACGCGAGACAGATTGAGTTTATCAACAGAAATTCGACTTACCCGCGCGAGATATATCAATCAACTAAAGCGAAGGAACTATCGCGGATCGCGTGTATGTCACAAAATCAATTATTTAGCACATGCGCAATCATCAATTCAACTTCTTTATAAGATAAGTTTTCAACTTCAAGAGCAGGGCAAAATATATGCGCGCGCATCAAGCGCAAGACGTAAGAAGTGAAAAATTCTAAGTGACTTTTTTTCTAAATTTCAAAACTAAATCAGTCGTTTGAGATAATTATTTCTACTCACAAACAAGAAATTGCATGACAAAAAAATCAACGAATTAGCAACTGCGCACTTTTCAATTTAATGTCTTCACAAAACAAATTAAGTAGCTCGGAGCGCATGAAGGCAGATGCGCAGAAGTCACCGGAACAATAAAATCGATCGAGCTATTACACCCTGGCTAAAATTATGCGCGCGCATCCGACGCAACATGTGAGAAACTAATAAATATGAGTTACGACTCTTCTAATTTCAAAATTTAGCTATTCGTCAAAGATAATTAATTCGATTTTTATTTGAGCCCACAATATGGACGACTGCGACTGATTTTATTATATTGCACATATAAATTTCAAAATGTTTGTTTTCAATTATTTTAATCTCCATGGACACGCCTCTATAGATAATTTTGATTTAATAATGAATCAGCTTCCCAATAAAATATCCGCCCGAAGATACATTTTCAAAGAAATATACGCACATCTATTAATTAAAACACATGAAATAAACATTAGCGCCAGCAAAAAACCATCACACCAGCTATGTTCATTTTCTATAATCAAGAATAATAGTATCCTATATAACAAAAAAAAATAATGAAGACGAAACATAATTTTTTCAAGACGCGGTAAAACAAAAAAAAAACCTTATAATCAGAAAAAAAAAAGTTTAATTATAACCATAGATATAGTGGACAGTGGACTAGCGCCATCTATGAAGTAGTTCGAACAAAGAAAAATGGCGCATTTGCAAAAGTAAGATTAAGAATGGGGCTGGGATTTGTCTGAGTAAAAACTAGTAACCCGTCAAATCTGGATAAGAGTAATAAAAAATGCCTGGGAAAATACCAAGAAAAATGCTAAGAAGAAGATTTTATGCGGGTGGTGTATTGTAAGTTTTTGCATACGATGGTATAGTTTAGTTCCCAGCCATTTGTTAGATGGCACTTCAATTTTAAACACTTTCCTTCACTTTACGCCATATAGACGCGCAATATAATGTATCCTCTAAACATATGGTTCAAATAAATAATTACAAGCACCCAGCTAGCGCCAACCAAAAATTTTAAGTAGTAATTCTGTATAATATTGACGGTTTATAATATAATCAAAAAATATCTCAATTTAAATAATTAATCGGTATTCATGAATAAGGAACTAGGCATAGTAATACTGTTATTATTATTTATATTAGCAAAACATTTTTAATTAAAGCACACAGAGAAATTATTTGCGACAGTAATTCGCACAGGCAAAATGCACATAAAATTAGATAAAAAATGTGCGGTCGGGTACCCCAGTCAGGAACGAAGTTCCTTACGTTCCTTTTTTCTTCAACTCCGAATGTAATTCGAAATGAAATCTGTATATTATAGTATGTATACTACAAGCAAATGATAAAAAGAGAGAGAGACAGTTTCGCACCCGGCTGCGCACTGACTTGTTCGTGTGCTCATTTGCTTGTAGTAGGGTCGACACACTCGCGCACACATTTCGTTACGTGACGACTTCCACTAAATCGCACTACATTTGAGTACGGCTATAGTGCCTACTCGCTCGTCTAGCTGGACAGCACAGACAGGACTTTATCACCGCGAGCGAAGCGGACCCATTAAGGACTCCGTTCAACTCGCAAGAGTAAACAGCGTACTTTTGTTTTCACCAATAAATAGTCGAGCGGAAAGGACTGAGCGAGCAGAAATAGTTGAAATGAAGTCGCTCAGATTTTTCTTTTGCTGTGGAAAACAAAAGGTAAAACTCTTTGTTGGCGGAAACGCAAATTTATTTCATATAAACGGAGTCCGTCCTGCCTAACCATTTCCCGCTCCTTACCCTTTCGCGGAGGAAAACCGGCTTAGTGAGCCTTCTACGATAGAAGCTTCATTGCTTTGTGTTATTGATTGTAGTTTGTGTTATACAAAAATTTGTCTCGACTATCGGTTTGTGCATGTGTTTGTGTTTTTGCACCAATATTAGTGATGATGAGATTATACCCAAGTTGTAATAAGGACCATTGAGTTTGTAGCGTATTATACTTTTAAAACATGCCAAATGCTAAAGCTCTGTGTTCAATTTACGAAGCAAAAAATTACAAAGCAGTCGTGACCGTCAAACTGCCAACAGAAGTAAAAACTTTCATTTAATTTCGTTTTGTTTCCCTTGTCTCCGATCCGGTCAGCTCCACCCTATTACACTCGCAAGATTAAATTTTATTAGGTAATAATACAATAATATTGAAAGTGTATAGGCCACCTAAGATGGCGTCTAGGTAGAATGTGAAAAAATCAATATGGGTGTCATACTATAGGTTGTTTAAAGACGACTATTCCGTATACTGTGCGGTCTTAGATGAAGGTTAAATCTTTGAAATACCTATAAAACACATAAGTCATGTCAAATGTCAATTAATAGGCTGTTTGGGGTGTGAAACTCGATTGTGGTGAACATTTCTACGATCCAAGATGGCGTCATACAATTTATGGAACCTGTAAAGCCTGCAGTTCAGTGCCTTACCCATCGACGCATGCGTATTAAGTTTTGAAATGATCGACTGCTAACTGCATCCTTGTCTGGGGTGTGGTATAATTTGCTAGCTCGCTATTATGTAACTTTAACAGCGACCATTTTTACGTACCATACAAAGCAAAAGAAATAAATTCTGGAATCACCGATCGTAGACTTTTTTTGGTTTGTGTGTGTAACCTAATATTTTAACCCCGTTCTATGATGATATAATTTCTATCTGTAGGTTTTTCTTGTTCTTCGGTACCTATACTTAACCGTCCCGAGAGGAAAAGTCAAAAACCAAAATAGTAAACTATAGATCAAATAGTCATGACTCACCCCTCATACTTCGAGATCTCATCAAAAACTCTTGCCGCTGCAGCACAGGACATCAAAACAATATTTTTCAAGAATTGAAAAAAATTAAAAATTTCAACAATTTTAAAACAAAGAAGTATGTATATAAAGAAACTAAAATTAAAGTATAGTAAATACTACTTTTCCCGACGGATCAGCAAAGAAATCTAGATCAATGGTAAACAAATTAAAAAATGAAAATTCATTTCGCGGTCTCCGTGGCGGTACGACTTGTGCCTCTTCAACTGGTTCTGCTTCGTTAATTTCAGTGGCAGGAACCTCGCTTTCAGCGGCACTCATTGCCTCAGAATTTGCGGGCTCGACCGGTCGCGACATTTTCCTTAAACGTACTGAGGTTCTGGAACCTTGGTACTACCTACTGCGCATGACGTCGAGTATTGACCGCTGAAACGCCCACCTATACATCTATCATATACCTACTTATAACAAACATAGCGTTATAAAATTCGTATTAGAGATTTTAATAATAAAAAGTATACTATTTTATAAATAGATAAAAAAACTTTTATGATAAAAAAATTTGCTTAGGACATAAGATTATTTTATATATAGATAAAAAAACTTTTATGATAAAAAACATAAGATTAATGAGTAATAATCAATGCTATATGCTATTCTTTTAAATTCAATTTAATATTCGATGTCAACTAGACTCAATCGGCGGTAATTAGATATTAAATGTTGGTTCATTGTCACTACCTTTCTATAAATAGTCACGCCGCGAAGTATCTGGGCGCATTTCTAACGATTGCGTCTTGGTGTGCGGACCGTCGGTTCTCGCTAAACGGTCCGACCCAAATTCTCTCGGTCGTCATTATGTTGGCATCAATACTTAGGGTTTTTTAAATTCTACCGAGGTAATTATGGAAAACTCACGTATATTAGATACGCGATTAAAAAGTCTCGAAGGAATAGTTAAGAATATAGGTAAAAGCGACATTAACAAGAATATAGGTAAAAGCGACATTAACCATAAGTATTTTGTATATTCATTAAGTCTTTTTAATCAATTTATTAACAATTTTCGTTCAATCTACGATAAATTAAGTGAAATAGAAACAGCCTTAGCGTTAAGTAAAGTCTCTTTATTACATAAATCTATCATAAATTCTACTGAGCTTTTACATTTATTCCAATTTATAGACAAACATGACAATTTAATGTATGCCGCAAATGAACAAAATTTAATTAACTTAGAATGTAAAGGCTTATCTTAAATCAAACCAGATAACGTTTGATAACAAAACATACTCTTGTTATAAATTGTATTCCTCGCCCATGTATAACGAATCCAATAATCTTACCTACATAGTTGTACCTAAATATCCTTTCCTACTAGCGAGCGGAGTAAAATACCAACCTCTAATACGAGCTTGTAAGGATATCACACAAGGCCAATTCCTTTGTCATATGGATGATCTGGACCTATATTCTAGAGAAACCTGTATAGAGCAACTAATGCTGTATCAATTTAACGGTTCAAAATGCATCCAGCATCCTGTTAAAGACCAAACATACAGAAGAGAAGTGTTAGTTCTGAGAACCCAGTGAATATAAAACAAATAGATTAGATGATGTGAGATTTCTAAATCAAGTGATAAAGAACAGTGAATCAATTAGTGTTAATACAGAGGAATTTGCTTCCTTTCAAACAAATTCCATAAGCTTAGCAACGATCATTTTATATGTAATACTATTTTTATTAGTTTTAGCTTTTATATGTTACTATTATAAAAATACTTTTAATTTCTGTAAAAATCGAAATATTCTGATTCCGGAACAAGCCAAACCCGCAGATTTCGAAATTAAGGAGGGAGGAGTTATGTCCCGTGGGACCCCATTTTTGCAAACGAAGTAATTCCTCCGAATGTCAATTGCGACATGTTCTTAGAACATAAGTGCTGAATTGTTATTTTCATTGTTCGACATTTGTATTAAATAAATTCACAATGTTCTTAGCATCCAATTCTGCTAGTTGTTGTCTTTAATTTTAACTCCTTTATTTTAATAGTTTTAAATTTAAATAAAATTAATTATTTTTAAAAACGCAAATTGAAGCTCCCGAAACTTGACTAGATTGTATGGTTCTACTACTATATAAATATTCGTTGAAATAGGTATGTAGGTATCTACACGCAGGACAATGCTGTCTAGGTGTTTGTTTATGTAAGTTGAAAGTTAGCGACAATCACATGGTATACACAACAATTTTGAGAAACAAGGTCGTCGCAATCCTGAATCGTGCTATCAGAGTTTTCAACGTCAATCAGTATATTATATAACATACCAAAGTAAATGGTTGGGCCGCGGCTCACTAGGCAATATCACTGACCTGGACGGAGGACTGTGCCTTTGTGTTGGAGGGACATCGTTTTGTACAGTGGTGACCCCAACGTGATCTATACGACATTTTTGTATTTTCGCATACTGAGTAGACACAACAAAAAAGTCATCTCAGTCGCATCTCCACACGATTAAAGAAGTTGGGAGTTTTGACAAATACTGCCAACTGTGTTTTGGCCAACAAGAGGTAAATTTTTAGGTTATCTCGTTTCATCCGAATGTAAGCGAATTCTTGATATAAAAGTGTGGGGCTTTCTTTTGCAAATCTCATTTAATCTTCGGAAAAACAATCATTATTATTATAGAAAAATATAATTTCTCCCTGGTGGTAGGTTTTTGTTGCAAGAGGCCGGCTAGGTAGGTACCACCGCAGTGTCAAATATTCTGCCGCCAAATTGTAGTGCTTAGGCATAACTGTGTTCCGGTTTGAAGGGCACTGTAGGCTAGTGAAATTACTGGGCAGAGGAGATTTAAGAACTAATATCTCGAGGTTGGCAACGCGTGAGTGGCACCTACTAATGGTGCTGCAAGCGCTCATAGGCTACGGCAACCACTTACCATCAGGTGAGCCGTATGCTTGTTTGCAAACTTCTAACATAAAAAAAAAAAAAATTAAAAAAAAATAATATATATATATAGTGGCTTGTCAAACTCTTAATATTTTTCTATAACTTGTTTCAGTGCCTGTATATGGTCTAGTGTACTAAAGCCAGAGCGAAAGCCTTATTGTATTTGTAAATTTAATAAATATAGCTTGTATTTGATCCTAAATGTATTTACACTTTTTAAGATCCGAAAGGGAGGCGGCAGGTTGTTCCAACACATTGCTTGGAGCCAGTACATCGAAAACCCAAAGCAAGTGCATAGAAAACTGGGCCACCATGTCATTTACGTCATCAATGTCATATATTTTCTGCCAATCAACAAAATTAATTATAGATTCAAGGATTTCTGGTTCGATATCTCTTAGCGGCCTGTAATTTATGATTTTTGGGAGAGTTTTTTCTTTTTTTATATCTTTCACAAGATAGAAACGCATGGCCACCAAATTCTGCGTTATAGTCGACTACAACGCGTCCAACCCTTGTATTAGAGCAAACCAGGTCAATTAACGATTCACTATTTGCGGTAAAATGCGTAGGGTCTGTCACATGCTGTGTTAAGCCGTGGGCCGTTAGAAATTGAATTAAAATTTGCTTATGATATCCATGAATGTCCAGAAAATTAATATTGAAATCTCCAAGTAAGAATAAATAGTCGTGGTAAGGTAAGGAGCTTATAGTTTCGGATATAGCATCAAAAAAATCTGTAGTATTTGCCCATGGTGGGCGATAGGCCGTACCAATTATTATGCACTTATTGGCAAATTTTTAAAAGTAGCCACATTTGTTCTACTAATGGTGTAGCTGGGTGTACAAGTGTACGAGCTGAAATACCACGTTTTAAATAAAAGCCAACCCCACCACCACGTGATCGTATGTGGCCTGGTCGTAGAATGTGACGCAATTGATACCCAGATACATTAGAAGCCCTGCCATCTTCACCCGTACGTAGCCAGGTCTCGTTGATTGCAAGCACATCCACCTCATGTCGACCCAAGAGGGCTATAAACTCTTCATGATGAGAGCCCAGTGATCCCGGATTAAAGAGACCCAATTTCATATGACTTATTCGAGCCATTCCATATACATAATATATTTACAAAAAAAATTAAAATTAACATCATATAAATTGCAACGCGCATGCCACAGCTGTATATTTTATAAAAATATAGTAATGAATTAGATAATAATAATTTATCTAATATCATTTTATATATTAAATGATAATAATTTTTTTTATTACGACACATATTGTATTCATTAAATATAATATATATTCGTCTGCAATACGAATATACGTAATGTATCTTGTTATTATAAATATAAATGCTTACTATATATATATTAAGAAGATAGATTCTAAGATTTATAGTGATATATTCAAACGATTTTAAATTTATTATGCAATAGACCAAGGACACAACGCTTTTGCTTGCACTTATAGAATAACTATGTAAATAATATCGAATTGTTGTATACATAGTAATAACAATGACACTATGTATTGTGTACAAATATGTTAAAATTATGAATCTATGATATTCTACATAATATACTACACATAAAGGGACACAAAATATGATCGTAATAATAGTACTGCTTTTACACCAATTTAATTCCCACCAAAAATTTTTTGTATGTCCTTTTCACTGCGAATGCGGTATACCGTTGTATCCATCCCACGCCGCATACATATCCGTCCATCTCGAGTCCATGTATATCGCCAGCCATGATTTTTGCCGGCTTCCCTTGCCTTGTAAAATAGTAACCGGTTAGCTTTCGTAAGATGTTCATTAAAATATATACGGCAGGGATCACCGTCGATGATACCGGAAGTATCTATGAACTCGCGCCGCCTTTATAAAATCATCGCGCAATGACCGGCGCGCCAGCCGCACGATTAACGGCCGCGGGCGCTGACGACCCTCGCCCGACGAGAGCGCTCGTCGCAGCCCGATCCGTTCGGCGCTAACAATATCACGGGACTCAAGAGTAATACCTATTTTATTAGTCACTGCCAAGGTCAGGTGTATAGCATTTTCACCGCTTTGTTCAGGGATACCGTTTGACCGTCTGAATGTCGTTTAAGAAAGTGTTTTGCTCCCGATCATTCATATCCGTTTTGATTTGTGTAATTATTTCTTCTAGTTGCGAATTATTACATTCCGTACTGCCACTACCCGCAAGCTTTTCTTCCAGAGATGTTACGCGCTGCTCAACTCGATCAACTCTTTTATTAAATTCAGCCATATTTTCGTTCAGCCTGACGAATTCTTGCCTAAAAGATATCATTTCTCGAGTGACAGAAACGAGCTCGATTCTAAGTAACTTCATTTCCTCAGCCAGCGAAGTAGTGCATGTAATGTCTGCCTGGTTATCTGCAGGATTAGCATCTAGATAAATTTCTTCCGGATTCGGTGATGCAATAGCAGGGGTTGCTTTACTTTTATTTTCCTGCGTACGGATTGTCGGATCGACCTTATCTTTGCATGTCCGACACATCCAACGTTTGCGAGAGCCAGGGCTAATATTCACGCAAACGCGATGGAATACCGAGGTGCATTTAATGCACCTTGCGCCATCTGTGGGCGACAAGAACTTTCCGCATTGATTATACGTTTAAGAATTATGGATGAGAAAACTTTGTATATGCTTGCTAGTAAACTGATCGGTCTGTAGTTATTTATATCCATTGGGTTACCTTTTTTATACAGCAGTATGATATCTGACTTACACCACTGAATTGGTACAGTTTCGGTTTCTAGTATTAGATTGAATAGTTCAGTGAGAGGACTAAGTAGAACTGGTGCACCTAGTTTAAGGGCCTCGTTTGTAATTCCATCAGGACCTGGGCTTTTATCTGATTTTAATTGTTTCAACTGTATGTATGTCTCTTTTTCGTGTATAGATCTAGTCTTTAGGGTGCTGTTAGAATAGTATTTTTCTTTGACTTCCTCTATGTTATCTTCTTTACTTTTGTACAGTTCTTGGTAGAAGTTGGTTGCTTGATGTATGATCTCTCGTCTTGTTTTCGTCGCTTTACGTTGGCCCTCTAATTTTTGTATCCATGTTTTACATAAGTTCAATCCTTGGAATGCTTTCTTTGCGCTTCTAAATTTGTGTAAGTTTTCTTTTACTATTCCTTGTCTGTGATTGCTATAATCCCTTTTGATTTTTTTGCTAGTTTCTTTATATAATTTGCTTAGTTCTTTTTTTGTATTTGCATCTTTATTCTTTCTTATTGTCAGTTCGCTACGTCTATTAATTAAACTTATTGTTTCGTCACTTAGTATTCTGTGTTGTTTTTCTTTTCTCCGGTGATATTTGTGTGTTAAACTTTTTGTTACAGCATCTTCCAGCACATCATAATAGGATTGAATGCTTTTAATACCTACTAGTTTACTTTCAATATAGAGTTTTAGACTCTCCATGTAATTTTTTCTTTCTTCTTCAGTTTTAGGGATTATTTGTGGTGCTTTAAATTTTTTCTACTTTTTTTCGGTTGGTTCAATAGGACTGTTGCTCTCAGTAGTCTGTGGTCTGTTCGGAATTTAACATTATTAAGAACTTCGTAGTTTTGGATTAGATGTGGGACATTTATCATGATGTAGTCAATTTCATTTTTCACACTTTCATCTGGTGACTTCCAGGTCCATCTTCTACTGGGTCTTTTCTTAAAGTATGTATTGATTATTGCTAGTCTGTATTCAAAGGCATGTTCTATAAGTCGTTCTCCTCTTTCGTTTCTTTGTCCTTGTCCATAATTTCCCATGATAAGTTTTTCTTCTTTTCTGGGTTGTCCTATTTTGGCGTTGAAATCCCCTAATACTATAATTTTATTGTCGGCCAATGTATAGGCTCTTTTGAGACCAGTGTAGAATTGGATTGGATTGGATTTCAGTATCACTCGATCTCTCTGTGGGTGCATATGTCTGAATTATAGAAATATTTAGTTTTCCAAATTTCATTTGTAATAAGGCTACTCTTTCTGAAATTCCAGAGAAGTTACTGATACTATTTTTCCATATCTTTTTTATCAGAAATCCGACCCCGTACAACCCTTTTGTTTCTCCTATATAGCAGAAGATGTAATCTGGGTATTCTTCTATGTTGCATCCCATTATTCTTGTTTCTGATAGTCCTAGAATGTCGCAGTTTATACTTTCTAGGGCATTACTAAGTTCTAGTTATCGGCATGTTGTTGCTAAGGACCTGACATTATAAGTTCCAATTTTTATAACTGTCTTATATTCTTTGACGAGTATGGTGGTTTTATGTTTTTGTGGCTGTTCTAGAGGGTTGTGGTCATACTCTTCCACGGTGACCTGCCGTCTTGGAAGATGGTTAATGATATATGAAGTAAAAATTTTTCGTCATATGAAATTTTGTAATTTATACAGATCACAAGCCACTCACGTATGCATTGAGTATTTATTTATTTATTTCTTTTTAGGAAGACAATCGGTCACAAACAATTAAAAGTAAATCTTGTAAGAAAACATTATAGGCCATTAATATAATTTCTTTTTGTGCAATTTTGTGCTCAATACTGTTCCGGGCAAACGAAGCAGGCAACTTGAGACAACCCCTTCCACGCTAACTGTGGACTTTTGTAACATTAGAGGGCTGAATTCCAACTTGGACGCCGTTCATCACCACCTTGAGACAGGCGAAGCCAGACTTGCTTTTTCTCACCGAGACCCAGATATCTTCTCTGGCTGATACTTCTTTCCTGTCCTACCCGGGATACAATTTGGAACATTCCTTTGTACCCCGGGCTGGTGTGTGCGTGTACGTCAGGGAGGATATCTGCTCTCGTCGCCTCGGCAGCCTGGAAGTAGGGGACCTGGGGGACCTATCGATTCTTTGGCTGCGCGTAGATTGCGATGACCATCCGCGAATCTACGCGTGCCTTTATAGGTCCCATAGCGGAAATGCCGAAACTGACCGACTCATTGAGCACATCCAAATGGCTACAGATTCCGTGCTGCAACGGATCCCATCTGCTGAGATCGTGATTCTTGGCGATTTCAACGCCCACCATGCCGAATGGCTTGGTTCACGTACCACCGATCACGCGGGGAGATCTGTTCTCGACTTTGCTTTGGCATATGATCTGACACAACTGGTAACCTCGCCAACACGAATCCCAGATGTAGAGAATCATACACCTTCACTGTTGGATCTTCTGTTGACCTCTCATCCGGACAACTATCTGGTATCCGTCGATCCTCCTCTAGGCTCGTCGGACCACTGCCTTGTTCGGAGTACAGTGACGGTCTCGCGCCCAGCACGGCCCCGCTTCGCGAGCTACCGGCGCGTTTGGCACTACAGGTCGAGAGACTGGGATGGAATGCGTTCTTTCTTTGCGTCCTACCCATGGGGACAGATTTGCTTTTCGCCGGATGATCCGGACGTCGTTGCCAACTCTGTCGCCGATGTAATACTCCAGGGCATGGAACTTTTTGTTCCGGCTTCTTCAGTGCCCATCGGAGGCAAGTCTCAGCCTTGGTTTGGTCGCTCCTATAAAACGGCGTTTCGCCGAAAACGGGAATGCTACCAAGCCTGGGCTAAGGCGTCGACGTCTCGTGATGTAAATACCAGCGTGTGTCGTTGCTGTCGCGTTGGAAGTAAAAAGGAAGTTGTGGACAGTGTATGGTAGGGCTCATAATTCTTTTTAAAAAGAGAATATCAGCAATATCGCGTCGAGTTTTGAGAGGTAATAGATGATATTTTTTACAGTTGTCTTCGTAGCTTAAATTTAATGAATGCGTTCTATAGTTTAGTGCTTTTGTTAGCTTTACTTGAACTCTTTCTAAGCGATTAATATATATGTCGTACCTACGGTTCCATATTTGAGAAGCATATTCTAAAATAGGGCGGACAAACGTGCAGTATAATATTTTTAAGCTTTTAATATTTTGAAAATCTTTGGTGAGCCGTAAGATAAAACCTAATGACTTAAATGCACTTTTAATAATAGTGTCAATATGGATGTCAAATATTAATTTGCTATCGTGCAATACACCCAGATCTCGAATAAATTGTAATCGATTCAACTGGTATCCTTTTAATTTATAGTCATAAACCAGTTTCCAAGGTTTACTTGTGAATGAAATACATGAACATTTATTTACATTTAGCTCGTAACTTATTACTTATACAATATTGTTCTAAACGTCTTAAATCATTTTGAAGTAATTCAGAATCGTTGATACTAGAGATTTTTTTAAAAACCTTCATGTCATCAGCAAAACAAAGGAATTTAGAGTGCAAAAAACATTCCTGAATATCTGATATGAATATAATAAATAGAAGAGGCCCTAAGAGGGATCCTTGTGGTACTCCACTAGGTACTGTAATCCAGTTAGAGGTATAATTGCCCAATACCACCGCTTGAGATCTATTATTTATTTATGATACTAGCGGGCCCGGCAGACGTTGTCCTGCCCCGAAAAAATCTGGGACCCGATAGCAGCCCCCTCTACCCGGTGAAAGTTTTTGACTGACTAATAAGGCTATTAAAAAGCAGGGGTTTGTGATAAAAAAGCGAAAATTTAGGGTCGTATGTATTTTTCAATGGCACATAATAAAAAAATAAAAAATTAAAATTATATCCAAAAAATTAAAATTAAAATTTTTGAGTGGACACCCCTTATTACTGAGGGGTTTGAAAAATAGATAGTAGCTGATTCTGAGACTTACTGAATATGCATAAAAAAAATCATAAGAATCGGTCAAGCCGTTGCGGAGGAGTATGGGAACGAACATTGTGACACGAGAATTTTATATATTAGATAAGCCATCTGAGCAAATCGCCCTTGATACCAGCCTGACATAACTTGGAAATTAAGAGCCTATGATCTATTTTGTCGAAAGCTTTACTATAATCAGTAGTAAGAACATCAACATGGGCACGCGCATCCATGCTTTTGGTTAAATAGTCAGTGAAAAGAACCAAATTTGTCACAGTAGAGCGACCTTTGACAAAGCCGTGTTGGTAGAGAGGTAAGGACTGATTCAAATCTGTATAAATTTGATTATAAGCTATTTTCTCAAAAACTTTAGCTATAATACACAATTTCGATATGGGACGGTAATTGCTGACATCTTCCCTGTTACCTTTCTTATGAATGGGCGTAATAAAAGCAGATTTTCATATAGATGAAGAATTAATGAAGTAATATCTTCACTAAGATAATACAATAAATATTAGCAGCCCTAGTATTCCATATATTCAAAAATAACTATTTATTGCTGATGTAAAAGATATAATACATTCCTACCCGTTACAGAACCCTTTAATTTATTCATTTTTAATAGTATACATAGAAGCTAAATAAAATAAAAAAGTACTTACTTTGGTCCAAATACATCTTTACATTGTTGGATGAAGAAATCCAGAGAGAAATGATTCCCGAAAACCTCAACCTCTCCTGATGAGGTTTGATAGAAACCAAACTCTGTACATGTTTGGTACATCCACTGACGAGCTAAAACATAATATAGTGAAAAAAACTTAAGTACACAACTATTTAAGAAAAGAAAATAAAAACTATTTTTTTTTCTAACCTAAACCACGATTTTTTGTTTAATGTATATAGCTGTTGGCCCTACTGGCCTTAACAGCATCACCAGGTAGAGGAACCAAGTACTGAGACCCAGCCGTGTAAAAGAGACAGCCCTCCTGGGGCTCAAATTTGATTCTGTCCTTAGGGTACCTCCTGCAAGGCCGAGGCATGGCTAAGGAAATGGAAGAAACGCTCCAAGCGCAATTTTTTCGATGGACTCACCCAAGGGTATTACCAAAAAAAATAATATATAAATGAATGAAGATCACTTCGACGTCGACAAACCAATGCAAAACCAACACTATAGTGCTGTAATAAACTTTCTCATCAATATAATTTTGAGATCATTGAAATCGGTACATGCGTTGCTATTCTAAAACAAACTTTAAATAGCAATTGTTTATTATCCGTGTGACGTCACACTCACCGATCGGCTTGAAGTCGCGCCTTCACTACAAAGCACGCATTGCCGCTGTTTTATCTTATTTGTGTGATGACATTAATTTAAAATAATGACGTATACAAAGTATCATATTATTCCTAACACACTTTAGTAAAAAAACACCGAAAAGCTATTGTTCAATACTCGATTGGTCCTTGTGACGTCAGTCTCGGACCAATAGTGAATTTCGCAGTAATTTGGTCCTAACTTCGTAAGTTATTATGGTAGAACATAAATGTTTGTACTGTATTTCTTAGCTTTATAATCTGCATTTTCTACTGAACTAAAAGAACCGTGAACGAGTGTACTAATCCGGTGTAGCGTCGCCGCGTTGCTATAGTTACGCGGCCCCCTTCATACCGCATACAGTTGTGACCCAAAAACGTGTTATTGTGCATGGTTCAACTTATATTTTACACACTATACTATATTATTCTTTAAATATCTGTTTATTTTTTTGCACTTGCCTCGGTACTCTAATTGTAACACCCCACCCCATTGTTGAAGCACCCCATATTGTAAGAAGATGTGCCGGTAATGAATTAAATTTTTTTGATGAGCGACAAATAAAAAAATTAGCAAACTTCTTTGATATGAAATATATATACCTCCATCAGGTCCCCAAGTAACGTTCCTGAGGTCATCAATCATGTTTTTGTAGCTGTAGTCCATACATGTTTGATTTGACTTATCGAGCATCATTGAGTTGAACGCCGCTAGCTTTTTGTATGCTGGCCTGTCACCGGGTTCAGTCAACATAGAGCACACCTTGAAAAGGACATGAATGATTGTAAAAATTAATGTTAATCTCTCAATTTTGATATCTTTCAGTGGAAGTGGTACCATGAGGCTGCACAATAATAGAAAACATATTATACATGCATATACGTATTATAATTATACAATGAATTTTATAGTATATTCTTAACCAGACTGAAAGCTCTTATTTTTGGCAAAGGTTTAACATAAGTTTTTAATTTTTGAAATATTGAAATAAATATTTAAACAAATAAATATTGCAATAGCAAGTTAAAAAAAATAGTGGCACAGTGGTAGTGAATATTAAAGGTCCTGGGTTCGATTTTCACTCAGAGCAAATGTTTGTATTGGTCATAATTGGACACAAATAAGCAATACCATGTCAACCCACACGAATGACATTTCGAGAAAAACGCGTTTAAAAATTTTGAACAACTTGCTTTATATGATTTTTTTATGTATTGGTCAAGTTTTTGGCAATTTCAGATTTATGTAAGCTAATTTTACATATTTTTACAAAAAATAACAATACATAAGTTTAACATAATACATAAATTGTATAATTAAAAAACGGCTTTCTTAGAAATTGTAAAGCTTAAAATCCTACAAATATTAAAGAAAAATGTTCTTCAGCCATTAACCAACATTTCTGCATATATAACTCAGTTTTTCAATTTTGTGGGTTGACATGGTATTGCTTATTTGCGTCCAATTATGATTGTGTTTATGTGTACAAAGGGAAGTACTACCTTCTCACGTAAGATCGGCGAAATGTAACAGTGTCAGTTAATACTGACACGCATTGCGTTTTATACAATGAGTGAGAGCACCGCAAGCCCAATCTACCACTCCCTCTGTTCCCTGCACACCCCATCCCTCTAACCCCTGAGTCAAACTGGCACAGGTTGGGGTGACTTCTTACCATCAGACAGACCGTATGCTTGTTTGCAAGCCTGCATGACTTAAAAAAGGAATTAAAATATTGTATAGTGAAAATCTGAATGATGACATAAAAATATTAATTAACTGATATTACCGTGTTTATCGTGAGATTTTTATATCTAGTATCGGAACTGATACGATTGTCTTCGTTGTATTGGACCAAATCTGCAAAGTCGTCTGCAATTGAGTTGTAGAAATTCTTTATGTCATTTTCGGATGCTTTTGAGAATGGCGAACAGACCCTAAAAACAAAATATACAGTTTAAATATTAAAAAGTCTAGTTAAAGTAATTATTATCATATATATATTTATATTATAGACACACTTTATAAAGTAAGCAAGTAAGCAAGTACACTTCTTGTTTGAATAATTATTCTAATAAGAGTTTTGTAATAACATTGATAACTAATTAATCAAACTGTTTTCTTAAGCGCAATTCGGTGTTCCACAGTACTGTAAGCTGATTGCAAGTATCAGTATCAGTAGCATTACAAGCGTGTTGACAGCAAGAGGGTAGGAGGGTACAGAGAGGAGTAAAAAAAGATGATAAGAAAGGATAGGGATCCCACTCATCGAATGAAACCCAATAGAATGGATGTACGTTACGTACGTACTGTAACGTTACGTCGTTACGTCGTCTATAGAATATAGATAGGTATTACTTCAATAGTAGAACTGAACAATTCATGAAAACAGAAAGACTGTACTACTATTAAATTTAGTTGTTATTTTTCTAAAATAGACGCTAAATTATGTTTTTGAAAATAATTACATAAATTCCTTTTCAATAGTCGCCGGTTCAGTCTTCATCATGGTTTCGATCTGTTTATGAGCCAATTTTAGTTGTTTCACACAATTGTCACTTCCGGTTTTTTCTTTCAAGGCATTTACAACAACTTCAAAGTACTCTGTGAAAGTTCAAAATTTTCTATTATTATTATATCATATTTATATTACGTACCTACATTTCTAAATCTGAACAAACAATTGCCTGGTACTGTCATGAGTGGTTATTTATTGCAATTAAACATAAATAAAGTTAAAAAATGAAAATTTATATATCTGTAGCAAACATTTTATCATAATATGTCATAACACGTAATAAAAATTAAGTTTACATTCAATTAAAATTCTAAAAAATATTTTAGAAGATTCAAGATTTTGGAAGACCTATTTCTGTGAAAGAACTATGTTGAGCTCTTTTTTATAATCCTGTAACATACAGACAGACTCTGTAGGCCTAGTAATAGGGCCCATTGATATCCTTTTTTACACCTCTACAAGGCTTAGGGAAATGTTTATAAGTTAGGTTGTGATGGCACATCTGTTGTGTCGATACTGTTGCAGAAGAGTAAAACTTATTACTGAAAACTCGCTCTTAATGTGACATATAAACTTACCCATAAAATTAACTTTAGCAAGCAAGGGCCCACTGGATGATATAGATGCATGTATCAAATGTGGGTATTTAAGCCTAAGCCAAGCTGCCAGTGAACCCGGATATGATCCACCAAAAGCAACCCATTTGACATTTTTATTAAATCTGTATTTGTCATTCACTGATTTGATGAAATATGCTAAATCAGCAAGTGCTTGATTGGATGAAAGATACTCCAAATTCTTTGTACTGAGATCACTGTAAAAAAATGGATTATATTATATAGGTAAATGCATTACTAAAATCCTTTATTTTTTTGAATATTTCAATGAAATAATAATAATTTCATTTTCATTCACATATTTTATTTTTGGGACAGGACTCTAATTTATACTTCCGATTTTAATGATGTGCCATTCCAATTAATAGCATGTTAAGAACATTTAAGAACATAAATTCATTAGCAGTGAGCAGAGTTTATAATATATACATTTATTTAACTTGTATTATTACAACAAATGAATTATTTAGTATTCATATTATAATTTCCTATCATAATTTATCAGAACAAAGAAACTCATTAATTGATTTGACCTATCCAACCTTGTGTATACTGATAAGTAAATAATATTAATCAAAAGAAAGTTATATTGTAATGGTTATCGCCTGGAATAACACAAACAATGTTATCTAAGCTATAATTCGTTTCAAATAAGAATAAGATTGAAAATTTCGCCATCTTGAACCTTGAATTTTTAGTAGAATGTGCAAAAAAAGTAAGAAAAAACATATTTTGTCCCAACATATTATAATACATTATAATAATTATTATAATCTTATGCCATAGAGACCTAATTATTTAAGCAAATGCTATGCCTTAAAGCATAATATGTCAATGCTGTATAATAATTACACTAAAAAATCAACAAAAATTTTTATTTTTAATCATAGCTACACGCAGTTTTGGCTAAAAAATGTTGATTTTAATAATAGTCAATGAGACAATACAATTTCCTATATTCTATATATTATTTCCCCTTATATCACAGATTTTATGTTTAGTTAATTGATCTATTAATTGTTTGTCTTGGAGTTTATTTTAAATTTATTTAAAAAAAAAAGTTTAGTTTTTTTTTAAATAAAAGAAAAAAAAATTAAAATATTTTTGTTGTTTATCCCAATAAATAAATAAATCACTTAACATAATTTTCATGTATAGTTTATGATTTATTGTGGTATTTATAAATCAACAATTGGTATTTCATTTAAGAAATGGGGCTTATCAGTTTCAAATTAATAATGGCAACATATGAAAAGCACTATAAAATCCCAGAGGATTTTTGGGATTTGTCATCCAGACCAAACATAATATTTTTTGGCCAGAAAATTGAAACCAACAAGCCAAGCTGAAAGACCTCGTCCTGCCTAGAGCTGCAGTGAGTGATTTTAGAATGAGTATGTAAACTAGCTCTAACAGGCTCCTTTCAAATTTGACCAGGTAAGGGGAGCAATGCAATCAGTGAAGGTAAGCGTTGATGCGTATTAGAAAGGATGCCTCCTTAAGGCTACATCTGGGTGGTTACACGTGGGTGGAAAGTCCCAGGAACTGCTAAACAGGTTTTATCTCTATAGCTATTCAACGGGCACAAAATGAATTTCATTATAAGGTTGCCTCATGCGAGACAAGACCATGGCTAAGGACATCATAGTGTGACTGTGTCATGTGCAAAGTATGAGACTTTGTATTCACTAGTGAGGAAGCATTGTGTGAATAATTATGCTATATTTGACGACGTTGTGGCGCAGCGGTAGCGATCTTGCCTCAAACGCCACAGATCGCGGGTTCGATTCCCGCTCAGAGCATAATATGTCTGTATTGACCATGCAAGCATATTTTCCGGTCTGGGTGTATTTGTCCTTGTCATTGTGAATGTTTCGGACCCCCGACACAGGATATTACTATCCAAATGGGGGCCGTTGAGTGTGCAGCGTTTATTTATTATTATTATTATTTATTTATTATATGTGGAGTATTATCTAACATGATCTTAGATCTTATAGGTTCTTGCAGAAATGCTTGTGTCAGACTTTAGCCAGATTGTCATCTTGGTATGTATAAAGAAAAGACTATTTAATTGCTATTCATTTGCACGTCCTATATGTTTACATATTATATCAATATATTTATAATGTAAATTAATATATACATTGAAGTAAACTATAACGGCTGATAAAGTTATAAAACATTGCTATTTACTTAGTGGGGTGACTCTCTCCATAATAGCGATGCTCCAGTTGTATACATAAAGCTTTGAAATTTTTGGCATATTCTATCCATGCACCCTTTACCATCCATCTTGGGTCTGCACGACCTTCTCCACCAATCATCAAAAACACTGGTCCTGGATCATTAAAATCGAAAAAGCTGTCATTAACGAAATATCGCTGAAATAAAACAAAAAACATAATGTGTAAAGTGTGAAAATATTTTAATGACTAAAAAACATGTCAAGACAATAATATTGTGTAGACATTAGATAAAACGGCTTGGAACTTAAATCACAACTCGGCTATTGCCATCTGACCTATTCAACTCTAGAAGCGATCACTGATATAGGAATTAGGCTGATTTTATTAAAGTTAAATGCAAATACTATTTAATAGTAATTTAATACTAAAAAATTTTAACGTAACCGATACGATAAAATATCAAATAAAAACATTTGAATAAATAAATTTAGATTTAGATAGGCTTATTAAATATTTTAGAGAATCAAACAAAATTACTTGTTTCCATAATCTTCTGTCTGTTACACTAAAATGGTCCAATTTTTGCTTAAACCATTGTGCAGGGGGCAAAATCTGATCGTCAACCCCAGGCGGTGCTCCTAAATTACCGCCTTTACCACGACCCAGGCGAAATTGTTTACCGCATTGAATTGAATTTAATATTGTCAAACTTAATATGGTAATCAATATAAAACGAAACATTTTATTAAAACAGAACTATTTTCTATCTTAAATGATCACTAAAATTTTTAAAATAAAAATTAAAAAAAAAAACGGAAACGGAACAATAAAAACAACAACAACAACTACAATAGGTTGTCAACGACAAAGTGAAAACAAAAATGACTAATAGAGCCGTTGACTATTATTTCTATGGTTGACTGTAGACCACAGAATACATAATATACTGTATGCTGAAGACAGAAAGAAAGATAATTGATAACATAGACATACATAATAGATAGTTGACCCCATACTTTGAAATTGGTACAAATTGAAGGACTAGCGTCCTCAGCAAATTTACTAGAACTAGAAAAAGCTTAAACTGCCTGAGAATTTTGAACAAATTTCAATTTTGGTCCAATTCAAGAAGTCCCTAAGTCCGTTTTTTCCCTTTTGAGAAAAGTGCATTAATATGTTTTACTTCGCCTTTTTTGCCTTTGAAATAAATTTGTGATATTCAAATGTAGGTCCTAAAGTCTTTTTCCCATAGTCTTAAAATAAATATGTCTTTTTCAAATTTGTTGAAGAAAATCGGAAAAATGTTGCGGAAAAAACGTGGACTTAGTGACTTTCTTAAAAAAATAGATGCACTTAGGGTCTTTTTAGGCTAGGTTTGAAAAACAGGTAGGCACAACTACATAGACATGGATTGTACACACAAGCAACGTTTTTGCGTCGGGAGGTAAACATGACAGATATGATGATACCAACTCGGAAAAAAATATTTACCCTTAAACTGCTGTCAAAACCCCTTGAAACCGCCCAACTATTTGGAAATACCTCAAACAAAATACAACAATTAGACAAATATTATAGGATAAAGCTGCTGAAATAATACGAAAGCGTCTTTTAACATACGATGTCTATAAGTGTCTCCAGAATCATCCAGATAATTACTTATTAATGCTGATAAATATAATTCAGACCATAAGGCTTTATATGTATATTCCTTACTTGGTATTATCTCACTTTCTACAAATAAGTGTTATGCTTTTTATGTTGAATAAAAATATTTGATTTAATTTAATTGAAAAATATATCTAAAAATATAAAGTCCCTAAAATCCGAACTCACTTATTTTCATCCTAAATTTAGGGGAAAACACCTGAGTTGGGAACACTGGGTTTTGAACATTGATTTAACATTTTGAACTACATAGAGTTATAAAGTAATTAAGTCCGCTGTACCTAGAGAGTGCATAGCTTGTTTTTAAGTATCAACTATCATAATAAATATTGTATGATAAATTAATTATATTTATTGATAAAGATTAAAAAGGGCACCTAAATATTATCATGCTTACATGAAATGATGAAGATAATAATAGCTACGGGATAGCCTACTCAATTCATTATACGTGTATATAGATACATATAGATATTACTTAATAAAAATATTATTTTAACGGAGACAACCATCGACTGAAACGTGCTGACAGACTGCGGTTTTTGAGAAAGATGTTCATGACGGTTGTGAGAGTTGACGAGTTCTACTGAATTCTATTCTTTGATTGAATTCATAATTCTATGTTGTATTAAAACTATGGGATCGTAGAGATTAAAACTACAGAAATGATAACTAACTCGAAATAATGGGTATCAAGGTCAATGGCAAAATGCGACTCGAAATAGCGGCCAAGAAATGAAAAATGTTCTGAAAATTGGTTAAATGCATATAGTTTCTATTAATCGAGACTTATATATTTATAAAACAATTTAAAATATAATCATTATTACTAATTCCAAACAAAAGATTTTATTATATTTTCCTGCATATATTTTTAATGTTTATTAAATGACTTATTTATATTGTTAGTGTTGCTCAGTAAATAGCTGAAGTAAAGAAAATAAAATGAAATAGTTAAGTAAGCTGCAGCGAGTTCTATTTTAGAATGAGCATCTAAAGCAGCTGTGACGGGCTCTTTTTAAATGTGGCTAGAGAGGAGGAGGAATGCAAGGTGAGCGTTGATGCATATCAGAAAGGAGGTCTCCTTAAACCTACAACTGGGTCGCAAGACTTGGGAATTGCTTGGAGTTTCTCCCACAACCACACGATGAATAACGCAACTCTATGTTTATTACTTCTTCGTCTTTGATATGTAATATTTGTTGACTAAAATTTTCTGTAGACGAATATAGCATCTCCATATCTTTTACACTCTTTGATGGCGACAATGGATTTGACTTATGACTTATGAGACTGATGAGACTAGACTAGACTTGTGGACTTAGGTACTTCTTGAAACTTGAGGACAAAACATCTTTAAAAGTACGACGTAGAAATAAGTTAGAAATTAACCGATTAGACTGAACGATAGATAATGAGATTCTGTTTATTTTGGTGTTATTAGTGCATAAAGTCCCTAAGTGGACTTAGGGGCTTCTTGAAATGGGTCAGCCATTGAGAAAAACTAAGAATTTTGGCAGTTTCTTTGTATTAAATAATTGTGGAGTTTTATAAATAATATAGACTGTATCCATAGTTTTGCATTTAAAAAATTAATAAGATTTGTACATATTCAAAATTCAATTAATTTCCAAAATTCAAAACAGAGTGAAAATTATGCGGACTTGTGTTTATAATTGTAAAACAAAAGATACTAAGTTATTATAAATCAAATAAATAAACGTTGCACACACAACTGAATTTATAAATTAATAGTCATGTGTTTATTTAGACTTTTAAGATTTTTAACAACTATTTAATAAAATCCTGATTTTTTAACAGCTGGCCGTAATTATTGGATATTGCGAAATTTGGTTTATATAAGTTTGAGTACCAATAAAGGTTTTTAAAGCGCATGCGCAATGGTTTTATTTAGTTTTTAGTAAATTAGATGTGGCGCTTCAATTTCAGTCACATTCTGTCGTAGAAAGACAAAAAAAATAGAAGGAACATTAGCTAAAAAAACACGTACCGATATTTTACTTGTTTTATATTTTTATCACTGTGTGCGTGCATGTGTCATTTTATCATTTACATTATCTACATAATTGACAAATGCACTTTACAATTAACAGTCTGGACTGGGTATACAACATGCAATTATTGACATTTAGGAAATAAAAAAATATGTTGCCAAGCATATATGTAACTATTTATTAATCGTATTAGTGTTCCGAGCTGACTCTGACTAAGATAACCATATCTCCCTTAAGTTAAGGTTACAAGTGCGGCAACAGGGTCCGTCCATGAGATTCTTAGTATAAGCATTGTCTCTAGCCATACAAACTATGTCTATGACGGATAATGTTAAATATCTATTGTTAAAGTCAAAATTAATTCCGACTATTATTATTTTCTTCCTTACGTCTGTGGTGGTCTGTCTCTACCATTATACGTTGTCTAATTAAGGACTAAGACCATTTAACAATCGCTATATTAAATGGACTAACAATTTACCTTAGACTAAAAATCTCACAGACAGAGCCATACCGTGTTGCTGCTTTTGTAACCTTATTTCAAACGAGAAATTCCTATCTTAGTCTGTTGCTCGGAGCACTAATATGAGTAAAAGAAATAGATATAATTATATAGATTTGGAAACTTATTTATTTATTTCCTAAACGTCATTATGTTGCATGTTTTATACCCGGTCAAGACTATCAATTGTATAAGTGAATTTGTCGATTTTATATGAAATTCGTGTTATTTGTTTAGAATTATTGTAAATGGCAAATGCACGCAGTGATAAAGTGACATATTACGCACATATAAATAGGTAAAATATGGGCACGCCTTTTTTAGCTAATGTTCTTTGTATCTTTTATCTCTTTCTACGGAATTTACGATGATAATTTTGACAGCTCAGCTTTAGAGATGGGGTAGCGATCATCGTTAACGAATCCGATTATTATTTTCATAGAACTGGTGATCGATATTTTCATGTTAACACTAGTCGTGGCTAAAAAGAGAAGTACGGAGAGTTATAAATCACTCTCATTTTACCAAGACAACGCATATCACGCCCACCTCCCAGTCTATTCTTATATGTCTATGTCTATCGACTATAGCTCAAAACTTAAATGTCATATTATGGCGCATTCACACGAAGACAATTTTAAAAATGTATGTGTGTTCGTCTGTCAGATAAATAAAGATTTTTGTTTTGACTTATGACTTCACAGACTGCTGCATTCGACAGTGGACTTCAAGATATTTAATTAATATTTCTGTTATTTGCATTTATAGAAGTATATTTTAATAAATTATAAGCAACAGCACTATACTCAAATATGTCAACGTATAGACCTTTTTTTTGGAAAAGATTGAAGCTGATCTAATTAAATAATTTAGTAATTCATCCTTTTAAGGGTTACGGAGATCGCAAAGCAATAAAGAGCATTTCCACTGCGGTGCACGCTGTACACGGCCACGCGATGTATCTTAGCTGCTTTTGTTTGTTTCACCATTTGGTTGAATATTTCTACTGCAGTACACGCTAAACACGAATATTAACCCACGACTAGCGAATGTAGAATAGCGTTGACAATCTGAGCGGCATGGGTGACATTTTTGAGAAAGTTACATCAATAATATGGTATTCATGCGTGGCGTTTTTGTAAATTGCATAGGACGTTATGACATAAATATTCTTGGTTTATTTATCGACCCATTGTATGCTTTATAAGGATGATTACCATACAGGGAGGAAAAAAGTATTCGTGTAAGCATGGCTTTTAGTCAATATTATATAAATAAAATAACATTTTACGGTATGTTAGTCTAGTCATATTTAAACAAAAACATTACCTCAAAATAATTTTATATAAAAGTATATATGATTTAATCATTCGATTATAATACATAAATCGATTTATGAATAAAATGTTTGACTCATAATGTTAAACATTTAAAAATATATAATTTAAGAACAAGAACATAAGCATATAATATTAAGTAAAAATAAAACAGTCAAAAATTACCTAATCAAATTTTATTTTAAAAACACAAGAATTGTAAATCGAATATGAAAAGTTTGCATCGTTATTGGTAAGCTTTACTCTCATGCATTATTTTAGCGCCACTTGTGTCGTGAATTCGTCAGTCAAGTCAGCCAACCTTTCAAAATTCAAAGTATTCACTCGCGAATACGATCAATAGCGAGGTGTACCTGATTGTGTGTTGGTTAGCGCTCGGTGGGTTCAAAAATGGCTCTATTCAGGATCACATCTACGAAATTAATCGAAATACAGGTAAATTTAAACACAAATTTAATTACGTATACTTACATTTTTGAAGTCATATAATTTTTACTGAAATTTTATACATAACCTTCTTTACCACATTTTGAATTTGAAGTTATGTAATGTGAATTGAATGTGAATAAAACTATTTTGGGAATTAGTCTTTAATAAAATTAATCATTAATGTTAATAAGTGAAAAATATTATATAGGAGTAATATATTTCACCATGCACCCAACGGGTATTTTAATCACGAGTTTTATAGATAACAGTTCGCCTAAACCGCTTTTCGGTTGAAATAATGCAAAAAAGTCAGGGATATGTTTCCGAAGTACATTAAAAATGAAAAGCCACTTTTGCTTCTTAGTTATATTAAAAATGTATTGGTAATGGTTTTAACCTAACGTTATATCGGTTTGGTTTTTTTATGTTAAATTTCGTATTATACTTAGGATGTCGAATTAATTATACAAGAGTGAGATATCAAAAGATATTTTATCATTTAATTCTGTGTATTTAAGTATTAATTACTAAAGAAGCATAATTTCATTCTTGATGAATTCAATCGAAAACGAATTTATCTACCTATCTTTTCGAAGTCCTTAATTGTGATATAACAATTAATTATATCATACTATCTAACTTCCAACCTATGACCAAAATCATTAGCTACATAATACAGTTTCAAGTAATAATTTTAAATAGATAGATACATAATTATGTCATTAAAATTCAATGTTGTAAAGCCACTAATTAAAATGAACTATATTAAAATATGTAGTTATTGGTTCCTTAATGTATTCTAATATAAAAGATAGAAAAAAAATACGGTATTGATCGGCTTAGATAATGTCAAGTAGGTAGGTACCAGTTCACTGAATACGCGTAACGATAAAAATAAAACTAATTTCTGCTGGCACTTTCAATGGTCGGCAAACTCGGTCGTAACGGTATTTCGGTTGTCCTTTCGCGTACAATGCAACATTGCATTTGGAGAGAAAGAAATGTCTGTTTCACTTTTTAGAGGCTTCCCACTCATTCTCAGAGTGCAATTCACAAATTATGTAACAAAATATTTAATGTTATGAATACATTATATTTTTTAAATTATATGTATTTGTTATGACTTTGACCGTGTCCTCACTGCCCATCAAGATAACCACAAGGGTCGTGCTCTCAGGTTACAAGCACGCGCCTAAATATCATAATAGAGTAAAAGTCGATTTTTAATAGGAATATTCTTAGTAGGTACCTACCTACTAGATGTTAGCAGGAAATATCAAAAACTTTAAAAATATCTTATTATTATGTCCGTTTATATCTATTTAATACATATAAAGCCTATGTTTTCCTTACATTTGATACTCGTATACTACAAAGTAAATGAAAGTCGTTTGCATTTTTTTAAATACGTCGAGAAATTCGTCGTTTTTTCCGTTGAGTCGCTTAAATCGTTGAAGAATTTTGTCTTAAAATAAATAATAAATTTAGAAATATACATTATGTATAAGATTTACGACATCTGAAATAATTTAATAAGAATACTCTTGTTCATTATTTATTAATGGTTAAAGATATGGCTTCTTGAGGCTGAACTAATTCCTCGGAATCCTTTTAGAGATAGTAAGTATACCGAGACATACTTTTATTATCTGTAGTTGTCTTGAAAACACTTGTACAAACAATGCTTTACATTATTCCACTTGCTCAAGTAAAATGTCTACTTATCTTCATAGTAACGTATAATTAAAATTTACTTGATAATTTTATAAATGTATTTTATGCTACCGGTATCAATAGTACCTTTTACAGGACGGATTTACATTCTAAAACGAGATAAGTAATATATATAATATAACGAGAGCTACCCTTACGTAATAAAAATAGGATTTTTTTCAACATCATCTACAAATTTTATACACGTGATACTTTGACATTGAATTAACTTACAATCTGTTATCATTTTATATCTTATCTATTTGAACTTTCTGGAACTACTCGAGTTGTATCACGTGAAATCCACATATATCTATAAGTAGTAAAATCTCTAAATCAAAGATTCACTGTTGATGCCATACGTAGTATACGCAGACCTGGCAAAACTTGAGATAATTTATATTCATTACGTTTACATGTCATTGACATTTTAATATGATGACTGCAAATACACATACGACTTCTTAATACTGAAACAATTTAAAGGTAGAAGAAAGAAAGATAATTTGAGTAGTTTGGTAATGTTTTTTTATATCTTAATGAGCGTAAAACACGCTTGAGCCATGTGGTTTACTTGTATAAGTGACGAACGAATCAAATCACGCGAATGTTTTTTCGCGATTAACTGTGCTACATTACGCAACGTAGCTAGCTGAAGGTTATTCTCGTTTCAATGTCGTTCGTTATATTTTGGCGCCGAATTTTGTGAACAAAATGACGTAAGGTCTTCCAGTTGTCTAACAACAAGAAATTTACTTAATTGATGTAACCTCCTTATCCTTTTATTCTTAAATCTTCGCAGTAGTCTTCAATGTATGACAAAATTATTTAAAATCAAATATTTCATTAAAGTTTATGTTTACTTTTAATGATACCACTGCAGGGATTAAAATTATCTCACTTATCTTAATTACTGACAGAAATAAAATAATATCAACAATGTCAGTATTACATATTATGTTCCTACAATTACCTAACAATTACCTAATCACCAAAGACTTGGCGCTGTATCAATTTTGTATTTCAGTCATGTTTATGACTACAGACTCGTTCTCATACGAGATTACTTATCGAATCGATTTTTCGCTATCGAGTAGAAGGATCTCTGTCTTCCCCTCGCCTTATAGGGGTGGAGTCCCACAAGGTTCCATTCTAGCTCCAATTCTATATTCACTATACACAAACGAAATACCTAGATCGACCAACAGTGTCCATATCTCACTCTTTGCGGACGACACAGCTCTATATATGATTTCTGTATATGCTTCTGCTTAAACCAAGCGTCTTCAATCCGCAGCCAATGCCCTAGGCAAATGGTTTAAATATTTGGTTTAAATATTGTCCTTTTTTCTCGGCTGGGTCATAGTACTCAGCCACCCCGCCCGGTGACGCTGTCAAGGCCAGTAGGGCTGACAGCAATACACAATCAGATAAAAAGTGAGCTTTATGTAAATATTTCTCTTTAAATCTCTTACAATTACTTCTTTACTTTTAATAATAAATTTACAAAAAAACTTGTTTAAGAAAACATAGGATTGAATAAAGAAATGTAAGCGAGATAAACAATCTTATAAGCTTCCTTCTCAATGGCCTTGTCGAAGGGATTTTTTTTCAATGCGATTGTAGTTTCCTCGAGGAAAATTTAAGATACTAAGGTTTTTTCCTACCAGTTAATGTCGTTTCTTCACGGCGACTGCGCCGTGACCTATTCAGCGCTGCGAAATGTTTTCTATCCTATTTTCCGTATTTGTAAAAACATTCTGACCCGATTGTGACCCGATTACATTTAGGTATTATCATATACATAAAATGTACAATATAATATGTATCGTAACTTAATCATACTGTCCAAAAATGTCTTTATTCGCATTTTTATTTAAAATATCGAAGTATATTCATAAATATCTTGAATAATGTTTTTCTTGTGCTTAAACTAATAAATGATTTCGTTATCATCTCGTCCCATTGACCGTAATTAGGTAGGTGTGTAGGTTTTACGGTTTCGTCCTACTTAAGGAAAAACTAGTCATTTAAATTTTAACCAATTTTAACTTTTAAATTTTAACTCAATTTGCTTTCGACAATGTTCTTTTCCGTTGAATTAAATAATTTTATCGGTTCATTTAAATGTAGCCTTCGATCAATATTTTGACCTCATCGCATCGCATTATAATGTGACTAATCGACCGGTTTTTATCGGAATAACGTACGACTACCTATAATGATTATTTTTCGTATATATATTTGAAGGATTCGTTCTTTTATTCACGCATATAATATAATAATGCCTTTGTACTTTGAACCTTATGCTAAACGATTTCAAGTTTTCATTCCATGACCGAATGATGGCCAGAAAATATTTCTCGTTTAATATTTTCCAGATGGTAATAAAACCCTTTTAGATTAACAATTTAAATTACATAATGAATTCCTCGAAGTAAAGGGTATTTATTAATCAAAGCAAGTATAGCGTACCCTAACAATGTCAATAACATTAAACTCTGACCCGCTCTGACCCGAGATCAACATTGATTAACTATCGACTTCGTGCACCAATCGTTTTAATATACTACTATAGAACGATTGTATTTGTTTGAAATGCTAAAAGTTTTATATTTCAAAGTCAACCGCAATACGCAAAAATCATAGAACCTATTACAGTTGTATTTGAATTAAGCATACTTTATAAAGCTAAATATATATATATATATATATATATCAAATCCACTCCGGACCGTACAAGTACTATTTGACCTTGATTCGGTTAAAAAAAATTATATATTATGTATGCCGTAAAAATATTCCATAGGAACTATGAAATTGATTTAAAACTTCTGGTACTCGAGCGGGCGGGAGTGTTCGCCGGTCTTGGAATAGCTAAGTGAGTCATCGTTGTGGGAAAATTGTATATCGTCCTTATTATTTTTATTCCGCAAATAAAGAAGAATTGTAACAGACAGTAAAAAGGCATGACCCTTCAAGGGCGAAATACTCTCATTGAATAAGATTGTTGACCAAGAGCATTAGCTCTGTCCATATATAGCAGGTCTCTCATTAGATAGTGATTAGATTTTATGTTATAATAAAGGAAACGATAGTTTAACGTGCACACATGCACGTTTAGGCAGAATGAAGAACCTTCGGGCACCCAGGAAGAATTTCTATGGTCAACACAAACCACTGTCACGAGTGAAAATCGAATCCGCAACTACTCTAATTGTTGTAGAATGTACAAGTACGATTTTTAATCTTTATTATTTGTTCGTAGAAAGTATGCCCAACGGCTACCATTTTGCTGCGTAACTTGAGTGCAGAATCGACAAACCTCAAGAGCATACTCCAGGAGAAAATTCCCAAGGAGCAGGAAAAAATCCGAGAGTTCCGCAAGAAACATGGATCCACAAAAGTTGGAGAAGTCACAGTTGACATGGTGAGCTCGTTGTTGAGGTTTAACTCCAGTAGTATTTGCTTATAAATTGCAGGATATACTTATTTATGAAATCACATCACTAAATTGTTGTTCGTCGTTAGACGACCTGACAAAAAACTTCTATTCTATTACACACTTGTTTTACGGTTTGTTATTCATACGTCAATCCTCGAAAAGGAGTTCCGTTAACATGCCTCGGTATCCTTGAGGTCACGACACCGATTTTAATGATTTTATATCCGTTTTTTCAAGAAATTTGTAAGCAGATTTTGTTTTTGTTTTTAAGACCTTTAACCATTTGGCTTCAATGATAATTTATCTCACAATGATTACTGGAGCTTTAGAATTATTATAAAAAACTTTATTTTAATTAATCACGGATGAAGCTGCAATGAAAAAAACTATTATCATACTAGATACAATATTATAATGTTGGAAGTTGTTTAATAACATTTATCAACTGTACGTGCAAATGTTTTACCTTTCGTAAAGACAATAAAATAAAACTACTGTCGTTTATTAACAAGTTTTCACAATTACTGAAAGCGGGTTTTTATTGTACCTATTTAGAATTTCTGTCATTGTATTTATAACCAATTTGCATATGACCTCTAAGCGTCCCAAATACATAATTATTTACAAGGAAAATTTCGTATTTTACTGCAATTTTTATCGATTTAAGTTGCTTTTAAATCTCAACGCTCTGACCTTAATTCATTGACTATAAAACGACTTCTTATTTAATTCCCAAACAATTACAATGACAAATAACAAAAAAAACCTCTGATTTAGATGTACGGTGGTATGCGCGGCATTAAGGGCTTGGTGTGGGAGACATCCGTATTAGATCCCGAAGAGGGTATTAGATTCCGCGGTCTCTCAATTCCCGAATGCCAGCAACAACTGCCCAAAGCTAAGGGCGGAGAAGAACCTTTACCTGAAGGTCTTTTCTGGCTTCTTGTGACTGGTGACATACCCACCGAGTCGCAAGTCAAAGCTCTGTCTAAGGAATGGGCACAAAGGTCAGTAAAATATTATATTAATAAGAATTGTAGTCTAACTATCCGTATTATATCAATCGACACAGCAATGGAAAAATATTGTTTGTATTCATTCATAAAAAAAAATTAGTAATAATGGAGAGAGGTCTAACGAGTGATCTGAGACTCGTAACGCTTTTCAACAATTCTTTTATTGTACATAGGGCTGAACTTCCCGCCCACGTGGTCACGATGCTGAACAACATGCCCAGCAAGCTCCACCCCATGTCGCAGTTCTCGGCGGCGGTGACGGCTCTCAACAGCGAGTCCAAATTTGCTCAAGCCTATTCCGAGGGAGTGCACAAATCGAAATACTGGGAGGTAAAGAAAAATATATATTGTGATAAAACATAGTCCTTTTTTATAACCTACAATTCACAACTAAAAATCTATCAACAAATCTCCAGTCGAGTTCACATTCACACTAAATGACAAAATTCTAGTTTGTTATGAGACTAGCTCTTCCTTCTTCTTGGAGACTTATTAATGGCCAACCTACTATCAGAATAGTTCAAGTCGTCTATACTGACCTCGGACTTGACAGATCGACTGTGATGAAATTGATCATAGACCCTCCTAAGCATGGAAACGTTGTTGTAACATTTGGTCACCCATTCTTTACTCTCATTTCCTAGTACGTGTACGAAGACACGATGAACCTCATTGCCAAGCTGCCAGTAATCGCGGCTACCATCTACCGCAACACTTACCGCGATGGTAAGGGCATCGGAGCTATTGACGACAACAAGGACTGGTCGGCCAATTACTGTACCATGCTCGGCTTCGACGACCCACAGTTCACTGAGCTGATGAGACTCTATCTCACGATTCACAGGTATGACCGCGAAACTGCAAAGTAATATGGTTTGTTATGTATAACGTAAGATGTTGGAAATATTGTGATGAATAGTTGGACGCAAATAAGCAATACCATGTCAACCCACAAAATTAAAAACTAAAAAAACTTTTAAGCTTTAAAACTTTAAAAAAGCCATTTTTACTCATGCAATTTATGTATTATGTTAAACGTTTTGGGTTATATTATATACGAAATATGCAGTTTGTATACTTATTTTTTGTGAAAATAAGTAAAATAACTTACCTAAATCTGAAATTGCCAAACCTTGACCAAAATATAAAAAAAAGTCATATAAAGCAAGTTGTTCAAAATTTTTAAACGTGTTTTTCTTGAAATGACATTCGTGTGGGTTGACATGGTATTGCTTATTTGCGTCCAGTTAGGCAATTATATTATACATAGGTGCAACATATTATATATTATGTATATAAGAATAGTACTTGATTTATATTCAAATTTTTCAGAACTACTCGTATATTGCTTACTCAAAAAACTTATTTTCGGTATGTTTTAAGTATGCCTACAAAAAAAGTTTTCTGACTCTTCTTACCTAATACATGACAACCTTATAACAATAAAATAGATATATTTATGATAAAAAAGCAACGCATTCCGAATTTTTTTGTTTGTTTGGTCGATAATTATTCTCAAACAAATCGGCAGTCCGAAAGAAATTTTTGAAGAAACCTGTAATTATTTAAAACGTATATTATGCCAATCATCAATTGCTTATATATTAGATATTCGATAAGAGGATATTGACTGCCAAGACATATTATATTAGCTATTATGTGATAACAATAGGGTGTGATAGCTTTACGTGCTCTCCAAGGCACGCTGCGGGAATCGACTGGAAAACATACAAACATCTACCAAGAGCCATCCATAAATTACATTACATTTCATGATTTTCAACCCAACCCCTGGCTTCAAATTTGGTTACATTTGTGTGACGTCACATAATTATGGCAATTTTACATCTTAAAAATAATTAAAATAAAAGCAGTTCCGAAAAAACATTTCAAATTTCGCGTTTAAATACTTACGTATATCAGAATTTTGATTCTGACGTCACCAAATCTAAGGCCCTTGACAGTCCTTGCCACACTTCGTCGAATTTCTCCCTCTCCTTGTGACTCGTGACCTTGTGACCTTACGTTAAAAACATATCATTTATGCATGGCCCTTAACTCCCAATATTTTTTTTATAATATGTTAAATTCGTATATATATTATAATAGTCTTCATTATAACAAGGTCGTCTTTAATGAATTTTATTTACATATAAATTATATACCAAATGGTACTAGTTATCATTCCAACTAAATAGGATAGGTATATAAATAATACATGAGGTAAATGTTTTAAATAAACACAGATAGCAGTGCTATGTAGTAAATCTTGAGAATTTCCAGCAACGTTTATATTACATGCATTATTATTTAGTTATATAAAATTATGGCTTAAACCGACTTCAATAAAGGTAAAAATTGAGAGTTTAATAAAATAACATTTTAGTTATTTTCAAGGATTATTATAACGTAATTTATAAGGAAATAATAAAATTTATATAATTACAATGTAAAATACATTTTGAGGTTGGTTATTCTTGAGTTTTCATTCGTATCGGCAAATAAAACTAGTAGTCACGCTAGCTCTGACGTCATATCTCGAGGTGTAATGGTCGTAAGTCGTAATGAACGTCGTTTTGCCTTGTTTGTTTAACGTCCTCAGTTTTAAGCATTCAACTTTGATTTATTCCATTATTTTAACGCACTTTATTGCTGTGTTTTTATAGAGTATGTACACGAGTTTTAATTTAAAATCGAAATCCAATTTACACTCTTCCTAATCAAAAAAGTTAGTTTATAAAAGTAAAATTACGTATAATATAATTCTATTTATTTCAAACGAAACGCAATGGTAATATTTTTACCTCTCGTCGATATGCTGTTATTGACGAGCCTGGCAACTTTACGCTGAAATCAGCAACGTTTATGTACTTAAATTAAGTAATCAATATAATTCCTGCGTTTATTATATATAGATACACAAATAAATATATATAGATAGATTAACATTATACCGGATAGACGAAATTAATGGACTGAAATTATAATACCCTTGGACTTTCAGATGTGTCAATAAAGGTATAATAAATTGAGTAAATAACATTTAAATTATAAATGATGATGAATAATAACAATATGATACAAAGCAGAAATAAACTATTTCAAGTATTTTAAGGAAGTATATAAATAATTATGTGTTTATGTATATAGAATATGTATCTTTTACAAAATAGTGTTGTAATACTTTTATAGATTAATACAAAGTATTGATTAGTGTAGCGACTACAACATGAACATTCATTACATATTCATAATGAAGTTGTATTAGTTTTTTTAATATAAGAATAGAAAATACTAGCCTTGGTTGAGTTCGAAATTATCATTAAATTAACACTAAAGTTCGTTACAAGCTACTAAAAAAAATTAAGAACTGCTTTGTGTTTGCCTATTTATGTAAAAATATATGAATTAACCAAACCACTCAATACAGAGATTTTTTGAGTCTAACTCATGTATAATTGATCTTTCTCTAAGACGTTTATATTTTTACCATTAGAAAACTACAGAACCGATGGTAATTTTATATTTTAATATGAATAAACGAAATATTTAAAACTAGCGGCCCGCTCCGGCTTCGCACGGCTATAAAATATATAGCCTATGTCATTCACTGAAAAAATGATTAAAATCGATCCAGTAGTTTTGATTTATTCATTACTGCCCGTGGCCCGCACGCGTTAAATGTAATTATTTACGACATCACATTAGAAACCTCAAAAATTAAATTTGTTTTTTTTTTCTTCACTATTTTTATACATATAAACCTTCCTCTTCAATCACTATATCTATTAAAAACCGCATCAAAATCCGTTGCGTAGTTTTAAAGATTTAAGCAAATATAGGGACAGAGAAAGCGACTTTGTTTTATACTATGTTGTGATAATGCTGGCTAAAACACTAAGAAGAAATTATGAAACAAAATCGAAAAATCTTATACAAGCTATGCGAAAAATTAGTATAAAATATAATATCTATTGATTGTTGCCAAGTGTGCTGGGTTTTCCATATTGTATGTCATTGCATGATGTGTGTAATTTTCCCCGCTGAATGCGAAATGTTTTGTTCATTATATCCCTTGCCTTGCTCGTTTTCCACGATTTTTACCACGAAACGATTTAATTTATTAACAACACGGACGGAAATAAACTACTCCGACGTCACGTCTAGTACCGGTTCTACAACTGTTTACGTGAATTGTATTCTTAATTTCTTATAGATTTTGCTTCGAAAGAGTCATTTAGCAAATTTATAAAAGTTTTTTGACCTTCTTCTTCTTAGCAATATTCCCGGTATTTACCCAGGGTCTGCTTGTACTCTTATCCTGAACTGACGGGTGACTAATTTTTACACAGACCGAAATAACCCAAAGAGCGAAATAGTAACTCATTGGATAAGAGCAAATTATCTATCAAGAGTTAACGATTACTATCATATATTATGATAACAACCGGGACTGGCAGATTAACGTGCTATCCGAGGCACGATAAAGGTTTTTTTACCTATTTCAAACAAAAATGGTAACAAAACAAACAAAAACGTAGCGGTAAGGAACCTGTCTTAAGCGCCACAGGTCGCGGGTTCGATTCCCGCTCGAAGCGAATCGCTCGAGGATACATGTTGTATTGACCGTACATTTATGGTTTCCGGTCTGGGTGTTTTTGTCCTTGTCATTGTGTATGTTTCCAGACCCCCGAGACACGATATAACTACCCCATTCATGTAGCGTTTATTTATTTATTAATAACCTTTATATTAGTGAAAAAGTAACAGTAGGTACTATAATATACATTTTTCGAATATTTGGAGTGTTACAGTGTTTTTTTGGTTTTAACAACTTAATTCCTAATGATAAAATGAGTTATAAAAAATAATCCTCTGTGTGTGTGTGTGTAATTGTGTCTATTATATAAAATATTTTCATCCATGAATTGTATTAACAAATTTCCTTACTGATGTTATAAAATTTCTTTTTATTTATAACTCAAATACAGTTTAAGAACTGGGCTATCGATAACTATTTTTATACTATACCTACATACGTATATAAGTTAAAGTCTAGAACCGCTGAATATTCATGCAGTTTTCACTGTTATGATTTGATCTTTGCAGAACTTTGTGTAGTAAAATTTATTTGAAAAATTCCTTCCGTAATAGACTAGCTTTAATAGTATATATGAAAAATCGTCGATGCCATAAATATTCAACATATAGCAATAATCGAAGTAATGTAATTTACATAATACGGGAGACCAAAGGCAATCCGTAATTTAGAGTGTAGGGCAAGTCAGTGTTTACGACACAATACATTTGTACCAATGAGTTATTGCCCTTAAAGGTGGCATAGGTCAAAATCAATAAAACTGACAAGACGAAAAAAAAAAAAATTGAACATAATATTACTTTCACATGTCAATTTGTGCTTGCTTTTGTCCGCATGTCGATCTGTCGAAGATTGCATACAATTGGATCATTAATGAAATCGTCGCTTCAGCCATCCTTTTGTATAGTGATATGACCTCGAGACGTCGTCAAGTTGAAAACAATTTTTACTTAACAAAGAAAAATGATAATTCACATCTCTCGCTCATTGTCATTCAAATTTATACATCTTGTAATACACCTGCGGTAAGACAGATAAACTTGTAATACATTATATGTTGTTGTGTTATTCTGTTCTCGTGAACTACAGATACGATTTTGAATATGTTCGTGTGATTCTAATGGGGCATAATCGGTATTTTTCTTTTAACTTAAGCTGACAACAAATACCTTTGTAATTAATTAAACGCTTGCAATTAGCGTTATGTTATCATAATTATCTTGATATCCTTGTTTTTATTGTGCTATCAAAGTTGGCTAAAAAGTTTATATAGAGCTGGTTAATGGATAGCAGTTATCGTAGTCTATTTGCCTAGTTATATCAAAGCTATCACCGTCTGCTGCCACCTGAGGGGTAGGAGAGACAAGGGGGGAAGTAAAAGAAGATAACGTGGGCCTTTGACGCTCAAGCAACAGTACCAATACTACTACTTCACTTTGTCATTCGGTGTGATGGTAGTATATCCCTAGCCGGCTCCTTCAAGTCGAAATCACCAAGGCTTCTACTGCTACTAAATATCTTTTTTTCTTCTCTTTTAAACAAATCTAGTATAGTAATATATATAATCGAATTGCATAAAACAGTATATTTCGATAACATCATTATACGATTTATGGAATTCAGTATTTCAAGTAAGAAACGGGTACTTTGAAACAATTCGATATTTGCTCCGGATATCGAATTGTGTAACTGACTTGTAATTCAACACCCGTGTTTATCGACACTGTAACCGCATAGCGATGATGATATTTTGTGCTACAACGAATCTTTTGTCGTCTGCGTAATCTGCAATCAATCAACCGATACTATCTATTCTGCGGCTTATCGTAAACAAGATTGAATGTGACAATTACTATTTACTGTTTTAGATTTATAAAATGATAAACTATTATAACACCGCTCAGCGAGTATCTTATATTATTTCCGTATAAGCAACTGCTTTTTTTTGAATGCATATGAAAGTACGTACTTATAACACCAATTTTTTTTAAATTTTGCCTGTTTGTTCCATAACAAACCATAACAACTGGACAGATGTTACCAGGACCTTCATTGGCAAATAGCTGATATTATAAGCAGTAACTGGTTTACTGTAATGTTTATAAATTATGAGGGGTTTTGCAAGATAAATAAAATGTAGAATGACTGAATTTAATTCTGGAGATATAGCGAGCGAAGCCTCGGGCAAAGCTAACGATACATCATACATACGAAAGTGAAAAGAATCTGAACGGTTACAGAACGAATCTTGAGTAAAACTTTCAAGGTTTTTCTCAAAAGTGAGTAAATATGGATGGAATGCGGTAACTTTGAGGTGTTTTGTCCAAAAATATTAAGAAAAAAAAGAGGATTTATGATTTTTTAAAGTAGTAGTACAATTCAAATGAAATAAAATTATTTTAATAGTAATAATGCTAAAATCACATTAATTGGTTCGGATTATTAGGAAAGATTAATAACCTTTAGAAAAAGTAAAAGAATAGGTGCTTATGGATGCACACCATTTACATCTATGTTTACAAAACTTAATTTGAATATAGCCAGATAATATATTTCATAATAATATATTTCAGAGATTTGTATGTCTGAATTTGAATAATAATATTATCGTTTTCATAAGTATACGTATAAAATTTATGAATAAGGTTGGATGTTGGAAGTAAAGAATCGTGAAAAACTTAATATTAAATTATATATAGTAAAAAAATTATTTATCTAAGATTTTTCTCGAAAATTTGTTAGATCAAATAATTTATCATCAATCCTTCCAACTTAATCCAGTTTGATGGAAAGCCATGTTAAAATTAATATTTCGCGTATCACTAAAAATGACAGCAATGTGATAACTTAAAAAATATAGTATAAACATGTTAAGTGCACAATCGTGATAAGCATATCATGTATCAGTGAACAACAGATAGCGAGCCGTATAAATTGTTGCATAATAACTCAAGATGAAAATTATTTTACTTTTTAACTAACTTCAAGCACGAGGTTGTCAATTGGATTGATATTTTATGTAAATGCTACGCGATCTCTTCGCCTTTTCGTATAATTCTTTTAGTTATGTAAGTATATGCTTTATTAGGTATTATGCAACGATCAAGGACTACATATAGAGTAGTTAGAGAATGATATCTTCAAAGTATTAATAATTCGATTAGTGCATCGAATATTTGTTTTATGAAGTGGCTTATCGTTGTTTTTAAAATACTATAACACTGTAGTATTCTTGTAAATAAGGATAAACAAAGGCTGGGCGTTCAAGTATTGAAATGAAATTATTGTATTAGATTTTTATGAAATGATAAGTTAAGATCAGTCCATTGCATAACTTTTTATTATTAAGTTCTTTATTGGTACTCGGATATAAACGTATTAAAAAATTTAATAATAACATATTTAACTATGAAGATTACATTTTCTTTTTATAGTCAACTTAATCTTATCTAATATTGACATATACATATGATAAGATTTGAATAAACATATAAATATATTAAACAATAATAAATTCTGCTTGTATCATAAAAAATATGAATTTAATAAAAACTATAAATGTGTATAGCACCTAATAAATTCATCAATCGTATTATTCTGCAATTATAATTTTGAATACAGAATCTGTTCTAATTCTATTATATAATATTTAATAAGTATCGCCAAGAACTGGATTTCTTCGGCAGGTCTGAAATACGTTTTACAATGTACATACAAAAACTAACTAAGGTAATGTCCTTAGACATGCTTAGTAAAAAACAACTTATTTATAAATAGACGACCTTTTCAACTTCATCGCATTTAAACATAAAACAGCATTGAAACATAAAATTTTAAACATGTAATTTAAACTAATATGGGTTATATTTTGATGACCACATTTTGATTATCGCACCTAAAAGGTGCCGAATACAAATATAAGTATTCTTTGTATATTTACAGTGATCACGAGGGTGGCAACGTATCCGCTCATACTACTCACTTGGTGGGTTCCGCTCTGAGCGACCCTTACCTTTCGTTCGCCGCTGGCCTCAATGGTCTCGCTGGACCACTCCACGGACTCGCCAACCAGGAGGTAAGTTAACTTTAGTATACCAAATAGTAGTCGTACAGAGACGAAGATATATGAAAGGTACTCGTTTCAACCGGCCTTAGATGCTGGGAACGGCATGTTCTTCTACTCCAAGAACGCGAGCAAGGGAGTTCTGATCATTTTTAGTAAAAGGATCACTGCAAAGCTTCGAAAAGTTGAGTCATCGAACCAGCCATAATCAGCTTTGTAATTCATGTTGTAAAAATGTTACAATCAAACATTGCTTCTGGTTAGTTATAATATGCATAATTCAATAATTATTTATTATATATTATACAAGGACAAAGAACGATTAGGTTTATGTCGTCATTGTTCGAAGCGAGAAATTTAATAACAAGTGTGTTTCATACATTATTGGACACTATTGTTAAATGATTATGAGGACTAAGTATAAACAATTACCTTTCGTTTGAAACCTTCGCGTGCGCAATCACAATCACGATGGTCTACTCGATCATTGTAACTTCATCGGATGAATAGTTTAGGATTGCATAGAAATAAGGAATTAACATATATGAAATTATATATATTACATTTATAATCAGTATTCATCATAAAAAAGTATATGATCTCAAAAACCTTGCAAACGGCACCCTGCTTTAGCTTCCGTGAGGTCTGGCCCTTGGCCCTTTTTGAAGCCACTCTTTCCGGTGATGCCAATCGAGTCTACAGCAATTAAAATTCAGAAAAAAAACGCTTAAAATCTTATGGGATGTGATACATTATTTTTGATAGCCACAATCTAATTATATTTATTATAATTCAGGTGCTGGTATGGTTGGAAAAACTCCGTAAGCAGGTAGGCGACAACTTCACAGAGGATGGTCTTAAAGAGTTCATCTGGAAGACCCTAAAATCCGGCCAGGTCGTCCCTGGTTATGGTCATGCTGTTCTTAGGAAGACTGACCCCAGGTAAACACTTCTTAATTGTAGAACTAGTAGGATTTTTTAAAAAGCTATCTAGGTTTTATATATATATATATATATATGTAATGTGTTTAATTAAATTCTAGGTACACTTGTCAACGTGAGTTTGCTCTGAAGCACTTGCCCAACGATCCATTGTTCAAGCTAGTGGCAGCGGTATACAAGGTGGTGCCACCAATCCTAACTGAGCTCGGCAAGGTCAAGAACCCATGGCCCAATGTAGACTCTCACTCTGGTGTTCTATTACAGGTAAGATTATTGAAAAAGTTTTATAATTTTGAGTTTTTTTTTATAGAAAAAGTCGTAGGTAGTTTAAGATATTAAAAACATAATTGGTATTAATTATTTACATGTCTCTAAGCTCGTTTGTTTTATATTATTATATTACTGTGCCATCATGCAAAAATGATTGGTCAAATAAATCTGTGCTTAAAGCTTAAATCAAGGCACTAAAATTCACATCCAGGTTAACCAGACATACTATTTAACTACTTGGTTGGAAATATACAAGAAGAGGGTGTCGTGAGAAAAGGCTAGTTTATAATTGATAATAATATACATGACCACATCCACAGTATTACGGACTCAAGGAGATGAACTACTACACCGTAATGTTCGGCGTGTCTCGCGCTCTCGGCGTACTTGCTCAGCTCATCTGGTCCCGTGCCCTCGGCCTACCCATCGAACGCCCCAAGTCCCTGAGCACTGAGATCCTCATCAAACAGCTCGGCAAGTAACTCCGGCTGTCACCCTCAATTAATTAAATGCTATTAAGTAGATTTTGAGTTATATATACCAAATCAAGAAATTTTATAAATTTATTTTCTAACTTATTTAATTATTAACATCTCTATTTATCAATTCATTAATATGTTTAATGTTAAATCATGTTTCTAAGTACTTTATATATTGTATCATCTTTCAAAGTTTTTGTACGTAACTCAAAATTAGATTTCGCTTAAGAGCTCTTAATGAGAGGACAGGTGTGTAGGGTGTACCTTCAGATTGTCTAGAAGTACTGTAGAACAGTAGTGAATCTGATAGTCACTACTCTTACTGTGTTGAACACAGCTTGATTCACACAACACTGATGGTCAATTTTGTAATGATGTAAGATATTTTTCAAAATTTGTTTAAATTTAATTTATATTTTTTAGTGTTAAGTGTAAATGATTTTTATAATTTTTTTTTAAATAATTATAATTGTTAAATCATAATATTATATATTGGTGTACTTATATCTGTAATTGTATATTACTGTTTTTGTAATCTGTATTTTTGTAAACTATCAATTTCATTTGTTTCAATTTTTGATGCCTAAATTGACTATTGTAGTGTGATTCAACTGCGGTCCTCACAGCAGCCGTAGACTAGAGAGCAATTTTATGTATTTGGGTCATTTTTAATTCATTATATCATGATAAATGTAGGGATTTCTCGTAGCAAATATAATTATGTCCTAGTATGCTGTGCATACTATTTTAGAAAATGAATATGTCAAACAGAAATATATTCACACCTATATATTAGTTTGAAGTGATGCCACTCACTCAGTATTGTATCTCTATCATTGTACTTAGCTGCAATAGCTTCTGTGATTCTTAACGAGACATGTAGTTGGTCATTTCACTCCTATTAAATGTCTCTTTTATCTATTTATTGTTCATCTTCTTAAAACAAACATATTCGTAGCTTTTACTGTAATTTAAATATCAAGTTACCAAAGTATTGATTTAATTTATTGTCTTAAAAAAGAACAAGTTGATGGTAAATCGGTTTAGCATAAATGAATGTATCAATTATTTATAACGCTTGATTATTTTACTGTACACATCAATGGTATGTAATTATTATATTGAATGTTTAATTTGCACAGCTTTGTCATGTAATTCACTTGATTACATCGGTCGGTCATTAATTCTTTAGTTAATTTATTTCAGCATCATCTTAAGTCATGTGACTGTGTGTATGTTATATTTCGCATACGATACTTTAACGAGTGACTATATCGTGTAATAATTATGGCGACAAAACGGTAAATTGACAATATTAAAAATAAATTGGTATGGTGTAGTTTTTGTTGGTGTTTTCATTACTAGTACATGTGCTAAGGCATTTTACACATTTGGTTTGTAAAGTGACTTACATATGTATACTTTATATATATCCCTTTAGATTATTTAATTATAATATATAAAAATAAAATAAATAAATTCATTATAATATATGGTACATATAAATGTTGTTTTTGATCATAGGTCAATTGAACCTATAATAAATTTATTAATTGTTATTGTTTGCTGTGAATATTTAAGAAAAATAAGTATGTAAAAATTTTATTATACATACTTTATAATATATACATATTGATTTATATGCAGACACTACTTGAAAGTCAGTAATTTATTTAATTTTATTTTATTCAGATTTAAAAAGCGAAGCGTGGCTGCCAACGAAACTAAAAAATGATTAGAAAATATAATTCAGCAAAAGACTCGAAAAATGTTTCTGTGAAAACAAATGTCTGTTTTCTGTAAGAGATAATTTCAATGATACACTTAATAATTGCAGGTAATTGTGTTTTTTTTTTCATTTTATTTATATTTATTTATTAGAAAATCGACCTGGCAGGTTACACAATGTTATCAGTATTTTAATTATTACTAAATACAGTAATTAGATTCACATTCCAAACAGTGATTATAATGTAATATTTAAACAATTGCTTCGACCATTAGGGTCACATGACTGTTATTTTGTTTAAAACTCTCTATAATTGAGATGAATTAAAAAGAGGATTTACATTATTATATTAAACTAGTGGGTCCGGTATACGTAGTCCTGCCACGGAAATGAAAAAAAAGTGTATGGTCCACTTGTTAATCTAAACCATTCTCGAATCCACCGGAATACACAAAAAAATCATTAAAATCGGTCCTGCCATTTAGGAGGAGTTCAGTAACATAGACACGTACAATTGAATTATACATTTAAAGAAGCAAGAATAATCATCATTTATATATATTATATTACTCTTTATAAATAAAATATATTGAATTTAAAAGAAATAGATGTAATATGTGACATAGTCAAAGATACATTTTTATCATTTTTTCACTTTTTTCTAGTTACTTAGTATGAAAATATGCACAATAGAGCATTTAAACCTAAAGTCTAAAAAAAATCTTTATCCAATTGGTGGTAAATTATTGTCTTGCTATAAATTTTGGAACTTATAATTAAAAGGTCAAAATCTACTAGTACCTGCTGTAAAAAACACAGTTCAACATATCTACTACGATTTAGGATTATTACATTAGAATGCGCAGAGAAGAAAGTCATGTGGCGAAAAGAGGGATGGATTTGAAAGTGAGTGGTAATGTGAAGAAAGGACGCCCGAAAAAGACGTGGATGAAATGTGTGGAAGAGGATATGCGTAGAAAGGGAGTGAGTGCAGAGATGACGAATGATAGAAAAGAATGGAAGAAGAGGTGCTGTGCCGACCGCACCTAGGTGGGATAAGGACAAGAAGAAGAAGACATTAGAAGGTAATAAACCAATAAATATGAATTTACATCTTTTATTGGTAGGTATTAAATTCCATGTTTTAGATTTGAAAAATATTTTACTTTTCTATGTCTTTTGACTTGTGTAGACTGGATTATTTTTAAAAAATAGTTAGATTATAAGCAGTTGGAATATATAATTTTTATTAAATAATATACAATCCACAAAGAATATATATTAAATTTATAATAATTATGCACACATAGTAGGGTAGTGTGTTATTCTCTACAACTAACTTTTTAGAATGTTCAAAGTTTTTTTTTTAAGTTTAATACTACATTACATAAACATCTTTCTTTTCTGTGAGACAATGTTTGGATCATCTGATCTTTGATTTAGACTATTCCTTTGAATCTTTGTTTTCTGGATTTTTATCAGCTTCTCTGATGTTTATTTTTGACTTCTCCTTTGAATCTTTCTTTCCAAGAGAATGTTCAGATAATTTGATATTAGATTTTGACTTCTCTTTTGACTTATCGAGCTTAGTAAGAGAAACGCTTGGTTCTATAGTAATGTCATTTTCGAGGTACTCATCAAGATCATTATCGCTCAAGGTGTGTGTGAAGGCTCGCAGTGAACTTGGATCAATAGAAGAGGGCGCACGTTCAATGTAATCAATTGGCATTGCATCGGTTACATGATTTTCAACACATAATCGCCATTCGTCTAACATCAACAGATGCTTGCTTAGATCCCATCCTGAAAGACAGAACAGATAAGATATTAAATATCAAAAATCCCTGCATTGTTTTTTTTATGTAAGAGAACAAATATCTCTACAGCAATCCATACTCAATTCCTCACGAACTAGTAGTAGTCATTAGTAGTCAGGGCAAGTAAGGCTAAAATACTAATAAATTTAGAATAATCTCATCTATCTTTTGATAAACTGATTTTATTGACTAAATGCTCTCTAGCATATGCTTAATCAATTACTATTTTGAATATAAATTTCTCGAGTTGCCTGATAAGAAGAAAGTAAATAACTTTTGACACTTTCAAGGCCAGTAGGGCCAAAAGCAATAACAAATTCCAAAAAATGAAGCTCTGATGCACACCTGGATTAACTTCTTAAGTACGATTAGCTTTGATATTCAATAGGTAAAGGTTAAAAAATCATTAAATAAAGAAATGTAGATATGCAAACAAACATACATACATACATAAATAAATAAATGTCCTGAGTTAATCTCTATAGTGACACTTTATGTTGATACTTTTTCAACATTTTAATCGTTTGACCTAAATACCCCACATTTTATGAAAATCAATTTTTAAGCCGTAAACTCACAAACAAAATGTCACTTGTTATTTATACCTGTATGTAAGAGTCCTGCTCTCATTGTCCGCCATTCTTGTATCACTATGTTGTGAACATAGCAAAGTAACTCATAAGATGGTTCATATTTGAAACCCGTCTTGTTTTTTCCTGCTCGCTTACACCAGTCTGCTGATCGTAGAGTTTTACATACTTGTGAAAAAGGTCTAGTGTCTGTGATCCTGTAGAAAACTGTCTGCAATAATAAAAGTGGTATAGATAGTAACACTTTACCAACATTTATTTACACTAGCACACTTATATACACTATATAAAATAACACTATTAAAAAAATAGGTATGTGGTAGTATGTATTTATTAATAACTTACCAAATGGTGATCGTTTATGGCACAGACAATTATAGATAGCAATACAGCGTGAAAGTAACCACAGAGCACATCATCAACTGACGCTTTCTCGTTTATGAATATATACATGATCCTTTTACTAATGCTGGGAAATAAGAAGTAATTTTTGTCACTGTATATTTGTTTTATTTCTTTCAAATATGATGCATTTGCAAACTCTTGAGTCATTTGCATCAATGAACCACCAATCCTTATTTCAAATCCAGTTATTTTTAAATCTGAAAGATAAAATAAAAATAATTTTCTTACTTATCTGATCTACAATGCATTTTGCGAAAAGATACATTCATTTAATTACTTATATTACCTTTCATAAAGGTACTACTACTAGGTATTATATTACAGACGAGACAATTAAAAAGAACTGGAAGAACAAGAACATTAGACATACCTAATAAGTTATTTCCAAGCTGGTAAAATATAATTGGTTCCCTTTTATTTATCTCGCAGGGATTAGCTATTATTTCCTTTCTCAGGTAGGTATCAATAACTTGCAAAAAACGTGGTTCATTTAAGGTTCTCAGACATACTGCACGAACCGCAAAGTAGTTGAATGCAATGTGAAGGACCATCATGATTGTGAAAATTAATAGGGAGTTGCTGTAGAAATAAAATCCAGGTTATTATTTTTTATTAATACAAAATTTGATATGGATCCCAAATGTTACATTGATGGGAAAAATTGATATAATTATTGACTTTAGTCATTAAGAAGTTGATAGAAATTCCACTTATTTATGATTTATAATTTATACTTCATACCCAAACATTGAAATGATGAAGAGTGCAGTAAAAGACGCTACAAGATTAACAGCTGTTTCTTGAGCTGAATCCTTGGCTGAGACATCAGCCATGTTACCACGCAGTGCATGATGCTGTGTCATAGCTGCTCTTGTTGCACTACCTTAAAAGGTAATAATTCCATTATTAATAACAGAGTTTTACTTATAAGGGAATTTACTTCTTTGTTATGTCAATGGACTAACTTTGTAGCAACATTAAATCATGAGAATGATGTAATAATTTAATTATGAAATCACAAATCATTTGAGATAGAAAATTACAGTTCAAATTACATAATTATAATAAAGTTATTCACCTGCCACTCCAACAATGGCCTTCATAACAGTGCTCACACACAATGCAAAAGTGGTATAATTCCGAAATAGAGGCAAAGACATTTCAATGCACATAGCAGCATCATTAAGTGTATCAGCATAAAGCCTCCATTTTTTGCTGTATGCATCCAAGCAAGTACTATAAAAAAAGAATTAAACATTGACAGTTAATACATATACTATATTTACATATATATATAGATCATTCAAATTTCTGGTATAACTGAACCAATAATGTATAGGATGTCAAAAAATTGTTATTACCCATGGCTATATGCAAATAATATTTTTCCAAGATGACCGCAACCATCCTTAAGAACCCATGTAATAGTAGCAGCCAATGGAGTTGCACTATCGTCTCCCACTCCCACGCCTCTCAGCACTTCCTGTGTCGCAAGTATACCTGTAACCATATTTGTATTTATTATGTTATCTATAACTAAGCAGATAATGCTCACTGTTTAATTATTAGAAACTATTACTACTACATATTTCTTTTTTTACTGTGTACTGTTGGCCTTACTGGCCTTCACAGTGTCACTGGGCAGGCTGGCTAATTACACAGACAAAGCCATGCAAAAAAGACAACCCTTGCAAGGCAAAGTTTATTGCATTGTTTATTAGGGTGCTTTCTATGAGGCCACGTCTAATTACATGATCATCAGCAAAGGAGGCAGTCTCTGGGCACATTTTGGATAACAGATTCAACCTATAGCTATTTTTATAACACGAAAAAAACTTATATTGAAATAGAAATTTAAATTATTTACAAACTTGGTTTATTACCTGTAATGGTACTACAAAAAGCTTGAGCAGTATCCCATATTTGGTAGGCAATGTAATCTTTGCTTACACTTTCAGGATAGCCCTGAGGTAAAAATATTTTTGTGCAGATGCTCAAAATATTATTAAACTTGTCATCCTTTACAACTACTATGTTTAATTGATCTAAAAAGGAAATTATATATTATATTTTATCACTAATACCGAGAATAAAATTATAAATATATATTTATACCTGGAGGTTTTACGAAATATCTTTCTGTATTTGAAGAACCATACTTTTCTTTGAATAAAATCTCCCCTTGAAAATCCATTATTTTATTCTACTAGTTACTAATTTATTAAATTCAACATGATACAATTTTCCATAAATTACACGACTTACATCCTTATTCATAAGAAAACTCAACAAGTCATTACGTTTCACCGGCCCCACGTCACTTATAAATAAAATCAATACATTAAATCAATAAATTAGGTAAATTAAAACGCGTACCAATTCTGAAATTTTTGAATTTCAAAACGGCAATAACCAGAGTAAGAGTAATAATTTAACTATAATAATAGTATTAAATTCTTTGATAATAATTAATAAATAGCAAGTTACACTTTGTCAGTTTGTACCACAGGTTTGTACATAAGATCAAAATATATGATAATTTTGACAGATGAAGCCTATTATGTTTCATATTTTTTTTTTCGATAATCCCTTACAAATAATTTTACGACTTCATTGACGGGTGTCGCCCACTTAATGCTTGCTACTCTGTACTTGTAGGTGTACGAATAACAAAAATAGACACATTATCGAAATAAAACAAAGTTTAAATTGACTATGTTTTTCTCTGTCTATGATATTTTTCATTCAAAATTGTTATTTGACAGCACTAGTTTATTATTCATAAATAATCTGTAAATGAACTAATTTATCTTTGTCCGGTGTACAACATCATAAAGTCGAAATCTGTGGTCGAAACTTCAAATAGACATAATGTACCATGTATAGCCATAGAATGTACTAATTAAATTATAGTTTAAAAATATGTAAACAGGAAAATAAGATGGCTATGAACTTAGGGGGGACAAATCCGAGTATTACTGGCACTAAATTAGCGGGCGATTTGGGTAATATAGTAGTGACCGATAATAACGATCATGACGACGATGATGGCCAAAGTTTTGATAAACAAAAAGCTTTACGAACTATCAATAGTACATCGAATATTCCCACAAATTTAGTTCAAAATACAGTTCCAGTTTTTGGTAAAGTTACAGTAGAAAATTCGGAAAATGTGCAGTTTGGTAACAATACGTATTTCAACGGACCTGTGACAATAAAACAAATTATACAAAATAAATCAGGTATAGACAACCCAAGTTATTCTAATACTGAAGAGGAAATCAGTTCTATACCCCAGCAACAAGAAAAGGTAGTTGGGAAATGTAAGTTTTTAATAAGTACATATTTTGATTTTTTAAGCTTCGTAAACGTAATAACTAAAAAAATTAATTATTTATTAATTATTAAAGCAAATAGATTGAAATGTCGTTTTATATTATAAAGCAGATTTTGTTTAATGAAATTATATTATATTATTATAGTAAAGTTTGTCTTATTGAAATCATATTAATAGTATATTGAATATTAATATCATATTAAAAGTATATTGAATTATTATTGTTTTAGCTCCATGTAGACATCAAATATTATTATGGCACAAAATAACATTTTCCACAATATGCATCACTATTATAGGTAGCATAGTGGCAGTTGTACTTGTGTTACAAAATAAAACTGATCAAGGCAAAGGAAGCCAAACACAATTTAATTATAATGAACCTGAAACTTCTAGTAAGTATTATCACTTTAGTAAAACATCATATTGTGAGAGTTTAAATTTTAATCAGTGAAGCTCGCTCACTTCCTGACTCTCATTTATTTGCTTGTCTTGGCATTGTGTTTGGTATGTAATCCTGTGTAGATCTCTTATCTAAATAATAAAATCTCTCACCCAGTCTGTAAGTCTGCATTTTGGCTGTTAGTAAGTCTATTACCAAAGATCTTTTTTTATTTCTAAATGTTTTGCCAAAAACTCACAAATGGAAAGCTAGATTCAACAAATAGCCTTAGCAATGGGGAGGAATAGGGCCCCATTGGTGTCAGTTGGTGCTTCTATGAAGCCCTTTAGAATGTGCTTCGTTATGCAGTGCAGTCTTGCATCGGCGAGGACCATTGATAAGAAGTTGTTATGTAAACATAAGCCAAACTCTTTGTCTATAATTATGTTTTTGGCCTCAATAATAGGCAAATTATAGCATCTTATATATTTTAAACTATATCACTGTAAGCTTTGAAAATTCAGAAATAAGTATGCGCTTTTCAGCTGTGGCGCAGTTGTATTGTTGACAAAACTATTACTAGGTTCATAAGCAAGCTTACAATTCCAATGTAGCATTTCAAAAATTCATGATTTTTAAACTTTTCTTCTCACATTTAAGTATACGGGAGATTTTTTCAATCACATAAAAAAAATATCAAAATTAATATATTTATAATGCGTTTCATAAAACTGTATAGAAAAAACAAGTATATATTTTCAAATAAATGAGAAATTCTCATATCTTTTGTCCATTTATTGTTTTGTTTTTATTAGTTTTATTACACTTTATGTCTTCTTCTGCCTGTCTTTTTACCGCGCTAAGTTTTAGTATTTTTAATATACTTAAAACTCGTTGTGTTAAAAAAGTCTTACACTAAAAATTTACTTAATGTCCAGTATCAAGGGTTCGGAATCTATAATAAAATACATAAATAACTGCAACAATTTAAAAGCAATAATTATTATTACTATGAAAAAAAATTATATATATTTATTTTTAATGATTGTTTAGATTATAAGACTTTCTTAACAAAAAATGTATGTACTATTCATTATTAAAATACCTACATACATATTATATTCTTTATCCACTTAATATTCATATTGTTTATTTCAGTCAATTCAACGGTGGTGGAATATTGTTTTGACAATTTTCAAGTTGTAATTATATTACTTATTGTGTTACCATTAACATTGTCAATTTTCTATTCATTACTAACAAAGGATTTGAGGGTTAACGGAATGAGGTGTGTTGCACGGGAGGATAGGATTCATGAGAATTGCCTTGACAAGTTTTGCATACAATGCACTAAAAAAGGTAAAGGCTTTGTTTGAAGTTATTATACATATAAAATTTGTAATTGTATTTTATTAAATTCTATGTTAATATATTAGAAACGTGTTATAAAAAAAAATAGGTATGAAAAAATTCAACAAGTTGGTATCTCTAAAAGAATTTGTTGAACAAATTACGCAATATTAATTAAGGTTAATAATAGAAATATGATAAAGTATATAGTAGAAAAATAAATGGCATAATTTGAAAAAGCATATGGGGAACTTTGTCCATAACAGTAATTTCCCTTAATCAATTATATAAATGCAAATACATATATTTTGTAGCAAAATTTAATCAAAATGATTCATCCAGTCTCTTGCTGTAGGCATATTTTAAAAGTGTTAAGTAGTCACTTCTTTTATAAATATATTTTTATTTCATATTTATTTATTATGAATAAATACTTACTGCTTTTTTATAAGTAATTTTATTATTATTAAATTATAGATATATAATGATAAAGAGTTAATTAAAAATAATGAATTAAAATTAAAAATCTTATGAGTAATGTAATGTATGGTCAAGAATTTACCTGTTTTGAATAATAAAAAAGGTATTTTTTTGTAGCTTTTAAAATTAAATTAAAATTATTAGTTGTGTTAAACCAATTTGTCATTCATATGGTTGTTTAATTTGGTTTTGAAATTAATTGGCTACTGTATTTATTATTCTTAATGTATTGTAACGACATAATTCTAATTATTTTTAATATATTTTCATGTGTCTAAAATGTTAATGTTACATGTTTATTGTGTTTCAGATGAACCATTGTTAATCGCACCGGATCATTTGAGAATAGTCTCAAGAACAGATTGGTTAGCTCAGCCTGTTGAAAAACCTTTAACCAAATTGAAACAACCCGTACCGTGGGTTATTATTACTCATACGGCCACCGAAAGTTGTTATAGTCAGGTGAGGCGGCTAATTCTTGTAATTCATGATATTAACCTATTTGTGGTCACTAAATGTTTAAATTGACAATAAGGTTGCTATTTGAACTCTGAAAAAATGTGGCAATAAATTGGATGTCAAAATATGATCAGATTTTTTTTTTATCGAAATGGAATGTTTCAAAAATCACTTTTTATTATGCATGTTGGCCCCACATAAGAAAAAAATTCCGATGTTTTCTGGATATATCCCATTGGATTATAATTTACTTTAGTACAAAATGAAGTATTTTAAATCTTTGTTTGTTTTTGATTTTACACAACTTATACACGGCAAGATTCTTTCACTTTGCTGTCAATAATCCTAAGTAATCCATTACCACGAAATGACATTAGTTAATCTTTTAAAACGATTGACTAAAAACCTGTTCTTTGTATCAGTGCGTTAAAGTCGCATTTGCCTTTTCTGAGTCAAACTGCAAGAAATATACTATGTTGATAAACAATAGCATATTCACCTTAAGTCGCGTGTCGTTGGAATATATATTCAAGGTTATATTGCGTTTTTAAAGAAGTGATAAAGATAATAATAATTAGGGACACTAATATTATAAATATAGTATATTTATATTTATAACCTGGCTTATCTCATACGGTACTTTTTAATCCTGTAACTTAATTTAACAGGTTTAACGACTGCTACCAATTTATCTTTAAATTAGTAAATCATACATTGCACATCATGCATTTATCTCTGGATTGAATTCTGAAAACCACAGATGAAATCGCGTGCAGATGCTTGTTAGAAATATTTTAAACTATGGTGGGCGAAGCGTTACATAACGGTTTGATTGTAATTAATTTTAAATCTTAATAGATTTTGTTTCTGAAGCTACTTTAACGAATACAAATGTAATTATGGCCGCTGATTTCACCGAAATGCATTATCCGATAAAGATAGCATAAGTTGTATAGTTTCCGAGTAGGTTCCGTTTAATAACGATTAATTCAAGGACATTTTAGTAAAAAAACGGCGCCAGAATTAGATAATTAAGTACATTACTTGGAACGCTATATTTTTTTATAGCTACAATGTAAACAGTTTCGTTACAACGAATTCCTTTGAACGAAAATATCTCGATATCTGATAATTATATACATAAATAAATGTAAGACTTTAGCCCATTTTACTGTAACAGGGTGCCAATAATGAAACAATACGTTTTGGTTTAGATACCCGTTTTTCGTATGTTTTAGATGGTTTATCAAAATATATGATGACATCAAGTTTTATTTTAAAACTGTTATCTGCCCGGGGCTTTACACGTGTGAATAATGTTTTGTAATGTATGCAGTATGCTATGCTAGCATGTGACTAACTTTGTTTCTTTGACTTAGTGCGATTTTACTAAGGGCCACCCTCAAATCTTTGGATTTTTTTTTCTAAATGCAAGGCCGGCCCTCAGTTCGTCATGCCGGCTACAGCTATTTTAAAATAATTTTTGTGTATTTTATAATTCCAGAGTCAATGCGTCTTGAGAGTACGCATCATACAAACGTTTCACATAGAATCTCGAGGATGGGATGACATTGCCTACAATTTCCTTGTGGGTGGCGACGGCTCCGTATACTACGGTCGCGGTTGGGACTACGAGGGCGCCCATACAAAGGGCTACAATAAGTACAGTATAGGAATCGCTTTTATTGGTACATTCAACAATGATCCACCATCGAAGCAGCAGGTCGAAGCATGCGAGAAGATCATCAAGCAAGGTGTACAATTAGGAAAAATAGCGAAGGACTATAAACTTTTTGCTCATAGACAATTAATGTCTACCTTAAGTCCTGGAGATACGGTTTTCAATATTATAAAGACGTGGCCACACTTTATAAGTAACTTTACGGATATGTCCTCTTTGATACCTCGAAATTGATTCCGATCTTAATGCTCTAATTGTTGTTGTTGTTTTTTAAGTGATGTATGTATGACATGTAGTTACCGAGTCAGCGGTATGTGACACTCTGAAGTGAATTTATAAGTGCCTCTTAGTGGTAAGTTGTTATAAGAATTATATTAGTAAAAGTAGCCGACATTATATACGTTTCTAATATTTCTTATTTTTAATACGCTAGTTATTTAGTATTTTTAGATAAATTGTAATTTGGTAAAAGTATAAATTTCATTAGTGGTATAACTAAACTCTTCGATTCACATTGTATTAAAGTATTTTGATTATAAATCAATATTTTTGAGATTATAATATATGTAGATTAGTATGGCAAGATGATTGTAGCAACTGTTCCAAATAATACTCTACATTTACCGATGTCTCAACTTATACTTATACTTTTGACGATTCAAAAGCGCTTAAAAGCCTATTTGAATAAAGAATATTTTGAGTATTTTGAGTTTATAGAAGCAATTAATGGATGAATGGGTGAATAGATTTTACTGAAATATAATAGATCCGGTCGAGCGAACTAAGTTTCTTCACAGTCAACTTAGCAAATACTATATTGCCCTAATATATTCTCTAAGAACAACGATGTACATTAGGAACGAACTAGTCATACGCTAACTTCATTGTATATCATTGTTATTTTGTCTGTATGAATGGGCCGGTCCATAGTATATAGTATAGCCTTACTATATATATTCTTGATATAATCCGAATTAGCTCTTATACTCGTATCCCGAAAGCTTAACTATGCTTTATTTTATTAAGAAAGATTTATGTGCCTTTTCACCAACAACACCAGAAATATTTTGCTACATATGTAGTGTTCATTGAGCTACTGAAGCCTAATAATTTTGGGCAAAAATTCGACTTTCTTTCTCTTTAAAATAAAACACAAATTAATTTAAATGTCTCGCCAAAAAAAGTGCCAAACATCTGTTGTTGTTGAATTTATATATTTCAATTGCTTTATTTTCGAAATAAGTAAGAGTATTTTATAACAAAAGCATATTTTTTAAATATTTTACAAACTATATTAAATGAATGGCAAAAATATATTTTCTTTGCTTTTTAATTATATAAAATAGACTGTGTAAAAATGCTGTTTAAAAATTGAATGTATTTTTATGTTAAGAAATTATTTTATGGTGACAACTCCGTTACATGCACTTTATTGCACATTATATTATATTTAATTTATACGTTCTTTTACTGATTTGTATTTCTAGATTTGCTATTTTAGTCTTTATTTTTCCATAATCAAACAAACAAATAAATAAGTCCACTGAAAAGTGCTCACAAGTATTTTAAAAATTACCGTTTTATTAATATAGGTTTTCAAATGAAGGACCTTATTAAATGTATTGTGTTAAAACATTTTTTTAAACAATGCTGGCATACATTTTGTACCATGCAAGTAATACCGTAAGTGATTTGCGGCTATTTAATGTGTATAATGTATTTAACATGAAAATCATATTAACTGTTAATATAAAATCAACATACCTTTTTAACTAGCACACGTCATTTGGGTAATTTCAACTTTAGTAATATTTTCATTTCATTAATTTAATTCTAATTAAGTTAATTGAAGTAAAAATTAATAATATAATTGATTTAAAAAAAAGTAGACCACAATGTGTAATGTGCTTTTTTATCTAAGTCTCAAAATTTATGTATTGCAAAAATATGTACTTACCGTGTCTTATGTATATCAGATATCAAAAATATAGTTAGTCTGATCTAATGTAATGTAAAATAGTCTGTAATGAATTCTTTTTTACCGATTATTTTATCAATACACGTAACGTTGCAAGTGTTCATCGCGCATGTGTCGTGTACACGTGTCAAATGTTGCATGCTTATTCTTAAAGTTCAGTAGGTTGGATCGATGCGGCAATGAAAACCGCGAGTGAATCATAGTCTCATTGTATTTGAATAAATAATTAATAATTTTAAACCTTGTTGACATCAATTATAATTACTATGTGAAAACTTGATAGTATCATTTCATGTATCAAACTCATTTAATTCGTAAATAACTTGTAAAGATTATACATAGATATATATTAGTTTGTAGGTACTTTATTAAAGAAAAAAAAAATTTTGAACTTAATTTTGCATATTTTAATCTTGCAGCGTCTTAAACTTTCTCAGTTTTATGTATGAGAGAAGAAGAGATGCAATATTGAGATCAAAATACGCGTAAAATATGTATTTTAATCTAGTATCGTGTTAATGATGCAGTTTTGACTGGCCACCTATGATTTACGAGCGGCCTCGTGGAAAATAGAACAGTGTGAATTGTCTCTATTGCATACGTTGTACATAAGTTGGGCGGTAAAACTCCGTGTACGGATTGTAAGGTATTATATTTGTATTATTTTTTAAAATGTTTTAATCTTACTGTACCCTCTTAAATTGAAGATTGTTACTTGGTGGTTTTTGTAAAATGTATGTAGTATTTTAATGCTGTCGTGTTAAAATGTTAATATAGGTACGAAAATAAATTGCATAAATATATATTTTATAGCCTATATCTTAAACGGTTACGGTAAAAATTATATTATTGCCACCTTGAAATATATTTTTGCAATAATTTTCGCCATCTTTTTGAAAATTATTGCATATAATGATGTCAGCTTCCAAGTAAAGTTGACAATATATTTTTTTATTCAATATTCATAAAACTAGTATTAAAGTAGTATTAAAATATACATTCTTGTAATATACCCTATATATAATATACATTTTTGATATATTTCTAGTGTCATGTTAGATATATACATATATTTTTAATATCGAGCAAAAGGTGCGTATTTTGTGTTCAGATTTTATTAATGTTTAAAAAAATGCCTTAGAGATTAATAAAACGATCCCACATATTTATATATATTTTATTTAAATAGACTATAATTTAGTGTTGATTTTATTATAAGAGTCTGTGCAGACAAAGTCTAGTCTTTTGCATACTTGTCCCGTCTCTCTGAATATATCGATCAGAACTAAATGACAATGTTCGGCTTCAATCAAGCTTAATCCGTGTTTTCTGGTTTGACATTGCATTATTTTGCGATCTTAAAAGTACTAAAAAAATTTCAGTACCTTTTACTTAAATTCTAATATCAGTCTATAAATTCGATCTTCCAATCGATTGATCTATGTCCGAATACTGTATTCGATATCAAAATCGGCTGTAATTGTACCACTTACAAAGAATCGTCCGAACCACGTAGAACATGTTCAGACCGGACCTTACATAGTTTCTCTTTTCTTCAATTTTAATCAAATTACAACACAGCATAATCTTAGAATTTTGCTTATATAGCTACTACAAAAATTTTCCGGTTAATTCACCACGGATATGGTTTGACGGTTTGGGGATTGTGGTCATAGGTAAATCAAGGGCCTTCGTCTGCACAGACCCTAAATAAATTCTAGTAAACTATCGTACTGCATATTGAAAGTGGTTGAAAGCGGCTTTATCCTTAAAGCCGTATTAACTACACGAAACATGAAATTTATCGAGTTTACTGTTTAAATTGCCTTCGTTTTTATAAAATATTATTAATGCAGTGTTTGATAATTTATCATAAATATCGTTTAAGTACAGTAATGTTTATTGAACTGAATTATTAATAAAGCATTATTGTTTTTTATTGTCATTCCAAACTAATGATAGCTGATGAATGATGAATATAGTTGATGAATGGATACAGACGATTTCGTACTGCTGTTAACCGAAGAAATCTTTTATTGAAATAGATCTGATATTAGTATATTAATATTTCTATTATATATTTATCCTGTAATCAACACATACACACTGTAAACCTGTAATCAACACACACACACTGTAAACTCGACAAGGAATTACGGATATACAAATTTACAATGAACAAAAGTACCAAAAACATGCTACGGTTTTTGTACAATATATATTATTCATAAATAAACTATTAATTATAGTAATTGAACGGCAGCTTTCATGTCCCCTCGTATTTTATACATTGTTGGCGTATCTACTCGATCAAATACAGGCTTATAATTACCGTCGATGTTCGTATGACAAATCACACCTATTTTTCATCCTTGTTGGACATTTGATTGTGTCTCTTAACGTTTTATTGTAAGAAATAATTGAATAAAATGGTGAATTACAGTCGTAACAGAAGTATTAATATGAAGTTAAAGAAGGAACTGAATCAACCGATAAGGTTGCCCAGATGGAAATATTTCACGACGAAATTTCTAGAATTCTGCAACAGAACCGATCTTCACGGGTTTAAGTATATTGCTATGAAGGATCTGAGTATTATTGAAAGGTTTGTAATTATATTTTAAAATATAATTCGTTTTCAAAATTATTTCTCTTTGTCACTTAGCTTATTATCTGCGATATAAATCAAATGCTGATCAAATTCAATCACATGTGAGTTTGTAATGATCATACAAATATCAATTTTGGTCTGGGTGTTTGTCCTCGTTGGTCTACCTACAATGTCTCGGAGAGCACGTTAAGCTGTCGGTCCAGGTTATCACATAGCATCTGATAGTAATTTAACTCTTGATAGGTAATTTGCTTAGCCAATGAGTTACTGGTTACATTTTTGGGGCTTGTCTGGCTCGGCTCTCTCTGAATCGGCTGGCTCCATAAGGGAAGTAATATCACAGTAATTTAGCAGAAGTGACGTGAAGTAACAGTATCAGTGAAGTAACAGTCTGTTGCCTTTCGTACTGAGTGGGAGTGCCGGAGGCAAAACTCCCGTCCACCTAAAGTGCACTGGGGTCGGCCACAGAGAAGGTTTAAGTGTAACAGCTTGCCTTATACTTGTCACCATAACTAAACGTTGGTTTTGATATAGTTTATTATAAATTTAAAGAAATATTGGAGGTGGACGACCTTTGATCAGCTTTCTCTGTAGAAAGTAGCTATTTTGAATGAAGATGCGTACGCATCAATTCTCATTCAGCATCGATTCGTTATTCACATTTTTTTTTCTGTAACACTCGATATAACACGTTACAGTACGAAACAGCTGTCGCAGCGTGCTGACGGATGGGTACGCATGCTGAAGCATGCTTATAAGTGTAACACTCGATATAACACGTTACAGTACGAAACAGCTGTCGCAGCGTGCTGACGGATGGGTACGCTTGCTGAAGCATGCTTATAAGTGTAACACTCGATATAACACGTTACAGTACGAAACAGCTGTCGCAGCGTGCGTACGGATGGGTACGCATGCTGAAGCATGCTTATAAGTGTAACACTCGTTATAACACGTTACAGTACGAAACAGCTGTCGCAGTGTGCTGACGGATGGGTACGCTTGCTGAAGCATGCTTATAAGTGTAACACTCGATATAACACGTTACAGTACGAAACAGCTGTCGCAGCGTGCGTACGGATGGGTACGCATGCTGAAGCATGCTTATAAGTGTAACACTCGTTATAACACGTTACAGTACGAAACAGCTGTCGCAGTGTGCTGACGGATGGGTACGCACGCTGAAGCATGCTTATAAGTGTAACACTCGATATAACACGTTACAGTACGAAACAGCTGTCGCAGCGTGCTGACGGATGGGTACGCTTGCTGAAGCATGCTTAAGCGTGCTTAGGGATGCTTAAGCATACGATGCTCATAAGTGTGTCAAAAACCATCCAGCTAAATGCTGTCGATGCTGATAGATGTAATTCAGGCCTTAGTATGTTGTCGACATAAACTTACTAATATGGACAAACCTTTCCACACAGACAAAATGTCTGTGTTTTAATTTTCATTTTGAAATTCAAGCTTGCACAAGCTTGCAAAAATATAAGAAATGAATATTGCGTTGGTGTTGAATTTACGAAGGAGCACCAGCAAGTCTTACATTATTTGTCTTTATGGAAGGGCCTATCCATAGTATACAGTAATTTTACGGTTGCCGAACTTTTTAATGTATTTTTGGTCCCAACAGAAATTAAATATGAATGAAAAGAAGTTTAAAAAAGGCAGTATATTTCCTTTTTCTACGCAAAAAGGCAGTCTACCTTCTTATGAGTTAGGCAATACACTGCCTTTTTTCAGTACTAAGTTAGTTTTGTAAACTGACCGACTGATGTATTTAAGGCAATAGCGTGATTTTGGCTATGGGTTTGACTATGATTTCAGTGTGGTTCAAAATGTTGATAGTGTGTGGACATCTGATATATTAATTCAAAGAGTTAACTGAAAAGATATGTATTGTTTAGTAATAAAAATATAAAATTGTTACTGAGCTATCTAAATATATATGACTGACTAATATTAAATTCATAAATAATTGATTTTCAAATAGTTTTTTATCTCTGATCCAAAGACAAAATGGTAGCCCAAATTTTGTTACTTTCTTCTATTTATAAATCGTTTTATACATTCTTATGACTTAGGTTAATATTGCAAAGTTTTAATACTGTTTTTGTCAGAATTGTGTGGGCGATAGCTGTTGCTGTAAGCATCGTTGGTGCAGCTTTCTTTGTCATCATAGCTTACAAGTGGTATGCCAGAAATCCTATCGTCACTGTAAGTTGAATTTCTATGAATACTTATATATAGAATAATACAATACACATAATAATATAAATCAATAAATATTTATAAATTTATAGAAATAAAAAAATTTAAGTTTTAGTTGGTAATGTCAAAATAACAGGTTTTACTGAATGTACACTATGAAAATGTTATGGTACTTATAACACAAAACCAATTTTTGACAATTTTGTCTCTATATGTGTTTGTTGCGACTGTATTATTTTTACAAGACTTTCACTGGCAGATAACTCATATAAGAAGTAAAATACGTTACTTACTATTTATTTCTTGCAAACCAATCATTCTGTAGACTACGCTACGGCAGCCGCAAGTAAATCTAAATATATTAAACTACTAGCGGCCCGCTCCAGCTTCGCACGGGTATAAAATATATAGCCTATGTCAAACACTGAAAAAATGATTAAAATCGATCCAGTAGTTTTGATTTATTAATTACTGCCCGTGGCCCGCACGCGTTAAATGTAATTATTTACGACATCACATTAGAAACCTCAAATATAACAGTATTTCTCCACTATGGACGCAAATAAGCAATACCAAGTCAACCCACACGAATGTCATTTCGAGAAAAACGCGTTTGAAAATTTTGAACTTGCTTTATATGATTTTTTTTAATGTATTGGTCAAGTTTTTGGCAAATTTTAGATTTATATAAGTTATTTTACTTATTTTCACAAAAAATAAGTATACAAACTGCATATTTCGTATATAATATAACCCAAAACGTTTAAAAATACATAAATTGCATGATTGAAAAAATAGCTTTTTTAGAAGTTTTAAAGCTTGTTTTAAGCTTAAATACAATTATTAAAGAAAAATGTTCTTCAGCCATTTACCAACACTTCTGCATCTATAACTCAGTTTTTTCAATTTTGTGGGTTGACATGGTATTGCTTATTTGCGTCCATTTAATGGATGTTATTGTTATTATTATTATACAAATAAACCTTCCTCTTCTATCACTCTATATATTAAAAAACCGCATCAAAATCCGTTGCGTAGTTTAAAGATTTGAGCATACATAGGGACATAGGGACAGAAAAGGCGACTGTTTTATACTATGTAGTGATTATTCGCACAGGTAATATAATTTGTAACAACAATTTTTGTTAATTTTTTTTTGTCGTAGAATAAAAAATAATAAATATATTAACGAAAAGGATTTAGGAACAAAATTTCTTTTAGGCATTATGGCGCTGAAACGCCTGGAGCTACCGTTATAAGATCATAAAAGTACTCACTAGTTTTATAATAGGTAATGACCACATTACTTAACAAGCATTCCAATACTTACCCTGGTTTAAAAATGTATTAATTGATCATTTTTGCACGCTTTGTGTGGTAGAGTCTTATAACCGGCAATCTTTTAAATAAGACATGAACTCAAAAATAAAATGAATTTATTTTTGCAGGTAATAGAGAGTACTCAAGGTGCTATTTGGGATATTCCGTTTCCATCTGTGACATTTTGCGACTTAAACATGATATCGAAACGAGCTGCACGTGCATTTTCAAGTAATCTGTTAGTATGGAACTATTATAGAAATTATATATTTATATTTAATAACACAGTATACTAAAATTAAATGTATAAATTAAGGCTTAAGACTTATGAATAAATAAATATTTAAAAGAAAAGATAAAAATTCTCAACTTGAAAAAACTCTGACTTACTAATCCTCATTATTTGTATTTCTTGACTAGAGACTCAAGTATTATCTTTTTTTTTATTGTAGTTACCTTAGTTACAATATCACGAAACATCGAAACATTTTATCTAAATAAAATTTGAGATAAAGTCGATTAATAAGTAATTATAAATTATTATTATTGATAAGGTTAATCGTTTGAAATAATCCATAATTATGAGCTGAGATTACCCAAGTTCATTCAACACGTAGATCTTGCTTTTAGGTAAATATTTTTAGTAGTAGTACAGCCTTGTACTACCCTCCCAAGCCCCAATGCATATAGGTGTAATGTAATAGTATCCTTACTGTTGCACATCGGTCGATGAGTGAGAGGGCCGGAGAAACAAACCCTCGCTCTTTTTTATCCTTTTCCTCAAATTTCCTTCTACGCTCCAACTTCTCCAGCTTCTCTTAGCTCGGCAGGACGCTTCTAATCTTACTGGTATTGCAAGTGTCTATTGACTATGGTGATCGCTTCACAAAAAGGCGGGGGATTTGATTTTTGCCATCAATGTGTTCTAAAAAAGTTTCTATCAAACAACTATTTAATTTACGCTAATTTATTGTATGAATATTCCGACACATGATACAACTATTCTAATGGGGGCCGTTAAGTGTGTTGCGTTTATTTATTTATTTATATTGTCAGAACCCTTCCGGAAAACGTGACATCGGATTTTATATTCGAGACCCTTAAGATAGCGCCGTTACTACATTCTAATATCTTAACAAATGCTCGTCAACAACGTGACCTCAATTACCTGCAGGAAGTTTTGGACCTAAACGATATAACAGTAGAATCATTATTCAGACAAGTAAGTTCACTAGTCACATAAAAACCATCGTCCCTAAGTATATAAAGTCATCTCCAAAAGTGAGCAATAAAAGGGATTCAAATCAATCTATATTTTTTTTTATAGATTAGTAGATTATTTTATTTAATAAAATGTTATAACAAATAGTTAAAGTTTGAGATGATAATAAGCATTTTCAATATTATATTTATTTAAAAAAAAGGAATGATGACCATTTCTACGTTAAAATTAAAATAATTCATCGCACTACGTCTCACATATCTGCTTATACGTGGGAGACGGAGACGTCATTAAATAATTTTAAGATGGAATTAAAAAAATATATAAGAATTATGTGATTAGTTGATGCAATCACAACATATTATGCATATGTAGCTATTTATGGAATAAAAAAAATGTTTTGGACATGTCTTTATGTACGTAGGGACCGTCGAAACGTACCTACCTAATCATAAAATCATGTTAATTTTATCGACAAATAACAACTAAAATATATCAGCGTTAAACTATAGTTAAATACGATGACTAATATATAGCTTAATTTATGTATTGTTGTTGCAAAAATCTTTCTAACGTAAACGTAAATGACCAACGTGAAAGTTGATCTATTGTAATGTATAGCTGAGTACACATGTGGTAAAACTTTATGGTAGCCAACACCCCTAGATCCAGATGTTTGTGTTGACCATACTATATAGGTACAAATTTTCTTGTACAGTACAGTTTGTGTTTGTTTTTATTTCCGGACATAATAATGTGGGTTGTAGCTTAAAATATTTTTAAATGCAAAAACTATCTATTAAAAATACTCATTATAGACCTTCTATAAGGGCGGCCTCAGACCAATGTTTTATCGATCGATCGTATCAGCTCGTTTTTCAAAGCGCGTATAGGTGCGCCTTTTGCCATACGCGCAACATGTAAGAGCGTTGACGCGCTTGTAAGCTCGTATGCGCGCATAATATTTATTTGAATAATATGCAATCGACAATCGCCACCATCATTTCGACCATATACGCCGGAATAAATAAGTCGTGTGATCGGATTTTAGAAGCGCAAAATGAAGAGCGGGTGTAAGCGCGTATGCCAAAACGACTATAATACGCTCGAAATAAAACTCTGGTCTGAAACCGCCCTTATATTCTTTCAGCATTTTCATAATAGAAGACCTTTTCCAGCTCTCTCCAGTTTCTTCCTGTGGCAACCTCATCGAGCGTTGCATGTGGAAGAATACGATATACATGTGCGAACAGATGTTCCAGCACGTGTTCACAGGTGTCAACTTGTGCTGCGCCTTCAATTACTACGCGGTTGACCTCTTTGATAACGAGTAAGTCTTTCAAAGTACAAACTGTTGGGAATGCTTATCAACCTTTGTTTTTATGTTGTTTTATTGTGTGTGAATAAATTTTAGTGATAATAATCTAATTTTTTGTGATAATAAATTGTTAAAAGTAATTAATTTGAATTAAATTACGTAGTAGCATTAAGTAAATCTATACATACAACTACGAATATGTAAATAAAATTTAAATGATTATTTGTACCGTCAAAATAACAGTTTTTTTACTATATATATATGAATATATTATATAAGTTACTTATAACGAATGATGATTTTTTTAACTTTTTTAATTTTTAACTTTTTTTGTTTTTGCGACTAATCTTCAAAAAGTTTTTTGATGTATCTGACAATCGTCTTCTGTTTAATCAACATATTGAGGTCATGATTTAACCACTATTATCATCCCTTAGCAGACCAAACATTTTTCTTAACACATTCATTTCAAAACCCGCCAGAATGAACAATAGAAATTGGTACGTTTCGAAAAGTAAATAATAAACGGAACCGCGGCCACAGCTTCTGTGGTTGTTGTTCTATACATGCGAGCACATTACGACATTTGTCGTAAATAAAGATGATGTAATTTTTTATTAGAAACTATATATTTGTTGTTTACATTTGATAAGTAGTCTTTTAATCTAGTTATTTCCATCTAGAATTTGTTTATTAATAGTTTTTACATAATCTGATAAAAATATTATGAGTTGTAGAGAGAAGGCACCATGACAATTTTCTAACAAACTTTTCTGTAATTTTTTGGGAGAGGAGAAGTAACCACTACATTGAATTGTTACACATAGCCTCTAATATATTTTGTGTTTTATTGTTATTATAAACGCACACGTACAGAAAACTTCAACACCAGTAAAATATTAAAATATTTAAATATATAAGTAAACTCAACACACTCAACGGTCACCAGTATGATAGATCATGTTAAATCATTTAAATCATGTGTCGGGGGACGTTAATTATACCAAAAACAAATAAATATGAAGCATAACTCCATATTTTTGTAGAGATAAGGTAAATGACATCTTGTACAGTTTAACAAAGCAGTTTTTCACGGAGCTCCGTTTACAATCAGTTTTTATAAACGCGTTAGATTTTTTGATTCATTACAAATCCAAATGGGAAGAGGAAGGAAGGGGTCTAAACATGATGTGTAATGTATATAAAAAGCTGTGTACAAAATAGTGTATTTACCCTTGTTTATTATTTAAATAATAATTTCTATTGAAATTTTGAGTTAAGTATACACTGCATAATTATGTTAATCACTACATAGAATAAAACAAAGTCGCTTTCTTTGTCCCTATGTATGCTTAAATCTTTAAAACTACGCAACGGATTTTGATGCGGTTTTTTTAATAGATAGCACTCTATCTAGTATATTGAAGAGGAAGGTTTATATGTATACGTAATGAATAAATCAAAACTACTGGATCGATTTTAATAATTTTTTTAGTGAATCACATAGGCTATATATTTTATATCCGTGCGAAGCCGGAGCGGGCCGCTAGTGTACGATATAACAAAAACGTTACACCCTTAATGGCCGCAATTAGGAACTCACATCTTATATAGGGGGTTCAGAAACACAACTACCTAGACTGGAACACATAATTATCTACATATCACTGGCATTAAAGGCAACCATTGTTCCGGAACGGTTATTTAAGCAATTACTATACCTTCACTTTAAAATAAAAAAAATTGGCCGCCTGACGATAAGCGGTCACGGTAAACAAGGGAAGGACTGGACAGTGAAAGGAAATAAAGGGATTGAACCCTTTATTGGTGGGGGTTTGGGCCTTTAAAGTTTTCATTATTCGAACACAACACAACAATACGAGTATTGTTACTTCACCTCTATATTCTGTAGGAGGGTAAATGTACCCCTGTCGAGCCGAAACATTCACGCTGAAAACTAGGCCGCTTAGGTAGCCGCTAGGTTGTACCACCGCATTGTCAAATACCGTAAAGCAGAAGTGTATTTTGTGTTACAGTTTTTCTGTTTAAAGGACACTAAAGCTAGTGAAAATACTGCGTAAAAGAGATTTAAGAACCACTATCTCGAGGCAATACGCGAGTGACACCTTAAATAAATGGTCTTGCAAGAGCTCTTAGGATACGATAACCACTTATCATCAGGTGGACCATAAGCTTGCTTGCTAACTAAGTGGCATATATTTCTATATACATGGCGTAAAATAGGATAGGCCTTTGTCCAACATTGGATGCCTATGGGATGATGATAATGACGACGATGTTGATGATATTATTTCAACAGGATGAGATCGTTTCGTTTTGCAACGCCAAGACGAGTCGCCTCTTGCGGTTATCAGACTGCGCTCACAGCTATACTGAAAACGGATCCATCTGATTACTACAGCACAATAATAGCTTCACAGGGCTCTTTGGTAAGCATCATTATAACTTTATATATAACAAAAAGTTATATAAGTAATAATAGAAAACCAATAAAAGACTTAGCAGGTTGGATGGGAATTTTTATTTGTATTTTTAGGAACGGGTCATGTCTCAAAATATCTTGCCACCGCGGACAGCGGAGACGACCGAATGCCATTACGTCATTTTAAATTGCAATTATATTTTTAAATAAATAATAATAATTGTGTTAGTTTTTGTTAAGTTTGTAGTTTTTGTGGCATTATATAATACTTGCGGTTTGTGTTTGATACCCAAATAAATAAACAATTCAGACATGTAAAAATCGAAGTGCTTTTTTTGATCTACTAACTGAGCACCATTTTTAATTTTTTTTTACATATAATGGTATGTTAAAAAAAAAATTAAAAATGAAATTAATAAATTAAAAATATACATATTTTCCTTAAGTTTTATACTAATATAGATCAGAGACTTAATAAAATTGATAGATAATTTATTTTAAAAAGAGGTTTATTGAAACAAAATCATTTTTCGCTTCTTCTTCTTGTCGGGTTAGTGGCCAACCTTGTGTCAGAGTTGTTCAGATTGCCCATACAGGCCTCTGACTTGACTTATCGACTATTATTAATCAAGTTGATAAACCTGCTTGGGCCATTGATCGTGTACTGACCAGTGCGCACCTGGCTATGAGCATATCAAATATTTTCTTATCATTTAAGTAACATAAAACAAGCTGGTTTTGACATGATGAGATTGTGATCTTCTGATAAGAAATGAGTGTGTAATCTGAAATGCAAAACTGACGATATTTATCTTATTTTTATCACAAATCTCTGGTTAATCTAGTATTTTCGCATTTCAATAAATAGTGTAAAAATACTTACCGAAATATATAATATATTATAGTGATGACTTCATCGGCTGAATTTATTAAGGTGCTGGTTAAGGCACCCTCGGCGCGTTATGGATCGGTATTTTGGTCCCTAAAAAGTCTGAAGCTATGGTTGTTAAAAGTACTAACCAGATTTCGAGAGTATACTGGACATTCCAAGCTTTATTGGTTAATTATAATAGTTTTAATTCCTTGGGTATGTAAATAGATAAGATATGTCTCTACTTAAACTAATGTTGACATCAAGGTACATCTTTTGTGTATTACTCTTACGAGTACTATTTAGTGTAGACTACATGTGTGGATGAACGTTATAATACGTCTAAGATAGTAAGCCTTAAATTAAAATAAGTGTATATAAAAGAAAGTCCTTACATCGTGTCAAAATGCCAAATTCTACTCCCACCACCTCGAATGTCCGGACATCCAATGAAGCGCGATTTTAAAGCCATTTTCTTCCTCGCACAACCACTCTGTGGAACCAGCTTTCGCCGGCAGTCTTTCCTATTCTTTTCTCAAAGGTCGGCAACGCACATGCATGCCCTCTGGTGTTGCAGATGTTCATAGGCGGCGGTGATCACATAACATCAGGTGAGCCTCATGCTGGTTTGCCCCCTCTGATGTTTTAAAAATTAGGTGAACAATAATTATAATTATTATTTGTTATAAAAAAAATAATAAAATTCATTTGTTTAACAGGTGATAATAGATAATGTATATAACGTACCTGACGTCAATTCTCCTGTTCGTATCGTGAATCCGTCGGCTGAAGTTATGATAGCAGTTTCTCCGGAGCATACGTATACTACACCTGGTATTAAAGCATTCAAGCCAGAAGAGAGAAACTGTTACTATAGCGATGAGGTAAGGCACTTAAAATCTGCTTAAATGGATATAGGAAATGTCTGTATAGTAGTCGAAATTTAATGTGGAGGAAATTGGTGAGCCAATCAGATGGCCTTAAGTTTATGGTAAGTTGTTAGAATTCTTAGTGTACTTGTATTAAAGAAGTTTGATGTCGCGTCACATTTTTTGTTTTATGTTGTGTTTTTTAGGGCTCACAAACTAGAATGGAAAAACAGTTGAAATTTCCAAAGAATATGTATTTATGTTGTCTGTAAAAATAAAGGAGATATCAATATCCCATGCAAGAAGCTTGATATTTTTATCCTTTTTTTAAGCTTGGTATTTTTATTGTTTTAATAATAAAACGCTTAAACACTCAACGGCCCCCATTAGGATAGTTATATCCTTTATGAGGGGCCCGGAAACATACACAATGACAAGGACAATCACACTAAGACAGGACTAACATGCCTGTATGGTCAATACAAACATCTGCTCCGAGCGGGAATCGAACCCGCAACCTGTGGTGCTTAGGGCAGCTTTGCTACCGCTGCGCCACAATGTCATCGTCAGTATACAAACTGCATATTTCGTATATAATATAACCCAAAACGTTTAACATAATAACATAAATTCCATGATTAAAAATGGCTTTTAGAAGTTTTAAACCTTAAAACCTTACAAATATTAAAGAAAAATGTTCTTCAGCCATTTACCAACACTTCTGCATATATAACTCAGTTTTTTTTCAATTTTGTGGGTTGACATGGTATTGCTTATTTGCGTCCAAATAGTTCGAATATATAATGAAAAACAAATTTAATTTAAAAATTAATTGACATTTTTACGTGGCATGAAATTTTTTTTCTGGGTGTCGAATACGCAATAGGACCATTTTTCTCTATTGGTATGGGTTATTGACAGCACTAACAGCCGAGAAACTTTTGTTTTTTTTTCTTACGTCATGTGCACAGAACGTTAATTACATAGTATAAGCATATAAGACATTAGACAATCAGAACCTCTTGGCACATTCAAAACTTTAAAAAAAATTATATTTGACGCTTAGCAATTAGCACATAATATATAATCAAAAAGTATATTTATGTATTGTATGTATCAAAACATTTTATATACATATATATTTGTATATTGTATATATATATGTATCTATGTATTTGAGTATATAACATATTATATTTTATAAACATAAATTGCACAATTCTCAGCGCTTCAGACTGAAGATTCTTTTACTTATAAGAGGTTGCCTGTAAGAGATCACTTTTAGTAATAAGGCCGCCTTTGTATTATTTATTTACACTGCAGCATCTTGTTCTTGTTATAATTATTGTATGTGTGCAATAAATAATTTAAATAAATAAGCTGTACGCTGCTTTTCGTAAAAACCGTTGTAGCCTCGACGGTTGCAGGTTCGATTCCCGCTCGGACAGATGTTTGCATTTATCTTACAAATATCTGTTTCGGTCTGGGCGTTTATCCTTGTGGGTCTCCCCGCCGTGCCTCGGAGAGCACGTTAAGATGTCGGTCCCGGTTGTTATCACATAACATCTGATAATAATCGTTAACTCTTGATAAGTAAATTGTTCTTATCCAATGAGTTACTGGTTCGCCCTTAGGGTTGCGGAGGTCAGATGACAATCGCTCTGTGTAAAAACTAGTAACCTGTCAAATCCGGACAAGAGTAATAAGCATACCCTGGGTAAATACACGTATGATACCGGGAATAATGTTAGGAAGAAGAAGCTGCTTTTCGTAAAAAAAATTAAAACTACGTACCTGTACCTTACTGACGTACGCACCGAATGGCAAAGTGTACTCTATACATTGTCTGGTCGTGGTGTGATGTGTATGGCATATGCTATATATAAATGTAATTATATAACAAATGTAAATCGTATAATAAAAATATCGGTAGCACGTTGTCGATAACGGTCATGCCTACTTCAATAGCTTACTGCGTGACAAGCACGTAGATGGAATCCTCGCGATTAACTGCGTTAAAAGAAACTAGACTTTATACAGTAGTACATAATGCCAAATTTGTTTATCTGTTTTAATAAAATTATGTATTTCTAATTGTTATCATTTTAAATAGGGCTTAGCTATGATACGCTAGATACACCACCATTTGATATACTTTTTTTGGGTTAAATATTTTTTGTATATTTTTCCGTTATTTTTTTTTTTGTTATTTTTTATCATAGGAATATTCGACGATGTTCATGATATGATACATTTGCGGAACTTCGCAAACCGCTAAAGGTAAGTGTGCCATGCCTACTTGCGAATTCTATTTCTTTGTTCTGTGGCTGCATGAGTGCATCGGCTCTAATCATTTAAAAACAAAATTTCATGAAATCATTCCAGTAAAACTTGCTTTATTTAAATAAAATAGCATTCTTATAATCTAAATCTCATAAACTTACTTCAACCATTATAAAAACAATCGCCAAATTCCCTCAAAAGCCGAAGATAATACGCGCATTAATATACTTTTTAAAGTCGGTTAAAAATGAGCTGTAATCAAAAAGCGCTTTCTAAAAGTATATCTTCGGATAGCCAAAGCACAAATAAAAGACGTTGACTAATCGCTTGTGTGATAGCGATATCGTTTTTGGCTGATCTTAGATGATAGATAACAGCCGTTGACGTCAAACTTCTACCGGAACTGGATACGTCACATTAAAAATTCTGATGTTTCAATAGAAACTGTTTACAAATAATGGCGCTTCGCTATTATTTTCTCGCTACGATCTACTTATTGTTCTAATCTTATCCACTATAAATGTATAGCTAATGTCAAACTCAAAAGAACCGGGAAAAATAACTCTACGTTAATGCGACCGAAGCCCCAAGTGCTAGTTGCTATATAAACTTTATTTTATCTACAAAACTCTTTAGTTGAGTTATAAATTATAATCGATCGATCTGGCTTAGTGGTAACGAACCTGCCGAAGACAACGGGCGGATCAGATGTTTGTATTGAGCATACAAACGTGTTTCGATCAGGGTGGTTACTTGTTGTCTTTGTGTTGCTATCTTAATGAAGGCCGTTTAGTTTGTAGAGTTTATTTTAATGTTTATTAATCCAGCTTGGTAGGCTATAAATTGCTATTGAAATTCTGTTTGTCCTTCCTTATGACACCGTTGTGGCGTTGTGGGTAGCGAGTCTGCCTTAAGCCTCGACGGTTGCGGGTTCGATTCCCGCTCGGAGCAGATGTTTGTATTATTCGTACAGGCATGTTTTCCGGTCTGGTTGTGTTTGTCCTTGTCATTGTGAATGTTTCCGGACCCCCGACACAGGATTATCCTAATGGGGGCCGTTGAGTGTGTAGCGTTCACGGAAATCTTAAGAATGGATGTAATAAATAATGGTTATTGTTATTTAATTTGTAAGTTGAACATTACTAGTCCTTTCCTATATTTTTCTTTTATTATTTTTTCTTTTTTCATACAGACCCTCGACTTACAATCATTCGATGTTCAGATGTGAACGCGTGATAACCAATTCTGGTTTCGAAACTACAGCTTGAAATTTGTTTGCGAGTAGACGAGATTTGCTAGGACTATTATTATTTTTGTATTTGTAGTTTTAATACATTCGGGGGTATTGGCTGATTCTTTGGTATAAATCGTAATTAATTGTTTGATTTGAATTCTTTGATTATGTTTTTTAATTATTTTAAAATTATGTGATAACTGGTAGTTCAGTTACAACATAAGTAACTGAAGTAAATCTTAGGTTTTTTGAAGTAGTTTATTTTCATCTATATGTAGTTAGCTTAGTATACCTATTATATATAATAAAATATTCGCATTTTTTGTTGAACTGATTTAAGTAAATGATATAATTGGTGTTATATATTTAAAGTAAATGAATCACTATAATAGGTGTACATAAATTTAGCACAATGAGTCTGCCCGAAATTTTTATGTAAGTACGATAAATTCTATCTTAGAGCATCGATCCAAATTTCTCGTTATCTTATTCTAGAAATAAAACTATTGTTACGCGCCAAAATACACAGATTTTTAAAAATATTTTGTTGTCTCATTGTAGAATACTTTACAGATAATTGTTATCTGTGACGTTGAAGAATCAAAAATAGTGAAAACAAATATTTTTTTGTTCCTGTCAACAGGAAGTGACGAGGACGAGTATGTCTGATGTTGTTACGAATGTTACAGGCTCAAACTATAGCGGTTCTTAAAGTGTTAAAAACACTGATAATAATTATATAATGTTTAAGAAATGTTTAAATTGTAAAAAGTATTCGATACAGTCGAGTCGATAATCACAATAATTAACAACGATGATAAAAGTTTACTGGGTTGATTAATAGAAATCTAATTAGTCTAACTATTTAACTTCTAACTAATATTATAAATGTGAAAGTTTGGATGGATGGATGCTTGTTACTCTTTCACGCAAAAACTACTGGACCGATTTGAAAAATGTTGGGTTCCCGAGGATTATTAAAAAAATATATAACGCGAGCGGAGCCACGGGCACATATTATAAATGTAAAAGTTTGTTTCGGTGGAAGGATGTTTGTTACTCTTTGACGCAAAAAATACTTTACAGATTTGCATGAAATTTAGTACACACATAGATTATTACCTGGATCAACAATAGGGGATCCCCATGGGATCATCAAAAAAAAGCGAAGCTGCGGACACAGCTAGTACCATATAAAACACGATTAATTACTTGTAAGCCTGTAAGTGTGTAAATGTGTAGCACTGAGAAATTTTCAAAATATAAGAACTCGATCTTCGATAACTCTTATTCACTATCCACTCCATCCACGTTTTATATCTTTTTCCTTAAAGCTTAAACGGTTGAAGTGGGTTTTCTTTTTAAAGTCTGCCCAATCACATACTTTGTAGTTAGATTCCTAATCGGGCCTTATCTATAAAATACATTTTATTGTATTGAATTTATATGGTTTTAACATTTATAGGCTTTAATTTTATGAATATCTACTAATACGAACTACTACTACTACGAACATAAACTATGTACGGTTTTAAGGTTAAAAATAACTTAAAAAATTCAAACAGTTTTCACACAAGCAGTACCAACTACCAGTTCTTCTAGGTACTAATTATTAATGTTTTAATCTTATCTATAAGTATTTAAAGTACCTAAGTGTACAAGAAGTAGCTGGCTCTAAAGAAATAATGGAAAAATTATTGCTCTTATTATCACTGGACTGAAAGCTATAAGGGAGTTTTCAAAAATATGGACTTATACTTATAATTAGATAAAATAGGAAGTAATTTAATGGCATCTTATTAGATTACGCAATTGCAACATTGTAGTGTAGTATAGACGTAGAATACAGCAATCTTCATCTTCAATGTTGGAATAAATTTTGTCTTATCTATTCCACCAGATAGATGAAACAACGATGACAATGTCCTCTTGCCCTCTCAGAAGGTTAAATCCATAGTTGATATTAGGAATAGTGCGCATTATACAATTCAAATATGGTTTTTTCGGCATGGGTATTGGTGTTGACTCCGCTGGCCTTCACAGCTTCACGATCTTTTTGAGGTTTTCAAGATTTTTTTTTTCAGATGTGTGAACTTTGAAAGACGAACGCTTGTGAGATTTATAAAATAAATGTAGGGTAAAAATATATATATAAATTCTCAAAAATCTTTCCATTAAAATTCATAATTTTGTGAATAAGAGTAGCTACAGTTAGCTATCTTATAGAAATAATATTATCTTTGAAACCAGAACAGAAAATTGTGTGTAATATTTCAGATGTGTATTTATTTATTTCATTTATAAACGTTGACCGATAAGCTTATGCTAAGAATTATGGTAACATTTTTAATACACGATCGATTTTGTCTTGAGGATATTTGATAAAAAATACAATGTCATATAATACAGATTTCGTTATAATGAATTGATACGTGTGCTTTAATTGAGTTTATATTACAACATAATTATAAACTGTGTCTAACGATATTCGTAATATTCCTTTATAGGTTTATTGTTTTAAATTTGCAACTGGAAATTAGTTTTTGATATTGCGCGTTGTACATCAACTCTCCCGTAGATATGAAAAGACATTATATAAGCAATCTTATACAGTCGTTTTTAGGTGTTAAGATGGATTGCAATAGTCTTTTTCTATTTTACTTGTGAGCTTCTGATGACGATATTTGCCAGACCATTCGAGATGATATACTAAGCCGTGATCTGGTTTCGCTAGAGGCACACTAAGGAAATGAGATATTTGCAAAAAACCTATTATCACTTATTATCTTTTTCATTAAATCCTTACCAATATTATAAAGGTGAAGAGTTTGTTTGTTAGGTTGAACGTACTAATCTCATGTTTTTTTTTATGTAAGAGGGGCAAACGGGCCGAAGGCTCACCTGATGTTAAGCAATCACCGCCGCACATGAACATCTGCAACACCAGAGGCCATGTAGGTGCTACTGGTTTGAATTGAAAAATTATTTTTGTGTTGAGTAGTCGATTTATCTACAAAAACTATACGCTATTATTATAGCGTATAGTTTTTGTTTTACTCTCTTTATTACGCTATGACCAAAAGGAGCGGAGCATCGATGAAAAATGTGGCAAAAACGGTAAAAAAATATTCCTTCTGAAAACTTCCGTTGCGTGCGCTGCGTAAACAGTTAAAATTATGCAAGAATGATGTATGATTAAGCTGTTCCCTTTAAAAGTTCTAAAATTAAGTCCACTATAGCATATGTCTATATTTTAAGACTAACTCATTATAATTATTTTTATGGTAATCAAATTTGTTCTATATCATCACGCTACGGCACAGTATCCACAAACGCGGGTGACACCGCAGGCACAGCTAGTTTTTAATAATGTTTGGAATTATTGCCACTTTTTATTTTTTCGAAAATCATCTACATATGATTCCAAATCGAAAAACATTGCATATTTTTCCAAGAATGCTGGAAAAAGTTGAATAAAAAGCTCTTTTTGACTACAGTAACAAACATAATTATGTTTCTGTCTGGATGGCTGAGCTTTAGTTTGTATGTTACTCCGACACTAGATTTTATTTTCCTAAGGAAGGCCTTTAACTTTATATATTTACTAAAAACGAAAAAGTAAAGTATATTTTAACTACAATAATAAGCTTTTCACGTTACTCGTCAGATCTAATCTTTTTTAAAAATAAGAAGTCAGATGTAGAATGAATAATGATATTGAATAAATTACAAAATAGTGGGTGTTTAATGTACAGTAGTAGATAATAATCTTTTGCAAAATAGTGTTTAATTTAATAATAAAAAAAATAATTTAAAGTCAAACTGGATAGTAATAACATTTTTTATCGTGCGAAGCTATTCATGAGAACCTCACTAAAATTTTGACCGATCAATGCAGTTGTCAATTTTTTACTATAGTTATACAATTCGAAGCTTTCTTGCCATATTATTTTAAGGAATATAATTGTATGAATATGTCATAAATATGTCATAGCGAAATAGTCGATCATTGCGTACTCGATTTTTCAATTATGTTCTGAATAATTATTAAATTTTATCATTTGATAGAAAGAGAGAGGGCAATAATTATACCAAAAATAATTACATTTGAAACTTAACTCCATAATTTTATATATGTAAGGTAAATTACATTTTCTTGTACAGTTTAATAGAGTGATTCGGCATTTTTCACGGAGTTGATTTCAATCAAGGCACTAACAATGATAAAATCGATTCAAAAAAGTTTTTATAAACGTATTAGACTTGTTGATCCATTACATTGCTAGAGTGGAACGGTCAGTAAGGCGTGTCCAGTTGTTAAATGGTCTAAGATTGCTTGTAATTAACGACTAAAATGTGTTGAACGAAAATTACAATCTTCTAATATATTCAATTTTTTACATTAATGTTAAGATATATTTTCAGGTGAAAATAGCAAACTTTCATCATTACTCCTTCCATAATTGCGTGGCCCTGCAGAAGATTCACGCGTTGATAAACGCGTGTGATTGTATTCCATTCTTCTTCCCACAAAAAGGTACCGTTTACTACTCTAGCGATTAAATACTACTGGTGGTAGGTCTCTTGTTGCAAGAGGCCGGCTGGGTAGGTACCACCGCAGTGTCAAATATTCTGCCGCCAAATAGTAGTGCCTAGGCATTACTGTGTTCCGGTTTGAAGGGCACTGTACGCTAGTGAAATTACTGGGCGGACTAGATTCAACAACTAATATCTCGAGGTTGGCAACGCGTGAGTGGCGCCTACTTCTGGTGCTGCAAGCTCTCATAAGCTACGGCAACCACTTACTATCAGGTGGGCCGTATGCTTGTTTGCTAAATTCTAACATAAAAAAATTTTTTTCTTAATGGCTTAATTTGAAAAATAAATTAAAAGTGGCTTACTAACATCACTAAAGTGATAGTGAATATCCATCAATACATATTGATTTTTAAATAACTTTTTAATATCGAGTGTAGGCGTACGCTACACAAAAAAACGAAAAAATAACTTTGCCAAAAACAAAAAAGGATGGTACTTTTTAAGTTTTCAGAGTTATATTTTCTAACAATGTCGTAAAGAAACGCGATTCTGGAAATTTAAAAAAATTACACATACATTATAAAAATAGCATATGGATACAGGACGGTTCTACTTTTTTAAAAAAAAAATTTAATAAAACTTTATTTAAAGCTAAAGCTAAGAAAGAAATTTTTCTGCTTTATTTCTGATGTGTCTCTACTTGCCTTGATAGGATCATCCTGCGATTGTTGAGACTTAGCGGTGAGAAAACGTTTGTCCTCCGAGACTCAAAGACCAGGCTTACAATTGACTCCGTACAAAGACTGGACCACGGCTGACGTTACCTTATCTATACAAATAAATAAAATTGAAGTGTCTGCTTAACTTAATAGCTTTTCACTAAACGCATGTGAAAGTATGTACGGTACTAACATTTAAATAAATTTTTAAAATGATTGTGTCTATCTGGTTGGTCCGGCTAATTTTCGAAACGGCTGCACCGATTTTAACGGAACTTTCACTGGCAGATAGCTGATGTTTGACTTTTATTTTAGAAAAATAATTATGGTTCCGTGAGCGAGCTACGTAAGCTACATGAGCGAAATACGCGAGCGGAGCCGTGGCCCTTTTGGCTAGTATAATATATTTTTCTAAATCAATCTCCTTTTCTGCCCCGTGGGAAAACTGGTATCCTAAAAATATATGTAGAGTGACAAAAAGACTTGGAAAACATTAAAAAGAAGGTCATTTTTCAGATTTATTTAACTTTATTTATGATGTACACTGTATTTACTACTACTAAGGTACTAATGCACCTTTTTATTCATTTCAAAATAGAACCTCCTTCTATATTCGGCTGTATGTATTTTGTTCTGTATTTACTCCGTTAGTAATTGTGTACCGATGTTGATTTTTTTCTTTGACCTTCTTTCTCATTTTTCGAAATCAGTATAGGTATAGGATCCGATGACGGGATCATGGAGAAATCGAGGGAACTCTTCAAATTTTATAAGATACCACCTCTGGCGATTTAGATAATTTTTGGAATAACTTTACCATTGAACACCCTGATAATGATCACAGGTGGTCTCACACAACCAATAAATATTTTACGGGTTGCGATATATTTAGATAGTTTATTATGATTATGCAACTATTACTGGCAACTAAAAACTATATTAAAAAAAAGTTACATTTTATCTCTGTCCGTGGCGATTATTGGCACTATGTACACGAGGTAAGGGTAGGAATTACTCCACCGGAGAGTTAATATTTAATGTAGCAGTTTTTGTACTGTTAAGTTTTGATTGATAAGTGTGAGCGCCAGAGGCCTCCCATCCCTTATGTCCCGTAATTTTCATCCCCAGGGTCGGTACCGTGCATATGTTACAAAACGACCCATTCGCTTGTTTTGTCACTAAACCTTATATATCTTACTCATTCGGGACCTTTTTAGTAGATCGTTCCATTTCCAACAAAAATAGGTACTGCTTTTTATCCACCGACCCGTAATAAGTTTAATCTATGTATCTGTGTGTCTGTAAATGTGTTTTTTTAAAGGATAATTGTGGTTTTTTTTCAGAGTTTTACAGAATATGTAATTTTAACGACATTGCTTGTCTGCAAAACATAACGAGTAAGTAAAAACAATACATACTCACATTTCATTTCAATATTTTTTGTTATTTGATAACACAAAATTGTTTATAAAGTTAATAACCTAGCAGTTCATAGTCGGTGTTTTTTTTTTTTCATAATTTTTTTTTGCGCCTATTGAGTGTTAAGTTTGTTTCCCGGAAAGTATTTTTTTAATGATCTTATTAAGGACTATCAAAAAATTTTGAATATAAGAACAAAGTATCCGCTATCACTGATTTAAGCTGCTTAATATTTTTGTAAACAGATTATTTTGTCTTTAAAAAGAAACGGTACCATTATCTTTGGTTGCATCTCAATTAAAGCTATAAATAAATAAATGTTACACTACATAGTACACTCAATGGCTATTTTTGTAATATCCTTTGTCGGGGTTCAGGAAACACATGCTTGTCATTGTGTTTGTTTCCTAACCCTGACAAAAATATATCCTAAATGGGACGTTGAGTGTGTACTTGTGTAGCGTTTATTTATTTATTTAATTATTCTCTCGTTACAGATTATCATACAGACTGTTTAGCTTGAAGTCCTAGATGTGCGCACCCATAATCTGAGTATTATTTGGGGATATATATAAAGAGAAAAAGTGTGAATGAGATTATAATAGTTTTATTTAAAGTAATATTATGTAATTATAGTGTATATTTGTTCGAACTCGCCCGTCAGTCAGTCGAAGCATACAGACGTTATTATTTTTATTCTTAATTTATTCAAAATGTTTATTTATAATTTTGGATAATTTCACTGATAAACGGATAATAAGATAAGGATATACCGATAGTGAGTCACCAAATTCTTGTGGTGATGAAGATTTTAGTGGATATAAATGGCGTGGAAAAATTAATTTGCGATATTGATAAGCTGCAATTATGTGACAAATTAAATTTATAGTTTTTACAAATATGCCTTTGATTTTTTATACATAGTCATACTGACTAAAATATTTAAAAAAAAAAACTTTAATGAAACCCATAATTATTTTTTCACCGAGTTTTAATTTATGGTGATAAATCAATTCGACTTGATACTATACAAATAAGAAAAATATTATTTACATTAAATGTTATGTTCTCTTATCGTACTTTTTAAATATACTGTATCATGAAATACCAGGTTTGGCTAACTGACCGATACTGCGTGTGCCTTTCTATTCTACTATAAAATACCTCTGGGGTTCACCTCGTGTACTCACTTTGCATTTCCTGTTTTTAAATAAAAATTCGACTCGATATTTCATTATTTATTTTTATTAATTGGAAATACTACCATCATTCATATGTGCTGGCTGGCCCATTTAATAATTTTAATTTAAGCAATGTAAATGATATGAATAATAAATTACGCACCTAGGCAGAAAAGTAGAACGACCTCACCCGCGATTACTTCTTTTCTCCCGTGCTGCGCATACGATTTTATTACTACTATGAAAAGTTCGCTTTTAGTCGCTGGTACGAGGGATCAACATACGGTTCCTACCGGGAGTATATTAGTGTGTTAATTATTAAGTGAGTATATTAGTGTCACCTTGGCGGGGGAATCGGCCACTTTTCTTCCTCGTAAAAGGGACAAAAAGCGAACCTGTCTTCGAGGTAGGAAAAAAAAAAATTGCTTTAAACTTTTAGAACAAGCTTTGCCGGAAGGCGATGGAAATGACAATAAGGGAGCAAACTATGAAGAAAAAGAGAATTTAATTAAATGTTTGCCTGAATGCGAGCATTTCGACTACCCATTAGAAATGGCGTTGGGAAAGCTCTCTACTGACGTACCGCTTAGCGCCTCGTCGTTTTAGTAAGTATTTATTTTATAACTTTTAATATATATATCTTTAATCTTTTTAACAAAGAAAATAGTTTTTATTTGGTCACATTACGCCTTACCTTATTACACTTAGAAAAAAAAATTATAACAAATCTTTTTTGTGGGCCGTTAAATTTTTTACAAAATAATATATTATGTTTTATTAATGTGTATTTATTAGGGTCCGACCGAAACTGGTTTTTCAGCCGAAACCGAAACCGTAACCGAACTTTCGGCCTGCCTCTCAGTTTCGGCCGAAACCGAAACCGAAACTTTTTAAAAAATATTTAAAATTGCGATTTTTACTGAAATTTTGAATTTCAAGTTTTTTTAACATTTATTTATACATTCGTAGTCAACTAATTAGGAACGGAAAGTAATTTGGTTATATATTTTAAAAGTTTAATTTTATGAGATACTGTTTGTTATAAAGTATACTGTTCAATGGTGTGTACTTTTTCGAAGCTAAGAATATTTAATGGTGGTTTATTTAAAAAGAAATCTCTCACATCGAAATTGCTCATTTACTGGCTGACCATCTAATTAGGGACACCAAATAAACCTGAAATACAAAGGCTGCAATTTTAGATTGGCCTGGCAATAAGCCTAGACATGAATTCTTTGGAACATTTGTGGTACAACAAACTGAAAATTTAAACCAATTCTATAGTAGTTCCAATGACGCCTGGAAGAACTTCACTAACGATTTGATGGCGTCGATGCCGCGCCGATGTCGATATGGCTATAGCTAATAATGGCAATCACATTTAATGATAATTTTTACGGCTTGAGACCATTTATTTCCCATAATTTTTAATAGAAAACGTTGGTTTTTAGATGAATTTAATAATAAATGTACATTTTTCTCTACCATTACTTTCTTCGTTCATTATTTCTAATGTTTTCTTAAGTGTCCCTAATTACTTGTCCAGAGTTATATTATCACGAAGGAGAAGTAAAGTTGAATTTTAATTGCTGTTATTTTTAATTACAATCCATTCCAAAATTTAATAATTCTATTAAGAAAACATTGGTTAAATGATCAAGATCAGATTAACATTAAAAAACGTAATGAAGACTTCATGTAAACTGAAATTACGGAAAATATAAATAAATGTTACTCTTATTATACCAATGTCCCTAATTAGTTGACCACCACTGTATATAATATAGACAGTTAAATAGAGTTAAATAAAATAAAAACTAAAAATTCATTAAAGTCATAACCATTTTTTTGTCATGAATATACAGGACTTACTATTGGGAGTAAACTTAAAAAAGAAATAACTTGTAGTTAGATATACTAGGTACATAATTAATCAGTAATACGTTGTGTTCACAATATTTTAAAGATCAATTTAATACTTATTTTTGGAGATTTTTTGGTCGCGTCAGCGAGCGGTCTCGAGTTGGCTGCGCCGTTTACCGAACAACGCACGAAAACTCACGAACAATCTAGTTTCGGCGGGGCCGAAAGTTTCGGCTATATTTTGGCCGAAACCGAAACTAAAGCCGAAACTAGATTTTTGGCCGAAACTGGCCGAAACCGAAACCGAAACCGAAATTTCGGTCGGTCACTAGTATTTATTTTTCCCCGATTTATATAACTTCTTTTATAATAACAAATTAAATATATTTGTAACAACATCAGCAAAATTTTATCCATGTTATTTGCATAAAAAGCTTTAGTTAGAAAGTGGACTATTTTAGATTTAATATTATATGGACCATCCATCCATCATGTTTTACATTTATTATCTACCTAATACAATTACGCGTAACGTGACTAAATGCGAGTTTCCATCCAATTCAGCATTAAGCCTGCGACAGCCCAGGGAAAGATTTTTTCAGGGAAGCTAAAAAAATTAATAAAGAGGCAAAGTCACATGCGATGCGCGTTGCTAAATAAAGCAAAATTATATTAATTAAATAATTAAAAATTACAAAGAAGATAAAATGCGATATTGAGATAACTTTAGGATTATCTACATTATTACTGGATTACATTTCCCAGTATCGAACAGCATAAATTTCTCTATAGATGTGTGTGAATAATCCATTCGCAGTTTACGTTTTAAATGCTTGCAAGTGTAACATTCGTTATAAAATTTTAAGATACAGTAATTAAATTATGCTGAAGCGTGCGTACATATACTTGCGGTTGCTTAAGCATGAGTACGCATGACAACATATGCCTGTCATTGTGTGTGTCAAGCATGCGTAAACTCCCGTAACTGCGTAAACCAGTTAGCTAAAGTTAGTAAATTTAAATTTAAGCATGCGTAAGTACGAAAGCATCCTTTAGCATACGAAACGCATAAGTGTATCAAAATAAATACTAACCAGCTAAACGCTAGTCGATGCTAATAAATGCAATGCAGGCCGACTTTTGTTTAAAAGGTAGTCAATAAGAATAAAACTTTAATTTTTTTTAAAAGCTACTTCTAAGTGGCGGTAGCAAGTCGTTCTAACAACTACTAGCCGCAAATTTGAAACTGCCTTTGAAGGTAGCCGTTTAATCGACTGGTATTATTATAATCAATTAATTAGTTAATTAATAGAATAAATTAAATCAATCAATCAATAAAAATGAAATAGGTAATTAGTTTCTTTAAGTATATAATTAAGATAAATGAGGCTCTTAATATGTATTTATCTATACTTAAATAAAACTGTGATAAGGCTTTAGAGAATAAATTGACGAAATTTCTGGAAAACAGATTAAGATTATCTTCGATTGATTTAGACGTCTCAGCTCACAAAAATTATTTTTAGAATTTTTGAATTATTATTATATCACGGTAAACTAGATATTTAATGGATTAATATGCGGTTTTGTTTTCTGTATTTTTTCTTCGTCGGTTCTGCCGACTTTTGAGCTTAATTCAATTCCATTCAATAATGATTTGAGTTTAATTTATCTATTCCACGCGGACGAAGTTGCGGGAAAACGTCGTTTATAATAAATATTATCAAATGTCCCGCTGTGTCCATTTTGGTTAATGGACTCTTATGGTTCGTTGTACGTTTTGTATTTTATTGTTTAGTATATAAAATATTTTCACTTGCATATTTTATATTTAAATATTTTGGTCCAATATATTATTTTTTAGTTAAAGTATAACTTATTTTTTTTAATTACCGCTTTTCTACGCCAATCCAATGACTATTGACAACCAACGCCAATCCAATATCGTAACCATAAGAGTATAATACATAATATATACAATCCGTCCGTCCGAAATAATTATTATAACTATAATTCCTACACTCCATCCCATTAAAACGTTTCATTTCAGTAACGGCATCAATTTGGAGAATCGTTCGATCGTGAATATATTCTTTAACGACTTAGTTGCGACGAGGTACCGAAGGGATGTTTACTTGAAGTGGCAAAACATTTTAGGTAAATATAAACAACTCTTTACAGTAACAAGTACACAACTTGCAGTTATATTAAATAGTAGCTTCTGCAGGCGGTTTCTCCCGTGTGAATAATGATTAAATAAAACCTTTGAACACCTCTTCAGGGCGTGGAATTTAAGAAAATGTTAAAACACGTGTTTCTTTATTAAACAACACCTGTAAAAAATATGCCAGTCAGGTCTTCCGATTTTATATGTATAGATAAAATCAGATTGAGACTTCAAACACGTGTCAAAATAAAATGTCGTTCAAATCAAAAGCATTAAGGAGTACTGATATCATCTTCGAAGCAAATCGCAGCCAAAATAACTTTCTATGCCTTTTTAACCCCGTTAGGGGATGAATTTCAATAAAATAAGAAACACGTCTTCCATCAATTCTGTAAAAAAAGGTTTATGCAATATTTTAAGTAGATTGGACGTAGTTAAATTTATAATATTATATTTTGTTTAAATGTTAAATTTTGTTATTTATATATTTATTTAATTTAAATAGTAACTATGATCTTACAGTCAAACCAATTATCTGGGTTTGTGAGACTGTAATATAAACCAAATTGTAAACTTTTATATTGACTAATAAAGAAATGTATAAATGAATAAATGAATAAATGAATAAATGAATAAATGAATAAATGAATAAATGAATAAATGAATAAATGAATAAATGAATAAATGAATAAATGAATAAATGAATAAATGAATAAATGAATAAATGAATAAATGAATAAATGAATAAATGAATAAATGAATAAATGAATAAATGAATAAATGAATAAATGAATAAATGAATAAATGAATAAATGAATAAATGAATAAATGAATAAATGAATAAATGAATAAATGAATAAATGAATAAATGAATAAATGAATAAATGAATAAATGAATAAATGAATAAATGAATAAATGAATAAATGAATAAATGAATAAATGAATAAATGAATAAATGAATAAATGAATAAATGAATAAATGAATAAATGAATAAATGAATAAATGAATAAATGAATAAATGAATAAATGAATAAATGAATAAATGAATAAATGAATAAATGAATAAATGAATAAATGAATAAATGAATAAATGAATAAATGAATAAATGAATAAATGAATAAATGAATAAATGAATAAATGAATAAATGAATAAATGAATAAATGAATAAATGAATAAATGAATAAATGAATAAATGAATAAATGAATAAATGAATAAATGAATAAATGAATAAATGAATAAATGAATAAATGAATAAATGAATAAATGAATAAATGAATAAATGAATAAATGAATAAATGAATAAATGAATAAATGAATAAATGAATAAATGAATAAATGAATAAATGAATAAATGAATAAATGAATAAATGAATAAATGAATAAATGAATAAATGAATAAATGAATAAATGAATAAATGAATAAATGAATAAATGAATAAATGAATAAATGAATAAATGAATAAATGAATAAATGAATAAATGAATAAATGAATAAATGAATAAATGAATAAATGAATAAATGAATAAATGAATAAATGAATAAATGAATAAATGAATAAATGAATAAATGAATAAATGAATAAATGAATAAATGAATAAATGAATAAATGAATAAATGAATAAATGAATAAATGAATAAATGAATAAATGAATAAATGAATAAATGAATAAATGAATAAATGAATAAATGAATAAATGAATAAATGAATAAATGAATAAATGAATAAATGAATAAATGAATAAATGAATAAATGAATAAATGAATAAATGAATAAATGAATAAATGAATAAATGAATAAATGAATAAATGAATAAATGAATAAATGAATAAATGAATAAATGAATAAATGAATAAATGAATTGCCCCCCTTTTTCATCTCCTCAGGGGTAGAATTTTGGATAACCCTTTCTTTTCTTATCTTATTTTTGTAAATAACTCTAAGGCAAAATCATGTTAGCTCATTAAGTACACGTGACTCTAGTTGTTCTTCCCGTCGTTCTTTTGTTACAAGTATTCATGGCTGGATTTCGGTAAGCCCTATCAACTTGTTCGACACCGTATATTTGTCACCATATTATAATTAATTTTACAATGAATTATTATGTACAAGAATATCAATCTTATGATTACTTAATCATAAGATTGATATACATAAATACTCAGGAATATTGCTAGGACGAAGACTCTTTAATTACTTAATTAAAGAGTCTTCGTCCTAGCAATATTCCCGGTATTTTATGTACACAGGGTCTGCTTATTACTTTTGTCTGGATTTGACAGGTTACTAGTTTTTACACGGAGCGATTGCTATCTGACCCCTGCAACCCTAAGAGCGAACCAGTATTTAAAGAGTGAAATTATTTATTGATTTTATTCAGATGTCTGCTATCAAAAAATAATAAAATAATTAAATAGTAAATATTTTTATTGTACAAAAGAAGTCGGAAAAACCTTAATAGTATGTCGTGGTGTTGTATAACATTATTTTTCGAAAGATTAAATTCTTGAAAGACTTAGATGAATGTTTCAAAATTATCATTATATATTATTTGATAAGATGTTACGGATAAGTAAAATCGTAAAAAATCGTACTTTTCCACCAGTGTACAATAAACGTCACTGACGCACGTCAAAATCAGCGATTTGTCTTTATATAGAAAGAACTTTTTAAAGCACAACCAACTACGAAATAAGCGTTTGCCACCTTTTTCGTGAAAGAACGTACGTACATAGCGACATAAACGAATACTTTGTTCGCTGTTTTATATTTTAAAATTTAAATCGATGTAATGGTACATTCAAACCGTAGTTACTTTATATAGAGAAATATATTGAATTATGATAACATTAGGAAACATTATTTAATGTTGCGACCACGTTTGGAAAGTTTGCTTCGCAAAAAGCGCGGTGTGGATGCACCGTAACATTATACATATTACGGTGTAATATTTAAGGTATAAGGCAAAGGGTTGAGTTTAAAACGGAGACAGAGAAGAACGAAATGAGTTTCCACGATTTCTTAAGTTTGTTACAAATCATTACATGTTGTAATATTTAGTTTATAAAATATAAATTAATTAATGTTTTTGTCAATTATTTCCGTTTGACTGACCGATTTCCGCGGTTCAAGGCGAGTTTTGTTTTGTCACTATGTAGATATCGATTATAAAACCTTATTCGATACAATTCGAGAAATAACAATAGCATTATGTTGTAGCGAACTTATAATAACAATTGCAATAAATAAATAAAAATAAATAAGTAATATTATCTGCTAAAAATAACAAGCGTTAATATCACGGTAAAATAAATTCTTATGAATCTAAAACACACAAGCAAATTGACTTATTTGTTTAATTCTGTAGTTTTTGAGGTAGAACTTCAAAAATATTTTCCCCGAAATAATATTTAGAACAGATATGTTTATTAATTTCTAAGATAAAGAACATTTTAATTAGCTCAGCTTTTTTCATAATTATTGTTAAAAATATTATGAAACAACAACATATTTTTGCAATTGATTTCATTTATAATATTGATATTTTATTATTAACTTTAATTTGGATTTCTTAAAAAATTCTCTTATCAAACTACCCTATACAGTAATACAGTTTCAATTTTTATATTAATATTTTTATAATTTCCTTTTCAGCTGCTTTCGGGGGGCTTCTCAGCCTCATGTTGGGCTTTACGCTAATATCGGGTTTCGACTTTGTATTGTTTTTCTTATTGAAAATAGTATACGATTCGATAACTCGATGTATGAAAAAGGACGATACTTTTAATTACGCAAAAGATTTTATTATAAATGTTGAGGAACATAGGAAAGACAATTGGGTGAAGAAAGCGAAACGAAGTAAGATAGACGAAGAAATCCAGAGAAACCATAAAATACTAAAAATTAGGAATAGGTATTAATATAAGCAATATTTTCAAAATCTGTGATTCCTTTGTTAAGAATCTCATTGTAAATTTAGTAATTAATATTTTAAATTGTCGTGTGTAGTTGTAGAATAAATCTATCTATAACAATCCTATAACCTCTGTACTGCTTGAATATTATTTTATTAAATTATATTAAAATCTTACAACTTGTTTTATTCAAATTATTAGCTATCTACAAAAGGCAATAGTACTTAGATGTTCATTTAAGCTGAAGCGGGGGACATAATAATAAAATATATAGTATAGTAATTGGCTTCAATCCATTTCTTTTAAGTGGACTCTCTTATCTATGAGTAACTATATTTTACTTTGATTCAAGAATGCACTCCGACGTTTATAAATATTTCTATTACCGTCTATTTGCCGGCATGGTGAATTACTTGAGTTTCGCTCGAGCTGCCTCATTCGCGTGGAAAACTGTGGCTACACTATTTTATTATTTGGTACTCAATTGTGATAATTTTGACGACGTTGTGGCGCAGCGGGTGCGAACCTGCCTGAAACGCCACAGGTCGCGGGTTCGATTCCCGCTCGGAGCATTGACCATGCAAGCATATTTTCCGGTCTGGGTGTATTTGTCATTTTCTTTGTATGTGTTTCCGAACCCCCGACACAGGATATCATTATCCTAATGGGGGCCGTTGAGTGTGGTCCGTTTATTTATTAATTTATCTTGAAACATTCTTGTATGCATGAAATAATAATCCCGTGGCGGAGTTACCAGAAGGCTGAGCACGCTTGAGCCTTGGGCGGCAAATTTTGGGGCGGCATATTAGGGGACCGATTTTTTCTTTTTGCTACCTCATACAAATCAAAAAGATTTTTTATGCTTTACATGTAAAAATCTAAAAGAAATTTGGCGATGAAATTCCCTCTTCTAACCATCAACCACAGGAAAAGGCGGCAAAAACCTTACTACCTTGAAAATGTGTAAATCCGTCACTGAAAAAATAAACATATTATATATCATATATGAGAAACCAAATAATTTAAGTATAGAACTATTCATTCAGTAAAAACAATTTAAAACATATCAATGCGGGACCAGATTTTTAAAATCAGTGTCTTTATATCCTTGATTCATAAAAATCAAGTTGTACACCAACTTGGGAGCCATAAGCTTAACATATTTTAGAAATGTATGGATCTTTGTGTGTCTGCTGAAAGGATCATATTATATTTACTGTAACTTTTGAACCATGGGAATTAAAATTCTGGCAAAATTGGAAGTAGTAGAACTTAAAAATAACTTTCCTCTTAAATTATTTTGAAGAAGAAAGTTTACAAATTTGAGAGCTATATCTCTTCAAGTATTTCCCATAACTTTGTTTTTTTCATAGTAGTTTATAATAACCATTATAAAATTACCAACTTGTTTTTGCGGTCGATATTAATTCGCTAATTTTTAAATTGCTTAATTAAGATTCCACCTCATCAACATGCGGAACTCACCAGTTTCCACTTTTCCAGTATTATTATTTGTATTTAATTCTGTCAATTCACGTGTTATTATCATTCAATAAATCTGTAAATTATTGTCATGAATCAAAAATAATCAATAAATGCCTCGCATTTACTCGATTGTTTGAATCTTATCTATGTTTATTTCCCTACGGAGAGCTATTTATATAGTGTACCTATTTAGATATAGAAAAGTTGTTTGTATGTGTATCATATATTTCTTAAGATATTGCGTATAATTTACAACTTGAAGAAAGAAATTGAGCGCCAGCGGTATTTTTTTTACTTGGTCGGTTTAGTTTAACTACGCGTTTATATTTCAAACAATGCATACTTTAGGAGTTTACCAACAAAGTACAGCAGATTTAATATCATATTTAATATTTTTGTTCAGTATTTAATTTTAATAAAAAGCGATAAAAAAATGTTTGTACAACAGAAGTCGTTGTCAAGTAGAACACTGGCGTATAAAGTAGCGGCTTCTGTTGCAAAATAATATTGCTTTTTAGTTTTCAAGTTTGCATTCTTTATTTCAAAAAAAAGTTTTACACTTTTAAGTTAGGCATGATACTTCTTCAATCATATTAAACTACCTAATTGCGTCGGAATCCGTAAAAAACACGTCGTAAAATATTTATTGCTTTTGAATATTTCTAGTAGCCAATTGTAGTCATTATCACCAGTTTTACATCATCAAATGCTGCTGTTCCAGAGCAAATAGACAAGCTACTTTAAAAAGTTCCCTCGATTTTTCCAGGATTCCATCATCAGAAACGAACCAGAACACAATGGGACCACGTCGAAAGTGTACTTATGAGTATGCTCGCTCCACCGTAGACCTCATCTATGCCTTCGCGGTCGATAGAGATCAAGAGCTTACCTATTTTTGAATACAAAAAAGTCTATAATCAATCATCAGCTTATAACTATAGTATTACGCAGTCGTATTTTCTTATTTTTATCAAGATAAGCGTGAAGAGTTTGGTGCAATGATGTCATTAGAAAGCGATGATTTTTAAGATTTCCGCATTACAGATGCAAGATATTTGATAACGCTAGATTATGTTGAGATAGAGGCATAGAATGTTATTTTTTAATGCTTTTATTTATACTATTATGACATTGTCGCTAATTTTTATCTCTCTGATTTTCTTCAAGAAATACATAGAGGGAAACAAACCAAGTGTATGTATGTCGTCGCATTCGTCCAAAAGTCTGTTGTTTGATTTTTGTCTTATTTCTCGGAGCGCCACTACTAGTAAAAGAAATAGATTTTAAATATACATCGGCTTGGTAATGTCCGGTGTTGCACGTTGTTTCACTAGATTTTCAATCAATATAATGTAATCACAATGTTTCTATCATAAATTTTTCGTAGCAAACGGCAACATAATAAATAGACTTGCACGTTTATCGAAAAAACTTGGGTTAAATTAATTGAACTTTTGTTTTATTGAAAAAGAAAACAACTTAATTTTGAAGTCATAAATTATAATATTTTTTATGTTGTTAAATTGTTATCAAAAATTAAAACTACTGAACCGTAAATAATCACTACCTAATTATACTAAAAATATACAGCACAGCAAGGACGGAATCAAATTTGAGACCCCGCGAAGGCTGGCTCTTGTCAGTATTCGGCGCGCTCACCCGGTGACGCTGTCAAGGCCAGTAGGGCCATTAAAAAAAACTACATAATTGCTGATATATTACAACAAATAATATTGTTTGATTGATTCATTTAATGGCTTTTAGTTATGCCAGACGGCACAGAACAAATAATATAGGCTCAAAAAATTTATGTCTTTAGACAAGACAGGTGTCAAGCTATAGTTCTGGGTACGCAATTCGCTATCCTCAGTTATTATTATAGCACAAATCATCCATTTCGTTAGAACATATAAAGCGATTGTTACCAAACTAACGTCGGCCGCTCGATTAAGTGTCATTAATGCATTCTCTGGGTGAAATTTTCAGAGTGCACTTCTATTCCAAAAATTAAAATTGAGAGCATAGGAGAAATGTTTTCCGTTGAAAACACAAATGTTTTGCTACGTGAACGAAAGCAAGTATTGTATATGTAGATACAGAATATTTTAAAATGAAAAATGTAGTGTTGTTTTATAAAACAAAGGTGGTAAACAAGTGGTATGCGCTCTCCGCAACCTTTGATAGATGCATGCAAAATCAACAGTTTTACGAGGGTCAGAAACACAATTTTGAGTAATAATTGTAAAAAGTAATTCATAGAACTGCACATACTCTAAGATTTTACGTTAAAACATTTATGTTGTCAACTTTTGATCGAGTGAAGCTGTTTCAACGTCCTAAAAATACTTTTTTAAGAGGTCTTATTTTGGGAATTCGGACCAATTCGGAATTCAAAATGTTAGTATTTAAATAATAATTTTTAGGCAATAAATATCTTAGTCTGGATCTTCGAAACGGACTTTATCCATGTGTGTATGTGTGATTGTGTTTTTGTGGTTTCATCCATTTGTTTGGAGTATCTTATCGTATCTTTGAGTTTCAGAGAGTTCTTTTTCTGCCTCAGTATGTTAATCCCTTTTGATTCAAAAGCTTGTATTGTACTTTGATGAGTATATTAATGTCACATATGGGAGTTAGGGCCTTCGACATTCACATTAAAGGACAGAAAATATACGGATACGGATACTACTATTTCACGTCGATATTTTGTGAATACTGTCTTGGTGGGGTCAGTTATGTGGCTCATTCGTAACGATATTTCTTCTATTTTAAGTTTTGACATGAAAATATTAATTAAAAATTATTTTTAATTTTAAAAGCCTTTATGAAAAATGTTAATTTTAACACATATGGATATTGGACAATACATATTAAAAATACTCGACTCTCGCGAAACTGGAATATCTCACAACTATCCCGTACTTGATTCTTATATGTTGAGTATTAATATTAGAATCGTTATCGAACGATAAGTGAAATAATATTGAAAATTACGAGATATGTTTCTAGCATATCTAATTCACTATCGGTAGATAAATGGGCATATCATAGATCATGTGAACATTCGTCCACGTACATTAAAACTAGTTTTATTGTAATACGCATCTCACGGCGGCGCCCTAAAGAATAGTATTTTGTAATGAGACACCTTTATTGTTGCATTATAACTAAATGGCTGCAAATACCAACTTTCATGCGGTACTTCACGTTTTTTTTTCGCGACGAATGTGGTCTTCGTTTTTCCCACTGTACTTATGTATAGCACACATAGAGATACTTTATCTGTGAAAATCTATATCTGTTACAAATTTCATTACATTCTGTTCAGCATTTTTTTGCGTGATAGACTAACAAAAATCCAAAAACACAAACTTTCATATTTGTCATATCATAGCAGAATTTGTATATATTATATTTATTATTAAAGGTAAAACTGCTCTCCTTCTTTTTTCTTTTCTAATACGTTCTATCCCTTGGGTTGGCAACGCGCATGTGATACTTCAAGTATCGCAAGCGTTCATAGGTTGCGGTGACTGCTTACTACCAGGTGGAACGTATGCTTGTTTGCCAAACGTCATGCAAAAAAAAAATATAATAAGCTTCAATGTTCTCGAAAGCAAAATTATCGTTTTATGCTAGAACAGCAATCCGCCTAACTTTCTAAGGGTAGAAAATTGTTTTAGATGGATATAAGCTGGCTATAAAAAGATAAGAGTCAGCTTATCAAAGCGTAGCCTTTTAAAATATTTGCACGCACTTCGTTGTGATACATAACAAATCATAGATTTAGCTTTACCAACTCTATTTAATAAATTCAGAATGAAATTTCATAGAGACCCCATCCCATCCTTCATTAATGACTTCACGTTAATAAAGCACGGTTAAATGATTTGGATATTTGTTCCTAGAAAACTATTTACATCGCGCTTAAAAAGTCCTGCAAGACCCTGACGATAGGATAACATTAGAAAATTCCCCTTACACAGCACAGACACGCACACAACACCGTCCTCGCCGGCGAGGATGAGGTCCTTTGTTTCTCACATCGCGTCGCGCTCACACCGTCGGGTGAGTCTATCGTATAGAATGCGCTCTATCGTATAGGAGCGCTGCCTCCATCTCCGATGACGTCCTTAGCCGTGGTTCGGCTTCTCAGGAGTCACCCTAAGGACGGAATCAAAATTGAGCCCCCGTGAGGGCTGCCACTTTATCACGGCTGAGTCTCTGTACTCGGGCACCCCGCCCGGTGACGCTGTCAAGGCCAGTAGGGCCAACAGCAATACACATTCCGAAAAAAAAAGCGATTAAAAACGCATATGGGTGTAGGAGGGTGAAATTTTTTTTTTCCACCTTGATGAAAAGTTCGCTTTTAGTCCCTGGTGACAGGCGAGAAAAGTTCCCGATTCTCTCACGACCTTTTCATTTTAGGAAAAAAATCCAGGACATCCGTGACTGTCGCGTGACTTCACGGATGAGAATGTCCAACTTTTCACCCTAGGTGTGTGATATAATATTACGACTTTTTTTATACCTACCAAAATACATAAAAATTTCAATAAATTCGGTCGAACCAATTGGGAGACAAATACCGTGCGGCCACAAATACCGTGACATGAGATTTTTATATATTAGATTTGATGCGATTTTTATTTATGATATATTATCAATTTATTTAGTGAAGCTACAAAGTCCAGTAAAGAGGAATCGTGTGCAGAAATAGATTCTTTCTACATAGTTATGTAAATAGGTTTACTAAATATTATGTTACTTACAAAACACATTAGCTAGAACACTGAGGTTTTATTCAAATCGTTGTCCTTTATCTTAAAAATAGTATAGTTTAAATTGTTCTAGAGATAATACCGGGACTGAATGGATAATTGAAAAATAAGGTATAAAGGTTGCTGTTAATAAATTCCATTTGAGTGATTGTAAGATAAATTTTATTTGAAATAATCTTAACAATAGAAATTATTTATTATTGAATTAACTACCTTGTGGCGCAACGGTACCGATCCTGCCTTAAGCGTCACAGGTCGAGGGTTCGATTCCCACTCGGAGCAGATGTTTGTATTGCCCATACAGACATGTTTTCCGGTCTAGATGTGTTTGTTCTTGTCGTTGTGAATTTTTCCGGACCCCTGACACAGGATATAACTATCCTAATGGGGGCCGTTAAGTATGTAGCGTTTATTTATTACTCGCTGAACCGTCGAACTTTGTACCGCCTAACAATTAATAAATTTCGTGCTACCGATTGTTATTATTAATAATAATAATAAGTAAACTGTGTAAATGTGACCAAGAGCATCAGTAGAACGCATATCCGGATGATCAGGAGTCGCATTGCCTTGCCTCCTATGTAGAAATTTCTTCAATTATATTGAGGGGAGACTAAGGTATTGAAGGCTTGGGCATTGGACATTAAATGTTTGACGAAATCCATGAACATTTTGTATGAGAAAATTATTTTTCTTTCATGAATATAGTCTTTTTTTTTTCAATTTTCTAATGTTTTTAATAGTTACGGTCTAGCCGTTCCCGAGTTGTTCGAAAAAACCCGACTTTGTTTTATATATTAAGATTTATTAATTCCAGTTTTTATTTTCGTGTCTGTCATATTATCATGTCATGTTTCAGAGTTTAAAGTTAACATAAAATTATAAGTGAAATTAAATTTATATCTGTTTGTTTAATTCGTAAGACATTTGAGAGATCAATTGGAGTCCCTTTTTATTTAGTGTTATTGTGTAAATATCATGAATATTACTTTTAAATTTGGAGCAATAATATCTTGCATCAATTGGTTGATTAAAATTTCTACAAAACGAAACGAAAAAAAAGAAATCCACTAGCTCGTGTTTCAAAACATTAACTTGCCCAAAATTCTATTTATATTCAATATGTTCTCATCCCTATCTTCTTGTCTTCTACCGCAAAGGCGGTAAGCTTTCATAGGCTACGGAAGTTACCGTCAAGTGCATCGCAGGGATTTATCAAGTATCGTTTTTCAATATAATATCGAGAATAATACAAGGATTCTTCCTTATATTTACCCAGGCTCTGCTTATTACTTTTATCTGGATTTGACAAGTTACTAGTTTTTACAAAAAGTGATTTTACCTGACCTGACCTCTGACCTCTGTAACTCTTTGGGTGAAACAGTAACTCATTGGATAAGAGCCAATTACGTATCTGGAGCTAATGATTAGTATCAGATGTTATGTGATAATAACCGGAACCGATAGCTGAACGTGCTCTCCGGGGCACGGACCCACAAAGACAAACGCCTAGACCAAAACAGATATTTGTAAAATAAATACAAACATCTGCCCCGACCGGGAATCCAACTCACAACTGTCGAGAGTAAAGACGACGGTCTCAATGGTCCTTCCTACGTCCAACACTTAATGGGCTGATTATGATGGCGAAAATGAAGAGATTAAAACAGAGGTTCGTCCATAAAAGCCTATACTAATAACTAATTTCGTTTTGATCAATATTATAAATATATATTATAAATATAATTTTTTTGCCTTTGAAGATTTTGAAGATTTATCATCAACATCAGGTTATACAATCTCACAATCAGGGAAATCTCTTTATCGATCAACATGTTATATCTCAAAATACATGCATGTGCGCATGTAGAGTAAACAAAACAGGTATAGGTAAATATAGTAAATACGTAATTGAATATACTAATCGTTGACAGCGTCTTATCAATTAAGATTATCTGTTTAAAAACCCCTGGCAATCATATCTTTGTTTCAGTGCTGAGAATGAAATCCTTGCAGTGCTAAGCGGCATCTAAAATATATATTATATTTGTTTGACGAATATGTTCTTAAAGTAATTCTTATTAAGAACTCGTATTGAGCCAGCCATCCGAAAAATATTAGTAAGTATTAAGTGATTGTGTTATATATTACTTATAATTTACTCATTTCTAAAATTTTTATTTATAATCTGTGATTATATTGTGGAGCGATTTTATAAAGAAAATTAGGTTATCTATTGTTATTTGCTTAAGCGTATGCCGTGATTTAGTAATTATTATTTTTATTAAATAAAAAAGTTTTGAATGAAATGTATCAACATACGAAAAATATATTTATCAAATTTAAAATATTAATTTGAATGTTTTTGTTTGTTCCTTAACTGATGTGATACACCAGACACAAACTATCGGAAAACCCATGACCCATAAAACCAATTAGTAGAATTATGTCGCATAAACGTAAAGTTTTTGTCTAGTTATAAAAGAACGTCTTATTTATGAGAACGTCGTATTACGTTTATGTTAATATATTTCCTTTGAAAATTGTTTCATAATAATATTCGTGCTTTGTATAATTACGTCGTTATATAGATTTGCCGTTTAAGTTTGTTTGTTTGTTAGTTTAAGTGAATTGTGGTTTAGTGAAACTTCTTGACATTTCCAGTAATTTCCATAATGCATTTCTATAATATGTATTCAAGTAAAGATAATTTTATATATTAATAAAATTTATTAAAAACATTTATAATTCCTTTCTTTGAATTCTCTTATTTCTAATAAGCAATGAATAGTATTACCTATTAAATTTCAATAAATGATTCAATATAAAGTAATTAATATTATATAGGTTTAGGTAATGGAATCACGTTAATATTTCTTTTTATGAAAAGTAGAAAGCAGCAATTATTATTTTCACCGGAGGTTTGTATTCATATTAAATTAACAATTTATGAAAATGATAATTAGGTTTTGAGGAAAAAATGTAAAAAGAATTAAATTTATTATGTATATTACTTAGTATATTATTTACATCAATTAAGATATGTCTTTTAAAATATAATATAATAAAACTTAATGTAGCACAAAATAAAGTCTCCAAAATGTATCGGTCAGTTAAGACTATTCTAGAGTACTCATTGGGGGTATTTTATTAAGCATTTCATCACTGTTGATGGTCATTATATCAGGGAGCTTATTAGAAAATAAAGGGTCGTGCTCAAAAAGTCAATATTATATGTCAGTGAAATTCAGTTAGTTAAAAAAAAAACAAATAAAAATAAGAAACGAAATAAGAAATAACAATAAAAATTATAAACATGTTCTAGTCTTAAGAAGAAAAGGTTTATTTATTAAATGATGATCGATCTCTATTGTCGTAAACTACCTTTTCACGGAATCTTTAACAAAATTGAATTCATAATGAGTTGATTAGAATTGCAAATATTTCCTACTAGATTCTGCTCGTGGTCCACCCTATAATATAACCATACAAACTTTTACCCCCGCTCGATCTGTTTGCTCTGTGTAAAAACTAGTAACACGTCAAATCAGGATGAGTGTATAAGCACACCCTGGATAAATAACGGGAATAATGCTAGGAAGAAGTTTCCCCTTTCAAGTTTTAGAGACAAAAAGGAGCGTATACGTCTCTATGGTGTTATCTATAGTAAGCTATATCTATACTTCCCAAAATTCAATACAATTGGTTTAGGCCTGAAAGCGTCACAAACAAACTCAGTTTCGCATTTAAAATTGTGAATATTAGTATAAAATTAAATATATATAATACATACGTTTCGGTTTCATATAAATTTGTTTGTACTGAATAGGTAGAATGAATGTAAGCAAGTGATCTTAAAATTTATGTATTTGTAGCATCTACCTTCCATATAAACTTCTCCGAAATAAGCTTAAGAGGGCGTCACAAAGATTTCTTTTGACGTATTAATATATAATAGAAGGAAATTTGATTGATTTATTTCACAAAATTCAGATATATAATTTCAATCGTGCCTTTAACTTGATATAGAGGATTTATTAAATAACAAAATCATTACAACCTCACAAGCACACGTCTTTATTGAAGGCTTAGTTAAGAAAATATAGAGCATGCGAGCATTACTAAAATACGAATTTTAAGATTTTTAGTTTTGTATCTTTAGATATATATATATATTATCCATACTTTCTTAATAACGGCAAGCCAGTATCTTTTTGTTTATTAGTTACAATGCCGACGGTGTGTCAGAGCGATATAGAGAAATTTTAATGTTAAGATGTCTAGTTTTTATCATTAATTGAAGGTAAAATAAGCTATTTTCTAAAAACAATAGTTTATTGTTATTGTATAAGACAGAGTCTTTAGCACGGGAAGGTAGAATGCATCAGATTGAGTGTCATAATTTAGTGAATAGCTGACTAAGCTATTCTGTAAGCCGCTGTAGTCCAAACTAAACAGTCCGGTCCACGCCTCTACAAATAACAGTCAGTTGATAACTAAAAGAAGCTAAGTTCTTTCGCTCTGCGTGTTCAGCGCATGCTATAGATAACTGCTGATATATTTATTCTTCATCTGAAAATATCAATTCTTCTGACACATCTTTTATACTAAATCTTAGCATGCTTGATAAAAATGTAATAATTTGAACGATTCAAGTACTCTTATCGAGCTGATTATTTTCGTTTTATTTAGATTTATTGAATAATATATATATCTCAATATTCATAAAGTACTATGATGAACATTTATTATTACGTAAATATATTTTTAAAGAATAATAGCATTTCTTTTTTAAGGCGTTACAAATATTTCTATTGCCCCTCCAAATAAGCTCTAAGAATGGGTATGTTGCTCTCGGGGGTCCGAATCCAACCCACATCTCTCATGTTACGGAGTGGAGTCGGCCCTTCTGCTACTTGAGGCTTCAAATTCGTAAATAATTGAAAACAATGTTTTGTCCACAGGTACTTTACTAAGCGGACTACTACTCAATTCGTGAACAAAAACAGTGAATACGAAAATGCTACGATTTCAGCTAGTCGCTGCCGTAGCGGTGACGCTATTATCATATACATCGTACGCTACTGCTCTCGAGGATTTCAGTAAGTATTTAGAATATAATAGAATAAACTTTATTGTACACCACTTACAGTGACAGTCAAGTATATATTTTAATGTATACATGTAGGTAGGCGGTGTTATCGCTAATTAGCGATTTCTTCCAGACAGCCTCATTGATATGTGATAATATACAGAAACATTTCGAAACCCTTTTGTATCATTCGTTGTTTATGTTAATAAATATTCTATTTAAATTGAAGGGAATTTTCATAGATTGCTCATTTCTATGGTCACTATAATAATAAATATAAAAAAATAATTTAATTTTAAAATTAGAGGTCCCAATACAAGAATCTTGATAATTTTATTCTACGGTGGTACGGATCCTTTTATGTGCGAGTTCTACAAGCACTGGGCTCGTTTTTCCGTTTTAATCATTAACAGTATCACCCAGTCTATTAAGATAAGTAGTCGTTCAATTGTGATTAAGAAAAAGTATTAAATAATCTTTATTTAATCATTTAGAGTCCCGATTTATTATATCAAGTGATTAATAATACTATTATTATTTCTAACAAAATCCTTAGTTAATTATTTTTTTGATATGATTTTATTAATGTATAAATTATTGCAGATGCAACGAATAATGATGATATAACGGTGTATAATCATAATGGCGAAGATGTATTTATAACGAAAGAACTTATGAATAAGTTGAATGAGGAGTCAGAGACATGGCACTGGAAGCCCTGGTTGAGAACTAAAATAGAGGTAATGGGGAAATTCCTGGTTGATATCAACAGGGGCTCAGTGGACAGCTTTCCGTCTGGTATATTCGATGGTGAGTGTCCATTAACACTATTTATGAAATGAACTATTATACTATTTCAAAAAATTACATGCGACTTCAGTGCGAATGCCTTGATCGCGCTAAATGGTCGTCAAATTTTCGTCCTCAGTCTATATATGACGAAAAAGAGATCATCAAAATCCGTTCCCAAAACAGCGGACATTGCTTAACATATTATAAATATAAAAAAACACGTATTGACCAGTCTTTTCAACTTTACTTTTGTTAAATAGCCACTGCACTGCTTCTTATTGAATTACAGTGTTAGAAAATTCTAAATGACAATTTATTCTGCTAGATTTATATTTAGATATTCAACAATTGTCATAATTCTTTTGCGATAGCATCGAATAAATAATTTATGAATACTGAATTTGTAATAAATTATCTGTTCCCTGACATTTCGATAAATAGCCATATTAAAATCATTATTTATCTATCAATACAATGTAGGTATATAAAAGCCAACTATATTCCACTAAAGAGTAATGCTTTTTCTTTTATATATTTAGATATGGTTAAATATATATGGAAAAATCGCTATGTTTTTATATATTCTCTTAAGCTTGCGGTCTATTCTCTTGCCTGGTCTATTCATAAAACCTTATAGCTGAGAAATATCAGGTGGTCAGTTTTGAGTAAAGTTAACAATATGGGAGATTTTTAAAGTTTCATTATATATATTTTTTTTAAAGAATATTAGCAATGCTTTTTCAAGGTATTACTAATATTCCTATTGCCCCTCCAAATAAGCTCGAAGCTTGCGCTAGGAGTGGGTACGACAATAGCCCAAGGGGTCAGGATCGAACCCTCGACTCTCGCGTTAACGGAGCGAAGTCGGTCCTTCTACCGTTGAGCTATTGAGGATTCATATATGTTGTTTGTTGATTTGGATAGTCTTAATATTCTTCTTAGTTTTTGAGAATTATATTTTTTAAACAGATATGAGTTTCTGAAAGAGTTATAGCATTACACGTGGATATATTTTATTGCAGACCAAGAGCTACGAAATGGTGCGTTTATACTTTTCATGATGTTTGGGATCTACGCTTTCACATTGATGGCGATAGTTTGCAACGATTACTTCATCCCGTGTGTGGAGCTTATATGTGAGGATTTAAAAATACCACAGGTTTGTTAAAAACAACTTATATTATTTCACATAACTATAAAAATAGCACGAATAGCTATAGCTAGCAGGAGCATGCCCTTGTTGCAAAATTAATTGCTACTGTCTTATCCTTAAATTTATAAATAATATAAGTATATGATTTTTTTTAAATTATTGAAACTAAAGTGGTAACTATTTTTACATATTATAGATTATATAAAAAACATATAGGCATGAAACCAAAATAAGCAATTTCATTTTATACATTTATAGTGAAGGTAGTAGATGAAAGGTCTAAAAGCTAAAAAACTATTACGTTATTGCTATTGTGACTTGCATGTCACAAAATCGCTCTTTCCTACATGTACTCGTATATTGACAATAGTTCTGCGGGCTTACCATTAACTTTTAGTAAAAATTCTGTTTCGATCAAATTCAATTCTTACATTAAATTTGAGATTTTATATGAGCCTGTCGATCAAATAAATATAAGAAATAACGATGTAGCTCAGTTTAGGTCGTAACAAATGACGTATAGTTCTCAAATTTTAAATTTATATTTGTAATATAATTGTAACTTTTTTAAAATTAGCATTCAAAAGAAGTGTTATTTTTAAGTAAAAAGTAAACATATTTCATTTCAGTTTGTCTAAGATTGTATCTTATTTAAAGAAGCTAAGCGACGGATAGAGATTAAAAAATTAATGTCATATATCTATTTCATATTTAACTTTAAATTCAGAGTATACGAATGTTACATGGAAAGCACCGCACGGTATGCTGACTCGTTGATTTGGGAAAAAAATTCTATAATTAAGATTTGCTACTCTCATTCATCTCTTTGAGGATGGTTTTAATTTCCTCTTTTCATATTTCTAATAAAACAGTGACAGCTTGCAAATTTAATTAACTACGAGTAGAACTTACTTTAATATTTCTAAAACTTTCCACCTCAAAGCAAAGACACAAAGTGGAAGGGGCAAACTTCTAACGATCTTACTATCTTTGGTCGTGTACAAATTGAATAATTACTTAGAAGTTTTGTTAATTAACGTATATGGAATGTCTTAACCTTTATATGGCGGTCAACGGAATATTTACCCGCCAATTTCATTGATATTAAAATTACTGTTACATACGGATTGGTAATTCGCTTCGAAACTCTGAATTCACTTATAATATACCAGTGAATAACTTAATATGTTTTCTAATAGAACGTAGCGGCTGCAACATTTATGGCGGTAGCGACATCGTGTCCTGAGTTCTTCGTTAACGTTATCTCGACCTTCTTGACAGAATCCGACATGGGTATAGGGACCATAGTTGGATCTGCCATATTTAACGTGTTGGGTGTTGCTGCGGTTGGCAGCTTAGCGGCTGTGTCGGTGAGTGTTCATGGCTGAATAATCGGTTAAAATATATATTTATAGCGACATACACATCGGTAGACATAATTTGTGATAATAATTCTGTCAAAAAAAAATAAGGGTGAAAAATAATTAAACAAGTAACTAAAAAAATCTATAATGTAAAAAAAATAAGACAGACTTTTTACAAAAAAAAAAATAATACATTGGATTCACGTATTTCATTAGGTATCGATTTCTGTAAATATATTATATTGAAGCAATAAATTATATACAAATAGTTATATTATGTATGTAAAGTACCCTTTTTAATTGTAGCCAATCGCTATCGAAGCTCGGCCTGTGACGAGAGATGCACTTATCTATATGTTCAATCTTGGCGTATTGGTCGTAATCGTCTGGGATGGGCTGGTGGTTTGGTACGAAGCATTGGTACTTGGGATTCTGTACATCTGTTATTTTATCATTATGTTCAACAGTCAGAAGATTTTCAATTTTATTGATACTGTCCAAAGTGCGTATGTCGTTTGCTGTCGCAAGTTTTTTGGAACGACTAAATGTGAGTATGAAATAATTTATATATTGTAATGCGCTTTATTATGTTATCCTAATGTGTAAAATAGTTGAATACTGTATGTCTTATAATTGGATATACAAATAATATTTAATAATTCATTTGAATATTTAATATTAATACTGATTCCTCTTCCCAGGATTATTCCCGGTATTTACCTACAGTCTGATTATAATGTTAAACTGATTTGACGGGTTACTAGTTTTTGCACAGGGCGATTTCCATCTGACCTCCGTAACTGATCAACTGGGTGATCAACTAACTCATTGGATAAGAATACATGACCTATCAAAAGTTAACGATTATTATAAGATGTTATTTACTACAACCGGTGTCTTCCGAGGCACGGTGGGGAGCCCAACAAGAATAAGAACAAAATACCCAGACCGAAACAGACATTTGTAACAAACATTTGTTCCGAGTGGAAATCGAACCCGCGACTGTCCAGTCTCAAAGCAGGCTGATTATCGGCACGCCACGATTAGTCGGTCGTCAAATAAATTTAATATTAATACTCATTGTATTACCAAATTTAGCTCAAAGATGGGCTGACGGCATGGTGTCATGATAAAGACACTGCTATGTGACCATTGTTTTTAATGTCGAGCTTTTAGCCTCGACTTATTTATATAAAATAAAAACAATTCTAGATAAAATCCTTTTCTTTAAGTCAAATATCAAATTCATTGCAGTAATTTTCAGTTATTTACATAATCCTACGTAAAATCTAATAATCTATGTATGGGAGACACACTTAAGTACTGTGTCCAAAACTTTAAAAATAAATAAAATATTATTATCATGTGTACAATTTTTTACAGTTATGAATTAGTACAGATTTATCTTTGTGACTACGATAATTTTAATGGAAATATTAATTAAAGACAACATTTAGGCTAATACTTTTAAGTTTTTAGTTACGAAAGAAAATAGGACAGATTAAATGTCTTTTGATTCGATTAAATATTGAAACTAAAATGAATATAATAAACTAATAAAATTAATATAATAATCGCTGTTTATTTGTTAACAGACAATGTGTCAATGACCGAAAAACCCGTGGAACATGGCTTCGATAACAAGGCTTATGCAAATGGCGACGCAGAGACAAACAATAATGTTAACAACGTGATAAACAAAGAAAAAAGTCCAGTTTCCGAAAAAGGTATAAATTTAATTTTAATTAAAAATAGTAGAAATAATACAAATTATATAAATGAAATTTAATTACACTAATGCCCAGTTGTAATCTTCTAGTTATCTTAATCTTAATCAACAAAACATTATCATAGTTATGATAGCTATGTAAATGATAGTGTCTATAAATAATTAAATTACAGTGAATTATAATTTAATATAATCCTCTTAGATTATATTTGATGCAATAATATTACTGTTGTTTTATCGCAGTTGAAGTTGAAGAGAAACCGAAAAAGGGTTTATTCATATTCCCGACGGAAAAATCATTACTATATAAAGTATGGTGGGTGTATACATGGCCTCTCAAGCTCTTACTGGGGTTAACTGTACCTTCACCAGTCACTTGTACAAGATTCTATCCCGTGTCTTTCATCATGTGCATCATATGGATAGGCGTTAACTCATACTTCGTTTCGTGGAGCATGACTGTTTTAGGTAAGCTTTTTTTTTGTTATAAGTTGGAAAACAAGCATACGACCCACCTGATGGTAAGTGGTTGCCGTAGCCTATGAGCGCTGTAGCACCATTAGTAGGTGCCACTCACGCATTGCCAGCCTCGAGATATTGGCTCTTCAATCTGATCTGCCCAGTAATTTCACTAGTGTAAAGTGCTCCTCAAACCGGAACACAGCAATGCCTAAGCATTACTATTTGGCGGCAGAATATTTGACACTGCGGTGGTACCTACCTAGCCGGCCTCTTGCAACAAAAGACCTACCACCAGTGTGACTGATTGCACTGGTGGAATAATCTCTGCTATGACAGAGGTTATCCCAACAGTGGGCGATGGGGTCGTCACATCCCGACCCCGAAATACAAATAAATAAATTACTGATTTATTTTACTATACTTAAAATAGGTTATTAACTAAAATGATATTACTTTTAACAGTAAAATTTTCTTGTTGGCTATTGCAATTTGTTACCTGTAAAACGCTTATTTGTTTTGTTTCAATCGTTGAGGGTGTGTATACAAATCGTTTCCTAAAAGCGTAATTTAATAAGTCGTGACGTGACCAATTATCTACTGACTGAGTAAGAGAATAAAAACCTCTGCGTAGATAAGCACAGTGTTTATTTGCCGAGCAAACAATTCTGACATTGACCTAATTTTTCTGAGTATTTCGAAAACACTTAAAGAAAAATAACTGTTGTTATTTATTGTACTTAAAACGTTGACAAATGAACATCTTTGTTCGTTTTTACACGAAATATGAATATTTCTAATAATTTGTGTGCCATAGTCAAATGTTTTTACATTATGTTGTTGTTAATATGACTTAGAAAGAGAAGCATTAAACTAATTAATTTAAACTATTTAATTTAAGCCAATAAATTACAAATAATATGCTTATTTTAGGTCACACTTTCTTTATTCCCGAGTCAGTCATGGGAATGACATTCCTCGCTTTCGGTGGCTGTCTCCCTGAAGCTTGTTCTATATTCATCATGTCAAGACGAGGTGAGTAATATTTTAGATTAATTTTATACTGGACTGACTTATAAAGAGAATACATTTTGATTTGTTTGTGTATGTAGGTGAGTATTCTTACCCACATGCTGCAAGCATGATGAATGTGTAGATTTAACAATGAGATTATTAAACTGATCTTAAACTTAGAAGAGCATTATATCGGCTGTTGATCTTAGGTAGCAGTCTTGTCTAGATATTTTGTGATTGGAAATTGTTGTTTCATTCCGGAATCTTCGAAAGCTAAATATTTATTTTCAAATATTTTTAAAGATAAAAGACGTATTTATTTTCATACAAGTTGATTTTTTTCTTTTAAATATAAATCTAAGTATACTAATATTTATAAACGTTAATCCTAGATTTTGCCGAATCCTCTTGATCTCCTTACGTAAACAAAACATTTCGTAGATTCTCGAAGTTCTTCAATCACTACATAGTATAAAACAAAGTCGCTTTCTCTGTCCCTATGTATTCTTAAATCTTTAAAATTACGCAACGGATGTGTTTTTTTTTAATAGAGTGATTGAAGAGGAAGGTTTAGTAAGGATAGTGGAGAAAAAAAAATTTGAGGTTTCTAATGTGATGTCGTAAATAATTACTTTTAACGCGTCCCGGCCACGGGCGGTAATGAATAAATCAAATCAAATGATTTTCATCATTTTTTCAGTGAATGACATAGGCTATATATTTTATACCCGTGCGAAGCCGGAGCGGGCCGCTAGTGTTTAATATTTCTTTGTCAAATTTTTACTTGGTTTTATATTTATCGCCTCAAGGTTTATATTTTAACATTACTTCTTTAATTACATATTATTACATATTTTTATTTATTGTTTTTATTAATGCGAAATTTTTGCCGATGAGCGAATTCTTTGATAATTATTATTATATTTTCCTACAAAACATGGTAAGGTCTGCTTTGCGAGTTGTATTTATTTGTGTCTTTGAACTTTATAACTTATGATATATGCGATGCTTTGCTTATATATATTATATATTTTCCGGTATTAATTATCTGGATAATGAAATTTTACTTTGAACTCTTTGCAGCCCCTATAGGTTGGACAACCTATAGGGGCTGCGAAGAGAAGACTCGCCGGTAGCAAGTAATGTAACAATCTACATTCAATTTTTAAGCGTTACGTTATATTATTGCCTTGTCTATTACATATATTATCAATCTTAGATAATCTATTATGTTATTCAAGTAAAAAAATCACAAACAACTTTAACAGCAGTCACATTGTATTTCGGAACCTTCATTCAACCAAATAGTGTCTATTGCTATCACACGTATCCCGAGTTTTACAAATTATATATTTTATGAGCATTGTTCAAATGTAATAAGATTAAAATGTGATAAGATTAAAATTGCACGTCATATCACTGAAGATCTAAACTCCTATCACTACACACTCTCCTCGACCCCCTAGTTAACTCCTCATCTCAGAACGCAAAATACGGGAATACATTTGTTCTTTCAGGCATTTTCCAAACTTTTATTTGATGCCTTTGTGTAGTAAAAATTCTACATCGTATTCTCTAACTATTAATTAATGTTATTCATATTTTATTGAAGTTATAATAATAACTTTATTAGATATACTTTTAAATACAAGATCAAAAATAGAAATATTGAGAAGTATTATATTATTAAACTCGTTTGTACGAAAATCAAGAAATTCGTTTTTATAATATAATGTGAATTGAATGGTTTCTGTTCTCATCATGAAATTATTTTAATTACTATCACTATCATTGCAATGACAGTCATATCATTCGTAAATATATACAAATCTAATCATTCATTGATCAATATCATAATAAATATCATAATTATAATATATTTCAATATCACGGTAAATATTAAAAAAAATAATTAAATATTCATATGATTATCGTAAAGATTGAACAACAATAATTTTTGTTATAAATGCAAAATAATTATTTTATGGAGTCAATTTCTGAAAAGAAAATCTGAATTTAAAAGTTAGAAACTACTAATCGGATTCTAGCAATTATATTTGAACCTTTTGAAGCTAATATCTTAAAAATTATTGACTTACATAAAAGGTCACCATAAAACCTTAGGGAGGTTTTTTAAATACTTATCGAAAAATGTGGTTCATGTTCCAATGTGCTGGATTTTTAATCAAACTATTATTTTTAATATTTTAATTTTTGACTTCATTTTTACATAATAAATATATTTTCTGAATTTCATATAGACAGGGTTAACATTGACATACAAATGGACAGACAGACATGACGAAATTAGTATTTTTCATTTCCATTTTCACAGATACGTACTCTCAATAGTAGTTTAGTTACTATTGAATAAAAATATATGTACAGGTTATATAAGAAATTATAAATAGTATAGTGTTGTGCTTAGTTAAGAAAATATTCTCTCTTATACTGCATTTCGACGACGCTTAAACAATTTGTAAAGGCCTCAAAGAATTTCCTCTTGTTTCAGGCGAAGGTGGGATCGGTGTATCGAACGCACTAGGAGCTAATTCCTTAGCGATATTATTCGCTCTGGGTGTCCCATGGCTCATCAAATCCATGACACTACTAGCTGAGGGCTTGGACACGGCCGTCAAAATCAATTCTGAGGGAATCGACGTAGTTGTCATCTCACTTCTATTCGCAGTCTGCCTATTGTGGATCTGTCTGTACATAGCTAAATTCAAACTGAGAAAATCCCTCGGTGTCATATTAATAATTTTCTACGTTATATTCATCACGTTTGCGATCCTTGTCGAAATGCAAATCATATTGGATGTACAACTGAACATTTATTAAAAATTGGTGATTTTAAATATCTTTTATGAATTTTGAGCTTTGCGAGAAAGGAGTTAGCCAAATTATATACACAATGTCACTTGCGAGTTGCGAGTCGCGGTCAACGTGTAAGGATTCTCTGATTAATATTATGTAAAGTATACGATAATTATTGTAAATAATATTGTATAGTTGTATAATGTGCATGTAACGCTTTTAGTTTTTTTGGAAATGTGAATTTATATTCACGCTGGTTCGTTGTTATTCAAATAAACCAATAATAATCTTGGGTGTAATCTTATAAGCGGTCATGAGTGTAGCAGATCTGATTAACAATACGAAGACGACAAGATAAGAACTGTTTTAAATAATGAGATTTTACAATACATGATAGTAATAACAGTTATTGTTGAAATAATATTGAAGTCTTCTTAATAACTAAAGTGTTTAAAGAAGATATCGAATTACAAATATTTTGACAGAAGACATGAACTTACGTCAAACTCTGTTTATAATTACAGTAGTACATTTCCAAGGAAATAATAAGTACTTATTGTACACAATACTTGATACTTTCATATATACATAATTCTAGTAATTCTGTAAAGTATTCTTGTCAAGGTGGAACTTCGATGACGTCAGATGTCGGTATCTAAAACGGGATAAAGTTAATATTAATTTAATTAAGTTTATTTATAATTATTATTTAATGTTATGTTTTTATTATATTTATTATATTTTGTAAATATATTGATACTAAATATTTTTACATATTATTTTCTTATCAAAGAATAAATTGATATTATATCACTACTACCTTTGATTTTGATAAGGTTACCGTTATCAAATAGTAAATCGTTTCAATGCTAAAATCACAATAATCATAACATATTATTAAGCTGCACCGCTAAAACTGTAAGCCAGCTAAGAGAAAATACCCATATTACGTGACAGGGGACTCTGCAAAATACTACGCTTGGTCATAGTTAGGGGTGTGTTTGTTGGTCTTAGGTTTACGCCATTTAGATATGAGCCAAATTATTATTTTTTTCACTTTCTGTTTGTGAAAAATGTTTTGAAACCATATTTATGAATTACTACGGGAAAACAAGAAGGGGATTGGTATACATAACGGATGGTCACCGAGGGAAGTTTGGTGCCAAAATTGAAAAAAAAAATGGTTACTAAGTATCGGTACGTTCCTTATACTAGGCTACGGTTTATTGTGTCTTTGTCTGACGTAAATATATCCTGTTTCCGTGGAAACTTTTTGATACATTGTCTTATTAATTTTTACATATATATATATATAGATAAGTTTATACTAATTCTAAATTATAACATTCAAGTTTCACTAACTTAGAAATAATTACTTTTGAACTAGTCTTATTTTAAGTTTAAAAATAATAAAATACTTAACATTATATCAATTGTCTGATTATACATAACTCTTGATAAGTTTTATACGCATGGGAAATAAAACCTAAAATAATAAATTTTGTTCAAATTAGAAAAGTAGTTTCCAAAAAACCATTAAGGGCTTTAATATTATTTCAAGCCTCTAGAGAAAAAGTTAAAATTGTACACCAATTTAAATTTATTGATTTTTTAAAATAATTCTGTTAAATAACGTTCTTTTGGAACGAGAGTTATATATACAGATTTTAATGAATTCTAAGAAGTTCTGTGTACACTGAAATATATAAATAAAATGAAATTTTTATTACAACATCCAATTCTTTGTAAGATTGCGAGAATTCCTTGGAATGCAAAATTTACTTATAGTGTTTAATGGTTAAATTAATCACATAAACATCTCGTAATTAATATATGACAATTCTCAGAATTTTAGACGTAGACGGTATAAAAAAAAGGAGAAAATTATTAATTATATTTTATTAAAAAAAATGTCACAAAACATTTACAATTCAAATTAACGATATCAACAAATCATTACAAGTATGGAAATCTAGTCTACACGAAATGGTTATAAAAATGCTGGCTGCATTTCCCCGCTGAATTGGGATCCCAATTTTTTGGTGAATAGTGAGCCAGACCTGTCATCTGAAAAAGCAAAGAGACGAGATGTAAGATCTTTTAAATTTTATGAAATCAACGATAAAATAATAATAGGAAAGAAAAATTAAAAGTTTTCTTTAAAATAATCGTTTTTAGCGAAATTCGTGCATATGCAAATAGGAAATTTCCGACTTTCTTTATTATTTTCTTTACTTAAGTTATAGTATAAAAACTATTTTATACCTAAATCTGCCAAGATTTTATTTTAATTTAATTTAAACAATTTATTTAGAACGAAGTTCTTTATACGCGGTACTCGCTTTGAGCGTAAGCGTAAGCATGTTCGCTTCATGTGTCTTTGTCACGATCACCACCCATCGATTTTAATGTTTTTAAATGATCTGCGTTTCATGAGAGATCAGATATTTCTTTTCATAATTATATTTCTTTTCATATTTTATCTGATACAGTATTACAAATATTGAGTCTCCCTATCTGTTTAGTAGATTAATTATTTATTAATTGGTAGTAATTTCACGATCTCTGAACCTCTCATAAGAACTAAATATACTGAAAACACCTTTATTTTCCGTTCTTGCAAATTTTATAACAGTGAATTTAAAAATGTTAACTTTTCAATATGTTTGAATGATATTACAATTATCCAATTTCTAACAATCTTAAAAATTTTTTTGTTGCATTGTTTTCTAGTGTATGTATATTATTGACTGTAAAGACTACTGGTGTTTGTAATATTTTAATGATCCCATTTACTATGTGTCATAAAACAGTTTGATTTCCTAATTAAATAAAAAAAATCAAATAGTATTAATACTAGTTAAATAGATAGATTAAATAATAAAGTCATGTTTAGTTAAATAGATCTCTTTATAAATAACGTGACGTAATTACGTAATTTACTATAGTATCATTGGTTGTTTTATGTCACAAAATTGTGACAGATAAATCGTTTGTATATTTTGTCAATTGTACATCAATTAGAATCTATAATTTTCAGGCTGTATTTTTTGTAGAAATTTATTAATAAACCAAATAAAATTAACGTATACAAATCTTCAAATATATATTATTATTAAAACTTCAAGATGTCTGCTTCCCTCGATTCAGCCTTGGACCCCATGGAGGAGATCCGGTTTAGAAAGAAACACGGATCAATGTGGATAGAGTTGCAGAAAGAAACTCATTTTTCCTTTGATGAATTAGAACGTAGGTATTCTCAAATCATATGAAAATATTTTTTTCAAAATCGGCTTTTAGAAACCTGAGTCAACTTCAATCTGTGGTTTGGAGGTTAAAATAATTTTGATGCAGGGATTCCGAGTGATTATTTTCTACACGCTGAGAATTTTTCACATCATCACGTTATTAATAAAATGTATCTAAAAATAAATAAATATTGCACGTAATATACACACGGAAATAAAATACGCGAATAGCAAACCTACTTTTTTATATGGGCTAAACCATTAGAATTAATACATACATATATCAGTTATAATTTATATGTTGCTTTTATATGAAAAATATAAGGATACGGTAAATCAATATTTATTGTTCATAATTAATAGCAACGACACAAACAAATTTTTGATATACGCACTACCGTAGACCTTACTGATTGCCGTCTCATCATGCTGTGGACCAACAGGAGAAGTATGAGCTATAAAGAATTTACAGTAATATTGCGAATGATAAAATAACCTTTATCACAATCAAACAACAAGCCAACCATGTGGAAATGTTGTGTGGAGATAGTTTAAATTTTGGAAAAGCACGTAAGATTACCGCGATACAAATTCTCGTAGAATTTATATTGTATGTATATTTTCATATTAAAAAAAATTTTTAAATGATAAACATTTGATTGATCTTCAGAATTAATGGTGATATTCTTCAAAATTCAAAAACGAGACGAGAAGCCCGCTGCATCTGATTTAATATCCAGGTAAAACGGTTTTAAAATATGATTCTGTTGGGACATTTTTAGTAGTCAGTCTTGTCTCACGCGTGAGTGTCGGGTTAAATTTGGGGAATGAGTGATGGAGAGGGTGGGTTGATGTGGTACAGGCAGGTACTCTGACCCGATATCTCGATTTCTCGAAAACTCTACATCAAACATATTCTTAGAATTTAAAAAAAAAATCATTCGTATTAAAGAAAAATTCAAGACTTATTAATTACCAATTTTTTCGGGGTTTCATGCACACCACTCATGCAATGTAAGATTAAACTTAGAAATAATTAAACAAATGATATGATGAACATAATATAATGAAGCAAAAATGTAGTATTCGCTGTGGTTTCGACCATCTATTATAATTATATTTAAGAGGACCCAAAATATTTATATTAATAAGTAACACATGGCCAACAGAGTTGCAATATGAGAGTATGTTATAAATAATGGTCACATTGTAAAATAATGATGATATTTTAGAGAGATCAAACTAAAGTCACCTCAACTCTAGGCTCCAGTTGCGGTGAATATTCTCGTAAATTATAATTTACAAGCGTTTCTACCGAAATTTCACTGTAGAAAATTATTGGTGACAATAAAGTTGTTCTTCAAATGCCTATTTCATTATAATAGAATTTTAATTACAGTATAGTTTGTTATAATCTCTGTTAAGTTTATAGTACACTGAAAATAATATTTTGAACAGTAAAGAAGAAGCATGCGAAGTTCTTCTTCATCCTAGCATTATTCCCGGTATTTTTATGTGCCCAGGGTCTGCTTATTACTCTTGTCCGGATTTGACAGGCTACTAGTTTTTACACAGAGCGATTGCCATCTGACCCCGCAACCCTAAGGGCGAACCAGTAACTCATTGGATAAGAGCAATTTACTTATCAAGAGTTAACGATTATTATCAGATGTTATTGATAATAACCGGGACCGACAGCTTAACGTGCTCTCCGAGGCACGGTGGGGAGACCCACACGGACAAACGCCCAGACCGAGACAGAAATTTTAACAAACATCTGCCCGAGCGGGAATCGAACCCACAACCGTCGAGACTAAAGGCAGACTCGCTACCCACAACGCCACAACGGTGTCGAAGCGAAGTATATATTTGAAATACCATTAAATAAATAAACGCTTCAACGGCACCCATTGGGATAGTGATATCCTGTTGCGGGTGTCCGGAAACATATATATAAGACAAGGAAAAAACTCAGACCGTAACACATGCCTGTATAATCAATACAAACATCTGCTCCGAGCGGGAATAGAACCCGCTACCTGTGGCCCTAAAGGCAAGCTCGGTACCGCTGCGCCAAAACCTCAATAATAGATAAATAGTTGTAATTTTCATAGATTTGTTCATTTCTATGGCCGCTACAAAAACCGATAATAAAAAAAATATCCATATCAAAAGGAAACTTAATATTTTTAGTCTACGATGCGGATACGGAGCCCTCTATGTGTGAGTCCGACACGTATATTGCCGGTTTTTTGATTATCATCGATATTGAAAAAATGTATGAAGAAAAAAAATAGGTTTTGGTGATGTTTGACGAATGTTTTTCCATTGCAATGTCACTTTTTTATTTCTTTAGATGAAAATATAAGTGTGTCCTTATAAAAAAAACGCAATTTTAATTCAGCGCCAAACTTACTGTTTTATTTCGACAAATCGTAAATATCACAAGAACTATTCAGTTTAAAAAAATAATATTTCTTAAAAATTGCTCACCTACCTATTTTTATTCGTTTTTTTACATTTTACTCGATAAAAATGAAGTTAGGTCAAAAACGCTTAGACAACGTGTCTAAACAATCATGCCGGTTGGTCGTAGAGGGAAACAACCTCATTAAAAAGTTAGTTTCGATGGAGGGGACTCTAGGCCTCTCTACATTGAGGATCAACGCCGGGGCGCGTGGTTGATTGCGCAAGCGAAACCGTGGCGTCCCAGTATGGCAAGGCGATTCGTTGGGTGTCAGTGGGTATTACTTACCTCGATTTGCGAGCGGTGAAACCCACGCTACCACTACTTGAAGTCCTGCACGTAAATGCGTCTCCTAACGTTAAGATAGAAAGTTCACTTTATTTAATTTTTTTCTCTGTTGTAAATACTTTAGCTAAAAATAAGTTATAAGTGAATAACTTATCAAATTTTAAACTATCGCGTTTCATATTGATATGCATAACTTTTTTAATAGGTATTGACGCGCAAAAATTACCTTTAATTATTGCTATCGTTTCGATCAGGTTTCACTGACCGTGGTCACAAGCGGACTTTTACGCGTTAATTTCTGTTAAAAAGTTATAGATATCACTTATAACTTACTGCGGCCTGCTCTGGCTTCGCACAAGTATAAAATATATAGCCTATGTCATTCACTGAAAAAATTATTAAAATCGATCCAGTAGTTTGAATTATTCATTACTGCCCGTGGCCCGCACGCGTTAAATGTAATTATTTACGACATCACATCAGAAACCTCGAAAATTATTTTTTTCTCCACTATTTTTATACATATAAACCTTCCTCTTCAATCACTCTATCTATTAAAAACCACATCAAAATCCGTTGCGTTAAAGATTTAAGCATACATAGGGACAGAGAAAGCGACTTTGTTTTATACTATGTAGTGATGAACATAAATGAGGTTAGCCACAAAAACGAAAAACCGGGTCCGGTCTATTTTTTCTAAAAACCTGGACTATATTGGGAAGCGCGAGCTATACGATCTGAAAGTATATCCAGATAAATGACAATCGGTGATGATAAATGTAACTCAAGCCTAATTTTTTGCCGCTCAAGAACCTCCAAATTAATTTAAATAATATAAATACGCTAAATCTTGAGTTATTGTTAAATATTCTACATTTATAATTATTTTAATATTAGCATTGAGGTCTGCTTTTAATAACCAAAGGCCTGTTCGTATAACAATGACCTGACGTTGTGTATAAAAGTCGCAAATATACGAATACACATAATTAATTGATAGATATCCAATCTTCTCATTTGGACGTTTTATTATTAAGTATTAACTAGAATTGTAGTATCCACAAAACCATTTAGACATTGTAATTAACCCTTGTAACAGATGTTGAATGATTGGATATCTACAAAAACCTTCCACGAAGCCTGGGCCGAAAAGTATTCACATAAAGACTGGATAATTAGACCTACTCGTATGTTACTCTTCGAGACCTCGATACGGATGACTGTTTACGTATAACCTTTTTCCTTTTTCTTTTAGTAAATTTTTCTCTTCCTACAGTCCGGTATATCCATTTTGTAATCCATTAGTAATATTTAAAATTACACATACAATCCAAAGACTAATTACTCTAAAATCGCAAAGAGCAGACTATTTTCCAACGCGTTCGCAATTTTTTAAACTAAAAATGAATTACTAATTTTAGGGCTCATTTCCGGGACGTTCTTCACACTGGACTTGGAATGACGGACGCGTATATGATGGAACGCGTAATGGTCGCCTTAGATCGAGGCACATCGCCTTTTGTCACTATGGCAACATTTGCTAAAGCTATGTCACTTTATCTGCGAGGAAATTTGGAAGAGCGTATTTCATATGCTTTTACGGTTAGCAAAACGTTCATATTGTATTGATTATAAAGTTGCCAGCCAGCGCTACACGTCATGAATCATGATCAATCTTCGAGCTTCGGTGTTTGTTTATGTGCGGAGTAGAAGGACCAAAGGTTGCCAATTGGAGGAAATACAAATGAGGGGGAAGGTTCTTTAAACGGATATTTCACATAAATTACTTTTGGTACTGTATAGGCCTTCAGACTTTAGAGTATTAGAATGTGTAACGCGGCTGGTTAGATGGTACGCCATTGACGGCCCTGCCAACAAACTGGCCAGCCCTGCTTTCCCTGTCGAATTTGGATCTAAGACGTTATCACATTACTGGGTTTTCATTTTAATACATGAACATATGTATTATATTATGACAACAGTTAACTAAGTCAGCTTTATCTAATTTCTTTTAATTTAATTTTTTGCAAAATAATTTCAGTGTTATGATTTACTTGGAGAAGGTTATTTGAGAAGGGAAACAATGTATCAGCTGATGAAGAAAAGCTTAGCAAAGGCTTCAAGGGATGACGACGTTGAAGAAGCAGTAAAAGTAAGATTTTAAATTTTATCTAAACTTTTCTCGGAGGAAATTATTTGTAGACGTTTAAGGAATTCGTATTAGAAATATTATAGCGTACTGTTAATTAAAAGTTTGAATGTTCGGATTTTAATTAATATTTCTATTTACTAAAACTTATTTACCTTGTCTAGGGTTCTGCAAATATGCTTGAACCCTATAACAGAAGAGAGTATATTTATTAATATTATAATTTAAATATATTTAGCTACTTCGCCCGCTCTTCAAAAGAATTTTAATGGAAACTTATAATTAAAAAAAATCTGTACCATGCTGCTGCTGTATCATATTGATTGTTAAATAACTATTTTTAACATATTGACTAAGCACAAACCAATAATTACTAATCAACGTTTAAGGTTTTTTTTAATCTTTGTTTTATTTATATTATTACTTGAGTATTAATTAGTCTTCGCTTGCATGAATTAGCTCAACTCAATTATAGAGATAATGTTAATACAAATTTTGATATTAATAAAATTAAATAAAACATATATTTATAGAACAAATGACTTTATAATATGTATAACGTTTCTATGGCCTCATTTTAATGTTGAATCAGCGTTTATGTAATTAGTTAGTTATATAAGAAAAAGAAAAAAAGATTTTCACATTAAAATATCCTAATGCATAATTATTATGTTATCATCCATTAAACAAAAGTCACAGGCCGACAAAGAAAGATAAAACTCTTAATCGACTATGAACATCCGTAATGTCGAAGATTTTATTAAAATCCAATCATGAGAACCGAAGGTTTAAAGGAGACTAATTCTCATTTCCATTTTATGAATATCAATCAGAGATAACGTGGTTACTCTTAAGAGTATATCTATCAGGGAACTCGGAAGCTTTACAGTAACAGGGTCACGGTGCTAAGAAGATAAAGTAGAATACTATTACCATTTACTTAACGAAAGCCTAAAGATTTACTCTGCCAATTATAAATCCTAATTTGTAAATGAAAAGATTGTACAATCAGTCGTTTTCTATTAAAGAAATTAATTATTAATGGGTGTAAGCTAATGAAAAAATGTGGTCTAGTTTATTATTGAAAGTCATGTGATCTATTATATAAAAAAAATACTTTGAAGTTTTGAGATCTAAAGTCTTTTTGGGTAATAGCGTTAATTGTGACTATTAGTGAGCACGAGATAAAAAAACATACTGTTGTATGAAAATTAAATAAGAAACGAAACTGTTGTTCATATTATTTTAATAAATATTCGTTTTCCAATAACTTGTTTTAGAAAGACGAATAGGCCATAGTACAATAATAAAGGAAAAATTCAATTTATTCAATGTATGTAATTGGATAATGGTCTATACAATTCCTGTATATTCAGGTCGAACGCGTTATAATTTAAATAATATATATTTCATAATAAAAATAAATTACTTAAAAGAGAAATAATTAAATTAAATGCGTTACAAGTCCTTTACGTTTGAAGGTTTTTAATACCATAAAACAATGTGGTGACAAGCAACCTTACGGATTTTCTAATAGGAAGCCATTACTGCGGCTTATGTTCAAAGTATTGCCAGAGGCATCACCGCTCGTTACTACAGTAAATGCTTATTATGGGTGCAGTAAGATGAAAAGAGAGTGAGAAAGGTATTTGGAACTTTGGACCACAGTACATATTGTGAAAGTTGCTAACTGGTGGCTAACACCATAATATCGTTTACTAAAATGTAGTACATTTGTATAATATTGAATTAGTATTTCTTTTATTTTTATTTTTCTATTTATTTTGTACTTAATAATAATTTTAATTCGATGCTTAGCTTTTTCCTGTTTTTGTTTTTTTTTTTATACTGAATAATAGTTTGTTATGTTGAAATTTAAAAATATATATTAATATATTGATAGAAAGCTGATGTCTGCAATACAAATTTTTTCGAAACACCTTTCATAGCTGCCAGCGATTCACAACGAAATTTTTTTTACCAATAAAGTTTTTTTTTATATTATTATTATATTTAAGCGTTAGTATTTTATTTTTAACGTTTAAATATACTCAAGAATTTGAACCTTTTTACATATAACACCAAATTAAAAATTGCAGTATCTAATTGTAATGTCAGTATAGTAAATGCATTTGAAAGTATAGGTATAACGTATTTCTAAAAAAAGCCAATGTTTGGAATTTTTGTCTGTCTGTGTGTCTTTCTGTCTCAAAAATAATTGTAACGTTGTTGAGAGGGATTTTATTGGCAAAAAGCTGATCTTTCAATAAGTGATTTAGGCTACTTTTGTCTTAGAAAGACAATCTCATTTTATTCTAATTTATTTAAATTATTTATAGTTTAGAGCCCTCCCCACTCTATAAGTTAAATATCGATCACACGAGCGAAGTATACGCGATACAGCTAGTATAAAATATACCTTGATGATATTACAAACTTATAACGCTTTACATTACTTCTAAACTTTATAAAATTTTATTTCAAATGAAAATCTCTGTATACATAGTTTTTGTAATTCTGATCAACGAAAGTTTCAATTGAATATTTAATGTTTACTTAAATGATTTTTAATCGAATCTACAGGAGTTGGTCGATATAATGCTCAAGAGGATGGATGCGGATTTGGACGGTGTTATCAACTTCCAAGATTTTCATACGTCTGTGGTAAATACTCCTTCTCTTTTGGAGAGCTTGGGATACTGCCTTCCTGAAAGGCCGGCAGTATATTCCTTTCTGACTACATGGTGCCCAACGTGGGGCAAAATGTAATTATGGTTTACATCAAGAAATAAAAAAAATATATTACAGAAACTGTAATTATATTATTGTTTGTTAGAAGAATTAATCAAATACCGATGATTACATTCTTTTAAATTGTTTTTTCAAACAGTATGAGTGCCACCATAAGGAAAATAAATATTTTGAAAAAGCCCTTGAATTTATATTTTTTGTAGGATATTAATTATTTTATAGTATTAAGTTTCGATTTACTGAAATTATTAAATTTACTGATTATTTTCGACTTCAGTTCATGTTGTTCAAAGAGCTGGAAAGTATAAGAAATATCACACAGCTATTCATTATATTGAAGTGAATAATAAAGTTCAATACAGTTATTCTAGCGTTATATTTTCATTTACCACTGCAGTTGCATTGCAATTAAATTATAATAAGGACGAACGAGTCCGGCTACATTCGCTTTAGTATACTATCTGCAAATTAATGCGTAAATAGCGGACCACATGTGCTATTATCACACACACTTCTAGCACAAGCTATAAGCTTATTTGGAAGGGCAACAGGAGTATTAGAAATGGCTTGCTAATATTATTAATAAAAAAGAACACTTCAACTGTTTTTAAACTAATTATAAGATAATTTTTGTGCACTGCAACGAGAAATATTTTAAGGAATATGATGTATAAAATTATGTACGAATATTTTTAATTAGAAAATAGCAATAGCAGCTAAGATCTATACTGTTTTCAAAAAAATATAGTCCAGTAATGAGCGGCGGTATATGTAAAAGATGTATATAATATATTATGTATAATCAGTGTCGCAGATATTTGGGTTATTTCTGACAAATACATTTTTGATATGGGAAATTTTGAAGAAGCATATTGATGCAACACCAAATACGATTTCTATTCGCTGAAGCCATAATTCTGTAACAAAATACAACGAGGCATACTGGAAGCCTGTCAGAACGTTGCGTCCATTTAGGAATCACTCAGTTTGACACCTCTATACAGATTACAGACAGAGCAAAACAATGAAGTCCTCTTTAATAGTGTTGGATGAGAATAGGATGTTATTAGGGTGGGTTCAGACTAGCGCTTTTTTCTAGCATATTTCGGCATACGTGGGTCTTATTCGGCGCTTCAAAACCGAACCGGTAGTGGCGATTGCCAGTAGCATATTATTATAAAGATATTACGTATATATTTGAGCTTGTAAGTACGTCAACTCTAGTAAGAGTTACGCGTGTTGGAAAAGACGCACGAAGAAGTCTGTACGCAAGTATATGCGTTTCAAAAAACTAGCTTATACGCTCGTATACAACGCTGTTGCTGGTCTGAAACCGCCCTTACTCTTGATGCATTATACGCGTCCAGCTCGGTCCATTACAACTTTTCTATTTTATACTATTCTAAAATTCCTATCAAAAGTTGTTTGCCACCATTGTGGTATAAAGCTGTCCATATGAAAAACAAACTAGACTTATTTATAAATTCTTTACTATTTTTATTTTGATCGTTATTCAGAATTTCGTTATTTAACATAATTTGTCTGATCTGGTAATTAGAACACTTAGATACTGCAACTGTTAAGATTCAGTAAACAACACACACTCACAAACATATGTACGTAATAATTATATAACTAATATAAAAAATATTTCATATTTTTATATACTTTTAAAAACCTGCTATTTTGTAAAAACGTTAGCCTCAGTTCTGCCAGCCGCACACTTGTCTGAATCGCACTACCGACGATGTTGACAGTTTGACACTTTTTAAATTTCGATTTTATATTTCATGGTTTGTTTCAGTTCCTAGAATTTTTCTATACTAACATGCGAGCATGGAGGCTGTCAATTTTTAAACGTAAAATTTTGTAGATAGCACCCACGTTTATGATAATATCTAACAAACTAATCCTAATTTCATATTAACCAAGTCGATATTAAAATCTTTATTAGGCAATATTAGAGTACCTATTGTGTTGCCGTTGTGTTTGTATATTTGCTATAGTTATAGTTGCCTATTGTGTTGCCTATTATATTGGCTATAGTTATAGTTGCCTATTGTGTTTTGTTAATCATGTTTTTGGTAAATAATAGTTTTTCTCACAAAAGAAGGAAGTTGAAAAATAAGGGAAAAAGTCGGACTGGAGACATCTGGACTCGAACCGCGGTTTTCATGGTCTGAAAACATATTATGATGTTGTCTAAAAATGAATCCTAGCTAGATCGATTTATCACCCCCAAAATCACCTGCGTACTAAATTTCATGAAAATTGTTGGAACCGTTTCCGAGATTCAGATTATATATATAAAAGAATCGCTCGATTAAAGGTATTAGATAGATATGCAGTTTTCGATAATCCTTCACACTAATTTTAGTTCGTTCCAAAAACTTATAACATATAAAATTAGGATTTAGGTACAAAACAAGTAAAGTGTGTATAGAAACTTTATAACGACAGGAAGACCCATAACAATGAATGGTACCTACTCGAGGTTAACGTGAGAAAAATCATTCAAGAGAGGATGAATTGCGTATTGTTGGTATATGTGGAAAAAGGTTTACAAAGGACTTTTCCTCTATTGTGGATAGACAAATATAGATACCCATTTGCTAATGATATCTAAACGTGAAGATACTTAAGAATAAAATGGATTATGAGTAGAAAATATTATTGCAAAAATAAATGCGAAAGTGAACTTATATGTATATATGTCGCAGAATCCGCTTAATTAGAATTTGTGTGGTTGGTGTTTGTGTCTGCCATAATAATTTTGTCGATCAGTGCGCCAGTCGGCACAGGCGCTGCATCGAAAATAAAAATAGACCGTCTCTAATGACCGTCCGTAATTTAGGTCTCGCTTTATTCTATATCAGCCTTACAACCAGCTATTACTACAAGTATTGGTGTGTTTCAGATTCCAACATCATAAAACAATCGACGTCCGACGCTGAACGTTCTGGGTTCTGCGGAGATAAAAATATTTTTTTATCAGAGAAAGTTTTATTTTTCATCAGAGTGATCCATGAGGCAGTTTAAGTTATATATAATTTGTGATAGGTTTGTGTAAATTTGGTGAATTATGATGATAATTGTTGAAAAAGTCAATCCGAATTCTTGGTTGCCATAGTAACACGTGGCCAGGTCCGCTAATATTAAATAATATGTACGGAAGAGGTGATAATTTTTTTGAATGAGTGTTGGTTCAATGAGAAGTAAACCGCAAAAAGAATTATCCGCACCATATTCTACTATTAATTCGTGTTAGTAAAGTAGATCTTATGTCAACAAAAAATAATAAATATTTTTATAATAATTTCTATCAAAATAATTATTAATATAAATTTAAACTAATTAGCATATTGATTCGAGGTAAAGCTGTCTCGTCTACATGTTGAATTTAATGACTTTGTTTATCTAACAGTGTATGTGTTCAATGTTCATGTTATATGGTTATGTCGAATTTCGTATTCCGCCTGTAGAACTTAATAAGAACAACGTAAATTTAATACTAAATACATTTATATTATGTTTAACAGACAAACAGGGGATTTAAAAGGAAAGGTAGAAAAATGAGAATGAAAAGTCGAGATAGCGAAACTGCATGCGTTATTTAAGTTTTTATTAAAAATTGACTATGTAAAGTTCACTCCGCAAAAAACCGAACACCAAAAACACCGTTGTGGCGTTGTGGGTAGCGAGTCTGCCTTAAGCCTCGACGGTTGCGGGTTCGATTCCCGCTCGGAGCAGATGTTTGTATTCATCGTACAGGCATGTTTTCCGGTCTGGTTGTGTTTGTCCTTGTCATTGTGAATGTTTCCGGACCCCGACACAGGATATAATTATCCTAATAGGGGCCGTTGAGTGTGTAGCGTTTATTTATTTATAAAATATCAGATGATCGTTTAAGCCTGACAAATATGAAGTTTCTAGAATAGAAAGAAGCTTGAAGACGTTATAAAAAATATCATTTCTTGAATTTTACCACGCAGACGAAGTTAGAACTAGTGCAGCCATGCTTTTCTCACAAATAGTCTAGCTTAGCCGGGGAAGTACTTCTCAGGTTGGAAAAAAAGCTTGAAGCCGTTATCAAACATATCATCTCTTGAATTTTAGCACGCAGACGAAGTTAGAAGTAGTACAGCCATGCTTCTCTGTTGAATGACAAATAGTCCGGGGAAAACCGGGGAAGTACTACCCTCTCACAGAAAATCGGCTTAAAGTAACGGAGAACTGTTGCGTTTTGTTGGACGATTGAGGACTAATATTTTATATTCATTGTTTCTTTCCTTTTGTCTCTTCCTATCCCTCGGGTTAACAACGCATTCCTAGGTTGCGGTGACTTTTTATTTTTTTTATTTTAGAAGTTGGCAAACAAGCATACGGCCCGCCTGATGGTAAGTGGCTGCCGCAGCCTATGAGCGCTTGCAGCACCATTAGTAGGTGCCACTCACGCGTTGCCAACCTCGAGATATTAGTTCTTAAATCTCGTTCGCCCAGTAATTTCACTAGCGTACAATGCCCTTCAAACCGGAACACAGTAGTCCCTAAGCACTACTATTTGGCGGCAGAATATTGGACACTGCGGTGGTACCTACCTAGCCGGCCTCTTGCAACAAAAGACCTACCACCAGTGTGACTGATTGCACTGGTGGAATAATCTCTGTTGTGACAGAAGTTATCCCAACAGCGGGCGATGGGGTCGTCACAACCCGACGCCTTTAAAATTGCTTAGTATCAGTATGTTTGTTTGCCAACCGTCATGAAATAAGAAAAAAGTTCCGGGCAGAAGCTAGTATAGTAAAGATAAAACCCATTGTTACCCACTAAGACAATTACTTCGTTAACGGTCTGACATTAATTACGAGCAATTAATGCCAGGCCGTTATTTCATTCGCGGTTAAATGAATTTGCTTATAAATGGTTTTCTATGAAATAAATATTAATTTCACGTTTATTTACCGACTACTTAAATATACAGAAACATTTTAACATTTTCTAAAATTCCACCTGAGATGGAAAAGAGGTTTGAAAGTTTGTAGTAAAATCATTAGTGTTACGGGCTGCGAATGAAGCCGCTGCACAAAGTCTTGCTATTCAGCATACTGATAGCTTAGTATCTGGATTAATACATGGTACACGACGTATGAAATGATTTGTAAGTAACAAAAATGCTTTATATCATATATCTTCTTCTTCGTCCTAGCATTATTTCCGGTATTTTATGTACCCAGGGTCTGCTTATTACTTTTATCCGGATACGATACTAGTTTTTACACGGAGCGATTGCCATCTGACCTCCACAACCCTAAGTGCGAACCAGTAACTCATTGGATAAGAGCAATTTACTTATCAAGAGTCAACGATTATTATCAAATGTTATGTGATAACAACCGGGACCGAGAGCTTAACATGCTCTCCGAGGCACGGTTAGGAGATCCACACGGACAAACGCTCAGAGCGAAACAGAAATTTTAACCGAGCCCGAGCCGGAAATCGAACCCGCAACCGTCGAGACTAAAGGCAGACAACGCCACAACGGTGTCAACTTTATATCATATATCAGCAGATCTTATTCCAAGGTCATCACGGACGAAGTAGCGGGCAGAGATTTGTAGCAAAATAATTGTAGTATCGTACATGTGCGGCAATGGACAGTGGAAGTGGTAGATGTTGAATGAATTGATTCTGAATTCTTCAGCCTATTATCAGTTGTCAATAGCTTGGAATACAATGGCGAGAGAGGACTTCTTTTATATTTTGTAGTACCGTAATAGATTATATATTTTTTTATTGATTTACATAAAATTGAATCATATTTGACCCTATATTATAAAGGGAATCTCTTAAGATTTCATAACAAGGGTTGTTTGGATTCCGTTGAAATATTTGATCACACGAGATCATAACTTCCCTAATTCACAAATTGATATGCGCTATATCACGAGACATTCCATATCAAAACATCGCTTCGCCTTCTCCGCCAAATAATATGATAATGGTACAGCTGTAGTATTTATTTTACTTATATTTGGAACTTTAAACCTAAATTATACCCAGTATTTATAAAAAGATAAATTGATATATGTATATATAATTATATTGGCGTCGGGACGTGACGACTCCTTCACTCGTTGCTGGAATAATCTTTTTCACAGCAGAGATTATTCCACCAGTGCAATCAGTCGCACTGGTGGTAGGTCTTTTGTTGCAAGAGGCCAGCTAGGTAGGACCCATCGCAGTGTCAAATATTCTACCGCAAAGCGGTAGTGTCTTTTGCACTTCTGTGTTCCGGTTCGAAGTGCACTGTAGGCTAGGGAAATTACTGGGCAAAGCAGATTTAAGAACCAATATCTCTAGGTTAACAACGCGTGAGTGCATCTATTAATGATGTTGCAAGAGGTCATAGGCTACAGCAACCGCTTAACATCAGGGCGTATACTTGCTTGTCAATCTGCGAGTGAAAATCCCGATAATCGGTCTCAAAAAAACGGAACAAACTGCCAGACATAAATTTTTTATGCAAATACCGTAATTACTTTTTACCGCATTTAGATAAAAGCTGGTAATGTGAAATTACAAAGATCAAGATTATTGCATTAGTATCTGTAATCTATGCAATAATCTTGATTACTTGAAGTTATCCTATAAGAAATGAGTATTTTTTATACATACAAATATACTGTCAGAGTCTGCACTAGAATACACTCCTGTAAAGACTGCTTTTACCGAATCAAAACACCGGCAGACTATATCGATTTGGAATTCAGAGGACCGGTGGTCATAATTATGTCGCCATTGACACGTGAAAGGTTTCACTGAAGTGAACATTTTGTATTGCATAGGGATTATCTAGGAACATTTTATATATATATATATTTTTTTATTTTTTATTTTTTTTTTTTTATGTTAGAAGTTGGCAAACAAGCATACGGCCCACCTGATGGTAAGTGGCTGCCGCAGCCTATGAGCGCTTGCAGCACCAGTAGTAGGTGCCACTCGCGCGTTGCCAACCTCGAGATATTAGTTCTTAAATCTCGTTCGCCCAGTAATTTCACTAGCGTACAGTGCCCTTCAAACCGGAACACAGTAATGCCTAAGCACTACTATTTGGCGGCAGAATATTGGACACTGCGGTGGTACCTACCTAGCCGGCCTCTAGCAACAAAAGACCTACCACCAGTGTGACTGATTGCACTGGTGGAATAATCTCTGCTGTGACAGAGGTTATCCCAACAACTACAACTACAACTGTTTGTTTCCCATGAATAAATAAATAAATAAATTAATAAATAAACAAACAAATGGACGCAAATAAGCAATACCATGTCAACCCACACGAATGTCATTTCGAGAAAAACGCGTTTGGAAATTTTGAACAACTTGCTTTATATGAAATTTTTTATGTATTGGTCAAGTTTTTGGCAATTTCAAATTTATGTAAGCTGTTTTACTTATTTTCACAAAAATAAGTATACAAACTGCATATTTCGTATATAATATAACCCAAAACATTTAACATAATACATAAATTGCATGATTAAAAATGGCTTTTTATAAGTTTTAAAGCTTAAAACCCTACAGATATTAAAGAAAAATGTTCTTCAGCCATTTACCAACATTTCTGCATATATAATTCAGTTTTATCAATTTTGTGGGTTGACATGGTATTGCTTATTTGCGTCCAAATAAAGTAGTAGTAGAGCCATGCTTCTTAGAACAAATGAGACGGCTCGACCGAGGAAGTATCGTCCTAAAATAACAGAATACTTTTGCGTTTCGTGCAATGAGTGAGAACGCCGGAGGCCCAATCTCCCATCCCCTCTGTTCCCTTCCTTTTTCCCTTTTTATCGCTTCCCTCTATCCCTTGCGTTGGCAATGCGCATGTGATACTTCAAATATCATAAGCGTTCAAAGGTTGCGGTGACTGCTTACCATCAGGCGGTCCGCATGCTTGTTTGCCAACCGATAGTCATGAAGTCGTCGGGAGTCTGGAAATATACACAAGGATAAGGAAAAATACACATATACCGGAGCACATAACTTTATGGTCAATACAAACATCTGCTCCGAGGTCGAATCAAACCCACGACCTTTGGCGCTTGAGGCATAGTTAACTATATATTTACGCGAAAATTCCCGAAAAGCATTAATTAATATGAACATGAAACGCGATAGTTTAAAATTTAATATAATGTAACGCTACGCTTACCAATAAGCCAAACCAAGCCAAGCCATGCCAGGCAGTTAGCAATGCCAGCTAGCTAGCCAAGCCAAGCCAAGCCAAGCCATGCAGATAGCAATGCCAGCTAGCTAGCCACGCCAAGCCAAGCCATGCCAGGCAGCTAGCAATGCCAGCTAGCTAGCCAAGCCAAGCCAAGCCATGCCAGGCAGCTAGCAATGCCAGCCAGCTAGCAAGCCAGCCAGTCAGCCGATAGCCAGCCAGCCAACTGGCCAGTTACTTTATTTTTTTAAAGAAAAAGTAAGGAATGTCATTCGATTGTCGGTATTGACGTTATGTAATGTTTTATGAAAAGTATGGAATAAAATGGATAGAAAGATAATTATAGAAGAATCGTACTTTATTTTCCCTTCTGTTTCAATAAATTACATGTCCATTCAGAGTAAATCAGATAAAAAAGGATAATAATCATGTTTCTTTGAAATCTCGTCGATACTTTTAGCTAGTACTAGCGGCCGCAGCGACTATTAGTCTTTAGACTATTAGACTATTAGTCTTAGAGGCACGAGACCAGGGACGGCCGAGCAAGAGCGTGACACGGCAATATTATCTGGCGCGGATACGAAAAACTATTTTTTATTAAAATTGGTCTTTATGCTTTATTCATAGTGTATTTTTTGGAACGAAGTTCTTTAACGCGACTTTCGGGTAGTACAATGTAGTAGAAATTGTCACGTAACGAAATGTCATACGCTGTGTGTGTGCGTGTGTGTATCAAGCCTACTACAAGCAAATGAGTACACGAGCAAGTGAGTGCGCAGCCGGGAGCGCAACTCTCTCCCCCTTCCTCTCTGTCTCTTTTTATTATATAACCTATAGCAATATACAGATTTCATTTCGAAGTACATTCGGAGTTGAATAAAAAATGTAAGGAACTTCGTTCCTGACGAGGATCCCCCGACCGCACAATTTTTTTATGTACAGGGGACAAACGGGCAGGAAGCTCACTTGATGTTAAGCGATTACCGCCGCCCATGAACACCTACAACACGAGAGGGCATGCATTGCACAGTTATATATTTTTTCTATACATGGCTGCCAAGTCGCCGCCCTCGCTCGGCCTTCGCCTGCCGGTCTCGTGCACGTAGGCTTAGACTCCATCATTTTCTTGATCTAATTGAAATTGAATAATCAATCAATTTGAATTGCTATATAATAATTTTGCTATAAATTTATTTCTTTTAAGGATCACCTTGAAGTTATCTAATATCATGTTTCTCTATAATGACTTCAATATAAAATTTTCTCCAGTATTCATATTTAATATGCATACGATTTTTATTTTCATTGTATGCATATTAAATTGGTCTGGTATTGATAATGGAATCCCTAGAAATCGATAAGGTATTGCTATTATCGTGTGTATGGCATCGCATCTCATCTCTTGAAAGTCGAAGTCTCGATATTCCTATTACGGTTTCTAACTCTAGAATAAAATTTTAACGAAGCCTCGTCTGCACTTTAAAGATAGCTTTCAAACTTATTTGACGTTGACTATTTGTTATTTTTATTTACTACTTTAGTTATGGTACCAAACTGTTGAGTATATAGAAATAAGTATGCGTAAATTATTCTATTGCTTTTAAAGTTAGATTAATATATTAAGTTAAAATTAATGTACACAATCTTAACTCTGTCCGCACCTTTATTGCGGATGACCGGCAATGAGTTACTGGTTTGCCCTTAGGGTTGCGGAGGTCAGAGAGCAAGAGCTCTGTTTATAAACTAGTACACTGTGAAATCCTGACAAGAGAAATAAGCAGTCCCTGGATAAATTCTTGTATAGTACCGGGAATATAGGAAGAAGAAGATATCCATGGGTAGTTGCTTAAGCGTAAAGTAAGCTTTGTTTACGCGAATTGTTTAATCAGAATTGAGTGCATCTCGCTATAAGCGCTTCAGTTTCCCACCACATGGCTCAAACTTTTCAATAGAAATTTCCAAACGATCTTGTTGTACTGGTGAGCGTTTGACAAGCACTCTTCAATAAGGTTTGGATTGTTAATACGACATTTATAAAGGTGTTGTAAGGTGTTGAAAAGCCGATGTCGTTTTGTGGGTGATTTATTCTCCACATAATATGTTTTTATCTTAGCAGTAGTTAAATAAAGTTGCCAGCCGAGCGAGTCCGGCCAGTCGGGCCAGTCGAGAAGTAGCCTCGTCCAAAGTAATAACGTACGAGTAATTCAGCAGAGATTCTTCTACTGCGTTTCATTCTGTGATCACGAGTGCTAAAAGTTAGGTCCTAAGCCCCTTTTAACTTTTCCCCTTCCTCTTTGCTACCCTATATATAAGGTTGGGTATTTCTTAGTGTTACTAATGAACGTTAGCTTCGTAAACTGCTGTCAGCCACGGCCAGGTAACTTGTTTCCCAGTTTACGTAAAATAAAAAAATATATATTCGTCATAATACTAAGAAGCGCTAAGTTTTAGTAGAACAAAGAATTTTATAAGAAGTAAAATTTGAGATGTTAAAACATATTATAGTAATAGACCTTGAATAAATATTTGAGATCTGAAATATGAGATGTTTCATTATTGGATTTTTATATCGTATTTCACAAAAATAAAACTTCATAATTTCGAAGAGGGTAGCTTTCAATATTTAGTTCTACGATTTCATTTATATAATAAATCTTTGTTTATAAATCAACTAGCTTCTGCCAGCAGCTTCACTTGAATTCTTAGCCATTTTAATACAAACTTTGAACCCATTTCACCTCTCCAGAGGTGGAATGTAATAACATGATTAAACACGTGTTTCTTTGTCTTTAATCGCTCCCCAAAAAGCAATGTTTCATGCTTCTATTCTTTCAACTTTCAACCCCTTTTCACCTCCTTTAGGGTTGAATTTCGAAAAATTATTTCTTATTCTTTCTTATTTGCTCCTTAACGCTTTAAAAACAACACCTATAAAAATTCTGAAAAAATATTTCCAAGGGCTGAGCGTTGATAGCATGAGTATAGATAAAATCGGATTGAATTTTCACACATATATCAAAATAAAATGCAATTAAAATCAAAAGCACTAAGGAGTATTGATATAAACTTCGAAGCAAAATAACCCCGATATAATATGAATTTTTATAAAATACGAAACACGTCCTCCATTAATTCTGTTAAAAAAGGTTTATGCTACCCTTTGCCCCCTTTTTCAACCCCTTAGGGATAGAATTTCGAAAAATCCTATCTTATCGCAAGCATACATTATACAAAGAACACACCCTCCAAGTCTCAGGACTCTACGATCAGCGGCTTAGGATGTGCGTTGATCCGTCAGTCATTATATATATATATATTTTTTTTATATATATATATATATATATATAAGTCAATATAATATATATATATATATATATATGTCGAAGAAAGCGATACAGTCATCTTTTTAAAATGCGTGACATCAGCATTCGCTGACGTCACTGTCGAATTACTGCATGACGACTATTCTTCAGGTCCTCCAAAGAAAACTTCAGTATGTGGGTACACTTTGTTTATTTCAACGGGCAGCGTAACGACGGCGTAGATAGGTCCGTACTGTATGACACCTCGAACACGAATTAATTGACAATGACAAAGCAACCGTATTTAAAGGTCTCGATACACGTGCAAAGGTTTAAAAGTTTTTAGGTTAGAAATTGAAATTACAATAACATTAACAATTAAAGCTGTTTAACGTTAATATTAGAATAACAATCTCAATTTTATGATTTATGAACTAATTTTTAGCTGTACTGCCGTATTCGCGCCGACATATATATATATATATTATTAATTTAGATATTTTACAGATAAAACACCACCTGTGTAAATTGTAAGTACACGTTTTTTTTGACCTTCCGATCTTGTTAAACAATCAGGAATAATTATACTTTGTTTAAATGTTCAATTTTGTTATTTGTATATTTATTTAATTTAAATAGTAACTATGATCATGATACAGTCAAACAGTGGAGGATTTACAAATTTTTAAGGTATTGGCGGCCCTTGCCTCAGGTTGACAGTGGGAAGAGGGAAATACATTTTCTACAATTCCGCTTTTTTCACTTATTTGTGGGCGAGAGCGCAGAGGCCGATTACTGGTTGGGGGCGGCGAACTCGCTATTTTACTCTAGAATGAGGACGTTTGCTGCTCGGAATGTACAATGAAAAGTGAGAGGTGATAGTTATCGGCAAATTTGTTTCAGATTTCTACCTGGAACATCAGAATCAGTCAAGCAGAAATCTTTTTGATTTCTATGAGTTAATCCCCCACTGCACTCAAACCAGTTATCTGCTTTTGTGAGACTATAATATAAAACAAATCGTAAACAATTAAATGATCTAATAAATAAATAATAAATAAATTCAGGATAAAGCATTTTATATAATTATATAGATAGATTTCTCGTTGAATCAGAGAATATTTAGCGAAGTTTATAGGTAGTTATCTGTAGCACATTTTAATAATAGAATTCTTTCAGTCGATATGAAACTCTTGCAAACTTTACCTTTTTATTTGTATTTTACTTTGACGTAAATATCTTACAAGAAAATCTTGGAACAGATTTCAACAATTTTACGTAAATAGCTTCTGGCTTTGTAAAAGCCTTTTAGAGTTCCGCGGCCAATTGGAAAAGCCAGAATCCTTACAATTTTGTCACGTCCGTCGGTTCGTCCTTCCGTCTGCTCGTGTATGTCACAGCCATTTTTTTTTTTTAAAAGAATATTAGCGATGTTTTTCAAGGCATTACTAATATTCCTATTGCCCTCCAAATAAGCTCGAAGCTTGCGCTAGGAGTGGGTACGACAATAGTCCAAGGGGTCAGGATCGAACCCTCGATTCTCGCGTTAACGGAGCGAAGTCAGCCCTTCTACCGTTGAGCTATTGAGGCTTTTATTTTTATTTGAGGCTTTTATTCGGAGACTATTAGCGGCTTCCATTCCTGCTCAAGGGAGATGTTTTTTATAAACATCTGTTTCGGTCTGGGCATTTGTCCTTCTGGGTCTCCCCACCGTGACTCGTTATCGTTGAAAGGACGTTAAGCTGTCGGTTCCTGTTGTTATTATCACATCGGATAATAATCGTTAATTCTTGATAGCGTATTTGATCTTATCCAAAGACTTACAGGATTATGGAGATCAGATGGCAATCGCTCTGTGTAAAAACTAGTAACCTGTCAAATATGGATGAGATTAATAAGCAGACCCTGGTCAAAATACCAGGATAGTGCTAGGAAAAAGCAGAAGTTTTCGAGATAAAAATTATATCGCTATCTAGATGTGAAAGTTTTTTAAACTATGATTGCTATCAACAACTTTATATTAACGAGAAGTTCACCGAGAACTGAGAACTCGCGACGATACCTTGCAATGCTTCTTTATAAATAACATTTTTTTACAGAATAAAAATTGTGCTTATATTTCAAAACTTAGTCCTAACGTAATTAAGTGTTTTTCACCTCGTAGTTGCGACTACATATTTTAGAGATTCGTATATTTATTAGAACTTTTTATATAATTTTATAAGCTCATGTCAAAGTAAGGATTCTATTAACATAGTACATGTCTATTACCTGTTGCATAGTAAGTAATGTATTCAATTTTATTTTCTTTATTTATTACCCTTCATTATCTCTCGTTGTATTATTTTTTTCTAAGGGGCATCATAGAAACCATAATGCAAAAATCCTCTAAATACACCTACACTAGTAACCCAAGTTGAGGATTAGGTCAACAGTCCAGAAGATATATCATGTATAGAATTTAGCTAAGTGGAATCTTAAAATTTTTTTTACAAATTTTAATATGAAGCAAACCCTGAACTGTAACATTATTTAAAATTTTTACACCTGCTCAACTTCATAAAGGCGGCTTGTTTTGACTTTTCATAACGATCAAAGAGATTCGTGCAAAAACTGTCAATTGTGTGAAACGAGGCGGGAACGAGGAACTTTTAAGCCGTTAGCGACAAGCGACAGCGATTTTGTTAAAATAATTATTTTTAAACATAATTATATTTATTTATTTATTAGTTTTATTTTTATTTATTATGAACAACTCAATATTATTGCTAAAACTAACTGGTTAAACTATTTGTAGGAAGAGCTATGTAGTCTGAAATACAGATTTGCTAAAAATCTAGTTTAGACACAGAGGATCGCAAGATATGTGTACAGATTGCATTGTTATTTTAAGTGTTAAAAGTTGTAATACCTTTTCATGAATAAATATTATTATTATTATATTATTATTATTATTACAAAGTGGTGATTTTTTTATCATAAAATATTTCTTTGATCTTCTATATATATATATTTATTTATTTGTATAAAAGGCTTTGTCCTGAATGATTGACGGATCAACGCACAGCCTAAATCACTGATCGTAGATACCTGAAACTTGGAGGGTTTGTTCTTTGTATGACGTAGGCATCCGATAAGAAAGGATTTTCTGAAACTTTACTTTCAAGGGGCTGAAAAAGGGGGCAAAGTTTGTATGGGACAACGCGATTCCTTGGTTCAATCTACTTCAAAATTATCCTAAATCTTTTTTAAAAGAAGAGATGGAAGACATGTTTCGTATTTTATTGAAATTCATCCCCTAATGGGGTTAAAAACGGGCAGAAAATTATTTTGCTTCGAAGTTTATATCAATACTCTTTAGTGCTATTGATATAAATTACATTGTTTTTGACACATATTTTTACAACTCAACCCGATACATGACATACAGATGGTATATCAACGCCTAGTCTAAACTTGAAAAAATATAATTTCATATAATGCTAAGCAAGGATAGCGGTCAAAAGTTAATGTAAAGGCCCGCTCGTAAATTCTTTAAATGAAAGATTTTTTTGTTAAATTACTGATGTATTTTGGTTTGTAGTGGAAAACATAATATTTTTCTGTACTTTATATAAAAAAAAATATATACACAGACCCAAAATATAGTACAATGTATTATATGTTATATAATACGGTTAATATATTTTATGTTACGGTTGGCATAGGGTTGCGCGACCGAAAACTGCATAATTGTGTTTTTTTGCATGAATGTCTATATTATGTCTGTTTGGGTTTTTCGTTATAATTAATATTTTTTTACATTTTTTCCTTTTATTCGAGGTATATCCGAAATTCAGAGAAAACCGGAAGGAATTTCATTCATGACGACTAGCCGAACGCTTTTCTTAATTAATTTCTTTCATATGTCCGACATAACATTTTTTATTCAAAATGGTGTAACGATTTTAGTCATCGTGATAGCGTGCTTGGTGGATCGCTATAACTAATCAATGTTACTCATATTATGATGCATATCGCATCGCCGTAATATGGTAAAAGCTTTGCTAGTGCCTCTGTGTTTAATGAAATTTCAGACTTTGATAAGTGCTTGCAAGTAAATGTGGTGTAATAGTAATATATTGCAAAGTTCATAGTTTTGGGTGTTGATATTGTGCTGATGGTATTTCATATTGTCGGCACAGTCTAACAATCTTATCAGCTTAGGCACTACTGTGTTCCGGTTTGAAGGGCACTGTACGCTAGTGAAATTACTGGGCGAACGAGATTTAAGAACTAATATCTCGAGGTTGGCAACGCGCGAGTGGCACCTACTAATGGTGCTGCAACAGCTCATAGGCTGCGGCAGCCACTTACCATCAGGTGGGCCGTATGCTTGTTTGCCAACTTCTAACATAAAAAAACGTCGCAGGCATAGTTATGTAGCTGTGCATCATTTAAAAATGCTTAGTAACTAATTTTCGCAACTACGTTATGGGTTATTTTAATACATGGATATATTTGCAAAAAAGGAAGGCTAGTGCTGGAAGTGATTCGTAAGATACAGACGCACTTAATACTATTAACATCCCTGTAGGAGACGGATGAGATCTTTTAATAAATAACTTTTTCAACTGTACTGAACCCATTGTAAGAAAAATCTTAAAAACGACAAATATACTATTCATTCGTATTCAATAAAACTGGTCTAAGATCTTACTTATATTATTGTTTTCAACTTTTTAATATCGCGACCCCATTAGAGAATTAAAATTATCTCCTGACCCTCGGCTATTTCTATCTCAATATTTTATTTATAATAATATTTTTTGCAAGGCTTAAGTACTACTACTATATAATTATTTATATTATCATTTCTTACTTAGAGGTGAATAAGACCTGCCACAATATAAAGTAAGACTTAAGATAGGTTTTCCTAAAAACTGAAAAGCTTTTATAAAATTTTGGAATCAGCGAACCATTTATGGATATTCAAATAGGCCGTGACGATCCTCTGGCTGCGTGTCTAATCTGAGATAGCACAGCTGAATGTGTATGTGCTTAAATGATTGTGTGCTTGTCATGTGCTGCTCTTGGATATTATTAAGAAAAAAAGCGTGGGTTGCCTGACATCATAGAATAAATATAAACAATCACTAGCATCGTAATATTAAATTGTTATAAGAAAAACCTCTTAATAATTTATAAATATTTGGGTTGTTATAAAAGCGAAGCGAAGCGAGTTTTTTTTTAACAAAAATTATTTTAAATTTTTTGAAGTTCATTAATTTAGCCTTTGTGAGAATTTTCAACAACTGTAAGCTGGTAAAAATACGTCAAAATATTTCTTTATATACATAGTTGGATACATAGGTATACAGACAAACAGATAAATACAATATCTATACATAAAATCCTGTTATAAATAAATAGAGCAGAAGTACTAACGCCTACACGTCCTCCGATCTACACGTGTAAATTCCTTTATGAATAGAATATAAGAAAACCGATTATTGTAAATTATTGTATCTTTTGGTAAAATACTAATATTTCCTTAATTGTGTATTGAGAACTTGTATACCTAGATAATAAATTTGTCTTATTGATAAAGATAATAAATTTAAGAAAAAGTGTACATAGAAGGACCACTAGATAAAATATATATTTTGTGCAATGTCTTTTGATTTGAGGACGTTGTCTACGCCACAGGCCACGGTTTCGATTCGACGACCGTTTTGGCGTGTTAGTAGCGAGCCAGCTTTTAGTCTCGACGGTCGCGGGTTCTATTCCCGCTTGGGGCGGATATTTGTATTGATATTGTTAATATCTATCTCGGTTTGGGCGTCCTTGCAGGCAGATGTATTGACCATGCACGCATGTGTGGCTGGGTCTGGTTCTTCCGGGGTGTGTTTGTGCTTGTAATTGTGTTTCCGGAACCCCGACAATGGATTTTATTATCCGAATGGGGTTGAGTTGAGTTGAGTGTGTAGCGTTTATTTATAATTTATTATTTCAGTATAAATTTAATATTTAAAAAAAAGTTGAAAGCCGCCGTGTCATGCCCAATTATAGAGGCCCACTTTCAGACTCCTTCTGTTTTATTTTTCCTTCTCAAATGACAATGCTTCGTAATGCCTCTTTTGTTAATAGTGAACATATTATATGTAACTGTTTCAGGAAGGCCTTATGCGTGTTCCAAGAAATAATGGGATCGCTCAAACAATAGCTCAAATAAATCGCAGATGCGAGAATATACGCTCCAGTGAGCGACTTCTGCGTATGTTCTTATTTGTCTTTGACTTTATCAAATGTTCCAATATTACATAAGAGATTATTAGACATATTTTTAAATTAGAGGGGAGGGCTTATGTTTTATTATATAGGTAAGAAATAACAAATTTTAGGATTGAAATTTACTATCTAACAGTGATAAATGTAGCATAGACATTTCAAAATATTCATTTCAGTTTCCCAGTTTAAAGAGTTTTTTTTGTATTTTAAAAATTATAAACAAATTTTAGGAATATTATAGTTAATTTTACTTAGAATATTGAGTGTTGGCGTAGTGGTCCTTAACACCGGTACTGGGCCGGAAAATTTTTCCTTAAAAACATTAATTTCTGATGCCGCTCTTGTCCTTGTTAAGCCATTTATTGAACATTCACCTCTTATCTTCATATTGTTATAAAAATGGGACAATTTTAAACACAATGTGTGAAAATGTCTTAAAAAAAATATCACTTGCGTAGCTCGCAACTGCGAATTGATACCACGAAATGTAAAGGAGAAATATGAAAATATTATAAAAAATTGTAGATAAACTATTTAAGGTATTACCTACAATCGTAATCGATCACTCATATTATTAGGAAATTTTCGTCGCCACTTACCGTCAATAGGAAAGCTACCAGCGGTAGCCGTCAGCCACACCCTGTGTTTATTGCGATACCTGTGTGTCCTGGGTTAGACGATCGATCTGTATTCTTGTGTATTAAAATTATATTTTTCTATTACACTTTTTGTACGATTTTGATGCGTATTGTAAACTCTAATAATTTATTTCTGTTTTTGGATAGTATACTGTTTCGCGGAAACCTTTTATTTTGCATGTTATATTTCTTGTACTTTGTTGTGCGTTGTGTGCGCACTTTCATGTAGTTTTGTATTAAAACACATTATGACTATTGCCATTGGTGAACTTTTTTTCCTAATATAATATATATTTTTGTTATATATTTAAAGTAATAATAATACATTGATTAGACTACACATAATTTAACATTCAAGTGCTTTAATTTTATCAACAAGTTGATGCGCTAAGTTTAATCTCTGTTATCAGTTTCGTGTTATTCCAGTTACTATCATGAATTAGTACTTTTTTTGTGACAGGTTTCTCCGAATACAGTATAGCAATTATTTAATGCCAGAAAAATGCCGTTTTCGTCGTTTTTTACCTATAGGCCCAATTAAAAATCTACACGTTTCATTCAAATCCTTATAATGTAAATGTACATTTGGATTTCTCTCTAATGCATAATCTTATTTTATCGATATAAATGTTTTCTAGTAGATAGCCGACTTTATTTTACATTATGCGTTGCAAATACAAAAACACAAGGCTAAAGTAATTTTATTAATACTAAAATATTTTACAAGTCAAGCAATAATACAACAAAGATAAATTTAAAAAATGATATTAAAATTTGAAATCAATGTATTCAATATATTATTCATTCATAAATTACAAAATACGATATTGAATTTCTGGGTAATCGAATAAGCTACATGATTAATATTATGATGATAGTCGTTGATGTATTAATAAAATTACAATAAATGACTATCTAATCCGCTATAAACAAAATAAGAATTGTTATTTGGATAATATTTATTATATTACATTCATGAGTTTTTGCTTTTTCGCCTTATCGGGAGTATACATTAATTATAAGTATACTCTATTAAGAGTATAAAGTAATTAATAAAGTAATCGGCCTAATTAGACGCCACCCCGAAGGTACTATATATTATTATACAATGGATTTGTATATTACGATCTCTGTAGCATAAAATTAAGGTTTTATAGAATTGTTAATTAAAGACTACCAAACATCAATCATGTCAATTATATTATTTGGATGAATGTGGTGGCAAACAGGCCGGTGAAAGGCATTATTTTGAATATGTATTCACCAATCCGCTGTGCAATTAAGTTATTTCCGTTACTTCCGTCCTACATTATCTTTATCATTATCATTATATTTATATATATTTTCGTTTTTAGGGTTCCGTAGCCAAATAGCAAAACGGAACCCTTATAGTTTCGTCATGTCCGTCTGTCCGTCCGTCCGTCCGTCCATATGTCACAGCCATTTTACTTGGAGACCATTGGCTCTATCTGTACGAAATTTACTACATAGGGCTAATCTATGAACCGCACAACGATTCTGTATTGAAATCTTTGGGCCTTGATGCCTTATATCTATAAAGAATTAAATAAATAAATATCAACGCTAAGTCTAAACTTATATTTGTTTCTGATTATTTTTTCACAGGTGTTGTTTTTAAAACGTAAACGAGCACTAACAATAATGTTTTGACTTCGAAGGGAGTGGTTGATATTTTCTGTCATGTAAATACGAACTAATTTATTAATTTGTGCAGAGGTCTTCTAGACTAGGAACTTGTCCACGAAAATTTTGTTAGTTTTTCCTTCTAATTTTTAATTTTTGGTTTTACTTCTTATTTTGTCAACGTCCACGCTTAAACATAGGAATCTTACTGATGCTTCTGTTTCTATTTTTTTTTGCATCCTAATATTTTTTAGTTTTATGTTTTATGTATAAATGTTGTATACACCAGTAATGGCGAATCACTCCGTATATTAATAATAACATGTATTGTAATTAATTATAAGTGCTTAGTGTGTAGCCGATGGTGTATCTATAAATAAATAAATAAATAAATAAATGTTTTTAGAATTCAACCATTAAGAAGGTGAAAAGGGTTTAAAAGTTGAAACTGTTTGAGTATTGGGTAACTGTCACGTTTGAAACTTCAATAGAAGCTTGAAACTTTGTTTTTAGGTGAACGATTAAAGATAAACAAACACGTGTTGTAAAAAACTCTGAAATTCCATACCGACAAAGTTTGTATTACAGTCGTAATTTACGCGAGCGAAGCCGCCGGCAGCAGCTAGTTTTCTATATAGCATTGATATAATCCTTAATTATATTTTATGAGAAGAATTGAATCGTCCTTGCTTTCACTAAAAACTCGATGGCTGGAAATCCATTACAACGTAATTTTGAAGGCACTTTCTTCCTCGCAAAACCACTCTGTAAAATCAGCTTCCGCCGGCGGTCTTTCCGAACCGATACGACTTGGGAACCTCGAAGAAAAGAGCCTATTCCTTTCTCAAAGGGTGTAACGCACCTGCATGCCTACTGGTGTTGAATATGTTCAAGGGCGGCGGTGATCACTTAACGTCAGGTGAAACTTTCGCCCGTTTCTCCTCTCTAATATTAAAAAAAAAACCACTAACATTTCTTAAATAAAGCAAGCATTATAAGCCACGTAGACTGTTTTTATATAAGAAATCTTGGATCTTTTTAAGTGCACGTAAAGCTTTTGAAAAGTATTTGCTAAATTATCTCTTCTTCTTACAACAAGATTTAGTTAAGGGAACGTGCTTATTTCTCACAATCATTTCACCTTAGACTGCCCGCCTGGAACTAAGTGCTATCTATATAAATAAAAATTATTTGCTATTGGTAAAGATAGCAGCAATATGGCTGGCCCGATTTGATTTTTTTTATCGATTCTAATCGTCCCAATACGATATTAATCCAAAGAAAAATTTTTAAGGTTGCTCGTAAAATTAAAAATTTGCCAAAAAAGGAAAGGTCTTTTTCTATAGTATGTTGGTTTGAGCTTATGATTCACAGTTTGGATTCGTTTTTTTTAGAGATTTAGACATTAGCCAAGATCCAGCCTCGCAAAAGGCGTCGGACAGAATCAAGTTTGAACCCTTGCGAGAGCTGTAAATTATTTGAATTATCTTATTTTTTACGATGAAGTCTTAATAAGCATTCCTGTGTGTGGTGCAGCGGTAAGATCACATTATATTTATTTATGTACCAAAAGATATACATTAAAGTACATTTGAAACACAAAATATATATAAGAGGTATAGAAGATATCTTATCTCTAAGAAGAGATCTCTTCCAGAAACCCTAGGAGATTTTAAAATGATAAATTTTGAGTTAAACGTGGAATAGGTATAATTATATTTAAATACGAATACCTTAAACAATAAATACTAATCATATAAAAGTACATATATAATTATAGATATATAAACAAACATATACATTACATCCATATAAACATATACATATATTATATTACAACGATATAGACACATAATCTTTTAATCTGCGCTTGAACGTACTGATTTTTAGGTTCTTGTGGAAAATATGGCTAGGCAAAAAATTTCGCAAACGCACATCCAGTACGGAAAAAGATTTCTCGAAGAGTAAGAGTAGTAAGTAGTACCGTATTGTATCGTGGCACTTCCAGTTGTTTTAGCCTTACACATGACCGTATGGGTCTGTCCCTGGCCGGACATGTGTGAAAGCTATCTCGTAGGAAACTTGGTGAGTTACTTTTCAATAATTTAAAAAGGAATAAAATTATGTATATTCAGGCAAAATCGAATAGGGATAAATAATACTAATAATAATTATATATATAAATATATTATATATTTTAACTGCCAACGGTAATTTGAAATGTGGTCGATTTTGTGTAAATTTTTATATGTATTTATTCAAGTAAATGATTATAAATTTTTTAAATAAAAATTATACAGCTCCTATGCACAAAATTATCGTTTATCGCATGCGAGCAAAATCGCGGGCAGAACGTACTACAGAACGTACTAGAACCTGTTTTTGGAATGAAATTTTGAATAAATGGAAGTATAATTTTGTTTAAATAATATTCTATTATTCACAACATACATATTTGTTATTATAATTTAACGTTACGTTTTATTAGTTGTGTATTTGTTAATATAATACTAATACATATAATATTTACCTATAAATTTCAATAAGGCGCAATTTCGGAGTCCCTAATTTCGTTTTGTCAATATTTGTGAAAGCTATTATAATGAGGCATCAAAATAACAATATTTGGCGGTAGTGCCTATTGAATTTACGCAACTTAATAACGTTGTTTGGACTTTGTAATTATATTAAAATTGAGTCGAATCATATTATAAAATCAAAATTGTTATTGTGTATATTACTAAGTAGACGAAGAATTAGTTTCCAAAAAACATATCATAGCTATTTTTATTCTTTGTGCCAAAAAGTATTCTACGAATCGAGCCACGACAATCTTTGAAATATAACTTACCCAGTAAATCTTCAGAGGATCGAATATTAGTATTCAATTAAGGATTCAATAACTGTCAAACATATCGCATTTTAAAACCACTTAGAAGGAATATGAGACCGTTAACTCGAACTTGGCAATGGATATGTGAGGTAACAGGTACTATATATAATATCACAGTATTTTTATGAAACCGTTGTATTGACATAGGTACTTGTTTTTACATATTTTAAACGAAATCGCCTAGAAAGTAAACTGGATCACGCGTAGAGACAATATTTATTCAATTACATTGAGTGTAACCTTTCTCCGTTCTCTGTCCTCATAAATATTCAGGATCGAAATTAGCCTATGTCTTTCTTGAGGTCCCACTGTAGTGATTATAATATTAAAGTGAAAGTAAACACCAGAGATACTTACGGTTTTTAAAAGCTTTATCTACAAGCAACGTTATATTTTATCTAATTTCTGGGGTAGTTAATTTAAATATTTTAGACTATGAAATTAGAAAAAAAATTATACATTCTATTGAAGCCTTTTAATTGTGGCAAACCTTAATTCAAAGCTTTGTGTGTCTGTGCTAAATCCAAATTTATTAAATATATGATCATGAAGTCTGAAGTATAAGGTTAAGGCAACATGGGACATTATCAATGGTGTATGTGGAAGAACAAAACAAAAAGAGACAATTGAATGAAATAACTAACGTTAATAAATAACGCTTTTGTGGATACGGAACTAGAAATAGCAAATGAATTTCAATTCTTTTTATCCAAAATACCATCACAGATAACTTGTAATTTAAGATCAATTCCCTCTGAGGCCTTGAAAATATTACAAAATAATGTCTCAGAATGCCATGCCAAATTTTCTTTTGAACGTATTAATGCAATAGATATTATTAAAACATTTAAAACACTAAATATTAAAAAAAAACTCATGACCTTTGGTGTATCTCAGATCATTTAATAAACAATATAATACAGAGCATTGCTCCATATTTGGCTTTCATATTTAATAAATATATAGTTGCAGGCTGTTTTCCTGACCTTATGAAATGCAGTAAAATCTTACAAAAGCAATGAAAGGCGATAAAACTAATCCAGGTAATTATTGGCCAATTTTCATACTCCATCCATCATTCATTAAGTAAAATATTTGAAAAAATTTTACTTACCTAAATTCTATTTCATTTCAATTTAAATAGCCTTCTTCACAACCAACAATATGGCTTTAGCAAAGGACGCTCTACATTAGATACTGGAGTGACGCTCATAAAACATGTCTATGACGCTTGGGACCAGTCACAGAATGCGATTGGTATATTTTGTGACTTGTCTAAAGCTTTTGACTGTGTTGTACACGAGACGCTTTTCAATAAATTGAACCATTACGACGTCACTGATAAAGCTCTTAAAATCATTGCCTCACACTTATCTAATAGATTACAACGGGTGTCAACTAATGCAATAAAGTCTTCTGGATCTGTACTAAAAATGGGCGTTTCACAAGTTTCAGTTCTAGGTCTTTTTCTGTTTTTGTTTTACATTAATGATTTGCCCTTCTATGTAAACAGTCAGTTTCTTACAGTGGCAAATACTTGAGGAACAGACTGGTTTTGTAAGAGGTCGAGGTACCAGGGAGCAAATTGTCAACGTGAGGCAATTAATAGAGAAAAGCCGTGACCTTGAATTTGTCTCAGAGTTCTTGTACCTCGGCTCACTACTGACCAACCAAGGAGGATATGAAAAGGAGATCCGGCACCGAGATCAAATGGCCAAGTCTGCAATCAGCAAATTGACCCGAATATGGCAGAACAGGAAAATATCGAATACGACGAAAAAACGGCACGTGCAGACTCTGTTGTTTTCCATCTTTCTTTACGGCTCGGAATCTTGGACAATTCGCTCACTAGAGAGGAAGAATATTGACGCTTTCGAGATGTGGTGCTGGCGAAGGATGCTGCGCATACCGCGGACGGCCAAGAGAACCAATGTTTCGAACCTGCAACAACTTAACATAAAAACGAAACTGTCAAGTTTTTGCTACCAGCGTATCCTTCGCTATTTTGGTCACATAGCGCGAAGGCAGCTCGACAGCTTAGACAAGTTTATGGTCCTTGGGAAAGTAGAGGGGAAACGACCACGCGGCCGCTCCCCCACGCGGTGGTCAGACCAAGTCACAAACCTCACTGGTCTCCAAGTGACCACAAAAAAGCCGAAAAGCCGAAGACAGGACGCACTGGAAAAACATAATAGCCCAGCCCATAAGACCGTAGCCCAGACCCTGGACCAGAGTGGACACGACCTTCAGTAATGAAGACAACGACCGAGAAGAAGATATAAACAGTATATGTGATATCGTATTGTTTGCTGATACTTCCCTTATATTTAAGGTTGACAGAAATAAGCATAATTATGACGTTGTAAACAATTCTTTATCGCTTGTACAACATTGGTTTACTGTAAATAACCTAGTTTTGAATCCGAAGACGAAATGTGTAGAATTTTCAATGCCAAATGTTAAGAAACAAGATTTTATTTTAAGTATGAATATTACAAATCTTGATATAATTGATAATATAGTATTTTTAGGAATAACACTGGATTCAAAAATTCAGTGGAACTCTCATTTACCATGTCTTGCAGGAAGACTCAGCTCTACTGCTTACGCGGTTAGGTTAAAGGGTTAAAGAAAGTTAGACAATTAAGTGATACTGCCCGATTAGTTTACTTCAGTTATTTTCACAGTATTATGTCTTACGGCCTATTACTTTGGGGTAATGCTACAGACATTGAGACTGTTTTTATTCTTCAAAAAAGAGCTGTTGGGGCGAATTTATAATTTTCAAGCTAGAGACTCTCTTCGAGATGTGTTTAATAAGGCAGGCATACTGACGGTTGCTTCGCAGTATATTCTTAGTAATATCCTTTATATCCATAAAATATTGATTTGTTTGATACTAACACTGTTTTAATATAACACTGACACTGACAGACACTGTTTTAATACAAGAAGAAAAGATAAGCTTGTTATACCAAGTTTTCGGCTTCATAAAGTGAGTATGTCCTTTTTGGGGCAAGGTATTCGCTTCTATAATAAAATTCCGCAGACAATTTTGAATCTGCCACTTTTGAAATTCAAGTCTTATATTAAACGGTGTTTACTAAATAAAGCTTATTATTCCGTTAATGAATATTTGTGCATTTGACAAATGTAATGTGATTATTTTTGAAAAGAGTAACTGTAGAGTTTCTTGCCGTTTCTTCTCCGCAGAATCTACCTTCCGAATCGGCGGTAGCTTCACTTAGACGGACATAACAGACTGTATATTTGACGATTCAAACGTGCTTAAAAGCCTATTTGAACAAAGAATATTTTGAGTTTGAGTTTGAGTTAAAATGCTTAAAATGCTTTGTATGTTATTTTTATTAAGGTTTTATGTAAATTGGTTAAAATATGACAAAAATTGTCAAAGGCAAATTTTAAATCGGAGCCATCGCTAGTCGATATAACGACTTACTCAAACAAAAATAATAGAGAGTCTTACCTATTAATAAAACTTACCTATTATTTTTCCTGAGATATCCGGAATCCATTTTGAGTTAGTTTTCCGTTTTTCGTATGTTTTCGTTAGCGTTACCCTCGCTTCCGTCCCCACTACGTCTCTTTCCCCACTCACAACTCAATATGGCGTTGTGGTGTAGTTGAAGGCGGGGATAGTTCTTCATTATAAGCGTAAGTACCAGGTAGGAATTATCTGGATTCCGGATATCTCAGGAAAAATAATAGGTAAGTTTTATTGGTAGGTAAAACTCTCTATTATTTGTTCCGTTTTCGATATCCGGAATCCATTTTGAGTGATGTGTTTGATTTCTCCTGGTACTATTTTATTGATGCTATAATGTGTGATGCTATGCTATATAATGATATGAAAACGCAAATAAAAGATTTAATTTGATACTATTTACTTATAAAAATAAATAAATAACTTACTGAATCATCTTAATAATTATACAGCTTCAAAATACTGTGATAAAGATAAGTTTTCATTACAATTAATATCAAAATTTCTAATTTGTCTTTGATAAAAATTTCTGAACGTATGCGCTTGTTTCCAGTTACCTGTAGCAAGAATCTGATCAATTGAATATTTTTCTAACCAATTTAATGACGAGACAGCAGAACGTATTGATCCAGGCAAAGCCTCAATTCCTGCTTCCCGAAGAGCATTTTTAATCCATCCTCCAATAACTGTCTTGTAGCAGGCTTATCCTGCTTTCTAGGTGTAATGAATAGCTCCAAAAGTTTACCTTCTTTACGTTTATCCTTAGATATTGCCAGTAGCTGACGGATCCAATGAACCACGTTCAAAGTGTTCAGTCACTTTCCATCCAGATTGTATGTGATCAGAAGAATCTGTCTTAGAACCAAAAGCTGGCCACATAATTATGCGTTGACGGTTATCTATCATGTGCTCTGGATCAATCCTTAGTAGAGTAAGATCATGTACCCTACGTCCTGATGCAAGCAGAAGTAGAATAGCAGTCCGTCTCGAAACTTGATATATATTTCTTTCATCAGGACTTTGAGCACTTAGGAATTCCAAAAGAACCCTAGGATCCCATATAGAAGGCTTTGCGGCTTTTATTTTAGCTACAGATATGGCTTTTAAAATCTGTCTGACTAGAAAATTAGATGAAATATCCTGATCACTAGTCTTTGTGAAGGTTGATATAGCCGATTTGTGCACTAATATTGTTCTGTATGCTAGCTTTTCGCTATTGTGGAGAAACGCTAAATAACGAGCTACTGAGGACGGTTCTGGACATTTAAAATTTACTGACTGACATGTACACCATCTTTTCCATTAGTTCCATGCTGGTATATAAGTTCGAATGGTAGAGCACAGCGAGCTATTCAGAAACCGTATCGGATACCAGATCTTCCACGAGTACTGATAGACACGAAGACCGGTTACCTTCCGCCGGAGGTACGGTACATGCTTCCAAAAGTAAAAAGGCACGTGATAAAGCAGCGTTCGTTTTGGGAAGATTGTATGCGATGTTGGGCAGGCGGAGTAAACTGTCCTTTAGAAATAAGGTGACATTATACAAAGCCTGTATACGTCCCATACTGACCTACGCGAGCCCTGTTTTTTCACACGTCCACGCCAGAAGAATTAATCAATCACAAATAATTCAGAACCGTTTCTTACGCATGGCCTCGGGCTGTCCGTGGTACGTTCGCAACGTAGATCTCCATAGAGACTTTGAAATCGATTCGATCCCGAAATATTTGAAGCGCTTATCGCAAAACTATTTCGATCAAACTACTTTCCATCCAAATCCTTTGATTAGACATGCTTGTATCTACACAGACCGATGTAACCAACCGACAAAAGTAAGGCGTCCTAAGCACGTCCTGCAAGACCCTGACGATAGGATTACATTAGAAAATGTCCCTTACACAGCACAGACACGCACACAACACCGTCTTCGCCGGCGAGGACGAGGTCCTTTGTTTCGCACGTCGCGTCGCGCTCACACCGTCGGGTGAGTCTATCGTATAGAATGCGCTCGGAGCGCTGCCTCAATCTCGGTGACGTCCTTAGCCGTGGTTCGGCTTCGCAGGAGGCACCCTAAGGACGGAATCAAATTTGAGCCCCGTGAGGGCTGTCCCTTTATCACGGCTGAGTCTCTGTACTCGGCGCCCCCGCCCGGTGACGCTGTCAAGGCCAGTAGGGCCAACAGTAATACACATTCCGAAAAAAAAAAAAAAGCTCTGTAGAAATGAGGGTATTCTAAAATGGCTGAATAGTCGAAATTTTCTGATTTTTATGAAATTGTTTAATCGCTTTAAATTGAAAATTGGGCGCACTGTTCCATCTTGCTTGGGTATCAGAAAGAAGGTCGATAGGTAACTTGGAGATATTTCTGCTTCTTCTAGGATTTGAGTGTCTATCATGTTTACGATTTGCTGAGACATTTGAGCAGATACTTTTGTTGCGAAGTTCGACATTACTATACGACTTGGAAATATTAGGGGTGGTTTCATTACAAAAGGAATGCGAATACCTTTTAGAAGAGTGCAAATATGCTGTGGAGCTCCCACTTCGCGCCAAATATGTTGATATTGCTTGAGACATCCACCTTGAAATCGTTTCCAGGCATGCTCGCCGGTTTTTATTCTTAACGGGAGAGCGGAAACGAGGTGTCTTACCTTTTGATTGTTTTGTGGACTGTTGTGTGGCGGAAGTCTTTCCTCTGCCTCCTTTGTCCTGGTTACCTTTATTTTGTCCTTGAAAACGAAAGGATTTTCCTTTTTGATGCTTGAATGATGAGGAAATACCTTTGTAGCCACTGCTAGTGCTGGCACGACCCATATCAGGTTTTTGATTCTGCTGGGACAATCCTGCTGGTCCTGGACTTAGATAAAGTTTATCACCCCCCCCTATTTTTTTGAATATAGCAATCCAGTAGGTTACTGTCCAACAAATTAGATGGACTGGGAGGTATCTTATCAACAGCGGCACTGATATATTCGTCAGGAATCTGTTTGAGAGGAATGTCTCTACGCAAGCGAATGAAATCTGCTCTTCTCCCACATGTTATTTGCAATAAATCATTGCCAACTTTCATAAAATTTGAATCTTTAGCAAATAAAGTGTCTACCTTTTCGAAAAGTGATGAAGGAGTTAATACAGTTTCCTTTTCACTCGACCAATTAATTAATGTTTGTAAGGTATTACGCAACTCATCTTTTTGTATTAACAATGCGTTAGTTATTGCCGCAAAGGTACGTTCTATTAAATATAATCGATAGTCTTCATTAGTAGGCGACTGAAAACGTTTCAGTTCGTCATTAACACTGACTTCTACAAAGCCTGGCGAGGTTAAATATTTCTTTTGGGCTTCCGAAAATCTAATTGAACGCCACTCTTCCGATTTGAAACGTTGTAATACATCTAACCTTTTTAAGAAGTTATCACTTGATTCAGGAAATTCTGGTTCTTTCACAACTGTCGAGTATTCAGATATATTTAACGCTTTTTCCACACTGTTGCCAGGCGGTGGTTGTAAATTTATACCTTCACAATTTTTATTGTTTGAAGTCGGTAGACTTGATGAAGATGGCCCATTATTATTATAAGTATTCACTGCACTATGAGACTGAGTTATTAAATTTGTCAAAAAAGCCACTTGTTGGGACAAGTATTCAAATTTTAAATCACTCTCCCGATCGTGCTCGCTTCGTAGGCCTTTGTGTGGATTCCAACCCTGCACCACATTCATCGGACATTTCTTCATTCTCACTGTTAGAACTTGATGAAGGGTCCGAAACTTCACTTTCCTTCCTTTGTCTTTTTTTTCCTCTCCGATCTTGCGTTTCTTGAATATCGTTGTTATCCATCGTAGAAGCGAAGGCAATACTTATACTTAGTATAATTATTTAATAATTATTCAAAATATTTAAGTATTTACTAGTAGTACGTCTGAACACTACGAAAAACGACGCTATAATGAAGAACTATCCCCGCCTTCAACTACACCACAACGCCATATTGAATTGTGAGTGGGGAAAGAGACGTAGTGGGGACGGAAGCGAGGGTAACGCTAACGAAAACATACGAAAAACGGAAGGCTAACTCAAAATGGATTCCGGATATCGAAAACGGAACAATAATATATTATACAACATTTTCTACTGACAATTTTATATAATTGTTCAATATATCATAACGCAGGAATTAATTAAGAATTCCTCAGTCAATTGCAGTTAGCAAATATGTAACGGGAGCCTTGGCCTATATACCGAAACGAACGTCGGTGACCTGATTAACTTAGAAAGCTATTACATATAACAGTCAACAATAAACTTTTCAATTTATGAATTTGAATTTTTATTTTTCTTTGACTCTCAAGTAGGTAGTTGCCATTATATAAGTATTAATATATTAAAATGTATAAGTATTATACAAATATGTGAAAAATAATTACTGATAAGAAATTATTCAAGTATTCATTACTTCACTCCGAAACGTCAAATCTATTTATTAATTAAAACTAAATGCTTGTTTATTTCACGTCAACCTGTCTCGTATACGAGTTAAATGAAATAACTTTGCATAACTTATGTGTTTACAATAAATATTCGTGTTACATTTTGCTTTCCGCTTGGATGACTAAACTAGAACGATGTATTTCATGTGCAAAATAATCAAACCTTTTCACTCACGTCATCAACATTGATGTACAATGCCTGTGAGCGTGTATAATAAATAATCTTTATGGTATTAAGTGAGTGAAATTTATTGAATAATTTCTTTGAGTAAAGAGTAATATTATATGGCATAGAATTTTCCTGTACGGTATCGCGGTTAATGCGAACATAATAATATGTAAGAGCTGCTGTATAATACCTGTCAAATATCTTTGAGCGCTGAAAAAAAAAACCCTGTAAGAAGCGGAGTCCTATAAATGAAATACTATTTTTCATATGAATAGCACGGGAATTTCGTTTTTTCAATTTTGGAATTGTATAAGTAATATTACATAAGATAGATCAAAGTATCGCAATAAGCGATGTATATTTTTGAAGTAAATTAAGCTCACTGAAAAAAGGTCTTTTATGATTTTTCCATAAATTCACTTCTCCAAAAGATATTCAATTAAAGTTGAACGTATAAATAATTGAGCTATTATTTTTGAATTTTTGGCAGGGTTAAATTTTTGAAATTTGAAATTTTTGTAGGCAATGTGTGGCAAATGGTGGCAGGGTGTGGCAAATGGTAGCACGGTGTGGCAAGGGATGTGGAGGGTTGACATAGGGTGAGGTGAAAAGGGGTGGTAAAGGATGGCATATAGGCATATATGTAAATGAAATCTATGGTGAAAAATGTTACTGGGAAATGAAGGAATTTCAATAGTAGCACGCTTTCTGACACTTTTTAATTTTTTTTTATTTATATTGTCTGAATATTGTCAAATTTTAACGAACGAACCTACAACAAGTATTTTTCTAAGATAAAAATACTTGTTGTAGGTTTGTTCGTTATCTAAAAACAAAGAAAATAGGAACTGCAATATAAATAACACAGTGATGTACCATATACTATTATATACATTTTCATCAAAAACATTTTGTGTTTAATTATTTTAATTCAACGCCATCGTGAAACTAGTCAAAGAATTATTTTTACACGGGTAAACTGTCACTGTCATTCAGATGAGATTTTGAATATTCCTTAATACCTACTCCAGATATACAAATATATTAAATTACAAACTTCTATTATTTTCTCTGTATGTAGGCAAATTATTGTATTTAAACGAAATTGAGTACTAAATAAAATATAGTCTACTTGTTGTTTTTAATTATTATTTACAATGTAATTCTATGTAATCACTCAAATCATTAGTGGTAAGCCTTTTATTGCTATGAGTATACTACCGCATTGTCAGATATTCTACTGTAAAGCTGTATTTAAGAATCAATATCTCGAGGTTCGCAACGCGTGAATGACACCTGTCGCTCTCCTACGATAACCGTTTTCCGTCAGAAGTTCGTATACTTGCTTACTAACTTAGTAAAATAAAATAAAAAACAAATTTTGTTTCTAACAGCTTTATTAAAGTAAAAATATTAAATTATTAAATTCATTTAAAGTTGTTTGTGTAGATTATAAAAATGTTTACAATTTTTTTTTAGATGTTACATTATTATTATAAATTAAGGACTCCGGAGTCATAGAACGGTACTTTTCAAAATACAAGAACTAAATACCTGCGACCAGCATTTGTTTGTGTGTAATTACCCCTGGGTACTTAGGTGTGAAGTAGATCATTGTTTCTTTGAATAACTCACATCAACGAAACATTTAATGGAACTAAGTTATGTAATTGTAATTGGAGCGGAACAATTTGGTAAGTTTAACGTTAATTGCTTTGTAGTTTCAAGAGTTTGAAGCCGTTGTTCAGATTTCTTTGTATCATGAGGGTTGGCAAACAATCATAAGGGATGGCAAACAGAAGGAATGAGAGATTGGGCCTCCAGCGCTCAATTCATCTCGAGAAAGAGGTAAAAGAGTGCAATATATTGTTTTGAAAACATATTTTTAATGTCATATTAAGGAAAAAAATCATTGTAAAATTACAGATATAAAGAAATCTACTAAAGTATAATATTAAATACTCTATTGCACACAATTCAACAGGAATGATATTACGAAACTTCTGAAATAGGTCGTGGGATCATATAATTTGTAAGGTTTCTGTAAAGGACCGACGCTGACTGAAATAATTAAATTAATATAAAAAACATTCTTGTTTTTTTATATTAATTTAATAGTTCCATAATAAAATTCCTGATTAACAATTAATTAATAATTATTATTATTAATTATCATATACCCCTCGCTTGGTTTTTAATAGAGCATTACTTTACCTTTACTTTATTTATCATTTAGTTCGTTTGCGTGGTCCTTAGTGTTGGGTTCACAATGAAATAAAAAATATATTTGAATAAACAAGAATTGGTTAATGTGTCGAATGGTTGGTCGATGGCATCGAAAGGTTCTTAAGTGGAGACCATGTCTTGGCAAACGTGTGATAGCCACCATGATGGCCAGATGGAGCGACAATTTGGAAAAAGCGACTGGCATCTACTGGATGCGAAAAGCCTAAAATACAGTAACATGACGTACTTTAGGAAAGGCCTATTTCCAACAGTAGAATCGTACAGGCTGATGATGATAATTAGAATTTTTTTTTAATTTTAAACGAGTATAAGTCGTGACAGTGACAGTGACAGTGACAGTGACGGTGATAGCCATAAAGCGTAAATAAGATTTTATTTACCGGAATGATAATACAAACTTGTATATCTTCTAAAGTATATAGATAATTAAGCTATTCCAGGCAAGTCAAGATAGAAAACAGCTTCGATAAATCGATAAGTAATTAAACATTATTGATTAGGTTACCGAAACTTTCCACAGAAAACACCTAATTCAATTTATCTAGAATATATAAACTGGATCTTTGCTCTTCGTTGATTGCTCTCTGAAAGTTTGTACGAGGCTGTAGGATAATATTCAGAAATTTAAGTAGACTGTTAAATTAATATGGTACGTCGGGAAAAGACGGATGGTAATCAAACTCGCTATACTTAGGACGATCGATCAATTGAGAGAATTGAGCCCTAAATACATAAGTTAATATTTTGGATAATATATTCCTATGCCCTAACTGTAAGCTCTTTATAAGCCCTTATCTTGGTATTTTTATGAAGACAGTCACAATCATGACCTTGATTAAAAAATCGATCCACTATCTTCAAGGAAGTGCCTTCTGAGTTTCTAATTTCGTAATGTTTTGGTAATTGGTTCCGAACGTAATAACGTTTGTAATAAAAATTAAAGGAATATAATAATAACTAGCTGCACCCGCGGTTCCACTCTCGTGGTGGTCCGATTTTTCTTTATAGCACGGAACCCTAATATTTTTATAACATAAAAGTAGTTACTTCTTACAGCATCTGCTATCTGCCAAACACCGAAAGAGTTTTTTTTTAATTTTTAATAATATTATTATTATTTTACTTTTTACTATTTTTATGTATGAAAGTTTATATGATTGTTCGCAAGCATGTTTACGTGTCTATTGTGTCTTCATTTATTTAATTATTAATTTTTATACCTAATATTTATTTTTTACCCTCTCTGCCTATTGCATATTCAAAGACAACCGTACTAAAAACTCCAGTAGTGCATCGGAGTATGACACACACACGGTTTTTACGCAAGTATCGTATATTCTTTCATATGCATTAAGTGAATAGCTGTTAAATACGTTTCTGAAGATTTAGAATTATAAAATGTTTAGGAAAACATTTTAAATGCAAATAGAATTACGTTCATATGTGTAATATAATGGAACGCATAGACGTATTTTAAAAGTCTGCATAAAAAAATTGAAAGGTCGTATTAGAAGGCTCAAGATTTTGGTACATACTCGTATATACATTAAGGGCATAATAAAGTTCCTTTCCGTAAGATATCAATACCAGACCCAAGTTAATTTAAAAATAAAGTGTTATTGTATCAAATCATTGCGATAGCATTTTTACTTGAATGAATACTGTGGTCTGTTATGATTTTGCAAATCTTAAAATAAAGATTACTTGCTATGCTAGCACTGCGTAAGTAGTATTGATAGCTTGTGTGGGAGAAATCTAGCGGTAAGGCGGCTTCAGGAGTTTCGTAATTAATTAGTGACTTTTAATATTTCTTTTACCTTAATATTGAGATTTCTATAGCGATTGCTTGTTATACGCTTAGAATATCATGACACAAGGCTGACTTTCATATTTTGTATAATCACATTGGATTATAAATGGTTCATTTCGACGAATTCTTGGCTAATATTTAATGATAAATTTAACTATATTTTCGACTAACCAAGTTCTGGGATTTCAATCAAACATGTAACATGTAGCAAAAGGTTTTGGTAGTGTGTTAGCATATTTGATCTTAATTAACTCTCTGCCAAAACATACTGGCAGGTCAAAACAGGAGTTTCCTCCACCCACTCATTATACTTCGTTCGTGACGTTTTATACCTACCGACGTAATCTAAAAGCAGTTCCAGTATGAAATAGGATCAATTGATGTTTACCTTCATCCGATAATTCTTCTGATTAATAAATCTTTATAGTCTTGTATAAACTAAGCTCTCATAAGCATCAGTGGAAGATCCTTCACCGTTGTGCCAGTAACTGAACTTAATAACGGCTAAAAGTTAAAAAGGTCTAGAGTTGCGGTTGATCCAGGCCCCTTAAGAGTATTGTAGTACCCTCACCTTGCACAAACCAAACGATCAATTAGACAGACAATAGGAATATTAGTAATTTCTATTAAAAGGACTGCTAATATTCTTTAAAAAACCACTAAACCTCAAATATTCTATCTGTGATAAAATATTGCTTTCGAAGTGAATTTTGTGGCTTGAATGGAAAATAATCTCGTTCCATCATATATTTTGTATAAAAGATAATTAGCAGTGTTAGCAAATATTGCGTTTCATTTTATGAGTGTTCTAACCCCATTTCGTTTCTTCCTCTTCCTCTCATGTCAGATATGGCATTGTGATGCCACCGGTTTGTTAGAGAACAAATATAGAAGACGACGTCTATTACTAAACTATATATACTATTTTAAATTTTCAATATACAACTAGGAAACAATCGTAAATAACATAATTACTGCATTTTTTTGTCTATTGTTGTTATTTTATAATTATAATATGTCACATTTTACGGGAAGCAACTAGTCTCTGTTGATTTATTTTACACTCTTATAGAAATATGTATTTCGTATATACTGTGGGAATATAACTAATTTTATTTATTTTCCTTTTTATGAGGAAAACATAATTTTATTTATATTACACATGACCTCCGCTACGTCAACTTAATGAAGTACTCATTTTGATGACAACTGTGAAACGGAGCGTATTAAAATTCAAGTCAACCATACAATAAAATATTTATCAATTATCTCCATAATATATTTTTATGTAGATAAATGATAAAGTTTTCGTTTTTGTTGGGAAGAAAAAAATTACATTGGCGTTTTATAAGTTACTAGCTATGCTCATTGCTCGCGGCTATTCTTGCGTGGTCCACAGAATTATTTTATCACTGAACAGTTTTTTTTTTAAAAGTGTTCAACCACGTACTTAACCAATCCAACTTATATGTATAAATCTCTGAAACATTTCGGAATAAAATTAATTGAAATGCTTAGAAAACCTAACATGACTTTTTCGTTTATATTTAAAGTTTCGTTACTATTACGTGTGTATAATGTATGTTGTTACATGTATTATCCTTAGATCATTTAAGCGCAATGGCCATCGCTAATTGTGTAATAGATAAGGGATCGAACATCACTCGTGGCAAATATTTGTTTAGGTCACAAGGCTTATACTTCAGTTTATAGTTTAGTTTGATTATGATTTTCCTGCTCCTCCCGTCTCTGACATAAGACTTACGTCATAATTAACAGTAAATGTTGTGACGGACGCTAGTCTTGATACTTTTACTATATGATATTCTAACAGAATTCAGATCTTTTTTTATCTATTCTCCTTCCTCCCAATACAGTATTTAGAATTTTATTGAGTTTAGTTTTAGAATTTTATTTAACTTTTATGAGGCGTTTTTGATAGTTAACTATTGAATTTTACTATTTTTAGAAAGACAAGCACATATTCCTGTATTTGTGCCATAGTTAATGATGTGAGCTGGTAAAATATTACGCTAAATATTTTGTTTTGCGATGTCAACCAGACAAACACGGTAGTTAGACATTCGATATTATTTAATCCCTCTGCTGGACCTACAATCATTGTCAGTACGTTTCTTAAAATAGCTATGCAAAGTGGTATCTGGATGCATTTCTAACGATTGCGCCAGGCAATATAGAATATTCAAAAGCGGATTTCAGTTTCATTTGTTAGGATTTCGATTCACGGCAGTATTGTGAAAGCTATTATTTTTAGTGCAGGAACATGGAAAGGTTTACTGATACTGGTACTGTATATGATAATATTGATACAATACTAAAAATAGTGTTTTAAATAGAAATACAGAATACATTAAAAATATTATGAAATATATATTACCACTGGAGACGTTTTCTAGCGTAAAGGCATTGAACTTCCAGTCACTGATAGTTGAGTATGCACTGTAAATACTAAACTATCATTCATTTCTTATTACAAAATATGACGTCTCGTTGTATGGACCGTTGCCTCCTCCAACCATCCATCCCCAATCCACCACGATTCTCATTGTTATTCTGTTGAAATTGATCAGGTATCAGGTTTATTTATATATGAAGATACGTCTTTATAAAATAATTAGAACGAGATTGTCCGTACAGTTGCCGCTTCGGGTTCACTTGCTTGATGACACTGCACTATAACATGTATGAAACAAATATAGCATCCTACTTGTGTTATGTGAAACTTTGTATGTTTTAATTTATCACTATTATGGATACTTTTTACTAGAATTAACACATGGGGATTATCAATAAATGAAATACAGGACGTATTGACTTCGAACATGGTACTGATATACAAAATGTACATGTTAGTAAACAGGAAAATAGCTTTTAGATGGTCGTCCGGCATAGCAACTAAAGTAACGCGAGTGAAGTCACGGGCGTTGCTAGTATTGAATATAAATGTTAACAGCCTCCCTTCCGAAGGCGTCCCAAGCTTAGACTGGATCCAGCAGGTGATTCAACTTGAGTTTCGCGGGTGGCTGTCAAGGTTCTAGAGCCTACAGTGATAAACATTCCGAAAAATAGTTCCTAACAATGGCAAGTAACATTACTCTTATAACAAATAAGGTTACACTTCATAGTCTGAATGTCACCTTTGATAATACCCAAAGATATAAATAATACCTCTACATTAACCGTACATTATATTTTCGTAACCCTATACTTGTTGACGTCAGCAAGATATTTAACAACCTTTACTTTGTTCATTGTCATTGATCTAAAAGGTTGTCTGGAAAATACCGGTTATTAGTGGTGTAGCTGCTAAAGACATGTCTATGTTGCGTAAAACAAATAAATCTTTGTTCTATATTGAACTATCAAATTGCATTGCAGTATCTTCTAGTGATATTCTGACAATCTTGAAAGTCTCCTTATTTTACTGTCGGGGGGGAAATCTGCTTCACAGATACCTGGCCTCCTACGGAGGCGAACCGGGTTATGTGGTGTTCCATGACAGATGGTCGGTCATGTGTTCCCACTAAAACCTACTTGGTGGTCGACCTCAGTGAAAGAGACAGGCTCCGGGATCTCTTACAGAACTCAAAACCGGAGCATCTCGAGCACTGTGCTGGCAGAGCTCGGTCTCAGGGGACAAGATTACCTGACTATTATTATTATTAGTTTACCTGACACATAGGTGGGCGGAAGCAGTTGAGTCCAAAGGGGAGGCATTAGCGGCCAGTCTGGACATAGCGAAGGCCTTCGATCGGGTATGGCACAAGGCGCTTCTTTCGAAGCTTCCTTCCTATGGGCTTCCTGAGAAATTATGCGAGTGGGTCTCCAGCTTTTTGGCAGATCGGAGCATCAAGGTCGTTGTCGACGGTGCATGCTCTGACTTAAAACCCATTAATGCTGGTGTCCCGCAAGGCTGTGTACTGTCCCCTACTTTGTTTCTTCTGCATATCAATGACATGTTGGAAATTTCCAACATTCATTGCTATGCCGACGACAGCACTGTGGACGCTTTATACACCGGCCGCGCTAATATTTCTCGGGAAAACGTCATTGAGTGCCGGAACAAACTTGTTTCTGAAGTCGAGACTACATTGACCAAAGTCTCGGACTGGGGCCGACTAAATTTAGTCCAATTCAACCCCAAGAAGACACAAGTTTGCGCGTTAACCGCTAAAAAACACCATTTGTCGTATCTCCTCGTTTTGGGAACACTCCCTGGCTGCCACAGCTAGTATCGGAATACTTGGTGTCGACATTTCGAGCGTCGTTCAGTTCCGCGGTCAGTTGGAAGGAAAGGTCAAATTGGCCTCTAAAAAGCTTGGTGTGCTCAGCAAGGCGAGGCACTACTTTACGTCGGCTCATCGCCTAAAACTCTACAAGGCACAAATTCGACCACACGTGGAGTACTGCTCTCACCTCTGGGCGGGAGCTCCCAGTACCAGCTACTTCCAATTGACCGCATCCAACGTAGAGCGGCTCGAATTGTCGACGATCAAGCCCTTTCCGATCGGCTTGATCCTTTGGCATTGCGTAGAGATGTCGGATCACTCTGCATCTTCTATCGCATATATCACGGAGAGTGTTCCGAGGAATGGTTTGGATTGATCCCGCCGGTAGAATTTCACCATCGGACATCGCGACAAAACTCTAAGTTCCATCCATACCACCTCGATGTCTGGAAATCCACAACAGCGCGATTTAGAAGACATTTTCTTCCTCGCACAACCACTCTGTGGAACCAACTTCCGCCGGCGGTCTTTCCGAACCGATACGACTTGGGAACCTTCAAGAGAAGAGCCTATTCTTTCCTTAAAGGTCGGCAACGTGCCTGCATGCCTTCTGGTGTTGCAGATGTTCATGGGCGGCGGTGATCACTTAACATCAGGTGAGCCTCCTGGCCGTTTGCCCCTCTTACATAAAAAAAAAAAAAAATAAGATGGAATGCCTCCCTACGCTTCTTAACCAAGAGTGCACGGCATTCGGACCACACTGACTGCCATACTCTCCAGGGCCGCTCAACATGTACGCAAAGGTTCCTTGCGCGTCCACGACCCAAGGGCCCTATTTATATAGCCCCGGGTAAAGAGGCTGAGGGGCCTGGACGGCTAGAGGCATCAGGTGGTTGACGCACCCGTCGCCGCCGTCGGCGTCTAGCAGGATCGGACCTCTCCCGATCCCGCTCGGCCGTCTCCTTCCGGACTGTGACGGTCTCACAGAAGGAGTCAACGGCCCTCCACGCCGATTCTCTCTCTAACATTGCCGACGCGACTGCGGGCAGAGAGAGATCTCGTCCAATCAAGTTGACCAAGACTTGACACTCCTCGTCCCACGCGGGGCATACCTCGACAGTATGCTGCGTAGAGTCCTGGTCTCAACCACAGTGATGGCACCGAAGCACCGGTGTCCAGTGAGTATCTGCGCAAGGCGGAAGGTGACTTGTAGTCTCCTCCCAATCCAGGCTCCGCAGGCCGGAAGAATGGTTCCTATGACGCGTTTGCGCGGAGACGGGCGCGCCACGTCTCAAGAATGCGAAGCCTCTTCTGCCGTCTGACCTTCCGAACACATCTTGAAAGTCCCCTAATTTAACTCATTCTCTCAGATTTTCTACATTTGTGAGAAATAAAGCTCTATAAAATATATCTCTGACATTGACCCGTACAGAGTCCGAATTTATTATAATTATTAATTATCATTCAAATCAAAAGAGCTCGGGGCCGTTTTCCATGGCTGTTTCCAGTTTAATTTATATAACTGAGCAATACATTAACATGATTGAATTTATAAACCATTGAGGCATAAAATATTTTCATGTCCGAAATTATAATATCAAATAAAACTTTTTTATATTTCTCTTAATATTTAAGGGAAATCTCAATTATTGCTCTTTTGAAAAGCAAACTAATTTTATTTTTTTTAATGCTATCCGTCATAACACCTTTCTATAGCAGATTTATTTATTAGTGGCTTAATATTCTACTAACATACGGGAACGCGTTGGCGAGGCACACTTATAAGTCGTTTAATTAAAAATATATAAATATCAGCTACCGACTATCATACCGCATTAGTTTCATGAATGATTTATTATAATGAATTAAATGATAAACATATAATTTCAGTTAAGGTGTTTAAAATAATGTTATATAAACACATATTCTCAATATACACTTATTGTGTGCGAAATCTCATCCTCACCCAGTGGGATATGCTTAGAAAAGGCTACCAAGATTTATCTCCGCATTTTTGTACAAATATAATGATTCAAATAAATGTTTCTTGAAAAATAAACCTCAAGCAAATCTGTTTGTTAGTTATCCGTAATTATTCGAAGAAAAACGGATGTTCTCGGAAGATTTCCCTTGACGCTATCAATCGAATGATAAACAAGAAACATAACTTTCTTATATCTATAACAATAAGACTTTGAAATTATAATACACTGGTCACCCGCCCTGGGTTCAAACGGGTGGAATGTAGATACTTAGCTTAGTTTAGTGCTTAGTTTAGCTTCGTAGCAATCTACGAATTATACAATGCTAATTTCTATAGGGCAAGGCGCGGCTATCGCTGCGCTATTTATAGGCACAAGGCACAACCCGCGCCCGTCTACTGCTGCCAGCCGAGACGAAACGTACGAAGCCTGTCGCTGTGCCTCCGCTTTTTAAATCTCTCATATCTTCTAAGAGATCCATTTTAGTGGCATGCTGGTAAGAGTAGTTTTGTTTTACATTGATGTAATGTATTTAATTGGATAAGGAATTGTATAAAATAGCTTGGTAAATAACATATTTTCTTGTGTTTGTAAAAGATAAAAATTATTGTGGTTATCTTTTAAAGATAAATATGTATACCATCGTAAACATTTTTTCAATCTTTTTAAAATATACAATTCCGTAGTATTTTTTTCCGTATATTATAATTTGATATGTTTGTTACGACATCGCATTACAGATCTTTGAATGTTTAAACTTTTCTGTACTATAGTAGTATCAAATATATATGTATTATACATATAAACCTTTCTCTTGAATAAATCTATCAATTGCTGAATCTGCAATTGAAAGTGCAAAATTAAACTGCATTAAAATCCGCTGAATAGTTTAACAGATCTAAGCGAACACACAGCGGAAGTGACTTCATCTTATACTATGAAAAGATAAAGAAAATAATTATAAAGTCGAATTTCCTTAAAGTAGATTACAGTATTTCATTTAATAATATAACATTATTTATAATTTTGATGCATCCATCAGTAATTAATAATTATGTATCATTAAAAACTTTAAACCCGATAGATCGAACGTATTAATAGTTGTCGGTACAAGTTAACTATTTATAAGACTGTCTCGCTTCCACGATTAAGAAGCCTTCATAATATATCTCCGATGACGTCCTTAGCCGTGGTTCGGCTTCGCAGGAGGCACCCTAAAGACAGAATCAAATTTGAGCTCCCGTGAGGGCTGCCCCTTTATCACGGCTGAGTGTCTGTACTCGGCCCTCTCGCCCGGTGAAGCTGTCAAGGCCAGTAAGGCCAACAGTAATACACATTCAGAAAAAAAAAGCTTTCATAATACCTTTTTCGTTAAATTTTACCAAGCAGCAACAGGTTCACCGGCGTGATTAATAAAAAGAAACGGGTTCTTGCTTATTTCTATCTTTATAAGGTAATTAGCTGAACCGGCTATGCGTTGAATTTTATTGTGATATTTTAAAATACTTAATAATGTTAAGACGTTTCTTAGGTTCTCTTTGGGGAAATTATTATTAGATAAGACTTAAGTATGTTTAAGTTATTAAATGAAACGGAAAAACCCGACTGCAATTGCGTCGCGCAATTTACGTTGAACTACGTAATAATGTCATCTAAACCAATTTTTTTAAAACATTTTAGTAGTTAAAATACAATAAGAAAAAAAAAAGAAATAATATTCGTATGTAATAATATTACTCTTAAAACATTTTGTTTCGACTTAATTATTCGGAATGTGTATTGCTGTTGGCCCTACTGGCCTTGACAGCGTCACCTTGCGAGTACTGAGACTCAGCCGTGATAAAGGGACAGCCCTCACGGGGGCCCTAATTTGATTCCGTCTTTAGGCTGCCTCCTGCGAAGCCGAACCACGGCTAAGGACGTCATCGGAGATGGAGGCAGCGCTCCGAGCGCATTCTATACGATAGACTCACCCGACGGTGTGAGCGCGACGCGACGTGCGGAGTTGTGAGTTAATGCTTGTGCATGTGAAGCTAAGCTACAAGCCTAAAATAAAATAATGACCAGCAAAGTGTGTTGTGGACCACTCACTTTGAAAACTAAAGAGTTCCGTAGCTTGATGATTGATGATTAAGGACTTTACATATTAACGAATTAAAATAGACCGCAAAAAGAAGTTGGTAATTAGACATACGGATGGACGGACAGACGGGCGTCATGAAATCATAAGGATTCTGTTTTGCCATTTGGCTACAGAACCTAAAAGGCCAATGGAGATAAGATCATTTGATCTTATCTCCATTGGCCTGAAATGTAAATTTTCTGTGGAAAGTCGTTTTTTGAAGTACGGGCATTTAAAAGCTCTCGTGTGCACGTAATATACGCGTAATGCTATTGACACTTACCCCAACCACTTCGAGCATACAAGTCTAAATAAGCTCGTGTTCGCGATCGCCTTATTGAAGCGTGCGAGGAAGTGTGTATGGCGGAGCGACCGTATACGCTTCAAAAGAAAAACGCTGGTCTGAAACCTAAGACACTTTAGTAATATGTATCATCTCTGTGTAAAACATTTTTTACATATGTATAAAACAATAACTTATATTCAGATTGAATTATCTGTGAAAACAAATAAGTTAAAATGTGAAACATTTTCGGGAAAAAATATTCGGGCCAGTACGATAATTTGTATCTGTGTTTTGGTATAATATTAAATTATCTGATCTCGCTTAAGATGATGTTTGTATTTGTCTCAAGAATTTTTAATGTGACTAATTAAGTTGGCAAGCAAGCATACGACCTGCTGACCTGGTGGTAAGCGGTCGTGTAGCCTATGAACGCTTACAACGCCATTCGTTTGTAGGTGTCACTCCCGTGTTGCTAACCTCGAGGTACTTAAATTTCCTTAGCCCATTTATTTCACTAGCTATAATGTCCTTTTAACCGAAATATAGTAGCAATAAAAGCGGTAGGGTACCACCGGTGGGTAGGGTGATAGGTATACCAGCCGCACTATTCCAATAAATAAAGTCTGATGTTTGTATATGTTTCAGGGTCCATTTCACAAGATATTACTATCCTAGTGAGGGCCGTTTAGAGGCGTTTGTTTATTTTAAAGGCCAAGTACAGTTACAAAGTTCGCGGGACTTACGCGATAGGTGGATAAGATCGATAACCGTGTATGCCGAATTCTCGCAAGTGTGAATATATGAACCGTATTAAATTGGGAGTATAACTTAAATATAATATTTTTTAGAAGAAATATTTTTAAAATGTTTTCAGTAATATAACAAACATTAAAATAGTATTTCAAGAAGTATTTTAAGTATTCGATATAAAAGTAAACATTCATAAAATTCAATATAACATAAATTGTTTTATAAAATATATAAAAATGTAGTCTAGCGAATCGTTTTCATTTTCTTTTCCCGCACAATTTACACAAAGCGCTGTAACAAATTATTGCCCTCCACTTTGTAACTGATTTCTGACTCCACACTGGACGGAGAGCCGCTAATTAATCTTTTGTTTCAACGTGATCATAAAATAAAGTTGTTTAATGCGTCGACAAAGTAAAATAATATCTTGGATTTGTGTAAATCGGTGATATAAAATAATATAATACGTCGGAGTAAACATAAATTTTTATATGTTCGTTTATGCATTTTAAATTCTATTTGACTCAAACACACATACAAAATATCGATTATCGCCTCGTCGTATCACCATAGGGTTGACACTCGTATTCGTCTGACGGAAGAGATCGATGTTATACCTCTTTATCTTTCATCTAAGCTCTTTATGTATACATCTATTATTACTTACTTTACAAAACTCCGTGTCCTTTTTTATGCACAACTATTATCTTTTAACTTTTTGACGAGTTTAGATTTATGTAAGATTTGATTTAAATACATTCGCTTTTCTTTTGAAACTCTTGAAACTCATGAAATTAAATTGAGGCTTCTCAAAAGTTAATCGTGATAAGGTAGGGTAATCGTAGTAATTATTAATGAGAAATTATTGAGATATACAATACATTCGCAGTATATATATTGGGCTCTTCTATTGCGAGTAATCCAGATAAATAGATAGCTTTGTAGTTGTAATGACCGATGATCATCGACGATTTATTTAAGTACCTTTTATAATTTAAACTTATTTTTACAGCGCGAAATTGAATGTTCACATGACTGTAAGTAGGAGATATGTTTCTTCTAAATTTTGTAAAGAGAATCCCATCAATTATAACGATAATTATTGATATACCAACAATTTTTTGGGTAGAATTTATTAATCGGTATGTTTTAATAGAAACAATTAACTGATTTGATTTGTACAGAAAAATGTTGACGCGGGGTGATAAGCTCTTGTATTTTGAGTAGTTTGTTAATCAGACCATTACAAAATTTATATTAGGAAACCAATAATCTTGGTTTACAGACGGTGACTGTATTGTAAAAGATAAAAAAAAACCAAACGAATTAATAACCTTCTCCTTTTGAAGAGTAAGAAGTGTAATTTTTTATTTATTTGAACTTTATAAAATTCTACTTCATCAAATAAATATCATAGGCGCGTATTTCGTAGAAGAGCATGTCTACACCGTAATAATGTAGCATGTCTACGTACGTAGCAGAGCTACGCTATATTATGTAGCAATATAACTTCCTTATTTTTTATCATTTTGATTTTTCGTCTTTTATCTACTATAAAAATCTACTCTCATTCCGCTCTGTACGGACTCATCTGTATTTTTTATACCTGTGTGCGTAATATGATATGATAATATATACGACCGAGTTGTATATATTCGCTTATATATCTCGTATGTTGATACAGAGCAAATCAATCATTTACCAATTATCAAAACCATTTCTTGCGCACATTGTTGGACTGTCCATGGTATGTCCTTAACGTAGATTTCTAAAAGGACTTTGATTCAATTCGATTCCCAAACTCAACTTGATTAGTCAGTCCCAGACCCAACCCTCACCAGTTGACGCTTTCCAGGCCAGTGAGGTTAATGTAATACCTACTGTGAAAGTAATATGCTAAAAAAATATCAAATGTTTTATGTACATATAGTTTCATCTCGCAAAAATCATTTTCATGATTCTATATTTGAAATGGTTCTGCCAATATTAACATTAAAACATTCCGTGCAACATCAATAAAATACGAATGATCTCTAGGTATTTTTGTTTGTATTACTCTGTACAAACATTGTAGGTGGTAGCCATTAAACCTCAAAATGCTTGATGTATTGTACTTATAAATATTGAACTAAGCTATAAAGTCAAACAATGAAAAGTACTTCCACTGCTAAATGCTAACAAATGTCTATTGTTCGAAAATTACATAGAAACTCTTTAGTTATAGAAGTTTTATTGGATGAGTTACGAATTTGTTTTCGGAATTTAATCTAATATTGAAGTTTCCTAGTATTAAAACTATATTGATAACACACTTTGGCTATTGTTTATTAATGAAAGGGTATTCAATACTTCAACAAATATTTAAATTTAATATTAAGTGCCGATATAAATAGAATTCAAGGCTTAATAGTGGAACCGTGGTTGTGTATAAGGCTTATGTATTGAGACTGATTCATTTGAGGTGTATTAGGATATTGAGAGAAAGCAATAGAATTATTGAATTGGCGATGCAGATATTTATTTCTTAAAGTTTGTGTTCAGTTTAAGTTTTTTTTAATATCGCGATAGTGATAATCAAATCACCTGTGAATACACGCACATCACCAGCAGGTTTATATTACAAAGTATTAAATCCCCAGACGTTACGGTCTGTTCACACGAAAAATAAAACATTCTGCGGTAAAATTATTTCTAGACAACCGGCAAATGATATCAGATTTCTCGGTGTGGCTCGTTCAGTGTTTCGAGTTTTGTTCTATTTTATTTAAAAATAATATATATTTTATAATTTTAGTGATTACCGTTTTTTTCTGTTCAAAAAGTTGTATTTAACATTTATTTTGACAGCTACTTCCGCGGTAACCTAATAATTAGTTGCAGAGAGAATAAAATCCTATATGAATCTAACATTTTCTGGAATAAAGTCTTTTATGTGTTACTAGTTGCGCACGCGACACCACTCGCGTTATTTAGTTTACGATGATGATCCATGGGAATCTCACATATTTCCGGTATCAAAATTGTTATATTGCCAGTGTTGAAATCAAACATTTTCAACGTATTCTTCTTTTTCTCATTTTCTTTCTTCTCTAAAACGCTCAGCCTTCAGAAGTATTATATATATATATATATATAATATAAGAAAAGTATTTATATATATAAGTATTATATATATATATATATAATACTTATATATATAAATACTTTTCTTCGTCCTAGCATTATTCCCCGTATTTTTATGTACCCAGGGTCTGCTTATTACTCTTATCCGGATTTGACAGGTTACTAGTTTTTACACAGAGCGATTGGCATCTGACCTTCTCAACCCTAAGGGCGAACCAGTAACTCATTGGATAAGAGCAATTTACTTATCAAGAGTTAACGATTATTATCAGATGTTATTGATAATAACCGCGACCGACAGCTTAACGTGCTCTCCGAGGCACGGTGGGGAGACCCACACGGACAAACGCCCAGACCGAGACAGAAATTTTAACAAACATTTGCCCGAGTGGGAATCGAACCCGCAACCGTCGAGACTAAAGGCAGACTCGCTACCCACAACGCCACAACGGTGTCTACTTATATATATAATACTATATATATATAATTAATTACTTCTGGAGAACTCTCGGTTTAATTTACACCACATTGCAAAAGCAATTAGGAAAAGATTTCAATAAAAAAAGAAGAAATTTTATATCCCAAAAGCTAATAGTAGATATTGCTCTAATAACAGCTTTAAGATGTTTCTAAAACGAAAATGTTAATTGTTTCGTACTTTAATTGACTGTTCATGATCTTCACCGCAAGTAACACCTCCGTTGATTGCACATAATTGACCACAACTGATGTGATCTAAGCATTACATTGTCTCCTAAGCTTCCATTAGATGTATCGATACCGGCAGCCGGCATCGATATATACATCTTGACTTCTAATTATTTTAAGTTCTATCTTCTTACTGTTGTACTTTGAATTAAGTATTGTTAAACTTTAATCAATTTAGAGTATTGTAATTATGATACATAAGAAAATTTTATTCCGTTGATCCCATCCTCGTGGTATGTCTTGGGTTACCCATAAAGTACCTACTTACCTGGATACAAACATCAGTCAATACAATTTTTACGTACATACTTGCCGGTCTCTTTGACGGGATCAAACGTGACAATTTTGATCACGATTTGACTATTACAAACACAAAAATAATAAAATTATTCAATTTGATGCAATCCTTTTGATGCATAACCCCAATACCTGAATACATTTCGACGATTCATTTTTATTTATATCGATTATTTATCCGCAAACAAACGATGAATAAAAATTGTCGATGATCAAGCCCTTTCCAATAGGCTTGATCCTTTGGCATTGCGTAGAGATGTCGGATCACTCTGCATCTTCTATCGCATATATCACGGGGAGTGTTCTGAGGAATTGTATGGATTGATCCCGCCGGTAGAATTTCACCATCGGACATCGCGACAAAACTCTAAATTCCATCCATACCACCTCGATGTCTGGAAATCCACAACAGTGCGATTTAGAAGACATTTTCTTCCTCGCACAACCACTCTGTGGAATCAACTGCCGCCGGCGGTCTTTCCGAACCGATACGCTCGGGAACCTTCAAGAGAAGAGCGTATTCTTTCCTTAAAGGTCGGCAACGCGCCTGCATGCCTTCTGGTGTTGCCGATGTTCATGGGCGGCGGTGATCGCTTAACATCAGGTGAGCCTCCTGCCCGTTTGCCCCGTCTTACATAAAATAAATAAATAAAAAAATAATAAAAAATTACCATTTCATAATACCCCTTACAAAATTTATATCAAAATAATTTAGATCGAATAAATAGGGTACATTTTTAAAAAGGTATAATGTAGCTAATGCTGTCCCTTTGAAACACGGATTGGTCTCTTTTGATTACGCTACATGCTTTAATAAATTAGTGCCGTATTATATGAGGTATACGATTTACAAGCCAGAAGTAGCCTGAATACTATACAGAATTTATTGTACCATTTTTACCAAAAACTTGGAACTTGAATTATAAGCGTAAATTAAGTTATCTCTACTAAATAATCGTCTCGTCTCGTCACATCGCCTTCCCAGCTGGCTCACTTTTCACAAAAAAAATTGGAGTTATAATTGCCAAAATTTTATTATGGATATTTATACATTTATTTATGATTCGCCACTGGTAATTTCATCGATACATACACCATATTATTGACGCAATAAGATATTTTAAATGTCTTACCGTTTAAGGCAAATACAGCATTAATTGTTATTAGGGAGCAATACATGTTTCACTACCCGGCTACATCAAAATTACGTAAAAACTACTTATAAAAGAGAAAAACTTAAACTATAACATTAAAAAAATAAGAAAAAATTTCAACATAAGTGACAAAAATATAAAACCTTTTTATATGATTGATATAAAAAGACATTAAAATAAAACTAATAAGTAAAAAGAATCCCATAAAAACATAAAATGTAAAAAAATTGCCAGTCTTGCAAAGCAGTTCTTCTACTACAAAAAGTGGTGAGATCTCATGTATAACTACGCCTGAAACTTGCCAGTGGTACGGCAACTTATTCTACTCATACAAATACTTTTAGATTCGTAAAACTGCCAAGTTTCAGGCGTAGTTATACATGAGATCTCACCACTTTTTGTAGTAGAAGAACTGCTTTACGAGACTGGCAATTTTTTTACATTTTATGTTTTTATGGGATCTCATATCTTTTTGTTGAAAGATCTACTTTTTTTTACCCACTTCTTGAATTTCATCGTATTTTATCTAGGTACCTACACCTATTATTTCATTATATTATGCATACACTATACAGGTACACTGATTGATTAACTGTAAATATAACTTTGTAATTTTATACATTTATATAGGATTACAAAGTTATTTATGCAGTTGGTGTATCTAGAAAACTGGATCGATATTGCAAAATATCATAGTTTTTCATTGATTTATACACTAAACACTAATTATATTCTAAATTTGACGCTTCCATGTGTGCTACAAGTGCCTTAGAGTTTTGATGATCGGTCAGTCAGCGAGTAACAAAATTAAGAAATTTGACTAGTTATAATTCTTAAACTGCTTATTCGAATTGAATGGAATTGAAATATACCGTGTTTATACAATACCTGTTTAGTTACTGAAAATTTAGGCTTTCAGTTTTGTCCACAACGAAGTTATAGGGGTCGCAAATTATCTAAATACCTATCTAACTGCAAATGTAACTGCTAACGTAACTTTGTAATCGTATACATTTATATGGGATTACAAAGTTATTTATGCAGTTAATTTATCTAGAAAACTGGACCGAAATTACAAAATAATTTAATTTTTCCTTTATTTATACACTAAATACTAATCATATTCTAAATTTAAAGCTTCCATGTCTGCTAGAAGTGCCTTAGAGTTTTGATGACGGTCAGCCAATGTATAACAAAATTAAGAAATTTTGACTGGTTATAATTCTAAAACTACTTTTTCAAATTGAATGAAATGATATACACCGTGTTTATACAATGCCTACTTGGTTACTGAAAGTTCAGGCTTACAATTTTATCCACAACGAAGTTATAAGAGGTTGAAAATTATGTAAGTACGTATCTGACTGCAAACATAACTTTGTAATTCTATACATTTATATGGGATTACAAAGTTATTTATGCAGTTGGTGTATCTAGAAAACTGGACTGAAATTTCAAAATATTTTCATTTTTCCTTTACTTATACACTAAACACTAATTATATTCTAAATTTGAATCTTCCATGTCTCCTAGAAGTGCCTTAGAGTTTTGATGACGGTCAGCCAATGTATAACAAAATTAAGAAATTTTTGACTTGTTATATTTCTTAAACTACTTTTTCAAATTGAATGAAATTTGATATACACCGTGTTTATACAATGCCTCATTGGTTACTGAAAATTCAAGCTTTTAGTTTTAGCAACAACGAAGTTATAAGAGGTTGAAAATTATGTAAGAACGTATCTGACTGCAAATGTAACTTTGTAATCCTATACATTTATATGAGATTACAAAGCTATTTATGCATTTGGTGTATCTAGAAAACTGGAACGAAATTACAAAATATTTTAATTTTTCCTTTATATATACACTAAACACTAATTATATTCTAAACTTGAAGCTTCCATGTCTGGTAGAAGTGCTTTAGAGTTTTGATGATCGGTCAGTCAGTGAGTGACAAAATTAAGAAATTTGACTAGTTATAATTCTAAAACTACTGGTTCAAATTGAATGAAATTTGAAATATACCGTGTTTACACAATGCTTGCTCGGTTACTGAAAACTCAGGCTTATAGCTTTATCCACAACGAAGTTATAGAGCATCGAAAATGGCCTAAAGTGCTTCGAGAAAAGGATAGTACGGCAGTGCCGCTTTTTTGCTCGACTTGGCGGGGGCACTGCCGTGCCCCCAGATCAATTATCTAACAGCGGGATAAGATTTTTTGCCGTTACTTTTTCAGGGGGTCATTAAATGGAGAAAAAATATTCAAGAAAGTCACTATTTTTATTTAGAAGCTTACACATTCGAGAAAATGGCGAGTTAGTGCCCAAAATACTTGTCTGGAACGGTCGGACAAGTGGGTAATAGGATTGCTGGGATATCTATAGGGTACATTGTACTTAAGTTTAGATACAAAGAAAGGGTTGTGTGGTGGGGTGCTTTGTGTGGGTATAATAAGTCTCCACAATAGTAATGGTGCAACTAATGTGCAGTTTAAGCTTTAGCTCCATAAAATACGGAGTTGAGAAATTTCAGGATGATTCAAATAAAGACGTCGGAGGTAAAAAGCAGGTAAATTTTTAAAATAAAAGTGATTTTTTATTTATTTTACACATAAAGAAAGTAAAAAAAATACCTATATAGGTATTTAAATATTTTTTGAAATGTTAAGTTCAACAAAAAAAGCAAATTTGAGTTTCTGCGTCAGAAAAATATACTGGACTAATTTAACAAAATTAGCAGCTAATTTATCTCATTCGTTAAAAATTGAATTATAATTGATATATGAAAATGTATTTCGGCGCAGGGGGCTAGTAAGGTGTTGGAAGAGGTTAGCGGTGGATCGGGCGGGGCGCGGCACAGCTCTGTCGCGGGGTCTGCACTGTCTCGTCTCCCGTCTCGTTGGTCGCACGTCTCGCGACTCAACTGTAGTCGCGTGTTACGAGTCATGTAAAAGAAGTACCCAACGGTACAAAACAAGCTTCAAACTGCTTTCAAGTCTTCTTAGAAGTCTCAGGAAGCTTGGCGGTGCGGCCGAAGCGCAGCCCTGCACTTCGGGTAAGTATCTAAAATATTTTAACTCGAAGCGCGTAAAAGTTTGAGAATATTTGAGACAAGAGCGACGCCGCAACAGGTAGGGCGGTATCGAGCGGAGATACGTTCACTTTTACTTTTCGTTTAAGTGTCTGTAATCCTGGGTCTGTCCTATATCCGCCATTTTATCTCCGACCCGTCGGGGCTCAGCTGAGCACAACACAATGGCAAACTGTTGCGCTCTTCGAGAGTTTACCCTCGTGACAGTTAAGAAACGTAAACTTTATAAAGGCGAAATTTAAATAGTTATTAAGTATAATTATTATATTTATTTTTTTATTTTCCATAGCTTACGGAATTTGTAGGATCTTCTGCGATATACTAAGTTATATTCAACCTGACAGAAGTTTCTGTGAAACCTACTGATGATAGAGGGTTCCAATTTAATATAAATATACAATATACCGAAGTTAAAAATTTAACGAAGTTTTTACAACATTAAATTTCAAAATACCAAATCAATGTTGAAGTTGAAGTTTAAAATATAATTGAATCAAACAATCAACAATTTTCAAACGAAATATGACTACATGGACAATAAAAATGTTTTAAATTGATGAAATATTCATTTTACGTTCTGAAATAATTCGGATACAAAACTAAAAACTAAAAATATGGTTTACAATCACTATAAAACGACTAAAACGCTGCGTGATAAAAGCGTCGGTAATTTAAATTGGTTACTAATCCAAAAAGTAACATCGTAGATGAAATTGATTAAATATTTGTAAACTTTTGTTACTATAAAATTATAGAAATTAATATTGAAAGTCATATTTTATAATTTATTATTTCTCTTGTGCCAAGAAAAACTGCAAATTTACTCAACATAAAACACATAAATATTTCTGATCCGGGCTTAGAATCAATAGATTATTAACATTATTTATGAGCTCCAAAGATAATTACAAACATTTCTTTCATCTGCACTAGAAGGTAGTACTTATTTAACGTTAAGCTTTTATTCTTTTCGTAAGGCTCCTTTGTCGCGCCGTTGTTTTCCTTCCGACATGAATTGAAATATATTCTGCTAACACCATAGATCATAGTGTAGGTTAGTATTTGATTGATATAATCGCCATATATAATAAAAGAAAATAGCCTGAAATAAATTAATGAATGAAAATAAATTTTCAAAAAAAGTAATTGATTAAATCGGACAAATGGTGTTTGAATAATAAGCACATATGTATATTGATAAAGGGACAAATAGTAATATGTTTTGTTATGTGAAAGCATAAATATATTCCTCAATATCTTGGTTAGTGTGTGTAAAAAAATTTAAAAATATTTAACCGTCCCGTCGGCATTGGCATTGATAAAAAAATTTAGCATTCGTTTAGCGTTCTTGATTATATTTTAAATAGGTGAAGACATTTTAGGAGTTTTAAGGTATTTTATATTCTAAATTAGCGATAATGTTTTAGGAGTTTGCAGTTTGTAGGTATTTTATACGAGCCGTCTTTGATTAATTATCACTTTTGAGTCGCAATCGCTTTATAATTATATTCGGACATTTAATCAATGACATAATAAACTGAATGAGTTTTCTGTATATTTTAATAATTTAATGGGAAACTGTGGAAATAAAAAAGGAAATATCAGTGCTAAAATATTGTCATTTTCGGTATGAATAGGCCGTTCAGGATCTAGAAGTGAGCTAGCATCTTATATTTACTTTAGACCAGCAGCATACCAATGGTGATCAAGTTTTATTGATAGGCCTTATATTGTTAGGTTAGGGAAGTGCCACCGCAGTGTCAGATTTTGTACAACAGGACAGTAGTCTTTTACATTACTGTGTTTCTGTAAAGGAAATTTAAAAACCAATATCTCAAAATTGGCAACGCGTCAGTGACATCTACAAATGAATGGTGTTGCGAGCGCTCATAGGCTACGACAGTCCCTTACCATCAAGCTGCCATATGCTTCCTTGGTAACTTACTTTTATAGCGATTAATGAAGAACAATCATCTCGCGCTTTCCCTGGATGACATCGCTCTATATATGACCTCCATATCTGCTTTCGGTATAATAAAGTGTGTTCCATTGGCAGCCGACTCTTTTGGACAAATGGTTCATGTCTGGAGTATTTAACTCAATCCCGAGAAAAGCGTGTCGGCTTTTAGACCCCTCATTCCCTACTTTTGGTAATTTTGATGTTATTGTATTTTTCGTTTGCCCTCAGGCAATTTCAGAATATTAGTGTTTTTCTCCTTTAAGTAAAATATACTGAGATATTGCCCATTTATAACACTGTGACATACCACCGCGTACACAGTAATATTAGTCACATTAATTACTTTCCTTTTATTTATAAGCCATACTTGTATTTTCTAAGATCCATGTATGTTTCAGTTTATACAAATAAGAAGCATGTCTATGTATCTACTGTACTTATTGGGTGTCTGCTTATTATTTGATTGTCTTCATCTCTTCTACTGAGAAGATTATATTCGAAATTGAAATAAATTATCACGTAGAAATAAAATATTACACCTATGCTAGCTTCGTTCTCTCAAAGGTTCATGCCCTTTTTGCTCATGGCTTCGAATTATTCCTTTTTCATACTTGGATCTGAGCACCAGAGGTTGAATGTGACCATCGTTCCCATTTTACTTCTCAATTTTTTCCTCCTTCCGTCTCTACCAATAATTTCAGGAGCCGTCGCTAGTGTGTCTAGTATTTGATAGTGAACATAGACAATTGTAAATCTTTGTTTCCGTCTACAGTTTTTCACTGGCAGTGACAAATTAATGTTAAAGTTTAAAATCGTCTCGGAATTCTACTTGCAAAAGTGGGTGCACTTTTTTAATTGATTTGCATTAAAATATTTATGTAAGTACATATTATGTATAGTGTATGCATACATATATAAGCATGTGTGTATGTAAGTATGGCAGTATGTTGGATGCAGTATGCGTAATTTAAATTACTTCATATATTTTAAAAAACATGGAAACATCAAAGATTCATCCTGAACATGGGACTGACTTAGTTAAAAATCTATGGGCTTATACAGTTAATAGATATGCATTAACTATTTTAAAAAAATTAAATCAAGTACATCGGATCTATTTAAAAGACCATTCTAATCTAAAAATATACTTAATTTTATTAGAAGAATAATATATAGCGCAAAAAACAAATATTTTTTACAAATTTTTTCTTCATTTTTCTTTTTTCGGTACCTTCTGTGCCGATATTTTTCTTTGACCGAAGCCGTACTTTTTTACAGTTTTACTTTATACTTTTAAGTTAAGAATAATAGTTAGGCAACCATATAAAAATACCTAATTGTATCGCTACCCATGAAATATTTATTTGTATTGAATAGTTCCGACGGTTATTTCTGGTCACTGATCGATTGTTTTTTTTCAAATTATTTTCAATGAGACTGCCGGAATGAGCCTATAGTACATAGCTTTTACCCGTGGCTACGCCCACGTGATTTTTATTAAGGCGTCTTTATTGAAATACGAATATACAGTTCCTGTTTTCATTTATAATATGCTACAATAGTATGTATAATAATAATTAATCTGGATGCCATAAGACCCAATTACACCAAAATTCAACTCCTGTAGTGCCTTTGTTGTTTGTTAATCCCACGGGAACCTTACACTTTTCCGGGATAAAGAGTCCATCCATCTATACTCATAAAATTTCACATTTATAATATTAGTGGAATGATTCTACAGTAAAACTTTGGATCATTGCCTTTTAAAAAAAATAGGAGTAAGTTTGTGATACTTTATGACTAAGCAAATAAATCCGACGGATATGAATAGCGAACGCTACAAAGTTACGGCACGAATAAATATTTATCCAAGCTAAATAGTTAACGAAGTGAACGTGTCAATCGGTGAACACACCGACACACAGACGTACCCACGCACACATTTTATACACTTCAGTTGCGTTATTCTGCTCGGTGTAGACATTTTTATTGATCATAGGTACATGATACTGTATATCCGTCGGAGTGGTGGCATCTGTGGGTGCTTCCGGATTCCCGACACATTACTCTTATTATAGAGGCTTTTCAGCGTTAAAAAAATATCCTGTTTTTATAGATTAATGAAAATAGTCATGCTTCTATTATTATGTTAGAAAGGGCAAACGAGTAGGAGATTCACCTGATGTGAAGCGATTGCCGCCGTCCATTAACATCTAAACGCGCGATGCTTATATATATACGCGCATATGCTTGCTGACTTCGAAATGTGTCTGACTAACAGTCATTTCACGAGTTTTTCACCAACTTGCGGTGGTAGCTAACTTGGTGGGTATTTCTAACGATTGCGTCTTGGTGTGCGGACCGTCGACTCTCGCTAGACGGTCCGACCCAACCTCTCTTGATCATTATGTTGGCATTGTAGTTGTATACCACCCAGTCCATTTGTAATTGATATAATTAATAGAGTTATAATTATCTACCCTACGTATAGTTCATGATTTCATATTAAGAGATATATCCTGTTGGGATAACCTCTGTCACAACAGAGATTATTCCACCAGTGCAATCAGTCACACTGGTGGTAGGTCTTTTGTTGCAAGAGGCCGGCTAGGTAGGTACCACCGCAGTGTCCAATATTCTGCCGCCAAATAGTAGTGTTTAGGCACTACTGTGTTCCGGTTTGAAGGACATTGTATGCTAGTGAAATTACTGGGCGAACGAGATTTAAGAACTAATATCTCGAGGTTGGCAACGCGTGAGTGGCACCTACTAATGGTGCTGCAAGCGCTTATAGGCTGCGGCAGCCACTTACCATCACGTGGGCCGTATGCTTGTTTGCCAACTTGTAACATAAAAAAAAAAAAAAAATATCCGTGTCCGCTTCTGATGTTTGAGAGTGACGTTCTGACAGATTGTTAACACGACATACCTTCATGTCTCTCACATGTACAAATGTACGTTTTTTAGAATTTCTTCTGTGACATGTAGGTTTCTTACGATGTTTTCTTTCAGCGTAAGTACGAGATACATTTTAAGCAAATGAACACTCTAACGAGCGTGATCGGATTTGGGATCGCGATCTTCGGTTAGTGTCTACGTTTTATTATCCACTGGGCCATCTCTGCTTCTAAGCTGGTATGTTTGGATAGTGGTTACGACGCCTTAACCGATTTAAAGGAAATTTAGTAAATACGTATTTTATTGCCTTTGATGTAATATATTATTACTTTTATCTCGGATAAGTGTTCGCTTCTTACGGGATTATTAAAAAACGTACCAAAGGACGTATTCAGTTGAAAGTTATAAGATCTGTCTTATGGAACATTATTTACATACACATAGTTGTATTGATCTGTACACATTTGAGCAATAGTGAGCACAGATGATCCAGATTGATAAATCGGGTATATTGTGTTACCCGACGGCCCTGACAAAGTTTAATGGTTTTCGAGTGAACCTATGGCTTTACATATATACATTATCCACATATACTCATATATCCATACATACGGTATGTAATGTCTTTGTACTAACTCTAGTCTTAACGGATTGTCGGGCTTAAGTGAATAAATAGTGAAGCATCTCCAATTCAAGTATGAATAAGTGGTACTCAAATGTATTTAGTTACAAATCGGTTATATAAATTAATTAGCTGTTTTGCGAGCGAGCAAAGTTAAAATTCTTCGTTCTTAACTTCGCTCGCTTTCCTTAAGCCTTTTAAGAACTTCTGTGTCCCTGTGCGGATAAAGCTACTTCACGTTGATATTCTGTGTGATGGTAGTAATTCCGTGGTCGAGACAGCTCATTTACGCTGCAACAACTTGGCTTTACTAAACGTAAAAGCTTTAAAGGTATAAAGATACTCGTACATAATTTGTACATTCATAAATGACGGTCTATGATCACTGAAACGGGAAACCAGGTGTTAGTAATTGTTCAGGGTTTTTTTTTCATTTTTATCTTCCTAACAAGGCTGTCAAGTGTGACAAGAACGAATGACATACTGTGGGTTTTTAATATGTTGTTCAGTTTTTCTTAGTGTGGGATAATTAAAAAGACAACTTTATTTACTTGTGAAGAAAATAATTACGTAATTATTCCGATAAAGTTTTGAAATCATGTCGAGAAATGACGATTATAATTTTTTTACGAATTATAAAAATTTATAAGTGATTACAACTAATTATACTTTTCATCCGATAATGTACATGTCATTGCTCTTTGGGTATATAAGATTAACCTTAATTTTAGAGGTCTAACCAAGCAGAGGTTCTTGTTAAAAAAATTGTAATGTCTCTGGTCTCTGATGCTTCTACACTTTTATACCATTTCGGTTCATTATCCAGAGTCGTATATTCTGTCTGTTCTTGTCATAATTATCTACCTCTTTTGAGTTAACGAACAAGAACTTCTATGCGTTACAAAATATTATCAATTTTATACTTCGTACTTGGTATCGCACCATATTACGTGTTGCTGGAAATTTTTGAAGCTCTTATTTAATACCATTAGCCCCGATCGTTTTTAATTAAAAATTCCCCTTTTATTGTAAGGGGAAAAGAAAATAAATTTCTTTCAAATATTGTTTCTCTTCAATCTCGTTAATGAAGATTGTTGAACAATATGGGCAGTGTAATAGAAGAGTATTTTAATATAACAATGTTTTTAACCTTTCTCTTCAATGAATATCGAATTTCATAAACAAAAACACTTAAAATTAGATGGAATAAGTTTTTATAACGTTTACTTTTTTAGGACATTAAAAATAATAATATAAAAAAATCACTTAGTTTAGAGAACAAATTTATATAATAATAACAAATTATAAATAAATAAATATAAATAAACGCTGCACATTCAACGGCCCCTATTAGGATAGTAATATCCTGTGTCGGGGTCCGGAAACATTCACAATGACAAGGACAAATACACCCAGACCGGAAAATATGCTTGCATGGTCAATACAAACATATTATGCTCCGAGCGGGAATCAACCCGCTTCCGCTTCGCTACCGCTGCGCTACAACGTCGTCTTTTTTGTTTGGTCAAATGCACATAAACATATTATGGCAGAAGATATCACACGAATTCATAAAGTTTGATATGTTTTAAAAGTTTTTAATGAGATATCCACTTCCGTAGAGTATAACAAGTCTATATACTTTGAAGTTACCTTTTTCATAATGAACAATTCTTAAAAGTTAAAAGAGTAAAAGCAATTCGTAATAATTACAAATAAATGTTTTTCCCGATAAATAGCTGTTCTACCAAACGCAGAGATTAAGCGCGTCGAATAATTACAGCTAAAATGTACACACAATAGGCAGCTTTAATCAATAAGTAAGGGATAGTCGAAAGCCGTAGTGCATTGATTGACGACGAGCGAGCCTGCTTTGAGCCTCAACGGTCACGGATTCGTTTTCCGCTTGGAGCAGATGTTTGTTATGAGTAGCTGTTTTGGTGTAGGCGTTTGTCTTTGTGGGTCTTCCCATTGTGCCTCGTAGAGGACGTTAAGCTGTCGGTCCCGGTTGTTATCATAACAACTGATAAGTAATTTGCTCTTATCCAAACAGTAACTGGTTTGCCCCTAGAGTTGCGGAGGTCAGATGGCAATATCCTGTGTCGGGGGTTCGGAAACATTGACAATGACAAGGACAAATATACCCAGACCGGAAAATATGCTTGCATGGTCAATACAAACATATTATGCTCCGAGCGGGAATCGAACCCGCGACCTGTGGCGTTTAAGGCAAGTTCGCTACCGCTGCGCCACATCGTCGTTTTATTTTTACAGTTTGTGACAGTCTTTCTCGATAGCGTTTTATGTTTCTTATATTAGAGCTAATTTTACTATGAAATCTGTGATATTCCAAATAATTTAAAGTTGAATAAAAATTTAAATTTCATTATTTCTCAAATCAAAATTAGGCGTCTAATCTAATTCATCCAGTCAACCGCTAAAATAATATGAGACCATTAGTGTATTACTCATTTAAATTACACATTAGACAATTACAGAATTCAATTAAATAAACAAGATATTTTTTATCTATAATTATCTATCCGACTTATAACTTGACTTATATATATTAGATGCCATTAAAACCAGTAAATATAAAATTATATATGAAGTTTGAATTATATATGAAAATTATATATGAAGTTGATGTTCTTACCTATGATGATTTTTTTAAAATATAAGTGAGCTCGGCGAAGATCGGCATACTTTATTAAAAAATAACTTCACTAACATATTTAGGAAAAGTATTATTATTTGAGGTGATATAATATTTAGTTGAGTATTAAATAGAATTGCCATACTTTCATATAATTCTCTAGTTTATTAATAAAAACCACTTTTGAAAAAACTGCGAAACACTCACTACCTTGTTGCATGAAACCGTCCAATGAGGAAAATAACAATAAATAGAGGGTTTACAAATAGATACATTTTATATTTGTTCGTATTCCGAATGTAGTTCTGTATGTATAGTTAAATTTTAAATAAGAGTTTCCAATCGCCTCATGTCTCGTGTAGTAACGCATGTCGGGTAAGTTCGGCATACTTTGCCATTCAGGGGATAAAAACATTTTTAAATACTTTATTTTTTATAACGCCGAGGGAAATTATCAAGTGTAAAAAGATAATAAAAGGAAATAAATTAGGAAAATAAAGTAGATTTAGAAACAGTAGATTTCCAAAGTATTAGTATCATTATAAGTACAACATTGAAAGTAAAAATAAAAAATCTAATATTTTAGAAGAAATGAAATTAAAATTGATTTAAAATATTCTTCGTCACTAATAAAAATAAAAAATCATCGTAAAAGCTTCACTTATCTATTTAGTAAAGTAAAATATCCAAAAATATACAAGAAAGTAAAAAGTTTTAGTATAAGTATTATATTGAGATCAAAAATGTTACTCCTTCCTGTCTTTGTCAAAGGTTTGGCATTTAATTTAGCTGTTATCTGTAGATTTATAATCAGAACTTAAAAATAAACCGAATTCTCATCAGAATAAACCTAACTTAATGTTTGAGTTAAATTTACGTTTTTCACTAGGCCTTAGTATAACAGGAACACCGTCGCGTTCGATCTTTTTCGTGATTTTAAATGTTGGTTTGGGTTTCTTAATTGTTTTATAACTTTGGTATTGTCAATTTGCTCTACGTAGCAATTTCATTTTTGGCTGCTATGATGTCGTAGTAAGACATCGCCTCCGACCTTATACGTGGGAACTTCATTGTCACAGTATACGCCTGGAAGGGAATCTTTCACAGACTAAATTTTTTCTTTATTAAAAGGTTTTATTTATGTTTTAGAATTATTGACTTTTTATAATCTTCTATTAAAGTACTATCATCTGATACTATATCCTCTACATCTGAGTCGTTGTAGCTACTGATTGAACTGGAAACAATGTACTAGAATCGTCTATATTTATAACAATATCGCTAGACTCATTCCACGAAATTGTTTAAAAAAAACGAGTTTTTGCTATATATCAGCGATTATGATAATAATAAAATTATGAAATTAAAATTTCGCGGATCTTACAATTTCGCTGCGACATACACGATACCAATTATTTATCATTATATAATTTAACTAGCGGCCCACTCCGGCTTCGCACGGGTATAAAACATACCTATAGCCTATGTCATTCACTGAAAAAATGATTAAAATCGATCCAGTAGACAGTTTGATTTCATTACTGCCGTGGCTCGCACGCGTTAAATGTAATGTAATGTATTCTCCACTATTTTTGTAAATATAAACTGAGGAAGGTTCAATCATTCTATCTATTAAAAAAATCGCATCTTAATCCGTTGCGTAGTTTTAAAGATTTAAGCATACATAGTGACAGAGAAAGCGACTTTGTTTTATACTATGTAGTAGTAGTATATTTAATATTTAAACAGAAAAGGTTTACGAAATTTTAGAGTAAACACCGGGATGAGCCGATCTTTGCCCCAAGAGGTAACTGGATTTCCCACTATTACCCGTTTGAGGTTATTTTTTTTTATATGTAACTTCGTGAAAATGCATATATTTTCTCTTTTATAATAACGAGGCAAAGAAACTCATCTTTAACGAACCAACACGGATACGAAAAATACCATAGAAAACGTACTTACCGCAATTTTATTTTAAGAAGATTTTAAGACAAAATTAAAGTTGACAAGCTCAGTAAATTTTAAATGTCCGTTTTTCCCATAATTTAAACGACAGCTTCATCTATGTAAATTACATTGGAATGTCATTTCGAGTTTATGCTTACAAGTTGTCGTTTTCCTTACTGTACTAACCCAACCGACGGTCTTCGCCGAACTCACTTATCGCTATCAGTAAAGAAGTATGCCGTTTGCCTGATGCATATTGGTTATCAAACTTAATATTTGTCAACCAGAGGCATTACTGTGCGTTGTCATGTAAATTTAAGAGTAGGACAGAAAGAGGTAGGTTTTATCCTCCGGCAGTCACACACATCACAGGAATCCCAACATTGCTAATTGTTTGATATTCTTGGCTATGGAACCCTAATAATGATAATCTGAAGTGAATAATTCTAGATTCAGTGTAATCCATGTATCTAGGTGGGGCTATTAGACATCGACGCGAATGAAGTTAAGATTTAAACATTAATGTAATATATTATTTGCAAATACAATATTACAATTTTCTTTCATATTTAAGTTGTTACTTTTTGCTGTACCTAAAGCATTCCAACATAAAACATTCTTTATTTCATAAATTGATATTTACAATTGTAATTTTAAAGTTTTTTTCTTAATATTATTTGTTTACCATTGTTGTAAGTATACGAAAAATTGACGTTACATTACAGCCAGGGGTGTGGTGTGGCCTAGTTTTGCCAGCGTGTATCGAACGCCTCTTACCCGACGACTAACCATAAATTATGACTATACTATACAGATTATAAATGAACCAAATTATTATAAGGGACTGGCGGTCCATCAGAATGTAAACTTATGCTTGTATGTATTAAAGAGCAGTTTTGGGGCAATAACTATTAAAAATGTTATGTAGCAGGGGCTCTAGTTTATGCCAGTCAGATTTACATCATTTTCTTTACTACAAAAATAAATATATAAATATATAAATAAATAAATATATTTATATATTAATATGGTACAAAGAACCTTCCTTTAGAACACACCTATTTTTATAATTAAAATTTTTATGTTCGGAGAATAAACATTAATTAATTAATCTTTGTTTAATAAATAAAATCGCTTCATTTTTTTATGTAACTAAGTTCGCCAGCAAGCACACGACCCTCCTGATGGAAAGTGCCTGCCACAGCCATAAGCGTTTGCAACTCCATACATTTGTAGGTGTCACTCAAGCGTTGCTAACCTCGAAATATTGGTTCTTAAATGTCCTTTGCCCAAAAATTTCACTAGCTACAGTGACCTATAAAACGAAACACAGTATACTGCTTTACGGTAGAATAACTGAAACTACGGTGTAACTACCTAGCCGGCCTCTTGCAATAAAAGGCCTACCACCGATAATATATAATTATATTTTTTTCTAATACATAATATGTTCCTATTTACGATAATATTCGAAGCCACTTGTTGATTCAATCGAGCTACGAGTAGGGCACTTAAAGCGGAGGTGGAATAAATTAAATATGCCCGTTTGTTTGATTATGAGGTTATCTTTTCCGATGTTTACCGTTCACGTCCTCGTATGCCAGGATTACTTTGTCACGTCAGTGCAAAATTTATATGGCGTTCTCTTTTAATTCGTCTCTTACCAAAAAAAATAATTAAACAAATAAAGAAATTGAGAATCTTCAAAGATGACTTAAATAAAATGTCAGAAGGAATGGGTAACAAAGACAAAACAAAGATAAAATCTTCTTTTAAAATTCAAATAATGAACGCGACAATAAACTAGTCCGCATTAAAATACTATATTCTGCGGAATGAGCAACCGGCCAAAAAACGTTTTTGTGTAACTTTTATATTTATAATGGCAATTTCCGGCATCCTCTTAAGGCAGCAAAGCATGTAAGGATGATCCTTCATTGAAATAAGAGGCCCCGAGCCTGGTACAAATTTGGTCAATTATTTCCTCCTGGGCAATAACTCGTATAACGCTTCACGGTTGTACTGTGAACCCTCGTAAACGTCAACTGCAGTCCAGTTTGTGGGTTGAGGAGCAAACACGTCACGTCACAAACTCGGGAGGAAATTGGTCATGAAAATTTGTTGTTGGCTCAGGGACTACAAACACACGTTAAATTTATTATTACTAAATCGAATTTGAATTCCCATATGAGCGATATATCATATCTATAACATAATAAGCCAGTAAAAGTATTTGCCGCGAGCGGGAATCGAAACCAAAACGGTGATGCCGTTTAGGGAAGGCTCATTGCGTCACACATTTCGTTGTTAATGAAGTATATCATACATTTAAATATTAGTCTGTCTCAACCGATCATCGTGAAATTTTACATGTAAAGAAACTAACATTCTTCTATTTTCTTATTTTTTTAACTTTTGGAAATTAGATCAAAATAAAAAGTTTTTTAACGCGAGCGATATTGGGTGCAGTACAAAAAAAAACATCAATATTATGAGGGAGATTGAGCTTTGGTATAGTTAAAGTTTATATGGAGACTAGCAGCCCGCTCCGGCTTCGCACGGGTATAAAATATATAGCCTATGTCATCCACTGAAAAAATGATTAAAATCGCTCCACTAGTTTTGATTTATTACCTAGAAACCTCAAACATAACAGTTTTTTTTCTCCACTATTTAATGGATGTTATTATACAAATAAACCTTCCTCTTCAATCACTCTATCTATTATAAAAACCGCATCAAAATCTGTTGCGTAGTTTTAAAGATTTAAGCATACATAGGGACAGCGAAAGCGACTTTGTTTTATACTATGTAGTGAAGAAGTGGGAAAGATATAATGTATGTATGATAAATTAAATTAAATAGAATAATATATTGATTGTTTTTATTTATGTTGCCAATAGGAACACTTGTCTGTCATAGTACTGTGATTCAATTCAATTAATTTTAAATCCTACATGAAACTAAAATAGTATGATACCGGGTAGCTAGTATCGAATAAAACAATCTGTTAGAAATATGTCGAACTTAAGCTGACGTTGGCTTTAACACTAATTTAATTTAATTGTATGAAAACTGAACTGTTCTGCTAAAAATAGAATTATTAATCTTTTCGGATTGAAAAATAAGTTTTTAAAAAGTTACAGCGATTTTCATTTGGAATTAATAAAAATTAAAGTATCTTGTTCATTTCACTAATAATCTCTTATAATAGACTTATTTATATTTGAATTACTTTTGTTTAATCTATTAAAAACGTTTAATTTGACCATGTAATTGTTGTTTAAAAAATATTTATGAAGACAAAGAGATGAATTAGAATATTGTACCTTTTATTAAGATTTAGAATAATCCTCATAAGCTTATTAAAATTTTGTAATTAAAACTCATAATAGTTATAATTTATCTTTACTCATGAATGTAATTATAATAATTATAAATCCGTTTGCTTTCATACTTTATTCCTATTCTTTCGAAAATCAATAACACACACAAATACCAGTTATTAGTTTTCAATAACAAATATGCATAAATAACAATCATCGGTTATTCAAACATCACTTTAAGATATGCTTCTACCTACGGTATCTACATAATACCTTAATTATTTTAAGCCATTATCTATCTTTCATATTAAAATTTACTGATTGGAATTATTTGATACGATTTATTCAAGCTAGCTGAAAAACCAATTATCAATTGATACCGGGATACATTGTCAATTAATTAGTAAAAAACAACAAATGACACGGATCCAGTGGTGTTGCAATTTTTGGGGCATTGTTGGGGCGTTGGCTTAAACTATGAAAATGCCAGGTTCAATTGACGCGTTGAGGCCAAAAAGCCGAGAATTTTTGTTTAAAAGAAAACCTTTGTTGTTCAAATTTTGATTTATTTTTATCTAATAAAACACTAATATTATTATATTACATCGCTATCGAATGAAAAAAAGTTGACAATTAGACACTGAAGATATTGGATAACGTTTATCATACGTGAGTCTAACATATAAAAGCCTTAAAGACTGTAGATCCAGAGAACGTGCCGTTCTCGCTTTAAGGTACGAAACAACGAATGCGAGGTAATATATACCCTTTGATCCCGTTAAATTCTTTTTGTTTTCTTAGTGTCCTGCATAAAAATACAGACAGTTATATTGCAAAACTCTCTCTACCTTATACCAAACTAGCTAACTCACAGATATGTTTTTCGTTTTAATATACTTATACTTATATCAAAGCTTTAATTATTATATATTTAATTATACAGACATGTGTTCCGGTCTGGATGTCTTGTGTTTGTGCCCTTGTGTATATTTCCGGACTCTGGACTAAGGATATTATCCTAAGGAGAGCCGTAAAGTGTTGTTATCATTTTTATGTTAGAGGGTAAACTGGCAGTAGGATCTACATCACCAGTGAAAAAGAGAAAGAGAGAGAGAGAGAAAGCGATACACAGATGGCATGTAGGTGTGTTGCATACCAGATGCATCTTAAAAGTCAGCCTTTTAAGATGTATCTGGTTATACGCTGGCTGACTTCAAACATTTTTAGTCCATTTTGCGCAATGCCATACTGCCGTTTATATTAAATGAAGCTTATCAACTCGGTAAGTAGCAGTTTTCAAGGAGAAGGGGAGGTGAATCCTTTATTTATAGAGGACATTTAGCATGCAGGAATCATAGAAGAAAACGATTTGATCACTGAGCGTCAATACGACTTTCGGCATTGTCGAAAGACATTTATCATTCATCGTTGGGCTTCAGCCATTGAGAGTTAAGGTCGGCATTTAAATCGGTTTACTCAATAAAGCAAAGCAATACTTCACTTCAGAGCAAAGAATTAAATAAGTCTCAAGTCCGGTCTTATTTAGCGTACCGCTATTATATCTCAAAAGGATAAATAGGTTTTAAAAAATGTGCAATGAGAATTGTCGACAATCCCAAACTCATGAGCGGTATAGAACCTCTAAGTCTAAGGAGTAATATTGCCATCTTATGCGTATTCTAACGCTTGTACAAGCATATGTTCCGAAGAATTATGCTATATCGTCGCGCACAGTGCGGTTCCAAAGGAATTTCCTACCGCAAACCCGCCGGTTGTAAATGAGTGAATGAATGAATGAGTTCATTAAAAAAAGAAACTTAAAATAAACTCAAGCTTTAATATTTTACGCTCATTATTTAAAGTATCAGAGAACTACGATAGAAATATTTTTAGATTTTGAAGAACGAAATCGGGAGGAAACTATAAAGGTAATCTCTTTAAGCCCATATCTTAGATGGCACAGCCCGACCCAAGAATCACAATACCGACTCGAAAACGTAATCGAATTGAGAAAGGAGGCTTGCTCTGAATAGATTTTCTATAAGTATACATACGAAAATTGGAAATTAATTATTTTTAAATAGATCCAGATCAATAGTCCACTATATAAAGGTTGTATCTTCATTTTATATATTCATTGAAAATAGCACTTTGTACCCCTTTTAAACTTATATATTTCGATATATCGATCCTCGGCTTATGGTCTAAAAGACGTTCGACCTTCACCCATCAGATAAACCGTTGATTTCTTACTTTATTGATTTCTTAACACGCCTATTATAGCTTGTCATCGAAAAGTGTTTATAGCTATCGTCTTCTTAACAGCTACAATCAACAGTATAGCTCGTGGAGAATGACTAGGCGTGCAAGTAGGATTGGAGTTTTAAATTAATTATTCATAGAATTTCTATTTTTCAAATGAATACTTATTTCCTTTGTTTATGTAACTGAATTGGCAAGCAAGCATACGACCCATCTGATGAGCTGTTCTAGGAGCGTTCGTAACACCATTAATTTGTAGCTGCCACGCATTCGATGACAACCTCGAGATATTGGTTTTTAAATTTGTTTTGCTCAGTAATTTCATTAGCTACAACTCCTTCTTCAAACAGAAACACATTAATGCCACTGTGTTTCGAAGAGAATACCTGACCCTGCGGTGGTACCCACCTCGTCGGTCTCTTACAATAAATAGTATTTACACGTATAATAATTTCAGTATTACTATATAACTGTTGCAGTGTAGCAGCAAACCATAATTCTGTACAGGCCTAGTTATATTGATACACTAATGCTATTTTCTTAATGTCTACTCATATTTCTATCTCGGGATTTACTAAAGCTTGGAATGGAAACAAAATGAAGATTAGAACTTATCTCATGGGAATGACTAAATGGAAATACATAATACGAATTCATTCACTGCTAAATAAGATACACAGAATTATCTAACTAGGGGTAGGGTAGGGTGAATACAATCTTTGGTTATCAAATAAAGTTACGTATTAATTACGAGTTACGAGAAAGTTAAGTATAATAATTGAGTAATCAAATCATAATCTTGTGTGGGTGTGGGTGGGTGTGGTAGATTGTTCTCAAAGTTCACGTTTCTTAGGAAATATATCAAAAATAATGTATACATTTAAAATTAGTAGCATTAATAAATTATATCAATAATATCTGTAGCGACATCTACACGCAACACGACGTAACGCTACAACGACACCTACAGGGCTTACTACGCAATGATATGGACGACCAACGAACGCCACGATCCTAAATCGCGCTATTAAAGTTTCCTACGCTGTTGAGATATATATACAACTTTCCAACGTAAGTCGTCGGGCTTCGGCCTAGGGCTTCGATCCGCCAGGCAATATAACCCGCCTGGTCGGAGGATCCTCCCGTTGTGTTGGAGGCATTTCTCACATCCGTCTTACCCTCCACAATACCGATTAAAATATTTTGGTACATACATAATAATTATATCAACTATCTATCTACATGAAATTCAGTAAATCGGTGTATTCTATGAAGCGCCATACAATTTTGTAGTGAAATTCTAAAATATATACAAATTGAGGCTAGCAATTTCAAGATATGTCAACGTGTGAGGTATCTTTGAATATGTTAGTTAAATATGATTTTGAATTTTTTGATTAATTCAGTAGATGTTGGTCCTAAAGTCATAAAAATTGTGTCCCCCTCCATAACTTTTTAACTATGGGATTTAAAAGTCTGGAAAAATATGACGTTGGAAAATATCGAAAGAACTTTTAACCACATTTATTTTGAAGAAGATATATCTACCAATTTTATAGATACATAAGGTTTTCCCATAACTTTGTTTTTCATATTACTTTTTATTATGATGACTATGAAATTATCAGTTTATATTTGCGGTAGGTTTTTATTTTTATTAAAATTAAAGTCCTTAAAATTCTCCATCTGCGAAACCCTTTAGTTTCCACTGTGCATGGCCGGTCCACAACGCACTTGAGTAGTAATTATTTTATATTGAGCAGGGTTTGATTTTGACATTGAACTTTGCCTTTACAAAGGCATTATTTATTATGACAGTGAGTGAGGTCCCCTTCAGAATTTACAATCTTGTGTTAGATATTTCCCGTCTGGTAATTGGTTCATTTATTAATTTCTTGCATAATAAATAGTACCTAAATTAATGACTATTTTTGGTACTTCACGTAATTAAGGTGAATATGTCTATTTGGTGCGAAATTTCAAATTTGATTCCAATCTAAGGCTACGATGTTTTATTGCCTATTCAGTAAAACAAACAGCTGTAAATACACGAAGAATATGCCACTGCGTTTCTAATGCAGCAATAAATGCGGATGAGTGATTGTAATTATAATAATTAATGAAATCTTGGTAAGACTACCTAGTAGTTTATCCTGAGTTAGATTTGTTTTGTTTTGTCTAAACAAGCCCACGATTTTCCACTCATTATATGATTTGTTAGTATTGATATAAGTCGTAGCTAAAACAAAACACTTATAAATATCGAAATCGTGTCAAGGATAATATTTGCTTAGCCTAAACAGAATGTGAGCGGACCATAATAAGCGCGCTGCAAATATATTTAGTCGGGTAGTGACTTATGAATCAACATCAGTGATGTGGTAAACAGATTTTATCAATATACCGAGGTTCGTCAATATTTGTTTTTTGTTTTCCGTTGCCTAAACAAGCCTACAGTTTTCCACTATTTATTTAATTTGTCATTTTGGATATAGTTTCATAGCAAAAATAGTTTTTTTTAATGTATTTTGTAAACTCAAATTAATAATGTGCATGTAGTGTTTGCTTTAAACTGATTTTACATAATTATGTATACGTATATTGAAACCTTATATTTGCATGTACTTAAAATGTAAAAATCGCTAACAAACCAATAAGTAAAGCAAAGATAAAACACCTGCATTGAAATCGTGTCAGATTGCGACGAAGAGAAAGCGACGTGTAGCACCCTGAAAATATTATATTTAGTCGGTACGTGACTTATGAATCAACCACAGATGTGGTAAACACCTCTTAAAAATATCCTAGGTTCATCAATTTGATACGGAAATTTGAAACCAATTAATATTGTTCTTAATATAAGTGTATTGTCCGCCTTTTGTACAGTATTTTGCTCGTATCTCTACATTTCTTTATTTTTGTTACATGATTTAAAAAAATTAGTAGTAAAGTGCGTCGTGGACCACGCACAGTGGAAACTAAAGGCAGCTCGATGATGAAGAATCTTTAGGATATTAACGAATTAAAAGTGACCGCAAATAAAAGTTTGTAATTTCATAGAAATTTTTAAAAATACTATGAAAAAACTAAGTTAAGGGAAAAACATATATATCTCTGAAATTTCTTAACGTATGTTCTTTAAAATAATTATTGATGAAAGTTCTTATGATGTTCTACTACCTCAATTTTGTTCATAATTTTAAATCCCATAGTTCAAAAGTTAGAAGGAGGGAGAGGGTGCTGCTAATATCGCAACAACTACTGACTTAATAAAAAAAGTCAAAATAAACTTCTTCATTGCTAACACGTTGCCGTACCCTGAAAATATTTTTTTCAACCTTTGGACCCCTTAATTTGTCACATGTATGGACCCCTTAATTTTGTATTTTTTTGACATACGGACGGACACACGGACATCAAACTATAAGCGTTTTTGCCGTTTGGCTACGGAACCCTAAAATGTAGTGCTAAATACTATTAGATTTATTTATACAGTTACTAATAATTAAGCAAACATGTTTAGTTTGTAATAATACAAATGTATATCGTATGAAATTTGAAATGGTACGAGAAATTTGAAATGATACGAGTACCCTTCTCCAGTAGAACAAAGAACGTCAAGGAACTTCATATAATAAAGTACCCCTTGCGGATATGAGATCTGAGTAGTCAGTAGGATACCCTGAATATGCATGAACAATTACGGAAAGAACAACTTATTTCGAGTGAGAGTATTCATGAATCTAGCCGACTTATATCATTGATACGTTGTAGTATGCTAGTTTTAAATAAAGTATCATAAAAATGACTTAAAATTGAAGCTTCTTGCTTTATCTTCGACAAAGTCATAGTGGGTAAAAAGTGCCGTTAGTCGCTTCGAGAAATATGTTAGGCCTTTGTGGAATTAATCTGCATAGCCGGGATGCAGATTAATTTCAATAACCCGGGTTTTTCCCATTTTAAAAAATTAAAGAGTATCAAGTTTGTTGATTCGGTCTATATGATGGCACATGCTCTTTACTACTTATGGTAGGCTTTTAAGTTAAAATAATACTAGCGGTTAATAATACTAGCGGCCCGCTCCGGTTTCGCAGGGATATAAAATATATAGCCTATGTCATTCGCTGAAAAAATGATTAAAATAGATCCTGTAGTTTTTATTTATTCATTACTGCCCGTGGTCCACACGCGTTAAATGTAATTATTTATGACATCACCTCAAAAACAATCGTTTTTTTTCCTCCCCTATTTAATGGATTATTATACATATAAACCTTCCTCTTCAATCACTCTATCTATTAAAAAAAACGCATCGAAATTCATTACGTAGTTTTAAAGATTTAAGCATACATAGGGATATAGGGACAGAGAAAGCGACTTTGTTTTATACTATGTGGGATAAAATTAAAGTAGCTGAGAAGCATTGCAATATTTCCATTCATATATTATTAAGGTTATCGGATTACATTTTAGATTTTAAAGGACATCTGATTAATTCTGGCAAATTAAGATTAAACCTGGAATAATTTAAGTTAATGTTTGAAGATAACTCAAAGCAGGCCGGCTAAGGAAAAATTTCATCACCTTCAAAATATAAGTAATTTTAACTTACAAAAGTAAGATAAGACTTAATACATAAATAAAGCCGATAAGTTAAATCTTATAAACCGCTTACTCGGTAAATATAATAACTTAATATATTGAAAGCAGTTTATAAGATCTATTAACCATTTCCCGGGACACTGTCTACGTGAAATTTTTTACCTCAAATAATTTAAGCCGAGGTCTGTTTTAAACTAGAAAGTAATTTATAAAGGATTACAATTATATTGATTCGGTCATAATTTGACTACCCTTTGACTGTGTCTTCCCTCGTGATTTATTTGGTTTATTTAACATATATCGCCTTTTATAAAAAAATTAACCCCGTTTCTACTTTGAACTCTTCAGAGGTGGAATTTTATAAAAAATTAAAGCAAGTATTTTCATCTCTAATTTTTATGGATGTATGTATGATGGACTTTCAATAAACTTTCAACCCCATTTTCATCGCTTAAAGGTTTCGTATTTCGTAAAATCCTTTATTTTTTGATTTAAAATATTTTATTGAAAACAAAACGAAAAAAAATAGGTTAAAATGATATATAAATATAATAAAATATACGTGACCTGACTGATTTATAAACGCCCAGCCTTAACATATGGACCTAGAAAACTGAATTTTTTCACCGGTATTTTTTTAAATGCACCCTAAAAACTGATTTTTCAACGTTCAACTCTTAAGGTAAAAGGTTAATTAAAGTTTGTATGGAAATCTCTCATGTAAAAAAATTGAAGTATACAAAAATTTTTTTTTAGCAAACAATTACTGATAAAGAAAAATTACCGTGTTTTAACGTTTTCTAAATACTGCCCTTAAATGGGTGACAAAAAGCTTGAAAATTTGTAGCGTATGTCTGTCATTTTAGAAACTAGAAGCATAAAACTTTACTTTTAAACGAACAATTAAAGCTAAAGAAACACGTATTTCAAATTTTTTAAAGAGGTGAATTGGGAGTTCAAAGTTTGTATTAAAATTCGTTATTCACATGGGCGGAGCCGCCGGCAGAAGCTACTCGTTATATTTTTTAAAATTCCGGACTCCTTGAAACTCCTTCATATAATATTAATATCATAAAATACAATACTAAATTCTCCGAAACATTAAGTTTCAATAAACCATATATAAAATATAAATAGAATCGTTGAGTCTAGACACTAGACTACGTAAGTCTGACTTGTAGCTGGAGAATCTTAAACTTCACCAAGCTCATCATACGATATTGGAACGTCATACCTCATCAGTTATAATCTTCTGAACTGTTTATTCTACAAAAGAAAAAGCAAAAAATTAAGTAATATTTTCTACAGCCAATTTTGTTCAGGAGCTAAGTAAAAAAAATCGAAGGCACATTAATTACTTTAGCCCCTGACCCACAATTATCAAAAGCATTCCAGCTCCATAAAAACAGGATAAAAAACATATTCTTAGTTTTAAAAGAATGTTTACAGATGCCTCTACAATTAACGTTCTAGATAAAACTAACAAGTCTAAGCAAATACAAAAAGATATTCATGAAATAGCTACAAGGCATACTTCAAATCTTAAAAGCTTAAATTTAGTACGAGGGTACCGAATATACGAGAGTTCAAAACGCTGCGTTCAACTTTGACGGAGATGTTTCAACTACTTGAATAAAGGACTTTTGAATAAAGTATTTATGATAAGAGGTCTTTGTATAGAATACGGTTTAATTATGTATAGATTATTGTTATCGAATTACTATATGCTATAGACAGGATCTTCGAACAGACAACTCGCAGCTCGCTAGTTCTCCTTTGTAAACTCAAAATTAACAAAACGAAGTTAGTCACACGCTAAATTCATCAATTATGTTGCAAGCTTATGAATTCATTTCGAGAAATAGACCAGAATGTAGAGCATCAGCGAATCTGAATGACGTTTTGCCTGTCTATAATATATACTATATAGTAAGTCTATGTATGTAGCTAATGATTCGGATGATCTAAATTAATTTTTAACACGCTTTTATGTGTATAACGAATATTTATGTATGTAATGGAAACGTGGACCATTATCTTGAACTTCTTCAAAAAGTCAGATTAAATCGAAATTTTGCATACTTATCAAGGACCGATGATATTTTCATTTCAAATTATTAAATATAATTGAATCAATAAAATCATATATCATCAATAAAATATTTATAACTATTGACACCGTGCACCACACAACGCAATAAATTATATTTTTTCCCGTTTATTTTTCATTGTTAGTTAGATTTTTATTTTATTTGTTAAAACGTGTTGTTTTTATTTTTATTTAAAATATTATTTATTACACTATAAGGGAGTAATATCGAAAATGTTTACTTTATAATTATAATTTTTTTTAAATTGAATATTAGCATTGCTTTTTCAAGGCATTAATAATATTTGTATTGCCGTTCCAAATAATCTCGAACCACTATTACCATTTCTGTGTTAATTTGATTCTTAAATCGAAAACATTATGTAGTATTTACGCTCACCGATAAAACGATTAAAGTCATTTCGCGCGAATGGAGGGTCATTTGTGTTGGAATGTGATTCGAATACACTTTCCTCCCACACTTTCTCTTGATATGTGACGTCATACTACCTGGGTCCCTGCATGATTTAAACGGAATGGAAAGCTTAGAAAAAAAAAATTTAATGTTTAGGTTTTATAAAAACAATCATCATCAAAGGTTGCTTTTTAAATCAGAAGCATATCTTTTTTTAAGTAAAATATAAGCATTGCTTTTACAAGGCATTACTAATAGTCCTATTGCCCTTCTAAATAAGTTTGAAGCGTGCGCTATGAGTGGGTACGACTGTAGCCCAAGCGGTTTACGATCGAACCAGCGGCTCTCGCGCTAACTCAGTGTAGTTCCTTCTACCGTTGATACATTGAGGCTTCCAATAATATTAAATTTGTATAAATGGGTGTAAGCCGTAAAAATAACAAAAAATAAATTATTTAATTATTAATAGCCTTGTATGTAACAACTATAACATATATATATATATATATATATATATATATATATATATATATATATATATATATATATATTGTTTTAGTTCTTTCTCGTTCTTTAGTTTGTTTTTAGTTCTATATTTTTCTAAAAATCGTAATTTACAAAAACCAAATGTTACGTCATGAAATGCAAATTTTCTTGCAATAAAAAATGCATGGTTGCTTTTTCAACCCTGAATCTAGTCGTTTTTTTTTTAACTAAGATTCAAAATTGAGAACAGCTTGCCCGACTTAGAACTTTTGGTAAAGTATAATATATATTTTATCCATTGGGCCACGGGGTTTTTAATTAATATTTATCAGTTTATAATAATAATTAACAATTGCTGAAGCAACGCACAAGCCACCTTAATTATTCGTGTGCGTTTCTCAAAAAAAGACAATTTACCAAATTAAATTTAAAAAATTGCCCCTCCAAATAAGCGCAACTTGCGCTAGGAGTGGGTGCGACAGTAGCCCAAGGGGGTCAGGATCGAACCTGCAACTCTCGCGTTAGCAGAGTATAGACGGCTCATTATCTATTAATTAACCGTTGAGCATTATTCAGAAAAATTTCTAGTTCTTGTAGGTAAAAAGGTAAGGTATATTTTATTATAATATTAAGCACAATTTGCTCACTAAAAGTTTGTAATTAAATATTTAAAAGTAAAAGACTAGCGAGATTTTACCTTCAAGATAACTTTGAACAAATAATTAGAACAAAATAATTCCAAAGTATAATAAATGTAGTTTCAAATTAATTCTAACAATCCAAGCAAGAGGCAAAATGTTTCTTAAAACTTCCTCATAATTGAGGGAATAATAGTGGATACTCCAGTGGCGAAGCGTAAAGGGTGGGCGGGTGCTTCTGTTTTTACATTTAGGGGGCGGCAACATTTCAATATAAATAAAAAATAATGATATATCGTAAATATTTGAAACATTTCATATTTTTGTCGCGCCTACGATTTCAACCGATTGAAATGAGCACGAAATTTTCCATTATTATACTGTGACGAAATCGGGGAGTACCCTTTAAATAAGAGCAGCTTGCTTATTGTAGCGACTAGCAGCACCATTTACTACTACTAGCTCTTTCCTCTTTCTTTACGGCTAACCTTCTCACACCCCTACCCATCACAGGGACCAAGACTTGAGAACTGGCTTACCGCGGTTACAGTTTTTAACCTTCGTAGTGTAAAAAAATAATTAGAAATTAGAATTTAAGCCATTTATGCTTAACAGATGTTGCTGTTCTTAATTAATTTCACAAGATAAACTTGTATTTTAATTCTTACATAAAACATAACATACGGTTCTAAATATCAAAAAACTAACATTTGATGTGTTATTTCGTTAACTAAGATCAAATTGAATTTATATTACTTTATGATACAAAGAAAATCTCACAAGTAGCTTACCTTTGTCTCTTGTCAATTATGAATAATAATGTGGTTTTTTGACAACAAATTCATGAGAAATATTAATATTATGTTTCGTGCTTTGTGAGTTTATTTCATAATTCTTTTTATTTAACGTAATCGAAAAAAACAGGAGCTATAAAGTACAGTATTCCATGAATTGGTATTCCTATTTCTTACATACAATGGGTACCAAATAAATAGCTTGGCTATTTTCTTGTACGAGGCTCTACATTGGATTTGGCTTTATCAAGCGAAACCTTTGAAGAATTTGTAGTGCACTTCAATAATTTCTTGTAATTTATAACATAAATCAAATGTTTGGCGATTAAAATAAGATATAGATTTGTTGTACACTTCATAAAAATAATAAAAATGTTTTACGTTTTTAAGCAATTCTGGCATGGAAACGGTATTGTTCTGATAAAAGTTTATTTGAAAGATTATTATGCAACTTTATTTAGAGCTAGTTTTCATCAATATCAATATTACAATATCATATAATTAAACATTCCTTACAGATCGCCTAAATGAAAATAATTTTAGAAGTGCAGAAATGGTAAAAATCTATTTACGTTTGTGTTCGAGGAAAATTGTTTTTACAGAAACTTTCACTAGCCTTTTAACACCTTTGAAACTCTCAATAGTTGATGGCGGCAAACAGTTTACAAGGGTTTTAGGTCAAGTTCAAATCGTTTGTAAACATGTAAGCTTTGATCCGGTCCAATGTTGATTTTTCAAAGTTTAAAATGTGTTTTCAGCAAATAAGTCTAGTTCCAGTTCAAAGCTTTTGTAAACACGTGGTCTTTGATCGGGTAAAGCGTCGACTTTTTTACCTTTATTTTTAATGAAATGTATTTCTAAGCAAAATATTTTAAAAGAGTTTTAGTGACTTTGTTGCAATTGAAATGAAGTACTAAAATAATAAATAAATAAACGCTACACACTCAACGGCCCCCATTAGAATAGTTATATCCTGTGTAAGGGGTCAGGAAACATACACAATGACAAGGGCAATCACACCTAGACCAGAAAATATGTTTTTTGTTTAAGGTACAAGATTAAAAAAAATACCGATTGAAAAAAAAATTGAGACATCGAGGTGAATTATTCATAGATATAGAATACCAGCATATCATATATATATCTAATATATAAAATTCTCGTGTCACAATGTTCGTTCCCATACTCCTCCGAAACGGCTTGACTGATTCTTATGATTTTTTTATGGATATTCAATAAGTCTGAGAATCGGCTACTATCTATTTTTCAAACCCCTGAGTGATAAGGGGTGTCCACCCCAAACATTTTTTTCTTATTTTTTTAGATAATTTTTATTTTTTATTATTTTTATTATGTGGCATTGAAAAATACATACGACCCTAAATTTTCACTCTTCTACCATCAACCCCTATTTTTTTAATAGCCATATTAGTAAATCAACAACTTTTACCGGTGTCACTTCTAGACTCGGGTAGAGGGCGCTACTATCGGGTCCCAGATTTTTTCGGGGCAGGACAACGTCTGCCGGGCCAGCTAGTTTATATATATATATATATGTATAATGCGATACAAATAATAAAAATAATAAGATTGAACAGTCCGCCATCTTGAATCGGAATTGTCAGCATAATCAGACTTTTTAGTACAATGTAGAAAAAAAAGTCAACGAGTGAAGTAACATTTTATACCAACTTATTTTAATCAATCATAATGACAACTTTTATAATCATAGGCCTTATAGGTCTCATTTAGGCAAATGTTGACCTATGACGCAAAATATGTTAATACTGTGTAATAATTACACTAAACAATCGACGGAAATTGATATTTTTAATAACAGTTACTCGTAGTTTTGGCGAAAAAGTATTGACATTACTTTTAAAAATACTCAATCAGTTAATGTTATTTCTCAAATCCTATTTTTCAGTCTCCATGTTTTTCTAGTTTTTTTCAGTATAGGTTCATATTCGCCGAATTCATCCACACTGGCTTCAACTAAAATAGGATAAAACTTTTATGAAGGTCGACAAGCCATCACCATTTATTTGAAAGCCAATATTTTTATTTGAAGTTTTGAAACATTAGAGATTTTCAAATACAAATCTGTTCCACGTGCACCTGAATTTATAGTTTTTTTTTTTGTTTATATAACTATAAAATATAATAGTGATCATTGAGTACTGAAATGATATTTGAATAGAAAAGTTACGTGGATTACTCCCCTGACTTTGACTTCCTCTCCGTATAACGCTGCGTTTCCACCAGAGATGCTTTTCTTAAGATCCAATAGAATTACTTCATTTACCTAGCCTCGCTCAGCGCATCTCCTGTGGAAACGGTTTAGCGGAGCGAGGTTTAGATATATGGTTGGTTTCCAACAGAAATGTGCAAGTGGTACAACAACAATTTACATTGAGTGAAATTGAAAATATAACTTCATAGGTCCACTATAAACAATCCTTACTAATATTATAAATGCGAAAGTAACTCTATCTGTCTGTAGCGCTTTCTCGCCAAAACTACTGGAGCGATTTAAATAAAATTTGGTACACAGATAGTCTAGAGCCTGAGAAAGGACATAGGCTACTTTTTAATGGGAAAAAAGGATGTCCCTTACATCCTTGAAAGGGAGGGGTGAAAAGTTGTGTGGAAGTATCGTTAATTTTAGAGTTACAAGCTTGAAACTTTATTTTTTAGGGTTTTGATTCCGTATAAACAAATATGACATTCAAAGTTTGTAAAAGTTTTACCCTCAAGGGTGTAAAATAACAATAGGGAATAGGTATTGAAGGCAAAAAATTATTCACGCGGGTGAAGTAGCGGTGAGAAACTAGTATTATATAAGTCTAGGATGATGAAATGATTCATTACAGAGTTAGACGTAATACTCATTAATACATTTTGTACTGCACTCAATTCATCAAATGCGTCTTTATTAGTTGTCTCATATCTCAAGATAAATTAGAAAGGACACGAAACGTTGTAGTTGTATTATATAAAAATTAAGAGTAGTATTTCAAACATATATTGAGGGTGTGATATCTTTGGATAGATATTTCAAAATGATAAGGTTTGATTTTGACTTTCTTCATAAAGCTGTTGAGATATTAGCTCCTAAAGTCGTAAAAAATGTGTGAAAATAGCTTTTGAACTATTTTTACATAATTTTTATGACTTTAGATCTAAAAACCAGCTTATAGAACATAACAATTATACTTTCAACCAGATTTTATTATTTTTGCGATCAACTTCAATTCATTATTATTTTTAAAATCCTTAAGATTCTTTATCAGCAAGCTGCAAAACCCCTTAATTTCGACGGTGCGTAGTCAAATACACACTTGACACTCTTGACCGATAATTATTCATTATTCGATCAAAACCGTAAAAAAAAGAAAAGCTTAGAGGTGCATAAGTCTGATATAATAAAAATGATAGCCCAAAAATTATCGTTAAGCATAAATTGTATTACATTTACGGCGCTTTGTATATTTTAAATTTTCTTTTTTTATTTGAAGGCTTAAAATAAACGTTTCGTAGATTATAAATTTATCGAAAAATAAATATAATAATAATTATGTAGATTCACAAAAAAATATCTCGGAATATTTTTTAGATTCTGTGTTTAGTTATAATACAATTGTCTATAAAACTTATGTACCCCGTATAGCAGGGGATCCCAAACGGTGCGTCGCGACTCCCTCAGGCGTTGTAAAGACGTCTTAAAGGCGTCGCGAAGTAAAATTTTCACGTTCATTACAAGCGACGTAACGACTAGCGTGTGATTTAGGTTCTTTAAGCTATAATAAAATAATTAGCAGTCAGTCAGTGTGGACAACGCACCGTTGAAACTAAAGGATTCCGCAGCTTGGTTATAAAGAATCTTAAGGCCTTTAAAAATAATAACGAATTAAAATCGACTGCAAAAATAAGTTGGTATATTATTATAAATATTATTTTTTTGATCTGGTAAAACCATGTGCAGATACTTCATTAAATAGCTCTGTGTAGCTTAAACTTTGCTAAAACAGCGTCGCAAATATTTGGAACCATGTAGGTATATGTTGTATAGAGTATGTAGAATATTACATCATTTTTTTTATTTTTCAGCTAACTGTATAAATTATTTATTAGTCGAATTAACGTAGATAAGCAATCTTTTTACATACAACATCATGATTTTCCGATAAACGTATTAATTGAATAAAAATGTATGTATGGTAGTCAAAGGATCTGTTTTAGGTACAGTTTAGATATCTTATGAGTTATGGTGAAATTTCTAAAAATCGTTTCTCAATTTAAGGCTCGCAAACAAGTCACATCCCGACAACAAGGCGCTGCGCAAACGTAGACACTTTTGTTATTAACAAGGCACACTATTACAGGAAATTGTAGCTGCTGTGTCGATAGCGACAATCGTACACTGTCGCCGGTTGCCTGGAACAACACACAGGAAACCATTGTTGCTCTGTCCGATTGTTACATCCAAAGTCGTTGTCGGTGTCCTGTGTACAAAGAACAGGGACACGATTGCTAGATGTCCGTTTTCAGCGCCGTACGAAATTCAAGAGAAAAATTTTAGTTTTCGGTTACGGTAACCTAATAGTTTTTACTTGGATCTCCTTACTAAGGTACTCAATTACTTATTTTTTTCCGTTTTGTTTTGTTTATAAATTGAAAATACATAGATTTAATATTAGTAATGTTTGACATAAAAGAATTTTATTAATAAAAAATATATACCTAATATATAAAAAAAGCAGTAATTTTAGTTTTTATTTATAAAAAAATAAGCATTGAAAACCAAAAATGCAATAGAAATAAAAATTAAATATTTTATTTTGAGATATCTGATAATGAATTCTTATCACACGAATGTGAATATTCAACGCTGTTTGAGGGTTACGTAATTTCAATACATTTTCATTTGCGTAAGACGCTGGTATGTGAGAGACGAAACGTAGGCTGTTTTTACTTTAAAAACACTGAGTGTGAGTGTAGCAATTAATTACATTTGAAGAAAAAACTGCTTCGGCATGCGGGTAAAAAATAGATATTTTTTATTTTTAACTTAGGGTCAGCTCAACCCGTATTTTTTCGGAAAAATACTCCCCGTATTTTTCGGTCTTACTTTTTTGTTAACTTAATTTAAACAACAAACAGTAATAACAATTTATTTTACGAAAATAACAAAAAATACCGCAAACCTGAGACCATAACAAAATAGTCAAAGTCGCAGATTAATATGAAAATTTTTAAAAAGTTTGACGATTACTAAGTTTTATGTATATTTAATAACATTATTTTAAATCTACTAAGATTTCTTGAATACGGTGTTATACGAGTATAATATAATGCGAGTATGAGCACTACTTAGTATAAAATAACTTTATTTTTTTCTCTGTCCTTATGTATGCTTAAATCTTTAAAACTACGCAACGGATTTTGATGCGTTTTTTTAATAGATAGAGTGATTAAAGAGAAAGGTTTATATGTATAACAACATCCTTTAAATAGTGGAGAAAAAAAAACCTTTAATTGTTGAGGTTTCTAATGTGATGTCGTAAATAATTACATTTAACGCGTGCGGGCCACGGGCAGTAATGAATAAATCAAAACTACTGGATCGATTTTAATAATTTTTTCAGTAAATGACATAGGCTCTATATATTATACCCGTGCGAAGCCGGAGCGGGCCGCTAGTATAATTTAATACAATAGTGAGCATTTTGCTAAGTTCATACGACAGATAGTGGTATACAATATACTAAATGAATAACGACAATGCGATCAATAGAGAACTCTGCAACTCAATTCTTTGTTAAATATATACAGTAACATCTCTCATAACATATTTAAGCTTAAAAAGAACATTGCGTTGAGTCGTAAGTGTTGCGCTTAAGTGAGTTATATTTATTTCACACTTGGATAAGTCATTCGATTACAGAAACATCTATAATGCATAGATTTTTAAAAAAATTTCTTGTAGGGACTCAAGTGCGTCCCCTTTTTTATCATAGGCCACACAAACATAGTTTAGCGAGAACGAATCAAACAAATTAAATTACATAAATATGTAAAAATGTAGTGAGGTTTCTACCATACATTTTGTTAAGAATGTGTGGGTCGAGGTGTAGTCTTTTATCTAATATGATACCATGGTCCGTTATTTATTCAACATTTTCAAGGCCAAATTATCCAAATAAAGTATTAGTATCTGTTGCGGCGGATTTTCTCTAGTCTAATTTATCCTCATCCCTAGAAGGGATATAACCTTGGGGTTGTCAATATCTAAGTAACTCAACAGGTGATGGGCCTCGCTGTAACTTTTCTTCAGATGGTATTGCCACAAAAAAAAATTTATTATATCGTTTTTAAATTGCTTCTAATTAGGAATAATGCTGATTACGGCTAGACGGCGGCGAACCGTCAAGTCGTTTGCGAGAGAATTTATGATGACGTCGAAATATTCTATCGTGTTTCGAGATTTAAATAATCTCTGGACCAAATTGCATTAAAATTACTGTCGTAAATAAGCAAACAGTTCCATAAAATTATTTTTAAATGAAGTTAAGCTTTTATTCATTTTAGGCCTGAATTACATATAGAAAATAGTTATTTTGTATCAAAATGCGTACGCATCAATTCTCATTTCAGCATCCATTCGTATAGCGAATTTTACTTTTTTTAAATGCTTATAAGTGTAACACTCGATAAAAGAAGTTACAGTAATAAGCAGCTGTCACAGTCTGCTGCAGCATGCGTACGCATGCTTAAGGCTGCAAAAACATACTAACGCCAGTTTAAGGATGCTCAAGCATGCGAATGAGTACGGACAAATTAAAGATAAGCCGATGCAATTGGTTGGTAACTAAAGATATGTTTTGTTTTATAATAGCTGAAAGCATTTATTAGCATGCTTTCAGCTATTATAGGATGCTCATAAGTGTGTCAAAAACCATCCAGCTATATGCTGATCAATGTTGATATACTTAATTCAGGCCTTATGCAGCATATTGCTATTTGAGTATTGTATTAATTAAATTTTGGCTAAGTGTGATATTGCAATGATAGTATCTTTTGTTTTAGACGACCGCCAGGCTGAGGCTGAGCCAGAGGCAGAGCAAGAGGCAGAGCAAGAGGCAGAGGAAGAGGCAGAGGAAGAGGCAGAGCCAGTCTCATTGGGTAGTAAAGTATACACCGAGATGGCCAGTCTCGTGTCGAAAATGAAACCGAGTACAGCGAGTATTCCTATAGCGATGGAAAGTAATCCGATCACGAATTACTTCGAAATCGGCAAGGAGAGCTGCTGCGCCGGGCCAGGACTCATATGGCGTATTCATGACGCCATCCGGAAGGTCGATAGAAAGGTAAGTTTTGTTTCGGTGTTTTCAAGATATTAATGTCTGTGTACGATTTGTATTTGCCGGTGTTCTAAATTTCAGTGTACTTTAATAATACTAATTCATTATAATCGTGTTTTGTCAAGATTTTGACGTTTTTCTTTTGTATTTTAATATGGTACCGCATTATTCTCTGGTCGTCAAGAACGCGCTGCTGACACGACTTTATTGACTGAACAATTTGACTTTGTAGTAACGAACACTTAACGAGTACAATTTTTTTATTATTATTTACATACAAAATTTTATTAAACTTCAAAGAAACTAATATATTTTTATATGAGTATCACGTTTTTATAGGTTAATTTATATAAAGAATTTGATTCTTACATTTTAAAGCGTATAAAAAATATGCGTTGGCGTATAAAATGGCCGTAGTGAACTTTCAGTAAAACATTTTCTATCATATTATAAAAAGCATAATTAACAATATAACTCTCATAGACAACAAATTAAAAACTTGTTACATGTCGATTAAATATCGAGAGCAATATTGATGACATACTGTGAGCTAGCTTTCTCTTAAACGAACCAAAACCAATATCTTTAATATAAAGATATGTTATTATTTTATAAATTATTTCCTACAAAAATGTGTATAATTAAAAGAAAATTGAATTTAAAGAATTATTATCTATTTAAAACTCATGCATGTCAAATAACTTCTAACATTTATTATTCTTTTGCAAAGATTGTAAGTCAACATTTATAGATACATAATTACGTAAACGCTGTCAGTGTTAATATTATTATATATTCGGTGATCCGTTTGCGTTTTTGTCGTTCGAATAAAGTGGTTTACAGTGTTATCAAAAAACTATTAAAATCATATTGTGTACCAAACAGAAGATATAAAAACAGTTTTTATTGTCCTTTTTTAAGTTGCAAATTGATTCGGTGCGTACAAAATATACATCAATAAAGGTTTTCCATTTTTCGTGTTAAAAAATGGGTCAAAATTCGTGGATTTCATATTTTATGTCACAAAATTCAAAATTTATTACATTTGAATAATTGATAATTAAAATATCAAAAATAATGTTTATTATAGTATATTTTTGTACCATATTTTTTATATAGCGACACGGCATGCTTGTCACTTTCTCTTTCTTAATACAAAAAACATAGCCAGAGTTAATTTAGATTTATAATATCCAGATGGATTTTAAGCAGTGCATCTTTAGCATAATATTTGGCTACTACGATATTAATGCACACATTTTATTAATTAATTCGTCGTTAAAATTTCATGGTTTTTCAAAAACCATCAACTCAAGAATTGACACGGCACAGTCAAGAAACAACACGGAATCTAATAATTAAAATGACTTACTAAGCAAAACAACGACACAGAAAATACTTTATACACTTCGAAAAAGGAAAATTAATTTATTATAAAACGCACAGTTCCAAAATGTTTAAAATTAATGTAAATTATAATGAATAGATAATTAATTTCCTAAATTTCCTAAGCAAGGAGAATGTCACTCCCACTGAAATTTATTGCTAATAAATATTTATGGCTATTTATAAATAGAAAGACGCCTGTCATGTAGAAATGATAAAGGTTTTAAAATGAAATTAATTAAAAATAATTATCAGTCAAGTGCGTTGTGGACCACGCACAGACGAAACTAAAAGGTTCCGCAACTTGATGATGAAGAATCTTAAGAATAATAACGAATTAAAATCTACCGCAAAATTAAGTTGGTAGTTTAATAGTAATTATTAAAAGTAATATGAAAAACAACAAACAAAAATGTTTTTAGAACAACATAAATATCTCTAAAATTTGTAGGCCTTCTTCAAACCAAATTTGGCTGAAAATTCATTTGATGTTCTACAACCTCAAATTTTTCTAGAATTTGAAATCCCATAATTCAGAAGTTAGAGGAGGGGGACAATTTTTATGACTTTAGGAGCTTGTATTTCAACAACTACTGACTTAATAAAAAAATTCAAAATCAAACCTCCTTATCATTTTGAAAGACCTATCCAAAGATATCTCACACGTTGCCATACGTTGAAAATTTTTTTTTCAAATCTCAGTTACATGTATGGACTGCTACCCTTATTTTTTATGTATTTACGATTTCATTACAAAATCATGGTGCGGTTATTACAATAAACCTGTTTACTAAATTTCGCCTACAGTCTCTGAGTAAAATGACTGTGACATGTGACGGACGGACGGACAGACGGACATGACGAAACTATAAGGGTTCCGTTTTTGCAATTTGGCTACGGGACCCTAATTAAAGTATCCTTCATAAATTCCTTCCTCAGGTCACCGATTATCAAAATAATTGTTTCCCTTGCAACCTGATGTCAATCTTGCATATACTTATGTTAGCAATATTTTTTATTCATCGTTCCTGCTAAGAAACTCTTTACAACTCATATTTCGTACCTCTAATATTCATTTTATCAAGACTTAAAAAAAATGCAACCAAAATTTAATTACAGATAATAGCTGAAGCGGATATTTTTTTTTCTAAATTTTAATAAAATCCATTCAGCAATGTAATTCATACAGCCATTCGTATTTAGATAATAATTTTAAATTATTTAATTTTACACATATTGATTGATTTCATTAAGTAGATTAGGTATATTAATATATTGTAGACATTTTTTTTTGAACAGTTGTATAAAATAGTTTAATTTAATTAGTTCCAGAATAATGTAAGAGATATCGTATATTATGTTCTCTAGTACAGCTCTTACGCATACACAAATTAATTTTGAACCACCCATCTGTTAATGCGCGATGAAGCTTTTGATGACACAAGTGAAAAAACAGCGGTGTGAATCACTTGCTAGCCACATTTGGGGTATATAAAAGAAGATATCATCCCGAAAAGGAAAATAAGCTACCGTTTCCCTCCTGTATTCTGTGCTCATTAAGAGCACTGATATAGTCAATAATGTTTCAAATTGTTTCAATAATGTTTTTCACCAATTGTGACGACCCTATCGCCCGCTGTTAGGATAACCTCTGTCACAGCAGAGATTATTCCACCAGTGCAATCAGTCACACTGGTGGTAGGTCTTTGTTGCAAGAGGCCAGCTAGGTAGGTACCACCGCAGTGACAAATATTCTGCCGTCAAATAGTAGTGCTTAGGCATTATTGTGTTCCGGTTTGAAGGGCACTGTACGCTAGTGAAATTACTGGGCAGAGGAGATTTATGAACCAATATGACACAATACGACACCTACTAATGGTGCAACAAGCGCTCATAGGCCACGGTAACCACTTACCAACAGGTGGGCCGTATGCTTGTTTGGCAACTTGTAACATCAAAAAAATGAAATAAGAAACCATTTTAACAAAAGCGATGTGACTTGTCACCTTCTCACAATGTAATGGATTCCAACAACTGTATCAATGCAATACAAAATAAATAATGGAAGAGAATAATTTTTACTTAATATTTTCTTTTATCCGTCGACTATCTTTTCAGAATTCAGGGTCTTTGATACAAATACTTTTGTATAGAAGCTTTATATCTTTGAAATCATAATGTAATCCGCAATATGTTCACAAGAATGATTTTGTTGACTATTTATTTTTCAACTTTAATATCTCTTTGTGTTAAAAAAAAATAATAAATATATCAATGAATGACTTCTGCCTAATAAACCATGAATAAGAACACGATTATAATATGTATATTATTTATCTGCTTACGTTTTCTTAAAATAATCATGACAACTGAACAATGAATGGATGAATTTTTAAATAATAAAAATTCACGTGATGTTCTGATGTTCTTCAACCACCAATTGTTCGAGAATTATAAATCCTATAGTTCAAAAATTAGAGGAAGAGGCGACTGTAGGACCTAATATGTGAACAACCACTAACTTAATTCCTAGCCAAATGTTGAAAGTTCTTTTCCACCCTCAGATACTACCCTTAATTGTTATTTATTTTATTACCTTACGACAAAATTAAAGAATTTAGAAAAATTTAAGTATTTTATGAACTTTTAGCGGTTCACAGAATGGTTGAACACCACTTTACCAAATATCTTTTAGAAAAAGCTAACAGTTTCCGAGTAAAATGAGCGGGGCATAAGGATGGATAAATTATAAGGGTTCCGTTTTTTTCCATTTCACCACGGAATCCTAAAAAAACGAAATATACATATTATGTACAGGCTACAATAGCTCTAATAAAATATTCCAAAAAAAACCAAATGTTTAGGCCACGTGTATTTTCTGCTCAACAGTTATCCGCAAATAGTTTAGCCAATAGTTAGGTAGCGAAATGTTTTGTAGCACTTCTAAAAAACGAATTAAGTGAATGGAATAAATAACAAACCGTTCGCAGTTAACGTTTTCATACGATTCGCTTTATTTACAAAACGCTCTTTGAACACAGCTCGCTCGGGATTGCATATCGAGTGATACCTTCTGTTATATCTAAGAGTGATTTCCTACGTTATGATGGCTCTCTCTCAAGAAAATAAATATTACCATAATATATTTTTTTAATATGAAATGTTTACTAAATGCTAAATTTTATGTTTATGTATATAGTGTTGAATTTAATTCAATAAGATGATTCTGAACAAGGTGCCGCTATGAAGTGGTATAGATATATTAACAACTTTATTATCAAATATATTCTTACATCAAAAGGAACCCTTTCAAAAACCGATCTTAAAATAAACTGTAATTCCGAGACTAAACAAAAATTACATAAAAATTAATTAACACCAATTTCAATTATCTAGAATCCTAAAAGATTACTTTTGCTAGAAGAGTAGGTGGAATAGAAGTGAAATTGTTTGTTGAAGGGTATTCAAAAAGCAAACTTTTATGATATAAATTACTATTTAGCTAGAAATTTAATTAACAGTCTTATACTTAATTAATATAACTCTGTCAAAGTAGTTAGTACAGACTAAGGACGGCAATCTTAAGCTCAAACTTGGAACTGGACATTTCGCCGAACTAATTAAAACTTATTGATTATTGAATATACGGATGATAATATTAAAACTTTCATGACATCTATATTAAGTTACCACGTCCATAATTCAGAGGGCCTCTTATTTCGTATGAATGGAAATACACACAAATGACTCAAACCAGAACATACAGGTACGTATGGTGAATTCAAATATCTGTCCTGAGCGGGGCTCAAACCTACAAGCAACAGCGTGGTAGGATCATCGTATAAAATAAAAATAAACAAAAACTTTAATATACTAACATCACTACACATGTATACATAATAAACACGTATATAATATATACACATACATCCCTATCCTAAATCCAAAAATATGTGTCAAATTCGTTGGGGGCTTTTCATGTAGTTCTCTATGCCACGAAACATTCTAGGCAAAACATCACTTGCCCTCAAGATTCCAGTAGGTATTTAGAGTGATCAAGGCGTCTTGTATTGACACTGTGTACAGTGTACAGCCCCAGCGTCTGTTAAACTATTCAATTGGTGTTCACTCTCCTGTGATAAATCTTCCACTTGACAAATCTTTATTGACTTGTCTAAGTTAAGCCTTCAAATATTAGTAAACTGACTTTAATGTGTCGAACGCCACGTAGAGTTCTAATAGCGACAACTCTCAGCTTTCGATTATTAATGTGTAAAAAATTTATGACCTTTCACCAATACCTTCTTAAATTTTTTTAATAATCTTTATACCCTTTTGTATGTATCTATATAATCACTACATAATATAAAACAAAGTCGCTTTCTCTGTCCCTATGTATGCTTAAATTTTTAAAACCACGCAACGGATTTCGATGCAGTTTTTTTTAATAGATAGAGTGATTGAAGAAGGATGTTTATATGTATAATAATATACATTAAATAGTGGAGAAAAATTTTTTTTTGAGGTTACTTAGCTCACATTATCTCGTAAATAATTACATTTAACGCGTGCGGGCCATGGGCAGTAATGAATCAATCAAAACTACTGGATTTTAATCATTTTTTCAGTGAATGACGTAGGCTGTATATTTTATACCCGTGCGAAGCCGGAGCGGGCCGCTAGTTTAAAATAAATTATAACTACAACAAGCCCTTTGTATTTCTTGAACTGTAATATCCTTACAATTATAATAAAAATAAAAGTACTATTGTAAGCTATACATTGTATAAAGTCTTTAATGAAAAGTATTTTTAAGGTTATTTTTAACTCGGAGCTCGAGGCTCGAACTGGAATAGAAAACTTTCTGTCGAGTCATTCGACTTAATTCAGAATAAACAAACTTGGGAAATTGAGTCGGTGTTTGTGAATGGACGATCTATAAAAGCTTAGGTAATTTATAAACAAATGTATAATGTTAAATGTTTCTATTTTGTAATTTTTGTATTGACAGAACCAATTTCAATTGTATTTTAGTGATGATACTTTTATTATATCGCCTCATTTTTTTTCCTTTATCTTTAGCATGTCGGATTAAAGCCGGCCGAGGAGACTTCATTTATTTTAATTTTAATTTTACTTTTTACTATTTTGATACATGTATGTTTGGTCGCATGCATATTTGTGACTCTGTTTTTATTTATTATTTTTTTATATTTATTTATTTACATATTTTCTTTTTTAACTTTTTTGTTTTACTTTTTTAATAGTTATAATGAAGTTAGATGTCTAAACTTGCTTCGTGGTTTCATAACACTACACAGTTAATTTTTTGTTTAAAAGTTTATAGATTAAGTCGTTGAGGAGGTGATGAATGAACGAACAGACGGACAACCTGATTTTATATATAAATATTGAAAAGAAATTGGATTCTATGTGCGTTCGTCAATTTATCATATATATTCGACTTTGTAGACCGAAGAGGTGGGCTATGAGGACTTCTATGACTAACCCAGTGTCTTGCTAAAACCTCTTCGGTAGCTGTTATCAGTGTGTATGTGAGAACTCAAAAATTCCGGAGAACCGCTTCCATAGATTTTTCAAATTTAACTAATATAGAGACATAAAGAGAGACGTAAACTGGGCAGGAATAATGTATACAAAAGCTAACACGCCTGAAATTTAATTTCCAAAACGTGTATCGTTTATAATACCTAATAAATTTACCACATTTAGTATTTATATACTAAAACAAATCGTATAAAATTTTAATTACGCATAAGTATATTACATTAAACATTTTACCTAAGTGGTTACAATAATCTAAATAAAAACTTGCAATGAGATTTGGAACCGAAGTTACGAGATTCACGTCTAATATTATAATTATGTACTTATTGTTTTCAGACTCAAACTCAAAATATTCTTTATTCAAATAGTCCTCTTAGCACTATTGAATCATCAAATATACAAACTAAACGTTTAAGTGAAACTAGCATCGATCCGGAAGGTAGATTCTGCAGAGAAGAACCGGAAAGAAACTCTACAGTTACTCTTTTGAAATATAGTCAATTACGTATGTCAAATATTACAATTAAATTTTGAAATTCAACGTACATTCCATTCTCCCTAATTCCATGCCTCGCTGTCCGCAATATATTCATTTACGGAATAATAGGCTTTATTCAGTAAGCAATGTTTATTATGCTGCCTCCGGAATTTTTTCACAAAAGCTTGGTGTTACAAGTTTATCTTTTCTTTTTGTGTTAGAGTAGTGTCTGTCACTGTTTCTGTCAACAAATCAATGTTTTGTCATAAAAAGTACTTTATTACTTACCCTATGGTTTTAGGATATATATGCAACCATCAATATTACTGACTTATTACACACAGCCAAAAGAAAGTGGTTTACTTGTTAACACTGAGCGAGGATAGTATTTATCTTTAAGTGTACCTTATTTCTAAGGATTAAAATTTAATACTCGGAGTAGTTGCACTGACGGATATAATGTTTGATTGCGACAATATTAATATTACCGGTATCAAATTGGTGTGCACGTAGTTACTCATTCGTGTGTAAATTAATTTCTGTAGCTGAAAATACCTCATCTGCGTAAGCGTAAATGACATATATTAATGGAACTAATCAAAACTGAGTACGTTCTTATTTGTTGCAGTCCGAACTTACATGTTGAAATTGAATTTCACCGTGAAATCACCTTATAATTACTTCAAAATTGATATGAAACTATTTCACAATTTAGTTCAACCTAAATTTATAAATGGCATATACTGAATTTTAAGTGCTTGTAAGTTATTGCTTACCAATAATCTATAGTCCTAACAAATATTATTAATGCAAAAGCAAAGAATATAATAATTATAGGCACTCTAAGCGAAAGTATGTAAAATAGGAATAAAAGATTATATGGGGAACCAATTATTTCTACATATATTGCATAAAGGCTGTCTCAATGAAGAACATTATTCAGGTGGTTGAGGCCGCGTGAAGAAGATAATAATTATATATTTTACTTGTAATATACGTTTTGCGTTTCATGTCATATCACGCAATATTAAATGTTCATATAAGTAAATATATACTCGTATATCGTCGTTGTCAACTTATTAAAAAGATAACGTGTACTGCACGACATATTATGCAGGTCTCGCCTAAATGGTGTTCCCGGGAAGGATCTTTTACCGTTTGCATCCAGCGACTCTCAGTGACACTTTATGACGTCTGTCTGTATGTTTACCATTGATCCTTTGAATCCACCTATGTAGGGTGATTCTAGTTCTTCTACAGATCTCTTTTCTGATTCGTTCCTGAATCAAGCAAATACATTAATAAGGATCAATGCACCCAGATACACTATTTATGTAGCTAAATATAGCTAACAGTTTTTAAATAAATCGAATATCTTTTAAATTAAATAGATTGAAATACAACTCCTCGTAGCCTCGTAATTAATTTTATCAACTCGACAATCTGAAATTGAACGCAGTCATTGAATTTACAGCGATTCTGTAGTCTGTAATTGGAAGAGAAAAACTTCGTCTGGTTAACAGCAAAACCTCAATACATCGATCGAGTTCGTGTTCCCTTAAGTCAAATAAGATAAAGATAAAATAAAAATCAAAATCACAAGCTAAATTAAATTTGTATTGGGCAAATACGTGCATTGCTCTACTCTTTCCAGAAATTCAATACTGCTTAGAATGAAAAAAATTTTTTAAAGATTGGGGCTTCTTCCAAATTTCTTTTATTTCATTAAATTTGAAATTAGTTTCGCGGAATACCGTAATGCGGGAGGTCATAACCATCCCATCAAAGCTGCTCCAAGGTTGTTTCGTTTTCTAAATTTATTCGGACTATCCGATGTCTATTTTATTTCAGTTTAATATTTAGTTTTTAAAAAATTTACCCGTTAGTGGCACATTTAAGGCTAATCCCTAACGAAGCGGGCCTTTTCCAATAAAACCTTGTTTTCGTCAAAAATACCATACCATACTACCATAGTACCATTAATTAAAGTAATCATCTATAATTAGCTATTTAAGTTTGTGTTGCTATGTAATTTTTATCCTGTTGATTAACTGTCGTAGAAAATCTATAAATGTATGAAATTTCTGAGATCAGCACGTTTCAGGTGATATTTTTGTGTAAGAAATTAATTTATTTTCCGTCTCACACTATGACGTGACCGTGAAAAAATGTTGTACGCTTCAAAGTCTGTCCGCTAGAAAAATCTTATAGGTTGAATCCTTTCTAAAAAATAAGCTTATGTATATTTACATTTATAGGAAAGAAAATATTATATTTGCTTTACCTTAAGCTCACTTATTTTTTATTCCGATCTTTACAGGAATAATAATTTCTTTACCAAGGCTTATCGTAAAATGGGAATATAATAACTACCAAGATGTTTCCTTTAAATACAGATAAGCGGATTTCTCATAAATAATATTCTAAACATTGATTATACTTTATTTGATTAAGCTATTCACTTACTGAGAAAGTAGACTCATAATCGGGTGCGCTCACTGATCGGTAAACGATCGGTGGGTTAAGCAATTTTAGCAGCGGTCAATCACTAGTTGGGTGATCGCATAGTGGTATTTCAACTGAGCGTCTCAGTGCTTCGGAGGGCATGTAAAAAGTCGGTCCCAGTTGTTATCAATTTGATAATAGTCGAAAAGTCAAATCAGAGGCCTATACGGGCGACTTAAAGAACTCTGATACACTAATCACTCGATAAGAAGTAGAACTGACAGAGTAGATTTTATATATATTTTACTATGTTTAAAAAAATAAGAATCAAAATAGAATCTGAAATTTTTATTAACTAGCCGTGCCCGCGGCTTCGGTACATTTATTATAGTTTTTTTTGATAATTTCAGAGAAACGTAACATTTTTCTGGCATGGCAATTATCCTTAATACTCCCTATCTTTCTCACTGTTATAATTTTTAGCTCACTCTATTATTAAATCTGGTACTACTTAATATTCACTACGGCATGATACCTATGTCACTACGGCATGATATACATTAAAACACCTTATCAAATATATCAAAATCCAGCAAGTATAGACTACAGAACATACAAATAATAGACATACATAAATAAATTACCAAAAAGATTTCTCTCCCCGTGGAGTATTTGGATGTAATTTACAATATTCTTAAAGTACGATGAGCGGGTCCAATATTTCAGTGTAGATTAAAAAACATTAATAATTTCTCAAAGGACTTTTAATTGGATTGTGTTTTTTTCGTCCTAAACAACTTTAATCAAACGTTTTCAATTTATCACGTTTTTTAGAAAGAAAATATAATAAAATTGAATAATATTTAACATTTAGTTAATTAGGCAGATTGTAGAGCTTCCATGTTTGCTTAGAAGAAAAGGAAGGTCTGATGAAATGGAGTATCCAAGAGAATAAAATTCGGTGGCAATTCAGTTAACACATAATAACACCTTTCAATTCATTATGGTTGGCAAACAAGCATACGGTCCGCCTGATGGTAAGGTCACCTTAACTGAATGCTTGCGATACTTGAAGTATCACATGCGGGTTGCCAAGGACAACAAGGAAACAGAGGGGATGGTAGATTGTTCTCGTCGCATGAAACGCAATAGTACCTACTGATACTGTTACTTTACGCCGACTTTCTGTGAGATGGTAGTACTTCCCCGATCGAGCTGGGTCATTTATGCTGGTTGACTACCGATATATTTACTGTAGGTAGGCCTTTTATAGCAAGACGCCGACTAGGTAGGTATCACCGCAGTGTCAATTACTCTACCTTAAAATATTATACTGTATTTAAAATATTATACTATATTTTAAAATAATATACTATTTTTGCACTACTGGTCATCAGATACTAAAAAGGTCCATCGTGATCTTTCAATTCCTCAGGGTAATTTATTGGATATACGTACGTTATTGTAAATATATTTATGCCAAGTTGTGATTTATACATATATTGAATAATACAATAAATTTAAATTATTATGAGGCTAAAATATTGGTAATTATTTGTGCCATTAAAATTTTAAAAAAATACGCACAGGGATGTTACAATATTTTGTAATACTAGGCCCACCCTTCCTTGGGTCGCCTTCTATTGGGTCGAACTCTGAATCTAAACCAATGTCGAATTCACTGGAACACACACAAAAAATGACATCAAAATTTGTGCAGCTGTTTGGAGGATGTCAGTATTGGTGCGTATGTTACGCACAGACAAAATAATTATATCTATTAAGATATATAGTTTTAATTAAAATTAATTATATATGGAAATTACGTATAGCCAACCGGTTATATCGTTCGTGATAGTAAAGCATTTTAGACAGTTAGATTTCCGATGCAATGGAAATTGTGTTTCCAGTTTTCAACGATCGTTTGACTGCAGATGACGTTATCTATTCCTTCTCAGAATCTCCAATCAAAATGACGTTACTCTGGGGGTCGCTTAAACTAGACTCGTCTTCATTCCACAAACTTCCAATAATCAATTATCTTTAAGCTCTTTGAGTAACATTTTTATTTCGAAACTGGCTTATTTCTGAAGACCTTACCTGGAATATTTTACTACGGACAAATAAAAATGTATCATCCGGTATAATCAACGAAACATTGTAGATTACATTTATAGACGAACCCCCAGCTATAAAAGGGTGAAAATAGCTTTTGGAAAAATTTAGTGAAAGAGAGACTCTTTTATACAATGACACCTGTTTCACGTTAGCTGTAAAAGGTTCGCCCTTTTTTGTCATATTTCAAAATGATTCCTCAATAAAAAATAATTTAAAAATTTTCCCACACACATAGCCGTTTAAAATCAAGTGTGATAACATATAAATCACATACTAACTGCTGTTCGCAACTTTCTCTCAGAATCCCTTTAAATGTCTTAATTATAATTATAGAGCAGTACATAATAAGAAACTCGTCCATTGACTAGAATGCGTTCGGAGCGTTTCCTGAAATAATAATAATAAGAAACTGGGAACTCTATGAAAAAGTTTACTTCATAGTTGGAGTAATACTTAATAATAAAACCGATATCTGTCTTAAGGCATATACAGCTAAATTAATTCTAGTGTAAACAGTGACTAAACCTGTAGTATTCGAGCGTAATCGTGCCTTTATTGACCCTTTTACAATGGAAATAATATCAAAAGTTTTTATACATAAAACGTCAATATGTTGACATAATTACATTCGGAAGGAATATTGCCGTATAAGTGTATGAAACCATAGAATTATTATGAAACTAGAATAGTGTTTGGGTTTATTGTTAACTAGCGGCCCGCTCCGGCTTCGCACGGGTATAAAATACATAGCCTATGTCATTCACTGAAAAAATAATTAAAATCGATCCAGAAGTTTTGATTTATTCATTACTGCCCGTGGCCCGCACGCTTTAAATTTGAAGTAAAACAGTCACATTAGAAACCACAAAAATAACAGTATTTCTCCACTATTTAATGGCTGTTATTATACATATAAACCTTCCTTCCTCTTCAATTACTCTATCTATTCAAAAAACCGCATCAAAATCCGTTGCGTAGTTTTAAAGATTTGAGCATACATAGGGATATAGAGACAGAGAAAGCGACTTCGTTTTATACTATGTAGTGATATCCGGCTATCGTAGTAAATAGATAACTTTTATCAGTTTCTTTAGTCTCATCATAAGTCTTCTAACGCCCTTTCAGTTGTTATAGATATAGACATATAAAGACTTCAATTTTATTTATGTAGATACAAATTATAAATGGATAAGATTTTCATTTGAATAACAATTTGTATTAATCTCGACATAACCTCGCTCGTAAGGCTAATTGTCTTTGAATTCCACAAGCGTCTTTGAATTGTCATGTACAATGTCTGTCAGTTCAACATGAAGACACGCGGTCTTGTTTGAAATTCGGTTATTCAGGAAACCAGCAAGATGCCTAAAATCAATTTGGTACATATTATTGTTTTGAGTGAAATTTAATGCTTCATTGGATGGATTGGATTTCTGTTGCCGCTACAACAAAAAATACAGCAAATAAATTAAATAAATATGTATTTAAAGGGCGCCTCCATATAGGAATCTTGAGATTTTTATTCTTATCATCTGGCACGATGGAGCGACCCACAAAAGTCTAGATCAAAACTTATATTTTTAAGATCAATGCAAACATCCGCTCCGTGCGGGAGTCGCTGTTGAGGCTAAAGGCAGGCTCAGTACTAACACGTAACAACCCACAACGCTCGACAATGCTACTCTTCTCATAATTTGTATTATTAATCTTTAAACAAATTTTTTTATAAAAATATTTCTCTTGATCTGAATGTTTGTACTTTCGTTGTTATGCATTATTAAAAGCCGTCTTAAGAAATATTATCATTATTATTAAATTATTTTATAATATAATACGTGTCCATATACGTTTATGTATTTGTGTATTATTTGATAAATAAATATATTTATGTAATTATTGTGAATATTATACGTTTCTTTTAAAAGTATTTATTTTAACTTTTTGTGGACTAATAGCTTTTCCAACAATAATGCTTTGTTTTATAAAAGAGGTGCCTGTAAGAGATCACTTTCAGTGATAACGTTGCCCTGGTACCACCTTTGTCAATTAAATAAATTATGTATTATTTCGTCTCTTCTGTAAAATAATGAAGCCAATCGTTGTAGCCCGTCATTTACCGGAGCCGCTTAATTCATATTTAGCACTGGAAAATTTTCGATACAGCGCAAATATGAACACGTCTACTTCCGTTCACTTTGTTTGCTTAGGGCCTTACAAAGTCACCATGTTAACTCGGCAAGTTCTGTTTGTTATTCGTTTGCCAACAAAGGTAATTTAAAGCTGGTATTTCAATTGTGAATAGGGAAAGAGTAAATAAGAGCACACAGCACTGGTGTGGTAACATAGAATATTCCAAATGTTGGCTACCGACATAAGGTGTAAATTTAAATGCTTACTATATTCGTATAACTTTCAGGCTCAGAAATTTTGCTTATAATCCATTTTTAAAAGACCTGCTAGCATTTCATTCTGAGTTTTGGAATATTTTACTTAATTAATTTTGTAAAAAGTCACTTCCTACAGTTTTGATGACGTTCTTAGGCGTCTGATGTTAGAATCAACTCTTGCAACAGAATTCAGTCTCCGAGAAAATAATCAATTAATAAATCGTATTAAATTATTCTAATTTATCAACTAAATCCCAAGTTTATTAGAACATACAAAAGATATTAACAATCTGTCAAAAGGTTCATTATTATTTAAAAACATTTCTTAAACACGATACAATCAGTGTAAGTTTTATAATTAAATATTTAGTAGCTGTTTTGTGTTTTTAAGTAAAATCGTTATTCAATCACAAACAAACAAACTTTGAACCTGCATTTCACCTCTTCAGTTGAGGAATTTCAGAAAATGTTAAAACACGCTTAATCGTTCGCTAAAAAACAGAGTTTCCGTCTACAAAATTCTTTTCACCCATTTGATTATCTATGGATTGAATCCCGAATACGCATTACAACAACACCTGTGCAAAAAATTAGAAAAAAATTATTTCAAGTTTAGGCTAGGCGTTGATATACCATGTGTATGCCATGTATCAGATGAGTTTTCAAACATGTATCGAAATAAAATATAATTTAAATCAAAAGCACTAAATAGTATTGATAGCAACAAAATAATTTTCTACCCGTTTTTATCCCCTTTGAGGGATGAATTTCAATAAAATATGAAACACGTCTTCCATCAATTCTTTTGAAAAACTTTATGCTAAAATTGAAGTAGATTGAACCAAGGAATCCCGTTGTCCCACACAAACCTTGAACCCCTTTTTCAACCCCTTAGAAGTAGAATTTCGGAAAATCCTTTCTTATGGGATGGCTTCGTCATACAAAGAACAAACCCTCCAAGTTTCAGGTCTCTACGATCCGCTGTTTAGGCTGTACGTTGATCCATCAGTCATTCAGGACTAAGCATTTTATATATAGAAGATGTACGTATGATTCTGACCTCTGTGACGAAATCTACTCGTCTCTCGCAGTGCGCATTTCAATGATTCAGTGATGTCGCTTCCAGCATAATGTGCGCTTGCTACGAATTTACAATAGGATTGCGGCGTCCAAATGCAAATGCATCGACATTTCCAATAGGTGGTTAGTAATTTTATCCATTGCACCTCGAAACACCGCAATTTCAAAACCATTATATACCTAATATAGCTTTTCGTATCATTAAACTAAAGTATCCATGCAATTAATCATAATTTTTGAATCGGTCAGTTTTAGTTTTAGATCCAAAAAAAGGAATGCTATATATGGCTTTATATTTTATTCGGTTCTACCTACATTTTATTTTATCTACAATTCAACTGTTGAAGACGAAGAAAGATTATAAATCGGTTTTGTTCAATAAGCCGGTATAGACAAGTTTATTCAACAAAATAAGCCTGAAAGAAGTGTGAACCGGTTAAAATTACAATTAGTAACAGTTAAAGCGATGACGAAAAGCCTTGGTAGAGTAACCCGATTATTGCATTGATTGATTCAGTTTTTCATATGAATGGTGACTTCATCGAAATTGTTTTATATTATTTTTAATTATATTCGACGACGTTATGGCGTAGCGGTAGCGGACCTGCCTTAAACGCCACAGATTCGATACCCGCTCGGAGCATAAAATGTTTATATTGACCATGCGAGCATATTTTTTGGTGTGGGTGTATAAATCTCCATGTCCTTGTATGTGTTTCTGGACCCCCTACACAGGATATCACTATTCTAATGGGGGCCATTGAGTGTGCATCGTTTATTTATTTATTTAACTACTATACCATTGTTCTTAGCAATGATTAGAGGAAATTTCTCCATCTATTTGAAAATTATCTGCTGTTTTCAACGACTATTACAAAGACTGCCAGATGGCCAAAGTCCCTTAGAAATACGAGTATATAGATCTAGAAGTATACTTCAAAACGCATGTTGTGACAAAGTGTGAATATGCTCATATCAAAGAAAATTAATATAAATTTAATGTCTTTGGTTTCTTTTTAATGACTAGTACGGTGTCTAAGCAAAGCGTGACCCAACCTTGTGATAAATGAAGTAGTGATAAATAAACGCTGCACACTCAACGGCCCCCATTAGAATAGTGATATCCTGTGTCGGGGGTCCGGAAACATTCACAATGACAAGGACAAATACACCCAGACCGGAAAATATGCTTGCATAGTCAATACATACATATTATGCTCCGAGCGGGAATCGAACCCGCGACCTGTGACGTTTAAGGCAGGTTCACCACCGCTGCGCCACATCGTCGTCAAAAACAAAAAGTGATAATTATAATATGATAAATTTATAAAATAAGTAACTGTTAATTTTTGAAAAACCGTACAAACTTCAAAATAATTAATTGATATAGGTAAATAATAGATCATTCTCAGTATTAAGTATTTAATTTGTATTTGTATCTTTTTGATATATATTTTAGAGAAATATAATTTATACATACGTATATTTAAAATTGTAATACGCTCAAATCAGAATATACAGTAGATCTCGTGTGTCGTCGTTGTTTATTCTGTAAATAAAACATATTTGCTGAGTCAGTTTTCATTACTTACTCGCTCGTTTTCATTTCCAATAGTGGATTTTTTTAAATGACAAAGCAAACAATCTGTTCGATGGAAAACAAATACGAGTAGCCAATGCTCAGTAGCAACATAGATATCATCGCGAATTACTACCAGAGATAAGAGGATGAAGAGTACAGAGACTCAGCCGTGATAAAGGGACAGCCCTCACGGGGCTCAAATTTGATTCCGTCCTTAGGGTGCCTCCTGCGAAGCCGAACCACGGCTAAGGACGTCATCGGAGATGGAGGCAGCGCTCCGAGCGCATTCTATACGATAGACTCACCCGACGGTGTGAGCGCCACGCGACGTGTGAAACAAAGGACCTCGTCCTCGCCGGCGAGGACGGTGTTGTGTGCGTGTCTGTGCTGCGAAGAGGATCATAGGTAACTCATTCGTATAGGAAAATCTTTTAAGCCTCGAACACAGTAAAAGAGTGGCCTAACTCTCAGTTTTTTATCGGAGTATACGGGGCTTTGCATAACCTGATACCCTTTCCTCGTTCCATCACCGGACAACTCGGCGCAGCGAGGAGTGTCACCGTTATGTCATAGACATTCCTCCATTTTGCACGAAGCGGTTTGCCTCTTCTTTCATTATGTGGACGGCAAAGGAATGGAACTCTTTGCCGCGGTCAGTTTTTCCGGAACGCTATAACCTGAACATCTTTGAGGCCAGAGTGAACAGACACCTTCTAGGCAAACGGGCTCCATCTAAAACTTCATCTTCGCCTTCCATCAAGCGAGATTGAGGTCAAACGGAAGCCTATTTTATATAAAAAAGGGGTAAAACTGCATATATAAAATGCATATAATCCAAATAATGTCTAGAAGACTCTCTTTAGGTATTTCATTCAATAGGCTGTCATGATAATGCAGAAATGACAGCAAAATCTATATTTTCGCACGATAATATTGCAACTAGATATTGAGCCGCTATTTTTAGATCGGCTATAGTTATATTATCACTTGTCGATTTCCATTTCATACGTAATTGATAGGTTATTAATGTTGTTTGGAGTGACTGGCAGGTACGACACAATGAACCCTAACCTTCAATAATTATAGAGTTGTTTATTATCGGCTTTTAAATAAAACTTAAGTTATTGAAGCACACGATATTTGTGTATATCGGTGGAAAAAGCCTGCTACAAAAAAATCCAGTAGTTTTGATTTATTCATTACGGCCCGTGGCCTGCACGCGTTAAATTTGGAGTAAAACAATTCCCCTTTCCAGAAACCTCAAATATAACAGTATTTCTCCACCATTTAATGGATGTTATTATACATATAAACCTTCCTCTTCAATCACTCTATCTATTAAAAAAACCGCATCAAAAATCGGTTGCATAGTTTTAAAGATTGAAGCATACATAGGGATATAGGGACAGAGAAAGCGACTTTGTTGTATACTATTTAGTGATTATGTATTCCTAATGTCTACTATTAACTCTTATTGCGATTAAAATGACCCCCAAAAAATGACTTACATCATGACAAATATATCTATACGTCTTGCTAAAATAAAATTTGAATCGATTTACTGTAAAAATTGAAGAGAATTTTCACTTAAAGTTAATGGTAAGCTCGCTCTCTATTTTATATCATAAAATGGGTAAAATGCATTTTCAAATAGCCCCACTTTACGGAATTTAATAAAAGACTTTTTTATAACTCTAGTATATTATTACTTTCAATGTTTTCTCACAAAACAAGATTGCTATTAAATTATTATTGCTATTTTAATATCTTTTTATATAAATTGAAAACACGAGTAAACTTGCCGTATCTAATGCGGAGATATTGAAAAAGATAATATTACTCGTGCGGCAGCTCATTAAGAATGATCATAATTTAAGTGGGATGAATTTATTAAAAGCTATTTAAAACTAAACCTTCCTTTTGAATTACTTGTCTTTAAGTGAAAACAGTATTAAAATCTGTTCAGTGGGTTTAAGCTTACTGCGATCTATTCAAGTCGATGGCGCCCTCGCCTTGAATTTAGAGTGTGTGGCGATGATGCCAATTATCCACTTTCTTCTTCCTAGCATTGTTGCCGGTTTTTATCTACCCAGGGCATGCTTATTACTCTTATCCGGATTTGACAGGCAACTAGTTTTTACACAGAGCGATTGCCATCTGACCTCCGCAACCCTAAGGGCGAACCAGTAACTCATTGTATAAGCAAATTATTTATAAAGAGTTAATGATTATAAGTGGCGTGACATGATTATTATTATACATGATAATTACCAACGCACGTAATATCATTTATATTTACTAATAGGATATATCACTTTAAAATGAAAACATAATTTGTATTATTTGTATCGCGGAAAAACTGTTTAAGCAGAATTTAATGGAAATTGGTAATTAAAATAAAAGCCGAATAAAGTGGAAGCGAAAGTACAAGTACAAGACTTACCGAAATCGGGACGTAATTAAGTAAGCCGTAGGAGTGTTCTTTACATGCTACATGTCCATAACGTTTTACATAAGCTGACATGCTATATCAAGGTATTTCAGACAAAAGCGAGACCGAATAAGTAAAAAATACTGAATCCATTGCAACTATAGAGTCAGCACCGGCTTTAGCGCCGGCATGACTTCACCAATTAATAATTAACTCTAAAACAATAATAATTTCTTCATCAATATCACTTTTTTTTCGGTCGCCATTAGGATAGTGATATCCAGTGTCGGTTGTCCGTAAACCTACACAAGGACAAGGACAAACACAGCCATATCGGAACACAGCTGTATAGGCAATATAAACATATGCTCCGAGCGGGAATCGAACCCGCGACTTGCGGTGCTTGAGGCAGATTCGCTAAATGCGCCAGAACATCGTCAAAATGTACTTATTTGTCCCTGTAGAAGAATGAGCTTAGAAAAGGGCCCTATAAAAGTATGACTCGCCTGGGGCGCATTGACGGTTAAAGCCGATCCTGTATAAAGTTTTACATTAAATCGTGCAACTGTAAACATAATTATACACCTATCACAAAAGTAATAAGCAAATGTGCCGCGTGCCTTATAAAGTAGTTGCAGTAACCTATATTGACTAGTAACAGCAGAGGAGATGTAGGAAATTAGGGACGAATGGACGGACGGACAGCGGAAGCTTAGTAATAGGTTTTCGTTGCTATAACAACATTATATCCCTTATATTATTAAAACAATAATGAGTTACATGTACGCGGACATTTCTGTTATTTATTTCTATACATTTATATAAAGTACTTTATCATAAATAGCCTATTAAATATTAAACTATCTCCTGATATTACATCATATTGTCATCAATATATAGCTTGTACAAATACGGATTACGCTCAATTCATTGTCCGAGCTACTGTCTAGGGTCGAGGCGACCCTTTTTTAGAGGTCGACATACAGCCTGCGGGCTGGCTATATATATGCCATTACAAACCTTATCTCTTTACTCGCAAGTACATTAATCCTCTAAAGCTATCATCAAGGTTCATTGTCTTGGAACTGAATATCGAATGTTACAGATTCAAGCGTAACTATTCTAAGTTATAATATAATATATTAAAGAGTACACTGGCAGTCGCCTCCAAGTTCATCTCGAATATATCTTAGTAACAAAATCTTAAATACGAATCTATTTCTGTTGTTATTAAACTCTTAACGACGTTGTAGCGCAGCGGTAAAAAACCTGCTCTAAGCGCCACAGGTTGCGGTTTCGATTCCCTCTCGGAGTAGAAAGTTTGTATTGACCATACAGGCCTGATTTCCGGTCTGGGTCCTTGTCGTTGTATATGTTTAAGGACCCTCGACACAGGATATAACTATCCTTATGTTCGTATATCCGTGGAGTGTGTAGCGTTTATTTATTATTATTTGAGTTTAGCACTTCTTGTACATTTGCGCTGCAAGGTTTCACTTTTATTAACAACATTAATTAGAGTTTTCCTTACGTGGTAGTACCAACACATACCGAGGGGACCATTTTTAGGGTTCATCGATTATGGATTCCGTAGCCAAATGGTAAAAACTTATAATTTCGTCTCTTACAAAATAACTATACTTATAATGTCCGTCTGTCCATCCGCAGCCCATGTACTCGCAGACTATGAACTCTGTCTATACGAAATTTAGTAAATATTTGTATTCGATAAATTTTTTTTTTTAATATAAACTAAATCTAACACTCAAATTTGTGAAGAGCGCTGACTTCTATGATACAGGCTAAGCCTAGTTTAGAAGTCAGAGTTCCATATAGTTTGGTGATTGTGTATTTATTTGGCTTTGGTATAAATAAATAAATAAATAAATAAATAAAATAAAAATAAATATTAACTTCCGAAAATAAAATGAAAATTTGTATTTACAAAATTAAAGCAATAATTAAAGTGTTGCAGAAAATAAAGTAGATAGATACTCTTTTATTGCACATCACACAGAAAGAAACAAACACTTAAAATATAAAAGGAAATAAAAATAAAAACATGACTGTACAATAAGGCGGTCTTATCGCTTAGTAGCGATTACTTCCAGACAACCTTTGTGTTGAAGGTATTGAGAAGAGAGGCTAAAAGAGAGTATAATAATGTAAATATAAACGTAAATGTAATAAGTTACACAATAAATATTATAATAAATAAACGTAAATACTAACGCTAAATACATAAACAACAAACTAAATAAACATTCAACATACATACACAAATATACATTTTTTTTATTTTTGTCAAGTTTTTGGCAATTTCAGATTTATGTAAGTTATTTTACTTATTTTCACAAAAAATAAGTATACAAACTGCATATTTCGTATATAATATAACCCAAAACTTTGAACTTGCGTGATTTAAAAATGGCTTTTTAGAAGTTTTAAAGCTTAAAACCCTACTAATATTACACTTCTGAATATATAACTCAGTTTTTCCAATTTTGTAGGTTGACATGGTACTGCTTATTAGCGTCCATTTAAACTATATATAATAAATACATAAATGAAAATAATAATTATAGGCGCCGTCATTCGAATGTAAGGTAATGCGCTTTTACCCGTTCTTTAAATGGATGGAGATTGGCGTATATTGGCAGGGAGAGCATTCCACAGAGTAATTAATTGCACGGACTGTAAAAGAACCACGGTAGAACTTTGTACGGTGCACAGGCAGTGTTAGTTTAAGGTTTACAGAGGAACGCAACACTGTAATGTGCTCTCCAGTAAATTCAAACTTCGGCCTTAAATACTAAGGGCACGTTGGATTAAACAGCACACAGTACAGAAGAGTAAGAGTATGAAGATTCCGGCGAAGGCGGATGGGTAACCACTTGAGTTTAGTTCGAAATTCAAAATTTGGTCATATTTGCGTAGTCCAAATATGAACCGAATAGCAACGTTTTGAAGTCTCTCAAGTTTATTTAATTGTTCCTCGGTTAGTTTAGAATAGCTTGCGTCAGCGTAGTCTAAAATGGAGAGAAAAAGAGATTGTGCCAGCATAGTTGGTAGAAATAGGAAGATAGCTGAGGCGCCGTAATGAGCCCATAACTCTATATACATTTTTACTTAATTCGCTTATTTGAATAGTCCATGACAAAGTAGCGTTAATATGAATGCCCAGGTTCTTAACACTAGTACTATAGGGTATAATAACATTGTTAAACAAAGTGGTTATAGTTGTTTTTTTTTTTTTATGTTAGAAGTTGGCAAACAAGCATACGACCCACCTGATGGTAAGTGGCTGCCGCAGCCTATGAGCGCTTGCAGCACCATTAGTAGATGCCACTCGCGCGTTGCCAACCTCGAGATATTAGTTCTTAAATCTCGTTCGCCCAGTAATTTCACTAGCGTACAGTGCCCTTCAAACCGGAACACTAGTGCCTAAGCACTACTATTTGGCGGCAGAATATTGGACACTGCGGTGGTACCTACCTAGCCGGCCTCTTGCAACAAAAGACCTACCACCAGTGTGACTGATTGCACCGGTGGAATAATCTCTGTTGTGACAGAGGTTATCCCAACAGCGGGCGATGGGGTCGTCACATCCCGACGCCAATAAAGTAGTAGTAGTTGTGAAATGACTTCGTTAGTTAACTATTTATTTTAACATACAAGTACCAAATAAGTCCTCGTAAAGATAGCACACATTCATACACTCACATTCCCATGACTCAATAAAAAAAATTGTCTTTTTTGTTTTGTATTTTTATGTTTGATTTCCATTGTTTTACTCTTGCTTTCGCATATTTTGATTTATGAAAATAAGTGTTATTAATGTTTCTTCTTACACATTGTTATAAAATCGGAACTAATAACTCTTTTTTATCACACATTTAACTAGTTATTTACTTCCTAATGCGTAGTGCAAATCACTTCCCATTTTTTCCGTGGTGAGGACCTGCGGGCTCACCATTAACTCTTATTGCGATTCAAATGTCGTCCAATATATATAATGACATATATATATTTATACGTCATTCTCATATAAAATCTGATGTCAGAATTGAATTGGATTGACTTTGTATCGCTGTGATAATAAAATGGCCAATTTTATTTATTATGTGGCTGCTTTTTGGCTTTAAAAATATAAAGAAAGTCCTATTTTCACAAGTATATGCATAATGTCGAAATACTATGTTTATAAAACTTTATAAACTCTATTCTAAACGAAGTATTTCACATTGAATTCATTTCACAGCGATTTCAGACCGTTTTATATGATTTATAGTCCGGAGCGTATAAGTTCGTTTTACAAAGCGCGTATAGGTACAGGTGCGTCTTTTATCCGCGTTACCGAACTCATAAGCTCGTACAAGCGCGTAATAGAAAGCGCTTTAAACATTCACTGACATTCACCACCACGATTGCGACAGGTGAAAACCTCATTAATCATAATTTTTATTACAGTATAAAGAACAATCTATTCTTTATATTGCAAAAAACTCATATAAAATTGCTTAAACTGGAAAACAACTGTAGCTTGGGATGTCATCAGGAAAAATTAATTTAGAATTTGTGTGTTTTTTTGAACGGAATATACAATTATAAGGGAAGACCGAGGCTGGTTTTCAAACCATCCACAACATTCATTTACCAAAACCGTACCAAATTAATTTACCTCCATCTAAATTTTGGAAATATTTCCACATCTATTTCATGAATAGAGGATGAAATTGTTATTTTGATGAACATTCCATATCGCATATAATATTACAAAATCCTCGCACAATGCATTGTTTTAAATACCTGTGAAGTATCTATATTGAAATCTACTGAAATATTACCTTTTAAACGAATCAATAAAATAAAGTTTTCTTTTATATTATGGGCGCCTTTGCTAGTATTCACTTGCTCGTTATTTGCGGAATGTTTTAATATATATATTTCTCCTCACAGTAAATTCCATCTTGATAATTGAAAGCAAGCCCAGTAAAGTATGCAGGCTTAGGTATGCGCTTCACGAATTCCTAAGCGCTTCTGATATTCCTATCTATAATTTTACGGCTCTATCTTTCTCAAAAATACTTCTTACTTTGACTGATACCATAAAGGAGGGGCTTCAGTTTAAGTAAATCGCCGCTTCTTAATCTAGTGAAGTATTTTATCATCATTAGCGTGTTAAAAAGATATAGAACATGACCAAGAAACGATATTGGAGAACTTGCTATCCAAACTTTTATTTATAAAATTGATAGAACGCAAGTCCCAGCTAAGGACGAACTACTGTTAAAGTCATGATAATAACCCTTTATTCAATAAGAAAAATGTAGAGGAGAGAATATACGGAGTGCGCCCATTTATTTTTTTTTATTATAAAGGCAGTAAAAAATCTTATGGTCCGCCGGTGCCGGTAACGTAACCGGTCCGCATTGTTTATAGACACTTATAACACCTGCAGTCACAAGCAAAGAACCACCCACAAGAAGAGTGACCTTCTTCGCCATCCTTTTTGTTGAAGATTGAGTATGTTAATGGGATTAAGGGAATGGAAATTTTGTCTTCCGATTCGCAAATTTTAACAGAAACGGCACAGCACGGAGCCTTATACTTCATATCGATACATAAAGATAGTTCCAACCCAACCAGAAAACGGGACAGTTCAGCTAAACATCAACATATCTCAACAACGTATATGTTACCTTAACATATAATGTAAGAAAAGGTGTTAAGTCAAAAGGCACTCCTTCGGGGCGCTTACTTGGCATAGCTTGCAAAACGAGGCACAAAAAATACATTTTCTTCTCAAGAATTATCACCCTCGTTGACTTCTAAAACTTTATTAATAAATAGGTACCCGTATTTTTCATCAAAATCATTTAAGTAGTAGGTACTTATAAAATTCGTAGAAAAGTTTCGCAGAATCTCTGAATTTCAATATTGCGAGGAAAATGATGTCTTTAGGTAAACTTTTAAAAGAAGTACTTATTTGTTGTTGACAATATTTCGAAACTTGCTGTGATATTTTTCTTAGTAAAGTAAAGCTTATATTTTTATAGTGAAATATTATAATTTGTATTAAGTCCCCGCGCTGAGTGACGGTACGGCATGGCAAGAGATTTTTATGTGACAAATAGAAAAAAATACTTTGTGGTTTTACAAAACCACGAAGCAAGTAAAACTTTTTCCGCTTTTTATTATTCGATGTAGGGTATTAAAATTGTGAGTTGTTAAAATCTTAATTTAAAAAAAAAAATGAAGAATAACGTAAAAGACACGCAAACATGTATACGAACAAACATACAAACAAATATACATACATAAAATATTGAAAAACAAAATTAAAATTAAAATAAATGAAGTCTCCGCGGCCGGCTGTAATCCGACATGCTAAAGACAAGCGAAAAATTTAAGGCGATGTGATAAAAGTTTTACTTTAATAAAACTTAAACTGATGACAATAAATATGAAATTAAACTGACGCGACATACATAAGCATGCCACATTATGACATAATTACGTGGCATGTGTAAACATTAATATTAGACATCTATATTTTCGAATATAAATAAAACTTAAAACAATGAAAATAAATTCGAAACTTCAACGATGATGATTGATGAGGCGGCTTACTTAGGTATTTTGCGTCAGTGTTATTTCAAATTTATTGTTACGCTTTATAGTTTTATTTCTATTTGTTACATAAAAATCCCCGGCCATGTCGTGCCGCCGATGTGATGATGATGATGATGATAAAATATTCACCCTAACATAATATACCTAATAGTAATGTCTAATATTAATTTCCTAACACTTTTTCTTTTAAATGTGCAATTTATCAGCCAATTATTAAATAATGGTTTCGAAATAACATATGACAATAATTTATGACTTTTTAATTGATCTGACTGACTTATAAACCCTTGGACCTAGAAAACTTTTTTCCCCAAGTTTTGCTTATAAAATATAAACGCGGACTAAGATAGGATTTCTCGAAATTCAACCCTCAAGAAGTGCAAAAGGCGTTAAAAGTTTGTATAAGATGTCTGTCATTTTTGAAACTAAAAGCATGAAACTTTGTTTTAAGATAAACATTTATAGATAAAAATACGTCTATTTTACCTTTTTTAAAAATTCCAGCCCTGAAGAGGCTTTAAAATTTGTATTACAATCGTTATTTAGGCGGGCGAAGCCGCTGGCAAAAGCTATTATACTTATACTAAATTTTAAGCTAGTAGACGTTATGTATATTTGTTACCCTTAAGGCAAATTAAAGAATGAGTGATATAACGGTAGTTGTACTGTAGGGTTTCGTTGGCTGAATGAGTGCTGTAAGCCCGGAGGGTCTCACCAGTTCACTATGATACTAATATTCTTATACTAATACTTAGTGAGTAAGTTACTTTGCTTTTTGGTTAGCAAAGTCTGATTTACGGAATGAAACAAAACAACATTATTATAAGAATGTGGCAGATAATATACAACAAGATGGCGACGAAATCGCCTTTAAACTAATTGTCGCGGAGTCATCTCTTTTAGCTTAATCCCAGTTATAAAGACTTTTTACGGAAACTAAATAGCAATCGCTCACAAAAAATAAAAGTAGACTATTCGATACGCATAACAATAAATTGACAATAAAAATACGATCTCTGAGTCATATTTCGTATTTTTCCTATTTTGTCTTCTATTAATCTCGCAATTAGAATATGTGAATTAATTAATCTGTAAACTAACTTTTTCACAATGGCAATATTTTCTTTATCATCATTAAAGTATATTATAATATTTGCATCTCGCTTCATCCTAAAACTTACCTCAGGAAGCACTGATTGTTAGTAAGATTTTTTACTGTTGTTATTTATGCAATCTCTACAACCTACTAGATATTGCAAGCCAAAAGAATAATATCCACATGGATATTATGTATTTTATAAAATACTAGAGGCCCGCTCCGGCTTCGCACGGGTATAAAATATATAGCCTATGTCATTCACTGAAAAAATGATTAAAATCGATCCAGTAGTTTTGATTTATTCATTACTGCCCGTGGTCCGCACCCGTTAAATGTAATTATCTACGACATCACATTAGGAATTTCAAGAATAACAGTTTTTTTTTCTCCACTATTAAATGGATGTTATTTTACATATAAACCTTCCTCTTCAATCACTCTATCTATTAAAACCGCATCAAAATCCGTTGCGTAGTTTTAAAGATTTAAGCATACATAGGGACAGAGAAAGCGGCTTTGTTTAATACTATGTAGTGAGGCATATGACGAATAACTTTATATGCATTATGATAGGTAATAGCGTGGTGGTGGCACTTACTGGACTAGCACTACCTGCTGATGAATTGTTCATGTTATCTACTATATCTCAAGATCGAATCTAATCTAGTGAATCGGTAATTACTATGTAGCATATATAATAGATATTTCTATAATTACACACTACTATTTGTTATTTATATGTATGCTTTTACTGTGTAAATGTAGATACATTGCTATAATTAGACATCTCTGTTTACAGTATTAAATTTCAGATTCAAGACACGAGTCTTTATCCATTGTTATCTCGTATTCTCACTTGGTACCTTTATTTATAATCATTAATAACAATGGTTTAGTAATTTAAGCGTTAATTATAATAAATAAACGCTACACAAAATGACCTCTTTAGAATAGTTGGAAGTCCGAAAAATCACAGCAATACAAGCACAACCACTCAGACCGGAACATGTATCAAGAGGTGATCAAATCCGCGTCCGTCGGACTAAGTTTCCTACGTCAGCGCACAACATTCATCAATTCAAAACAAAAAATACACTACGTTGTGCATTCCTCTTCCTAAAATTCACCGATGCTGGTTTCCAGTTACTATGTATGTATTCATAAGAGCTTTTACAGTTCACATTGCGTTCAACTAGTTCATTCAATAAAACTGAAATTGTAACATAATTGAACCTCTATATAATACAATAAAAAAATAAAGTTATCTGAAGCAAATGCTTTTGGTTTTACCTAACGGATACTCTTTTAGTAACCGGTTAAAAAATAACTCACATCAAAATATTTTTTAATTATTCTATAGTAGTTTTAAGCAGGCTGAATAGTGTGTTTTCAGGCCTTTTCAGAAGAAGACCTAACACATAGAAATAAATCAGGAATTACTCCATGCTAACACCATAATTTTCAGGCTGAAAGAAAATTTTAAGTCACTAACAATTTCATAGCAATATTACGTGAAACCTATTTCAAGCCATTTCAGGCTCTCCTGTCTCGCAAATAGACAGCCTCCAGATGCGATAGAGAGAGAAACAATCATACTCTAACTTTTTTCATATCTCAGTAACGTTAAAAGTAAAAAATAAAGATAAGTGTATAAACTGACAAAGTAACACAAAAACTTGTATCAAAGGATGCTGTCCCTAAGTAGTTACTTATTACTACTCACTTAACAGGTAATTAGTAGGTACTTACTAGGTAAGGTAAGTTATTAGTGGGTGCTCCGCTAATCCAACAGTACTACAAACAGACAACAATGACAAAAAAGTTTTTATACAAAATTGTAGTAAGAATATATATGTATGTATGGGAGTGTGTGATGTATAGAATGTATGTATAAATTATCATAAGTATATTCATCTTCTTCTTCTTCTACCTAGCACTATCCCAGTATTTTGTCCAGATTCTGCTCATTAGATAATCTTATCCGTTTATGATGAATTACAAATTTTTACATAAAACTATTGCCATCCGACCTCCACCATCCTAAGGGCGTACCATAAGTACAAATTACCTAACAACAGTTAGGTATCAGGGTCTAACGAAACTCACAAGGATAAACGCCCAGACAGATATTTATAATATCCGTACCGAGCTGGAGTTTTGGTTTTTTTGTATCGCTCACAAGCTAATTGTAATAAAATTAAAGTATCTGCTCCTATTTCACTTTCACTACAAATATAACGATATGTCATTAGCTGTGGAGTTTACAGAGAAAGAGACAAATTTTGCATATATTCTACATTTTGAATATATTTTTAAAACCATAACAATTTTACCGGCGTCGGGACGTGACGACCCATCGCCCGCTGTTGGGATAGCCTCTGTCACAGCAGAGATTATTCCACCAGTGCAATCAGTCACACTGGTGGTAGGTCTTTTGTTGAAAAAGGCCGGCTAGGTAGGTACCACCGCAGTGTCAAATATTCTGCCGCCAAATAGTAATGCTTAGGTATTACTGTGTTCCGGTTTGAAGGGCACTGTACGCTATTGAAATTACTGGGCGGACGAGATTTAAGAACTAATATCTCGAGGTTGGCAACGCGTGAGTGGCACCTACTAATGGTGCTGCAAGCGCTCATAGGCTACGGCAACCACTTACCATCAGGTGGTCCGTATGCTTGTTTGCCAACTTCTAAAAAAAAAAAAAAATTACATAACATCATTCATTTCGATTCATGAACTAACAATAGCAATTTGATAAAGGAGAATCAAAACGTCAAATGGTCCAAGGACACAACGTTTTCCTAGAATGAATAAAATACTACGCTTGTAAACTTGCGCAGAATGCACTATCCGTCTCAGTGTCTAAGGACTCCTTGCTGGCAGAAGACATATATTTCGCTTGAACATTTTACACATAAAGTTCGACAGACGACAGTCGTTTACTATAACATGCACCTAGTAAATATTTACTTCACAAACATCATAAAACACATGCGCAGCCCCAGTACCGCGTGGCTTGCGCTGCAGAGGAGACCTGCATTTGGCTTGCATTTCACTATTCTAAAACTTGTAATAACTCGACTTGTTTTACACTAAGAGCTATTACGAATGCGATCATTAGCGAAAGAAATAGCAACTATATTCATCAATTATTTTATACGTATGTACTTTTGTATAATACTTGTCTCTATCCCACAATTACGTCACTGTGGAGTTTTGTACTTCGCAGGAATTAAACTTTAAACATACTTCGCTTTAAACATGACTCCAGTTATACTCAGTCGATTTTAAAGACACCTAGGTATGCTTTTTAGTTCAACCTTAAGCATTAACGTAATACTTAATATCTAATGATATGTAAATATTTTTATCTTTAATCCGTCAGCTCGACGATCATAATCACTGGTATGTCTATTGCTTCCGTGCAGCTAGAACGTAGGCATACATAAAATTTCAAAATATATTGCTTAGGCATAGTAAAGACGTGATTAATTATAAATGAAGCTTATTTTATTTTAAATAATAATAACTTGAGTGTTCGCAGGGACAATAGCAAAATTATAAATACAAAATGAACTAATAAATTATCATAAACAACCTTTTTTATTATTTAGTGTCTAACACAAAACTGTTACACACCGCTGATTTTTGTGAACCATTGTCCGAAATATTCTGAAAGACCTCTCTACTAAGCCTTATATAATCATGGAGGCATGAGCCAAAAATAAATAGCTTCGACGCTTAATTTAAATTATGCCTATTGTATTTCAATAAAAAACTTATTAAATAAAAATAGTCTATATACAATAATAATTATGTGCATGTTTTGTACTTCGACGACGTTTGGCGTAGCGGTAGCGAACCTGCCTTAAACGCCATAGGTCGCGAGTCTGATTCCCGCTCGGAGCAGATGTTTGTATTAACCATACAGGCAAGTTTTCCGGTCTGAGTCTATTTGTTCTTGTCATTGAGTATGTTTTCGGACCCCCGACACAGGATATAACTGTCCTAATAAACGCTACACACGTAGCGTTTATTTACTTATTTATTGGACAGTCTATTAAAATAAATACTTTTTTTCTGATAGTATATAGCTGTTGTCTACCGGCCTTTACAGCTGGTTTGGCCATTTTCTTAGACCTGGCCGTGAATAAGGAAGATCCTTCTCGGGGGCTCAAAGTTGATTTCGTTAAAAGGGTGGCTACTGTGACGCAGAACCACGGCTAAGGACGCAATTGGTAATGTAGGCAGCTTTCCAAGTGCATTCTAATTGATAGACTCATCCGTCGCAAGAGTGCGTCGCGACCTATAAATTAGGGACCTCGAATTTAGAATTTAGCTAGTGAAGACAGTTTTATGCGCGGGGCATTGTCTTTTAATAGTCGGGTTCTTGCAGAACGTGATGACGCCTGACGTCATATTGTCATCTCTGTCTGAATAAATACGACTGTCTGTCTATCTATGTAGGGGAATAGAAGGCAAATAAATACTCATTTGCTAAAATAATATGGCTAAATGTCGAAATATCAACTGCTTTATAATTTGCATTTGCATTTTAAATACTCAATAATACTCTTATGCCGTTTAATTTTACTAACCTTAAATGTCACTATATATGTCAGGATACAGAATTTCTATCATACATGCAGAATTTGCAGACGTCAGTCAAATTCTATTATGTGCAATGTGCTAACAGGAATAGGACAAAGCATTCAGTACAAATCATTCTATCGGAAGCTTTGGTAGATTAATTATTATTAGTACAGAGCCACAAGACCATGTAACATCAATATGTGCTAGCATTGATTGTAATCAGAATCCTATATTAGGTACAATGTACATCGTCAATTCTATATAATTTGGAATATATAATTGCATATACAGCTCACGAAATCATTTCAAAAGCCACTAATTACTACATTTTTTTAATTCGCTTCTATATTTTAGATATTTTGTTAAAATATATTTAAATTGGATAATTTAGATTTGATTAATAATTTATTAAACTTATATATCATTTCCATCACATTAAATCCTATATTTTATCATGATCTGATTTTAAATGTTACTACGATACACTGAGCTAGGTGTTCCATCCTGGTCGGTTGTGATTCTGCTTGTTCTATTTCTGGACCCCAAAAGCGAGATAGTACTGACTTAATAGTTGATTGTTGTAGCGTTTATTTTATTTTTATTAATTCAAAGTTATGGCCCTTATAATATCCTAATGAGGTTTTGACCATCTCTACTGGTTAAAAATTAAATGGGATACCAATAAAAATAACATGCATGTCAAAAAGGCTAAGCTTAAGCATGTTTTATCGTTAAGCAAACGACTTTTCGATTGTTGTGAGATCAACTCACTGGCTGTACCGATCTGATGTTGACCTTAAATAACTAGGCCAAGGGCGTATATATTTTAAAAACCACATTTTAACATGGGAATCATTAAATAAATAGTTTTTTCAATAATACGATTTGCTTACTCATAGCTAAACCAGTGACTTTATAGTTCAGATTCTTGAACATCTAGATTTTATCGCGTTCAAAATCAGTTTATTTTATGACCAAGCTGTATAATAGTCGATAAAACTTTAAGTCAGTTATTCCGTTGCCAGTATTAAAACGATAAAACCAAAACAATTCTGGAGGAAATGATATATTGAGATACAAGTTCCGAATAAATTTCAAGCCGAAAAAATTTATCTATATTCTTTCTTAACGTTTTCGGCCTAAAGAGGCTGGCTTGACTGGGAAAGTTTTACTGTTTTTGTTATTTTCGGAATATCTTCACAAAGTAGCAGCATTTGTATTGTCATGTTTCTTCGATTATAGAAACGATAGAGGCGTAAACTTCAAAACTCGCAGTTTTCTCCCCTTTGAGAGAAAGATCTGAGAAGGTCACAATGCCTCTGGTGTTATCAAACGAGTTCTATGCTTGTTTGCCTCTGGTTTATTTTCAGATAGTTCATTTTATTAAATGAAAACTAGAATTCAGTTTAACCAGGATAGTGGTATTTACGCAGTATTATTACAACGCGAAATTGTGGTTACACACATCATCGTAGCGACATATTTGCGGAAGTCCCTGTGACTGACATTATTAGTAAAATTTTGATACAGGTATTATAGACAATGGAATGAAATTCTTGGATTTATCTTATAAATAAATCGAATAAATGGTTAAACAATATGTGGAGGACGAAGTATTACTAGCAAGATGATTTGACGACGTTGTGGCGCCGTGGAAGCAAACCTGCGCCATAGATCGCGGGTTCGATTCCCGCTCCGATCAAATGATTGTATTGCCCATGCCGACATGTGTTCCATTCTGGGTGTGTTTGTACATGTCTCTGTGTATGTTTCCGGACCTCCGACACAGGATATAATTTGTAGCGTTTATTTATTATTATTATTAAAATTTAATACATCAATTTATTCCATTCTAGGTAAATGCTATAAAAATTACACCTATTTCACGGCAGCCATGCCAGATTTTCACAAACGTGTTAAGAATGATATAACAATTTGTAACAGTACTAGAGCACCGGAATCCCACTTCTGCGAAATTTAACAAACAATTTATAATATTCACAAACTGCAACAAATAAATGAAAACGTTTGCACTTGAATGAAAACATATCCTACAAATATAATAAATGTGAAGGTTTTTATGTATAGATGTTTGTGACAAGATGTGCGATTTGTTTTTTATGACAAGTTGCTATACTTCTGTTTTTGTCTTCTCTGCTGACAAATTTCATGTTTCTGGGTGAGAAAGAGAAATAATTCTATTTCTCTTTCTTCCTTCTTCCTAACTAATTTCGCACGGCTTCTTAAGATTTCTTCATCTTCCTCACTAATCACGTCACTCACTTCCTGACTTCACAGATAACATATTATATTCCACCTGATAATAAGTATAATGCGAAGATTGTAATTTAATTAAATAAACAATGATCGTGTTACACAACCTCATTTTCAACGGTTAATGGAAACTGTCAGTGATAAGTGATCATAATATGATATATCTCGGGTCTAGTGAATTGATGTGTTAAAATTTTAAGCTCCCCTTAATTGGAGTCACTTAATATATCACTCTAAGGCAGAGTAAAATAAACACAATTTGTAAACAAGAGACCTTCCTGATGGAAGGCAGCCTAAACTCAGAGTGGTGTCCGCGCGTTCTCACGAGTGCGAGATAAAATAGGGACTGAGGGGTACGTCTGCAGCACTCTCATGCATCAAACAAAACGCAGCCGTACAAATACTGCCAGAACACAAAATTCTGTTAGATATAAAACAGCAGGGCTAACTAAATAGCAAGTAATAGTCTTAATATTAATTAGTCGGTAGTAGTTCGATATCTACACCAAAACGCGGCGGTACTTAGATAATTATAATTTGATCCCAACTAGACAAATAGCGGTAGCCAGATATTCGATATTTGTTAGTCTCTCTGCTCCCACCGACACTCATTGTACGTTTCTATAAATAGCTATGCAGTGTGGTATCTAACTTCCGCATTTCTACGCGCTTTTGCAAGCATTTCTAACGATTAAATTTTATCTATTACAGCTTTTCTATAAGCATCAATGTTCCAGTTTTACATTTAAATCCAAAATTAATATTAGTTTGGATTACGAGAAGGAATTGTATTAAAAAACTTATTAGCAACGTATATTTTACGAATTAAAATTCATATTTCCAATCATGTAACGTAGACGTTGCTATAGAGAGTATTAATCTTCTAAGCATGCAAGCTTAACAAAAGATTAATCTACCTACGTATCGGATAGCTATGGCTACAAATATTCCGAATATGTGATGTTGGAAAAATGAAATGAATCGGATGAAAATTCTACCTTTAGAAAAATTTCATCGTTATTGTCAGAATAAAGGTCACGAAGATTATATGGATACAATATACATGACAAAGTAATTGGAAAATGAATTGGCGAAGGGTTTAACGCTTTTAAAAAAAAAACGAAATAAACGTTGCTATTGTACAGTCGTTTAAAGCGGGTTTGTGAAATATATATTTTTTAATAGTTCATTCTCATAGTGACAGAAGTTTTATGCAGTTATTATGTCAAATACTTCTTTTCACTCATACTAATCTAGAATCCAATTACGAAGAAAAATTAGAGTATTTCGGCATGAAAACATTATTTTAATTTACTTTGTCGTACTTCTAAAAAGTGTAACTCATTGCTGGCTCACGTGTTCCCCGTCCTATAATCTGGGCTCCTTCAAACGAGGCGTGAAGAGGCATCTTGCGGGTTTGCAGGGTAAGGGTGGCTAGCGCGATTGCATTCCGCAACCGTGTTAGCCGCCTTCGCGTTTGGACTTTACTTCCACTTGCCATCAGGTGGAGTAGAGTCATCTGTCCTACTTTTAAAATAAAAATAAAAAAAACAATCTATGTAAGATCTCTGTTGTCTAAAATAAATATAAGAATAATATGCTCTTCAGCGAGAGCAATTACCTATAAGCCACTGTATGTAACGCTACGAAAAAATATGTATGGATCCAATTCCCCAATGTTACATGGTTTAAAAATGTATAACTCATTATCTAATAAATTCAATTTAGATATATTTACAGACAGTCTTATTAATTTTAAACAAAAACTGTTGAACGATAATGGTTTGATACTGAATAGAATGTACAGCTACGATTCTACAAGAAAGCAAGCATTTAACGTTCAAAGTACCAATAGATGCTAATCGACTGCAGTAGCTGTTTCCTGAAAAAAAAAACAACGAGAAAAAGTCCTTTGAGATTACGTTTCCATTACATGGAATGAATGTATAATGGGCATACTTTTTCTATTCAAGCTGTCGATAGAACTTTTAAGATCCGTTCGTAAATTATGTATGCAAACGACGTGCAAAAGATATATAAAAAGGATACAAATACATTCGATAAAGCTACTTACATAATACAATCAAGTTGAACTAACACCTTCTATTACATTATTTACGTAGAGTACCAGCTGCACTCAGTAAATACTATTAAGAGCATTTACTGGATGCAAATAAGCTATACCATGTCAACCCACACGAATGTCATTTCGAGAAAAATGCGTTTTTAAAGTTTTGCATATTTCATATATAATATAACCCAAAACGTTTAAAATAACATATAAATGGCATGATTAAAAATGGCTTTTTAGAAGTTTTAATGCTTAAAACCCTACAAATATTAAAGAAAAATGTTCTTCAGCCATTTACCAACACTTCTGCATATATAACTCAGTTTTTTCAATTTTGTGGGTTGACATAGTATTGCTTATTTGCGTCCTACTAGTCAGTGGTGGATTTACCAGCAGGCTGCTGGGAGCAGCAGCTGTTGGGATAACCTCTGTCACAGCAGAGATTATTCCACCAGTGCAATCAGTCACACTGGTGGTAGGTCTTTTGTTGCAAGAGGCCGGCTAGGTAGGTACCATCGCAGTGTCCAATATTCTGCCGCCAAATAGTAGTGCTTAGGCACTACAGTGTTCCGGTTTGAAGGGCATTGTACGCTAGTGAAATTACTGGGCGAACGAGATTTAAGAACTAATATCTCGAGGTTGGCAACGCGCGAGTGGCACCTACTAATGGTGCTGCAAGCGCTCATAGGCTGCGGCAGCCACTTACCATCAGGTGGGCCGTATGCTTGTTTGCCAACTTCTATTAAAATTTTCTTTCATAAAAAAAAAAAAAAAAAGGCTGAGTAGTCTTGAGCCTAGGGCGACAGATTTTAAAGGCGGCAAATTTAAGCACTGATTTTTTTTTGTTACTTCATAGAAACCTAAAAGAATATGCATGACGGTTTTCCGATGTTTTTCAGATAAAAATCTGGATCAAATTTGCCGATGACTTTCCCCGCTACCTTGTCATTGTATACTCTGAGTAGCAAACTTCCAATTCTACAGTAAAACAGCTACGAGTAGTTAGCCGCCCCCAACCACTAATCGGCCGTTTGTTGAATAGTAAAAATAATCTAGGACATCACAATTGTGAGGCAAAAGGCGGCAAATCCTTACAGCCGCCACTGTTACTAGTACCTACCGGGCTATTTACTAAACACTCAACTCAACGGCATTTTTTTTATAAACGCTGCACACTCACCGGCCTCCATTATGATAGTGATATCCTGTATCGGAGGTCCGGAAACACATACAAGGACAAGACGAATACACCCAGACCGGAAAATATGCTTGCATGATCAATACAAACATATAGGCGCCGAGCGGGAATCGAACCCACGACCTGTGGCGTTTAAGGGAGGTTCGCTACCGCTGCGCCACAACGTCGTCAAAACAACTATACATTATTAACTACTACCGGCCCGCTCCGGCTTCGCACGTGTATGAAATATATAGCCTATGTCATTCACTAAAAAAATTATTAAAATCGATCCGGTAGTTTTGATTTATTCATTACTGCCCGTGGCCCGCACGATTATTTACGACATCACATTAGAAACCTCAAAAATAACAGTATTTCTCCACTATTTAATGGATGTTATTATACATATAAACCTTTCTCTTCAATCACTCTATCTATTAAAAACCGCATCAAAATCCGTTACGTAGTTTTAAAGATTTAAGCATACATAGGGATACAGGGACAGAGAAAGCGACTTTATTTTATACTATGTAGTGATGATATATTATTAATTTAATAAAACGAGCGCTCTGGCAACGTATGCCTATTTTCATATAATAGGAGCGATAATCTCCACTGATCCACCTACTGATCATAATGGTATACACAAGAAACAGGGGTTAAAAAACAAAATAAAAAATTACATGACAGTAATAATGATATGACATTCGGCACTTGTCAACGTAAAATATTACAAATTTCAGTTGAGAATTAATCGTCGCGGAATTTTCATAAATTATAAACAAAAGTTTCCAAGCTATAACAAAGTTACTTGTGTATTTATCAAAGCTAATTTAATTGCAACGCTTCGACCTTCACATACTGTTCTGATTATATTAGAAAATGTAAACATACAAACATTTCATAACTTTCATGTGCACGCTAACAAATTTGCAACCACTAACAATAATGAAAAGGAATAAACATTTCGTCACATAGGAATTAATATCATAGGAATTAGTACTATAATAATTATTTTAAAAGGACTATCTGTACGAAATTTGTATGATGAAAGAGATATATTTTTTACGATTATTTGATTAATTAATTACAAATTATTATACGAACTTTAGGTTCTAATATAAAAAGAAAAGATCACATGGCTTAGTTATATTTTTCAGTTGAATGAAGATAATTCATATCAAAGTTTATTCACATATTAGTTGCTTGTGAAGTTTTAGTTCATTTTTGTGGTTGTTACCAAATTATTGTCCAAAATGGACGTAAAATACCTAACAAAGCCGTGCAAATCTGCTAGCTAGCCACCACTTCTACTTAATTACGTATTGTAGTAAGTCTATTGTAAATAATAAGGCTAATTAGTTCTGTTGTTTACAATAGAATTAATATTGAAATTAATATCCGTTCGCTAACTTTACAACAATGAAAATTGTTAATAAGAAAATCTTTACTTAAGATAACTTGTGAAGACTGAAAGTCTTATGGAGAATGAAATATTATATGGAATTTGTACATAAATCTCGTGGACACCTACACAAACACAGCATCAACCACGAATACAGACTTACTCGCAACGAAAATCAAATTTTATTTTAACCTAATATTTAATTGCCAAGACAAACCGTTAACGGTTTAATGGTATCTTTGATATATTATAACATGTTTTTATAATTTTTAATGACAATAAATAAAAAAATAAAAAAATCCCTTTCATTTATCTTATTTATTTTTAATATTTATAGAACTTATTATGTCTTAACATTCTCAAAAAGTTAAGAAGTTGAACTCTAACAGAAACAGAAAACACCTGAAGTACGAATACAACAATTGCCTTTAAATAATCGGTCTGAAACATTATCAACAATTTTAAAAGTAATGGAAATTACATCAATAATTAGTTGTATCTATCGTTTTAAATAGTTTGTATAATTCCTATTTGTAAATAATACCAGTTTGCAAGAACTACATATCATTGTCTCATCGGACTTCTTCTAGCATAAAGTCATTCAAATTTTATTACAAATAGTTAATAAACTTTATTTGTAATGAAATATATTTTTTGTCATCTTATTGTGATTTACGCCGAAATGTAGTAAGATCACTTCCATCGCATCATATTCTTCCCCTTGAGACTCAAATGTATATTGCGAATTGTTATAATCTGAAATTAATATAGCGTTTAATTCTATTGTTCTATCAACAATGTAGTTTAGGCCATTTGGTGACTGGCAAATATATATTTATCTTCATTTATGAATAGATATTCGAATGATAACCACAGAAAAATAGCTCTCTCCCCCTCTCTCTCCCTCTCTCTCCCTCTCTCTCTCCCTCTCTCTCTCCCTCTCTCTCTCTATCTCTCCCTCTATCTGTCCCCCTCTCTCCCTCTCTCTCTCTATCTCTCCCTCTATCTGTCCCCCCCCCTCTCTCTCTCTATCTCTCCCTCTATCTGTCCCCCTCTCTCTCTCTCTCTCTCTCTCAGTGAAAACTAATTACTGACACAAACTCTCTCTGAAAAATTCCAAGATCTTTCATATGATTGCACAAGTCACTTTCATCCTTAATTTTTAAAGTAGTATTCCAGTGAAGCTGCATGGCAGGCACCCTCTCAGATTACTGGGTACTGTTGCAGGAATAATATTGTTAGTACTACATCGACCGCCCCTTCATCACTAGACATAATAAACCGTCGATACATGCCATTGAACCTTCGATAATTTCAAAATACGAGTTACAAAATAAGCACATATTCTGAATATATTTTGTAGAAAAGCGAAGCTACTGAATCGTATACATAATGAATTTTACTGTATAATAATTATAATTACTTCACAACATCAAATGTAAATGTTTTTATTTCTAACTTGGAATTTCTTTGTCCCATTTATGTCAGGCGAAGCGAATTCAGTAAGGATCGCTAATCTACTTAGGTCTCGAAAAATTCCATCTTCTTCAGATTATTAAAAAGAAAAACTAAATAACTTGAGAGGAGCTTGTAATATAAGTTAGGAAATAAGAGTTTAAAATATATGCAACACATTACTTAATGAAATCTAGTTTTCTAACTATTTAACTAAATTACATAATAGAGCTATTCAGCCAATAAATAATTATTCCAGTTCGCAATATGATGAAATCTTGATATGATTAAGATGATTAATATTATAATTATTATTTTGCGTTCCTTTTTTTACAACAATCTTTGCTGAACATGTAAATGGTGAATTTACGTGAAAGTGCAAATATTTTGATCTATTATTTCGCTCACTTACCTGATTTTGCGTTATTGTTGAATCAATAATGGTTGCATTACTATTATATATTGTTTAGGAAATTGGCTTTTATTTAAAATTTCATTATATTAGCTTAAATGAAAGCACAAAATGACGAGTAATACTCTGGTAACATTCTCATTATACACTGATTTTAGCGTTGACTTTATTACTGCTTAATATGCAAAACCAATATATTAAAACGTATTTAAAATATATTACTATGATTTGCCCACTGCTTAACTTCGTTAAAGTTATTGCTAAGCCGAACGACTGTCTAAAAGTTATTTTTTTACCTCTCGGGAACAGTACTTTTTTTTGGATGATGTCTTCCACGTACCCCTGACAACGTTTATACAAATTGTTATGATGGGATGGATTGGTTGGGTAGTTACAGCGAGAAAACGCGGAAAGAAATCACAAACCAGTAAACATATTCTAATTCGTATTCAATATTATTTTCCTAATCAGTATTTTTTTTTCAATATTTTAGCTGTTAAATTTGAATCAGACAAGTTCCATCCATCCCGTTACGGATGGAATTACAGAAATAATCCAACGTACTTTAGAAATATTTCCTACTAAGTTCAAATCTTCAGATCCACCGGTTGAGGCAAAAATAATTGTTCACTTTATGTAATTTAATAATTTTGTAAAACAAGTCAGGCTGCAAATTAGTCTTCGTCTACTTCTTCGCTTTATACTTCACAATATTGTGATACATTTTTTGTTGAAATTTGAAAAATTATTTTTGTGTCGAATAGTCCATTTATCGAAGAAAGCTAAAGGCTGTATAACATCACGCTACGACTGCTAGAAGCGGAGAATCAATCAATAATGTGGCAAAAACAGGAAAAAGTATTCCTTTTGAGAGCTACCGTAGCTTGCGGTACGTAAACAGTTAAAGTTACGCAAAACTGATGTATCATGGCATTGTTCCCTAATCCCTTAGCTAGCCTTAGCACTTAGCTTAGCGTTAGCCCTTAGCTTAGCCTTAGCCCTTGGCTTTTTTATGGTAATCAAATTTTTTCTATAACATCACGCTACGACACAGTAACTATAAACACGGGTGAAACCTCGGGCACAGCTGTATATTATTTCATAATGGATTTGAAATACCAATATCCGTATTGTTACGTTTCATTTGACGAGAATAATCGTTTACGGTCCAAGAACTTTTAGAGGTATAAATATTAACGAATTAAAATCGACCGCAAAAATATGTTGGTAATTTTATAGTAATTTTTATAACAATATGAGAAAACAAAGTTATGGGAAAACCTTATAAATCTCCAAAATTGTAGACCTATCTACATACTTATATACTCGTACTTCTTCAAAGTAGATGTGGTTGAAAGTTCTTTTAACGTTCTATAACCTCAAATTTTTCCAGAATTTTAAATGTTATAGTTCAAAAGCTATCTTAACGTACTACTGATTTATTCAAAAAGTTAAAATCAAACCTCCTTATTATTTTGAAAGACCTATCTGAAGGAACCTCACACGTTGCCATACGATGACTTCTTTTTCAACCCCGAAACATGTTGGACTGCTACTCTTAATTTTTATAACCAAAATCTGTAGCGGTTCATAGAACACTCCAATTTACTAAATTTCGTCTAGATAGAGCCAATAGTCTTCAAGTAAAATGACTATGATATACGGACGGACAGATGGGTAGACGGACAGACGGACGGACCAAACGACGGACATGGGGAAACTTATATAATTATACGGGTTCAGTTTTTTACCATTTGGCTACGAAATCCTGAAAATGGTATTATTAAAATATTAAATTAAATAAATAACGAAATTCTTGCAGCTGAAACCTAATTATCAATGTAATTAATCCACCATTAATTATATTCATCATATATCATGGATACCTTTTTTTATTTGGGTATAAGATAATTTATTGGTAATTTCTTTAAATAATTATATAAAATGGACTACGTTGTATAAGTTAGTGAAAAAAGTATACAGCTAATACAAATAAGTATTACAATCACTTATATTTTAAGGAATAATCGTGTTATTGTTTCTCTTTAAAAAAACCAGCACCACAGGCGACCTTTTGCCCTCCTTTCGTTTCTTTGTATTTCGACGACTTCACGCTTCGTTGGATTAACATAAACGTTAAAATTGGGAATTTCGGCTTTAGAAAACACATCTTAATTTTGTTATGGTAAACGGTAAGAAAATTTTAATATCCTAATGGGCATATTAGATATTGTAATAGTTCTCCTTTCATTAATATTTTTAATTAAAATAGTTTTAGTCTACATCATAAAATGAAATATTCGTTGCAAATACCTATTATAAACTCGAATATCTGTCACGAAACGTCAAGAAGTTTTTTCATGAATCTATATTTATTAGGGTTCTATAGCCAAATGGCAAAAACCGAACCCTTATAGTTTCGTCATGTCCGTCTGTCCGTCCGTCCGTATGTCACAGTCATTTTACTCGGAGACCATTGGCTCTATCTATACGAAATTTACTAAATAGGTGTATTCTGTAAACCGCACAACGATTCTGTAATAAAATCTTAAAATATATATGAATTAGGGGTAGCAGTCCATACATGTAACTGAGTGTTGAAAAAAAATTCAACGTATGTCAACGTGTGAGATATCTTTGGATAGTTCTTTCAAAATTCAAAAACTCAGTAGTTGTTGAGATATTAGCTCCTAAAGTCGTAAAAATTGTGTAGACCCCCGCCCCCCTTTTGAACTACGGCGTTTAAAATTCAGGAAAAATTTGAGCTTATAGGACATCAAATATAATTTCAGCCACATTTGGTTTGAAGAAGATAGGTCCACAAATTTAAAAGATATTTAAGTTTTTCTCATAACTTTGTTTTTCATATAACTTTTAATAATCACTATGAAATTACCAACTTATTTTTTCAGTCGATTTTTTTTGTATTAAATTTGTAGTAAAAAATCTTTTCTATCTCACCGTTTGAAGCCTCGAGCTGTTTCGCGACATCGTTAAGTATTTCTAAAAATTTGATTTTCAGTCATGCAAACAAATTGCTACAACGTAATTTTAATGTATATCATAAATTTCCATCTAATTCGTTTCTCCTTTCTGTAATCTTGTTGAAAGTCGCAATTTTATTTCATTTCTTCTAGTTGTAAATTCAAGAGAGGATGATAAGAAAGCGTAAGAACTCATATTTCCAAACTTGTTTAATTGTTTTGTACCGACAGTTAGAAATTGGCTTTATGACTGAAACCTGACAATTTTAGAGCAACATATTTACTAATTAAAATATTTTAGTGTCGTGCAAATACCAAGCTTTAATCATGATTTATAAACTTTGATAGGATTTCACAACTTTTTGTAGTAAAAGAACTGCCTAGCGAGAATTATTTTTTTTACATTTTATGGTTTTTATAGACTCTTATATCTTTTTGTCTCTTATCATCCTTCTTTGCATTTCCTTCTTTCATAATTATGTTATACTTCATGATCTTTGAACAGGTTAGAAATGAATATGCACTTACAAAAATTACCAGTCAAGTGCGTTGTGGACCACGCACAGTTGAATCTAAAGGGTTCCGCAGCATGGTTATATAATAATATATATAATAATAACTTTATTTCGACCAACAATGGATCATATGTTGTTAGTAATACAAGTATCTGACGCCTATTTGTTAGTAATTTCTAAAACTAATTTAACCTAAGACAAGATTAATTTGTCAGCACGTAAATCCGATAGCAGTGGTTCATATAGAAACAACTTCTATTAATAAATGCTCTCAGGACGCCACTTGAGCTGGAAAGAATCCTGCGCAACAACGATGTGCACCGCTTTCGCATAATGGTATAAAACAGTCCACATACGCCTCGGCAAACATCCCCGATGCACTACAAAAACCAGGCATACCCATTAGCATCCTGAAAGCATTGTTATATTGTACACGCAGGGCGTTGTACTGTTTCCGCGTATAGTCTGCCGACAGGCTGCTAGGGTAAAATGTGGTGCAGTAAACTCTGAAAAGCGTTATTTTGACTGGCACTGAGCAACGAGCAAACCTACGAACAATCATATTTGCCCTAAAAGACAAAGCCCTGCGTTCTCTCTCAATATCTGCATTGTCTTTCAAGTCATATAATACTACATGGTCCAGATATTTAAAGCATTTAACTCTCTTTAGTGGAAGCCCGTGTAACTTGATAGCAGGTACAATAGATGGAATCGATTTTCCCCTGGCCTGAAAGACCATGCATTCGCATTTCTTACAGTTATAGACTAAGCCAAGACGTTTGGAATAGTTCTCACAAAGACTTAGCAGTTTTGCTAACCTACAGACAGATGCACTCAGCAGAACCATGTCGTTTGCGTAACTAATGTTATTAAGACAGACTCCGTCAATATGACATCCGACACGAGTGCTACTGAGCGTCTGTATTAGGGCATTCACATACAGATTAAACAACTTGGGTGAGGTCAGGCCACCCTGCCTCACCCCACATTCCAACCTGTAAGACCTTGAGTAGCTCTCTGACCATCGCACAATAGTAACCTGAATTTTATACCAAAACTTAAAAATCCTGTTGATCTCTTCAGGCATGCCAGTGAGTTTTAATTTCTGCCATAAGATATCGTAATTAACCAGGTCAAATGCCTTGGATAAATCGAGAAAACAGGCGTAAATGGGTGATGGTAAGGTTATGAAGAATCTTAACGGTTTTAAAAATATAACGAATTAAAATCGACCGCAAAAAGAACTTGGTAATTTCATAGTAATTATTAAAAGTAATATGAAAAACAAAGTTATGGGAAAAACTTATATATCTCTTAAATTTATAGACCTATCTTCTTCAAACTAAATGTGGATGAAAGTTCATGTGATATTCTACAAGCTCGAATTTTTCCAGAATTTTAAATCCCATAGTTCAAAAGTTAGAGGGGGACACGATTTTTACGACTTTAGGAGCTAATATCTCAACAACTACTGGCTTAATGAAAAAACTCAAAATCAAACCTCCTTATCATTTTAAAAGAACTACCCAAAGATATCTCACACGTTGCCATACGTTGAAATTTTTTTTTTCAATCGTCTGTTACATGTATGGACTGCTACCCTTAATTCATATATATATTAAGATTTTATTACAAAATCCTTGTGCGGTTCATGGAATACACCTAATTAGTAAATTTCGTATAGATAGAGTCAATGGTCTCCGAGTAAAATGACTGTGACATACGGACGGACAGACGGACAGACGGACGGACGGACAGACGGACATGACGAAACTATAAGGGTTCCGTTTTAGCCATTTGGCTACGGAACCCTAAAAAATTGAACTTTCAAACAAATTCTCTCAATTCAAAAACTTCGCTCGATCAACCATTGAATCATAAATATTTTTGATCTTGAAATTTGATCAAATGATTAAAAATTGCCCATAAACTCTCTCCATAAATAGTTTTCTTTTTCTACAAAAGCAAATTTACACATTCTTGTCAATAAAACAGAATTAAATAATTAGCTTCCTAATTCTAAATTGAAAATTGGCAGATTTTAAAGACGAAGTTGTAGATACACAAGAGCTTGCGAGTTTCGTTTGAGTAGGATTCCAACCCAAAAAAACGTGGTAAGTAACAAAGTTCTAATCCTAACTAAACTTTTGTTCTAAAACTGAAGTTACTAGTTAACTTCCTTCCATTCCAAATATAATTGGTAAATTAATTAGAAAAATCGAAAGCCACTGGATGCAAGTGGCAAATAATCCTTCTCGGCATCTTTATGCGAAGACATGCACTGCTGATGATAACTAGTCAGTTGCCTTAATGAAAACTTAAAGCGCCATATAAATAGAATATTTTTATTTAAAGGAACCCCAGCTCTAAGAGATACTTCGCTTGCTTGATTTTTTTTGACATGACAGCTCCGTCTGCGTTTACTATCACACAGCTTTACTTCGGCGGCTTAGGTCACACATTGGTCACACACCTAGCATCTCCCGGTGAAGATTTTCTCATATTAACACTTCTACAGTAAGGGGTTAAAATAAAATGAAATGGATTAAAAGAAAGTTTTGGTTAAAAGAAAATGAATTGAATTTTAAAAGTTGACAGCAGGCAAGTGATTGGTTACCAACCTCCATAGGTTGTTTTACCCACTTCACGGACAGTACGTTTTTATGTCTTTTTGATTATAAATTAAAATGACCCAGAAATCATCGTTGGCCGACCATAATTATTTAACATTTCATCCAACATTCCATTCCATCAAAACTCTAATCACAAATCATCAAAAAATCAATCGGAAACAAAATAGAATCGCTTAACATATAAATAATAATTTACATAAATATTTTCCATTGTAGATGTTGGATTTCCCAAAATATTTTGGGCCAGTCCATCATTTAAGCATATTGGATGAGTAATTAATTTTTCATACATTTAATCATATATCTGCGATTTTTCTGTCATGACTACATTTTATTATGTTTACCTGATGGTAAGTAGTCCCGGCAACCTATGAACGCTTGCGATACTTAAAGTATCACATACGCGTTGCCAACCTAATGGATAGTACTGAAGAGACTAGAAGTGATCAGAAGGTGTGGGAGATTGGGCCTCCGGCCCTCTCACTCGTTGCATGAAACGCTACGGTATTATTACTGTTACTTTACGCCGTTTTTTTTGTGAGAGATCAGTACTTCCTCGGTCGAGCCGACCCACTTGCTCAGGAAGGAACATGGCTCTACTGCTATGTTAACAGGATAAATAAAATGATTATTGTAGATATACTTTTTATCGAATATAAATCATTTTATGAAAAATTCTTTTAATATAATCCTATTACAACATGGACTTCATTATTCATTTATTGACGCTTTTACAGGGGCTTCCTTTGCAATTCCTTATATTAAATATTTTGTACCTGGAGCAGTTTTTAATTAAAGCTGAAGCGAAAATTATATTAATATTATCTGGCAATTACTTTTTTATTATTTATCTTCAATATTTTTCATCCCAGGTAATTAGATATCTTTAAGCGAGCAATTCTTGTATATATATTAATCTGGATTTTGGAAACAGCTCCAACTATTTTCATGAACTTTATTATTAAGAGGGTTTCGGGGAGATAAATCGATATAGCTAGGATTCCTTTTCTGAAAATGTCGTTTTATCCGTGTTTTTTTCGGTTCGAGTCCAGATGTCTCCAGATGTCCGATAATTTTTTCCTTTTTTCAAGTTCCTTCTAAGAAAACCTATTATTGAAAGCGTTCAATCAACGCATCTGATACGTCTATAGTCTATGTATATTTTAACTATTCTTAGAAGCCGTAAACATTATATGAACTGGTAGTTTGCGCCCATTCATAATGGGCCTCGCATTTACCATTTTTAAAAACAAACAGTATTTTTAAACATCATTTCTGCTTAAATCTCAGTTACTAATGGTCCTAAAATTAACTAAAAATATTAAATCCTCCTTTTTTTACTTTCATAATAGTAATCAAATTCAAAGGCATGAATCTTATCTTTACCTCTAGACCTCTATAACTCCTTTAGGGAAAAGATATTTTAAATAAAAAAATATATCGCAATAAACACCCAGATATATATTATTAGTAAACGAACTTTTAGTAATTTTTATATGTAGATTCAAAGTTATTTGGACTATTTTATACTACGAAACCTATAAGATTCTTATCCGTAGAAAGATTTTGGAGAATCAAAATAGAGTTTGCATGTTTACCATGACACCTTTTTATGTATTGCCCCATGTCACGAGACAAACCAAGTAGAAACATCTCTTGTACTCCAGCCACGCGTTACACTTCGAACGTCAACGTATATTGACATCATTTACATATATATAAGTCTTTAATTTAAATTTAAATTTTACTTTACTTTTTCAGTATTTTTATTTTCATATAATTCAATCACTTTTAACATATATTATTGCTATTATTATTATTATTGCTTTTAAATTATAAAATAATTTATTATATTATTATTAGGTATTATTATTATTATTAGATAGAATTTTTGTACTAGTTATGTTATGATCTACGTTGATTGAAATAAATTATTATTATTATTATTATTATTTATTTATCTTTGGTATCTCTTAAAGCAACCTCGGGGCCTAGACAAGTGGCAATCGCTCCGTGTTCCGTTTCGAAAATAAAATACGCTTGTGCGATATCAATGAAAAACGAATTTGTATTTTGAATTTATCTAATTTCGTTATCGACAATTAAATGTGACTTTGTCTAGGCCCCTGCGCCTGCCCGCGGGTTCGCTTCACTGCGCCCTGCCCGCGGGTTCGCTTGCTTAATATAGATTTTAGCAATCAAAGCCGTCAACGTATTCTGGTAGAAGTTAATAACAGTAATTAAGTTAAGTACAGGTTCTGTACAATAGGCATGTTGCAATTTAGTCATGTTAGACGAAAACTCATAATTTTTTCAGTTCAGTCGATTACAAGTACCAAGTAAGGAGATGAAAATATGAGTCATCATAATTTATATATGTTTATTTATATTTTTCAAATTTTCTGAGAAATTAACCGTTTTCGTATAACAACTAAATCTTCATTTATGCTGTCATTTAAAATTTCTATAAAAATCAAAATTACTTCATCTTACAGCGAAAATGGATGTTATAAACAAAGCGCCTTCAACGCTGCGCTAGCGAAGAACCTTAGTCAGTCAACGCCTGACAAGCGCACACATTGTAAACTCTATACAAAAATTTTGCGCTGCCTCAACGCGCGTTGAGCGCCCATCATCTGAACATACTCTTATTTTTGAAACTTCAACATAATTAGATGTAAACAATTAAACTAAACTTAACTACTGTTGGTATATTAATTATATCTTACCTCGTTGAACTTGAACCTCTTTGGCTAATGGTAGGGTCGAGTTCAAAGTCAGCCGACTAGGAGCAATTACCAAGAACCAATTATCTTAGCCTACAACTCCCGAGATGTAAGTAAACACTATGCAAAGCTGTAAACAATTTAACCACCATCCAGAAATTTACAGAGATAAATAACTAATATTGTTTATTTATTTCAAAGGAAAAATCTAGTCAAATAAATACAATTGAAATGTATATTTGTTACATCAAAATAACAACTTTTTACTTAATATAAAAGTATATAAATTTTAGGACTGAAGATTCTTCAAGCTGCGAAACCCTTAGTTTCATCGTTCTCCAAGCACTTATTTATATTTAACCTTATATAGATTTTAAACCTTTTCTTTTACTCATATACACCTGATAATTAAGGAAAATAAACTAGGTATAAAAACATTATAGGAAAAGCTGCTTATAGCATTTAGTTTCATAGCAATTATTTATATATTTATTTTCAATAAGATTCAAGAATAACAATGTATGTATGTGGTATTTTTATGACACGAACGGCATTTTTATGAGCTAAGGTAAAGATTCCTTTTACGATAATGGTTGATACAATAAAGTTTTATTCGTCCTAAAATTGTCACAACGATGTAGCAAATGTTCAGTTAAATTTTATTAAGTGGTCATGTAATTCTTAACATCAATAATGTTGATCAAAAATTTTAAACTTGTAGCTATATAATAAAAAAAATGTTAAAAACTTTGTATGAACAACGTACAAACTATACCAATAACTGCTAAAAGTAAAATAAATTTTCTTTGTTCATAATTATATTTAAAAAAATTGTGGTCAAGGGACCGGGATACAGAAAGAGAGATAGAGAGAGTGCGCATTCCCTTGCTCGTGTGCTCATTTGCTTGTAGTAGGCATTTCGTTACGTGACGATTTCTAATAAATCGCAGTACCCGTAAGCCACGTTAATGAACTTCGTTCCAATAATATATATTTTATTCTTATTCTTGTATATAATACAAATTATATTCTTATTGCTCATACCTAATTCACTTGGTTTTCTTTTATTTTTTGGAGTGTCTATTACTGTTGGCCCTAGTAGCCTTGACAGCGTCACCGGTGAGAGGGCCGGGTCTGGAGACCTCAGCCGGTAAAAGATGGACTGCCCCCGCGGAACACAAGTTGAATCCGTCCCAAGGGCCCCTTCTGCGACGTCGACCCTAGACTTGGGACGTCATCGGGAGGGAGGGAGCACTTCGGAGCGCAATGTAACGACCGTACGCGGCGCGGTGCTCACCGTCCGGGGCGAGCGGGCGAGTTGGCGTTGCCTTGGTTCGCGCTTCCGTATGAAATTTAATTTTATCATGCGAATAAATAGAAAAATGTCTGAACAATCTCGATATTTTGTTTCCCATGAAAATGCACATACTAAACGCAAAGATATTAGAACTTTTTTCTTAATTGGACCTCGCACCATATCGCGCGTTACGCGCTCTGAGCGATTGGGAGCTAGACCGAAAAAATTGTAGTAAGACTTTATTTCCGACATTAGAGGTCTTTCCAAAATGGTATCAAACGAAAGCGTCATATGTATTTTGCTTCAGCCCAGTTTAAGATGACATCTAGCAGAAAGACCGTCACAGGTTCTTACGGAATTATATCCATATCTGTTTTTCTTTTCTATATAGAAAGTCAGCTATTTTTGTATTTTACTACTTAAGAATCGATTTTCATATAAGGAGCCCGATATGAAAAAACTATGTAGAGTAAAAATTATTCAAGGTTAAAATAAAAAGAAAAGGCGTTCCGAAAGAGATTAACTCGAAAGAGTTTTTATTATTTGACTCTTGGAATTTACTCCTTAAGAATAGATATTCATATAAGTTGCCCGGTATTAAACAAAATATGAAGAGTAAAATTTATTCAAGGGCAAAACAAACGAAAAAGCGTTCCGAAAGAGATTAACTCGAAAGAGTTTTTATTATTTTAGTTTTTACCATTTTTATGTATGTATGTTTGTTTTTATGTTTGTTCGCATGCATTGCATTGCATGTTTGTGTGTCTGATATATCTTCATTTATTTTAATTTTTTATATAATTTATTTATTAATATTTACTTTTATATTTTAATGAGTACTACTTAGAGGTGTTATTAGATTATGTAGATAAAAAAGAATGCAACCTATAAACTTGATCGGGATATAGGGAATTTGAAAAAAGCACGAAGTTTATAAATACATCTATAGAAGTAAATCGCGCGACAAGGTTTTATATTTTAGTAATAATATATATGGATTTGATTCAATTTAAAATTCATTTTATTCTTTATTTTATTTATATATATATTTAGATCATTTAAATAAAAGCTTGTTTTTAAAAAGGTCATTAATTTATTTTCTGTTCGTTTGTAGTTGTGGAAGTGAAATTTAGACCATCCAATTGAAATTAAATCTTGCCCTTTTGATGGTGATACTCGTTAAATAGAATAAACGGGTCAATAGAGAAAAAGGAAGACTTCACTGGAATAATCTTAATAAATATAACATCATGTTACGTCTTATCAAAAACAAAAAGCTTAACCACAACTTTATGTCCTACGATAACGTTTGCGTGCTTATAATTGTGAAAGAGATAATGATAACACTAGAAATAAACATTCATTTAAACAACACGCTTTTCTAGAATTCGTAATCTTAAAAAAAGAACTATTCTAATTTTCGTTTATCATAAATACTCATTTTTGACGCTTTTAAAAAAATTATTGTCTTCTAGAAGCCACTATACAATGAAGTAAAAACACGCCATTGGTGTTAAAATCAATATTGTCGAAATGTCTATGAATTTTAACCACAACAGTTCTTTCCACTTACAGAATCCTGCACTGTTTGGTCCAACAAGCCCTTGATATGCATTGAACATAGCTCTAATTTCTACTAAATTCCTTTGTTCGTCCTCGTTATCTTTATTACGAAATTTAACAGAAAAAATAGTAAAAATTCAGCCAAAGCTTTTATGAACGATATGCAGATCAACTAAATAATTTTTACGTAAATCACTTATATGTATATAAAAATACCGTAAACTTCAATGGAATAACGATTTCCAAATGTCTATCACTCTAAAAACATTGTATTTAATGTATCACGATTAACGACATTCCTTTAATGTAACTAATGCTGTATACTGAAATCATTTATTGATTGTTGCGTTTACTTCATTTCCAAGATAAATTGCACGATGGTTTGTCATGTTAAAGAAGACGGAACGACAGACAAGCTACTTCATGAAAAATGTATGAAATCTCTTGGTATTCAGTACAAGTGTGTGCATTTAGTTTTGTGTCCCAACAAACGTACAAAATATGCTATACACAAATTTTACGAGACCTGTAGCGGTTAGCGTAAAATATTATTTTAGCACATTTGAAATACCAAAGTTTTGAGGCTTATAATTTTTATATCTACTAATATGATGGTAAATAATCAATAACCATTTATTATAATAGCTCAGTCTCCCTGCAAGTACCTGTCTTCTTACCGTACCGAAAGTAACCGTAGTCGGCCTCTGGGGGCCTAGACAAGCGGCAAATCGCTCCGTGTCGATTCTATTTGGTAAGTCAAATACGCTTGTGAGTTGTCAATCAAAAACGATAGGTCACGTGGTATTTCGAAAGCGTATGCCAATATCCATACGTTTCAGAATTATCTTATTTCGCTAACAATAATAATTAAATGTGCTTTTTCTAGGCCCTCTGTATTAAGGCCTTTGAAGCTCACAGTGTGTTATCTAATTATAAAATGTATGTGTTTATATGGGCTCTGTGTATATATTCCCTTTGGACTTTAAAAGTGCTGGAGCGATTTTGTTAAAATTTTAAGGCAGTCTTCAGACTATACATTAAATTTATCGATTCGAAGCCGGGGTATGTTGCGAGTATAATGTAATATACCTCAAACGAAAATCCCACGAATAACTAAGTTTATCTAATCATAAGAATTTTTATTCTTAACATAATAAAAGGTGTCGTATCGTATTCGTAAAATGTTCCCTTTCACATATTAAGTCAAAATATATCTCAAGTTTGCCAAGGTTTTTCGAATTGGTAAATGAAATCAGTAGTCCATACTGAGCTGGCTTTGGGCTTTACGTCGCAAAAACTCACAGATCAACCCTGAAGTGAATTCTATCTCCAAACATTTAAAGTGCTTTTCGTAAAACTATTTCACACAAACGATCTCCAGTGCCAATTTTGGTTAGACAGGCCTGTATTTATTCACATACACGTAACTAATCAATATCAATCGGCAAGACATATTTTCCCTTTCATGTTTTGCCTTAGATACGTCCTGCAAAATGCATATATAATCCCTTTAACAGCAAAGACACGCACACATCTAATGTATCCAGAATATTTACCGTAGCATAAAGATTAGCTAAGATTAGCGTAGTAAAAGATTCAAATAGAAAAATACTAGTCTATTTCGATGAATAATGTTTTCACCAACAGAAATATAATTCTAATAAAAAATATGTAAAAAATAATAAATAAACGCTACACACTCAACGGCCCCTATTAGGATAGTTATATCCTGTGTCGGAAACATAAACAATGACAAAGGTCAATCTGCTCCGAGCGGGAATCGAACCCGTGACCTGTGGCGCTTAAGGCAGATTCGCTTCCGCTGCGCCAAAACGTCGAAAATAATACCTTTACCCTGTACAGTTGAAACAAACGTACGTAAGTAAGTTCGGTACACAGAGGATTTCATATCATAGAAGTTTTATTAAAAGTCTGAAAGTATTTTCTTAGATTAAGATCTTAGATTAAGATCTCTTAAGATCTGGACCGATTAGAACTTTTTAATTAAACGATCCTTATCTACTATTAAGAGATTCACAATATTTTATTTATTCTGATAGACGCAAGTTATAGTAAAGTAAATGTGTTCCAATATATAATAAGAATTGATTTTAAAAGCATTACAATGTAATAAAAACGATTCATCAAAACAGCCAGGGTATATATGGAGGCAAATAAGCAATACCATGTCAACCCACACGAACGTCATTTCGAGAAAAACGCGTTTGAAAATTTTGAACAACTCGCTTTATATGATTTTTTTATGTATTGGTCAAGTTTTTGGCAATTTCAGATTTATATAAGTTATTTTACTTATTTTCACAAAAAATAAGTATATAATATAACCCAAACCGTTTAACATAATACATAAATTGCATGATTAAAAATGGCTTTTTTAGAAGTTTTAAAGCTTAAAACGCTTCTGCATATATAACTCAGTTTTTTCAATTTTGTGGGTTGACATAGTATTGCGTCCATATATGAGAACAATACTGTGATCATGGCCAATATAGTCACATGCGTGTTTCCAACCCAAGAGATGGAAGGGATGATAAGGGGCCTCCAGCGCTTTCACTCATTGTACGAAACGCAACAATACCTACTTATGAATATGTTACCTGTCACCAATTTTATTTGAGTAATTTTAATTTTTAATAATATTATATATTGATAAAAATATGTGTGTATGTTGCTGGGTGTACGTTTTCCATAGACTTCAAAACGGCTGAACCTATTTTGAGGAAATGTTCAGACTAGTCCAGGGAATGATCCTATGAAGTTTTAAGTAAGAAAAGCAAACGCACACCAAGTCGTACGCAGATACTAATTACTTTGGGACTACAAGAATTTCGAATTTTACCTTCACAGTCTTCAGATCATTACGAAATCTAAGTATTCGCCAAAGCTTAGTATAGAATCCAAAAATGGAAACTCTAAATTTTGTTCACTAATAGAGATTGCGCAACTTAAACACAAAATAATTGAGAATCCACTTCTGTTTGACGTCGGTTAAAAAAACAGCATTTTTGATCTTCCTAAAAAGATATTTCTTCCGACTCGAGTGTTTGGGCTCACGGCTGTGTTTATTATTGGCCCACCTTATTTGCATACACATACTTCAGACTGTGTAACGTTTATTTCTCATACTTTATAAATAATTTCAAATCACATATATGATTGATATGAATCGTCATTTTTATTTTCTTATATAATATTTACACATTTCAAATGTAATTTATTTTTTGTTCATAGTTTGTTTGCATTCTGGCCTACTTCCATTGTAAAATGTACGTAATACGTACGTATCTTTCAAATGCGAAAATATTATATTAAAAATGTAGTAAATGCATAATATATTTTGTTCGAATATTAGTACCTATATAATTTAAAAGGAAATATGCTAGGACATAAATGTTACTGACAATGCTACTGTATACATTATTATGAAAAAAATTACGATTACATGACTTTGAAGAAGAGTTTGTATACTTTGTTTTGGATAGTATGGTTAATATGAATTTAAAAATTGCAACGTATACATTTCATTGCTCCTGACTATACACTTATCAGTATAACAATACTAGTGCTGTATAATATAAATGTAAATGAAGCCCTGAACACCTCAGCGTATTTGATTCCGTGCTTGTGATCTACCTCATTGTCATTATACATTGTATAAATAAGTATTAAATTCAAAGCGAAATCCAAACTAATATTTTCAACTTTATAACGACTGGTGTCTGTTTTTTTACCTTTTCAACGGAACGAGAAAAAATTATCAGGATGAAATTCGATATGGCGATAGTTGGTACGTTGGAAAATAACATAAGATTACAACACTACAACATTATAACTTTTGATGTTTCAGATTTCACCGAAATCTAAAACTAAATCGAAATTTAATATTTTTTTATAATATTGTAAATATCAATATTTTTTCCGGGCTGTTTTCAGCGACACACATAATTTATTAGTACCTAATAAAAAAACAAAAAAATTATTTCACCGAGACCTTTTTTTTTGGGCGTACGGTGGTTACTTTATGCCCGCTTACGGGTTTATTCGATTTTGAAGCCTGTAATAGCGAGTGTCGTGAAACACGTTTGAAACTAGCTAACTCGTTTTTCGAAGCGGTTACACGCGGAGCGTGTCTTTTACCAGCCGCGCAACTCGTACAAAAATTCAGTAAGCTCCAATTGCTACTGACAATCTCATATCATCTGCGTATACGCTCCTATAGAATGCTAGTATAATATCAAGGAACTCTGAGTTTTAACCACACTGAATTCACAGCAAATTTGTAACTGAAACAGAAGCCAACATAATGGCATCATAATGGATCTGTTTTTTTTTGTTTGAACTTTGTATTTTTAAGACAAAATATCACTTAAGCTAGCTTACTATAAAAAATCAACAAAAAAATTTAATGAAATTTTCTTTCACAGGAATGCTCGGTGTTCTTTTTCGACAAACGCATCGCTGATAAACTCTACAAGCCGAAGAAAAAGGAGAGTATGGTGGATCGCATTAAAGAGGTCATCATTATGTTGGACCAATTGCGAAACCCAAGAATGCTCCAGATTATACATTCAATCGAAGAGGGACATCATACCTTGGCTTTTGCATCGGAGTCCGTACTTGGCAGCCTCCACAATATATTAGCTTGGCATGTACGTATAAAATGTATTCGAATTCAATTTTTACTGAGAATACCAGCCATTTTTCAGACTCTCTTAAGTACTTAATTTTTATAGCTTGAAAATCGTTATTCCCAATCTCATTTAGACTCCTGTACGTACTTATTATGTTTACATATATATATATATGATAAAGGCAAAACGCAGTTACACCATATTTTTCAGCTGTTGCTCTTTTAAAAAACAAAAAATACAATTAGAGCACTTTCGGCGTCAGCCCAAATATTTGGTTGCTTTTACGGATGATACGGTTTGATTTTACGGATACATACAACCCACAGCTGACGATCACAGACAACCAAGAACCGCACTGATTCTCTTTTGACGGCGCGTTTTATCAGATAATAATAATAATAATAAATAAACGCTACACACTCAACGGCCCCCATTAGGATAATTATATCCTGTGTCGGGGTCCGGAAACATTCACAATGACAAGGGGTGTAAGGGGGTTGCTCGTACCAGTCAGTTACCCCAACTGTCAACCTCACCTGCTCGCGGTACACCCTGCCGACTAACCAACGAGGCTCTGACGACCGACAAATGGCGGTATAACCATTCAAATCAGCTGACTGAAATTACGAGATCGATGACGGGCAGCAGCGTCATCGGTTCAAGACAGCCAGCCCTGCGATCCCCAACCCGCCTGCCAAGCGTGGGGATTAAGGCAAAGCCGCCCTTATGATAGGACAACACATGCCACGGCCCCTAGTTCCCGGCAGCCCCGCTGTTCCTAACTCTGGCAGCAGTTATGGAAATGGCGGGGTGGGGGTGCTAAGAATCTCCGGGTGAGATCCCGCTGCCAACCCCGACAACTGGCCCTGGCAACATATAACGCACGCACTTTGAGGACCGACGAGAAGATCATAGAGCTGGAGGAGGCAGTGAGCAAGTTGCGATGGAGTGTCATAGGATTGTCTGAAGTCCGAAGAGAGGGGGAGGACAAGATGATTCTCAACTCCGGCCACTTGCTCTACTACCGGGAGGGCGACCATCAGTCCCAAGGAGGTGTCGGATTTATCGTTCACAAGTCCTTCATCAACAACATTGTCAAAATTGAGAGCGTGTCGAGCAGGGTAGTGTACCTTATACTCAGAATCACCAAAAGGTATTCACTGAAGGTCATACAGGTTTACGCACCGACCTCGACGCACTCCGACAAGGATGTTGAGGTTATGTATGAGGATATTTCAAAAGCCATACATACCTCAAAAACCCACTACAATGTTGTGATGGGGGACTTCAACGCAAGGCTAGGCAAGCGAAGCGGAGAAGAGTTGAAGGTGGGGCAATTTGGATATGGGCAACGAAACCGTAGGGGTCAGATGCTGGCTGATTTCATGGAGAAGGAGGGTCTTTTCATGATGAACTCCTTCTTCAAGAAGCCGCATCACAGGAAATGGACCTGGATGAGCCCTGACGGTTCCACCAGAAATGAGATCGACTTCATCATGTCCACGGACCGGCATATATTCAATGATGTCTCAGTGATCAATACGGTTAAAACCGGCAGTGATCACCGTATGGTTAGAGGCACATTGAATATAAATATAAAGCTGGAAAGGTGGAAGTTGATGAAGTCCACACTCCGTCCGACTCGTGCTCATATACAAAACCCCGAAAGCTTTCAACTCGAACTACAAAATCGCTTCGATCGACTAGAGGACTGCGATACTGTGGACGATCTAAACAACAGGCTTGTAACAACTGTCCATGCTATTGGGTCTAGGTTCTTTAAGGCCCAGCACACAAACAGGACCAAAAAGTTCTCAGACCAAACTCTTAGGCTCATGGAGGAGAGACGTAAGATGAGGTTGCAGTCTACGGCAGACGCCTCATCGTATCGGCAAATTAATAGACAGATCTCTAAACTTCAAAGACGCGACCTAAGGCTCTATAACACAGAGCGAATCAAAGAAGCCATTAAAAAGAACCAAGGCTCCAAAGTGTTCGCGAGAGATCTGTCTATAGGACAGCGTCTACTGATGCGTCTGAAGCTCGATGATGGCAGCATCATTTCCTCCAAGCCTGAGATCCTAAGAGAGGTTGAGAAGTTCTATGGACAGTTGTATACTTCAACACAGAAGCCTGTTGATAACTTGGCCCAAGATCCGAGAGCCAAGCTGATCCGACACTATTCCGATGAAATGCCGGACATTGATCTGGACGAGATTAGTATGGCCCTTGAACAACTTAAGAACAACAAGGCACCAGGTGAAGACGGAATCACATCAGAACTCCTGAAAGCGGGTGGAATACCGATACTTTTAGTCCTTCAGCGATTGTTCAATTCCGTCTTACACGAGGGCACAACGCCAGAAGCGTGGCACAGGAGCGTTGTGGTTCTTTTCTTCAAAAAAGGTGACAATGCTTTATTGAAGAATTATAGACCCATCTCGCTGCTGAGTCACGTTTACAAGTTGTTTTCGAGAGTCCTTACGAATCGTCTCGCTCGCAGATTTGATGACTTCCAGCCTCCCGAACAAGCCGGTTTCCGAGAAGGCTTTAGCACCATAGACCACATCCACACGCTGCGGCAGATTATACAGAAGACTGAAGAGTATAATCTGCCACTTTGCTTAGCATTTGTGGACTATGAGAAAGCCTTCGATTCGGTCGAAACCTGGGCTGTATTGAGGTCTTTGCAGAGGTGCCAAATTGACTACCGGTACATCGAAGTGTTGAGGTGTATGTACGACAACGCCACCATGTCAATCCGTATACAGGACCAAAGTACGAGGCCAATCCAGCTGCAGCGAGGTGTACGACAGGGAGATGTCATTTCTCCGAAACTGTTTACCGCTGCGTTAGAGGACGTCTTTAAGCTTTTGGATTGGAACGGATTTGGCATCAACATCAACGGCGAGTACATCACTCACCTTCGATTTGCCGACGATATAGTCTTAATGGCAGAGACCCTGGAAGATCTTAATACCATGCTCGAAGATCTTAGCAGAGTGTCTCAACTGGTGGGCCTTAAGATGAACATGAGCAAGACGAAAATCATGTCTAACGCTCATGTTCCGCTCCATCCAGTTATCGTTGGAAGCTCTGCACTCGAAATTGTTGACAACTATATATACCTGGGACACATGATTCAGTTAGGTAGGTCCAATTTCGAGAAAGAGATCAATCGCCGAATCCAGCTCGGCTGGGCAGCGTTCGGGAAGTTACGTATGATCTTCTCGTCCACTATTCCTCAGTGCCTGAAGACAAAAGTCTTCGAACAGTGCGTGTTGCCAGTGATGACTTACGGAACCGAGACATGGTCGCTAACTATGGGCCTTATAAGAAAGCTCAGAGTCACTCAGCGAGCGATGGAGAGAGCTATGCTCGGAGTTTCTCTACGTGATCGAATCAGGAATGAGGAGATCCGTAGAAGAACCAAAGTCACCGACATAGCTCAAAGAATTGCGAAACTGAAGTGGCGATGGGCGGGGCACGTAGCTCGTCGAACCGACGGACGTTGGGTTCGCAAGGTGCTGGAATGGCGACCCCGCACTGGACAACGCAGCGTCGGCAGGCCTCCCACAAGGTGGCACGACGACATAAAAGTGTCGTTGGGAGCCGCTGGATGCAAGCGGCACAAGATCGTTCCCGGTGGCAGCATTTGGGCGAGACCTATGTCCAGCAGTGGACGTCCATAGGTCGATGATGACGTTTAATACAAACATCTGCTCCGAGCGGGAATCGAACCCGCAACCGTCGAGGCTTAAGGCAGACTCGCTACCCACAACGCCACAACGGTGTCAACAAGATCTACACAAACTGACTTCAAAACAATATATATATTGAATGAAAAAGTAGGCGTTGAAGGTACAAATTCGCATCAGATACGACATTCGTCTGCGTTAACATAATATTTTTATTTTTCATTATCTGTATATGTCTGTGTATGTCTGTATAATCATTAACCCCGAAAAGGAACCGTAAGACACTTACCAAACAAATCCGTCGTTATTACCACCAAATTACCAAAGAGCAGCCGTCCAATAAATTAATGTTGAATGTTGACACAATTTTTCGAACAGAAGCCATCATTTATATTATAATCTTCATATTAGTTCAAATGCTTATATAATAAAAACATCAAACAAATTAATTAAATTGATCATATACTTGATGAAAAGAAAATTATGAATGCGGAAAGCCCAGCTAGAAAGTATCTATATGATCGTAAATATAACGAAATTGCTATAATATATACCTTCTATTTACGTCTGCACAATTGTATTTCGTAAGCATTGATGAAATGATTTTCGAACGCACGTCAGAAATTCCAAACGAAATCAACAATTTAATCTACCTAATGCTTCAGGATGTGAAAAAAATAGCTGGTATTCATTAACTGTAATAAAAAAATGTATAACCCAATAAATAGTCACAGTGTCTTGATAGAAGGGCTAAAAACCGTACATGTAATAATTATGAAAAGTTTCCCATGTTTCGTACCTATTCAATTGTTGAAGTAAATAGTAAAAAAAAATAATAAACGCTACACACTTAACGGCCTCTTAGAATAATTGTATCCTGTGTCGGGGGTCCGGAAACATACACATATGACAAGGACAAACACATCCAGACCGGAAAACATGCCTGTATGGTCAATACAAATATTTGCTCCGAGCGGGAATCGAACACGCGACCTGTAGCGCTTAAGGCAGGTTCGCTACCGCTGCGCCACAACGTCTAAATTATCATATGGATTATATTTTAACTAAAATGATAGTCCGTTGTTCGATGGGTGTTCTACATTCTTAAGATAAAATATATTAAATAATATGGTGTGATTTCCATTAAACTTTTGTCAAATGTTCCCTATTAAATTGGTCTTTGTATAACTAATGTACTCGTATAGTAGTAGAGTAAAAATATTAACTATTCACAAAATAGTAATACTTTACCATAGTAATTGAAGATACCTATATATTAAATATACAATGTATAAGACGTTGTTTCAGCGAAAATAATACCAATATAAGAAAAAATACATTTGCATTTTATAAATATAAACGAATGAAAATTAAAAAAGGGAAACCTTTCGAAAACCGTTTATAAAATTTGATCAAAGTCAATCCAGCGTTCGGAAAATATATGCTTACATAATTTTTTCAATTTTCTTACAAGAAAAACCGATAAATATAGATTTATTACTTTTCCTTTTCCATTATTACAAAAATATTCAAATCGTTTGTTCTACTTGTACATAGAAAATAAATTGCCGTCTAATGAAACTTTCGAATCTCGCAAATCGTATACGCTTTCATATAAAAAAATTGCTATCTTGAACTTATTTTATTCCATCCTATTGGAAAAATAAGATTATCTTGCAAAACAATATTCCAAAAGCACGTAATTCTGATTATTTTAATAAGCACAAAAGATTAAAAACTGCTTTGTAACTGCGAAATTGCTTAAAACAATAAATTCATTGAGTTGCTTTTTTTCCTACATTTGTAAATACAAATATGAAGACGTAGCTGAAATAATCCATATCTATAAGTATTAGTCATATTAATCTTAGATCTCAGAAGAAAACGACCTGACACGAAAGATAATTATATTATATCAAATTACCACTTTAATAAACTAAAAGTTAACTTTTATATAAGATATAAGAGTATTAACAGACCTTGATCTTTTAAAAATCTTTTTACCAGGTATGAGATTTAACGTGAAATGAACCGACAAACATTTTACCAAGGACTATGCAAAAAAGGAAAAATATAATATTTTATTAGCAACACTTTTATATGTATACTGAATAAAGCCAAGAGGAAAAAAGCCGAGTTAAAAAATTCACGCCTGACTTGTTTTCAACATAGTCAGTTATAAAAAGAAGCAATCGATCAGCAGAGAGCTTAAAACCATTAGTTGATGGTGGACAATGAAAGCGCACTCAGAGAAAGACTTGTAATCAATCATTCCATCTAGAGCTCTCCAGACCCACGGGTACAACATGGAACATGCACTATCACTACATAGTATAAAACAAAGTCGCTTTCTCTGTCCCTATGTATGCTTAAATCTTTGAAACTACGCAACGGATTTTGATGCGGTTTTTAATAGATAGAGTGATTGAAGAGGAAGGTTTATATGTATAATAATATCCATTAAATAGTGAGAAAAAAAATTTTTTTTGAGGTGTCTAATGTGATGACGTAAATAATTACATTTAGCGCGTGCGGGCCACGGCAGTAATGAATAAATCAAAACTACTGGATCGATTTTAATATTTTTTTCAGTGAATGACACAGTCTATATATTTTATACCCGTGTAAAGCCGAAGCGGGCCCCTAGTATAAAGATAAAAGTAGTGTTGAAAGGTCTCCTACAACCATAATTTATATAAGTTCTGTCAAGATTTTTAGGAGAGACTAGTACTGCATAAATAAATAAAAACACTCGCTCAGCATTCTCCTAGTGAAATGACGGTGACATACGAGCGGACGGATGGACAGCTACTATTGACGGATGGACGTTTCTGCTATTTGGCTACGGAACCTTAAAATAATATTAAAATAGGTTTTTATAGCTTCTTGGGTGATAATGCTATTTCGCTTGAGTATTGAGCAATAATAAAATTAGTCTCATCAAAAGATTTTAACTGCTTCCTTTTTTAAAACCATTATAACTTTAATCTTCACTCATGTCAGGTGCGTAATAAATTTTAGTAGAGATAAAATTTTATTCTTGATTAATTTTATGATCCAATAAAATGGGTGAAGCGATATGTGTATTCCGACTAAAATTTAATTTTTTAGGGTTCCGTAGCCAATTGTACCAACGGAACATTATTGCTAAACCTCCGTTATCCAGCGCCGTCCGACCGCCTGTCAACGGGCTATATCGAACGAACCGTAATAGGCAGAGAGTTAAAATTTTCACAGAATGTGTATTATGTTGCCTCTACAACAACAAATACTAAAATAAATTCAAAATCAGAAATAAAGGGGTTCTCCTATATTAGAAGACAATTTAATTTATCATAAAGTTTAATAAATTAATAGTTGTAATTTTCATAGATTGTGTATTTCTATGGGCCCCATAGTAACAATTTATAAAAAACTAATTTAATTTGAAATTAAAAGGGCCCAAGAAACTTGATATTTCTATTCTAAAGTAGTATAACTCGCCTATAAGGAGTAGTATATAACCCTTTATGTATGAGTGCGACACGCACTTAGCCGGTTTTTGATTTTAAATTTGAATTTTGTGTGCTTGTTTCACAGTCAAATACCAAGAATTATTCAAAATATAATGAACTATTTAGGCATGCACAATATAACCTTTATTGGCATTATTAGAAACTTGAATTCATTTATTTGAAACTTGTGTTTATTTGTATTTTCCTTGAAACAGAATCGAGGAAAAATTACTTGTAAAAATAGACTTGTAACTTTTACTACAATAATAAATAAATAATTTTTTCTACACGGACCAGCAAACAAAAAATAATTACTTTATTCTCTCATAAAGTGTATATATTTATGACCCAGTATATCATAAAAATTTAAATATGGTAACTGTTCGTACTATAAATTGAATGAAACCCATAAAGATCGCTAGATCTAGCGCACTCGTGCAAGATAAATATGGACCTCGCGATGGTATCGAACGAAGTTTTATGATGCAAATTATATACGTTCGAAATTATATATAATGTTTAAGATTTATAAAAAAAATATATAATATGCCTTTCCCAGAATAAGGAAATATATTTTAAAGAAAAAGTATACCTTACTATACCTTGGAACGAGATTGATGATAAAGTCACCAGAAATGTACATATTTCTACTTTTTTATTTATCTTTCTAAATAAAATTTCAAAATATAATTGGATCAAGTAGAATTTAGAAACAATATTCTATCGTCATTTAAAGAATATTTTAAAACAATAAATACTATGTGAATCCACCAACACCAACTTGGAACGAAGATTCTATCAGCTATAAATAAGAAAATTGTTATATAGTTACTTTATGACTAACCCGTCAATATAACTTGACTTAAATTTAAACGCACCTTTAAAAACCTCGAGTATAAAGTGTAAAAACTGTAGACAAAGAATTGAATTACTCTGTCTACGGTAAAAACGTACATCTTTTTCATTATTTCAAAGCATTTTGAAAATTATAAAAACGTCATATCTGAGTGGCATCAATAGCAGCTGCTCATCACATGACTGGGTCTATATACAAAGGTTGACAAATGAGGGTACCACGGATGAGTTTTTAATTATTTATTTCTTTCATCGCTGATAAAAGGGTAATATGAGTGGGTCTGAGTGAAACTTGTCTTTACATTAACCAGATACCTTTTTGACACAGTACAAGCGAAATTTCCATTGTCTTCATTACTTGGGAACTCGCTTTCCGCATAGGAAGTTCAGTTTGCGTTTTCAAACATTACCTTACTTATTCTACGGCCGCTTGAAAATGAGATTCTAACACATCGCTGTTGAACGACAAAGTGACTTCTTTGTGACTTTGAACTGACGAATAATTTATAGTAAAACTTTTCGAGTTTTTATTTTTTATAATAAGCGAGGTACTGTATACTTATAGCTTAGCCTAAAATCTTATGATCAGGAAATTAATCGATGATGATTGATGGTTTATAGGTTTACAAAGCCGCTTAGTTTGTAGTGCTATAGAAGGCAATACCAATTTTTTTTTTTAAGTATTTAAATAATTTCAAGCGAACATCGCTGTTAACCCTCAATTCTCAATACAGATTTTCATGAAAGAAAATTTCAGATAAAAAATAATGTAAACTTTAATGTTTCACATACAAAATAGCAGAATATTATATATGGATACCTATTTGTCGTACTGTTTATTTTGGTCGTGTGGCTGTATTAGTGATAAACGTAGGAATATTGTAGACGGGTTTGGCTGACTTGTATCAGTTTTAAAACGACCAGATTTTAGTAAAGTTCGGTTTACGTGTATAGTAATATAATATTTTTTATTATTTATAAATAGGAGTCATCGCCAATACCTCCTGGCGGCCAGATGCCGGTGATGCCGCATCCCATAACCTTGGGACCACCCACAGCACAGATGCCGCCGCCTCAGCCTGTTGCACCATTGCAGAGGCCACCCTTTGCCAAAGAATATCATTTCCTGGACATAGAACTGCGTTTTGGATTTCTGCAGGTAAAATCATCATACACACTTTGTTACTATGAATATGTGAAATATGTGGCGTAAGCATTATCACAGAAATAATCATAAAGTAAGTAATACAATACATGATAATTATTGTAAAAAGATAATTTAAAAGAGGAATATATTTAATTATCTTTAGTGCCTGACTACGAAGGCTTACCTTTTATTGTCTAATTCATAGCAAAACTCAGTATATACATGAATTTCTATGATGAAAACGTCTATGATATGATGAACTTTAAACACCAACCAGAACAGATTTATATTTGGGTAATCTCTGAAGCATAGAAACGCGCAGTTGAAATACCAATATACGGTCAAAGCTAAAACTGCTTCATCCAGTGATCGTTTAGCAACGGTTAAGCGCACCTGAGCTCTGAGCATCACAAAGACGCGTACATAACATGTATTAATACACGCTATGCTATTTGAAAGCATTCCAACATTTTATTCATATTACCTACCAACAATCTATATATTCGCGTTCTGATGTATTTTAAGTTTTAACAATCTAAAACAATGAATGAATATAAAATCTTAAATATTATATTACAATTATTCTATAGAGTTCAATTTTTTCACTATTTTCATCCAAGTCTAAATAAATTAGACATTAGATAGATTTTTGTAGCCTATAATTTCAGATTCGGTTTTCGGTGAATAAGGATAGCGAAATAAAAGATGTTGCGTATTATGTTTTTGATAGGGTATGACATCTTTTGTTTTGTTCTTTTTTAGGTTTCCGTAGCCAAATGGCAAAAACGAAACCTTTGACTTTTTTCATTAAGTCAGTAGTTGTTGGTCCTAAAGTCGTAAAAATTGTGTCGTCGTCCCCTCTAACTTTTGAACTATGGGATTTAAAATTCTGGAAAAATTTTAACTAGTAGGACATGAAATAAAATTTCAACCACATATGGTTTGAAGAAGATAGGTCTACAAATTTTAGAGATATATAAGCTGTTCTCATATCTTTGTTTTTCATATTACTTTTAATAATTACTATGATATTACCAACTTATCTTTCCGATCGATTTTAAATTGTTATTATTTTTTAAGCCCTTAAGATTCTTCATAACCAAGCTGCGGAAGCCTTTAGTTTTAACTGTGCGTGGTCCACACGCACTGGTAATTATTTTTATTAGTTTTTTTACCTTTATAGTCTAAACGCCAACTAAATTCACAATTCCAAGTTTGTAAGACGATTAAAAGTATTATAAAATTTTGATTTTCTAGGAGTGACAATTTTTTTCTTTTCAATCTTTTAAATTCTTCTTCCTAAGCTAAATGATAACTAAATTCAAAATTTTTAGTTTTATGATATTGCATTTGATAATTTTGACGATCATGAATAAGTGACAAAATTAAACAACTTCGACTAGCGATAATTCATATACTATAAGGTCTTATTATTAGATGCCATTCCCTTAATCTTATTCAAATTTTGAATACAGTACAAAAAACATTTAAAGATTATACCTAGTAACTTATTAGTAGTTCCGTATTACCGTTTCATTCGATTCCATTTGTGTGATTCCACACTAGTATGATATGTGACAGATAGAAATATAACTGTAATAAAACAAGAAATTTTATTAAATATAAAATAAGATAATAATAAAGAAATAATTAAAATTATAATCGGATCTAGAATCTTCAAATAAATTATAATTATGCAGCTCATTTAGTGGTAACAGCAGTTACAAAGAAAATAGTACCCGCTCTATAACCTTGTATCAAATATTATGTCTAAAAGAAATGCAGCTGTTGAGACCACTTCGAGTTTTAATATCGCTTTCATAACTCACTTATATTTTGTTCTTAAAGACATTTTTATACTACTGTCGAGGGTGGACAAATTGAAAACTATTAAAGACAAATGTCTTAAGGTACTCCGTGACTTTACTTACGTCACCTTAAGACTTAGGTTTCGTTTAGCTGTTTAAAGTGCCTGTTCTGTACTTCAATCATTATGTTGCGAATTATTTATCAACCCGATAGCAATCCAAGTTCTAGCAGACAATCGACTAAAAAGTATTCATTGTATCCCTCAGAAACAGTACTTTTTACAAAACGGAAGGCTCCTAGGCTCTTTTTACGAAATGAAATACTCTATATAATTTTCTGTACAGCTGACGTTTAAATCGTATTTTTTCTAAGCTCGACATTACTAAACAAACTCACATTGTTATTTATAAGATTAGTTAATATTTGAAAACGTCTAACTCATCCTTGTACCGACCTCAACATATTATAACCAATCATGTACGTATCAAGCTTTAGAATATTAATATTCAACATGAAATTGATACAAATCCTATTTTAACCTCGGTATATAATACATCTGTTTCATAAATCCGGTTTTCCATACCCAGCCATATAATTATATATAGTTTATATCATTTAAGCCGATTGCAATCGCTGAATTGTACCTGTATCTGTTCGGTTAAATGTTTTGAGTATAAAGCTTAAGTATCTTCAACTAGTAATACTACCAGGAAACAAACCATTTTCAGTTGCGAATTGCAGTGTACATTTAATCTTTTGATCTATTACCCTCAGTTTTAATATGTTTATAAAAATTAATCTTAAAAAATAAACGCCATTTATATCGATAAATGGTGTACACAACTCGTTGAAAATGACTTGAAAGTAAATTGCGTCAACAGTTTACATGAGCTCACCATCTTATTAATAATTAATCAAGAAACGATTTATATAATTACGTTCCCTTGTATGAGTCTAAGCTAAGCCATGCCTCACCTTTATTTGAAAGTGATTAAAATTTTCGACTTCGTAAGTAATCAAAATTCGGCACTTTGAATTTTTGTCTGTCCGTGTTAGAATGTCTTCTGAGACATGTAAGTTAAGTTACGATTTTTCCCTTCACCGTCCAAAGCCCAAAATGAGTTTGAAACTTAAATTAAGCTTTTGAAAACTAATAATATCTTGCCCTAGATTAATCAGCTATCTTCGGTTAAAGTCTACTTTTAATAGCTATCGGGAATCTCGGCTTTTTTGAAAAATAAAATATGACACGATAAAATACAAAAAATCAGCAGCTTACATTGAGTCCCCTAACAAAAGATAAATTTAATATAAAAAAATAAATAAAAATCATTTATTTCAAGTAACAGAGACTCATTTAGTATTTACTGTAAAAATAAGGTATAAATTAAAATAAACAATCTAAAATATTCAAAATTTTAAATAAAATAAATAATTTTAGTGATTCATTAATAAAAATTGGAAAATTATATAATATGAATTTGAAATTAAGTAACATTACAATTCTTTTAAAATACATAAAATAAATAAAATTACAATCGTTTTAAAAACAATTATATTAAAATACAATAATACCATTTAAAATGTAAACGTTTTGAATGTGGTCGAGCTTGTACAAAAATCGTTACATGTGAACGGAGTTTTATTTGACACATAATGTAAACAAAAAAACAAATTAGTCAGTAACTTACCTACGACAAAGAGCAAATACGTTACACGTAATTACTCCAGGGCTTCATTTTGAAACGGAACAGACAATTAAAATGTTTAGCGAGATGATTAAACGTTAGTACTAGACTGAGCTCAATCTCCGCTCTGCTAAGATTTGGTCGATATTGGTTTAATTAAATACCGCCACCTTAACCGGATTTAAACGTTTCAAGTCTGAAAATTAAACACAACAAGTGGAGATCGTAAAGTAAAATTAACATTGAGAATGAACCAGGAATATAATGGAGATAGCTGTTCACGCCTAGTATTAGAAGAAGAATTATTTTAATTGATATTACGATCTTGATATTAAAAATTTAAATCTTAATGTTTTTTAACTTTTTCTTCATCTTGCCCTTATCCCGCGCTAGATGGGTTCGGCAAATATGCTTCTTTAATTCTGTTTTATCACCAGAAGCTCTTTTTTCCAAGCATATTCTCTTCCGCGCCGTTGATGCAAGTCTTTTTAAGTGCTCTCTCCCGGGCCTTTTAGTTCTTTCATGAACGGTATTTCCAGCCACATGATTTTCTTTGTTTATTTATTAGGGTTCCGTAGCCAAATGGCAAAAACGGAACCCTTATAGTTTCGTCATGTCCATCTGTCCGTCCGCCCGTCCGTATGTCACAGTCATTTTACTCGGAGACCATTGGCTCAATCTATACAGAATTTAGTAAATAGGTGTATTCTATGAACCGCACAACGATTTTGTAATGAAATCTTAAAATATATAAAAATTAAAGGTAGCAGTCCATACAAGTACCTGAGTGTTGAAAAAAAAAATTCAATGTATGTCAACGTGTGAGATATCTTTCGATAGGTCTTTCAAAATAATAAGGAGGTATTGATTTTGACTTTTTATTAAGTCAGTAGTTGTTGAGATATTAGCTCCTAAAGTCATAAAAATTGTGACCCCCCCCCTCTAACTTTTAACTAACCTCTAACTACGCGATTTAAAATTTTGTAAAAATTTGAGCTTGTAGGATATCAAATAAAATTTCAACCACATTTGGTTAGAAGAAGATAGGTCTATAAATTTTAGAAATATATAAGCTGTTCCCATATCTTTGTTTTCCAAATTACTTTTAATAATTACTATGATTAAAATTAAAGCTAAATAATTTTGATTTTGCTTCATGCACCAGTATCTTGGCTTTGCCCTGTTCGGAAGAAGCCAAGTTACTGTATAATTTAGTTAAGTTAGGAATTAAGCGTCGTTTGTAATTTAGTATAAGGGTCACTATGGGGTGACATGTTCTACAATAGAATAAACCCCTTAAAATAATAAAAAAAAATAATAATAATAATTACTATGATATTACCAACTTATCTTTGCGGTCGATTTTAATTTGTTATTATTTTTAGTTTTAACTGTGCGTGGTCCACTACGCACTTAACTGGTAATTTTTTTTTATTAAAAATTGATGTGCCCGATGATTCTACAAACTAAATAGTAAAAATTAGTCGTATATAGTAAACTAGCTTCTGTCAACGGCTTCGTTGGCGTGAATAACATTTTTAATACAAATTCTGAAATCCACGCCCATTTTACAAACTTTGAATGTCATATTTATTTATATCGAATCAAAAGCCTAAAAAATAAGTTTGAAACTTGAGCTGAGCTTCTAGCTCTATTAATGAAGATACTTCCATATAACTTTTCATCCCCACTTTCGACCCCTTATAAACCTTTTTCGCATTAAAAAGTCGCCTATATCCTTTCTCAGGCCCTACACTATTTTTGTAACAAATTTCACTTAAACCTGTTCAGTAGTTTTGGCGTAAAAGCGCGACAGACAGACAGAGAGACAGAGTTACATTCGCATTTATAATGTTCCTAAGGATAATACGTCTTTTTTTATTCATAGATCATCGAAGCGCTAAACTACATGCACTACAATCTTCGAGAGATTCACCGGAACATTTGCCCGGAAATCATTATCGTTACCAAACGCGGTACGTGGAAACTCTTTGGACTCGAATTCTCTGGTAAGTATTATTATAATCATTGAGATTCGTTATATTTTATTACTCATCATTACTATATACTTGGTTTCGGTTCCCAGAATCATGCTGACTATACTATGAAATCTTATTATTTTTAGAGACCGAAAAATCACGTTACAAATGTTGCAACTATAAAATGTAAAATGTTTATATTCCCTATTAAGTTATTCTATATTTCTTATTTCACTTTTTTGCGGACTCATAACCATAGCTGTGAAAAATTGGAAACATAACTGCTCAATGAACAGTCAGTTGTAAAATATAGGTCGCTAGAAATAGGCTAGAATAAATTTTGACGCTAACATCTTTATCACTTGTTGTGGCAATAAAAGCGAACGTGGGCGGGCTGAATGAACAACATAGTTTACTTTGAATAACTAGAATTCGATATATCGGCTTCCAATCCTGACATCGCTGTGTCCTAAAAAATATTACGCTTCATGGTATGCACTTCCATTTCATGAATATGAATGTTTCTGTGATTTTTTTGCTAGTGTTTTTGTAATTAGTCGATATCAACATAACTTATTTGATTCTATTTATTCTCAGTCCGTCTGTTCTATTTATTGTTTTAGTCTCGCTTACCTAATACTTTTATTAATAAAAAGCTATTGTTACGGGCTGGGGTTCGCGGCTTTGGAAATAAAAACCTGATGGCTCTAAGTAAGACTTTATTGGGATCTTCTAGATCACACAATAGAACTTGACAAATCACAGGTCAATCGCAGTCCAAAAGAATAGCCAAGGTCACTTCACTTGTTCACTGGTATGACTTGTAGTTTCTTCGCTTGTTGCTCAGAACTGAATGACTCAGTCGATGCACCGGGCCGCTTATGTAACGCGGAACACGGATTCGAGAAAGTTCCTTCCGCGGAACGCTATACTACATCTTTCGAGAACACATCTTTCTAGAACCCACGTCCCGTCGTCAAGGAAATAAACAGAGAGAGTAGCAAGCAATTTTGAACCTTATGAGCCGGTGATAAGGTTCTCCGAAACACTATTATATTAAATTTCTTATATTTGTATAGATAACTTCAATATCGACTCGCTATCCTATCCTTTTTGAGTGTTTAATATACTCATAGTAAATAAAATAAATAGGTATTAATGTATCATAAAAATAATAGCCCGACTCGTGGGATATTTCCTTTTTTTTGAAATCATAAAACCAAGTAACATTTAACCACGTTTATTCTGTCTTTGGGAGCTAAATATGAAACTGCAGGCAAATGTTAGTGCTATTCATTTTTGCTTAGTTCACTTATAATAGAATTCTTAGTAATTAATTTGATTAGAAAAGATATAGACCAAATAATATAACATCGCTCATGAAACCGTAAAAACTTCTTTTTGTTAGTCACAACCAAACTGGAATCAAATTTTAATTACTTTGATAATTGCTTTGCGCAATATAATTTAACTAGCTTCTGCCAGCGACTTCGCTCGCGTAAATTACGACTTTAATCCAAACTTTGTCGGTATGGAATTTCAGAAATTTTTACAATACGTGTTTGTTTATCTTTAATCGTTCACCAAAAATAAAGTTTCAAGCTTGTATTGAAGTTTCAAACGTGACAGTCACCCAATATTCAAACTGTTTCAGCTTTTAAACCCTTTCCACCTGCTTAAGAGTTGAATTCCGAAAAATTAATTGTTAGTGCTCGTTTACGTTTTAAAAACAATATCTGTGAAAAAATAATCTGAAAAAATATAAGTTTAGACTGAGCGTTGATATTTTTTTATTTATTTAATTCTTTATAGATCAAGGCATCAAGGCATAAGATTAAATACATACACATATAGATTATTAAATTAAACCCCTTGCGGACTGAGATACATATTATACATATATAAAATACAATAAAATATTAATGTAAATTTCACACTACACTTATCACTATTTATGGGAACTTTTAGTCTTTGCTTCCCTATATTTCCGGTACACAACTCCTGGCCAAAAGTCTGTACTGAAGACCATGGATTTGTGCTGAGCCTTAATTTGGAAGAGATATGGCTCGAATCTAACCGCTGCAGCTTCGATACCGCGAGATATTCTGTATCTCTCCCGAGTGGAGTGCATGATGGGCGGTACATGGTCAGCCGTAGGACCGGTACTGCGCTTATTGCGGTTACATCGTTCTCGGCTGTTCCTTTGAACTAAAACAAAGCCCTCATTATCCACAGAGTGTTATAACTTTTTCTTACTGTAGTTTTTGTAGCAGGCGGTGGAGGTTTTAACTGTTTGTTCCTGCGAGACATATTTGCGTTACGGGTTGCACTGAAAGGTTATTGACCTTTCCTTCCGATTCATTCCTCGGCGATACATTTTTGCTGATAGGCGAAAAATATACTACTACGCCATGGAGAGTGTTGACGTTGCGCAATGGACTTTGTCTCTTCGAAATTACCGACGCAGCCTTGTCACTTCGTAGTAAAGAAACTTCTTTCTTCGACTGTTGGTTCTGAATCCTCAAGTCTCTTTTTAATTGAAACTACTTTTGTTTTCAGCGACGTAATCTGTTTAAGTAGGGTAGTGACTCCAACATGGTCAAACGTCAACGGTCGTAACTTACACAGATCTCTCGCCACGAACGTTGGAACAATGTCCGGGTCCGTTCCCTTAAACACCCGAAACGTGTCCTGCAGATTACATTTACCTCTCCTTATCTCTCTCTCTTAATCTCATACCGAGCCTTATGGTGGTCTTATCAATCTCGTTAAGTTTTTTCTTAGCGTCCCGTATTTCCTCCTCCTTATAGCTGGATATGCAGATTTGCTCCAGAGAGAGTTAATCCATTACATCCAGCATGTTCTGCACGAAGGCGAGGAACTCGTGTACCACAATGGTGTCACAGATTTTAGCTTGCGCCATCGTAGTAGTACGCGTGTTGTCGTTGCAAAAAAAATCTAGTTTTAGCTAGGCGTTGATATGCCAGTCAGATTAAAATCGGATTGAGTTTTCAGATATGTGTCAAAATAAAATGTAATTTAAATCAAAAACACCAAAGAGTATTGATATAATCTTCAAAGCAAAATAGCTTGCTATTCCTTTTAACCCTTTATGGGATGAATTTCAATAAAATAAGAAACAAGTTTTCTAACCATACATTTTTGTCCCATACAACTTTTAGCCCCCTTTTCACCCACCTAGAGGTACAACTTCGTAAAATCCTTTCTTATCGGATGCCTACGTAAATAACAAGAACACACCCTCCAAGTTTCAGGTCTCTAGGATCAGCGGTTTAGGCTGTGCGTTGATCCGTCAGTCATTCAGGACAAAGCCTTTTATATATATAGATAGATAACGATTCTTCAAAGCGTACGCAATCTATAAATTACATCAATAACTGAGAAATATAATATTTAATAATAATTTTTGCTTTTTTTGAAGTGATTATTATAACTCAATATCAAACATGAAATATACATCCTTATACAACAGAATTATGGGATGTCATGTACAAGAATCCAAAAGGACTTTGTAATTTTATAAGGGTTGGGTCCGTCTTTAAATCGCTATACAATTTTATAGAGAAATAATAGAATTCAAAAAATTTACGGATATCTTTTAAAATTCTGGAAAAATTTGGCTTGCAGTCTATTTTCCTTGTCAAGCTGTGGAGCCCGAGAAACGGTTTTTTTTTTATTTCTCCATAGTTAATGTAATTTTTGTAGTTTATTTTCATTTAATGTAATTATAACATACTTTAATAATGTATGTATGTAAATATCGAAGTGTTACAAACCCAATTAAATAACTATAAAATGTATTTGACGACGTTGTGGCGCAGCGGTAGCGAATCTGCCTTAAACGCCACAGGTCGCGGGATCGATTCCCGCTCGGAGCATATGTTTGTATTGACCATGCAAGCATATTTTCCGGTCTGATTGTATTGGTCCTTGTCCTATTGAACAGAATATCCCTACACAGACTATCACGACACAGACTATCACGACACAGACTATCACGACACAGGATATCACTATCCTAATGGGAGCCATTTAGTGTGCAGCGTTTATTTATCTGCTTATCGCAGTGTATCTTCAACATTTGCAATTGGGCACTAATTTTCTTGTAGCCACATGGATCTGTCTTTCGGATCTATGTCTCGGCTCTAACGCGTAAATACACATCCCTGCGCATGGTATATTTAAAAAATAAATTTCAATCAATTATTTGAAAGACTAACTCCAAAATTTTATTTTTCAATTTTTATTTATCCGTCTATTTTTATTACGCAACTACTAATTTATCAAGACCTCACTACATTTGTTATATTTATCGTGAAACGTGGCACGAGGCACGTGGCACGCGGTCACGTGCAAGTAAAGAAAATGTAATATACGTTTCAATAAACCTTGCCTTAAAAGCATTTCTTTGGTTGATTTTCAATATTAGATACTTCTTAAAATTTTTCCGTTTCCGGTCCTGAAACCGTAAACATCACTGTAGTGCAACTCCAAAACTAATTGTGTTTAAAAACAACTTTCGGCTAGTATTAACACTGTTATTACTAAAAAGCATACTTAATCCGGCTTGAGTGCCGTCGAAATATTGATTTTCGCATATATTATATCAACTTGGAATACATCATGGCAAGATTTCTTTTAAAACCTTTTCAAGGTTAGTGTCACAAAAATTCACGATTCATCTGTCATCATTATCAACGACTCTTTTGAAGATCATAGACTAGACAAGTGACAGTGCTGTCAGTATGGTTGCCAGGAATAAAATAAAATAAAAACTCTATAAGTTCCACCATACACTGACTGACCAAAAATGGAAGATCAATTCCAACTTTTATTTGAAAAAATGAAATAAGAAATGCGAAAACAAACAACTGATTTAAAAGAATCTATAACGAACAGTATAATAGAAAGAATGGACGAAAAACTTAAACCCATTATAGAAGAAAAAAAAGAAAAATTTGAAGAAGGAGATAGAATACCTAAAAAGGAGAAAAAATATAATATATATAGAGTTATTTTTGGACTAGAAGAGGAAGAAAATTCTACCCAAGAATTACTGCAGACAGTGAATAAAATCTTTAATAGGGACTTAAATGTAGCTTTAGAGGAAAATAATATAAATAAAATTCCTCGCATTGGAAAAGAGAAGAAAGGAGGCAAGCCGAGACCTATTCTCATTTCATTTTAAGCATTTGGAAGAAAAACAGAATAATGAAAAACAAGAAACATGTTAAAAATTTGTGTATAGAAGAAGACTACACTAAAGAATTTCTAGAAAAGAGAAAAGCGTTGCAAGCTAAAGTAATAGAGGAAAGAAATAAAGGAAGTTTTGCATTTTTGAAATATGATAAGTTAATAATAAAATAAAATAATACCAATAGTGATAAAAGGAAAAGAGAAACATCTGCATCACCGCAAAATGATATCCAGCCAACAACAGGATAAATGCCTTTGATATGATGAGAGCTCGATCTAATTCCTTCTCCAATTATACAGCACGTAATAAACAATAATAATTAATAAACATTACCTTCTCTCAAGCCGACTGGTCCTCGTGGGAGAAAATGACCACGCCCCTCTAAAGATAAATAATAATAAATTTAATATGACTGAAGATTTTTATATAGCAACTATTAATTGTCGATCATTGAGAACTCATGGGAAACAGCAAGAACTAGAATTAGCGTTAAAGGAAATTAAATGAGATATAATAGGAATTAGTTAAATGAGAAGACTTGGAGAAAGTATACATGATTATGGTGATTACATATTACACTATATAGGAGAAACATCTGGGCTTTATGGAGTTGGATTCATGGTTAAAAGACAACTGGTTAACAACATCGAAGAGCTTCGAGGAATCTCATTGCATGAACGTATTGCAATCCTCAACATAAAGTTATCGGTGTGTGGTATAAATGAAGAAAAATGGTCTAACATTCAGGCATACTCACCAACAGAATCAGACAAAAATGAAGATATTGTTAAAATTGAAGAATTCTATGAACATCTACGATCCATAATGGAAGATAGTCACAAAAATATAATTGTAATGGGTGATTTTAATGGTCAGATTGGTACACGAAATATAAGTGAAGAATATGCTACAGGAAACCATGGATTTGGCACTAAGAGTAAAAATGGTTCGACTAGTCATTTTTGCTTTAGAAAATAAATTAATTATCTTAAATAGTTTTTACAACAACAAACCAACGAATAAATGGACATGGACTTCTCCTAGTGGACAATATAAAAACGAAGTAGACTATATCATGTCTAACAATGTGAATGTTTTCAAAGATGTGACCATTGTAAATAATTTAAATTTCAATACAGATCATAGAATGGTCCAAGTAACACTGTCCGGAAAACGCCATAAGAAAGCAAGAAAATTTCACAATAAATTTAAAGCTATTGACTACGGCGGTGATACTGATTTACTACTTAAGAACTTGGAAACTTCATAAAACTGTCAAGAAAAAGGATATAATATATCAATCCAAGAAAAATATGCTAAATTTATTAAGCAACTAATAACGGAAACTAAGAAAATAAATACTAATACTAAAAAAGAAGTCTCTTCTAAAATCAAACAAATGTTACAAGAACTTCTGCAACAAAAAAAAATAATGAAAATCGCCAGAAGGTAGCAGAACTTGGCAAAAATATGAGAGAACAACTTAAAAAGAGAGGAAAACAAAAAGGTTATCTACATTAAAAAGCGTATACAAAAACAGGAGGAATAAAAAGGCGTTAAAAGAACTTAATCATAAAAAAGATTAGATACCAAATATAAAAAAGTCAGACACTAAAAGTACAGCTAAAAGACCTGAGATAATAAAAATAGCTACTGAATATTACCAAAATCTATATCGAAGTGATAATTTAGAGAAAATACAAACTAGCATCACTAAATTGCCAGCAAATAATAAAGAAGAAATACCAGAGATTTTAAACGAAGAAACAATGAAAGCAATAAACACACAAAAACTAGATAGAGCACCTGGATCAGATCTAATCACAAATGAATTACTAAAAATCTCATTACCAGTAGTTGCCCCTAAGTTAAGATACATTTTCAATGAAATTTTGAATACAGAAAATATACCTGAAGATTGGACTAAATCAACTATCATATTGTTGCATAAAAAAGGAGATAAAGGGGACATTGGAAACTCCAGACCGATTAGCTTAATGTCTAACATTTACAAGGTGTTTTCAAAAATAATATTACAGAGAATTACTAATATCCTTGAAGAAAACCAACCTAAAGAACAAGCTGGATTCCGTAGAAATTTGTCCATTATAGATCACATCCATGCCTTAAGACAAATTCTACAAAAATATAAGTATACTATTTAGGTTTTGTCGACTACAAGAAAGCGTTTGATACATTAGAACATTAATATATATATAAAGCGTTAGAAATCCAAGGACTACATACAAAATACATTCGCATACTTAAAAGTATATATCTGTTCAAATTTTACATCTCTTAGTCCTTATTTTCAACGTCTTTTAGCAGAATGCTCCTTCCCCGATCGGTGGAAGGAAGCCATAGTTATCGGTATTCATAAAACAGGCAAACCTAGGAATCAGCCTACGAGCTATCGTCCGGTCAGTTTATTAGACTCCTTCGGGAAGGTCTACGAGAAAATCTTGTTAGCAAGGATCAAGGCCATCATTGAGGCCAAAAACATAATTATAGACGAGCAGTTTGGCTTTCGTTAAATCCACTCTTGCGTCAACCAGGTGCACCGTATAGCTGAGCACATTCTAAAGGGCTTCACTCCAGCGCGAACCAACACCACTAGATCCGTCTTCTTCGACGTGGCTAAGGCCTTCGACAAAGTTAGTCATAATGATTTAATTTATAAGCTGTATCGTCTAGGATTGCCAGACAGACTCGTGCTTATCATACGAGACTACTTGTCGAATCGCACGTTCCGTTTTCGAGTAGAGGGTACCTTGTCATCCCCTCGTCTCATCAGCACTCTTCGCGTATGACACCGCTCTTTACACAACCTCTATATCAGCTTCCGCCCTAACCAGGCGTCTCCAATCTGCAGCCGATGCCCTAGGCAAATGGTTTAAAGCTTGGAGGATTGAAGTGAATCCCGAAAAAAGCGTAGGTGTCCTTTTTAACAAACCCCGCATTAGGACTTACTGGCGATCCGGTCCACCTGGAGCTATCACCTTGTTCGATCATCCCATCCCATGGAATGATAAAACCAAATATCTAGGCGTCATACTCCACAACAGACAACAGACTTTTGAAGCTCATATCCGCAGAGCAAGCGATAGAGCAGCGTTCGTTTTGGGAAGGTTGTATGCGATGTTGAGCAGGAGCAGTAAACTGTCCCTTACAAATATACAACTAAATGGAAGTTATAATGATAAGCAATGGAATACAAAAGACAGAACTAAATGGAAGTCTTTAGAGGAAGCCTTCGTCGGAAGACAAGCTGTTACAGAATAATCCGTTTGTCAGGTTTTAATTATGAATTAGATTTAGTTTAGAAATAAAATGAATTTTTAAGTATATTGTTATAATTTATATATTGAACAGCAATAAAAGCTTATATTATTATTATTATTCTTAAAATTACTGTATCATTGACGGAGTCCCAGTTTGTCTGGCATTATTCCAAAAGAGTATACTTGCACTCATTAAAGGTTTTACGTAAAGATTTTTACAAAACTTTCTTAGCCGTTTTAGGGTTCCGTAGCCAAATGGCAAAAACGGAACCCTTATAGTTTCGTCATGTCCGTCTGTCCGTCCGTCCGTCTGTCCATCTGTCCGTCCGTATGTCACAGTCATTTTACTCGGAGACCATTGACTCTATCTTTACGAAATTTACTAATTAGGTGTATTCCATGAACCGCACAAGGATTTTGTAATAAAATCTTAATATATATATGAATTAAGGGTAGCAGTCCATACATGTAACTGACGATTGAAAAAAAAAAATTCAACGGATGGCAACGTGTGAGATATCTTTGGATAGGTCTTTCAAAATGATAAGGAGGTTTGATTTTGAGTTTTTTCATTAAGCCAGTAGTTGTTGAGATATTAGTTCTTAAAGTCATAAAAATTGTGTCCCCCTCTAACTTTTGAACTATGGGATTTAAAATTCTGGAAAAATTTGAGCTTGTAGAATACCACATGAACTTTCATCCACATTTAGTTTGAAGAAGATAGGTCTACAAATTTAAGAGATATATAAGTTTTTCCCATAACTTTGTTTTTCATATTACTTTTAATAATTACTATGAAATTACCAACTTATTTTTGCGGTCGGTTTTAATTCGTTATTATTTTTAAAACCGTTAAGATTCTTCGTAACCTTACCATCACCCATTTACGCCTGTTTTCTCGATTTATCCAAGGCATTTGACCTGGTTAATTACGATATCTTATGGCAGAAATTAAAACTTACTGGCATGCCTGAAGAGATCAACATGATTTTTAAGTTTTGGTATAAAAATCAGGTTACTGTTGTGCGATGGTCAGAGAGCTACTAGAGGTCTTAAAGGTTGGAATGTGGGGTGAGGCAGGGTGGCCTGACCTCACCCAAGTTGTTTAATCTGTATGTGAATGCCCTAATACAGAATTACAGACGCTCAGTAGCACTCGTGTCGGATGTCATATTGACGGAGTCTGTCTTAATAACATTAGTTACGCAAACGACATGGTTCTGCTGAGTGCATCTGTCTGTGGGCTAGCAAAACTGCTAAGTCTTTGTGAGAACTATTTCAAACATCATGGCTTAGTCTATAACTGTAAGAAAAGCGAATGCATGGTCTTTCAGGCCAGGGGAAAATCGATTCCATCTATTGTACCTGCTATCAAGTTACACGGGGTTTCACTAAAGAGAGTTGAATGCTTTAAATATCTTGGCCATGTAGTATTCTATGACTTGAAAGACAATGCAGATATTGAGAGAGAACGCAGGGCTTTGTCTGTTAGGGCAAATATAATTGTTCGCAGGATTGCTCGTTGCTCAATACCAGTCAAAATAACGCTTTTCAGAGCTTACTGCACCACATTTTACCCTAGCAGCCTGTGGGCAGACTATACGCGGAAACAGTACAACGCCCTGCGTGTACAATATAACAATGCTTTCAGGATGCTAATGGGTATGCCTCGTTTGTGTAGTGCATCGGGGATGTTTGCCGAGGCGTATGTGGACTGTTTTTATACCATTATGCGAAAGCGGTGCACATCGTTGTTGCGCAGGATTCTTTCCAGCGCAAGTGGCGTCCTGAGAGCATTTGTTAATAGAAGTTGTTTGTATGTGAACCACTGCTAACGGATTCACGTGCTGACAAATTAATCCTGTCTTAGGTTAAATAAGTTATAGAAATTACTAACAAATAGGCGTAAGATACTTGTATTACTAACAACATATGATCCATTGTTGGTCGAAATAAAGTTATTATTATATATATTATTATATAACCATGCTGCGGAACCCTTTAGATTCAACTGTGCGTGGTCCACAACGCACTTGACTGGTAATTTTTTTAGGTTTCCGTAGCCAAATGGCAAAAACGAAACCCTTATACTTTCGTCATGTCCGTCTGTCCGTCCGTCCGTTTGTCGCAGTCATTTTACTCGAAGACTGTTAGCTCTATCTTAGAAATTTAGTAAATAGATGTATTATATGAACCTCATGTAATGAAATCCTAAAATATATATAAAATAAAGGGTAGGTAGACTATACATGTAACTGAGAGTTGAAAAAAAAATTCAACATATGGCAACGTTTGAGATATCGTTGGATAGGTCTTTCAAAATGATAACGAGGTTTAATTATTTAGGCTTATAGCCTTTTTTCATTAAGTCAGTAGTTGTTGAGATATAAGCTTCTAAAGTCATAAAAATTCAGGGGGACACAATTCTCTAACTTTTAAAATATGTGATATAAAATTCTAGAAAAATGTAAGAATGTAGAATATCAAATGAACTTTCCACCACATTTGGTTTGAAGAAGATAGGTATACAAATTCAGAGATATATAAGCAGTTCCAATAACTTTGTTTTTCATATTAATTTTAATAATAACTTTGAAATTACAAACTTAATTTTGCGGTCCATTCATTATTATTTTTAAGTCTTTAATATTCCTCATCATCCGCTGCGGAACTCTTTAGTTTCGACTGCGTGTGGTCCACAACGCACTTGACTAATAATTATTTTAACTTCTTCACTTATCTTGTACAATAGATTTTCTACAAATAGTTGTAGATAAATAAGTAAGTACAATATTAGTGCACTTATCTGCGAAGAAAGGTAAAATGTATATTTATAATGGAGGAATTCCAGCATTAATGTATTAGCTCCACGGGGAAATACTACACTTAGAAAATGACGAAGTTAACTGGTAGTATCAGTACTGTTTGTTGCGTTGCGATCGATTAGTGAAGGCAACGGAAAGAGGAACTATCACCTCCTCTCTCCTCGCCGTCACTATGTGACACTACAAGTACTGCAAGCGTCAGTAGGTTACAGTCTTATCGTCATGTGCTAGTTTGTGACCTTGTTACCGTCGTAAAATAATAAATATAAAAAGATTCAAATTTTCCTTTGACTATATTTTTTCAATCTTCATAAATTTCTGAATAAAAGGTTAACAAGACAATGTTTATTCAAAACTGTCTGTCACTGTCATATTTTATTAAGAACTGTTAATGGTGAAAAGAAAACAAAAACATGGAGCAAAAATAACTTTAGTATTCAACGCTTGTAAATTGTAATACAAGTAGCAACAAACGTATTACTGACCCAAAATGTGGTGGGGAGAGGGAAGAGAAATAAATAGATTGTAAAAGATAGAGTAGGACTTAGGGGCTGTGCCGCTTCCACTTATCAAAAGATAGGCTACAGTGCTTGAGTTTGATTGATTTGATTAAAAGCAATGTTTAAAACAATACATTGATATAGTATATAGTTTAAAAACCGAAAACATTAAAAAGACATACTAATTTACAATGCATACAAAAGCTGACTGGCAATTTTATTTCATTCGGTATACCTTTAAAATAAAAGGTTTTACTTTAAACCTTTTGATTGCAATTTTTATTTACGTTTTAATCCTGCAGTCTCACCTCAGCGCAAAAGCCTATCTTCCAATATCCCTATCCCATGAGTCATAATATATGAACATTTAATTTGTTTCACTATTGTGTCTACTATCTGGACAGTGAATTTGTTCAGATTTTTTATTGTAAAAGAATATTATAATATTCCTATGGCCCCGCCAAATAAGCTTGAAGGTTTCGCTAGGAGTTGTACGACAATAACCCAGGGGATCAGGATCGAACCCTAGACTCTCGCGTTAAAGGAGCGGAGTCAGGAGTCCTTTTGAGCTATTAAGGTTTCAAAATGTATTGTATATAGGCAAATAAATGTATGTACATTTGTACAAATGTAAAAGATTCGTAATCATTCATTCGTTCATTCGCAATAATTATTATTAGTCTATATTTGTAATCCATTCGTCTTATTTGACATCTAACATTTTTAAACTTGCAAAGTATTTATAAATAATATATACCTACGTTGCAAGTAAAAGTTTAAGCGCTTAAAGCGTTTCGTCGAAGTCGTTAGTGCATAGTGTCATTAGTTCATACGAGAACAATCATTTGCAGTAAGCTGCTTATTGTACCACTGAGCTAAGTACGCTACATACGAGTATTGTATGAATTCTTCGTTGCGTGAAGCCGCTTTAATTTATAAGCCTTAAAAGGGACATAATATTTCCATCATAACCAATATACAATTCTTTAGAATTGTTAGAATTCTCTCTAGTAATGTACATATTATATTCAAACGTATATTCTTATATAAAATTCTCGTGTCACAATGTTCGTTCCCATACTCCTCCGAAACGGTTTGACCAATTTTGATGACATTTTGTGTGCATACCGGGTAGGTATGAGAATCGGTCAACATCTATTTTTTATACACCTAAGTGATAAGGGTGGTCGACCTCACATTTTTATTTTTCATTTTTGACAAAATTTTTATTTTTATTTCTTTATAATGTGGTATTCAAAATACATATAACCCTAAATTTTCACCCTTCTACCATCAACCCCCATTTTTAATAGCGATATTAGTAATTCAATAATTTTCACCGGTGTCACTTCTTTTCATAATTATGATTATGAAAAGATTATGGTCCCAGATTTTTTTCGGGGCAAGACAACGTCTGCCGGGCCCGCTAGTATTCTTATATATATATCTTTCTTTCGGTGAATTATATAAGTAGATGTCAGACGTCGGACATGGGGTACCACCCTAGTTATTTAAAAATATATTCTAGTTTATGATTTCAAAACTTACGACTAGATTATATATAAAAATTATTACTTTTTTAATTCAAACACAAACAAGTCTTTATTTTTATTTTTTTAACAAATTATAAAAAAATCTATATCAAAGAAACGAAACGAAGTACAACAGTACGAATACTGTTACTTCATGTCTGTATTATACTTGTGTACTTCCCAAGTCGAGTCGTCACATCCATACTCACTCATCTCACTCTCATTGCATAGTGGACGAAAAAAATGCAAAAGATCCAACTCTAGAAATAACGGAAATATTTTGCAAAGTACACGACTTAACACCTAGTTCTTGAAAGCCAGCTCATGCATGAGAATAACGGACGAAACAATCATTATTCTTTGTATTTTATTCCAAATACATATGTGCTAAAATCCATGAAAATGTGCACAAATAGCAAAACACAAATAAAAATATATTTAAAGATAAACTTTCCGTAGAGTATTATATTGTTACGTCAGTGAGCAGCGTCTTAAAGCTCATTTAAATGCCACTAAGTCATAAATTTGAAAAGCCAAGTTGTATTATTTGCTCAGAAAATTTCTGAACTTTAAAGCCTTATAAACTTTTAGTTGCGAAGTAGAATTAGTGATCGTCGTTAAACACAGGAAATAGAGAGGAAAATTTTGTCTTTGCTTTGATAATTTATTATTAAAAAAGTTCAATATAGATACATTAGTAGCTCAGAATCCCTCAACGCGCGATGTGGTGCGCCATGCTTGGAGCAAGCTAATGAGATCATAGCACGCCTTTAGCCTAACCTGTCGAAGGATCGAGTCTCGCTCGAGGCGCTTGTATTGACTATACAAACATCTGCTTCGGTCTAGGCGTCTTGTACTTGGTGCCTCGGAGCACGTTAAGCTGTCGGTTCCCATTATAATCAAATAACATATTCTAATGATATCTTATCTTTATCTATACATATCTTGTATATCTTGCCCTTTTCCAATGAGTTTCTGGTTCGCCTTTAGGGTTTTAGAGATCAGATGGCAATCGCTCTGTGTAAAAACTAGTAACCTGTCACCGTATATGCGTAAATACTAAAGCCTGAGTAAATACCGGGAATAATGCTAGGAAGAAGAAGTAAATTATGAGAGAGAAAAAAAAACGGAGTATCAGCTGATATTCCGTACCATGGACATCACAAATGTACTGTCATGATTGAGTCCTTTAACTTTATATATGAAGAAAATTCAGCTTTTTCCATGTAGTGGATTCAGATATAATCAGCTATGACAGGGGGATAGACAGAAATGAACACGAGAGTGATTCTGTAAAGGTTTTGTTTTGGTTTTTAGGATTTATGGAGCTCTATAAATCCATAATAACATTTTTCCCGATTTCATTTATCTCACCAAAACTTAGTAAATTCTTTCCTCTTTTTCTGATTTCACTGTTGTGAAGTGAAAGCGAACCTATTATAAGCGAGAACCTGAAATGAAAAATTGAAAAAGAGTTTATTAATTTATAAATCATTTTTTTTTAAATTTATTAAAAGGCTTTTTACTTTATATATCTCATTTTTAATTAAACTTCCAAGAAATCTTTCGTGTTATATTTTTATTTTATGAAAACGATATTTTCATTACGTTCATCGCTCAAATTCTGCGAATTTCCGAATAATTTATTTATCAATTAAGTGTTTTAGTCGACGGCGAAAAGTTGTGATATCCACTGCGGTTGAACAAAGCAACGTCGCACTATAATGTGAAAATTATTCAACAATGACGAGTTTTAGGCGTCAAATAGGAAACGCTTTGTCTACGAAGGCTAAAAACAAAACAACAACTAAGTCCAGATTAATAAAATGAATTATGTTTTATAAAACGTTAGGACTTGGGAAAATAATTACTTCTGTTTTGACTTCAATATCACTCAGTACATTTAGGAACAATATATTTGAACTGTTATTAAAAGTCGGGACAGTTTGTTTTTATTTGTTTTATTATGAATCAGGTCGAATCGGTTGAATCAGGTTCAGGTCTATTGAATCAATACTATAATTTTCCTTCTGCGAATAATATTTCTGTAACTAACAATTGAATATTTTTTTATGGTTTCATCACCATACTCAAAGAAAAACTATAAAAATTTTCAATATTTTAAAAGTACAAAAAATTAGTGGGTTAATGCGATGAGAGCATAATCGGTATGGGATTTCATTCTAGTATACTACTATTTGTTAATAAAAAATAAAAAAAAAGTCAACAATTAAGTTGAAATTTCTCAGTTGAAAATCTATAAGTAGTATAATGCAAGTCGCTGTTTTTGTCTATCGGTTTCTGACATGGATCCTGCTAAACCCATCTAAACTACGTAACGGATGACATCGCGAAATTATTTATAATATCCATTGCCGACAATACATATAGGTACCACAATGATATAGCGAAAATTAGTTATAAATAAATGCTGATTTTTAGGTTTCCATCGCCAGACGATACATGTTCGGAATTTTGTTGTGAGCCTTATTTGGGCTTTAAACGCATATATGTCTCGACTTCATGCGGTGTCATAGTACAAAAATATAAAATAGTTATAATATTAAAAACATGACTCTTTACTGTAAAACTTTTTAAGTTGATTAATGGTTTCGAGGAATGAAATTGATCCAAAATGTAGTAATAACTATCTAGATATGTTTCCCCTAGCACTAACTTTGTAATGAGACTGAAAATGTTCTTGTTTCCGAGAGTTGGACTAACCAACCTGGCAAGCGTATATATTATTAAATGTCTGGTGTTCATTAAAAGCTTGGACGAAATTGTAAACTCAATTTTACGTTTCATATTATATAGGGTCGTAATTTTAAAGTATGTTTTCAGAGTTTTATAAGCGTCAACAGTGATTTCTATAATATGCTTTTTATGTGCATACCTATGTATATTATATAGCAAATGCAATCAGTCACACTGGCGGTAGGTCTTTTCTTGCAAGAGGCCTGCTAGATAGGTAACACTGCAGTGTCAAATATTCTACCGCCAAATAGTAGTGCTTAGGCATTACTGTGTTTCGGTTTGAAGGGCACTGTAGGCTAGTGAAATTACTGGCCAAAGGAGATTCAAGAATCAATATCTCGAGGTTGGCAACGCGTGTGTGGCACCTACTAATGGTGTTGCGCGCACTCATAGGCTACGGCAACCGCTTACCATCAGGTGGGCCGTATGCTTGCTTGCCAACTTGTAACATAAAAAAAAAATACTAGCCTTGATTTCCAATTTTATTTGAATGCGTAGTTTCTGATATATAATATACACATTTTGTTACAACCTTATATAAATATAAGCTAATAATTCTCTAATTATCAACGCAATAACTTCATTAGCTTTAATATATTTGAGTCCATAATTGAATTATGCCGCGCTGATAATGGTTGAATACAATTATATATTTTAGGAAAGATATTTTTACATTCCGACAAGATCTTTGGTTTTCACGTTATAAACCTCCTTGTGATTGTCAAATAGCTCATTGTTATCGAAGCCGACCCGAGACATTGAAAACTGATCACCGATTTCTCAACAACTTTAAGTAAACAATAAAATATAAAATTAAGGATTTATTAATAAGCTCCACGAAGTTGTGGCGCAGCGGGAGCGAAACTGTCGTATGCGTCACAAGTCGCGGTTCGATTCCCGCTCGGAGCAAATATTTTTATTAATCACACAGGCATGTTTTGCGGTCTGGGTGTGTTTTTCCTTGTTACTGCATATTTATCCGAACCCCCGACACAGGATATAACTGAGCTGAGGGGCCGTTGAGTGTGTAGCGCTTATTTATTGATTATTATTTATTTAAACTAGATATCTCATACAAACTTTGAAAGCCTTTTACTATAATTAACTTCCTCCTTAAAAAAGGGAGGGAGGTAGTTAATTTATATTTCGTAATGACTAAATTTCTTATATTATTGGTTTTGTTCACAGAGAGAGTTTTCGGACACGATCCCCTCGAGATGGTGAGGGTTCCACCATGGTCTATAAAGGTGGCAAAGTTATGCCAGCCAAATCTTGATTATTTGGGTAAGGTTATTTATTATTATAATAACAATAATAACAATATTTGACACCGTTGTGGCGTTGTGGGTAGCGAGTCTGCCTTTGGTCTCGGCGGTTGCGGGTTCGATTCCCGCTCGGGCAGATGTTTGTCAAAATTTCTGTCTCGGTCTGGGCGTTTGTCCGTGTGGGCCTCGTAGAGCACGTTAAGCTGTCGGTCTCGGTTATTATCAATAACATCTGATAATAATCGTTAACTCTTGATAAGTAAATTGCTCTTATCCAATGAGTTACTGGTTCGCCCTTAGGGTTGCGGAGGTCAGATGGCAATCGCTCTGTGTAAAAACTAGTAACCTGTCAAATCCGGATAAGAGTAATAAGCGGACCCTGGGTACATAAAAATACCGGGAATAATGCTAGGATGAAGAATGAAGAAGAACAATAAAGGCTTTTTTTTACATACAACTATAAGGTATAGCGGACTTTATTACAGACTTCATAAGCAATTATTAAATCCATAGACTTAAGATTTTTCGCTACGACTAAATTCTTGTTAATTTTACGATAGAAAACTTTCTGTTTCATTCCATTGCAAACATTTCGTTTCATACTTCTCATCAATGATAACATAGCATTTATCTTTAACAGCTCCAGAAGTACAGCTAAGCGGTCAATGCAGTATATTATCAGACATGTTCTCCTTTGGGCTTGTGATATGCGCTATCTTTAACCGCGGCAAGTCTCTGCTACAGACGAACAACAACCCCATGCTTTATCTGAAGCAGATTGAATTTGTAAGTATCAACTTCACTTTGAACCCGGTAGGCGGTGCTGCAATCGGGTTGTAGGTTTTTTTCAGGAGAGTCATAATCTGTCATAATCTGCCATAGACAGCGAATATCCGGTGCGGTGAACCTAGAGATTTGAAAGTTAGAAGAAATATTTTGAAGCGAAAAGGTTCATTTCCATCGCGAAGAGAATAAAAGGGGGTAGGCAATGTAGGTACACAGAGCTATATTTCTAGTTATTTTTAAACCATTATAAATAAAAAAGTTTAACTTTCAGTACAATGTCTTTATACTAGGTCGGAACCACCTAGTAGGTTTCCAGAAACCTATATCAGGTGGCCCCGCTCTTCAATATCCATCACAATTTTAGCAAAAGCTAACTTTTCATATACATATATAAACAGAATAATATAAAAACTTAATTACAAGCTAATACAATAAAAATGTGTGTGTGTGTGTAGGTATATGTGAGGTAATGTGTATAGTGTGAATGTGTTTAGTGTGAACGTTTATAGTGTGTGTGGTGTGATTGAATTAAGCATGTCAGAGTGGATTATAAAAGATATATAGTAGATTATAAAATAGTTTAGTATTCGGCTCAGACTTGTGATTGCCTATCTGCGGAACAGACGTACCTAAGATTAAAATCGTATGTGGTCAGATCTACGAGCACAGCTAATTAAATTATTATCATAATAATTTTGTAAATGTTTCTCGTTTATCTATAATTATGTTATATATTTTTTCCAGAGCTAAATATCCTTTTCTAACTATTAAAGCTTATGTCATTTTTATACATATCAAAAAGTATTAAATGCTTAATACCGATAACGACAGATTTGTGCATACCTATATTAAGTAAAAAAAACTTTCTTTCATGGGAATTTATTGACTTCGTATCGTATAGTAAGCTTTATTATTTTAGTTTTTAGTTCTAGTTAGTTTAGTTTTTATATTGTGACAGTTGATGAAACAAATTTAACGATTCTTTTGTTGTCAGATACGAGATTTCTTTTGGAGCTTAGGCAGTTAGTGTGGGGAGGTTTTTGTAAACAGTCATATTTTATTTGACGTAAATATAATGTTTTATTTTGAAAACACCTTAAATAAATTTACTTTTGCTAAGAAGTTTTATAAATATACTTAATTGAAACCATCAGTAATAATTATTAAAAAAAAACTATGATTCATGAAAAATAACTTGAGATTGATTAGAAATAAATAGCGACAAACGCCTTACAAAATAAATAAATTGGGGGTCGAAACTGTAGCGTTTCAAATCACTAAGCATTTTGTTAATTACGGGCTTCTAAATTGGGACTACCTGTCTCCTTTAGCCGACAATAAATATAAATTACGAGTGAAACAAATTCAACTGAATCAAACAAACGATCAAAATGTTTTAACCGGGTAAATCTATTAAACCTTAATGTTATTAAACGATTTAACACTATTTAAATTTCGCTTTAATGAAGGAGATTTGTTTGTATAAGCGAATAATTAATAATAAAAAATAATTGATTCTACGAAAACTTATAGTTCCAAGTTTTATAATTTCATTAGCTTTATTCCAATACTGTTAGATCAATTTACTATATATGGATAATCTTTGCGCAGTGAAAATGAATATTGATTTATATTTCTCGCCAGTAGAGACGTTTTGTTTTTTTCGTGAATATCGGAGTAGCTCGATCACGGAAGTACTACACGTTTACCAAATGTCAACTAAACGTAGCAGAAATCGTACATTTTCAGTTTAATCCCATTTTTTAGTTTACGGGGATGAAATCGGCTACCAGGTACCCTGCTTCCTGGAGGGGAGAACCGGGTTATGTGGGGTTCCATGACAAGGTGGTAACGTCCTGGTGACCCACTAAAATATCGTAGATGGCCGACCTCAGCGCGTTTGTCAGTTTACGGGAACTCTCGTAGAACGAACGTGACCTGACAAGTAATGTAAGCGTGACCCCGCTGGTAGCTTGAAAGGGCTTGGGGACAAGCCCCTAGCGCTTCCCACATAATCAAAAGTTACATTATGGCCTCGTATTAGAAATGTATAGAATAATATAAATATTAAACTATTGAAGTACAAAATTCTTAAATACGGCTCCGCTTTTATAAAATACCGATAAAGAAATATAAATAGTAAATGTTAATTGAGTATACTCCACAATTATTATAAACGAATGCATTTTCCGATATCGTTATAAAATTGCTTTGTAATGTTTCATGTGACCGGCAACGAATATTGCTTCGTTTTAAAAATTGGAATTTACGGTACACATGTTTTCGTTATAAAACTTTTAAAAGTTATTTTTGTTGTTCTAACTAGTTGTTCCGACGGTTTTGCTCGTGTAAACATAAAATTCATCAACAGAATTAAATCAATTTTTTCTTTTTAAAACAAATCGAAAAATACATAGTTTTTGTAACGGGACGGGAAAGTCAAAATCATATAATTTCATATAGCTTGTTTATTTATAAAAGTAATTTGTTTTAGAAGTTGTTTTTTTCCGTACCATTATCTCCGTCCGAATATGTTTAGTTATTTGCGTGATTGAATAACAAACCACCTAACATCTAAACATATAAATTTATTTTAAGAATTTATACAAAACTTTTTGAAAACCACAGTTCCTGTATGCTATTCCATGGGTACCGCGCATTTTTACGAGATAAAAATGTGCTTTTCCAGACTATAATCTATCTCTGTGCAAAATGTCATTTAGATCCGTACAGACGGTCTCACGTAATTAAGTAACAAACATCCATCTATACATCCATCCAAACTTTCACATTTGTATTAGTGGGATTCATACAAATTAGTTTATAAGAGTCGTATTACAGTTGCAACAGCAAGTGCACACATTGCTCGAGCGCATACCGCCTGGATTGCAAGAGGCTGTGACGCGTCTGCTCTCACGCGACCCACACCCACGCCCAACAACTCAATTGCTGCCGCTCATCAACTTCTTTAAGTAATAACTATTATCTAAAATTTTAATAATTTCTCTTATTTAGACTGAAGTTCAAAACGAAATATACTTTAATGAATTTCATAATAAATATAAATAACAATTTATAAAATTTAATATTACCAAAATATAATATTTCGATATAATAATTGTTTATTACTATTTTCAGATATAGCGGTCATATTAACACAACTCGCCACACACAAAATGATTTAAATTTATATACAGAATTATATACTAATTTGATAGAGTAAATAAAACTTATATTACATAGTTATTTATCATCACTTATTGCAAAACAAATTATAAGCATTAATTTTTCAATTAATAGAGCGCCATAGTTACATAAAGTGACTAAGCTCTTATAATAAAGATTTAAAAAATCTTTTTTTGTTATTCTGGAATAATTATTATTTTACCCTTTATAGACTAGTATAATGATGAATATTTTTAGGTGCCAAAGCGAGCCGGCTATCCAGGCGATGCAATACCTGGACGTTATCTCTGTAAAGGATGCTACCCATAAAGGACATTACTATCGTGGCCCGCTTATTGAATCACTGCCACTTATACCGAAGGTATAATCTGTGCTTATTTACTTTCAGCGTAGTTTGCTATGCGAAAAATTATTGATCTTTTAAAATAAAATTAAACGTCGAAATGTATGCTCATAAGTTCAGAACGACTGCCATCAAATTGGATAATTCTTATTTTGTTGTGTTTGGGTTCAAAATTACCAACAACATGATCGGGAATTTTGTATGGAAAAAAATAGACAAGTAGATAATTTATAGGTACACACCCAAGAGAAGGATTAAAACTACTACGGTAACGGGATCAAAAGGTTTAAGAAAGAAATTAACACGAAAGAGTTTTTTTTATTTATTATTATTATTTTATTTTTTACTATATTAACGTATGTATATTTTTTGTATATTTGTTCGTATGCATGTTTGCGTGTCTAATTTTTTTTCATGTATTTAAATTTTTTATATTTATTTATTTATTTTTTACCCTCTTTGCCTATTGAGTATATAAAGATAACCACACTTAAGGGTTAAGAGTTAAACTCCAGGCGTGCATCGGAGCTGACACACACGCTTTTTTTACCCATTGAATAAATTAAGTAAGGCAAGTGGTGACGCGGTGAGTGGTTATTATAATTGTTTCAGTCAATGTTAGTGTTTTAGAAAATAAAAATAATATATATTTTTTTATTTTTTAAATGTAAGATTTAGTTTATTTGCTGTGACTTGTTCATTTAAAAATACATACCAGAATTTGTTTATGTTCCACAAAATTTCATCCACATGCTTTTTTACATCGTTTAATCTAACAGTTTTGTAGCTCCAAACTTAAAAAGTATCGATAAAAATAAATACTTTTCAAATGATTACTTTATCTCGGAAGCATCATCGAATGCTTAGAAAGTTTCATTAGTTACGATTGACAAATACAAAGACATACGATTTAAGTTTGTAAAAAGTTTTGCTGTTTTCCCGTTTTGTTCTTTTCTACTACGATGAAATTTTTCCTACTCGTCGAACACATGTTTGTTTAAGTTTTATCCTGTATAAGGCTTAATCAAAAATCTATAGTTCCAGTCACGAGAAGTTATAAATTTTGTAAACACACATTTAAGGGGCTGGTAACATTTGGATCAAATAAAAAATATAAGTCTTACCAAATAACAGTAACACATACAATAATTAATAAAAACAACAATATTCTAATTAAAAGTAACCAAATTAACAACAAAAAATATAATCTCATCCGCGAAAACAACAAAATATCCTGAAACCTACACAGGAGCGTGATCTTACCCCAAAATGTTGATATGCCATGAGTAGATGACAGCACTTTATTATATCGCTAAAATATTACCCGACCAAGTAAAATTGCTAATTGGTTTCGTACTTATGTTACTTTGAGTTGATTGAATTTGGGATTTTTTGTTGTTGATTGCATTGTCGCTTAGTAATATAGTCGACTTTCTTTATTTAAAAATTTATAGCTTCTCGTGATGTGGACTATACTTCACTTTGATATATTTTCAACTTTTAACGTCTAGTTTCTATTGCAGTATATAAAAGATTTTCTTTTTTGTAATTTTTTTGTCAAGAATAACGTTCTGAAACACAGCCCTTATAAAACTTCGAGTTGACTTTGAAACTCGTTTTAAACGTTATAAAGTAGACGCTTGTTATAAAGTAGGTTTTATTGTTTTCTGAAAACGAGCTTAGTGTAAACGTTATTGTTTCTAGACGTTATTACGAAGTAAGGTTTCAATGCCATCACCTTTATACTGTTTTCTTTGGGGCTGTTTTTAAAAAAATGTTACAGCTCGCTTTATTCCCATTGTTTTAAATAAAAATAAATATTCACAAATAAAATTGTGCCAATGCGAATCATACCTCACCTTTCAGACATAGAAAAAATTAATAAAAGTAATACGAGGAAGCCAGTTTTTTCGTAGTGGCTAAGTGACTACGCATTTTTCTTTTCGTATCTTCTATGAGGAAGGAAATCCTAAAAGAAATACCCCCTTTTAATCTTATCAAGTCCTATAATTTCAATGATAGCAGCTACAACGATAACTAGCGGATCGCAAGAAGTCAGGTTCAAATTAGCATTTCGTTTTAACTGCTATAATAAGGGATTAAGGGATCTCAATTCGTCTGATTTATTTTGTGTTTATTTCTTTATCAGTAAACTTTTTTTAATTATTTATTTTGGTTTTGGTGCCATGGTTGGATGGCCAGTAAATTATGTGATAGTATAATCAAGGGTTTAGAAGATATAGAATGCAACTCCTCAAAGTTTAAGAGGTAGTTGCTTGTAATCATTAATTTTTTTCGCTTCGGATATTGTTACTCTATTTCATTAGGTTTATCATATATTTTGTTGCTATTTCAATGATTCCAAAGTGCAATTTAATCAACTGTAAAGGTTTGCTGAGCGAGATCGCTTTTAAGCGATAAGGCAACCGTTTCTATTTGCCAATTTGTTTTATTTTTACTAAACTGATATTTTTATTGTGTTCAGAAATTTATAAATAAATAATTATTATTAATAATATTTCTCCGGCTACTCGGACAGTGGAGATAAGATCCAAGAGAAAATAGCAGAATTAATTACTTCCTTGGATATATTGTAATTTAATATTAAATCTATATATATATATATATATATATATATATATATATATATATATAAAAGGAGAAGACCTGACGAATTCAGGCGGGCGAAGTACTCGTAGGATCTAGTCTGAGTCAGCCGCTACGAGTTAACTGGCTTCATCGGATTACTTTAATTTTTTTTTTTGCCTGAGAGGTTACTCCATAAACTTAAAATTGTCTTTTTAATAAGTAACTTTTGACGTTTCAAGTATTTATTTAATAAATTATATTGAATGTATATTACTTTTTAAAATATACATAACTCTCTATAGTCGTACAGTCCAATTTAGCCTTCAATATTTGATGGATTATATTAATTGTATGAATTATGTTTATTACAATTTTTTTGTTTATAAGTACTGTGATTTTTTTTAGTATCTATAAAAGAATTTTACCAATTAATGCTTTTGCGATTTACTAACGCCAGGCAATGCTATACATATTATGTTGAAAATTCCGTAAGCGTGGTAAATAACAGCCATTTGTAAGGCACTGATCCAGTTTAGGCAGCCTCAAACCACTTTTATCCACCATGGTGTAAGATCGCGAACTTTATCAGTAACTTTAACGCAGACTGACAGTCATATTTCTATAATTATCATTGTTTTGAAATGTTATCGTAAAATATAATATGAGTTTTAGACAAAAAAAAACCTATAACAACTTCGAAAGGCGGCTGCCTCCAAAGTATCAATTGCTTTAGAATGCGCTCGGTGTTATTACAGAAACTGCGCTGGCAGCTTGTTTGGCCAGCTTTGGAAATCGAATTGAAGGTTGACGAAGTATTAGCTGCTGTACTCGTCCCTATTATTTGGATGACAAATGAAGCTACACACGAGGAATTCAGTATCTACGTTCTACCAGCTTTGCAGTAAGTCTCTTAAATAAATTTCGATTTTTTTAAACTACTTTCATTATTTTTACTATACTTATTATACTTTACGCAAAATAGATCAGTGGATTTCATACAATTAATGCAATCGCCGAGGACATACCAACCGGTTGTAACTTATCTGGAAAATTTGCCCGTCGTGGTTAGCAAGTGCGGAAAGGAGGATATCTTCAGAGACATTTTACCGGTGCTTTACGCCGCTATGAACAGCAATAGTTGCACTATTCAGGTTTGCTATGCCACTCTTTAATACATATGTACAATCATATAAAGTGCATTATTAAGTTATTTATATACTACAAGGTATATTTTTTACAGACGGCTTCCCTCATGGCTATAAAGGGTACAGCAGAATTTGTATCTGATAAAGAATTGCAAAGCAATATGGTAACAAAAGTGAGATTGGTGCTCGAACATAATCGGAACGACGTTAAAGTTATAAATCTGACTCTCGGATTCTTTGAGGCCGTACTTTTTCGTCTTAATAGAAATCATGTTCTGGAAGATGTTATTCCATCGCTTCTGTTCATGAAGCTAACTGAACCTGACATTGTCACGCGCGTCGTCAGTAAGTATTATTCGAAATGTTATCAGAATTTGAAAGAAACAACGCAAGCATATTGTTAATATAATTTTTAATCACTCCATTGGTTTTGATGTTAACACATCTATGATAATTTGCTTGGAGTGCCTTATTCAGATTCTGAAAGTGTGGAGGACTTTTTTGGTATTTATAGCGAATGAGCAAAAATATTAATACGTTTTAATCTTAAACACATAATCATGTGCAGCGGCGAAGATTGCTATGCGATGCTGGGCTGAGCTGGGCTTTGTTGTTCAATTATTTCTAAAATAACAAGAAATGCTCGTTCCAGAACTTTATAAATCCATGTTGACCGAAAAGAAATTCGGACTCACAACCAATGTGATGGCAACTAAGATGATACCATCGCTGGCCCCACAGACTGTCAACCCGGCACTTAATTTGGAACAGTTCGGTGGCGTCATGGAGGTAAAGTATCAAAGTTGTATCTTGATATAAGCTCTAAAACCAATTATAATTAAAATTATATTCACTCTTTAAAAAAAGATATACCTTTAACTTAGGCAAAAATATTTTATTAGGTTTTGATGTAAGTTAAATTAAATGTATTCAAAATAAAATGTGTAAAGAATTGATATCTACTTCATGTTACCCAATATCTACGCATCACCATTATGTCTATGAAAATGTAATCAGGGAGCCGTTGTTATGAAGAAGAGCGATAATAGGCTATCAGCATCAATTCAATTTGGCGCTCTATTTCCTCGCCTAAGATGAACAGTCCTTTCCACACTTCAACTATATTATTATACTGTTAATGCAAAGATGACATTTCGACATATTATAAAAAAAAGTTCCCGCCGCGTCGGTCTGTTTGTTTCTTATCGATAAACTCAATAACTACTGCACGGATTCTCATGCTATTTTAACCAATAAATAGAGTGATTCATGAGGAAGGTATAAAGATAGGTGTATGATTTGTTTAGGTTGTGTAAATTACTTGAATATGACTGTAATTGCGTAAAATATAAAAGACAATATATCAGTTCAAATTAATCATTTGCTTATTTATAATCTTGGTGCACAGGTAATTTATGATATGATGGATAATATTGACAAGCATCAGCGTAACAAGCTGAAGGAAGCCGCTGTAATCCTGCCCAGCCCTGAACGTCGGGCTCTCCGCCATCAGATAAGCCAAGACAATATGGGGCCCACTGTACCATTTAATATTCCTAACTTGAGAGTGGAGCAACGTAAGACCTCCAGTGCCGAAAATATGAATCGCAAAAACTCAGTCGCTATACCAAAAACCACAACCACAGCTGCCAGTGCCGCTGCTAGTGCTGCTGCTAGTGCCGCTGCTAGTGCCGCTGCTAGTGCCGCTGCTAGTGCCGCTGCTAGTGCCGCTGCTAGTGCCGCTGCTAGTACCGCTGCCAGCGCAGCAGGTAGCGCTGCCGGTAGCACTACCGGAAATGTAGGCGGGTTCAAGGGTGAGTTTTTAATTTACATATCTATATTATATTAGTATTATATAAAAATTAGTCCCTGACATGATACCTACAAAAGGCAGGTTACTTTTGTCTTAATTACCATAGCCAGAAATGTAATAAACCTTTCACAATACAACCACTAGAGCTTAAAAGATACATCTTTCAATTTACCAGAAATCAACAATTTTGTTTATCACAAATAATAATAATATCATTAAACACCTACTAATTATATCATCATTTATTGAAAAGGTATCGCTATTGCCCAATGGATCTTTGGATCTAACAACTCCACAAACAACGAAGGAAATAGCAACTTCCTTCGCGTTGCAAGCGTTTTCCCGAATCGTCGTTTATCGGACAATACTCTGATGACTCCGAAAATTCGGATTGCTCCGTCTTGCGCGTCATCTCCAGGCGGAACACCAGGTGGTACTTCAGGGCTACCGACACGTCGTCACTCAAGCATTGGACCTCAGGAGCGTCGTGGATCTGCAGTTAACTTATCACCACCCACTGTAAGTGACACGACTGCAATCAGAAATATTATACATAATTAACTTATTTCATTTACTACATCTAAAATTTTACTTACACATCACTGACAAGGAACTAATAGGGAAGTTGCTGAGGTCTCAGAGAAAACGGCGTCCTCTATGCTAATGGTGATGTTACGGTGTTATTTTGACAGGTCCATCAGTACAGGGGACGAGGCGGCTCAGGTTCAAGCCTGTCCGTGCCATCCACGTCGCATTGCGTCGTAAGTGATGTACAACAACCACACCAATCTCGAAAGGTGTTACTGAAACCTCTATTAACAAATATTATGTCAACTTGCAACGGCTTAAATTGATGTGGACTTTTCTCTTCTGTGGTCGCGTCTTCTTCCCACATAGACTGGGAGAGATTGTATCATTGCTCATCATCACCATCACACACTTCCATTTGCACGAACCCGGTTGGCGTTTGAATCATATGTTGCAAACTTTCTCTGTCCAATCATAATAACCCTCATCGTACCACTCGGTACTATCATTCCTGCGGGGAGAGAAGGACCGTAACCTTCAAGAAATAATGAAGTGATGCATGCTCCCTACATTGTTTATGTAAACGAACCGCGGCGATGCATGACGCCCGTCACTTTGAAGGGGCTACCCAACTCACTGAAGAATAGTTTTTTCCGTGGCTATTAATTCTATCATGCTCCTTAATTCTTCGACTATATTCAACGACCGCTCATTCAAAATATGTTAAAAAAATTTAATTGGCATATTAATTTAAATAAAAAAAAATATTTGTACAAAAATTTCAAAATTAGTCAGTCATTTTAGGTGTTAGTTAATTTTATATGCAAGTTTATTGAGACCGGAGCTTGGCCACAAAAAGTTTACGGATCTCATTTCCAAAAGTAGTGTCAACTTGAGCCCTTGTCTTTAGATGTGCCCAAAATATTGTTTTATGGCTTTATGTGAAGCAAATCAAAATCATCTTATCATTCATTATAAGGGTAAAAGCCGAAAGATAACCGCTGTCTCATTCACTGTTGCTATTTGTTCTTCTACGCAGCTTGCACGGAGCATGATCGTGAGTATGATCTTCTCTTACATGTTTGTCGTGCAATTACGACATCTATATTTTCAGTTCTTCTGTTGTTCATATATTATATGTAAATTTTGTGCTACTTCGATGTTGTCCAAATGTAACCTTAACAATATCCGCTAATAGAATTTCGATAAATTTATCTCAACAATCTTAAATTGTGGCAACATCTCGATGTACACGAATTAAATATGTAGTGTAGTTTATGTGCAGTACAAGAATATAAGCTTGACAAGCTTAACAATTTTGTGCGCTGAAATAAAGTTTCGAAAATGTTATGGCATGCAATAATATCTTTTATTTTCAGGTACAGAGTGAATATATAAACTATATTTTCCACAATAAAACTAATCGTATTGAAAAACATTTTAATTTTGTAACAATATTTAAATTAAGTATTTGAATTTATTATCTTATATCGACCTAAAAAAACATATTACTATGACATCTTGCATGAACATTCGAAATGGCACTGATATGGATTATAGTGTTTCATTATCCCAAAAGACCGTTACGTTAATAATTTCATTTGCATGAATCCACTCAATAGTTGATTCCTTTGAGATGATAAAATTCTATAATTTGACTATAATATAGGGTGGTTCGATGCCGAATGCGTCATCAAGCGTTCCATTCTTGCTGACATCATCGATGCAGTCCGTCAAGTCACGGCGACCATCCGCCTGTGTCAGCGGCTCGCAGGGCTCCGGAATACTGCAGCAGATAAGCACCGGCGTGGTAAGGCATTTACCGGTTGGCACTCATAGAAATGCGCCGCAAGCTCAGTCGCCATGGGGTACCTTACATGGTGCCACGGCTGCAGGCTACAGCGCTTTGCGGCGCACGGCCTTGTCAGTCCAGAAGTGCCCGTCATTGAATATTACTCTGACGCGCTAAGCGATTGATCTACTCCCCACTCGTAATACCAAAAACTTATATCTCCTTATAATCCTTTCACTCCTTCTACTCCAATGAGATCTACGAGTGGAAAAATCAAGTACTGCCTCGTTTTTTTCGGTACAGCGCTCACAACGCTTTTAACTGCTTTCAGAGCCTGTTATTAACACCATTTTGTCTCATAACGATTAGGTATGTTCCAATGTAGAGCAAGAAAGGTCCATAGAGTTGCTTCGATTGTTACAATGCAACAGGACTTGAAAGGAATTTCTAGCGTTTTATATCTCTCATGCAGGTGAAGGGATTGTGACGTTTAAAATGAATGGTTAAACAGCAGTAAGGTCTTTTTGACTTGCGAGTTATTCAAAGTTCAATAAATATTACAACGACTATAATTTTTGTCGATTACTTTTCATATGTTAAATAGTCTAAAAATACTGTAATATTACCGTTTCCTAACAGCCTCGGGCGCCTAACTCTCTATTTATTCCACTAACGAAAAGTACACACAGTATGAGCGTTGAACCGAACTATTCAGTGCAGCATTTCCTAACAATGCCCACACGCCGCCCTGGCGATTCCCGTTCATTCCCTCTATGTCTAGTAGCTCCAATATCGTTGTTGTTCAAATGTCAAATTTATATTTGGTTGCTTTTCATACACCGGTACTTTTACTCCGAAAAAATAAAATACTTTGATTTTCTAAAACAAAGACTGATTCACTTATTTATCTTTAGCTTGATTACCAATTGATTTAATTAAACTTATTAAAGTATTTTGCGGTAGGTTGAAACGGAAAGTAAGCTTTAACTGATATAATGTGGACATATCATTTCTACATTGAAAAAAATGTGAATTTAATGTCCAATTATATGAAAAAATTAAGATATTTTTTAAAACAAAAGTATTATAGAAATTATTCCAAAATAACGGCATACAGCAGTGTAAATGTTGTATTTGGTGCTGTATTATGGTATTGGTATATTTATAGCTTCATTTGATCGTTAAAATAAAAATATTTTAATATGAATCTCTACTAAATGGAGAGAATATTATAAAATTAAATATGTGCCAAACAGGTAAAATCTAATAAATTTAAATCCATTTTATATCAAAAGTATTTGGCGATGGCTTGAATTAAGGAAGTTGGGGTGATTGTACGCGTCATTATTTCGGCCCTAAAGACAAAGAGAATTTTACTTTATTAATTTATGCACGCTTAACCCATTGAATAACTTATTTTCCAAACCTACCTGTCCGTAAATTTGTTAATAAATATTTATGTCAATAGGATAACACAAGTAATTAATGTACTGATTTATCTTAGAATAAGGCTTTAGATCTAAATTCATTTGCATTTGCATTTTATTGTTAAATAAATTTATAAATATATTTCATAGTTGTAACTATGAATTATAATCATATATGATTTTGTCTTATGCGTATAATTTTCATAATGGACACACTATTTTTGTAACAAACACAATTTGTGTATATTTAAAACGACTACCCAAAAAAAAACAACACGGATTGTTCAAGGTTCCTTCAAGATTACGTAAAGAATATTAAAATGTAAAAAATATTATTTCTTACATTTTTTAATAGATAATTTTTTAAGTGATTTTTTTGTATCCATGTGAAAATATTATTTTTATGAACTATCAATTTATAAAACAAATTAGCTTACATTCATCCCTTATCATTAGTTTGATATTGGTTTGCTTTATGGGTGTATGTGTTGTGATGTAGTAGACAACGTAGTATAGCAACTAGAACGGTTTGTAGTTTAATGTCAAGCGTCGAAGCTGGTGGGCGAGGGCCGCGCGACTAGTGGTGTCCCGCTATCATCTCCGATTTATTAACGTTACGTGACTCGAGCTCCTGCGTATTTAATTATTTATAGATCAAAGAAATCAAAAGCCTAACCCATGACGGATTATGTAAGTTAATTACAGGATACAGATTACGAACTCTTCATATAAAGTACAATTTTATAATCGTGGTCGGTGGTGCAACTAAAGTATCGAAATTTTTTCGTAATTTCTTAATAGCATCCGAAAATTTTATATAAGAACTCGAGTCTGAAACGGTAATAAATTCGTCGTCCACACGCGGGCGCGTTTATTTTAATAAGTGTTTATTGTGGTTGCTTCCAGCACCAGCTGTTTTCCGGACGTACGTAAAGAGAATTTGATAAACGTAAACGTTAAAGAGAGCGGGTTGAGGGTGCAGCGCGCGGCTCGACGCATGGTTCCCTGCAACGTGCATCGCTCCCTGCACTCATACATTACATACTATCTCACGGAATCGACATACCCTATTCAGTCACCATTTAACACGCTTCAGATGATATTAACGTATTCAAAAACATTATCAAAATCTTGCATGAATCATTCCAAAAGCCCTATTTTACTATTTAATAGATACGTAGCATTTATTTTGCATATCAGCACCATTTTACATGAACCGAAAGCGAACCCATTTTGCACTATTTTACCATAACGATTAGTTTTTTTTTTTATAATTCACTTAAATGAAAATCTTGAGGGAATCATAATACCTAAGTGAACACTTTAAACTATAATTATCTCCCAAAGGAATTTAACTTAAGGATTGTCAATAAAGGACACTGTACTCATATATAATATACTGGATTAACTACTACTATTTTTATGAATAAAATATTAAATAAAAAAATAAGAAATTATATCCCCGTAACAATTCTATTTTCTAAAGAATATATTAATCAGTCCACGTCTTATATTATATTGATATCGATGGAAATTTATAGTAAATATTTTTCTCAAATATACACCCAAATATATAATACCCAAATAAATAAAATTTTATTATTTTCCTAGTTAAAATAACACATATCACAGTCAAATTTTTGACATATCAATATTTTCAGAAGTAATTTTTTAACTACACATACATACGTTCAGAAGTATATTTTACGTACACTTCAGTCACACAAAAAAGTGAATGTAAAATTATAAACAGTTCAGAGTTCAAGATTTCTTTCAAGTTATAACAAAAGGCCAAATCATTATAAACAAATTCACATCTTAAATAGCGTTTTAAGATTACGTCACTTAGTTACTATATTATACTTATACGTTATTAAATATAAAATATATATATATTATATATTATATATTATTTTAATTGTTCTATGAGATTGTGACTTCTGGTATGTTGGTATAGGAATGTAGGTAAATGTATGTATAAGAATGTCCAGAAAGTGAGAAATAGAAGTTAACTTGTATAGTTTGAAATTTAAGAATCGTTTGATATACAAAAATATATACATATTATAGTGCCATTGTGAACCTATCAAAAGAAACTTTAGCCTTCATTGTTACTAATTTTATATAATCTATGAGAAATTCTATAAAAAAATAATATTAACATATTAAATTTTAAATATAAATATTATGTAATATATTATACTTATATGATATTAAATTTGCACTATTGGATCAATGATATTAGACCTCGTGTGGTGTAGCGGTCTAATAAAAGAAATAGTAGTATAATGTAGTTAGGGACATTGATGAATACTACTTTCGAATTTGTAATAAAACTTTATTAAATTATCCGAAATATTAAGCCCCCATTTCTATTAGATATGGACTTCATAAATATTGTGTGACTACGTCAAGGAATGGTATAGGAAAATATTTTGGACGGCCCCATAATATAACTTTTATTTTACTTTTTCCATTTTTCCTTCATAGGGTTGTGGTGTTTGCTCAGTGTTAGTTGTATTCATATTACGCGTTTACTCGTATTTAAATGTTACCCTATATATATATATATATATATATATATATATATATATAAATGTTCTCTATTTTTATTAACTTTATATAATTATAATATTACAATTATTTATTTATATGATCGCTTTAATAAAAATTGTGATCTTCTATTAAAAATCTTGAATGCTATGTCTATGGCGAAAACAACGTGCGACAATACTTGTGTGCTCTTTCGCCGGTTAAAATTTTGTAAGTAGTTTAAAAAATCGATTTTGAGCTTAAACCAAAACTTTAAAAGTACTGACGAAACTTTAATTTTATAATTTAAAAAATGTTTTTTTATTCATATAATAAATATGTAGCTCTTTATACTTTAACTTTTACCCGAAGCTTTAACTTCTCTGGCCACGGACAATACTTAGACTCGATATTGTCTTGTTCTATATTTCGAGGTCATTTCATATATTCTCTAAAATATATAAATTATATATATAATACTTTTAATATCGGGGATCTATTACACCATTTTTAATATGGTACGCATATTTATTTAAATAAACGATAAATTTGGAGAATATTGAATTGAAAAGTGGTGTAAAGGATCCAGCGGACTAGGTTCCATATAAAATATAACTCAATGTTAATCATATTAATATATTAACAATGTTTTAATTAATCTGCATGTTGATGTTGTTGTTATCTTAATCCATTTAAACATAGATATTTTAACATTGAATAACATAGATGTGCAAACAATATGTCTGTCTGTAGATCCAAGATTAAAATGTTATAATTAGATATAGCACGTCGGGACAAACGAGGTGCCGCATGTTAAAAGAACTCTCCCTTGGGCTGCCCACGGTACATATTACTCCTTAGTATTTATGTGTTAAATTTAACTTCAAATATACAGTATAGAGTAGATTGGATGTTTAATATAGATCACAGATATACAGGTCTTATGGTAGAGGAGCCCACGATGCTAAATGGGGATTTACTCGAGCGTTGTAGAGACCTATTGGGATGCAAAGCTTAGATGATAAGAAGAAAAAAATGTTATATGATATATACCTTTACATCGGTGGGGGAACCGGCTATAGATTTTTAAATATGTAAAAAAAAACTGTTGCATGGACATCCTCGAGCGCGTCAGACATTGATAGCATCAATGCCCTACGTATTTTTAATAATGTACGTATGTTAATCTGATCGTTTGCATGATGCGGGTGGTTGTATTTAAGGGTTGAAAATGAAAAAAAAAAAAAAAATTAATCGAGCGCGTCAGATTTTCTAAGGAAGTGTTAAGTGCACCAAAAAAGCTCTCATTCACTAATCTGACGATTTCGATGGGACGCAAACTGGCGGTCATTTTCATAATGTGCAAAAAAATTCGCCATTTTGAAATACTCAAGCGCGTCAGATTAAGATATATGTGGTTCATTTTTATGTTCTAAACATACTGTCTAATAATCTGACGATTATCTAGAGGGATTCGGCTGATCTGACAAAAAAAATAGAAAAACGGTTCACCTTAAAGGCCATCCCTGCAACTTCCCGCTAATTCCATTCCTGGGCGCTTAAAATTGTACTTATGATATTTTTGAGCTCAAAATATAATTTATGTGATATTTTGAGCTCCCTGAGTTCAAAGAACTATATTAAAATTTTTAATTTTTCTTAGCGGGAAGTCAAAAAAATTTTTTTCTATTGTTTAAATTATTAAACTTAATTAATTGAAAAGATCAGGAAATAGCATGCAATTAAATAAGTGTATGCTTTTTTAGTAGAATAAATGTATTTATAAAAAAATACTTAAAAAAAGCTTAAAATAGTTTAATATTTTATATTTATTTGATTAATTAATCATCTTCTTCATCCGTAGAATCATCTTCCTCTTCTGGCTCAATTTCATCCTCAGATTGCGTATCTGTAACTTAATCACTTTACTAGATAACACAATAAATTGCACAGCACTGTAACTACTACGTCGGATTTCAACGTTTCGTCTTTATACGGTATAGTTTCTTAAATGTAACTTGAACCAAAATGGCCGCTTCTGCGCAGGTACAATAATGGACAAAAATGTTAGACAAAAATATTGGTTACGTCTTATTTAAATCGATTCTTTATAAAGTGGGAAAACGGAATGAATATATAATATAGTTATTATTTCTTCTAAATTCAATTAATTATTTATTTATTATCGTTATTAATTACTTAAATAGAATAAAACAAATAAATAGTATAGAATAAAACAAATAAACCTATATATAAAAAAAGGCAGGTATCACGTAACTGCACGCATTTAACTTTATCGACAAATTTTTGTTATTTCGGCTTGCGGAAATCGTCAGATTATATATTTTTCATTATTCTTGAATTATTTCCTTCAAAATAAAAAAAATTTAGCTACGCTCGAGAATGTCGAGATGACGTTTTTTTTTACAACTTTTTTGCCCTCCCTTTTTTTACGTCACTCTCAAATTGTCAGATTAGTGGAATATACACTTTTAGGATGTAATTAACTCACCCTACCTTAATCTGACGCGCTCGAGAATTTCTGATGGTCAATTTTTTTACTAATCTGATCCTGTATCCTTTACGGGCGGCCTTATATATGGGCCTCATGTTTTGTGGAGGTATTTAACCGGGTACAAGGTATCCCCTGTATATTAATCTGACGCGCTTTAGTAAATCCCGAAATCCCCGCTTGGGCTCCCCTACTATTAGCACCGCATTAAAATTATGTACTTACTTAATAAAAAATACATATATATCTATATGCTATATACTTATAATCGAATATTGTACTCCTACAAATTATATAATCAAAATATTATTGAATGTTTTACTTAAAATATATATTATGTTGTCACTTGCCGTTAAATAAATGTATACGTGAATGTAGAGAAATTAATAAACCATTAAATACAGTTAAATGAGATTTTCTTGAAATTACCTTTACCTTTTTTTAAAGTGCTTTTTATTTTGAAAAACCCAAGTGAGATAGAATTAATTAAAGTTTCTAAAAACACATAGGTTTTCTGATTTTAAATATATCAAAAATTCAAAAATATCTTTAAATAAATAATAATCATAAATAAACATGTACACCACACTTACTATAAAAAAGCATACAAACGTACACACAAACACACATATACATAAGCACACACAAACGCATACACACGTAAACACAAGGTTTGGATTAGCCTTTATTAACTAGTAATATAAGATAACTTACTTTGTAATACTTTAAAATAATTTAATGGGAAGGAACTGACTTCTGACACACGGGTGACACCAGTTCAGGAGTCAGGGCTACTTTTTATATTTGTATGTATTGGAGAAAAATAAAGTATTATTATTATTATTATCTATGCCATATAAAACCTATAACTGAATTATTATTTCATACAACCTTAGTTATATACAGAAGCTCATTACCCCTTACATCGCCCGCATCACTCATGGGCAAACTATGGATTCAGGTGTTCGGAGACATCGCCTAAACCTTAGAAGATAAATTGATATGACTGTACTGTTTTTAATGAGGTATCTCTATAGTATAAAAGACAGAAATTCAAAATAAAATCAATGAAAAATATATAGTTTTTCTCGGTATTTATATAGGCAATCATGGGAACTGCCAACAGAAGCGATAACGTGAAACGTTACTACTATTCGTTTTTTTTTTAAATTACCTAGTCATAGTATAAATATATATCTTAATTTTTAATATATTTAAACTAAATTTTACCTAACTTTTAAAAAATTTACCCATGCCAAGGGAAATGCAGTCAATTAATAAGTAATAGATTTTATTAGTGTATAAAAATTATTTTTGCGTAATTTTTAGGCCATTAAACAACGCGTAATTGCAGGAATACAGGCCACTGCGAAATTCGGTAGTCTGACATCACTTGTAGGTCGTTAACGCTCTCAAACTCAAAACAGTAAGACTATGTTGTAAACGAAACTCGATGAGCGCTCAACGCGCGTTTTGCTATCGCGCTAACTGATAACTCTTACTACTGCTCTGTAACATCTCCGAAGAACAAACATAACCCGGCTTTTATAGGAGTATTCATGATTGATTATCTCATTAATGAACATCCGAATGTATTGAAGATGTATGCGGAAATTTTTAAAGCAAGTATCCGCTTGTATTTCGTAAGCAACTAATAAGAAAGGATTTGTCGGAACCAACCCCTAAACGGAAAAAATTAAAGGTAAAAGTTTAGATAAAAGCCAAATAGATTAGAAGCTACATATTATTTAATATTATACATATCGGGTGAAAAGTGAAACTTGGTTTGTAAGCTTCTAATTTATTACGTAGGGTCGCAGATAACAAAAGATTAAAGCCGGGTAGTAGAAGAATAAAAAGTTTTGTCAGTTTGAAGTTACATGAAATTTGATATATGAGTATGGGGCTAGAAACCTACATTTAATATATTCTCAGTCATTTTCAAAATCTCTTACCCCATAGAAATCCTTGCTTCAAAATATAAGTAATTTTTTTTAAATTATGTCCGTAGGCGTAAAAAGTAGACGAGTCCTTAATTTGATAGTAGACAATTCTTAGCAAAAATAATCGATTCATATTACAATTACAATAGCATATTGACCGATTATTCTTATCTATGCAACCTTTTAATTTAACGTTCATTACAACTGACAAAGTGCCCGCCAAAACTATCTATCGGTAGTGACATCTAGTTTCCCAGTTTTATTTTGTACACAACGCCGTCTAACGAAAATATTTATCACCATGCACGCAGTACATCTTATTTATTTTCAATAATAATTACCAGATGGCGTTAATATATTATTAAAAAAATAGTAGAGTACTTTAAAAATATAATTATTATCTATAGAATATATAAAACTCAACGTTACTATTTTACTAATAATATTTATTTCTTAAGTTAACAATATACTTAATCATTCAAACAGTATTATTGAATTTCAGACACAGTGCATACGTATATTTTTATAGTTACTGCAGGCCGTCACAGGATGGCGCCCTTTTTCTTAGTGTGACCAGTATATATTTTTCCTCTGCACCTCTAAATGTTGCCAGCGACAACAAATATAATATTATATGAAGGATAAAATATAAGTAAGGACTAAGGCGGAAACAAAAAGCAATTGATAAAGCAAAAATTAGGGTCCCTATCTCACACTTTGAGATCGGTAAAATTATAGATATCAAATAACTTCTAAAAACACAATTTCAAGAAAAACTGTTTGATCGTTTGAATTTTATACTTACCAACAACATCGCAAAGATTATCGTAAAAGCCTTCAATTTGAAGGGTGGGGACTAAGAATGTTCTATGTGGAATTTAAACCTTTATGCTATGCCTGATTTCACCGCTTAACTACCTCGCATGGAGAGACATACGTTGATAGACAGCCTTATACTTGTCATGAACTCAGAATTAGTATTAGGGTATATAACAAAGGCGGCATTTTCACTTTACTTTCATTAAGAATAATTTATAACAATTCCAGATATTATCATTTAATTTTTTAATATTACTTTTACAATTAGTAGAAATATTTTTAATATAAACTTGGGGGTATAAAGAAAATAAAATGCATTGTTGGGCCTTAAGTTTATTATATCTATGTGAATCACTTATAAAATTTAAAAGCGATTTAAAACATAAATAACAAAATTAACACTAGTACTCATGTACTATGCTATACAAAAATCCGTGCTTCGAAAATATTAATAAAAACAATGTTTCAATTAAAACCGTAATCATTTTTTTTGTTAATTTATAAATATGCAAATAATATGGTAAACTATTGAACTCTATATATCTACAACACTGATTCTACATTTTTATTATAATTGATATTATAAGACTGTTAGGGTCAGTTCAGACAGAACGGAAAAATCTTCGCCAAAGTTCGAACCTTCCTTCTTAGTCTTCTCTGGCCACAATTCAAACGCGAGGACAGATGCGTTGCCCACCTACTAAAGTTCGTAAAAATGACTGACCGAGATGTTGTATTGCGCTTAAGTCGGAATCAGCTCTTGCGGTTTCGATAATCCTCGAAAACTCCGAAACGAGTGCGAAAAAGCGCGCGACCGAGTCGCGAGCGTACTTAAGCTCTCTCAGTCGCTGATCTGAATACATTTTTCTACTTTAGGCTATAGTAAAATGGTCTTATTTTCAATATATCGAGTCATTTACTAAACAGCGATTTGGTATTTTTCAGTTCCGTCAGAACTGACCCTTATGAGCTTGAAATTCAAATGGTGGCAAACATGCCCGATAGAAAAATGCATTTGTTTAGTATATGTTTATCATAATGCCTTCTACATCATTGTTTTACCAAGCTCATATACTAAGTCATACATCTTATATTATAACACATAGAAATTTGATTGAAACATTCGATATTTAACCCTTTGGACACCAAACACGCGTAGAAACGACAAAGCGGAACTAGGCTCTGAAGCGCCAACGAGCTTACGCGACAACTTTTTGTTTCTTTTTCACTCTGATATAGAAGTAGGTGAAAGAATTTATTTCTAACATTTATTGTTGTCTTCTTTAAAACCTTCATTTCATTTAAGTTTATATATTAACTTTATATCGTTTTTCTAGTTTTTGTACAATTAAAGAAATCACTTGGCGTAGTCTAATGTTTAATATATGCGCATATTCCTTGGTGTTGAAAGAGTTAAATACCGAATAAATACTGGTTAAGTAGACACATATAAAACATCGTTGACACAATGAGAAATAACGATCATAGCCGTGGAATAATCAAATTTAAAAGTCGACTAATGGTCGTTATAAAATGTAAAATCTTTTGAACAATAAGTCAGTTAAATCATAATGACATAATCTTACAAATCTTAAAACAAATCGACGTGTTTCGTCTTCGTTCGTTACAATAAGACATTCCTTTCTTTTTTAAAGAAATATGGTTAACAGTTTACATTAAATTTTGGTAAAATTAATATTTCTTAAAGTTAAAACTATTCAAATCGTTAACTCCTGAACTCGATTCCTAAATTATTTAACTGAAGAATTGCTATGTATTGATACTGTACATGGGTGTCTTTATTACTGAATTATTCAATGAGTGGGATTGATATGAATTTTAATAATAATGTTTATATTTAAGTAAATGATTTACCCTTTAGTCCAATACATAGTTAGAAGTTTGACCATCGTATAAATTTCAAATTTTTTTTTTCAAAAATTATCAAAATTTCTAATGTACGTTACGAATATAAATAGATATTTTTAAATATAATTTATATACAAACGAAGGTGGCAAACGTATACGGCCTGCCTGGTAGAAAGCAGGTTTCGTACACTATGCACACTGCCTTCTAGCTACACCAGATGTACCACAGTGCGTTGCCACCTGGGATAAGAGAAGAGGGGGAGCAGGAAAGGGAAAGTTGGAGAAAGAGGGAATAAAAGGCGAAAGAGGAAGAAATAGTGAATATGAAGGAAGGGTTGGGTTTGGGCCTTCGACACTCACACCAATCAAAACACAACAGTACATATACTGCTATTTTACGCAGACGTTATGTGCGAGTGTAGTACTTCCCCGGTCGAGCCGGCCCGTATGTACCGAAAACGGCATGTTCAAAGAAAAATAAAATTTTCGCGTGTATCATAAATGGCAAACTACCAAACCCGCTTTTTGCAAATAATTCTTTGCGAAATATAGAAATAATGAAAAATATATTCAAATACATTATTCCTCTGAAGTATTCTTCAATATCTATATTAATTGCCTTTTTTTAAATAATCTGATTCCATTCCATTGGCCGATTTTTTACATACGTTTTGTACGTCGCCTCAAAGATTACGATTCAAAATGTAATAAATATATAGTCATGCCGCTGAACCTATATTTTATCCAATTGTAAACCATTTGTAGCGAAAATGTCCATAATTCCCTGCCAAATCTGGCCACATAACACACGATATATTTACGAAATCGTTTTTAACACTGAATTCTAGTATTGAAGCAGACCAAATGTAATAAAAGTTGATACATTTGAAAATTTTAGACATTCAATTTAAAACTCAAACTAGAAATAATTGGTGAACAGTATATTAAAACTTTCTTTAGATAATTCCTCAATTTATAAAGACAGATATTAAAAGTGAAAATAATATTTGGTCTGCATTCATAATATTAGAAGTCTGTTGTTTCTAGAACTGCATAATAATTGTTTATTCGTCAAATCATAACGAATAACAATTTCATAATACAACAACAACTTGAAATGCGAACAATATCGTTAAGTTCGTAAATCGAATCTCAAAAATTTTCAAATATAACATAGATGGAAAATCCAATTTAATGTATTGAAAATATTTTCGACTCGAGGATATTAGATCTTAAATTGAATCTTAAATTTTGAAATATAACATATCCATTAAAATGTATTGAAAAGATTTTTCAATTCAAGATTATCGCTTACATCGCGAGTTGAATCTCAAAATTTTGAAATATGACATATATGGAAAATATACTTGAATGTATTGAAAAACAATTTGATTCAACAACACCATCGATCGTGAGTCAAATCACAAATATTTTCAAATATAACATTACTAGAAATTCCATATGAATGTATTGAAAAGATTTTCAATTCAAGAATATCATTAAGTTTGCGAATCGAACCCCAAATATTTTCAAATATAACATTTATGGAAAATCCACTGGAATGTATTGAAAAGATTTTCGATTCTTCTTACATTTCAAGCACAAAGTGGTACATCTTATATCATGATTCATAACACGTGAACATGATTAAGATGCGATAATAAATACGTCTTAGACCATTAATCCGATTAATGTAAGTATTATTATAACATCGAATAAGTAGGTACCAATATAATATAGATCTATAATATATGTCACGTCATAATAATTGTAGTTATCGTTGACTTATTGATCAATAACGCCTCTTTAATGTACAGATCAATAAGTCATGCCAATATATTGCCTCCATCGTTAGCACATAGATCATTGCAGTGGATAATCAATGATTGTTAGGAACTATCATCTAAAATTATTTACTAAGTACCTTTAAATATTGTTATATATTCATCATTGCAATGAAATTACTACAATTTAAACTATATATTATGTCGAATTATCAATCTAACGATTTATATTAATTATTTCTATTAAGTATATCATTATCGATCGCGAAAAGAAGGTTATAATATTAATCAAAACCTCATTCATTGTAGCTAAAAATAAACAAAAATATTTCGATCGAGAAAAGTTTAAAAATATTAATCACTGCCTCATTGTAGCTGAAATTAAAGAGAAAAAATATTTCGATCGAGAAAAGTTTAAAAATATTAATCACTGCCTCATTGTAGCTGAAATTAAAGAGAAAAAATATTTCGATCGAGAAAAGTTTAAAAATATTAATCGCTGCCTCATTGTAGCTGAAATTAAAGAGAAAAAATATTTCGATCGAGAAAAGTTTAAAAATATTAATCACTGCCTCATTGTAGCTGAAATTAAAGAGAAAAAATATTTCGATCGAGAAAAGTTTAAAAATATTAATCACTGCCTCATTGTAGCTGAAATTAAAGAGAAAAAATATTTCGATCGAGAAAAGTTTAAAAAAATTAATCACTGCCTCATTGTAGCTGAAATTAAAGAGAAAAAATATTTCGATCGAGAAAAGATTAAAAATATTAATCACTGCCTCATTGTAGCTGAAATTAAAGAGAAAGAAAATTATTTCGATCGAAAAAAAAGAACGTCATAATTAATTAATCACTGCTCTATTATTGTTGAAAAATAAAGTCAAAAAATATTTTTTCCGATTGTGAAAGATCTTATATAATTTAAAACACTGCGTTATTGTAGCTAACAATAGACAAAAAAAAATCGATCGAGGAAAATATTAAAAATATCATTCACTGCCTCATTGTAGCTGAAATTAAAGAGAAAAAATATTTCGATCTAGAAAAATTTTAAAATATTATTCACTGCCTCATTTTAGCTGAAATTAAACAGAAAAAAACTAATTTCGATCGAAAAAAAAAGAACATCATAATATTAATCACATATACATCTTATATCATGATTCATAACAGATAGCATGAACATGATTACGATGCGATAATAAATACGTCTTTGACCATTAATCCGATTAATATAAGTATTTTTAAAACATCGAATAAGTAGGTACCAATATAATATAGATCTATAATATATGTCACGTCATAATAATTGTAGTTATCGTTGACTTATTGATCAATAACGCCTCTTTAATGTACAGATCAATAAGTCATGCCAATATATTGCCTCCATCGTTAGCACATAGATCATTGCAGTGGATGATCAATGATCGTTAGAAACTATCATATATTATTATATACTAAGAAAAGTTCCAATAAATATTGTTATATTTTCATCGTTTCGATATACATACTATAGTTCAAACTATATTTAAGCCGTATTATCAATCTAAAGATTTATTTAATATTAATGCCTCATTGTAGCAAAAAACAAACCAGAAAATAATATTATCGATCAAGAAAAGAATTTTATAATTAAACAGTGCCTAATTGCTAGTTCTTTACATTTAGAGAAATTCTTAAAAATAACAACGAAAGTTGGAATATTCCACTATTGATTTTTTATTTAACAGCCTTTCAAAGAAGGGCTTTAAATTTTCTTGCCAAAACTTTATATAAACTGTAAGGCTATTATCAATCTGTAACAAAATGGTATTTTTAAGAAATCAGAAGCAGTGAAATGTGGAGAGTGAAATATTGCAACTTTATTTATCTTTACATAGTTATTATAAATATTTAATTAACATCCACTACAAATTATGTCACAGGAGACAAATAGTTCATGAGATTGTCTGTTTGGTTTTAACGCGACAATTGGGGTACTTTTTAACTTGACACGAATCTTCAGTGACCAGTTCTCTTTTCTTCCGAGCTACTGTTGTCTGCTGGCTTCCGCACGCTCGACCTGGAAACAAATATGAAATAATATTATTTAAAACCATCCATTTTCATCATATTCGACATTATGATACCAGACCATTTTTATCATTATGAATAATAAATATATAGAAAATATTCTTTTTTTTTATTGTATATTGCTGTTGGCCGTACTTCATGTCTGGGGGTGGCCGAGTACTGAAACTCGGCCGTTGGGAGCACTAGATAACTGAATTAAAAATTAATGATCAGTAAAAATGTATTTACTTAATTTTTTGTCTATAATTTCTAACTTAGTCCAATAAAAAATAATTAGCATTTGTACCTGGCCTGATTGAGGAATTTAGCGGTCGCCACCATCCTGCGAGGTTCATAGTCCTCGGAGGCCGTGGCTCTCGCTCGCGCTATACACCTCATATGCTCCCTGAACGCGGCGCGAAGCTCTTCGTTTCGACTTTCATCCAGCTCAGATGTCACTTCCGACACGCTATCTGTTATGATAACATTTAAATAACGAAACAATTACAATATTGTATGAATTTATATTGAGATGTATATATAGTCAGTTTGTATTTATGTACATATTTATTCGAAGATAAATGTGAACCCTTGGATTTAAACTTATGTACCTAATTGTACTTTCTTTTTTTCAATTTTAAATAATATGTCCAAAAAAATTAATCGATAAAAATGTATGTATTTATAAAAATTGGTACATCCCGATAAAAGCGAACTTTTAATTTATTTAGTGTGAATGTGTGGGCGCACGTACCATTTATGAAAGCATTGAGCGTAGTCGGCGGGCGTGACTGTCGAACGCAGCGACGCTTCTTGGGCGGCATACCAGTGAGATATGCGTCGCTGAACGGCTCAGCAGTCTCCCGCTGTCGCTGCATGTCGCGTGTGAAAGTGGGCACCCACTCCTCACCCCAGTTCTGCGCTATCTGCGCAGGAGGCACCTACAACATTTTGGAAATAAAACCAGCACCATCTATACATCTCACATTAAATACAAGACAACATCGATAATGATATGTGTTTGTGTGCTGTTATCATAAATTAAATATATTTTTCAAAATAAGCTATATGATAAAAATGTTTTATATTAGTTGCTTTAAATGTTTTAAATTAGTTCGTCCAGGTCTCTAAAACTTTCGGAATGTTTTTGTGTGTCTATTTTATGTTTCTTGAAACATCACAAAAATCTTTTCAAACGAATCATTTTGTAATTAGATTGTCCGATATTTCAACACAAAAACACCATCATTCTACAACTAAAAATAAAAGAAATAATAATGTTAGTACATTAAAGCAATGCATCAATACCAATAAAAAACAAGACGAATGCATTCACATTAAAACAATATAAATAGAACTCAGATTCGATGATTACCTCTATTATCCAAATGTAAGTTGCGGAGCAACTTTATAACATACCCAAATATAAAAAAAATGTATTAATAAAGTTTGTGTGTTTTTAATAACATCATAATATTTATTTATCAAAATAAACCAAACAATATGGAAGATGATAAGAATATATAACAAGTAGACGCATCTTAGAGTATGTACAACAGTTGAGAATTTATTACTTTTTGGGAATAGAAGAAATATGTTTTATAATTCCGACATTAGCTTGCGTGGGAATAAATTGCCTACAAAAAATATTTGGATAGCAATATCGGATTATATAATTTGAAAATATTTATTTACAGCTTTTGATATTATTAATAAAATAGTAAAAATTTATTTACTAAAAGGAAAATTTCATTTTTTTTTTACTATTTTAGGTATCAATAATCTACAATCTTTTTTTTAACAAAATTAAATTGGGCGGGAGAGCTGGGGGCCTAAGTTTGTGTTAGTAAGTAAAATCCTAACTTCAACCGTCTATTATACTTACGAATCTTACGTTGCCTGATGAGTCAGGCGGCTTCATGGAGCCCGACCTGTTGGAGCGGCTGCTTCGGCTGTTACGGTGAGCTCGGCTAAAAAAAAAATTGTGAAAGTATTTTATCAACTTCAATAAATCATCTGAATTCAAGTTGACTAAAAAAATTGATGTAGCTCTCACCTGGCTCTTCCGCCTCTATAGGCAGCAGCATAACGTAATTGACGACGCTCATCCCACTGCGATTGTGGAAATCCTATACCTTCTGTCTCTTCCTCGCTGTCCGAGCCGAATACGCCTAATGCGGAAACTTCGGGTATCGAGTCCTCTCCAATAGACACAGGCGGTGGGGCAGGGGCAACCGGGCCGATCGGGGAGGAAGGGGATCGAGTGGACCGGTATAACCGGATGCGGGGTGCAGCTGGGGCGCGAGGGGCAGCTGGAGGTGGTGGAGCGGGCGGTGCAGCCGGGGGGGGCGGAGCACCCATATTGTACGGGGGGTACATACTGTACTGAGTAGAGTACGGAGTGTACGGGTTAAACATAGGGAACGGACCGTACGGACCGTACGGACCGTACGGGCCGTACGGACCGTACACGCCAGTAGGGATGGACGAGGGAGCGGGGGCAGTGGGAGCGGGGGCAGGGGGAGCAGGGCCAGTGGGAGCGGGGGCAGGGGGAGCGGGGGCAGTGGGGGCGGGGGCAGTGGGGGCGGGGGCAGTGGGAGCGGGGGCAGATGGGGCAGACGGGGCGGTCGTGGAAGCCGGTGGAGTCAGATCAAACGCCTCAATCGAAGTTGCAATGGATACTGATACAAATGGGCCATATCGGTGCAAAGGCTGGTTAGCTTCAGCAGCCGCTTCCTCGAGGTCCATAGAAGGCGGTCCAGATAGCAATTCTATGTCAGAATCCATGAACTCTAGTTCTGAAGGAGGATCTACGATCTCCTGGATGAGGGAGCGCAGGGCCGCGCTACCCGTGGCCGGCAACCTCTCGGCTGTTATGTGAGGGAAGGGGATGCGCGTAGACTCGGGGGGCGGACGCGGCTGACGTTCTTCACGAGACATCTCTGGTTCGTCTTCTAGTGGATACGAGTCTTCCGAGTCGCTAGACTGCTTAAATCGTAAATAGAAAATATACTTCGAACATATACTTCACTATATTAAGATAATTTACTAGCTAGAAATATTCATCATATTCGAAAGCCTGTGTTATTCCCATACATAAGATGAATCAAATACCATCTCACATTATTCGAAATGACATCAAGGCGTTTAGATTAGAGAGTACATACATGTGGGTAAACGTATTTCTATTAAAAGAAAACCGCCAGATCCGGATCTGATTCGCATACAAATGATTCTGTACCATCGTAAAATACAATATAAGAAAAATAACGTTAAGATATCAAGTATCTTGTATTATTTTAAAAATTTAGATTTATTAGCGGTATTTGTTGTTGTAGCAGAAACAGAAATACATATTTTGTGAGTGTTAAATTTCTACCTATTATCATTCGTGAGATACAGCCCGCGGAGGCTTAGCTATAATAAATATAATGGAACCACATTTGCGCCCCTTGGGCATGGAACCCAAATATGGTTCGAATATATTAATTTTCAAAAAGATGCCTTACGAAGTTAACTTAATTAGATATCCGATTGTATTAACCTAAAACCGACGACATGACGACGTTGTGGCGCAACGGCAGCGAACCTGCTTTAAACGTCACAGGTCACGGGTTCGATTCCCGCTCGGGGCATAACATGTTTGAATTGACCATGCAAGCATATTTTCCGGTCTGTGTGTATTTGTCCTTGTCCTTGTATGTATTTCCGGACCCCCGACACACGATATCACTATCCTAATGGGGGCCATTGAGTGAGCAAGGTTTATTTATTTAAAACTCTTAAAAAGACTCGATTTTATGAAAAATTATATATAATATATTATATATCAAACTAACCTGAGTCGATGGATCCTGTTGTGGACGGCGTATGAACTGAGCGATGTGTACCTTCTTTTGTTCGACACGGAAGATCGCAGCCTCCAAAGCATCTAGGGCGACGAAGTGCATGAGGTCACGAACGGACTCGTCGATGTCCTCGATCAGGTCCGACTATGTACATATAACATAAAACCATTCGTAAGGCAAATGTCCTTTGAAAGTGAATACTATATATACAATCAGATATGGTAATATAAATTTAACAATATCACATTATCTATACATTTATCTATAAATGAGTTAGTTTTAGTGAGTTCTCTTGATCACTTAAAATTCAAACTTCTTGCTTTATCCACAACAAAGTTACAGGAGGGTCAAAAGTGCCTTGAGTCACTCCCAGAAAAGATAAAAGTATTGCTCAAACTGGATATTTAAGAAAATGTATGTCTCATGAATTTCCTTAATAACGTTGTATTTTACCTTTATAAAAACATATGCACGCAATTGGAAATTTTACAGTTGTACTGTTGCTGGTGTAATTAAATTCAGGCATTGACTCGGAAGACTCGAAGTACTAATTGTAAGCAGATAAAGACGCGATTAGCGTCGCGCTCACTCCGTCGGGTCTATCGTATAGAATGCGCTCGGAGCGCTGCCTGCACTGGCTGCGCTGGCTGCCCCTTTATCACGGCTGAGTCTCTGTACTCCCGAACACATTCCGAAAAAAAAAAAATACTACGATAAATGGACGCAAATAAGCAATACCATGTCAACCCACATTTTTGAAAAAACAGTTATATATGCAGAAGTGTTGGTAAATGGCTGAAGAACATTTTTCTTTAATATTTGTAGGTTAAAAACCTACAAATATTAAAGAAAGCTTTAAAACCTCTAAAAGTCATTTCTTAATCATGCAATTTATGTATAATGTTACCCGTTTTGGGTTATATTATATATGAAATATGCAGTTTGTATACTTATTTTTTGTGAAAGTAAGTAAAATAACTTACATAAATTTCAAATTGCCAAAAACTTAACCAATACATTAAAAAAATCATATAAAGCAAGTTGTTCAAAATTTTCAAACGCGTTTTTCTCAAAATGACATTCGTGTGGGTTGACATGGTATTGCTTATTTGCGTCCAAATAACTCACGACAAATGTCAGATAGATGGCACGGAGCCCGTCCACTCCATCCAGGGCGCAGTAGGAGATCACACCGCAGAGCTCGTAGAAGAGGCGTGGTACTACGATGCGTAATCTGCGAGAGTACGTTGCTTCGTCTTGGCGGAAGAGAATTGTCATAGTTTCGTTTAGGAAGCGGACAAAAACCGTCCTCATCGACGCAACATAGTCGACGTTCTCACGGATGGGGGTGATGGCAGGCTGAAATTATTATATCAATATTAGTACCTTTTTCATAACAATATATCATTTGAAATATTATTATAAGGGTACAAATATGGGTAATATTTGCCAAAATTATTCAAAAATTCGTCATAGAATTATTAGATGTAACCTTGAATTTTAGTGTTGGTATGTTTCATTAAAATATTTTGACCTTATATCTTAAATTTAAAATTGAAATATTTTAGTAATCATCGCAAAAATTCTCGATAACTTGAAACTAAAAATTATTTTGATCATTCTTCTACGTGGCCAACAAATTGTGTGCTTTCATAGTAAACAACAAGCAACAAGCGTGCGATAGACCTGGTGCTGAAACTGCCCATCGACAGTTCAAGTTAGAGTCAGTAGTAGTTAGATATTCGATGTCAATTACACTCAAACGGAGGTAGTTCGATATTAGACGTTAGTTAATTGTCAGTACCTTTCTATAAATAGCCATGTAGCGAAGTATCTGTACACATTTCTTAAGGTCGCGTCTTGATGTAAAGACCGCCGGGTCTCGCTAAACGGTCCGACCCAACCTGTCTTGATTGTCATTCTTTTGGCATGTAGTTGCATACCGACCAGCCCATTAGTAACTTATATAATTAATGGAGTTATTATAATCTACCCTAAATACAGTTCATGATTTCATATTAACAAGCTGTGTCACCTTCTGATGTTTGCGAGTGACGTTCCGACAGACAGTTAACACGACATACCTTCATGTCTCTCACACGAGTTAGTTACTAAGTTGTGAGGTGATACTCACAATCCGTGCAATGAAGCTGGCGTGCCGATTGAACAACGCATCGGCGAGCTGGTCCTGCGTATTTTGCTCGTATTCACCACTAAGAACTTCACGGATGTATACTCGAAGACGCAGGCGCAGGACCTCCAACTCACTTGGGTCAAGAATTCGTCCACTTGAGAACGCTGTGGACTCGCGCTGTATAAACAAATAAATATACATACATTGTTTTAAATATTCACTGATACCTTTATTAATCTTAATATATAATTATAATGGTTTAATGCTCGGTTCATAGATGACGGAGCATATGGCATGGTGCAGTACTGCTCATTATAGTTTAATGGGTTTAATTCTATGTTTTTTTTTTATAAATGTATAGGCCATCGCTTGACTTTTATCACACCTAATCTAACTAACGGCTCTAACAGTTTTCATGAAATTTAGTATGCTGGGGGTTTCAGGGACGCCAAATCGATCCAGCTAAGATTCATTTTTACAAATTGTCGTTTTATCCGTGTTTTCAGGCAATGAAAACTCCAGTTCAATAAAATATGACTCTTCATTTCATCATCATCATTCAACCAGGTACTGTGAAGTGATACACCTTAAGGTGGAGCACGCTTGCCTAGAAAATGCCTATTCATTCTTAGCTTGAAGGTACGTTGCCTACATTATAGGTGGAAGACGGAGGTCGGCACCGCACTCCACCTTTGCGGGGCGTATATACCCTATATGTGAGTACATGAAGTAAAATATTTGTACCCCTTTTCAAGAATATTCCGCGCGAATGTCATAGGCTATATATTTTATACCCGTGCGAAGCTAGCATCGCTAGCGGGCCGCTAGTGTGTAATGTATTGATAATAATTAATAACATACCAGAGTCACTATTGCAGCAATCATTAATCCTTCATGACTGTTGACGAAGCGACTATATCTGTCGTAAAGGGTCTCCACCAGGTTCTGTAAATATACAAAGAAACATTACCACCATATCTTTTTTACGGAATTATTATTACTTTTTCAATAGTAAATCTTTCTGTTTTAGCATAAATGGGCCGAAAGTAAAAAATCCTTTTTCTTTCTGTTCATTTCCCTTCCTCCTCACTTTGGTTTCGTAAAATGCTTAAGATGCTGCTTGTGCTTCTACAGAGCTTCTATAGGCTACGACGACGGCTTACCATCGGGCAGACCATATTTTTGTAAACCACCCATTGCCACCTGTGTGGTATAAAATAATGTAAACTTACGTGGATGCGCGTTTCGCTGCTTTCACGCAGCAGCAACCCGCCAGACCGGGATGCAACTTCACTATAAAGACAATTCAATTTTAATTTGTAATCATTGTAAAACTCGCGGCATATAAGTTGAACTATGACCTTGAATGCGCAGTAAAACATTTTTGGATCTCAATCGAGGACGAAGGCGCGATAACTATAGCAACGCGGCAACGCTAGCCCACACTCAGTCGCATTCCTTCCCCAGCCTACTATACTCCTCGTATGCGCGAGAGGCTGGGAAAGGCTTTTTTCTCACCTTTTGTATACTCGCACAGTGTTTTTAGTTCTTTAAAATTTACATTTTTGTCAAGTGTGCGAACATTTTATTTTATATGAAGATAATGTTTAATTTAATAATATTATGTTCTTTTTAGGGTATTTATACTTTCCAATATACAATTATTTAAATGCAAGTAATTCTGCAAGTATTTATCGACGATTTTGTTACTTTAAGAAATTTGAATTTGCCGGGCAACCACTAAGCTTTGGTTTAACATTTTTGTCCATGATTGTACCTGCGCAGACGGCCGCCATTTTGGTTCAACTTATATTACGCGAGTTATACTTATATATTATTTGCGCTAAACAATCACCGGCCCCTATTATGATGTCGGAGTTACGAAAACACTACAAAAACTGCCCCGTACCCCATTTTGTGCGTTAAGCGCCCGGTAAAGTTCGGTTCCCGCTCGGGGCAGATGTTTGTGATGTTCTCGATTGTGCTTGTGTTTGTAGTTGTCTCCAGACATCCGACACCGGATTTTATTATTCTAATGGGTGCCGTTCAATTTAATGTTTATTATTTTTTATTAAAATTATTTATTCAAATGTTAATTTACCGTCGACGCTGTAGCTGACGTCGCGCGTGATAGCTTTCGCAAGTCATAAATCTATCGTACACGAGTGCGTGTATCGGAATAGTGTCGTGGCGTGGCCGCGGCATAAGCTGCCGAGGAGGCCGAACTGTAATAATGAAAAATAATCTTCAACTATGTTTGATAAAATTCAATGCTATCAATTTTAAAACATTTCGAAATAATTCCATCAATAAATCAGTGATAATAAGTAAATAATGAATACTTTTTTATTTTTCTAAATAATTTTTAAGTCATTTATTTCGCTCAGCACAAAGGAAAACTTCACAGGTAGTCTGTTAAATGTAAGTTGAACCATACGCAGTAACACGTTTCTGGGTCTCAACCGTATGCGGTATGAAGGGGGCCGCGTAACTACAGCAACGCGGCGACGCTACACCCGATTAGTACACTCGCTCACGGTTCTTTTAGTTCTTTAAAAATAAATTATTAAATATTAAATTTAAATATAATTTATTTTAGTCAGATGTGTAAAAATTTAATTTTATTTGAGAAGATAAGGTGTCGTTCCAATAAGTGACAGTGATTACAAATGTACATTAACTTTTTTTTATATTCCTTTCTTCTATACTATTTATTTGTTTTATTCTATTTAAGTAATTAATAATAAAAATGAATAAATAATTAATTGAATTTAGAAGAAATATTAAGTATATTATATACTTAATTCCGTTTTCCCACTTTATAAAAATCTATTTAAATAAGACGAAATCAATATTTTGCCTAACATTTTTGTCCATGATTGTACCTGCGCAGAAGCAGCCATTTTGGTTCTACTTACATTTAAGGAACTATAAGTAAATTAATCAATATAAATAACAACATTTCCTTGTTAGACACTGGCGTACATACTTAGTAAGTTTTACCAATAAATATTATGGATTATTGTTTATATATCAATTAGGAAAAAATTATTTCGTTTGTTTTATACAAATGTGACCTATATGTATGGATATTATACATACATCGTGAACGAGACACGAAGCGTTGGTTCGCATCGTTGTTCTCATGGTTGTCCGGGGGTTGGTCCTGGGCTTGTGGCTGGCTCCGAGCAAAGCTTGGAGTGGAGCTCTCGGTTGGACTTTCGGTCACGTTCCCGGACTGGTCAGTCGTAGTCTGACCCTGACTCTGGTTCTGGACTTGGGCCCGGTTCTGCCCCTGGGTCTGATTTTGGACTTGGCCTTGGCCCTGCCCCTGGGTCTGATTTTGGACTTGGCCCTGGCCCTGCCCCTGGGTCTGGGTCTGATTTTGGCCTTGGCGCTGACTTTGTCTCTGATTTTGGCCTTGACCCTGGTTTTGTTCGACACCCTGGCTGTGGTTCGGAGGCGGGTTGTCAACAAGCCCAAGAATGGGGAGAATTTGAGCGTTAGTAAAACCCTCCACGCCCATGCCGACAATTCCCTGGCCGGCGACGGTTGTCAAAAAATTTTGCAACACCTCACCGGGCAAAATACTCCCGGGCATTTGAGCCAGGTAAACTGTAAAAGTTCATATATATAGTTAAGTAAGTAAGTTCATATATATACATTAATTTAATAAAACAGTGAAAAGCAAAAAATTATAGAATCAAGAGTTAAATATAGTACGAACATTCAGGTGGGGACAGGTTCCAACGTAGTTGAGTTCCGGAGGCATTGGTGGCAGCTGGTTGCGAAACGGGCTCCCTGGGGGGGTTATTCTGGGCCCACAGCATCGATTCCGGTGTTGAGCCATCATCCTCATCCATGCTCATGACTACTTCGACATCGGTATCACTTTGCGCACGCCTGAGCAAATTCTGCAACTCTACAATAAAAATTCAAATTAATATTTAACGGTCCCAAAAATGTTTTTAAATGAAGAAGAAAGAAGTGCGACTTAAATAAAAGACTTCGTGCATGTCTGTACCGAATTCGATCAAGATTGTCAGAAATGCTTTTTCAAGTCATGACTAATATTTCTATCTCCCCTACAAAGAAGCGCCTAGCTAGTGCTAGGAGGTACAACAATAGACCAAGAGATTCAATATCAAACCTACAATTCTCCCAAATTGCTTTAACGTTAGAGTTGGCATGAGTTGGGATATGAAATGAAATGGATGGTGAAAATGATGGGAAATTAAATAGGAACTACATTGCTATACCCCGCACGTCCCGCGACACGATTTAGTTTTTTTTTATCATTATTATAATTATTTTTATATTATTTATTATTTAATTCTTTTTTTGCATTTTTAATTTGCATTGAAACTAAAAAAATTTAAATACCCGTATTTTTTTCGAATTATTTTAATTACATTTTATTCGAAATGGCGGTATAGTATTAAATACTTCATTCCTGGCACAGTGAAAACTTCTTTAGCAGCGGTGAGCGATTTTTGGTAGAGGCGTAACCGACGGATTTCAAGTGACCTGTTACATCTGAGTCCACTTCGTCAATTGTGGACTCTTTGGATGTTACCGGACTAATATTAATCAATTTCCAAATTATAAAATTTTAATATCTTAATAAAATATATTTTAAAGGAGAAGACCTGAATAACATATAAACGTCTAGCCTAAAAGCTCTTGGACCCAGTTCAGTTCAGCTCAATTTTCTCACAGGTTTTGATTTCAATATGTAAACAACCACTAAGAAAGAATTTTTCGAACTTAAAACCTAAAGGAGGTGAAGAAGGGAGAATTTTTCGAAACTAGGAAACTAGAAGCATGAAACTTTATTTTTTTAACAATTATATTTAATGAAAGATTTATTTTAAAGTTTTTTAAAACTCCAACCCTTGAAGCATAAACAGGGTTTGAAAGTTTGTATGGAACTCAGTCATTATTGAAAAATGTTAAACACTCTTAACCAACATCACTCAACCATCCATTAACATTTTAGCAGATTCAGAAAGTAAGCAGGTGTTTGAGTCCCGCATAAACTGTCCGAAGAAGACAAAGCTAACCGATCCATCATAATATACAACTTAGCGCTTCAGCAGCGCAATACAGAAGCATATTTTGACCGCTTGATATAGCTAATCCAGGATTAAATCCCAAAAGACACTTCCTTGGGTCTGGTGGAGTATTGGCATTTGAAAGAGCTGAAACTTGGAAACCCTGTGAATAATAGACCTTTAATTAAGGACCGCGAATGATAATCTTGTGGCTAACTTCATACTGACAACAAAGTAAAAGTAACGTTGGCACAAGAAATCATATATACTAATAATTATCTTATAATAAATAAGAAGTCATTTATGTACATAGAAATATAACATATAAGAAGTATAGTAGACGCCCAAAATATACAATATCAATACAATTATGACAGTTGGACTCCTATGAACTATCAGCAGTGTCAGCTGTCTTATAACTTAGTGACAGCTCTCAGAAAAATAATAAAACAGTAAATTACGATCTTAAATTATGATCTTACAATTATCTGGTTTTGTAAAAAAGAAATTGTAAACAATTATAGTATCTAATAAATAAATAAATAAATCTAAAATAACAAAATTCTAAAGTAAAAATTATTTACTCTTATTTCGAACAAATTGTTGCCAGCTGTTTTGGTACGAAATCGCCTAAATTATTCTTTCTATAATGTCCATAAAAATGTAAAATAAAAAGCAGAACTAATAAAACAAGTAACAAAATATTAATAAATAAATTAAACCAATATTAATTACAAAATCTTACTTTACTATAAATACCTGAATAATAAGTTTTAAATTAAATTGTATGTAAGTCTTCCTCCTCTTTCTTACATTAGTATACATTCGGGTATACATGATATGAATGCTGAGATATTTACCTTTCATACGATCCCTGTGTTAAATATTGTTTAATGTTACCTTCTGACACTAATATAGCAAGTTATTTGATAAAACAATTGAGGGTTTGTCGCAAAAAAAACTCGTAAAATATAAATAACTGGGCTGTATCTAAGACAATTTTTATAAAAACGCAGAACTTTTTATACTATTTAATCAATTATTTATTTCATAAGTAATATAAATAATAGTTTATAGCTTCAGTCTAGAAGGCTAAATTTATTTATTAGTTTATAATTTTAATTAATAATTTTCCCGAAATTTATAGATTTCGTTTCGCTGTTTAGTGTAACTATTATACAGCGTGGAAATATTATGCGTTATATGTGTACATTTGCCTAAATTAGTTCTCTAAGGCAATAATTATAATAAATATCACGATTTATTAAAATACGTTCGTTCGTTCCATGACTTTTTTGCGCATTGTACTAACAAATCTGTTGTTGACCATGCAGTTCAAAATGGCGGATTTTTCAGTCATATTTTTATTTAAAACGCATTATAATTTTAAGTACCCATAAACAAATGACAACTTAGTCATAATGTTAACATGAATTGTTGAATACCTTCATACAAATTGAGAGACCATTGCGAATGTATATACGCAATTATTTAATAGTATTCAATTACAGGACTATTGATTTTTATTACAAAGCAGACGTAGATGCGCCAATGCGCGCGCAATTTGCGGAACTGCGTACGTAATTTTCTTTGTTCGTGATTCTAAAATAGGTTCGGTCCTTCAAAAATCGATCCCGATTCGCGAACAACACTGTGAGATATGATAAAGTAAAACCTAGATGAATTATGTCAGGACTTTCATTTAAGATTGTAATGTAAACTTCTATCGCCGTTTTTAAATCCTAACGCCCTAACTAGCAATTGCGTTCGGGATGCTTTTTAAATTATACCATTTATATAATAATATGGTCTTAAACCTCAAATATATAAGCTTAATGAATTAAACGATTAATGTTGGCACCAAATGTGACCAACCTGCGTAACTGCGTTCCCATTTTGTTTGTTCGTGGTATCAAAATCGATTCTCGGAAAAATCTATTGCAAATTATTTTTTTAAAAACCACAATTGTTATAATCAAGCGATAATAATAATAAACCTTTCATTCACGGTTGCTATGTAAACTTTTATCGTCGAGTAAGTTGACAACGATACCGTCTTGATTTACATTATTTAGATCATACTATGATTTTAACATCAAATATTCAATCATAAAACAATTAAATGTTCACATAGAGAACTATTGATTTTTATTAGTAAGCGTCCCTACGCAGATGCGCGGTTGCGCGCGCAACTTGCGCATCTGCATCCGAATTTTTCTTCGTTCGCGGGATGAAAATAAATTTAATTCTCGTAAAAACGATCGCAAATTATAAAGTATAGTATGGTATTCGTCAATAATCATAGAAATTGTAATAATCAAATCTTCAATCATAAAACAAGTAAATGTCCTCATATAGAAGTATTGATTTTTATTACTAAGCGTACCCACATAGATGCGCGATTGCGCGCGCAGCTTGCGCATCTGCATCCGAATTTTTCTTCGTTCGCGGGATGAAAATAAATTTAATTCTCGTAAAAACGATCGCAAATTATAAAGTATAGTATGGTATTCGTCAATAATCATAGAAATTGTAATAATCAAATCTTCAATCATAAAACAAGTAAATGTCCTCATATAGAAGTATTGATTTTTATTACTAAGCGTACCCACGTAGATGCGCGATTGCGCGCGCAGCTTGCGCATCTGCATCCGAATTTTTCTTCCTTCGCAGGAGGAAAATAATTTTAATTCCCGTAAAAATGATCGCAAATTATGAAGAATAGTATAGTATACGTCAATAATCACAGAAATTGTAGTAATCTCATTGTAAGCTCTTGGACGCAGATTTTCAATACTAAGGACCGATAATTAAGTTTTGACGTTCATGACGATCCCGTTTTGAATTAGGTACATTATTTTTATCATGCCATTTATCATACTCAAGAGTCATATCCATACAATTGAGTTATAGAACAATTGATTTTAATTACTGCGTACGGGTGTACGCGCGCACCTGCGTGGCTGCGTGCGCAGTTTTCTTTGTTCGTAAAATAGATTGGGTCCTACTAAGATTGATCGTAATTAATATTATAATTTAGGAACGCGAGAAAGATAGATAAGATATGTTTTTAAGGATATAGATATAACACAATTGTAAACTTTAATAAACAATGAGGATAATAAAAAATGACGATTGCTTACATTTTTGTATGTTGACAATAAGGCGTGAACACTTAGCTATTATATGTTTTAACCAGTTTTAACCACTTTTTTCGTGTTTGTTTATTATTTGAACAGACGTTGTCCTGCCACGACAATGAAAAAAATGTGAGACCATATAGCAGCGCCCCCTAGGTCCAATTGTTAATATAAACCATTCTCGAATCCACCGGAATACACACAAAAAAAACATCAAAATCGGTCCAGCCGTTTAGGAGTTCAGGGACATACACACGTACAGTACAATTATATATATAAAGATTATAAATTAAAACTGAAACTTGTAATACGAGGCATTCGCTTTAAATCATAAAAACCAGCCAAATGCTAGTCGGACTCGGGCACGAATGGGTCCGTACCATTATCTATAAAAACTCTAAAGTATGATCCCTTAAATATTTCGTCTTATTTAAATTTTATTATTTATTTTTAAAGTGAATATATAACTTTAAAAAAAACACACATTTGATGTATGGAAGCACCCTTAATTTTTTCTTTTATTCAGTTTTTTAGTATTATATGTTATAACGGCAACAGAAATACATCAGCTATGAAAATTTCAACTGTCCAACTATCACGGTTAATGAGATACAGTCTGTTGATAGACGGACGGCGTACCCTTAGTAATATGGTCCCGTTCTACCCTCTGGATACGGAACCCTGAAAAACTAACAGCTGCCATACAAAGATAACATCGATTTACTACGCGTGACGTCACACTTTCTGATTGGTTTTCAAAGTCATGTAACTGAATGCCCAATTTTGCTAAATTTGTTTCCTAAATTAATATTTTGATTGTGTATGTTCAAAAATATCTTTTTAATCTCGGCGACAATATATAATAAATACAGTTTGGACACCTAAAAGAGAGAAGTCAACATAATACAAAATATTAAAGATAATCTATTATGTATTATTGACACTAAAATTCAGTGTTTATTATCAAACTTGGTCATAGGAAATGCAACCTGCAGAGGAGAACAGCCGGATATCTGGTTATGCGAAATCATCTTTCCCAACCTGAAACGCAGCCTCGTTTTCGCGCTCGATTGAAAGTTGGAAGCAAAGATGCCTTACTTCCAATTAATTAACAACTTATGAGGACGTTGTGGCGCAGCTGTAGCGAACCTGCCTTAATAGTAGGGGAGCCCAAGCGGGGATTTCGGGATTTACTAAAGCGCGTCAGATTAATATACAGGGGATACCTTGTACCCGGTTAAGTACCTCCACAAAACATGAGGCCCATATATAAGGCCGCCCGTAAAGGATACAGGATCAGATTAGTAAAAAAATTGACCATCAGAAATTCTCGAGCGCGTCAGATTAAGGTAGGGTGAGTTAATTACATCCTAAAAGTGTATATTCCACTAATCTGACAATTTGAGAGTGACGTAAAAAAAGGGGAGGGCAAAAAGTTGTAAAAAAAAAACGTCATCTCGACATTCTCGAGCGTAGCTAAATTTTTTATTTTGAAGGAAATAATTCAAGAATAATGAAAAATATATAATCTGACGATTTCCGCAAGCCGAAATCACAAAAATTAGTCGATAAAGTTAAATGCGTGCAGTTGCGTGATGCCTACATTTCCTTCTCCGCGTTTCTATTCCTCTCTCACTCTTTCTCTATCTATTACTCTCTCACTCCGTCCCCACTCTGGTTTCTGCTGCCATGACGCCATCACAGCTGATCATAAAGACACGTGGTATAGTCTGTTAAATGTAACTTGAACCCTGCGCAGTAACACGTTTTGGGTCTCAACCGTATGCGGTATGAAGGGGCAGGGTTTAGTACACTCGCTCACGGTTGTTTTAGCTCTTTAATAATAAATTATTAAAAATAAATTAAAATATAAATTAGTTTTGTCAAGTGTGTTAACATTTATTTCGAGATAATGCCTCGGATGATGATTAATTAATCAAATAAATATAAAATATTAAACTATTTTAAGCTTTTTTAAGTAATTATTTTATAAATACATTTATTCTACTAAAAAGCATACACTTATTTAATTGCATGCTATTTCCTGATCTTTTCAATTAATTAAGTTTAATGATTTAAAAGAATAGAAAAAAAATTTTTGACTTCCCGCTAAGAAAAATTAAAAATTTTAATATTAGTTCTTTGAACTCAGGGAGCTCAAAATATCACATAAATTATATTTTGAGCTCAAAAATATCATAAGTACAATTTTAAGCGTCCAGGAATGGAATTAGCGGGAAGTTGCAGGGATGGCCTTTAAGGTGAACCGTTTTTCTAATTTTTTTGTCAGATCAGCCGAATCCCTCTAGATAATCGTCAGATTATGAGACAGTATGTTTAGAACATAAAAATGAACCACATATATCTTAATCTGACGCGCTTGAGTATTTCAAAATGGCGAATTTTTTTGCACATTATGAAAATGACCACCAGTTTGCGTCCCATCGAAATCGTCAGATTAGTGAATGAGAGCTTTTTTTGGTGCACTTAACCCTTAGAAAATCTGACGCGCTCGAATAATTTTTTTTTTTTTCATTTTCAACCCTTAAATACAACCACCCGCATCATGCAAACGATCAGATTAACATACGTACATTATTAAAAATACGTAGGGCATTGATGCTATCAATATCTGACGCGCTCGAGGACGTCCATGCAACAGTTTTTTTTACATATTTAAAAATCTATAGCCGCTTCCCCCACTGATGTAAAGGTATATATCATATAACATTTTTTCTTCTTATCATCTAAGCTTTGCATCCCAATAGGTCTCTACAACGCTCGAGTAAATCCCCATTTAGCATCGTGGGCTCCCCTACCATAAGCACCACAGATCGCGGGTTCGATTCCCGCTCGGAGCAGATGTTTGTATTGACCATACAGGCATGTGTTCCGGTCTGGGTGTGTTTGTCCTTGTCCTTGTGTATGTTTCCGGACCCCACAAAGGAAATCACAATCCTAATGAGGCCGTTGAATGTGTAGCGTTTTATTTATATACAATATGCAGCATACTTACCGATGGCAACTTCACGGCGGAGAGGGAGCCTTGGATGGCCATCTGGAGGTGGATGGCCGTGAACCTGTGTATTGAACTGAACCAAGGTGCGACTGAGGACCTCTTGAAGGTTCAGAGCTTGCTGTTGTAGATGCTCCATGTTGACTGTTGTCGGTTCACCGCCTTCTATTTCAACCTGATAGATTTGCTCATGTGGATTCCGTTGTCTCCTGTTTGAGGCGTTTTGAGCTGGTTCAGATTGGCTCGATCCAGTTACTGTAGCTGTAGCATTTGTGTTACGAGGACGCCTCTCGGTCGATGAATGTACCACAGTGATCTCAGTCTGCAGACAATGATTTTAAATTAATACAAATCAAGTTTGCAACAGTTTTATTGGAGCGAAGTTCCTTAACGCGGCTTACGGGTAGTGTGATTTAGTAGAAATCGTCACATAACGAAATACCGTATGCGGTGTGTGCGTGTGTGTATCGAGCCTACTACAAGCAAATGAGCACACCAGCAAGTAAGTGCGCAACTCTTACTCTCTTTCATATTGAATTACATACGGAGTTGAAGAAAAAAAACTTGTCCAGTCCTATCCATATTATTGTAACTTCATACCTCTGTGCTCATCTAAAGTGTAGATTTTAGCGGTAGGCTAATAGTAAAACTATCTGATTATCTCCAATAAATACTTACGTTCAGCGGTAGGTTATGTTGCAGATTCGGTTCGGATATAAGCCGTGAGTGTCGGTGTGACAGTTGAAGACCAATGTCGCTGATAGCGTGGTAGGCATGCGAGAAGCTGTGGTAGATTTGGGCAATGAGCTCACCCGAGCGTTGCTTTTGTTGCAGTAAACGCTCGCTCATCGTCATCTGGAAATTTTTTTTTTATTAAGAAACTAGTATTTTCCAGCGACTTTTTTTAACGGAAAAGTAGGGCAAATTACTCTACTCCACCTGAAGTACAGTTGCGGAAGGCAACCGCATTAGCAACCCTCATCCTGCCTAGCCGCAAGATGCCTGCCTTTTCACGGCTCGTTTGAATGAGCCCAGTTTATAGGAAGGAGGGAACACGTGTGGTGCCAATGAGTTCGACAAAGGAAACAATTGGCAAACTTCTTTGTTCGCGAAGGAATTGACTTCACCCGTGGTGATCGTAGAATTGGTCCCACAGATAAATGAATCATTAGCAAGTGAATCGCGTTCCATGAAAGAAAATTTCTAGAAAATCATTGAGGATTACAATGTACCCATTAGCTAGGTTTGTCTCATTTAATTAATAATTTACTTAATATTCATTGAAATATTAATCCGGTTTTTCAATATCATAATTATATTTAACTGAAGCATGAAACGTTGATTTTGAAAAACAATTAGCGATAATGAGACATGTGTTTTAACATTTTCTAAAATTCAACCCTGAAGGGGTGAAAAGGGGTTGGCAGTTCATCAACTATTATTGGAACTGCAAGCATGGTACTAACGAAACATGTAAAGAAACATGTATATTATTGCTTTTTTTTAATTCCAAACCTGGATAAGTGAAATGGGGTTCCAAAGTTAGTGTGCACTAAGATTATTAATAGAGAAAGCATATGGTCGTACTATATGGCTCGCCTGTCGCAGCATCGCTATGTACATAGACCTGTACGGTCCGAATTCGAGTTCAAGATCTTCCAGTTCCTCGATTAGAGCGGCGAAGGTATTCAGAGGTGTTTGATAGTTGCGACGCATACCGCGAATCCTAAACATAAATATACATGTAAATTAATGTATTCAAAGTAATTTTAATATAAATTTAAAATATATCAGAAAATAAGCAAATAAATTACAATAAATAATAAAGCCTCAATAGCAATAGCTCAACGGTAGAAGAAAACACGAGAAAAGCCAAATTAGTAAATGTATGTATAACTAACCTGATACCTCTGCCTGCGCGAGTGTTTCCCATCGCGGTATCGAGCTATAAACAATTTATGGGTATTAATTCATTTATAAAAATATATTTGTTACTTTTCTAGCATTTAATTAAAACCATACTATCAGAAATATGAAAGTGAAAACCATTTTCCCAATAAAGTTACAATCACAAACCCTTAATTTTAAAACTATGCGATTAGTAAGCAAAGTCTAGAAAACCCCACCAAGCTGTGTCAATTTCATATATGAAAAGATTGAAAATGTTCCATACCCAGATTTTAATGAGGGTTAGAAAACAATTAATGATTTTATTCAATGAGGTACATTTAACACTTTTGCAAATCTATGCAGTAAATAAATAAGGTATACGATTATCAATTAGGTCATCAAAAACTTTTACCAGATTTTGTCGTGCCTCTCTGTAGTACAACAGAAAATCAGACACAAATTAATGCCATTTGTATAAAATCAAACCTATAAACGCCCATTATACCTAATAACATGTGTGGCCGATTTATCCCTATTATAAAATCATCAGCCAACGACCATTAGTATTTATTTTAATTAGTCATCTATATTTTAATTTTTCGTGTACGTACTAATTAGTTACTATTTTGATAGCGTATATATTTCTTTGATACACATAAAATAATTATTACACTAACAATTATTTACTTTCATCCGTTGAATATTATTAACCCAATACTCTCAGGCCTGTCAATCAATTACTAATGCATACGAAATTAGTATGCAGGGTTTAAATTTTAGGCCCTGCATAAATAATCATATATTCTTTCAGATGTTCATTAATTATAGAATCCGATAACGCAAATATGAGTTATAATGCTTGGATAATATCGAATCAGTTATAACGATGAATCGTATATTCTTTCGTTATGAAATAATTCCTTTGTCCCGTAAATAGAAACGAGAAGATGCGCGCATGTCCCATGACCCGAGCGGTAAATCAATAGAGCTAAATATTCAACAACGACGCAGGTCGCCGCGCAGAACAAGCTACTCCCAGGCGATATCTCGATTGAGCCTTATGTAACACGCCCACTTATTAATTCACCTTTGTACCTTGAACAAAATGTAAAACGCATAAGTGTTAACGTATCTTCATATTGAAATTGTCGCGTAAATAGTTAATAAATATTTCAATGAACACGAGTAAATACTTTTCATTAAAAAAACCTTTTTAATATTACTACTTTTTACGTTACTTTATTTATTATTTATTTACGCGAAAATGGTTAGTATAATCAAGAACAAAAGCCGATAAACACCATAAGAATTTCGATGCAATTTTTACTTTCGACAAATGAAACATTTTTTCATGAACTGATTATTTTTTCCCGAAAACTTCCCAAGCACCCCAATCTTCTGTTCCTGATTCCGACATGTTAATTCCGAAGCCATGCGTAACAACATCTATATGGTTGAGATAGATTGATAAGAAAAAAGCGACTCTTAACAAAAATTACTGATAAACCTTGTAAAGGATCATCAATAATATAGAAAATATCAACCTGTCTCAACGAGATAGACGCATCTATGTTCAACCTGATATAGAAGCGGGGATTGCTGAATTCGACATATCACCTCGTCGATAGGCGAGCTCGTTGAACAGCTTGGTGTTTCCAATGGATCATCAGTGGGATAAGTACGTGGCTCCTGTAGTCACAATAATACGGTCAACAACAACGTTATAGAAAATTTGTATTTGATTTTGTTCAGCCTTTTTTCCTCGAGTGTACAATTTTACGATGTACATGAGTTTATGATACGCGCTTATGTTTGTTAAAGCTTTAATAGCAATTTCGTTTTCAGTTCGGTAGAGGTTGATATCTTTTAGGGGGTAATTTAAGTCCGTCTGTGTGTCGGTGTTATATTATAAACCAGTATAATGTTATGCTTTTACCAATTTCTCTCGTCCTGTATGTAGGCAATCTACACAAAAAAAAATTATGAATGATATTATTTTTGAGAAGCGTTGATATGTGCTATATTTAAGTTGAAGCAATGGTAATGAGTGAAATATCTATTTTGAAACAAACCGCCGATGATAAAATCGTATTTCGTATTAAATATTAGTTAATCCTTACATCGCTTTCATTAATTCTTAAACGATCAAGCGCGGTTCTTATCTCATTGAGAAGAACTCTTAGGTTGTCGAGACGAGACGCTGTGGCGGAGAGGTTGACGCCGGGTGCATCTTCAATCTCGAGGCCTCGAGCAATACTCGCCATCGACTATAAGAAACGTTACAAGTTTTATTTCATCCCGGAGATATATTTTAAAACCTATTCCAATTAAAAAAAATATTAATATCATCTTTTTTAATGTTGAGTATTGAAGACTATCTAAATCGAATAGGTTTAATTAAACACAGCTAACTAACACATATCACACGGGTACCTCTCATATTCAGTCACTCTGGCATCATAACCTGGACAATTAAAGGACATTAAGCTCTTACCACAAGCCTCCTGAGCTGATCTGTTGGCCCATTACCCCTTGAGTTGAGTGGCGGCCTTGCTTCCCTCCGACGCTCTGGATCCGGTTCCGTTTCTCTATCAGAGCTACGGGGTTCGAGGCTAGGTGGTGGCCTCTGCACCATATGCAATGCCTTGCCGTGGAGCCCTACAAAATTGTCGTGTTATTTACCCATTTAATTTATTTATAATCGATTTTGATTATCAAAGAAAAATCAAAATGATGTTCTTTACCATATTCGTCTAATATTTTTTCATCTAGTAGAATTCTTCCACAAAATATAAGCCGTTGACATTCTATCTCCACTCCCAACAACTCCCTCAATCTCTGCTTTAACTGCAGAACTGTACTCTAAACAAATAATATTAACCTTATTAAAAAAAAAATTTGCACAATTTTCCTTATATAATATATAACAATGATATTTTAATCAAATGTCTTTGCTACAATACATAGGTTGACCTAACATAAGCCAATTTAATCCTAAAATTTAAATTGATCTTCATAGATTACCATAAGCACCATAAACATATTTATAAATAATTAGCATCACACATCTAAAAGAAATAACTTATTAGAATTTAATCTTCATGGAAAATACAAGCTATTAATTTTTATAGTAATTGTTATAAAAATCTTCAAAATCGTTATATTTAAAAAAAACTATAGAATAGCGCACAAGCATTAGTTGAAAAATTGCTTGAGTATTACATAATGTCCAAAACATATTTAAAACATTCACTATGGCAGCCATTATAAATTTAAAACGAAACATATTCATTTTCAATTGTGCTTCTAAGGTATTTTCCCCGTTATAACATTAACTATACAGTAGCACTATACGGCTTACAAATTCACAAAGCACATAATCAAAATAATTCTAAAAGTTCACACAGCTTACCTAGCATGAGTTATAGAATTAAATCATTTGAATATATTAACCGTTTTTGTTAGTATCATCAACGAAACTGTGTCTAACTATATTTTTCTTAGTATTTCTTTATCCCAAATTTTTATTTCAAATGCCAATGCTTTCTTTTAATAACGCCAATTTGTTAATGTTTATATGATGATGTTCTGATATTGATTAGATTATTAAAAAATTAAAATGGATAATATGATTGCTCAGCATGAAAAAAAAAAAATTAAGATTCTATTATTAAGGCGATGCCAACATTTATTTTGTTTTATAAATCTTAGCAGAATAAGATTTTATATATCCCATGCAACACCAATAACATAATGACCCTAACTGCGCCAAAGTATTCTATGAAGACCAATTTCTTTACAAAACCCTGTTAAAAGGCACCTCAAAAAAATTCCAGATCAGGTACATATTTTTGGAGTAGCTGTCACAAAAGTTGCACTACAAAGAATATCCTATCTTGACATATTTGAATGAATCAGTTAACCTCGACCCACAAATTACTCATCTGCTCCTAGCTTGATTGTGAAGTTTCTTTGTCCACGCCTTGTGGACAAAGAAACTAATCAAAACTAAACAAAGACGAGACAAGGTAGAAGCTATAATCACTGAGGCTGAGAATTGCATTCAGACTACTGATTCTACAACTCTCGGGTCAAAACATTCATACAAAGTTACATGTCTTGAGATATGTATATCTTAAGATTGATCTCGTGAAATTGTATTAAGTAGTGGAGAATATCAAAATTAATTATTCTTTTGTACTGATTCTGGAGTATGTTATGTACTCAGAAATAAATTTGTAACATTAAAGATGATGACACGCCCAGACTTGGGTAGTAGGTTTTGTAATTCAAATCTCGGCATCTTCAAAACTATGGCACTTTTCCACTGAATATAATTTGTTAATAATAAATTTATAATAAATCAATACCTATAGGTATATTATATTTGTACAGGTACAAGGTATATATACATATATATAGCATTATATATTAGCATATATATATATTATTGATTTTTGGAAAAGTCTGAGAACAAAGGCTAAGTTTTCCATGTTTTTAATTTTTTTTAGTTCATAGCTGTTAATTTTTTCTCACTAACCGTCGCAAAAAAATTACAAAAAAAAAAATAACCACCAAACTAGAAATTTATTCAAAATTTACTATCTTCAATTTCTTTAAACATTACAATTTGATAAATAAGCTATTAGAACAATTTTAATTAACTTACCCCTTCCTCTATGGACAAGGGAGTGTCCTTCCCATCTAGGGTTTTTACTATAAGATCTATCATAATTTGGAAATCATGGAGACCGCGTTATGATACCTACTACGTTTAAACAAGCACCTGCAAACCGAAAATAGCCTATTACCAATAAATTAAACTACAAAATATATTAAAAAGGCTGAATTTTCAGGAGACGCACGTATATCACCGCCAATTTTCTGATGGAAAAGGAATAGGCAAACCCAACAATCGATCTCGAGCCGTACCTACTGCGTTTGCGTGATACGATGAAAGAGAAAGATGGAGAAAGATTAAAGGTTTAGTGTTGCCACAAGCAAATCGTTAAATGTCAAGCAAAGTCGGATGATTTACAATACAGCAAACAATCTACATTAGTCTTCAAAAACAATCACAGCAGCAAACAATCTATATTAGAATTTTCATTAATGTATTATAGTATATGTAATGTATTTTCATTAGTATATAATAAATAAGTTAATTAATATTATAAAATTTTTAAATGAATTATTTACGAAATTACAACCATTTCCTTAAAAATATACAAATAATAGCTTACCATCTAAGTATTGCTAAAGAAATATGAGCATTAATAAATAAACAAACATACGAAATGAAAGTAATATTAATTATATAGTATTAAATAAGATAGCAACACTGACTTCACGCAAGCGCATTATGTATTAATCAATAAAGCTGGAATAGATGCCCGGGAAAATGGGGTTGGGGGATGGTAAAGAGGTGGGTGAAGGGTGGTTGGGTAGCTCACGACCTGAGGTCCAGGAAATTTCTTTTTATTCGAAAAATCAATAGTAGCGTCTAGTACATTAGTGTTGCCACTTTTGGAAGACTTTGTAATTTTTCTTATACAGTTATGATGACTAATATAATCCTTTTGAAATACTAAGAGAAATAATCGATAAATCTATATTCATAACACAAATGTTATCGATATACTTTAAAACCCTAATCAAAAGGCTATATTGCCTCATCTTAGGACATCGCTAATATATTTTTATGGGATGGGAAAATTTCCTACATTTAATCTATGTTTTTCAGTAATCTCTATAGCATAGATTGCGAATCTAATCGGCGTAAAATGGCTTTAAGTGTAATATTGAAGCGGATAGAATGAGTGGCCGGGAATGAAATAAATAATAATCATACATATGCCAAATCCACGATATGCCAAAAGCTAATTTAGGATGTTGTATGTACAGTCACGAGCAATGAAATGTATACATTGTCAATTTTTCAAAATCATGTACACGCAATACTTTGCAAAAGAAACTATACAAGTTTAACTTCATAAATATGTAACCGTCAAATTGTTTCAAAATAATGTATACAGTGACATGTAGACTTTTAAATGTAGACTAGAAGTTTAAATGTAGACTTTATAATTTCATAATTAACTTTAAATGTATGATTATTCTTGTCTTCACTGAACTTCTCTGACCGATTTTGATTTTTTTTTGTATCCGGGTGCTGCCCTAGATGGCTTATAATCATAATAAGACCCGGTAGATACCGTTGAAATCGAGTACTCTTTTTTCAGATATTTTATATCACCTTACCCTTTCCCCTAAATAAATGACCCTAAGTGAAAAGGTGTTAATGAAATAAAAAACCAGTCAAGGGCGTGGTGGTTCACCTCGCATAGTAGAAACTAAAAATTTACGGCAAAAATAAGTTTTTAATTTCATTATTTCCTTGTAATTATTCAAACTAATACGAAAAAATTGTAGATGATCTATTTTCTTCATTAGGGAAAGAAAATTCTTCTGATGTTCTAGAACTACAAATTCTGAAGACGGATAACACGATTTGTATGAGTTTAAGAGTTCCTATCTCGAAAACTAATGATATAATCAAAAAAGTCAAAATAAAACGTCGTTATTATATTTAACGCCTATCCAAAGCTAAATTTTTTAAGGTCACACGTTTGTGCTAATATATTTTTAAATATGTATTGCTGGTGCCAATAATTTCAAGCCAATAATTTCCAATTAAAATGACTGTGACTTAAATGGAGTGGAGTGGAGACACATAAGTGGAGTGTGGAGATAAAATATAAATTAATTATAAGAGTACGTAACCCTTATAATTTTTCTATTTGGCTATGGAACCCTAAAATACGAAATGAGCAATGAAATTTATAATTTGACAGTTTTTTTTATTCATTCACAATACATCACAAAATAAAATATACGAGCTTTATTTCAAAATAATGTATCCATCTAATAATACTAGAATAATATTATGTATATAGTATATCAACATTTTTTTTTTGGAATTGAAGGAGGTTTTTTTTTTAAAAAAAAAAAACTATGACGGTATTATATAATTTTAAAATTATTCGATATTTTCATTATGTATTGCTTTGCGTTGTATTATGTGTGCGTGATATGTCACTTTATCACTGTGTGCATGTGTGTCAATTTATCGTTTACAATTCTTACAATAGTTTAAATCAAATTTATAAAATACAGTTATTGACGTTTAGGGAATAAAATATAAGTTGCCAAACCTATATATATGTATATCTATTTCTTTTACTCCTATTAGTGATTCGAAGCAACAGACTAAGATAGCAATATCTCCTGTGAAATATGGTTACAAGAGCGGCAACAGGATAATATGGCTCCGTGCAAGGGGTTCGTAGTCTAAGCGTAAGATGCATACTGTGACATATAAGTGTCAAAGGAATTTATCCTTTATTCAATAGGAACATGATCGGTTTCTTTAATTATCAAATTATGCTTTATGACTTAATAATATAGAATTAAAGTTTAGTCTCCTTTGAAACCTGAAATTATCGCAGTATCTATCTAGCGTAAAAAATACACGCGCACGCTGTAGTAACATGTAAACGACTAATATTTAAAAAAATTAAAACGTGTCTTAGGGCACGCGGTATGAACAAGTTGCCTTTGCTTATTAATTAATATTTTGCTGACTAAAAATATTGAAAAGTAAGTTTATCTAAAGCATTCTACAAGAAAAACTTTTTACGTTCTAAGAACAAACATGCATACATATCCACATAAAAAAATATTTTACAAAAATGGGCATTTTATTTTGTTGCACTGGCTTCGCTCTCCTACAATCCATGCCATCTCAACCAGCTCCATTATATCGCAACCCATGCCACTGCACAAATGAGGCTTCGGAAAAAAATATCCGACTTGTGAACACTAGTCCACATATTTTTCTTTGATTTTTTTACCTCCCAAAATTTAATTTTCTGGCCTAACCTACCTAAACCTAAGCCGCGATAAGGAATTGCGTTCCAAAAATACTAAAACGCATTAGCTTATAAAATTTGAAGCGTGTACACATAATCTATCCAGGATCCCATCATCAGATCTTGACCGTATAGATTATCCAATAAAACAGGCCGTCTTTGAGTAATAAAAATTAAAACAAATATTGTGTAGAATCAGTACTTTTTTAGGTTGGCGAAAATATATTGTTAAAACTATCTTTCATATACAAAAATGTTATTTTTAAAAGAGCAGTAAATGCATAATAAATTTTTATCTAAATATATTTTTATAATTTAAAGAAAATATGCTTATAACGTAGATTTTATTCAAAATGTCAATGTATACTTTATCGAAATCGGTTCACACGTTCAGTTCAGTAACAGACCAAGTGTCTGTTTGTTTCAACAATTATGTATTTTGGTAATTATATGGTTTATATATTTTGTTGAAGGTATGTGTGAGATATGAGCAAAAACTAAAAATAATAAAACCTAGAACTTTATTTCCACGCCACCTCTAGTAGGTGGCGTGGAATTAAAGTCTTATTGTGGTTGTAAGCTATCCAGGTATAACAAATACCCAAAAACAAAAAAAAACATCAGAATCAATTAGAGAAATTCAGTGATATACACATAATAAAAGATATTTTAAAATAAAATTAATATACTGCTTTAGACGTAAAAATGTCTTGAAAATGTCACTGTATACATTATTATGAAATAAATTGACGCTTACATATTTATGAAGCAAAACTCGTATACTTCCTTTTGCAAAGTATAGCGTGTACATAATTTTGAAAATTTGACAATGTATATATTTCATTGCTCGTGACTGTACATGTATATATGTAGTTGAGTGTTCATATCTCCATACCATGTTTTATTTTTATTTTATTAAAAATGTTACTACATACCATGTTCATAGTTGTGCTTCATAGGTTTTCGGTGTCGACAGTACAGCGACTACAGTGCAAATATAACATTATACCACAAAAAAAAATTTTTTTTTGTGGTAACCATGTATCAACTAAAACTTTAAACTAAACGTTGGTACGTAAAATACTAAAAAGTAATTAAAATTGATTTTTTGGGCCTTTGATAATAACACTTATGGATATGTCTTAGACCATAATATAACAACGGTTATGTAGGGGTAGGTAATTCATCTTGATTTTAACGTGGCAGCACTGATCTTACGATTATTAATTATTTCTTTTTTGAAGCTAGTAACACTCTCCGGAGGCATTCGTAAAGTTCAATTCAAATCGTACGCGACTATTTTCTTATTTTCACATTGCCCTTTCTACAATTGCAATCGTAAAATTTGATCACGACGCTCATTGTAAATTTATTTAAACCATTGCTGTAGCCTGTGAATCGAGAAAGTTGAAGAACTTCCAACTTTAGGGAACTTCAAAATGGCTTCCTCTTCATTAGAAGATGAAGCAGAAGCTTTACCTGAAGGCTGGGAGGCACGCCAAAGTAGAAGCACAGGTTAGCGAAGAAAGTATATTTTACTCGTCTACATTTTACTTATTGATTAAACTAAACTTACAAATTGACATACGTCTTATACTTTATAACAATAAAACTATTAATAAAAAATAAATGGTTTAAAACGTTTTTTCTTGTCTATTACAGGGATGACATATTACTTGAATGTTCATACTAAAAAATCACAGTGGGATAAACCGGATAAGCCTGCTCCTATGTTTGATGATGATGATGATGATGATGGAGATGACTCGCCAACACATGTACAGTGTAGCCATCTGCTTGTAAAACATAAAGGAAGTAGAAGACCTTCTTCATGGAGGGAAGAGAACATCACTAGGACTAAAGAGGAAGCTATGGAAACATTGCAAGGTGGAAAGATTGTTTTACTGCTTTATTGTTTCAATATACTTACTATTTTATTCATTTATAATATTAGAGTCAAGACGAGTGCTAAAAATGTATTTAAATACTTTTCAGAGTTTCGTAAGAGGATCGTGAACAAAGAGCTCACATTTGAAGAACTTGCTACAACTTACTCAGATTGCTCTTCAGCCAAGCGCGGTGGTGATTTAGGTCGATTTAAGAGAGGTCAGATGCAGAAACCATTTGAGGATGCTGCTTTTGCTCTTAAAATTGGACAGCTCAGTCAAGTTGTTGATACTGATTCTGGTCTTCATATTATACTACGAACAGCTTAATTTCTGAAATCTAATTATATCCTTTTACAAAACAAAAAATATTTTCAAACCATTATTAACTATTTAACATATTCACTGCGTAAATATAAACAGTGACTTTCAACTAGTCTGGTGGCAGTCCAAAAATGCACCCACTTGACTTGCATAATGTGTGTGGCAGGTCCTTTCCACCCAACACCTCTGAGTGGTATTAAAGCTCTATTATCTTAGTTAAGGCATATGGTATAAAACATTTTCTATACTTTTTAAAATTGTCATGAATCACTTGTCTACAAATTGGCCCCACCCCTGGATTCTCCAAACAGAAAATTAGAAGGTTGATAAGGCCCAATGCCCAGAAACCGCACCAGTGAGATACCTTTTCCTGTGCGCACATAGATTTGGCACTGGGTCGGGCCCATTGTGGGTGAACTGCAGTGAATGTGTTATATGTTTAGCTATCAATAGTTGAAAAACATTTGATAGTGCGAGTAGCCCTAACGAAAATATTGAAATGCTATTATACTATTGATAGTATTGATAGTGAAAATTAGGTGATATTATTGAACTTCGTCAATATTAACTATTCTATCGATACTATTGTGATGTATTACTATTTATAATTTTGAGATATGTCACTATTGATAGTGTCAATACCATCAATAATGTTTTGTACTGATACTATCAATAGTATGACTGATCTTCAAAGTCGTACTGTCAATAGATTTGCTATTGTACTAACACTATTTTAAACATGTACTATAAAAACCTTTTCTCAAAATTTATTTCTTGCATTTATACCATAAATTTATGTAGACTTCTTAACGTTGGTGTAAACTATATAGGCAATTAAGAATTGCAAACCTAGCTCAAAATTCAAATAGTTATACTACCCTTACCTAGATATTTAATATATAATACTTTGGTAAAGATAGTGTACTGCATTTAATGAGATAAGCATTGCTTCATTGCCTATATGGAATGCACACCTCTTATTAATTATAAATACTATTAGTTGGAAAAAGTGTTAATAATCATTTTTGAATGTTAGATTAAAACTAGTGGTATAATATGAATTATAAAACATGACATGTCATTAATAAGTGGCGGAAATATTAAGTTTCTGTTCATCCGTTTCATTCCATTTCTTTTGTTACACAGGCACATTATTATTAGACATTTCTAAGCATGCAGCATGTGAATTTATTTTTAGAAACCTTTTAAAGGTTTACTCGATAGCTTTGCACCTTTTGAACATTCATTTATATAATATTATTTATAAAGAAGTAGAGGCATATATTTTAATTGTCCAAATATATTGTGGTTTAGTATAATCTCAGAATATAACATAATTTCCTCTTCTTTTTTTTTGGATTCGATCAATTATAATTTTACACTTATAATAAGGAGTAAAATGCTTCATTATAAATTTTATAGTATAGTATAGTATAAAATAAAATACAATAATCATAACCAAAAATATTTAATAACCATAAAATTTATAGGAATTTTTAACTTATTATATTCAGTTATTTTGAGGTTTCCAACATTTTACATAAAACTGAAACTTTATCTCTACACAGGTACTATTACCTCATATGTTTATTTTATAATATTTTTTCTTTAATATGGTGTCTTACTTTGAATGGTTTTATTAAAAGACATTAAACTATTAAATAAGGTTTAATTTAAGAGTTCTTTATTCTGTATAGTAAAAATGCAATAAGCTGTCCAGAAACAGTAGACTTCTTACTGCATTTCATCAATTTACACATAATAACTAAGCCTAAATAAAATAAAATATCTAATCCCTTTTGTCTTCATAATACCAATCTATGCCGCCCCATGGCTTGGATTGGTATATTATATGAAACTGATGGTGAAATATTAAAGTGGATATGAAATAAAAGGACCGCCGTTTTCTAGCGCGTGTTCCGTAAGATAATTGTAAAATAAGTTAGTGGCTTTTTCTGTAGGCAGTAACAATAAGTGATCAATATCCTGTTTTCCTAACCCTGAGCACATGATGTATTAATTAATAAAATTGTTTTGGAAATTAAATAAATAATAAAAAGCAACTGGCAATTTGTTTCATTTGTCAAACTTAAATATTTTTTAATTATGGAAATGTTCAAAACGACACAATAGGGTCACAGACATTCCATTACTCTTTTATTAATATAAATATGTATATAAATAATGTTTTTTTGTAATTTCACATTTCCCTAAGTATTAAAAATTAGCATCGGCTTTAAATTTATTTATCGGGCTTTTCTTAGAATTATGTGATATGTGATATTTAGATATCAAGTCTTTTATCGGTGAAGTCGACAAACACCACAATTATCATCATATTGGGCTTTTTCAAATTATTTTTTTGGAGGTATTAAGTTTTAATGAACTACTCATATGCAATTTGGACGTACTCTGACAGTTCCTTATAATCACTATGTAATATGATGATATGATGTCCGATGATAAAATTCTATCGGCGGGATCATTCCAAACAATTCCTCAGAATATTCCCCGTGATAGATGCGGTAGAAGAAGCAGAGCGATCCATCATCTCTACGCAGTTTCAAAGTATCAAGCCGATCAAAAGGGCTCGATCTTCGCTACTTCGAATCGCTCTACGTTGAATGCTGTCAATACTTCCAGCAGCTGTTACTGGAGAGCTCCCGCTCAGAAATGAGAGCAGTGCTCCACGTGCGATCGAATTTGCGCATTGTACAATTGTAGGCGATGAACGGACGTGAAGTAGTGCCTTGCCTTGCTGAGCACCATATTCAAATCTTCAATTTCTACGCTAAGCAGATTCGTAGATAAAAATCCGTGAGACGAATATACAGACACGGCGTGATTCTATATAATGTAATCAGGGTGTAGTTTTCTTATCTGATATATTTATCCCCGAAACGTACGTTCGTACCAATGTTTATAACAAAATACGACGTGTTTTTATATTCGGAGTAATTGAAATTACGTAATTTCGAATACTTATTGCAATTTAATATGTATTATTAATTAAATTGAGAGTTGGGAGTAACCATAGACTTAAATTTTTTTCGTTACGCTCAGACAAGGAGTAAGTCATCATTATTCATTATTAGATTTAAATTTTAGACAAGTATGCGCAGAACGCTTCGACATTCGATACTAGTTAGGTGGCACTTTATGCTTTGTAGTTGGTGGTTGCAGTACAGCAGTACTGGGTGCAATGTTGCGATAATTTGGATACTGACTAATCTCATAGTGTGGGTCTCCAAATATGGAGCTAGAGCTGTGTCGGTCATTCATTATTGACGACATGGATCGATCGCGACCCATAGGGTAGGTGATTGAGTCAAAATGATACGATCGTTTGGGTCACTTTGGGTGGCTGCTCGGATCTCAGTCTTGTAATCAAATTTTCAACTATCGAACTTCATTCAACCAAAATGTATATATGTGAGTTATCATATGAAAAAGCATACATAAATGGGAACAGTACTTAAATAGTGTGCATCTCGATGATTTAAAGCATTTGTAGTATAAGTTAAAATGTGAAATTTTGGAAAGTGAATATGTGGTAAATCTGAAAAGTGTTAGCTTAGTCACTATATTACTGTATGTTATAAGTTTATAACCTTAACTTTTAGCATATTAATTTGGAAAAATAAATCATGTTTCTTAAAAAGTTTGCGAAATCATCATAATCAAAATATTACCGATAGTTTCACACTTGATGAGGGAGAAGTTATGTTAGCACGTTGCCCTCACACATTAACAATAAATGCTTAGTCATAAGTATATGTCAAAATAATATTCTTATTGTTAGCATTTCGATGTTAAGTTTCATATTATGTTAGAAGTCAGTTACCACGTACATTCCGATCTATACCAACAGAACTCAATAAATTTAATTAGTTTTAAAAAGAGTTACACCCTGCCGGTGACGCTGTCAAGCTGTTTTCTTTTTTTAAATATACAAATGACGACCTGCGAATCCTGACTATATTGATTGTAACCTAATGCGAATTAAGATACATTTATTAATTGTTATTACTTCGCACGGGTATAAAATATATAGCCTATGTCATTTACTGAAAAAAATATTAAAATCGATCCAATAGTTTTGATTTATTCATAAAAATCAAAAATCTAAAATTTTTTGATTTATTCATGAGACGCTCCTAGCCGAGTGCACCCCCTGATCGGTAAACGATCGGTAGGTTAAGCAACTTTAGGCGCGGTCAGTCACTAGATTGGTGATCGCATAGTGGTATTACAACCGAGCGTCTCCGTGCTTCGGAGGGCACGTAAAAGTCGGTCCCGGCTGTTGACAATTTGACAACAGTCGATAAGTCAAGTCAGAGGCCTACGGGCGACCTGAACAACTCTGACACTTGGTTGACCACTAACCAATCGATAAGAAGAAGATTTATTCATTACTGCTCGTGGCCCGCACGCGTGAAATATAATTATTTACGACATCACATTAGAAACCTCAAAAATATTTTTTTCTCCACTATTTAATGGATGTTATTATTCATATAAACTTTCCTCTTCAATCACTCTATCTATTAAAAAAAACCGCAATAAAATCCGTTGCGCAGTTGTAAAGATTTAAGCATACATAGGGACAGTAAGAAATGACAGGGACAGAAAGCGACTTTGTTTTATACTATGTAGTGATTACATGGCATATTTTTATTAAAGGCAAGTGTTTTAATATAAATACGGTACTTATGAAGTTTTGAACCATAGAATTACAGCACATCTATGTTATGAACTAAGTGTTTTAGTTGTTGCAATGTACTTATATAAGTTTAGCAAAATTTTGAACCGACAAGAGCTACTTGATTTCATTGTCGCTGATCCTAATTTATAATAATTATATTTATGTATCAGTATATCAGATTTTGGAGTAGACTGTAGAGTACAAATTAGCATTAATTTACTTATAGGCGATACATTGTTGTTAACACACTTATATGTGGAAAATTTGCAAAATAAGTTTTCACGACACTGAACGTTTTATAGTTTACATAAGATTCAAATTAGAATAAAATATATACCTACATATGAATCATTTAATAGAATGACAAATTTACAAGCAAATAATTTATAATTCAACTAAAACCTATTACTAAAGCGGAATATTCCGGTAACAGAAATGATAATAACAAGTTTCACGTACAATGTCATAATTAAGTGTTAATTTTTCTGTTTAAATATTGACTTAGATATTCACAAATTACTACCAATATTCTAAATTCGTCGATTTGTAAAACCCCATAAATCTTATTTCAATGGCATAGGCTAAGCTATTCGTTGATGTTGTGTTCCACAATAATTCTTTGGAAGTTTTCTGTTTGTCCTTTAACATTAAATGTTAAGTTGTTTTAGGTATTACTGCTGTATTTCTGCCGATATTACTTAACAACTAAACAGTTTTAATTACATACAATGAAAGAAATTTAAAGATATTGGTAGTATAAATTTAATGTCTTTGCATTCAATTATGTTGAAAATAATTTTAATTGGTTACATGTGTCAAACCTACGAGTACATGACATAGATTTAATATAAAACACACACGTTATATCGAACTTTTATATAGTTTATAATTGAGTAGTTTTTAAATTCTAATTCCTTTTACTTATATTTCTTACTCTTTTACTTATATTTAATTGCACTTGCATAAGTGACACCGTTGTGGCGTGTTGGTAGCGAGTTTGCATTTAGCCTCGACGGTTGCGGGATCGATTGCCACTCGGGGCAGATGTTTGCATTCATCTTACAAACATCTGTTTCGGTTTGGGCGTTTGTCCGTGTGGGTCTCCCCACCGTGCCTCAAAGAACATATTAAGCTGTCGGTCCCGGTTGTTATCACATCCCATCCGATATCATTGCCTCCCAGGAAGCATCTTTAGAACGGAGTTAGTTTTGAGCTCATTCTTCATAGACGGAGCTCAGTTCTCTACCATCGTAGGCAGCAACACTCTCAATGTAATGAATTTTAGAATAACATTTTTAAAACGGCCAGATATTAATAGTTGCTCGGCAAATCGTAAACACGTTTGATCGCTGAGGGGAGTTTTGCAAGTGAGGAGGATGGGACCTGGAGTGTAAACTAGATAATAGATACTAGGGGAGTTAATAGATAATAAGTGACCTCGAGAGAACGACAACATCCGTTGCGTGAATACTATATACAACTATATACATACATTATTATATTACAACTTCAGTCAATAATATATAAGTCTATGTACCTGTGGTCCTATATTTTTAAATGTCACATAAATAACAGAATTTTAAAACTGAGCAAGACACACATAATAATATGTGGGTCCTGTTTGTTCAAATGTAGAGGTACTGGAAAGTGGCGAGAAGATTGATTTATTGTATGTACAAAATTAGGCAGCATTCATGTTTTTTCTATTGAAAATCGCTCTAGTTTGTTTTTGTTTATTTATTAATTTAAAAAAAAAACAAACTTTAAATCCGAAGTATATTTTACTTGCTACGATTAAGGAATTTGCTAAGCCCTTCCAATGACATAAGTGCTAACACTAGGAATCAGTGATCTTTATCCCGTTAAGAATATTAGAAGTTAAATAATAATGTTCTTTCTAAAAACAAGTAATTTATAATTTTCCTTCAACCTTGGGGCCTAGACAAAGTCATATTTTATCGATAACGAAAATAGATAATTCCGAAATGTATGGAATTTGTCATTGATTTTGATTTGAAATTGATTTTGATCTAGGCCCCCTGGTGGCACATAGGCTACGCTTACGGTAGCGTCTACTACGCCATTAGTATTACATGCGTTTGGCGATCCAAGGGTAGCAGCCTGTGAATGAAGAGTAAAAGGTAGAAGATAAATGGGATAGGAGCTCTAGGTAATTTCAATCAACGAACAAAACGCAGAAGTACCGACTGATGCTGCATTTTCCCGCCAACAAAGACACTTGTCATTGGAAATAAATCACGCATCTTGTTTCGATGAGATTACGTTCGCACTTCAGAAGTCTAGTTAATAGTTTAAACGTTTGACAGATTTCAACATATTTTGTGGTCTAAGGTAGTTATCGTCTAGACAGTGAAATGTCATAGAAGCTTCGATACAACAACTTGTGTGATAAATTCGTAAATGCAAACTCACAGTTAAACTTTGAGTCGAGTCAGCCCATTTACGCCAAAAACTACAAGGCTTTTCAAGGCAAGGCAAAATCAGAGTTCATTTTTCAAAAAAAAAACAACTAAATGCAAAAGGCTAAGTTAAATACAAGCCGGGATTTATAAATGTTGTTTATTCCAAGCATATGTCCAGAGGCACAATAGGGTTGTAGTCAATTACTTTGCATGCGACGGTAATTACACTTAAGCGTTGTCAATCGCAGACCATAACAGCTTACTAATGTACCCATATAAACACATAATGGCTATGTGATTTGTATGTAATGATTGACACTTGTCTCTACCATAAAATATAAGCGTTGAAATCGGCTCATATGTGTGCGTACCTAGGCAATACAATACGATAATGGACAGCGTAATTCTAAATTAGCATAATGTTTGTTATTATTATAATAGGAAAAAATTATATTCTAATTTAAAATAGAAGTAAATTTAATTTCATATTTCTCAATCTCTCAGTCGCTCAATTAATGGCAGAGTCCATACTGAAGTCGCCAGAGTGCATACTGAAAACCAAAATGTAAAATTTCAAACAAAGTTCTTCATATATTTTTATTCTTATTTTAATCACTGTCCGTATCTTTTATTTATGTAGAGACAAATCATTGCTTATACTATCTAGCCTAAAAAGGCCAATAGTAACTTAAATATAATATAAATTGCAAAGTAGATGAGTTAGCATATTTTTCTTGCGTCCTATTATATTTCGTACTGTTACACACTCCCGTAACAGTACGCACTGTATTACGCAATTATCATTTGCACTAACTTAATAAACTTACTCATAAGGTGTCGTCCTGTTTAATCTTCTCACAATGTCCATTTTCTCGATGAGCTGGATAAATTTGAGATTCACATAAATTACATAATGATGAAGTTTTTGTTGATGAGCTTCAGATTATTTTTTACCTTTATTTGCAACCAATCTATATAGTCGTTTAATTGGTTCTTATGTTAAATTATATTAAACGCTACGAACACATTGGCCCCATTATGTTAGTAAAATCTAAGTCGATTCTTAAACACACACAAGGACAAGAACAAACACACTCAGGCCAGTACACATGCCTGTATGGTTAATACAAACATCTGCTCTCAATAGGAATCGAACCCATGATCTGTGGCGCTAAGTCAGATTCGCTACCTTTTTTTGGTGACGGGGTGGAAATCCGCAGCAAAATTAGCAGATGCTCGGCTTCCTGAGGAGAAGAACCAGGTTATTTAGTGTTCCATGAAAAGGTGGAGGTTCGCTACCTTAAATTCACTTGTAAATAAATATGAAGAACACCTCATGATGATCGATATTTTCTTTAATAATCACGGCACTAGTACCGCTGGTAGTGTTATCGGGATGTAGGGCATGATAAGCTTTTAAATAAAGCCTTTGATGTGTGCGTAATCTTCTTTTGTAAAGTTTGAGTAGTTAGGAGAAACAAATCGATTTTCTTCGTTATTAGGACTATCTGTAGTTCTTTTTAACGTTTCAAGAACATATTTGCATTCCATGTCATAACTTTTATTGTGTTAGTCATATTACCTTGTGAGTAGCGCTGTTAGTGCTACTAATTTCTTTAATCTTTTATCGAACAAGTTCAGTAAACTGAGAATTTTAGTGGAACAGTCAATTTTAATGAGGCAACAGAATAAAATAATTGTAAGTATTATAAAAGGATTTTAACTAAACTTAAATCTGTTCCATGCGACGCACATTAATGATTTAAAATATAACAAACCAACTGTTTCAGAAACCCAGACTATTAATTACGGGAATAACCTAATTACAATAATCCAGACTATTAATTACGGGAATAACGTAATAATAATCTAATTACATGTGACAATTTGTCTTTAAATACGTACTGTAATCTTTTAAATATTGTTAACTTATTATAATTATTAATAAAGTTCGACATTAGTGCGATGTGGCTTAAAAATATTTACAAAAAATCTCTTTAAAAAGTCTCGCCCACATAAGACTATATACTGAAGTTGGCTAGCATATTTTTAATAGGTTAAAAAAATAGATTTTCTATAATTCCTCTTTCCACTAAAGTCTAAGTCTAAATATAAGAAACCAAAACGTGGAAATAAAACAGCATTGGTTCAAACTTCAATATTACGCTCGCGTCGCGCGACGATAATTTACTGCAAGGTCGACTGCAAGATACAAGTCAATTACACACCTACTGTGATAATTATTTATTATTAAATATTATTAATTATTGTTAAGACTTTATTTAAACGATTTGGTAAGACAATTTCAGGAGCTGTTGCGAGATGATACCTGTTACGCAATGTGGTTGGATTGAAGGCATTTGGATGAGAATAGCCGCAGTCCTGGAGACCACCAGGAGTTGTTTAAGTAGAGTTCCTTGCGAAAGAGTAGACTGTTATGGCTGATGATAAATTGATTAGAATAAATGTTTCAACATTTTGGAATTTTCAAAACCTATCACTGATTGTAAATTCTGGGGCTTGTAAACTCTTACTCTGAATTTACTACCTGACAATAAACTGAACTGAATTGCATCTCAATAGAAATATATGCGAAAAGTTCATCATGATCAGTAAGCTGGTGAAAAAAGTATTATTTGAATATTTGTCTATAATTATATTAAACAATAATACGCTGATAAATCGTAAAATAGACAGAACGCGATACTTTTGTCTCTCTTCTCTTCTTGGCTGTCTCGTGTGTATGAGGGCATAACTTTATTTAAAGTTTTAAAGTTTAAAACACAGCTCCTATATTTTTTAAATGCTTATTATTACAATTAACTCCAAAGCTAAAGCTAAAAACTGTTTTATATACTTTTTCGTAAAATATGCTGATTAGATGACATAACGTAACTTTTCGTTGTTTACCAAGCAGCTGCAGCTGAAGGCAATATTCATTTCAACTGATTTAGCGTTCGCATATGTATATATTTATATTTAATATAAATAATAGATAGTTTTGATTGTATCTATCATAACAGAGGAATGAATCACGTCAAAAATTAAAATATACGCACGATTGCATTAGCTATAAAATTATTATATTAATATTAAATACATGCAAAGTCTAGAAGGATTTATATTACGCATAATATACAACGTTACGTATTTATTAAGTATGTACAATTTTATGTCAAAATAAAAACAATTATAAAGCAATTTCGACCCGCATATGCCATGCTGCTATTTTGATTCACTTTCTAGGATTATCATATAAACAGTTACAAAAATATATTCTATCACTTTTTTTCTCTATTTGAGGAGAATTAGACAAAATATTTTTATATAAAAGTTGTAACTGTATAGTTAACTATCGTTTGTTCATTTGTCGTTTAACTAGATGACTTTGACATACTTTGTCGGTTTTCCTCACGCCATATAATATTCTGAAGCGAGATGTGGTTGATTGTAATTGAATACATACAATATACTTACTAAATGTTCAATTTGATTTTATCAAGGGTTTAATCGTATATAAAAGAAACCAATTTTTTGATATTTACGTATGTACAACTTAATAAGTTGTACATACGCTTAAGCTTATAAATATTAGTCTTCAATAGGTACTTATATTTATATAGCGCCTAATACCTCATACAATGTTATTATTCACATTGTGAAGCCCATATTGATTATAAAGTAATTAAAATTTTGCTATTCAAAGCATGTAAGTCCAATAAATAAGAAGCAACAATGAATTTTACATTAACACAAAGAAGTAAATCAAATAGTTTTTTTAAGCTTATATAAAACATGTTTGAAGACATACAATAAATAAAAAAGAACGAGCTTATGTGGATTAAATAATAATGCAAATACGGTTGGATTTAATTTTTTCTATAAACAATGCCTATACCTATATAAACCTATGTATAAATGATGAGATACACCCGACAACTTTCTGATTAGTGTAAATCTGTCAGTGTCAAGGTAAACCAATGGCAACCACTTCAATAGCTATGGCAGCCAGGTAAGGATTCGAATTTTGGGTTTGGTCTATCCATTTCCTAATGCAATGGTAATACTGAGACTGCACGCGGATGTTCTTAATTGAAATGTTTTTTTTTGCTTCCCTGTAATCTTTATGGCAGGTGTCACGTGAACATATTCTCATATTATATTATATTCATATTCTCTGTAAATAAAATACAATATCCTATTTAAATCCTGCTTCCTTAGTAAAAGCCAAAAGTTTCAAAAGTACCTTTTGATTACTGCATCAATTTACTGGCATCGCTAGATTATTTGCATTTCTATACTTTTCGGAGTTATCGCTACTAATGACACTTAATATCTTCAAACAACTTGAGTTTTAACTTTGGGAAAGTTGTTATTTTGTTCATGGCCCTCGAAATTCGACGTATCCGTGCGTTCCCGTGGACAATCCTTGGCTGCTATTCTGTCTACATTATTATAACAATTGTATAAGTTTGTAAGTACCACAATAAATGTATGCATAAACAATATGCTTGGATGTGGCGTTCAGATATTCATGACTCGGAAGCGATGAGTTTCAAATATCTTTAGTGCCAGTTTGCTTGTTACTTGGTTGAATTTAGTTGAAAGTTAAAACTAATCCACGATTTTGATAAAATTGATTATGTTAAAAACAATCATTTACAATGAGAGCAGTTAGGGATATTACACAAAGTAAAAACATTTGATTTTAGTTCCTCTTATTCTTAGAGATGACTGTGGGCAAAGAAGTTTGCCTATAAAAAGTATTTTTGTAAGTACAAGGATATTTCAAGAAACTACACTGTATTTATACGTCAAGGTGACCTTTCTGGTGGTCATTTAAATATCATACATAAAGATTTTATAGACTATCCGAGGTTTCTTGTAACGTGCCACGTTCGATGTTTTGTCAATACAAGTGGCCTAGAACTAAGTTCATCTACAAAATCAGCTACAGTAGCGACAGTTATAATAATTCAACATGCAATAGTATAGTATGTGGTTGTATTCTACTATAACAATTAGAATACAACTAAACAACAGTTCTGTCTTAAAAATAATTTGGATTTATAAATTATATGAATCATGCACGATAAAATTTTTAGAAAGAGCATTACTTAGCTGTGCATCGACCACCTATTTTATTACCTTGACACGAAAACAAACACTTTTAGTTATTAAATATAATTGTACAAAAGAAACCTTGAGATTTTAACTAAAATTAATTCATTGTCTGACACTTTTATAGCTTCATTATCAACAAAAAAGATGACAGGCAAAACAAGAAATAAATCTTAAAAATTAATTTTAAATAGTTCTCACGTCCTCACCACAAATAAAATTATACGAATATTCTGTTTAGATGAAATAAGAATACACATGTATTTGCAGATTTCCCTAAATGTAAGAAATGACAATTAGCAAATTTAATCGTGGTCTAAAAAATTAACTAATAAATGAAGTATTATGATTTGTTGTATATTATGAAGTCATTAAGTATTTACCATACCCAGGTCTTTTTAATACGTATCATTTTCAAAACTCTCAAAAAGATTTCATCATAACATCAAAACCAGCATGCTCGAACTCTTGGTCCTCTGAAACTACACACTTATTGTGGGGTTATGGGAATTCTAAGTATGATTTGTAATTTTACAAAATGTTACAAAGCAATTGAATAAGGGCAATACTTCTGCGAAAAAATATTTATCCACTTATAAGTTCGAAGTTGTTTACACAGTAAATCCTCAGCTTGTTGTAATAGGTCAATTTAATTTAACTGCATCTAGCCATTTGCCACATGAGTCGCGTATAGGGACAATATGCGGTCAGGCGTGCGTGTAATAGACCCTATTTTAGATTTACTCTGCAAGTTCTAGTTATTATATTTAATATTGCAGTAAACAACTCAAATGGCGTAGGAAAAATACAGAATAGTATAAGTTATGAGAAGAATAGGAATTGAGATTTGGTACAAAAATTATGCTAGCGTTCTGGCTGAAGTACTAACAAAAACAAACAAGCCTGATGTAATGTTGACGCCGGTGCGACTGTTGAATAAGACTGCATTATTGTGGACTAGCTGCACCCGCGGCTCTGCTCGCGTTGTGTACCGACTTTTATTTATTTCACGGTACTCTAATTATTTTTCTAAAATTAAAGTAGCCTAAGTTACTCTTTATAACATCAGCTATCTGCCAGTGAAAGTCCCGTTAAAATCGGTCAAGCCATTTCATTCCAGGAAAGCCGGAACAAACAGACAGATAGACAGACAAAAAAATATTTTTTTATGTATGTACCGTACATTCTTTAATATGCATGAAGAGCTGTTAATTGCTGCTTAATGAAGAGCTGTTATTGCTGCTGTTGTATTTAGAATTACAAACAGACACATCAATTTTACTTTTTTGTATAGATTGGCATTTGAAATAAGGAACGAGGAAGTGATCTGGAGGCCTATAGGTCCCTTATACTTTAACTCATTAACGCAACAGTAGAACTTTCACGGTCGAGCAGGAACTATCCAAGCGGAAAACAACACCATACCAGTTTTACTATCATCATTTTAATTTACAGTTAAATATTTCCCCATGAATTAACATACCTAATGTAAAAGTGTATATAGTAGTGACAATGTATGAACGAACATTTTAGTTCAGCAAATTATGGTGGTCTCTTATCGAAATACGAGATCTATAATACTAATATACTTACTATAGGAATTATAGTAAGCTAGCAGCCCGCTCCGGCTTCGCACGGGTATAAAATATATAGCCTATGTCATTCATTGAAAAAATGATTAAAATCGATCCAGTAGTTTTGATCTATTCATTACTGCCCGTGGCCCGCACGCGTTGAATGTAATTATATACGACATCACATTAGAAAAGTCAAGAACAAAATTTTTTTTTTCTCCACTATTTAATGGATAATCTCTATCTATTAAAAAAGACCGCATCAAAATCCGTGGCGTAGTTTTAAAGATTTAAGCATACCTAGGGACAGAGAAAGCGACTTTGTTTTATACTATGTAGTGATTAGTATTATACCTATAGTAGATACTATACGATATACTTGTATTATTCACAATTGTAAATACACACACATATATATATATATAGATGAGCGTACATTCTATGGCTGTACAATTGGGTTTTTGAATTTTTTTTTTGTGATAAATGGAAACATCATACATAAGTTTTATAACAAAACTTAACTTTTTTGTTTTTCGCAATAATTCAAAAGTTATTTCAAAGTAAAAATTAATTTTTGAATCCAGTACCGAAGACACGCCGACCAAACCCCAGAACGTGTGACGTCATAATGTTAGTTTTCACTCATTGCAGTTGATAGAGAAATAATAAATACAGTGATTTGATTTATTTAATTTTGGTGTCATTGTTAAATATTCAAATTTATAATTATTACATTTTCAATATTTTTTCAATTTTAGCCGTAAACGCTGTACTGTTTGTTATTAAATAGCTATAACATTATGACGTCACAACCATGGTGACCGATCATGGCGCGTTTATGGTCACGTGATTTTTATTTAAATTTCATCAATTTTTAATTGCTTATAATTAATTATTTTTTTAAAAAGTTTTTGCATTAAATATCAATATCATTAATAATATAGTTTTAAAATACATAAAAAAGCAATAATTTATTTTTTTCAAATACCCAATTAAGCCGGCCAAGCCGGCTAAAAAAGTTAGCTAAATTAGCTACCTAGCTAGCTGATCAGGTTAACTAATTGATCCGGTTTTCTTCTTTTTTTTTTTAAGGTGGAGAAATCCTCATGGAATACCCCGGAGCTGGGGCTGCCGGGGTTATGTGAGACTCCTACTCACTAAAACTTTACGTTTACGTTTCGTCTCTACGCAGTCGACAGCCGGAGGCATTCATGCCCCGAGGACTTGACACCGTCTGACCGTCGTTACGTTTGTCTGCGTCAAAAGCGGACGCAGACCCTCCTCGCCCTGTTGGGCATGAGAGCGACCAGAAACCCATAAGGCTCGCTCTCATCCTCGCAGGGGGCCTGTGCAATGCGAACGTCTGTCGCCCCAGCGACATTCGTCCGCAAGCCACCCACTAAGGCAGCGTAGCTTGGTGCCACCACCTCCTACGCTGCCCCGTCCTCCGACGCCTCGACGCCTCCACAAGGAGGTCGTTGGTCCGAAGGCGTAGGGTCTCTCTTTTGCGGGACATGACGATCTCGCAAAACTCGGAGACCGCCGTCCACGCCTCTCTGCTGCGCAACATTGCCCGGATGGTCTCGGGCAATGTCAAGTTAGCTCTTATTACAGCCGCCAGCCGTAACCTTTCCGTCGTCCATGCCGGACATTTCTCCAGCGTGTGCTGGGCGGTGTCGTCCACCCCCCAGTCACACGAGTGGCACACGGGGCTTGACTCTCTACACACAATAGTGTGCAGGTACCTGTCAAAGCACCCATGTCTCGATATCACCTATGTCAGGTGGTATGTTAGGGAGCCCGATTTCCGATCGACCCATTTCCTGAGCGACGGCTGGATGACGGCAATAGCCCAATGACCAGCCGTCGGCTCTAGGAGCTCTTGCAACCACCTCTCCATCAACAGCCTATTACCCCTCCTCTTCCACCGCTCCAGCTCACTGGGGCGGAACCCTCTTCCGGCGTTGCGTGCCTCGCACCTCTTGCTGTACAAGGAGGCAGAGAGTTCCGCCTGGAACTCCCACGGGAGTGATCCCGCCAAGGCACAGGCCGCCTCGAAGCCAATAGTGCGGTAGCCCCGGATTGCCCTGATACCCATGACTCGCTGAGGGCGCCTCAGCAGAGCCCTATTGCTGGCATTCAGGGCATCTACCCACACCGGCGCGCCATAGAGCGCCATCGAGAAGCTAATTTAGGCGGTTAGCTCGATTAGCTTAGCTAACTAGCCGGCTACCCTAGCTTAGCTAATAGGCTAACGGCTAACCAGCACAACGGCTAATTTTTGTATTCTGGTTAATTTGTAAGAGAATTAGAATAAATTTTGATCTTGTGATACGTTTTGTAATAGTTGTTAATCTGAATTAGATTAAGAGACGCTCATAGCCGGTTTAGCTCACTAGCTGGTAAACGATCAGCGGGTTAAGCGGCATTAGGGGCGGTCTGTATATGGATGGGTGACCAGTTAAGTGATACAGGCGTGGTCGGTATATGGATGGGTGACCAGTTAAGTGATACAGGCGTGGTCGGTATATGGATGGGTGACCGGTTAAGTAGATACAGGCGCGGTCAGCATATGGATGGGTGACCGGTTAAGTAACTTCAGGCACGGTCGGTGAAATGGACCAAGAAAATTAATTGTAAGGAAAATTCACTTAGTTTTTATATTTTGACTCACTAAATCCTTTATTGCAAACTTTACGATTAACACAGAATAATAAAATATATTCTGAAAAAAATATTTTATTGTTGGTTTATGTTTATTGTCTTTTTTATAGAGTAGAAAAATACCACTAGAAAATAGTTATGAATATTAACTTATGCATTGTAAGTTAAATAATGCCTGTACGCTACTGTGATTACGATGATCTAAAATACTTGATTTATGTTTTAGTATTCGGCTATAATATCTATGTCGTATAATATTATCATTCAGGTTTTTAAATTGAAATTCCTTATACTAACATAAATAGTGTATTCATTTACAAATCATTTCGTATTTTGTAATGGTAGAGCCATGCTCTTCGCAGCACAATCGGGGCGGCTCGCGTGAGTGTGAGCGCCAGAGGCCCAATCTCTCACCCCCTCTGTTCCCTTCCTTTTTTCCATTTTCATCCCTTCCCTCTTACCCCTTGAGTTGGCAACACGCATGTGATATTTCAAGTATTGCAAGCGTTCATAGGTTCTGATTCTGCTTACCATCAGTTACCGTTTTTTGTTTGCCACCCGTCATGACATGAAAAAATTTTGTCTGTTTGGAATGATAATAATATTCCGTAACAAAATTTATAATAAACTTTCATTATCAAATGCTACCAAGCGTAACTTCACCGTCACAATCTGCGTAGTATTCATTAAGTATACAAAATTACATTGATAACACTAAATAAGAATTTTTCTTATGTTGATTCCAATGATTATTTCTCACAATTTAATACGCGTCTGAAAGTAACATATATTTTGGTACTTTCTATCATTCGTCACGCATTGGAACTATACACACACTTATTAATCGCGTACAATTTTTTCATTCCGGTTGTGGAATTCCCTACTCATATTTTACCAAAGGGCTACAGTATGGGGTATTTTACACCTAAGATCAAACACTTAAGAAAAGGCTTTCGAAGGGTCGACAACACACGTGTTCTATTCCTGGTGTTGCAAACGCTTAAAGATTAATATGACCGTTTACTTATAGAACAAATACAGGAACAGACCTATAATAGGTGTAGAACTAAAGAAACAATTGTTATAGTAAGAAAGCTTCATCCACCGCACTGATAATGATGGTATCGTTAAAATACTCTACGGAATACTTGAGGTTGAAAGCATTCAGTGCGATAATAAATTGTGATATAGCAAGAAATTTTAGAAGTTGCGAGAAAAGCTGGGTATTCAAAATGAAACCAAATCAAAGTTCGTCTTATGCAACTTCAGTGGGTGATATAAGTAGTAAAATAATGATAAGCATAATATAATCCAAGGAAAGCTAAGTGTTGGTCGAAGAAGAACATCTTGGCTGAAGAATTTACGCGAATGGTTTGGAAAAAGCACTCGTTCGTTATTCAGAGCTGCGGCATCAAAAATTACAAGTTGCCCTAATGATCGCCGACATTCGAAAGAAGATGGCACTTTAAGAAGAAGAATAATATCACGCCAGAAAAGATTATTCAGTAATCTTTTGAGGCTACTGAAAAATTGTGATTGCGGTATAATGAATACGTTAATTTAGTCAACAAATAATCAATGTTTATGTTTGCATAACGTAATAAATGCATAAGTGTACAGTTGATTTAGAGTTACGTAAACCTCCCGACTAGAAATTTTTTCGTGTTCCTTAGAAGGACCGGACCGGGCATGCCCGATCTAGACCAGATAAGGTATGTAACGCAGAAGATTTGTCTGGACCCGATCAGGAAAACCTTATCGGGTCCAGATTATGAACTTTGATCGGGTCCAGATTAGGAATTCCTGATCGGGTCCGGATGAGATTTTTCTGATCGGGTCCAAATCAACCATTCTTCTTCATCCTAGCATTATTCCCGGTATTTCATGTACCCAGGGTCTGCTTATTACTCTTATCCGGATTTGACAGGTTACTAGTTTTTACACGGAGCGATTGCCATCTGACCTCCGTAACCCTAAGGGCGAACCAGTAACTCATTGGATAAGAGCAATTGGGTCCAAATCAACCATCTTGCGTAACATACCTTGCCTGATCCAAATCGAGTATGCCCAGTCCGGTCATTTTAAAAAACATATATGAATTTAGTCTTGAAAAAACTGTTTAATAAAAAAGAATAATTATAAATTGATATTATATTTCATATATTATTATATTTATTTCCATCTATTTTTTTAATGTATCTATTATTTTTTTTGGTTTTACTTTAAATATCAATTATTTTTGTATTATTAATTAATCATTATCATTATTATTAAATAAATATTATTACTTAATTAAATATTGTTAATTAATTACTTAATATTTTTTTTATTGGTAAATTATTATACACAGCAAAAAAAAAAATTTTTTTATCTAGTTAGTTTAGTCCTCTAGTTCGTATTTTATATACAATACACTGAGTAAATGTCTAGATATAAGCTTATAGTACTTGATACACTTTTTTTTTAACACACAATATACCTATTCATTATTCTTCAACTTACTGTTAAGGTGATTCAGTCTTTGTATGGAATTTATTTAATCTTTACAATATTTACATTAATAAACTAATCAACATACAATTTTTAAGCAATATAAAAATATAATTAGTAATACATTAAATACATGCTTTTTTATGACAAAAAATTCTTTATCACTTAAAAGATTGATACACCGATGTACGTCTTCTTTCAACGAAGAACACTGCGACTGTGAACAAGTTCCGACAAGTTGCTTTGTGACGTCACGCGCTGTCGCTTATATATACACACCATTATGTTGTATTTATATTAATATTTTGGTATTTTTTTATTTATTGAACGCAATTCAATGTAAGTTTATATTTAATGCACAACACACTTAGATATCTGGATGTCTATTTATTTTTGATACACATATTTTTGTTATATTATCTGGTCCTGATCCAGTATGCCTTGCCATACTTGGTTATATTTTACATCGGGCTATCCTTATCTGGTCCAGACCTAGTCCTGATCTAGTATGCCTTACCATACTTGATTATATTTTACATCGGGCTATCCTTATCTGGTCCAGACCTGGTCCTGATCTAGTATGCCTTACCGTATTTGGTTATATTTAACATCGGGCTATCCTTATCTGGTCCAGACCTGGTCCTGATCTAGTATGCCTTACCGTACTTGGTTATATTTAACATCGGGCTATCCTTATCTGGTCCAGACCTGGTCCTGATCTAGTATGCCTTACCATACTTGGTTATATTTTACATCGGGCTATCCTTATCTAGACCAGACCTGGTCCTGATAGGGCTTGCCGGATCTGGCATGCCTCATTCTATCCTGATCCGGTCCAGATACATGATCTGGTTAAGCCTAACTTTTTTTCTAGTCGGGCTTTATCACGATCACTATCATCATTACATATTATGAAATAAAATTCCCCACCACCTCTGTCGTTTCGCGATAAACTCCATAGAAGTATTAGTTCTTATAATACTTTTTTTACTTTTAAACTCGAAAACAACTGAATATATCTGAACTGAACGAATATATTTTCATGCGTTTTTCATCCATAGATAGTGATTCAGGATGATTGATTCCGCCTACGCTACGGGCCAACAGTAATACACAATCAGAAAAGTTAAGGTTTAGGTGTATAATTTACTAATGTTTTGTGAAAATTGATTGAAATACGACGACAATTGTTGAAGGTGACGGAAAGAGTCAAGCCGAATAGGTACTTTGTTGTCACAGCAACGCGTGTTCGGGTCTGTCGGTGTTTTTAAGTAAAATTTGTTGTTCGCCGTTATCTTCTAATATATAAAATTCTCGTGTCACAATGTTCGTTCCCATACTCCTCCGAAACGGCTTGACCGATTCTTATGAATTTTTTATGCATATTCAGTAAGTCTGAGAATCGGCTACTATCTATTTTTCAAACCCCTCAGTGGTAAGGGCTGTCCACCCCAAATTTTTTTTTTTATTTATTGGATAAAATTTTTATTTTTATTTTTTTATTATGTGGCATTGAAAAATACATACGACCCTAAATTTTCACTTTTTATCACCAACCCCTGCTTTTTAATAGCCTTATTAGTCAATCAAAAAGTTTCACCGGGTAGAGGGCGCTGCTATCGGGTCCCAGATTTTTTCGGGGCAGGACAACGTCTGCCGGGCCCGCTAGTTGTCATATAACATTTGAGTGACTTTATGGATCATGATTATATTATTCTACAACTAGCGGCCCGCTCCGGCTTCGCACGGGTATAAAATATATAGCCTATGTCATTCACTGAAAAAATAATTAAAATTGATCCAGTAGTTTTGATTTATTCATTACTGCCCGTGGCCCGCACGCGTTAAATGTAAGTATTGATGACATCACATTAGGAACCTCCAAAATTTTTTTTCTCCACTATTTTTATACATATAAACCTTCCTCTTCAATCACTCTATCTATTAAAAAAACCGCATCAAAATCCGTTGCGTAATTTTAAAGATTTAAGCATACATAGGGACCGAGAAAGCAACTTTGTTTTATACTATGTAGTGATTATAAAGCTATCTATGGATGTTCTCATTAATATGGTTTAAAATATTAAAAAAGACAAATGAGCAACAGTATGATATCTGTATGCGTGTTTGTAGCAACAGCCCTAATGTTTAAGGTGATATTGCTCAAAACCTGTAAAATTCAATTACATTCATTTTTGTGTAATAAATCAGTAGGAAAATAACCTTAATAATTAATAGGTACTTTGATTCTTTTTTATTTTCTAAATAGATTTACCTGACGTAATATTTTTTAAATGTGTATTGCTGTTGGCCCTACCGGCCTTAACAGCGTCACCGGGTTGGACCTGACGTCCTTCATAAAAAAATATAATAAAAAATTATATCAAAAATGTATTTTTTTTCTAAAGGGAAATAATTGATTAATTATTGTGTTATTTAGATTTCCTTAGTTCTTAACAATATTATATAGTGTTAATAGCTTGCTTTAACTTACTTCATAAATAACTGAAAGGCGATGCTCTAAATACATTTTTAAAATTGGTACTTTTCGCAACACGTGGAACGCGTGACTTCGACTGACTTGCGTCACTGCGTTTACTTATCTTAGCATCAGTTGGACTCCTAGAGGTTATTTACATTTTTATTATCTAAGCAATGGATCTTTAATGATTTTGATACCATTTTGTTGCTATTATTTATTGGTGTACAATCAGTTATAAATGATGGAGTAATCCACGCGGTACTGGCGTGTCTCCCTGTCTGATAAATTGTTTTTAAAGACGTTATCATTCACACGAAGAAATTATCAAAAAGTTTTAAGGGTCATTTTACAATAAAAACTCGTTAATTACTTTTTAGTATATATAATGACGTTGGTATAATATTTTACTGATAAAAACGTTGTTTGTATTATAATGCTAATTGTAAGCACAACGAAGAGGGTACTGTTCTGTGTATGAATATTTTACAATTACTTTCTTAGTTTATGTGATTTAATTAGATAATATAGTGTATAACATATGCAGAACACATTTATATGAATATTTTTGATGGGATTTGATAACTGCAGTCACTATAGTTTATTATAAGTCATGAACTTTACACAGGTAATCATTTAGACAAAGTGATGAAAAGTAATGAATAGGTGTTTAAAATTTGTGTAAGTGTACTTGAAGGACACCAAAATGCTTACTTGCAGACTTGGCTGAAGTTTAGTGAGACTAACTCTCGAAATAAATCGTTTCGTTTCGTTGTGGAGGAATTTTGCGAACAATTTGTTTCTTTGGGACAATTAAAATCGTTTTAACTCGATCAAGCCACAAATTTTCGTTGACAGCTAAGCCCATTTATACTTACACGATTGCTTATTTCAGAATATTTACACACAATTTTTAGGTTTTAAGGGTCAATGTACATGACTTGGTGATCATTATCATCTGTCGGGCTAATCCCGACATCCCGGTTGCTGATTTTCATTGTCGAGTTAAAAAAAAATCACATTCCCTTTGTCAACCCAAGAGACAGGACAGAAGGGATGAGAAAGAAAAAATGGAAAGGGACAGAGGGGTCAGAGATTGACCCCGATTTCTCGAACGTTGATCAAACTTGACATGAGTTTGATCAACGTTCTAAAAACCGGGGCGAGCCTCTCGCACTAACATTCTTCGCACAAAATGCGACCGTACTTTGTTACTTTACGCCGATTTTCTGTGAGAGCGTAGTACTTCCACGGTCGACCCGGCCGACTTCTGCTGGGAGGAATATGGTTCTACTACTATAATTCATATTCATAAGCACCATTGCTCTGCTTTTATTATAAAAGAAATTAGTAGAAATTAGAAGATATATTTTAATACCACCGACGGCGGTTTTATTCAAGCAAATACCGTAAGCTATATTCTCTTGCAGAACCAGAGGCTGAACACACGAGGATAATGAAGAGGAGGAAAAGGAAATTTAAGGGATTAGGAGGAATAGGGTTTGGGATTCCTACTCGTTCCGATATCTCAAACACAACGCAACTGCTAGTTAATGCTGATATTCTGTGTGGGTACTTCTTACTGTTCGAATGGTCCATGCGTAAAATAGCGAAGCTCTACTACAGCAATACTAAAACAGTTGGACGCAAATAAGCAATACCATGTCAACCCACAAAATTGAAAAAACTGAGTTATATAATAATGTTAATAATATATAAGTGTTGGTAAATGGCTGAAGAATATTTTTCTTTAATATTTGTAGGGTTTTAAGCCTTAAAACTTCTAAAAAGCCATTTTTTAATCATGCAATTTATGTATTATGGTTAACGTTTTGGGTTATATTATATACGAAATATGCAGTTTGAATACTTATTTTTTGTGATAATAAGTAAAATAACTTACATAAATCTGAAATTGCCAAAAACTTGCCAATACATTAAAAAAATCCATATAAAGCAAGTTCTTCAAAATTTTCAAACGCGTTTTTCTCAAAATGACATTCGTGTGGGTTGACATGGTATTGCTTATTTGCGTCCAGTTATAGTTGATGACGTTATCCGACACGCTCATTATAGAATATATATTAGCACGATTAAGATAAGGCATTTATGTCAAGCAAATTTTAATTATTTTACTTTTTATGTCTTAAATACTAGGTCAGCTAGTTATTATGGACGATAGTATAGATTTATAAATTGGTCCTTTTGTTTTGTTAGATGATAGTGAGTTCACTACCTCATCCTCTTCCTCTCCTTTCAGAGAGGGTCCTCCCTCTCTCTCATTTAAGGTGGCAACGCACGGCAATGCGAAAACAGTCTCTTTTCTATCAGCCAACGTATACCCGTTTTTTAATGGTTAATAATAGCTTTTTATGAAATTGGAAATCAAACTTATATAAAGTGGTATTTTACAGCGTATTAGAAGTGAAACTGAATGAGATTAGGATAGCTCTCAAACAGCTTACACACAAATGAGGTCTGGGTGAAGACGGAATAACAAAAGAACTCAAGCTTACGACGACCACAAGAGATTCAATAGATTAATTGGATTACTTCAAGTATAGCAGAGGTTGTTTTTACTTTGTCTGTGTTAACTCAGTGTTAATAGAATGGCGGCGTGGATAAGGATTATAACGAAGTTATTATTTCCCGAATAGTCTCGTTTAATAACTTGACAACTTCCTTTTATGTTAATGAATAAGAATAATCACTTACTATCTGAGGCTTGTTCGCTTATTTACCATCAATGTAGGTCTGTATAAAAATGAAATTGGAACTTGTAGATGATAAGGAAGCCTCCATCGTAAAGTCAACGGCTATGAAACCGTTACAGATACTGCGATATATTGAGCTGATAAAACCTACACAACACCCTTACTATGATCATCCAAATCCAAGAAAAAAATTAATTTCATGTATCAATAATTTAAAATTTTCATCAAGTGCATTAAAGGAATAGAGTATTAGTGAGCTTGGCATAAATGGGACAGCTCGAACGAGAAAGAATAATATTTCTATTCCAGGAGTTAAAATTAAAATACTACATATCTTATATCTCGGAGTTCTCTAATGCTGTGTTAGTGAAACTAGGCAACTGTAAATACTTTGCGCCGAGCAGAGTGTAGGCTTTTGGTCAGAAACATTAGCGGAGGAGTGCAAAAACACCAAAAGTTTCTTCGTAAACAGAAAATTTACTTAGGAATACAAAGTCCAATAAAGGAATATATATATGTTTATATACCTACTCGTATATTAATAGACTTGTATTCAATTTGGCACGCTTACCATTGAAGCGTATGCATTAAATTGATTTGATACGCGTGTTGAATTGTAAAAAGGTTCATTCGATTAGTTGTAGGATACGTATTCGCTTTATAGTAAAATAATTATTGATAAAAATCGATAACTTTGTAACCAAAAAGTGGTTTTGCGTATTCAGCTTGCTTTTGACTATTATGCATTGAAATATGTAGTATTATTTCAAGTCACGTTGTCTTAATTTATTCTGTGTTGATAAACTACGACTCGATTTATCACGTATATTTTGTATTGTTTCGTGTATTCTAATTTGACACATTAATTTTATTTTTTAGATCTTTATTTATAACACAAAGTTTCAGTGAAGCTACAAATTACATACTAAACAAATAAATATAAACTGTTATATTATTTGTTAAAAATGTAAAATTCATGATGTAAACAGGTAAATTATTGTAATTTTGTATATGCACATCGCGTATTTCAATAAATTATAACGCTAAATGAAGGTTTTTGTTGCTGGTAAACAATAGCCAAAAAGCTGTGGTAAAAATTAAATTATAATCTCGCTCTAGATGTGTAAGAGCTTGGGGCTTCATGGGTGTTTGGGAAAGCGACCCCATGGCGTCCTACTATGGTGATGAGGGTTTCACTGGGTCTTTGGTATTGCCGATTAACAGGTGGCCGAGTCCCATACTACCACTGTCTAGTTTACTTGATGAGTACACTACGTGCAGTGATGTGCGTAAATGCACTTCTCAGCGAAAACAAAAAAAAAGATGTCTATGAGCGAGAGGAAGGAAATGCACGGGCTGCTTCGTGGATTATGATGCTACAACTACTACTTTTATTCAATATTAATAGTACTAGACTACTGGTGCACTCTCATGTATATATACTGCTTACTGACACACTTCATCGTCCTAGTTTCGCGTAGTTTATATATGCTATTTATGGTGACGATTTCATGTTATACGTACTAGTGTAGCCTATTAGAATTTCTCAATTAACACTCAACCTCATATAAAAAAAAAATGTTCTTTCTGAGAAAAATAAAAGTATGAGATAAATGGATTCAAACACATAAAGACGTAATAATATTTGTGTAGATCATCATAACAATGACGGCCATACGGTATTGAGGTAACGTGGAAGACTAACATTGGTTTACTTCCCATAAACATTACATATCAAACTCGGATAATTGAGAGTGTAATTTTCACATGAGTTTATACAAATCGAAATCCTATGAATTTGTGTTTTGTATGGTATTCAAAAGCAAAAGCTAGCTTCGAAAATCCGATCAAAGACCGTCACTACACTATCGTCTTTAGAGGAAGATTTCATACAACTTAGTTTTTTAGTAATGTTGACTATTATCACTGCAGATTTTAACAGGGTCGAGTTAAATATACATATATACGAGTAACTAGTTATATATTTAGAAAGTAATCATTAATCAAGAGGATTTAATTTTTAGGGTTCCGAACCCAAACGGTGCCATCGGAATCCGCAACATTACTGTAATAAGCAGAGAGTTGAAATGTTACCAGAATGTGTATATCCGGTGCCGTTATAATACAAACAAATTTAATTTCAAAATTAAAGGGGGTCCCCATACAATAAACTGATATTTTTAATTAACGGTGGTATGGGACCCTTCATGCGTGAGTCCGACACGCACTTGCTTAAACTACTTGAAAGATCTGAAGGTTATCAATTCTGGTAAATGTTTTCTTTTGTGTGCGATAACTTTGTTGTTTGTAAGCCGAATGTAATTGTAACGAGTCTTATTTGTCTGATAGGATATATTTTCATGGTGCTTCCATATAATTATTATGTTAAATATGTCAAGGATTCCAAAGAATGGAACTCCTCAAAGAGGTGATCACCGTATTTTTTTTTTAGCAACGGCTGTAGATACAACAACCAAATGGTTGTTGCTTAATATTTTTATTCCTAATATAAACAAGTACATTAGCTATGAGACAATATGGATAACCACATTTTATTATAGAACATTGAATGTTCATTTAGAACACAAATGCGTGTCAGATTCCTCTATTTATGTATAAAATTTTCTATTATTTTTAGTATTTCTTGTTTTAGCGAGATCAGAAACACACATCCTGTGAAATTTCAACTCCTCCTATTACGGTGCGTGAGTTGTAAACCACTGACAGACGGACAGATGGACAACGGAGGCTTAAAAATACACTTTAAACAAATTATATTCAGTATAAAATTTCTGAAAAAGGAAATAAATAAATTACGTTACTCTAACACTGACCCCGATGACTTTATTTTAACTTATTAGGTAGTTCGTAGATAAACAATCGAACGGCACTGTGATAATAGAATTAGGTAACAATAGCAGTACTTTACAAGGTTTTATGATAATATTATAAATATATAATTATTTATTTAATTTATTATAAATGATGATTGATTTTTTCCGTAAAAAATGTATGTCCATTTTAAAATGACGCAAGTGATCACGTCGTCAGTAGCTACTTACTTACCGATATCAAAAGGTTCTATGGAGGCATTTTTAATGACTTACTGCAACAATACCTATGCAGAATCGAAACTTACTGCTATAATGTAGGCCTGAAATAAGATTAGAATTTTCTATTACAATTTTATGTGATCCTACCACTTTTTTATGTAAGAGGGGTAAACGGGTAGGAAGCTCGCATGGTGTTAAGCGAGCCTGCCTGCCTGCATGCAAGAATATCTGCACACCCATGGGAGTAGCGAAGTAGAAGCAAGCTGCAGGATCTTATTAAATACTTTGAAATTGTAGAATATTTTTTTAGGTATTTAACTGATAACTATTGGAGAGAATAGTCATTTTGCCCCCCTCTAGGCCCGATCTTTAAAGACAGAATAGGCTCTTCTCTTATAAATAGTAATTTAAAAATAGTAATTTATATTTACTTCGAAAATTATAAATTTGTTAATTTTTTGTGTATGCTCTACCATATCTTGATGCTATAGCGTTTAGGTCAGTTATTTATTTTTTACAATTTTACGGATTCGACTTAAATTGTTTATCTTAATATTTACTTAAAAAATATTGAATTTTCATTGGAAATAAAAAACCATTTTATTCTACATATAAGTAATGTATTTTTCGTTACTTTGTTATTAGTGTGTTGTTAAATAAAACAAAACGTGACAACTTATTGTTGAGACGAGCTTTGAAAGAGGCTGCTTTCAACGGTGTTATAAATAAGCTTTCACGATTTTATATTCAAATATTTAAAATATTCAGAGTTATTCTAAAGGATCTCAATTCATGAGGTACTATCGATTTAGTTATAGCCGGAATGTGGAGACTAAGCCGATTATGTATACAATTCCAACTGAACGTGGTCAAAAGTTATAACTCTTCTATAACTCTTTCTTTCTTTCACTTAGTAGTAGAGCTATGCTCATGCGCCGGTGGCAACATCTCCCTTGTCCCCTTGTTCCCTGCCTTTTTCCCTTCTCATCTCTTCCCTCCTATCCTTTGGATTGGAAACGCGCATTTCGCATTTCATACTTTAAGCATTCAAAGGTTGTCATCAGGCGATCGTATATTTTGTTTGTTAACCGTCATGACATAAAAAAATAACTTATAACTGAACCGATTTAATTTTTGTACACAAAAATAACATCTCAAATCAGTACAATATAGGTACAGACCCTATATTTTATTGTTTTAGGTTTAAAGGTGAGTTTTTTCGGCCTTTTTTATTGGAACTGGCCGTGACAGCATGTTATATACGGTACAAGTCATAAAAAATTCTATCAGTGCCCATGCTGGACCATCATCTAAAATTAATTTCTTTCTACTCCATAAGACAACTCCTTCAGCTGTTATTGCGTGTTTGACTGACAAAGATCCCAACTTATATTATTTTATACTTTCATATAATATTAGTATGATGATAGCTTTTTTGTCAATTATAATGTTTTATCTCTGAGTTTTACACGCATAAAGTACTTTTCGAATTGTACAAAAGAATATATTATCTTCCTATAATTACAACTAAGCTCTAGATAATATTTATCATACAAAAGTGCCTAAGTATTATATTATTAGCATTGGAAGACCGTGAACCGATCCAGTATCACCTACATCCTGGGATGGGGCTGGCAATTGGGAGCAATGTCACTGTGTCCGTCTGCGAGGTCTCGACAGGTTTTTATTTTATGTATAGGGTCACAACTATTCATACTTTCCGAAGGAAATACTTAAATAATCCAAGCAAGGCGGCAAATTATTAAAAACCGATTTATGGTTACTAAAAATTTACCGATGACGTTTTTCGTCTATTTTTTTGACGTCAAATATCTTTAGTATACTTGTCATAAATATTTCTTTACTCTCTGAAAATGAACTTTTATGAAGAACATTTTGAAGGTGAATAATTCCAAATTAATTTTTCAACCAACAATTGATTTTTAATAAAAAGTTTACATTTCTAAAAAATTAATTCGAGGCCATTATTTTAAAACTATTGTTTTATTGTTATTAAATCTCCAATAACATCATTCACTTTGCTTCCCAGAGTTCCATCCTCTAGGTACCAATGAAAATGCTGGCCCCAATGGGTTTTTAAACACCAACATTATCTTGTGGTATTATCATTGCCAAAGAGTAATTTTTAAGGTTAACTATAACATCGTCAGAAATAATGATAAATTTCAGGTAAATGAGATGCAACTTCGTTAAGGAAGGTAGCCTATCTAGGGAATTAAAAGCAATTCACTTACGCCTTGGTAGTTTACAAAAAAGAACGAACAGAATGTATTGCCGCTTCACATCGTCCTTTACTGCCAAATCGTACTTGGAAAGATTAAAATTTTGACTTAATCGTGGATGATATCTGCCTGCATGCTAATTTAGATTCTTCTTTTGTTATTGAAACGATTTTTGCTAAAATTAAAAATGGTGGTTGTTCTCAGTTCGGCTCACATTTTATTACACGATACCAATTTGAATGATCTTTGAGGTATGAAGAAGGAAGTATAAAGAAGGTTATTGTTTTATGATCAAGGACTTCAGATATAGGAGCTAATTAAGAACAACCGATGTCTCCAAATTGTTTGTTAAATATTTTACACCCGTCTTTAAGAAATTTAACCCCAAAACAAACCGGGACCGGAACATAATATTATATTCAAAATACGACAGCCCTTTTAAAACAAGAAAGTATGGCAACCCTATTTACGAGACAAAACGTCTTGCATCTTATAAACTTGTTGTACAGTTATCTGTAAAGTGGGAAGCATAAATTAATTACGGTGAAATGCAACAAGAAAAAATCTTTTAGTGACATTTTTAATGGGGTCTTAGTATAATTACACGATTTTGTTGAGGATGATATATATATATATATATATATATATATATATATATACCTTTAATCTATTTTTACATTATAATATTATCGAATTCATATAATAAATATGGTAAAAGAACAACAGAATACATAATTCCATGGTTAATAAACCAACTACCCCTTTCTTTGGCAGTAAACCTTACAATACAAAATATGAAAAAGAACCTAAAAAACATTTTCTGAACACTTTATCACACAACTAGCAAACATAATTTATATATTTAATTTTCATTTACTTACGTAGTTAGAAGTTATGATTAATTTATTACATAATAATGAAATATATTAGTTAATAATAAGCATTTAGGACAAACCTTTGTGGTTTTTTAATGCTTTGTTATAATATTTCCGCTTTAATTAAAATATTGTACTTAGTTAAATAAATAAATAATAATAAATAATAATAATATATATTAGTGTCTTCGTATATCGCATAGCATCCTTATATACCAAAAGGTCGTATCTGTTAACTTCAAGGTATACTTGAAAATTAAAAAAGTTATATCGTTTCTGTCAAAGTGGTAGCAACCTGCCTAAGCACTGATGATTTGGGTCCAGCTCAGGGCCTATATATAGATAGTGCTTGCGAATTGTGTTTCTAGACACATCCTAAATAATATTGTAAAAAGCAAAAGTGAGCTTGTTTGTTTATTTGTGACGTTTTCACACTCAAACCATTCAACCGATTATGATGAATTTTGGTTTATAGACGGGACCATGGAGACTGTTATATGCTTTTTGTCTCTAAAACAAAACTTGAAGTGAGAGAAGAGGGGGATGCGAGTGGGCATGGGGAATCATCATTTCTGTTTTTTATTAAAGGTGTCTCATTAAAAATCGTTAGTGATTCACATAAAGCCGAGAGCTGCAGCTGTTATATATTACTAACCGAATAGGTTGAACATGGAGCCTTTATTTATGTATTCTATAGTTATACAGGCTGATTGATTTAAAAATTTAGTAAATGATAACTATCCGGACAATTTGTATTTATGCAAATAAATTCACAAATGCATACGACCTGGACACCTTCAAGAAAAAAGCGTATTCTTTCCTTAAAGGTCGGCAACGCACCTGTATGCCCTTTGGTGTTAAAGATGTTCATGGGCGGCGGTGATCGCTTAATATCAGATGAGACTCCTGCCCATTTGCCCCCTTTAAAAAAAAAACTGATAATAATAAGTATACTCGACTTTGCAAGAAATATACTTTAGTACACAAAGTCGATTTATTGAACTCATACATTTTAAATATGTATCTTCGCGTTTTTCCCGTGTAAATGACACGGATATGAGCTCTAATTGAATACTTCGAGGTGGCCGGCTGAAACTGGACGGGCAAACAAACATTATCACAAAATCAGTTGGTACATATTAGCATAGATTACTGAACATCACGCTCAATACTCGTGTATTTACGAGCTGATACCGACATTGTATGGACAAAATAATACAGAGTTGTAACAAATCGTAAATATTCCAAAGTAAAATAAGCGTGAATTTTATAATTTACTTCGGTGTACATAATGATTCTAACTCGAGCTAACACAATTATATACAATGTCAAACCTGGCATATTAATGTAAATACATTTAGGGTGATCTTCTAAAGCTTCTAAAGCTATTTGAAGAACAGCTATAAATATTATTCCCAAACTTGAAATGAAAATAGAGTGGAGATATAGAGTCGTAATATTATTGAAAACATTGTGATAAAATTATTATTAATTATCTTATAAAATTTCTTGATAATATTGATTGATTTCTTCAATAGTTATTTCAAAATAAATTAACTTTGTGTATTGAGAAGTGTACGTGGTGTACTCGTCAAGTACACGAGGCAGTGGTAGTGTGGAACTCAGACGCCTGTTAGTCTAGCGGCAATGCCCACTAAAACTCAGCGGAACCATCATCGCCATAGCGTGACGTCATGGGGTCGCTTGCGCAAACGACCATAACGGAAGGCTAACCCCTTGCCATCACCATTGTATGCTCATGCAAAAATTAAATAGCAGCCTTTTTAATTTTTAGTAGTCTCTTGCTGTCTTCGGTATCAATAGGTTGGCTTGAATTAGGAAGTACTAGTTACCCTTTTATAGAGTTCGTTCGATATAATTCCCGAATTCTTAAGCTTCTACGTTGCCCATCTTCTGCTTTTGTTCCTTAGTCACCAATCGCACCCTATCCGACTTCTTATTCACTTCACATCGCTTAAAAATGTCTCAGGCTCACAGGCGCAACCACAATCATATCTCTGGTGACAAGTGAATAAACGCTATTCTGACGCCTTGATCATCCGACGAGAACCTTTGTTTACCACCTTTGTAAAACAAAAAAAAAAGAAACATTATTTCGCTCATCAAAACTCAATAGAAAATTTAATGGTTAGTGCTCGCTCATACTATTGTTTTCATTTGTTCACACAAGAACAACCATTAAATTTAATATACATGTTATTTATAATTGCTACATTTCTTCATAATATGTAATTATAATGCTCTTTGTCATTGTGCCACATCATTTGGGTTATTTTAGGAATCATAATTTTAGGGTTTCATATACAATAACAAATTCGGAACCTTCTACCGTCTGTCCCCATGTCACTTTTTTCGAATATAGGAATATTTTAATATATCCTGATATATTTCCTAATGATGACGAAAAGATGTGATAAATAATCCTGTAATAAAAAAAGTAGACCTGGGATAAATACCGGGATTGATTCAAGGAAGAAGAAGATTGAATACAGACCCTGGATGTTCAGACTCTTTTATCCAAGGTGAAACGAGTACAATGCTAAATGTTTTAATTATAAAAGAGTATAGTTTCTTTTGTTACATATTTCAGTTAATTTATCTATTACTACAAACAATAGTGAAATTTATTTAGTCTTATCTGCGTATTACATTATGCTATGATGACTCTTGACATAGATAAATCATGAGTAAACATTGTTTAAAGCGATTTAAAAACGAAAGACAATACCATTTCGTGTTATCTGCGGTTATTATATTATGCTTGACACAAATATTCAATGACGACTTCCATTCTGAAATATTGATTTTTCTTTCTTGGAAGAGGTTTGATTGTTTTAAAAGTTTTAAGTCGCTTATCAAACGTTTTTTTTGTTATATTCATTGTTCAGGCACAAAATAGGACATTCTCACGAAGACGAGGGTGACATTGTCCTATACTTTAGGTACTTACAAGGGGCAGAAAGCGAACTTTTCGTCAATGTAGCAAACACGTTTAATAAGTTTTCATCAACCTTTACTTAAAAATGGACCAAAAAGATATTACCAACATATTTTTTTAATTGATATAGCGGTTTAATTTGTACTTTTAAATTTCTTACGACGGCTTTGAGACGATCGATCACAAGTGAATTCGTGGCACGCTCATTGAATTAGAAAGAAAATTATAATTATACTATGTATATTATACTCTAATATTGTGGTGTTAACGAAAAGTAGATGATGAGAGTCGTTGAAGAGAAGATTTATTCTTAACTAGAATGTGCCCACGGCTTCGCGCGCGGAATAACATTTTTAATGAGGCAACTTTCTTGCAATTAAAATACATGTTTTCAAAAAGGAACCTTGTCCGAAGTCCCATCTATTTCTATATAGTAATTCATAAAAGTAAATTCAGCGGTGTAGGCGTAAAGTAATTAAAAGCGAGACAGAGTTACTTTCACATCAATTAATCTTTTCCAAACATACAAACTATTTCATTAATAATATTAGTAGAATAAGAGTAAAATTCATTCATACTTCAATAATTATAACCTTCACATTAGACTTTAACAATTACAATTTTAATATCTTGGGACAGCTTTAGAAGCGATTGAGTACTAGCTTAAATAAATATAAGGTTTTTGTTACTTTATAACGATCGTAATGTAGATAATGTTGAAAAAAACAAATAAAAACCTTCATCGGAATCAAAGCGGAATCGGATGATGTAAGCTGCTGTTTGATAACTAATGTAAATAATTCAGTCCATAATATTGTAATACGTATATAATTATTTTGTTTTATGTACTAGTTCCAGCTACGTGATTAAGGTCAAAAATTGCTGGTCCTGATCGATAAATAGTAAGAGAAATGTACAGCAGTCCATAATATTCAGTCTTAAAATACCATAATTTTTCTACGACTGTGAAATGGCCTATTTAATTAATCATTTGTTCGTTTTTCTATCTCAATTACTCCATACTAAGATTTAAGGCTAATAATAACAAATAAAAAGAATAACAAATTATAATTCGTCCGTTTTGACGCCAGTATTCAATAGCATTAAAACGATCAAAAAAGAAGAAATCATGTTAAAATTGTTTTTTTTTTTTCGTTTTGACATTCGTTTTCGATGATGCCACAGAAACCTAACAGTTTTCCTGATTATAAGCTATAATATTATAAAGGTTCATTTAAATACTTTTAGTTTGAAAGAGTGAATAGGCATCTTCTAGGCAAGCGCGCTCCACCTTAGGCTGTATCACCACTACACATCAGGTATGATAACAGCCAAGCGCTGGCCTATACATTAAAAAAAAAAAAGTACTATTTATCCATTCATCCTTACAAACTTTCAAATTTACAATATTAGCAAAATAGTAAAATAAAACTTAATTATCACATAATTAGCTTTTCTAATCTTGGTAATGTGTACATAAAAATCGTTTACTAATTTTGTTTTTACATTATAAATACATACATAATTCAAAATTAGTAATAGTTATTTATTTCTATTAGTTTAAGATATCTATTGTGTAAGCTGTAAAGCTTCGAGTTCAAAATTTAGTTTTTACAAATAATGTTTTCTGCTGGTATTGAATTAATATTTTATAAAGCACTGTGGAGATAAAGCAAACAGTATTACAGCTAATTACCTGCTTCCTATTTTATTAGTTTGCTTGTGAATCTGGATGAGAAGATTCACCTTATAGAATACAATTCCTTCAAATCAAATTACAACAATCGATACTCTCTATTTTTAGTTTGAATATGACAGAAACTCTGTGCGTTCACTGAACCGATTAAAAATGCGGCTGGCATTAAAAATTAAGCCCTTTATAATTAAGTTTACTCTACATAGTATAAAACAAAGTCGCTTTCTCTGTCCCTATATCCCTATGTATGCTTAAATCTTTAAAACTACGCAACGGATTTTGATGCGGTTTTTAATAGATAGAGTGATTGAAGAGGAAGATTTATATGTATAATAACATCCATTAAATAGTGGAGAAATACTGTTATTTTTGAGGTTTCTAATGTGATGTCGTAAATAATTACACTTAATGCGTGCGGGCCACGGGCAGTAATGAATACATCAAAACTACTGGATCGATTTTAATCATTTTTTCAGTGAATGACACGCTATATATTTTATACCCGTGCGAAGCTGTAGCGGGCCGCTAGTATATTATAAAATAAACGTTTAATTGCTGACTTGCTTAATACGTAACACGTTTTTCGCTCGCCGTCCATGAAGGTATTAGTATCAATATAAAAGTATGATAGGTACTGGCTTAGCTATAAATTAATGGCAATAAAAACGGAAGGTCTTTCAAGCAAAGTAAACAAAAAAGCTTATCTATAATAGTTTACATCATCAAATTTTAGCATATTTTTTTTTTAATTTATAGTATGTTATTATAGCCTTTCGTAAGCGGTCTTAAGATGATCAATTGCCATTGACCATATATTATATGGTAGTCAATTGAAGCTTGATAATTGTCAATTTCAATTGGTCGTCTTAGGGCTGCGTAAAGGCTATTTTATTATCGGACAATAGAGAGCATTATACCTCTTTTAGGGTTCCGTAGCCAAATGGCAAAAATGGAAGCCTTATCGTTTTTAAGGCGTTTCGTGATGTCCGTCTGTCCGTCCGTCCGTATGTCACATTAATTTTACTCGGAGACTGTTGGCTCTATCTATACGAAATTTAGTAAATAGGTGTATTCTATGAACCGTGCCAAGATTTTGTAATGAAATCCTAAATTATATAAAAATTAGGGGTAGCAGTCTAAATATGTAATTGAGAATTGAAAAAAAAAATCTACGTATGGCAACATGTGAGATATCTTTGGATAGGTCTTTCAAAATGATAAGGAGGTTTGCTTTTGTCTTTTTTCATTAAGTTAGTAGTTGTTGAGATATAAGCTCCTAAAGTCATAAAAATGTCCCCTCTCCTCTAACTTTTGAACTATGGCATCTAAAATTCTAGAAAAATTTGAGATTGTAGAACATCAAATGAACTTTATTTAGTTTGAAGAAGATAGATCTACACATTTTAGAGATACATAAGTTGTTTCCATAACTTTGTTTTTCATATTACTTTTAATAATTACTATGAAATTACCAACTTAATTTTGCGGTCGATTTTAATTCAAGTTAATGTTTTTAAAGTTCTTAACATTTTTCATCATCAAGCTGCGGAACCCTTTAGTTTCGACTGTGCGAGGTCCACAACGCACTTGACTGATAATTATTTAAAATCTACAATGAACACGATAATAATTAAAGATTTTTTTTTTTATAACCGATCGGCGATGTATGGACTTCTTGATGAATTCATTCATTGACATTGCATATCTCTCTATTTTCTTTATTGCATGGTCTCGTATTCCTATATAAATGTTTATTTAATATGGCTATGTACGCGAGAGGCCGTCTGATCAGAATCAATTCAAAAGCTATTGTTCTTGGTGAATTTCGGGACTAAGATGATTAATTGGATTCCATTGAAGCTACCTATGAATATTATTGCACAAAGACAAAAACAATTCGATTAAAAAAGATAATTTGACATAATAACCAAATTAGGTACACTTTATAATATAATATGCAAATAATAAAGCATTCTTTTGTTTGACTGCATAATGAGAGGAAACAGCGACCCATTTTAAAAATGTTCATAATTTTTCATTAAGTTCATTCGCTATTTTCAGCTCGATCTCTTAGTTCCAGTTAAAAGAGACTGGGTCAATTTATATTAAATGTAATACTATTTTAGTTGTCAGTGCCCGTTGTTTAATATAGTACCAGCTGGAAGACCGAGCTTCGCTAATTAATTTTTTTTTGTGGAAAATAATTATTTTCAAGTCAAAAAAGGGAAGGTTTTCATTGGAGTTTCGGAGATTCAGATTATATTTAAATATACAAGAATTACTGGTTTAAAGGTATTAGATTATATGAACCCTAGGCAGCGTGTTCGTAATGTTAGGTGATTCTAAAATTAGCTAATATTTGCTAAGAAAACTTCAATGCTCCAAAATTGAGTGCCAATTCAATGTGTGGAGATGAAGTTTATAGAACATAATTCATCAGATTTTGTGGAATTATTGATCTAAATACTGACTGCCCTTAGTAAGGTCAAGTTATACTTGAGGTTGACAGCTTGACAGCTTTTAAACTAGGCAGTGTAAAAATTTTTAACTTGGAGAACTGAATCTAATTTATAATTTCTCCTATAAAAATCTAAAAATATTGAATGATTTGTTAATAATTTATTACCCGACTGCCGGAAGGTAATGTTTTTCGAGCGTATGTATGTATGTGTGTGTGTGTGTGTGTATGTATGTATGTATTAATGCCTTTTTTCACGCAGAAACTGCTGATAGAATTTGGATGAAATGCACACAGATAGCTTTTTACCCTGAATTAACACATTGGATACCAGAAAAATGTTGACTTCCGGCGTTATAAAGAAACGTACTGCAATAATGTTTAGATGCTTCTTACTCAATCACAAATCGTATTAACGGCTTTACGGATTGGAACGAAACTTAGCACATATTATATAGATTGTTACCTGGATTAAGACACAGAATACTTTTTATTCCGAAAAAATTGTTAGGTTCCAGTGGGATTATCAAAAAAGATGCTATAGAACGTTTTAAATGAAATTCACTGAAATAGTGTCTTATGAAATATTATTTACTTACATATGGTTCGTTGGTCATTATTAATGCAGTTGGGTTTTTGTTTAATTTAATAATTTATTTTATTTTTCTTCTTTTTCATCTTGCCTTATTTTTCGTATGTCTTTAAACGCAAATGACATTTTGTTTTTCGAAAATAATGAAATAAGTACATTGGTTTCGAGATTCAATACATAAATAAATTTTACACCACAATTAAAAATAAAATAGGATATGTTTAAAAATAGCTACGACAAAAGCGGATTTAGATAAAGAGAACGCTAACATCATTTTCCCATGCACTAGTACACATGCTTGTGGTACCACTTCCCTTAATGAAACCCGTGCTGCTCGTTGGAACTACTGCAATTTTGAAATACATCATATTTAATTTAAAAACAAACATAGATGTGTATAAAGATTTTAAAAAGAAATAGCTATAACGTTAATATTACAGAGCTATTGAGTTTTTAAGTTTTTAATTTTATGGCCTTGCATTATTCATAATTAAGTTCCGAAATATTATTAATTTTATTTAATTCTCTTTAATCACCTAATTATCATTATCTTATATATTTGATTATAAAACATTTCTCTGCAGTAGAACGTATAGATATACTTATAACTTAATTATGTTTAAAATTTCTTCGATAAACTTTCCGGTTGTCAGACGCTATCTGATTCTGTTTTTCAGTTGGGGTCAACTGAATGCAACTGTAAACTGAATTGGTTTATTCTACAAGAGTTCCCATAACCTAACAAACGCGCTGAGGTCGGCCATCGAGGAGGTTTTAGGTTCAACCGGATACAAATCACAACTGAACACTCAACGGTCCCGCACCATGAGTACCATAATTATCTTATTGACAAAGAGGATTTGTCCTCATGGTCAAAGGATTATTATTCTGTATTGGACGGTGCCCGGCAATTGGCTACAAACTTGTCCCCTTTTGTATTTTTCCAAATTGATTAATTCAAGCTAGGGACAGCGGTGTAATGCAAATATTTTAACATTTTTATTCTTCCATTCGCGCTCGCTAGTATGGTCTCAAATGCACTTATGAACAAGGTTATAACTGTTTGTAGAACAGACTTTTAATTTTTAAGTGAATCACGAAACAAACAAATCGTATTTATTGCTTTGTTTGTAGCCTATTGAAAATATGTAGAATGATAAATATCAACAAGTATGTCATCACTAGCCTGCCAGTTCTTTTATTACTTACTATAAAACTAAGCGGAGCCTGCAGTTCTGCTTGACGGAAAACATGAACTGAAAATCTTCGTGGGTTTAAGAATGAACACAATTCATTATGTACTTGGGTCAGTTTGGTTTAGACATTCAGTTCTTCAGTTTTTAATTTAAAAGTTACCTTATTTCAAATTCAACGTGTTCAACTCCTGTATTGCGTTATCTAACTGCATTACATCTGCAATATTTTGATACATTGTAATCATAGCAACGACAATAATCTTTGCCTTATCAATATTTACTCACACAAAAGTGCTAATAAACATTACGGCTATTACCGACTTTTTCGCATTATTTAAACATGACTGTAATTATATTGACAATATACATATTTATATGTATTGTGTTTGATCTTATCTAATCACTTTATTTACTCGTGTCGGCGTTAATACTTTAAAAGTACTTATAATTAGAAATGTTTATCCTCGTATAGTATAAAACATTATTCCATGACTACTGCTACTTACTACCTAGCAGTTTTATTACTTCTTCATTCTTTCTGTAATGTAAATGAGTAAATGTTATCATTACGTTTCACAAAACATTTAAGAATCTGATAAAGTTAGCGAGGACTACAAAGGTTTATTATGACGATCAATTTCTAAATCCTCAAGTAAATATTTGACAAAATAAAAGTTCGAAGTCTCTCAATATAATCTCAGGTAAATATTGCAGATCACATAAATATCGAAAAAATTTACTAAGTATGTAACTGTAAAGTATTTCAAAAAAGTGAAAAGATACAAAATATACTAAAATAAAGGAGTGTAGCTACCGCCGTATCAGCCGTATCAAAGATATAGGACCCCGCAACTACAGTGCCCCCGAACCCGGGAAAGCAAAAATATCGTAAAATGCTATCCACAATCTCACTCAAACTCTGGCCGTAAGCGTAATTACTACAATTTATTGTTTTTGTTCCTTTAGTAACTTTTTATTGTCTTCTCTTCGTGAGGGGTTTGGCAGAAGGCCCCCAAAAATTTTGATACAGGGCAGGCCACTACTAAACTAGTATACATGTATTCATATAGATCTACAATGTGTACCTAAATTTCTTTGTCTTTATACAATTGATTCGACCGAGTCATCTTAGTCACGGAAGTAACATAGATAGGTACCTAAGCTATTAGAAGTGGTTAAACTGCACGTTCAGTAGCTATCATAAAGTATGAGTTGCAGTTGGGGTATATATATATATATATTCGATATATGTACAAAACCCTTGTTCCCCGCTTGTAAATGTTTTTCTTGGTTTTTAGTTAAAAATAATAATCTTTCGAATTACGAACTAAGAAGTTGTTTGTAATTAAGAGACCTCATATCTCTCATATCTCATAAGAGAATCATAGAAATATGAAGACTTTATTACTCTATGCCTTAGGTACATATAATAATGCAGATGTAACAGTTTCGTCAGTGCAGATGAATTTGAAATTTCCCACCTAAATATCTCTTCCACAGCTTCGCAACACAAAAACTACATTTATATGAATAGAACACTTAGTGGTAATTTAAGTTTAGGACCCTTTTGAATATAGACTTCACATAAAATCAAATTTAATAGTTCAAAAGTGGGAGCTATCAACTATTACCTGTTCCAATTTGGCAAAACAGTTTAATGGCATGGGACATCCGATGTCGCAGATGTATGGTGGGCAACATAGTTACTGTTGTACGACTATGACAGTCATTGAATTTTGAACAGCAATGAGTGGATCACCGTAAGCAGTTCTCCCTCCACGCAAGCGCGAAGAGATGCGCGCGCATATATTCACCAGTACGTCGTTCAAGCATCAGTCAATCTCTGAACGGCGTTGGTTGTGTACGGTTATTACATACGCAAGATTCGCGCGTTACTTCGCGTGACTTCAAAAAGGTACTGTAAATTTTTTATTTATATTTGATAGATCAGTGAGAATCGTCCGTGGAATCTTCCTAAAGTCCAAAGCACGTGCAGGCGGTGCATGGCACGTACGTTGCATTGCGAATTGCATCATGCTCCGCCAAAATACGCACGGATACCATTAAAACGCTCGCTATACTAACTTACATCACCATAATGCTATGCGAACTTTATTCAAAATTTAAAATAACATCGAGGATTTTAATTTCTCGGTAGTGTTTTATTTAATTTTAACCAGATTAAGGACGGACACATAATAAATAAAAAATATAACCGTTCCGAAAAAGTTTGCTAAGAGTTTTGAAGTCTTGTTTTGACGCGAGATCGGTGATATTATAGAACATTTCGTAGTTCTTATACTATTTATATTTCATATTCTTATTATGTTTCGACATAGAATATAAACATAATTACATTTTGGTAATTTAATGTCACATTTATAAATTTTTCGTTGAATAAATTATAAACAACAAAATAAGTGCGTGTCAGATGCGCACAAAAACGGTTACGTACCACAGTTACCGGGGACTCCCTTATTTCTTCATTTGATTATATTTATTATTGTAACGGCATCAGAAATGGATATTCTGTGAAAATGTCTCTACCTATAAGGGTTCGTGAGATACAGTCCAGTGACAGACGGACGGACAGACAGACAGCGGTGGCGTATTAGGGTATATAATCGTTAATAATATCTAAACTGCATTATTTTAATTCTTAATCGGGCGAGTAAAAAATAAAAAATGAGATAACTAGATGTTTAAATGTTGTTTTATAAAACTTGCTTATAGTTGTCATGGAAACATTCGTGAAATTTACGAAAACAAATTTTGCGCACAGTCGACCGGTCTGTCATTGTCTTTTGATTCTATTTTTCATAACATTTGCCATGTTTAGGCGATAATTAACGAAGAGTTTAAGTTACACTTAATGGGTTTCTTTACGGGATTATGTATTTTAAAATTATGTTTTCCTTCCTAATTTTGCTTTCAATATTTTTTTAGAAAAAGAGACTGAGTCCTTGTCATTAGTATCGTTATCCTTAGTCCGTAAGTACAAAAGTGGAAAATTTATCATTAAAGTTCATATATATTAAGATAAATCTGTCTGAATTTTACACGACATAATGACAGTATCAAAAACACCCGATAGCTGTGTCAATATTTTACAGCAAATGATGTACTTACTTGATATATTATATTTTTTTATAGACTTCAATAACAGCGATATAGTAAAGTAAAATCTTAAAAATATTATACATTTTTCTATTTCGTTTCTGTTTAGCGTTATAAGTCCAGCTAGATTATACAGGATTATACTTTGAATCTTAGGATAATTACAGTTGATTCTAAATATATAACACAAGGGCTTATTGCAATTCAGCCGTTAACACAGTGCTGTTTTTATTTATATTTTTAAACAAAGAACGTGACTGCGCAAAATACAGACTTAAAATAATATTTGCCACGCTTAAGCATTGCAATATAAGGGACTAAAAACAGTTTGGTTAGGTACAAATATTTTTCATATAGATTTCTATATTAAAAAATAATAAAAACTTTACAAATGTTTGTCTTGAGTTTTCCTCAAGTTGATAATAGCCTTATAATCGTATTTCGTTTACGTCGATAATAATGAAATATGTCAGATAAGAAAAACAATTTTATTTATAAATTTATCAGAATCGATTTTGTCGATCTTTATGATTTTATAAGCTTTTGCCCGTGGCTTCTCCCGCATGAATTAGATACCTTTATTACAATTGAAATGATAGGTTCTTCATACCAACTTTCATCTCCTGGGTCACCCTCTTCAGGTTTTTTGCGACAAAATTACTCTATCTCCTTCTTGAATGTACCATCCATGTAAATGTATAGGTAGGGACTAAATCGAATAAAGACGCAGAAAGATGAAATAGTTTCATTATTTAAATATAGAAGAAGAAGACGTAGGTACTTTAAATGAGAACAATCTGTCAAATAAAAATTAATTAGTATTCTTTGTACCTTATTGTACTTAACGACTACTCTGATGTTTTAACGAATCTCAATAACACCATGAACGTCTTCATATATTATATCCCTTTGGATAAGCATTTTAAAGTAAATAGAAAAGTCTATATCGAATATAGAATTATATTTTATGATATCGAAATATTTATTATCCTTTCATACCTATACTACTAAAGATCATTACTATTAACTTTCCAAAACCCCATAGGTGTATAAATACAACATTATGCTTGTAAGTTTTATGCATTATTTATAAGATTACAGTTCGTTAATAAAAAGACAAGTGCATTAAGATAATTTTAAAAGGGTCGAACTTTCACCAACGAAACGAATGTAACTTATGTGTTTTGCTTTTAGTTCGTAAATATAATGCAGAAACTAGTTTTGGTGAATTTGAAGTAATTGGATTTAAAAGATTTTTTATATTATCATAATTAGATAATCATACACATTGAATTTTTATAAGAATATTAATATAATCATATAATCAATATGACGTGTATCACAAACCGCAAACTAATAATAACATCGTTATGCAAATTACATTGGCTCTCTCGTTACGGAAAGAAAAATATATTTGTATTTAATTATGTAGTTGATTTTTTATTATGAATAATTTATCATCGTCTTTCAATCGTTATCAACCATTAAGGCATACATATGCTGTATAAACTCGTAGGTAATTAGATTTTCTAATTTCAATATGCATTTTCTATCTTTAAAGTAGTGATTTCAACCTGAATAAATAAAAAGTACAATCAAAATTAGCACTGGTTTCACGATACAAACAAAATGAATGCAAAACCTCAGCCTTTTTGCTTTCGGTTAAAAATATGTTATATTTCAGTAGGTAAAATCGTTTTGTACCAAATGTAGCAACTAAAAATGTTTGCGATACAGTTTAATGTCAGTTTAATGAGTGTCGTAATGCACTTCATCCATTTGGCTATTAAAAGATACGTTTTATATAGTTTAGTGTCTAAAACTTGGCATTTAACAACATATCGTATGAAAATTAGTAAAACCCGACGGAAATGCCCATCACGTCGTTTCTGCGTGGAAATCATCAAATCAAAGATCAAAAGTACCTAACAATTATATTATTATATACTTACAAGTTTATTGTGAGATCAAATAAAAAACAATCTTATTTCGCGTAGTTCAAAAAGTCTTCAATTAAATTTATAATACTTAAAATTTATTCTTCGTATTTGAATTCAAAATATAAAAGATTCAATTTAAAAGTTTTTACTAACTTAAACGAGGATATTGCATTGTTAATGATTACTCGAAAAACTCCCAAAACAATGAGTAAATGCGAGTTGATAGTCACGAAACAACCGCGTGAGAGCAACGCTTTGTGAGTAAACATAAGGCTAACAACACCGCGGTATCGGAGATCATAAAAATAAAAACAGACATGAATCATTCGTGATTCGGTCAGGCACCTTCACACCCTTGGGATATATCTGTTGTAAAATTTCCGTACGTACGCTATTTATAAACGAAAATTAAGCAGTTACACACGCCGTGGTTAGCTGATGCTGTTCTAATTAATATGTCCGACAACAAATCGGCCGTCGGTCCAGCAAAATGTATGTGAAATCAGAATAAACTTTATTTTGTAATACTTACCAAAGAATATATACACTAACAGTAATAATTACTCGTGACATAACACTATTACCTTGAATGCTGTAAAATAGCCCAACTCTGTTCAAAGTTCTATTTTTGAATTTAATCTCATTCATCGTTCGGACAGCAAAAATTGTGTCAGCTAATTAGCTTAACTTTGAACTGTATGAATCGATTTATGTTTATTTTGTTTTTTTTTTGGGTAGGATTTGTTTTGTAAAATCCCATATAAAATTTGTGATGATTATAGACTCCCGATGCACAGAATGAAACTCCTCGAAATATAAGATCGTAGCAGCTACATTCACTGTATTTCAATTATTATTGGCATACACATAAATTTCCGTAGTTGAAGGCGGTTAGTTATTACTTTTAGTATTTCATTTGCAATACTAATAAATATATAATTATGTAACCAGCCCCCTTCGCCCAGTGACGCTGTCAAGGCCAGAATGGCAAACAGCAAAACACAAAAAAAATGTAATTAATTTCCCAGAATCAGCTTTAACATTTTAATTAATTTTTTTAACACGGATAATGTTTTACCTTCTACTTTGTCAATAAATACTTCCTTTTTAAGAGGAAAAAACATTGAAAACCAAAGTTGCTCTCCCAGATACTGCCATTAACACTGCAAGCAAGCTATATACGTATGCGTTCTATGTGAAATATATAAGTCTACGTATACGGTCAATAACAAATTACGTCAGAAAATTAGTATATCATGTTTAGATTAAAATATTTTGTATATAATATTAAATAATTTTACTTGGACAAGACAGTCCCGAGACATGCGCGGGGTCTGTCTTATGAAAGTAAACAGTCACTCAGCTATGAGCGCTAAAGATAGGAAGAATAACTTTATAGGTGATTACTATATTCGTTACACAAGAGTTGAATCAAGGTCACAATGGCTAAGATAATAATATAAACATAATAATGATGCTATCAAATCCTTAATATTGACCTATTAATTCGGAAATATTTTGTAAAACAATTATTTATTAGAGTAATTGACCATGACGCGGTTATCATTTTAAGTAAACAAAGAACGATCCCAGTTTGGCGAAGGCTTTACGATACAAAACTAGGCTATCAATATGTCCTTCGATGGATGATATCGCTTTTTAATTACGATGATAAAAATCATTAACCCGTATTACTTACGCGCGACAAAAAAAAACAAATGTGTCGTAAAAATTATGAGCTTATAGTTATTTATTTAACGGCCGATTTATTTATTTCGTGTATGAAAAAGAGAAAATGCATGGGTAATGTTTAGATTCTAAGTGGACAAATTAATCTCTTGATAATTATTTTGCCAGCTTCCTATAAACAGATTTAGCTGAGTTTTGGCACAGATGCCAATTCGGTGACAATGCAGTATTGAAGTTTCAAATATTTCAATAAAATTTTAAAACGGCTTATTGAAACTGTAATAATATCGTTAGTTTTTATATATACAAATCATATAAATGTAAGTTTTTAAAAATATTCTTATAGCACACTATGGTCACAATTACAATCCTGCGGACGGCTTGCTTAATGGTAAACGGTTTCCTATGTTAACATTATATAATTTAATATAATATAAATACATTTTATAATTTAACTTATAGACAATCATTATAAATTAAAAAACTAAATGAATGTCACATGTGTCGTCCGTCAAAAGTATATATAAGTAGAGGATGATAGGTTTTAGATCACCCCATATTCTGTGAGAGGGTAGTCCTTCCTGAATCGAGCTAATTCATGACCAAAGCTAGGAGCGTCTTTCTGTACGCTGGTCTCCAGATTTGAAACATAATATAAAGCTAGTTCCCCAAAATTAATATATCGCCAGGAATTGAAACTCTTCGATCAAAATCACAGAAATCAGTAAAGAACATGTTTATTAACATTTAAATCGATTGTTGTGTAAATAATGATAAAAACTGCGCTCAGTGTCAATATTGCTTACGAAATCTAATATTTCAAGTAGTAATTAACGGTATACTATATTACTTATCTATCGGGTCGTTAAAATAATACTCCGTGACCCAATAATATGATGAGTGACGAAATGATAACAATCCGTTTACTTTTAAAATAACATGACCGTTTTTAAATAGGCTTTTCGTCATGGCGCTTCATTTACATTACATGTCTTTATCAATTATATCATTAAGAAAGCCTCTCGACTTAATAAGCCTCAGTGAACGCATATTGATTAGTTGTAACTGGTCAGCTTAATGTTAATGCACCAGCCAGAGCCGGATTATCTTTATTGTATAGACAACTGCCGAGGCTCCGCGTCGATTAGAGGCTCCCAAGCCTCGACAATTTTTTAAACGATTCTTCGAGTATAAAGATGAATAATATATTTAACAAGCTCTTAATAAGACTATTATTATACATCTTCATATTTCACAACGTTACGTAATGCAAGCCCGATCTTATGAATACTTAATATAGTTAAAAAATAGCATAGTTGTGAATTAAATTTTTAGATAAACTACTTCAAAATTCGGGGAGTTAAGAGATTATTAATATTCTTTATTTTTTTTTTAATGTGGGCCTTGAGACCTGCATTAACTTGGAGCCACAACATAGTTAATCTGGTCCTGCCAACAGCTGCAAAATTGATCTCATTCAATAGAGACATTCTATGTCCTACCTGTTTCTAAATCGATCGATACATTTTTTAGTTTTAGTGGCATTATTAGGATATCGGAGTACAATTTACGCATGGAATACAATATTTTAAGATCTACTATTAGGGTTTATTTTCAAGTTAGAGTTCTAGACTAGACTCCTGACTATAAAACCTGGCCAAGGCTAGCAAGTATATACAATTTTATGAAAGTGTAACTAGAATCATTGTCTCTGTATAACCTTTTGTAAATAAAAATAACTTGCTGATTTATTTGTAAATATAAAAATTAGAAATGGCATAAAGATTTTTTGAGCTATAAATGAAAGATACATAGGGTATCATTTAAAAAATATACTGTTCCCGAGAAATAGAAACGTAACTTTTAAGCGTTCGCCCGGTATGATAACTACGTCAACGTAAACGAAACCGAGAGAATTTGTAGTTTCTTATATAACCGATAAATTGATACAAAAACCTACTTAAGATGCTATGTACCTATGTATAGATAGATAATGTAGGTTACACTTATGATAAAAAATATTTTATCAGTCTTTTAATCCCATTATTATGATATTGTGTGCGGTTTTGTTATAATAATAGGCTAATTAAAATGTAGATAAGATAATAAATAACACGTTTCAAATTATAATCTTATGTATGCGAAATATTTATTATTATAATATGTATTTTAGTCTTGAATGTGAAGATTTCGTGCTAAAAGCAAAAGAAGTGAACGTAATGTAGTTACTCTTTGGGTCAAGACCGACTCGTCTCGGATAGCATCTCGTTATGCAAGAGCACAGTTTACAATTTTCGCTGCTTTGCACTTCACTGCACTTGTTAATGCTCGTCTTCACAATATAAGTGCGTTTATGCTTTGTGGCTTTTCCTAATAGTTTCAAGTATAAAATCTACGCAATTAGTAAACTTATTTTTACACTTCAATTGGTAAAAAATGTAGATATATATATATCAGTTGATAATAGGTGTTTATTAAATGTAAAATGTCATGTTTCATTTATTTTCGATAAAGTTAACTGTCAAGTGTCAAAACCTGCCCAACAGCAATAAATACACAATCAGAAAAAGTCAGTAATTTTTTTCAATTTTCTGTTCTTTTACAGACAACTTGACTTGTCTATAGATGTTAATGTGTATAATAATTTAGTGTGTATTTTTTTTAAACGATTTGTAATTGTCGCTTTAATTGGACATCCCTAAACTAGTTTATGTCAGGTTAATGACCTGTTGTTTATATTTTTAATTATGGATTAAAATGATTTTAATTATCTGTTAGACGTGTTTGTTTAATAAATGGTCGTAACTAATTTAATATCTTAATTCATGAGGCAAAACCGCTAAGTCTTAACTAATTTATAAACAAAATCGTGGTTTTTTTGTAGAAGAAAGTGACTATTTTTCAATGTAAATAGCTTCTTAGAAATAATTATGATGTTCATAAAAAAAAAAACATTTATAAAGCACCTACTCTCAAACTAATAGTGCATCTATATTTAGTTGATGCAGTGAATAAGAAGTGTAAAAATTAATATTTTAAACCGTTGAACTCGTGTACGTTTATCAATATTATATTTAATTTATACAATAAATTTATGATAATGTATCAAGCATAACACATTTGCGAGATTACAGTTCGAAAACAATATGGATGAGTCAGAGTTCACGCATCTCTAACGTCAACGTCCAAAATGCGCGGGACTTTTTTTATATAATTTATAATAATATATCAAAAATATCTTAGTATAACTTACTGTATCATATATTATTGTATACTTTATCGTATATTATTGTATTATTGAATAAATAAAATAATAAATTATCATTATAATCACGTTGTTTCTGAAACGTTTTCGCGTGATTTTAGATCAGTGTAACTTTTTCTTTCTTATATTACACTAGCACCTATCCGCGACTTACTCGTAGCTCGCAATGACCATAGAATTTGCCCCAGAAAAACAAGAACCTTTTGTTACTAAATAAAAACGTATCTATACCAAATTCAACATCTTGTAACTAGAACGGTTTTTGATAATATTATGATTTTTTTCTGTGATAAAAGTATTTTAGTACACTATAAATAATAATAAATAAAACTTTATGCAATTAACGTTCGAATTGGGATATTGATATTGTGCGTCGGGGATGCGGAAACGCACAAAAACAAACACTATCATCTAAACATTTGATAGTGCTTGTGTTTTTTGTAATTTCAACCTTTGTGGGATTGAGATAGGGGATGAATGTTTGTATTTAATTCTGAATTCCACGCAGACAAAGTCGCTAGCTGATTTCAAACAATTCTAATAAGACGGATGCTTTTTCGTTTGACGAATATCATACAGACAAAATGAAACAGTCTCGTTGGTGCGCTTTCAAAAATTCAACACTAACAACACAACAACAGAACACAACAGAACGAAGTTAGTCACGCATTCACGATGCCGATGACAATGAAAATTCGTTAACGAATAAAATTCATTAACGAATATTATTTAAATTGTAAAGGTTTAAACACTAATTACGGTTACGTAAGTTTAATTTTGTTTCTATTAGATTTTTGGTATCGATTGTTAATCAGCAATATGCCTTAATCATTGTCCAATGACATAATCATATCATTATAGTCGTTATGTTTCGAAATGTCATCCACTCGTTTTAACTAAATTTCTTTTGTCCCTGACCGCATTTATACAGTATTCGTTGCGGAGTTCAGGAATATCTTTGTTGTTGACCGTCACCGCCACCCACGTTTATATTGCAAGACCAAAATGATTTAAGAAATTTCTTTATATAAGGTCATTGAATCGCCTCATCGGCATGGACAAAATTTTAAAAAATTCTATATACACGAATATTACAAATGCGAAAGTAGCTCCCTCTCACCGACCGTGATGACATTTGGTACGGAACATGGTTTTATGAGTTTTAAGCATAGACTTACTATGGAAAGGCCGGGACAGGGCCTTCCATTCTGACACAATGTCAAAGATTCGCTGGTGCTTCGTAAATTCAACATAACGAACGCAGTTAGTCACAAGGTGAAACGTAACCGAATAAAGTTGGCGCGTGACTGACTTCGTTTTATTAAGGAGCAACAGCGAATTTTTTGACATTTTATCTGTATAGAAGGACTGGTCTATAACATGTAGTAAGTCTGTTGTTTTAAGCTTTGAGAAAAATATTACTCGTAGATACATTTAATCGCGATAAACTATAATCTACGCGGTCAAAGCCACCGTTGTGGCGTTGTGGGTAGCGAGTCTGCCTTAAGCCTCGACGGTTGCGGGTTCGATTCCCGCTCGGAGCAGATGTTTGTATTAATCGTACAGGCATGTTTTCCGGTCTGGTTGTGTTTGTCCTTGTCATTGTGAATGTTTCCGGACCCCCGACACAGGATATAATTATCCTAATGGGGGCCGTTGAGTGTGTAGCGTTTATTTATTTATTTATTTATTTAAAAAAAAAAAAGCTCCGACCGAGATCTAGTATAGCAACTATCAGGGACTGGATACAACATATGATAGGTTTTATCTTTTTATTAACTGATGTACTTACTTTAAATTTGAAGTGTTCAGTGTTATCAATACTCAATACGATAAACATAATATTAAATATTATCACAATGCTTTTAGTACCTATGGAAAAATTAGCTTGACCATTTTTTACTGCTAAAAGATTTAAAAAGAATTTTTCGGGGCACTGTAGTTAGTGAAATTTTTTGGAAAAGAAAATCTAGAAAACGAATTTTTTGAAGTTGGCAACGCGTTAGGGACATGTATGATGTTACAAGCGCTCATGAGCTACGATAACGGCTTACCATCAGGTGGGTTGGATGCTTGTTTGCCAACTTATTCGCTTAAAGGGCATGACCTGGGGTTGCAATGAATATAGTGTTTGGAAGAGTAGGCACGGGACGATAAAAAAGGGAACGATGTGGTTTTATAATATGCTTTGCGGCAGAATTGTACCAACTGAATATAATTATATAATAAGGTGAAACCGCGTTGCTCTCTTAATCAACTGTAAACAATATATCCATACAAATTGGTAGAACGGATGTGCTATCAATTGTATTCTCATATTAAACCAATAATTAATTGCAGATCAAAGGTGACTGACCACGTATATGTTAATTTACTTATAACAAAGCCTGACATAGGATCTAAGAGGTCGTTAAACGAGAGAATTGACCTAGTGCATAAACACAATGATAATTATATTGTGCACCAAGATATCATCCGTACTTACTTTTTTCTGGGTTTGCAATTATTAACCAAGCGATTAACTAGAAAATAAAATAGATAGCCTTTTTACCTTTCGAAATTATATTTTTAATAATATTCTTGTATGTCTTTAAAAATACATAAAAGTTTACATACAATAAAGAAAGTTAGAAAGTATATTTAACATTTTCAAGAAAACTTTTTAAAAATACAATAACAGGAAGATATGAAAGCGAGTTAATGACGATAAAAAAGTTATATAGTTTCCATTTGGTACTTGTCACGTCCTTATATCGCACTGGATCTTTTACAAAGAACACAAGGTGTAGGAAAAGACGAGGTTTATCATGGTTATATACTTTTAAAAAAAATTACAGGTCCTCGAAAAAACACGACAACCACGGGTGCCGTTGATTAACAATTGGATACACAAAATTATAGATACAGATAATTTTATGTGTTATAATACGAGAAGTTTCATTCTTCAGATTTTTCAAAATCCTTATTCTCAATCCAATGAACAAACTTGCGAAGACGTCGCACGTGAAAAAATAAAACCCGAATCGGGAGTTCGTTGTCGGGAGGAGCCTTAAGTAATAAGAATCCTAAAAAGAAGCATTTATTTTATTCTTCAACATTATGACGTTATATTTTGAAAACCAAAAATCCGTTCATGAATACTACATACTTTTAGAGCTAAAACCACTTTATCACTAACTACTTTTTAAACTTCTTGTTTTTGCAGGCAGTTTTTAAAATTCAATTATTCACAGTAAACGTTCAAACCACGTTCGAACAATGCATTACTGCAATTTGTATTAACTATGTACTTTAGGTACGTAAGATTAATGAGTAAGTACCGCTCGCTTAACTTATACGTTTGACTCCTCATTAATTATATAAAGCTGACAGCTTTCTGTCTCGTTATTGCGATATCATATTCGCGTTAATTTACTACCTTCTGCCTTCGGTTTCGTTCCCGACTATTTTAATTTAACAGTTTCATTATTATACATATCTCAGTTATCATAGGAAAATAATATATAGAACGTTTTAAGTCTAGTCCTACATTAAGTCAAGACGTTCTATTTGGAAAAACAGCCAAAAATTGATCGTTGTTTTGGTATTTCGAATCAAGGACAAGTAGATCGAAAACACTTCTATGTAAATATATTTCTGTTACATTTTCATTAAGTACGGAAAAACAGACAAAAAATACTTCATATGTATATAAGATGACGTCGAAGGTTGTTTGTTTGTCCGAGTTTAGTTCCGATTTTACGACCTGTATTTGTATAAGACTGTGGTCGGTAGAGGTCAATTGCTCGATGAATACAAATGCTTAGGCTTGTTTACCTTTTCTTTCTGCGCAGTTAGCACAGTCGCAGCATTAAGGATGAACTATCCTTTCATACTATGAATTATGTTCTATGAGAGTTAAAATTTTATATGGTAATGCATTATGCCTAATTTGGCACTTCTTTCTAAATCAGTAAATACTAAACCGTGAGTTAAAATGTTTTAAATAAGTAACTATAAGTATTCTAAATATCCAAAAAAAACATAAATATTTACAGTAACATGTGCTAATTGGCATTGGCTGATACGACTTTGTTGTCATTGAAAATTACTTACACTGACCCCAAAACGTATTTATACTTTGACAAAGCAGAATTGTTTGTATCGTTCTAAATGACACCGTTTTAATAAATATTCAAAGCATACATAATTAACTAGATAAATACTAGGTACATACATATGTGTTACACGAAGTAGCTGCTCTATATGTTAATACTCGTAAAACAGTTTAATAATTTTAATATGAAAATTCTCAAGCACGACACTCTGAACATGTGTGAAGTAAGATATAAGATTTCTTAGTTTTTAGATTAACAACGTACCTTAAGGACACCTATTGTATAAAATTGTAATGTGTATCACGTGTTTAGATTACGCGACTAGCGACACAGTCCTTGTTAGGTTTTAATGAAAACTCAATGGAGAAACTTTAATCCAAGACTTGGTAAATTTTAAAAATTATATAACGGGAATGCCTTTGTCTTTCATTTTATTACAGTACCTGGATGACTGAGCTTTGCCCCGTATTTTATTTTGGAAAATTATATTATTTTTTTTTTTTTCGTGTTTTAGGAAAATAATAGTTTTTCTCACAAAACAAGGAACTTGAATAAAATAATCGGACTAGAGACATCTGGATTCGAATTATCATTGCCTGAAAACACAGATAAAACGACGTTTTCAAAAAATGAATCCTTGCTAAATCGATTTATCGTACCCGAAACGCAATGCATACTAAATTTTATGAAAATCGTTGGAGCTTGTTTTTCGTTTTCGTTCGTTGAGCAAGAGATACGTTTGACATCGGTCTATAGATTATTATTTGTTATACGCTCTCTAGGATAAATTTATTCTCTTCTAAATCTCAATCTAGGTTATACAATCCAAATATCTATCTTCCTTATCGCTCAGTAATTATGATTTATTATTTATCCTGCTATAATAGACATTTTTTGTGTAATATCGTCTCATATTTTAATAAATAACGTGTGAAAAAATAAAAGGAATGATAATTTATATCAAATCTATGAAGTACTTAATATAATATAATCTACTACGATTATAGTATTATATATTAATGTGACATTCGTATTATCGCCTATTAGGTAAATTAATATCAAGTAAATAATCGGTCAATAAAAGAATCAATACACGAGTAGCTAAAAACGAATGTCTAGATTAACATATACTGATAAATGAAGCGGCTCGTTTTATATCTGATTAAAATAGCCCTCACTTATTTCAGTATTTTGTAACAATACCTAAATACTTGATGTGGTGAGTTATCGTGTTTTCATTAAAGTTATGACATCCGTATTCAGAGATAAAGTATAAAACTTTATATTATTTGTAATTTAAAAAAAACATATTTCTATAAGCCAACCACGACGGTATAACAGTGGCTTATGTTTTAAAATAGACTTTATAATATCGCAACTGCAAGAACCCAAGTATTAAAAATTCAAGACAATTATTTCGAATAGCAGTTATAACAGAAATAAGGGTTTATAAATGCCAAAGGTAGGGTTTTATTTTTAATTCTGCTTACTTTAAATGAATAAGGAATTATTTGTTTCTCTGCCTTCAATAATGAATTTTCCGAAACTATTTTACAGTTTTTAACGATTACATTGAATGAAATATAAGGAAAATCTTGGATTCGTCGTATCGATTACACGTTCTGTTTTCATGTTCGACGTTTTTTTAACTTGAAATTCAATTCATGCCCTCGATTCATGAATACAAATACATAGCACGCAGAGCCGGACTTAAAGATTTTAACTGAGCAATTGCCTAGTGACTGTGAAAACCGCTTAGTAACCACTATTTTATATATCATATTCACGACATCCACTTTTTTGCGATGATCATTAAAAATTAAAAAGAATAAAGTTAATCGGGCCAAAAAAATAGAAACAAAAAACTTAGCCGTCAAGTTATAACTTAATTTTTTTATATGGAAAAAGATGTAAGGTATATATATTTTATTTGTTAATATCCTCTCTGGGTTTTTTTAACATTATTTCTCTTTTTGTTCGAATTTTTTAATTAGTCCGCACGAGCATCCGCATGAGGGCGGTGGCTCAACATTCTGTTTACCTAAATGGGTAGTTCCACTCTGTTTACACGGGTAGTTCGTAAACTAATTTATAAACTCGGCCCCTATTAAGAAATTGGGTCAGGACCAACATTTATTATTGTTTATAAAAAACAAATGCTATACTAGTAACTAGTTTGAGGTCAATGATTGCGTCGCCGATTCCTTTGAAATATCGTTATATTTTTTTTATTCGTCTAATTTATATAATTTTTTCTACTAGAATCCAAGTATTTAAGAGCTACATGAATGCCATCCTTTAATTTTAAATATTCCATTTATCCTATCTATGATGATTATATTCCAAATAACTAAGCGCTTTTGTTTCTTTTATTTTTACAAAGCGAATCCAATGTTTTTATTTGTTTATATTTAACACGTTTGATGAAAACAGTTTGTACGCTCTTTATTTGTATATATTTTACATACATACCCGTTTATTTTTTAACCACTTATATATGTAAATCGGTAAACATTCGATTGTAAAATATATAAATTGCTTTTTACGATATGAATAACCAGATTTAGCAATATTATATCCTTTTGGACGGTTTAGTCCCCATTGTCGAATCCCTCCATATCACTATGAATATTTAACGTCTTTACCCCTGTATGGATTATTTTGAATCAAGACTCCGTTCTTTTGTAAGTGCTAGACGAGATGAGAAAAGTAAAATAAGATAAAATATTATAGATGTTTTAAATATGATAGCTACCGTAAGCCGTTTTATATTCCCTTTTTTATATCATAATATCACTACGATGATAATTATTTCGAATACATATAGTCATAAAACTATTCATTACTTTTAATTTTATTGTAAGCAAATTCGTTATTAAATTCCGGGGTTTACTATTGCATTTTTATAAATTTCATGTATACAACAATTATCATTTATTATCAATCCAATTTAATTTAAAGAGAAACTATACACAATCTGTAACCGTTACAACTTACGTACTTAAAATTATTATGTTGATTATTATATTAATTTCAAATGTTACGTAAACAGTTCTCATAGTTTGTCAATATATTATTTCAGCCTAAAATATTAAGCATGTCCACAGAGTAGACATAAATATGTTATTTATTACCTTGTGTTAAAACAAAACTCAAAATGTTTGTCTCGGCAGTCGGCTGCTGTCCGTATGGTAATAATCGATAAGTCTAGTCAGAGGCCTATATGGGCGATCTTAACAATTTTAAACCTGACTGGTCACAAACCACACGACACGGAAAAGAAAATTTTATTTACTAGATATTATTCTAATTAGTCGGGTGACTTATTAGTTTTATTAAATAACCCGTGTTATAATATTGAAACACTTTCGATTTGGTTTGGCAATTGTATAATATATTAGCTAATCTTTTGTTCAGGAAAAATGTGACGCTTAATAATGTTTTGTATTAAGAAATTAATTTTATCTTTTTAATACCATGTATAAAAAGATTAAATTAAATGACGTGGCTTTTTCCTAAGGCCTTGCATAATTTTTTTTTTGTTTTGACGCCTCGAGACGTCGGCTCGTCAGCGCTTAGGCAAGATGCCAATCCATCAAATTCAATGTCTCGTGTCACGGTCCCGCTTATTTACAAACTCTTATAATGCTATCATTTAATATCTCATTTTTATTATATCATCTTTAAAGTATATTGACTGAGCGAAGTGAGGTCATGGAGTCTAACATTGTGTTTATATGTATGCGTATTGTTCGACGATAACTGTTAAGCCTTTGATCTATTCCTTATGAAAATGAAAAAGCCGAAAAAATTAAAGCTGAGTTGGCCAAATCGATAGAAAATGTAGACATTAATCGGAAACGTAGAGAAAAAGGTTGCGGGTTCAAATCCGGAGAAGTACCCTAGGAGGTTTTCAAATACTTCATTTGTGTTTCAAATATTTCTCAGCTAAGCGGTAAAAAAAAACATCAAGAGCAAACCTGAATAGGTATCGTAGAAGATATTGTAAGATGATTGATGGTTGGGCTTAAATGCCATCCTGGTTACCGCTACCGCTGTACGCTGCTGACAAACTCGTGAAGTGACTGCTCGTCAAGCGCGTTTCGAGGTTAGCTGGCGTATAACCAGTTGCATCTTGCTTGTAGGCAGAGCAAGGGTGGCTAGTGCAGGTCGCCTGCCTTCGGCCTAAATAAAAAAAAATATCGGTATACATAGATGATAATATTTTTCGGGTTATCAATAGGATTGTCTGTACCATACTCCGTAAATCTGCTGCTTCCTAGCATTACCCCAGGATCTGCTTATTACTCTTATCCGGATTTGACAGGTTACTAGTTTTTACACAAAGCAATTGACATCCGACCTCGGCAACCAAAAGGATGAACTAGTAACTTATTGGATAAAGAGCAAAAATACCCCGTAACTGTCAATCACTAAGAAGTGACAGTTACGGGGCTCACAAGGCTAGATGATCCAGATGTGAAGGAAGTGTTAAGAAAATTCTAGACCATAAACATAGTTATCGTAACCGCCAACACAAGAATAATTGAATATCGTAAATCGCCTTCCGGAATGCATGCGATAAATAACGTATATGAAATTGTTTAATGCAATTAAAATTTACAAGTGTGTGATAAAACTTTAGTGCGAGTTTTATTTACTCGTTAGAAATTATAGATTCTTGATTATTACGTAATATATACATGATATAATCTTATGGTTGGAGCTGTAATACATGTGCTTTCCCAAAAAGAGCGGAGAGAAAAAGAGAGGTTGAACAAAAAGCAGTTGCTTTTGGAAAGGGTAATTTTGTGATAATACACCCAAAATTTCGATATAATAAACGCATTTTCCGACGCCTTGTTATCGTGGAGTAAATATTAATGGACCTCTGGTTTGAAATATCGACTTTTATAGAATCGACTTTTGAAGTGCCCTTGGTAATATGGAGACGCTCCTTTTGAATATAACCATACGGTCATCCATATGAAAGAATTAATGAATGAACTGCGTTTTGCATTCCGTACAATTATTGCAATTGCAATTTAAATGAATATGTCAAAATATATAAACTAATTAAAGTCTTAATTTTTTTTATGTTCCAAGTTGGCAAACAAGCATAGGGACCACCTGATGGTAAGTGGTTGCCGTATCCTATGAGCGCTTGCAGCACCGTTAGGAGGTGCCACTCATGCGTTGCCAACCTCGAGAAATTGGTTCTTAAATCTGCTGTGCCCAGTAATTTCACTAGCGTACAGTGCTCTTCAAATCAGAACACAGTAATGCCTAAGCATTACTATTTGGTGGCAGAATATTCGACACTGCGGTGGTACCTACCAAGCCGGCCTCTTGCAACAAAAGACCTACCACCAGTGTGACTGATTGCACTGGTGGAATTATCTCTGCTATGACCGAGGTTATCCCAACAGCGGGCGATGGGGTCGTCACATCCCAACGCCGGTAAACCTTCTATGTAAAGGTGTGAAAATGAACGCATTGTTTCGAGCTTCGACGCTATCTATACTCCTAGATTCTAAGTTTTTTATACCACCAAAAGTGACAAGGATATATGCCTGATGGACAATAATTCACTATTGCCATCTGATATTAATGATAGGAGAGCATATTAAAGACGCACTGGATCGAGAATAGGGTATGAACAGAACGAATGTTGGTACTTCACGTCTATATTATGTGAGGGTAGTACATGATGATCAATAAGGATTTTTTTATGTGACTAATTTGGCAAACAAGCATACGACCCACTTGATGGTAAGCGGTTGTCGTTTCCTGTGAGCGCTTTTAACGCCATACATTTGTATATATTTGCCAACCTCAATATATTGGTTCTTAAATCTTTTTTGCTCAGTAATTTCACTAGCTACAGTATCCTTTAAACCGAAATACAGTATAATACTTGACGGTAGAATAGCTGACTCAGCGGCGGTACCTAGCCGGCCTCGCGCATTAAAAGGCCTACCACCACTAATAAAGGATTAAACAATATATTCAAACGAAGCAAACCTTCTTGTACTATTTCCGATAAAGTTTTTGCAAAGAAGAAATTTTAAATTTCAATATAAAAACTTGATTCGGAATCAATATTATTATAGTACTGATCATTTATTCAAACATAATAGATCGATGTTTGTGTTCAAGTTAGATTAATGTAAATCGAATTGGGTAATTCATTCATTATACTGATATAACTAAGGAATATGCGTGAGAGCCAACTACCTGGTGAAATATTATTTGAGAAATATAGGTAGGATAGTTTCTACGTAAATTAAATAAATTAAGAATACTGTACAAATGAGAATTATAAGAGTACTGTACAAATGTTAACAAACCTTTGATTAATAATGAAGTTATAAAAATAATGCGTGATACAAAGCGATGAGACCAAAGAAACTTTTCATTTAAAAAATACAGTTTCATTGGTTTCATTTGATACATTACAAAAGCATTTATATTTTTTTGGGAGACATTTCGTCTATAAGACGTCTAGACGCTCGCCTATTTCATTCATTATAGTGTCGTATTTACGCGCGGCTACGATACTACAATATTGTAAGACTCAATGAATCCATCAAATATCAAAATAGTCAACACTGACATTACAAATGTGAAAGATATTACTTTGGTTTGAATTTTTATGGACTGCCTCTGCCCGCGGCTTTATCCGCGTGAATACCATTTTTTTTAATATTACCTTTATTGCAATACAATTAGACGGCTCCCGATATAAACTTTCATCCCTTATTTGACACTCTTCACGTTTTTTTGGGACGTTCTTCATAAAAATACCATCTACTTCTATTCAAAATTTCATCAAAATGGGTTTATTTAATATTTTAAGGTATAATATTAGATTTAGTAATAATACTTATTGTGGATTCCAAGGGAACTAAACACTTTTCCGTGATAAAAAGTACTGTATTTTATTCCAGGTCCAACAATATATATATCTTTGCCAAATTTCATGCAAATCCGTTTATACGTGATTAAGGAACAAGCATTTAAACACACAAACTTTCACCTTTATTATATTACTAGGCTATTTTTGACGCAACTAGATAAAATTTGACGGGGATAATTTAAACGGAGTTGCCCGGAAGAGATCACTATATATTATAAGGCCTCCTTTGCACTTTGTTTTGTATCTGTGTTTGTAATTTTGTACGACGGCAGCGTAGGTTCCAAAAAAAAACAAAATTAAAACATGTCACTACTACACATTCACTTTAATGCACCACAAGCCAGGTGGTCGCCTACTTAGTGGAATCGGCGCTACATGGGAACATAACACGTGTAATAAAGTTTAAATAAATTAATTAATAGGATCTTTCATCGCGATAATCTGTTGTATAGTCGAGTGCGCTCTCTAATCGGTAAACGATCGGAAGTCAAGTCAATGGCCTATACGGGCGACCTGAACAACTCTGACACTAGGTTGGCCACTAACCACTCGATAAGTAGAAAATCTATTATTGTCCTAATAGGGAAGTCGTATCTAGTTAATTACGTAAAATAATGATTCAAGTTGAATGACACTTCTTTATTTCTAATTTGAGCATGTTGATTTCTGCTGCTGTATTATTATTGTTATGGTTCAATTATTTTTAGTTTGTAACGCGCCTTTCTATTTTAATAAGGAAATTAAAATTTGTCTACTAATATTAATTGTCTTTTTCCGCCTTTACATAACTGACATACCTATTACTGTGTGCATTTCTTCCTTGTTAACGTTTTTTCATTTATCTTTAACCTTCATTCTAATTATACATATATTTAAAATTAAAGTATTTGATTCTATGAACTTGAAATTCAAATATAATTCCGCCTAAGTTATATAATAAATCATTAAAATATTTTTAAAATAAAAAAAAATATTTCAAAATCTTTTTATGTATTCAATATATTAAAGTGATATAAAAAAAATTTAACAAATAATTAATTAAAAAAAAAATTAGGAAACATAAGAATGTACTATAGAAATAAGAAACAAATTGTATACAACGTTGGCTTCCTATTAAATAAATAAATAAATAAATGCTGGGCAAAGTGAAGAAACGACACTAATGGATATTAGCACCACTCGTGGCCCAAAAGTCAAAATTGCGGCTGCAATATCAGGCCGATAAACGACTTCTAGTACCTTATTATTAAGGTTTCTTTGGGGGGTCATAATTGACATTTAAATAGTTTATAGAATCTCTAAAAAATTTAATGGAAAATAGGTTTAAAACTCAATAAAAACAGACATAAAATTATCTCATTCTATGCATGTTAAACTTAATTTTATATCCGTATTGTTAATGTCATAGCATTATTGGTATTTTATACGTAAAGGTCAAGGAAAAAATTGTAAAATTTATTTAAATAAACAATATTTACAAAAAGGTTTAAATCTCTATTTAATATTATTTTTTATGTATTATATTATATAATTTATGTATTTCCTATTTGTTTCAGGTTAACTGAAAAAAAAATCAAAATGGCTGATTCAGGCCACCCTAAAATAGAAGGTGAGTGTGGAAAGTTTACAGATATTAAATATATAATCCATTAATTTACCATAAACTAAGGACCGGCCCTTCCGTACAGGAAAATGTCCAAAGATTCACTGGTGCTGCTCTTTCGTAAAGTCAACAATAATGCAAAGCAACGATGTTAGTCACACACTAGCTTTTTTCGATTATATTTCAAGCTTGACATTAACTTCGTTTCGTTGCGTCGATGTTGAATATATGAAGGAGCACCAGCGAGTCTGGCATATATTTGACATTTTGTTTCTATGGAGGGGCCTGTCCTTTGATTTTAATATACGTCTATTCGGGTCATATATTTTATAAACGTCAAATTAACAAGTCATAAATTATTTGTTGCTAAGTACGTTTAAAATGCTTTGTTTAGTTTGAACCTCATCAACATTGTGAATCATTACAAGAACCACTGATAAGTTATTTTACAATAAATAATCATTTTGGTATAGATAATTATTGTGTTATTCTACTCGTATAAATATTATTTAAAATGACAGATTTCATTGTTGACCACAGAAAAGGTTGGTTATGAATATTTAACAATTTTTATGACAAGATGAAGATAATTTAGTGATCCACAGAATAAAAATTAAAACTACGTATTCTTAACTAAGGCATATCCTTCTTTCTAAACTAATTTAAATAAAAATACTATTTAATAAATTGTAATATATTTATTTACAGATAATCCAAAGATTCTTTCGGGACCAGTTCTAACCAATTCTCCGAACGCAGTATTATCCAAGACACTTTTGAGTCGCTACAATGATCTTCCATTACCAGTGGACAGGATCTTGGCTACGTATATCTGGATTGATGGAACCGGCGAGCACATGAGATGCAAGGATCGCACCTTGACTTTCATTCCCAAAGCTCCGAAAGGTGAGTTTCGCTTGTTTTAATGAAATTAAGGTACAAACAAATACAAATACAATTAATATCCATGTACATAACTTGTGACACTCAAGTAAGTGAATATTTAAATGTATTTTACAGAACAATCCCTATGTTTTATATTTTAATTTCAAAAGTTTTACTAGAAATACATTAGTTATAAGTAAGAGCTCGTTATTATCATACTACACGATTTTTTATTTATTTATCGGAAATAAATTTGAAATAAAACTTGTAAAAATCCCATATTTATTTTATATCTATCTCAACTTTTTACATATGACATCATATCGATCAAATTGTATGTAAATAAAGGATAAAAAAAGAACATTTAATGTATTATTATTAGCATGTCGTCAACAATATGAAACATTACACTTCCATTGAACAAGCTAGTTTAAATACATCCGCATTAACAATTGTAATTAGCGCTATTCGTGTAATTACGTGACCTTCAAAGAACACTGTGCTATTTGTAAACAACAGTTCAAATGATAATGTTGCGTAGAAACAACATAATGCTTCAATAGAAATTAGATTATTTGACTATTTTGAACGATAACCGATCGATAAAGTCGATAAGTGTTATTTAGATTTTTATTAATGTTTCTATTTACCTAAATTATTTATTATAGCCAAGCTATCGCGAATAATTGAATCCATGGATAAAAAATATACAATAGATCTATTGGAAACTGTAAAAAGGACGTACGAAAAAGATTATTTACCGCCATATTTCTTTCCAAAGGATCTAGAAGCCTTTTTCGATATCCGTTGCAAGCGAAATGAGGTCTCGAACAGGGATAGCTTTGATGAGAACTTAAAAGGTTTCCCATTAATATATCTCCCAGCAGACGTAGAAATGTAGCTATAACGAAAAAATATCAAACTGCTAGTAGTTGTTTCTTGTTTATACTTAAAGAGGAAGTAATAATGGAAATTGGAAACGTTTAGCTCGCTTATTCGTAACCTAAATTTAGTTTCAATTATGTACTTGGTAAAGTATTTAGTCCGCTATTAGTCTTGTATTTGTCCACAGTATTTAGTTTGGGTAAAAGGAAGAATTATGAAGTCTAGTTATGCATAGCTAATTAAAATAATTATATATTAGTATTTTTGCATGAGTAGCTTTTTTTTTCAAAGAAAGAAATTGTCAGAATAGCATATCATATAGTTAATTAAACTCATCCTTCAACTAGATTTTTTCCTGTTATTGTACTAGGATCAGCTTAATATTTTAAACCAAGATTAATAAAATTTTATACTGTCCAACTCCTAGACGTGCTCTTCTTGGCATTACTTCTGTCCAAAACGGTGATCGAACAGGGGACTGTTGTTTGTTTAAGTTGAGTTCGCTATCACTGCGCATATAGGTAATTTACCATGAAATAAAATTAACATTGGCATACAAAAATATTCGTTAAAATATTCCATATATAAAATATATAATATATTTTGTAAGACAACGAAAATACCCTACAAACATGGAACTGAAGCTCAGATTTATTTGACTTAGTTATTCGGTTTGGCAACTGTTACGAACCAGTTATAGATTTCTGTCGGAAATAGAATATTCTAAACTGTTTCTAGACTATTTGCCGGTTTGGTCTAACTCATATGTAGCTAAACTTTGAATTTCGTTTTAGATAAATAGGAAATCATTTTGTTAGGGCTCCACTATGATTTGTTTTTTTTTAGTGATAAAGTAATGATACCGGTGTTGTTTTCAAATGTACTGATTTATAAGCGTTTAACTACTATTTATCCCTACCGTCTTATACGGCTGGGACAGGTATGGGCCTGGTGCCTCATACCATTTATTAATGCTCAAAGAGACTCTGCTTTATATTGATACATTTATTGTTTAACCATAAATATAAAGAATTGTATAGTGGTATAAATGAACATGTCATTGTGTTAATGCAGAAACTATATAGGTTATCTAGGCAGGCGAACGCGTTATGCAAATAGCCATTATCTTCGACACAGATAACCCTGTATAAGCATATTTGCTTATGTTTTTATTGATGTTTTTGGTATTAATTGATTTTTTTTTATCTAGAACTGCCGGTGTGGAATTTCGACGGTAGCTCAACGGGTCAGGCCGATGGGCACAATTCAGATACTTTTCTCGTACCGCGAGCCATCTACAAAGATCCTTTCAGGCGTGGCAACCATATCCTCGTCATGTGCGACACGTTCAAGTATAACATGGAGCCTACAGGTAAATATTTTTGGCACGAAGTTTCTTAATACGGCTTACGGGTAGTATATTTAGTAGAAATCGTCACGTGTATCGAGCCTCCTACAAGCAAATAAGCACACGAGTGAGTGCACAACTCTCTCTTTCCCTCTGTCTCTTTTTATAATAATAATAATAAGAAGAATAATATTTATTAAACTTAACAAAGTTCGTAACAACATTTCTCTTAAATTATCCCTTAGTACTAATACAGAAATACATAAAATGTGAGTAGGCTGTGATTCTCAAACTAGGCGACAGCCTGTGACTTGAGAACCAGAGTTGTGTATTGTCTAAAACAATCGTATCCATAAATTAGGCAAGGAGGTTTGAACTAAACAAGTATGTTGCAAACTTTGGGAACAAAAAATTAATGTTTAGAAAATTTTATTATATAACCTATTGAAATATACAGATTTCATTTCGAATTACATTCAGAGTTAAAGAAAAAACGTAACGGTCAGGGGTCTAGTCTTATAATAGTCTTTGCTAAGTTCATACCGTTCTTCCTGTAGAAGTAACACTAAGCACAAATTTCTAATAATTTTCAGAAAGCAATCACCGCTTGAAATGCCAGGAAGCTTACGACAGGTGTAAGGACGAGGAGCCGTGGTTCGGTATTGAGCAAGAGTACATTCTCTTGGACTCTGATCTGAGGCCCTTCGGATGGCCCCAGGTGGCTTCCCCACCACAGGGTCCCTACTATTGCGGAGTTGGTGCTAACAAGGTCTTCGCTAGGGATCTTGTTGAAGCGCACTACAGGTACTATTACATATAATTACGATATATGACATTTTATACATTAACATTTTGATGCTCCAAAATTTGCTTATTTTTTAACACACTATTATTACCTTAACCTGCCTAACACTACTCGAACATAAGTTCGAGTACAAAAGTCATGATATAGATTAGACTTGCATACATTATTATTGCTGTTTTTGCAACACTGCTCAACGACAGCTGTCAAATTGATTGAATTAGATATCACAAAATCATCCAACATAAGTACTTAAATAATATATGATACATAGTATACTAGCGGCCCGCTCCGGCTTCGCACGGGTATAAAATATATAGCATATGTCATTCACTGATACAGTAGTTTTGATTTATTCATTACTGCCCGTGGCCCGCACGCGTTAAATGTAATTATTTACGACATCACATCAGAAACCTCAATTTTTTGTCCTCCACTATTTTATACATTATTATTATACATATAAACCTTCCTCTTCAATCACTCTATCTATTAAAAAACCGCATCAAAACCCGTTGCGTAGTTTCAAAGATTTAAGCATACATAGGGACAGAGAAAGCGACTTTGTTTTATACTATGTAGTGATAACGAATTTCAAAAATATTTTTTACAATCGAAAATGTGTCAATACAAAAATAGAATTACATTTTGTTAAGAATATTAAATATGCAAGTCATTAATAATATTCCTATTGCCCCTCCAACTAAGCGTGTATGGTCAGGATCGAAGCTGCAACTCTCGCATTACAATTTAGCCTATCTATCGTTGAGCTATTGAGGCTTAAACATTCTAAATGACATACCTTTAGTAATTAATAAAAACATGTATGTTATAATAAGGTATTTACGTTTATTTAATTATTCATACTTATGTAGTATGGACAGTGAATGTTCGGTCGTTCCGATTACTTTACAGGCTACTCTGAATCATACTGTTTCATATTAATCTTTCGACCCAGTTTAGTCATTGTTCAACTTAGTTCAACAAACTTGTATGAATGTGTTAATAGCATGTTCATTAAAAAAAATTAAACTGTAAATTCAAATTCAAGAACTACTTTCTTAAGATATTGCTTATTATCTTGGATCCATGATCGGCCTGATGGTAAGCATTCACCGCAATCAATAAACGCTTCCAATAATTGAAGTATCACATGCGCTTTGCCTACCCCAGGAACAGGAAGGACGAGATGATACAAGAAAAACGGAAATGTACAGAGAAGGGTGGGTGATTGGTCCTCCGGCGCTGTCACTCATCGCACGAAATGTAACAGTAACTACTGATACTGTTACTTTACGCCGATTATCTGTGAGAGGGTAGTACTTCTTTGGTCGAGCCGGGCCATTTGTGATACGAAAAGTATGACTCCCTCACTACTAAAGCAACCTGTCCAGTCGTTTCCAACCACTCAATGGTAAATAGCCCTTGGATTGAATTTGTGAGTAAGGGAGTTTTTTCTCGGTGGGTGGCAGTGGGTATTTATATTCACAGTACGATAACATGCATGTTCCCGTATTAGGTGCTGTTTATATGCTGGCTTACCGATAGCCGGTACTAACGCGGAAGTGATGCCGTCGCAATGGGAGTTCCAAGTGGGACCCTCCGTAGGTGTATCCGCCGGGGACGACCTCTGGGTTGCCCGTTACATCCTGCACAGACTCGCTGAGGAGTACGGAGTGATTGTGTCGTTTGACCCCAAGCCGGTGCAGGACTGGAACGGTTCTGGCGCCCACACTAACTTCTCGACGAAGAAGATGAGAGATGAGAACGGAATTATGTGAGCAATTTGTAACATATTTTAATAGTATAAATTCCCTGAAGCTTACACTAGAAAAATACTCATGGATAAAACTGGTTATTTTTAAGGTGACCAATATTAACAGGATTGATATAATAAATTGATCACACAGTTCCTTGTTTCGGTCTGGGTGTTGTCTTTGTTGGGTTTTCTTGTGCATCTTGTTTAAAATTATTGTCGTAATGTGTAAAAAAAAACTTTCTGGCGTAAGCCATTGCCATTAAGTGAAGTGAATAATATAAACATCTGTCCTTACATGGCGACCCTGCCAGGACTTCCACTACGTCACAAAAAGTATATCCTACTAATATAATAAATGTGAATGTTTGTATGATTTGATGACTGGATGTTTGTTACTCAATGAAGCAAAAAAGGGCGAACGGCTTGGATGAAATTTGGACAACATGAGGAGGAAAGAGGATGAAATTATAGATCAAAGTTTGTATCGGGATTTAGTTGTATTTCAATAAATTTACGAGGGCGAAGACATACAATGCATTATAAAATACAATCACTACAGTGAGATCGAGAAGGCTATAGACAAGCTGTCAAAGGTACACATGAAGCATATCAAGGTGTATGACCCGCGTGGAGGAAAGGACAATGAGCGCCGACTCACTGGCCTGCACGAGACGGCCAGCATTAACGACTTTAGCGCAGGTTTGTAAATTTGATTAGTGTTTAGACTTTACGTAGTGTATAGAGTCCGCCATCCACGATAAAAGTAACATTTCTTAAGATGTCGAATAAAGAGTAATTTTTAGATTTTTTTTGCTGGTATTCCAAGTCATACATCGACTACTTTTCGTGTTATGCGATTTTAAACAAACGAACTTTAAAGTTTTACATATATATAATTTTGGTAAATTATGTTATTGGTAATATTTTTGGTAAATTATTTATTGTTTACATTTTTGTATATTTAGGAGTCGCAAACCGCGCAAGCAGCATCAGAATACCGCGTGCTGTTGCCGAGGATAAGAAGGGCTACTTGGAGGACCGCAGACCCGCCTCGAACTGCGATCCGTACGCAGTCGTTGATGCTCTCATGCGTACTTGCATACTGAACGAATAACATCGGAGCCGAAGGAACCACGCCGCTTTCACACGTGTCAGCTAGCACCGGCCTTATAAGACAATTAAAAATATATAATATATACTACTATAGCACATTTTACATTTTTATACACAGGGCCTTATATGAAATGTTGATCAATTTAATAATTATAATCTGTAAAATAGATTTTTTAAAAAGTTTTTACGATTTTAAGGGTGTGCAATTATTGGTGTTGAATTATATTTTACATTCTATAGGATGTGTGAGGGCTTTGAAATTATATTTTACGAAATTAAATTTAGGAGTAATGCTTGTAATTCCTTATTAGGGCGAAATAGAGTTATTTAAATTGATGTTCCGAGTTTTTTAAATCATCTTAGCTAGATCTAAGCTGGTGTCAAAATTAGTGAGCACTATGAGAATGTTAGAGAGATATGAGCAAGTTTGTTTGCTTGAATGTTTCATGGAATAAAATAGGAATTGATTTTGGAACACGATCGGAATATACATTTGTATGTCAATACTGAATGCTATTTCGTTAGCACTTTGCGCTTCAAGCCGACACGTGATAGAAGTAGTGCGATACGATGGACCACAAGATAATTATTATGAAATATTTAGATAATATTTTTACGACTATTATGTGATATTTAAACATTAATCGTTATTTTCATGTTAAATAGTTTATTATATACAAAATAACCACATATCATTATTTGTAACAAGTTCATTTATCGCATAGCTAGGTAAGCTAATCGATAATTATTATTATTGTAATGTAAAACTGTCATTTTGACATATATTACTAACATACACGAATTTTTAATTCTAAACTAAATAAATAATTTATTGCTTAATCCTTTAAAATGCAATATTTTAACTAAGTAAATAATATATAATTAATAGTTTCATGGATAAACATTATATAGGAATATTAGATATAATAATGATGCCTTTTGTTAGCACTTATGAAGAAACCGAAACACCAGAGTACAGTCAATTTAAGCACAAATAATAGAATCGTATAAATTAATAATTGTAGGTAAATCGTTTTCAATTACATTCATCCGACGTCTGGATTTGACAAATTTTATTTAAAGTTGTATATGAATATGTTATTATGAAATGTTATTAAAATAAAAGATACTTTGTTGTATTGAAATGTTTTTATTTATTATCCAACTTTACTAGATCCCTCCAAATAATTGAGAGTAGTTTTAACTATGTCCGATATTTATTATTATTTTTACACAATAAACCAATCCAAGCCACGGAAAAAGATTAGTGTTGCATTTTAAATCGAAATTAGTCAATTCGGTAGGAGGGGTCCTACCGAATTGACAACTCTAAACCCGATTTTCAAACTATCATTTATAAACATTTGTTTTTTTTTTGTAACAAGTATTAATTAAATAAACAAGATGTCTATATCTAATGTAAGATAACAATTACAAACTGGCTAAAGACATTGACCTATGAAGATGTAGAAGCTCTTATCTCTTACCTTTCGTGATATTGACTCGTCATATTGTAGCGAGTAAGAGATTTGCAAAGGGTTTTTACACAATACTCTTTGATCCCAAGACTTGTCGTAGGGCATCTCAACTTACTCATTCTGACATATTTAATTCAATCTCGCCACACACACTCATACTATAAACATTCACACCAAACACATTTACACTATACACATTCACACAATACGCATTAATCACACATACCCACACATACATACACACTCACAAACATTATTGTTTTATTAGCTTGTAATTAAGTTTTTATATTATTTCTTTTTAGATTATTCTGTTTTTTTTTATAATGTATAAAAAGTTAACTATTGCTAAATTTGTGATGGATATGGAAGAGCGGAGCCACCTGATACAGGTTTCTGTAAAACCTACTAGGTGGCTCCAACCTAGTTTAAGATTTTGTACTGAAAGTTAACCAAATAAACATTTTCATTTTCATTTTCATATCTTATGAAGGAGGTGATTTTTTAAATCTTAAATAGTAAATTAATAGCATTAAAATTAAATAGTACCTATTTCGATTAGTATGGTTGGCGCTTCGCTTGATGGCTGCAGAGTTTGTAGCTTTTAGCTTGTTACGTATAATCGTATCGAGGTAGAGGCAGGAGGTATAGTTGTGCTCCCTGAACCTAATTAACTAAGAGCTATTCCAGTTAAAATCTTGACCAAACGCTGGTCAAAAAACCAAAATATGTCGTTCAACATCAAGCTGAATCCTTTGTTGCCGAAGCAAAGCCTGGCTAGATCTTCTAGTCTATACAAATAGCCCGTTCCTCGTCCAACGATCCGTGCCAACCCGTCCCGACCCATTCCATGATTCTTATTGTAAAAACTATGTGATTACCTGTCAAATCCAGATAAGAGTAATAAGAAGACCTTGGGCAAAATGCAGTGTTAATGCTAGGAAGATAAAAATACAGCTATACGCAATAAAAATATGCCCAGATTGAATTTGATAATGAATTCCATTTTTGTACTTTGCACCCAATGCTTTTCAAAAAGGCAAAATGAAAAACAAATATTCCATATCGCGGAAACGTTATGTTATATAAAATGGATAAAATGTTTAGAAAAATAAGTTTCCTATAATTTTTCCAAAATTAAAATAAAACCTTTCGGTCGAAGGATCAGTTCCATGTAGGTATTGGGCCTTGTAGGAATCGATTCTTGTAAGAATCAGTCCATAGAGGAATCTGTCATTGTAGGAATCGCTTTACTCGTATATAGGTATTGGTCTATGTAGGTATCAGTATCTTTATTCCGGATGTAGTAAAACAATGATTGAGGGTATAATTTATTAAATTTAACGTTAATCTAAAACATTTCTTTTAAAGAGGTAAGTTTTAAAAAGATACATAATATTAACATACTTCTTAAATAAAAAAAATTGTAACAAAAACACCTATAAGATACAAATATTAATAACACCTTTACCTGTATTTATTTAAAGTATCCAGATGGGAACACATAGTTATATAAACACATTATGAGAAACATAATATAACAGTAATACATTACTTGGTATCAATTTAAAATAATCTTGGTAGTGTATAGTTATAGAAAAGATTAATACGTGATAAAAGCCAAACATTTTAAACCGATTTATGTTGAGAATGTGGCAAAAAGTATGACATTTTAAATAATTATAAAGCCTTTACAGAGTATAACATCCACAAGATTAAATGGTCGAAGACAATCAGTAACATATATTTAGTTCACTAATTTATACTTCATATTCAAAACATTTAATAAGCTACAACGATAATACATTTTGAAAGAATAATGAAACAGCGGCAAGTTTTATGAACTAATATTAAGCAATAATATTTTATAAGCGTTGAAAACATTTGTCTAAATTAATAAACAACACAGTTATATTATTAAAATCAAAGATAGCAGATGTAGTTTATAATTTTGTGCATAACTGAATGAAGAGTTAATTACATATTTTGAATAATATAATATTTTATCAATTGGTAGACTATTAAATATGATTACTTTAACACATATAACTACAGACATTTAGATAAAATTGAATCTAATGCTATATGTAAATACGGCCGTTAGTCGCATGTATGCGTAAATAACATTGGCCTAGTTTTTTAAACACATCTAACATGATTGTGATCTACAATATAATGAATATAACTTTTATTGAAAACATTCAAAATTGTATTGTTTGACTACATAATATATTTAATTTACTAAATTTATATCTAAAACACTTAATTTTTTTTTAAATGGTTAACATTAAAAGGAATTAATTCCTACTCAATATAAGTTCGAATATGATTAGTGCTTATAAATAGCCATATCTTTTATTTTCCTGATACTAAATACTAATTATGTATGTATTATCTATTTAAAATGTATTTTACATATTTCGAAAAGTCATAAAATATTAGAAGCGACATCCAAGCTAAAAAGAGATCTTCAGACGATAAGTAAAATGATTAAAGGAATACTGCATTTACTATGATAATTATCAAGACCGGATTAACCATTTTGGGGGCACAGGGCAAATCAGGTCTCCAGACCCCTTTAACTCTTTCTAACTCTTCTAAAGTATATCAGGGAGTGTATTACTCTTCCGTCTGTATTACCAAACACATACAACCTGAATCTCTCCAAGGTGCGAGTAAATAGGCTTCTTATGAGTAAGCTTGCTCCACCGTAGACCTCATCTATGCCCTCGACTTCGATGGAGGTCAAGAACTTTCTCCTTTTTCAAATAAAAAAAATACATGTTTGCCATAAGTCTTTGCTGTGTTCTGACTTATTGCATAGGGTGGAATACGCAAGTTTTAATTAAAAAATAATAATTAATTTTCATTCAAATAATCATTTAAAGGAATTAGATATGAGTTTCCTAGGCAGTTGCCTAAACCACGTAATGGATAATCCGGCCCTGATCATAATTTATCAACAAGATTGAAATAGGTAAAAAAAGTAAAAATTATAGCCGCCTTCATGTTATACCTTAGAACTATAGTTGCTATTTACATTACAAGTATTGCATACTTCGTAAACATGTTGTAATTTTTTATATATAATAAGAATAAATTTTTAAGTTATACTTAGCACAATCATGTAACATTCAGATCAAACATTTTTATTTTAATAATTTAATATAGTAAAGTTATATAAGTGTAGGTTTTCCTTCTTGTCGTGTGGTTAGCGGCCAATCTAATGTCAAATTTCTCCCAGGCCACTAAATTTACTTAACAACTACTATCGAATTGTTACTAGTCGGGGTAGATTTGTTAAATGCTCCATAAAGACGGCCACTATATGGTCACATATCCATATACCGACCTCGTCCTCTCATCGTTTACCGAGCAGAGTGCACTTAGCTATGAGCGCCTCAAGAAGAATAATTAAATGTATGATTTTTTTTAATTACACATAATTCTTAAATCCTTCATAACATTAATAACATTTATGAATTATTACATAAACTATATTTTTTATTTAAGATTATAAGCCAAATATGTTAGGGCGGTTTTAAACTAGCATTTTTCTTCGAGCGTTTAAAGTCGGCATACGCGCACACACGGGCTTATTCCAGTGTGTACAATCGAGCCGGTATTGGTGACTATAAGCCAATATTTATAGCACTTTATATTACACACTTTTTCAACGCTTGTAGTGTTGCGCGTATGGTAAGGCGTCTAAGCTCACCTATGCGCTACGAAAAACGAGCTAATACGCTCGTTATTATAAAACCTCTCTTAATTAACTATTTTATTAAATAGGAAAAGCATTAAATTCACTATTATGTAAAAACATGCTTCCAAATAATGAAATAACTTAGGCCGATGGATGACAAACGGTAAAGTGTTGTGCTGAATCAAAGTGTACAGAGTAACATTTAGTTGATTAAGAGACCTTACTATTTTTATGGACAATTTTTTTGTACATCACTAATAAAAGTATGTTACATGGAATTTAAAAAATAATTATCATCCACTCGTAAAAATATATTAACTCTGTTTTATTTAAATTTATATGTGTACTACAGTAATTCGATAGGAAAATATTACATTCAGTGTACTGTAGGTTGATTAAATGTAGATTTATAAAACACATCTAAACCCTAAGTATATATATTTTTTGTATTTTTGTTTGCTTAGCAAAAAACACTTGACTATACCCACTGAGCTTCTCCTCAACCTCGATTGTTCCAAACACTTTCTCTTCGCAACACCAATCATTAACACTAACAATAAGCCCGACTGGGTAAAAAGCTGTCCTTTACAGTCCACAAGCAAGAGTAGTATTGTACCAAACGTGCTAATAAAATTCACGTGGTACAATAAATAAAAATATTCGCTACTCTTCTATTTGAGGGTCGATGCCCTCAAAGTAGGCCTTTAGTTAATTGTCCGATGTGTCAGGCGGTTGGCGGTTCTGCTGGAGAGATTTGTAGCAGGTGCAGTTGTTGATAACAACCAGAGCAAGATCCTTGATCATCGGGTAGGGTCCCGGGTGACGGAGGAGGCATCGGAGCAGGTTCAGACCTCCCTCTGATTCGACCAATGTGCAATACTTGTCAGCTGAAATATTAATATTCAACATATTATCATTACATTTGTAAAAAGCTATCGTATCATTTAATTCAATAATAGATCATTTTAGTTCTTTAGTTATTTTTGGCATTGCTGTCGTCGCATTTTCACTTTAATTTCATTTATTTGTCTAGATCAAAAAAGGCCAAGAGATACTAACGGTAGACAGTAGTGAGATTGGCTAAAGCCCAGACAGCCCAGTGCTGGCACTGCGGAGTGTGATGAGCGTGGAGCAAGTTCAGTATCGGCTCGAAGGACCGATAGTTGATGTTTCTCTCGGCTCGACGGTCCCAGCGTTCCACAGCGGTTGCGATGCGCTCAAGCACAGCATCCCTGGCTGGCTCCTCTACAATCCAAGCTTCTGGACCATCGGAAGCCATGTGAGCAAGCACGCCCGCCGCGTTGTAGCTCACCTGTTGATAACACCGATGTCAGAAAATATTCTCAACTTATACATTTTCTAGGAGTGGAAACGGCACTGTTTTATAATTTTAGTTGGGTGAATTAAAATTATTATACTATTTGGTCTATCTGTCATATAAGAAATAATTTCCTGATTATACTAATCTAGACTAATTTAGATCTAGACTGATACTAATTTTACGGTATTTTAAGTTCCTCTAAATTAATTTATACAACAAAAATTTGGAGTTTAATGGGCATAATGTTTAGTATTATTTATTTATTTATTTTAGATACATAACTAAACTTATACATTAATATTCATTTTTACCTCAATGCCGTCACTGGATGAGTTCAGAAGATCATAGAATACTGTCAGGAACAACGGGTCCATGAGTTTCGGGCGAAGTTCAGCGACTTCGGCAACATTACCCAGCAGGCCCATCATATTGCGGAGCAGTTCTTCCTTATCGGGGAAGCTCTGGAAATTGAATTAGGTTTGTCATTTTTTTTCTTTTGTTACAACAAACCGTGTTGTCCTCTCACCACGAGGTGGCAGTATGTATATGTGTATGTCTCAAGTGGTATCACAAAAAACTAAAGCCATGACTTTCTAAATACTGTCCACAGTTTTATTGAAAATTCACATTAAACACGTTCAGCCAAAAGCTTCAAACAAAAATATAAGATAATATAGATACACCCAAAAACTGAACATCATCCAGCTTACCTTCAAGCAGGCAAGGAAGAATTCCATGCCACGATTGGCCAAGAAACGTTGACAGTTCTGTGGAGTCTCGTCAGTAACGTTCCACATCGTCGACCAGGCTACTTCCAGCACATCGTCACAGACGTGTCTTTCAAGACGGTCAGAGATCAAGTGGAGCATTTTCTGTAACAAACAAATTACCGTTTTTATAAATTTTGTTACTATTATTATATTGAATTGGTAATCTTTATAACTTGAACAGATTTATGTTTATTTTAATGTATCTTTATTTATGATTTTCAATTTTAAGTATTATTTGAATAGACAATAGTAAGTAGACTAAGAGGGATCCTGAACACGGCATGTCTTGACGCGAACATCTCGATCGGCTCCTATCACAAGAACTACTATCAACTATCGTTAAAACTATAACCATAAAGTGAAAGGCTCTACTGTACCCAAGGAAAAAAGTCAGAATCTAGCCTCTAAAAACCTCTTTTTATTCGAAATGTCTAAAGAGTGTTAACAGCGAAGACACTTACTTCGGCCCACTGTATTTATTATTTATAAATCCTTATGTAAAGTTGTTTATTATGCTTTGTGACAACAATAGGAATTTAATTTGACAGATGACATTCGCCATCTTGTTTCTAGTATTTTGTAAATTACTTGGTAATATACGAACATAGAAGTAATATAAGAACAAGAAAGTTCACTGAAGCAGCATTTCTGTGCCAAAAGAGAGGTTCCAAATGGACCCTTCATCCCTATCTTATTGAAACACGATAATTTTTAATAATTGAGGACAAAATATAAACTTTTAGAATCATCTCGACTAGATCCAATATATTATTTTATCAGAATATTATTATTTTTATTAGATTTAGCCGGTGGGTGTAGTAATGGCATGTAAGTCGGAAAATATTAATAAAATTATATTTATTTTAATCCATTCTTTTTTCCTTTCCTCGTCACGAGGAAAAAATTAAAATATTATTTTATTACTAAAATAAAGATAACATGCCTTCATTTTTCAATTTTAAATTAATTTAGTACAATTGATTAAAAAAATATTCAAGAATCGTCTTTGAATTTAACATCACAGAGTCACCCTAATTCTTATAAAACAAAATTGCTTACAGGTGGAAAGATTTACCACAACCTGGATACGATTTATTCTTACAACCATGTATAACGCATTTTTTCACAATTTTTCTAAGAAAATTGAATTAAAAAGGCTTTGAAGAGCCCGATCTATGATTTGAAAATCTGACGTTACTTTAGTAACCAAAATAACGCTAATTTGTTGGTTAATTCTGAACTGTGTTGTCAGAATAGTAATAATATTTCCTTTATTTAAAGTCATTTAACTGAAATTGGTGTATTTAAAGGCTTATTTTGTTACGATCAAAACTAATAATTTTAGTAACAATTGTTATTAATTATAAAAGACTTTCGTTAAGCCACAAAATATATAAATATATTCGGAAGTTGTGTAATTACCACCTTATCCACTCGAAAAAAAGAAAAAGATTACCTTATCAAATTATTTTTTTTCTAAGAGCAACCTGTGAGAAAGGGACACAGCTACTCTTTTGTGTGTCCCTTTCTCGAATAAATTTTCGTGTTTGTATGAGGTATTGAAAACTGAACTTAAACGTCTAGCTTTAAAGTATTAGTTTATTTAACATTAAATGACAAGTGATTTTTCTTGTTCTTATAATAATTCTATGTATACGAACGATTATGTTGTTATTTAGTATACAATTTTTTGATCAGTAGGCGCTCTGCTAATTATATAGTTTATTCATTACTGTAAGCATACACTCCCCGCGCCACTTTTTACCATCTGTCCCGGCGCGGGGTTCGTAAATGCTTTTCCCCAAGTAAAAAAAAAAAAAAAAGGGTTTTCGCAACGTCGCAGTTGATTGCGCAAACGAACCCGTGGCGTCCCACTATGACGCAGGTGGGCCGCTGGATTTTAGTTTGCGATTAGCGAGCGGTGAGTCCCACACTACAACTACCTAGTGAGTTTTCTCAACGCCTAGCACATGATAACTGCTTTTGAATTGTTTTTGTATATGAATATTTTAGACAATAGACGATGGGTTTTTTAATCAATCTAATTATATTTTTACATGTAATGCTAACATTAATCATAATTATATTAAGAACAAAATATTATAAAATCATTCTAAGCGCAGAGCAATGCAAGCTTATAAATTAAAATGTATTAAAACAATTATAGCGACCAAAATATAACCAAAAAACACTAAACAAAATTAATATAAAAAAATATTTTGTAATACAAATAACATAAGAATACAAACCAAACGATAAAAAAATTACAAACAAAACGATTAAAAAAATAAAGCCAAATAAAAAGTACAAAACAAAAAACAATAAAACATTCACTTGCATCTTATTAACCGAATAATTAGTTTGGGCACACTCTAAGCAAGGAACAGAATAACAAGCTAGTGGCTCGAAAAATTAACTAACTATTATTTATTTTATTGCTATTAGCCTAATAATATTATGATTTTAGCTATCGTCTTATGTTAGCGCTGATGACTGCGGTTTGGAATCTTACTAGGGACCAGCCAGGCCTACGGCTGTGCAAAACATCGGCTACCATTTTAGAGAGCAGAGCAGGAAAAAACGAACAGACAGATGGAAAGAACAGTTGACAGACAAAACTTAAAAAAATCGGTGTTTTGCTAGTTTGCTTCACTTGCTCTGAAAAAAGTTGTCAAATTTCGACATTATACAATCAGCACACAAAATTTATTGAAATCTATGTATTTCTTTTTGACCAGAGATATGTTGATTTTGATTAACTGTTTGGTCTTGTTGTTCTGAAGTCATAAATCTTATACTGAATAAATCACTAAGCACATTGACAAAAAATCAGTTCAAGATTCTGTTTTAAACTGAAATTTATACGACATGTCATTACCATAAAAAAATATAGACGTCTGCGCATAAGCACACTCGTTTGCATATTATTTCTAAGGAAAAAATTACAATAAATTTAAATAATGCATCACATGAGGAAACCTAAAAATGAATTCACTTAGGATACATAAAGACAACCATCACCATAATATAAATAGTAAGTGTGTAACAGCTATATTTAGAAATAAGGAGAGATTGAACAGGGGACAAGAGGAGAGAGAAAGGAGAATTTCTTACAGTAATAGTTTTATTAGGTACATCACATAATTATTAAAACGATTATAATAATAATAATAATAACTTACCCCGATAGCGCCATGATCGCCAAGGAAGCGTTTCTGTTTGCCATCAACTTGACAAGCAAGAGAGTTCAGTAGATATATCGCGATGCGCTGCACGAAGCCTTCTTGGTTGACGTCTGACACACCAGTAAGAAGAATTTGCACCACACGCTCGTATTCGAACAACTGCAAGAAAATACTTTTTTAATATCATGATCTATGTGATATAAGCCTTAGGTAAATGTTTGACCCCAGTCAATTTATTTATGAATTCTTATACATAAAAACAGTGTTCATTTGAATGTATGTTATTTAGATTAAACAAATGAATTATTGATGTCGACAATCTCACCGAAAATAGCAAGTAACATTATTCGTAAAAGTATTTCGTGTTCTTGAGTAGGTATCGATCCATGATCGCTGGACATTTAATGCAAGTTATTACTCGTTTCAGGTAGTATGATCAAATTTTAGGACAAGCCAGTTTGCAGTTACCGACAGTGATTGACAACAATTTCACGGCAGGCTGCGTGTAAAAATGTACATCACATAAAATATAGTATATAATATTTATTTAATGTCGTACAAAAGGTATGCTCAAGAGTACACCCAACAGACGCGCTAATGCAGATGGCGTCCTATTTAGTCTGTGTTTTTGACGAGAAGCTGTGTCCGTCGAGACGACAAAGCTTGAATTAGTTAACTCAGTTAATTATTAGAAATACAAGACATACTCCATTCTGTCTGTATGACTCAATACTGGCCTCAAAATGTATAATATATCTTTAAAAGTACACACAGACATCTTGGAGAAATTTAATTTTGTTTCTGGCAAGGAGTGGGATATGGAATAAAATGATAATAATTATAACACTCATTACAATTTTTTAATTTTCAACTCGTTTATACTCCTGTTCCTAAAGATTTTTATCATTTACTGTCCGTTAGCGACATAAAACAGAAAAAAAAACGATAATAAAATAAAAGCATTTCACTTACCACGTCAGTGGGTATCTTGAACTGGCAGAGAGTGAGGCAGCCGTTGCGCATCATGGTATCATCGCCCAGATGAGCTTCCATACCGTCCAGCAGCGCAGTTATAATACGGCGCTTGAGCATAATACCAATGCGAGGCTTCTCTTTGCCTTTCACTATGTAGAACAAGGTGGCACTGAGAATAAAACTTACAAAATTATTGGACGTTTCAAGTTTTACATAGCAACCACTGGTTCAAATATTTACCTGCCAGAGATCTGAATGTGTTTCTCGGAGACATGTTGCTCCATTGCATTGAGCACAACATTAAGTGCCCGTCCTACATATGCATTATAACTCTCTGTACTACGGAACATATAGTATAAGTCATTCAATACACGAGTCAGCATAGTTGGACGCTTCATATAGACAACTCCTGCAGTGAGAATTTGTTCCTCATTTGCATCTCCTGTAATCTGGATTGATTGAATACATTAATATATTTGATTTTGGAGAACAATGTTATAAATTTTAATTACTAATTATAAGGATATAATACATCTTATTAATTATTAGTTATTTAACTTTTTGTTTTATAATTTTTTTAATTTTATTTTTAACACATTTATTTTGTATTAATGCTTAGTAGGTATTATGATCATGTGAAAAGAAAATAAAAAACAGATCCCGTGTTTCAATAGAAAACTATGATTCATGTTAAAAATTAATAGTTTTGTGTCATTTAAGTTACCAAGAAAAATAAATAGATAATCATTTCACATAATAACAATGAAATCTACAGAAAATAGCATAATATTTCCTATCTTTTGCTTTTGTTAAAGAAAAACATTAATGATCCTAATAAAATTATTTATACTAAAGGAGTTATTAAATAAATTAAAAAACAATAATTACCAAAAATAATTAAAATGATTATAAAAATTAATCATCTTACCACTTTAGCTGGGATGTCATGCCTCTTGCAAGCACCATGATGTGTTCATTGCAAGCCGAGAAATTCTAAGGGACGATTGACACGGCTCACAAGCCCGGGAATATCACAACGGACATTATTATCTGATTCTGAAGTACTCTCTGATGGTACAGCACACCCGGTACCAGCCAGATTCGTTCCCGATATATCCAACGATTCTAAATTTGGCAGGTTGGTTACTAACTTTGTTAAAACATCATTAGGACTGAAATATTTCCCATTTCTCTCAATGGACTGTGATATGTCCAAGTGATGAAGAGTGTGCATACTAGCAATCCATTCAATAATCTCCTTTGACCATAGAACACTGTGCAGTACAAGTGATTTCAAATTAGTAAGCTCCTGTAGTGCCCAAGTAGATCCCGCTGATGCAAAATCAGATAATTCCAAGTGTGTTAAGTTTTTCAATGGCTTCAGAAGCAGTAAAGGGGACATTCCCCGACATTGAATAGTGAGCCTTCGCAATTTGGGGGCATCGATTAAGTAGCGACGTTGACGGAATATTGTCTCATCTTGAGAGACTACGTGAGTGAGCGGTCCAAACTTTAAAGAGACTAAATTATCACTGTTGCCATTAATAAGATCTAGCGAAGCTTGAGAAAGATAATCACAGTGAACTAGTTCTACCTCATACGGTTTGTGTTCCATAAAGCAACGAAGACCTTCGTCAGTTATTCGCGCGTTCCGAAGCACTATGCGGTCCAGACGAGTGCGTGATCGATCACGGAACAAGTTCGCAATGTTGTCATTAACACGATGCTTCTTTTGATAATTCTTTAGAAATTTTTCGCAAATTTCAGCTGGTAATATGATCTCATCTTTCAGTTTCCGCCAACGGCTAGCAGGATCTAGCTTCGTAATGGTTGTCAGATTGGATACAATGAAAGTCAAAGACAGGTTGAAAAGTGTATCCGGGGAACTATCGAAGATGGTAATTACTTCGCTTTCCGACGACATTCTGAACACAACACTGATTATCTTTTTAAGACATAATAAAAAGTAATATTCACAATGACACAATTTTACGATTTAGAATCTATCTCTTATGTCGTTATCACTATATAGACCATTCTATTATGCTGTTACTTTGATGTCCTTCCACTACCAGGACCAGGGATAAAATGATAAATTCCGCTTCAGAAGTCCAGACTAGGGAGTTAGGGACTAGGGAGAAATAATTTTCGCACAACGCATCGACAATGGAAGACATTTTAAGAATCAATATGGATTCTAGCGTTTTAGCCTCCTTTACACCGAATTCGTTAATAAATTACCTATAAAAATAAATGTAAAAATTCTGTTATTATTATTAATGTTAACGTTAATACTAAAATTAATTTAATATTTTTTACAATTTCGATTTCTTTTGTAAGAACATATTTTAATGAAAACTTAAAATACCACTAATGGTAACGAAAGTATACGGTGCTAGTGATCTTAAAATAAATAAATTAATTAGATACTTAATTACTTTTCAATTCCATTACTATAGCGGTCAATAACTAGTAATTGTATCATAATTTGATATTTTTTTCTTACAATGCTACTAATAAAAAGTCTTTAAAATAATATATTTACTATAATTTTGTTATGTAATTATATTAAAAGGTCTATATGCTTACATTTTTTTAAAGTTAAGTTAGTGTCTCTGACGCAATTTTTATTTTTATCAGAGACAACACTTATTTTTTAAAATAGTAACAGATTCGGTGTAGATCGGTGTGACGATTCAGGGGACAGGGGTAGATACCCCTTTCCATCATTTTCGTAGTCACCTCTTGGCCTTTCGGCACCCCTTTAATAATCTATTTTCAGAATTGAAACCTGATTTTCTTTCAATGGCCCCGCCCTCCAGTTTTACCACGCCCATCAAGTTCTTTTATCATGTTCTCTCTCTCTCGAACATTTTCTGATAGTGTACATACTGAAAAAATATCTGTATATTTGCTTGTAATTTGGTTACTTTAAAAAAAAAAATCTGTTACAAATCTAATCATTTCTCATTCTCGCATGTATACATTTTTTAGGGTTCCGTAGCCAATGGTAAAAATTTTGTACTATAATACTAGATATAATATAAAATTAAGGGTAGCAATCCATATAGCGAACTTAAGTAACTGAAAAAAAAATCAGTGTATGGCAACCTGTGAGCTATATTTGGATAGGTATAGGGATAGGATTGGATAGGATATGAAGGTTCGATTTTGACTTTTCTGAATAACTTTGTAGTTTGTAGAGATACAAGTATTATAGTCTTAAATTAGAGGTTCAAAATTCTATACTCCCTTTTCAACTTTGCTGTACACTATTACTATTTAACTGTATTCCCTTTTTTAATTTAACTTTTAACATATGGGATTCCAAATTCTGGAAAAAATTGAGATTATAGTAAATCAAAAAACTTTAAACTGCTACATATTTTAGAGATACATATGTATAAGTTATCCCATAATTGCTTTTTCATTTTTTTAAATTAAGACTACTATGAAATTATCAACTTATATTATTTTGCGGTTGATTTTAATTCGTAAATAAAGTCTTAAAGATTCATCATCATCAAGCTGCTGAACTTTATAGTTACCATTGTACGTGGTTCACCACGTACTTGACCGGTAATTATTCATCGATTTTTATAGTTCTTGTAAATAAAAGTTTCGGTAAAATAGCAATAACGCTGATCAAAGCTATTGCATTTAAAATGATAATTTATATTTTGTTTCATTAAAGATTTTTCGTTTTTAATAGTGAAGGAAATTTAATGAGCAAACAGTTTTGGAAACATATGAAAGTATAAAATAAATTTATTATCAAAAATGGCCAGAATCAAGAAAGTTGGAACATTGAGAGTAGGTATTTTAATAGTTTGTTTCTACTTAGAATAAATTAGATAGATTGGAGTTACTAATGATTATATGTTTCTAATGATATAATACAAGATATTATGAAGATAACTAAAAGCTACATAATTTATTTAAAAAACGAAGATATAAAATATTTAGAAAACAAATTTATCACTATTAGGCATTCAGTCACGTGACAGTAAGCACCCATCAGTGTGGCGTCAATATAGAATGAATATAAGAACTTTATTTATTTTCATAGTAATTCTATGGGCGTCAAGCGTAGCAAATCGATCTTATCATTGTGTGACAGCTGTTAGTTTTTTATGATTTAAAACAAATTCATCTTCGACTAAAAGCCATTAAACAAACAATCAATCAACGAAATCCTGGTATAAAGTATTAATTTTTAAATTATGTAGCTATACATAATATTCTAAATAATCTGTGGCGGATTTACAAATTTTCAAAGTATAGGCTATAAGATTTTTGCCGCCCTTGCCCTACAATTGTCATATGTCCTAAATTGTTTTTACAATCCAACAAAGGGCCGATTACGGAATAGAACGATTAGTATACGGAAAAGGCCGATTAGAATACGAAAGTTAGATACTCAGAATGTACAATGAGAAGTGAGAGGGGAAAGTCATCATCAAATTTGTGGCAGATTTCTACCGGTAAAACGTCATGCAGAAATCTTTTTGATTTACACGAGGTAGGAATAAAAAAAATTGCCGCCCCAAAAATCTGTTGCCCTAGCTAAAAGCCTACTTAGCCTGCTGGTAAATTCGTCATTGAAAATAATAAACAAACACGAAAACTGTTTAAAACTTGTAAGAAACTACAGACCAACCTTGACTTTTACCGATAACGTATGTTAACCAAGTTTTAAAATGTTGCCAACTAGCCTAGCCCATTATGGTTATTGCATTAAAAAAATTGAATATTGAAACTCATCGTTTAAAAAGTTCTATCGGCTTTCTCCCGCAAATTAAGAAATTATACTTCTATTAGAAAAATACTATACTTAGGAGACTTCTACTTCTTCCCTGATTGGACAAGATACAAGTAGTATTAAAAAATAATTCATGTCTCATGATAAAATGATATTATAATTTAATATTATATTATAAATGCGAAAGTGAGTTCGTTTGTTTATTACGCTCCTTCCTAAGCCTCTGAACTAATTATGATTTTGGTAAAGAATATGATAGATGAAAACGATTAAAGGCTGCTTTTGTAACGAGAACAGAAACTTGATTGGGTGAAATTAGGGATGGAATTTTGTATAGGGAACCAATTATGTCTTTATGGTAAAGGTGCCTTATTAAAACGTAGGGCTGTTTGGGTGTGAAACAAAAGAGGTTTCCAATTCAAATATGAGAATACGACCTGGCATACGAATTGCGTACATTGTGTACGCATTACAGTATTATGATTTTATTTTGTGATGATATCCTTGAATTGACAGGATTATAAAAATAATAATAACATGTTTTATTTTATTGTATTATTTATTCCAAACAACAACTACAATTATTTTTAAATATACAGTGGTGAATAAAACTATAGTTTCCTCGATCTCAAGCTGGGCGAAGTTGATATCGGGTAGGTATAAGTATATATGAATAAGGAAAAAATTGAAAAAAATCTTTCGAATAATGAAGAAAAAACGACGTTAAGACGTATTTTATTAGTACTATCAGAAGCAGTTACTTGTTACATCCGGAAAAAAACTTCTTAAACTATGTTAATCGCCAATATAAATTATACTAACACCTATATAATATTTATAATTAATAATATTACGTTACATAAATTATTTTAGGTACCAATTCGGGGTTTATACAGATTATTATGAGTAAAGTCCAAGAGTGCAACACTTTTTCTACATATTTATTGAAACACAAAAATCCAGTATCTACTTTAATAATTGTTCTAACACACTTTGTCACCGAATCAATTAGAAACTAAGCTGGATACACATTCACTCAAACCGAACTCGAAACACATACAGTTCTTACTATACGCTTATAAATGTAGTGACGTATGGCACGTGCATAGCTTTTTGTTTTAGAAGATATTGAATAATAAAAAAATAAAGATGCATCAGTTGCCATGACTCCTATATACATCACGAAGACTTACAATGAGAAAATTCCATGCATCCAAACAAATCAAATAAGAACACACTCTGCCCTATCGTAAATTAGAGGCAGTATATTTTCTAAGGCGAAGCACTCAGTTCGTTGGCATCGGTGTTCGACGCCGGTGCTATATTGCATTCACTGCGGGGAGGAGTTAAGATCACGAAGGCGAAGATGGTCTGCGAGGGGATGAGATTTCTCTCTTCGTTCATCTGGCCATTTGACCACGACGTTATTGTTAGCCGTCGGTAGCGTGACCGGGGGCTCTACCAGTACAGGTAGTCCACCCTCACGCTCTGGCAAAACATGTCCGATCAAAGCGCCCATACGTTGGTACGCAAGCTGAGACGGTTGAATTTCCCGGCTTTCCAACATTCCCGTACCTAAATGCGTAACGACGATAACTGGCGTGTCGGGTACAATATCGTTGAGCGCCCTCATTAGAACTGGCGCGGAGGTTTGTGTTGCCACGCATGTAGATACACCACTAACTCGGGCGTTCAAATTTTCCAGTATTGCAACTAGCTCGTACAGGCGCTCTTCGCATAGCACGGGGTTATCTGTAAACGATTGTGAAAGTGAGCAACCATTAATATAATATGTAATTTGAATTTTCTGATAGATAAATAAGTAAATTAAAGTAATTTCAAAGAAAGGAAAGAAATACAATATCCACATAAATAATACAATAAAAATTCGCAATTGCATGTACAAATTGATAAAAATCAGTATTCGCAATATCGCCATAGCAAAAGATTAGCACGCTCAGCAAATTATTCTTATGGCATTATTTATATATGTATATGAAGATATCTATGACCGTAATATAAAAAAATAAAAATTCAGTACGAGGTAAACCAACCTTGAAGATAAATCTTCAGTATACTGGGCACTCCGTTTATTGTACATCTTGACTTGGAAACAACTTCGTAATTAACCGACTGAATCCTATTATAGGATAGGTCGGCAAAACACAGTGATGGGAGCCCATGAAAATCTTTATCGAGTATCGTTATATTGTTGTGATGGGCGATAAGTTCTTCCAGTGCGGGCAAAAACGTCTGAAAATTTAAAAAGAAACAAATTCTACATGATGAAAACACCTTTTGATCGCGTTAGCAACATTGCTAATGAAGTCATTCATACCAAATAATTTAACTCTTGAAATTCGCAAGAGCGCGCAAGCATAGTTTGTATTAAATTATATAAAGGTAAATTAAGGATTTACCCATTACTTGACAAACCTTTGATGTTTCTTCCAAAGATGTTATATGATTGTAAGACACGTCGAGTAACCTTAGGTCTTCTAGGCCAATCAAATCATCCGGCGATATTTCTTGTATTTGATTGTGACTTAAATTCAGCCGCAAAAGACCATGCAGACCCATTAGTGCTCCTCCCAAATTTAGTATATAATTATGATCCAATCGTAATTCTAGTACACGGGTTTCAACATCGACGAGGTTCTGTAAATATCATATTAATAAATACATACATATATAAGTTTAAGCAAAAATAAGTATTGTATAATAAGTATTGTATATTACCTCCATATTACCCGTGATGTGGCTTATTTTGTTATGTGAAAGATCTATCACAGACAACCTTCTAAGGCCTTTGATTTCTTGTAATGAGAATTCGGTTAAACTGTTATGAGTTAAATTCAAGTAGCGCAATGATTTAAGACTTCTTAATGAACCATTAAGAGATATTAATTGATTATAAGCAATGTCTAAATCTTGCAAAATTTCGGCATCCGCAAACTCGTTTTCGGCCAACTGTAAAATAAAATATATTATTTAAATGATACTTGTTATTTATATAACTTCACCATTATATTAAATTGGTTTTTATAATTTGAGATATATTTTTTCCACCTACTGTTTCGATTTTATTAAATGATAAACTTATCCTCTTCAGTTTTTTTGACTTCTGTAACGCGCCATCTATTGTTTTTATATGGTTATCGTAAAAATATAGGGATTCCAAAGAAGGCATTTGTCTCATATCTCGTGGTAATGCTTGCAACTCATTATGTGCAGCATGAATGAGCACAAGCTTTTTAGCTTTCTAAAAATAATAAATGTAATTAGAGTGGAGAAGTCTGTATATAATTAAATGATTACATACGTGATTAATTATTCTTACCACTGGTAGTTCATTATCAATTGATTTTAAATGATTTGCATTGATAAAAATCCATTCTAAATCATCGAGATCACGTAGCGCCCCATTTAAAGAGCTTAATTTATTGATTCCTAAATGGACATGCTTTAGAGCCTTAGGTACTGCATGTCTTTCGATTTTAGAAATTTGATTGTCAGCTACAACCAGATGTTCCACTTCTTGGATGTCCTAGAAAGCAACAATGAATATAAAATAACAAAAATATAATATAGGATTGTAATTTACTTAAAAGTTTTTATGATGACACTTACTTTGAAATCCTCTTCTGCTAACTTTGTGATCTTGTTCCTGCGAAGGTCCAGGGTCTTGACGTGTGGAAGGTGTCGAAGAACGTGCCGTGGCATCTCCGCCAGTGAGTTGTCCGCCAAGCTGAAGTAGTCCACCAAATCTAGTTTCGTAAAGACGCTCTCCTTCAGTTCGCTGAAACATTGTAAGGGAAACAATAAATATCTTTAATAGTTCACATACTTTGAGAATATTTATTTTACTTTTATAATATACGGGCTGTGCTCGCGGCTCTGTAGTTTTTAATAATACCACGGTAACTTAACATTTTTCCGGGATAAAAAATGTCATGTATCAAGACAGGTATCTGTGTGCCAATTTTTATCCAAACCGTATTAGTTTTGCATGAAAGATTAACAAAATTTCTCATACTCAGCTCAAGACATTGCTAACATGCAAAAACTTTTGATAGAGTGAACAAATTTTAATTGAACAAAGAGGAAATGTTATTCGAGAATATATCATTATTATATTTTGCTACTTATTATATTACTTATTAAAAGCTTTGTACTATATCGTGCACAAACAGACAGACATACATTTCTAAAATGATGAAAATGTTTTAATCACTTATTTTTAATCCCATATTTTTTTGTATATTAAAATATAGGGATACGTGTAATTAACTTATTTCAGTTCATTTTAAATAAAAATCCACTATAAAATAATATAAAAGGCATAATGATAAACGTTAAAAATAAAACTCTTGTTTAAATATACCTATATTTTGTCCCTTAAAGCTTACGGGACACGGGTGTCTTTAAAAAAAATTGGTATCTAACAATTTGACATTGAATATAAATAATGCTTATTCATTTTTGAAATCCAAAATAACTGAAATTAATTTGAGCTAATTAATTAAAAATACAACAGCGAGAGCCTTAGCGATGGAAACGAATCTTGTGATAAACTTCAGTCCACATTAACTACATGTAATGAATTGATACGCTAGTTAAAAACCTTATTATGTCACAATGTGAAAATTTGTATTTATTTACTTCATCTTTATTGGCAATTGTCGTATTAAAACTGTTAATTAATTGCTATCCTATTTTTTTATTTCGAGTTTAAAGAATTTCCCAAATTTTTTATATTTCATATTTTTGTCTATTTTCAAAATGGTACATTAACTGTTGTTGTTGATGGCTATCGTGGCGTGTTGCCTGTTTTGAGCCTCAACAGTGACGGGTTCAATTCTGCTCGAGCCAGATCGTATTCATCTTATAAATATCCATTTCGGTTTAGGCGTTTTCCTTCTGGGTCCATCCACCGTGCGTCGGAGAGCACGACAAGTTGTCGATCCCCGTTGTTGTCATAGCATCTGATAATAATCTTAAACTCTTCATAGTCAATTTGTTCGTGTACACTGGCATGCAGATGGCAATCACTCTATGAGAAAAATAAAAATATATAAATACCGGTATTAATGTTAGGAAGATGAAGAGGTATATTAACTGTTTTGTTGTTAAATTACGTATTCAATATAACGTTTAAGCCTTTGTTTACAAAATTTTCAGCTAAGGGGAGTACGGCGCCTGTGGCAGTCTTATTAGTAATCCTTGTTCATTTTATTGCAATACAATATGTCTTGCATTGTATCTAATTCACAGGAGGCACCCTAAGGGCGGAATCATATGTGAGCCCCCGTGATGGCTGTCCCTTTTTCACGGCCGGATTTCTGTACTCGGCCCCCCGCTCGGTGACGCTGTCAAGGGCAGTAAGGCTAACAGCAATATACAATCCAAAACAAATTAAATGTATCAAATAATATTTTGTCTATATTTTATTATGAGAGTATTTGCATGTCCAATTAATTTGTAGAATATAATTTGATTCCATATAAAGCTTACACTAAAAATATGCTGACTCGGTCACGTCAACATAAATTCTGTCGTCGAATACTTCGACCGTAACGCGTGTTATTCATATTTTTTTTATATATCTATCAAAAAACAAAAATTGTACAATATTAAATTATGACAAATTTTAATACTAGCTATGTTTAAATCCAATGCGGAAGTCATGCATGCTACCTGCATGTCTGCAATCGCAAAAACTTGCACCAATCGCATTTGATGCCTTTGTTCTAATGTGCAGAGGTCAACGTGCTCGGGGTTATCACGACAGGGGCGGCGCCAAACGGTCGCATGGTCAGATCACTTTGTACCACGCCACTGCTTCATGGAATTAGCTATGTCGAAATGTAAATGTCCCTCATATATATATATTTTTCTGATATTGTAATGTAGTTGAAAAACAATCAGGTTTTCGAAAGGGTAAACGTAAGTAAAAAAATAATGTTAAAAATAAACAGTCATAGATTCTATCGTTAATATAAAAACTCCTGTGTTGGAATGTTAAGAATTACTCAATTAAAAATGCTTCACGCAATATATACTATTCGTTTGCTACATTTCATCGAATAGTAAAAAATGCTATTAGTCTTATATCATTGCAATTTCTCTTAGGCGCAAAGATGAGCAATACGACGAGGAGTGGTAACGTTTCAAGTTATTCTTGAAATTTTTATCTTAAAATGTTGCTTCAGTTTGAATTAAAAATGGCCTAAGTAAATTTACCCTCGTAGATATAAATCTCATGCATATGTTGATACCAAAAGTATCCTTGTATGATTAAACAAAATATAACCTATTGTGTCTGTGCATTATATAGGTATATTTCTAAGTGCTAAATTTCATCAAAATTGATTACGTCATTTTCAATTACCGTTCACAAATCATATACAAAATCATGCTTTTGATTATATAATATGCTATGAATATGAACGAGTATAAATAATTTTTTGGTCATATTGCTGCTTCGTGCTATACTGTAATTATTATTATTGTTAGATTCATTTGGGAATTCCTCTTGACTTTGTTAATACTGCACAGTGTTGGGTTTTACCCGGGTTACAAATTATTATGTTTGTTTTTTTAGCCATATGGCCTTTATAATTTGTTAATTTGGTCATATTTGTCGGTCAGTCCGCCTGGCCGTCTATCTGTCTGTCACTCCATCCGTCTGTCCGTCTGTTCGTTTGTTCGTCCGTATATCACATTAAATTAACTCGGAGACTATTGGTTATCTATACAAAATTTAGTAAATAGGTAATCCTAAAATAGATAAAAATTAGGGTAGCAAAATTAGGGTTTGTGCAACTGTGGGTTGAAAAAAAAAATGTAACGCAACGTGTGAAATATCTTTGGATAGGTTTTTTAAAATAAGGAGGCTTAGTTTCGACTTTTTGGAATAAAGCAGTAGTTGTTCAGATACATATAATCAATCGATTTGTTATAAAAATAGTGTCCTCTAACTTTTGAACTATGGGATTTAAATTTTGAAGTTGTGGGACATCAAAAGAACTTTCCACGATAATTATTTTGAAGAAAATAGGTCCACAAATTGTACAGATATATAATTTTCCTACTATTTTTTTAAATATTTTAAAAATGTATAAAAATTGTCATGATTTTTCCTAAATATTCTTCATCATCAAACTACGGAATCTATAAGTTTCCACTTTGCGTGGTCTACAACGCACTTGACGGATAATTCTTTTTATTTCAACCTGACACACTTAGAGTTTGATAGATTGGTTTATGTTTTTGCTTAATGCTATGCCCTAGTCATCTTGGCGGACTATCTACAATAAAAATATTTTTTATTGTACCACAGTAAAAAAAATATCAAGTTTCTTGTACCCTCTTTAATTTTTATTTACGGACATTGAAATAAATAATCTATGAAAATTCCAATTACATATTTTCTACAGGTTATTTTTAGTAATTGTTGTTGTAGCAACAGAAATACACATTCTGTGAAAATTGCCCTCTGACATGCGGAGGGACGGACGTCGGACGGGTTCGGTTTTCACCCTTTAGGTACGAAGCCCTTAAAAGTAAGAAACTGAATAATTTACATTATATGTATTTTTTTCTTCTTTCTCGCTATTCTGATCTTTAGGAAATATCTACTAAATATTAATATTAGTTAAATAGTTTGTTGCTCAACAGAAGGAAATATAGTGCAATCAAAAAACGTGTTTGCTCATTATTCTCTCTTCGAACGATCAAAAGTTCAATATAAGCCGAGTTTATCATCGCCTCTTGTAGCAATTATATTTACAGTTCATGAATTAAGCAAATTATAATTATTAGAGGGCACGTGTAAATCTTAATCGTGTAATTGCACCTTTATTTTTAGCATTTGTTTATTTTAATATATACGATAATGTTACATTGTTTTTAGATAAAAATAAAACGATTTATTTTATTGTCTGAATCTAGTACAGTTGCAGTTAATTCATGTGTATGTTTAATGTTATATTGTTGAAAACTTGGCTTCCGTTTCAAAAGAAAACATCCGTGCTCTCTTACCTATAAAATTAGAGTGGTAACCAACAGAAATGCGATATTCCCATAATATTTATGTTTTAAAAGCTTACTAACATGTTAAATTACTATACGCCAACGGTAAAGCGTCAAAATTTCAATTATAAGGGAAAATAAAATTTTATTACTGCACTGATTCATCTTTATGAAAATCATTATGTATTTTATACAATAAACGAATTATACAAGTGGATTAAATACAGTTGAGTGATCTTAAAACACAGTTGAATGAGTGGTCGACTTACATGACTAGTACTCGTTCAGAAACGATTCATAATTGTCGTACTGGCTTAGGGCAAAGGGTAATTAAATTATAAAAGGAGACCAATTAAACGAAGCGCTAGACTCGAGTTGAACGTGACGGTACTAGGACCTACATTGTTATATTAACTGAGGCAAGGTTGACAGAATTAGTAATTTTGTAGGCCATTACTACTGTGTAATCGAACGCCTATAGATTTAGTACTATTTCAAATTCATGTTACTGCTTTTGTCTGCACTGATTGTATGAGATTCTCGTTCTCTAAAATAACCTGGCTAGACTGTAGTCTTACATAAAAATATTAGTTGATTTGATCAAATGAAATTAACGATTTTATTCTTATAAGCGCAATAAAGTAAAGAATAATTTCTAGCGATTTAAGTAATGAAGTATTAATATATCACATAAATTTAATTTATCATTACTATTATTTCAAATTGTGTACGTAAGGTACTGACTAGTGAGTAAGTATTGATAAATTTTTATACGTAAACATATGTACGGAGCTGATAATGATTACGTTGTATATAAAATGAGTTGTTTACAGTATTTATAATTATGAACGTTGAGAGAACACTGCCACAACGACACAAATAATAAAATATATGAATACTAATATAATTATATATAATTATGTATATACATATAAAGTGTTGGTTTAAATTTTATGTGTATATATTTATATATGTATATACAGAGATTTATGATTTTTAAATATCTTATAAATTTTTTAATAACACAGTCTTCGTCGGTGAATATGAGAGGTGAGAAAGGTGTGGTTCGTTCTTGCAGGACCCTTAGGCTGGAATCAGTTTTGAGCCCTCGTGAGCGCTGCATTTTTTTCAAAACTCGGTCTCAGAACCGGGTCCGCCCCATGACGCCCAACATACATTCCGAAAAAAGATAGAATTTTTCACAAGGATAGGATGTATTTAAACTAGAACTGACAGTACAATGTAGAGTACATCGCACGGTAACGAGTAATATCCCTGCGGACATCATTCGGAAACCAATATGGGCATAAATACATAATATATGTACATGAGGGAATCGACCGCGTTCAGTGCAAGTATAATGATGAATTCGCCTTTAAGTCTGTAGCAAAAACGATAATTTTAGCAGTTTTTGCGATTGTATCAATGCTGCAACGCGTTTTCATGACTCGATCGACTTGGTCGCGGTAGCGCACGTTTTTGCAACTGCTAAATCGTATTTTTCGGTTAACTTCTTTTGATTAAATTGAGTGCTTACTCGTTCAATTAATCATAATAACTGACCGAGTGACGTCTTAGTTTTTGTTAGTTGGGCATTCCGTGTCTTAGTATGTGTGTATTTATTTATTTAGTTTCACATCCATCAGAACAGCAACGCCACTTACATATTTACAATTGAAATTAAACAATTAGTAATTGACAATGTTAATAGAAACAAAAAATAGATTGAAATATAAGAATAAATTAAATAATTAATATAATAAAAACTATCATAACATACATACATTTATTATTGTTTATTATTATGTTCTATATCCAGAAACGTGGGAAAGTGTGGAATGTCGAAAAATGTTTTGATCCGACAGGGGCGCAGATTGTTAATTTAAAGAAATCGTGTCCTGCATAATTGGGTGAGTACTTCTTATTTATTGCAAGTTTGCCTGACCGATTGGGAGTTAAAACATAAGAAACCAAACTTTGAAGATGGCTACCAAGCAGTCCGATCCTTATGAAATTCGGTGAGTACATACATAAGTCATTTTTGTAAACTTTTTGTGAAACGTTTTCTGTAAAACAAGAAAGTATTCACGATAGTTGCTTGCTTAGTGTGGATGCCACCGGAAAACAATTTACAATGTCGTTTCAGCAAACAAGTTAACCATTGTATCTAGCGTGCAATATCATGATTTTTTTGTTTTGCTGTTAAAAAACTATTTTTGTTATTTTTTTTTACAAATAAAATTACATCTGGTAGGTCTGTCAGTATCTTTCACTACCTCCATGCTCCGTCGTTAGTAATTCTAGAATCATAGAAGCTGATTTTTTGTTACGTATAAAACTAGAGATTCAGGTTCCAGTTGATTTCATTTAAATAATGTGGTTTATGTTTTATGTTAAGGGATTTAAGTGTTTTCGTAAAGTTTATATGTTTAATATTTTTTCTTATACAGAAGTTAATCTTGAAGGTTTTTTGATTATTTCATAATGTTTAAAACATTACTATTCACATGGATCTTGCAATTAGCACGTATTTGCTTATTAAATAACTTATTAAATGTACTTCGACCGCGGTTATCTTATAATTTTTGGCTCCAGAGAGAAATGTATCATTTGTAAGGATATAAAGTTTCATAAGACACAGCTATGCCATTTTTAATTGACTACGCCCTGCAGTACGGTTTTTGATAATCCCAAAGAACGCTAACATTTTTCCCATGTATTAACAGTAGTACAGTATATGTATTAATCCAGATAATAAGAAGTGTGTGTTATAAATTTAATCCCAATCCGATTAGCCGTTTACGCGTGATTGAGTGGTGACGCGGATAAACATCTAATATACAAACTTTCAAACTTTGTCTCATAATTAACATAAGTCTCGTATTCATAAAATGTTATTATAATAATAATTGATTAACATTCTAGCTGTTAGGTATTTTCAATTAAAATAATTTATTAGAATTATTTTTATTGAAGAGGTTATACAAGAAACGAGGGATGAGTTCCAAAAAAAGGACACATTATATTATATAAAGTCAATTACTTTTAAAATACAAATATAGATCTGCATGTTTCATTTATCGGTCTATACGAACTCAACTAAGCGGGAGAGGTGTTTTGTAGATTTAATCTTGACCCAGTTAGCACCTTATCATTCCAGCGAGTATGAACTACTAATTTTGTTCAATAAATATTTTTTAAATAAATTAAGTGGAAGCTTAGAATTATTTGTAATAGAATACTACTCACTTGAACTGGTGAAATATACTAAATCTTTCTTTGTTAAAGGTACTAAAATATAAAATAAAATTAAGATGATATTGAAATACCGTTTTCAGCATCACTTAAGACGGTTATCCAATGTTACTGACGAAATTTGGAAACTAATAGGTGGTCTGTGCTTTAGGTAAAGTCTTACTGTAAAGACTCCGAGTTTGATTGAAAGTTTTTGGTTATTTTTTAATTATATACAAAGGCTAATTTAGCTTCATAAACGATGTGAGAATAATCTTTTGCATTTTTTTGTTATCATTATAACAATACATTGTAATGTAGTTATTGTCTTGTAATAAGAGTGTATAAAATTATATTTTTTCATGTTTCTTTCACTATCTATTTATGTCAGGGAAAATAACCGGAATAATGTACTTTTTCGATAAGCTGACAACAGTATATAAAGTAATGAGCTTAAATAACAAGTTCAGGACATAACAAATAGAAAATATTCATGAAGTGGGCTGGGTGCAAAATTACCTTTTGAGAAATCTGTCAATTTTGCAGTTCATTAATACACCAGAATTAGTAAATATTTTTAGCACAGATATTACCTTTTTACCATATTACCATAAACAAACATGTTTATACATTCTATAAAATCTATGATCTGCCTCAAACAAAGACATTTAAAACAGCAATCGCGGGCATGCCCCCGATTAGCATGACAACAGCAAATCAAAATTTTCCCGGTTTCAAGTTGATAGGTTATCGTATGAAATAATTTATTTGATAAATATTCTTTATAAATGTTATTGATATGTCGCAATACGCGAACAAAAAGTTGTATCAAATAGGTACGAACGAATCTACGCACGTATACATATGTTCGGATGTCGCCGGCGAACCCTCATCTCCGTGTTCTACATTGACATACTGACCGCTTTATATTTTATTTATTGTTATATGTTTTGCTTTTATTAAAATATATATTTTAATCTTATTATTTTTTAGAGTGGTATTACAATATTTAGCCTGAGCCTATATATTTTATGCAAGCATTGGTTTTTTTTTATTCAAATAAAATTACAGGGACGTAATACGGAAAATATCTGACTACATAACTATACTATACCATTCCCCGGCCACGCATTGTTATGGCAACATTATTCGGCTTGACTTTTTCCTATATTTTCAGTCATAGTTATCTTCATATTTCAACTAATTTACACAAGACCTTAGCAATTTATGAACCTAAACCTTTCACATGAATCTCTCTGTCTGTAAAAACCACATGAAAATCCGCATTAAAATTTATAGGGAAAAGAAAGGTAGACGAAGCGATAGATTCTATGTTGTCTCTGTTCTGTGTGTCCAAAGACTCGCTGGGGCTCTTTCGTAAATTCAACATCAATGTAGGTATTCGATTATGTTGCGAACTTATGATTGTTACTTGATTTCTTGATTTAAGCGGATAAAATATAATTATATGTTTTAATAATCGCATATAAATACGTAGGCTTGTTAGTTGTTTTTAACAATTTATTAAAGAGTCGGGAAAGGCATTCAATATGAGTTAATTTTAAATTTAACAAAACCGTAACCAAATCACACAAAAGAATAGTCACATGAACAAACCGGTCAAGTTATGCTGGAGCACTCAAGCTTTCAAGGTTTTGGTTTTAGACAAAATTGTTCCGATTTGATATACAAAGTCAATATTGAAAAAATATTGATTGGCAACAACAAGAATATATTTTTAAAATAACTGAACAAAAAGTAAATATTTAACGTACAACACTTTAACGGAATTTCTACTACACAGTGGGCACACACTAAAATTTTTAATTTTTTACCATTTATTTGCACTGAATTTCTTTTCTAAAACTTATTTACATGTAACAGATGTCACCCCACTTTTTTAATTTACATTGTTTAAGAAGTTTTCATCCAAATTTCATTTATTCAAAGCAAGCAGTCTCCAAATATCATCGTCAGGGTCTTGTAGGGCGTACTTAGGACTTTGGTTGGTTTGTCATTTCTGTCTGTGTAAATACTAATCGTGGATCGAGATAGGTTATAGTTTAATTTTTTTTATTTTGGCCCGGAGGCAGATGAGTTTACTCCTCCCGATGGTAAGCAAAAGTAGAGAACAAGCGTGAAGGCGGCTAATACTGTAGCAGACGGCAAACTTCACTAGTCACCCTTGCCCTGCCCTACTTGCAAGATGCACCTTATTACCTGTCGGCTGACCTCGAAACGCGACTGGCGAGCAATCACTTTAGGAGTTTTCAACAAAATAAAACAACTATTTAAAACTTAGGACAAACAAGTATTTACACCTTATCTTTCCAAGATAATTAACGAAAATGGATATTTTAACGTATATTAATTTATCCAAACCAATATTATAAGAGAGTACTCTGTCTTTCTGTCAGTTTGTAAGAACGTTAAGAAATATATAGGCTTCGATTATAAAGAGGAAAATGGAATATAATTCTGTTAAAATAGATATAAAGAAAGCGAAAGAGAGAAAAATATTCATGAACTAAAGAACCTTTATAAACTAATTTACAGGCTTAGATTATTCAATTTAATAACATGAAATAAAATTTTGATTTCTCACCTATCTATAGTAAGAAAGACGAGAAAACAAATAAACAAAAAGGCATTACATAAAAAAAATATTCAAATATACTTTTTAGAAAAATGCCATAAAAATGGACTTTTTTTAAATTCTAGAATAATTTAATCATCGAATCGAGGAGACCTTTAGTTGAGGGCAGTAAAGACAGCACCAAAAGTAATGCTAAAACTCAAAATAGTTAATTTAAATAGAAAATATAACAATATATTTGTTATATTTTCTGTCAATAACAAAGAGTATTGTTTATTCAAATAGACCTCCTATTAAGAATTCAACTTATATAAAATATATACAACCAATGTTATAACATATTTACAATTCAATACTAAATATGTGTTTAAATTTTAATTTAATTTGAAACACTTTTGAATAGTCAAATTTAAAGTCTGTTGTGCCCGTTTAAGTAAAGCTAACACCGGCTCGGAAAAATGCTAGAAAGAGAAGGACCAATGAAACTATTATATATCATTCCTAAAATATACAGTAATCAATCTAATTGTATATAATTCAACAATTCATAATTAAATTCAATTCTATTCTATTAAAGCTAAATATTAATCTAACCTGAACATCTTATAAATATACAATTATGTAAGTACTGAATGCATTCCTTTTATTTCTGGACTCATGTCGATCTGTTCTATAAATAACTAAATTAAAAGTAAATTTTAAGTAACCTCTGAAATAAAAATCTTTGATTTTTGTTTTCATTCTTTTTAAACTTACTCGCGGCCCTGAATTTTTTAATTCCGATTGATAACTATTTCGTTAGCAGCAGAAAAATTGCTTACGAAAAGATCTGATGACCTTGAAATGATTGAACAATTGAACTATCTCGATCGCGTTGCTTTGACACAAAATACTCAAAACGTACCAAATCTGGTATAGGAGCTACGATGGCACAGACAGATACACAGATATACAGACACATTAAACTTTTAGCACCCTTTCTGCGTCGAGGGTTAGTAACAAGAAAGTTCATGTTTGTTCATTAAAGATATGCTTTAAATAATAATTAAAAAAACTCCTGTCTCTAAGCCCACAACAAAATTTTTTGAATGTCTTTTACAGTACCAATCACAAAGTACTTCAGCAATTATTATGTATTTTATACCGAAAAAACCTAAGCGAGGTATATTTCATTCAACATACAGATTATCATAGAAATTTCATAATCTATATGTAAGTCATTATTTGTCTCGTCTTTACACTTCCTATTTAACATATTACACATAACTTATGTTGGAAAATACATAATTAGTTGAGATGTTTATGTTGTTGTAGATTTATAGATGACCTTTGACGGTTAGCACAGAATCTATATCTAAAGTACATAATGTTGTAACATATCGCACACTCATTAAATAATGCGATTTGTAACGTATTTTTATTATTTTATTTCTTGTACAGAACAGAACAATTTCTAAAAGATATTACATCCCGACTCATTGCCTCCACAGGTAACAGGAGTGCTAGTTCATTTTTCGCCCAAAGAATCGGGATAGCGATTGGTACAGTTTTAATTATTTGTAAATATAGTAAGTATTGTATTATAAATATGTTGTAATATTGGTTGATTTAAATCCGATAGTTCATAAGTTAGAGGTTTACCGGTTTTATTTTTTGCTCCTTAAGTCATGAAAATTGACCCCTCTGCCCCTCTAACTTTTGAAATAATTTATGGGATTTAAAATTATGGAAAAATTTTAAGTTGTAAAACATCGAAAGAACTTTTAACCACATTTATTTTGAAGAATTTAGGTAGGTCTAAAAATTTTAGAGATGTATCAGTTTTTACCATAACTTACAATTATATGAAGTACCACACAATACTATGAAATTACCAATATGTTTTTAGCGATTTTATTCGTTTTTATTAAAGTCCTTAAGATTCTTCATCATCAAGCTGCGGAGTCCTTTAGTTTCTAACTGTACTGTCCGTGGGCCACAAGCCCCTTGACTGGTAATTATTTTAAATGTTAAAACGGTCAACTGCGCCATGTTGTTGAATCTAAGCGAGCCTTTCATTTCTCTCTCTCTCTCTCTCTCTCTGTCTCATTGGCAGCACTGAAGTCGGCCTTCTCTTAGACATTCTGGTACATTCTGAGGCATCCTCAGTGCTCACTTATATATCTCGACCACCTGGATATAGGACTAAGAGAACACTTTTACGCATCCTAGCTATGGTATCTTTGATGGTATGGTTTCTTCGAAATCCTTCGACTTGTGCAAACGCTGCACGGATACAATTCTGCAGGGGAAACTTCTTAACTTGCACAATTGTTCGCGTCGACAGAGGATCGTAATCTTGGTTCAATAATAACTGCAAAAGAGGTTATAAGGTTGCAATGGAGCTCATTACTCAACAAGACTGGACTTAGTTTCATCCTCATGTGGTAACTGCACCTACTTCTGGTGAGAGAACTTACTACTCACCATCTGGATGCTTGGTTTGCATGAGTTACGGACACAACCTCATGATGCTTTTTGATACGTACAACCAAACTATATAATGCTCTTCCACCTCAGCTTTTCCTTGTGCACTACAATTTAAGGATTTTGAAGCGACGAGGACACAGATACGTTTTTTTATGTTAGAGGTGGCGAACGGTCATGAGGATTATCTGATTTTAAGCGATCAACACCACCCATGAATATCTGCAACACCAGACGATATGCAGGTGCGTTGCCGACCTTTAAGGATATAAGGCTCTTCTTCTCTAGGTTCTATAGGCCGGAAACTCGTTTGCTACTTCCCTGATGTTGCAGATGTCCATGGGCGATAGTGGTTTCTTACCATCAAATAGAACTATCAGTCGGATTGTTCCATTATAATAAACAAAAAACTAATATGAGTGCACACCATACGAGGCTATGTAAGTATGCAGTAGTAATTGGAACCTCGATTTAAAGCAGTTTTACTAGAAGAAGCTTCATCAAGATAATTATGATACTGCTAACCTTGCTTGTAGCTCCCATATGTACAGTGATAAAACAGTAAGTGTTAACATTACATACACAAAAATTGTATCAGTCAAATCATACATTTACACTTTACACATCCTCTCTTCTACACACACTCATAAACCATACATTACACACAGAGAGGTCACTATACACACTTTATCAGGTTAAAATCCTGGCCATTCCATTTTCTTATTATTTAAAGTTAATGTTAAATGTTTTTTTTATGAACTTTAATTTTTTTTTTTTTGCTTTTTGTTTTATTTTTATTTCTTATGAACAACACAATATTATTGCTAAAACTAACTGGTTAAACTATTTGTAGGAAAAGCTCTGTAGTCTGAAATACAGATTTTCTATAAATCCAGTTCAGACACAGAGGATCGCAAGATATGTGTACAGATTGCATTGTTATTTTAAGTGTTGAAAGTTGTAATACCTTTTCCTAAATAAATATTATTATTATTATATAATAAGGTTTTTTATCACTCTATCACTCTGTGTGTTGCAGACCTGTGATCATTTTGCTGTCTTAAACTCAAATTGTTATTGTTACATTCCTAGTTTACTTTACTATTATCAAAAAACATATATAAAACCTAGCTTGATAACAGATCTCCTTAAATATAAATATATACATCATGTACATCGAATTGTGAATTTTCAAGTGGACACAAAAACAGAGATTACGTATTTTATAACATGTATGGTGCATATAAGTTATTCAGGTAACAGTTTTTCTCTAAAGTTTAGGAAGATAATGGACGCAAATAAGCAATACCATGTCAACCCACAAAATTGAAAAAACTGAGTTATATATGCAGAAGTGTTGGTTAATGGCTAAAGAACATTTTTCTATAATATTTGTAGGGTTTGAAGCTTTAAAACGTCTTAAAAAGCCATTTTTTAATCATGCAATTTATCTTCTTCATCCTAGCATTCATCCCGGTATTTTTATGTACCCAGGGTCTGCTTATTACTCTTATCCGGATTTGACGGGTTACTAGTTTTTACACAGAGCGATTGCCATCTGACCTCCGCAACCCTAAGGGCCAACCAGTAACTCATTGGATAAGAGCAATTTACTTATCAAGAGTTAACGATTTTTATCAGATGTTATTGATAATAACCGGGACCGACAGCTTAACGTGCTCTCCGAGGCGCGGTGGGGAGACCCACACCGACAAACCCCCAGACCGAGACAGAAATTTTAACAAACATCTGCCCGAGTGGGAATCGAACCCGCAACCTAAAGGCAGACTCGCTACCCACAACGCCACAACGGTGTCAATCATACAATTTATGTATTATGTTATACGTTTTGGGTTATATTATGTACGAAATAAGCAGTTTGTATGCTTATTTTTTGTGACAATAAGTAAAATAACTTACATAAATCTGAAATTGCCAAAAACTTGACAAATACATCAAAAAAATTCATATAAAGCAAGTTGTTCAAAATTTACAAACGCGTTTTTCTCGAAATGATATCCGTGTGGGTTGACATGGTATTGCTTATTTGTGTCCATATAATTATAAGACAAGATAATACTAGATATGAGCACGTGTTTGTGATGTTTCTTGCTACGTCTACAAACTTATCCCTTATGCTAGCGTTGAAGTAAGTAATGTTTCATATTACAAAATATTTAATTACACAAAGCGTTGTACATGCAAGAATAGCATTTCTAAGAATTTTTGAAAAATATTCCAAAACACTAACTAAACATAGAAAAGTATCCACAGCTTTTAGGTGCAATTCCAAAATTAAAACTATTTATAAAAACACGTTTTGTCAATAATTGTAAGGTGCGAAATATGTAATTTATATGAACAGATATTTCTTTTTACTCGTTGATTTATTTATTCTCGAAAAACATGAAGTATATTTGGACGCAAATAAGAAATACCATGTCAACCCACGCGAATGTCACTTCGAGAAAAACGCGTTTGAAAATTTTTGCTTTATATGTTTTTTTTTTTTATTTATTGGTCAAGTTTTTGGCAATTTCAGATTTATGTAAGTTATTTTCCTTATTTTCACAAAAATAAGTATACAAACTGCGTATTTCGTATATAATATAACCCAAAACTTTTAAAAATACATAAATTGCATGATTGAAAAAAATGGCTTTCTTAGAAGGTTTAAAGCTTAAAACCCTAAAAATATTAAAGAAAAATATTCTTCAGCCATTTACCAACACTTCTGCATATATAACTCAGTTTTACAATTTTGTGGGTTGACATGTTATTGCTTATTTGAGTCCATTTATGACATAAGATATTAAATTCGAAAAATGGATTAAATTGAATATAATATAAAAATTACATACAATATAGTATCTATTAAAATCAAACCAGGTCTTAAAATGATCATAATAGTATTTATTTGTTTTGGACAAATCCCCATGAAAAATTAGACTAACGAACAAAATTATAGTCTAGGCCTCAGATATAACAAAACTAAAAAGAAAAGACTATTTTCAGCAAAAGTCTTTGTCCCAGAAGGCATCTACTTTCGAGAAAATACTCTGTAGAAAATATTATTTTATTTATTTTTAGTTTTGTTAGATTTTAAGTCAGAAAGTTTGGTGAAAATTATTTTAAAATAATAGTTAGGCAACCGTATCAAAGTACCTAATTGTAACGCAACCCATGAAATATTTATTGGTATAGTAAAGTTTCGGTGGTCACCTGTAATCATCATCAAAAGTTTCACATCACCAAATCGTCTGTTTTCACATCAGGTCTTAACCAAATTATAATGGCTCTAAGATTCCATTATCAGATCTTAACCAAATTATAATGGCATAAACAAGAAAGTATACCCAAATGAAAGAAGCATAATCAAATTCGCATCACCATTGACGTCGAAATCGTTGGGCATACAAAAAAACATACATACAGTCGAACATAATTGATGTAGTTAAAAATATACTGAAACTATACATTACAACGAATAAATAAATGAAATATTAGCACACTTGTAGGTAGCAGGCTCATACAAGCTCAACAATCTGAACTTAATTTGTGTAAGCTTTGAAAACGTTAGATCTACAATAATTCTTACGTCTTATAAATTTAATAGGAGCGTGAAATTTAATTACGCTTTTGTGCGTGTAGCGTTGTATTGTATGTGCTTTTGTTTTACTTTAATCTGCATTGTGCAGAAAATGTTGTTGAAAACTTGTTTCATAAAATGTGGGTTTTGAATTTCAACGCTTGATCTGACTTTACGAGCATTTCTCTCATAGACCATTATATATATATTTTAGTAATTTCATATTGTGCTTGTAGTTCCTTTATTGAATAAACAATTGTAAAACATTAACTGTAATCCATTACTGAATTTAATTTATCACTATAATGTTCTAACTATACCGGATATAAGTCATTTTTGAAGTAAATTATTTGTTATTTGTCAAACAATAACAATTTACAAACAATGACTGCTGTAATTTGTTAGAACACCATTAATGGGTAAATATAGTGAAATGACACGACCAATATGATATCATTCAATTTTACTGCTTTAGAAGCGACCTGCGATAACCCGGCGAACTATCGCACCGCGTCTCCTAGATGTGATCCCCATACATAATTGGAATTCAATACTTTAAATAATTATTAAAACCATAATTTCCCCTTCTATCACTGCTTTTAAATAAAAATGTCGGCTATCGCTTTGTAAATAGCACCTACGAAATAAACATGATGATTATAATTTGAAATAATGTCGACTTGTAAACAAGTGCACTCAGTACCTACTTTCTTATGACTCATTACTCGTTATTCAACAGAAATTAGGAGCGATTGAGATACAGAGAAATTATTATATCGCCAGTATATTTTTGTTTGTGAGACAACGGCGGCTTTAAAAATTTGAGAAGATCAATTGCGGTCAATGAGTGGCGGTTTTGATGGGTCATGAAAATTTATATACCATTACGTTGATGAAGAAAACTCTTTCAATTATTTTTAAATGACTCCAATTAATTAGTTATAATTGTGATGAAATATTCCCAGTGGCGTTTTATATCGATATTCGACCGTAACATATTACTAAGCTTCGTTTTCAATAATAAAGCTATTTCGAAAGGAAATTTACTGAGAAGCTATCGTGACTACGTCATGCTTTTTCTTGCGGCCTCAGAAATGTGGATTTGCAGTCAACCCTGGAAAGGACGCCGCCCACACTGCTGATAACAAACCGATTCCCATCGCTGTCGTTTCTCTTATCACAGACCTGTTGCTTCTCTTTCAACTCACACACTGTTTTGATAGTCATTATCACGTTTCAAATGTTGTTTGTTCGCATGTTTTACACAATTTGCTAACGGAATGGCACAAAATCCGTGCCAGAGTATAAATCGACTTGCCTTAGGTTGTCGAAGTTGAGTTTGAGTCTCGTTATGGAGAGACCGAGCTCGCGGAAACTGTGGTCGGCGAAATCTGGCAACTGAGAGTACGAGATGTCGAGTCCAATTTTTGTCTCGGGGCTGAACTTATTGGTGAGGGCGCGTGCGATGTCTTCGTACGTATTGATCCGCTGACATATGACGAGGATGGCACCGGTGCCGATGTCCTCGCGTCGACATGTACATGGGGAAATCTCACGACGCATGGCACAGTGCAAGCTAGCGCCGGCGCCGAGCTGGCCGGCCAGCGCGCTCAGGAAGGCGGCAGCAAGCGCGAGCGCGATCATCGTGTGTGCCGGTCGGGGCTGGTCGCGCTACTGCCGCTGCGTACGCGCAGACGTGCTCGCGCTCTCTATCCACCGCGCGCCGCCACCGTCGCCGCTGTGCTCCACGCTCATAGAAATACGCACCCGCCTTCGTCACGAGCCATACCCGCCCATACCATTTATAGTCTACATATTCCTCCCCTACTATTAATTTCTATCACAGCAGCCCATTATATTTAAAGTTTCTCAAATGAGTTTCCCTTGTCAAAATTAACAATTCATTGGATTGATCAAAATATTCCTAAAATTAATAACTAGAGTACTTTTGTAACAAGTATAATATAACTATATATCATTAATAACAGCAACGAAATAATAAAAAGTTTTAAAATGATTATTGAGTAATTTGACATGTTTTTTAACCTTATTTATAAGCAAACTTTCATTTAATATTAAACAAATATTGTGTACTAACATAGGATACAGATAACGAATTTATATCAAGAAGAGCGGGTACAAACAATTCCAAGAAGATAACCAATAACTTGTAAATGATAACATTCGCACAATCGACGAAGGTCTGTGACATAAGCAAGCATAAAATACGTTCAGTCTTTAATGTCAATTTTTTTTAAAAACATAGAAACATGTTTTATTCTTTAATATAAACCATTTATTTTTCTCAGAATTTCCATCTCTTGATCTTTGTCATTGCTCGATAAAACAATAAAATATAAAACAGCGTTTTGTATTGTATACATGCTTATCTCTACAATAGCTCTACCAAATTGGAAGTATATAGTAATAAATACACTGATTGTATATACCCTGGATTAGCCCTTTGACCCTTTTGCCACTTTTATTTTCGATTTATCTCTGAGTAGATCGCGCTTGTTGCTACACTGATAAAATCAAGCAACAGATACTTCTAGACGATTTTATAATAAGTGACAAGTTTAACTGTATTATATTTAATTAAAATTACTATCGATTTTATTATATAAATTATTAGTATTGGATTTTCAATTACTTTGTTCAGTAAGACAAATAAAGAAGTTAAAACACATTCTAAATACAATATATAAACTTTTAATATATTGAAATGAGTTAATGATTTAGAGCTCAGTAAACTAACGCTATCATAATACTAAAATGTAGCCCCTTCGAAGTCCATTATAAGCAATTATTTTCTAAAGCATTTGTATGGATAGGCAAACATAAAAATTGCGCTCAGAATCCTTTAAGCTGAATATTATAAATATTTTACTGTTACTAACAGACAGGTTGAAAATGATTATTTGTAGAGATTAAATTTGCTATTTATGTGCAACGTTTATTTTATTGAAGAAGAAATTACAATGTAGCGACTATTATTATCATTTATTTATTTATATTTAAAGTAATTTATAGACCAACAAACTACAAAGTTGCAGCAGAAGGTGGACTTGATGACTTTCAGCGTTCCTAATCAAAACAATATACTGTTTTTTATACCCCACAAAGGTAAACAAGCGCACGGCCTGCCTGAAATCAGTTATCATTTGCCTATGTTCATAATTTACTAGTAGTTTTACCGTTTTTACCTGAAATAAGAGGGAGGAGGAGGAAAGAGGGGAGAAAAAACGAAAGTACAGATACTGTTTCACGTCTTCGTTTATATGTTGTTATTGCGTACTATTAATTAATAATTATACAGATATAAAGGCCTTACTAGACTTGTCATGTCGCATTTAAGGTTGCTCAACGGTGGAAGGGCCGACTTCGCTCCGTTAACGCGAGAGTCGAGGGTTCGATCCTGACCCCATTAGGCTATTGTCGTACCCACTCCTAGCGCAAGCTTCGAGCTTATTTGGAGGGCAATAGGAATATTAGTAATGCCTTAAAAGCATTGCTAACAACTGGCATTGTCAGCCACGGATTATTTTCACCCGACCCGAAGACGACTGTGACAATCGCGGGTAGCAATGTCCTACTTTTCTACCGTGGTGCGTATACGATTTCTTTTCGAAAATAAAAATTTCGCTTTTAGTCACTGCAATGAGGGATAAACATACAGTTGCCAGATTAGCGGGAAGTAAAGTGAGTTAATTAGTGCCATCTAATCAAACAGAATCGGGCACTTTTCTCCCTCCTATTAGGGACTAAACCCGAACTTTTCAGCGAGGAATAAAAAATAATTTTAATATAGTATTTGAAGTTTTAAAAAAACAACAAACCGACCTCAACCGCCTAAAGCTCAAATCATATTTAAACAAAACTAATGTGGATTCAGTGAATTCACAAAACTTTAAGGAGTTCCGTTGTTAATCTTCCAAATTCTGATAATCATAGAGTTTATAATATGGATCCGCACCGAAAACACACTTTTTAATAAAACAGAATAAGTTTTAAAAATGTCGTCGAGTAGAAGTACTTTTTTTACAAAATGTAATCACATCAATGTAATTCCATTAATGGAAAATATTATTAAATTTTATATTCAAACTTCGATATTAGAGTCACACACTTTATGAAGTAACCTTAAAGTTAAACCTGAAAAAGCTTTAATGTCAATTACGGTACATTTAATATTTATGGCAATACTGAGTACGGTTCTAAGATGTTAAGGTTAAGTTGGAACTTGTGAATAATTTAGTAGACACCTACTCACTTATTTTATTTTTGACACACCAAATCTTGATAATGGAAATTATTCTTTTTTTAAATTTTGACATTGATTTAAGGGTTCCGTAGTGAAATGGCAAAAACCCCGAAACCCTTTTAATATCACCATGTCCGTCTGTTAGTCCGTCAATTACTTGGAAACCTTTTACTCTATCTTTAAATCACTTAAACTTGACTGATACACGGAGCATATACACAAAGACAGCCCCTTTAGCCACGTTCGGTTTTTTGAAGGGCGGTTCGGCGTGCAAGCGCGTACGCCGAAACGATTGTATGGGAGACAAAAAACCTCTAGTCAGAAACCACTGTCAATTCATACAACAACATAAAAAATCTCAAGTGCTTTGCCGATCCATGCAAAGGAGGAGAAAGAGAAGGGAGACAAGGAGAGAAGGGAAAGGGGACAGATGGAGGAGATGGGATTAGGTTGGGTCTCTGAGTATGAGTGTCGGACACTCATACTCATCGTAATAAACTAAGCAGTACCCTACATTGTTACTTGACTTCAACATACTGTTTGAGGGTATTACTTTCCTGACTAAGCCTGCGTCATGAACGTATACACATTCTTTGAGGAGTTTGGTTCTTTATCTCCAGAGTCCTTGACAACACTTTTTAAACAAAGAAACCAAAAATAAAGCGACGTAATGAAAAATGTAAAAATTAAATTTTTCATAAATTTTAAATTAATATTAACATAAGATGAGTTAACCATAGTATCACAAGACGGTAAAAGAATGACAAGCAACATTTACTTACTAAATGTATGAATTTTACAGTTTTTGTAGGATGATATAAAGACCAAAAATTGAGATAAATGATATTTTGAGATAAACAATACAGTATCATATTTACACGTTACGAATATGTACATCAAGAATATTATTTATATACTTCATATTGATTAATGATGGATTAGTGCAATTACAGCTAAGTAGACGGTATTACGGGTGCCATGGGTGGAAGCCGGTGCGGAAAAAGCTGAATTCAGTAAGCGGCGTAAGTATTCGTCACTTATTCCTAATTACATCTTTATACCCTTTGTAGTAGAAACACTTGGGCTATGGAGCGTTAGGGATAAACAATTTCTAAAGGATATTACACCCCGTCTTTTCACCCCTTCACAGGTGACAGGAGGACTTGTATACTTTACGCCCAAAGAATCGGGATTGCGATTCAGCGGGGAAATGCAGCTAGTATTCTTGCCACCATTCCCTGTGGACATTATTTGTAAACTTGTAATTATTTGTAAATAATTAGTTAGTATAAAAAAATTGTTAGTTAGTATTAAAGTATAATGTTTTTGGAACGAAATTCCTTATCGCGCGTTGCGAATGGGGGCTAGACGGAAAAAATTAAGACCAAAAGTTGTAACGACACTTTTGCTATAGTTGTAAGCCGTGCGGTGTGCGCGTGTTTCTCTGTCTATCTCTCTCTCTCTCTCTCTCTCTTTTGTTGAGTGTATACAGGTTTTTTGTAAATAATAAATAATAAATAGAAAAAATATTATTATAACTAAAAAAAAATTTTTATTACAATTCCTTCACTTTATCGAAAAGAGCTTCGCTCCATCCGGGTGTCCCTTGACACCTCTCAAGTTTTTTTTATTCTCATATTTATTATAATCATAGTACGTACCATATATTATGCACTATATAAGACGACCTTTGGTTATCAGCACACGAGCTGGTAGCGATCCTTCTTTGAGTCTCTATGGTCGCATATCGGTTCCCGCTTGGAAAATATTTTTGTTATAAATATCTGTTTCGATCTGGGCGTTTGGCCTTTTGATTCTCCCCACCGTGCCTAGGAGAGTACGTTAAGCTTTCGATCCTGGTTGTTATCATAACATCTGATAATAATAATTAACTCTTGATAGGTAATTACTCTTATTCACTGAGTTACTGGTTCGCCCTTTAGGTTGCGGAGGTCAGATGGCAATAGCTCTATGTAAATACCGGGAATAATGCTAGTAAGAAGAAGATTACGCACCATATATAACAATACTGTGGTCAGAGGGCATACCATTAACTCTTATTGCGATTCGAATGATGACCTAAACTGAGCTACATCGCTATTTCGTACCATGACATGTACGTATGTAATTATGCGTCATATTCATATAAAATTTGAATCGATTTGCTGTCAGAACTTAATTGGAATCATTTGGTCGCAATTTGAATCGCAATAAAGTTAATGGTAAGCCTCCAGTACATTTCTAGTGAGACTTTGACTGATCCAATCACAGCGCAGATGTTGCATTCCCCCTTGAGCATGTGAGTCATGCTTTCCTTCTAATTTTGAAAACTCGAATCCGTACAAACTTTCGTAATTACGATGCGGAAATTATTATAGAGTGATCTGTGATTATTACTGAATTAAGAATTTATAACGCCTAATGTTTATTATTGGCAATGTTTGGTAAGACGTATATAGATGTATTTGTATATTAAATAATCAAATAAGCCAATAACTTTGAAATAAAATAAATGATACTCTGATATATTATGAAAAAACCACTAAGGGATATTAAAAAATATTTATTTAAAATAAATATGATTTAAGTAATCGGACACATTGGAATCTAGACTTCGTCACATATCACATATCTAATAGGTACATAGTCTATGTCCTAAGTATAGTAAATGATATAAAGGTAGAAATATTAATGATTATGTTACTAATAAATAATTAATAATAGTATAAATAATTTATCTTTTAAATGTTTTAGTATATTATTATTTTTATAACATCATAAAATATAAGAAAATTATTGTCTTTGTCCATGTCGTTGTATGCGTTTTCGGAACCCCGACGCAGAATATCACTATCCTAATGGGTTGACTGTGCAGCGTTTATTTATTTACCGTCTAAAGCTTAATAATATGTAAACAAAATGTGATGAAAAATGAATACCGGAAACCAGACAAAGGAGAGTTGCTCAGGTGATGCTGTCACGGGAACGTATTGCCGAGCAACACTGGTTTCATGTTTCTCCGGCCCCAACAAAAGATATAGTCATAATCTGCTAAATAAGATTTTCTCATCTATGCTTTTATTAAACTGTAGCCGAAGTGTATTTGTTCATTGAAGATATTCAAAATAAGAGGAGGTCGATATATTGTTGCTTAGGGCTTATGAAATCTAGCTGCAAAATGCCAATTTTTAAGGTTCCGTAGCTAAATGCCAAAAACGGAACCCTTAACGAAACAATTTTCGTTTGTCCGTCTGTCTGTCCGTGTCTACGGAATTAAGTAAATGGGCGTATACTATCAACTGCTATAAAAATTGTACTGGAATAATAAAATATATTAAAATTAATTGTCCGGTCCATACATAACATGCGCCTGTAGACTTGTAATAATTTATCTAAATATTACATCGAATTAATTGTTTTATGTGAATGGGGGCAAATGGGCATACATAAGATAAAGTGAAACACAAATTAAGCTCGAATTTGAAACCACGACCTTCGGTTACATTCTACGTTCTCTACCAATTGGGCCATCTTGGCTTTTGTAGCGATTACTTTACGTGTGATGGGTGATCGCATAGTGGTATTCCAACTGACCGTCTCCGTCCTTCGGAAGGCACGTAAAAAGTCGGTTCCGGTCATGTCAGAGGCCTATACGGCGACCTGAACAAATCTGACACTAGGTTGGCCACTAAGCCCTCGAAAAGAAGAAGAAGTTTTATTTCTTTAATCCACTTTCTTAAATATGAAAAATCATACAATGATATTTAAAATACTACAAAATTAGCTAAAAGAAAATATGTGATAAAGATTTTTATATTATAACGAAAATAACAAAAGCGTTATTCAAAAATATATCGAAATCGAGTGACAAGCAATGATTTTTTTCTTCTAATAAGGCTAATAGGTTTTCTAAACAATTGCTCAATCTTTTAATTAATTAAATTACTCAAGTTTAAATTCTTCCATCGCAAATGAAGCTGAGTGCACAAACCGAAAACCAACATAAAACGGTCGACTTCATTTTATTAATGGTGCATCATACCTATACTCACAGATTTCTATTTTCCAGCACTGCTTTCAAAGTAATTCACAAATTGGATGGGCTTGCTTTTCATGTGGCTATCGATTTCTCGCCGTAGAAGAATTTCTTCGTGCCTAATGATAATTCCGTTCATAACATTTAATTTCAAGAAGTAACAATATTTTTACCCATGTAGATTTATGAAAAAAAAGACTGTATCAATCTATTGTACCAAGTTAAAAAGTAAGACATTTCGAATTTCATTATAAAATGATAGGTATTTACATAAGAATACATTTGTAACAATGGTATAGATTTATTAATTATAGGGATTAGATTGAGAGATCAGTTCAGCAGGAAACCATTTACTTTAACGATGGTTGTAATTATAATATTACTCTAGACAGCTTGCAAAATTAAATTATAAGAACAGCACTCTGACTGTACCTTTGGACAATACAATAATTTGGACCGTGCAGCTAACATTTTGTCCAAGGGTACACCTACACACTTACTTTTTGTGTACAAAACTTCTAATCACCGATGAAATTAAAAAACGTTGTCGAGTAACAGGTAGGTTAGTGGTGCTATATGACATAAAACGTTTACACGTATGTTCATATTTCATAAAAATATTAGTTTTTGTGTAATCGATACTGTCCAAAGGTAAAACCATCCAAAGGTTACCCCTACGTATACATAAATAACACCATTAAGAAGCTTCGTTTAAAAGCGTTATACGTCATTACGCCAACGCGCCGTACCTATTGGAAGCAGACAATAAGCTCCCACGCCCTACAATGGCTAGAATCGACAGACACAAACTAATGGATTTATTGCAGATACAAAAATAGATTTTTAAAAATAATATAAGCAATGCTTTTTCAACTTATCTATACAAATAAATAAAACTGAAGTGTCCGTTTGTAATTCCAAATTAACAGCTTTTCGCTAAATGTATATGAAAGTAAATACAGAACTTATATAAAAAAGCAGTTTTTGAAATTATTGGAAATTTAAAATACGCTTCATCAGGTATAGATATTTCTCGAAGTATGATCTAAATTATTGATATCAATAGGAATTTCATTAGAACTGTATGAATGAAACATTTCTAAAAATAGCACCAAGGTTCGGTAATTGCCACCCGCGGGGAAAATATTTAATCACAAACATAGACTTATTATCTACATATGTTATATACACGCTATGTTGCAAGCTTTTGACGCTAATTTCTTCATTTTTGCCTCTATTTATTACGCTTACGACGAAAACAAAAAATAGTAAATTACCACGATAAGTAGCAAATTCTCACCCGCTGATTATTGTGATAATCGCGACAATCGCGGGTGGATTACGTCCTACTCTTCTCCCGTGGTGCGTATACGATTTTTTCCTACGATGAAAAGTTCGCTTTTAGTCCCTGGTATGAGGAATAAACATACGGTTGCTAGGTTACTGGGATATAAAGTGAGTTAATTAGTGTTCTTGCCAGGAGAGAATCGAGCACTTTTGTCCCTCTTAAAAAAAATGTATACGCAGTTTACTAATTTATTTTGTAATTTGTTCGTTTATACCAAAGATGGTTTAAATATAATATCCAACTATATATGTTATATCGAATGATGTGAGTGGGTGAATAGGACAAAGCAGTCGGACATGTTATTGATTGAATTCGCCAGTCTCCCCACCATACCGAAATAGAGATGCATTTTCCATTTGTGATTCAGTACATTCCTGCTGCGTGGGGTGGGACTGTTGAATATTGTTTATTATTTATACTTTGTCTAATATAGGATGATAGTTTTGCTCAGCTTTAGGGATCGACTAGTGATCATCGTTACCAAATTCGATTATTATTCCCACAGAACTGGTAATCAATATCTTAAAGTTTACACTAATAAAAATATAACGACAAAACTTAACAAGACCAGAATTTAATAAAACAGAGTAGCAACACAGACTTTTTCATTTACCTTTTTTTTTCAGAATAACAGCTGACAATATATGATGTATGTTTTTATAACTTGTGCATATCAGCGCGCATATTTTTATTGCGCTATCACTACCGATAATAGGTAACAATTATTTCGCCAATAAGGAACTGATATTGTGTAATTTTTTAATATTTACATTAATTTTTATCGATTCTAACTGTTTCAAAATAGATTATTGATAGTCTGTGGCTGTTTTTTGTGAGCATTATATAGCAAGTATTAAATCGGCGGTACCCGTCAATGAAGTATGAAATTTCGTTAGGGCATTTTACTGAAAAAAAATACGAAACCTGACGCGTCATGTGTCAAAATTATCATCTTAAATTAGACAATATATAGTTTTGCTTACGTAATAGAGTTATTGCACTTAATCGGAAACTAGTATATATTTGCTTTTTAATCAACTTGTAAAAGAGAAAGATTCTAAATAAAACATTGACTCACGAGGTGCGGTTGTTTTTAGTTTTGAAGTAGAAATAAAATCACATTCTTTTAAAGTCGATTAAAATACACACACACACACACACACACACACACACGATTTCTGAAAGAAGCATATACTCTTAGATTTTTCCCGTTTGGTTATCTGAAGACTCTGGCAAGCTCTAGATAGATCTAGATAATATTAAAATAAACATAATTTAAAAGATTGAGGTGCATACTAATACGGCAAGTAAATAAAGATGACCATAACCCATGTAAAAAATGATTATTATAAGGAATATTATATGCAGAACTACTTTAGGTTTTAGACATTTATTTTTAACATGTAAAAAGTTCAACCAGCTGAATGCTTATTTTTTTTTTATATAATAAAAATTAAAAATTTTTTTTTTTTAAATTTTAATATTAAAATACTAAAAGGAATTATTAGTCCAGCTAACAGGATAAACGAGACTTTTTTGTCGCTTAGCTATTTTGCTGTCTTAACAAATAAGTTCTTTGTATGTATGGAGCTTTATTTATTGATTATTATCGCCAGAGATGTCCACCCGGACACCAAACTTGTTTCTCGGAAATACCAAGAACCTGATAATTGTTAATAAATTATTAGGTTATATCGTTATTGTAAGGTTTTCATATTTAATAAAATTCCTGCGGTCAAATTATGATTATTAAATATGTTACACAAAGATATTAATTACTAATAATGTTGAACATATACACACAGTGAAATGGTTTCGTAGTCGGGAAGATAATAAACTCCAAGCAAAATTTTTTTTTTGTCGACAATAACACAAAATTAAGTTGGTATTTCGTTAGAGTACTTAGGTATATATAGTACCAAAGAATTCAAATGTGATTTCACAGTGACATTGTATAAGAATAAGTAATTATTATTTATAAATATAATAATTTTAATAGTTAATATATTGTAGTATAAAGAATGAAAATAAATAAACGCTACATACAACGGCCCCCATTAGGATAGTTATATACTGTGTCGGGGGTCCGGAAACATACTCAAGGACAAGAACAAACACACCCGGACCGGATCACATGTCTGTACGGAATCGAACCTATGACTTGTGGCGTTTGGCAGACTCGCTACCGCTACGTCACAAATTATTTTAAACCTCAAAAAGGACCCAGTACCTATATCTTACTATTTGCTTTTGAAAGGTTCTAGTACTTTAATTACTAACATAGTTTTCCTACACATAATTCGAAAGATAGACCATCTCCTATTAACGTAAATGAGCATTTTGACATTAAAGATGCATTAAAGCATTTAAAAGGAACGCGATCCAATTCTCTATGCTGACTGCTCAGCCACGGTGGGCAGGGCCGTTGCCACGCAACAGCAGCGCCGACCGTTTGTTACTGACCGAATATAACACATTAAATATTTCGTCTTGTTTGTTTGTTTGAAATCGTATTTTAATTGAATCATATTGGAAATAACTTGTTTAAATATTATTGAAGGGAAAATCGTTAGGGGGCGATGCAGAAATTAGAAATACCAAGGGCTCTTCACATTTAAGAACACTTTACATTGTACCTTTAAATTATTCAAGAAGTTCGACTTATATCTCGTGTACGGGATGCACGATATTATTTTATATATCAAATATAATATTTATAGTGAGAATACTGAAATTCCGATACCTACGTATTTGAGTTTATTAGTCAATCAAGTTTTAGCGCCATATTGCTATTATTATCCTATTAATACGATATTTAATCTATATGCTTATTGTCTTAACCTATATGAAAAAATACTTTTAATTTATATTGTTTGTAGCCCAATGAACTAAAGAGACGCTGTGTGCATTAGATTTAAATTTTCATCGATCAGTTCATGATTGGAATGCGACACTAACTTAGACCATTCAACAACAATGGTCTAAGCACACTAATAACTAATGTCACTGTAATACACGGAAGGACAGACAGACAGGATTAATTAATAATATTTTTATGATACCCTAAAGTACAGTATTTCAGATCAAGCATAAGATATAGCCTGTAGCTCAATTATAGTGTTCGATATGAATTAAAAACGCTATAAAATCACGATCCACTAGACTAGTGATGCTTTTTAATATGAAACCTGATAAAGATCTCTCCTTTCATAACCACGAACAGACGTCCCCTTTCAGACTTACGAAGAAACGAAGTAAGCAGCTTATATATATACTTTATTTTCTATTGTAAAGCGCCCTCGTAAAAGATTTCACTAACAAGACCGAATAGCGCATAAAAGCGATACATATTAGAATAAGTACCAGCATTATAATCCTACTCTTGAAATGAATTCATCTTGATTTTCTGTACGAGCAAAACTATGGCTGTTAGAGTAGGATCTTTGGCTGGGTGAGTAATATTAATCATGAAATTTTAATTATTCTCAGTATAATACTTATTAATTAAAAAAACACTTCTGATGGCAGTAACCAGAATAGTCTATTTTTAACATAGATAATTATAATTACTCTAAAATGTAATGTGAGAATTATTACTTACCTCTCATAATCACTACATAGTATAAAACAAAGTCGCTTTCTTTGTCCCTATATCCTTATGTATGCTTAAATCTTTAAAACTACGCAACGGATTTTGATTCGGTTTTTTTAATAGATAGAGTGATTGAAGAGGAAGGTTTATATCTATAATTATATTCATCAAATAGTAGAGAAATACTGTTATTTATGTAGTTTCTAATGTGATGTCGTAAATAAAAATGACTATATATATATCGTATACAATAATAGTAGTAATGACATATGCTATATATTTATACCCGTGCGAAGCCGGAGCGGGCCGCTAGTTTACGATATAAACCTATCCTACTCCGTACTAACTTTAAATGAACTCATATTCATCAATTTAATTGGCAAAATCTAACAAATTTAATTCAAAGACGACGAATTCTTAATAAAATATTTTTATTGTTTGCTTACAAAAGGCTTAACGGATTCGGATGAAATTCAGCACACCGATAGCTCTTTATCTGGAAATATATATATACAAATTTTATCCCATGAAAATTTTCAGTTCCTGTGGGATTACCAAAAAACATGCTACACGGCATATTTAATTGATATTCGGTATAAATGTATATTATTTATTCACAACTGATTCATTACTCTCTGTAGGCAATTCTAAGGTCACGGTGGACGAAGTCGCGGGCAGGTGCTAGTCATTTAATAAAATAGGAAATACCTTGCTCGAAATTTTAATTCGTCAATCCTTATTTGTAACTAGATGTTTGTGTATAACAAATTAATAAGAAAAATATTGTTTCCAATATTTTGCTTTCAGGGTCAGATTGTGGTATTACTATAAGCTTTAGTCACCCTTAGGTGTGGCTGAGGTCATATAATTCTATAATGGTATACTTTTAATATTAATTGCAGTATTTTGAATTTAAATAAATATCGACAGTTTATTTCTCGCTACGCTTAATAGGCTGAGCTGAGTTGTATATAAAAGGCGCGGGAATACCATATGGTGTTTTTTTTAAATATAATGACTCAGAGATGAAGACCATCGAAAACCTTTACAAATAAATAAATTGGAGACGTATACATATAATTATGTATGAAATAGGTATATTAGGTATATAGGCACTTATAACAAAAAATAAGTGAAAGAGTTTTGTATGATGATATTGTTAGGAGTAGCTTAGAGTACTTAAGGCGACCGTTGTGGCGCGCTGGTATCGAGCCTGCTTCCCGCCGCTCGGTCGTGGTTTCGATTTCCGCTCGGGCGTTTTTCCTTTTCGGGCTCCCCTCTGTGGCACGGAGAACACGTTAGGCTCTCGGTTAACGCTTAGTAGGTAATTTACTCTTATCCATTGAGTTACTGGTACGGCCTTAGTGTTTCGGAGGTAAAATGGCAATCACTAAGTTTAGTTACCCATTAAATCCGGATAAGAGTATAAGCAGACCCTAGGTAAATACCGGGGACAATACTAAGAAAAGAATTAAGTTTTCACACTATAAGAAAACTAAGAAATAATTCTGTTGACCAGCAGCAGGAACAGCTAATTTATTGAAAAACTACTATAACTGACTACTTTTCTATTACAGAATGACAACCTACACCTTCATAGCTATAATATTATAACGTAATACAGGAATCTCACTAATTACATCTCAAGATCACAGCTAAAAATAAATAAATACCGTCAATCGTATTTATTTACGTAATTAACTTCATTAAAGCATATTAGCAAGAATGATGAGCTGTTATTTTAAGGAAGTATTACATGTAACGATTATTCGTTTTAGACATAAGTATAACTGATTATAGGGGGCTCACCATTAATTCTTATAGCGATTCAAAATCAATAAATTTTTTTCCGACATTCAGATTTTTATGAGCGTGACGTGAAAATATATATGTCAAAATATATATCGGACGTCATTTGAATCGCTATAATCTAATTTCTAATTTCTAATATATAAAATTCTCGTGTCACAATGTTCGTTCCCATACTCCTCCAAAACGGCTTGACCGATTCTTATGAATTTTTTATGCATATTCAGTAAATCTGAGAATCGGCTACTATCTATTTTTCAAACCTCTCAGTGATAAGGGGTGTCCACTCCAAAATTTTTTATTTTATTTTTGGATAAAATTTTTATTTTTCATTTTTATTATGTGGCATTGAAAAATACATACGACCCTAAATTTTTACTTTTTTATCACCAACTCCTGCTTTTTAATAGCCTTATTAGTCAATCAAAAACTTTCACTGGGTAGAAGGCGCTGCTATCGGGTCCCAGATTTTTTCGGGGCAGGACAACGTCTGCCGGGCCCGCTAGTAAGATATATAATAATATTAAGAGTTAATGGTAAGCTTACGGAACTATGTTTTCAGCCATAATATCTTGCTATCATTAATCGTTACGATATTTCGTTACCAATATGCCAGTCTTTATCCGCTGTGGATTAACACAAATGCATTCGTAATAAAACAAAGATCTGTAATTCTATTCCATACCATCGAAATGTCTTCAAATAATATCGATTTCACATATTTTAGGGTTCGTCATGTCTGTCTGCCGTGATTATGACTGACCACCCACTACCCACTGAATTTGTTTAGCCGGCTCTTCTCAGGTAGAGGTTTTGGAGCCAGTGGTAGAATCTGACTTTTAACAAACAAATTTTCAAATAAAAGTATAGAACGATGGTTCCCAATGTGAAAAAGAAACATTCTTTGATAACAAAAACATTAAAATATTTATTTAGTAAGCTAAAAACAAATTCATAGGGTAATTAAGAATCACGTATTATTAAATATATACCCTATTATTTCAATGGAACAATTACGAATTCGGATCGGAACGTATCAAGACCAATTTTAGATACATATTATGCGGCGATGTTTCACTTAGCACCGACTTCTGTTGTATAAATTATTAATTTTTTTCTTTTTAGTTTTGAAGTCGATTTTTTTTTCTAAAAATCATTTTTTCGATAATTTTCGTTGATATTGTAACTACTTGGGAATCGCCACAAATGTGTTTTTACCGACTTACTCCGACTTCCTCGGTTCCAAATTGTCTGTACAAATTTTTTGATAGTAAATTAGCCTTGATGAGGAGAAATATTATACAGGACACCTTTAAATCTGTGTCAATGTATGATGACAATATAATGCACTTGTCAAAAAAACGTTTATCCAACCTCAACCGGTTTTAAGGCATAAATATGTACACAAAAACAATGCGAATGTAGTTATATTTTTAGGAGTTATTGAAGTTTTTTATCATCACAAAATTCATATAAACGAATCCCGAACGCAAACACAAAAAATATATAAAAGTAGGTGTCGAAATCATACTTTAACATACACACACATTAATTCAAACGAAATGATAATCACCTCCTTTTTGAAGTCGGTATATAACTTATATATAGAGCCCTTAAAATTAGCTAGTTACCTATCAATTATCATTAAGGAACCCTTCATCCCTGGAGCCCCCGTCCAATTAAGCTTCTTGTGATACCATTAAGGTAATTGCGCTGACAACATAATTGGCAGATAAGATAAATAATAAATAGATAATTTTTGTCGGAGTAGAGCCATTCTTATCCCAGCACAAATAGGCCAGCTCGACCGGGGAAGTACTACTATCTCTCACAGAAATCGGGGTAAAGTAAGAGTATGAGTAGGTCCTATTCGTTCCGTGCTATGAGTGAGAGCGCCGGAGACCCAATCTCCAAGCTCCGTCTGTTGTCTTCCTTTTTTCCCTTCCCATTCCTTCTCTTCTATCCCTTGAGTTGGAAACGCGTAAGTGATACTTCAAGTATGTAAGTTGTTTGCCAACCGTCATACAAAAATTTCACCCTCACCCCTTTTGAAGACAGTTAATCGTGATTCTAAGTAAGGGGAGTGGGATACCATTCATTTCTATTGAAAAAAGCTATCTTAACAATAGTTGATAACACGGGTGATGCCGCGGGCAAAGCTATCGTCTTACACTTACATTTGACATAAAAATTGATTTGAAAATCGCAATCGTAATAACAAACAATAATTTAGATTATTTCTGTATGCCAGACTTCACATTTCCTTTGTCGCTAGCCGTTGGCATCTATAAAATATTTAAATTACTTTTAGAGCTGTAATTTGTAAATATACAGAATCACTGTCAAACCGGTCGTTTAGTGTATTTTGTATAACGATTTTTACATAAAACTTACTAACTTATAAATATTCAAAATGGTTAAAAGAAAGAAAAACAAAATTTGACAGGATCTCGTTTGGACTGGTTATTATAATGCCTTTACGAGATTTTTTTTTATATTTACTAGAATATTACGCTATATATTTTTAATAGAATTTCTCAATCAATGGTCTAAAATAAATGTGACGAATATGACAAGAAAATATACATTCTGGCTATTTATGGATATAATTTTACATCATAAATACATACTCGTCTAGGCGTCTATGAGATTTATCTCATGTTCAATCGGTTTTGGTATCGACCGTCGTTTAGGTAGCGACCCGTCTCGACCGCGAACGTAGCCCACTCACCCTGATGAAGGACCTCCGATGGGTCCGAAACTAGTCCTACCTAAACCAATTGAACGTGCGGTTTAGCCGTTTAAATTTTACATAAAATTAAATAATTTCTCACCATAGTTCTAATAATTTATTTTTGTAATATTTATAATATACTAGCGGCCCAGGCAGACGTTGTCCTGCCCTGAAAAAAAATCTGGGACCCGATAGCAGAGCCCTCTACCCGATAAAAGTTTTTGTTTGAGTAATAAGGCTATTAAAAAGCAGAGGTTGGTGATAGAAAAATGAAAATTTAGGGTCGTATGTATTTTTCAATGCGACATAATAAAAAAATATTAAAAAAAAAATATATATATATTGGGGTGGACACCCCTTATCACTTAGGGGTTTGAAAAATAGATAGTAGCCGATTCTCAGACTTACTGAATATGCATAAAAGAATCCATAAGAATCGGTCAAGCCGTTTCGGAGGAGTATAGGAATGAACATTGTGACTCGAGAATTTTATATATTAGATTTATTTTTGTAATATTTTTTGAAATAACTAACTACCGAGTTTCTTTACGATTCTTTTCGGTAGCATTAATATTCTTTACCGATGGTAAGGTTTGACGCGTCAAAAGTACTTTTTAAATAAGAATTTAGGCAAGACGATTAGTAAAGCACAGCACTAAAAAATTAATAGCACGGAGTGTTTAACATTAACAAATGGATGAAGCTTGGAATAATTGTTCATTAGAATTTTTAAGTCCAAAGCATAATTAATACAGTAAAGAGGAGCCCTTAGGATTCCAATATAATAAACTAGAAAATACCGGAGACTCAGTTTTGGAGCAGTTAAGATAAAATATAAAGAATAAGAAAGAAATTTTAAGTTAAAAATATTTTTTTATTAAATAGTTTTGCAGTTGCCATCTTAAAAACGTCTTTTTATAATTTTTTTAAAAGTTAAATCAATATTTAAAACTAATTACGTCATCCAAGTTCGGCCATCTGTTTACTAACTGGTTCGAAATGACACTGACGGTGCCGTAACCAATGCCGTACAGTCAATATTCTGACATAGCCTACAAATCCTAAAAATAATTTTGAACATTTTCCCGAAATTTACTGTCATTATGATTAACGCGAATAATTATTTTGCATGCAAAAATGAAATTTAAATTTACATGCAAAAATATTTTTTTTTATTAAACAGTCGCTAGCCATTTAATATTGACTATTCTTATATTTAAAATAATGTGATTTAGTCTGAATACCACACTAATTTTATGATCGTCTGAATATTTTATGTTATACAGAATTTTTGAAATACCACATTATCATTTTCATGTGACCTAATGGAAAATTTCGATATGTATAATTTTGTCTTTATAACATATTATTTAATTGGAGTCTAAATTAAAAGTAAAGAAATGATACCTATTTTTAAATATTGATTTGCATATATACTGCTTAGAAGCACCTCTAATTAAAGCACTATATGAAACACGTTTCCATTTTAAAGCAATATTATTAATAATAAGGTTTTATATTATAATTCTAATGTTTTTGTGTTATAAAGGTTTATATATATGTAATAAATGCTTTATCCGCAGATAAGCACCATTCCCACGTATAGCTTTTTGAAAATACGTATAGATTTTTGAAATTTCAAGTTTTAACCAAACACCGACACGAAATATTAATGCTTAGCTGGTGTTGAATTGCTTGAGAAGTGCTCATTCAAGCGATCATGCAATGCCCTTAAACACATAAATTGAGTTTCGTAGGACGATTATGAAACATAATTTAATAATTAAATTAAAACGACGCTATGGCGCAGCGGTAGCGTACCTGCCTTAAAAGTCACAGGTCGCGGCGGTAGCGTACCTGCCTTAATCGCCATTGCATATTTTCCGGTCTGGGTGTATTTGTCCTTGTCAATGTGTATGTTTCCGGACCCTCGACACAGGATATCAATATCCTAATGGGGGCCGTTGAGTGTGTAGCGTTATTTATTTATTGCTTTAGCGATTAGTGACCGACCGAAATTTCGGTTTCGGTTTCGGCCAGTTTCGGCCAAAAACCTAGTTTCGGCTTTAGTTTCGGTTTCGGCCAACATATAGCCGAAACTTTCGGCCCCGCCGAAACTAGATTGTTCGTCTACAAGTTGTTTCTTTTATTAGTTTACTCCCAATAGTAAGTCCTGTATATTCATGACAAAAAAAAAATGGTTAGGACTTTAATGAATTTTTAGTTTTTATTTTATTTAACTGTCTATATTGTATACAGTGGTGGTCAACTAATTAGGGACATTGGTATAATAAGAGTAACATTTAATTATATTTTCCGTAATTTCAGTTTACATGAAGTCTTCATTACGTTTTTTTAATGTTAATCTGATCTTGATCATTTAACCAATGTTTTCTTATTAGAATGATTAAATTTTGGAATGGATTGTAATTAAAAATAGCAACAATTAAAATTCAACTTTACTTCTCTCTTCGTGCTAATATAACTCTGGACAAGTAATTAGGGACACTTTAGAAACAATGAACGCCGAATGTAATGGAAGAGAAAAATGTACATTTATTATCAAAATTCATCTAAAAAGCAAAGTTTTCTATAAAAAATTAGAATTAAATGTGATTGCCATTATTAGCTATAGCCATATCGACATCGGCGCGGCATCGACTCGATCAAATAATGACAAGTTTTTTAGTGAAGTTCTTCCAGGCGTCTTTGGAACTACTATAGAGTTGGTTTAAATTTCCAGTTTGTTGTACCACAAATGTTCCAAAGAATTCATGTCTATTGGCAGGTCAATCTAAAATTGCAGCCTTTGTATTTTAGGTTTATTTTTTAAACATCGAAAATAAAACACTGACTCTTGCTATCCCTAATTAGATGGTCAGCCAGTAAATGAGCAATTTCGATACCACAGATTTCTTTTTAAATAAACCACCATTAAATATTCTTAGCTTCGAAAAACTACACACCATTGAACTGTATACTTTATAAAAAACAGTATCTCATAAAATTAAACTTTTAAAATATTTAACCAAATTATTTTCCGTTCCTAATTAGTTGACTACGAATGTATACATGCAAATAAATGTTAAAAATACTTGAAATTCATATTTCAGTAAAAAAACGTAATTTTAAATATTTTTTAAAAAGTTTCGGTTTCGGTTTCGGTTTCGGCCGAAACTGAGAGGCAGGCCGAAAGTTCGGTTTCGGTTTCGGTTTCGGCTGAAAAACTAGTTTCGGTCGGACCCTATTAGCGATATATCAATCATATTGATTTAATTTTTAGTAGCGACACATATCACTGTGGTTCTGCTGTTTTAAAATATTAGCAATGCAAATAGCTAATCTTCTGTCAGCGCTATGTCTGTGACTGTATGATGTATGATATGTCTGAGTCATACTTTATTATTTTTTAAATCATATCTTTGCAAACAAAACACTTTTTATCACCTTGGAAGTTGAATTTTGATAAAACTTATTTTTTTTTTACTAAACTATTTTATTCTTTGGACCATCAGCAATGATACCAAATTTTAAATCTGATATATATAGAAACGGCTTCTCCTTGCAATTTTCGAAAATTCTTCTTCAATTCTGTTCTTGAGGATATCGTCAGCCTCTTATATAGTTTAATAGTTTCTACCCACAATCATTTTTATTCATCATCTATCGGGCATACATTTTAATTTTATGTTGATCATCTTTAAAAAAGTAAACAGTCATAACAATTTTCCAGGAAAATTATTTTACTGGTTCGCCGTTGGGTTGCAGAGATCAGATGGCAATCGCTCGGTTTTAAAAGTAGTAACTCTTCAAATCAGAGTATAAGCGGACGCCGGGTATATACTGGGAATAATTGTAGGAAGAAGACTTTCAGTCGGTTATAAATGCAGCAATTGCACTTTTGATAAAGACTTCTATGCAATTCCAACTACATGATGAAATGTTTTTATTGGGGATGCAATTAATTTTCCCCGGATAAGTGTAATTAAGTGTACACGTATATAAACATTGTACGAGAAAAAAACCTTGTCTACTGAAAAATTTACAAAAAACCTTGTCTACAAATTTGCAAAAAATTCCTTGATTAAATTTAATTGTATGCTTCAGCGTTTACAGTATGTTGTTGACGAACCATATTTCGCACGAACTTTACGTCGCTCAACTTTAGCTATTCAAGTGGAAATCCAAAGTTTATCATGAATATTTATTGTCAGCACGAAAGGTACGCAAAGTTATAATAATTATTTAACACGTTGACGAGACAGGTTGACTTGAGACAAACAGGCACTTTACTTGTAATTAGGAAAGACCTTTCTACCGAAATAACAAAATTATTGTTTTATATACCTATGCATACATTTACATAATAAAATCATGATAGACCGTTAACAAACATCAAAATCACTCATATTTTGGATAGTTAATAATAATGTATATTATATCAGTTTGTAAAAAAAGAACAAACAACTTCAAACGCCCGAGTTTTGAAACGTGGGTACAAAAATCAATGTGATGCAGAGGTCGCGGATTATTTGCTCTTTTGAGGAGTTCCGTTCTAAATCCACGGATCAGATCGTAACAAAATAGATCTTGAAGTATACTCTATCGAATAAATAAAGAATTTTTCTAAACCATAAAAGTTACTCCGTCTTTTCCGATGTAAACATTTTAGAAAATTTAACCGAATTGAAAAACTCATAAATAATTAAAAGAGAATATTTTTAGACATTATTATGTATTACGATACAGTATGATACCAAGCACTTGTTGATTGTTAGAGTAGAGCTGTATAACTAATGTAGGTCACTGATGTTCGTATCCGTATATAGGTCAAGGCTCCGTTGTTAATTGCGATTGATCGAAGAATCTTAATTAAATCCCATGTTAGATTTAATAATACATTCCTACTGATTTTCACATCCCACTGTTGTTTTATTATGTAGACACAGAAAACACAGAAACTATTTTATTATAAGTCTACAATATATAGTCAAATTTATTTAAAAAATAAATTATATATGAGCATTGTGTAACAAAAAATGTCATAAAAATACGTTTAGCCGAAGGATATTGACAAATATTTAACCGAGCCACGCGAGGTCTCCGATTCTACAAAGATACATAGTTCGGTATTTTATATATATTTGAATCAATGTCCAGAGATTTGCCAGACTGTAACTGCCGAACTACGGGCTTGCCATTAGTAAAAATTCTATTGAATTTTGACATTAAATCGATTCACATTTTATATGAGCGTGACGAATAAATATGTATGTCATGATGCGAAATAACGATGTAACTCAGTTTTTGGCATGCTTTTGGTCGTCTTTTGAAATTTGTGATGCGCTGAGCAACAAACAGCAACAAGTGGACCCAATTTTTTCAAAATTGTTATAATTATATTGTGGTTACACTACCCATCGTTTTATTATGTTACTCAAACAATAATTATTATCAGTCAAGAAGGAAACGAAAGGGTTTCACTGCTTGGTAATGACAAATCTTTAGTTATTTTTTTAAAACTTATTAATATTAACGAATTAAAAGCGAGCGAAAACATAAGTTTGTAATTTCATAGTAATTATTAAAAATAATATGGAAAAACAAACTTATGGGAAAACCCGTATGACTTTGACATTTCTAAGAGTATATTTTAAAAAAATATATTACGGTAGAAATTTCTTTTAATTTTCTAGGATCTCAAATTTTTCCAGAATTTAAAATCCCATAGTTCAAAAGTTAGACACAATTTTTATAACTTTAGGAGCTAATATCTCAACAACTACTGGCCTAACTAGCAATTTTTAAAGACCTATTCAAAGATACCTCTTACGTTGCCGTCTCTGAATTTGTTTTTTAACCTTCAGTTACGTGTATGGACTGTTACCCTTAATTTATAAATATTTTACTACTGTGATATACGGATGGACAAGCGGACAGACGTTGATGTCGAAACTATAAAGTATAAGTTTCATTTTTGCAATTGGGCAACGGAACCCTAAAAATGTCCATGTCACGATAGGGTTAACGTTGGAGACAAGCAACCGGTTTGTCTAACAAAAAGCCATTACCGAAATCTAGAGTGGTAAATTGTAGAAGAATTACTAAAAGATGAATGGGAATTGAAGGGGTCAGGCTTCAGTTTTCCCAGGATCCGAAACACATCGGTCCACTATTCTACCGATTATCGATTTATCGATTATTTTATGAAAAAAAAAAACATCTATATTTTAATATATCGTTAGTTTTCACCCAAGTCTACTTCGCCCGTCGAAATAACCCATAACATAACTCTAAAATATTATTGTATTTTTAATTTAGCTGGGTGATCATTTTCTTTCGAACACGTATTTTCGTCAACACAACGATGTCAAGGTACGTCCGTGAAATTATGATAATGACTATATAAATAACATAATTATATATTATATTTTACATATTTTTGCTAATATATTACTAATATTATATAATGAACATTTACCAGTTTTATGTTTATGATATTGTATATATACAATCACGCAAAAACAGCGAAACGGATTTGGATGAAATTTGGCACAGATATAAATTGTTACCTGGATTAAGACATTGAATACTTTTTATCCCGGAAAAATGTCAGGTTCCCGTGGGATCATCAAAAACCGTACCACAATTATGTTTTAGATATTTGTTATTCAATCGCGCATAAACGGCTCAACGAATTTGCGATGAAACTTAGTAGACAGATAGCTTATATAGATTAGGATAATTCTTATTCAAAGTCGCATGGAGATGCTAGTATTAGTATAATATAAAGTGAATAATAAGGAAGAACTTCTAAAGCTTAGGGTTTTCATAGATTTCCTTTGAATTTTCGATAAATTGATAAATTATTGATCTATCGATTTGAACTTTAATAATATAACACTCAATGATAGCCTTCAAAATAATATTACCGTATATCTAATATATGAATAAAAAGTTCGAAAAGAAAAATGTGAAAACTAATTTTACGAGTACGGATAATGTAATTCGTCTATACCTTTACGAATTAACTTATTGGAATTACAATATGAATTCTCGCTGCGTAAAGTGACAGAAAAAGTACCATTCCTAGAATAATTAAATTTCCAAATTTATTTTCATACAAATAAAGAATTTATTCAAATACGTATTTGATTTGATTTGGTTGACGCTGTTAGGGCCAGTACAAGCAACACATTAAAAACCATTCACATGAATCAATTTACAATACTAAATTTTATACCACGATGCGTACGGCCCGCCTGATGGTAATCGGTCGTCGCAGCCTATGAACGCCTGGAACCCCAGAGGCATACGTGTTGCCGACCTCTTAAAAAATTTTCAACCTTCCCTTGACGAACCCCATACTGTAGTGTTCTGAGAAAACCTCGGCAGGGAGCTTAATCCACAACAAAGGGCTCGCGGCAGAAAATTCCTTTGGAACTGAACTAAGAATGCTCTAATGAAGTCAAATTTAATAAAAGTTCTTAGTAAAAATATCAAAACTCAAAATTTTATTTATTCAAAGAAGCCCTTAAACACAAAAAAAAATATCGATTTTTATAATCCTAAGGCTATTACAACTACTGTTAAAGTACAAACGATAGGTAAATTAACGAAACAATTACATACAAGAATAATAAAAAATAAAAAAAATAATTAGATAAGGCATCAAAATCTACAATTCAGAGAAAATATAATGAAACAATATTGATTACTATCATGTTTTACTGAGGTTGAACTACTGCGAGAGAGGGGCTTAAAGAGACTTTGACGTAATCCGATTTTGAGTTGCGGAACCACTACATACATGTCATTATAGTGAGATGAACATCAAACATCATATTTTTATTTTATTCTAAAGAAGAAAATTATCGTTAATACTTAAGAAGAAATTTATTTTTCTCAACCATTTCTCAGTAAGTGAAGTTCTGATGTATCATTCTCTACATAGAATTGAATATATTCTACAAAAATACTTTACAAAACCAAAATACTAAAAATCTTATTTTTTTTAAGAATATTAGTAATGCTTTTTCAAGGCATTACTAATATTCCTATTGCTCCTCCAAATAAGCTCGAAGCTTGCGCTAGTAGTAGGTACGAGGGGGGTCAGGATCGACCCCTCGACTCACGCGCTAACAGAGCGAAGTCGCCCTCCTACCTTTGAGCTATTGAGGCTTCAATTTATATTTTATTAATAATAAATGAATGAATATTTATAAAAACATATTATGCTCAACTAAGCACAAAATAATGCATTAAGCTTCATACATATGCGGGACGGTATTACCATATCGATATTAAATTTGAATAATTATTTTGATGCAGACAGACAGCAATTGGAAGATGAATCTGTGAAAGGGGAATTTCAACATCATCTGATTAATTTCCATTGTTTTTTCGATCAATGAATACTATTTCGCAATTTTATAAAGAGTTATTCCTTTTAAATGCTTTTTTTTCGAATCATTACATATTTTTTAAAAACTATCTAACTTAAAACTAAACTATCTAACTTAAACTATCCAACTTTAGCTAGAAACAATTGAAATAATGTTTTGTTTTAGTTTTTTAATGATAATTATATCGAGCTCCCGTACACCACACCTGAATAGCATTTTAAAATGGTTTGTAATAATAATTTAATTTATTATTAATAAATATATTATTCGCAAGATTATTGTAATGACAAAATAAGGTTCTTATGTTTAATAAATATTTGAAATGTATACATTTACATTATAGGTTCATAGTAATGATAATCTGGTTCTAAACATTTTTAATGAGTCTTTTTATAATAACCTTTAATTTAATTATGTACATGTATACAATTATCATACCAGTTTTCGACATTTAAGTTAAATATTTATAACGTTTCGAAGACGCTTATTGAAATAACGGACTTAACGGAAGCATTGAAAAAACGAAATAGCCAGAAAAACTTCCACGGGGCTAAAAGAAATATTATAACAATTAAAAACTCAAATATAAATAATGGCGAAAATGATAGCTAAATTTGAACATTGAGTTGGAATCCTAATGTGAGATCTTTTAAGGATACGATTCATACTATAAAGTGAAAAAGTACGTCTGCTTCCATTAGTCCGGATCTCGCTTTGTGTCTCTACAAGCCTGTCTACATCAATAGCCTGAAGGTTGACTCATAATGACGTCACTTTGTTCCCTAAAAGTTTGTAGTTAATAAAGTAAACTTTAAAGAGGTGGAGAAACAAATAAATAAAACAGTATAACGTGACTCATTTATAGTCCAAAAAAGACATTAGTTTCAAATTATAGGCCCAATAACTGAACAGCAGAAGAGCTGACTTGTAAAGCGAGAATTGTAAGTTCTATCGTGACCTACTTGCCACGCTTAGTTGGAGGGGAAATAGGACTGTTAGTAATGACTTAAAAATGTTGCTATTATATATTATTTAAAAAGAAAAAATTAAAACACAAATAATAGTAATCTTTTACTTTTTTTTTGATAAAAAATTTAATTAGCTATGTATTTAATTAAGTCGAAATAGAGTTTTTAAAAAAGTCATAATAAATAACACGACTTGCCAATAAATGTTAAAAATTAAAATAAAGTACGAGAAAATAAATAAATAAACGCTGCACACTCAACGGCCCCCATTAGGATAGTAATACCCTGTGTCGGGGTCCGGAAACATTCACAATGACAAGGACAAATACACCCAGACCGGAAAATATGCTTGCATGGTCAATACAAACATATTATGCTCCGATCAGGAATCGAACCCGCGACCTGTGGCGTTTATGGCAGGTACTCTTTTGTCATGAATACCGTTTATTTTCTGCATAATATATCTATTAGGGTCCTCGATTATATCATCACACAATTTATAGGGGCAACCATGTTTATCCAACAAAAAGAAGAGAAAGATCAACGTACAAGCACCGAAGATACATACAAAAAATCTTAAGTCGGTAAAAAGATAATTATAAGTATCCGCAGTCCATATTTCGTATTGCGTCACACATGAAGGTGAAGGAAGGAATAACAAAAGAGGTCTGATACGTTGTGACAAGTGATAAGCGTCATAAGGCTTATGACGTCACGTGTAACCTAAATTATTGATGATGTTTTAATACACAGAATTTACTTTTCGCATCTCGTTTGGGTGGCGTTATTTATGATTGTAAAAATATAAGCTAAGTCAGTAAAATACTAATTTTATAGTTTATAAGCTGATGCTTGGTAACTGCGACCTACATGATATATAGAAAGGTTCCAATACGGCATTAATTTGAATCATTTATATACATCTATCAAAGGTTTAAAGTAACTAACACACCCTAGAAAAAAATGAAGAATTTCTACAACACAAAATTGGTATTTTTACTGTACCATGGTACGGGACCCCATAATTATGTGCGAGTCCGACAGGATCTTGGCTGGTTTCTCATCATATTTTGAAAACCGATAGTCGAATAAATTTATAAATACTAGCTTATATTTTGGGTTTCATTTGTCTGAATATAATTATGGTTGCCATAGCAACAATCATCCAACAATGGCGGCTTTTTTAAAAAGTAAAATCTTTAGCGAGCGTGTACAACGCAAATAAAGTCATTATGTAAATTTTTAAGTCAATCGGGAGTATAGTTTCCGAGACCTTGGTATTTCGCTATACGTATATGAACTTGGATCATTTAACATTATAACAATGTTAAATAAGAGTCATTGTTACTTTGCTATGGTCGAAGATTTTTTTTCGGAGTGTCTATTGCTATTGGCCCTAGTGGCCTTGACAGCGTCACCGGTGGGGGGGCGGGTCTGGAGACCTCAGCCGGTAAAAGATGGAGGTCGAGCCTAGGCTTGGGACGTCATCGGGAGGAAGGGAGCCCTCCGGAGCGCAATCTAACGACCGTACGCGGCGCGGTGCTCACCGCCCGGGGTGAGCGGGCGAGTTGGCGTTGTGTCGGGCTGTTCGACGCTGCAGCATGTGTGACTGAAGTCGTGTTCTGTTTGTGAGGTCGAAGAGCTTAAATGCTATAGGCTCCAAATCGAACTCTTTCTTTACTCCTGGTTTTCCTCCTCCTCTCTACTCTCCTACCGCTCATCTCAGGTAGCAACATTATTATGTAATAACATAAGCGACAGTGAACCCTAACCTTCAGCCAGTAACTCTGCTCTTAAGTTTATTGTAATCTAGAGCAATATGCATGCATATTAAAAGTTTTGCATTGGCCACATTTATATAATCTTTTTTAATATGTGAATTTTATAAAAGAATCTGAATCTGAATAATTTGATTCATTCTCGAACAAATATTATTTCCAAACAATTATCTTATCATCATAATCAATGCAACGAAACGAAGTTAGTCACAAACTTGATACATAATCTAATGAAGTTTTTTTTTTGTTACAAGTCGGCAAACAAGCATACGGCCCACGTGATGGTAAGTGGTTACCGTAGCCTATGAGCGCTTGCAGCACCATTAGTAGGTGCCACTCACGCGTTCTTAAATCTCCTCTGCCCAGTAATTTCATCTGCATTACACCTGCAACTTTACATCTGCAACACCAGAAGGCATGCCGGTGCGTGGATTTCCAGACATCGAAGTGGCAAAGATGGAATTAATTTTCTTCTTCATCCTAGCATTATTCCCGGTATTTTATGTACCCAGGGTCTGCTTATTACTCTTATCCGGATTTGACAGGTTACTAGTTTTTACACGGAGCGATTGCCATCTGACCTCCGCAACCCTAAGGGCGAACCAGTAACTCATTGGATAAGAGCAATTTATTATCAAGAGTTAACGATTATTATCAGATGATATTGATGATAACCGGGACCGACAGCTTAACGTGCTCTCCGAGGCACGGTGGGGAGACCCACACGGACAACGCCCAGACCGGGACAGAAATTTTTAACAAACATCTCCCCGAGCGGGAATCGAACCCGCAACCGTCGAGACTAAAGGCAGACTCGCTACCCACAACGCCACAAAGATGGAATTAATTTTATTAAGGCAAAATATACATGTATAAAATGGTTTTGCCCAGCATGCCTTAAAATGTATGTTTGCCTTTGTAAGTATGGTATGAGATCAAACAAACACGATTGTTGTTTTTTAACAGAGATAAGACCCTGTTGACGAGCTCGTGTGCAAAAATTAACAACATTTTGGTAAAACATTTTGATGGATTGTTTCTAAGCTTTTTAAAAGCAAAGAAACGTATAAAATATATATTTCGTTTATTTTTTATTTTTTTCTAGAATCCTTCTTTGGCACATCCAATGTATCTATAAAAAAGTTTATCTCACTAGTAATGCAAATAATGAACATACAAACAAACATACACTACGAACATAATAACATACATTTTTTTAAGTTAGTCTATCAAACAAAAACCTCTAAATAATTGAAGGCTAACAAAGTAACCGTGAAACCGAAATTAATACGTAATCTCATTCCATTATACAAAACGAATATATTTATGGGCTATTAATAATAAAACTAGCTTCCATGAACCGCCCCACTCTAATGTCATATACTTCCTTCCCAGGTAACCCAAGAAATAAAAACTAATTTTTTTATTATAAAAATAAAAAACGATCAACACAATATTTACAAACCAATAAAAATTTAATAGCCGTTGTTAAAATCGGTTTTTCAAAGCCAAAAAACACTTACCCAAAACTGATTGCTTTCTTTTTAAAGTCGGCTAAAATGGCATGGCCAATCTTGTCTCCTCGCTCGTACAATCCCGGTGACACTGTCAAGGCCAGTGGGGCCAACAGCAACACATAATGAGAAAAAAAAATACTCACAATTCTATCGATACTCACACATATAACAATTATTGACACAAAAAACATATTTAAAACTTGTCTTTCCTTTTTTATTTTTACAAAAATACTTTCTACGTGTAGACTGTGTTTTTGTCATTTTTTTCATTAATCTATAATATTATGTCTAACAAGTATCATTAAGGCTTATAATAGTTATAAGTTTCAAAAAAATTGGGCCTTTTCATTTGTATTGATTTATTTACATTTGCTGGTTTTATTTTCCGTCAACCACATCAAAGTATAAGCAGTCATTTAACATCAGTGTCTTGCTAAAAAATAATACAAAACCCTTCATCAATCGTCATAGATGTGTTTATTAACATATATCTAATAACAAATTCCTTTGAGACACAGAAGAAGAAGAAGATATATTCCATTAATATTTTGAAATAACTAAATTAATAAAATTTTAATTGCTTACGACGAAAAAAACGTTTATTATCTATTGGGCTATAAAGATCCTTGCTTGGTGTATAAGTTGTTAAAAAAAAAGAAAAAATGGCTTCTGATAATATTAAATAATTTAAAATCTTTGCCAATTAAAACTAGTCTCAGCTACTATATCGAATCGAATACTATATCTATACTGCTATATCGAAATTCGTTAATAAATAATAAAATCAAATCCAATAAATAATACAATTTATGTAAATTGGAATGTTTCAGTTTATTCTAATACAGTAGCACAATCGGAGTGAACCTGCCTCATACGTCGATACTCATAGGTTCAATTCCCGTTCGTAGCAAATTTTGTAATCCGTTCATGCCTTCCAGTTATCCAGGCACATGTTAAAGTCTACAAACTGCTTGTGTTTGTGAGATTTTCCGGATCCGACAAAGGATATTATCCATTTTATGGGTTAAACTTCTTTATTCATTATTGTTGTATAACAATTAGACGCGTATCATATCCTTTATGAATCGTCTTTATCCTAATATTTTTTTAATAAGAAAAAATCTTATCGCTAACAAGAAAAACAAAATAAAAGTTACATATATATAAAAAGTAATATGTAACGATCAACATGTCAACTGAAGCTTTTATTTTCATAGAGCTTTGGCCTATTACCGGTTTCTGTGACATGGCCTTGTACTTAGACGCATCGGTCACTTGGAATCATCTCCATATATAAGAAGATTTTTGGGCCGAGGACCACATTCTCGGTTCTGTGGGACGCTGAGATCAGCCGACAACGATGTACGCGATTTGGGTGCGTATTCATAATATTCCTTTACGATATTAATATAAATATATCCATTAAATTAAATTCTATCATCATCATTTTAAAAAATATGTATCGGAAATATTAAGATTTAAAAATGACAGTTTTTTTAACTTATGTACTTGTAAATAGTTACCTTAATTACTATAATATAATGTTGCTATATACAAGTATGTATTGCATAAGTTCAAAGAACAAAGAAAAAAATTCCAAGCTAGTTTTATTTATATCATATCATTAAAAATATATAAGTATAAGATATAGAATATTTAAAAAATAATATAATGTACATTGTATAAATAAATGTCACTTTTTCGATTTTGAAATGTAAGCTACATTTCTGATTCATAAATATATATGTAGGTATATTATTTTCTTTTTCATTGCTTATAATTATTCTAAGTAAATGTCTCGTAATAATAACTAATATTATAAATGCGAAAGTGAGTATGTTTGTTCGTGACGCTTTCACACCTAGGCCGCTGATCCAATTATGATGATTTGGTACAAATATATGTAACATCGACATGTTATAGGTTACTTTTTGTCACTATATGGTGAAATTGAAAGGTAATTTTTTATAGGGAATCAATTATTTTTATATAGCACTTTTCTATCACATTTTTCATTATAAACTTTTTCCATGCAATGCGAATTTTTAAACGGATCCCTCAAGACATCGAAGAAACGCCCAAAACAAGTTTCGGTTATTTAATTGTTTTTGATTAACTTTCTGATGCGAAAATTTAAGAATTTTGTGATCAAACAAACTTGTTTTTATTTCTTTCTTATAATTTAATGGATTTGTCCGAAAAAAATAGCCGCGGTACGCGATAAATTCATTTATATTAATAACTTGTTTTCAGCTAAGACTTTTCAATTGATGAATAAAATAAAAACTAAAAAAAAATGCAATAATATTTCTTTTTAATTTGCTTATTTTTCTCATTAAAAAATTAACAATATACTCTTAACATATTATTAACTATCTTGACTAGTGCCTATCTATAAAATGTGCTTTAATTTTTTTGTTAATTGACAGAGATAGAGAAATCCTTGTCCCAAATGTAAATGAAATAGTAAAAAACCTGCAAATTTTATATTTACAGGTTTTTTACTATTTTGATTTTTTTCTTATCATTATATTTATATATTTTTATATTTATATATTATATTTATATTTTTTCTTATCATTATCATTATATATTTTTGATTCGTCCCGAACTGTGAACTCGCGGTTAATTGATATGGTTTTTGTTATTACATAATATTACGGGGATACCCCGGTTTCTCGTACGTTGATCAAATTCATTTCAACTTAACATACCAAATATAGAACGCTCATTGGCTAAAAATAATCGACGATCAACCAATGAGCGTTTTGTATTTGCTATGTTAAGTTGACATGAGGTTGATCAACGTTCGAGAAACCGGGGGTAAATTTCTTAAATTAAAATACTTATAGCAGAAATTGGTATACATTTTACAATACAAGAAAATATAAAATATTATAACTTATATTGCTCAATATTTTCTTCTTCCAAACCGATTTAATTCCAACTGTAAATTTGAAATATGAACTAGGGTCCATAATTAATTAATTATTAGGAGTTATTGAACACTAAACATAGATAGAAATACGGGACTCTCAGAGCACTCTCATTTCGTTCACTTAGTGGACATACTTGTCAAAATTTTCCAAATCTATAAAATTTTAAAGAACAGTTTGTGTGTGAAACTATAAAAGATTTATGGAAAGAAAGTTCTTAATTTAAAACGTAACGCAATAGATTATTCTATTTTTAAAACAATTAAGATCAAGTTATTATGCTTATATATACTTTTTAATGTTAAAAGACATATCAAAAATATAAAGTCGTTACAAAAATTAAGAGTTAAAATAGCATGACACGAAATTTTATATATGAGATATTATTATTTGACTTAGAATGTTTTTACTAACACCGGTTACCGCCAAAATTTTGCTCAGTTAAATAACAAAATTTATTTTTACGCTTACTTATAGAAGTACGCTAAAATCGTCAATTAAGTTAAAAAGTCATTGAAGAAATGAAGTTAAGTTCGTTCATATGTATATGAAAATAACCAAAAACAAAGAAATACCTTGGATATTTTCCTTTTATGATAAAACTATTTATGAATGCATTTTTCGAAACAGCTTTCGCTCAAAATATTCGTAATTTTTACTTATTAAGTTGACATAAAGCTTTATAAGCTCAGTACCTGTTCTTTCCTTGAAGCAACAGTAAAGTTGAAGGCTAAGCAATCAATACAAACTTCTCTAGTGCGACATAAACTTAATTGAAAGCTTTAAAAAGCAAGAAAAAATTAATTATTTCCTTATACAATTCTGTAGCTGTTTCTCTCGGGTTACATTATATTTATGAGCTACGACGTGGACTTTCTGAGATTAACGATAAAAGCTATAACACTTATGTATATATAGATACTTTTCAATTTATATTAAATTTTTGCCTAAATTAAGAAATTAATACATGATTTTTTTTTATTTAAATACTAAAAAGGAAAAATCACAATTTTGTTTTTATATTTATTACTTCCATATAAGCCTAGCGTAATTATTTCCGTTACAAAAAGCCCCAAAATTAGAGGTTTTTACGTTCTAGCGATATTACATCACATTATAAGACTGCTCATATTTAACTTTCATAAACCCAAGCACATAAAAAAATATATAAATAACCTTTGTTAATTTATAATCTGTGGCTATATCATTAAATAACTATCAATATGGTAATCCCGGACATATTATGTTTTTGTGTTAAAATTTTACAATTAACACATACATAGTCGTGGACAGTATCAGTAGTCAAGGTTGACCGCTTTAAAAATAAAATTTTAACCATAATTTTATTATAAAGAACTTATAACTGCGGCCTTACTATTTTTTTATTCTTTTGCGGATGTAAGTGAAATGACTACCTGGCTTTTACTTGCGAGTTATAGTTCTTTGTAAGTCTTCGAATTACAAGACAATTTTGTTTTTAATGTGCAAAGAAAAATTGAATTGCTTTATTTTATTTAAAATACTGTACTAATCTTCGTTATATAATTTTATTTTATAAGCACACTCTAATTAATTACCAACAGTTTCCCCGCAACAGCGAGTAGTCCACTTATAAATATTTTTTTTGTACATATAAATTAAACGTGTTCTTTCCTTAAACAATAATATTTTCTAAAAAAAAAAACAAAATGTTGTATACTTCTAAACTGAATTTAAAATTATGTTAGTAAAGGCAGTAAACGTAGGCTATTCCAATGATAACAAAAAATTTGCAAAAATTTCTATATGTTTCTGTAACATAATCTTAAATATTTTACAACGTTAAAATATAAATTATCGAGTTTATTAATCAGATGTGATAAAACAGTTACCTCATCGATGTACATTTTTCTATACCACATTATTTGTTTATTACCAAAAAAACCACCGTGAATCAATCTTGACATTATAACGTATCCGTGTTATGAGTGCAGCGACTCGTCCTCGCTAAAACGATAAATTACATATTTTACGCTAGACTTTTGTCGACGATTTTTCTCTCTTCCACCTGTTTCTCTAATTTTTTTAAATAAAACGTAATAAAAACAAATACTCTATTTTTAGTGGTTATTTTAGTAGTTTATAGTTCAGACAGTCATTCTGATGTTATAGAGGAAAAAAACAAACACGAGTGTAATATAAAACAAAACAGGTATATATTACAATGCAAATTTTTGTTTTGTTCGGTTTTTTTTTTTAATTTATCAAGGTGATAAACAATCGTTTAATCCGGCTTGCAAGCTGTCAAAGTAACCCTTCTAGATTTTAGTGCTAGAGTCATCCCAGTGCACAGTGCACTGCCACCTTTTAATGCGATAAAAAGAATAGGGCTGTCAACCGTAGTACTAATACTTATTAGACGAAATGCAACAAGGATACGAACTGTTTTCGCGAAAAATAAACTTTAAGGGAGTACCATAGCGGATGATAGTTTGGATGGAGATGGAGATAAAAAATCGCTATTCACGAGGGCCAAATCGAGAACTGATAGATTTGATGACATTGTAGCACAGCGGTAGCGAACATGCCTTAAGCGCCACAGATCGTGGGTTCTATTCCCGCTTGGAGCAAATGTTTGTATTGACCATACAGGCATGTTTTCCGGTCTGGGTTTATCCTGGTCATTGTGTATATTTCCGGACCCCCGACACAGGATATAACTATCCTAATAGGGGCCGTTGAGTGTGTAACGTTTAATTATTTATAAAAACAAACAATTTTGTTATTTTCGCCTCAATAGCTCAACGGTAGAAGGGCCGACTTCACTCCTTTAACACTAGAGTCGATCCTGACGCCCTTAATCTATTTTCATACCCACTCCCAGTGCAGGCTTCGAGCTTATTTGGAGGGGTACTTCTAGTAATGCCTTTTCATTTATTTATTATTTAAACCTATGCTTTTCTTAATATATGAATAGGTGTATAATATTACTTTCGAAACCTGCACCTAGTGCATCGGTAACATTTTTTTATACTCACAAGCTGAACGCACTCACTTCTTGTACAACTTTACGAAAATTATAAAGAGGAAAAATTTGTATTTTTGTATGTAATGAATAATATCACTGAGAAATATCACTGAGTACCGCAGGCTATATTTATCGCTAGAAAAAAATAGAGGTCCTTAGAAATCCCTACTAAAACCAACCCAAGCTGTAAAAAAATTAATAATAAAATGTCATTATTCGCATGCGCTGCAGAAAGTATTGATGATAGAACAAAAAAATGTTTTATAATATTATAAATCATATTAAAATATACAAAAAACTTCGCGAGACCATAATTATGTCCAACTATTGTAGCTATATCATATAACTACATTTTTATATTTTAAAAGTTGATAGAAATGCCGATCAGTCCATGCTATCCAGACGTTTGTATTAATCCATATCCAAATGAATTATTTCGTATTCAAGACTGTTTCAATAAACGTAATCGCACACTAACAAAGGATTTTTCGATATTCACTTCTTTATAGGGTGCAATAAGGGTTGAAAGTTTGTTTTCTAAAACTAGAAACATAAAACTTTGTTTTTAAATTAAAATTTTAGTTACAATAAGTTAAAAAAATTAATAAATTACAAATGAATAAACATAAGTTAAAATTTTAGATATCATTTACCGTTTTCCAAAATTTCACCCCCAAAAGGGTTGAAATGTGGGTTCTAAATTTGTATTAAAATAGTCATCACGCAGGAGAAGCCGCCAGCGTAGCATATACGATAAACTGAAAGACGCATGCACCCTGACTTGCTTGTCCAAATTGCCAGTTTCCAGTGGAACATGTGTTTATTATTTTTTACGACATTTCAGCCTATAACACATCCAGTCCATTGTCACTCATTACATTCAAAATGTCAAGTTTGTATTAAAAATTACTAACTTTGTAACCATCCTTGCTTGAATCTTCTTCTTGTTAACTAATATTTATAATACTCGAGTTCACGGCCGGCTCAAGGAAAGAAATATTGAAGTCTTTAGCAATCATATTTTTGTTATTATACCTAAATTTAAAAAAAAAACGGATTTTTAAAGGCTTAATTAAAAAAAATTAGGCAAAAGGCCGAAATAATATGTGAAACCGTACTAGCGTTATTCCGTAATGAAACTGTAAATAAATAAAATTTTTTTAAAGAATATTAGCAATGCTTTTTCAAGGCATTACTAATATTCCTATTGCCCTCCAAATAAGCTCGAAGCTTGTGCTAGGAGTGGGTACGACAATAGCCCAAGGGGTCAGGATCGAACCCTCGACTCTCGCGTTAACGGAGCGCAGTCGGCCCTTCTACCGTTGATCTATTGAGGTTTTATATTAATGTACCTACTTCAACTTTTTCTAAAATCTATACAACATAGCCATGTCGGCCCAATTCAATTAATTTAGGGCTTTCACGATTTTCTTTCGTTCTATATAAAGCTGATCATAATAATGGACGGAAATAAGCAATACCATGTCAACCCACACGAATGTCATTTCGAGAAAAACGCGTTTGAAAATTTTTGAACAACTTGCTTTATATGATTTCTTTTTATGTATTGGTAAAGTTTTTGGCAATTTCAGATTTTTGTAAGTGATTTATACTTATTTTCACATAAAATAAGTATACAAACTGCATATTTCGTATATAATATAACCCAAAATGTTTAATATAATACATAAATTGCATGATTACAAAAAGGGCTTTTTAGAAGTTTAAAAGCTTAAAACGCTACAAATATTAAAGAAAAATGTTCTTCAGCCATTTACCAACACTTTTGCATATATAACTCTTTTGCATATAGAAATTAGTCATTGGTTTTTAACTGCAGACAACAGACTCCTATTTTTACCCTTAAAAAAAACAAAATACGGCAATAATGACGAATTTCAAAAAAAAAATCTATCATACAAAAATTTAACTAAACATAAATAATACCAATTATGAACTGTGAAAATTACCCATAGGTCGTAGAGTTAATATTTTTTTATATGCCGTTAAAACCGCTAACAATTTTAATTTAGAAAATTGACTATTTCTTCATTAATATCATAAATATTAAAACATTATAGAGCTCCTTATAAATTCTAAAGTAGGTACTTGAAAAGGTCTTGAAACAATAATGTAGAAAAGTGCTATTGATAGCTTTGGTTATTTACGTTAGTGGAATAGATACTCGCCTGTTACTAATATAATGACTGGAAGTATACAATGCCATTCCAGTTTACTCGACCGAAGTAAATGCTCCTCCACAGTTTTCAATAAGATACAGAGTGGGCGTTCTGCGCTACGGACAAGTATTACTTAGAAATTTATTTTCAGTTGTACTTGTTTGAAAACGTATTTTCATATTATTAAGTACATTCGCGAAGGCGGAGCATTATTATGTATTTTACAAAAAATATTATAAAGTATAATATAAAAATAATACAAAGATTAGCGAAGATTAAGGTCTATATAAATAATTAAATTAGTCTGTACTCCATCTCATTTTAACGATGGAAATACCTTTTTAACGACATAATTGCGTAATACCGGTTATTCAAAAAATAATTAAAAATATAATTTATTATATGACCGCGTCGACATCTATTAATATTAATATTAGCACTTGTTTAACAATCAAAATCAAGGAGACAAGTTGACCTTAGATTTTGAATATCCATCTACAACCGGCAACCGGTTTCCCGACCTCACTATTAAAGTTTCCATTTATTTAATATTGATTTACAGCAAGACGGGATATCACTTTTAATCGATTGGATCCCATTTGGTAATATTGTAGCTTTTCTAAGGTTCGTTGATCTTACCTCAATGTCAAGGCCGTGTTACGCAATGCGAGATGCTTGGGAACGCATTTACTAGTTTGGTGACGTTTATGATTACAAAACTAACAATGTACGCCTCTTATAAGGCATTGCCCGTACCTCCGCTTGCATGGAAAGTATAGGCGCAATCTGTATGCAGTTGCTGCGTCTTGAATGTTCACATTGTTATTTATCAATATAAAACCAAAAGGAATATATTTTCTTCAGGACCAATCACTTTAAAAAGGATATTAAGGGATTAGAATTTTCGCAGTTGAATTTATTTTCGTAAATTTTAGTGATCTAAAGCGTAATGAAAGACATTAACTCAAAAGAGTTCTTTTATTATCTATTTGTTTGTTCGCATGTTTGCGTATCTTTTTGGACTTTATATTTTTTTTAATATATTTATTTACATATTTTTACTCTCTTTGCCTAGCGCATATTTAAAGACAAACGTTAAGAATAAACTGCAGTCGTGCGTCGGAGCTGACACACACACGCTTTTTTATTTTCAAACGCCTTTTTATTACGGTAAATTTGTACCAAAAAACATTAAACATGCAATTTATCAAAACTTATTATACGAAATAAATTACACATCTTGTTTTGTTGACATTACTTTCGAACTTAAGAAAACGTAATATTGACTGATTTCAAGATTTGTGAAATGTCAAACAAGCTTCGTTTTAGCCATATAAGGATTATATCCTTATAATCCTTGAGTTGTACGGTAGTACATATTAATTATATGCGTTCAACAAGTTGTGTGACAACGTGAACACTGCTCGAGACAGAAAACAGAGTTTTCACACATCTTATGATTTATTATTAGTCAGTGCAAACTCCTAGTTAAATACATCAATAGATAGATCTTAAAATGAAGCCCATAATTTTATTCCTATATAAAAATTTTAGGCACCATTGACTTACTATGAACCAAGGAACTGCCCTTCCATACAGAAAAAATGTCCACAGATTCGCTGGTGCTCTTTCTTTACTTGATTATGTTGCAAACTTGTGATGCTACTTCATTCCAATATATTAAAAAATTGTGACTAACATAATTTTGTTACGTAAGAGCTAATGTAGGAGGAAGCACCAGCCTGTCTTTGGACATTTCGATAGTATCCCAGGTTCTGTCCATATTTAATAAGTCTATGGATACAACACTTTTTAATCTTTCTAAAAAATTGTTTTGCTGTTAAAATAATGTAGGACACATTATTGCATATATTATTTTATTTGTATCTATTTGCTTTTCAAAACATCTACTACAGTATAGTCCGATAAACATTTATTGAAACAGAAATTCTTTTTGCCGTATTTCTATGAAATTGTAATTGTACCTGGAATTATTCAGGCTCGGGAACAGCGTCACTAACAGAATTACGGAGTGGCAGCACTCCCCTTTTTGTATTGACGTGATAGGGTGGCGTCAGTTATAGGAAATTGAATATTAGGTTTATTTGAATAACTACATAGTACTCATGTAAAATATAATATATATATAAAATAGTTTTAACATTTGCCTCAATAATCATGATTTTTAACGACGATTATGGAAAAAGTTGCAAAATTTTAACAAGTATTCGCAAAATTTTTAAATTTCATATAATACAATAAATTTTATATAAATTTTAAATATTTATGTTTTCATGGCGGTATATTGCATATTAAATCAAGCGTTCTACCCTGAGGCAAAATCTAATTACGTCTGTCGAGTAACGTGGACCGACGCGGGAAGCTCTACACGCAAAATTGATTAAGTTTGTCAATAAAGAGCATCGAATACACGTATACAGAAATTAATCTTATTAGGGAACCAACCAGCAAAAAATACTATTTTAAGATTTACTTCGTCAATTTTACATAACTATGTATGTTTTTGACGACGTTGTGGCGCAGCGGTAGAGAGCCTGCCTTAAACGCCACAGGTCCGATTTCGGTTCCCGTTCGGAGCAAAATATGGTTGTAGTTACAATGCAAGCATATTTTCTACTCTGGGTGTATTTGTCATTGTCCTGGTATATGTTTCCGGACCTTGACACAGGATATCACTAACCTAATGGGGGCCGTTGAGTGTACAGCGTTTATTTATAGTTTAGCGTTTATATGTTTAAAAAAGCACAACTTTTACCGGAGTCCTCTGAGCACAGCCCTGGATGCTTCATAATCAGATTTTCCTGCACTCACTGACAGTTTCACGCTGATACGGCCCAGCTATGGGCGTAGCCACCCCAATAAAATATTTAAATTTTTACAATTATTTACTGGTCTCTCTGTGCAAAAAATAATCTAACGTTTCCAGAGTGTATTTGTAATGTTATGCTTCATTGTCACTTTGTCTGATATAAAACGGGACATCCGTTCACGTGGGAGTGGGATTCAAAATATTTATAAATACCGCTTGGAAAAATGCAACAACCTCTCAAAATTTATAGTTAATCCGTTGAATACTTTTTAGTTTCGTACTTTTGATAAATTAAAAAAAATGTCGTGAAATTAGATAAACAGCCGTTTGATAAACAGACCAACAGTCCCACCGCAAGTTCATTCTTTTTTGTCGTATTATCCTAAATTCTAATAATCTGCCTTTCTGATATTTAAAAAAAAAGTGTGTTTTGTACATAAGTACACGTGTCAGAAGTTATACTTCTTTGGCGTAACAAGATAAAAATCTTTTCAAAAATTTTATCTTTCGCCTTATTTTACGTTTGTAGAAAAAACGACACTAACAATAAAAAAAAGGTATTTAATGCATTTAAAGTTTTATTATAACGCATTATCTAATTAAATAAAGTTTATTTAAATATCACACTATGTTCATACTCTACTCTCAAATTGTGTTATTATTATTAAATTATTAATATCAATTTCACCACGCCTTAGTATGTGGACCTCTAATTCTTTAATGTACCAAATCGCAATAAAAATTGCCCCACACACTAAACTATTTTATATAGATTATATTTTAAAGAAAATATCCATGCAAATTATTTGAAAATAATCAATTTTTAATATTATTACAAATTGATTATTTTCAAATAATTTAAAATATTTCTAAATTAAATATTGAAATAAGTTTGACGAACCAAGATTTCTTTTTCAGGTGCTAGCCCTAGCTGTCGGGGTAGTGACAGCGGACGTCAGCCTTGGATATCACTACAATCCTCCAACTACAACATTCGGCGTCCCATCTTATCAAGTCTCTAGTAGCAACAACAAATACAATACTGCTTTCCAAACAACACAACAAAACAGTGGTATCGGTCCTGGCATTAGCTCTGGCCTTGGATATGGATATGGTTCTGGCTCTAATTCTGGCTACGGTTCAAGTGCCAGCTCTGCCTTTGGTTCGGGCACTGGCTCTACCTTCAGCTCTGGCGTCGGTTCCGGTCTCGGCCAAAGCTCTGTCGGAACCGCTGGTTCTGGCTTTAACAACAATGGATTGAGCTCGTCTTCCAATTATAACTTATTAGGATCAAGTCCTAGCTTGTCCTCCGGTTACAGTGAAGGTGGATCAAGTTCCGGATCTAAATATAATGTTGTTACATCAGGGCTTGATTCTAGATATAATACCATTGGAAGCAGCGGCTCCAATTCTAACTCAAACTATAACACATTCGGTTCTTCTACCTCTGGATCAAACTATAACAATGCCGGCTCCGCAGGTTTTGGATCCAATTACAATACACAAGGACTGCCTTCAACTGGATCTGGATCCAACTACAATACGTTTGGATCAAGTGGTGCTTCTGGTTCAAACTATAATATTGGAACCCAGGGAATTTACCAAGGCTTTGGACAAGATACTGGTTACTTAGGTTCCTATGCGTCTTCTTCAGATACTAGTGGCATAGATAATATCGGAAGTTATTATCAAGCAGCAAGCGCTGCTAATCAATTCATTTCGTCAAACCAGTATCAAAATGTACATAACTACCAGGAATATTATAATCCAGTTCAGCAACAACCAGCTCAAGTTTTTAAGCACTTTTATGTACACGCTGCTCCTGAAGATCCTGAGCCAACAAAACCGAGACAACCTATAGTTTTGCCACCACCTCAGAAACACTACAAAATTATTTTCATCAAAGCCCCAACCCAACAATCTCCGGTTCCTCAAGTCATTCCCGTACCACAACAAAATGAAGAAAAGACAATTGTTTATGTTCTTGTCAAGAAACCTGAGGATGCCAAGAATATTGTTTTGCCTAAATTTGAGCAAAAGGCACCAACTAAGCCCGATGTCTTTTTCATTAAATATAATGACAAGCAAGATTCTAAAGATTTGATTAATAATATTGTTAGTGATTACAATAAAGGAGGAGTATCTGCTACATTCTCTGGACTAGGGTCAGATTTTAAAACAGGCTCGACTGTAACATCCTCTTCAACAAGTACTTCCGGCGTGGATTCTGAGGATTTGTCTTCCTCTTCTCTACAATCTGTTTTCGGTAGCCCCAGTTTATCAACAGGTGGAATTTCTTCTACTACTCCTAGTACCCTTTCATCTTTTGGTTCTAGCTTCGGTAGTGAATCGACTATTGGTGGCTTTACCTCAAAGCCAAGCAGCAGTTTTGGTACATTTGGTTCAAACAAAGGATCGTCGTTTGGCACTAGCAGTTTAACTGGTAATAATTTTAATTCAAAACCCAGTACTTCATTTGGCTCAACATCAAATACTTTCACTGGTTCTTCTGGTTCTGGTACCACGTTTGGAGTCAAGCCGATTGGAAACTTAGGGTCAACATCAACGTCTCTTAACAGCGGCAGTACCACATTTGGTTCCAACCCAGTCGGCTCAAGTTCTTCGGTATTCAATTCTGGTTTTTCTAGTGGCTCCAAAAATACTGGAAGCAGTTTCGGCAACAGTTTTGGTTCAAATGTTAATAAATTAGGTTCCACCTCTACTTTCGGTTCTGGCTCCAGCAATTTCGGATCAGGTAGTAGCAGTAAATTCAGTTCAGGAGGGAGTCTAACCTCTGGCACTGTTGGTAGCTCTAACTCTGGTAGCTTCGGCTCTACGTTTGGCAGTTTTGGATCTGGCTCTAGTAATTCAGGCATCAACAAATTAAGTTCAGGAGGAAGTCTGTCCTCTGGCACTGTTGGCAGCCCCAGCTCTGGTAGCTTCGGCTCTTCGTTTGGTAGCTTTGGTTCTGGCTCCAGTAATTCAGGCATCAACAAATTTAATTCAGGTTCTAGTAGTAATTTCGGTTCAAGCTCTGGGGGCTTTGGTGGTAGCTCAGGTACTGGTTCAACTGGTTTATTTTCCAAGTATGGTGAGTCAAGCACAGTAAGCTCTAGCAGCAGTTTTGATTCTGGTTCCGCAGATTCATCAAATGTAGGAAGTCTATCAAGTGGGACCAGCACAATAAATTTAGGGGAAGGCTCTGATAGTCTTGTTGCTGGTTCTGGTAGCTCGAGTAGCAAAGAAACAACCGTTTTCGAATCTACTTCAACATCCGTAAATTCTGGTGCTTCAAGTGGTTCTCTTGACTCAAAGCCACTCAACCTTATTTCATCTATTGATTCTACAAGCACAGGTATTTCTTCTGGGGGTTACGGCTCAGGCCTCAGTACTTCCGATTCTGGATTCGGGTCAAGCTCCAGCAGTTATGAATCTGTTTCCAGCAGTTTTGATTCAAACTCTGGTAATCTTGGTTCCGAATCTACCAACTCTGAATCGAATAAGTTCGAAACAACTGTTATTACAACTAGTCAAGGTGTGCCCCATGAAACCTATGGACCACCTAAATTTAAAGTATTTTAGATTATTAATGACCTAATATTACCAATATCAATTAATTCTATTTTTGTACTCGATACAAATAAAAACATGGATGGAAATTATTTGTTTTATTTATAACAATATGTGTATCTAGATTTAGCAATGGCGAGTTTTACATAGACTATAAACTAAATTTGTATACAATATTTATAATTTATATTTTTTTTAATTACCTACTAAAGATAACAAACGTCTGATGGAATACAATTGCTATTTTATTATATTACTAAAGTAAAGATTATTGTATTGTAAACATTTAAAATCATTTGCATTGTAAATTTCACAAAAAGGGATATTGGGTGAAAGGATTGTTTAATTGTTAATGTATGTACTTGTTTATAAAAATAAAGAAAGTAATTTATTAACTAAAAGTCTATGCACATTGCATAAAAAAATAATCTTATATAAACCCGCGAATAACACAAAAGGCAAAGAGGATCAGTTGATGTTGTCACGGCAACGTATTGTCATCTATGATATGATGTTTTACTTTAAAAATAGAATTTATTCTTAATTTTAAACAAAAATGTTTTATTCAATCTGCGAAATCTTTTTGAAAAATTAAATTAAATTCATTGATTATGTAATGATTTATAAAATACTGCAATCAGAAATGACGTTCGTGTTTTCCTTCTACGCTCGTATGTGAAGCGACGTCAGTTGTTATTATTTAGTATCGGAACTATTAGTTGATTGTAATTGAAGTGGCATTATATTGGCATTTTAATGGGCCGCTCATCCGCATAGCTGGCCGACGTTATCTTGATATATGGTGTTCGCTTCCACCGGGATCGCAAGCCAGTGTATCGAATTCCGAGTGCCTTATTTAATGGTAATGCGTTAAAACTGATATAATTGTCTGATATGCATTGTTTATGAATGAAATTGGTTTATTCAAGGCGCTGGCGCGTGATTCTTAATGATGATGCGAGTTCATTGAAGGGGTATTCGTGGATGCACTTTTCTCGGGATCGCCTGGAATGCGTAAGTGGCGCTGGCGCCACGATATTACCGCTTCTTAAGATACATTAAATCACTATAATTTTCATGTTACTGCGTTAATACTTGTTATTCTTTCAGTAATAAAGTCTGTTTAATTCATATCCTTTTCAATAATAATTATTATTTGTTGAATGTTTGATACAAAATTAATACATTTCATAGTCAACCAGGAGAAATATTGTTTGGCAGCATAGAGTAAATAATAAAGTTCTCTTTACCTTTGGCAGAATATTAAAGCCTATAAAATAACGATCAAAGTAAAATAATTTAGTGCTTGCGGAGCGGTAGCGCCGTATTACATTGATAAACTAATTACAGACCGAGAGCCCTATTGAATTTGCCTCCAGTAAATTCGATATACAGCCAACAGATATTGTATAGTTTCATAACGTTTAAGCTTTTTTGTTAGTTACAATATTCATTAAAATTATTGTAGTTCGAATAAAAGTTTTTTGGTAAAGATTGTCGTATTATTGGAGTTAAAATATTTACTAATCTATATAATTCGTTGAGACAGCTTCGGATCCCTTTCAAGCATATATCGTGCGTGTAGGGCTTTGCTTTGTTATATGAGAATTGTTAAATTAGGTTAATAGCTAATGCCCGCATCTACGAACTCGTGAAGTGAAAAACGTATCTAACAAACAGACTGACAATCCTTTACATTTTATTATTAATAAAATAAATCATTGTATGGATTACTTAACCTCACATATTTCATTTACATATTATTACACTTTACATACTGTACGCTTTTTTTTTTTTTTTATGTTAGAAGTTGGCAAACAAGCATACGGCCCACCTGATGGTAAGTGGTTGCCGTAGCCTATGAGCGCGCGCAGCACCATTAGTAGGTGCCACTCACGCGTTGCCAACCTCGAGATATTAGTTCTTAAATCTCTTTCGCCCAGTAATTTCACTAGCGTACAGTGCTCTTTAAACCGGAACACAGTAATGCCTAAGCACTACTATTTGGCGGCAGAATATTGGACACTGCGGTGGTACCTACCTAGCCGGCCTCTTGCAACAAAAGACCTACCACCAGTGTGACTGATTGCACTAGTGGAATAATGTCTGCTGTGACAGAGGTTATCCCAACAGCGGGCGATGGGGTCGTCACATCCCGACGCCTTTAACGCTATTAGAGACGTCTTCCATCGTCAACAATAAAATATTATAATAGATACTGACGTATTTTAAAAAAAATTCAAACACTGTTCCATTCGTTTATCGTCTTGATTCATAAGCAGAACTAACAATAAATGTATTAACTCTTTCGATTCCGTATGATAAATGTGTGATAAATTGGAAAGTTCTTTGCGAATAATAACCGCATGTTTCAAAATGTATTTCCATGTTCCTTGAGACCAATCAAAACATTCATCGTCGTATTTTATCTAAATTAAAGAAATATGGATACTAATTACGCTATCTGAAGATAAGTTCTTAAATATTTATAATGTTCTGTAATATTCTATTTAAAATCATTAAACAAGTTATTATAATTATGCTGAGCTCATTATAAGCAAGTAAATATTCTTGTCATTTATAAGTTGGAATGGAAAGTTCCATAAGAAATTTTCTATTTTTATACAGATCGTAATATGTCTTCTTCTTCCTAGCATTATTCCCGGTATTTTATGTACCCAGGGTCTGCTTATTACTCTTATCCGGATTTGACGGGTTACTAGTTTTTACACAGAGCGATTGCCATCTGACCTCCGCAACCCTAAGGGCGAACCAGTAACTCATTGGATAAGAGCAATTTACTTATCAAGAGTTAACGATTATTATCAGATGTTATGTGATAACAACCGGGACCGACAGCTTAACGTGCTCTCCGAGGCACGGTGGGGAGACCCACAGACAAGAAATTTTAACAAACATCTGCCCGAGCGGGAATCGAACCCGGAACCGTCAAGACTTAAGGCAGACACGCTACCCACAACGCCACAACGGTGTCTCACAACAGATAGTAATATGTATGTTACTTATTAGCTGCGCCCGCGGCACGTTATGTAGTTTTTTGATGATCCCACGGGAACCTAACATTTTTCTGGGACAAACAATATATTAATCCAGATAATAAGCTATGTGTGTACCAAATTTCATTCAAACCTGTTCAGTAGTTTCTGCGTGAAAAAGTATAATATTAATTAGATTGACCTATATTGCATATACAATTATATGCTTTTCTATTATTTTATTAACCGAAGGACGAGGATAATAGAAAACCACACACATTAATGTACTTATAGATGTACGTATTTGACTTCTTTGAATACGCTTTGTACAAATATGCAGAGTGGTGGATTGCCTACCTTTGAGTATATATACTTGTAATAACTCTTTAGGTTCTATCTCATAACTATTTAGGTGGTTTTTATACAAACTCGGAAAAATATAGCCAAACCTAGCAAATTATTTAAGCTTATAAATCTATGTTTAAAGTGTATTACATCGCGACAAAATTTTAAATTTCATACACAGCACCGCGATGGTTGTCAATCTACGCCATCGCGATTTCAAAGGCATTTTCTGCCTCATACAACCACTCTGTGGAAACAACTATCGCAGGCATTATTTTCAAAACGATACGACGTGAAAACCTTCAGTTAAATAGCTTACGCGTTCTTTAAAGACCGGCAAAGCAACTACAAGCCTCTTGGTGTAGCAGATGGCCAAGGGTGAGGTAATCACTTCCATCTTATCAGCTCTTCTTCCATAAAAAATACTTTTAGCTTCTGTTAGTGTGCTGTTGGGTATCCCTTCGGGTAAAGTCATCATCGTTTTATTTAATACAAACGGATATGACTATATCCTTTCATAAGAAATAAATCCCAATAAGCGATAAATATAAAATTGTGAAACGAATAATAAATATAAAACGAATGCCATGATTTTATTGATTGTATACTGTGCGTTGCTGTTTCCCATCGATTTTATTCAAGGTGTGTCTATAAATAGCTTTGTACATTTTGTTTGCAGTGGATGTTTACCAAAAACCAATCAATGTTGCGTCGGTACAACTATATCGCTGAAGTATATTTTAACAACTTATTATTGCGCAGAAACTTGCCAATCCTTAATAATTGAGGGCAAGATATTACAGATAAAGAATATTCACATTAATCCATTCCCAAAGACTTTCATAGTTAGTTCTAATTTCGTAGGACCGAATACTTTAGCTTTAGTTGAAATAGAATACGATAGAAACAAAAATTATAAATATCTAAAGCTTGTAAGGTACGATAATCCTGTAGTCGGCTCGAAAGTTTTGTATCCTATACTTGATAGCAAACTATTCAGAAAATCTGTAATAAAAGAATGTGACAAGAATTCGAACTACTCAGATGGATATTATATTTGTGCTGCTGACGAAGTTTTCGACGATTGTGATATTCGGCAGGGTACTCCATTAATTTTTGGAGAAACATTACTCGGCATAACAGGAATTCAAGAATCAAATACTTGTCAACACAATCAAAGAACATTTATTGCGCTGCGTCCTGTACTTCATTGGATCGAATACATTCTCGATGAGGATAATATAATGATCGATATGCGACGTAATGTAAAAAGAAATAACACGAAGAACTCCAATTCAAAGTACTCCAAATTCACTAATGCTATTACAAAGAAAAAAAACAATAACCTCTATAAAAATAATATTAAAAGGACAACAGCTAAGCAAATATCAAGAAATAGTTTACGCAATATTGCGAAAGTAAAATTAAACTTAAAAACGAATAAAACTCAAAGGAAAAAACAAAACCCTAAAGTAAAAACAAATCAATACCAAAAAGAAAAACCAAAAGGAAAATCAATGGTTACAAAGATAAATAAAATATTAAAAACGGACCCATCTAAAACTACAAAAATTCTTATTAAATCGAAATTCTTTAAAATAAATAACAAAAATGTAAGAAAGCGATGTAAATTACGAAGGGGATGTTCACGACCGAAGCCGATGTCTATTATGAAAACAATATCAATCAATAAAAAAACAACTAAATCTTTGAAGTCGCTTCACTTAAGAAATAATTCATATACTCGTACAACTGAACGTTCGACTTCAGGCACTACTAAAATAGCTACGATGTATAATAATAAATCAACGAATAAATCGAAAACAATGTCCATTACCTCGATTGAAGTCTCGAAGGCAAATCGCGCCATTGAAATAACTAATGTAATGGAGTGGTTTAATAAAATACGAAACAACACGAAAGCCGATAAATCAGAAATGCTCATACTGACCACCACGTCGGCACCATTACCTGAATTCGTAGATCTTACATAAGTGTTTATGATATTTTTTACTTATTATTTATTCAAAGTACTAGATACAATTTATGTTCTTAGTTCTGAATATAAATATATGCAGTCCTGATGACTTTACCCTAATGGCCTTGACAGCTTTACCGAAGGGACTGGTGCTATAGCCAGCGTGATTTCTTCCCATCCGATGAATGCTAAGAGTATGCCAATAAGCGAGCCGAAAAACGGACAAAGAGACAGGAGTTTAAACTGAAATCAGATCAATTTAGTTAAGAGTTAAGAATCCTCCTGTATTGGCGAATCCATACCTCATGATGCATGCTTTATAACTTATCTTATACAAGACGTCAGGAATTAATATAATTAAATAATGCAATACAATAAACGCTACACAGTCAAAACTCTCATTGCCTCCAGAGGTACCCTCTTTATATAAAGATTATCTTTAATGAGCATTTTTCGACAAGTTCATTACCATTACGGCAAATAGGCCATCAATATAACTGAAAATTGTCAATGACTTATGTTTAATTTTCATGATACTGGATTACGCAAAATGAAAGCCGTGTCACGCATGAGAGATTAGCGTAATCCTGATCAAAAATCGGAGGAACTTGCACGCCCATAAATGCTATAATATGATAGTGGCCTAAGAATTTCGTGCACAAAAAAGGATAAAGGAAGAAATTAACCAAATATTACTATACAAAAAGCAACCTTATCTCATAAAAACTAACAAAATCACACACTTATTGAATCATTACGACGACATTGTGGCGAAGCAATAGCGAATTTAGCGTTAGCGGCAGTATTTTTTTAACCAAGTAGGCATAATGGTTTTGGTGTGTTTGCCGATGTGTGTCTCCAGATCCCCCACACAAAATACTACTATCCTAATGGGGGCCGTTGAGTGTGTAGCGTTCATTTATTTACTACGCTGCGCTGCTATAATATTAAACCTAAAAGGGAATAAATATAGAGAGGTAGTAAGAGACAGAGGTTTAAGTCTCTAAAATTCAGACCAGCATCGTGTCAGACGCACGAAGGGTTCCGTAGCCTAGGCAGGGATTATCGAGAGAGCTAAACTATAAAGCTTATAACAAAATATTTTCACATACATATTGTGTGAAAACTCTGACGATGATATTAAAACTATAATTCTCACCTCAAATATATACCTTATAATACACTCTTTACAATATATATAACATATAAAAAAATTACAATATATTTATATAGACTCTCATATAAATGAAGTATTCGGCCGAATACACGAAGCCATTCAAATCTTTCAGATAACTGATTCTGTTTATACTGTTATCCTGATTTGACGGTTTATTGATTTTTACAGAGGCTTCTTCTTATCGAATACTGTTTATTGATTTACGGTTATTTTTTTTTTACGGACTATTTTTTTTTGACGGATTATTTATTTTTGACGGTTTATTGATTTTTACACAAAAACTTCTTCTTATCGGTTACTGGCCAACGCCAGTCCGTGCCGTCTAAAACACAGAGACGCTCAGTTGAAATACCGATATACCATCATCCATCTAGTTACTGACTGCGCCTAAAGTTGCTTAACCCACCGATCGTTTACTAATCAATGCGCAACGGGCTACGAGCTACTCAAATCTCGTCAGAGCAATTGCCATCTGAGCCCCGCAATCCTAAGGGCGAACCAGTACCTCATTGGATAAGAGCAAATTACTAATCCAGAATTAACGTTAATTATCAGAGTTTATGATAATAAGGCACGGGGGGAAAACCCACAAAGACGAGTACCTAGACCGAAACAGATATTTAGGTATAACAAACATCTGCTCCGAGCGGAAATCGTACCCGCGACCATCGAGGCTCAAAGCAGGCTCGTTACCAACATGCCGCAACGGTCCTCTTACTTTAACTCAACTTATTGGTAAATAACAATTAATGTTCTTCTTCATCCTAGCATTATTCCCGGTATTTTTATGTACCCAGGGTCTGCTTATTACTCTTATCCCGATTTGACAGGTTACTAGTTTTTACACAGAGCGATTGCCATCTGACCTCCGCAACCCTAAGGGCGAACCAATAACTCATTGGATAAGAGCAATTTACTTATCAAGAGTTAACGATTATTATCAGATGTTATTGATAATAACCGGGACCGACAGCTTAACGTGCTCTCCGAGGCACGGTGGGGAGACCCACACGGACAAACGCCCAGACCGAGACAGAAATTTTTTTAACAAACATCTGCCCGAGCGGGAATCGAACCCGCAACCGTCGAGACTAAAGGCAGACTCGCTACCCACAACGCCACAACGGTGTCGTAAATAACAATTAATGTTATTGTACTCTAATGATGTCGAAAACTTGTGGAGGTAAATATTACAAACAAAAACTACACAAAGTACAACGATTTGTATATTATCAATAATATAATAAATAAAATTTAAGGTTCTATGTTTATACTATAGTTAAGGTTCTGAAATAATCATTTAAAAAATTCTAACAAATATTAGCATCCTGGTAGATATTTTTATACCACGAACTCCATCTAGTGGTAAAGTATTTTATAGAATAATGTCTAATCTATTATAGATATAGTGGACTCGTGACACAGAGTAAGGAATACATAATTATACAGATGCTCTATGATGTCTATATAAAAAATCTTAGTTATACAAATATTGCATCAAAAGACGTAGAAGTAATAAATATAGTGTTGTCTCTTTTTGACTTTTAGTATTATTTGTAGAATCAATTGGATGTAGTAGTAACAACTATTGTTTGTTTCTGATTTTTGAATAACAACTTTGACACGACATATCGATTGCGCCGGTTGCCTGCCTCCGCCATCTTGAATTCAAATTAGTGATGTGTATCGTCAAATTAGTACTTATTTTATAGATTTTGTTAATTTTTTTTTTATGTGAGAGGGGGCAAACGTCCAGTAGGCTCACCTGATGTTAAGCGATCACCGCCGCCCATGAACATCTGCAACACCAGGCGCGTAGCCGACCTTTAAGGAAAGAATACGCTCTTCTCTTTAAGGTTCCCAATTATATTAATATATTATATTATATATATATCAATTTGTGAAATTGATAGTAATAAAAATATATCTAATGCGACAAATAATATCTAGATCGGATTCTTTATTTTTTCATAGAACATATTCCTATATAATTCAAATAAAACTATGTAATGGGTTCCGAAATTGCAAATACCTATTAGTTTGATTTAGGTAAAGTTGAAGTGGTCTCAATTAAATTAATTCCTATGGTGTTCAAGAATTTTACAGAAAGTTGAAATGTTAGGTAAACTAACATTGAATAATACGACCAGAAAGTTATTATTTACACCTTTTAAAATTTTTAAACGGAATTATTTGACACTAAAAACACTTTATGCACCAACAAAGACCAAGAATAGAACGCTACTCACCGAATGTTTTGGGTAAAAGGCACCACATAACAATTAAGAAAAATAGATTTTAGGTGAAGGTATTAGGGAAAAATAGCTTTGAAAATATAACAAAGATTTTTGAAGTGACTTAATGTTGTTTAAATTGACATTTATAAATGATATTCTAAGAGACCTTTATTAAACTGAATAGCCAAGAAAATTTAACAAAATTTGTATTTTTGTCATTCATATTCTATGAACAGAAAATAAGAGAACATTCAATTGTTGAATAGCTTACGCAGTATTAAACTTACATCGGAAGTAGTAGTAAAAATAAATTTAAAAAAAAAACCTACATACTCAGTGACCAGCAACGAGATCAGATTAGTAATTGGGATAATAATATCCTGTATCGAGAATCCGAAAATGTTCGTAATGGTATTCTTGAATGTTGTTTTAGTTTTTATATTCCAAATTTAGAACTAAACCCCGGTTTCTCGTACGTTGATCAAATTCATGGCAACTTTACATACCAAATACAGAACGCTCATCGGTTGTTTTCAACCAATAAACTATTTTAAATATACAGCAGAACATAAAAAGTCTCCATGTTACTGGATGATTTTCTCTTTTAAAATGTATTAAAACCTTTTATGTGGAATTATTAATGTTTATATAGTTAGAATTAAGATCTTTCATAAAAAAAAATGAAATAAGATTCGATCAATCTAATCGATATGAATTTTACCGATTTTCATCATGTTTCCATCTCTTGGCAGGCATTTCTTGTTCGATTTTGGCATTGACCTTCTCACCCATTAATTCAAGTTAGAGCATCACCATATTTTTTAATTACTCTGAAGACTGTGGTGAATACATAATGCCCGTTTTCACTAACAATATGAAATGCTTATTGGATTCGTAATGGCTTTTTAAGTGGCTGTTTATAGTCTATTGTATAAAATCGATAAATCACTGATCTCCATAACAACTAGGTTACAGGTCTATAGGGTGGAATTCGGTTTGTCAATTTCCCAGCCCCATAATATCTTAGCTTCACATGTGAGTTTTTTTTTACTTCTAACCACTTCATTGGTGGCGCAAATTTGTCTTAAAATTTTAACCAATTGAAAATCTATCTAGAATTTATAGTCAATCCTTAATAATTTTATGTAATCTATAATAAAATTTATCTATAACATAATTGTCATATGTTGTCAATTTGTCATTTTCTATTTTATATACTAAGTACTGTCAAGTGTCAAATTTTATCAATATTCTTCAATATCATTGATATAAGATTTTCATATTTTGCGACATAACATTACGATACGGAGATAATACTACAGGACAGAGACGCATATTTTAACATAGTGGATAACAAGTTTATTGAACCCTTATTGCATAGGGTTTCGTATCGTTTGTTAGTTTTTCGAATATTGCGAGTATATGAATTAAGTGGTGAAATTCGTGACACAAGTAACGAGTTCAATTGAAAGATTACTATAAAATTTATTGCAACAATGACTTCGGCACCGAGTGGAACACACAATTTCAAAGTCGTTTTATTAGGAGAAGGCTGTGTGGGCAAAACGTCGATTTTGCTACGTTATATCGAAGACAAGTTCAACGATAAACATTTGACTACGCTACAAGTAAGTTCTAGAATAACGATAATTTAATCCAATTTAAATTCACAAAGTTGTTTAACAATCCAATTCTTATGAAAAATCATCTATATATTTAATGGTAAATGATGTACCCTTACATTGCTTTGTATTTCTCACCCGTCTTTGTTGTATTTTGATTTAACGAAGTAGGCTTAGATAAAAATAATCGATATTTTGTTCATAAATAATTGATAAATATCACCAATTATTATGAATCGTAAATCTGTGAGCAATTTTTTTTTAGTATCGAATTCAATATATTTTTTATAAACAATCTCTACAGGCTACCTTCCTAAATAAGAAACTTAACATAAATGGAAAGCGCATTAATCTTTCCATATGGGACACAGCAGGACAAGAGAAATTTCATGCTCTTGGCCCTATCTATTATCGAAATTCCAATGGAGCAATTTTGGTGTATGACATCACAGATGAAGATTCATTTGGAAAGGTAATATTACCCAGCCACATCCACTTATTTATATCATTTTGCAAAATGCTCCTTTTTTTTATAATAACCAACTTATAATAATGTTGTCAGGTAAAAAATTGGGTGAAGGAATTGAAAAAAATGCTTGGATCAGATATTGTGTTAGTGATAACCGGCAACAAAGTTGATCTGGAACATGAAAGAACAGTGCCTTTGGAAGAAGCAGAAAGGTAAAATACTTTTTTTATAAATTCAATCTGATTATTTAGCAATTATATAAAGTATTGTCAATCTAAAGCCAACTTTACTAAATCATCACATTATTATTAACATTGAGCTAATTGCAGATAGTAAATAAATTGACCAATTCAACTAATTGTCCTGTAATAATTATTATTAATTACAATTTATAAGTGATAATAATATTTAATATCAAAAGCATTAGGAAAATATCATTCTAATAGTATTAATATTGTAATTAACTATTTCAGTTATGCAAAAATGGTTGGTGCCAAACACTTTTACACATCAGCTAAATTGAATCAAGGTGTTGAAGAATTATTTTTGGAGTTGACACGCGAAATGGTGGAGCGGTTTGAACAGAACTCCAAGAAAGAGGTGAGCCGATCATCCTCCAGGGTATTGGTTGTTGATGATGAAGTACCTACTCAGTCGTCATGCTGCTCCGGATTACGAAGTAACTGAACCTCTATTACTTAGTTAATGTTTTACTTTATTGATCGATTTTATTTTATTATAACAACATTAATGTGAAACATTGTGTATAGATCAATTGCCTAAACATAGTGTTTTTATTCTTACACCGGAATGTTTTCTGAAAAGTCTTACAAAATTCCCACAGCTGTATTTTTATTATATACTATAGTTTAGTTTTATATTGTATAGTTAAAAATTGAACTCATTAAAAATATCCCTAATGCTATTCACACTTTATAAAGATTATTTTGTATCTTATATTGTATCTACTGCTGTTATCAGTTTTGATACATGTAAATTAAAACTTGTAAAATATTACGTTTTTATATGACTCATACGTACACAATATAAATTATTCACTTTTGTATGATCAATTTCAGCGAATATATTGAGGCTGGTACCTAACAAAATAAACAAAAAATATATAGGTATTTCATTAATTATAAATAAATATTTAAAGGTTGAAAAGCAAATGAAATAGACGATGAGAGACACAATTATGTCTCGATTTAATCATATTTATACATAGGCTGACTTCCATAAAAATCCTTAATTATACATCAATTGTTATTAATCATGGATCATTAAAAAAAGCATTTTACATTTCAACATGATTAAAGAACTGTTGTGCAAGCCCTAATGTATTTTGCGGTTTTTTAGATATCCTTGCTTGTTATATTTAGTATATTTGTATCATTATATACTTACTGTATACTATGGACCTTGTCATAGACTGTTTGAAAATTCAACACCAACGCACGCTTATTCATCATATGCGAATAACGAATGAAGTTAGTGTGTGACTAACTTTATTCCGTTGCATTGGTATTAAATGAATTTACTAATGGGGCACTAATGAGTCTACGACATGTTATCTGTATGAAAGAGCGTGTCCATAATAAATAGTATTTATTTTATATACATAATATATCCATGTTAAACTAAATTGGAATATTTCCATTTACTGTAATGTATACATATAAAATTATAATTGAAATTTAGTGCATAAAATGTAGTTAATGAAATTGTATTATTTATACTATCATTCTGTTGGTTATTGTTATTTGAATTTCTTATGACGAAGATCATGAAGATAAATTACAATGGGAATGCTCATTAAGTTTTTATTAACATTCCTTTTCATTACTCGCATACGGTAGCTATTACATACATATATTTTGGAGAATATAAATGTTTTCACTTAGAACAAGATCATCTTATGAATAGTAAATATCATTATTTAAAAAATGTTGTTTATCTTTTGTAAACAATATTATTTTTATGTTTTAATTAAAATAGTACCACACTAATAAGTAATATAAGTGTCATATCAATAGCTATTAACACCTGGAATGATAAGAAATAAAAATTTATGATTGTATCATCAATTTCATAAATGCTGTTACCTACCATGCTACGCTGTACCTACCATGGTATAGCAGTTCCCATTATTTGTAAATAATGTGCTGATTGTAATTCGTATAATACATAGGAAATTATATTAAGAAAAAAAATTATAATCCAAAAATATTTCATCTAAAACTACATAAAATGTTAAACTTGGTGTAAATAAAATTATAATCTCCTATTAAATTTTATTATTTTCTTGAATGTATCATACAGTATGTTTAAAATTAAAGGTCGAAATATAAAAAAAATTGTTGAGTTAAAAAAAACAGATGTCAGCAAAAATAAAATTACTTTAATAATTTCATCCACACGGTTTTCAATAAATATTTAATGAAAAATTAACAAAAAGATGATTTAAAGCCTACTTGAAAATAACACAAAAGAAAAAAAAATACAAAAATATTTGTCTCTGTATTTTATTTATTAAATTAAGAAAAATATCGAGAAATGTATCATATTATGTCAATTCATTAAGTTTATATTATTAATTAATTAAGAACAAATTTATTGTATTATTCTATTATCCTTGATGCTAGGTTCTAATGGATTTCATTATTATACAAGGTTATATTATGTAGTAGATGTAATGTATAAATTATCTACCGATTTTTATTGGAATAAAGTGTTCTGTTTATTCAGTATGTTTTTTTCCCCTTAGCTGTTTTAAACTCGCTCACCCTGCAATTGGTCGTGATTTTGATTCATAGAAAAATTTAATATATATCATCATAATTATGGTAACTTGAAAAATGATAAGTATTTTAGATTCGTGGGAGAATCAAAGATTAATATTCCTAGTAGAAATACTAGGTACCGACATAGTAAACTATCCATATACAAGTTGATTCTTGCTACGTAATATAGTACATAATATGTACTACACGAAGTACCGTATAAATATAAATTATATCCACTGCATGTTCGTTTTTTTACTTAATTTATACTATTAAATATTATGTAAATTTTTATTCAAGTGCTTAAATTTTTTATAGAAAAACATGATTAATAAAATTAATTTTTTGACTTGTGGTTGTTGTACTCAATATTTAGTATATTTCAAAGATATTTTTTATATTCAAAAGTACCTTATATGCTTATATCTCTTCCAGCAATCAGTTTATTGTAGAACCACTTAAATCATTTAATGCTGTATAAAAATACGCGTCTAAAGATGTATATTGTGCATATATTTGATGTAAAATAAGATACTATTAGGCGAAAATTGGCTTTGATTGGCTCTCCAGTAAAAAGTTTAATTTTGATTTGCGGTAGTTTTGAATTTATCGAGCGATATGTAACCAGGTAATTATAATGTTATTCAAATAATGGCGTTAAATAAACATTTGTCTCTTTTCTAGTTTTGTCCTGTGTCATAATTTCTATTATAACACTGTTTTGATGACGCAATCGAAGATTATAATTAGTTACCAGTTACCTTGACATATTTATTACACAGCTTCGTTTACGGTATTCTATCTTGGGGATATACCATTAAAACCTATCATTCCTTTTTTGTCATATATAGAAGCATACGTACCTCTTGATGGTAAGCAGTCACCGCAACCTATGAAGTATGAACGCTTGCGATACTGGAGGTATCAAACGCGCGTTGCCAGCGGTAAAGATAAGAGGGAAGGGGACAAGAGAGCAGCAACGAAGTAGGTACTGATGCTCTTAATTTAAGCCAATTTTCTGTGAGAGGGTAGACCCGGTCAAGCCGGCGCATGTGTATAGTCTGTTAAATGTAACTTGAACCCTGCGCAGTAACACGTTTTTGGGTCTCAACCGTATGCGGTATGAGGGGGGCCGGGTTTAGTATACTCGCTCACGGTTGGTTTTAGTTCTTTAATAATAAATTATTAAAAAATAAATTAAAATATAAATTTGTTTTGTCAAGTGTGTTAACATTTATTTTAAGATAATGCCTCGAACACAATCAACTTTAAGGAGACGGGAGAGAAGGATGGTATTTGACGTTTAGTTATTTTTTAAAAGAATATAACTAATTCTCTGAATAATGCTGCGGAAGATACGAAGTAGTCTGTCTCACCATTAATAATGTACATTAATTATTTTTTTTTATATTGATTTGATACCTTTTTTCTATACTATTTATTTGTTTTATTCGATTTAAGTAATTAATAATGATAATAAATAAATAAATAATTGAATTTAGAAGAAATAATAACTATATTATATTACATTTCGTTTTCCTACTTTATAAAGAATGGATTTAAATAAGCCGAAACCAATATTTTTGTCTAACATTTTGTCCATTATTGTACCTGCGCAGAAGCGGCCATTTTGGTTCAAGTTACATTTAAGGAACTATACTAGAAGTAAGGCTCTGCTACTATTTTCTCATATATTTGGTATCAGTAAAATAAAAATATTAAATATGAAGTTACTGAATATTTACATCATGAACGTACTGAGGTAGATTCCTGAACCTCGCTAATAAATAAATTTGAAATACTGAGAAATGCTCGAATATAATTCATTTTAAATAATAGCCTTTTTATTTCTTTGGGACAAATGCTGGCCACGCTTATAATTATGATAAATGTTTCGACTATACATTGGACATATATATATTATATTATAATGAATAGGATGTAGACTAAATAAAACACAACAATGACTTTAACAAAATCTAATAACTAATAATCTACATACAAGGATTAAACATACTGCCACCACATACACCTCAATTGGAAAAAAAGACATCATTCCACTACAATTTTTTTTTTAAATTGTTTTTTACGATATCTACAAAATTATAACATCCATAGCATTTACACAAATGACAATTTTTCTGAGAATAAACATCCAACAATGTGAATTAATAATATTAAATATTCAATGCAATAAGAAATTCGCTATACTTTTTAGAGTAAATGCGAATATTAAATGTAAAAAATCACAATAAAGATTATTATTATAATCTCCCCTAAATTTATATAATAATAAGAATATTGAAGAATAGAATCAAATATTGAAACAAATTCTTCTTTAAATATCCACAACTCGCATATATTTTATTTTAATTTGAGGTATTATGTCGACACATTAAAAGACTGACCTCTAGAAAAGATTTTATTCAACTTATCAAATTACCGGTGCAATTTACGAATAAATACGCATTTACGCAGAATAATGGTCAAACAATCCTGATTGGTTAACCTAAAGCATCATAGCTGCGTGCCTACTCTGTCACGTCCCGTCAAAAACTTATGACAGATCATTTTTACATTATCTTTTATTTTTAAATCGATCGTCTCTTTGTCGGCGTGAACGACATGTTACGAGAGCCACATAATTAGTGTCACATTTTATAAGAATTTAATTTTTTAACGTCATAACAACAATTATTACTTTCAAGCATTATATTGGAATATAAATTCCAATCAAACATCGATTATCGGTTGAAAAATGCAAAATAATCGTAGAAACTTTGTATAGAAAAAAACATCATGGAATATGTTTGAAACCCTGAACTATTAATTACAATAATCAAAAACATATGCACTTAATATGTTACATGTTGTAGGACCAAATAAATGCTTAAAAATATAGCATTACAGATAATAATTTCATTTAGACTTTGAAAAATGTAAGAGATCCTAATTGATACTTATAGCGTTATATATATATTTAATTACACTTTCACATATAGATTATTACGATTAATATATACGAAGAAATCTGAGACAAGTTCTATTGTGATAAGATTTTTTCCCCAGGTGGTAAATGATTCTACTCTACCTTATGATAAGTAGAAGTGTCCAACCATGAGAGGGCTACTAATACAGATACGAGAAGGCGAACTGTATTAGCCTACTTTACTTTACTTGGCAAGTGGCTGACCTTGAAACATCATCATCTGGATGAGCAATCACTTCACGAGTTTTTCACCAACATACAGTAGTAGAAGCTAAATGCTTGACTGATTTCAAGCTTTAAACCCCTATCACCAGCAGAACAGTAAAAGGAACCTATGTTATCCCTCAGTCAATACCCATGGAAAAAAGAGGTACTTTAAATTATAATCTTAGTGGTTAATTAAGTTTTTTCATTTTGAAAATTAGTAAATGTAAAAATGTTTTATCATTTAGCCTGGAATAAATGCATTGTATGATGTCTCATCTAGTAAGTGCAGTTTCGAATGTCTTCAAAGTTACAAAGAGTCTTTTAAAAATTATTCAATATAACTACAATGGTTTAGATTATCACAAACACCGTGTCTCAAATTTCACTTTTACAATTTCAATTATACACTGAAAACGATTAAAACTACATACATATCATTACTTTTTCACTCTTAATGACAACTCACGCAATATATTAAATTCACGCTCGGACAGTGAAATGTATTTTTGCAATTTTGTAACTTTAAAGTCATAGACGCACTGTTTACTATCACAGTCTATATCTTTGTGTTCTGAACATGTGTTTCGCTGTAAAACAGGAGTGGTATCAGCAATTGGGAGGGGTCACTTTTCTAATTCCTCCTTTATTTTCTTCTTTGTTGCCTTGACTTTAGGTTCCTCTTTGGTTTCCTGTAGCTCCTTGATAGAAGCCTTTTGTATGTGATCCTCCTTATTATCAAGCGGTGGCAAGTCCAAAAGGTAGGGCATCATGCTTCTAGTCTTCTCTTCAGCAGATAGCCACTCCATCTGTGAGTAAAATAAAAAAATATTGGTACTATAACCTACTATTTTCATCTTTACATAGTATAAAATGAAGTTGCTTCTGCTGTCTGTTTGGTTAGATCTTTTAAACTATTCAATAAATTTTAATTCAGTTTTCAGCTATAGATTGAGTAATTCAACAGGAAGGTTTATATGTATAATACATATCTTAGTGCAGAAAAATCGAAAAAATAGCCAATCAATGCCTGGCCCTACAGCATTGTATAATTTGTTACATATATAGCAAATAACACTTAACAGAAATTATAGACATTACCTTTTGCCTGTGATCTTGTACAGCATCCTCACAAATCTCTATGCACATTTGTTCTGTCAGCCTTCCGTCGTCGGAAGCGTAAGCTGCTGCCTGCCAAGCAACTCCCAGTTTAGAAAGAGCTCGACCTGACATACCAGCTGTTTTCTCCGCTAACTTCGTACACAGAGCACCATAGTCAAACTGGTCAACATTGAGACGTCTGGAAATAAATGTTTAAATATGATATTCAGTAAGGATATAATGTTATAGATAAATTTTAATAAGGTAAAAAAGCATTAATATTTTTCTATACTTTATTGAGAATCACTTTGTTGGCATATAATTTTTTTAATTTTATGCCAACAAACTGATAAAGCGGAGAGCATGTTTAGCTATCGGTCCTGATTGTTATCACATAACATCTGATAATAGTCGTTAACTCTTGATAAGTAAATTGCTTTTATCCAATGAGCGCTTGCAGCACCATTAGTAGGTGCCACTCACGCGTTGCCAACCTCGAGATATGGGTTCTTAAATCGCGTCTACCCAGTAATTTTTTTTAAATCATACGATCTTCATATGAAAACCCACCTCTTGCCCTCAGAAGCAGGTTGCAGCACAAACTTATCAAAGTACAATCTAATCAAGCGTTCTCTCTCCTCAAATCCAGGTAGCCCAAACTCGATCATTTTATCCAATCTGTCATTGATAGCAGAATCAAACTGTTGTGGTGTATTTGAAGCCAGTACCAACATAATACGACTACTTTGATCTGAGGTACGGTACAGGAAAGCGTTGAGAGCAGCTCTTAAATCTTCACTTATTTGTGCTGATGATCTTTTGTGGAGAAAAGCATCTGCTTCGTCAATGAAGAGCAAAACACCTATACAAATATAAATAGTATATTAGTTTATTGCAAAATTCTGTTTTGATTCATATATGGTAACTAGTAACATACGCAAAAAAATATTATATGTTTTTTACCTTTCCGACTAGTATTTGCCCAGTCAAACATTTTGTGTATGGCGGCAACGGCGTGTTTGCCCATTGGTGCCACATCACCACCTGTCATTATTGCATAATCCATTCCAGAGTGTTTTGCTAGTTTCTATTAAAAAAAAATCACATTTCTTACTTTAATTTCTGAAGTAATTAATATTGCAAAGGGATTTTGAAAAATAACTAAAGTGTATATCAAAATTGTTTTCAAAATTCTTCCTCACCTTTGAGAACAAAGTTTTACCGGTACCAGGAGGTCCATACATAAGCAGATTTCGATAGAAGCCTTTATTAACTTTTGTGTTTTTTGTGGCAATAGCTATATCTCTAAGACGTCGTTCTAGAGTTGGTGCCAGTACAACACCTGCTAATGCATCTGAAGGTTTCTTGAAATTCGCGATAGCCCTTGATATTGTGAGGATAGGATGTTTGAGAGCTTCCAAAAGAGAAAATCTTGATGTCTCATTCACTAATGTTGGCTTTCCTGTAAACAAATAAGGTTGAGAAAAACTCAAATGGAATAGAACTTTGTTTAATTAATAAAAAATATAAGTATACTAGCATCTGTCCACGATTTCGCCTGTGGTGACCTTAGAAGTGGCTTCAGAAAGAAATGAATCATTTGCGACTAAATAAGCCACATCCGTTCCGAATCCCACAGGAACAAAAACTTTTCCCGGCATAAAAAGTATATATACATAGTATTTTTTAATCAGTATTTTTTAGTCAGTTAAGTAACAATAACAAACATCTAAAATTGAATTGAAGTGGATACACTGTACCCTAGTATTTTTGACAATCCCATAGGCACCAACATTTTTCCGGGAGAGAAGGTAACCTTAAAATCCTTTCAGCCGTTTTTGCATAGCTGATTAATAAATATTAAAACATTCAACCAAACATAAAAATTATCACATTCATTATATTAAATAGAATAATATAATATTTCAACAATTACCAATCCTGGCTTCAATAAAACGAGCGGTTACAGATGTTGCTCCTTTAGCCGTGTAGACACCGAGAGCCAGCAATGACAAGCCACCAGCAGCTGCCAATGTTTTGTCCCAGTCTGTTACTAGGGCATTCAAGCCTGTGCCTATCACATTTCCTGCTGTCCTGGTAAAAGTAAATACAAATTTGAGAATCTTTGAAAATGTAATAAATTGCATTGTAATTGTTGCATTACTTACTGTATACTTTCCAAAATTGTTGTTCTATTTTCAGCAGCCTTCAATTTAATTTGCTCTAGCGTTATATCTCTATTTTCTCGATCAGCTTTCGCACGAGCCCTCGCCTCCGCTTCAATTGCTTTAAGTTTGTTCTTCTCACGAAGTTCCATTTCGTGCTCGATGGTCGCACGACGCAACGCCTCTTGCTTTGCTACACTCTCTTCCTGTCTGTAAAACAAGTACAGTTATTCATTATTGAAGTGAAGAAGTTAAAGAGTTAAATGTAATATTGATGTGGTACATACTTTCTTAACATTTCATCCTGATTTCTCTGATGTTGAAGTAATTGCTCTTCATAACGCGTCTTTGCTAACTGATCTTGGTATTGTGCGCGTATCTGATGCTGTTTTGTTTCTTCCTAGATAACATATAAAAATATTATTACTATTTATAGAAAACATCACAGATTGATATGTAAAAATTATTTTATTATATTTATTATTTCTCAACTAAAATCAATTACTTAATATTTCAATAAAATTAAAATTGAGTAAATAAAGGATTAAGAATGCATAGATTATAATAGACTATAACATAATAAAATAAGAAAACAAATATTAATTTTCAGGTGCCCTCAAAAGGAAGGTCGTCAATATGGCTGACATTTAATTTTTTTCTAAATCTAACAATAAATGTATACAAAGGAAAGAATGACAACAAGCAATAATCACATCTCAACGGAATAAGATCGGAGCAGGGTAGGAAATTATATGAAGTATTCTGTATAAGCATTTTATAATAAACTAAATACAATATCCTTTACCTGCAATGTTTTTCGTCGTTCTTCATGGTCAACTCTCCTTTGATCCACTTTGGATTGTTCGATAGCAGCTTCATATTCTTTGATCTTTGCCATTTGTTCTTGCTGGCGAGTTGCTTCTTGGAGCTTGCTGAGATCCAGTGCATCCTTAGCATGTTCTATGAAACAATTTGTACAATATTTGAATAAAAATATCAAGAAAATGATTTAGAAAAAAATGAAGCGAAAAAGTTGTAATTGGGTTGATTAATGTAGTTAATCGAGTGTAACTTATTCATAACAAGAGTTTTTTATGATTTTTAACCGACTTCAATGAAGGAGAAGGTCTAATGAGCTCTATGTTTTCATGATATTTCATTTTGCTAGATTGTAATTAAAAAAAATAAATAAAGAATATTATGTTACTATTATATATAAAATGATAAATGAAGTTGATAACAAAAAATTCTTTCTTCATTTAATTATATTATTGATTTAGTAATAACACAATTTAATGTTTAATCATATATAGATATGCAAGACAGCACAGAATATTCTAAATGAGAGAGGAAACACAAAAAAGATTGATTTTTGTGGTTATGACTTTATCTTAAACAATTAATAAATTACACATAAAGTGACAAATTGGGCAAAACCTAAACAAAATTAAGTCTTTAAGGTTTAATCAATATTAAAATGTGAGATTCAGCATTTTCATTTCAGTAAATTATAGTTTTATAATAAATGAAAGCAACACGCCAATCCAGACATGTTCAAGGCTTCGGGTAAGAGCTGGGGTGTTCAAGTACAAGTATATAAGTATTAAAAATAAAAAAATAAAAACAAAATAGTATTGAAGTTCAAGAAAAGTGTCTATTTTAAAAAAAATTTAGGTTAATTGTAAAAATAATAATACTTGGAACTGATAAATTTGGAGATAATATTATGAGAATGCATAATTAAATAGCAAAAATTTAATAAAATCAAATGTAGACTGTGAGCAGAAACTGAATCGAATAACAGAATTATAAGCAATAGAGCTGAAAACTTTCCTTCATTGTGGTAGCAAACCTGATTTTAAATTTTTCACTATAACATACCACACAGGCATGAGTTCCAGTCTAAGTTTGTATGTGTTTGCATGGGTTCCCATGCTCACCAATACAGGAGTATAGTAAGGCCTACAGATTTCTCATATTTATGTAAAAGTATGTTGTACTTATACAAAACCGTACACACATGTAACTTGCACTGTTATCTGGTCACTTGCTAAACATTCCGAGTACTAAAAAAATTTTTTTTTTACATGCAAAAAAACTTCTTCTTTAAATTGATTTACCTTAAGAAATATATATAGGGTAGGTTTGCCGGTTTCCCGACCACCACCAGTTAACAACCACTTTTGGGATGTACCACACAAATATTAAGAAAATAAGAATCCTATCCTTTAATTCTGTATGAAATTGCGTCCTTGGGAAGAAAAGAATAACACTTTCATTCAGACCTACTAAAATTAGTGTCTTAGCATTACACGAATATGTACAAATCCTTGTTCATTTTGCTATTAGTGTTGCAGGTGCAAAACTGTAAGTAAAACAACCCCAGTAAGTACTTCTGGTTTAATTCATCTGTGACATATCTTTCTTGATTTAATTTCTAGTTATAGATTTTAACAATGTATTTTAATAAGTTTTTGAGTAAATAAAAAAAGGTCATAACCTGCTAAGTATAAATAAATCTTGTAAAAGTGCAATTATGAAATAGTAAAAAGTTTGTACTATAGTTAACAACCACCGATGCTGTTCATTTTCAACCATATACAAATTTATGGGTATTAATATTGTTTTGTATAATATATTTTATTTGTTTAAATTAATAAGCACATTGGTAAGATGGTCGCTGAATTCTGAATGAACGTTACAATCCTGTTTCTACTTGTCTTGTCGCTCGAACACCAATCGTGTTAGCCGGAACGACTTCTACGTTCCGTTGCATGCAGTGGTGCCGCAACAATATCGATTCAAAAACGGAAGGATCTGATTGGCACAAGAATGGCTTTAATAAACTGCTCGTTCATAAGATTTTTTTTTACCCGTTTTTCACAATGTTCTCCCAATTTCACAGATAAATAAATAGAATAGTGTTCCATTTCACACATACCTTTTTATCCCATTTCTGGGTGGTCATAAAAAAAACCTAACACAAAGGTAAACCTTCTAACCTAACCCATCCGACTCGGAATGCTCTGAATCGAGTTTGGAATAAAAATTAAATGCTAAAATAGTAAAAAAATAATACTAATATTTATTGATATAAAGATGTTTATGTATGAATTGCAACGCTTTTTCATGTTTATGTTATTCACTGTTGTATGTAAATTTTTGTTAAAATTATAATCGTTAATAATTATTCTGTAATTATTTTGGTGAAATTGTGTGAGAACATTGTGAAAAACGGGTTGGTATTAGCTATTTTGAATTACGCTTTTTATTAATAAATAATAGTATTTCTACAATATAAGAGAGATTTCATGCCTTATTAATAGTACTAGTGAATCAAGGAAGGATTATTTAGATCATTTGTTATTTACATACCAAAAAATCGTAGGGTAAGATATAAATGGGTAGCATTTAATTAAATCTGAGTTTTAATAGATATTAAATATTTTTTTTATTATTAAAATTGCATCAATATCCATGTATAAAGATCGTCTATAAAATAAGAAAACGAAATTACATTTTTTGTGACTTTATACTACAGTAGTTTACACTAAGTTATCATTACATCTTATGAAATATAACTGATTCAAGTATAGCATGCGCAAATTTGTTTTACACTTGGTTACAAAGGGATTATAGGTTAGGCCGCCGCATTATGCAATACTTGAAAATGTGACTGATAAGGATAGCTTACTTGATCTTTCCAGCTCCCGAGCAGCTTGAGCAGCTCTCTCTAGGGCACTCGAATCAAATCTATAAGCCTCCATGGCTTTTTTTTCAGCTTTAGTAAGGTTAACTGGAGCAGAGGCAGAGCCACTGCCATCAGCTTGAGGTTCATCAGGAGGCGGCTGTTGAGGCCGACTATATCCGAATAACCACGACATGGCTAGAAACGAAGGACTTTATTCATCAAATATATATCTAAATTAAACGAGTACTATCTTCACAATTACTAGTCCAGTACATCAACAGGACGGACTTTTACGAATATTGAAATTGAATGAGTAAAATTCACAGAGCATCTAGACAGCACCACAGAGCATATAAGTATATTTCTATGATAAATATATTATCTATGGACTACAGTATCAAACTTAGACCATTTAAAATTTTAAAATTTGTTAAATGGTCTAAGGTATCAATAGAAAATTCCTTCGATTGATTAATTGAACTAAACATGAAGGACAATACGTATAATTTTATGTAATTAATAATTGAAATTGGTAAAAATTGAAGTATGAACTTAGCGCCTTCAACGAATTATATAACTAGTATTAAAAAATTAAAACTGTGCATGCGATGTGCAAAAAGGTAAATATAGGGATGGAAAAACACATTTTAAAAACCGACAACATGACAATTTTTTTGTATTTAGTAAAAAAATACTATATTTTTAATATAATAAAAAGCTCTGTAGAAGAGACAGAAATAGATACATAAAGGTTTGGCAAGTTATTTGTGATTTCCTAAATATCAACATTGACATTTATTATTTTATTATTTAATTTTGTATTTTTTTATAACCCGGGAGGCGAAAGACTCTACTCCACCTGGTGGTGAGTGTAAGTGGAGTTCACACGTGAAGTATTATTATAAAAATTATAAGTATTATTATAAAACCATTTTTCATACTTTCAATTTACGTATGTATATTTTGTTTCAAAGTGGTGCACACTTAAAATACGTAAAATCCAGCCACGCGTTTTTTGGCTAATGGTACGTCAATTTTTTTACTCTGTCTACTGCACAAAATTATAATGGAACACACAGAGCATATAAGTAAGAGACTTAACTCCCATAGATTGAGGTGACCATAGTAAAATATAAATTCTTGTGGAACGCTCTCTTACCAACTATTAAAAAAACATTCAATTCTACCAACATTATAATATAGCAGACTAGTGACGTGCTATGTCGATAAAATATATCGATAAATAATACATCGATAGTGATGTCCCCTCCGCTGTTATTGTATTTTAGGGTTACTGGATTATTATTTATTACTGATTTTTGGTAGTGGTTAATGTGTATAAAAATTTAGGTTGTTATTTTGTTTTCAATTTACCACTAAACCAAAATCAGTAACAAATTGTTATGTTGATAAATAAATCGAATCGAATCAAACCATAATTTTATTAAAATAGAATTAGACGAAAATGTAACAATAGTCTCAAGATAACTAAGAATTGATATGGATTACAACAAAATATTTTGCGATTATATTTATACGAATGTGTATATATCATGAGATCTAATTGAAACTCTCTTTTATCCATTGATTTCTGGAATCTGAAAGAAAAGGGAAAAATGTAATAAAACACCTTACTGTAAATAATAAAAAGAGGAACTACATATGATACATTATTATATATTTTTCTCTGTAAGCCTTTGATACCTCTTTTTTTTATCATGACTGGAGTGAAGACTAACAAAATTAACAGAAAAAAAGTCGAACAGTTGTATCATAATTTGCTTATTATATATCTTACATATTCTTATTATATCTTTATTTGTCAAATTTGGTTACATATCAAAAGGGAAATTATTTAATTATAAATATTTAATATGAAAGTTATATCAAAGTATAGAAGGTATTTTCAAATAAATGTTCACCTTTTTTGTTATATATAGCCTTTCTTTAAATTCAAGAAACTATATGTTTAATTCAAAGAGATTTAGGTATAATATAAATTGGCAATTCTGCCATAATCTCATCTGTAACCCTTTGATATCTGATTATGGTGGAGCATTGAGTAACAAATATGGTTTAGCACTCTTTTTAAAAATCAGTCTTTTTAAAATGTTTAATACACATTAACTTATTTTGGTGCACTCTCTGCATCTGGAAAAAAAGCATTGATTATTGTATTTTTATAGTTAAACCTTTTTTCTACGGTTGCAGCGTTTTCCTAAAAAGATGTTGTTTTTATTAAAAATCATCTACTATACAGACACATATATCATAATATAATAAATTACTATTACAATTTATAAGTATTTTATGTTTTAATAATATTAGTTCAGTAAAATTAATGTAAGTAATTAATGTAATATTAGAACTATTTGAAACTTATATGTTATCCAGAGATGATGTTCAATATGTATAAAACAAAGCAAAGAATTTTATTTAAGATAACTTTTAAATTTATGTTTTTGATAAGCCTTTGAATTTAATTAATAATTCATAATGCCAGGTCACAAATTTAAGATGTCTAATACCTATATAAAAATTAAGTTATTATGAGTTTTGTGATTTTCGTTAAATAATAAAATCTTCAATGAATTAAATAATAATGAAATATGTAATAGAGCTACTTAATTATTTTCTTAGATAGGTTAGGTTAGGGCATAATGATATTTTGTATACAGAAAACTTACCGAACTTTTTTCAATTAAAATGTGAAATAATCATTAATCATATTATTTCATAAAATACCTTCTTGAAAATCTTTTCTTTACGTCTCAAGCCTACATGTTTCACATTTTCCATTAACCATGTTTGTTTATTTTACATTACAAACGTAATAATATATTATATAATAAATAAATAGCAATTAAAAGACACATATGGACACATAATAACTTCTTATTTTTATCACAAACTAGTAGAACATAATTTATATTTCATAACAACAGCAAGTCAGCAAAAACAAGATGGAGAATTGAACTGATTGTGATTACTGAGTACTGAAGATAAAAATTAAAATAAATATTATTTATATTAAGAGAGCGAGACAGATAGCGTAAAGAGTGAAACGAATGAAGAAGTGTCAGACGCCATTAGAAAAGCCCATGTCTCAATAGATCGCTTTTTCTCGGTGAAATTTCAACAGACTGATGGAACATACGAAATGAATTGAAAGGATATTCAAACCGATTTTTTTATATACTACAGTACATGGAAATAACCGAACTAACTAATAAAAATCATGACATGGGCCCTATGAAAATATTATTTTTTTTAACGAACTTTATAGAATACTAATAAGAAACAATATATTGCAGATTTTTTTTTGAAACTGCACTATTTAACCTAAAAAAAAACCTATACTATGTCATTTTTTAATTATAACTTGTGCTATGAACAACTTTTAATATGATTGCTTTTTTTCACACATATATTTTTCCATGTGTTTGTAGTCTATTAGGAGGATGTTGTCGAGTTGATGATATCACCCTGTCCAATGATATGGTAATCAAGGGGCGTAAGGCTAGAATACTTACCTACCGTACAGTATACTTTCGTACATAATTCACGCAAGAGTATAACTCCCTCAATATTAGTTGAACTATGTGCATTAACACATTTTTGGGTCTCAACCGAATGCGGAATAAAGGGGGGTTTAGTCGTAACTATAGGAACGCGGCGACGCTCGCTTTTCTATACTATTTATTTGTTTTATTCTATGTTAGTAATTAATAATGGTAATAAATAAGGTATTGAATTTAGAAGATACAATAACTATATTATATACTTAATTCCGTTTTCTCACTTTATAAAAATATATTTAAATAAGAGGAAATCAACATTTTTGTCCATGATTGTACCTGCGCAGAAGCCGCAGTTTTCGTTAAACTTAAATTGAGGGAACTATAAACCGATTTTAATGAAAGAAACACCAAATTGCACTTAACAATATTATCCTTTATGATTTTATTGATGAGTTTTCTAGTAATAAGTTTGTAGTTTAATAGTGATGCGTGCATGAACAAAGATAAATTTTTATCTAAATTACCTATACATTTTTTATCTTATCTTATTTTTAGTCCCATGCAATATTTTTTTCATAAAAATCTAAAAGTTCTATACTTTTTGTTATAAGTATACACGTGAATATTTTTTGTTATAAGTATAGTAGATATGTAATAAAAAACAAGGAGGCGTTAAAGTTTTTTTTATTATACATTTAGACATACAGCAAACAAATTCAATTTCGACATAAAATGGGACACAGCTATTAATAAAAGCTGTAACATTTAATTTATAACAACAGGGCACATCGAGAATTTTTAACAATATTAAATTGATATAGAGTCTGTCAATTTTACAATTTTTTATCCATAGTTGTGTGTTAATTTTATTCAAAAAACTTATTTGGACAAAAGTAAAACTTGTGTATAGGTTCCTAGTCTATAATGAGTAGATAGTTGCATTGTTAATATCAAGTGCATAGAATTTCAAAATTATAAACATTTATTACATAAGTTTAGTTAATTTTTGAATAATTTATACCAACAATCAATCACCAATTACTTTTAGTCACCAATATTTTGGTAAATTTAATGAAGGGTCAAACTCATGCATATTTTCACCAGACTATATTTTGAAATATATTATAAGTTGGAGAAAAAATCTATTATGGCCTCTTGAAGATGTAAAATTAATTATTATTATTTAAAATATTTAACTTAATATTATAAACCATTGGTTTGTTAAATAGCATGACTCAAATACACAATGTATTATTATTAAATTAGTAAAATTTAAATAGCAACTAAAACAATTGCAGATCTACAAAATGAGGTCAATGTACAAAAGAATAAACCAGAATTTCTAAAACCCCACTAATAAATTTCTTAATTTATGAAGATACACATAATTTTTTAATAAGTAATTAATGTAAAAAAAAATACCAATATTTTAAATGGAACTTTAAATTTAGTTGGACATGAAAAGAAGAAAACAAAATTTAATAGATAAGATATGAAATAAAAATAAATGTTTTTTTCACATAGGTTTACCTTCAATACAAGTAATTCCAAAATGAGCTACAAAATTTATATCTTAAAACTAATATTGTAAATAAAGTTAAATAATATCTGTTTAAAATTAATAATCATTTTAAAGCTTCAATATAATATAAAACAATAGCTGGACAGAGATAAAATCAATATTATATAATTTATATAGTCATAAATATAAATATATAAAAATAGTAAATATTATATGATAATAAAAAATATTTTTATAAAAATGATGACTTATTAGTTATATTAAATACTTATTACTATGTAGATACCGTAATGTAATGTGAAATTATGAACAATTTATAGTAAAATGTAAACAATAAACACTATTTCACACTTATCTCAAGTTGATCAACATATCTGATTACCATCCAAGAGTCAGGCTGGCTTCTGATAATGAAGTAGAACCTTGTTGTTTATTAAATCTTATTATTAACATCTACACATAAAAAGATACAACAACATTTAATTCATAATATAAACATCTCTTTCGTCTTCAAGTGTGATAATAAGAAAAACCACTGGTATAGTCAGTCTATGAGGCAGTTATTTTTCAAATAAAATAAGTAATAGAGTGCACGGTAATACATCATTGCAAATATCTTCTTGAGTTGTGGAAAAAAATTATCGCCTATAACGACCAAGGTATGCACCACAGTTAGGACATTTGTGGTGGACGTCCATGCAGCTATCTATACAGCATGGAATTAAGCAGCATCCTAGAATACCTCTGGAATAGTAATGTTTTATTCAATGAGCATATGTAGATTTCAAGTTTATTTTAAAAAATATATATGATTGATAATTTTTATAATAAATTCTTACCCAATTAAGCAGATGACTGATCCAGAGATATAGGCAATAAGTCCCGGCTTTGTTTTTGTGTAAGTGTTCATTTCGGCATGGCAACTCGGGCATATCATGTGTGTAGGATGTGGTCCCACTGGCACTACAGTTGTTACTATGGCAGGACCTGATGCTGCAGAAAAAAAAATCAATTATCATTTTGCTAATATTCAAAAGATGAGAATTAGCCATTAATTACAATAATGAACATTAATTAGAATAGAATCTTTTTTTTTAAGTTGAATCAATCAATATTTTATTTTCATTTGTTCCACGTTTTTTTCTGCTTGCTTAGATTGAATGTTGTTTGTATGTGGTGGAATCATAAGTACTGTATCATAACTCTGTTGTTAATATCATTGATCTGTATCTGTATTAATCTATTAATAGAGGTTGGCATAATAATTATGATAATGGAAATTCATTTTCATCTTCTAATATGGCTAAGTTTTTGCAGCTGCTAAGAAGATTTTTTACGCAAAGGAGAATTTCATGGCTTCTTTTGGTTATCCACCTAAATAGATTCTATATTGTATTTTGTTTTAATATATTGAGATATAATAATAATAATAATAAAGCCTTTATTTCCGGAAATTTACATTTGTAGTACAAAATTAATTTAAAGATAAAATATAGAAATATAATCTTAATTAAAAATCTACACTTATATTACAAAATGTCTCTTGTTTCGGTGTGCCTTACGGCAAAGGCCTCCTCCAACTCCTTCCACTGCTTTCTGTCTGCCGCTACTCTCATCCAGAGGGGTCCTAATGTCATTTTTAATTCGTCCTCCCATCTTTTTGCTTTGCGACCTTGACTCCTAGCATCATCCCTTGGGTACCAAACTGTTACCTGTTTGCTCCATTTTTCCTTTTTGCAGCGAAGCATATGACCACCACCATTTAAGTTGGTTGATACGTGACAAAATGTCTGTTAATTTTGTTTTGCCCCGGGTATCTGTACTACTAACTTTGTCCATTAGTTTCAAACCTAGCATACTCCTTTCCATACCTCTCTGGCAACTTGCTAGTTTGTCCCTATGGTGTTTCGTCAAAGCCCAGGTTTCACAGCCATATGTGATGCAGGGTAAGATGCAGATGTCAAAAGTTTTCTTCTTGGTTTTAATGCCAAGTTCCTTACTTTCCATTATTTCTTTCAAGGCCCAATATTTTTTCCACCCAGTCGCAATTCTTTTGTCGTATTTCTTTTGACATTTGGTCATTTGGCAATATTATCTGGCCTAGATATACATATTCCTCCGTGTATTTGAGTTACTGACCATCGATGGTTATGTCTTTTGGTATTGAATTTTTAATTATTTTGGTCTTGGTTGGGTTCATTTCTAAGCCTTATTGTTTACTTTTGTCTGCTAGTGTTTGTATCATACTTTGCAACAACAATGGATCCTCTTCCAAAAGTACTGTCGTCTGCGAATCTTAGATGATTTAATCGCGATCCATTAATATTTAGCCCCAGATGCTCCCATTCTAGTTTTTTGAACATTTGTTCTAGTACTGCTGTAAGCTTTGGTGAGAGTGGATCCCCTTGTCTGACACCCCTATGGATTGGAAAAGCATCTCCCATAGATTCCAGCCTGATGCTGGCTTTACTTTCGCTGTAAATATTTCTAATAATGTTTACGTATGGGTTTTGAATCCCCTGCTCTTTTAAGCTTTGCCATACGAATTCGTGTTTAAGGCTATAGAAAGCCTTGGAGTAATCTATAAAGGCCAGGTAGATAGTTTTGTTATACTCGTTATATTTTTGTATAAGCTTTTTGATTGTATATATATGATCAATTATACTGAAGCCTTTTCTGAACCCCGCCTGTTCCACAGGTTGATTTTCATCAAGGCTAATTGATTCCAAAATTACTTTAGCAAAAACTATGTACACATTTGAAATGAGAGATATGGGTCTGTAATTTCCTAATTCGTCTTTTGAAACTTTTTTGTATAGAAGTATAATGTGTGATTCAGCCCATTGGCTTGGGATATTGCCGGTATACAATAACTCATTGAATACCTTTGTTAATATTGGACTTAGTTCTTTGATTGTCCCTCTTATAAGTTTGTTTGTGATTCTATCGGGCCAGGGCTTTTTCCGTCTTTTGACTTTTTATAGCTTTTTCTACTTCTGATACTAATATTTCTGGTATGTCTTCAGAACCTTTGATTGTGTATTCCTGTGTATCTCTTTTAGATGACTGTATCGAATTTATCGTTTTATCGTTTGGCTGGTTCGAATATAGTGAGCGATAGTAGTTTATTGCTAAATTTTGAATTTTCCTACGACAATTGATTGACAGGTCTTTGTTTTTCAACTTTGTTATCCATTCTTTTCCCTTTTCTCGAAGTTGCTTAAGCGCTTTTCTTGTACCTCCCGTCCTGTTTATATGATCTTCTAGGGTTGTGATTCTGCTATTTATCCTATCTTTCCTCATATTTTCTCGAATCTGTTTGCTGAGGTTAGAGATTTCTCTTCGATTTTCTTTCTTATCCTTCTTTGATAACAAGTTCCTTCTATCCTCAATAAGTTTTAAAGTTTTTTCACTTAGGTACGATTCTTTACTCTTATTTGTTTCTTTTATAGTCTATTCTTTGAGATTATTTTCTACTCTTTTATATTTTTCGTTAAGTTCCATATCCGAACTAATAACTTCCATTAGATCTTCTGTGGTGTAGCTTGGGTCCTTCTGTTTACTAGTTCTTTTTAAGTAGTTCATTTGATTTGCTTTCGGCTTAGGCTTTTTTGGACCACAATGATTCAGACAGCTGCGTACCTGCGTAGTATTGAAGTTTAATTTGTGGACTATGCCCGTATCGCTAAATAATGTGACCTTGTTGGTTATTATGTAGTCAATTTTATTTTTAACCTTCCCATCTGGAGACATCCAAGTCCACATGTTTGTGGGCTTTTTTCGGAACATGGAGTTGAGGAGTGTTCAATTTTGCTCTAGTAGGAATTCTACTAATTTTTCTCCGTTTTTGCTTCTTTTTCCCCTTCCGTACTTTCCTATTATATGTTCTTCCCCGGTTATTCGGGAGACCACTTGAGCATTAAAGTCTCCCATAAGTACAATATTGTTTCCCGACCATTTTTCGGTAACTTCTTTTAATTTGTCATAAAATTCGTTTATGTCTAATTTAGTTGCTTGTTCTGTCGGCGAATAGACTTGGATGACTGTCAGAGTTTTTGTATGTTTTGGTAAGTTATAATGAATTGCTGCTATTCTATCTGATATTCCTTCAAATCGGATGATCTGGCTTTTGAGTTTTAACTTTATCAAAAATCCTACTCCTTTTTGTCCAGCAACTTCACCTTTGTAGTACAGAATATAGTTGCTTCTCTCTTCTATTCCTTCTCATATTCTTCGCATCTCGCTTATGCCCAATATGTCCTACTTGATGGTTTCGATAGCTAACTCTAAATCTTGTAAATTTTTTGGTGTTCTAAGGGTTTGTGTGTTTAATGTACATAGGTGTAAGCTACTTCGTTTTTGTATCCCTTTTATTGTGTTGTATTTGGTTGGCAGACTTGTTGGAGGGTGTTGGTCGACTTCCCCCACGATGACCAGCCGGCTTAAGGGGCAATTTATTGAGGTTTTACTTTATCTATAATTTTTGTTATATCTCTATGATGGTTTCAGTCTGAAGAACTTCCTTAGGGAAGTCTTCTTTGACATATATATTTGTAGGTAGGTTACGCTTGTTTCTCAAAATAAGATTTTTCTTCCAATTTGTTGTTAGAGACATTATGACTGGACGGTTCTTATCAGATTGTGTTCCAATTCTTTTGATGTAACTAATTTCTTGGCTGTCTAAATGTGTCCCTGATTCCACTATAATTTCTTTTACAAAATACATTAGCCCTATTTGTGTTTTCCCCTTTTCTTCAATGCCGAAAAGAACCAAATTATTTCTTCGTTTATCCTTTTCTAAAGATGTTATTTTTTTTTCCAAATTAGTTACTTTGATTTTAAGGTTGTTATTTTCTTCTGTCAGTATTCTCATTTTTTCGTCCAAGGCCCCATTACATTTTTGTTATTGCTGTTGTTAATGTTATTGTTTGTTCATTGAACTTTTCGTTTATTTTGGAGAACAAGATTTCCATTTGTTTTGTTTGTTGATTCCATATTGAGATATATCTAGATGCAAATAATCAATACCATGTCAACCCACACAAATGTCAAATCGAGAAAAATGTGTTTGAAAACTTTTAACAACTTGCTTTATATGAATTTATTAATGTATTGGTCAAGTTTTTGGCAATTTCAGATTTATGTAAGTTATTTTACTTATTTTCACAAAAAAATAAGTATACAAACTGTATATTTCGTATATAATATAAGCCAAAACGTTTAACATAATACATAAGTTGAATGTTTAAAAAATTGCTTTTTCAGATGTTTTAAAGCTTAAAACCCTACAAATATTTAAGAAAAATGGTCTACAGCCATTTACCAACACTTCTGGAATTATAACTCAGTTTTTTCAATTTTGTGGGTTGACATGGTATTGCTTATTTGCGTCCATCTTAAGGTTTCTTTATTACTTTATTATATTAATAAATAGCTTCTCCTTTTAAACTCTACACTTCGCAGTAACGTTTCTATTAGATTTGTTAGATATTTATTTGAATTCTAAAATCCAAAGAGTAAAACGTAATAAGAGGAGAGTGACACAAGATGGGGCTTTTGCATATATTTACTATAGACACAGGACTAGCCTGGCATGCTACTTAGTTTGTGCTATTAAAAAAACATAATTGCTTAGGTAACCCTCCATAACATTGTCAAATTTTAATTTCATAGGAATTAAGCTATTTACCAGTTACTGTCTAATTTACTGTCCTACCATTTTATGATTAATTAATATTTTGTAAAAAAAAAGTCTGAGCAATATATTTTTAAATGAGCTTTAATGATTATAATAGTGCATTAGCAGACATTAACTTTCAACTTTTTGTCATATCACCTTCACTTCTCTCATAAATTCAAAATGGTTACAAGGGCATATTACTCATACATCCAAAATTGTTAAGGTCACAGCCTAATATCTTTGAAAATTAACTGTATGCATACTTACATGGAGAATATTGGGGTGTATATGGACTAGAGGGCCCAACTCCTCCAACAGCTTGCGAATAACTAGGCGGAGCAGCAGGCGGCGGCTGCATCGTATGCCCATTTCCCCAACCATATGGCGGAGGATTGCCGCCCATTTTCTGCATTTAAAAGAATTAAAACAACTAAACAACCAACACTAACAAGTTAACGCATTCACTGTATACTGTACACCTTCGCGTAATGCAATACAATATCCTTGCTATTTTTAGATATGATTCCACCGACCAATAAAAAGCAGATGCTCATTCGCGGACTCAAAGGCTAAGCGTAAGTAAATAATAAAATAACGCAAATTAAATCGTTTAAAATAATAACTTGATACTAACAAAGCGTTTTCTGCTCTCCTGTCTTAAGAGTTTTCGATATTTTTTTAAACGTTAATGCAAGGATGTACTAATAATCCCTTCTTATTCAAGATTATTTGTTTAATTTAGCGAGTATCGACCTGTTTTGTAATTTGTAGAATATAGATAATAGATATAGACCATAAACACAAAATTCCGTCATATATTTTTGTCTAAATCTATGATTTTTCATCACACCACTAAATGTAGTGAACTAATGGACTACAACTCAGGCGAGTTAACATGACACCTGGCTTGTAGTTATACTTTTCCCCCACTTCCCTGCTTTCACCCCCGCTCAGACAGTATCGTTAGCATATACCTATATTTAAAATATTTTAAATGCTATAAAATATAGTTATTATAATACATGTTATTAATATATCTTAGTACTGGATTGCAATATCATAATATTTATGATTATGAACATCTAAAATACTACCTAATATAGGATTTATTAAAAAGTTATGATTGAAGGTAAGGAAAAAATTTATGTAAAAATACAATTTCGTTTGTATTATAAAATAATTATGCTATCGTATAAAAAAAAAACATATTATCAATATTCCTTAATACTGGATAACAATATTGATAGTCGTAAACATCTGAATTGGGAAATATTGTCTCAATACATGAATACCACAAAAAAATTAAGGCAACTTTAAAAAAAAAAGTCATAAGATTAACTATGATATACTTTTGGAAAAAAATTAAAATATAAACAAAAACTTTTTTGCATGCAGTACTTTTCATATATGTCATCCAAGCCAGGTTTCATGTAACTCTCCGGAGTAACAGTGGTTTATGCCTTGGATTTGTTAAAAAATAGTTAAGAGAAAATTCAATTTCATGTTGTACAATATTAAAAATGCATTACTTTTTCTAATAGCAAGCACTACACACTATAGTTTTTCTGTAACTAAATAAATAAGAATTAATAATAATTCGTTATAATAAGATGATGAATCTTAATTTTTAGCAGAAATAGAGCCATGCTCGTTAAAGCAGAAATGGGCCAGCTCGACCAGGGAAGTATTACACTCTCACGGAAAATCGGCATAAAGTAACAGTATCAGTAATGTTACGTTTCGAGTGATTGAGACCCCATCTAACTCGCACCCCCTTCTTTCCCTCCTTATGGACTTTAAGCATTCATAGGTTGCAGTGGCTGCATTCAGTAAGCCTCTGGCAGACTAAATGCTTATTTGCCAATCTTCATGATATAAAAAAAAATAGAAAGAAATATAAAGATTGAACAGCCTTATTTAAACAACAACCGAGTCTCTTTACATTTAATTGAAAGCTATTATCTGTGCGAGTATATAATAAAAAAGGAGAAAATCTGACTGACTAACTGATGCTTAGACTGAAACCTTGGACCTAGAAAGCTGAAATAAGGTAATTTTAAATTAAAATCGTTATTCACGGGGACACAGTCAATGGAGAAGCTTGCACCGGAGATTTCCATGAGATAGATAAAAAGAAGGAAAGAGCTGTCTCTTTTTCACGGCTAGCTCTCAGGACTCGGGCTCTCCATCCAATACCTTTGTTAAATTATATTATAATTATTTTTAAAAAGATTATACGCTGATTACTTTCTCAAAAAATATTCCCACCGATCCAATGTAGGCACATCACTACGTTACGTCATCTTCTAATATAGAATTTAGAAGGCATAGATAAAATTTTATAGCTTGAAAATTGAAATAAGTCTGCTCTGCTCAAGTTTTCACTCTTGTCGCCTGTCAGGCTGTCACTCAGTCACTCAGGTAATTTGTGATTGGAGTCTGTGGTGATCAAATGTACAAAATAAAATTATTTCAGTATCTCGCTTTATTTTAAAAATAAGTAAACAGTACTTTATTTCGAAAAGTCAGTATCTCAAAACTCAGTAGTACAAATTATATTCCTGCGTGCATCTCTGTAATAATTCCGATTACCTTTTATGTTATTATGATTCATTATTTTGTTTTCCTCAACAGAAACGAGTTAAAATGTCTTCACCACGCCCAAAATCGCCTCGTACTCCAGTTTTACCCAAAAAAGAGGACAAAGAAGAATCCTTTTGGGATAAAATTGGAACAATCGGTCGTAAGAAACGTATAAAGGAAGGTATGTCTTTTAATTCGTCTAATTTGAAATCATGTGTGTGGGTTGACATATCTTGGAATTCGATTGCCTAATTCTTTCGGATTTTTTGGTCAGCCTTTTTGTAAATGTCCTATGATTTTTGATGTTTAGTTCAGGAAGTACAAGCAGAAGGAAAATATGCCATAGATTCCCCTGGAAGCCCAACAGCCCCTGAAATTCCTCCTGAGGAGTATAGCTTGCGTAAGTAAATCAATCGCCGTTAACATATCATTATATTTCATAAAAATATGTAATCATTTAAAATGACATTGAAATCTTTAGATGACAATGAAGAAAGAGCAATAATCGAACCCAGATGCTCAGAAGACCCAAGAGTGAAGGATCTGATCCAAGTTTTAATTGACTGGATCAATGATGAGCTTGCAGCACAAAGAATTATTGTTAAAGACATCAGTGAAGATCTTTACGATGGTCAAGTTTTACAAAAATTGCTTGAAAAGTTAACAGATACCAAATTAGATGTCCCGGAGGTGACTCAGTCAGAAGAGGGACAGCGCCAAAAACTGGCAGTCGTCTTACGTGCAGTAAATAGGGTATGATTTGTTAAAAATGTTTATCAATAAGCATTGCAAAATACTCTAATGACTTATATTATGTATTTCATTAAATATTATTATATCAATATTTTTGCATTCAGTTTTATAATAAAGATTATTAGATCTATTTAGAAATTCTTACCAGATTTTATATGTTCCACTTCAAATAATGACATTACTTACAATTAATTTAAGGTAGGCTATTCTTTAAAAAAAAAGATGTTGGCACAATATTACAAAATACATGTATCTTGAAATTGAACTTGAATATATATATTTAGTCTTGAAAAAATATATTTAATCTTGAAAATATATCTATATAGAGTTAATGAGTGAATGTAATTAATTATCCATAAAGCAAATACTTAAATGATTTCTATAAGATTTCAATAAAACTTACTTATTTTTATTTGTAATTAGCTATAAAAAATATAGCTTTTTTATATCAGCAACAATAAGAAAATATAAAAAATATTGACATTGACAAATAATTTAATTGTTCATCTTCAAAAGGTACTGTATGGAACAGCAAAGCCAGTTCAAAAGTGGAGTGTAGATTCTGTTCATTCAAAGAATGTGGTGTCGATTTTGCACCTGCTAGTTGCTCTGGCACGTCACTTCCGTGCACCCATCCGCCTCCCAGAGAATGTTAGTGTGAATGTTGTGGTTGTAAAGAAGGATGCTTCCAATCAACTATCACACAGGTACTATTCTCTTTCTCTCAAATCTAAATTTAACTGAAATCAATAAGAGACTTACTGCTAATTGAATGTTATAATGCTTTTTTTTCTACAATAACATTTGTGAAACATCTAAAACTTGAGAAGTAATTTAGCAAGGGGTTTTATTTTAAATAAAATCTTAATTCATTTGACACTTTATTTTAAAATAGATGTTGAAAACAAGTATTATTATTTGTTATATATATAAATAATATTACTTTTATGTTTAGAACATACATAGAAGACATAACAACTACATATGATGATTTGGGGATGAAATGCGAGAGGGATGCATTTGATGCATTGTTTGATCATGCCCCGGAGAAGCTGCAGGTTGTTAAGAAGGTAGGAATAAAGAACTTATTCTCTCCTATATTTATAAAATTAAAACTGAATAAAGATTTTTTCAATATTATGTAATTGAATTTCCTTACTATTTGCTCAACATATTTGTTGCTTAGTCATAATAAAAAATGTGTTCATAATAAATTATTATTTCCAGTCCCTCATAACTTTCGTCAACAAGCATTTGAGCAAGGTTAACCTTGAAGTCATGGACCTCGACACGCAGTTTCACGATGGAGTATACCTCTGTCTGCTAATGGGGCTACTCGAAGGATTTTTCGTACCTTTGTACGATTTCCACTTGACCCCACAAGACTTTGAACAGAAGGTGCACAATGTATCCTTCGCATTTGAACTGATGCAGGACGTAGGGCTCGCCAAGCCAAAGGCGAGGCCTGAAGGTATTCATACATTTTTCAAGCCATATGACATAATTTTAACACAGTCCCCAGCTGATATTTAAAACACAATTTAAAAAGATCGGTATGTATTCAGTATGCCCTACTTGACTGGAAATTGCGACGAAGGAGTAAATTACAAAGTAATAACTATGACCTCATTATAGAGTCACGAATGACGCAACCGAAACGCGCGCTCATTTTATTAATAAACAAAACTGCTCGTTTTGAGAACGAGTTTATTGATGAGATATAATTGACTTTATCATAAATAATTAAAAAATAAAATATTTTACATTACACTTTTATATGAGACAATAAAAGTTGATATTGACATAAAATATTGAGGTTATTATTATTTATGTGACTTAGCTGGCAAGCAATCTCTTTTGCCCATTAATCTCACTAATTACAGTGTCTTTCAAACTGAAACACAGTATACTGCTTTTCGGAATGAATAATTAGGAAATATATCTTTGTGGGTTTTCCCAACGTGTTACGTAGAGTACGTCAATATTTCGGACGCAAATCAATCCAGAAATCAAATCCAGAATAAAGTATGCCAATACCAGTGAATACAATATGCTTAGACTTAACTTAGTTACAAAATCAAGTTTAAATAATATTTTTATTATTGTTTCAGATATTGTGAATCTCGACCTAAAGTCAACTCTAAGAGTTCTTTACAATCTCTTTACAAAATACAAAAACATGGCATAAATTGCAAAATTCTAACATTTATTAACAAAAAATGATGATTATATGGACGCAAATAAGCAATACCATGTCAACCCACACGAATGTAATTTCGAGAAAAACGCGTTTTAAAATTTTGAACAACTTGTTTTATATGATTTTTTTAAAAGTATTAGTCAAGTTTTTGGCAATTTCAGATTTATGTAAGTTATTTTACTTATTTTCACAAAAAATAAGTCTACAAACTGCATATTTCGTATATAATATAACCCAAAACGTTTAACATAATACATAAATTGCATGATTACAAATGGGTTTTTAGAAGTTTTAAAGCTTAAAACCTTACAAATATTAAAGAAAAATGTTCTTCAGCCATTTACCAACACTTCTGCATATATAACTCATTTTTTCAATTTTGTGGGTTGATATGGTATTACTTATTTGCGTCCATATGTACTATATATAAAATTATATTGAATGTTTAATTACTTATTTAAAAAAATTAACATCTTTTTGACAGTTCGACATATGCTCCGAAGTGTTTTGTGTTCATTTTTTTCTTTAATCATGCTTTTACTTTAATCTTTATTACTTAGTATAGTAAGAATATAAGTATAATATACTAACAAGTTATATTAATTTATTAACATTACGTGCCTTGTAATATGTAATAAAGTGAAATTAACCTTTTTATTTTCCTGTTTTATTTACACAAAGATTAAGAAACTAATAGACAATTTTTTTTATTAATAATGGCGGACTTACAGAAACACTTTCAACCCCATTTTCACCTCCTTAATACCCAACAACACCTGTGAAAAAAATAGCTTCCTAGGACCAAGGGTTTAGGCTGAGCATTGGTGAGCCAGTGAGGTCTTTTCTTTTTATATACATATTGGAGTAGTGTCTATTGCATTAAGTCATTATCCTGAGGTATTATTATATAAATATATATATATTTGATGTACAATTAAGGCATCTAATGCCTGTCTCTCGACCACTTCACAGGACAATTAAGACTTCTACATTTGTAAAATAGGTTGATGGTACTTTCCTTGACCCATTTACATATATATTTATTTTCTAATGAATAAAATCAAAGACCAGTTATTAAACGGAGTAATTTATTACATAAAATACAAGAAGTATGAATCTAGTATTATAATGATACAATAATCAAAATATGTTATAGTTTTAAAATATATTATATCGTCAAAATATTAATGCGCACAATATCTTAATCGGTGTTTAAATTATATCACCTTTAAATAGAGACCTTGTTGCAATAAAAGGTTTTAAAAACTATTTGAAAAAATATAAATAACTTGATTTTTATCACATAAAGACCTTTTTTCATCATCTTAAGATTTAAATTTAACTAAAAAATGATTATGAAATAAAGCTTATGCCATTAATATAGTGAGGACATACAGAGTCAGTTTTGATTTCAGATAAGCTGTTAAATTAATATAGGGCGTTCACACTCACAACTAGATAGTATTGTTTGCTCAGAAATATAAGATATTTTCATTTTGAGTTTACTTACGGCAGTAGACTAGGAAATAACGCAACCTTCTCGAATAGTTATAGGATACAGGATAATATTACCCATATTAAAACAAGCCTACGTAAAGGTATTGGATATTTTTGATAATAAATTAATATTGAAATTAAAATAATAACAATTAGTAATAGATTATTTCCATGTTAAGTCCTTGAAAATTGTGTTATGTATGTAATGTGAACACCCCTTTACAAACAAAGTGCGAACTGTAATATTTCATTATGTTCAGTCCAAAAGCCTTTTTGGAAGAGAAAATAATGCAATTTTAAAATTGTTTTTTTTTCTTCAATATGACCATTCCTCACAATACCTCAATGGAATTTACCATTAATTTGTTATTAATGTATAAAAATAAAATTTTATTATAAATCATAAACGCCAGATGTGAAAAATGTATTCCAGTGCATCTTCATTACAGCGTTATTAAAATAGGTTAAATTAAATAACGAATTCGAGACCAGCATTTCATATAATTATAAAAAGAAACAAAAGAATAAAAACAATATTTTTATATAGTACATAAATTTTACTATTGCACGACTATTTACTATATAATATTTACGATATAATGTCATTTCTGTAATAAAATCATTAAAAAAATTACAAATAAAATCTCTAATATTGTACAACTGTTTAATAAAATACTTTTAAGCCGCGTGTTGAAATGAAATAAATAGTATTTTTAAACGAACACAGTAGATCTCAATTAATATTTTAAGTTGAAATCTTTTTATTTATAATAATCTAATAATTAACTAAATAATACCATGCACATCGTTTGAAAAAGCATAGAATATTAGAGCTGCCAGTAAAGAAAATATAGACAAATTGCTTCGTTATTTATAAAAGTATTGTACGAATTAAAATATTAAATATCGACAGGTCATCAGTAAAAATATGTATATATAAATATCCTTATAATTATTAAAAAAATCGTAATTAGAGTAACAATTAAAATACAATAAATGGTGAAACTTGGTTTGTTTAGTACCAAGATTATTATAACGCTTGTATTTGGTCAGGCTTTGCAATTTTATAAGACTAATTAATCTTCTGAGGGAAATAAAAGTCAAACTATTAAAATATATTTCTACACAGGTAGTTTGTTGAAATTTTAAAAATGCTAAAAATATAACAAGCAGTATATATTATACTGCATAGAGAGCAAAAATTAATAGTCAAATTGGTTTTATGAAGACTTACGAGTTTTTAAAATTAACCTTTAATTTTATAATAACATTACTGCATAGTTTTAGTTGAACTCATTAAAATTTACGATATGTCAAATTTATTTTCACGAAGCGCGGCTTACATGAGTATTGAAATAAAAATCAATTTTTTAAACTTATTATCTAAAACATCAAATACAAAATTACTAAGTACATACATGTTTTATGTTAGACACGACTGTTGTTTGTGTTAAGATTAATTTCAGAAGATTGTACATGATGATATTAAACTACCAAATAGTGTACAATTAGTAAAATTTGATTAAGGCTTGAATTACATACATCAGCATCGCCCAGCATTGAGGTGGATGATTTCGAACACACTTACTTACGCATCGTATGTTTAAGAATGCTTTCAGCTGCCTTAGGATGCTGACGTGTGTTATATTGGTATATATAACGCAGGATGAATTTGTATACGAAATGGAAAGGTCTATAAAAAGTCTAAACTTCTGTATACTTTTAATATACAAACAAAAATATATTTAGTTACAAATCAATTACATCGGCTTATTTTTAATTTGTCCGTAAGCACGCTTAAACATCGGTAAGGATGAGTATGCTTGCTGCAGCATACTTTGACAGCTTTTTAGTACTGTAACGTGTTACACTTAAACAGAAAATCGAAATGAAAATGGATGCGTACGGATCTTCATGTAAAATAGCTAGTAGCTATAATAATAGCTAATATATAATGCTGATATATTTAATTCAGACCTTAATTCTTGTTAAAACAACGATAACAACGGTATATTTCTTATCGGAAATTCTCTCTGAGCCATGGCGCGCTTACAATTATTTTTTGTTGTAAAAGTCAACAGAAACGTATCCTATATTATAAATTGTATATACAGTGCAATCGTTTATAATTAATATAAAATAATCCCACACAACCTAAAACAAAATAACTTAAAATATAATACACAAAATGGAATGTTTGTTAAGGACCATGTCATTTTATGATTGATTCATAATATGTGAAAAACGATTTAAATAAAATTATATCGATTTGTTTTTATAATATAAGTTAACTAGAAATATTAATACTGAACAAATAATAAAGAAGAAAAATAAATACTGTATCGTTAAAACTTTGTCAATGATAAATTTTAAGTAGTCAATGTACGAAAAAGTGTCATAAAATAAAGTACCTTTTGTATAAATACATATATTTAGATTTTGTAGACTTTTGTAGATATTTTGTAGACGGAGAAAATACTTAAAGACGGAGAGATAGCTACAGAAGGCGTGTGAATCTTTTGTGTGTAAAACGTAACTTTGTCACAACATAGAGTATGAACGGACACAAGTGACAAAATGTAAGTTATTTTCTTACTCACACCGAGACATAGACTATACTAGGGTAATTTTAATAAACTACCTTTGACTCTTCTTTAAAATTTAAAAACGTAACCTTATTCATTTTACCAAAGGTAAAACGTACTTCACAATTATTTTAATTAATAAATTAGGTTAAAAATACAAGATCACATTTGGCAAAGAAGGCAATTTTACGATTTACTTAGCCTAATAAATCATTTAAAACATACTAAGGAATTAATTTTGTTCTAAAAACTGAACAACGTTACAACACGGTTACGTCGGCAAATAGTTTTTTTCTTCCTAAACACAAATAAATGAAAAGATTGGTCGGTCGATAAGTTGAATTGAATGCAATGATTACTTCTGAAGAAATGTTTAACCACAAAAGAAATAGACATTGTGGAAATAAATACAAAGATAGAAAGGAAGGTAGTTAGTCCAATGATTTCTTGATTTGATTTATTGTCATTGAAAGTATTCTATTAATTGTACGTCCCTAACACTTAATAAGCACTTTTTCATAATAACTGCATGCAATTCACAATGTTTTAAGTTCGTATAGTTTCATTCAATTTAATCGACGTTTTAAGCAGGTCACCTCACTAAGAATCTAAAACTGGCAGATGTCAAAAGTAGCCTATTAAATTGGCCCTGCTACAACATATCAAAACTCGTTTTTAATATTGTTACAAGATCTGAAAATTGGTATGGTTTCGTATATAAGTTTCAAAAAAGAATAGGACTGGAATCGCGGTTAATAAACCGGTTGCCGGCACAATGGGTAATAGTTCAATTAAATAAATATAAAATCAGAGATATTATAAAGATAGAAAAAGGAAATGATTTCTTAATGACTATTTTTAAAATGAATAATATCAATACTTTTATTACGAAATTGCTAGTAGCTGTTATTAAAAATATTATTTGCCTAAATTAGTCTTATAAGGTCCATGATTACAAAAATATTATGATTTAATAAAATAAGTTCGTATAAAATATGCATGTTGCTTTTTTCGTCGACTTTTATTGCACATTGTACTAAGAAGTCTGAAGTTGTTGAGCATTCCGGTTCAAAATGGCGGGTTTTTCAGTCCTATTCTTATTTGAAACGCATAATATATGTATTTTCTCTGTCTACGTTTTGTATAATTGTATTGGTGACCACTGTTTGGTATTTTCATATGACATTGTCTTTTGAATCTCATTTGTAAGCAATAACCTAATCGATATTTCTTTGATATATTACGTTACGTGTTCTTAGTAATTTTAATTTCGCAACCCATAATCGGTCCACGTAACGTGTGAGATAATCTCAATCCGCTGGGTATAACTTGGCCGTTCCGTGAAAAGATAAATACAGGTCTGTCATAGTAAGCGTTACATAAAATTTGGATTGTTTAAAAAAAACATTAACATACGTCAACCACCTAAGGTATAAATAAGGGCACGGATATCTTATAGTACAAACATATTTAAAATTATTGAAGAGAAAGTTAGCTCATGGCGTTAGAGCAAATTATTAAAAATAAAATTTAAACACTACAGCGATATATTAGGGTTTCTAAATTCGTTCGCACATATACATTTGGAATATTAGTAAGTATGACCTAAGAACTTGGCATCGGGAATTGGACACTATGGTTATCTAAGCTAAGAGTGTACAAAAGATTTATCTACAGGATATTGATATTAAAATCTAACCTAACAATAAAAAGTTCTAGAGAAATACGTGTCTAACTTTCGATAAGAATTTTTCTAAGATGCATCCGTCCACAACGAGCTACTTTATAATATGATTTCTTGTAAATTTTGTTATAATAGATTCACTGGCAAACACTTTAATGTAGAAGACTGCTACTTTAGAAACCAAATTAAATGCCACTAAAATATTTGAGATCATCATAATTAAATAAGACGGGCTAAGATTTAACGAAGAAGAACGACAATAGAAGAAGACAATAAAATAGAAGAGTCAAAACTTAATGCAGGAAGGGGCGTAGCTGCCTTAAAGCTTATGCTTATAAACAAGTATCATAAAGAAATACATAACTAATTATAAAGTATTTCGGTTGAGGCTTGCCTATTAAGATTCCAAATTGACTAATTTTAAACCCAAGAGATAATTGAATTATAAGATTACTTTTAATATGTCTAAGACAAGAAAGAGCGTGACGTCGTTACTCATTCCTATCACGCAGAATAGGGTTTAATTCGTTATTTGCAAGTAATATACAAGTGTAAATTTAATAATGATACGTCATAAAGAGTTTCCGTGATGGGGCAACGGCAATTTCAGAGTTGGGCCGCAGCCTGTCATGTCTGGGACTATATGAAGGCCCTTTGTTTTCTTTTTTGAAGTTAAAGGATGTTATGTTTGGTCCCTCTACAACTTGTATAGCCCAATAATTGAAGTAATATTCATCTATATAGTCTGTTGTTTATGTTTTTATTGATTCTATGGTTAGAATATTAATAAAGCAAGGAATAAAAAATGCCATATCGAGAACGATAAATATAAAGATTTTTGTAATGTCTAGCATACGATATTTAATAATAAAAAAAATTAATATAAATAACTTCAGTGCAAATAACAAATATGGGTGATATTAAATAAATGAACCGGACCCCATTCTAAGTACAGTGACGGCAATCTGTTACAAAAAGTGGTATATTTCTATCTTTTGTCCCTTTCTAAAATACAGCCAATACAGAGTGAAACATATTTCCACGCGTATCCGATGAACGAATATTATACTAGACTTAGCTATAGTAATCTTAATCTAGTCTTAACTAAAGTAATAAATATCGCACCCTTAGTACTGTATGGATACGGTTTTTAATTTAATGTGCCGATTCCTTTGCATTAGACGGCCATCAAGAGTCGAACATAATATTATTATTATAATTATTTATCGTGTAATGTTAACATTAAGTCAATCTAAGTCAATTGAATCACAATACATGCATGTGTGCGTAAGTATTCGAATGTATTGCGTATGTAGTGAGTAGACATCCTTACATTACTAAAGGTGCTATATAACATGATAAACAAAGTACTTTATTACAAATCATATTTATTAAAATTTCGCAAATCCCGTGTGCTATGTGGTCTACGTATTGATGCTGAAAGTTTACCTTCGTAGTATGTTATTAATTATTCGACATCTTCTGTGGTAGCTGGCGGGCCGACATGCGCGTCTTCCAGGCTTCTAATCTCACGACCTGTGAATAGTATACATGTCATATTATAGCTTTGCGCAACAGTCGATTAATTTTACATTTTTTAAAAAACATATTGTGTAAGAAATCTTTCTAATATTCACTTTGTGAAAAAACCTTTATAATATAATAAATAAAGAATTAAAAAAAAAGCTAATCGACGTTTGGTGCAGGCTGGCTTTCTGTGTACGAAAACAGCTGTTTTGTTTGTTTTTGACCGAGAGCAATTGATTTATTTATATTATGTAAAAGTTCATTGTAAGTATATCGGAAAAGCGAGTCTTCGAGTCTCGGTATATTTTATATCCATGAATTAACAAATTCTCTACTATTTATGCACACTTTCTATGTGGCACAGCTTTTAACGTACATGTCGAGCAATTTTTTTACAAAAGTTATCTTTCATTGTAGCTCTCGTTGCTGAATGTATATGAAGGAAAATGTTGTATATAAACAAACAAGTAAAGCACATTTTCTGATAAATGTTATCACGTGCCACGTGCTTATTATCTACTAAAACACAACAAAAACTACTGTTATATTATACTAAATCGTCTACTAGCGCCAAATATATATTTCAAATTTAATTTACATCACATTTTCCTAATCTATGTGTTAAGAAGCGAATGAATTACTATGAACTAAATTGAAACACGACAATACACTGCATCACATCAGGGTTAGTTACCATCACCAACTTTTATGAGAAGCATGCTTGAAAAAATGAAATAAAATCTGTAGCAAGAAACAAATGAAATACTAATACCCTGGTTTTCTATATTTTTGGTGATTTAGACCATGATTGATAAATTTATAACATACATCATATTATGTATTATTTCATAAAGTAAAACAAAAATATTTATCCATGTAAGTGCAAATTTAATATTATTAAAAACCACGGTACACGAGGACATCTGGAAAATGTAGGCAATTAAACGACGGTACACGAGTGTGGCACGGGGGCAATGGATTTTAAAATTATATAGCATCTATGGCATACAAGCGAATGGTTCACCTGATGGTAAGCGGTACCTAAAGGCGCTTGTAATACTAGTAGCATTATAAGAGGAATGAGGGGACAGAGAAAATAATATTGTTAGTTTTAAGTCGATATTCTGTACTGTGTAAGAGGGTACTATTTAATCCGTCGTGTAAGCCTATTCAAACTAGAAACAGCAAGGCTACTGAAATGGCATTGTCCAAATTTTTAATGCATAAAGCCGATAAAAATAATTAACAGATATAAAATTGTTTAATATTTTATAAGCAAACTTAATTATATTTTAACGTAGCCACTAGGCAACAATTATTAAAATTAAGGCAATACCATTACATGCGAAACGGTCGAAATGGAAATTTTCTACTTTAAACAAAAATACCAAATATATAAAAATAACTATCACCCGCCACTAAATAGTTAAATACATAAATACGTCTAATATTCAATGAAAATTATATGATAAATTTGATTGTGTAGTGACCTCTTCATTTAACAATTATGAATCCTATCCACAAAAATATATGTACAAGTTCAAATATATATAAGTGATTTTATTTTAATAATAATATCATGTGATCTGAAATGAAGGCAAAAACCATAATGATTCATATTATTATTTCACTTTCAAGTGAAATCGATTAATATGACGATTGGCGATTGATCTATTCGAGTTAAAAAGAGTAGTGATAGATGGGCTTGCTTTTTAACGCCATGAGATAAGCAGATATAAATAATTTGTAATGGTTGCAAGTACGACTGGCCAGAAGTGTTTTTCGGCAATTCTGGGAAGCGCGCAGATGGCATGGCTCTCAGTGGAGCAGTCTCCAAGCTACAAACAAATTATGCCAAGAAAAAAAGACGTTCTGGCTCTCTTTTACCGGTGCAGAATTTAATTTTATTTTCACTTCATATTTATCGGATTTGTTTATATAACACCAGTTTTCTGGCTGCGGTTGTTTTTCGACAACCAACAAGTTGGGTATAAAATTTCATTGAGTCATCAATATCAAAATAATATATATTTCTATTACCAACCGCGACAGTGGTTGTACTGAAGTCCGGGTTTTAACGATGTCCACTTTCTTACGTTCAATAGCAAATAGTATATAAATATATACTTGTATACTTGTAAAGTTTTTTTTGGAAATTTATATATTTATTGGCTTTACAAGATTAACAAAAACTACCTATTTTAGTATTAAATTATTGAATTTCTTTTACGAGCTCTCCTTACTTGAGATTTGGTCTTATTTGTTCTACTACTTTTGTAACAAAACGCTTAAAACTACTATACTAATGCGACAATGTGTAAATATAATATTTCTATAACATTCACACGTATATATAAAATAAATTACTCAGTTTTATTACCCGTAATAGTTAGTCGGATTGTTATATTAATACTAAAACTACTAAATTAAAACACCTAAATGCAATTATTTCCAACATTTCTTGACTTATATATACATACTCATTTAAATGAAAAGGCCAACACAAAAAGCGCAACATATAAAGCGAGCACGTACTGATGTAAATAATTTCGATCGCCGAACCACTTCCAAGGGTCTCCGTCCGGCGTTGTGAGCGGTGTCGGATACTGTGCAAACATAATGTATCAGACACGCTAGACCAATTTAGATTTTTTTAAATCACTCTCATTGTATAATTTTCTTAACTCTGTGGCATACACGTCAATCACACCTGGATTCAAAAATGAGTTGTCTAACAAAAATTCTGCTTTTTTGGAGTCTCTAAAAATAAGTCGTCAGTCTAAAAACAATGTGACTAAAGCGCGAAAATAAAAATAAATAAATTTTCCGTTTTGATTGCTTTGATTTCATGTTAAAGTAAAAAAAGTTTTAGTTTTTAAACTCCACAATGATTGTACCGATCGATTAAAATACGAGATATCGAAAAGAAACGCCCACCTTAATTTTATAAACAGCGATTTCGCAATGTTCTATTACCACGGATAATATATTTTTGTTACTTGGGACAGTATGTTTTATAAAGTTTGTTTGTATCTTTTTATCTTCCTTCATTATTACCAAATTTCAGTTATTCTTGAGTAGCACCAATCTATTGTTGGAATGAAAATATATGTCGCATAAACCTTAAATCTGAATGATTATTTGATAATTTACCCAATCCGAATAAGAAAGTCTTCTATGTAAATTTTGTCCTATTCTTTTTTCCCATTATGTATAAATGTAAAAAAAATGCAATTTTTATATAAATATTAAATATATAAAGCAAGTGGTTTTAGAAGATTGTTTTTTTTTTAATTTAAATAAGACTTTCTAAATGGTACCTGCGTTAAGAATTAGTGCTTTTTCAGTGAGTTATTTACAAGGCATGTCATACGACGTGCTGTACCAGTCTGTGCTATTTAGTTGAGCAAATAGTTAAGTACGTTTATTGTAACACAAAATGTATCTTAATTTATCATTGGTAATTTATTTTGTAAACAAAAATAACACTTTAATAGTAAATCTTGATTCAAGTTTATAATTTAATTTCAACTAAATGCACCGGACTAAGCCAAGCGTATGCGTTTAATGTTAGTATCATGACTCCTTATCAATCTAAGTGCAACGCTGTGTTTTTGTTAATATTTATCACCAATAATCAATCTTTTATATTCACAAAGTAATCATATTAACCTATATATTACAAATCGAACTTTTAGTACATGGCCTGGTGGTATTCTAATTAGTTAGTAGTAAATGAAGTTGGTTGAAGATAATTGAAAAATAAGGAAAGTTAAAACATTATAAATATTCTAAAGGATTGTATGGCATGCTGTTTCATGCCCAATACAAGACAAGTTATCTAAATATTATGTTAAATACAAAAATTATTTGAAAATCTTCGACATTAGCATGCGTAAATATGCCATTAGTAAAAGCTATTATTTTAATTATTTCTTATTAATGCATTGTCCTACAACATTTACTACTAACTATATATTTTATACAGAAAAATTAAAATTATATTTTTATATCATTATCAAATATTATAATTTGATAATTTTTACCTCGGCCTTGAGCTCGGCGACTTGTTCCTGCAATTCGCGCACTCTTTCTGAATCGTCCATATTATTACTTCTTAGTTCTCCCTCAGTCGCCATCACTTCGTTCTAGAAATAATTAATACACAACTATAAGATTCCTATAAGTAAATACGCGCATAGCTTCGGAACGACTGCACTATATTGGATAATTCTTTATTTGTCGTGTTTTGTAATTATCTTGTTCTGACAATTCTTCTACGACGTTTCTACGGGGTCAACGGGATCGGAAAATTTATATAAAAAATTAGTGAATTAATGTTAGGATGCAGATAGGTAGTATAAAGGTAGGAGACCCAAGAGCGGTATAAGAACTCCCCCGGTAACGGGATCAAAGGAATAAATTTTACTATATACGTACGAAGTCTAAAATTCGTTGTCTTTGTATCGGACTTCCCAAATACATCTCCATACTACACAAATTGAGTGACTTACTTTTAATTTATATTCTGACACTTCAGTTTCTAATTCCGCTATCCTCTGGGCGTCTTCCATGTTCCTAATATTAGCTTGCATGGATTCATATTTGGCCTGCAAAAATAGCAAAACTATCGAATTAAAAAATAAATAAAGTTGTTTTCGTCAAACTAGACCATATAAAGGGGTCATCCTTCACAAATTAATGTACTCCTTTCCTTCACAAATTAATGTACCCTTGTCCTTTACAAATCAATGTTCTTCCCTAGCCTCGCGCATACTCCGCACGACTCTCGCGCACAGATTTTTTAGTTTGTAATATTTATATTCTTGTCAAATGTGCGAATGTTTAATTATATTTCAAGATAACGCATCCTAATTTGCAGGTCAGGTTATTAGTTTTTCACACAGAGCGATTGCCTGACCCCCGCAACCCAAAGGGCGAACCAGTAACTCATTGGATAAGATCAAACTAACTATCAAGAGATAACGATTATTATCAGAAGTTATGATAACAACCGGAAACTCAGCTAAACGCGCTCTCGGATGGACAGTGGGGAGACCCACAAGAACTCAGCTCAGACTGAAATAAATATTAATGGACACAAATAAGCAATACCATGTCAACCCACAAAATTGAATAAACTGAGTTATATATGCAGAAGTGTTGGTAAATGGCTGAAGAACATTTTTAAAAATATTTTTTGGGTTTTAAGCTTTAAAACTTCTAATAAAGCCATTTTTTCAATCATGCAATTTATGTATTTTTAAACGTTTTGGGTTATATTATATAAGAAATACGCAGTTTGTATACTTATTTTTTGTGAAAATAACTTACATAAGTCTGAAATTGCCAAAAACTTGACCAATAGGTAAAAAATTCATATAAAGCAAGTTGTTCAAAATTTTCAAACGCGTTTTTCTCGAAATGACATTCGTGTGGGTTGACATGGTATTGCTTATTTGCGTCCATTTATAACAAACATCTGCTCCGAGCGGAAATCGAACCCGCAACCAAAGTTCAAAGTAGGCTCACTACCAGCACGCCACAGGTTACCTTGCTCTCGAGGTCCGCGTACTTGTGTTGGAACTCCCTCTGCCTCGCGACGAGCGCGCGCTCGCGCTGCAGCGCCGCGTCGAGAGACTCGCGCATCTGCCGAAGCTCCTCGTCCTGCCGACGGAGCTGGTTCGTCGACACCTGCACCTGGGCACGGAGCTCCATCTCCTACAACATTATAAACATCACTGTTACATGTATATTACACTATGATGAAAGAAACACACCAAGTGTTAGTGGACTCGAACATACAATAAATTAAGGTTCTTGTATGGGGACCGCCTTTAATCTTGAAAAAAAAAGAAATTAAATTCGTAATTATTATTTGCTATTAAAGCGTCCATAGAAACACAATTTATGAAAATTTTAACTATTTATCTATTAAAGTCCATTAGATACAGAAGAAAACCCTAATAATATCAAAATTCTTGCATGGGGATCCTTTTATTTCAAAACTGTATTTTATTTTAGTATTTTTTCTTGTAGCAGCAAAAGAAAAAAAGAAAAACAAATCGTTTGAAAATTTCAACTCCCTACCCTTTACTTAGAGGCTTAGGAATAGAGTTCGGTTGTGACTTTTGGGTTTGGAACCCAAAAAACTATAGGACAGTATAGTCATTAGCAAAATCATGTGTCTATCTGCTTCAAAAACTAAAACAAAGAATAAAGTTTTTTCCAGAAGTCTGAGGTAACTAAAATATCGGCATAAAGAGCATTAAAATAATAATTATTAATAAATACTAGATATTAAGATAATAACTGAAGCTAACACTTTAATGTGGTATTAACAAACAATTTGGGAGTAATTTTGGACAACTCTTACACAAAAAATGTATGTATAGTGTGTATTTTAAAAGAAAATTAAGCCTAACATTTAACAAGAGTCAAGTTCACTCACTATTATATCTGAGACGCTAATAGCCGGGTGCACTCACTGATCGGTGGATTAAGCAAATTTAGCCGCGGTCAATCACTAGATGGGTGATCGCATAGTGGTATTTCAATTAAGCGTCTCCGTGCTTTGGAGGGCACATCGAAAGGCCGTCCCGACTGTAATCAATTTGATAATAGTCGAAAAGTCAAGTCGGCTTATATGGGCGACCGGAACAACTCTGACACTAGGTTGACTACTAACCACTAGACAAGAAGAAGAAAACAATTATATTAGATCTATCCGCCTACCTTAAGTCTGAGTTCCTTTAATTCGGTGAGAGCCTCAACTTCCTTTATCCTAATTGTCATCAATTCCTCCTCAAGTTTCTGCATGTCGGAGGACCTGCCTTCCCATGCACGCAGTAACTTCTTCGGCGTCGCCATTATGTCTGATACGACATTTGACTGAGCAGGCGGTGGAGGTACCTCCTGCCTGTGCTCCTGTATATTATAAGCATATTGTAATCATTTATCCGAAGATGAATATAAAGAATAAGTAGCTTTATCCTAGTGAATGACGATTGTTCCTTTATAAAGAAATAAGTTTTCGAATCAAAAGTAGACTATGTTTCTACGGGAAGGTCCGATCTATCGCTAATTTCTGTGTGTAATATTGATATAGTCTGGAAGGCTGGATTGTTCGTAATTCAACCCTATATGAGGTTGACAAAGGGATTTAAAGTTTTGTAAGGCAGTTCAAAACTAGAGGCATGGAATTTTGTTTTAAGACGAACAAATTACAGATAAAGAAACATGTGTTTTGGACGCAAATAAGCAATACCATGTCAAGCCACACGAATGTCATTTCGAGAAAAAAGCGTTCGAAGATTTTGAACAATTTGCTTCATATGAATTTTTTTAATGTATTGGTCAAGTTTTTGGCAATTCCTTGTTTATGTAAGTTATTTATACTTAGTTTCACAAAAAATAAGTATACAAACTGCATATTTCATATATAATATAACCCAAAACATTTAAAATAATACATAAATTGCATGATTAAAAATGGCTTTTTAGAAGTTTTAAAGCTTAAAACCCTACAAATATTAAAGAAAAATGTTCTTCAGCCATTTACCAACACTTCTGCATATATAACTCAGTTTTTTCAATTTTGTGGGTTGACATGATATTGCTTTTTTGCGTCCTTTTAACATTTTCTAAATACTACCCCTGAATGGGTGAAAAAGGAATTTAAAAATTGTTCAGTCCATCATTTTTGACTACTTTCAAAAAGCATTAATGTTTTTGGAAACACTTAAAGAAATACGTGTTTTAACATTTACTAAAATTCCACCCACGAACGGGGTGAAATAGGAATTTAAAGTCAGTAATCGTTATTCACGCGTGCGAAGCCGCTGGCAGAAGCTTTAATAAAAACAAATTTTATTATTTTTTTATTCTTTGTTTCTTTTATTATTATTATATTAATATTCTATTTGATGTAAGTAAAAGTACGCACGAAGTATCGTACGCTCTCATAGATAGCAGTGACTGCTTACCAACAGGTAGAGCGTGTGCTTGTTTGCCAACAGTCACGAATAAAAAAAAAATTACCTGAAGGTGCTTTTGCCAAGCGTCTGATAATTCCGTGACACGTTGTCGTAGATCCTTCAGCGATAGATTAGCTTCTGCTTCGCGTAGTTTAACGGCTATCAACTCATCCTATAATAAAAATAGGCGTATTGTAGATTAGATGAGTGTAAATTATTTCGAACCTATTTTAAGAGCCACAAGGTCGCGAGTTCGATTCCCTCTCGGAGCACATGTTTGTATTGATCATACAGTCCTTGTGTATATTCCCGGACTCACGACAAAGGACATTATTATCCTAATGGGGACAGTTGAGTGTGTAGCGTTTATTATTAAAAACCTAATAGTAAAAACAATTAGTTGTCTGCAAAACGCGTTCGTGGTCAGCTGGTTAAGCAAAGACCTATTTTAGGCACTATGATAAATGTTGAGTTCCAGGAGTTCGGACCTTTCATTTGAAATATCGATCTCTTAAAAAAAAAATTTTTCAAATTTCTTAGTTATTAATAGTTTTTAAGATATAGTGTAATAGTAAATAACTTCATATTTCATTAATTAAAACAGCATTTTTTTCGCTGCTGTAAATCCTTTATCTGAGACCTGGACACACACACACAGGCACAACAACCAGAATACAGGTCGGTATCATTTTTTTAAATATTTGAAACATCGTCAAAACTTATAAAGTACCATCTCTTATGATGAAATATTATGTATAATGATGAAACCAAGCTAGTTTAGAAATTGATAATAACCTGCAAGTGAGCCACATTGTTATCCACACGTTGTTTCCTAAGTATTTTGTTTTCATTTTCTAGTTCAGCGATCCTGGCATTGAGTTCTCTCTCAGTGGCCTGTTTCTCGGCTGCATCAAGCCTTGCTCGGACCAGTTCTCTTTGCAGACATCTTGCTAATTCTTCGCCCTTTGCATTGTTCATTTCTGTACCTTCCAATGATGATTGACGGGAATTATTCTGGAAATTAATATAATTTCAGTTTTAGTTTTAATATAAATTGTAATGTTGTTTTATAATTCATTCAACTTTATGTTAAATTTGAACTTCAAATACTATAAAAACTTTATACTTAATAATTTAATTAATAAATATTAATTAAAAAGGAAGCAACATTCAACTTCAATCTTTTATGTTGTCTATCAAACTAATTGATCATTAAACCACCCAAATTCAAAAAACCCTATTGTGTTTTTAATTATTATATAATTTAAAAAATATAGATATACTACATTATAGTACATACATGTACACAAACGCAGCATTTATTTCATTCGAATCTACGGACTCTATACAGTATAGTGTACTATGTTGGTTTATGTGATATTTTTTGACGACGTTGTGGCGCAGCGGTAGCAAACCTGCCTTAACCGCCACAGGTCGCGGCTCTATTCCCGCCGGGACCAGACGTTTGTATTGACCATACATGCATTTTTCGGGTCAGGGTGTGTTTGTCAATGTGTATGTTTCCGGACCCCTGACACTGGATATAACTGTCCTAATCTGGGCCGTTGAGTGTTTTACATTTATTTATTTTAATTAATAATGATTGAAACAACCATTTGACATACATAATGCAATATAAGATCTAAATATATTTTAGTGTAAAATAAAGTAAAGAATACCTCTGCAATAGTCATCTCCAGGCTTCTAATTTCATCTTGGGCCACGGCTAATCTCTGTTGAGCATCCATATTTGCTCGTCTCAGAGCTTGTACTTCTCGTGCTAACGCGAAGGTCTCCTCTTCCCCTTCGGCCCGGTCTACTTGACCCTGGACCAAACGTTCCGCGAGGGCTGAGCTCTCCTTCTCGAGGAGTTCCACTCGCTGTTTGAGGAGACGGTTCTCTTGACGGAGACACTGAATAATAAGATACTGGTGATAGATATATTATGACCAATATTATTGGATAACATATTTTTTAATATTTAGTATTAATTTTATATAAAACGATAAGTACGACTTAAACGTACAGAATTTAAAAATATTCTATTTCTCAAATTTCATTGTATCTGTTATTGTAATTAATATATATTTTACAGCCAATACTTTAATATAATAAAAGTAGTGAAATAGCCCGACACAGAGAGATATGTTGACTAAATTAATAATCTTAAACTAACTTGAGCAAATATCTTTTATTGTTAACTATTTTATATAATATTATATATATATATATATATATATATATATATATATATATATATATATATATATATATATTATATAATTGTTAATTACTTTACTTTATCATGAGATTATATTTAGTTTATCATCTTAGTTTAGCATCTTTCTATGCATGTTATCTTTTAAAATCATATAATAGGTATTCAGAATTAACTTGGAAACATTTAATTATATGCATGCTATGTGCATCTATTTTCTGAACGTTGGTTGCCTTTTGCTTGTATAAGGGTACTTTAAAATCATCAATATCTTATATCCTAACTTTATAACAATAATAATAAAACTCCTATTATTACGTTTCTTTAGTGAAGAACTACTCTCACACAGAAGCCAAACAAAAATTATGTTTGTTGTATGGGAGCCTCCTTAAATGGACGCAAATAAGCAATACCATGTCAACCAACACGAATGTAATTTCGAGAAAAACGCGTTTGAAAATTTTGGACAACTTGCTTTATATGAATTTTTTATATATATTGGTAAAGTTTTTGGCAATTTCAGATTTATGTAAGTTATTTTACTTATTTTCACAAAAAATAAGTATACAAACTGCGTATTTCGTATATAATATAACTCAAAACGTTTAACATAATATATAAATTGCTTGATTACAAAATGGCTTTTTTAGAAGTTTTAAAGCTTAAAAGACTACAAATATTATGAAAAATTTTCTTCAGCCATTTGCAAACACTTCTGCATATATATATCTCATTTTTTCAATTTTGTGGGTTGACATGGTATTGCTTATTTGCGTCCAAATATTTATTTTATTCTGTTTTCTAGTATTTGTGGTTATAGAGGCAACAGAAATACGTTGTCTGTAAAAATTTAACCGGTGTTACTATAACGGTTTATGAGATACAGCCTGATCACAGATGGACAGCATACCTTTAGTAATACGGCTCCCGTTTCATCCTTTGGGTACAGAATTCCAATTAATACGGATATTGCTCAAAAAGCAAAATAATTACGCAATATTTTTATCACTAATCATACAAAATAAGAAAATGATAATAACTCACTCTAAGAACAGCGATGTCCCCTTGCTCCTTGGTCTTTATAACCGTATATTCCTTTTCTAATTTCTTCATTTTCTTAGGATTAACTTTAATAGAATAAGCGAGATTCATAAACGCGTCCTGATCAGCCTCGGCCTTCGCCGGCAACTCCTTTTGCATGAACTGTTATCAAATAATCATAGATAAAGAATTATAATTTAATGTATTCGTAGTGTTTATATTGATACATTTATCGTAAAGATAAGTTTGTTTTGAGAATTGTATTTTATTATTATCTTTAATAAATAATTACAGATAATCATTTTAGGCTTTTTTAGCCTTAGCCTGCCTTTAGCAGAGACGTTGTTCTCTTTATATATAGATTTTAGGCTGTTGTGTTGTGTTGTGTGTCGGTTGTAATCACATAACACTTAATAAAACCCTTGATATTTGTTGACTTAGATTTAGGGTATTTGTTGCGGTAGTGAGATGGCAAATGCTGCATAAAAACTAGTATCTTGTTGTAAGGTGGATAACAGTAACAAGCAGCCCATAAGAAAGTGCTGTGAATAATACTATAATGAAAAACATTTAAAAACAATTGGGAGTCGGTGACTCGCGCACGATGGGTTCCGTACCTTTATTTATAAACATGGCTAAAAAATCACGTTTGTTATATGAGAGGCCCCTTAAATATTATTTTATTCTGTTTTCTAGTACTTTTTATTAACGCGGCAATAAAATACATCATCTGTGAAAATCTGACTATCTGACTATCATGGTTCATGAGATACAGCCTGGTACACAGGCGGATACACAGATTTATTTTCAAGTTCTCATTTTGAATGTCAAGCATAATAAGTATATACAAATACCTTTAATATGTTTTCCATATCTAACGATAATATATCGTCTTTGCCAAGCGTGAGTAACGCTAGAGCTACTTTGAAGACAATCTCGATGCCCTCAGAGAGGAACACGTCCATGACGCGACAGGCGAGCGGCAGTGACAGTGTCGTTGTGAACAGAGTCAGGAACCAGCTGCTAGCGTATATCGATGTACTGAAGCTCTGCAAATTATTTTTTTTAATTTTAATATACATTGCGTGCATGCGTATATGGTTCGGTATAGTTTATTATTGGGTTAAAATATTACAGATATAAAAAAAAGTTTTGTTTAATTTTAGCTTAGTTTTCTTGTGTTTTTTTTTATATACGTGGTGTACAATAAGGCGTATTTCTTTCTATATTATGTATTTTATTTATATATCTATATCTACCTTTTAGTACAAGGTTTTGGCCCCGGCATACTTTAATAACGATTATGACGCAATCCTACTAATATAATAAATGTGAAAGTTTGTATGTTTGTTACTCAGTCGCGAAATAACGGCTGCACGGATTTGATAAAAATTTGGCACATATATAGATTGTTAGATAGATTAATAAACAGGATACTTTTTATGCCGTAAAAATGTTTGGTTCCTCTGGGATTATCACAAAACATGCTACAGGACGTATTCAATTGAAATTCGTTATAGATGTGTCTTCTGGAATATTATTTACTTTATTTCTCTCTGGAGCCAATTCTAAGGTCATCGCGAGGTCGCGGGCTGATGATAGTATAGAAATATTTGAGACCATATACAGACCTATCCCCAATCCACGGAACCCCCTTACAGTTTCAATGGTTTCATCTATATTTTAACCAAATCTCATTTTATCGTTTCAGCGGCTTAAGCGTGAAAGCGTAACAAGCAGACTAACTGCGCATTTATAATATTAAAGTAAGATTACTTTCTCATGCTCATAAAGTCAAATGTGCCATTCTATAATAATTGTAATAATAAAAAATAAAAATAGTTAATAATATATTATAAATTGTAGTGTTTCGTTTTTGTTTTATGATAGAGGTTGAGAATTTCAAATTTTTTGAGTATATTATGTATACACTTTAAAATTTAGGGTAAAACGAAGTGCAAAAGCATTTTTACTTTCAAGCGTATGACTTTTTATAGTTTCAGAGTAGAATGCCTTACTAGTTAGGGCTCATTGCTCTTCACAGCAGTTAGTTTTGATACATATTAGCTCGTTTTCCAAATCGCTTACGAAAGGAGAAATCTGCCGAATAATACCTCATACGGTATGTAACAGTCCTTAAAGCAATTATAAGCAGGTACGTTGACTAATGCAACGGTTATTTTAGCCCGGCTGTTATGACTAATACAATTGTACTCCAAACAGAACGTGTTTCCGTATTTCGTTATTTCAAGTACTAAATAATAATTCTCCACGCTCCATTTCGCGCTAGTTCAAGGTTATAAAATCGGTATATGTATGCAATGCAATTAAAGTCTATTTAATTTTTTTAAATTAAATATTTTGTATTTGTTTGCGTCTTTATATTGTCGTTTTTTTTTTAAAATGTAATTCGAAATGAAATCTGCATATTTCAATAGATTAAGATTAAAAGAGACAGGGACAGTGAAAGAGTGCGCATTCACATGCTCCTGTGCTCATAGGCCTGTAGAAGCCTCGAATCACACAAGCACACATACACAGTATTAGGCATTTCGTTATGTGACAATTTCAACTAAATCACACTACCCGTAAGCCGCGTTAAGGAACTTCGTTCTAAAAAGAGATATAACCCGCGGATTTCGCCGGTTCTTCTCAGTTAGAGGTTTAAATTTGAAGCTGGTGGTCAAATCTAACGTTCAAGAAATAAGTGTTATGCTTTTTGTGTTGACTAAAACTATTTCATTTGATTTGATAAAAAATTGTCTGCCACGTAAAAAAGGCAACCTGTCATTAATTAGATGATACGAGTCGAAATGACACATCAATTAGGTGATGATTTGCGCGTTGCGATTGTTTTATGATTATTGATAGGATGATTAAAAATTAGGGCACGCTTACCGCGTATGTTACTGATAACCTTCAGAATATAAGAAACGCAGCTTTATTAATTTAAGAAGATGTTTTTTAAGATTTTCTATTTTACAAAAAATGCGGACCTGTGACTGGAAGTGTACATGGAGATCAGGTAACAGTTCTTGCACGAGGTTTTCCAGCTGAAACATGCACAACCCGAGCTCTGCCATACTCGGTTTGAACATGTCCCGCATTCGATGATGCTGCATTATCTTCAGCAACACCGCGAAAGCCTCCTCTTCTGGCATCTGTTGGTAGCAAAGATAAGATAAGAATACGACCACTTTTTTGATATTTATAACACTAGGAGCTTTCTACAATTTCTAGACATTTTATTGTTTATAGCTTTCACAACGCTCCCTCTAACATTATCGTATGTTAGAAGGAAATTTTCCTAACGCGATAGTTAGAGGTTCGATTCGGGCATTTTGGCCTATTGTCTTCTCACTTCTAGCAAACATGAAAAAAGTAATGCAGCAAGAAATAGCTGATAGCACAACCAAAATGTACAGTAGCGAAATGAATTATTTATAATATATATTATTTGCCTGCATGAAATGTAATGTATGAATGAATATCTTAACGTCTTAATAATAAATACGATAATAAATTAATATGAAATAAAACATTATTTAAAGTGTAATAGACAATACAATAACTAAATAAAATCTATACGAAACGGAAAACTATATACCTATATAATAAAAAATTTCCACCAAATATTTTACGACTCTATATGAATAACATCTCCTAACAAAATTGTACTTTTGTTACTAAAAAGTGAACTTTAAATAAAATACATATTAAAACTAAATCTTACCTGCATCAAAAGCAGACCAACAATGAAACCAGATCCTTGACAGTACCCGACTTCTCTGTCGTGGAGCGAGTACGCCTTCATCACGTTGAAGAGTGATTCCTGTCCGAGACCGTCTTTTTCCTTGAAGAAATCGTGCTCAGGATATGTACGAGCAATGTCTCTTCTAATCACCTTCTCGCAGGCGGATTTAGCCTATTATAATATAATATATTATGAATATCTAAGGATAAAAGTTAACAGTATTATATACTAGCAGCGCGCTCCGGCTTCGCACGGGTATAAAATATATAGCCTATGTCATTCACCAGAGTTTTGATTCATTCATTACTGCTCGTGGTCCGCACGCGTTAAATGTAATTATTTACATCACATTAGAAAACTCAAAAATAATAGTTTTTTTTTTCTCCACTATTTAATGGATTATTATACATATAAACCTTCCTCTTCAATCACTCTATCTTTAAAAAAACTGCATCAAAATCCATTGCGTAGTTTTAAAGATTTAAGCATACATATGGACAGAGAAAGCGACTTTGTTTTATACTATGTAGTTATATATATATATGGACGCAAATAAGCAATACCATGTCAACCCACAAAGTTGAAAAAAACTGAGTTATATATGCAGAAGTGTTGGTAAATGGCTAAAGAACATTTTTATTTAATATTTGTAGGGTTTTAAGCTTTAAAACTTCTAAAAAGCCATTTTTATCATCATGAAATTTATACATTATTTTAACGTTTTAGGTTATATTATATACGAAATATGCAGTTTCTATACTTATTTTTTGTAAAAATAAGTATAAATCACTCACATAAATCTGAAATTGCCAAAAACTTGACCAATACATAAAAAATTCATATAAAGCAAGTTGTTCAAAATCTTCAAACGCGTTTTTCTCGAAATGACATTCGTGTGGGTTGACATGGTATTGCTTGTTTGCGTCCAAATATATAATCATCTAGCTAAGCTAAATATTTAAAAATCTTTAAAAAAGGCGGTAAAATAATATTATATGTCCGAAGGAAACTAAGATGATATTGTTATATATATAATTATATTTATTAGTTTATATTAGATATTTATTTTATATAATTATTTATGTGTTGTGTTTATATATTAACGTGTAGTTATTCGTATGTATATATTTATAAGTATCTGCATCTTTCCTAGTCCAAGATTGTCTGGAAGAAATCGCTGATAAGCGATAAGACCGCCTGTTGTACATTTTTATTTTTTTCTGTTACTGATAAATATTGTATTCTTTTTTTCTTGTGCTGCACAATAAAGAATAAATAAATAAATAATCATCAAGTAATCAATAGTTGATCGAATACTCATCGATATACTGAAAATGATTTTGAATATGTAATAAGGCTCGACAAACATGATAATGAGAACTTTCAGGAAGCGAGATAGATTGCTGGGTAAATACTTAAATAGCAAATCATTATAGAACAATGTTGCCTTTTTAAATTCGGTTGGTAATATGATATGATATTTTGATATGAGGGTGTCATTTCAAAATATTCTATTATTTTAGGCTTTCAAATACACAAATTATGCTAGAAGTAATTTAATTACGGGTCCAAGTTATTTACGTACTATTTCAGTATTATCAACATCAGTAAATTGTGTTCCGAGAACTGAAGATGCGTAGGTGTTAGACGCGTTTCGGCCGTTTTTTTGTAGACATTATACTGTGTACTATGTGTACCTACTGTGCTTTATGAGAGTATTTATTTGTGGGCTTAAAATAGCAAATGAAAAAAAAAACTTCCGCATATCGAGCATCACAAAGGTTAATTACGATGTTTCAGAACACCATTTCCAGGTGCTAGATTTGAAAGAAAAACTTCGTACAGGAAGTCAATCAGCTCATGAGCGGCGCTATGGATTGAATTCAAAGCTGATAACGGGAGAGGAAGTCATAAGTGAGGTATACAACCACAGAAAATCCCATACAGAGTTATCCAGCATCAATGTTACTAACGATCTTTCCTAAATACCCAGTGTAAGACTCCCTGCGCTATTGATTTCGACCTGTGCTTTTTTACATCTTACGTTAGAATATTTTTAAAATGTAAATCAATTTTCACATACCTTAATATAAGACGCGTAAAGCTTTTTATCAGGGGAGGAATCGACGCCTGCGAGTAGTTGCCAGACGATACCCCTGAAGTGGTGAGGGACGCCTTGCCGCACCAGGTCCCTAACGAACTGGTTCCGACGTCGCCACTCAGTCTCCCAGTTACTGACGAGTCTTCCCCATAGACCCCACAAATCCTCTTCACCGTTGCTACCGACTCTCGCTTCCTCATAACTGGAGCTCGTCGCTGAAAGATGATTTGTTGGGGTGAGGACAATGTCTTGTAATCGCGTGGGGTTCTTATTTATTGCCTTGCTAAGAGTAGTCGTAGCATGTATAAGCGTAGTTATATTTTTAATTAATAATTGGAAAGCGTAAAAAAAACCAAAAACTATTCCACCGCGTTATAACGCAAGCGGTAAAGGCGTAGAAGACAATTTGGTTGTAGTTTCTGGTACATAGGCTCTTATCCTTTAAATTTTGATGGGTTTAAATTTTGAGGTATAAGCCTATAAAATATTACAAATGTTTAGAAAAATGCTTCTGGCGTAGTGATAATGTTTCTGCCGCTAATGGCAGTATTTACCAAAAAAACATGTATTATGCTGTCGGTATCGGTTGCTTTATTATAAATCTTTAAGACAATTTACTCTTTTCCAATGATTTTCTGGTGTGTCTTTAAAGGCAGTTGGAGGTTAGTAGGCAAACGACTTGTGTTGAGAATAATAACTTATCAAATCTGGAGAACAGTATTAAAAAGAGTCTGGGCAAAAATTTGTGCTTTATGTATATTATGCTTTAAGACTTAAAGCATAATATACATAAAGCACAAATAAGAAAGGCCGATGAGTTGCACGATATATTTACACAAATAAAAATAAATTTACCCAACCAAATGTCTTTTCTTTTTTAAAGTATTTTAAAAAACAACCAAAATAGTTTTAATTTAATCATAATTAATCGCACAGAAATAATATAATTAACAACAAAAAAAACAAAAGGTATTATATGTATTATATAGGTATTTAATTAATAATACTCCACACTCGCTTTGCATTATTACGCAAATGTTTTTACATAATGGGATTAATTTTTGCAAATACATATAGTTTAAGGTTACAAAAAGCATTTAAATCGCAATAGCTTCTAATGACTAGTTTACGGCTTTAGTATGCATAATTCATTACTTCAAATTTTATTTCGTGATATTTCATTTTAGGTAACTACTATTTCATTACCGAGTACGGAGTTGTACGTGAGTCGATTTCTAAATAATTCAAGAGATTTTTTTTCGTTATACAATCACGTAATTCGTGTATTAAAAATCCGTTCAATAGTTTTCAGGTCAAATTAAAAGTACTGGTTTATAAAAATTAAAGTTAGTTTCTAAATAGTCTAAATATTAAATTCATCATCAGAAAAGTACTTATATTTATATAGCGGGAGCATTTGATTTTTAGCCAATATAATATCTCATGACGTCGCCGCTACAGCATACTGAAAAACGCTAAGCTATTAGTTAAGCAACCTTGAAACCTCGTTCATCTATTCAGTACTTTGTGAGTTGAAACCTGATTGAATTGAACATTACGATATATGAATATTTTCGTAAGCTGTAAACTGTATTCAGATAGTTTTAACTTTTAATGTTAATATCAATTATAATGTTGATATGACACAAAGTCCAAATTCGTGGAGATTTTTGCTATTGTTATTTTTGTCATCAAAGACATGCGCGTAAAATTAGTTCGCAATCGCAATTTTAGAAACGTATTGTATGAATAATATAGAGTTCATCATGACTTCGTATTATTGATATTTCTCTATTAACACTGACATTATTGTATTCCGATTGTATAAAATCTTAATTTAAAAAGAAACCATTATGTGGAAACAGCAAACATACCACACAATAAACATTAATTTTAATTACACGTTTAAAACTCCATTATAAACTGAATATTTATAATATATATGCACAAGGTCTTATCATTAAACATAAAACAAATTATAATAGGCATACCTATAATATTATCAACGAGTGGTGATATATAAAGCTCAAAAACACTTGAACTAAACTCACTTTTCTCAGTCATATTATGACAATAATAAAAAATAACTAACACGATCGAACGCTGAGCATGTTGTATCTTCACTATCAAAGTTAAACTGAGATAAGAGATAAGGCTACTATGGCGAATCGTAATCTAGAATCACTTTTAAAGACGAACTAAAATTTTAGTTTCACAATGAAACGAAAATTGCGTATAATGTAAACGTAACAAATTAAGTATATCCACGCAACGTCGAGCGCAAGTGTGACGCAAGGTATACCAAATAAAAGTATTTCAAAGCCTTCACTTAGAAAAATGACCATTTGTGGAGAACAATAACAGCTAAATTTATTAATACATAAATTGTTTTAACATTAGTCTCACAGTGTTGCATAAGACCGTTGTGGAATTTTCAATATTAATGACATTTATAAGACGGTGACTCTTTAAATTCTATTATTAATAATCGTTAATTTAAGTATAAATTAAATAAAAGTAAATATAAATTATCGACGCGTGCGCTCTATAATTTTTAAGTGCATTTTAACCATAGACATAAAGGATAGTGCATCCAATACATAATAATATTGACATTGGTATAAATTGATTGATGAGCTGACGCCATCGCCACCTACCAATTGGTTCGAGCTCACAAAAAAGCGGCGATATGATATGATTTATATATATTTAATTACTTACCCGAAGCTAGCGATATTTGTGAGGTGTCAGAGCTCTTTCGGCTGTGCACGGTGGTAAGCGAGGGGCACTTGGCGTCCGCCTCGATCCTTCTGTTCTCCTCCTCCAGTTTGGCGAGCAGTGCCCGCTCGGGCGTCGAGATCGAATTTGAGGTGGTTACACCGCAGTCTGGTGACGATATAATTTATAAGCATTTGAATGTCAATATGGGAAGTATATAGTTTGCAATCATCAAAAGAAATTAATCCGTCATAAATTAACAAGCTGTTTTGATTGAGGATTGTATAAATCAGGTTAATATTCTTAGCTGGTTTTTGAACGTTATTTATAAAATGACATAGCTTTTTAACATTTATATATTTATAATAAAAAATAATGTTATATCAATTTATTTATTAAATTATTTATTTTATTTTCAGGAAATCTGAAAGAAACAAAATTGATGCATTCGAAATGTGGTGTTGGCGTCGGATGCTTCGTATTCCTTGGACGGCAATGAGAACAAACGTGTCCATCCTGAACGAGTTGAAGATCGATACCCGCTTATCCACCACTTGCCTTCAACGAATACTCGCGTACTTTGGCCACATAGCTAGGAGAGAGGGAGACTGCATCGAGAAGCTTGTGATAGCTGGCCAAGTACAAGGCAAAAGACCGCGAGGGCGCTCTCCAACACGGTGGTCTGATCAAATTCGGGAACTATCAGGAGTGTCGTTTAACATTGCTTTAAGACAGGCTCAAGGCCGGGACAAATGGAGAAATTTGATCAACACCTGTGCGCTGGCTCCAGGCAGAGACGACCCTCAGTCATGAGGATTCGACTTAGAAGATATCAATTTATAAAACTCATGTTTAAAATTTAATTAAATATTGACAATAACATTATTTATTATTTGTTGACAATAAAGCAAATAAATTCCATTTGAAATTCAATCCAACCAGTTGTTTGTAATGATTTTTGTCTTAGAAGTCATACTATACCTGTGGCGACTTAATTAGACAATTACCTGTAAAATAATCTCTACACAGAGAACTGTCTTAGCTACAAATCAGTTTGTTTTTAGATAACAATAGATATGTTAAAACAAATAAATAATAACATATAATACGTAACAAAACTTACTTCATTAATAGTTAATACATGCAACGTGTGGTTATTAAATATTGATATTCCGAAATACAGTGGGAGATAAATTGATATATGAAATTGAATTAGTATTAGTGCGAAATGAAGCCGTGAATTAATTTCGGGGTTAAAAATTCAGGCGTATTTACAGTGTATGATCTTGAATATGATGAGAATTTCTGTCTGCTGTATCAAACGAATATCCGATCCCGTGGAATGCTTTGTACGCTTCAATATCCTACTACACTGATATACGTATATTTCTATCGTATACTAAACCAACAGCCCTTACCACTATTACCTTCTCAGTCTGTGTATTGTTTATCGATCTGACTGCACGTATTAATATATTATGATAATATAGTCACGCTTTTTAAGGCTTTTGTCGATAGAGACGTTGAAGTGATAAGACAGACCGAAATCCTCAATCGCGTTAGTGTGTTAATCATCCAACAAACCGTCAAGGAATGAGACAGGCGACTCTGTATTACTAGCAATCGGAGTTGCACTGCAGGCTGCTGCTTCCCGGCCTTCCACGTCCACCTTCATGTTGAGCCCTCTGCCATATAGCGGGCACGTGACCACCTCTCTGCACGACAACTACACGTCAGACCCAGCGGTTTAACAACTCCTATAGGATATCCTTCGGTTATATCCCGTTATAGTTTCGTGGTTAAGAGTTAAATTATTTTAGAGTATTGTAAAGATTTTAGCAGATTTACTTTTTATATAGCTATTTTCCATTGTAAAGAAAGGAAATTCGTCACCCGCCTAGATTACGCGTGAATCATCTATAATTGATATGCAAATTTTATGGATGTTTTTATTATATATAAAAAAGATCTTTATTGTTGTAGACTGTGTTTGAAATAAAAATAATTTCGACTAGAAACTTTAAAAATGTATGAATAATAACGTCCAATAACCTGCAATGCATCTAAATAAATAAACAGTGCATTCATGCATTTGAACATATCACCATGATGATAAGATGGTAAGGAACAAGGTGTAACTTTCACCATAGATGAATAGAATTATACCAAATATTTAATAACATGCGACAGGCTATGATAATTAAATATTGTAAAATATTTTTACTAATTTATGTAAGTATAAAATGAGATTACTTTTAGACCTGTGGGTGATAATATGGGTGCGCTTCCGATGTACACATAGAAAACTGAAAAACCTTAGTAGTCACTAATTAGGTCGACAGCACAGGGCCCTAGGGAAATTAGGCTCTTTCAATTACTAGATATTTCGATTTCTGTCTGAGTTCGTAATTGACAATCGCTGCACAAATTAGAAATATATTGATGTAGAAGTTTATAACGAGCACAGTTAACTTCACATGAATTAATCAAGGAACTGAAGATCGCATGCGTTTTGATGAAACCGCGTTGGTGAAAGTTAGTGATACGCGCAGCGGTCGGTCGGCCACTAAGCATGAAGGCCGCGCATCCGTCACTACTAGGGTTACCACGGATCATAAGAAAATTAATTTAAAATAAATAAAAGTGAAGGACATGCTAGTCCCTTTCGATTAAGCGCAACGATAATATAATCCTGTTCACAACCCACTCTGCACAAAAGTGTTTCCAAGTATGAATTTGTAGTTGTGTAAAAATATGTAATACAAGTGTATATAATAATAGCATTACCGAAATATACACTGACTATTTAATAACGTAAAAGTTTATTTGCCACCAGAGGACAATTCTGTGATGCTTCGAGGAATGGTCATTTTTAATTAAAAATGTTCGCCTTCGTCAATTTAAGGTAGTGATATAAAACAGTCATAGTCAATTTTGTCAGGTAGAATTAGAATGTAGAATGGCATATAAAATATATAGTATAAATTTAATAATTTAAGAATGTTTAGGTACTGTTAATATTCTTTTAAAAAAAAACTAATATATACTTATAAAAATTATATTATTTTGATGTCAATAAAGATCATAAATAAGAATCATTCTATATGAACGCAAATAAGCAATACCATGTCAACCCACACGAATGTCATTTCAAGAAAAACGCGTTATATAATATTTATATAATATTTTTGTCCTACAGTTAGTAATGACAAAAAATGTCTTGTGGTATTAACCATTTCTGCGCGTAGGGCCGGGATAACGTACCACACAATGTAATTATTAAATCATATAAATATTAATTAAGTAAAGAAAAAACAAACCAGTTGGTTAGTAATAATTTTTAGTGACGTCATTATTGATTCATGTTGGAGGAAAGGGGACTCTTTGATCAAACCTTACAATTTGTAGGATAATTTTTTTTTCGAATAATTTAGATAACTGAGATTTAATAAAAGAAACCCAGATAGTAATAAATTTTGGAGAAGTATCAAATCAACATATTTTATCCCTACTACCCCTTAAACCTACCACGATCGAAAATTTTCGCACAGGAAAAAGTTGGGTGTCTCATCGGAACGAAGCTACTCACTCAAAATTAGCTCGATAGTAATCAAGTGCAAAATCAAGCCAGGGATCCCGGACTACTACGAATATTAAAGAAAAATGTTCTTCAGCCATTTACCAACACTTCTACATATATCACTCAGTTTCTTTTTTATTTTGTGGGTTGACATGGTATTGCTTATTTGCGTCCATATATTTGTCACCTTTTCGATATTACAACAGTATCACTACATAGTATAAAACAAAGTCGCTTTCTCTGTCCCTATATATGCTTAAATCATTATAACTACGCAACGGATTTTGATGCAGTTTTTTTAATAGATAGAGTGATTGAAAAGGAAGGTTTATATGTATTATAAAATCCATTAAATAGTGGAGAAAAAATAATAATTTTTGAGGTTTCTAATGTGATGTCGTAAATAATTACATTTAACGCGTGCGGGCCACGGGCTCATGAATAAATCAAAATTACTGGTTCGATTTTAATTATTTTTTCAGTGAATGACATAGGCTATATATTTTATACACGTGCGAAGCTTGAGCGGGCCGCTAGTAATATATACATTTATTTTATTTCAAATAAATAACTGAACGGAAATCTATGTTATACACTATTTATATTAATTAATAGAAAAGACTTTTATTACAAAACATGATACTAAAAATCATCCGAATCTGTGACGGCCGCAATATATTAATGTATCTTGTAGTTTTGCACATCATTGAATCTATACATTAATCCTACAAGCTTTTGAATTCAAGGTACCCATATACATATTATAACATTGTTTATGCTGATCTGCTTCGAACCGAATTCGACTAAGAGATTTCCATCATTACAAATTAAAATAATGGGCTAGACTGAAATAAAAAACTTAACAGTCATGCGGTCGGCTTTCTCGCTCTTATTTAATTTCATTTTAATCACCCTTAAGATTCTATATACGACGTACATTCATATATGTTTTTGTTTACGTATTCGTATTTTCGTAAAATTGATGAGAATAATTAAATCTTAAACATGATGTTTTACAAACGAACTGGTTAGCTTATATTGACTATTCTATTATACATAGAAGCATGTATTTCGATTTGCATGGATGTGTTTTTCCGGACACCCGACGGATACGGATACGGATCCACTAGCATAGTAATATCCTGTATATTGCTAGTGGATCCGTAGTGTTTATTTTATGTAACTATGTCACTGACGGTCGAAGTTGGTCCTAGTTTTGAAAATCATAATTGTATGTATTGCAATACACTCAACATGGAAATAGTTATTGTTCTATGCTAGTGGATCCGTAGTGTTTATTTTCTGTAACTATGTCATTGACGGTCGAAGTTGGTCCTAGTTTTTAAAATCATAATTGTATGTATTGCAATACACTCAACATGGAAATAGTTATTGTTTCATACAAAAATCATGCAGTACCTTTAATTCCAGGTCAAGTGGGGAAACAGCTATGTTCTTCAGAAATTCACAAAATTTGAAATTTGAAATAAATAATGGAAGTGAAATTATAGTGTTGGCACCTGTACGATTTAATAATTTAAATATCCGTATTATTAACTTATTAGTAACTTATTTAGGCCAATTTGGTAACTTCATGACATATGAATTTTTATTTGCCTTCCGTCAATAAATAAGTTTTGGGTTGGGTATCGGTAAGGGAAAATCGACCACGGGTGGGTGCGACCAGACAGGGCGCAGCAATGAACTATTATTTATTAGGCATTATTTGGTTCATATCAAAACTAGGTTAAAATATTTCATGTTTTTGACAGTCGTGATTGTTTCAGTTTTAAGGTCGATTTCTGTTTTTCCATGTTAAATTATTCAAAAAAGTTTGCATATTGAAAAGGTTTTCAGCGCTTTGATCTATACTGCTATATATTATGTGTAACAAAGAATATCTTTACATTAAAGAATTTTAAGACAAATTTAACAATATTAGCACTTTGTTTAGATAGCCCTGACTCTAATTCACTTATTATAAAAATAACATTTTTTTATTGTACGAAGCACATGCAAATGAAAGAATTACGTTTCAGAGGTATTACAATAAAATAACCTTTTTTTTAACTATCTGATAACCAATGTAATGGCACACGGACAAACTAAAGTTTAATAACGTAAAAGCAAAGATATAAGCGGTCTTTAGAATGTTTCAGTCTCTGTTTGAATTCTCCAAGTAATTCAGCAAGTTTCATCTTGGAGCTTGAGCTTTTGCTTTGAAACTCTACGCCGTTTCTGCGGCCAGTTCTATTGGGTAGGTAATTACTAAGCTCAGAAAAGTATCAACGACTTCTAAATGAGACTTTTTACCGGAAAGATGTACTAATTAAAATTAAATTATGCTGCGAATTTTCATTTCGCTTCAGTCACGATCCATTTTCAAAATGTTTCAAAAGAGAGATGTTTTTTTCTTTGTATGTTATGAGATATGATGCCGGGTTGGATTCAAATCGTCAATTTTCTCAAATTATAAGACGATCACTGTATCCTACTTATTAATAATACTTTGTTTCGAAACATTGTATGTGGTGCGAGAATGTTTAATTTTACATTGCACTCAGGTATATGTGTTTAGGTGCGATATTCGATAATAGTCCGTCACAACTAAGATAACCGCATCTAAAAACGTGTTGAGGACATCAACGTGTAAGTGCAGATCCAATCCATATATAATAAAGATACAATGTTCTCTATAAAAGAACAATTAGTATATTCGCATATTCGGATGTAATAAATGGATATTTTTAAATAATATAATTTTTTAGTTTTATAAGAAGTTAAGATTTTTTTTAATTCAGATACTATTAATAAGACTGTAAGTTATCGATGTCTGTATATGGATGTTGTTTGAGAAAAAATGATATTAGGCATATATATGAACGGCATAGAACCGAATCAATGTTTTACCTATATACCTATGTAGTGATTTGTACAAGATAATTTCTAAAACAATTGAGCATATAAGTATTAGTAATATTAATTACCTGGAACTCATAGGGTAATTTTTATTACGGAAATGCCCCATGGAATTACTAAAAACTACAATCATGCGAGCGGTGCCGCGCGCGGGTATGGGTATAGCTAGGGAAATCTATATATAATATATATATAAGCTATAATTATAGCTATAATAGCTATATAGGCTACTAGAATTACTGTCTTTTAAATGATATCCAACATTGGTAAAAGAAAATTAACCCTAAAATCGAGTTTTGTCTGCAACATATGCGAATAAAAAGAAAATGGTAAAATGGTCGCTTGTTATTCGATACTAATACTGTTTGTCCACCACACACATTTCCTTGTCACGTAAAGTTTACATAGCACTTATAAATAGGTATATGGTGACTTGAAATTTACAAATTTTTAATGAGTTACAGTTTAAACACACAACCAAGTTGCCTTTGAATCGATTGGACCAAAAGCGGTCATAGCACGCTACAATAGGTTATTAAACTAATGAATGTATTATATTCGTAACACTGACACTAGCTTCTTTCTTTAATTACAAGTACCTAGTTTTAATTCTAGCTTTGTTCGAATGCTTGTATTTTGTTTACACTACTTGCTACCAGTCAAAACTAATTCTTACTTCCTTTGCAAGCAAGTAAAGTAATCCTTATTAGTATTATTACATATTAAGTAAAGTAATCATCAATATCGAGTCAGACTTCTACCACAAGGCATAGATACAAAAAATAATTGTTTGCAGTTGAATAGCATTATTTCTGCCTGCAGTAGGTTAAAATAATTTTAAATGTAGCAGGGTCACAGATGTCCCGGAGCGCAAATGGAGGCATGAATAAATGTATTAGAACTAGTTCATATATCTTTTTGGATTATTAGCAATGCTTTTCAAGGCATTACTAATATTCCTATTGCTCGTCTAAATAAGTGGCTAACGAAGCTTGCGCTAGGAGTGGGTACAACAATAGCCCAAAAGGTTCAGGTCGAACCCGCGACTATCACGTTAATGGAGCGGAGTCGGCCCTCCTGAGGTATTGAGACTTCAACCCATTGTTTAGGCATCGCTTACACAAAATAAACACTCTTTGACTGTACAAATGATTGGTTTTTAATAATCGTTCTATCATGATATACGTGAAGAAAAATTTAATTATATATTATATCCCATAATGAGAAGTCAAGTCTTTATGCTTGAAATATATTTTAAGAACTTGGTTAACGTTTTATGCACTTAAGTTTTCAGTCACACTGATGGTAGGTCTTTTGTTGCAAGACGCCGGCTAGGTAGTTACCACCGCAGTATCAAATATTCTGCCGCCAAATAGTAATGCTTAGGCATTACTGTGTTCCAGTTTGAAGGGCACTGTACGCTAGTGATATTACTGGGCAGAGTAGATTTAAGAACCAATATCTTGAGGTTGGCAACGCGTGAGTGGCGCCTACTGATGGTGCTGCAGGCGCTCAATTACCATCAGGTGGGCAAACAAGCATATGGCTTTTTTGCCAACTTGTAACTTAAAGAAAAAATACACAAGAATTTCATCTGAGCCTTTACCAAACGGTTCGTACAGTATTTTTCCAACTTTATCATTATTTAACTATACATTTTAATTAGTTTAACAAGAGCGTGGGAATTTAAATCAGAAAAACGAACCTTATTGTTTAGAAATAATAGTGACATCACCGCCCACGATTACATTGTAAATCGGTGCGTAATTTGTAACTTTTGACTCCAAAAATTATTTAGGGGAGGGGAGGTCTGGAGGGGATGTTGCGTTGTCTATTGCTATACTGATTACTAATTAATCGCTAGAACTACGAAATTGCGATGTGGCACAGTTTAGGTTATCATTTGAATCGGATTAAGAGTTCATTGTAGAGACCCTGATGATCTTATCAATTTGTCAGAATTTTTTGGTGAATTGATTTATATGGTAATTTTATGTTGGTTACCGTGTGCTTTCGGGGATCAATTCGCCATATAAAATTTTTGTTATGATCGGATTATGCCGTTCAGATCTATAGGACAGAATATCAGAACTTAAGTGCAAAAAAATTACGTTCTATCACAAAATTCATATTTTTTAAGCAAATTATTAAAATGTTACCAGTTGAAATAGCTCGTTTTTTATACCAATTGTTATGACAGAGGTAAACGTTGTGTCTATCGTCAAAGAAAGCGAGCTTAGATATTCAAATGTAATAGCATTGTTAAATATTCATGATGTATACACGTAAACAGTCTATTGAATAAAAATACAAGCTTCTGCCAGCGGCTTCGCCGGTTCACTAACGATGACATGAACTTTGACCCCTTATTTCAACTTCAGGGAAGGAATTAAAAAACATATTTTTAATTTTTCGCCTAAAAACAAAGTTAAAGCTTCTATATATGTTGAAAAATTAACTAAAATATTGAAACATGTGTTTCTTTATCTTTAATTGTTCGTCTTAAAACAAAGTGTCATGCTTATAATATAAAAAAATGATGGACTTCCATACAAACTTTCAACCCCCTTAAGGGTGGAATTTCAAAAAACCTTTCTTAAAACTTATTCAGCTTGTTAGGTACGTAAGGGTTTAGGATGGGGGTTTATAAGTCAGTCAGGTTTTCTCATTTTATTATATATACCTATAGGAGATTAACATTACAAGCTTATTCCTTTATTTTCTAATACTTTTTCTAAAATAAAAGTAGCCTAAACTACTACTTGTAATATAAGCTGTTTGTTGTGAAAGTCCCGTTAAAATCGGTGAAAAGTTTGATTTAGTTTCATTTAGTGAAAAGTTTTTTTTTTATTTGTATGTATAAATAGATTTACCGTCAACATTTCGACATTTCCGAGCACTCGGGTTGCGGTCTCTCAAAGTAATTATTTCGCTGAAATATTTTCCCCTAGCAGCGTGATTATTGCTGTTGAAAAAACGTGCTCGCTTTTAAAGTTGCATTTTGCGTAAAATATTCGCGAGCACGTCTGGTCTGGAGGACTCGGCGGATGGTGAAAAAACAAATGGTTAAAAATGTAAAGTGGCATAAACAATAAAAAGAAGGACAAAATTTACGGATGCTAAAACGTTAACGTGTTTTAACATTTATGTATTAATTTTAATGGAGTCTGATTTCTATGAAGTAGTTTAAAATTTAAAATATCAAAAAAATCTTCTACTATATTTATGTATAATATAATGGAGCTAGTTGACTGACTCTTCAAGGTCTCTCTAAAGAGTCAAGGTGGAGCTCTAGCTTTGGTTTCAGTAGTTTCAGTTGTAGAACCAAACAAAGTTCACAATGAAAATAAATAACAACTTATTATATCATTTGTCTTTCATCCCTTAGTATGTAAAATAGGAGATAATCATCAAGATTTTAGTAAGCACTGCATTTAATCTTATGGACTTAAATTTCATAGCAGTTGATTACTTGATTTCCTATTCACATATACATATTTAGGTTATCACCCACGAATTCATATTTTCATCTTATAGTTTATGCCTTTGTCAAAATATATTTTTCACGGGCAAAAGCTAGTGTTAAGAAATTTTAATAAACTACTAAAGTCAAAAACACAACATTTTTATATTGCTTATTAGTTATTTGTAACGAGTCGTATAGTCAAGTTTATTCATTCCATTCCAAAAAAGAATTATACTTTATACACTATCGAACTATTTAATATTAATACAGTACAAAATTAAATTTGAAAAACAACAGACGGTGATATGTTTCTGTATTTATAAAAGTTTCAATGTATCGATATCAGAAGTTATTTCCGAAACGTCTGGATATTCTTGAGAGCTCCCAATATACCTCGTGGCATTTACCCGCAATTTGAAGTATCTATTCCCAAGACTGCACGTTAAGTTACCCGTGTTATTTATGACTCTAGTATGATTAATTTACTTTCAAGTAATAGGATATATAAAGCAAATATTTATACGAGGCAAGTGTACGTAGTTTTAAGAAAACATTCCTAAAGTTCCCTAGAGATGTATAATGTATGATAAGGGACGCTTATTTGATGTTACATAGAATGGGGATAGGAATCTCTGAACGAGATACTATGATGTTTATTAACATTTTGATTACTGCTTCACTCCTAGTTGTCGAGACGTATTGTTATGTAACCGAATGGACCGCGGATTTATATTAATATTTTTTTTTATTTAGAAGCCTAAGGAGTATTACTTTGTGTGGAGAATTCTTCTACAGCTATTCATCCCTTCCTTCATTCCCTTCGAGAAAGTTTCGAAACAAAAATGATTTTTGTTCGAATAGAGTAGGTAATAGAAAGTTCTTTTGAATTGTCAAGTACAGTCGCCGGTTCGGAAAGTTGAATCTATCGATAAGAACCATCAACAAACTCGATCGTTATTCTCTTCAAATATGGGATCATCTTCGTTATCGTTGAGTCGATTTCGATATAAAAATATTTTATAAAAGTTTAGTTTTACACTAGAAAATTGGTATATTTTATCTTGGCATAATGAAGACAGCTAAGAACATAACTATAAAACCACCCATTTTTACACGCGATTGAAGACGCGGGCAGAAGCCAGTGGATAATGCAGAAGTATATGATATGTTCTACACGCGTCACTCAAAAAGCAACGAAACAATGATACAAAGGCAAAACAACAAGTAATCAAACGACATTATAAGACTATAAGTACAGAATATGCATAATGCACCGTAAAAATGCGAGCATAGTAGATAATTAATTTTAAACTATTACATTGTTCAATGCAGTTATGCAAGCTCATATAAAAAAAAACTGATATAAAACCTTTTAAGTCATTTCATCTCTGAAGAAATCTTCTGCTGAAGAAATATTTATAGCTGAAAAAATGTTACTCAATATGTCTTGAAATAATACGTATGTATTTAATTGGAACGCATACTCAATTTAGTGTATCAAAATTAATATACAACAATTTCTTGATTAAAGACAAATAATGCTTCACGTCGAATTATAATATAAGAAATTAACAACAGAGTTGAATTGACTCGGTATATTAAAAAAAAAACCACGAAAGCATAATACTCGCAATCAATACAACATCAATCTTCTGGAAGGAATTACTTACCTTTAATTAGAGTAAAAGTCGATTTACACGTCACGGCTGGCGCTGGCTCGAACATTAACTGAAAATAAAAGAAAGAATTTTAGTCAACAATGTTTAATATATTAATAAAGCTATGGTACATTTTCCTTTAAAATATTTTGATAATAATTCTCATTTAGCACATTTCAAGTAATATAAGTAAACTAAAGCGTAGTTATTTACTCGCACGATTGGTAAAGTTAATTTGGGTGGAGGGTGGTAAAAATTAACAGTATGTTAGTAAAATGAATTGTTTTAGGTCGCAATAAATCTTACATATTATAAAACTCTATGTTCCTCTGTCCGTTTAATATAAAAGAAATTTTTTCAAGGAAGAATTTTCAATCAGAGTTACACGTTTTTGTTTTCACAATTATTTATAGCTACGTTTTTTGGCCAGGTTGTATGATATATTTTGTTACTGGGTGTAATGTATGAAACAAGCAAACAACAAATGAAGATAGCGGTGAGTCAAATAAAAAAATACGCTTTTAGGGAGCCTAAATGGCAATACATCTATGGAATTCGTTACCTCTGGTCATTAGGCAATCTCCCAGTCTTACGACATTTAAGAAAAGATTAAAAGAATTTTACTTAATCGGTTCTCTGTAATTTAGTGACATATTATATGAAATCTTCGTTACGTATATTTTTTTATATTTTTGTTTACTTATTATTGTTTAATTTTTATTATTATAAGCACTACCTTCCGCTTTTTTATTTAAAATTTTGTTTCTTTGCTCATATAAGGTTGTCTGGAAGAGATCGCTAACCAGCGATAAGACCGCCTTATTTCGCCTGCATTAGTGATGTAACATTCTTTCTTGTAAGTTCTCTGTTTATGTGGTGTACAATGAAAGAATTATTATTATTACATCGGTAATACAAATATATATAATAATTTTAGAGTTTAAAAGACAACAAGCAATAGTACATGTCTGTTTTCGAAGGATCTCTAACACCAATAAGCGTTTTTGTTTCTAAAATAGCCGAGCTTAGAGGCGGGTGTGGTTGGCAGCAGCACTTGTAGTTCCTACCCTCGAAAGACGACATTCAATTGGTAAATACTCTGCATAGTTCACGCGAGCATTCCCGAGGCCACCGATATAAGTAAAACATTATTCACCAACTATAATAAATAAACACTTATTACCTAAGTATTCTAGTAATTACTTTAGCGGATTTGATTATTAATATTATTGACTTATACTTGACGGCCAAAAGACAATATAAAGCTTTAGGTACAATTGGGCTTTGGTAGGTTTGGTATTCATCTATATAGATAGACCTCATTATAAAATTGTAAATATTGACGTTCTAAAATGTTTAATATGATTTAACGTAGAGAAAGTTTATGACAGACTACATGTTGCCCTTAAATTTGCCCAAGTATCATAATTATGTCCCTCTCAAAGTGTCAAACTATCTTTAATATATTTTCATAAAAATACACTGAAAATGTAAATAACAGCATTACTATCTTATCTATATTATAGTGTGGATTACGTATGTCGTTTTTTTGTTTGTGATAGAAAATTTTGATCAACTATGTAAGTAATTATAATGCGAGCCTGTTGTTTGTCGTTGCGGGTAACTAACATCGATAATTTGAGAACTTGCGTTTATATATCTGGAATATTTGATCGAATTAGAATACTTATAATATGAGCCGTGAAGGAGACACATCGGTTCACTAACAAGTTATTACATAACATATTCAAAAATTTTGAATTCATAACCTCCACCATATTAAATGTGGTTAAAAAATTCAGTAATTCTAATGACAATATGCAAAGACAAAAATTAAAAAGCAGTAAAAAAAAATCTTTATACACATAAAGTAAATGCAATCAGTGTTTTTATTAAAAAATATTATAATGATCTACTAAATATGTATATTAGGTAATTTACCAACATAAGTTACTTAACAATAGGAAATTTCGTAATCATGTCATTGCACAAAAAAGAACTAAAAACATGAGGCCGGATAAAAATGAATTGCAGTGTTTTTAAGCATACTAACCGAGGGCAAGCCACGTGGGTAGTATGACTCACTTAAAACCAGTTTCCATCAGTACGACAGGTCATACACACAGCAGTTCACCTTGCTCTACGAATAGACTACAAATCAATTCCTAAGCTAACATATTTTCAGCGGAATCTATATCTTCAAACGAACTTACTGGAAAAATTAAAGGATAAAACAATTTAAATTTTTACTGTCTGTTTATAAATAGATTAGTAGTATTTAGTAGAAATAAAATCAGTGAAGTCGAGATTTTTTTTAAATTTACTCTACGGAAATTTTTTTTTGGATTTTGACAAAATACAAACAACACTATACAAACTAATAACTAATAAATAATTTTATTGAATTGTTTTGACTCAATGTTGACATCAAGTGTAATAATTATTGTGTAAACGGCAACGCCAACCCTATGATTATACTGCTACTGTCTTAATTTTATTAAATGGCCCTTTTGTGAATATTCAAGGAACCGTAGCCTTGATGACATATAATTAAAATTCATTTTTTTAATACGACTGGGGCCATAAAGCCTAATATTTGGTCACCAGAGCCTCATCGTGCACCCTTGTAAAAAAAGGAATCTTAAATGCCGTTATAATTAAATTTATATATTTATGTAACTGATATTAATACAATCAACATATTTTAATTCAGTTTACTCTCTATAGTAATGATTAATAAACGCTACACACTGAATGGCCCTTATTAGGATAGTGATATCATGTTTTGGGGGGTCCGGAGACGTACACAATAACAAGGACAAACACACCCAGACCGGCAAACATGCTTGTATGCTTAATACAAACATCGAGCGGGAATCGGACCCGCGCTTAAGGCAGGTTCGCTACCGCTGCGCTACAACGTCATCAAATAATAAAGTATTATTATAAAACCGCGTCTAATATTGAGACAATGTTAGACATTTTAGCAAGCCAATTACCAAGCAGTTTGACTAAAACTGCGTTCACAACAATATTACACATTTTCAAAGCATTCGATTTTAAACGGAAAAACGGCAGAATATTCACAAGATACATATTCATTCATCTGTTTAAAAGATGCATAGCTGGAGTATTCATACATAAATCACCTTCAGTAAGACATTTGGTAAAGACAGTCTATTGATAAATTTGATCTTAAATCCTAGCTTGATAGGATTATTGTTAATAAAGTTAAAATTGGTTTCTGCAGACTAGACCGTGAAATCATCGAATTAATTCCCGGGGAGTTCTATCGTTTCGACCACAATTGAACAGTGGCGGGCTTTGAAATTCCGATTTATTGACTAAGCTGATAAAATTATTCAAGTGAATTTGACTTTATTCTTTGTACAATTACAGCTTCTTGTAGTATTAAGCTTAAGACAATAGTGTAGAACTGTGGAATATCAAGATCTAACATTAATTAGCACATTGATTAGTATTATAAGCCTTGAAGAAATAAATATTTCCAGTCCTGAAAACTTCGAATAGTTGGAAATCTTAGTCTTATGTCATTTGCATTATGATGCACATGATGTAGAAACAGGTTATTTGCCTCCAGTGAGTCAGCTCTAGACAATTAAAAGTAAATACACTACAAATTACCACGCATGCTTCCTATGGGTAGCATATACACCTCAAATAAAGGGTTCCGTATTAACGTAGAATAAAAATAAATTTTAAAATTAGATTGTTTTAATTATAGAGGCAATCTACACTCTATGAAAATTCCAAATCCCATGAAAAACACAAAATGTAATAAAATCCAAGTCTCATAAAGCAGTTCTTGTAACTTGGCAGTTAGTACAGCAACATATACTATTCATTCAAATACTTTACTGCCGATAATGATTTATTACAGTTCATAAGATACAGAAAAAACTCAACAATATAATGTTTTATGTATGGGAGCTCCTTTATTTTTAATATTTTTTTAGAGCGGCAACAGAATACACATTCTGTGAATATTTTAACCCTCTACGTATTATGGTTCGTAAGACGTCCACGTGACAAACGTGCGCAAGGCACCCAAAAAAAAAAGCCCAAGACCAAGCAAAACGTTCTAATTTGTCAATGTTTATTTGATAAACACAAAAAGGTTTTACAACAAACTCCTTTGTAAATAAAAAAAATATATAAACTTTATAAGGAGTCGCGTTTAGATTTTTTATTGTATCCTCGAGTTTTCTTTGGTATCGAAATAAGTTGCTGGCTCTTGTTCCTTTTTTAATTGTTAATTTAATTAACAAGAGACTCCTTTTATAACTTGAAGCTAGTCTTTCAAAGAGATATTGATTTTTCTAATGAATAGTATCTTCTTGAAAAAAAAAAAGGATTACATCGACGGGTTTCAAGACAGCGTAACGAAACGGCCAGCGCTCATCATGAAATAAAAAATGTAAAATAGAGATTCCGGGAGTAATTTTTTCCCTGCAATTTTCTCCTCTTTGTTTATTTTTAATGTCTCCTACGACTTACAGTTTTTATTTTAAAAACTTTGGTTACTTTTTCTTTAAGTCTTTAATCGATTATTAATTTTGCAATTTGTTTGCAAAATTTAAAACTCTCGCAGTTTTTCTAGATATAATTAATTTATTACAAATCTAACGAAGACTCAGACATAATTCACCGTCACTCTTAGTCCAAATTTTCAAAAATCCGTATTGAAAAGGAATCACGCACCTATTTAAATACTTTTATTCACTATCCACATATAATCTGATTACTATCGTCGTGATGACTGTATTGATGATTCAATCACGACATATCATATAGATCTGTACAGAAGTGTAAAATAGCATCTGTTTCGTATTAACAGTTATTAAAATTATTAAATTAGATTATAGGATATTGTTAAGCGATTGGTTAAGTCTCCCGGTACAGCATTTCACTGACCTGGGGATGCGTGGATTTGCTATTATCTAACGGTTGAATTTAGATATCACTATATGTTTTGGATGTATCTTGATGATACGATTTCAATTTGATCAATGTCCCATAGTGATGAGGAGAGTGGTCCTTGTAATTTTTTTAGCTTAAAAGCTGAAGCAAAAATAATTTACATACTTTTTATGTTTTTTTTTAAATAAACCACTTAACTTAATAAGCGTTATTTATTGTTAGTTTAATAAATAATTATTAGTTGAGTTGCATCTTTATCAATCGTTTATATTTTTACTGTTGTTATCAAGAGAAATTTATCTTGATATTAGATATAGATTTTAAACAAATCGGGTCAAGAACGAATACAACACGATGGGCAAAGAATATGATTGAACGTCTAAACGATTCGATGAGACTACTGGTAAAAGTTTATAAGGTATTAGTTTCTGTATTGCTTGTACAATTACAGGTTTGTATAATACTTTTTAGAAAACATTACCCTCCGGCAGTCGGGTAATAAAAGTTATGAAGTTGGCGGGCTAAATTTTGGGTATAAAATTTGTTTTCGAGACATATATGTCCCCATAAGTAAGTTAACGTTGATTGTAATGAATTGGCAACAAATCGTGTTAATAACAGATATTTGTAACTAATACGCTGAGTTTATCAATTATTATCTATTGAATGGTATGTAAAATGTGTTTATTGTTAATAGTGCACATAAAAACCAATTGCTGGGCGATAAGGAAATCATTGCTTTACATTTGCTCTTGTTGGAAATTAAAAAAAAAGTTAGTTATTTTAATGTAAAACCACTTTACTACTAAAACTAAACTAAGGAAATACTTTTCGGTCGGTAAGGTTTTTGGTTTTATTGTAGTAATTCTTCTTTTTCTTCTTCTTCCTTGAAATAGGTGGCAAACCTTTTTTATTTTTATTGTAATAAACTTAAGATTTTTGTGATATTGTATTTAAATTAATATACATTATAAATCTGTACAACCATAATGCCTTAATTATCGTCAAGTTACCGCTACACATCTCGATCAGCCTCTATAGAGATCGCAGTCACAACACCGCGGGTACATCGACCTAAAGCACGTGCCGTCTCACTCGTACACGTGTGCTAAAAATATTTCTATCTCGTTTCGACCAATTAATTTTTCGTGTGGCATAGCTTTTTCTCTGATACGTATTTCCGCACGCCTGACTCTGTTATTCGTTGCAAACAATCACGCAATATTCCTATTGACGACATCGTAATATTACTTATATACTAGAATTACCAGTTTAAAACAATTTTATTAAAGAATTTCATATAAAAGTTTGTAATTTTATTTCATACTTGTATTTAGTAGATAAGAAATTGTGACACTAGTGATTGTATTAATTACTATTGTGGGCACAGCTGTTTTAATAGCATTAATATGAGGTTATAACCTAGTTAAATTTAAGGACTCATGTGTTATAATAAAATGATTTTCAAATAATAAGGCTTTTTAAATATATTTAACGAAATCAATAAATTTAAAGTCCTCAATATTTTAAGAGGCATGAATTGGAAAAGATTTGTATGTATGTCAGTATTTAACAGACAATATTGGATTCCATTAAGCGCCACAGGGGGCGGGTTCGATTGCCGCTCAGAGGAAATGTTTGTATTGACCATATAGACAAGTTCTTGGTGTGTTTGTGCTTGTCATTTTCCTGGACTCCCAAAACCGGTTATAACTATTGTAATGGGAACCGTTGAGTGTGTAGTGTTTATTTATTATAATAATATTGTTTGTGTTGTAATTGTGTCTTTTACAAAAGTGGCTTCATACAACACTTACAAAAAATTATTACATATATAAATTGTATTTGTCACCCATATAGATATATTGTGACAGGTCAGCTAACATTGAATGAGAGTAGGTAGTCAACATATAAATATTAAATTAAAGAAGAGAATAGCACTACACAACCTTCATTCCTACTTTAGGTACACCTTGCATTAACAAAGAACCCGAACATGTGATTCTTACAAGCTGTTGCAGCTGTGCAGATAGTATCACTGATGAAGATGTATTAAAATAATTTAAAATAGATAATAATAATAATTATTAATAAATGATGATAACAATATAAAAGGCATATAAAACAGACCTATATATAAATGAGCACACAATCTAGAAAAACCCTATTGCAAGTGTAACTATCGGATACTAGTAAGACATTTACATAGAAAATTACTTTAAATTATTTGTATGGAAAGAGGCAACAAGTATGGAATTTAGGTGGAAAATAAGTTGTGTTATATAATTATATAATAAAACCAATTTGGACATATGGGATACAACTATGGAATATCAACATTGAAATCTTGCACAGGTTCAAGTCAAATTAGTTTTAAATGAATTACCAATGAGAGACTTCATTATGACCTAGATGCCAAAACAGCAAGGAAAGAAATAAAGGAGAAAGCCACAACACAGAAAAACAGATTACAGATAAACTAATCAAATATTCTCATGTTTCATCATGTTATGAATTATATATTGAACAGGACTCTGAGATTAAAGATATTCGCGCAAGACATGCTCTTATTTTTTAATTATTAGGATATTTTACTGGACGTCACATTTTTTTTTATGTTACTAGTTGGCAAACAAGCATCCGACCCACTTAAGGGTAAGTGGTTGCCGTAACCTATGAGCGCTTGCTGCACCATTAGTAGGTGCCACTCAAGCGTTGCCAATCTCGAGATATTGGTTCTTAAACTGATTGCACTGCTGGAATAATCTCTGCTATGACAGAGGTTATCCCAACAGCGTGTGATAGGGTCATCACTTCCCGACACCGGAAAATATATTATTACAGATTGCTCTGTATGCCTCATGAAAATGATGTTTACCTAGTCATTATTTGATCTATCTGTTACAATGACAAAGTTTTTTCATGATGCATTAAATGTGTCATAGCAGATTTAGCAATATTCATAAGAAGGATCCAAGGTCATTTAGGGCCATGACTCCATGTCTCATGCTTTTCAATTTCTAAACTTCTCCATTACTATCCAGATTTTTTTATACTTCACTGATTTGAGTTGGTTTTGTTTGTTGCTAGTAATTGTAAAATGATGATATGAAGCACTAGTTATCACCAAATCTAGAATGAAGATCCAACACAATACCTTTTATTTACCATTTACCAGTCAAAGATGGTAGAAGCTGTAGATGGTAGAAGGTGGTATAAGCAACATTAAGCAAAAATCATATTAATGAAATTATTTAATTGCAATTCCCACTGCAGAGCAGTGTGCAGTTTACTTTTACTAAACGGCCCCCTGTACCTTTGCATGGGCACAAATTAACTATTATATATATTTTCTAGGGTTGTACCTGGACTCACAAACACTTTAACTCTACCTCAGATATCAGGGTAAGGAATGCTATACTGGTCTGAATAAAAAATAATAGCAATTAGGACATTGGATCCATTTGTGATACCACACACAAATTTTAGTCAAATATTGAAAAATACCTGATGAATATTTTGGCTAATTTTATTAATATTAATAGAATAATTGCCAGATTGAATCTAAAACAATTAAGCACCTATTTGTTAAATCCAATTTATCCAATAAATCAACAAAACTATATAAATACATTTGCTTAAATAAAAAGATAGGAAATGAAAATTTATAAATGTGGGTAAATTAAGTGATAGCACTAATAAAAAAAAACAAAACCAGAGTATGGAGATGAATGATCGCAAAGAAAAAGTCATAATATCATAATTATAAATTCTTTTCGGAAGATTTTTCTAAATTTTTGACTTGATATACTTGTGACTTTTTGTATTTAAAAAATTTTCAAAATAAATTAATAAGATGTTATAAAAAGTTATAATGCAATAATTTAAGAACTACTTTATTTGTGTTATTTTATGGTACAGGCTTAAAATAATTACCGCTGTACTTTGTTTATGATATTTAAAAACTTAACACGTTAACAGCGTACCTAAAGCGTCGGAATTTCTATTTGGTACTGTTACTTTCGCAACAAACTTCTAAAAGTATTAAAATTTATTTTCTAATTTATTATAAATAAATAAAAAATAAAAAAATATTTAAAAGCACTTACATTTTGTTGTGTAGGCTCACAATGGCAAGATTAATTTGTTTTGTTCAATTTGAATATAAATATGAAAAATTGGAACCGCCCAGCTGGCAGATCTGTGAATACAAGACACAAGTAACAGAGAAGAGAATGTAGACAGATTATACAATAAATTAGTAAAGAGCCAGATAATAATTAAATTCGTTCAGAAATTAACTTAATTACTTGACATTCTATTAAAGATTTTTGAAATATTAAAATACTTTTGTAAGAAACTATGATGTTTAGTTTTAATTAAAATTCTATTGCATATTTCTTATTTTTCTAAATATCCCACAAAAAAAATTAAATTGCTATTCAATATAATATATCTTATTACTTTTAGAAGATATACCTACCTAGGTACTAACAAGTAATTACCAATTATAATTCTAGCATTAAAGTTATTAGCGATGCGTTTTAGCGCCATCTAGTAGGACTATAAGGAGTTTTAAAGTTATCAATTTACGAAACGAGCTATCACGGAGTGATTCATATTCGAGCAAAAAGAGGGCAGCTATTGTTCATTTGTGTTGCTAATTAATTAGAAATTTTCTGTTACTATTTGCCATTATTTTTATTTTTTGCTCCGATTATTCCCGTTACGCATAGTAAAATTCAGTGTAATTTTTAGTTATGAATTTAAAAATGCTCCGTCTTTCGTAGATATATTGATTCTAATCTTTTTATGTTTAGTTCATTGGACCCCCACTTATGAGATAGGGTTAACGAATGGGTTGTTAGAGTTTTTCTAAAAAGTATGTACTAAAATATCTAGCATTGTGAAATATTTCAGGTCTGCGTATTAAATAATGAGGACAACTATAATATAGTATCCACAAATTCTATACTTCTGCTATGTATGGTATGGTGGTAAAAAACTGAAATGAAATCAAAATGAAAATGGAGTAATATTTAAAAAATCGGGCAACATAATATTACAATCAAACTATTTTTCGTTTAACGTTTATTTCAAAGTTTGAATTACTTTTAAGTTTTCATTTTTCAGAACATGGAAAGTTTCAACAGATTAATGAATAAGCACCTACTTTTTTTTGCAATTTTTATTTTTATTCTATTAACATAAAAAGTCATAAAGTTATTTTAAAGCTTAATAGTGACAGACATGTGGATTTTTGAACTCTCTTCGACAGAGATTATTTTATCGGTTTTTAAGTTTAAATATGTAAGGGGTGGTAGAATCTGGTTGTATCAAGTAATATCTGTGCTGCTTTATAATAGCCACACACTCAACGGATAATAATATGTTTTTAATATTACATCTTGTGCTGGGGCCTAGTAGTTATAGTAGTATAAGAATGATATATTGAACCCTTGATGGTTTACCCAGACACCGAATGTGTGACAGTTTTAGATTAGTTCTTAAAGCAGGTTCGCTATCGCTGCGTCTGAACCCTTCACAGCTTTCCTAGCCTAAGCACACTTTTCCAGTTTTTTAGGAATCCGTACCTTAAAATGTAAAAAAGGAATGCTTACAAGATCACGATCTTGTCCGTCTGTCGGTCTATCTGTCCGTGTGTCTATACTCTCAATTAGGTGGATAATAACCAATGTATGAGTCAAGACGAAGAAATATATGGGTACATTTTAAATTTTCTAAAAAACTTGTAAGTACCAAAACACACCACTTTTTTTTCGGAATTTTCTCGTTACTTGTACTGTGAGACCTCGCCAACCTGTCAAACAATATTGACATTTGTAGGTCAACTAAAAGTACCCTATAGGTTTTGGGTTGAAAACCTATGTGGCAGTTTCCGTTGACCTAGTTATAGATAAAAAATACGGAACTTGTCGTGCGCGAGTCCGACTTGCACATGGCCGGTTTTTTTTTCTAAATTGTCAAAGGGGTGTTGTTTTGTTCGACCAGTTGTTTCTAACACAAGGCATAATAATCTCGTCGTTTTATGATTGCTGTAGGTATATAATTGGTGTGTTAAAAATGGCAGGCTAGTGGCGTAACTATAGCGCTTGAGGACCGTGGGAAATTCATCCGATGGGGCCCTCTGCCCCTTCTACCTAACAATATAAAGAAGCTCAAGCAATGATATAGTATTTTTTATTTTGTATTAAAATTAGGTAGGTACATACTGTTACGGGGCAATAAAAGGTGGTAAAATTTATAGATGTATTTATTGTAACGGTAAAATAATTGTTATACAATAAGAAATTTTTAATTCTTAAATATAATAGGTTATATAAAAAAAATGCCAGCTAAACTCATCGGTGGGTCACTAGAGATATTTTAAAGCCTAAGGTTTGGTTTTTCAAAATAATTAAAAATAGGGCGCCACTGTCAAGTACAATGTATAATATGGGTTGACAGTCCCATTTAAATTTAATACGTTATAGTAAATATTCTAAAATCCAAAGAAAGGTCCGTCATTTATAATATTTAAACTAAAATATGAAACGTCACCGTCCTGTATGTGAGAATAAAGAAGATCGCGATGCCACGTGGTCACCACCGGCCACGTGCAGACCGCAACCACCTCGACGCCTCGAGCTCGCCGAGCGCCGGGTAGTCCAGCACGGGAACTGAAGAGACGGCCCGCGCGGTAGAAACTACTCGCACAGCACGATGCAGCCTTCCAGGAAGAAGAGTCCTCGCCGACTGACGAGCACCCTCAGTAATGAAGATGAGCCCCTTATAAAATATTATGAGCCCCTTATAATAATAATGAAGATGAGCACCTTCGATGAAATACGCCTCGGGAAGAGATGCCCCCGAAGTGATAAATATGCGCCCCCGGTTAAAAGGTGCGCTCCCACGGGAAAAGATGTCCCCGGTGGAAAAACAAGGCCCTCCGTAGAAAAATAAGGCCCTCTGATTACACACGAGGCCCTCAGTAAACAAACAAGGCCCTCCGTAGACAAACAAGGCCCTCACTTGACAAACCAGGCCCTCACTTGATAAACAAGGCCCTCCGTAGACACCTCCTGGAAACGAGAAACACACATGGGTTAAAAACAGTTCCCCTGGTACCCACGTTGCTTCCCGAATCCCCACAATAACTCAAACTTTTAATAAATTACAAAGAAACACTATTATTTGGGTTTAAGACCCAGAAAACAATATGAAACGACATACTATCTATCACTAAGGTCTGCACTGGTTCTAATAAGAAAGCAAATAAATACCTTTTGGAGGAAAAAGACCCCGCTTACAACTGGCAGGCCTATGTCAACTCCTGCGCCTCCAGCGAAACGAAGTCAAGCACCCTACCGCGTGGTGGACAGACCCACGGCAGTCCCCAGCACGTGGTCGACACACACACGGATGTGCACTATAATTATACAATAGGAAAGGTTCAATGCAAAAATAATGAGATTGCCAAACACATCACTTTGGAGTAAGTAGTAAAGTAAATATGCAAAACTTACGAAAGGTAGTAACGAAACGGCTTCAGGCCAAGGTGTCGTTGGCACGTGGATGATGCTGGATGTTGGTTGTACCGCACTACGACTATATGGGCAACTGTCGGCAACTATAGCTCTGAAAAAGGAGACACGAGACACAAAGAATTAATAACCCGTACCGGCGAGACCGGGTAAACACGCGGCAGCAATACTCACCAGCTGATGAGCTGCGCACGACGATGCCGACAGGAGACCCAAGGTGAAAATGTTGCAAAAATAGTGCAAAAAGGTCGAATGAGCCCGGGCCAGGGTATTTATACCCTCGCCACGACCGGAAGCCCCACCAAACAAAACACAAAACGAAGCTTCTCGAAAACTAGCGGAAACCGGCACAAAACAAAGCATTTGCATAGATTAATTACAAACATTAATCAAAACAAATACAGATGACAACGACCTGTCAAACTCCTACGCATCGACAATGACGATCATTGTCACCTGGAACGAAACGTTCTAAAATAAAAAGTAATATAACAATTTAATTTTGAAAAATTATACAATTAATATTTTAATTATTAGTTTTAATTATTTTAATTAATTTAGATATTTGATTATGAATGTTATGTTTAATAACGGTAGGGTAGGGATAAAAAAATATATAATAACGCGACTCCTGCGCAATGGCAAGATGTCAGGTGTCAAACGTCAAGTGCATTGACCTACTTGTTGTTTGTTTTGATAAAAAAAGTAAAACGGAAATTTTTATGTAACAATACAAATATTATTACATTAAGGCACAATCATACAAGGCATTTCAGAGCGTCATACGCTCATCTTCTAGCATTATTCCCGGTATTTCACGAGGGTCTGCTTATCCTCCTATCCGGATTTGACCAGTTACTAGTTTTTACACAGAGCGATTGCCATCTGACCTCCGCAATCCTAAGGGCGAACTAGTAGCTCAATGGATTATAGTAAATTACCTATCAAGAGTTAACGATTATTATCAGATGTTATGATAACAACCGGGGCCGATAGCTTAACGTGCTCTCCGAGGCACGTTGGGGAGACCCACAAGGACAAACGCCCAGACCGAAACAGATATTTATAGCAAACATCTTTTCCAAGCGGAATGACACTCGCGACCGTTGCGGCTCAAAACAGGCTGATAACCAGTACGGCACAACGGTCGTCAATACGCTTAATAACTGAAATAAGAATTTTAATTGGACGGCAACAGTCATGGTTACAAAACATACAGCAGAGATTTCCCAAACTTATTTAAGCTTTAAAGCTTTTTACTTATCCAACCTTATCCTACTTATTTAAAAGCATAAGTATTACCAACGCCAACACTAGTTACCTAGTGGTTTGGTGTCAAAAATATGAATTCGCACGAAAACTTAATTCAATTTCTTCCAGCTATAGTGTCTACAAGTAATAAGCATTTTAATACCTATCAGATACGCATTAATAAAACTGGGTGATATATTTTTCTTACAAATCCATTTTTTCATATAACTTGTGTCTGCAATTAATAAGATAATTTAAATAAATTGAATATAAAATTATATAAATGTTATAATAATAAAGGTTAGGATCCTCCTGTCGCAGCCTCACGGCCGCCTCTGGCTGGAGACCGGTGGCATTTCATCGTCATACCACCCTTTTATAATGCCACTTTATAGCAGACTTCAAGTACTTACGATAAGCAACATGAATCTAAAAATAAGTTCCTATCTCCAAAGTCAAAGCAACAAAATTTAAATGGCACTCGGGAAGCACTTTTTAAAAATTACGTAAAACATCTAATTTGGACTTATATTTTAAATTTTTTCTAATTCCTAACATTGCGCATTGATCGGCATGTGTGCTTATGTAGGTATGGGTATTCAAGTACAAACATACATACAATCCGTATGAACACTTGCGATAATTGAACTATCACATGTGCGTTGCCAACTCAAAGGATAGGAGGGAAAGAATGAGACGGGAAAAAACTAAGGGAACAGAGCGGCTGCGAGATTGGGGCTCCGGCCTTCGGCGCTCTCACTCATCGCACGAAATGAAACAGCACCTACTGATATCGTTACTTAACGCCGATTTTCTGTTAGAGGGTAGTACTTCCCCGGTCGATCTGGCCCATTTGTGCTGAGAGGAGCATACCTTTACTACTAATAGCAGAAAATTTCATTATTTATTTCTTAGTTTAACGACTGACCTAAATCAATAAAACAGTGACGTTAATGTGATATCCCAAAAAAAAATGCGATTTCTCAAATTATAGTCAAGGTATCAGATTTATCTGATGCTTCCAATACACGAATAATGAAATGAAAAAAAAAATATTCCGATGGCATTTAAATTCAAATTTGATTTTACAAAAGTTAATCTAAATTTATTGATTTATTTATTATTGATTCCGTATGTCACAGTCATTTACTCAGAGACTATTAGATCTATCTATACTAAAATTGGTAAGGTATAAATAAGGTGGGATTCGGTCTTTAAAAATAATAAAAATTTTGTATTTTAATTGTAAAAATTGTAAAGAGAGGTCTACAAATTTTAAGATATATAAGTTTTTCCCTTAACTTTGTTTTAATAATTACTATGAAATTACCAACTTATTTTTGCGGTCGGTTTAATTCGTTATTACTAATAAAGTCCTTAAGGTTCTTCATCATCAAGCTGCGGAACTCTTTGGTTTCAATTGTGTGTGGTTTACAACGCACTTGACTGGTAATAAAATCTAAAAAATCATGAGATACAGATAAAGAAATATCAAGTATAATTTTGAAGGCGTCGGGATGTGAGGACTCCATCGCCCGCTGTTTATTTATTTATTTATTCTTTGGGTACCGAACGCTAAAAATGGAGTTATTCAGAAAACCACTTATGATATAAAAATTAGTTGCAAACAGCGTTATCACTAAACATAAAAAAAAAATGTTTGTATTGCGTTAAATAAATCTATTATCCAGTATCTGTACTTTGTATCCGGTGACTTTGTGACCTACAAGATACAAGTGTCAAGACTGCTTGATAATACAATTTATTCAAATCTAAACAGACAATATTTATCAGCAGATATTTGCAAGTTAAGTAGAATACATGACCAAATTCCCCTACTACGGACAGTTTTAACTCGATCGAATCATTTTACAAGTATATATTTCTATGGAAAAATAAATCAGAATCGAAAGTATCATGCACACTTAGTATTTATTTAGTTTCTAACCGATCCAATAAAGAAGGATGTGTTCAACTTAAGTAACTTTTTCTAAGAATGCTTTTTATGTCGTCACTGTTTATGAACAACTTTTGATTTTTCTTTTACATTTTTCAAGGAATACGATGGTAATTCTATGTAATTTTCGTAGTCATCTGATTAAGGATTCCAGAGCGGAACGAAACTCCTCAAATGTTAAATAAATAATAGGCAAGTATGGTTACTATATCATAATTAATTATTTTTGCGTTCGTTTGTAGTTTTTTGTCTTTTTATTGTAAGTAAAGAATTATCGTACCAGAATCCATATTCCACAACCTTATGATGATAAATTAACGTTAATTTAAAAAAGTGAAATATTTGTCACTAGTAGTGGTCGCATATTATGTAGTGGGCAAAATTTTCCGTTACAGATTGATAATGCTAACCGCGTCGCCATCGCGCTGTAACCATGCATCCGATGACGCAGTACAAGGTCAACAAGAGGTGAGCTTTGACATAGAGAAATGAGTCGTTTCCTTAGCGTATGTAAATTGTTACCTACAATGTTTTATTTTTATAAAAAAGTAGCAAATACGCATTTATGGCGTAATCTTATCTTTTATCGTTTGTCAGGAGATATTTAAATTTGCAAATATGATGAAGGATATGAATCAAATAATTCTAGACATTTACGATTTTTCATATGTTTTTTCGTTCCTTAGCTGGTAGATGTAATTTTATACTTAAAATAAAAGTTCGGAATCGAATTTGTATTCCCATTGATAATTAATTTAATTGTGTCTGTTGTTTTTATTTAAACTGTTATTGTGGAATAACGTGATAAAATATAATTATACAGTTTTGTAATCTATTTTGAAAATGCGACACGGTTTCCGTGATATAGAACAGAGAATTTAGTAACTTTGCAGTGAAATGGTGATGTTAACATAATATTATAGTTTTAAGACTTTGAGAGTCGACGGCCGCAAGTTCGATTCCCGCTTGGATCAGATGTTGCTGAGGTCCAGGCGTTTGTCCTTGTGGGTGGGTCTCTCTAACGTGTCTCAGAGAGCACATTGAGCTGTCGGTCCCGGTTGTTATCATAAAATCTGATAATAATTGCTAACTCACTATAGGTAATTTGCTCTTATCCAATCTCTTTACTCTGAGTCACTGGTTCGCCCTTAGGGTTGCAGCGGTCAGACGACAATCGCTCTGTGTAATCACTAGTAACCCGTCAAATCAGGGTAAATACCGGGACAAAATATACCCATAAGAACATAATATACGTTTTGTTATTAATTACACAAAGTTCTGCTGGCTAATATGAAGAAATATAAATTTACATACTTATTTAAAAAAAAAACTATTTTTTTAGAATTGATTTTTTATAATATATTTTGATAGTAAATCTTTCTATTGTTTATTGTTTTTATTATTCATTCTGTCAGTAAAACTTAAAACATATAATTATTTATGACACTAATTAAAGGCATAATTATTATATAGGCACTTTGTTTAATTTATTTCATTTATTTTTTCTAATTCACAATTATTCATATTTCCTTTGAAAGTTACGGAAAACGATTACATTTCCCTAACACGTTTCGCAATTCCCTCTGGTCTGATACGGCCGTCTTAAAAAATGGAAAGTGTCAAGGGAATCACGAAGGGATGACGAACTCAGATGGAAGAAGCGTGAAAGTTTTTCAAAATTCTCAAATTCTAGCTATTAACTACAGATCAGTTCAAGTAAAATAAATTCACGGGACGCTTTTTATACTGACCTCATAAATGAATATAGTACAATTAATTAAGAATCAAAGAGAATATTTTATTTACGTTGATTTCTTTTTGAAATAATAAATATAAAATTGTCTTTTTTTGCTCTTCTTCGATATCAATAAATAAAAATTAAAAACAATAAGGAGGCAGTGATCATCACTACATAGTATAAAACAAAGTCGCTTTTTCTGTCCCCATGTTCGCTTTAATCTTTAAAACTACGCAACGGATTTTCATGTGGTTTTTTTTAAATAGATAGAGTGATTAAAGAGGAAGGTGTATACGTGTAATAACATCCATTAAATAGTGGAGAAATACTCTTATTTTTGAGGTTTCTAATGTGATGTCGTTAATAAATACATTTAATGCGTGCGAGCCACGGGCAGTAATGAATAAATGAAAACTATTGGATCGATTTAATAATTTTTTCAGTGAATGACATAGGCTATATATTTTATAACCGTGCGAAGCCGGAGCGGGCTGCTAGTGGTTAAATAAAATGAAAAAATGACAAAAAGTATACGGTCCGCCTGATTATAAGTTTCCCTAAAGAAGCTTACAATACTAATAGCATCAAAGCGTTTAGCCAATCTAAAAGGGCCGAAAGAAACCTTATGGTAGTAAAACTGTGACTTTATGGCGATAGTGTTTGTTAGGTTTTTCTCCGCGACCATCAAGGCAGCACCGTGAACGAAAATGTGAAATTCCCTTTATACATGGATCGTCCAGCTTTAAAAATAACAAAAAACATTTTACAATATATCAAAGACCTTAAACCGCATGTACCTATCAGCGCTTGCAAAACCATACATTTATAGGTGTCACTCACACACTTCGAGATATTGATTCTTTAATCACTTGAACAGAGCGAAACACAGTATACTGCTTTACGGTTGAAGATTTGACACTGCGGTGGTACCTACCACCAGTATAAAAGGCCTATCACTAGTAAAGACTCTAGACTGTAATACTTCTTCATCGTGAAATTCTTACCACAGTGGTCGTTGTCGTCATGCTGTATGGCAGCAGATGTTATATGCCTCTCGGGTGATCACTTTTTGTCCCGATTTGTGGTGTGTGGGTGGTGAATTGTAATATCATCATCTAATTAGTCAGAACATCAGAGTCCTATAGCTGTTTACAATCATACGTAGCATTCAAACAAAAAGATAGTAGTAATTTATTTTATAGTAGGTTAAAAACCTGTTAAAATAAAATAAGTTGATATAAAAATCTTTACAGTGATTTACTGTTAGAAAAGTTATTGTCACTTCGTCGCACGGTTGAGACAATTTTCACTAAACTCCATTAATTTAGTTAAGTTAGTGACAACTTTATCCAAAACCGGCCGATAGTCGTCGGCAACTTAATTACGAAGCGGGTTTATGAACGTGTAAATTAATTAAGCTTTATCTCTGGTCAAGACTGTTACAAACTTCTGCTACTGTCGTAATCGTCTCAAGAAGTTTTCCTTCTATAGGTATTTATGAGGTCGTGTTTAAGACTTTTTCGCTGTCCTTTTCGCTGTGTTTTTTGTCGTATTAATAGTCGGCACTTTTTATTAGACTTTAAATAAGAACTAAAATGCCTTAGAAACCTTGATATTATTTTAAGAGTTGCATTACAATTTTATACGTTGATTCAAACACAGCAAACATTTTTTTAACTAATTATATCTCCAAATTTGTGTGAGTTGTATATTATGAGCTTTTGTTTGCGAGTACGCCCTCGTGGATAACGATATTTAATCCAATAGAAATGAATATTTCCACAAACAAATTTTCTTTCCCTAATTCAGACCTTTCAAGTTTTGTTTTCACGACAAAAAATAGTTAACGTCCTTCTCGAACGTCCCTACATTTCTATATTCTAAATCAAAAATATCAATATTTGTTTAGCGGCTTAGGCAAGAAAACGCAACAGACCGACGCATAGTTACTTTCGCATTTATATAAAATATATTTGTAGTTTGGACTTAAATGGTCTACAGATAATATAAATGGATTTTTATTACGTTCTCGTAACTTGTACGAAAAAAAAATCACGTGTTTATTTACCTATTTGTTGCCATCGATATTGGCGTAACGAACTGCTATTTCACTAGTTAATAAAAAAATATCATAAGTCACCATTTTTATTCACAATCATGTTAATGAGGCTGTTTATATTGATGCAGATTATTTATATACATAAAAATTATTAGAATAAGGATATTTACTAATATTATTCAAATACTTAAAATTATTATTCGTAAGCGAACTTTAAACATGAAAAATGTGCTAGGATACTCTGAAACTGCGAACCGCGCGAGGTGGGGTCATCGAGTTATTTCAATACAGTCGGCTGAACACCGCTTATCAGGAAAGCGCCGCTAAACTCTGATTTATATTCACTCGGCGAACTTGCCTCGCTTTCTGCACCAGCCAGGGCTGCCAACAGCACAATTACTTCCCCAGACACTTTTAACCTTTTTTTAAAATAACCTTAATTCCAAACGTATTTTACTCATATTTAGAAAAATATTTTAATAAGTTGCTTTGAATATATTTAGCATAATCATTTCTTTTATTCATTAAATACTTCGGGATAAAATTGTCCCATCAAAAACATAAAATGTAAAAAAGTCCAAGTCTCATAAAGCAGTTCTTTTACTACTCAGTCTAGTGTTTCAGACACTAAAGTATTTGAATAACTAGAATATGTTTTTGTAGTAGAAGAACTGATTTGCTTTATATTTTGATGGGATCTCATATCTTTTTGTATAAATCCTACTTTTTTCTACCTACTTCTTGAATTTAATCGTATATTATACCTATATACACCCATCTAGACCTATTATTCCATTATATTATGCATATGCTATACAGGTACACTGACTGATTAACTGTAAATGTTACTTTGTAATTCTATACATTTATATAGGATTGTAAAGTTATTTATGTAGTTGGTGTATCTAGAAAACTGGACCAAAACTACAAAATATTTTAGTTTTTCCTTGATTTATACACTAAACACTTATTATATTCTAAATTTGAAGCTTCCATGTCTGCTAGAAGTGACTTAGAGTTTTGATGATCGGTCAGTCAGTGAGTGACAAAATTAAGAATTTTGACTAGTTATAATTCTTAAACTACTAGTTTAAATTGAATGGAATTTGAAATATACCGTGTATATACAATGCCTGCTTGGTTAATGAAATTTCAGGCTTTTAGCTTTATCCACAACGAAGTTATAAGAGGTCGGAAATGGCCTAAATTGCTTCGAGAAAAAGATAGTACGGCCGTGCCGCTTTCTTGCTCAACTTGGCGGGGGCACTGCCGTGTCCCCAGATAGTAAAATTAAATTTCGATAAGTATGAGCATAGGATAAAATTAAGTAATCGGGTCATGCGAGGTATAAAGCGAAAAAGGTAAAACATTTATAAAACATATTTATGTTATTTTAGGCCTTTTTGTTTTTGAGATTAACGATCAATATAATTGAAGCAAAACAAAATGACAATTTATTTCTAAAAACATTACATCGCAAGTTTTCATTGAGCCAAAGTATGAGTTTGGCTCAATGAAAACTTGCGATGTAATGTTGTAGTATTTTAATCATGTAATATTTATTTAATGTAATGTTTAAAAATGTGTAAGAATAATTATGTTATACTAAAAATACTAGAAAGCAATAGTGCATAAAGCCACCGTCTCCGTCCTCAATCTATAGAATTTCTGCAGGACATGGTCCTCTCCTTAATGATGCCACCGGCGGCGGGAAATATCTTGATATTATCGTCTATCTTACCCATCGGTCTGCTTATCGAAGCTGTACCGACGTCATATAAAAATCTTTTGCGCCCCATCCATTTTGATTTTGACTAAAATTTGTCAATTTCTATTTGATATGGATACATAAACGAGCAGACTTTAATAGTATGTTATAGTGACAATTTCGACGTATCTTTTGTTGAGCCGCATAAAATATAGATATATTCACATTGAAAAAATTGCATTCACATGCATTATTCTTTTTCTATCGTCTAGACATTCAATATACATAAGTTATTCAACTAGACTGTATCATATACATCAACCCGACAAGGTTATTCAAAACAGAATTTGTTTGTTATTTCAAAACGTTTCGCTACAGTAACCTGACGGAAATAGGAAAATAATTTGATGACAGAGTAAATCGGTTTGTCTATAAAGATTTTCTTATTTCACTATATGGTTACAAATTTAAATACGCTTTTAGTAATGTTGTTTTTATTGAATGAAGATGAGACATATTATTTTGTTTGTATTGGGACTGATGACTGTGATAGGCCGGTTAGCTTGTCCCAAAATATAGACGTGATTTTATAGTATATTTTCTATTTTATTTTATTCGATGATTGTTTCCATAATTGTGAGCTTCAAAGGCCCATATTCCTTCTGATTCCTTTCTATCTTTATTTGAACTCCATGTCCTCTTACTTCTTATTGAGATGGCTATTTATGGTAATGCAATAATTTAATAACAAGTGAATACGGCGACTTATTAGTATTCTACAGCCGTGCGGTGGAGTTTTTATTTTATTTTACTAAGTTGGCAAGCAAGCATACGGCTTACCTGATGGTAAGCGGTTGCCGTAGCCTATGAGCGCTTGCAACATCTTTAGTAGATGCCACTTACGCGTTGTCAACCTAAGATATTGGTTCTTAAATCTCCTTTCCACAGTAATTTCACTTTTTTTTTTTGGTAACGGGGAGGAAATCTGCTACCAGATACCCGGCTTCCCGGGGAGAACCGGGTTTTGTGGGGTTCCATGACAAAACTCAAAAAAAACTCAAAATATTCTTTATTCAAATAGGCTTTTAAGCGCTTTTGAATCGTCAAATATACAGTCTGTTATGTCCGCCTAAGTGAAGCTACTGCCGATTCGGAAGGTAGATTCTGCAGAGAAGAAACGGCAAGAAACTCTACAGTTACTCTTTTCAAAAATAATCACATTACATTTGTCAAATGTACAATTAAGATATATATCCCGCATGAAACTCAACGTATATTAATTCCATGCCACATTATCTGCAATATATTCATTAACGGAATAATAAGCTTTATTTAGTAAACACCGCTTGATATAAGATTTAAATTTCATAAGTGGTAGATTCAAAATTGTCTGCGGAATTTTATTATAGAAGCGAACACCTTGCCCCAAAAAGACATACTCACTTTGTGAAGCCGAAAACTTGGTGTAACAAGTTTATCTTTTCTTCTTGTATTAAAGCAGTGTCTGTCACTGTTTGTGTCAAACAAATCAACATTTTTATGAATATAAAGGATATTGCTAAGGATATACTGCGAAGCAACCGTCAGTATGCCTGCCTTAGTAAACACATCCCGAAGAGAGTCTCTAGCTTGCAAATTATAAATCGCCCGAACAGCTCTTTTTGAAGAATAAATACAGTCTCAATGTCTGTAGCATTACCCCAAAGTAATAGGCCATAAGACATAATACTGTGAAAATAACTGAAGTAAACTAATCGAGCAGTATCGATATCACTTAATTGTCTAACTTTCCTAACCGCGTAAGCAGCAGAGCTGAGTCACAAGTCACAGTCACAAGATGGTAACGTCATGAGAATCCACTAAAATCTCCTCGGTGGCCGACCTCAGTGCGATTGTCAGGTTACGGGAATTCTCATAGAACTAACCAACGCGACCTGCCAAGCACTGTGCTGTGTGCGGAGCTTGGTCTCGGGGGGACGAGATGGTAAGCCCCCCAGCGCTTCCCACGCATGTGCGTACGGCAGTCGGGGCCACACCGAATGCAGTCTTCCTCAGTGCCGATCAACACGGACGCACAGGTTCCCCACCCTGCACGTCGACGACCCGAGGGCACGTCCTATTTATATAGCCCCGGGTAAAGGGGCTGGAGGCTACGGACGACGAAAGGACGGCTAGCAGCATCAGGTGGGCGACACCGCCGCCGTCGTCGTCGAGCAGGATTGGCCCTCTCCCGATCCCTCTCGGCCGGACCATGACGGTCTCACAGAAGGAGACAACGGCCTCCCATGCCGATTCCCTGCCTAGCATCGCCAGTATGACTGCTGGCAGGGAACAGTAATTTCACTAGCCTATACTGCCCTTCAAACCAAAATACAGTAATGCTAAAGACAATACTGCTTTACCGTAGAACTGACACTGCGTTTGAACCAACCTAGCCGGGCTCTTGCAATAAAAGAACTACCACCAGTATGACTGGTGGAATAATCTCTGCTTTGACAGAGATTATCCCAACAGCGGGCGATGGGGTCGTCAAGTCCCGACGCCGAAAAAGAGTTGTTTCAGACCAATGTTTTATAACAGCATATAATCTCACTTTTGGTGCGTGTACGCACATATGAGCGGGTACTGAGTACTGACACTCGATACCGGTTATTCTGGCGGTATATTGAGCCAGAAATATAATTAAATATATTATTTTTTATTTATGTATTTCAAAATTTGTAAAATTATTTTTTATGTTTCGTTTGATATAAATCTTTCCAAGTTTTTACATTAGGCTAAAATAGACCTTAAGATTTTGGCAACCGTCATGAAAAAGTTTGAATTCATAAACTTGTGCGTAAGCCGACAACTTCAATGAATTATATAAGATTTCGAGTTCATTATTTAATTCTCTTGTGGGTTGTGGATTGTTTTATTAACTATTATGCAATATTTATGAAGGAAACAGCGAAGATGATCTTGGATCGTTTTCGTTCATGGAACTATTTATCAATTTACCTTGAGCGACATGAGGGTTACAAAGGAGAAATTATGAACTGGCAGCCGTTTTTACCATTATTGTGTCTGTGGAATGATTACATTCTTGACTGTAAAGATTCTTTAAAGGAGAAATTTAAAGAAATTAATGTATTGACTGTTGCTTCTAAATACATTTTAGCAAATGTTATGTATGTACATAAGAACATCAATGAATTTACAAAATGTAGTGATAATCATAACATTAATACTAGGAACAAACATAAATTAACAATGCCAGTTACTAGACTGCATAAAATTAGTAACTCTTTTAAGGGTAACTGTATACGGTTTTACAATAGGATCCCAGAAAGCGTTCAGAAACTTTCTATAAATAAATTGAAAAAGGTCAAAGAACGTTTGTGTGGTAAAGGCTATTATAAAATTGGTGAATACAAATACAAATTTTCACGTAAACTAATATCAGTTTAAAAAAAATACATATAAAAAAAAGATAAAACCCCTGAGTTTGTTTCGCCGGTTCTTCTCAGGTAGAGGTTTAATTTTGGAGCCGGTGGTAGAATCAGACTTTCAACAAATAAGTGTAATGGTTTTTATGTTGAATAAAAATATTTGATTTGATTTGATGGCCAACCTGAAAAATAATTGTATGTCAATTTATTAAATCCTAATAAAAAAAATGAATATTGTAAATGGAAAGTAAGTTGTTTGTCTGTTTGTTTGAATGTGACGCTTTCACGCCGAAACCGCTGATGCGATTTTGATACTTGACAATATAGTAAACATGAGAATTTGGTACAATCTTTTTATTAATAAGACATAATGGGTCAGCACGTTCTTATCCATTATGTCAATTTTTTTTGGTGCTATGACTTGTTAATTAATAAAATATATTTTTTAATAATTTTTATTAGTATAAGTACGCCATACTTATACTTAGATTATATTAATTAGTAAATTCCTGTGAATTTTGTATAAACCTTCATTATATTATAACGTTTTAATTATTTGTAATTTAATATCTTTCATAAGTTCCAAAGGTTCTACAAAATTTCATTATAATCACGAAGTTAATATTTAAGATTCATTAAGTAGATCTTCACCTGAGCTTAAAATGATTGAGTAAAATGAGCCACACTTAACAAAAGACTGACGCCTTTGTCATATAAAACTAACTGTAGGTCCTTGAAGATTAATGCCTATCCGGGAATCTGATTTAATTTTAATTCATAAATTTCAAAAGCCGTCACGGCCTGTTTGTAATCTCGCTTATATTAAAATGAAACTTTGTTTAAAATTTACTAACTCCTTAAAGATATTGTATTCTTAGAGATGTTAGAATTTCAAAGGCGTCGGGATGTGACGACCCCATCGCCCGCTGTTGGGATAACCTCTGTCACAACAGAGATTATTCCACCAGTGCAATCAGTCACACTGGTGGTAGGTCTTTTGTTGCAAGAGGCCGGCTAGGTGGGCACCGCAGTGTCCAATATTCTGCCGCCAAATAGTAGTGTTTAGGCACTACTGTGTTCCGGTTTGAAGGGCATTGTACGCTAGTGAAATTACTGGGCGAACGAGATTTAAGAACTAATATCTCGAGGTTGGCAACGCGTGAGTGGCACCTACTAATGGTGCTGCAAGCGCTCATAGGCTACGGCATCCACTTACCATCAGGTGGGCCGTATGCTTGTTTGCCAACTTCTAACATAAAAAAAAAAGATACACATAAACTATCTCTATACATATAAAATGCCATAGACTTAATGTAAAATGCTTTGTCATGAACGACTGACGGATCAACGCACATACTGCACCGCTGATCGTAGAACCTGAAACTGATCAGAACGGATTTTCCGAAATTCTACCCTAAGGGGGTGAAAAAATGGGCAACGCTTGTATGGAACAACGTGATTCCTTCTTCCAATCCACTTCAAATTTGCATAAACCTTTTTTGAATGACAATTCAACACCCAAACGGGGTTAAAAAGAGGCAGAAAGTTATTTTGGCGGTGATCTGCTTCGAAGTTCTTATCAATACTCCTTAATTAAATTCAAGCAAAACTTTATCCAAAATAGGTTGAACACATAATATATATATACCTACCTGTGTTCAACCCATTTTGGATAAAGTATATATATATATGTGTGTGGTATATAAATAAAGAAGAAGACTTAATTTTTGATACTAATTCATAAAAAAAAATTCTTTTGGTGAACAATTAAAGATAAATAAACACAATAACAACAGCTGCGCCTTTGAAGATGTAAAACATTTCAAACTTTATACGACAAGACGGTCTAAATATAACGCGAGCGAAGCCGTGTGCAGGAGCTAGTATTATATACGACGCTAAGTTTCATTCCTATTTTTCCAATTTCAATCTATTAATATACCTTAATACTATAAGGTAAGACTAAGATAATTGACTTTGCTTAAAGGTTAAAATTAAAATCTAAGCTTCTTTGCATCCAAATCCATTCACCATAACCGGATTACAGCAGATGTACGATATTTCACGTAGAGAGAGCTGTGGTCAATAGGTAAGTTAGTAGTATATATTATCAGAATGTATGTTTTTATGATCTTTACTTCTCTTTCGACCACCTCATTTTTAAAGGTTGCGTTGTATTGCGATTGCCCTTGATAAAAGTAGAAATTAAATTGTGAAAAGACTTTTCTTTTAAAAGAAACCGTATCTATATTTTGTGCAGTTTCTTTTGAAATCTTATGTAATTGTAATCAATTAAGCATGTTTAGTAAAAGTATATGTCCCCATTTTAAAATGGAAAGCAAAAGTATACTTATCGTATAGTTATTTTTTACTTAAATAAACTGTTATCTATACCTGGTTCATAATATGAAACTTCTTGGCAAAAATCTTGTTAAGAACATGTAAATTTATTAATAATTATTAAACTGCGACTACACTCATCTAGAAAGACTTAAAATAACAACAAGTGTCTTATACAGTTATTTAGTTACCTCATCGGCTTCTTCCCTTTCATCAGAATCAGTTATCATAGAGATATTAGATTTAATAACGTTCTATTAACAATTTAAACCTTTTTACATTAAGCGCTGGAAATATATTTTCCAAATTTCTAGCTATATTTACATATGTGAAGGTTCTTAAAACACCTAGTCTGTCGACAAACTGTCAAATTTCATTTTGACAGTGTTAGAGATTTGAGAAAAACGATGTATACTTTTATGAATAAATAAATAAAAAAACACACCCATTTTTTATTTGCAACTTAAATTTAATAATATCCCCTTTGCTCGGTTATATAACTAAAGAAATAAGATACGGTTGGGCGTTGATGTGCCAGTTATACTTATAGGGCGTTCTATAATATTATATACGGTACGGAGTTTTTCATCACAATCGTTATTATTTTCTTAGAAAACCGTTTCAATTTGGCTCGATCGTGCCGTAATTGCGCGCGTTAACATTTAACTAAAATTACGATTCAGGCAGAATTTGATTAAGAATGTTGTACTTAATAAAATTAAACCTGGGCTTGATTATTAATAAGCCCTACAGTTCAAAATCAGATTTTTTGAAATATTAAATACTTAATCAGTCTGCAAGGAGCTGTCTCGAAACTTTCGTTCTAAACTATTTTATTATTTAACTACAAAATGGAACTTAATAATTTTGCGATGGGAACCAAAACGTGTGTTATAACGAATACTTTTTGTACTGCCGGAGAATAGTTTTGTTTACTTTTTTACTTTACATAGCTATTTGTTAAATAGTTAAAAGTGTTTTTGGTTTGGGCTCTGCTAGATTTTTACTGCTGTGATTTTATATAATTATGTAGGTTGTCATTGTTAAACTTTCTTCAAGCTTTCATTATCAGAGTTTTCAAAAATTTTGTTCAAAATATTCTATGTAGATTAACGAGTGCATACAAGTTTTCAATTTTATTATAATACAAAATATAGTATCTCAGCCTTCCACAGTTATTTTTATACCTTATACTTTTTTAGTTATTTTACCACCTGGACCCCTACTTCTTTTTTGAAATAAATAAAACAAGAATATTTCGTATTTAATCGAAACCAAAAATAAGGTTTTCAAATTTATATGTGGATGCAAATAAGCAATACCATGTCAACCCACAAAATTGAAAAAAAGTGAGTTATATATGCAGAAGTGTTGGTAAATGGCTAAAGAACTTTTTTTTTAAATATTTGTAGGGTTTTAAGGTTTAAAACTTCTAAAAAAGCCATTTCTTAATCATGCAATTTATGTATTATGTTAAACGTTTTGTGTTATATTATATACGAAATATGCAGTTTGCATACTTATTTTTGTGAAAATAAGTAAAATAACTTATATAAATCTGAAATTGCCACAAACTTGACCAATACATAAAAAAAATCATATAAAGCATGTTTTGGTTGACATGATATTGCTTATTTGCGTTCATGTATGCACCTATTTTTGGTGGTCCCTATTTCATTCGATAGATATTTTACTATGTAATAAAGAACTTCAGAGATTACTAACAAAACTCAAAATATTCAAACACATAATGAACCGCTGTCAGTAAAGCAAAAAATTAAAGTCGGTTTATTTTAATTCTTTTTATTTCGGATTTTTTTATCTGAAAAAATATTTATTTCATTTAATAAGAAACATGTAATAATACATATAGCAAAAATGTAAAAAACAACTTATAGTGACGACGATATTTTCGGAGTACATGTGCATAAACTGAGTAAGGATGCACCCCTATTTTACAAATAAGAATAAATATAATATTGTAGCAGTACAGATTATCGATAAGGCTGACGCGCTAAAACTAATAAAAAAGAAATTTTTTTGTTCAACTTAAAATGTTTTAGTATATCTTTCAAACCCTAAATAAAATTACATTATACGTATAGTTTTTTCCGTGTGTAATTTTTCATTTTTTTTATTTTTCTGGCAACAGGGCGGGGCATCGATTCAGATGCAAATTGAGAATCGACCTCCGTTCCGTCATTCCTTCAGCACCATACTCCTTAATTACCGACTTCGGCGACAGTCACTGTCTAATTCACTCAATCTTTTTTGCTGTTTCTTGCATCTTCACAAAGGAAAGGTTTTGTGCTTGCTCCGACGGATGAAAAATGATCAAACCTTGTGAATGTATGAATGTAAATTCGGTTTAAATTATTGCCATATTGAACATGTTATCATATTGAAGTAAATAATAAAAAAAAAAAACAGTAATACAATGTAAAATCTTAAAGGACTTCGAATTTGTATGGATGGTTGAATTCCATCCATTAACAAAGTCATAAGTAATATATTTGCGATGCAGGATTAGCGCACACTCAAAATGGATCTTGTTGTTTTTCAAAAACGGAGGTAAAGTCGGGATTATAAATTTAACCTTCTGAGAATTGGTAGATAAAACCAAATCTATCATGTTTCTTTTTAGATCACCCATCCGTTATCAATCAGGCAGTGTCTCTAAGGACATTCAGATGTTTCGAAGGCGGGAATAAATGTAGTAACAATAAAATAAATTATTAAATGAAACAAAAACCCAACTGCATTAATAATAATTCCTAAAAAGCTAAAAACAAGCTCTATAACGACTACTATAATATAAATATTTCTTTAATGTTAGTAAAGGTACTGCAGACGGGGACAAGCATTGAAATAAAACATAATTATTATATTTTTCCGTAATTTAAGCACTTTCCTTTAAACTCCATCATCAATTTACAAATTGATTGATCAGCTTGTCCCCGTCTGCAGTACCTTTACTAATATTTCATAAAACAAAGATAAAAAAAGTTCTGTAGAGTGTTTTTTGATAATCCTATGTGAACCTAACATTTTTTAGGAATAAAAAGTATTTTATGTCTTAATCCGGGTTACAATCTTTGTATGTGCTAAGTTAAATTCCAATCCGTTACATCGTTAATGTGATGTGTGATTGAGTAACAAGCATGTAAACATTTTTGCAGTACGTTTTTGATAATGCCGAGGAACCTAACATTTTTCTGGTATCAAATGTGTTTATTCAGGGTGTGTTCATTCAATATAAGCTCTCTGTGTGCTAAATTTCATCCAAATTCGATTAGCAGCTTTTTGCGTGAAAAGGCTAAACTACTTTCTTACTCCTCTCTCATACTTGGCTCACGTTGTCATCAAGATTGCAATAACTATTGATGGAGTGAACGCATTTTACGAAACAAAACTGAATGTTACTCCAAAATACGCTTTATCATTTCTTTGCTGACTTTGAAGATGAAAATTGCAGTTTTGCAGCATTGCATCAGAGGATAAGGAGTACGGAGAGCCGACAAACAGGCAGACATTTGCAAAAATATAAATATATGATATTTCATCATTTAGTTTTTGGGTCCGAGTAACATTTTTTATAAGAATCTGAGATGTAGGTACAGACACTTATAATTTATATTTTTCTTACATTAAACAAATTACATGACTAGGAATCGATAAATACTTTTATTATAATATATTATGCTCATTCCTATATTTTGTTACGTAATTATTTATTAATTGTACAATACATTGAATAACATTATATATTATAATAGTTTGCGTTTTAGAAGTTTAATTATCTTATTAATCTACCTATTTATATAACTATGCCGTATTTTTATTTATAGAAAATGCTTTAATTAATTATTCTAGACATTGGGAGTGGAATTGGCAATCACTGGCCAAAAAAATCAAACTTCAATCATCGATATCTCGAAAACTAAGCAATATATCGAAAAGTTTTATTTATACTTTTCGTCTTACTTTATCCAGTTCTACAAGGAAACATTATCAGATTTTAGCTCTGAGCGAACTCTGATATTCCGCTTTGAATATCTTTTCTTCTGCGGAACCCATGTTAAAATAATGTAGCCTATGTCACTCTCACAACTGAGACGAATCTAATGATATCCTATAAGTCGATGTACGTCCAAGGGCTTAGCCTGTAGAGCGTCACAAAGAAATAGACATACATACATACATACATACATACATACATACATACATACATACATACATACATACGCTCGAAAAACATTACCCTCCGGCAGTCGGGTAAAAACATTAAAAATTCAACGAGTTGAATGCAATCATTAGTATTTATTTAAAAAATGTAAATTCAAAGTTAGCTGATGTGGCTGATTTAATATTTCTAAATGTATTTATTTGTATTCTCCGAAAAGTATAGTATGAAATTTCTATACCGTAACTATAAAAATATGTCTTTATATAACATTTGTATAAACCGTCCTTATGAGTGTCCTACCGTACCTAGGGACTACTACCAGATATTATGTAATTAGAACTGGGGTTGACAGTTTAATATCGTTTCGTTTCCGAGACACAATGGAGAGACGTAATTATGGTCAATACAGACGTCTGCCATGAGTGGAAATCGGACCCGCGAGCTTCAGCTTTAAAGGCAGGGTCTCAATGTTATAATCATTTCATAATATATATAATTCCTAAAAAGGAGCTTTGTACAGTTAATCTATACAAACAAAATAATTACCAGCCAAGTGCGTTGTGAACCACGCACAGAGGAAAGGAAGACACACACAATTTTTATGACTTCAGGAGCTAATATCTCAACAACTACTGATTTAATGGAAAAGTCAAAATCAAACCTCCTTATCATTTTGAAAGACCTCCCAATGGTCTTGTCTTCAGAACACTAAAAATTGAAGTGTAAATGCATGGCAGTATATACGGTACTTACATAAAAAAATCTATTTTAAAAATTTTGGCTCTCTGTCTGTCTGACCGATTTTAACGGGATTTCCACTGGCAGATAGGTGATGTTGTAACAAATAACTTAGGCTACTTTTATTTTAGAAAAAGAATTAGGGTTCCGTGAAGTAAAGAAAAATCTGTACACTGCGTGAACTGAGCCGCGGGTGCTGCTAGTTGTAAAAAAAGATACGAGAAATTCTTTTTCCTAGTAGCATAATTATTTTTTATAAGACAAGGTAAAAGCTTTATCTCAACCAAGTCATTAAAAAGAAAAAACTTGAAATAGATGAAAAGAATATTATAGTGTGAATATTTAATTGAAAGGAGTAAGCGTTTTCTCAGTTAAACAGCTGCGGTGTCTACCGGCTAAGGTCTCCAGACCCGGCCCGTGACGCTGTCAAGGCCACTAGGGCCAACAGTAATAGACACTCCGAAAAAAAAAAACAGTTAAAGAAATCTTAAAAATAACCTTTAAAAGTGAAATTTTCCAAAAATATTTATTATTTGTCAACGATGAAGTATATATAGATGGTGCAAAATTGGCACAGCTGGAAGCCATTAAACTAAGAATTGAAGTTATTGACGTTTAGAAAAAACAGGAAAAACTAAAATACAAATTAAAAAGCGACTTCATATAAAAATTGTCTTTGTGTTCGTTATATTTGCATTTCTATGGTTTTGTTCGGTGAAATCCCTTTGAATGGCGTCTTGGTTCTTACCGATCAGAGGGCTGTGAAGCGTATTTTGTAAGTACGAGTATAATAGAACTCGGAGCAATTGGCCGTCACTTGAAGGTGTTCTCTTTTAGTTCGTTAGTTCGGTGCTCCGGGCTCAGTTTTATAAGCTCTTTGAGGATTTGTACTCTAAAAACCGTAAAAATCTCTAGTATTAATATTAACACAATGTTTTCATATAAAGCAACCAATGAAACGAGTCAATGATTTATTCGATAAAATTATTTAACTCTAGTGTTAGTAAAGTTTTGTTTTTCAGCCACTCCTGGCTAATATTATAATTGCGAAAGTGAGTTTGTTTGTGATGTTTTCAAGCTTGCGTCGCTGAACTGATTATGATATTTTTTTTTAAACATAGAAGGGACCTTGAAGACAGCTCTAAAAAACAAAACTTGAAGAAAGTTAGGTATTGACCTTACACTTTTTCTGTATGGATGGGCCGGTACTTGTTTATAGTAAGTTAATGTCTGTAAATAAATCTTTTTAATGTTAATAAACAATCAGGCATTAAGAAGATCGTTTTCGGTTTTATTCATTATAATAATTCAAACTAACTACGGTTTCTTCATTATTTTGTATGTCAATCATTGCAGGATAGTAAAATACATAGGCAAAAGTATTTCTGGTTTTATTCATTTTACGTCGACGAAACAATATAGAACAGTTATGAATATATTAATGCATTGAGGTAGAAAGAGCCATAAGGGAAGTCATTTTTGGCTTACTGGCACCATATTGTGTAAAGAATCCCTATAATACTAATAATATAAGAATACATATATTAATCGCACCTTGACATATTAACTGATATGGATTTATAATAATTGATTACGTTATTCATCCAAGTTATAATGCCTCTAGCTGTACCGAAGGCTTCGCTCCCGTCGGGTGAGACCGCACTGCTCCCCCAAACTAACCGTATCTTATCGCCTGTCCGCACTTTTTTTCTTAGTGCTCGGCTTCTAAGTATCGTATCGTAATGTTATAGCCTTCCTCAAGAAGGGTGCTATTAAATGGAAAAAGAATTTTTCAAATCCGTGCAGTAGTTCCAGAGATTAGTGCCTTTTACTAAAAAAACTTTCTTATAATACTGGTATATATAATTTAGAAATAATCGTGTTGTAATTAAAAAAGATCTTTATTTTAATAATGTTAATTTATTAATAAAAAAAAATAAGGCTTGTGTTTAATTAGTTTCAATATTTGGCATCTAAAGCACTACTGTGATGTGTCATTGATTTTACTTAAATTTTACTTTAGTACAGACAGCGGAATAGCTTCACTTATTTCGGCATGACAGTAGCATCTTAAACCAAATAGTTCATTACGAGGGGGAAAAGTAGGACTTGCTCACCCACGATTTGATCGTGACAATTGCGACAATCGCAGGTTGCAAACTTAGTTTTCTCGTGTGTATACGATTTTTTCCTACGATTTAAAGTTCGCTTTTAGTCGCCGGTACGTAGGATAAACTTACGGTAGCTAGGTTACTAGGAGGTAAAGTGAGTTAATTACTGTCATCTTGCCGGGAGAGGGGCGCTTTTCTTTCTCGTACACGGTATAAAAAGCGAACTTTCCATCGAGATAGGAAAAAGAAAGAATTTGCAGAACAACGTAAGTCGGATAGTTCCATTCACCAACTAATAAAGCTCTGCGACAAAAAAGCAGAACTGTCTCGTATCCTTTTTTCGCACTTTTTGCTACAAAGCCGTAAAGTTTTGATTGTTTAGCCTTCAGGTTTAGTCTTTCTTAACTTTTGTCTACATATGTTTTTAAAATATTATGATGAAATATTTTATTAATTCGATATGTTTATTTTTAATTAATAAAATTACGTTTAGTTTTTGTTTAAAATATTTTTTTAAATAGAAGTGATTTTGGGTTCTACTTCTATTTTTAAGTTATCCATGGGTATTAATAAGTAATTTTTGTATGTTTATATTTGTAACGTATATATACATAAATGTATTTTAAAAGCTTTTATTAACCTTGCCGGGATGTATGTTAACACCAAATTTTGCCAATTTCAGATTTATGTAAGTTATTTTACTTCTTTTCACAAAAAATAAATATACAAACTAAAAAAATAAATTTTAAATTGTATCAACCCATCAATTTATTACTAAAATATAAAAGCTTGACTCGAGATTATATAGCTAAACAAGAATAAAATTTAGAAACTTAATCTTGACATAAGAAAATCGAAAAAACCATGCATTTTATAAATACATCTATATCGGTAAATCTCGCGCGAAATCCGAAGTTAGGAAGAAGAGAAAATATACTTCTAATAGCTTTAAAAGTAGCGCAAGTTGTAATTCGACTAACAAAAAAACAAAGATTAAGAAATTTAATGCTATTTTTTGTTGGAAAACGCTATTTGTTACCATATTTTTATATACAAATGTATTTAAATTTATACCCCCAGACGGATGAATGACGTTATATTGTAAAAGTTATTCAGTGATTCTTTGTCAGATATTACCATTATGACCGTGTCTTGTTTCCCTAGCGCATTTGCAGTGACAGTAGCAAGTTAGTAACGCGATTAATTAAAATAATGTGTAGGTTTAATATTATACCTGCTAATATCGTTGTAGCGAGAAATTAATTAACATTCGCTAATTAAACGTAAGCATGAGAACAGGACTAAGAGAAATTTTGCATGCTTATTAATAACTTAACAATCCGTTCACAGCGCCAAATTTCACCCTTTTCTCCACATTGGACTCCACATTTTGTTTTTCTCTTTGGCACTAAAACAACATATTTTGTCAAAATGGGATATTTTTGTCCATAAATATGGTATTATTCAACAACTTGCGTATAGTACCTATCGTAACTTAGCATAGTCTAGATAACTCTGAAATGTATTATGTAAATTTGAACTCGATCTGAGTTACATGTATGACCAATTGATCATTTACACTGCGCTTAATGTAAATTTGACCACTAGTATAGCGCAGTCATGGTCACAGACTCAAAATTCTATCAAAATAGCTACCTAGTGATTTGGCTTGTTTTTCTATTATTCAAATCTGTAATATGAATTATTGAGTTTGTTGGTCAGACGCAAAATCACTATACATGTAAAAATTCTGCGTCAACGAATGATATCACCACCGCCCATGAACTTCTGCAGAGAAGCATGCAGGTGCGTTGTGACGAAATTGAAATATATTATCTACATATTTAAATCAGTATATAAGATTAAAGACAATACCAATAACTTAAGCTCTTTTTTACATAATTATTTTACGTAATATTTAACAATAGAAAAACCTAAAAATATACTTATTACAGACGCTAAGTTATTTGGGCATGCAATTTTGAATTCTTTTTTTTACAATAGGGCTGTCAATATTTGTTAAATTTTTGCCGTCAGGTACGGAGGGGAGAATACGACTCCACAACACCCTCTAGCATTTAACTCGAGTACCACGGTTCTCTTTTTTGTTGATGTCTGGGTCTTAATCCTTTCTCGTCAGGCTATTAAAAGTAGTCGTAAAATTCTAACAAGAATTTGATTCTAAAAAAAAAAAAAATTATTTTTAATTTTTTTTTTTAATTTAAAAGGCGGCAAACAAGCATACGGCCCACCTGATGGTAAGTGGTTGCCGTAGCCTATAAGCGTTTGCAACACCATTAGTATTTGCCAACCTCGAGATATTAGTTCTTAAATCTCCTCTGCCCAATAATTTCACTACCCTAAGTGCCAGTGCCTTTAAAACCGGAACATAGTAATGCCTAAGCACTACTATTTGGCGGCAGAATATTTGACAATGCGGTGGTACCTACCTAGCCGGCGTCTTGCAACAAAAGACCTACCACCAGTGTGACTGTGTGTGGAATAATCCCTGATGTGACAGAGGTTATCCCAACAGTGGGCGATGGGGTCGTAAAATCCCGACGCCAGGGAAATATCCGTCATATTTGCATTTCCGTTTTAATAAATGAAATTTAACAAATATATTTTCATAAATATTATCGATACATAACATTGGTGTAGTAATTGACGGTTATATATGTATTTGTAAAAATATTTCGTAGTTATTATTCCTTGTTTAAACGCAACGGTTTAAAAACTCTTACCAGTTAAATAAAGCTGAGAATCTAAGCTGGGAAAAGTAATAACTCTGTTCGTTGATCAGTCAAAATTAAAAAACAACCACTAGAGCAATGTTTAATCATCGGAGCCGACGAGGCTAATTACTGAAATCCATGTTATTGCATTTTAACCCCTCGTTTCAAAAGTCGTATTTGCATCCTGCATGTCGTTGATGCGATCATGTTCGCCTCCGGGCGTTGTCTGTTCAACCCGATTAAGCCCTACGGCGGTAATAAGGACTAATTATATCGTCAATTGCGACTGTAGCAAATACGATGGACGAATTCAAATGTATTGATAAGTTGCGGAGCTGTGTTGTATTTGCGGCAAGCAAATTAAATTGCTAAATGAAACACGGCACTTAAGTGTATTTGACGGACTTTATTAGAAGTGTAATCTTTACCGTACATTCTATATTTTCACTTTGTCAAAAATTATCATTGACTACTATCACTTTTTTTATTAATTAATAATCAGCCGAAGGCAAAATTATTACATAATTATATGTTCTTAACCACTTGAATTTGTATTCAATAAAGAGACGAAAGTTTTCAAGAATAAGGAAACTACAGTTACGGTTAGAATTTTATTTTCATAATAGTCCTTTGATGAATATTAATCAAGCTTTAACAAATAGTAGTAGACGTGTACCTAAAGTAACATTTCATACCTTTATTACTTTACATTATATTATATATATACTATACATTATTATTCACCATTATGAACTGCAATTTCGGAACCAAGTAACGTCAAAATAATCCGCTGCGTATCAATGAGCAAGGTTAGCGGGATTGATAGCACGGAAGGGGACTTTGTATGTTTATTTTATACCACACAAAAGGTGAACGACACAACTGCATATCTACTGATCGCTCTTTTCTTTGAAAATTGTTGCATCAAAAACATTTTGAAAGGAATCCGTATTGTTAAGCCCCATATTTAAATTACAATACCATTCATAAAGAACCGGTAATTGTTACAAATGCGTGGATGTATTGTAAAGAAAATTTGCACAGCAAATTGCGTATCTTGTAACCTCTGATCCCTATTTTAAATATTTATTTACGTAACTCCATATAGGAATGCCATACATTTTTGTATGCGTCATAGAATCTATGTTCTATTTAATAAACAATAAATAAACGTTCCACACTCAACATTTAAGTATTTTAAGAATACCGTCATTTAAGTATTTTAAGAATACCGTTCTTTTATAAGCAATTAAAATTTTGCATGGTTGTACGTGTTTAAGCGTGCGGGAGTATGACTGTCTGTGGCCGTCCAAGTTTTGTAGTGAGATGTCAAATATTGCTATTCATACGTCATGACAGCATTTCCTAACCACAGAATAAAGATGAATAATATTAACTACATCTTTCTGTAAACATGAATGATGATGATAAAGATTTCTATCTAATGGGGCAGTTCAGTGTGCAGAGTTTTTTATATATTATAAGATATGTTCAAATTATTTTTGCACTTCACTTCAATGTACAGTTTATGTAATGAGATGTGAATGAATAAAAAAAATTGCAAATTTAGACACCATTCGTCAACCACCCTCCGGAGTCCTTGATTGAATTGTAGCCTTTGATTTTTCTACAATTCAATAACTGGTAGATTGTTTTTAGGTACCGTTTATTTTTGCCATTTACTGTTTGAGTATAGCGATAAATAGAACTGTATACAAAGAATATTTTCGTTTAATAAAAATATATATGGCAGAGGAGGATTTAGTAGTATTAGAATCTTGCTTCTCTCAGCACAAATGGGCGGGCTCGACCGAGGAAGTACTACCCTCTCACAGAAAATCGGCCTAAAGTGACAGAGCACTGATACTATTGCGATTAGTGAGAACGCCGAAGACCCAATCTCCAACCCCCTCTGGTGATTTCCTTCTTTTCTTTGTAAAGAAAAACACCTTCTTAAATGGAAATACCTTCGTCAGCAACAATATATTTATTAACTGTTACACTCACTAAGCAACGAATACAACGTTCATGTTTCAACCTCCGATGAGAACTCACTAGAACTAGGTAGTCCCCTCTTACATCATGTTTGAATCGAATCAACAACATAATTATTAGTAAGTCAAATCATTTTCTTATTAAATAAATTATATTAGTCAAATTACATACTTCTAATCATTATTCAACTATAAATTCTTAATAACGTCATATTAATATTTGAAAATCATAACACCTTTCTCATTCTTTCCGATCCCTTGGGTCTGCATCCCGCATATGATACTTCAAGTATCGCAAGCGTCCATAGGTTGCGGTGACAGCTTACCATCAGGTGGACCGTGTTCTTCTTTGCCAACCGTCATGAAAAAAGGAGGAGTGCGGGTTTCCAGTACTCAAACTCATAAAATCAATTAGTACTCATAATAATATTCGTCACAATTACGTCATATCTAAGTTACAAACCATCCTAATTTTTCCGCAAAACAAAAAGAACTTCAAAGATTACCGACAGATTGAAAGATAGAAATACTAACAATGAAGCTTTCGAAAATATATTTAGTATTAAAACGAGATAGTTAGATTGCATATGGATTTGAAATATAATTCCAATTTCACGATGGGGAGTAGCTTGCGGCTTTGCCTACGTGCTATTGTCTGCCACTCAATTGTAATGGTCTAAACCACAAAAGGTTACTGAGACATTGAAACTGAAGCGTTTATGTTGTCAGCGTTGTTATTGTGTGATATATTATGAAATTATATGACATTAATTACTTAGTACCTAGATGACCGACGACTATCGTGTCTTTTTTTTTGGAAATTATAATTATTTAGATACGAATTACATAATGATGACGTATGAATAATATTTTACAACGCCATGTACTGAAATAGCTTTAGTAGTCATATATTCTCAAATCGGAGTTTTTGTTGCCTGAAAACACGGAAAAAATGACATTTTCTAAAAATGAATCCTAGCTAGATCGATTTATGGCCCTCGAAATCTTCTTTTCGTTTCATCGCCAGAGCCGGTTCCGAGTTCCAGATTAAAGATATTAGATATATTTTAGCGAAGATTAGATTAGTGTTAAAGGACAACAAATTGGGACCCAAAGTCTGCCGATATTATTTTCGTATGAATACCTATTTGTTAACTAATTAGATATCATCTAGATGAGAGGGGTCTAGTGGTTTGACCAATACCGCTGAGGTCTTATTATCAAATTCAAACTTTGAGAGGTACTCGACAATATTAATCGTATGGCAGCATTATTTTAAAATAATAAAAATGGAATAAAATCATTTTGGCATTCTTAAAAAAATTACTAATATTATAATTCGTACAATACAGTAATTTGACGCAAAAAATTGTGTTGACGCAATTTTTATATGATTTCAAATCAAAATCATAAAGAAAAAGGAGATATTTATTCAGAGAAGCCACTCCAAACATGTCCGCGCTCTTTATACAACGGTAGTTTAATAATAATATTGATGAATAGGATGTGTTTTGATAACGTCCCTTTGATGACCATAATCCCTCAGTCATAACAAGAATTTCGTATACTAAGCTTAGGGTTCTATCGCAATTTAAATTATAGTACATAATCATGACTAAATTTGCCATCGGCAATATCTGAAATTGATTTTGGAATTAGTATATTATTGAATATAAGGACTGTTTCAAAATATATATTTATAGTGCACATAAGGAAAAACATGAACAACTCTCAGCCCCTCTTTTTCTCAAATCATTTTCGAGGTATCTCCATAGCTACAAATTCCCCTAATAATTTAGTACAATTATCCTAATGATATCCTTGAAAAAATATTTTTAATTCCTCCCTTATTGGGGATGATGAGGGGAATGTTGATGTTCGGAATATTAGCCTTTTTTTAAACTATAATTTTCCCTAATAACTTGTAATTTGGTACAATTATCCTAATTATATCCTCGAGTTCTGTTTTCTTTTTTAAATTTTCTCTCCTTTTGAAACTTTATAAGAGTTCTCAAGAAAACCTTATCCTGTTGATTTACGGAAATCAATTATTGTAACCAATTTTAGTCTAAACAAACACCCTGCGATGGACAAATAGCATTTAGCAACTTCACATTAAGTTGCAACTAGTATTCTTATAATGTAGTAATAGTAAAAAAAACTAAACTAATAATTATTGAAGGAGGTCGTCTTCCTGCTTTTGGTGTAGCAAATGGGAGCTGCCCAACTTGTCTGCAACCAATAACATGCAGTGAATAAAATATATTCTGTAGAATTTTTTTTATTAAGTTACAAATAATGGTAAAGCATTCATAATATTAAAGCACCTAAAGTACCTAATTATTATTACTTATAAACAATAGAATGTTTAAAAAAATTAAGATTAATGAATTAATAGCCAAAGTAAATATTATAAGTGATTTTCTAGGTTACTTTTAAGTCAGTTACATTGTTTTCTATAATCTATTATTTTCAAGTGTAAAAACATTAAATCTAAAAGTAACAGAGAAACTTTGAGAATCGGATTTTCAATTCAGAAACTTTGAATCGAATATAATTGATGAACAAAGGTTAGAGGAGGGAGCAATTAATATTAGTCCTGCATGAATACAACTACATAGGCTTCATCGCTATTACAAAGATTGAAAGCGACAAAAACATGTGATTCGATTCGTTCGAAAACAGTGGGGTGTCTATGTTGTTGCTAGGTTTCATCCAGGGGAGTTTCAATAGAGTACGATTATTAGGGTCGTAAATACGAAGATTAACAAAGGTATAAAATAGCTTACTGTCTCATGTTATAATTCATTCTATCTACTGATTAAATATGATTGATATGTTATATAATTCTACTGACGTGGATGAGCATACTTTTCTCGTAGCCGTACAATCGCTTGATTCGGTTGGTTTGTTTTGGCATGTTATGTTTCCGGACCCCTGTTATATGATACTTTAACTGGGGTTTGTTGAGTGTATAGGTGTAATTAAGATGTGAAATAAATCTTAGCTCGTGAGCATCTAAATATATAATTTGGTTTATAAATATTCATTACCTGGATATACTTTTTATGTATTTTCCTAGTATATAATCCCAGTATTTTCTCTATGAAATAGTCATTTTGTTGAATTGACAATGGATTGTAAATTAAAATTTATATTTTATTATTTAAGGTGTGTCATTCCTTGTTAAAATAAATTATTCCTTTTTCAATTTTTTCAATGAGTTTTGCGTTGTTTGTAACGTCGCTGTATTTAGTATCACCAACTTTAAAAATATTCATGGTATTTTTAAAATTGAGATCTGACGTGATAAAGAATGCGTCTGACACCGTACGCAATATCAATACGCGGATATGAGAATAGCACTACGGATGAACGAACAGAGGATTATTGGCTATGTCACTTCCGTTTGAAAAAGTTTTGACTTTACAAAACATGAACCCCGATGCCTACCAGACACAATAATAACGAACTGTAGACAATATTTGATTTGAAATATTTTCGTAATATGGCTGAGCTGGCGTCGGGTTTTTTTGGTGTAAATACTAATTGTCCTAATAATCTTAAATGCGGTATTAAATCGTAAATGTGGATTAAATTAGACTATTAAAATTTACCATTACACAAATGTATTTCGGCAGCATCAGCACCTTACTGATGAGCTAAATAATAAGTTTTTGTTAAATCTTGCATTTGTTTTTTAAGCACATACCCGACACGACAGTGTTGTTTTTCAATAATATTTCTATTACTTTATTATTATTATTAATTATTTCTCTAAATTTTATAATTTTTTTTTAATGAATTAACGATCTTTAAGTAACACGTGTTCCCTCCTTACCTGGGGTCCTTCAAACGAGGCATCTTGCGAGTAGGCAGGGCGAGGGTGGCTAGTGGAGTTCGCCTTTTGCAACCATATTATTCACCTTCGCGAGTGGAATCCACTTCCATTTACCATCAGGTGGAATAGAGACATTTGCCCCCGGGGTTATAAAAAAGTTGTATTCATCGGTGTAGTTACTAAATGTGAATATAATTAATGACTTAACCTAACACTTAAACTTCGATTGTTTACTCGTCCGTCGATATGATGAAAGCTACGAGTTTAGAAGCTTAATAACTAGTATGATTTTCACGGAATAAAAATCCCAGAAAATAATAACAAGTCAACACTCAAGGGGTTCAATAAAAATATTGTTAATTTGTTGCGTGCGGAGCTTTATGCGTGATTTCGATTCGAGCTTAGTCAATTTTCCCACTTCTAAGATCAGTAAATTTCAACATAAATATGTATAATATCACATACGTAATGAGCGTTTTGTTTGGTAATTCGATACTCCAATGGAGAGCCCTTTGTTTGCGTATTCCATTTCATGTAAGCAATAATGATTGGAGAAGAAAATTACTTTTCTTTACGATTTTTCCTCTCGTGTTCGTCAAAGCTTCTCGTCGTCGTCATCTTTCAGAAATTTGGCATAATGTAAAAGTATCAGTCGGTATTGTTGCATTTTGTGTGTGTGAGAGCTTAGGTCGCGGGTGCACAGGGTGGGGTCACCTGTGTGCCCATCACACGGCCTAAAGGTAAAACGGTGGTCGGGGTGGCACCGACTGCCCTGCTGCTCGCCAGCACGAGGTGGCACGAGGGCACAATGCCATCGGTTCCCCCAGGGTGAGGGCAACACTATCAGCTTTCTCCGGGATGGGCTCAGTTGATCAATGTGCTTTAGAGGCCCCGGAGTGCGTTCCACAGGAGTGCCCGAAGCCTCTCGCACGCGCTGCTGTCGGCCACCGAGAGGGTTTTAGTGGGACGCCGTGGTCGAACACTGAACCCCAAATACCCCGGTTCTGTTCCCCAGGAGGCCGGGTATCTGGTTGCAGATTTCTTCCTCGTCAACAAAAGAAATGGCATAAAAAGTTACTTTTTGTTAAAATACTTATAAGTATCGATGACCTTTTTTAATATTTTGTAAAAATTCAAAATATTTGTTTAAGTAGCAGTAAAACGATAGAAGCTTTTTATCTTTTGTAATTTTGTCTTCAACTTGATCAACATGCTCATTTTATTTTAAAAGTAATAGTTTTATTCAAGTATAAAATTTTTTAATAGTTATTTTCCAACAATATTATGTCTTATCAAATCTGGAAAGTAGAGCTGCTGAAACAAAGTCCGACGACATCCTTTATTAAAGGAGATAAAACGGGAAATGGATTAGTGTCACTCGCTACGTTGTCCACCTTCAAGATATTTAGGAAGCTGCAGAACAAATATTTTTTATATTTATAGTTGTTTGATTTTAATTGGCCCTTTGAATGTCTTAGATGAAAAAATTTACAATACTGTTCTAATTTTCATAATTTCTATTATATATACATAATCGGATTCTGTCAGAGATTTTACTTGTGTTAAATTGACACTATTTTCGGGTCGTTCGTACTCGTTCTTGACTACAATTTTCCAGTTCGATTGAAATTTTTTATTTTTAATCTATTCGTAGTCCTCGTTAGCCATCGGAAAACAACCTATCAAATTTATATATAAATAATTTGTTACGAACACCAAAATAAGTCCCCTACATCATCCCGACTAATACCCATGTCATGGGTAGTTATTGTTATGCCATGTTAGCATTATTAGTTCTTAGGGCATAGTGTGAGTCTGGATAATCGTGTTACCATCGTATGCTATGCACAATTTTTAAATAAAGGACTTTCATTTATTAAAAGGGGCCCATTGAAAACAACCATCTGCTAAAGCTGTCTACCGTGCTAGATTCATGCACGTGCAACTCACATCAATTATATATTATATAATATTACATCAAAATCTACGTTACAAAGGGAGCTCGGGAGATAAAATTAAAACCCTGCTTACAGTGGGGTTTATGAGTCTCGTACGTTAGCACATAGAAGTGGACTTGCGTTTAAGTCTTTAAACAGGTTTTTTAAGCTTTATATTTGTAATAAATAAAACTAAGTAATAAAGACATAAACATATTATATTGATATTTAATTTACGTTTTGCGACTGACTCGACTACTTTTCTGAAAACATGAATGATTTTTAAATAAGTACCTACATATCATATGGTATCTACTCATTTTCTCAATAGGATTGAAAAGATTAAAACACCTGTAATGCAATAATAGACTACAAACAATAAAACACTTTGTAAGCAGACTTCGAAAAAATGTTTATTTTTTTATTTCAATCAACTTGTTTTACTCTCGCTTGTAAAAAAAATGCTTAAGATTTTCATTGTTGAATTTATAAAAATATTTGAACAAGGGTGTTTATTTTGATGTTTGTTTGTTTACTTTCCTTTTAAGTCCTATTGAAATTGATCTTGCAGGCAGTAATTTCCCACGACGATGCGAATGTTTTTGTAATAATAAATGATTATAACCTATTTTATTTTCATTTCATATGAAAGTCTCCTACGCCATACGTAGTCAATTTAACTATGAGTCTAGTGTTTTTCAGTATAAATGATTTGAGATGATTACACAGTGGCTTAGCTGTTCGCCGGATATTATTTGGAGACTAGTTACAGACTACATTCGGCGCGGTCTTTGTAAGTCCAAAACCATTAGCAATCCTCTCCGTGGAGCTAATGGAGGTCTGTTTCAATTAATGAATTCATCACGAAAGTTCGTTTTAAAACTGAATTTAACTCTAAGAATTTCTGTTTGTATAAAATTTGTGTTTATGATATTAGAATGAAAAAATAGACTTTTTTTAATGTTAGAAGTTGGCAAACAAGCATATGGCCCACCTGATGGCAAGTGGTTGCCGTAGCCTATGAGCGCTTGCAGCACCATTAGTAGGTGCCACTCACGCATTGCCAACCTCGAGATATTAGTTGTTAAATCTCGTCCGGCCATTAATTTCAGACAGACTTCGTTAATACTGTAATGTAAAGATATTTTACTCAACATTTTTCGTTCAAACCCAACATAAAAGTAAAATTGAATGCCATTATACTCAAACTTACAAGACCAATGAAAACAGAACCAACATAAAATACAATTTTTGTTAATACTTGTAAATAAGTTCTCTATGTATAATTTTTTTTAATTTAAATATGAAAATTTTCTTTGGTTAAATGGTCCAAGGTTATTACAAACAAATAACAAAAATCCAAACATCCAAAATGTCATCATATTCATAATTAGGACAAACTTAGAAGGCTACAAAAACTGTTTTGTGATTATCGAATTTTCTTATATCGTAAGTAAAGTCTAAGTACAATTTTATAGATATCAGGATTAAAGTCTACACCAATTTCGTTTATTAAATCTGCAAAGCAAAGCTAATATTCCATAGTGCAGCTTTTTAATTTTGTTCTTACTGAAGCATTCTTTAATTATTGTTAAACCTCTTAAGGGCACTATTCTAAGTTCATATGGTTTATATAGCTAAGTTGAAAACCAGTATTACTGCATACCAGGGACTTTCGCTAGTAATGACAATAATATTTAAAAAAATAAGATTAACTTACAAAGTAATTAAAATTGCTCAATGGTTTAGTTGGTTTTGTAAATACATTTGAAATCTTATTTCGAGACAACGTGGAATATGAACTATTTATTCTGTTATTATTTCTATTTTTTAATTTCTATCTTCCATTTATTTGGTTCACTCACTGTTCAAAAAAAAAAGATTAATATAATATACAGCCACAATATGTGATTTCTAAAAAAATATGAAACACTGATACTTATGTTATTATTTTAGTATTCTGAATGAATTTTAAAAAGTTATAACCCTTTCTTATGGTCTTGCTTTACAGTAACAACTATTCTGAATAGAAACAGAAATAAAAAGTAGAGACGTAGACAGTGGATATTGCTACTTAATAATATCATTAAATAAGTATGAATAAACAAGTATTAAAAAAAAAAACCGCCAAATGAGTTCTAGAGTGAAATATTGCTAAAATTAAGATAATTTATGCATAATCGTAAAGTTTTAAAAATCATTAATTTAGCTATATTAAATAAAATGCACTTTGCAAATATATTTAAGAAGGACTGGTGCTAACCTGTTCGCCTAGTTTAAATATCGTATGGTACCCATTTATTACAACGCCTCACGAAATAATCGAATACTATAGTGTCTAATGAATGTTTATCACGAACAGTATTTGCTAAGTGTCGTGATGGCACGCTTCACTCGTTTTAATTTTATAAAAGAAAAATACGGTACATTTAACTATAATTTCAAGTGTGAAATACCCTGTAAAAAAAAGTAAAGTCGGCCTTTATTTATTTTTTATTTTATTTAATACAATATCCATTTTCTTCCCTTATTCTATTATACAAAGAACGCTGTAGCATTGGGCTTATCTCAACAACAGTTTTCGTTGTTAATACTTATATACTTTACTATTATTACTGTTATAATTAAACTATTACAATTAAAAGAGAGTCCTATAGACCGTCTATAGTAGATTACTAGACTTTGTATCGCTTGTAGACTTTGTAGCACTGTAGCAGAAAACCGTAGCTTCTCAAATCTTTGTAGATTTCTGTAGTAAAGAATCTCTGTTATTGCTACTTGTTTTCTTTTCTACTTTATCTAGTTTTGTTATAGCGTGTCTATTGTTTTAGATTCAAAAGAGACGTCCGAGACGTATTTAAAACGTCGGATATTTCACGCTTGCTCCAGCAGCATTGGTCCGTTAGGAATAAAACAATCAGTTGGTTTAGTTTATCGAAGTTTAGAAAAGTTTTGTTGCTGAAATTCGAGAAAATTTATCTCGATAGCTTTTGGTATATTAATTTATTATTATACATTTAACCCGTAATCACGTGATTTCAATCGTTACTCTCTGAACCAGCTCTCATATAAATATAATAATTATATAATATTTATATGTTTTGATTTTAGAATATACAATTTTAAGGAACTTTAGCGAGCGTTGTTTATTTAAATTTCACGAACACTTTATTTTTACTATTAAAATATATTTCGCGTGCAACATCTAATAACGCTCTACATATACCGATCTTTTGTAAACCTGGTGTACTTTTAGTAACAATTCTATTGCGATACAATTCCATTTAGTTTATACAACGATTTAGATTTTATAATTATGGTATCATGACGTATAGGTCAGCTTAGGACATAATTTGAAACGCAATAAGAATTCATGGTAGGCGCCTTGACCATATAAAACATTGCTATCAGCAAATATATTTTAAAATTCGGGGCACTAGGCTTAGTGTAGTAACATAAAATATGTTTCTTCAATATATTACGCTAGCTATATATAAGTAATGAACGTTTCGTTAGGCCACTTCCCATAAAACTTTTTTCTTCTTTCACAGTATAAAATGAAATCGGTTCCGCTGTCACATCGCTTACATCTTTTAAACTATTCAGCTGATTTTGATACAGTTTTGATGAATAAATATTAAATTAGGCGCACTAAAATAACAAACATATTTTAGTGCGTCTAATTCGCAAACGCTGGCTGAACCTTATGAGATATATCAAATTAATGTACTGTAGAATTGTATATTTTGAGACGTCGGGATGTGACGACCCCATCGTCCGCTGTTGGGATAACCTCTGTCACAACAGAGATTATTCCACCAGTGCAATCAGTCACACTGGTGGTAGGTCTTTTGTTGCAAGAGGCCGGCTAGGTAGGTACGTTTCGTGTCCATCGGCGGGCGCAGATTGTGCTGTGTGCCTATATAAAATTATAACTGTTTTAAATCTTTTAGACGACTTAAATTTTTTGGAACGATTTTAATGAAGCTGTGAAACTTTCAGAATACACGATTGATGCTGAAACGTTTCAAGTTTTGCGCTGAAGTCGTAAATATTAAAATCAAATACAATTCACGAACTCGAGCATCTGACTTCGAATGCAGAGTTATGAGAAATGTTCATCTATTTCGTGTATTTCACGGACATATAGTTTTTAATTACATAAGTTTACAATTGAAGCTACTATTTCTAAGCATTAAATATTATTCAGTTATTTTAGTAGTAGTACGGCCATGCTTCTCCCATCAAATGGGCAACACTTCCCCGGTAGAGCTACTACCGGGGAAGTGTTACCTTCTCACAGAAAATCGGCGTAAAGTAACAGAGTACTGTTGCGTGTCGTCCGACGAGCGAGAGCGTCGGGGGCCCAGTCCTCTCTGCTCCCTTCCTTTTTTTCTCCTTCTGATCCATTCTTATCCTTTGGGTTTGCAACTCGCATGTTATACTTCAAGTATCGCAAGTGTTTTTAGGTTGCGGTGACTGCGTACTATCAGGCGGAGCGTATACTTGCTAGCCAACAAACAATATTTTTCAATCAATAATTATAAAATAGATCTATTGAAAACACAAATAAACATGTACAAAATTATATTTTTTGTCTGCTTTTTATAGACCTAACTGTACTTTTTAATAGTTTTTAATCTTACGAATAGCTAGCATGCTTCTGGGATAACATTTATAAAAACGTCTGTCTATCTCTTTTTTTGTGCACACATCCCTGCTTAGAGTAAATAAGTCAAATAGTTTTAAAAAAAATGAAGCATATTCACGACTAATATTTGGGTGCAAATAAGCAATACCATGTCAACCCACACGAATGTCATTTCGAGAAAAACGCGTGAGAAGATTTTGAACAACTTGCTTTATATGATTTTTTTAATGTAATGGTCAAGTTTTTGGCAATTTCAGATTTATGTAAGTTATTTATACTTATTTTCACAAAAATTAAGAATACAAACTGCATATTTCGTATATAATATAACCCAACGCGGTAAAAATAATGCATAAATTGCATGATTAAAAATGGCTTTTTAGAAGTTTTAAAGCTTAAAACCCTACAAATATTAAAGAAAAATGTTCTTCAGCCATTTACCAACACTTCTGCATATCTAACTGAGTTTTTTCAATTTTGTGGGTTGACATGGTATTGCTTATTTGTGTCCATTTAGTGTTTGCATCATTTAAATAGGTTCACTCTATCAAAAGTTATTACAATCTTAATGACAGTGAGCTAAGTATGAGAGTAGAGACATTTTAATCTTTTCTCTCAAAGAAAAATTTGGCACAAATATAACCTATTATTTGGATTAGCATATAGGATCGTTTTTATCTTAGAAAAGTGCCAGGTTCCTGTAGGGTATCAAAAAATAAACTTGAGACTTGGTATACTTTTAAAATGTAGCCGGTCGTCTGGCCTAACAGCTAATTTTAGGCATCCTCTACACCTGCTTCACTGTTATAAATGTTGTGCGTATAAATGTTGCAAAAGGCCGGCTAGGTAAGCGCCATAACAGTGTTGGATGTTCTACCTCAAAGCAGTATGTACTGTCTTTCGGTTTGAAGAAAACTATAGCTAGTGAAATTACTGGGCAATGGTGATTTGAGAACCAATTTCTCGAGTTTGTCAAAGCGCGAGCGTCACCTGCAGATGTGCTGCAAGCGCTTAAAGGCTTCGTCAACTGCTTACCTCTGGTGGATAGCATGATTGCTTATCAACTTATTGACATTTATAAAAATCTTTTTGTGTGACAAAAGATTTAAAAGACTAATAAAATCACATACGTAAGCTCAATTGAATGGTTTTGGAAGTGAAAGCAATAATTTTGCGGTTTCTTCAGGTGTTACATAATACAGATATTACATAATACAGACATAATAATTATTTGAAACGAGAAACTGGAAACAAATAATTATTATCATAAGATCGTATTTGTGTAAGCGGTGTAAAAAAAATTTGGTGGCCTAAGATTTGGTGAAGTGAAAAAGATTTTATATTTAAGTAGCTTTATATGTTAGTTTAAGGAACATCTACAAAGTGATTGTTTTACCCACCAAGTTGGTTAAAATACGTATTTATTACGTTACGTTACTTTATATTTTTAACTAGCAGCTCGCTCCGGCTTCACACGGGTATAAAATATATAGCGTACGTCATTCACTGTAAAAATGATTAAAATCGATTCAGTAATTTTAATTTATTCATTAATGCCCGTGGCATACATAGGGACAGAGAAAGCGACTTTGTTTTATACTATGTAGTGATATTACATAAAATGTTTAATGGTACATGTAAACTTTAAGTTATAGCCGCAGGTACAATTTTGTAAAATTTTTTGTAATTGGTGAAGAAATATATGGTGAAGAAACAAAATATCGTAGACGGCACACGTCTTTGCCAATAGTGTAGAGATTAATTGTTTGATACCTCGCAACTCGATCACATTGGGTCGGTGAGTCTGTGAACTAGCCGGAGCTCACTACCCATGACGTCCTAAGCCATTGTTCGGTCTAGCCTTCTGTATTAGGATATAATCAATTTTTAATCCAAGCCCCCGCGAGGCTCAACCCCTTCTCACGGCTGGTGCAAATTGCTCCGCCCTCACAACCTTTGACGCTGTCAAGACCAGTGGAATAAAAAAACAAGAAAGAAACACTACATGCTTTTCAAAAAGGTTATAAAATTAGGGCGGCATCTCAGCAAAAATGTGTTAAAAATTTAGTAAGATGTAAACTAAAGAAATTGCATTTCACTTCAAGAAACTAAAGCAATAAGAGTTTAAAATAATGACCATAGAGTGCCATGTAGTATCTCTTATTTATGTGAGTTCAAAAGTACTATGGTGTCAATAAAACATTTTATGTTGGTGGAAATCTTTCGGTACGCTTGTAAATTTTTGAGGATACAAATAAGAATTATTCAATATGGAACTGTACGCCCTACTTTCATTTTATGTGTTATTGTCAATTCATTGTTTATTTGTTTGAGGAAGTTCAGTGTTTGACTTCGGATTTTCTGTACCAATATTATCGAACTAGAATTTCTTAGTGATCTCTGAGACTTCTTTTAAACCTGTGTGTTGTTAAATAATGTCGTGTGTTTAATATATTTATTTAAACTCATTTGTAAGTGTATGCTCAAATCTGCTGGGGGCTTACCCTTAACTTTTTTGCGATTCAAATGACGACCTAAACTGAGCTCCACCATATATATTTATAGGTCATGCTCATATAAAATCTGAAACGATTTTGTGTCGGAATTGAATTGGATCGAAATAGAACTTTTACTAAAAAAATAATGGTGACCCCAATCATATATTGAATACATTCAAACTACTTTAACTGGACTTTGAAAAGAGAATGAATAATTCAAAATAGATCCCGAAAAACACCATTCTGTAACGAAAAATATCGTACAATGACGCACTACGAATATCTTTCTTTCGTCAGTTGTCTTTCTAACCTCACCAACAAAATAATAACAAGCACTCCGCACTCATAATATAAAAAAGTTTATAAAAATTGAATCAAAACGTAGGCAATCACAAAAAATGCAAAAGTAAAACTATGAGTTTATAAAATCACATAAAAAAAATGTGTTTTTGTTAAGAAAACGAAATCTATTTCCAAAAATAAGTACCTGTAAAATTTAAAAAGAATGAAGTATACAACAATTATTATTATTAACTTCTGCTATTTTCAAAAGCATCGTTGCTTTTGAAAATAGTTGTCGAGGCTGAAAGTTCAGGGTTAACAAAAACATATATTAAAAGTACGGTTTAAGGCGATGACATCTTTAAACTATATCAAAATTAAGTTTGTATGTAATTTACAGGTAAAATAAAAAAAGTTAGTTTTACAGAAATTCATATCGTATAGATTGCAGAGTGAAAAAAAGTTATCCACTCTCTCTATACTACCACATATTGCTAAAGTGACTTACTTATTCTCTTATCATAGGTTATCATTTCGCAGTTCCTTTTGAGCATAAAATTTTATAATTAGATTTTAAACTTTTTGCTTAAAACATTAACTTTACTCGTTTAAATGCTGAAAACTGGAGATATGTCAACAAAACTTGTTAATTCCACACTGATGAAGACGCAAGCGACCACTAGTATTAAAGGAAATTATTTTCAACTACAGTAGTGGCTTTTAACTAGTGATCATCCGTGCTCTTGTGGTATTCCACACGCATGAAGACGCAGGAACCACTAGTTTAAAAGAAATTATTTTTAATTACAGTGGTCATACTTTAACTAGTGGTAACTCGCGTTCTTAGAGTATTCCACACGGATGAATACGCGGGGACCAGTATTTTAAAAGAAAATATTTTTTATTTTACAAAGGAAAACAAAATTTAATATGTTTAATTTCATGAAATGCTTTTGAATTGCCACAAATAACTACAAATAGTTGTCTCGTGTATAACCATAACTGCACACTGACAGCTGTGCGGCAATATAATATTCCACTAATTAAAATACTTGTTTTTTTTATTTATTTTTACTATTTTCTTCTTCATGGGCTAAATGCTAAACAAATTCAAAATTTCAAGTTTGTAAGACCGCCAGAAGTACCTTGAAATGTTGATGAACTGTTAGTGACTTTATTTTTCCCTTTCATTATAGGCAAAGCCTAACTAAATTAAAAATTTTAAGTTTATGACATCGCTAGAAGTACCTTTTAGTTTTGATGATCTATGAGTGTGTAAGAAAATTAAGGAACTTTGTAACGAAGGTATAGTTGTTTGCTACATTGACAATATAGCTAGTCTTAGTAAGTTCTTTCGGTCACAAAAAAATTCCAATTTCTCGCTTTATCCACAACAAAGTTACAGAGGGTCAAAAGTGCCTTGAGTCACTTCAAGAAACGGTTACGGGTGTGCTCTTTGCTCTACCTGGCAGTGGCACTGCTTTGCCTCCTGTTCGGTATATATTTTACAGTCTAATATTATTTCAAGAAAAGATAGATCGATCTATTTTGATTTTGTTACTTATGTACATACATACATACAATGTATGTATGTATGTATGTACATACAAGACGTACGACGGGTGGTGAAGGATAAGATTATATAAAAATGGCCAAGTGTTTACCAGAGTAAGCAGTAAGGTTCCGTAGCGGCGAAGAATGTTAAAATAAAAAAATAAAAGAACTATTTTTCTTCACGCAACGCATATTACTGAATGACTGATTTTTTCATTTAAAAAAATGATACAGCCCGACATTATCATTATCGCAATAGATTATCCTCACCTTCTGGAACAGCCGGGTAAACAGGAAATAACTATTCAAAAAAAAAAAATTCTGTTATGTTTTACCAATTTATATATGGACGCAAATAAGCAATACCATGTCAACCCACACGAATGTCATTTCGAGAAAAATTGTCGTTTGAAAATTTAGAACAACTTGGTTTATATGATTTTTTTATGTATTGGTTAAGTTTTTGGCAATTTCAAGATATATGTAAGTTATTTTACTTATTTTCACATAAAATAAGCATACAAACTGCATGTTTCGTATATAATATAATCCAAAACGTTTAAAATAATACATAAATTGTATGGTTAAAAAATGGCTTTTTTAGAAGTTTTAAAGCTTAAAACCCTATAACTATTAAAGAATGTTCTTCAGCCATTTACCAACACTTCTGCATATATTATTCAGTTTTTTCAATTTTGTGCCCTGACATGGTATTGCTTATTTGCGTCCATATAATAGCACTTACTTTTACTAACCATTGTAAAATAGCGCATCAAATAAGTCTTTTTAATTTCTTAAGTGCCATTGGGTAAAATGGTTGTTTTCGAGGTCTCCAGACCCGGCCCCCACCGGTGACGCTGTCAAGGCCACTAGGGCCAACAGCAATGGACACTCCGAAAAAATGGTTGTGATAAGCGGAGGAGTAAATTTTTAGCCATTTGGCTACGGAACTCCAGAAATGGACTGACGACGCGTATCTTTAAGTGCACAAATAAATATAAATTGTATAAATTAGATTATACCGAAGGCTATCGCCGACAGTGAAATATGCAGTATTTTGCTCGTCATGTCCTCGTTCCGCCGTCTGTTGTTGGATATCCGGCCTTAAACGCATTTTTACTTTGTTGTTGTTCGGTGTCAAAACATGTTTTGAAAGAAAAAAAAATTATAATACCATGAATCTGTATCACGATTCTCGGGCATACTGACAGTGGTATAAGTAATCTTGTTTTTTTATACCATGGTGATAAGCTAGTATACGGCCTACCTGTTGATATGTAAGTTTTCATCGTAGCCTAAGTACCTTTACAACAGAATAATAGCGGCGCAAAAAGGAATATTGCTGACTCAAAATAGGTGCGAGGATTGGGAAAAAGTAGGAAAAAGGGCATCGAAGAATGATTAGAATTGGCGACGATCGAGCCCTTTCTGATCGGCTTGATCTTTTGGAACTCCGTAGAACAATTGTTTAAACTGATCCCGCCGGTAGAAATTTATCATCGGTCATCGCGTCAAATTGCCAAATTCCACCCTCTCTACCTCGATGTCTGGAAATCCACTATTGCGCGGTTTATTAAGCCTTTTTTTCCTTGCACAACCACTATGTGGATCCCGCTTCCGCGGGCGGTCTTTTCGAATCGATACAACCTGGGATCGATACAACCTTCAAGAGTTCCTTTCTCAAAGGTCAGCAACGCACCTGCATGGCCTCTGGTGTTGCAGATTTTCAAGAGTCGCGGTGATCACTTAGCATCCGGTGAGCCTCCTGTCCGTTTGCAGTAAACGTCTGATATAAAAAGAATCAACAAAAAAAGTGAAACATAACAATATCAATTACATAATAACAATTCAACATGGACAATTCAAATTATTTCGTCACTATGTGGAATATCGACGTTTGAAATATATTTGATGCTGAGTCTAAAGGATGGAACAAATGAGGAGACCACAATCACTGAGCTAGAGAAGTAGTTCGACAAAATAACTTATTTTACTAGTGTTTTTTATACGATGCTGTCTCTTATTTATCTCGGTACTTGAAACTTGGGTAATTGGAGTGGTACCCGATACCTCGATACTCGATCGAAGTGATATAGCTTTCTTTTACTTAAGGAGCTTTATTTAGTTTTTGGAGTTCAGTCGTAGATGAATACAATATATAACATTTATTTATTATATAGTTCGTGTAAAATACTATTATAATTTAAAGGAGATATTGTTTTTATTCGCTATAAAAGTACTTTTTAAACATTATTTCTCTGATACAAAATTTACACATAATAGAATGACGATATGTGTAAATTTTGAAAAAAAATGCGTTTTTGTTCAAAAAATACGATGATAACGCAATGAGTATCAACACTATAATTTATTACGACATAAAATCGAAAAAGGGCCATCCAAATATAATATATAATTTAGAAGGTAAGATCGACGTCCATTCTCAATATTAATTCACAGAATTATTAAGTATTAAAATCTTAGTCAGAATCTATAAATGGTAACAGAACTCCAGCGTCTACTGTATTATCTCACCCCTTTCTCAAAGTTTCTTATTCGATCTGAATTCAAGTGATAGCCTTTCTGTGATTCAGGATCCGCTTAACTAATGAGATTTTCAATACCTTGCCACAAGGAGTTGACAAAGAACGGATAAACGAGTTTTTGCTCGCGAATTTTCTTGGAATCGTACCAAGAAAACACTGTTAGGAGTTACAGAGGATTGTAAGACTTTGAGTGGATTTTTAAAGTAGTTTGTCTTAAGGTAAATGAATGAAGTTGATTTCTTTTGACTGAACAGTCGCTCAATTTTAATTTGAATGACATTATTTTTTAATATACCTACCTTTCTTCTTTCTATAATTAATAATTTGCTATTCAAAGAACATAGAGCCTTGCCTGAAGATTTACCTACCTTCGGACCTATTTTTGCGTTTTTTTACTAATCCTTTCAAGTAAGCTATGAATGTATTTTAGTATGCGATGCTTATAATTGTGTCAAAAGTCATCCACATAAATGAGAATCGATGCTGATAGATGTAATTCAGGCCTCAGCCGTAGAAGTGCCGTTCCATTTGCGGGCAATCTGTATATAATTTGTCATTTATTGATTTTAATATGCATTAAAATAGAAATTACAACAAAATTTATTGATATGTAAGATTTTATTCATATAATATAAATTATGTTATATTCAAACGAATAGATTAGTTCAGGTTCATTACTTTTTGAAATTAATCTTACTATAAACCGACTTAGGCGTTTCAAATTATATAACTAAGCACTTTCCGTTTTGGGCTTATTATGAACTCTTATTGTGATTGAAATGATGTCCTAATCTGGATCACTATTTTATACTATAACATATATATTTACGTCATCGTCATGATCTTTTCAAATTTGAACCGTTTTATTACCTGAATTGAATTGGATCGAAATAGAAAGTGTAAACAAATATGATAATGTTAATAATTGAAATTGAAGCTATTGAAAACACGAGTATCGTTTTCAACATTTTCAATGCATTACTTACGCTAATTACCTCTTAAGCACGCGCCGAACTTAGGTCACATTCCAACCATAATTTTAGCTAGTAATAGTTAACACGTCAAAAAATCCATTCAGTTCCTTTTGCCTGATTAAGTAAAAAACTACCAACATAACAAATGTATACGTTAACGATGTTAGAAGGGATTTCGAACTTGTACAATCAAATTTCAAAGATACATACGATAGTTGGAAATATAATTTCAATATTCTATTCATTCTTTTATTGGTCTATTCCCTGTTGGTGTCGATTTAACGGAATTTCACGTATTTATTTGTCTCTATCACAAAATTAGATCAAAAAAATTAATTATAAACCTCTTAAATTAAGAATTCCGATTTTGAATACATATAAATGTCATATTTTTTTTTGATAATTACAAAATATGGTGTATCCTATTACAAACTTTGAACCTCCAACTCCCCCTATTTAAAGGTGGAATTTTAGAAAATTTAAATACACTTGCTTCTTTATTTTTCATTGTTCGCCCAAAAACAAAATTTGTTGTTTAAAAAATGACGGATTTTACCCCCTAAGTGTAGAATTTCGAAAAATACTTTATTACTTAATGCTAGCGATAATCAAGCGAGTTAGGGCTTCTTGTTTTGTATATATATATATATATATGAGTTGGAAAGAAATTCAGCCTAATAATTCTTATACAAAGTAAACAAATTGATCTAAGAAAATGTTTAATTATTAAAGTGGCTCTTTCCTTTAAAAGCCTTACGAACAAAAAAAGTATTGATCTGTATTTACAGGAAATCGTATAAAAAGGCTGTAATCCTGTATACAAAAATTGCAGCACTCTTGTAATTTTATACAATTAAAATTTCTTGACTTCATTCGGTTACTTTTATTAAAATGAGTCTTTCTGACATATTTAACAAGACTTTTATTCTGTTTCCAAATCTGTTTGTTTTCTATTTATAAACGAAAAAATATTTTTAATGATATTTGTAAGTTTAAAAAAATATTGTTTATTGTTGTTCTTTTTATTTTATTTCGTTGGGAAACAGAAATAATTAAAAAAAAACAATGTCAATGTACTTTGTACAAAAACAATCTAAATATAAATCAATTGATTAAATAGATTGGATGTATAACATTGAAATTAGAATTGAAATTCAAGTGCTAGAACACACGAAAAACTTCTTTTTTTCATATTACTTTTTGAAATCTTTTACTGCTAATTTTTATGACTGACCATGGTTACATATATTTTCTCAGTAATAAAAACTGAATAGCTTACTAAGGACGGCATTGCCGACGGAAGAACGACGGCAAGACAGCTACGGCGTAGGCTATGTGTAATGTATAATGTTAAACGGTTATGGTAATTGTATTTTAGGTTTATTTTATTTTAATTTTTACTCTAAGAGTGTCTCCTTAAGTGAACTGTAATGTTCTTTGAGTAATAATAAAGATTTTGAAACATAAATGTTAAGTTATAAAAAATCAATTTTTATAATAAACTTCATAAGAAACTATTATCTTAAAGTGACTAATGAATAAAATATATACAAGTTTAGCAGAACAAACAAGCAAATTAAATTTACTGAAATTAAATTAAATTTAATTAACTTGAATTAAACTGAAATTATTATCGTATCTAGTTAATTTGTATGTAGTAGAAAATTGTTTTTTCTTATGGTGGGGTAAAATTTATAAATTTTAAAACAAAATTTTAATTTTAGAAGTTTAGTTAAATATTAAGAAAATATACAATATATGAGCTACATATAGGCGCTATAAACCAAACCAGAAAACATCAGCTTTTCTCCTACTCCAGGAGGCAAAGAAAAAAGGCTTTAAGCCATCTAAAAATAGCTAAGCAATAATAGTATATAGTCTTCTGATTTCTACTGCAAAGGGCATAATGATAATTATTTATTATAAAATATATTCTAAGACTGGGCTATCGTTTGTGGTGGCCTATAAAAAGATTCGTTTACGCTCCTAGGGAAATATTATTAAAGGTCCCTTTTCTTGATAAGAGCAGGAATCAGAATTTTTTATAACATGAATGTAGTTTACAAGCATGCAATCCGTCGGATAGTAAGCGGTCGCCATAACTAATAAAGATATGTATCAATGTAAGAAGAAAAACTACGAGACAAGGCTTTAAGTTTAGTTATAATTTTAACCAGGTTATCAACTATTATTATATATAACTGGTATTTTGAAAAAATACTGATCTACACCACATAGCTTAGTCTATTTGCTATAGATAAAAATCATGTGAATGTTATGTTCGTGGGTCCGATATATAGTATTATTTTGTTATGTAAGAGGTCACCCTTTATCGCGAGCAATATCCAACAAAAAAAGCTATCAAAATCATAGACGAAGTTATAGTGAAATACGTACAGTAAAGAAATCGTTAAATTCTTATTTTCATCGTTTTTGAAGTCAAAAAATTTACAAAAATATCTGGATAACTTATTTTCTTTTTCTATGGAAATACTATTCTTTAAATGATTATATATATATGTCGGAGTTGGATGTTAAACGAGCTCGTCTTTAATAATTTTACTGATATTGGTTTATTTCAAATCATAAATTAGTTTAATTTTATTTGTTATCACCTTTTAATATTGTATAAGTTTTTATTAAGTTGTTATAATACTGGCCATATAGAGTAGAGGGAAACCTCTAGTGGGGTCGAGACACCATCTGAACGCTGTCAATGAGAATGAAAAAAGATACATAAGTTAGATTGTTTTACGGAATTAAGATATATTGTGAAATTGAGATTGGATCGAGTTAGATCACTCTTGGATTGTTGGGAGGTGAGGTCAGATTGGTGCGCTGAACCCACTATGAATCTCCATTCTCCGACATATATATATTAAAACTTAATTTTAAATTATATCCCATCATCAAATCGTCCCAACGTAATGTACGTTATCCCAAATAAACCAAAAACCTCAAATAAAATCGTTTGTTGTAGTCCTTAAACAAATTAGAATAATAAAAAATTAAAAGGTTAGGATGTCGTCAATCTTTTCATTAATTTTTTCATAAAGGTTTTCTCAAATAACAAAATATTTATAAATTAAACTTCAATTTTAAAGCTATAAGCATTTTTCCTCGTCGATTAACAAAATAAAAAAAAAACAACCAAAACGGATATAAAATATAACTACAAAAATATATTCATTCTGCTTAACATAGTCTAGTCATATATAATGTAATATAGGTATAACAAATCATGTAAGAAAGAGAAGGACATTGAGAGTGTCATGTGAATATAAAATCAGTTTCTCATGTTTAAGGTTCAAAACTTATTATTGCACCTCTGAAAATACCGTGCATATGCTGTTCAATTTTCTAATTGAGCCCGCCCCATTTGCAAGCGGCCATCTATCGGGTTGGCTCGCCCTTTTCTCCCCGTAGGAGGTGAGGGGATATAACCCTAGATAAAATGCGTCCGCACACCGCTCAGTTCGCAGTTTCGGTCGAGCCGTCTTCGTGAAGCGTTCTCGCCCTGAGCAGTCGGCGATGAAAACGGCAAAAGTTTATTGTGACTTGAGAATTTAACAGAGCGACATGTATTCGGTTTTACATCGGAAAAGGTAGGTTGTGTTTTTATTTTATTTTCTAATACAATTGTCATCATCCGCTACGCATTTATAGTTGTTTACGCAAAAATTTGTTTACTACGCGATCGTGTTTGCTGTGCGCTTATTAATAAGTTAGTGGGGTGAGCCTAATGATAATTTTTTTGTTTCGTAAATTTTATGGGGGACCTGTGATATTCTATACGATTTTTCGAAGTTATTTATGTTGGTTTCATAATTTTTCGATTAAAAATATTTCAAGACGACGGAAACATTCCTAGCAAGATTAAATTTTTCGAGGAAGGATAAAGTGGCCTAAAGTATATTCATAGATTTGGGGTTTTGGTAATTTAATAAATAATACTTATTTTTTATACTTAAAGCTGAAAATATTAGTAGTATTAGTATAAAATTTAATTTTATTTTTTTTTGGCATTTGCGACATTTTTCGAAGCGCTAATTTCTTTCGTTTACGTTCATCATTTGATATGAAAAGTTTCATTGCTATTGAATATTAGTATTATATACTAATATAAAATTTTATGTATAAAATTTATAATTGGGACGAAGAAAAGAAAACTTTAAATTGGACAATATAGTCCTGGGATGTTTTAAACTCTTACGTCCCCGGCTTTTACAAGGAAAAGTTTATTTAATTCCTTTTCTTGAATTATCTCGTTAATTAAGATAAGTACGGACTTTTTGCGATGACGACATTTTGTTTCGCTAAAACAAAAAGTCGCATATTTAAACTAATTTTATCAGCGTAGCTCTAATTTTCGAAAATACTTGCGGCATTTGTACAACATTCGATATTACGCTTTAAAAAAAATCGGGAATTGTTATAGGTCTCGCGATAAATAAATTCAAATATATAAATGCATTTCAAACTTCAAAATGGTTATAGATATTCTCATATGACAATTGTATTGAGAAAATTTTTCAGTTGTCTTGTTTTTAGATGCTGCCGACCGGAGCCTGCCATTTCACTGCTTGGGAGATCTTCTAATATGCAACACAAAACTGTTATTATACTCAATTCCTTTTTTTTACTAATCTAAAAAAACGGTTAAATAATAAAAAAGTGACGAAACCCTACAAGGTTTTTTGATAAAAAAAATTAGATACATTTACTTGTACCATAGGTGAATTCAAATAAATAAATTAAAATAATAAATAATATAAAAAATCGTGCCTAACATTTTTCATCGCTTGATCACAAAAATAATAATCTAACATTCATTAAAATCATATATTATTCAATAATAAATTGGGAAAAATTAATTAAAGTAATTTATAATAATTTCTTGAAGTGAAAATTTTACAGTTATAGAAAAGATACGATCTTTCAAGTCCTGTTTACTGTTAAAACAGGTATTTAATTGACAAGGGTCCAACCCTTCGCTTTGTCGAAAGGGTCTCCTCGACCCTCCATCCTAATGTTTTGTATATCAGCTCTCTTAACTAGCATTCCAAATCCCTGATTCAAAAATATATATTGAAAATTGTTTTTCTACTTTTTTAGAATAGAAAGTGCGGTATATTCTGAAAATACGCAATTAATTTGACATAATTATAAAACTCTATCTATAATTTAAATCATTAAGTATTTGAAATACGATAATTTGATAAAAAAAATGAAACGGTATTAAATTTACTTATATTGGTTTTATAAAAATATTTTGCACTTAAATATTTATTTGGCAAATGGTTGCTGTAGCGTTTATTTAAACGTTATGAAACTTGGTAAATTGGTAGTATATCAGAGCTTAGTCGGTTGCGAGTTTTGAACGTAAGGTTTTAATAGATTTTAGAAAATATATAAATCAACCCAACAATCGGGATGTTAAATGAAAGGGAAAAATGAGGAAATGATTTAGGTGTAATAGTTTATGAGACATTTAATGACATTTAATGTTACTGTAAAATTTTGCCATTTCATTCTAAAACCAGTATATAACGCAACTTTAAACTTTAAAATAAAGAAATATAATATTATAAAATTGAAAAAAAATATATGGTATGAAAAAAAAAGATGAAAAAATTTACAGATACACAAGGGTATAAAGATATAAAATTAATAAATGGCGTCTTCAAGTAATGTTTTCAATCCGCAAAATATATACCAATAAATTTATTGTAACTATGAATGGCATTAGCAAAATCATGCACCTTAAATTGGAACAGCCATATCTATATTCCATACATGATGGAACGCCCGGTATTTATTCTCTTAATTGAATTCGAAATGTGATTATTTCTCTGTGTTAAGTAGGGACTCGCTATATTGATTAAATATTGAAATTGGTTGGTTGAATTTCTAACTTCGTTTCGAGAATATATTTCAGCATATTGTGTAGATTTCTTTACGTAACTATAGTAAAGAAAGTATTTTGTCTTTGTAAGTTGTGATTTATACTTCGAGTTAAAAAAGCTTTTAGTGTTGCTACGATTTTCCTTAAGCGCTGTAAACTTTTTAAGTTAAGTTACAGTTTCTAATAGCTTAGATAAAGCCTGTTGTATTTACGCAGCAGACAAATTTTAAATAAGAAAATTAAAACTCTATGAACTGGCGACTTCGCATACTAGACTTCTTTAGAGACTACGCCCGCTTATTTTTGATATATTCAAACAGATATTCTGAAATATTTTACCCTGCAATATTACATTCACTCAGTGAAATAATTACTACGGTCGTTTCAGTTCTTCCAGATGTTACCTTTTATATTTTATAACTTAATTGAATTATAATATTATAAATGGCTTGAATTATACAGCGTACTTACGTTTTCTGGAAATGGTACATATCATATTATGGTTTTGAATTATGTACTTATAAGATTATTATGATATTCTATCAAAGTTTATTGGAAAATAAACTTTATTACTTTATATTAAGAATAAATACAGGACGTAATAGGAAAAATGTGTTTAATTGTAGTTCCTACACATTCTGTGTAATTATACGACACTCGGTCTTTACAAATTGGCGATCTTCTCTGTTAAATGTCGCGAAGTAGGAAGTTACAAGCGTTCCTTTACCGTTATCTCAATTCTCTTCTCGCTGTGTCACGGACATCCTGCATTGCGTGCTAACAATGCAAATGCTCTCTTATTACGTTGTATTAAAATAATTTATAACGAAATTTTTACTATATGTTATAAAGAGCAATTTTTGAAGTTAAAGGGATCTATTTATTTAATTGTAGCCTTGTTTACGAATTGACTTTTACATTTCATTAAGCTTGTATTTAAAACTAGCTTCTGCCCGCGGCTTCGCCTCTGTGAATTAAGATTTTTAAGAAGACACCTTCAATGTATAAGCTGTCTTAAAATTTAGCCATTTTGCTTGAAATACAACGTCACAATCAAACAAACTCACATTCGCATTTATAATATTCTTAAGATTTTGTACTCTCGGTTATTTTTTTTTAATTAACCAAAGTTATTACTCCTTTATTATAGTTCACTTGAACAGAACGTATACTAAATTAGACAGTACACATATATAAATACTAACTATCTAAAGTGTTTCTATATTTAAGAAAACATAAAGTAAATTAGGCAGAGAGACAAACAGTAACTAATTTTACAATTATTGAAAGTTTTCAAAATAAAATTCACCCCTTAAATTTTATTTCAACAAAAACGCTTAATATACACCACACTACTTATTATTTATGTCTACCACTATGCGTTTTAATTCACAAAGTGGAGAGTACATTCCGCTGTGCATTGTATTCAGAGCGTTGAATAAATAATATAATATTAGAAGTACACTACGGTCATACTTTTTTAAAAATAAAAATTCTTATTATTTATATTTAATTGAAGTACTAACGACGTAACGACTAAGTATTGAATAAGTCATATAGATTATATGTGATTTTATGGCTATACCACTTCCATTATTTTTTAATATCTATTTATTCCTTTTGTACTATTCAATTAACGCTTTATGGCGACTTTCAATAATGGAAAGAAGATTTTAAAAATTTTAACAATACTTGAACAAATCCTGGAGCAAATTGCGCATTTCTATGTCAGTTATTTTTCTCAAATCTCAATGAGAGTTGTTGAAAGTTTCGATAATTGTTTAGTTTCAAATTATTTTAAAACCTTTGCATACCATTTCTATAGTATCTTTAATAGACTACTTTATTCCACTTCAGTTCAGGTAGTTCATATAAAATATACATAGAAAATATGCACATGAGAAATGCTTCTAATATAGTATGCGTCCAGGTTAGCATGCATAATGCATAGCGTATGCATTTCATTGCCATGTTTATAGCACCGTTGAAACATCCGGAGGGCTATTTGTTTAATAATTTTAAACAAACTGCTTGTTTAATACGTAGTAATGAAAGTTACCTGCATCTATTAAATTATGAGTAAAGTAAGGCTAAGTAAATTTATTAAAACGACCTTTATTTATGTTTCGATAAATGAATAATAATATATTTCATTGAATAAAATAAAAATACATATTAACGACTCGCGATGAAGAATAAAATAATTCATTTTATAGTTTCGCAACTCGATTGGTTATTGAAGTATTTGCCTGACATGTATGTGAATAAATTTTTCAGAGTCTTTGGGCTTTTTGTATTTGCGCGTTTCAGACGACCGATTGAATTTCAAATATACGTTGAATGAATTTCAATACATCGTTATAATGGTTTGATATTCGATTGCCCTTGCACCGTGAATTGAAATGCTGTTTCAATATATTTCTATGTCGAAAATACACAGGTTATTAGAACATATTATGTCTTTATTTATAATGTACTCGTGATTATTATATAGGAAGTCTCGGTCCTTGTATTTAAAGATAGTGTAATTGATTATTTAGTAACACAATCACAAAAAAAAACTATTTGAATAAATAAATTACTAATAAAGACATAAAATCAAACATGCTTTCAATTTTTATTATAAAACTGTGTTATTGGTCAATAAACTACGATATTTTATAAGTCCAAACAAATGTAGGTCAATATTAAGCCTGTGTTTCCTGAATAGGAGCTCGTTATAGCCTGATTTACCTTCTCTCGACTAAGAAAAGTTTTGCTTCCGTTGCTTTGTATAATTCAACCGACCTTTTGTGTGTTTTTGCGGATATTAAACTTACTCTTACACCGTCACCGTTTGTGGGTTAAGAAAAACAGGTTAAGAAGATCTATATTAATCAATAATTTCAATCAATTCGGTTAACGATTCGATGAATCGTTCTGTATGCTTGTGGATCATTTAAAATCTATATTGAAAAGTTAAAAAAACTTAAATAATCCAAATAGTCGATCAGGTTTTTAAATAGCTTCAACGTTCAGATACAACACTGTTAGAGTCTTGTAGCATAATATCTTTAATTAAAGTGACTTAGTATTTTCGGGTTCATTGTTGGGTTTTAACACTTATTTTATTCATTATTACAGATAATATTCTAATATAAAGGAATATTGTACTATTTGTATTCTGACGATATGGACAAAACCAATTTTGTCACTATGTCACCAATCTCGCCTGCCCTATTTTTGCTTATGACGCTCGGATATGAAGCGAACGTAATAAAAAAAATTCAATAAAAATAAAGAATAACCGTTTGTATTGTTGTAATTAAACTATGGAGGTTGTTATTAAGTAAATATAAAAATTTATTTCGTCATTCATATTGGTAGTTATTACATGGCTTATTTACACATAATTTTGACAAATAATTAATTAACATAGACTTCTACCGGGGATCATCTTACACAGGTCAAAATACTCAAATAAACGACATTCTTCTAATAACTATTTTATTATTACGTGGCTTCGTTCACCAGAACTATGTTTTTCTAATGCCTTTATTACATTTTCGACAAGTAGAAGGAAAAAAGAAAATTTCTGGATTTCCGTTATATTAAGTTCCGTTCCGTTAATATAAAGAAAAATTCGAATATTGATTGGTATATATTTTTTTAGCGCGCTCGCTTCATAAGTTTTTTCTTATTTAGTTGAAATTGAAATTGTTGTTTCTATTATATACTTAATGTAAAATTTATATTTAGGCCAGAAAAGTAAATGTATCTGTCCTTAAAATAATAACGTATAACGTAGTAGTGGTAATGGTGTCTCCATTAAACTAAAGTGAACATTAATTTTACTAAATAAAGGATTTTAAAAGTATATCGAAGCACATAATAGAAAAGGATTATATTATGTTTATGGTACCGTTGAATATACGAATTTATAGTATACTAGCATTGGTCTGCAACGCAAATATTTTCCCAAGGTCTCTTCTGTACCAAATATCATCAAAATAGTTTCAATAACTTAGGCGTGCAAGTGCAACTGACAGACAAAATTATGAATACAAAAGCAAAAATATGTTAAAACTTCAAACAATTTTTTATAAATAATTTAAAAAAATACAAACAAATTACAAAAATACAATGGTTAAAACATATTTTTATAAAGCCACACAATTATTATCTCTCAAAGTCTTAAAACAAAGATGATTCAATATAATTGAGTCTAATTATAATATTAAAGATTCTTTGATCACATAACAAACCGAATTACTGTTCAACAAATTACAAAGTAACTTTTATTTATTAAATACATAGATGTACGTACACGAGAAGTTGTGAACGTGGAAACGGTAAGTTATGAATTAGTACCCAGTTGTTTGTATCTTATAGCAATCAGGCCAGTCGCTTGCGTAGCTACGAATAGCTACGGCAAGTCGTATATGACAAAAGCTCTGTTATATATTTGCAATTCTCTTAGTTTCGAACGGTGTTTAATTTCAATGTTGTTATGTCATCTAAGTAACAAATGAATTAGATTAAATTGTTGTTTGGATTACTTTTGATTAGATTTTGTTTTAAATATTTTGTTACTATTTGTAACTTAGCACCAGTCTTCTATATTATAGATACTGGATCGTGAGGGTCAAAGTCCGATAAAGACAATAATTATTTATTAATTCAAAAATTTTATTTGAACAAAATATTATATTTTCACTAATTTATATATGTATATATATATTATGGAATACGACACAATAATAAAAGTCTTGCAGTCTGAAATTTGTATGTATATCTAATTGTGTTTGGATTTATGATATTTTATTATGATGATGATATACTGATTATTATTTTGTTTATATATTGATGATAATAGAAAGATCTATACCTTTTTAAGTTTGAATATAAGCCTAATGCCGTCTTAGTTTTTGAGTTATGTTGATTTATTATAACAAAAACTGTACTTCGCGAGGTCTCCGAACTACAAGCTAAATGACAGTTAAATACTGTCTCTATTATTCGTAAAACGTTATACTTTTTTTAATTGATAATTTCATTATATTTTAATTTACAATATATTTAATAAGACGAAGTTATACATTCTAGTTACAAATTAATCGATGATGAATTTACTTCCATCTGATGTTCAAGCAACAATGTGATGAAGTTACAAACTGAGATTATTGTTTCTAAGTTAATGTATAACATGTAAATTTACTAGTACTTACGTTCCCATGATGATAGACCTGTCATCTGAGGTTGTAAAACTATATGATGCTAATAGGTTACTGAGTAACGTAGGTTCTAGTTTGATATAAAACAACTGATTCTAAATTGAATCGAATGAAATATTTTAATTAATTAGAGTATAACTTTTGACGATCTTTATAGATGCAACTAATTGATAAAAACTGTACTCCTTTGCTAATACTCTTCAACTTATTAAGATTATATTCAAACTTAAATAACATATTTATACATCCCACCTACTTATGAAGTTTATTTTTAGATTAGATAAAAAATATGGTACTTATCTTCCCACACTGTATGTGTACATATAAACGCTGGACTGCTTAAGCGGACATTGATACCTTTGTTCAGTCAAATAATATCGCTAATTATTTTAATTTATCACTCCATTTTACAATGTAAGCCACTTAATCATAAAACATTTACAGAGATGTGTTTCTTCCAAACATATTTTATGAAATTGTATGGATTTATATAATACATGGCTAGAACATTTTAGGTTTATTAAAGAAGCTGAAATAAGTATTTTATCACACGTACAGTTTACGAGCTATCATTAACTAGAATTTTATATTAAAAATTCTTTAGCATGTAATTATGTGCTCCAATTAATTTTTGTAAGAATTTAAATTCGAAATGTTGCAGACTTTAGCCAACACCGCACTCCAGATCTATTATATGGCTTATATTAAATAAATTTAGCTTAGCTTAATGAATACGCCATAAATACTCTACATAAGTTGTATTATTTTCAACTGGGAAATGAATAACTAACATAATTATTAATACCCTTTAAGTATTTCTAATGTTGTGAGTGTCTCTTATGTATTTATTGTTTTGCAAAGATATTAGATATTTATTGACTACTTAATATATACATTCAGATTTCTTTGGGTTAAATCACATTGATTCATACATACATGACTCATGTATGCACCACTTATAAATGCACTGTTTTTTTTCCATGCTTGCACCCTTTGTGCACGATCTGCACACAATAATCTGCATAAATAGTACAGGCACTATTCATGCATGTACTATTTATGCACGCACAATTCATATACACTCTACTCACTCTGTAGCACTATTACACGCACTTCAGGAATCCATATTCATGACTGTATGCACTACTCATGCATGCAATGTTCATGAATTCAGTATCCGTGAATGCACTATCCATGCATTTACTCTTCGTACACGCACTGTCTATGCTTGCATTCACTTTTTTTTAGCTTTTCTATTTTAAATTGTCTTATTCTTGCCAAGCATGATCGTCCTTAATCCGTAGTATGTATAAGATATACATACGCCTGACCGAAAAACTCCGTGGTTTCGAAATTCATATTAATAGATCTTAAATAAATACTATAAGTACTATGTTAAGAGTGAAATCAATAAACCATTTTTTCATTTTTGATTTTGTCGTTTCTTTTAATAGGCTTTCAGTTAGAAAATGTATAATCTTTAACTACATCTAAACGCGTTTGAAACAGACATAAAGTTCATATTTACTGAATGCTATTAATTATTACTAATTCCTGCCCATGGCTTTGCAAATATCTTCCTTTTATTTTCATTTTCGTCCGTCCGCATACACTAATACATACAAACAGACAGACAGACGCTTCAAATTTATTTATTTCTATAGATAATGTTGTTCGCGAAGCAGTTTTGTCTTATAGTTATTACTTCTGTCATGTATATTTCATTAGATTTAATTTAACGAAGCAGTGTTCTGCGTAATAGTTATATGTTATCGGTGATGATATAGCCCTTCGGCTTTATAGCTGATGCCATGCACCATTTAGAATTTGTAAAAGTTCTATGATGATAGTAAGAGCTGTCTGAGATAATGTATCCAACGCTTACGCAGAATTTGATGCTTTAGTTTAAATTAAATTGAATGAAATATATTTTTAATAATAGTATGACTGTCAAAACAGCTACTTATCCCTAGCCAGTGGTGAGATAAAATCCGTTTAACAAACTAACAAAGGTAATATACAATTTTATGTCTGCTAAAACTTGAAAATATTTCAATGCAATCCTTTATAATATTTACTACATTGTTTTTCGAAATTTTTTCGATTATAAAATTATTTTACACGACGAAAGCTGAATGACACAAATCGCGATTGTGAATAGACCACTTTAATAGCGTTAATTTAATAACAAACTTATATGAAACATTGCGGTCAACTATACAACAGAATCTGAAATAATTTCACAATTTAACAAATATTGTTTATATTTTAAAAAAATATAACTAACTAGAATTTGTAAGTTCAGGGTAATTTGATAGTACCATGAAAAAAACTAAGAAAATATCCTTTAGAAACAAACAGATGTACGCTTTAGTTTTATTAATCTCTAAAGTAAAAGTAGTGTCGTCTTACAGTTATTTCTTCTGTAATTTATATTTCATAATATTTAATTTAACGAAGCAGTATTCTGCGTAATAGTTCTATGTTATCGGTGATGATATAGCCCTTCGGCTTTATAGCTGATGCCATGCACCATTTAGAATTTGTAAAAGTTCTATGATGATAGTAAGAGCTGTCTGAGATAATGTATCCAACGCTTACGCAGAATTTGATGCTTTAGTTTAAATTCAATTGAATGATATATATTTTTAATAAAAGTATGACTGTCAAGACAGCTATTAATTAATTATCAGCTAGTAGTGACCTAACCATTTAACAAATTAACTTAAAAATACTAGGAAGTATTTTTTAAAATATTTTAAAGCCAATTCTAATAAATAATTTCGTCATTGTAAACTTTGAAACAACTACATGACATGACATGACAGACATCTTTATTAATAAGATGAAAAATAGAAATTTCAATAAAAAAATCACGGATACAGATATAGTGAAAACGCTCTTTATAATTTGTTTACAATAAGGCTCAGTTTTAGTTTATAATTATGATAATTGTTCGATATTAATAGAACAGATTCTAGTTAGTTGTATAAATTAACAAATAAATTCAACCTTTCCACCACCTTTCAACCTTTTCGTTTTAAATATGAAATTTTAATGCGTAATATGTAGATATGATAATATAGTTTTAATTGGTCAAATTTAGTATAAAAAATTAAAACTTTAGCTCGTTTGTTTCATTTTGTGTGATATAAGATGATTATTTTTTTTTTTGCTTTTTTGGCTTTTCATTTAAATTCTGCATGTGGCTTTATCTGCATGGAATAGTATCGAAGCTAGATAAAATATGCTGTATATACAGGTAAAAAGTTTAATCAAAATATACTTGGTGTTACGGAAATTAGCTCGAACAAACAAACTAATTGAATACAGAATGTTAAATTCTCATTCAGTAATAAAATGCAACATTTTATTCAACCGACCTTACCCTCAGTTATAGCTTAGAAATACTTAAACAGCAGAGAAGAGCGCAAGCTCTAAGTTATTTACACATTTTGAAATTCAAGTGAAAAATCTCTGTGTACCACTTTTATTACGCTCTCTCCTGTATTTTCAGAGTTCTTAGGGCTGTCTAAAGCATTTTAACTTATGTATCGATAATTTATCGACATAAATTTAATTTATAATACAGGAATAATTTCGAAAATACCTTTTTTCTTTGAGATTTAAGTCATAAAACTATCTTGTCATATACAGAATTCAATATTTTTGTTAAATTCTGTATACATGTTAACCATTAAACCGTTAAAAATAATTATGGTCATGTCTGATGCTGAGAGTAAAGAATAAGTATTGTTAAATATATAAAATGTTACTATTAAATTCAAAAATTCGACGGTATCATGGGACAGTATAATTCTTCATTTGAACAATAAATTTACACATAAACCACAAAAAAAAAATTACTAAGCGACCACGATAATCAGTTAAACATCACTAACCGCTAATGTAGAAATGATATCCTGTTCGTAAAAGGAAGAGTATGTTTTACGGAAATAAGAGAACACAATATGTTGCACTGTGGTGAGGTCCAACACAGTTATGCAGTATCGTGTTAACACCTAAATGCTGGAAAACGCTTATGTAATGTGTAAACTCCGTAGTACTTTCTTACTTGTGGTAATCATTATTTGCGACCTTATAGCCTATGTAGAACTCGCGGTCATAGGCGATATGAAATATATTCAATATTTAGATGAATTATCCCCACATTTATAAGCAATTACGTAAAATGGCTTTCATTAACATATTAATAGTGATGAGAGTACTATCAAAGTTTGTCGATAATATTTCAAAGATAAAGTTTCATGAATATCGCTTCATCGTTAGTGGTTGTTCTAAAGCGTTGTGTAATGGAAGTGAAGATTGCTTTCTGTCGCCTGATGAAAGCGTCCACCTTGTTATACTATAGTTCAACACTTTATAATGTACATAAAGTATATTGCTATATAAATTTTTTTATGAACATAAGATTGCACTGAATCCTTTATCTTTACACAAAATTTAACGACGACGTAATTATTTTCTTATTTTTTAGTGTAACTTAATTAGACTTTTCTTATTTTTACCCGACTTCCGGAGGGTAATGTATTCTTCAATCGTACAATTTCTATACACATTTTTTTTGTGTTTAAAGTTCGTATACATATGCACATGACACATTTCATAAGCCGATGTTTACTTAGGCCGTCTCTCTTGCGGTGAGCAAACAACCTGCCTCTTTCGCGTTCAACCTAAGTCTTACAACACGCCTATGTCCATATTTCAGGGGATTAACTTTCGAGCCTTTTGAAAATAATTTAAAATAATATATCATTTTGCAGTGTATATATGAGCTCGCAACTTTGATGTAAGATATATTTAAAAGTATATTACAAGAATATTTTACAAATAAAAATATGCAAACGATGAACGACTCACGTTAGCTCATTTTGTGAAAGAAAAAAGTGATTTAAAAGTTTTCATTCACCACAAGCAAGAAATTACGAACAAAATTTCGAAGCAAATAAAATCTTATCACGTTCCAGCGTGAAACTTATCATTTCGGTAGGAAACTATCGAACACAGAAGTTCACTTCGTAAATTTATCTAACTCGCTATCCCGGGACCGACTTTCGTAAAGTTTCGAAAACATTGTAACAATTTTTTAAATCAATCAATTTCGGTGTCGGTGTACATTTGTCATGTATAATATTTATTACTAATACTGATATCGGCATAAGCTTTATATTAAAAAAAAATGATTTCAAACAATCTCTCAACGTTTTTAAGTTTAACGGTCGTGCAGTAGCTCATTAATAAAGTTGTCTTTTATAACAGTTTTAGAATACAAAGATAATAGAATAAAAAATATAGTTAGAGTTTTAAGAAATACTACTTAGGGAATCGACAAATTGGGTGGCATTTTTTTTTACGTTTAATGAGCGCTTTTGTGGACAAAAAACAACGCAAGAACAAGAAAAATGATCTTGAAAGGGAAAACGTTTGATTTGTGATCCCGATATTTGTGATTTTTTTATATGTACCTTTGCATATCGAATGTTATATAAAATTAAATAAGTGGTCGATCTGATATAGTAGAAATAAGAAGTCACGAAAGCATACTGTTCGACCAATCTATTTTTATAGGTGAAAGTCAAGTGCAATCGAGTGTGCTATTGATGTGCACGTTGTTAATATATTTAAAGTGATTAGTGCTTTTTAAATATGATCCTTGTATCGTATATTTTAAGAGCTATAACATATAACTATTACAGGATAATCAAATTCAATCAATCGAGGGCACGGCTTTTGATCTTCCTAATATAATTTTAATGGGGAATCGATGTCTTGAGAAGTCGTTGTCAAGATATGATTTTTTTAATGAAAATGAATATAACTTAGCTTACATATTTGTTTGAACCTCAAGCTCTCCTACGCCAAAGAAAAGATCCTAATACGTTCTTTGCGTGCTGTTATTACAAATAGACAGAAAGAAAAAATATATAAACATCATTGTTTCGGTTCTTTCGGCCTTACAATTATCCCTACATAATGTTATAAATGCGAAAGTAACTCTGTCTGTCTGTCACCTAAACCACTGAACCGATTTTGATGAGATGGTATGGTGTATATTACCTCGAGAATAAAAGGCGCGAAAGTATTTTTTTTTTAAATAGATAAATAAACGCCCGCATTAGGATAGTTATATTCTGTGTCGGTGGTCCGGAAACCCACAATGACTAGGATAAACACACCCAGAACGTAAAATGTGCCTGTATGGTCATTACAAAAATCTGCTCCAAGAGGGAATCGAATCCGCGACCTGTGACGTTTAAGGCAGGTTTGCTAACGCTGCGACACAACGTCGTCAAGTATGTATGGAAGTTTGTCATTTTCGAAGATACAACCATGAAAATTTGCATTTAGGCACTTGATAAGAAAAATATTAAAAAATAATGGTTTGTGACATTTTTAAATTAAGAAACTGGGAATAAAAGTTCCTATGCAATAACGAACAAATCTTTCAATGTTTAGTATCCCTACGTAAATTTATCGAAAATAGGTATATGATTTAGTAAAAAATGCCATCTTATCATTTTTAATTAGTTTTTTACCTAATTCTTAATTCGCGGGCAGACGCTGGTACGTTATAGTTTGAGAAAATTATAGATATAATCTGGAGTTGGGAAATGTTAGTAAACAAATATTGAAAGACAAGTCCAGTAAGTATCAAGTTGCCTACGTAATGTGGTGAGACTGCGGTCTCTAATACAATATGATTTACGAATGATGAAATAACGAATTGCGTTTTATATATTTTTGGGCTATATTTAGGCACATATACGGAATAAAAGCTTTTTTGTTAAAGCCGTTTTATAATTTAACTATCGGAGCCATTTAACTGTAACATATTATTATTGGAGAAGCAATTTATTTCTGTTCGAGAATTAATGAATTAAAGGCATCGAGATTTTGTTTCACGAGCAAATGCATTTTTCTACCTCAATGTGGGGAAACACACTTATTTATAATAGTGATGAAAATAGCCAGTGATTTTTTATTAAAAATATTTCTGTATCTATACGAAATTATAGAATTATTTTGAAAGTACATGTACTTAGTTACTTGCTGTATTGAAACTTTTCAAGAAATTATTACATAGAAACTACCCATGTCAATATTGTTGAAATATCGAAATTTCACTAATAATGTTTTTCCTCAATTTCGAAGAAAATGAGCATAAATCTTCTTACAAAGTACGTCTTTTTACTTAAATTACATTAGAAACAACTTGATAGATTTGTATGAAATTTAGTACACACAAAGCGTATTACGTAGAGTAACATACTTGTCATGTTGAAAAAAATTTTGAGTTTCCGTGAGGTCATTAAAAACAACTCAACGCGAGTAGAGCCGCGGGCTCAGGTAGTTTATAATGTACTTACTAAAAAATATTTTTTCTTCATTATATTTAAATTAATAATAATGAAATTACAAATAACGATATTTTTTATTTGGAATGAGTGTTTAAAATTTGAAAAGAAATATAAAACATACACGACTTCAACGGAAATACGAAATGTAACCGTCTATGAAATGAGCCTTTGACCATCGCACTAGAAAGGTTTCGCTACAAGAAAGGTACGCTTTAAGTTGACGCTTGAGTTTTTCTTCTCAATTCTGACTGCCCGTTAAGTTTATAATCGAGCTTCTAAGTTTATTAAAAACTCGAATTTGCACTGGATTTAGACATTACCTTACCTTACCTTTTGAATTTTATTTTAAAGCCTTTTTAAAATAATATTTAGATTCAATCTTCTAGCTCAAGCAATTAAATGAATTAGGTAATTTAGGTGAATAGTTGTTATAAGAATAAATTATATATTTATATAATTATAATTAACTCTAAGTAGATATTACTAAGGTACGTAACCCCTAATATATGCTCATGCTATATAAACATGGAGTAAGAAACGATTTGTGTCAATGAGACCTATTCAAAATTAAAACATTCAATCGTGATAATATACAATTGCGATGTACTATACTAAGACTCACAGAAATATTATTAATAAGAGAAATGTTAAATATCGCGTATTACTTATGAACGTGTATCGCCGTTTTGGAGCTAGTTTTTTGCCATCAAATTACATTGCCAAGTGCGCTTACACATCTCCGAATATTTCATAGTTTATAATGCAATGGTAATCAAAGTGAATAAACGCTACAAATACATACATACTCGCACCGGTTTTGGCTCATAAGTCACAATTGCGGCTACAAGATCTCGCAGTATTTATTTTGAATAAATAAACATTAAATTTTAGTGAATTGAAAAATTGACAAGGGGTTAGTGGAAAATCCACTAGTGCTGGTGGATAGACAGGGCCCTTTCCCGAACCTTAGATTAGGCTACACCAATGTATATGTAATTGTATATACCTTAGTACCAATAAATCGTAGTGTTAATCCATTCAGCACAATCTAATATCTTATTGAATGTAATAATAGCCTGTCGGCTGTTCGATTTGCCATACACATACTGCTCCCTCAACCTAACCGCAATGTTTGCACCTTCGTTACTGAAATGTTAATGTGAAACAGAATAGGCATTGGTTTTCAATAGATCTTGTGTGATTGTCTTGTGTTCTGTGTATTTGAAATTAGAATTCATTTTAAATGATATACTTAAATAAATGTAAAGGCTTATAAAAGTAGTTATTAGTTTAATAATATATCGAAAATTCTATCAAAGTTTAATGTAGTGGATCGAAATTTTGCAAGAAAACTATGGTTAATAATGTATTTCAGCAATCAATTCATAATTAGAATTTCTTCTTAGAATCTCCAATATAGATAAATCAGCCAAAAGCGAACGTACAAGCGGAAGTTTTCTTAACAAAATATAACCTGTACAGGTTTTTAAGTCGAACCAGAGGCTTTTAAATCGTAGTAGTTTTATCAAAATCAGTAAAGTCACTTAACAGACAAAAAATAAAAAAATGAGAGGTTCGGAGTCAAGAAAACCAAACTTCTTATCCAATATTTTTTTATTTTTAGTAAGTATTCTGAATGTACAGATAAATCTACAATAAAACCTTAATGAAGGGGTAATATAAAATAATGATGAGCCAACATCATGTCACATATAACCATTTCAATCCCTTTCCATATTTCGAGATTATAACCACACGTAATCCATTGAACAAACTCCCAGAACTCAACGAAAACAACAAATATGTTCCTTTTATGACCGCGTATCCCAACCCTCGCCTTTTATTTTGCCAAATGTATTTCTATTTATCTGAAAGAAACTATAAATCAGGCACTGATGTCTTAAGATTTTGTATTTTTCCTCTTCTATTAGGCTTGGATTAGTGTAATCTATTTGAGTCATTTTTTCCCCATAACATCACAAGCTTTTTGCACGCTACATTCGTTTGCAATTCAATACCAAAGAAAGATCAATTTGTATCTTTGGTTTTATTGAAATAAATATGAAATGTAGCTTTGATTATAAGTTGAACCTGGAGATATTATTGCAAAAACAATTCCAAATCCGTTTAAAGATTCTGATATTTTGAAATAAATGTTTATAAGATTTAATATAAGAAAATCGTAAACATACAGACAGACATAAGAGTTTTATAAAAGATTAAAAGCATCGTACGTTTTGCACATTTCGTACAACGTTTTCCAACTTTATTTTGTCCAAAAGGCTTATGAAGAGTGGAAACTAATACAATTAATTACAAAAGCTTATCCTACATTTGTGCGGCGAGTGATTTATTTGTATTTTAATTTCGGTCTTAGAATATTTAGAAAAGCAGTCTTCCAAGTTTTACAAAGGTTTTTAATGAACTTTATTTTTACGAAAAAAATACAGACACAAAATTGTGTCCTACTTGATCAATTCAATGATTAACTTTTAAAATCAAAATTAATAGGAAATCAAAAACGATATCGCTAAACTTTTAAACACTTTATTCCCGATGGGTTTTATCGAAATATATATCGCTGTATGCATCCTAAAATTGTGTATTCTATATGATAATATCTTAATAAATGTTTGCTTAGGAAATTAAACGAAATGATTCAATATATTATCCATTAACAAAATACACTATCACTTTCATCGGTAATAAATTATGGAAGGAATAAATGAGAAATTTACTATGTCAGATAAAAACCCACGATATTCAAGTGAAAAATCACCGAATTAGTAAATCGGCCTAAGCTGGTATCCGAAATAAGCTTCGCCTTTAATCTTCCCTTCCTATAGTTAATCCCGTGCGATTTCCTTATAACGGTCCTATTATTAACTGATCGTCCCTTAGACATGCGTCGATCACGATTAAGCGATCTTGTTCATTTAATACGGAACACTAAACACTTATTGATAACGAAGTTAACGATAACTTCGATACAACCCTTAGACTTGAATTTTGTTAATTCTTATTTTTGCTAACGTCATACTTAATTTTACTTTAAATGTACAATATGATACGGATTCTGACTTGGAATTGCAAAGGCTATTAAGTAGCATCGACAGCGGATAGAATAGAGGGAGTATACTGAGTATTTATTACTTAAATATTATTGGTATTGGCAAGACGAATTATTAGGGAACACGGTGGCTACCATGAAATGGAGCGTGTACCGTGTAATTCAAGTCAGGTAGTGACGTACTCGTATACATATAACATATCATGGTACGATATAGCGATGTCGCTCACTTTTGTTCGTCATTTCAATCGCAATAAGAGGTCATGGTTGGACCCCAGGCTTGTCAAATTCGATTTTAGGCGATAGTAAGGAAACCGTGTTGACATTGATTCACAGTCATTGATATAAACACTAGCCAAATATTTCAAAACATTTAAAAAACAGAAAATAAATTATTATTAATTTATTTTCTGTTTTTTAAATGATATTTATAAATTATTAATAATTTATTTTCATTACAATTTAGGGCACTGTTAATGATACGTTTAACTGTCGTTATTTTTTTCATTAATTAATAAAAACTCGGAGAGATTAATGAAACAGACGATGTTTCGTTTTCATTTAACAAACGATTTCTCGTCAATATAAAATGGGTTTTACATTTATCAGTATTGCTTGCTAGCGATGCAATAAAATTTAACGCTACAATCAAAAGTCTGTTGTTTTGACAGGCTTTATTAATTTATTCTTCATCGTTTGTTACATTTTATTTCATGTTTTTTTTAATGATTTTTATTGTAGCCCTATTTGACAAAATAAGAAATTGTAATATAAAATATAATAGACTTACTATACCATGGACAAGAACTCGCTGGTGCTCCTACGTAAATTTAACATAACGGAACGAAGTTAGTCGCCATAGTTCACAATAAAATTAGCTTGTTAATGCAAAAGATGCACGAATACAATGTGTTGTTACAAACAATCTTTTCTTAACATAAGTTAACAAAAGTTAGCGTTCATTGGTTTTAAATTTGGGCACCAACGAGTTAGTGACAATTTTTGTAGGTAGGAATGGACTGGTTCATTGTATATAGTATGTCTGTGCTAATTTCTAGATAATACAACGCTACAACAAACGATATGACAATTCAAAAATAAAAAAAACGAGAAAATACCGATTTTGAAAAATATCATTAAAAAAACCCCTACGAAAGGTTAAGTAATTTTGAGTATCGATTATTGTATTCATTATTTAATCCATAGGCTTAGGATGTACGTAGCGAAAAAATTGTAAATCTATCATTTTAACAAATGACCTTTTATTTCGTTAAGCTTCATCATGTCAACCGATTTCGCACTATTGGCACTACTAAATGCATTGCCTCTATTAAATCACCCGATATTGCGGATTGTGCATTAATTAGAATACATCGCAGTGTTAGATGCAAAGTCAGTGAAAGTTAGTCCGTAGGGTTTTAATATTAAAGAAAGTGTACACTGTATAATTATCAATTATCGTTTAATTTTAAATATCGATTACGAAATTTTATCTACTAGTCTTTTGTATTATTTTCATATAAAATATTTTCATTATAAAAATGCATTACTGTTTTGAAACTTTAAATTTCTTCATATCGCTCCTACTTTTCAAGTTTCATTATCTAAGAATCCAATTTAACTTTTACAAAACTTGTTATCAACATAGATTAAGTGTAAATTGCTGGCTTTTTTCGTTTTGCTTACTCAAATTTCTTAATTTAGTCCGTTTTAATATCTTCCTTATAAGGTCTGCCGGATGAGGTCGCGTGTTAAGGGAATCTATTAATCATATAAACCTAAATGCCCGCAGCAAACTTCACCTTGTTATTTAACTTGAAAGTCCTTTGTAATTGAAATCACGCGCCTATTGAGATTTCACAAACAAACCTCACAAAATAGGCTTTTGTTTGACTCGCGACCATTCACGAGAGAAACGCAAAGATAAGAAATAAGTTCTTTCCTTTCTTGTTAGCTTCTTAAGAAGTTTGTAGTGTTACACGAATTGTTTTATCACTATAAAAACTAGCAACAATTCGGGTACTGTTGAAATAAATCAATAAAAATAAAAGCGTTACCCTGCTAGTAGCAATTACTTTCTATCGATTTTTATGCCAACAAAGTACCTAATTCCCTTTGGAATGGATGCCCCTGTCGCCACTTTGACGTTATAATTGTCAAAGGAATATTGAGGACAAAACCCGTCAATGAAGCTATTACAAATTTCGAATTCAAATGCAACTGAAACAACCATCTATTATTATGTGTAGATGTTCTCAGTGTTATGTGTATTTCGAGTAATTTACTGTACTCATGGTTTATTTAGAGCATTAACGAAATATATATAATAGCTTGTATGAGAGCATTAACGAAACACTTTCGTTTCCATAATCATTACACTCATTACTTATTATATCAAAATTATTATGTTATCAATTAAAAAGATTCCAGCAAAAGTTTACTTGTGTGCAGGTTAAATTAAATTTTCACAAATAACTATAGCTTGGGAAAATTGTGTGAATTACACCGTTTTGGTAATAGCTTTAGTAAAATAATCACAAACCTAAACTACGCATCGTGATACGCAACGAAAGTCGTAAATGCAGTAATCAATCGTGAATCTTTTGAATATCATGGCGATAGTATCACACAGATGTAGCCGATGACCAGTCATTGCACTATGACCCTTATTGTGAGTAACTAAGCACTTATATTCAATAAGTGTGTCAATGTATGGACCCATTGTAAAACTACTTAGAGGGATTCCATATTATAGACAGCTGCGTAGAATGGTAGTGTAGGGAGGGGTCGGAGGAACCCCAAATGGGGTCCGTAATAATAGTGACGAGATTTGCGACCTATTTAAAATCATCTAAATTTTTATCATGGTTTTATTCCTTATACATATTATTACGTCAAAATGTTTTCAAAATCTTTTAATTTCAGATAAAGTAGTTAAGTTTTCTTCTGTAGAATACATTTAAGACTGCAACAGCTCTAGAAAATTAATAGTACGTCTTAAATAATTATAAACTATTTTAAAATTAATATTCACTGTTTCTAAACGATAGCTCACGAATGATCTTGAAATGGATTAGATTGATATGTTTCGGTTGTATCAAGCTTGTTAAGTTTCATCTACGAGTTATAGTATAAAGATAATAGTTTTTTACTCGTATTATCTGAACTTTAAATCAAAATTTTCAATCTAAACAAAAATGATTTGTGAAAAATAAGTAAGAGTGAAAATAAGTTTATCAATCTATTTATATTTTAAAGAAACCAAACACATTTTTTTATGTCAAACTCGTTAAAAGCCGTGATTTTCGGAAATTGTAAAAATACCCCTTACCTTCTAAAAGCACATTGAAATATAACCTTTCACTTTGAAAGGACCATTTTATGGGTAGCAAGTTTAAAAGGTTCATTTTATTTTGATCACATTTTGAAAACCAATTAAAATGTAAGACTGTATATAAAAACTCCAATAAACCCAGAATAAAAGCTCAATTTAGTTGTTTCGACATGTGCGCTTTAAAAAAGCAAGTCGACATGAACGCTGACTCGGCCACTCTAGTAAAGTCGTGTAGACACTATTGTTACTTTTGGTGCGAATATATTTTTATTTTATCATAAATATACGATTATATTATATGCTATAAATTTATGGGTAATTAGTCGCTATTCAAGTAAAACTTTGATGTTTATAAAAAATATTATATGCTTATATTAAGCAGCTAGGTTATATCAATATACGTTTAAAAGAACATTAGGAAGTTTCTGAGGCCTAAAAGCCTATAAAGCGAGATTCATGGGGATGTCGGTACGAAACGGTTTGTTTCCGTAAAAGCAAGGCTAGCAGTTTATGAGTATGACAATAAAATTATATTGTAAAAAAACTAACGAATTCATTCTTAACATTGTTGGTTTTTTTATCATTGGATAGATAATAAGGAAGCTGTCGCGAGTTTTAAAATTCTAAATATTATTTTATGTTCTGTGAAATTTACGCTCTTATTAAATAATTGTGTACACATACCCTTAAGTCGCCATTCCGTGTCCTAGGGGAAAGTTGGGGAAAATCAATTTGTAGCAGCGCCATGTAAAATAAAGATGAAGCGATGGCAAGTGCCTACAAATGTGTTCTCGAGATAAATAATAACGATAGAGCTTCCTCAATTTAACCCGCGGTCATTTTTATATTATCTTCATAATACCCGTGGAAGGCGAATATAATTCTTTATCATATTCGCAGCACAAAGAGTAATATTTTTAATACAATATCAGTGTGTGGATTTTTATATGAATAATTTACTGAATTGCTTACTAAAAGGATTTATTTTTGGAATAGTTCTGATAAATTTCGATCTTCTTATTTATTAATTTTAAATTCAACGTTTTACTAAATAATATAGAAAATATATCCGTATAAAAACTGACGACTTTAATTTAATTAGATAAATATTATAATGTCGGTTTCCGATTTGTTACCTCGCAGTGCAACAAACAATAATAGAAAATTCTTTCAAAACGGAACAATGAGAGCAATAAATTTAATGACACCGTCCCGTTTTCCCGAGATTAATTTATCTAGCCTTATCCGCCACGTTCTTGAGTGTCGCTGTTAGTAACGTTAATTTGGAAAAGTTGTAAAATTGTTTGTCAGAGTTGAAGAAGTTTTATCTTGTCCAGTTTTAGAATTGAAACATTTTAAACAACGAGAAAATTTTAACGCTTGTCAAATTTTGTTATGTTCACGAATATTTGATTCGAGGAAGCTAGAAAGCGTGTTCCGTCAGTAATGACTGTCCTCGAGAACTCGAAAGTTTCTATATGTATTGATTGACTTATCTGTAAATATGTACATATGATTTTATATTTTTCGTGTACACTTGTCTAATACATGTGTACATTTTTGATATAAAGTTAGGGTAAAGCTTAGTGCTTAATTTACAAATATAATAGAGATATTATAGCAATGTTTATGTGCCGGGAATATAGCAATAAAAAACTAGTAAATCAATATAAGTAAAAAAAATATTTTTTATGTAAAACTATAAATTTTACATACCTTTTAAGTGGTTAAAATATTATAAGTTTCTTATATTGAATTTACTTAAAACTTTATTAAAAGATTTTTGTGAAATAAAATTCGCTATATAAATTTTCCAATATAAATCGACTAATATTAATTACAAAACCAATTGTTTTATTGTCTTGACACGCGAACATTTCATTTGAATCATTTAGAAATTAATGTAATGCGACAAATATCATGCCCTTCGTTTCGTTGGTAAATATACAACGAAACGAAGTTAGTCACAAGATTTCAATATATTCGAATGAAGTTAGCATCATAAGCTTGCAACATAATCTAACAGATTTAGCGTGTGACTAACTTAGTTTCGTTGAATTTACGAAGAAGCACCAGCAAATCTTTGGCCTTTGTTTCTGTACGGAAGACCCGTATTTAGTTTATAGTGTCATTGTAAAATGTAATAAAGTTTCTATCAAAATAAAACTATTATCAAATCCATTGTTTAACTATTCTCAAAAGCTTTATAGACAAACCAACACGTTCGACGACACCGTATGAATAAAAAAGTAGTGCAACTTGCTTGTTATACAAGTATTCTACAGACGCAACTTTCGCTCAAATTCAAATAACAATAAATGTCAATATGTCTTGAAACCATTAAGAAGATTAAGGTTTGATGTCTGAGATCACCATAAATCCCCTTCATAGCCACCGCGTCACCACCTTCGTAGATAAAGGAAGCACTCGTATATTCCCAGGACGGTACTTTTCACTGTCCTTTGATAGTAAGGTCAGCGACATTGATATTTCAAACTGAATAACAATGCGTAAGGATTTAAAAACGAATTTATTCCAAAGATGACCTGTTCTATCATTTTCTAAATTGTCGAATATATATCAATTATATTATTTTTGTTCTTAGTTTTTCGACGATATATTTAATATTCACGGCTCCGTTACAGTGGTTGTATGACAATCTAAATCCCAAGTTTTTTCATTAATTAACATGAATTAATCTTAAATTACAACTTCTGAGTGTCCCGACGGAAGCCTCAGAACTCTCCCTAAGTATACATTTCATCTATTATAATAATATTTAATTTTCAGTGTTCCAAAGTTGAAATAATTTATATCTTACCGAGTCTTCTTCCTGAAATCACAGTTTTGGGGAATATTTTATACAAAAGTTGTATAATTTAAGTTAAATATTTGTTTTGTAATAAGTGTTTCGATTACATGACATTTTTCTTGACTAAGTTCCACTTGACGGATATACGTTTTATTATATTATTAAAAAGTTTTGTACAACATAAAAGCAATTTACAATTATATTTTAGTGGACATCATTGTTTGTATTTTACGCACTTATTTTATTCTATTTTGGACAAAGAATGATTCTGAGGAAATGGCATACAAATTTTAATATTATCTTATTGAAATCGAACTCCAAAAGTAAATTATCCGAGATTGGATTGATTGACTTTTTTAATGTTGGTAATGAAATTGGGTTCGTTCTTTTTTAAATAGTCGCCTGAGGTCCGTTAGTATTACTTTTATATCAATCCAAACATCTTTACTATAAGTAAAACTTTGGTTAATCAACTCATCAATAATTTGTACACGTACTAACTTTAAGTATGAGGAAAGGCCCGCTTTATTTGGCACGTGACCGGCTAATTACTTATACGATGTGCTAAAGTTGTCGGCCAAGTTCGTGTCAACTAAAGTCGGTCATTTACGACGCCAACGGCTGCTGAATGTCGGCCAATTTTGTGGGCTCTATCAAATGAATGTTATTAATGCCTTGTAAATAGCACTTTTATGTTCATTGCGTCGAGATCTGTTACGGCAAATGTAAGCAGTTTCATTTATAACTAGCTGTAGCCCCCGGTTTTCAAGAAAAACCTTATAATATTAACGTCAGCAAAATATTTAAGTTGTAAAGCTTAAATGATGTTTTTTTGGAATAACTGAGTTATAAGTACCTACCTCATTTCCTAGAACTATCTTCTAGAATTTTACTTAATAGTCGTTAATGTTAATGATATTGTGTGACAAGGTCCATTCCAGGTTGAGTTTATGACGTTGCAATGATGTATTAATACTTATAATCGATTTATTATGTGCAATTTAATTACTCTTATCAATACAAAACATAATCGGTTAGTTTGTTCACGCGTGTCTGAAATGCAAGTCCGGGATTATCACAGTTATAGGGGAATCACTGTATTGCACGCTGCGAGTTATCCACGAGGATAAATAGTCGTGCCTAAAATTCGATTTATCAGATTAAACGAAGAACTTAAACTAACACTGCTTTCAGCTGTGGTTTATTTTTTTAAATATTTAGATAAGCCAACGTCTAAAAGTTAATGATAAATTAATAATATGCAATAACAAGAAATTAAGAATATAAAATAAGCGCCGAAGAATCGAATAAATAATTATCAAATAAAAAATGATTACATCACTACATAGTATAAAACAAAGTCACTTTTTCTGTCCCCATATCCCTATGTTCGCTTTAATCTTTAAAACTACGCAACGGATTTTGATGCGGTTTTCTTTAATAGATAGAGTGATTAAAGAGGAAGGTTTATATGTATAATAACATTAAATATTGGAGAAATACTGTTATTTTTGATGTTTCTAATGTGATGTCGTAAATAATCGTGCGGGCCACGGGCAGTAATGAATAAATCAAAACTACTGGATCGATTTTAATCATTTTTTCACTGAATGACATAGGCTATATATTTTATACCCGTGCGAAGCCGGAGCGGGCCGCTAGTTTATATATATATATATATATATATATATATATATATATATATATATATATATATATATAATTTTATTTTGATTTATGTGATGTAGCTTTCATATAGCTATAATATTTTTCTCGACACTGATGTTATATGCTAAGATAAAATTATTTTTTCAAATTTTTAATATAACTAGATCTTGCTTGTTAATTATTCAAGCACCTCATCAAGGTAGTATGCATTTTAACATGCACCTATAAACGATTATTACTTTCTAAAGCGATAAAAAAGGCGTTCCTTTTATCCTGTTACGTTTCGTTCCAGGAAATACACATCAAGTTACTGTTACACGTCCTACACTAGGATAGCTCATTGAGAATTCGGGGGAGCGTGAGGCGGTGCTTAATATATAGGCCTAGCGTACTGCAGTGGTTCCCGCCTGCATAATTCATGCACCAATCTATCTGATAAATATTCATACTAATATTCTTGACGGCAAATAATAATAGAATTCCCAAGAGTTACGAGCAATGAGCATATATTGAACTTGAATTTATTCTCTGCCAATATCAAGATTTTCATTTTATTTGATTTTCCATGAGAGAGAGGTGTCTTGAAAAATATAACACATTCAGTCATACATTTTATATAAATTTACCTTTTCGTTTGCACGGTAATGATTCAAAAAAAATATTAGGACGTGGTTAAGACAATGGTAATGTTTTGATAAAAAAGCTTAAGGTTATTAATTTTTTGTATAAGTATTTACATTACAAACTGCAAAGGTTGACAAGTAATAAAACCGCAGTTATGTTGATCAATACAAAAATATCTCATCGAGATTATTTTGTGACTCTACTCTCTAACAAAAACGTGATTTGTTTTGACTGTAGAGAATAGGAAGTTGTCGCGATCAACGGAAGGGATCCGGGTAACTGGTATCCGATGTCGCTATTACTGTGAAACTTACCACTCGTTTATACTTGGACTAGTTTTCTGACAAATCAAAGCAGAATTAAGGTCGAGGGTTGGAGTAATTGTGTATATCGTGAACGTGTCCTGGATTTTACCGAAGCGTTTAATAATATTATTGATTCAGTGCATTGTATGATGAAGGTCTAAAAACGATCTCGTTACAAGAACGGATATATAAAAACTTAGAGGGTGGTGAGTATGATAAAGTTATAAAAAATGCGTATTATGACAAGTATGAAATACGTTAAGTAAAATTATTATTATTATTATTTAATCGAAAATTCGTAGACAAGTATTTTTTTACTTTGAATTTACTAATTATTCTTATATTCAAGATTTATTGCGTAAGTCTACATTAAATATCCTTTATTACGAACAGTAATTTAGTAATTAAGTAATTAAAATCTTTTGCAAGGATTCGATCATTTTAATTACCAAATTGTAAACGGACTGTAGTCTGTAACGTAACTTGAAATGAAAATGTCTCTTCCCTTAATTAATTATTGTTGATTTTTGACAAACAAACATCAAAGCAATTAGAGAAAGTCCAATCAAGGAGAATTCTTTACTTTGATAGGCCAGCCATGTCACTACGGAACATCCGAAATTGGCTTTTCGTAATTCTGAGTAGTTATTCCAAAGTATAAAGAAGAATTCTATTATAATCTTATAATTGTGAAAGTTTGGATGTTTAGATCTTTGAATGTGTGTTACTTAATGATACAAAAACGGCTGAACGGATTTAAATGAAATTCGGCTTAGATTGCTTGATGTTAATTTGTTCCAGTAGGATTAATAAAAATGAACTGCATTATTTGAATTTCGATAAAGATAATTATGGAAACTCATGGAAACTAGAATAATATTAATGCGTGATATAGTGCTTATACCAGTTAATATTATCCATTTTCTATTTATCTATTTTCAATAGATAAAATTATGACGCAGTCAGGCATTAAACGTATTCATTGTACTTGTACATTTGATTTAAAATCATTGTTCGAAACTCGCGTGTTGCAATACCTGAGAATAGGGTGAAATTTAGTCGCCCTTCTTTCGTCGGAATTGATTCGGACTCGACAGTCCGTGAATATTTCATCGACCCTCGTAATGATATTGTATATCGACGTATTTGTATCACCGTTATTTTTCAATATTTGTTCGATAAAAGGTGCGTTTTATTTGGGTATAAGTTTTGTTTTTTAGTTGACGTCTAAGGCGACCTTTTTTTTTCGTTTCACATTTTGAGTAATTTTTATCATTCTACTTTTTTATCGTGTGTGTTTATAATTTTGCCATTTGTGTGTCGATTTTGATTATTCCTTGTCATAAAGGAAATTATACTTGTAGGTAAATAGATATGTGCGGACTGGGTTTGATATGCGATCACTTTTTCACGCAATTCTCCTCGCAATACCATGCAACGTTTGTGGTCGACGAACACATTAAAATTGAATCAGTAAAACGAAAAACTTGCCTCCCTTAAGAAATTATTTAAGATTATAAATTAGAAACACGTTTTAATTTAATTTAAAGACATTTTTAAGTTTTGTAAATGAAAGCCTGTTTACTCTCGTCCGTGCGTGACTTTTCGAGTAAGCGGCAATTTGTGTTTTGTTTTTTTATTTAACTTACTTAAATTATATAATATGGAGTTTATTACACTGCTGTTGAAGAAAAGTATAATTAATTTGCGTTTTCAAAACGATTTATTCAATTCTAAATACTTGTTTCTCAATTAATTTGTAACGCAAACTGACCGCGGTATTATCTAATAATGAATGAAATTTAATCTTTTTCATATCGTGGAAAAACTCACAAAATCCGCATTTAACCGTCGTCGCAAGCTGGCAGCCTAAATGATTGCTCAACTTTTTATTTGAGTTTGGACATCATTTCACGTACCACAATACTTTTTAGATGCAATAAAAACTGTTTTCCGAACACGACGTTTATTTTATCATATTCATAAACTTTTATATTAAATTCTTGAAAGTAATGGTATAATAATTTTATTTTATTTTCGATTTCCCAAGAAATAAGAATGCTTTTAATTGTTTTATTCTGGAGAATATTTGTTTCGACGGCGAATGTGTTGGTTTTTTTTAAGGGAAAAGATCCATAATTAATATCCGTAATTGATATTTTCAAGATTCAAATAAAAAAAAAGTCTTTAAAGATAAAAAATGAGTAGCCTGATCTCTGGGAACTGACAATAATGTGTTAATTTACGTAATAACGAATCATTTCATTATTCTAGTTTATTTTAGACTGTATAAGATAAACTGTCGGTTTCTACGATATCTACGGGTCCTTTGAAATAATACGAGAGGTAAATAAATGAATGTCATAAACAAAACAAACAGTTATCCTTCCTCGGTCCGAAAACATAAGCACTTCAAAAATAGTTTAACTAGAGTAAGCCCAATACCTATACCGATCGTTTTAGTTTCTAGTTACCAAATACATTAAAGAGCTAGTGACGCTTTTGACGACCAAGATCTCTTAATAATTTAGTCACGTTTTCATTCTGTAATTATACATTTATGAATTCAAATAGAAACCTTAAGCTGAAACCAAGTTACTTAAGAAAACAATCCCAGACGGTCCGCAAATATATGAATATATAAATATTTTCAAAGCTTATCGATTTTCTGAAATTGTTTCAAATCGTTATTATCGAGTATTATTAGTAGTGTGGAATCGTTATGCAATTTTATCGTTTACCAGTTATTTGAAATTAATGGATCCGTTAAACTTATATATGATTCAATGAAGTGATTCTCGTTTTCATTTATTTCAAATGGAATACAAGTTATATATCTCGAACAAAATAAGAGTAATAAGGTGTTTCTCAATTCGTATGAATATGTTATTGTAAATTTTACGCGACGTTTTCGTCGTTTGTGTACGGCTTTGGATGCTTGGTTTTCGATAGCACCGTGTTTCAATATACATTATGTGATAGTAATTCAAATATAGAAGCGTAGAAATTATTGCGCAGAAATTGGTTTCTGGATATGTCTTAGAGCTAAGGTGTTTAATGTCGGCTGATGCTTTATAAAATAATTCATACTTTATATGATCATTCATCTTTTATCTTCTTTACAGGAGTCTCTATTATATAAATGGTTTTTACAATTTTATTCATTTGATCTTTTGATCTTGCTTCAAATACCAATAACGAGTGAAAAGCTTCGATAAGGATTTATTTAGTTTCTTATGAAAAATTATAGGGACTGATCTTTATAATGATTTATGTATTAAAAAGAAAAAAAAAATTGTTAGCATTTGGCTATAATGTTTTCCAAAAAATAAATCTCGATTTACAACCGGCAATGATTCCTAATTGGCAATAATAGACAATTGTGATTCAATTAAACATAGTATTTCTCTCGCTATTGCGTAGTATTTTGCTCCTTAATGCACTGCGTCCACTTCTTAAGAGACATACTATAGAGTTATGAAAAAGAATTTTATCTCAGTTATATTATAGGTAATGTACGTCTTAGTAGTTCTATTGGTGAAATTTACAAATTACCAAGTTTCATAATAAATATGCACACGAATATAGTTGTGTACACAAATACTGCGCTACCAAGTAGACTTTATTACCTCGTTTCGTTCGGTCAATAGCTATATAAAATATGTATTTTATTTACCACAATTTACCACCAACATCTGAAAAAACAGCCGTTTTTTTTGTAATAGGCCTTTTGTTACTGTCTTTGTTATGTGCCTGTATTTATTAGTGCACATTTAGTGTATAATGACTGTCAACTAAATTTAATTTAATTATAAAACTATTTAAATATTTAAAAAACGAAGAAATAACCAATATCCAAGTAAAAATGGTTTCACGGTAGTAAAATTATATTAAATAATTTAATTTTTATATGACGCTTTAAATAAAATTATAAAAATATCCTTTCGTGAAATGGATAATCCGTTGTAACCTCCGTCAAAAATTCTTTTGTTATCTCTGAGTTATTTTTCAGAGAGTTTGAATTCGGCAGACAAAGCGACGCGCATATTTCAGGGCGTAATCTCGATTTAGTTCGCGAAGGCTTAGGCAAGTTTTTTTTTCGTTGAACGCGTTAATTCCTCGTGATGAATAGCATTCGGACCTACGGTTTTTAGCAGCAATTACATTCCTAATGGCTGTTGATACTTAATAGGGTAATTTGTTCAATGAAATTTGAATGCTTTGGGAGCATCACGATATATTTTACAGGAAATTTTAGGGTGACTATTGAGGCTCTTGTATAAGCAATCTAAATACGACATATTATATTACATACAATTCAACTTCATTGAATTTATATGTACATAATCAATTCTATATATTTTGTAATTAATCGTTTATTTATTATAAGATATTTCTTATAGTGGTCATTTTAACGAAATTGCCATTAGCATGTTAAATGGTCTAAGCGTTAACATGATAAAAAAATCTAAGTTAGACAAGAGAATTTGTATCCCAGCTTGTCAGGTTCGCAATTTACGATTAACAATTGATGTCGATCAAACGAAAAACCTTCGGTGGGTCTATAAGGCTAAGTTTATTATATGCAGTAGGGCAGGGGCAAATTCGCAACGTCACTTTAATTTACCCCTAAGTTAAGAGAGCTGAAATAATACAAGTATTTTCTTTAAGTATTAAATCTTTTAAAGCTATGAGCATTGTTTTAAGTCTATTTTATGCTGTTGCATACTGGTAGAAAATTGTAACAAATTATAAGAAGGAATTGTAAGAATTTAAACGCTTACCAAATAAACTAATAAAAAAATATAATCAAAAATATGATACCCTTTTTGAAATCAACGACGCCAAGGAAGTTCTCAGGTGGTATAATTCAAAACTTCGTCAGGTTACAACAAAAAATTTAGCAAATATCAAAATACTTCAATAATCGTTTCGAGTTATTATTTTTAAATCAATGTTTTAAGACTTTACTAAGTTAATCATTTTTTATTATTCCACGACGAAGCGAACCTGCTTAAGCGTCAAAGGTCGCGGGTTCGATTCCCGCTCGGAGCAGATGTTTGAATTGACTATGCAGGCATATGTTCTGGTCTGGGTATTTGTCCTTGTATGTGTTTCCGGACACCATCATCATCCATATAGACTTATTTATTTATTAATAAAAATAACTGTAAATGTCTTATTTAGCTTGAACGCTCTGCGTTGACGTCAACTGTTATAACTTGTTAACATGTTACCTTGTTTTTTAGGATTTCGAAGAGATTAACATCGACAATATGGATACACACGCTTTTATGGAGTGTAGCTGGTGCAGTATCTTGTCCAAAAGAGTGCATATGCTACGAAGCTTTCGAAATAAAGGACCAAAATGGATTACGAGTAGAATGTACCAGAGGAGACATGCAATATATCCCCGTGGAATACCTAGACCACAAGGCTTTAGTAGTTATCATCTCTGCCCCTTCTGGAAAGCCTAACTATCTTACAATTGGACCGATATTCACTCAACCAACGCCCTTTGTCAATCTACGTGAACTCCACATTGTTAAATCTAATATTCCTTCCATCGGTCAATATTCTTTTTGGGGTTTACAAAATTTGAAGATTGTTAACCTCACACACAATAATCTCACCAGTATTGGAGCTGATAACTTCCGTGGTCTCATAAGCCTCACTGAGTTACATCTGGACTACAATAATATTGAACAAATGCCAAGTGAGACATTTCGATATTTGACCGCTTTGAAGACTTTGAATCTGGCACACAATCAAATTTCTTCTTTAGTACCAAGACTATTTCGAATGCTAGCAAAACTTCACCTTTTGGATTTAAGCTACAATCCGTTAGAAGACCTTAATCCTGAAGTGTTCAAAGACATTCAGGACCTTCGAATTTTTAAATGTCGAGGCTGTTTGTTACGAAGAGTCAACACGCAGATATATCATTTGGTTCCTCAATTGGACGAATTAGATTTAGGAGAAAATCAATTTAAATATTTAACATCTGATGAGTTTATCAGTCTCAAAAAATTAACAAAGCTTAAATTAGACGGAAATCAGTTATCAGTGGTTGTCGATAATATGTTTGGAAGGAATCAGGAATTACAAATGCTTTCATTGGCACGCAACCGTCTCGCCCTCCTGGCGCCTGCTGCCTTAACCAATTTAACATCACTAGAGCATCTGGATATTAGTTACAACAAAATAGATAGGTTTCACTTGCAAACATTTGCCCCAGTTGCTGATACTTTAAAAATGATTAACTTCAGTGGCAACAATCTTCCTTTAAACGAAATTGCTTTTGTCCTTCAGATGTTGCCTAAAATACACGGCATTGGATTGTCTAATTTATCACTGAATGCTATTCCACTTAACTTTTTCACAAACAATGAACATCTAGTGCTATTGGATCTTTCATGGAATAAAATGTCAACATTTCCATATAAAGTACTCACTAAAACAAAATTTCTGCAAAGGTTGGATTTATCAAGAAATAGGCTTCAAACATTAAACGAAGAAGACCTACGCAGACTAGAAGCAATAGCATATGTCGATCTATCAAAAAACCACTGGCGATGCGATCAGTGTTCGGTTAATAGTATGTTGCTGTATATGACAACAACAGTCCTCAATACGACGATTCGTCAACTAAAATGTCACTCACCTTTACAGCTTTACGGAGTGAGTTTTGCTGATCTAACACTTGACGGCTTAGAATCGTGCTCAACGACTCACGAAGCACAAATGAGCGTAATAGCCGGATTGATGCTGTTGTGTGTTGCAATACTTGCTACGATTACTACCGCGTTGTGTTGTTCACGACGCCGTGCAGCACAATACTATACCAATGAGGAAAAACGTCGGCGACACGAACACGATCATCCTGAGGAGCTTCTTGGGCGCACTGAGATTGGCAGCGTCGCTACTATCCACGCGCCTTATCACTTGGTGACTAAGGGCAGCTAACATCGTGCCTCTACTCCTCCGGCTCCCAGGCGCATTCGCCGGGTGCCCTTCAGCCCCTCACGACCAACGGCTTCAGCTGCTCCACTTCAATTCATTTCTTCGAATTTCCCGCGGATGTCAAACGACGATATATGATACGAAGATGATTTGGTGTAATACATATGGACATTCAGTGGTTATTATTTTTTCAAGACCAAAATTAGAGATTTAGGACTGATTGAAAATTACAAAGGCACCTCTAAATTACTGAAAAATATTTTTCTATAACTAGAATTTTATAAATAATATGTATGTGTAACTATATGTCATATTCAAATAAAATTACAGGACGTTATTGACGTTTGAAAAATTAGTTCAGGAATCACGAATTTCGGTAGAATTGCTTCGTATTTAGATAAACTCAAAATAAGACTTACAATAACTATTCAACTTATATATTTTTCAACTTTTTTTGACTAATCTGTAATTTAGCTATTTGTATACATGGAGTAGACGGAGTTTTGTAAATAAAATATTTACGTCCATTTAAATATAAGTATTGTAAGTATATTATAATTTCAAATGACAAAAACACAAGAAGAAAGTTAATTTAACTGCACCCCATGTAGATGGGCTTGTGTCATCAATATGGCGTCATTAATTATTAGAAATTCTTATTAAAATACCTTGGTTTGAAAGACTCAACCTGTCTTAAACCTAAAATAATCGGTCTAAAATGTTCGTATACACTTCTATCTACATTTTATTTATAAATTTTATTGTCATATTAATTATTTACATTAATTTTAATACTTAAATTAGGGATATCTACATGGGTGCTTTAAGATAAGCCAAAATTAAATTAAAAACTATGTAAAAGAAAATTGAATTTAAACGATTCTGAAAATAATTATTTATCATGAAACATGAGCTATGATTATATATAATATAACAGAAATATACGAATATAATCCTTAGCATACAAGAAAATTATTTAAGAATAAAAAATGTAAAAACAAAAAAACAAAAAAATTAAAAAAAAAAATAAAAATAAAAAAAAAACTACGTTATAAGTATATATTAAGTCCGTTTTAAGCCAAATGACCGCTTTCAAATTCAAAATGAAATCGGTCCGTATTTCCACCAATATTTTATAACGATAGGATAACCACCATAACATAAGTAAAGCTCTTGACCATTGGTAACAGTATAAACAAATTTTATTCCAGAACTAAATTTAAAAATTTTGTCTTTATTAATTACGTATTCTACTATAATATTATTAAATTTTGATAACTTTCCGTTATTCTACATTACTGAATTCTTTTTTACAGTTTCTCAAAGGCTTTATAATTCTTTTATAGCTCATAATTATTATGAAGGACCTTTCGTCTATGGAGCGTTTCTTATGAATATGATTTTGACCAATACTATATATACTTTTTTTTTAAATTTTCATCTAAAAATATTTTACAGTTTCACCAGGTCGTAAATAGTTTATACTGTTATTAGGCTAAGTAAGAGAAAACTATACATATTATATTATACGAATACCTTCTTTGCTCATTTAGATAATGTTGTAAATATTGTACTTCGTAGATTTGAATCTTGAGTGCCAATTTATTAATAAGACTAGAAGTAGTTATTCATATACCACCGTACTACCTTCTTATTTTGTAAGATAGGCTGTAAGTTAGGTTAAAAATAACTTATATGATAAGTTACAAAATTACCATTAATACTCATAGCAACAAGGGTTAGAAATTTCTGTAAACAGAATTTAGTTTTTATTTTAAGTTTTATTATAATTATTATTTTAGAGATAAATATTTAAAATAAAGTTTTATTCGCGGTGCGGGCAATGAAACATAGTACTTTATAATGTGAAGAACGGAGTTAGATAGTGAAGGGAAGTGTTTCTTGAAAATCATAGAAAAAATAATCTTCGACAAAACTAAGGGAAATAATGAGCTAAAGTACACGTGCACGCTTCGTGCACATCGTCTCGCTCCGTCTGTATCCATCAATAGAGCTCACCTAGGGTTGTCTATAACATCTTAATAACTTACAAAATATAATTTCATGTGTTTCAAAAAAATCATACCATTTCAGGCATCACGTTCCACGAGTTAGGCTATGTCCTAATTGGCTAGACAACGGGTCGACCGACAAACGCGATAAAATTCAAATAGGACACTACTAATGGAGTGTATTTTCTTACAAACGCGCATGATAATGTCACAACACTCTTGTTGCATGTTTATGCGGGCAACCGATTTTGTCGTCGACCAACATGACAATTAGGACAAAGCGTGAGTACTTAATATATAACTTGTTTTTGCCATTTTTATTATAATTTTGTAAGAACTGAGCTGAAGTGAGGTAGTAGAGCCTTGACATTTTTGGCTTGAATGGGCTGGCTCGACCGGGGAAGCACTACTCTCCCACAGAATATCGACGAGAGAACATTATTAGCACTATAGATGCACCACCATTGCATTCTATAAGTGAGAGCACCGGAGGGCCAAGCCCCACCCTTTTCTTTTGTTCAATTTCCTTTCTTTTCTTGTGATAATTTACAAAGGGCATTTGGCAAAGGGCTTTGATGCCACTGGTTTTTCTTTGAACATTGGCTATGCTAACTACTTTCCATCAAGATAGTTGTTTGCCACCTTATTGATTTTATGTTTTGTTTAAGCAATTTCTAAACAAGGCCCTTTTTTAATTTTCGTCGAAGGTTAATATGCCACAAAGTTTTAAAAGCATCAAAACTAGATCTTAAAAGTATTTAACAAAAGAAGTTTTAGGTCATATAGTTTAATCCTAAAAATTTTCACTTTAATGTATACATTTAATGAAACACACCGTACTTAAATATTGATGATCCCTCAAATTTAGAGTAGATGTCTAGATGTAAAAATGATAATAACTCGTTAGTAAGTAGGCCATATGACGTTTAAGATTTATGTGTTCATAATTTTAAGTTGCTGTAATTCTTTTTAGTTAAAAGTTTTAAAGCTAAGTTTCTTAAGCATCAAAATCTAATAATTTCCATATCATAAAAAGTCCGCTTCACCAAATAACTCAATTTAGTTTTTATATTTATGTTTGATACTACACTTCTTAAGCATTAAAGTTTGCCTTTAATAAAAATGCCATACAACTTTTAAGAAATTTAGATTTAAAACAAAAACGATACGCTGGATTGTGTTCATACTTTTAGTTGACTAATTATTATTTTTATTGAATCATAGAATTTTTTGCTAAGTTTGTTCAGCTTCAAATTCAAAGTGCGACGTTAAAAAATTCGTTCCATGACATAGTTTTGTAATACAATTTTTATTTGCGGCATAATTTTACTAATACAAAATTGATTCGGTTAATAATTTTGTCTTTTCATATATAAAGGAGATAATATATTTACAATATAATTATAACGGGCAATATCACAACAGCTAGCGACAAGAAAAGATATTTTTATTATTTTTTACCAATGTTTTATCCGCGTTCGCGTTTGGACTTACATGATGGAGTATTCATTTGCCCACTATTGTAAATAAAAAAAAAATTAAATTTTAAAACTCAAAGATTAAAATTTATTTTTATCAGATAAAATCCACTATTATATTTGTCAACAAATTTTTAATAAAAAGTCTTTTCCTGAGCTTTTTTCTTGTTGCTGGTTGAAACGTTATAGTAGCTTTAGAAGTAGTTAAACATACACCGCGTGCCTTTTGTGATTACATTGCTCGTACAGCGGATAGATGGCGTTTTAAATGTTTATAGATTTAATTTTTAAGGAATAAAAATCGGTTCTACCTCGTTTGTTTTTTTGTAAGTAATTATTTTTAATTTTTATTATTTTTTATTATTATAAGTTATAAATATTTGATCAGATTGTGAATATATAGATAATAATACCCAAAAAAACAATAGCTAAACAATATCGCAGTAGCTGTAGTAGAGTAATTAAAGAGTTAAGATAATATAATGGTAATTTAACGATTTCTTATTAAGTTCTAAAATGATAAGCATATTACAACTTAAATCTGGAAGCATCTTACTGAAACTTGAGCGCACTTCCTATCTTCCTATTTTTACAGAATACCATTATTAAATTCACAAATTATTTCACTTCTTTCAAATGAAATAAACCACTTCTAGACTGAAACACTTAAATAAAGTAAAAAATTCAAAACTTAGCAATTGCTACTTTATAATATGAAACCTGCAAATATTTGACCATGACACTGCAATTTTTAAAAACAAAAAAAAAAACTAAATAAATCCTAATCGACAAAGACAGCTTACTATAAAAAAGAAAAAGAATGCATTATCGTACTAATAATAATATTTTGATTACAATATTTCTATTTTGTTTATTAATTTAATAATTAAATGTTGTCCATATTGTTTGTTTGTCGTATGTTTAACGCAAAATTATTTAGTTTAAATGTTTTAACAAGGGCCCACTACCATGAAGAAGACTGATAGTTTATTATTATACGTTATACTACTAAGAGAAAAAGATTAATGAAAAATAAAATCAAAATTAAACAGACGGACGGACAGACGGACATTATAAGGGTTCCGTTTTTGTAATTTCGCTACGGAACCCTAATTATTCAATTGCGCATGTAAAACATTGTTGAGTTCTTAAAATTTGAATTCGTATATTACATTACAAATGTGTTAACATAATATGACAATCTTAATAGTAAATCCCCGTGTGGTGTCCGGAGTTTAGAATAGCACCACCGCCTTCTTCTCTGGCGTGTCGTAAGAGGCGACTAAGAGAACTTTTTTATTAGCATTAACTTCCTGTAGAACTTTTATTGTTTTGTATATAAAAATTATATTATATTTTCCATGTGAATAACACGGAATAATTTCTTAATGGTGAAGCGTAATCATTCTAAATTCGTTTAAAATATAATTATAATGAATAATTGTGTGTCTTTGTTGTTGTGGGTTTTGATTTTTTTATTATCAGTTTTTGTTACAAAAAATACATAATTTAATATTATTTGGCACAGTTTGATTTTTACTTTTTTGATAATATCTTAAAATATTTCCGGTAAACGAATTCATCACACAAAAGAACATAAAACTAAACTATTTTCCGTTTGTGCTTCAATCTTTCGGCTGTATGTCTATCGTTATAACTGAATATTTTTAATAATTTATTGTGTACGTTACGTTTAATAAATAGGCCAACGGGTGGTAAATGTTAGTAAATAAAAGGCTAATTTATAATACCTTTTTTTATCAATTGAGATTATTATTATCGATTTAATTTTGCCATTTGAAATTATTATGTTTTTAATCTGTTTATTTTCTAAATCTAAATCTTGAAATATTTCCCCAGTAACAATTTATCAAATAAATTATTAAAATTGTTTTGAAAGAACAAATGGTTTTCCGAACGCTTTTAAGAAACATGCAATGTAGTGATTAGTTTTTTAGCACTTCTTAGTTGAGACTGCAGCCTCTATCATAGTTAATTTGTAATGGTAGTTATTTGCATTAAATATTTTCTACACTATTTAATGTCTTGAAAAAAGACCCACTTGTGGTATGTTTGTTTGTAAATATAATGTTAATGAATCATAGGTTAAGAAAAAAATAAATAAAAATAAAAAACAAAACAAAAAACAATAAAAATAAAAAAAAATAAAAACAAAACAAAAAACAATAAAAATAAAAATTAAATCAAAAAATTAATAAAAAACAAAAATAACTATAAAAAAATTAAATTACAAAAAAAAAACTTTATTACCTACTGCGATGGTTCTTTTAATATTAATTTGCCTCTTCACATTTTTGTTCATAATTATTTGGTTTATCATAGGGCTGGACGGAGTAAATTTTAAAAGAACTAGTTTGATTACTGCCCTTTAATTTTAATTTTATTTTAAAAAAGTATCCGCCTAACTTTTAGCGCTTAAGCATAGGTATACGTTTTTTAGGGCTGTGCTGGTAATTAACTTTATTGATTTATTATGACTATTATATTGAAATTATTATTGATAAACTATGTGTATGATTAAAAATACAATGAATATGGCCACTGGTGGTTTAGCGTGTAGATATTAAAGTACAAAAAATATAACATAGACCTAATGACATATAATAAGCATATAAATATACAAAAGTAAAACACTGTAAGCAAAGAACACCAATTCACGTAGTTTATAAATAAAACAGTATATCTTAATAATTATAATACAGAAATAAACTACTAAAACAAAATATTGATCGAAATAATGTCATTATAATATTCTTTTCTTTCTAAATAATATTTTTATTAATTAGATTACCAAATTAAAATTTTATTTTCACTCAACTCAACTCAACTTTATTACATCAAGGACCGAAATTCGTTTTATTTGATTACATATTAATAATATCATTTTAACAAAAGTTATAATTTTCAGAAATATTTTTTAGTATATTTAATTAAAATTCACTATTGTTTTTTGCTAAAATTTCTCAGTCCTAATTTCTAAGCTTTAATAGATTTTGTTTCATGTGTGTTAAAAAGTAGATTATGTAGTCGTAACTATAACAGCACATTTCGAATTTTTGGCTGATGAATAAATTAAACTGTATATTAGTATATATTAGTATATGCACATATCGTGTTTTCGATAAAATTATGTGCTGTTTGTACATGTATAAAGTACGCTCTATATTTTAGGAACGGCAGCCAACATATGTGTCTTAACAATAAGTATTTTTTTGTTGGTATTTTAAAATTTTATTGCAAATTAATTATTATATTTCAGAGAGCTATTTTAATATATTTTACTGCAAAATTGTAAATAACTGCGTGTGCCATGATAATAAGTTGTATAAATTTTATTTGTAATAATTAATGTTTAATCAGCTAACTACATTGTCCATAAAATTACTTAAGCTTTTTGTATTATGTTCTTATAACATAGAAGGGAGAGAATACGCTGACTTAGTTTAAAGGTCGGGGGCTTGAAACCGGACGAGTAGGTTTATATTGATTGAGCTAGCAATATAGCTGAATTATTTGCAATTATAATTAAATTGTATTCAAAATAGTTTTTACCCGACTGCCTTCGAACAGAGCTACATCATCGAGCATCATTATTATGTTTGTGGTCAATTTTAGCAAACGAAATGTTTCTTTCGAATGTTTTTTCCCCTCCAACCCCTGGTTTTGTCAACAAGCATGTGAAGCTACTAGTATTGCAAGCGTCCAAGCGCGATTGTATACTGTCAGATGTTGACAGTCATCGTGGTACAATAATAAAACGTCTAAAAGCCATGCAAAGAATGAAACGTTTGTTGCTATACTACCTTAGCAAACAAGGTAAAACATAAGGTTGTATTTGTAATACTGTAAATAACATAAGATTGAAGTCTAACTAAAATCACTATTATCAGCTTATAAAAATAGAATAAAACATTTCACTTATTACTAACGTGTAATCACGTATATACAGTTTTATATTAAATATTATTTTATTTTTATGTATTATAGAACTATTACTATGTATAAAATTATATAATGGCGATTATAAATAATAAGTGTCACTATTTTAATCACCATAGTGACAATAATTTTGTAATTATAATTAAAAATATTCTATTATAATATTCTGTATCATCTTGCTATATATGTGATAGTATTACATATCTTAAAAATTATAATAAAATTAAAAAATATATATATATATTATAATTACATATAGTAAAATAAGATATAGATATATATATATATCAATGTATATAATTATATAAAAGCATATGGTTCTAGAATATAATATACGTAGGATAGTGTTGAGTTCTTTATGAAAGGATTGTGAACGATTGTTCGTTCCATTCTGATTTTATTTCGGTTAAAAAAATGCACCTACATTAGTACACATTCTTATAATAAAAAAAATTTATAACTGTAATAACAAATAATTGGTGTTGTGTAATCGATGTTAGTAGGTGGCCGTATATTTTTTTTGGAACCCCAAAATGACTTGACAACATTGAAACTTTCCTACAGAACCAGACTGTGTTTTTATATATATTTTGCATTACGTGTTTAGCTTTTATCGTGTATTTACTTACATATATCCTAAAATAAAATTTGTCTTTGTCTTTTTTTAATGCTAGTTATATGTAGTGTTAAGCTAATGTATGGACTAAAGTCCAAATATATTTGGTAACAAAATTTGTATTTTGATTGGAAGGGTAAAAATTAAGGTTCGACTGAATTTAAAATTGTATAAATGTATGACATATTTATTCTTAGAGTTAATATATAGTGCATACATAATGGTAATGGTGGTTGCGTGGTTTGTGGTTAACTTGTCAAAATTATTTCATCAAGAAAATATCCCGCTGAGTTTCTTTCGCCGGTTCTTCTCAGGTCTGTGGTAATTTCTTTACGAACCGGTAGTAGATATTTGACAATAACTAAGTATGTAATTATTTGGCGATATTCATTATCTTAGACGCGTGAATGGTTAAAATAATTTGTAACCTATTTTCGAATTACGGTACAATATTGTATAGAGAATACCTATTGGATTTTTCAATACATTTTTTTAAACCGTGTGCTCGATATAGAAATTCTTATTAGAGAAGGAAAACGTTAGTAAGCCTCTCTTTTAGATTCTAAGTAGAGTATACAAAAAGCGTCTTTTTGAAATAAATAATTCGCCAATTTATCAGATTAACCACAGATTAACGATTACGCGTAACGGCGTGTACACACAGAGAAATAAAATATTCATTGGGGTAGAAAAAATATATTATCTAGTGGGGTATTTAATAATCTCGGTACGCAACGTTACATAGCCTATCAATTAATCGATAAATGTAATATATCCCCCGTACAAAATGTATATGTTTTTCTGACAGCTAAACTAGCTCATAAAAGCTGAATATCACCTTTTCTCCTGGCAGTCGCTACTCCTTAAAAGGGTCATATTAATATTGTTTTTAATAACTTGTAAGCAATTTTTTGGACTCTAGGATAAAGCTATGTCGTCTACTTTCTATGAGCTGTCAAAAAGATATTTACATCCTGGACGGGGTAAGTGATATATTATGCCCTTTTTTATTTTGGAGTCTTTAGACTATAATTCCGTCTAATGTGCATCAATTTTAACATTTACCTGTTTAGAAACCAATATTTCTGAATACATAATTTTAATTGTTAAATACCCAAAAATATCACTTAAAATAAAGTAACAGTTGTCAACTTTGATTTTTAATAATTCTTTTCAAGATAGATTTTTTACCTGTTTAAAAATATATCGATCGATATAGTAATTGATGCACAACATTATTTAGAATTAGTTTAAGATATTTTGTAAAGTTTTATAATCTATTTACACTGAGGGTTAACTTCTAAAATTTGTAAGAAACAACTGGATGGTTTTGATCATGATTGTTATATTGGTTATTATTTTTAAAATTAAATACATCCTGATAATATTGTCAAATAATTAACTTTAACTATAAGGTAATAGCAGCATATCAAAATTTTCGTTTCATTAAAAATTGTCCATTCATACTCGTATACAGCAGATTCAGAAGCAAAAATCGGATCCAAAAATGATCAAAGCCAATAGTGATCTAAAGTAAAGATCTTGAAGTTGACCCATCCTATGGAGAAACACAATCTTTATATTATCATATTAATGTATTAGACATGTATTGTGTGTAAAAAATAGAGGTGCTGTGCATACAAATTCATTAAATACTTATCCCATTTCGATAATCAAACCCCAGAAATAGATACAATGTTTATTGGAATAATTAATTAAAGAAGTAATTTTTTGACATATATTTGTTAAAGTTCCAAATGAAGAGAAAAATGTAAATCAATTCAATGTAAATGTATTCCACATTATAAAAGAAAAAAAATGTAATAAAACATATTATTAATAAATTGTTTTATAAAATTCATACAGTCCTTAACAATTTTTTATTCAATATTGTGGATGATTCTTTATAAATGTAAAAATTCCAACTCAATTGTCACTCAACTCAACTCAATTTGTATCGTAATTTGGATGTAATACTATGAATAAATGTGTATATGTACCTATCTTCTTTGTTTTATTTCATTCGCAAACACGTAGTTCGCTAAATAAAAAAATTAATGACTTGAATATATGTATATAGAATGCAGTCTAAAGTAGAATTATGAATATTCTAGAACAATCATCATCAACAACATTTTGCTCCTGTTTAAAAATTATAGCAATATTCGTCACTAGCAATATTGCTTACAGATTATTCACTGAGCTAGGTGATAATATATCTTTGTATGTGTGTTTGTTAAAAGATGATTGCCGAGCCATTGATTAGATTCTTGTAATGCTTAATAAATTGGAAGATTTTATCACTTTCATTTTTAGCTAGAGCTATAAAAAGTAAGGCATCAGGCAATACTGGGTACAATTGAAAGTAAAAATGATCAATACAATCATTTTTGTAGTATTATGCACCTAAGATTGCTTAAGTAAAGAAAAAATATTTTTTGATTCCATTTAATTAATCAAAAGGAGGGTATTTCATTGAGACACCTTTACAGCGAGCTGTGGGGAAAGCTAATAGTTAAATATTAAGTAAATAAATTTAATAGCCTTGCTTACACACTATGTAAATGTATTTTAACTAGATGCGTCATAAATTAATAAGTAACAAAAGGTTTTATAGTTAAAATTTTCGATTTACTTTATTCAAGTTATAATTAAATATTAGATATTTTAATTAACATAATGTAATTAAAGAGCAGATATTAGACAGATTACATTCTAAGAATCATAATTATTTGAGTTATTCCTGAATTTGGATTGCTGATGGGCCGTCAACAGAGCTGCTGGCATTACCAGGCTGGGGGTCGTCGAGTAGTTTGTCCAGAGTGGTTTGTATACTATAAGAACTGGTAGCTGGAAGATGGATTTTAAAAGTGTAATGTGCAGGCTTAAGGTTAAGGAAGAAATTATGAGTAAACGTACGTCAATAAAAGTACATAAATAAAAAAAAATTAAAGTGGTATATAAATGAAAATAATTTCCAGAAAGACTGACACAAGTATCACATAGCCTAATATAAATCTCCATTTAGCGGAAATCTATTTTGCGACCAAAAATGATGAAGGTAGATTCACTTTTAAAGTGTTGCTTGAGATGCATTAACTGGTCGATAAACGATAAATAAGTAGGTTAAGTAGCATTAAGCTCGGTCAGTGCTTCGGAGTACCTTAGTAAGTCCTGGCGGTTATTAGCTTTATAATATACGATGATGATAAGTCAAGCCCAAGGCCTATTTGGGCAACTTCAATAATTCCGACAACAGCTGTTTGGCCACTAATAATACCATACGAAAAAAAAAAGAAATGTAAGAAATAGGGAAAAATTACAGGTAACTTTTACAAAATTTCAGACAATATAGAGTTTTGATGGACAAATCAAACCACTCTCCTTTTTCTCCTGAGTCCACTCTCTCTTCCTATTCCTATCACATCCTATCACATCAGAGTGGTGACTCTGATGTCCTCGGACACAGACGATATTTATGCATGTTTGCCATCTTTTTAAACTAAATAATACATTTTAATTTTCAAATGTTTTGGGGTAGGATAAATAGAAATAAATAGCAGTCGTAGGATCATGAAAAAATATAAACTCATAACATAATCTTGTATAGAAATCGTTTAATGTTACATACATTAACAGATTTCTATATATGATGTGCCAAGTTAAAATAGTCAATTTATTAGAAAATTGATTTTACTGAAACTACAATAAGCAAATATTTTTGTATATATAATAAAATTCAAACTTAAATACATATTTTCGGAAAATTTATATATGTTTTGTGTATTATTATTTTATTTTCCGTTACTTTAATATGAAATGGTTTAGTTGCATGTCCAGCGTTCGAGGTTAGAAACGGAAATTTAAAGCAAAGAATCCTCCCGGGCTTACGTTTAAGCTTATTTTTGATGCCAAATTTCCATCTTTACTTAAAATGAGGTCTAGTTTATGGTTTATTTATGAGAATTTAACAACGGACTTTAAAATGTACTTAAACCATCTTTATTTATATAGAAGTACTACTAGCTTCTGCCAGCGGCTTCACCAATGTAAATAACACTTATAATTTTAAGCCCCGATTTCATCCCTTCAGATGTGGAATTTTATAAAATGTTAAAACACTTGTTTCCTTATTTTTAATTGTTTGCCAAAAAACCAAATTTCACTCTTCTAGTTTCAAAAATAACGTCTTTACATGCAAAGTTTCAACATCATTTTCATTCCCTTAGGGGTTGTATTTCGAAAAATCCTTCTTTAGTGCTCGTTTAAGTTTTAAAAACTGATGCGGAAACAAATCAGTTTTTATGTCTAAATACTTTTGTGTGTCAGTCAGGTCTTTTCCTTTTATATATACAGATAATAACATTTAACAACTTGAAACAATTCAGTTCATATTCGAAATCGAAAATAAACCACTCAACTAAATTTCATAAATCATCAGTTTTTAAGAAGAAAATCAATAAAAGCGTAATGTAAAACAAAAATTATATAAATAGCAACATATACTTAGATTGGATGACGTAATCATCAAGAATCAATGTTATATTCTTTCGAAAACTATATAGTCTTTTTATGTGACAAGATTCAAGCAGGGATGAACAGAAAATCGTAAATCGATGCGTGCCAACGCGTGTGACGGGAGGGCGTATTAGCATAAACAGCGACTAACGACTTCCCTACGTGACGATATTCTCAAAATATATTAATAATAAAATGTGATAAATAACGCAGATAGATTTTATGACCATTGGGAATATATCATTATAATTCTAAAAAAATAGCAAACAAATATACGGCCTGTTTGATGGTAAACAGTTGTAGCTAGATTATTTCCGAGCCAGAGGCTTATCATCATCGCATTCAGCGGAGGAAGAGAGACCTTCAAAGGAAGTGCTGAGTGGGTGGTTTGACCACTGAGTTAGCGAGTTATGTTTTATGAGAAAGATAAAAGTCTCTACTTAGTAGTAAAACTCTATTAAAAATAGAAAAGTAGAGAAATTTGGTGATATCATCGTAGAACTTAAATGTTGAACTCCTTGAGAGCTTGAAAAACCCATATCGATCTCTTGAAAAGTAATTATAATCAAATTTTTAGGATTATTACAAAAAGTGTAAAATAATTGTGTTTGTAATGCCATAACAACAACTTTTACTGATTGTATATGAAAGTATAACTTTATTACGAATATATAATACAGTAAAGTACTAGAGTTGTTAAAAGTAATTAGGAAGTAAAAAGACAGTTGAATTAAAGAGTTACTGCGTAATATATTTGTGCAGTACAATTAATTTAGATACAACTTTGTACTCTAATGTCGTAGTTGACAACTACCAAGTGGAACTCTGTAAGAAGCATACGGTCCGCCAAGGGTAAGCAGTCACCACCACCTATGAACGCGTATGATAGTTGAAGTATCTCATGGGTCTTGCTAGCCTAAGACATAAGAGGAAAGAGATGAATAGCAGTAGTCTGTTACTTTACGCCGAATTTCTGTGTGAGTGGTCTCCGGTCGAGCCGGCCTATTTGTGTTAGAAAAAGTATGGATCTATTACTACACAAAATAAGGAGACAGGCAGCAGGAGAGACACCGTTATGGCGTTGTGGGTAGCGAGTCTGCCTTTAGTCTCGACGGTTGCGGGTTTGATTCCCGCTCGGGCAGATGTTTGTTAAAATTTCTGTCTCGTTCTGGGCGTTTGTCCGTGTGGGTCTCCCCACCGTGCCTCGGAGAGGACGTTAAGCTGTCGGTCCCGGTTATTATCAATAACATCTGATAACAATCGTTAACTCTTGATAAGTAAATTGCTCTTATCCAATGAGTTACTGGTTCACCCTTAGAGTTGCGGAGGTCAGATGGCAATCGCTTTGTGTAAAAACTATTAACCTGTACAATCCGGATAAGAGTAATAAGCAGACCCTGGGTACATAAAAATACCGGGAATAATGCTAGGATGAAGAGGCAGCAGGAGGGAGAAAAGGAAAGACCTTATGGCCCTGGTAGGTGTGGTCGCCTATGAACACCCGTCGAATTTCGAACCTTGAGCTCAAACGTGCACTGAACACTTCTTCATATCTAAATTCTTCGATGATTTAATTTGGATGTAGACCTCTATTATATCGAAATCATTAGTAATAGTTTCATTCATAGTTGTATTAATTCACTATACATAAAATAGAGTGCATCCTCAATTTCTGTAACAGACATGCAAAGTCATCCACAAAAATAAGTAAATATGGAAAAAAAGCTGATTCAATGCTGGTATAATAATTGATTGCAGTTCCGGCTTTATATTTCACTGGCACGTTTCTAACAAAACGAGGTAGACTTTCGAAGCATATCGACACGTCATGTTCTCCCCGATTGATTGATCAGTATTCCAGATAAGAAAATCGTGTTACATGCGTACATCGTAGGCCATAAAAAATATGCTTTATAAATATGCTATGTGGTGTTAACATCATTTACAGATTATAGGATCCCAAACAGAATTGTTTCGTTTTGTTTCGTTTCACTGGTGGTAGGTCTTTTGTTGCAAGAGGCCGGCTAGGTAGGTACCCCCGCAGTGTCCAATATTCTGCCGCCAAATAGTAGTGCTTAGGCACTACTGTGTTCCAGTTTGAAGGGCATTGTACGCTAGTGAAATTACTGGGCGAACGAGATTTAAGAACTAATATCTCGAGGTTGGAAACGCGCGAGTGGCACCTACTAATGGTGCTGCAAGCGCTCATAGGCTACGGCAGCCACTTACCATCAGGTGGGCCGTATGCTTGTTTGCCAACTTCTAACAAAAAAAAAAAGGTCTTCTGCTACCTTCGCGTAATATAGTAAACATAAGAATTAGTGAATCATCTTAGCAGAAGTTATAAATGGTTTACCGAAAGCGGTGTTGAAAATTTAATCTGCTACTAAGTTTTGACCTCTTGGGGAGACCTTCCGGAGTAAGCAGATTGTAACTTTATTTGGACGGAACCACTATTAGATTAGGATCGAATTACTTTACACATTTGTGTTAAATATATATTAAATTCAAACCTTTAAAAGAGATTTGAAATAAGGTATATATAACCTGTTAAATGCTGTTGGTTGCTTTCAAATTGAGAAATATGTTCTAGAGCTTAAACTTGACACCGTTATTGATCTTTCCCAATAGCCGTTAATGTGAAACCTTTGTTAGTAATTAAGTCAAATTGCCGTCTTGACTCTTGGTTCACCTACAGACATGCATAATTTTAGGATATAATTATCTTGTATACGACGTCATGGGAAATTTGTTCATCTTTAAACATTATTTTTTTACTTTTTTTAACAGTATCAGCAATGTTTCGTCAAGTCATTACTAATATCCGCCTTTACTAATAATTGCCTTCTTAAATAAGTGATAACGTTGTGGCTTAGCGGTAGCGAGCCTGCCTTAGGCGCCACAGGTCGCGAGTTCGATTCCCCCTCGGAGCAGTTGTTTGTGTTGACCATACAGGAATGTGTTCTGGTCTGGGTATGATTGTCCTTCTCGTCGTGTGTGTTTCCAGACACAGGATATCAGTTTCGTAATGGGGGCGTTGAGTGTGTAGCGTTTTATTATTAGTAACTATTAGTATTAGTAAATAAGCTCATAGCTTGTGCTAGGAGTAGATACGACAATAGCCCAAAGGTATCAGCATCGAACTTGCTACTTACACGTTTGCGAAGTCGGTACTGCTACCGTTAAGCCATTAAGGCTTTTAATTAATTCATTAATAATAGAATAATATTTACAAAATTATAATAAAGTTTGTTTGTTATATTTTGACCTTTTAATTAGTCAACTAAATATGATGAAAGTTTCCCTGACTGGATACAGAAAAAGGTATAGAATATATTTTATCCAAAACATATGCTGTTCCCGAGGGAAAGAAAAACAACTTTTCGACAGCCGTCTGGCATAACAACTTAGCCGCCTGTCATAAAGTTGCAATATGATGCCTGAATTAGAGTAGAGAACCTGCGCTTCAAACGGCTGAATGAACCAAATTTCTTAAATCCTAAGAAGTCCTGAGCGTAGTATAATTCTGTATAACTTTTTTTATATAGAACGCTTACATTTAAAAGCAACATTAATCCGTTCTTTAGTTTTGTATCGAAATATTTATAAACATACATTTTTTTTAATGTTACAAGTTGGCAAACAAGCATACTGCCCACCTGATAGTAAATGGTCGCCTTAGCCTATGAGCGCTTGCAGCACCATATGTAGGTGCCAATGACGCGTTGCGCGTGCCAACCTCGAGATATTAGTTCTTAAATCTCCTCTGCCCAGTAATTTCACTAGCCTACAGTGTCCTTCAAACCGGAACACAGTAATGTCTAAGCACTACTATTTGGCGGCAGAGTATTTGACACTGCGGTGGTACCTACCTAGCCGGCCTCTTGCAACAAAAGTCCTACCACTAGTGTCACTGATTGCACTGGTGGAATAACCTCTGCTGTGACAGGGATGGAGTCGTCACGTCTTGACGCTGGTACATAATAAAGTATATTTATATAAGTATCAATATCACAGCAATATTAATAATAAGTTTCTAATCATCAATAAATAAAACTAACTAAGTTGTGAAAAGTCGCTTATTACATACGAAGCACGTATCACCGCCTTGCCGCTAGATTTCTCCCACCTATACTGTTACTACAACATACGCAGAGCATGATGATATTGCAAGTATGGCATTTCAATGTCACGTATGCTTGTACCGGTCGGGATATTGCATACCTTATACAGCAATGGTAAACAAAATGAATAAACGGCACTAATGCAAGTTCGCACCGCTCGTGGGTCATAAGTCACAATCGCGGCGACTAGCTTCTTATTACTAAGATTTCTATAATAAATACTTAAAAAATTAACACATTATGATTCTTCATCCTAGCATTATTCCTAGTATTTTATGTACCCAGGGTCTGCTTATTACTGTTATCCGGATTTGACAGGTTAGGTTAGGTTAGATTGACATTGAAAAGGTTAGATTAACACATTATGATTGTTTAGTTAAGTTTATGGATTAAATGTCATTCGCTACTAATAACTAGAAAATTAAACTTTTTAACTGTACAAAATAGAGTAATTAAAATGATATTCACTTGTTACTAAAAACGCGTAGATAGTGTTGACGGGTGGACTCGTATTTTTATATCATTTCTTTTGATTGAGAGTGACGACCATAAAATCGTTCATCAATGTCGCTATCGTAAAGAGCCGCAAACAAACTTCAATGTGTGTCCAATATGTTCCATGTTAGAAGTGGCCTTGGAGGTGCGGACAGGAGGAAGGCGGGGTTGATTCGACATTATCCCATAAATCAAATTTCTAAAAATATTTCAAGTCTACCAAATATTTATTTAGTAACCAACCCTTACATAATAATTTACATCAGAAATGTCTTAATTCTTCATGACAAATAACATCAAATACAATATTTTTAAAGTTAACCATTAATAATGTAAAAACGTTTGTTTTTTTCAAATTTTATTTTCTTTATCAGCTTTTATATACATGAAAAGTTTTTCGTCTTGTTTTTTTAAGAAAATGTTTTCTACCTCGAATACCTTCTGAGCATATAAAAGAACACACGTTTACGCTAGCCTTTGATCTAACAAGTACTTATGTGTTTACATAAACTAAGAGCATTACCATCATGATGGAAGATACTTATCAAACTCTTACAAATTTCCGTCACAGTGTTTACTCGGGCGATATCTTCACCTATTTATTTTTACATTTGAAGCTTCAAAGAGAATATGTCTTACGGACTTAACCATTCCCGATCACACAAACCTTTATGAAAAACAAATATTTATTAAAAGATAGCATATATGCTGCTGAGCTTAAAAGGCCCGCCTGCTTAGCTACCAATGTACGTTGGTGAAAAACTCATGAAGCGACTTGTAAGCTGTATCACAAATAAGTTGTATCCTTACAAATTTTAATTTATTTATTTACACACTCTAAAATTTAAGAGTCTATTGGTTATGTATTATTTTTTAGATTTTCAACCATATTCTTCTGACATTGGCATGAGGTCCGGTTCTCATGAATTGAGTTTGAAAATTGAGGCTGCAGAACATCAAAATTTTCAACCACATTCATTTTGAATAAGACAGGGCTACAGATTTTAGAGATACACAAGTTTTTCAAATAACTTTGTTTTTCATATTACTTTTAATATTACTATGAAAATACCCAATTTTTGGTATTGGTTTTAATTCGTTTAAATTGATAGTCCTTAAGATTCTTCATCATCAAGCTACGGAACCCTTTGGTAAATTTTAACTTATGTTGAGTAATTATTAAGACCTATAAAATTTCTATATTAATTACTCATTTTTTGCAATCATTTTAATTTGTAAATATTTTAGATGACACTACAATTAGTAATGAATAGCTTTTAAATTCAGATTTTAATTAATCATTCCCTATCACATAAACCTTTATGAAAAACAAATACTTATTAAATGATAGCATATATGTCGATGTAAGAGCTTAAAAGGCCCGCCTGCTTAGCTACCACTGTATGTTGGTGAAAATACCTAATATCCTAACTATGCGCTTTCGTTCCTCATTCATAATGCGCACGGCCTGGGACTGGAATGCTCTTTCGGCGTCTGTATTTCCGAACGCATACAACCTGAACCTCTTCAAGGTGCGAGTACATACGCTTCTCATGAGTAAGCTCGCTCCAACGTAGACCTCATCTATGCTTTCGCGCTCGATGGAGGTTTAGAGCTTACCCATTTATGAATAAAAAAAAAAAAGTGGTTAGTCTAAAAAACTTCTTATAATGATAGTTTTGCATTTTGTTTTGGTTATTACAACCAAAGAATACATAATTATACTATACAACCGACCCTATATACAACATGTAAGCGCGTTGTTATTTCATTTTACTCCTGTAAAATAACCAATTTTAATTTGGATAGTGAATAAGGAAATTACAGACTTTATACATAAAATGAAGTAAATTAATAATTCAATCAAAACTCAGTAAGCATATACCATAGAAATAATATAAGAATAAGAACAATCACTTGTAATTTAATGTTAAATAAACTCATATTTTATAGCTAAATGTTTAAATTCAATTTTCAATACTTTATACTAAAACGAAAATTTGTTCGAGAACGAGACACACAAAATGGTATTCGGGTTTTTTTCCCACAGGTTGCTCTTACAAAAAAAAAATTGATAAGATGGTAGTTACACAATATATTTATATTTTTTGCGGCTTAACGAAACTCTTTTATAATTAAAAACAATTGTTACAAAAATAAATAGTTTTGATCGTTATATAATAAACCTTTAAATACACAATTTTCGGTTAAATGACTTTAAATAAAGGAAATATTATTACTATTCTGACAACACAGTTCAAAATTTACCAACAAATTGGCGTTATTTTGGTTACTATAGTAACGTCAAATTTTCAAATCATAGATTGGGCTCTTCAAAGCTTTTTTAATTGATTTTTCTTAGAAAAATAGTGAACAAATGCGTTATACTTGGTTGTAAGGATGATTCTTATCCAGGTTGTGGTAAATCTTTCCACCTGTTAGTAATTTTGTTTTATAAGAATCAGGGTGACTCCTCTATGTTAAGTTCAGAGACGATTCTTGAATTTTTTATCAATTGTAATTAATTAAAAATTTAAAAATAAAGTTATGTTATCTTTATTGTAGTAATAAAATATTATTTTCAGTTTTTCTCGTGATGAGGAAAGAAAAAAGAATGGATAAAAATAAATATAATTTTATTATATTTTCCGACTTACATGCCACTACTATAATACCATTGGCTATTTCCAATAAAAATAAGAATATTCCAATAAAATAATATATTGGTTCTAATTTAAATATATTAATAGTATACAGAAATCAAGACGATTCAAGTTTGTATTTTGTCCTCAATTATTAACAATTATGGTGTTTCGATTAGATAGGGACAAAATTACCATTTGGAACCTCTCTTTTCTCACAGAAATGTTACTTCAGTGAGCTTTCTTGTTCTTATATTAATTCTATGGCATATACATACATTAAAACATATTTCATAAGCTACGTCTAATGCAGTCCGTTCCAAATTCATATTATTCCGCTTCTTGAAGCCGACATGGCTGGTCGCGTTACATAAGAATATTTGGTTAAACCTAAAATTATTAATTCTAGGTATAGAAGATTTAAGAAATACTGTTGCTTCATAATTGCAGAATGACATCTAAAATAACAAGCCTGGCTTACCATTAACTCTTATAGCGATTCAAATGTCGTTCAATATATGTCATGTTCATATAAAATCTGCATGTCAGAATTTAATTGGATTAATAAATATTAAATAGAAGAACAAAGCTGTCAATTCCTTATAACATTTCAAAAATAGTAAAAAAAATCATTATGACCCCAAGAAATATTTTTTGTCTTGATGTTCACATTGAATTAAAGACCATTTGTTATATGTATTCTGTACATGTGGTGCTATATTAAGTACAAGGGTTCTATAAAATTGGCCACGATAAAAGTGTCCAAGCAAACTGTGACCGCAAAATTTAGCAATCGTTTTCCGCTCCACTTTACTTTTCCCTATTCTACTTCGATACCTTAAAAATGTTTGAGATAGAAAGAAATTGAAATAGAACTATCGAATTCCCTATCGACTCCAAGTGGTGAGTAAATGTGGTCCGGGTAATAAACTGGCTTACAGTAATACTAAAAATTGAGGATATAGACCTATACAATTATTTTTTCCATATATTATTATACGAATATTCTATAAAATAAGAATTTATTTAATTAAAGTGCTAAATATTTTTTGGAAAACAACAGTTATTTCAAAAACGATTAATTTGTGGCAGAAAAGATATGATTCAAATTACGATAAAAGAAATAATTGCAATTACGGTAACTGGCTGGAGAAAGTAGTAGTTCTTCTGTTGCATATTTTGGTCTTTCGGTTGGCTCAAACATCAAATAAAATGAAATAATAATTTTCTCTATTCTCTCCACTCTCTCTTTCTATTCCACTCCTCTTTTCCACGAAGGTATCAAGCAAGCGAAGGGGCGCTTGATATGGGCGCAGAAAGAGAAATATGCGACATAACCCTTTTTTAACTTGACTACGGAAGTTTGAAAATGAATAAATAGACAAACTTTTTCGTTACATATAGGCAATTTAAATTACTGAAATTTTTGGAAAAAAGTCACGAATATGTCACAATAAGCCTTTCATTATATTTGTATTTTGCAAAGAAAAAAATAGACTATTCTTTTCTCTCTACATACACTAAAAGAAGTATTATCTTGTAATATTATTATATATTTATTTCATCAAAGAAGAATAATGCATAAAGTTTCACGAATAACTAAATTGTTAAAAACAGTGGTTCAGTTAAGGGGATATTGCGACCCGAATCAAGCGTGCCCTACGTGTCCTCCAGTCGAGCCGTGTACTCCATGTGCTCCTTGCCCGCCACCTTGTCCCCAACTGCCACCATTCCACTGCAGCCCGAGAACAAAGTATGACGTTAACTTTACTTACGTAAACGACAAACCTCCGACTACAACGCTGAGAGACTTTGTTGATAGATCTGCACAGACGGTTTTTTGGACGGAACTTGCTAGAGGTAAGTGAATTATTATGGCCTGAGAGCCCGACAGATCACCACAAGAACACACCTTGCAATTTTGCTTACAAGCAGAGTGATATAATGTGGGCAAATAATTTTTCATTTATATAACTAGCGATCCATTAAAATACCGTTTTGGTTCATATTAGGGTTTTGTCATTACCATGAATTGAATGGAATTAAATAATAGACATTACTGGCAGTGTGAAATTACACAATCAATGTTAATTTCATTTTAATCCATATTAAATGTTATTATAAATTAATTTTAACTTTCCGGATTTTCTATTAATATCACTTTTAAAGATAACTCAACAAAGTTCATCCTGCTGGATAAAAAGAAATACAAAATGTTTTTCACTTATTGATATATAGACAATTTTATAATGAGGATATTTTAAAATTATTAATTTGAATATAATCATTTACATCTTGTCCACAAATTTCGACACTGTTTCTGTTGTGTATAAATGTCTTTCTAGGCACTAGCTACTTTATTTGCTATGCAACCGACAGTACTGTACACACGTTCTGCACGGACCGTGCAAACATCTATCGTTACAATTTCGTATACAGCTGTGTCTCAAATCGGAGCACTTTAGTCAGATTCTTCGATTAGGATCAGAACAAATCTGTCTTCCCAGTCAAAACACATCTACAATGAAAACTCCTTTTATTGCGGTTCCATATTTTCCGAAATTATCATTTTCGGTGTTGATATTTACTGTGAAGTAGTTTAGAAGATAAGGACTGAGAGCAAAACAGTCCTAATCTAAATCCGAAGCCATGCCATGTGATGTAGCGGTTGTGTGTTTTGGTTGAAATCATTCTTGTCATTGTGTACATATGTTTCCGGACCTCCGACACAGGATATAACTATTATATCCGCTGATGAGTATCCGATGAATATCCTTAGAGTTTGCAGAAAAAAATCCTGTTCGTTGATAAGAACTTGGACGTTGAATGCGTTGCGGCATTTATAGCTTATCATTCAATACAAAGTATATTGATAGCATACTTTACAGATAACAATAATAACTACTACAATTATTGTGCTATAATGTTTATATGTATATTAAAAATCATTTATATGAAAAATATTACTTATCAGTATAAAGAAAACGTTATCATACAAGGCTAAAAATTAAGACTGTTATTTTTTTTTAATATTTCAGGTTTTGCTGTGACACTTGGACATATGTTTAAAGAACCGGCAACTATCAACTATCCATTTGAGAAAGGTCCATTATCTCCTCGTTTCCGCGGTGAGCATGCACTTAGAAGATATCCTACGGGAGAGGAGAGATGTATTGCATGCAAGCTCTGCGAAGCGATTTGTCCTGCCCAAGCGATTACAATTGAAGCCGAGGAAAGAAAAGATGGTTCAAGACGAGCAACGAGATACGATATAGATCTAACGAAATGTATCTTTTGCGGTTTTTGCCAAGAAGCTTGCCCAGTTGATGCGATAGTTGAAGGACCTAATTTTGAATACTCAACTGAGTCACGCGAGGAATTACTTTATAATAAAGAAAAACTTCTTAGTAATGGTGATCGCTGGGAACCAGAAATTGTCAGTAATTTAAGAGACAATTCTGGATATCATTAAATTTACAGATACACAAATTCTATATTACTAGCAATCTCCCCGTGATTAATGATTTAATCTTTTTCGCCAGTTAATAATATATAAAGATAAATACAATATAAAGTGATACATACAAAGTGATAAACTAAAGAACTGGCGCGATTAACGCGTAAATTTCAAATTTACTAGTGATCTAAGTTACTCCACTGTTTGCTACTGCATTAGCTCAACTCAAGGGTTGAAATATTTTTGTTAAATTACAAACAAATTCCACAAGTCATAAATAGTTTTGTAGAAGTTGAAATCAATTTGAAGGTAGAGCTCTCTCAATATAGGTAATATTCATTTATTTCTTTTCTAATGCAAAATTTTTTACAAGTAATCTATAAAATTTTAATTAAAATTTTAATCTTCGTTTGTAATAAAATTCAAAAACTCGAAAAGTAATCGATGCATTTTGATAAGTACTTCCAAGAGTGTTTTAAATAAGTAGGTATTTTGTGTCCTGGAGATCCTATGGGAACGGAAAATATGTGACACAGCCACAGTGAAGCGTAGCCGTGTGGCGTATTCAACATTAAATATAATATTTATTAAATAATTTTATCAGGTCACTTTGACTTATTTGATAGGATATTATACTGGCATTTATGATTTTAATTTTCCAATATTTCAGATTACAAACGTTAAAAATTATCTTTCTACCTGTCAGCCTGAGCATCATTTAATACTGTAAAGGCATTTACGTATTTAATTACGAAGGTGGTAATTGTAGTAAATTACTTTATAAGGGCGTTGATGGCGTTCCAAATAGGATAGAAAGGCCATTATGAGTGAAATTTCAATTTGAGCCTATCGTTATCCCTAAGAGCAAAATTCCATTTAACATTATCGTCAAAATTATTTAGTGCCTTTGTTCTCGCTGGTGAAAAAATTAAATAAATGATATAAAGCTTGTCTGTAGGATATCATCCACACATTTATAATTTTATTCGAGAACTAGCACCTGCCAGCGGCGTCGCCCGCGTGATTAACGATTTTAATAAAAGCTTTTATACCCCCATTTCCATCATTCAGGGGTGGAATTATAGAAAATAATAAAACACGGGTTTCTTAATCTTTAATGTTTCGCCAAAAACAATTTTTTATGCTTCTAGTTTAAAAAATGATTGACATCTCAAACAATCCTTCAACCCCTTTTTCACTTAAGGGTTAAATTTCGAAAAATCCTTTTTTTAGTGCTCGTTTACTTTTGAAAACCGATGCCTGTAAAAAAAATCGGCTTGTTAGGTCCAAGGGATTAGCCTGACCGTTGATATGTCAGTCAGGTCTTCTCTTTTATATATTTAGGTAAGTAATAGGCTGCTCGTGGGCGGCGACGGAGACATGTAGAATGATGTTATACCATTCACATTATTTCTTATAATAGCCGAAGTACATTTTTTAAGAAAGTAATATTTTATTTACTTACTACATCTTTTTGTATTGTTGTTATCTATTAGAAATATTGTTATAATTATGGAAATATATGTAATGACTAAATAATAATAAAATGTCCATGGTATTTAGAATCGGAAATGCCTTTTTATTGTGTAGTATTATTTTGTATTTATCAATAAATTAATGTGAATAAAAATCTGATAATCTGCATATTATTTTTAACCGACTTCAAAAGGAGGATGTTCTATGTTACATTGTATGTATTTATTTTCATGTTCACTGATTTCTCCGTCAATTGCGACCATAATATTTTGAAAAATGTTTTTTTAAAGGGTTATTTTTTTAGTTTGTCCAATGGTAAATTGGCCAGGATTTAAGGGATCTTGGAAAAATGGAGGCAACTCGTCAAACTTCTCTTCTTCTAACTCCTCTTCTACTTTGGAAAACAACGGGTTTTTCCTAATTTTTGTTCGTATAATAATATGTTCTATTGGCGTTTTGTACAAAAATGAGAAATGAATGTAAAGTTTACCTTTTATTTCTAAAAGGCTTATATGAAAATAATAATGGCTTAATATATAAATATTAATACACAAATTTCGACGATATTGTCGCATGGCCTTATACACTGACTAAAAGAACACTAACATCATGTTTAATTAAAAAATTTCAACCCATACAGGTGTGACGACAAAGAGAAGTAATTATGTACACTTCCCCCGTGCCGTACAAAGAGGTCAACAAAATAAGACTGTTAAGTGAAAAATATTAACCAGTATAGTAGAAAGTAAAGTAAGTATCACTATCACTACATAGTATAAAACAAGTCGGTTTCTCTGTCCCTATATGCCTATGTATGATTAAATCTTTAAAACTACGCCATGGATTTTGATGCGGTTTTTTTTAATAGATAGTGATTGAAGAGGAGGGTTTATATGTATAATAACATCCATTAATTAGTGGAGAAATACTGTTATTTTTGAGGTTTCTAATGTGATGTCGTAAATAATTACATTTATTATATAAAAACATTTTTCAGTGAATGACATAGGCTATATATTTTATACCCGTGCTAAGCCGGAGCGGGCCGCTAGTAATGTATAAAGTTAACTAAAATAATAAATATCGCTTTTCTGTCTTTTGTTTCAGTGAACCATACGATTTTTGTTTCATTTAAAAAATGACAGCCCATTATACTGATGGAAAAAATTTGCGCGATAATGAAACTGTGGTTGCATAACGAGTTAGCTCAATCTGCGAATAAATTTGAAACATACAAGCTGTAGATACAACGAGAACATAGCAACGAAATGAGTAGAGCCTTGCCGTTTTTAACATGAATGGATTGGTCCTAACACTTCCTCCATGGCGGTCTCATTGCAAGTGACTGGTTGCGCTTTGGTATTAAACCTGTCATAAGCTCTGAATAGGGTTGCAACCATTTTTTTTCTTGGAATTAAAGTACATTGATAATTCTAGTTAGGAAAATAAAGTACATCATGTTGAAATATAGTATCATTGACCCTTTAGCAATATATTTTTAGTGGTTTTTATAAGGTTTATCAATTATAAGTAATTTAGAGAAAAAGTAAATGCAGAGAAGCTTTTATTATTAAGTACTACACCCGACTTACACCCGAGCTCGATGAGAGTTTTTATTTACATTACAGACATGTGTTTTGGGGGTCTACCATGACTTTTAGTAAAAATTCTATTGCGATGATATCACTTCAAGTAGTAAAGCGATTAAGATATTTTATGGTACCATGACGTATATAATTATTGTCATTGTACGAAAAAGCGATGCAGCCTAGTATAGGCCGTCATTTGAATCGCAATAAGAATTCATGGTATGGCTCCCTGATTTGGGTGGTTGTGGCGGTGCGTGTTTTGTTTCGGACCCTCGACATAGGATATTTTTTTAGGGCGTTGAGTATTTATCTCTTCTATTGGCTGATTATGACTATACAATATATTGTATAGTTTTAAAACGGTTTAGCGGTCGATAAGTATGTAATTACAAGTTATTATTATATAGCCATGCTATGCATGCATATAGCTGTCTGGGTTGTTCATTAGGTAAATGAGCTTATAAACGGTCATTACGGCTGGAGACTCCGTGACGGCGCGTTTTATCTACCAGTTTACGGAATCGTACCTTAGCTACCTAATTTTACCTGTTCACAATAGACCATGATACTTTTACTATTACTGAAGTAAGTATCAGAAATTATTAAACGAAATAATTATTCATACGCGTTTATTAAATCATCAGTGAAATTATTTAACGTCCTCATAAACAAAATAGTTATTTTAACTAGTAAATTATCATGAATCACACTGATGATTCACAATTCGCTATTGTTCGTCACGTAAACAATATTATGATCGAACCATTCCTGTGTCGGAGCGGGGAGGATAGGGTGATACACGTGCACAACAATGGAATCAAAACTACCTTGTTAGATGCATTGGTGCTCAGTTTTGTATGAAAAAGATTTCCCTTTATTGAATGGGGAAAAAACAATCTTTCTCGTTCGAAAGCCAGCTGCAGACTGAATACGACTGCATGTATGTAACGGCACAACAGATATGTAAGAATACACTAGATTGGGCGTCTAAATGACGTATAGTTCCTTAAATGTAACTTGAACCAAAATGGCCGCTTCTGCGCAGGTACAATAATGGATAACAATGTTAGACAAAAATATTGATTTCGTCTTATTTAAATCGATTTTTTTTATTAAATGCGTTAAAATTAAGTATATAATATAGTTATTATTTCTTCTAAATTCAATTAATTATTTATTTATTATCGTTATTAATTGCTTAAATAGAATAAAACGAATAGTATAGAAAAAAGGTACCTATATATTTAAAAAAAAGTTAATGTACATTATTAATACTGAGACAGACTGCTTCGTATCTTCCGCAGTATTATTCAGATAATTAGTTATATTATTTTCTTTTAAAAATAACTATAAACGTCAAATACCATCCTTCTCTCCCGTCTACTTAAAGTTGGTTGAGGTCGAGGCATTAGCTTGAAATAAATGTTAACACACTTGACAAAACAAATTTATATTTTTATTTAATTTTTAATAATTTATTATTAAAGAACTAAAACAACCGTGAGCGAGTGTACTAAACCCGGCCGCCTTCATACCGCATACGGTTGAGACCCAAAACCGTGTTACTGCGCATGGTTCAACTTACATTTAACAGACTATACAGCGACAAAAAGTGCTTAACATTGAAGTGCCATCTACGAATTGGCTGGGAAGTGAGTACTAAAAATACTATACGCCTGCGCTACTAAAATCTTGACTTCAATTAGTTGATTCCTTTTTTTACTCTAGCCTTCGCAAATGCGTTGATTTAATTTTTTATAGTTTCAGTTGTACGGCAACATGTGGTTAAAGAATTATTTCTCATAAGAACTTTGCATAGTTCACTTATAATGAGCTTGAAACTAATATTATACAATATATATTTTTTTTGTTTCTGGAGTTGAGGTCTATATAAAAATTATTATTATCATTAACATTAACATTTAGATTATTTTAAAATCAAAGCGTGCATACCTATAGTTAGTTTAGTTTATATATATATACATATTCTACTAAATTCTACTTGCTAAGTTTCAGTCATGTTACTTGTTTATACATGAGATCGCACAACTTTTTGTAGTAGAAGAACTGCGTTGCGAGATTTTATATTTTTGACTTTAAGTTTTTAATTGGATACGAAGCACCCCGCTTGAAATCACAAATACTACAATTTAGTCATTTCACCTCGTGTGTGGACGTAATAAGGTATATTGTCTGTATTTTGTAAGCTAAGTATCGAGTTTACAACACCCTCCAATTGGTTTTATATTTATTAATTTATTTTCCTTCTATTTTATTTTATTGTAAAAAATGTATTCAATTTATTAATTTACTCGAAGAAAGGAAGACGTACGAGTATATTGTGTTCATTGAAATAATTTTCTCTGAAATGAAATAAGACTTCTTCTTATGAAAAAAATTTTGGGCAACGAATTGCGCACAATATTTGCCGTGTCGTTTATTAGGAAATTGAGTTTTCCATTCCACGAAATATATTCTTATTTACTTTTTTACATCCTAATTTTTGCTTTTATTATTTAAATTAACATCATATTACTATAACAACTGATCATGAATTTTAGTTAAATCTGATGTTAGTTCTACATTTGAATTGGAAACTTAATTTTTGGGTGACCAAAACACAAATGCATCAGCTCTGCTGTCTAATTATACGAATATAATTCCATCATAGTAAATTCAATAATATAATTATTTTATCCAACAAAGCTTTATGTCTGGGCCTATAACCAGTTCTTAAATATTTCTCTGGTAAACTGACCATGCTCTTATTTAAGTATGGTCTACCAGAATGGTATTAAAATAAATTTGAATTTTGCGTTTCGTGCGATGAGTGAAAATACCTGAGGTCCAATCTCCCACCCCTTCTGTTCCCTTTCTTTTTTACCTTCTCATTCCTACTCTTCTCATCCCTTCCCTCCTACCCCATAGATTGCCAATGCGCAGGTGATACTTTAAGTATCACAAGGGTTCACTGAGTTTTAACTAATTACCATCAGGCGTAATATATGCTAGTTTGCATAATAAACCTCAAAATAATTAGGTATTCAAAACTATTTATTTTTCTACTAAGACGAACCAAATTTATTATAATCTCGTAATTTGGCTACATCATAGATTGATCGTACACACTAACAGAACAAATAGGAACAATTTAGGAGTGCGCTTGACCGATGTCCTCGTTTGCTGGGTCATTGACGAACGATAATTGAATTCAGGCGTTGTTGGGCCACCTTCAAAATAGATTTATGTTGGCAAGGAGACTTGAGATTATAGACTAATATGGAAACTTATCTGAATTTAATTACGTAATAATGTAACACCTTTAAACGAGCAATTCTTGAATATAATCGAGACCTCGGAAACTGCTCTAACAATTTTCATGAAATTTAGTACTCTGGGGGTTTATGGGGCGAAAAATCGATCTAGATAGGATTGATTGCTTGAAAATGTCGTTTTATCCGTGTTTTCAGGCAATAAAACTACAGTTCGAAAAATATGACTCTTTCTGACATCTATTAGCAAGCAATAACTATTATTGCTTTAACGACCCAGCAAGTAAATAAGCAAGCTACACTAAAGCTACTTCATTAGACGGCGTTGTAAAATATTATTGATATATTTTCATAATTATTTATTTCGTATTTAAATAATTATAATTTCTAAAAACACGATTCACCAAAAATAAAAATTACCAAGCAAAGCTCGGCCATCCAGATACTAATATTTATTATATGTACCTATTAATATATTTCTTACATTAAGTAATATCCCGACAACTGACCATCTTATTCATAAGTGCAATTTATTTCCAAATGCTCGAACCCCAGCCCGTAACAATATTTTTTCTACAATACAAAATGTACAGATTTCGGTTTCTTAAAAATTTATTGTTATCAATGTAGTATTTTGTGTTAATATGTATAATTATATCTTATTTGAATATTTAATATTTTAAATTTAATGCTAATGAGGATAAAATCTTTCTATTCCAACATTTAACTCAAGAAGGTTTGTGTGCAGTAAACATTTCCTTAGCCTGGTTTCTTTAACATAATAAACCTGTGGTATGTATGAGTAAATGAGAAACTCCAAGGCGTTGCAAATGATTGGGGAGGAAGAAGAAAACCCACTGACATTTTTATGTTACTCGTGAATGCAGCGCTACGCTTCGTTAATAACGTGTGTAAACGTAAGTTTATATTCAGCACACGAAAAGTGGTGCGAAAAAGCAAGTTAACTGAGCTTACTTTTTTTTTTTATATTAGAAGTTGGCAAACAAGCATACGGCCCACCTGATGGTAAGTGGCTGCCGCAGCCTATGAGCGCTTGCAGCACCATTAGTAGGTGCCACTCACGCGTTGCCAACCTCGAGATATTAATAATGTAATTTCGCTAGCGTACAATGCCCTTCAAACCGGAACACAGTTGTGCCTAAGCACTACTATTTGGCGGCAGAATATTGGACACTGCGGTGGTACCTACCTAGCCGGCCTCTTGCAAGAAAAGACCTACCACCAGTGTGACTGATTGCACTGGTGGAATAATCTCTGTTGTGACAGAGGTTATCCCAACAGCGGGCGATGGGGTCGTCACATCCCGACGCCCTTACTGTGTTTGTAAATCAGTTGCAGGTACCTAATGCATCATACACTGTTATCTATTTATGCCGCAAAAGTGTCAAAACACTAATTAATTAAACATTCCGTTAATTTGATTTCCGGAGTTTATTGAGAAGGTTAGAGATAGTCACATTTTGGCTTTTTTCCGTATTTCGAAAAACCTTATTTTTATAATAATTGTTTGTATTTCTTCCTTTAAGTAAGAGTTATATAATGTTGTCCTAATAATTTTAATTAGCTTAGCCTTAGTTCATTAGTTACAAAGAATGTTATTTTTTCCATTGTTATAAATGGACGCAAATAAGCAATATCATGTCAACCCACAAAATTGAAAAAACTGAGTTATAGATGCAGGAGTGTTGGTAAATGGCCAAAGTACATTTTTCTTTAATATTTGTAGGGTTTTAATCTTTAAAACTTCTAAAAAAGCTATTATTTAATCATGCCATTTATGTATTATGTTAAACGTTTTGGATTATATTATATAGGAAATATGCAGTTTGTATACTTTTTTTTTTGTAAAAATAAGTAAAATAACATATAAATCTAAAATTGCCAAAAACTTGAGCAATACTTAAAAATTAAATACAAAAAAATATACTAAATGCATGTTAAGTTAGCCTGTAATTGGGTGTATAATTTTTGTCATAGACATATAAGGATATACTATGTACTAGGAACAAATTGTATACAACGTTGGCTTCCTATTAAATAAATAAATAAACCTGCTATCCATTTTCTCCCCCTATCGTAAAACAAAGTATTACTAATTTCTAAATAGCTACAGAGAACGGTGTAGCAGATGAATGTAGGCTCTTGTTTAAAATCGTTTGAGTGGTTTTCGCGCTCAAACCATGTCGATACTGTACAGTCATTAATAAGTTCAACCCTTTTAAGTTAATGTTTAATTTACTTTTCTTTCGTTTTGCTTTTGATTTAATTTTATTACTCAGGTAATTGACATGCTTTTAGATATATTTTAATGAAATATTATATATGAATCTATAATTATTCTCTAGCTTACAACATATATGTATTTTAACGAATTTTATAAATTATTATTTATTATATTATCAACGAAAATAAAAAGTTAAGTAAAATTGAAGTTTGCCCGTTTAAAAGCGTTATGATTTATATTTTTAAGGGTTGTATCAATAGACACAAGCATCTCGCAGAAGGCACCCTGTGGACGGAAGCAACTTTGAGCCCTTTCGAGGGCCGTCCATTTTTCACGGCTGGGTCTCGAAACTCCGCCATCCCCGCTCGGTGACGCTGTCAAGGCCAGTACAACCAACGGCAATAGAAAATTTTAAAAAAATAATCTTTGGTAGGTAAAAAATCACCAATGGAATATATGCACATACAATGAAAAAGGGAAGATGATTATATTATATTATTATTATAGGTTGGTATACATATACCTATAACTGGTTTGTTTAAAAAATAACTCATCCAATTCTACTGCCAACGATGAGGCACAAAAAATGTGATATCAGTGGCTTACCGTGGCTTTAAGATTCAGTTTAAACATAAGATTAATATATTATTTCAATCGAAATGGGTTTGCGATACGAGATACAAATGTTTGGAAAACCAATCGATTTCAAAGTCCCTATGGATCTTCGTTGTGCACGTACCACGAATAGCTCTGAATTATATGTAGCATTTTCTCTATGTTCCACTGCATTATTTCATTTGCTCGGCTTTTAGTCCTTAGGATAGATAACTCTACTCCACCTGATACTAATTAGGAGCAGAGTTCAAACTTGAAGACGTCTAACATAGTTGCCCAAAGGATATATTATGCTGGCTGACCTCGAACGCGGCTGACCAGCAGTCACTTCCAAGTTTTCTTTAGTTTACGTTGGTTGTTTACCAGGAAGGCGTTTAAGTCACCAGCAAAGGAACACAAATGGAATTGGAATTACATAAAATTTATGGTTCCGCGTAGTAAAAAATGGACAATAATTCTGTAGACAGCTGTGCGAAGCCCAGGGCGTAGCTAGTCTAGAATAATAAAGCGAGGCTTACATTCAGTTTAAAACAAAATCAAAGATAAAGAAATATAATATAATGTACTTGGGTAGGCTTACTTCACTCCACATCTTCGTTCTTCTCCACAGAGAGTGGAAACACTTTCTTAATAATATTGTAAGAGACATTTATTTAATGTTAATAAATGCATTTCCACATACCACTCTTAGATAGAGGTAGTGTGGGACTAACAGCTCTCTCCTCGGGCTAAGTACCAACCACTAATACCTAATGAACCACCTGCGCCATTGGGACGCTTAGGGTTCGCTAGTGCAATCAACTGTGACGCCGCTACTGTGAGACTAACTTTTTAATGAGGTTGATTCTCTCTACGACCGACTGTTGTGATGTTTTTACGAGGTTGTCTTCCTCGCCACTGACATAGACCAAACGCCTCAGCAAAAACCAACAAAGAGAGCACTAGGGCCTCCACACTATTAGGCCCCTATACTAATTTTTACTGAGATTGTTTTCCTCTACGGCCAATCTTGTGATTTTTAGAGAGGTTGTTTTCCTCTTGCTCATAGCCGGTTACCCGGGCCATACGTTTGTTTATTTGTCGGTTTATAAAACGGTTGCTATAACTATTATATTCGGGTTTGTTGAGTTTTATTAGATTATAATACAAATCCAAATAATAAGCAGATTCTCTATTAGTATAGGATTCATCTATTCTTCCCGAATATCATTTGTAGAAAGATAAAACATTGATGTCAATTAAGATAAGTATTGTATATTAAGTAACTAATTACGTTTTTGTGCTGAGTAAGTTCTTTTATGTGTTTAATTTGCCTTATTTATTCCTACTTAATTAACTTCTTAGATAAACAGGAGACGGCTCAGTAATTAAAAGATAATACGAAACAGATTCATTCCGTATATAATGTACAATGTACATATTTCCTTCGTCTTTATTTGATTAGTTGATTATATTGATTGTGATTTAGATGGGACCAGCCTTATGAATTTTCGTTCGTACTATCCAACGAGTTTTTTTTATATTCCGGAAATTAATCTGTACTATTCATTGTGGCGCAGCTGTAGCGGTGGCAGGTTCAATTCCCGCTTGGAGCAGATATTCACAGACATTACAAAAATACCTGTGTCCACTTCTGTTGTTTGAGAGTGACGTTCCGAAGGACAGTTAACACAACATATCTTCATAGCTCTTACAATACTGACACACATTAATAAAAAATCAGTATGCTCCTCATAAGATAATTATATACCTAAAAACGAAAACCAATTACTGATGGACATGGCTAGAAATTACTCTTTCAACTTATGGGTCAGGCCGTCTGGCAAAACTATGAATACTAATTCAAAGTCATGATCGAGCCAACCTTCCTAGATGTGAATTAAAATCATTTAAAATTCCTTCATCCAAACGAATACGTTTTTTTTCTGCTGTAAATGAAACGCAAACTTTGTAATTAAGGTCTGTGTGAGTTAGGCGCGCTCAAAATGTTCTATTTTCATTCGTAAACTTTGTGCATTTCGATTATACATAAACGGTAGCTCTGACGCACTTCATTTTAAACGATGTATCCGTGTTTTTCTTTTTAAATGATGTTGATAGTTAATTTATAATTCGAAATGTTTTATTGAGTTTAAGTCATTATTTGCTAACAGCTATAAAGTCCGCTGGCCATTCATTTTGGTTTAATTTTTTACATAGTAAAAATAATATTATTGGCGGCATTACCTATACGTACATTAATTTTGGGCTAGTATCGGAATGAATATGTTTAATTTTAAACCATACATCTTCTTCTTCTTCATCCTAGCATTATTCCCGGTATTTTATTTTACCCAGGGTCTGCTTATTACTCTTATCCGGATTTGACAGGTTACTAGTTTTTACACAGAGCGATTGCCATCTGACCTCCGCAACCCTAAGGGCGAACCAGCAACTCATTGGATAAGAGCAATTTACTTATCAAGAGTTAACGATTATTATCAGATGTTATGTGATAACAATCGGGACCGACAGCTTAACGTGCTCCCCGAGGCACGGTGGGGAGACCCACAGACAAACGCCCAGACCGACACAGAAATTTTAACAAACATCTGCCCGAGCGGGAATCGAACCCGCAACCGTCGAGACTTAAGGCAGACATGCTACCCACAACGCCACAACGGTGTCCACAATTTTAAACCATACTGTCTATAGCTTATTAGGTCGCTACTCGCTAAAGGAGGACAACCTCCGGTTTATTATTATAACTATACGATACAACTATATTGATTTAAAAAAGATGGACAAATTGTTTTCAATCATTTTAATATGCTGTATTCTTTTAGAAGCCACTTTAGTGATAATAATGTCTAAATAAATTGCAGTAGTAATTTTCTTGTAAATCAATATTAAACTGGAAGGAACCTATATATATATATGTATAGACGACGTTGTGGCGCAGCGGTAGCGAACCTGCCTTAAACGCCACAGGTCGCGGGTTCGATTCCCGCTAATGCATATATGTTTGTATTGACCATGCAAGCATATTTTCCGGTCTGGGTGTATTTGTCCTTGTCCTTGTATGTGTTTCCGGACCCCGACACAGGATATCACTATCCTAATGGGGGCCGTTGAGTGTGTGTGCATTTATGTTTATTTATGTATATTACAAAAGATGTAATGTGGTCGATAAAATTGGTCAGTTGTAAAATTGGAAACTTAAGAGTAGATGTTTATTTAGCAATACTCATTCGATATTGTAATAAAGTTGTCTACCAAAATATGAGAGCGAGTCGGTAGTGATTTTATAAATGGACGCAAATAAGCAATACCATGTCAACCCACAAAATCGAAAAAACTGAGTTATATATGCAAAAGTGTTGGTAAAAAGCTTTAAAACTTCTAAAAAAGCCATTTTTTAATCATGCCATTTATGTATTATTTTAAACGTTTTGAGTTATATTATATACGAAATATGCAGTTTGTATGCTTATTTTATGTGAAATTAAGTAAAATACCTTACATACATCTTGAAATTGCCAAAAACTTGATCAATATATTAAAAATACCATATAAAGCAAATTGTTAAAAATTTTCAAACGCGTTTTTCTCGAAACGACATTCGTGTGGGTTGACATGGTATTGCTTATTTGCGTCCAAAATGTCAAACGATGAATTTTAAATTTGGTAATAACTAGCGTACCCACTAATTTTCCTTTGGTTTTTATTTGAAAATTATTATTTCTTCGACTAGTGCTTTGCTCACTTGTTAGTACAAGCTACATATCATTTTATAATCGTTGAAAATATACTTTAATATACTACGTTATTAGAAGGAACGTTATTATTGGAAGGAAAGAAGTTGGTTACTATTTATAGGAATTAAGAGGAGTATTATGACAAGTTTGTATACAATTTTTTCATTTTTTTTTTTTTATGTTAGAAGTTGGCAAACAAGCATACGGCCCACCTGATGGTAAGTGGCTGCCGCAGCCTATGAGCGCTTGCAGCACCATTAGTAGGTGCCACTCACGCGTTGCCAACCTCGAGATATTAGTTCTTAAATCTCGTTCGCCTAGTAATTTCACTAGCGTACAATGCCCTTCAGACCGGAACACAGTAGTGGCAAAACACTACTATTTGGCGGCAGAATATTGGACACTGCGGTGGTACCTACCTAGCCGGCCTCTAGCAACAAAAGACCTACCACCAGTATGACTAATTGCACTGGTGGAATAATCTCTGCTGTAACAGAGGCTATCCCAACAGCGGGCGATGGGGTCGTCACATCCCGACGCCTTTTTTTTTATAATGGCTCTTCAGGATTTCAGTTATAATTAATTAAAGTATCGTGTATAATTAAAGTTTTCATTTCAGCCTAAAACACTATAAGAAAAAAAATCCCTTCAATGAAAATCTTTTAAAAGATATTTCATCATTAATTTTTTTTAATAGAAATTAGAAAAAGATTATTTTACGCTTGTATTTTTCTCCAGATTAGTTAAGACAACAAAACATTATAATATGACTCGTTCGAGATAAAATAAATAATATTCTTAGAAATCATTCTATCACATTTATATTTTACTATTTAATTACCTTTCATATTGTGTTAAATGGAGGAGTAAGTAATACTTTCGCCAGCCTTCAATGGCACTTAGTAACAGTGTTTTTTTACGAATGTTATATAGTGAATTTCCGATTGAATGTAAATAAAATTTTAAAGTACGTATTACTTGTTGCCTACCTGTCAGCTATACTACTATTGTATTACATATAGTTTAATATAGTACATATATATCACAGACGTTATATTTTATAAATTCTGTGTTATTTTTTTATTTATTTATTTATTTTTATATAAGAGGGAGAAACGGGCAGGAGGCTCACCTGATGTTAAGCGATCACCGCCGCCCATGAACACCTGCAACACCAGAAGGCAGGCACGTTGCCGTCCTTTAAGGAAAAATTAATATAAATAATTAATTATAAAATTTATAAGTTCAATAAATCTATATAACGAAGTATATTAATATAACGTTCGTAGGTACATAATAATGATAAAATACGAATTGAAAATATGACTAATAATAAACTAGAACCCAATAATAAACATTAGCCCTGGTGACGCTGTCAAGACTAGTAGGGCCAAAAGCAATGCACATTCAGAAAAAAAAATATAATAGCCTTTTTTCTTCTCAAATACTTTGTCAAGATTATTTAAACAATAAGAATACTACACAAAATAATGCTTACCAATACCTAAAAAGAAACAAAAAAAAGTTAATTGTCAGGACCAAATAATATCTATCGGACGTAGGCTCTTCCATAATAAATAGCTCGATCTTACAGTCATCTCATCCAACCGCTGCTAGCCATAACAGACGTCATTCTATCTAGCCGCAAGTAATTATGTTTGTTGATGTCTCTATATATATAAGCTTAGATTATATACTGTCTCATCTAAGTATATAAGCTAAATTCTGAGGCTAATATGAATAGTCTAATGAGACTTCAGCTTGTCAATCTTATATTATATACTCGTATATACATCTGTGACTTAGTTCTCGTCAGATGACGTGATTTTTGATTCGATCTTTCCTAATAAGGGTGGCTTTAGACCAGCGTTTTAATTTTTGAATTTAAATAAAACCGCTCTTTTAAAACTTACTTAGTTTTATGTTAGCGAATGACATTTAAATGTGAACTAGTTGAATAGTAATTATTGAGACGCTCATAGCCGAGTGCACCCGCTGATCGGTAAACGATCGGTAGGTTAAGCAACTTTAGGCGCGGTCAGTCACTAGATGGGTGATCGCATAGTGGTATTTACACCGAGCGACTCCGTGCTTCGGAGGGCACGTAAAAGTCGGTCCCGGCTGTTGACAATTAGACAACAGTCGATAAGTCCAGTCAGAGGCCTATGGGCGACCTGAACAACTCTGACAATAGGTTGACCACTAACCAATCGATAAGAAGAAGTAAGTATTTAACTCTTGAAATCCTAAGTTTGTAATAATGTCGATAAACAAATATCATACTATCTTAACAAAAATGCCATTCAATCCAATAACAGGTATTGCCTCTAAAGCTTATTGAATATATCAACAAAAAAATCTTTATTATTTTTTATTGTGTCAATGCTAATTACAAAAATAGTATTTGAGTTTTTAGATATATAACAAACTCTAACATATTCCACCTATTTGCATTTTAATGGAGCCAAAATGGAATAGTTCAACACAGTGGTGTCTGCATACGGTCCGATGCTCTCACAAAAATACGTAGACCGTACCTGTCTTGGTACTTGTATCTATATGTATGTGACACTGTGTAAAATAGAAAACAAATAGTTTTCCACATTCCCCTGGAATGTTTCTATGCCAGTTATGATAAGCCTACAACTTAATGCATCGATTGTTTTTTGTTGACGGTGGTTATTAAGTGATGCCTGAGATATACGTTTCTTTTTTTTTTTTTTTTTATGTTAGAAGTTGGCAAACAAGCATACGGCCCACCTGCAGCCTATGAGCGCTTGCAGCACCATTAGTAGGTGCCACTCACGCGTTGCCAACCTCGAGATATTAGTTCTTAAATCTCGTTCGCCCAGTAATTTCACTAGCGTACAATGCCCTTCAAACCAGAACACAGTAGTGCCTAAACACTACTATTTGGCGGCAGAATATTGGACACTGCGGTGGTACCTACCTAGCCGGCCTCTTGCAACAAAAGACCTACCACCAGTGTGACTGATTGCACTGGTGGAATAATCTCTGTTGTGACAGAGGTTATCCCAACAGCGGGCGATGGGGTCGTCACATCCCGACGCCTTAAATACGTTTCTTAAAATAAAGTTTTATATATAAACTTTAAAAAAAAATGTTATTAATATTTTTTATTGTGTTGTCAATCAAGAGCGCCATCGTCAATCAAATATTCATGACTTTAAATCCAGTTGGCAACAATATAAAAATATGGTCAACGATAAATAAAAATAAAAAAAAATACTAACGGTTTTTATTAGTTCTTTAATTTTGTATTCTTCGTTTTTTTTTTCGAAAGAAATTGCAATGTACTAGAGATTTAGGCCTGAATTTTTTATCATTAGCGTATGGTTGCTTTTGAATATTTACCTTCCGGTATTTTATTTTACCGGGGTCTGCTGATTACTCTTATCCGAATTTGACAGGCTACTAGTTTTTACACGGAGCGATTGCCATGTGACCTCCGCAACCCTAAGGGCGAACCAGTAACTCATTTGGATAAGAGCAGTTTACTTATCAAGAGTTAACGATGATTATCAGATGTTATGTGATAACAACCGGGACCGACAGCTTAACGTGCACTGCGAGGCACGGTGTGGAAACCCACGGACAAACGCCCAGACCGAGACAGAAATTTTAGCAACACCTGCCCGAGCAGGAATCGAATCCGCAACCGTCGAGACTGAAGGCAAACTCGCTACCCACAACACCACAACGGTGTCACGGTGGCTTTTGAATATTTTGAATATATCATGTTATATGGGCTTATGTTTGATTTGGTTATCATCATAACATATGATAAACTTTCAACAGTCCCATTAGGATTGTGACATCCTTTGTTAGGGCCCGGAAACATACAAGATAGAACTTCTACACCTGGGGGCCATTACCTTTAAGTAGCAATTGTAATTCGATAAATTTTTCAATTCAATTCAGTTCTGACAGTAAACCGATTCAGTTTATATGGGTATGATATTTTAATATATATGCCATGGTACGATATAGGAATCCAGCTCAGTTTAGGTCTTGATTTTAATCGCAATAAGAGTTTATGTTAAGCCTCCAGGAATCAGCCGTTTATTGTCAATAAAGTCATACATCCAGAATGAGAATCGAAATTCCAAAAGTTTTTGATGGACCGACAGATGACTTATGACTACTTGATGTCTTTTTTTTTATTTGTATGATACTAATGAGAATCTTATAAGCTCCTTTTTTTCAAATATTCATTTTGTTTGGAAAAAAAATATTGTTTGTAATTTGCATGTATTTATTTATTGTATAAAAATTACAATTATTGTTGTTAGTAAGTATTATGTTTTAAGCACTATTTCATTAGCTCTATATAAATCATCCTAATTTTAATATAAAAGCTATAACTGACTAATGAATAAATGAATGTAATAGACCATGACTTGTCTAAGGAGCGAGGAGTGTAACATAAATAGCCCTTTAAAATACAAAGCAAAATGCTACTTCTAGAAATGGATATTGTGAAAAAAATTGTAATTAAATTCCTTAATTAATTTATTCATACTCAAAAGAAAAGATTCAAACAAGCTCCATAATATTATGAACATAATATTCAATGTGAGTTGAACCTAAATGTTTTTGATGATATAAGATCTTAGTTTTGATGTTATTTTAGGGTATCATTGTTTAACTAAATAAACTTATAAGGTTTAAATATATTTTATAACGAACAAAGTATTTTTATGAAAATTGCTGTTGGCCTTACTAGCGTCAACTGAGAGTAATGAGATCCTGTCGTGCAAATTAGAAAGTCACGGCGGCTCAAAATTGATATTGTCTTTAGGGTGCCCCTTATGAGGTCGAGCCGTGGCTTAGAGTGTCATTGGAATTGAAGATTTAGAGCAAATAATAGCTAACGGACTCAACCGACGTAGTAAATGGGACCATCAGCCGGTGAGGCTGTCAAGGCCGGTAAGGCCGTGTTAAACAAGGCATGTTATGTCCGCTGGCAGAGACTGTGTTGTGTGTGTGTATCTTTTCGGTGTACCGAGAACTAAATGACGTGAAATATCTTAAGAATGTGTATAGTATAGAGAGGAGTTTGGTTTAGTTTTCGGAATATTATAAGAATGTAAAAAAAAATTACAAAAACAGTTGCGAATTTTGTATTACAAATAATAATATTATGATAAATATAAGAAAACAAGCAATGAGATGTTTTCGTTATGTTAGGAGATTTCCAATTTCATTTTCCTAACGACGACGGATAAGCTCGAAACCAATTTTTATCATATTTCGCAGTACCTGGAATTAATCACGTTTTGATTTGTCTGATGTGTATAATATGATAACGAGATAAAATTTCCTTGTAGCTATCATTTCTCAAAAATGTTTAATTTAAGTTAAAATAATTGACTATACAGTTTGGTAAGATAGGAAAAACAACTTCTATATGTGACCACACAGTTCGGTAATATAAGAAGTAGAACTTCTATTTGTAACGTATTAGATATAGTTCGGTAACATAGGAAGTAGAACTTCTATATGTGACTTTGTTTGTTCGAATATATCAACACAGAATTTGTCAAAAACAATGACAGTGATTTACTTTGTTGTCATTAATAGATACTTTTAAAATCCGTCTTCATTAATTTGCTTAAACGGAGGAACAAAAATCGTGTTTAGGATATTATTATATGTAAAGAAGATAGCAGTCGAAGCGTTCAAGATATTTAAAGGACCATTAGTTAACAACAAATAACTTAGAGTACTGAAAGGAATCAGATTAATGGTCGCATCATTAAATGTAATGGTTGAATATACGCATAATACAGACTGGGGTAATGTATATAATAATCTATATATATAATATATTGATAAATCTATTTATCGGCAAAATTGTAATAAAAACCAAAGGTTATAAATAGTTAATAAATTAAAATTGTCTATTACAATTAATTTTTTTTTACCTCCAAACTTTGCCAAAGTAAACACATGAGAAAATTTATTTAAGTTTATTCATTAGTATATCAAATCATGCCTCGAAATATTTTAAGTAATGTTTGTGTATACCATTTAAATTAAAGATTTATAAGAGGCCTTCAGTTGATTGATGGATTTAAATGGCGTTTCAGTATTCGGACAAGTGTTTTAAGCAATTAACAGAAGTATAAAATACCTTCCTTGTTACCTTTCTCGGCTGTCACGTCTTCAAAGTAAATACCTTAAATCTAATTAAATTCAGCTGAGTTCCTCTTTTATTGTATTCTAACGCTATTCAAAAAAAAGACAAAACTGTAAATGTTTTTACTTAAATTACTTACAAGTTATACATATGTATAAGAAACAACAATATATTAGAGAAATATCGAGACGCTAATATCCAGATGCATTCACTGGGGTAAACGTAAGTAGGTTATGCAGCTAAAGGCGCAGTCAGTTTATGGATGAATGAACACATAGTGCTAATGATTTTATTGTTAATCATGTTTAGAATCTAAAAATGGAAGTCAAAAATTTTAATATTTGTTACGGGGAAATGGCAAATGGCAAAATCAGAACCCTTATAGTTTCTTCATGTCCGTCCGTCCGTCCGTCCGTATGTCACAGTCATTTACTTGGAGACCATTAACTATATATATACGAAATTACTGAGTTGGTGTATTCTATGAACCGCACAAAGATTTTGTAATGAAATCTTAAAATATATAAGAATTAAAGGTAGCAGTCCATACATGAGTGTTGAAAAAAAATTTCAACGTATGCCAACGTATGAGATATTTTTGGATAGGTCCTTCAAAATGATAAGGAGGTTTGATTTTGACTTTTTTCTTTAAGTCAGTAATTGTCGAGATATTAGCTCCTAAAGTCATAAAAATTGTGTCCCACACCCCCTCTAACTTTTGAACTTTGGAATTTAAAATTCTGGGAAAATTTGAGCTTATAGGACATCGAATGAAATTTAACCTATTTTAATTTTTTAACAATTACTATAAAATTACCAACTTATTTTTGCTGTCGATTCTAATGGTTATTCTTTTTAAACTCCTTAAGATTCTTCATAACCAAGTTGCGGAACCCTTTAGTTTCAACTGTGCGTGGTCCACAACGCACTTGACTGGTAATTATTTATAATAATAATAATAATAATAACTCTTTATTGGACACAAACATATGTTACAAATAAGAAGGATTACCCAGACTTCTGCACTAGCAGGGCTGTGTTGCAGAAGCCAGTTTCTTACCCTTAATATCATCATCATTACATTTTTATGCCCTTAGGAATTAATCATTTTGACTAAATAATAATAAAACGTTAACAAAAAAGAAAAAAAATTAAATTAACCTTCCTAGAAAATAGTTGCTATTTATTTAATATTTATATGGTAAGAGTGTGTGTGTTGTGTGGGTTGCGTGGGTGTTTTTATTGTATATATATTATTCTACTTTGAATTGTAAGTCTCATGCGGACAACAGACCTTCAATATTAACTGCTCAGATTTTACAAACGAAATTGTTCAGAAAGTAAAAAATAAAAAAAGTTTAAAAATAAATGGGGTCCCCATAAAAGAAACCTGACATTTTCGACGTTTTTTACAGTATGTCATGAACTAACCTGAACTGTAATAGATAAATACTTTCTTAGTTTAATCTTATATATTATATGGTGGTACGGAACACTTTATGTGCGACTCCGAGAGGCATTTGTCCGAGTTTTATTAACACACGGAATAAAATTTTTCTTTATTTTAAAGAATTTCATTTGAACTCATATTTCTCAGAGAGAAAATTACTATCCTTTATGCTATTTGTTAGATTCATGTGCGTGTATTAAAGAAAGAATGATTATTTTTCTCTTCATATTCACAAGTAATGTTTATTTTTAATATCCTTTGTGATATACTACAATTAAATACGCGTGACTGGTTCGTTTGTTGGCTCGCCATTTACCTGGAGCTCTTTGTGTATAATTTTTTTTATCTATTAATATAATTAAAAATTTATAATTTTGTTGATTAATTATAACTTTATAATAAAAGCTTTTTACGTAGTATACACCGTTACTAAAAATCAATTTTAAAATTTCTGTTTTTTATAGTTTCTGTATGTTTCTTCCGGCTTATCTCCGCTGCACTGATTTTAGAAGCACTTTCAATGGTCGAAAGCTGGTGTTATAAGAGATAATTAAAGTATCCTTAATTTAAGAAATAAAAGTATGTGTGTATTGGAATGGACTACTCCCAAAAAAACAAAAAATGTTCTGTAGACCATATGAATAGAGTCGTGGGCACATTTAGTTTAAACTATTCCCTGAGATAATAAAAGGAGCATATAGAAATTTGTAGGCTTTTCAACTAGGTAGAGGATTATTTTAGAAGTCAGGATAGATTTATGTCTCCTTTCTTTAATAACACATTTCCAGATAAGATTTCTTTACCAAGAGATTTTTATTTTTGCAGCGAACCTAGACATTATGACTTAAACAACCAATACAAATTACAAGCCTGCACAGCTTCGGCTTGCTTGGTGCCCATTCGGCTATCAAAAAATGGTTGAACATTGTATTGTTCCCCGTCTGTCTTTTATAACGACGTGTGAAGGCTGCACCCAAAACATCACTGGGCTAGACAAAAAAAGAGCATTGCTTTGACTTCCATTCCCATTTTTTCAGCGGTTTCAGCTCTTTTGTCGAAATTTCCTATGACACATCGATCAATTAATTTCCCTCGATGTAAAAGTTAATAAATGGATGAATATGGATATGTCAAACAAAATTTCGAAAAATGTTTTGTTGGCGATTTAAAAACTATTTTAGTTAATTATATAATAATGACTTGATATAAATTTAGAAATTGAGTTACAGCCCCTGTTAGCGCTCAAAGTTCTTTCAGTCCTCTAAGTACCTTCTGCCTTCATATTTCATCGGGAAATTGAGGAATCGAGGATATGGTAACAAGGATTGTAAGCGCATCGCGACGTATTCAATAAGGGATCTCGTCCTCTTGTTGGTAAAGGGGGTCTAAGGTATTGTCTGTGTCTGTGTTGTGTACAAGATATCATCTACGTGTACTTTTTATCAGGGTCTTTTAGGGTGAGCTTAAGGGGGCTCGAATATATTGGATAGGTCACCTTCACCTCTTCGCCTGCTTAGTCCTCAATATATAAATCAAAAGGAGATCACAAAATACGATTTGTTATCTTTATTAAATTTATTATGGCACAGGTATGATTTTATTACATTGATTCTTCTTATTAACTACAAGTAAAATCACTTATAAAAAGCTTACCTTGATCGATATCAGAAGAAAAAAACGATAAAGGAATGACTTATTATTTTGATTTATAAAACATAATATGATATCATTAGCTTTCTAATGCAAGAAGAGAAGCATCTTCAAAGTTTTACGACTCTAAAGTATTTGTATGGGTGGAATAAGTTGCCGTACAACTGCCAAGTTTCAGGCGTATACATGAGATCTCACCACTTTTTGTAGTAGAAGAAGTGCTTTGCGAGACTTGGGAAACTTTTTACATTTTATGTTTTTAATGGGATTAATATTATTAGTAAGCAATTATTGTAGGCTACATTCACTTGTATTACAAGTGCGCTACAGTTGTAATCACCTAGCGCTGCCATTTAGATGAACGTTGAAAAAGTGGGGGAAGAGGTGGAAAAAAGGATAATAGGAGTGGGTGCATTTTTATATTTTGATGCTAATAAGCAAATTATGTTTGACCCGCCTAGGACTGAACGCTCAAGGCTAGCGAATGTAACGCAATAGAACGGATACTGCTAGATCACGTTAAAATTTTTATCTTATATAATTAGTCTTGCACCATTTTATAAAAAAAAAAACTATAAAATAGAGTTGTTATATAAAAAAAAACAAAGCTTTAGCCTCAAGAAAGTAATCGTCTTTTAGAAACGTTCCACGTATATTTACTGGGGTCGTATTTTTTCATTCCAAATGACGACCAACGGCTATTTCATCGAAAGCCAATGATGCTAAAAGAGATTGCTCAAAGGACTTGATATCATATTTCAAATGTATATATGTACATTACATAGTAAGATGACTCAAATTTTTTATACAATTTTAAAAAGGTTCTTCTATGGTGTGATAAAATGTCTATACTCACAAAAATTAAAGGATATTCAAAAGTAGTTAAAATATATGGGTGATTTTCAATAAGGCATAGCTCGGAGAAAAATGGTCGTACAGGAAAAAAAAAATAAGAAACAGATTGTAGCTTCAAGTGTCTAGTTTTCAAATCTGGACGATAATTTTTGTGGTGTGTGGTTGTTAAGTAATCACCCGAAAACCAAAGAAGGATTTTTTTTCTTAAAATTTTTGTTTTTCTTTGAAATGTTCCGTGGGCTTCAAAAATATTTGTTTTATCTTGCAAAGGTAAAACTAAATTCCGCCCATCGTATAAAAAACTTTATCAAAATAGCAAATAATAGCTGAATTCTGATATGTGTTTGTCATATTTGCTCTCATGATATTCTCAAGATATTTTCTCATATGCTGTCGTCATTTTGTATACCTACATTCGAGGGTTCGTGTATGAATATTAATTCACGAAACGATTCCTTACGCGGTATTTTACCATTGTTATACTAGTAACAAAACGTTACATTCTTGGTTTACTGAAGCTTATGAAAATATAGCCCCTGGATTGGCGGAAAGATGTTGGAATAACATGAGGTTTTTTATTAAATAGTAAGTATTAATAGTAATTTAAAACTAGTAGCATCTTAACAAATAGCTGTGACAATATGTAATACTAGTAACTCAACTTCTTCACAGTCTAATATTAGGTAATTTTATTCGATAAAATTTACTGCAGGACTTGTAAAATGTTTTTAACACGCTTTTTTGCAGTCATTATATTTTACTTAAATACTCGTTATGTAAAGTTAAAATATCGTACCGAGATTGAATAATAATATTAAATTAATAAGTAACAAATTATAACAATCTAAAAAAAATTACCGTCATTCATATAAAAACATAAAAAATACGCTTTATTTATTTTATTTTTATGATTTTTTGACTTAAAATTTATGTTGAATTTCCAGTGACTACTATAGCGTAGACTGTAACATTTTATTAGCAAAGCAAAGCTTTAACTTTTATGCTGCGTAGTTGTTGTGAATAAGAAAAATAGCGGTAAAAACCGACGTAATCAATAACGCTTTTTAGAAATTTGCAATTAGGTTACAATATTAAAAGATATTAAGCTTATTGTGTTTGTGTGTCATGGCTATTTTATTATTAGAAATACGTAGATGAGCTTCGTTTCATATTACTTTTTATTTAGGTAGATTGTTGGTGAGTTTTGTACTGAAATCGAAAAGCTTGTCCCCAGGGATGATGTGGTAAAATTTTATAAAAGGACTTTTGTGTAATTTTTGAGATATCGGAAATTTCCTATTATTAGATTTTAAAGTGTATTTTATAATTCGGAAAAATATTTCATAAGTTTACAGCCTAAATTTCAGGAATAGTATTTAATTATACCACTATAAGATCAAAGCTTGGCCTCGCCCGATCCTAATTTAATTTATTTCAAAACCATTCCCAGCTCCCGGAAAAATGTATTTTCTACTATATTCTGATAAGGCTATCTATCTTCTTTTTTATACCTCCCCAATCCAATTGTAACCGCAGCCCGGCACAGCGTGTGAACTAAGAACTTTCTCAATTGTCGCTTTTGTAATCGAATAGACTCCACAAAAACTATTCCCAGATACCTTTCACATAATATATACGTATTTGACTAAACCACTTATTTAAATATATAGTTTTGTAATTAAAAAAAAAGTGCTTTAAATACAGATTACCTAGATTATATAAAACATGGATGTTATGATTATCATTATAATTATTATAATATACTAAAAATACGAATCAATTGAAAATTTTTCAATGTTTCTACCAAAGATCTTTAAGTCATTTTTTGAGTTTTTCTTTCAAATAACACATATAGTCTTGATAATAAATTACTCCTTTGGAAATTGATATTTCGTTACATAATATTATATTAATTTTTCCTCACGGCTGGGTCTCAGTACTTGGTTTCCCTATCCGGTAACACCCGGTGACGCTGCCAAGGCCAGGTTTGGCCAGCAATGCACATAAAAAAAATCGTATGTTACTCTATGACAAAACGCTGCACACTCAACCATATAATAAAGCTTACAATGAAATTTATAATTCTTCATCAATTATTATTTTTAAAATTTATGAATCCACCTACTTATACATTTATTATTTCCGACAATGGTATGGTGTGCGATGTTGATATCCGAGAACACCTATCTTGGTTTCTTATATTAAAAATATACTCATTTCTATCATCATCTTTCAAAAGGCTCTTAGAAATATGAATAAACGTGATCAGCTGTGGTCGGCTTAACCGAGGAAATACTTAGTACCCTCACATAGACTAGACTTGTACAAATGTACAAACACTTGTACAATGTACAGGCGTGACCACCGAAGGCCGCAAGTGATTGGGATTCTTTGTTTATTTTTTATCCCTCATCCTCCTTACTCCTTTTCCCAAACTTCATCTCCGGGTGTGTGATTTTTTGCCACCTTTACCATTATTCGGCATCATACATGGACGCAAATAAGCAATACCCTGTCAACCCACAAAATTATTATATATGCAGAAGTGTTGGTAAATGGCTGAAGAACATTTTTCTTTAATATTTGTAGGGTTTTAAAACTTCGAAAAATGCCATTTTTTAATCATGCAATTTATGTATTATTTCAAACGTTTTGGGTTATATTATATATGAAATATGCAGTTTGTATTTGTAAAAATAAGTAAAATAACTTACATACATTTTGAATGACCAAAAACTTGACCAATACATAAAAAAAAATCATATAAAGCAAGTTGTTCAAAATTTTCAAATGCGTTTTTCTCGAAATGACATTCGTGTGGGTTGACATGGTATTGCTTATTTCCGTCCACATATCACAGAACCAATATATAAAATCCTTTTACGAGCGCTGAAAGTCTGCTGGCAAAAGGCATATTTTTGGGTTTTCTATAAGAGGATTATGTCGGGAGTAGAACAATGCATTGTGTGCGAGTATGCATGGATGTTAAGCTTAGGATCCTCTGATGGTTTGTTATTCAATTATTCCAACGGCTTTACGGGTGAAAATACTTTTTATACCATGGAAAATTGAATTTTAAAATATCAACGTTTATCAAACATTCTTCTTTCCTTTACAGTATGTATTTAATATTTATTAATATATCTTTTTCTGCGGTATTTCTTTCTACTGTTCTGACGTTTTAGTTTTTCTCTTCCTTTATTTCATAATATTTTCAGATGAAAACCCATGTTGTCTTACGGTTTGGTAACGGTCACGATCAATTAGATAGGTCGTATGCTTGTTTGACTTTATGATATACAAAATTTTGTTGGTCAAATACTTCGCTCATATTTTTAGCAACACGTCAACTCCTTGCAAAGGAATGTTAATTTGCATAGCTTTGCATTGAACAAGACAGGTTTCATGTTACTAATATTGAAAACGGCGACGACTGTGTACTGTCGATATTTTCATTGCGTATCGATAGGTAAAATGCACTTTGACTTAACGGTAGGCTTCGGCAAAAACAATCGATCCTCGATCCTCAATTTATATCCTCGATATTTATTTTAGGAGCAAACGCAAGCCCTCGAATTAGTTTAGGATGAACAGAATTTGAAATCACTAATTTTTTCACTTACGTTTTATAAAGCGGAAAGTCAGTACTAGATAAGAAGTAAAAGGATATTTACAGGCGTTGTGAAATAGCGACCCTATCGCCGGCTTTTGAGATAATCTCTGTTACAGCAGAGCATCCAACATTGCAATCAGCCACACTGGTGGTAGCTCTTTTGTGGCCGGCTAGGTAGGTACCACCGCAGTGTCAAATATTCTACCGCAAAGCAGTAGTATCTTTGGTATTACTATGTTTCGGTTTGAAGGGCACTGTAGGCTACTGAGATTATTGAGCAAAAGAGATTTAAGAAGAAATATCTCGAGTTTGGCATCTCGTGAGTGACACCTACAAATGGTGTTGTTGACTATGGCAACCGCTTACCATCAGATGACCCGTATCCTTGCTTGGCAACTTAGTAGCCTAAAAATGTCATTATTTGAAACTATTATTTCAGTCAAAATGAGAAAATAACGTACTTTAATTAAGGATAAAACCACAGGCGTGGTTTTATCAGTATTAGTTTTGAATCAAACTAAGCTAAAGAAAGCCTGGAGCCTTTATGAATTTCGTCCAAGTAGGTTAACATTTTTTTTTTTTTTTAAAGAATATTAGCAACGTTTTTTCAAGGTATTACTAATATTCCTATTGCCCCTCCAAATAAGCTCGAAGCTTGCGCTAGGAGTGGGTACGACAATAGCCCAAGGGGTCAGGATCGAACCCTCGACTCTCGCGTTAACGGAGCGAAGTCGGCCCTTCTACCGTTGAGCTATTGAGGCTTCAGATGAACATCATTATGAACAACTTATTGTAACCACCAATGCTTTTAATCCTTTTAATAGATAACGCAATAAATTGCACAGCACAGCGTAGTACAAACGTCGGATTTCAACGATTCGTCCTATTATATGCGGTACGATAATAATTTTCTGTATGGTGAATTATTGAAGTAGCCATCAATGTGACGCTCCGTTAGAATGACATCCTTTTCAAATATTGTCTTTCTAATCCAACGTATCAAATAGGTTCTATACGTAGCATTACTATATAAGTAATGTATACTATACAAGTAAGTAGCATTACTATACAATTAGCAAATTTTTAGTACCAGATACGTTCCATTTCAGGTCACGATAGGTTCCATTTATGTTTTAAGTAGGTATTGCCAGATCCTTACCACAGTCTAAAGTATTCTAAAAGGAACGGTAGCTGTTCGGTAACGAAGTATATATGAACAGCATATATACTTCTTCACTTCTAGAACATAATATTTTATTATATTCTTTTCAGTCGAGCTTTTCAAAAAATAAATTATTGTTAAACCAAGAAAAACTTTTTAAACAAACATATTTAATATATAAATAAAAACAATAAATATGTGAAACTAAATTTAACAAACAGTATCGGAATGGAACGAAAAGATTATTCATTTCAAAGTCTCTATTGTAGAGGCCCCGGGGCTTTAGCCTCGGATCCCCTAAATCCAGCCCTGAAACTGACTGAAAGCGTTGTAAAATGTACAGAAGCGAATAGTTACTTGCCTATTTAACTTTCGATTTCCAAGCTTAAGCTAATTTGTGTTACATGCTATTAATGTTATACAAGAAATTCCGGCGTTATTTAAGTAATCGGATCTCGATGCTACGATAAAAGATTTAACAGTGATCGTTAGTTTCTAATAGAAAATTTATCCATTTAAGAATCTTCTGAGGATCCCAAAATCATCGGCTGTGTCTTCGTTATTTACAGTCACGCTGACGTCCAAAGCCGGTTACCTCCTCGTGGTGCAACCCGGGCATCGCATTTTATAAACATCAATCACTAATAAAAATTATAGATACGATTTGTCTTTATAAATATAGTTACATACTTAATGTATTTAAGCGTGCTGGTAGTGAGGTTTTGAGCATAGACGGTCACGGGTTCTATTCCCGTTCGGTGCCGATGCTTGTCATAAATATCGAGAGCACGTTAAGCTTTTATTATAACATCGTATAATAATAATTAAGTAATGCCGAGGTCAGATGGGAATCACTCGGTGTAAAAACTAGTAAACCGTCAAATCAGGATAAGAGTATTAACAGACACTGGGTAAATATAGCTAGGAAAGAAGAAGACTTAATGTATTAACATAATATTTGGAGAGGTAAAGGAAAATTTTAAGGCCTCCGGGACCGTTTGGGTTTCGCCTGAAGTATATTTCCAAGTTTCTATCCCAATTTCGTTCTTTTTTGATATAGCAATCGGGATTATTACAACTTTCCATGAAATATTAAAGATAACGGGAACAACGTATCGGAAAACTGAAAACGTAGTAAGTGGCAATAAAAATTTTCCCACCATTCTTTTGTAAGTTGAATCAACGGTCCATCGAAGCTTCCTTTGGAACATTGGAAATTGGATATTCCGGGATCTTTAATCAGTTATATTTTGGCACTTAAATTTTACAATAATTAAATATTAAATTATCTTCTACTCAATAACCTTTTAGCAGAGTACAATTTTCTGTAAAAATTTTAAGCGATTTTACTAAATGCGGTAAACTTTCCAACAAAAATGTTATTTAATTACTTTTTTTATAAGACAACTGTTATGTAAATGGTATGATTATTATTATTTATAATAATAAAAATAAATCTAAACAAACGAGTAAAAATCAACATTTTAAACGAAATTTGGCACAGAATTCGTGTAGATGGGGACAGAATTACTTTAATGTATATAAATTAGCTGTATCAGGTTTTTTGCTTTTCTTAGTATTAAAAACTCCTTGCTCTGCTTGGCACGGTCTGGCCACAAAGTTGCAGTGAATATTACCAACCGCCAGTGCTATAAAAGAGAACTATGCCAACTCGGAGGGTGACTCCATTCTGTGATATTAAAAGAAAGTTTTTAAAACTCTTTGAAACGGATCAGCAGTGGTGAAATATAAAACAAATATAAAGGTATGTTGTTTATGTGTCAAGTATTTTTAATTAGACGTAAACCTAACGCTAGGAGAAGCATGGTTCTACTACCACTAATTTTTAAAATAATCTATGAGGCAATGGAAAATTTGTTTAACTATTATCATATTGTTATATGGCTATGTTTTCTTTAAACTCGTAGGCTGCCAACACTGCAATTCCAAGACGACAAACAAATAACAAAATTAACTTATTTCTCCTAACACGGGGTTTGAAACCAGGTCCAGACATTGTTATGAATTTTAATATTGATTTTTTGTTATTTTTTCATAATCATCGTCCTAACATTATTCCCGGTATTTTATTTTGCCCAGGGTCTGCTTATTACTCTTATCCGCATTTGACAAGGCTACTAGTTTTTACGCGGAGCGATTGCCATCTGACCTCCGCAACCCTCAGGTCGAACCAGTAACTCATTGGATAAGAGCAATTTGCTTATCAAGAGTTAAAGATTATTGTCAGATGTTATATGATAACAACCGGGACCGACAGCTTAACGTGCTCTCCGAGGCACGGTTGGGAGACCCACGGAAAAATGCCCAGACCGAGACAGAAATTTTAACAAACATCTGCCCGAGCGGGAATCGAACCCGCAACCGCCGAGACTAAAGGCAGACTCGCTACCCACAAACCCACAACGGTGTCGTTATTTTTTCATAATAAAATTTGAAAAACATTCTTATTTTTATATCATTATATATATATCATGGCAGAAACAAATAGAAATATAAAATTCAAGCGATTATATAAATATTTTCATTCCATCCTTACCAAATTCGACATCTCCCGCGGCTAAATATTATAAAATTATGTTAATGCGATATATTATCGAAATTTATGAGAGCATATAACAATTTCAGTTTAAATATTCGACTTTTTCGTTCAAGTATAAGCCTCATCGTATTTGATTTTTGTCACATTGATTTAGTCGTTACTTACGGTTACGTGTATATAGAATTCGTTTAAATTTTGTAGTGCTTCCAGATGTTTCCAAACTTGCTTACGTTCAAGTATAGAGAAGAATAGATTCATTGTACGTGAGCGGTTTTCAGATAGAGTCTGTGAACATGTTGGTCATCGTAAGCATAGTTGTGATTCTAAACTTCTCTGAATAAAAAAATGTTTTGATTAAAAAAATTACGAGTAATTTGTGTGATAAAATATTTAATTTTCGTGAAAAATTACGAAATGATATAGACATTTTTTGTGCCCGTTAATGCTATGATCATTAAAAGGCGAACGTATTTTTTTTAATTTAAATGTTACAACTAGCGTATGAGTACGCATATTATTCTGTAGACCAAGTCCAATTTGTTTTCAAATATTTTTTGTTTGTTTGTTATTTTATTATTCCTTTTGTATAAATAGTTAAATCCACCAAGGGAAGTTAGAAGTTAAATTAAACTTAATACAGCTAATAAACTTATTACAACAACAACAACATTTTACAACACCTTAACTACACTTAAAAGTAATTTATTCATAGAAGAGTAGCAAAGAGTATTTTACGTGTAGATGAAATCTTTACGGCCAACGCCATCAAAGTAATAGACTCTCATGTAAGTCCATTATAATATTAGACTTTGTAGAGAGTGCAAGTTCGCCGACGCTACATCAGCATCAGCGTAGCGCGCAAACGCTTAACGCGTACGTCGGGAGGTGAATATAATACAATGCATTGAAACGGAACACTATTTGAGGGATAGCTAAGTAACGATTATCCACACTCAAACATGCATTACAATGTGTGATACCTAATTTTTTTTTTGATTGTGTATTGCTGTTGGCCCTACTGGCCTTGACAGCGTCACCGGGCGGCGCTGGCCGAGTACTGAGACCCTGCCATGAAAAAGTGACAGCCCTCCTGGGCGCAACGGCTGTAATAGCTCAGTGGTTAATTAAAAGGCCGACCGACTCCACTGCGTTAAAGAAGAGTTGCGGGTTCGACCCTGACCCCTTGGGCTAAAGTCATATCAATTCCTAGCGCATGCTATGAAATTAATGAGGGGCGATAGGAGTGCTAGTAATGACTCGAAAAGGATTGATTATATATATATTTATAAATTTTGTTTCTAGAAAAATAAAATTTATATGTGTTTATGTATGTATATGGACGAACCCGATCGAGAATATGAATGAGAAGAGTGCATTCAAGTAACACTACTCTTATTTTCTATTTATTATATAGTAGTATTCTTTTAGTAAAAATCAGTTCACAATAGCTCCAAAGGATCTATTGTGTTGACAGCGCGAGAGCCAGAGTGGTACTTCTCCCGTACATTGTTGAGAAGTTGAATCCCCATAAATAAATAATTGGTACTACTTCTGATAATATACATAACATCTTACTCGTATTTAATAAAGGAAAGCCTTATTAAAGAATAAAAAAATTTATGTATCTAATGAGACAAAACGTAGCATTGTGAAGTAAATAGAATAGATTTTGTATTAAGTTATATATTTTCAGTTAATCTAATTCATATAATTAACTTAACGTACTGTATAAACACAAAATACAAAAAAAACTTTTAATGGTAAAAAATAAGTCTTTAAAAATTTTTAATATTAAAAATAATTGGTACTCAATGCTTCAATTTTAATCTGTCTTATTGACTGTGTTATAATAACCAATTAAAAAATAAATAGACGATCCCCTTCTTTATGAGCATGCCTTTTAACAATTATATTTAAATCGCTGATAATTGGTATAATCTGGTTTAAAGGCGTCGGGATGTGACGACCCCATCGCCCGCTGTTGGGATAACCTCTGTCACAACAGAGATTATTCCACCAGTGCAATCAGTCACACTGGTGGTAGGTCTTTTGTTGCAAGAGGCCGGCTAGGTAGGTACCACCGCAGTGTCCAATATTCTGTTGCCAAATAGTAGTGCTTAGGCACTACTGTGTTCAGTTTGAAGGGCATTGTACGCTAGTGAAATTACTGGGCGAACGAGATTTAAGAACTAATATCTCGAGGTTGGCAACGCGTGAGTGGCACCTACTAATGGTGCTGTAAGCGCTCATAGGCTGCGGGAGCCACTTACCATCAGGTGGGCCGTATGCTTGTTTGCCAACTTCTAAAATAAAAATAATAATAAAAAAGGTATTTTAACAGAAAAACCCCTTGTTAAAAAATACATTTTTCACAATATTATATTATTTGGACGACGTTGTGGCGCAGCGGTAGCGAACCTGCCTTAAACGCCACAGGTCGCGGGTTCGATACCCGCTCGGAGCATAATATGTTTGTATTGACCATGCAAGCATATTTTCCGGTCTGGGTGTATTTGTCCTTGTCATTGTGAATGTTTCCGGACCCCCGACACAGGATATCACTATCCTAATGGGGGCCGTTGAGTGTGTAGCGTTTATTTATTTATTTATTTATTATTGATTTTCTCGTCTCTATTTGAGATATTACGAGCATTTTTATTTTATATAAAAAAAAATGAAACTATTATAACAAGATTAATCAATACATTTCAATTTGGTAGAATAATTATTGAAATCTTTTAATATTTAGAACCTAAAACAATGTGGTTTTCGTGAAAAAGCTACATCAATTTATCGCCCCCGAAACAGTCATTGGTGCCGTTTCCGAAATTGAGATTATGATATATGTATATACAAGAATTGCTCGTTTAAAGGTATTCGATATTCTTTTATTGACTTTAGAAGATTGACGTGAAACATTTATATGATGTTCAGTTGAAAGCAAGTTATTTAATATCGATCAAGTCATTTTGCTATCGACTGGTTTACAAGGTTTTATGTTTGTTTCACACGCAAATATGCAGTGTTTTGTAAAGTTATAATACATCACAGAACTATCAATCCAACTGACTTTATTACAATATGTAATATACATATATACTTATCTACAAAGGTATATGAATTTCACATTCAAAATTAAGCGATAGAAGTTTTTTTATAAAGTGTTGTCGATATTTATAATAATCGCTTCATAGTCAATAAATATAATAATAAAACGACAATAATTTATATGTCGGAGATTTCCAAAAACCTATACACACACGCCAAGCAAACATATGGTGAGTATTTATAATTTGACGCTAGATCAAAACAAACATGTAGTCTTTTTAATTTAATAAAGGTCCTATACCTGTCGGTATACTTTAAAATCGGGATTTCTTCAGATATTGTTTAAATATCAAATCAATTTTTCATTCAATTATGTACGAATTGTATTCGTTATTTACACTTATTTTTTAAACTATTTCTTTAATTAGATAGGTAACACAGGTTATTGATACACTAAGGTTTCTTCCGGCGTTTATCAATCTTTACAACTCAAGAAATCAAGACTTTTCAATTAAAGAGTAATAACAATTTTGTTAGTTTTTAGTACTGTTGTTTTGTTTCTTGTAAAAAATATGAGATTCGAAAAGAGTTTCTTTAATTTATAGTAAACAAGACGAATGTAAGAATATTCTAAGAGAAGTTAACCGGTATCCTTCGGTCCAACTTTTATAGTTATAGTTTTGATTTTTAAAAGTTATTTGAATGATCGGATGACGCAGCTCTTTCGACTTTTACCTCAGGGATATAGTAGTGAAAGTTTCAGATTAAGATTAAGTATAGTAACGTTAGTTGTTATATTTATACTTTTCTAATCTTGCTATATAATTATCTTTTATGATTTCTTAGAAACATTTTTCAACAACACATTTTAATATTTTACATAAATTTGTCGTTGAATTGTAAATATTTTATATAAAAAAAAAACTCAATTTGTTGACTAGTCAATTAATGTTTGAAAAAGTAAAATAATCTGTTTCAAATAGTTTTGGACAAATATACCGTTTTTTCGTATATTATTAATATTAGATACAACTTAACACAGTCACAATTCCTAATTAAATTCCTCATTCGGTATTTATTATTGAGGCATACCGAAACAAACCTTTCATTAAAAGGCGGTTTACCAAATCTCCTTTACCGTACCCGCTGATAAACAATTATACTATAACAAACATGTTAGGAAATCGCTTGGGTATTAAATAAATGTAATAAAATTTTAGTAAATATGTTATGTTTTTGTGAGTCGATGTTGTCTCAATGTATTCTTGTTATTTATTACTAATAAAGTGTTCTAATCCCAATAATCCGTACTAATCGTGACGTTAGTGGAAAGTGTTAGAAAAGGACCTATAAAGGCTACCTATAAAGTTGGAGAAGGAGGGAAGAAATGAATGGCATAGAAGATTTGGATCTGCGGCACTCACATTCATCCATACTTTCCATGTTGGGCTCAGACCATTTGTGATCGAAATAGGACATTGACAAAAATTATCTTGAAAATATAAGTCGAAATTTAATAACAAAAAATATTTTTAGAGCCTTGCATAATTATTTTCAAAAGAACATTTAGCATGCTTTAAGAAAATTAGTAAAACAGTAATTTATTTATACACATAAAAATACAATCTGTTTTATTTGTAAAAAATATTTTCAGTTTGCGGAAAAAGGAACTTAATAATAAATAAAGATAAATTTATTTATTGATTATCTATTTTATACGAATTACTCTTCATTTAATATAATGCAGATATAATTTTTAATGTTTTCTGCATTCATTTTTGTAATTTTATGTGTAAAATATATAAATTACTCACACTACCTAGTGTATATACGTTTAAATCTCTTCTTCTCTAAAGTTAACTTAAGGGACGATTAAATTAAAATCTATGGATTATTTTACTGTTTTAGCCAACTATTCAAAATATATTTAATGCGATAAATATTGATCATCTTTGCCGACATAAAAACAGTAAGAAGAAAATTTATTATAACTTCGTACAAATATATTTTTTTGATGTACTTAAAATTACCTAAAATAATATCTGCTAAATATTGCCTTTATTATAAAAAACAAAAAGACGATGACGATTTTTAACTTTCATAAAACTATATTTTGCTGAAAAATTTTCAGTGCTTTTACGTAAAGTTATAAATTTAAAGCGTGCTTAAAATTCAGCAATTAGTTTGCGTTAAATATAATATGTTACTTCTGTGTGTTTTCTCGTATTATGATTATAATAAATATGGAAATATTAATTTTTAAGCTTTGTATGACGGCAGCGAAGGTTCCAAAGTAACCATACAATAAAACGAAATTACATGACATACAACTACAATGATGTACTACTGGGTGTCATAAGCCAAGGGTCCCAATGAAATTACATTATTTTAATAAATTTAACAGTTTGAATCAATACGTTAAATTTTGACTGAACCTTATTCTGTTTCTAATTTGTCGTTTATTCACTTTAATAATTACGACAAAAACCCGGTGATCTTCCATTTCGTGGAATCGGTGACACGTGGGAACGAAACAAGCTCAACTTTCGATTTTGATCCCAAGTTTTTTCATAAAAAAATATCATAAACTTGTTCTACTTCTAAAGGCCAGCGTGTACCCTCTGTTTTATTATACAGTAATCTAAATAGTTAACTTGTGAATATTATGTAAGGACGAACTATGCTAATCAAAATTTTTTCGTTAAGAATATTTATGTTAGGGAATAAATAATGAAGCGGAAATCTAAAAGTAATCTACATATCGCATCTCTATATCTGTATAAATTTAATTATACTGAGTGCAGCGATTGTGAGCGTGAGGAAAGTTTTGGGAAAGAAGAACCTTTATTTTCCGTAGCTGTTTATTTTTGGAGTTTAATTTATTAAAAAATCGCATACAATTTCTTCCTGGATGTATTTTATTGATATAAGAGAAATTACTATAAAAAATTTGTTTTATTAGATTTAAACAATATTGTTTCGAATATTTCAATAATAAATTTCTTACAGATTCAAAACTATGACACATCAATTCTGCACTTACATTACATTTTGTAGATAAAAATGTATAAAAAGAGTAAGAAAAATCATAGAAAGAAATGTATGTCTGTACATTAAATTTAATCATAAAAGAATAAGTATAATTTTTCAAACTTTTTTGGTTTTAATTTATTTTGCTAATTTACTGATCTCTTTGTTGAATATAATTAGGGAAGAACGAAATTAGCGGCCACGTGACGGTATACAGACGTCCCTCACAAACATGCTTATTGACATCGCTTTGTGAGACCATAACAGGAGCTCGAGATGGGGTGGTTTAATACCTAAGGGGAGATAATTGGCAGAAATATCAGTTACGGATATCAATTCGACCAGATAAGCCGTTTAATTAAAATTTCTCTAATAAAGCTGACTCTTAATCCACGTTCGATTTAAGAAAGATTTTTGATTCGTAGGAAGGTTAAGAGTTCGATGGATCTAAAATCCACTACCTCCTATTTTCCATTTTATCTAGATATCTGGTGAGCATTTTCATATATGAAGTTCAGATCAATAACAATCGATTTGGTTCAGATACTCAAGGTCCTGCGTCACAGCGTTTTTGTGTTACAACTTTTTGAATTTGTCTAAAAAAAGTGCTAATGTTCACAATCATCCTGAAAGCAAAAAAAAATTGAAGATGCATCCAGAACTGACTTTTGTAATAGTTAATTTAATAATATTTGTATGTAAATAAATTTTTTACGTTCCTTTCTTGCAAATATATATTTTATTCGATTCATATTTTTATGTTGTATATACTTATAGCACCTGGATGACCAAGCTTTGCTTGGTTATTTCTTATTTTAGATACAGATAAATTATATAGTGATGAAATATAAATAGTATTTTACATAGCCAGTGTTGCCTGAAAACAATGATAAAACGACATTATCTAAAAATGAATCCTAGCTAGATCGATTTACCGCCCCCGAAAAACCTAGGATACTAAATTTCATGAAAATCGTTGGAGCCGTTTCCGACATTTAGATTGTTTATACATATATACAAAATTAGCTCATTTAAAGGTATTAGATTCGTAGACTTTAATTAGCGATGATTCTAGTCATTCCATGTTTAGTGTTGACGGAAAATGTCAGCATTTCTTTATTCATTTTAACAGATTCGCGGTATGTCCATACTACCGACATTTGTCTCTAAGCGTATTATCTCTAACGTGTCCTACGTGAGTGTAACTGTCGCTTATTTCGAGTACAAGCTTGCCCGTAAATCATCCTCGAGTAGGTTGCTTTATTTTCTACCTGCAAAAAAATATTGCTCAATCATACCGGTTTTTTATGACTGTGTTATATTACTTAATCCAGTTGCCTTCACATAAGCTAAAAAATATTATAACTAATTAAATGCTAAATACTCAACGGCTACCATTAGGATAGTTACATTCCACGTCGGAAAAGCATAAAAACCGAATCGGAACACATTTCTTTATTGTCAAAAATAGTTCACTACAGAGTTTTACGTTTTACGTTACGTTACTAAGCCTACAACTTCTGCCAATGTCTTTCCAACTGCCTCCTTGCATTTTAGAACTATACAAATAAACTTCATACTTAGTTGTTTTTATATGAAGAATGATATTATCAGCTCACGAGAATGTCCATGTTATCAAACTTGAGAAAAATGCAAATTTATAATGTCGAAGCGCGTATAATACGATATGAGAATAATATCTCCCGATTGTACTTTGATCTCAATTGCAATATGAGAAAACATAAAAAATATAGAAATAAATTTTAAATTACTTTCTATAATGAGTTCCAGCCCTCCGATCTAACAACGGCATAAGCCTTTGATGCAATCACAGTTGGATCCCCTGATAATAACTTTATCACAGGCTAGCTGTGTACGCGTACCCTCACGTAGTCTACAGAATAATTATTTAGTTCTTTTATTTCACTTAACACCAATTTTTATCTAGAATAAAAGTAAGGCTATTTTTTTTTGGCCTCCATTAGGATAGTTATATCCTGTGTCGAGGGTCCGGAAACATACACAATGACAAGGCCAAATACACCCACATGCTCCGACAATACAAACAGATGCTCCGAGCGGGAATAGAACCCGTGACCTGTGGCGCTTAAGGCAATTTCGCAACTACTGCGCCACAACGTTGTCGAAGTTACTCCATAAATAATCAGCTATCAGTTAAAATTATTCAAACCGTTTTACAGATTATGCAAACAGACAGAAAGACAGACAAATTTTCAAAAATGAAATTGATATAATTGTAATAGCACTTGAGCACAATAGCACTAGATAAAAAATATTAGATGTATAAGCAAATTTTTAATCCACATAATGAACTTAAAAATTACCAGTCAAGTGCGTTGTGGACCACGCACAGTTGAATCTAAAGGGTTCCGCAGCATGGTTATATAATAATATATATAATAATAACTTTATTTCGACCAACAATGGATCATATGTTGTTAGTAATACAAGTATCTTACGCCTATTTGTTAGTAATTTCTAAAACTTATTTAAGCTAAGACAGGATTAATTTGTCAGCACGTGAATCCGATAGCAGTGGTTCACATACAAACAACTTCTATTAACAAATGCTCTCAGGACGCCACTTGAGCTGGAAAGAATCCTGCGCAACAACGATGTGCACCGCTTTCACATAATGGTATAAAAACAGTCCACATACGCCTCGGCAAACATCCCCGATGCACTACAAAAACGAGGCATACCCATTAATATCCTGAAAGCATTGTTATATTGTACACGCAGAGCGTTGTACTCTTTCCGCGTATAGTCTGCCCACAGGCTGCTAGGGTAAAATGTGGTGCAGTAAGCTCTGAAAAGTGTTATTTTGACTGGTATTGAGCAACGAACAATCCTGCGAACAATTATATTTGCCCTAACAGACAAAGCCCTGCGTTCTCTCTCAATATCTGCATTGTCTTTCAAGTCAAAGAACTACATGGCCAAGATATTTAAAGCATTCAACTCTCTTTAGTGGAACTCCGTGTAACTTGATAGCAGGTACAATAGATGGAATCGATTTTTCCCTGGCCTGAAAGACCATGCATTCGCTTTTCTTACAGTTATAGACTAAGCCATGATGTTTGAAATAGTTCTCACAAAGACTTAGCAGTTTTGCTAACCCACAGATAGATGCACGCAGCAGAACCATGTCGTTTGCGTAACTAATGTTATTAAGACAGACTCCGTCAATATGACATCCGACACGAGTGCTACTGAGCGTCTGTAATTCTGTATTAGGGTCTCACATACAGATTAAACAACTTGGGTGAGGTCAGGCCACCCTGCCTCACCCCACATTCCAACCTTTAAGACCTTGAGTAGCTCTCTGACCATCGCACAACAGTAACCTGATTTTTATACCAAAACTTAAAAATCATGTTGATCTCTTTAATTTCTGCCATAAGATATCGTAATTAACCAGGTCAAATGCCTTGGATAAATCGAGAAAACAGGCGTAAATGGGTGATGGTAAGGTTATGAAGAATCTCAACGGCTTTAAAAATAATAACGAATTAAAACCGACCGCAAAAATAAGTTGGTAATTTCATAGTAATTATTTAAAGTAATATGAAAAACAAAGTTATGGGAAAAACTTATATATCTCTTAAATTTATAGACCTATCTTCTTCAAACTAAATGTGGATGAAAGTTTATGTGGTATTCTACAAGCTCAAATTTTTCCAGAATTTTAAATCCCATAGTTCAAAAGTTAGAGGGGGACACGATTTTTACGACTTTAGGAGCTAATATCTCAACAACTACTGGCTTAATGAAAAACTCAAAATCAAACCTTCTTATCATTTTAAAAGAACTATGCAAAGATATCTCACACGTTGCCATACGTTGATTTTTTTTTTTCAATCCTCAGTTACATGTATGGACTGCTACCCTTAATTCATATATATATTAAGATTTTATTACAAAATCCTTGTGCGGTTCATGGAATACACCTAATTAGTAAATTTCGTATAGATAGAGTCAATGGTCTCCGAGTAAAATGACTGTGACATACGGACGGACAGACGGACAGACGGACGGACGGACGGACAGACGGACATGACGAAACTATAAGGGTTCCGTTTTAGCCATTTGGCTACGGAACCCTAAAAATGAAATACTTTAACATAATAAATAAATGAACATAAAAAATTCAATGAAAAGTACATAATTATTGATAAAATTTATATGAAATTCACATTTTACTAAAAATCTTACTTAGTTAAGTACCATCAAAGTCGTTGGTCAATTAAAAGTATCCGCATTGCGATTTAGTGAATTGGAGCAAGCAACCGGCATCTTTATTAACCTTTAAAGTCTCTTTACATTTTAGCTATGTTTTACAACATAATATAATTTTTGCAGTTGCAACAACAGCTATTTTTACATACATAAAAATTATCAAAAAAAGGTTTTCTATAACGAAAATAAATAAATTATGCAATCTAAACTATCGACAGCATTTTTTATTAATGAGACATCAACTTGAGGTCTTTAAAGCTCAACTGTAGAAGGGCTGACTCCGCTCCGTGGATGCGAGAGTTGCGAGGTCGATCCTGACCTGACCTGACTTGGCTTATTGTCGTACCCACTTCTAGTGCAAGCTTCGAGCTTATTTGGAGGCGCAATCGAAACATTAGTAATGCCTTGAAAGAAAAAACTACAATGGTAAATAAAATAAAGTTTCTTTAAGAAAAAACTACAATGGTAAATAAAATCAAGTTAACGGAGCCTCGCATAATCTGCTTGTTAATTAAGTCATGATTCCGACAATTATTATAAATATTTATATTTAAACGCTAAACACTCAACTGTCCCAATTAATAGAGAAATATTGTGTGCCAGAAGCACAAAACCGCAAGTACGACCACGAAGACCGGAATGTCTGTATAGTTAGGTGATACACATATAATTATATCTCGAGCCAATTGTTATACGTGATGTACAAAATTAGCTTAATTGTCATTGTATATCATTACCTAATGAGAAGATTGATTGAGAGATACATTGTATATCATTACCTAGAAGTAAATTTGAAAATATAATAAGTCAGAAAAAATGTATTCTAAATGTTTTTATTCTCAGGTACGAGTAAAAGAATTAATAACACAATTGTAAAATTTAAATTATCTATATCTATCTATATATATATAAAAGGCTTTGTCCTGAATGACTGACGGATCATCGCACAGCCTAAACCGCTGATCGTAAAGACATGAAACTTGGAGGGTTTTTTTTTTGTATGACTTAGGCATCCAATAAGAAAAGATTTTCCAAAATTCTATTTCAAAGGGGTTAAAAAGGGCTCAAAAAGGATTTTGTAGACACTCTGTTTTTTGTGAACCATTAAGACGTTTTTAACATTTTCTTAAATTATCAACTGAAGAGGTGAAATGAAGGTTCAAAGTTTGTATTAAAATCGTTATTCACGTGGGAGAAGCTGCTGGCAGACGCTCGTTTAAGATAATCAGAGAAAAGATCAAAATAATTCAATAAATATTTTCAATGGCAAAAAAATCTTGATATATTGGCTTCCCTATCAAATAGATTGCTTATTGAATTTATTTATTCTCTCTTAGTTATGTATTCCAGAGCATTCACGAAACACGAGAGAGAGAGACCAGCTAATAAGCCGACAGACCGTAGTATCAAGCGTATTTCCAATGCTAATTTCGAACTTGCCCCTGCAGAGCGGCACTTTATTCTGTAACACTAAATGTGCACTATTTTGACAATGAAGGCCATATCAAATTAAATTATTTATTTATGCTCCAAAGTTTGTATAAATTTATTTGGAGACACAAATTTATGCAATATTTCTTGAAAATACACTATAAATACACTAAATATTGAAGATCGTAAGGCGTAGAATTAAGGACGGAAGATTTTTTTCATAAAAATTGTGTACCCCCTCCTCTAACTTTTGAGCTATGGAACTTAAAACTCTGGAAAAATTTGAGGTTGTAGAACATAAAAAGTACTTTCATTTACGAGTATACTGAGGAAGATAGGTCTACAAATTTAAGAGATATATAAGTTTTTCTCATAACTTTGTTTTTCACATTACTTTTAATAATGGCTATGAAATTACCAACTTATTTTTGCGGTCAGTTTTAATTTATTATTATTTTTAATTTAACTAAGATTCTTTATCATCAAGCTACGAAACCCTATATTTTGGCTATGCATGCCTCAACGAAGTTGACTGGTGATTATTTTTTATCTTCGGAAAAAGCTGAACAATAATCATAAAACTTTAACTATCATAAACTAGCAATCTACTTTCGCACTCGTTACTATTTTTATATGTTTATAAAATTGATTACCTACTACCATTCTAATTTACTGAGCGTAGTTTTCGGTATAAAAATAATCTCGTAGATTTAACTCAAAACATCTCATTTTTAAATAAAGCAATATTTGATAGTAGTCTGAAGTTAATCACTCAAGTGCTATTGAATAATTACACAGATGATTTGGTAACGAGATAACTCACGTAGTTACAAATAGATAACGATCACTCGATGCGAGCCTTCACAAATTCGGCATTCAGGTCAGGATTCGAGTGTATTGCAAAATATCTCGATTTTGGTTCGACATCGTAATTTTATTGAGTAATATTGCAATTTTGGCGAAAAAAAAACTGTTCGGTGGCTATGTGAACAGAACGAATAATAATAAATAAATAATAAATAAATAAACGCTACACACTCAACGGCCCCCATTAGGATAATTATATCCTGTGTCGGGGGTCCGGAAACATTCACAATGACAAGGACAAACACAACCAGACCGGAAAACATGCCTGTACGAATAATACAAACATCTGCTCCGAGCGGGAATCGAACCCGCAACCGTCGAGGCTTAAGGCAGACTCGCTACCCACAACGCCACAACGGTGTCGAATAGAAATGAGAAATGTATATGTATAAGGAAAATCTAATTTATATGAGAAGTATTGAGCCCGCAGATATCTTATTTATTGATAAAAACAATCGGTCGCGATACTGCGATGGTAGGTCTAATAAAAAGTCGATGAGAGTAAAACAAAATTTTTTTGTCAATCATCATCGGCTAGACATAAATCATTCAATCAAGAAAAATTCTCAATAAACACACTGAGACCATCAAAAAAATTGAAAAAATAGAAAGAGTCTATAGAATATAAAGAATAGAAATAGGGTTAGTTCTAAATTTGAGCTAGATATCCTTGTTTAAATTGACTCTGAATTTTCATACATAAAACAGTCAATATCACATTACAGGCAAAATACAATTTACAGTCACAAAATATTACAGGTATTGACATACTAAAAACTAAGGACCGTACCTTTCATACAAAAAAAATATCCAAAGACCTTTGTAAATTTGTGTATTCTTAGTTGAACATATTTGGGATTCTTTTTTAGGAATGTATCTTTAAATTGTACGTTCCTGATCTTGGCTATCCCTTTAAATATTTTTTATTTATTTCAACATAATTATTATGCACCTATGGTTTATGGCTTATTGTGCTAACGCTACTTTTACTTGGTTGTCAGTGTGAAGTTAGTCACGAGTCTAGTCTTATTTGAAACACACTGTAAATTAAATTAATATTATGGTTTTAAAGTTTACGTTAAAATATTGTTTAATTTGCTTTAGTCCTAGTCAAGTAAAAACCACATTTAAATATTTTATGATAGACTTGTAAACGTTGCGGATACTACTTTCAGTAGTAAAAAATAATAATCTTTTAAAATAAAGACTTGCAGAAACTCAAAAAACTCATCCTAAAGTAAAAAATTAAGAGTCAAAACTTGATCGAATTCGCTCAAAAATCCTTACTCTACTTATCAAAGTAAAACGAAAAGTTGAGTAATTAGGAAAAAAACTTCGTCCTGAACAAACTGAAAAACAAATAACGAGTTGGTTGCCATCTGAGTTTGAGGAACGGGTGATTTCTGCTTACGAAACAACTTTAACACTTTTACAAAACACCAGGTAATAGAGATTGCGTCATAATAAATAGCCCATACTTCAGGAAGCGAATTTTATTAATTGGTCATTTCACTTTTATATCCTAATCCTTAAAAAACCAACGTTTTGAAATGAGTATAGCTTTGAGGATTATCTTTGCCATACTGACCTATGCTAAAGATAATATAAAAGCCCTGTCCGCCTGCAAATTAAAATTGCATAGCTTTCAATGGGATTTTATTTGTTATTCACTGGGGGATATTCCCTCGTACAAAAGGCTTAGAGTGCTATAGATAGATATTATAAGCCGTAAAGTGACTAATGTATTTCAGATTTCTAAAAAGGAATAGTTCATAGATATTTTTATTTTTCAATTCATTAGATTATAATATATTTTGAAAAGCAAATTAATAAGCCAATGTACAATGGTGACCTATGTTTACAAATTATACAAGTAAATGTAAGCATTTAGTCTTAGCTTATTTATTTAGGGACAATTTCAAGCTTCCTCAGGATAACACTTATCAAATTATTCTTCTTACTAGCATTTTTTCCTGATATTTACCCAGGGTCTGCTTACACTCCTATTCTGGTTTGACTGCTTATTAGTTTTTACACAGAGCGATTGCCGCAACCCAAAAGGGCGAACCAGCAACCCATTGGATATGAGCAAATTAAATATCAAGATTTAGCAGTTATCATGAGATGTTTTGATAACCACCGGGACCAACAGCCTTACGTGCTCTTCGAGGCACGGTACGGAGACCTACAAGGACAAACGCTCATACCTGAATAGATATTTATAACAACAAGCGACCTTCGATGCTCGTTACCCATCAAATCATTTGTATTTTATGTAAATAATATTCATAAGCATTGCTTACCTCTAATCAACAATAATATTTTCTATAGCCTACCGACGGATAAACAGACAGGCTGATAGACGGGTTGAAGTTATAAGAATTCTGTTTTTGACGTTTAGTTACGAAAATATTAAACATTTCTAACGCCTTACTGACTAATCTGATGAAATTTGGCATAACTTTAAGTAATTAATTTAATTAATTTGATTTTAATTATTTAAACCTTCTTCATCCTAGCATTATTCCCGGTATTTTATTTACCAAGTTTCTGCTTATTACTTTTATCCATCTGACCTTCGCAACCCTAAGGGCGAACCAGTAACTCATTGGATAACATTGACAACAAAAAATTAATTAATCAACAGTTAATGATTATTATCAGATGTTATGTGATAACAGCCGGGACCGACAGCTTAACGTGCTCTCTGAGGCACGATGGGGAGACAAGGACTAACGCCCAGACCGAAACAGATATTTATAGCAAACATCTGCCCGAGCGGCAATCGAACCAGCAACCGTCGAGACTAAAGGCAGACTCGCTACCCATAACCCCACAACGATGTCATTTTAATTATTTCAGTATTTTATATTATTATATAAGTAATTCAAGATAGTTAATATAAAAAAACAAGGGTCTGTATATAATATTAAATAAATAAAATATTAGATCTTGACAATACTAGGTTTCACTAATCGGGAGGGTCGAGTACTAAGACTCGGCCGTGAAGGGCCTCTCTGTGCTCAAAGTTAATTTCGTCCTAAGGGTATTCTTACGAAGCCGGACCACGGCTTAGGACTTTATCGGAAATGGAGGCAACAATCATAGCTAGTAATTGATTACTATAGCACAAGAGCTTTTATTGAAAATACACTATATTCATTATAGTCAATAATTGAATATTGATTAAACTTCAATTTTAAAATTTTAAATATTGATGTTCTTAAAATATTTGATGGTTAAACTATAATTTTCTTTATGACTTATTAAAAAGCCAATGTAAAAACGATTTACGCAAAACTCTCAAATGCTCAGTAAACATTATAAATTCAAATATTGATTACATGAAACCTGAAAATAGGAGAAATGTTCACCATGCAGGCTTTTAAATAAAAGTGATACACGTGTATCAAGTATATATAACGTGTAAACCATTATACCATTCAAAAAGGACTTTTGGAAATTCGATATTAACCTGATGCCGTTGCATGAACTCTGTGAAAAGTAATTAAATATCTCGAATGAAGCAACAGAATGCTGGCAGCTATAAAATGAATTCCAAGCATAATATAAATTATTATACTTACCAACACTGGTAAGTAATTATTTCGATTTAACAAGAAGGTGCATAAGACCTGAATTACATAATATTTCAGCATCGATCAGCATTCTCTCTATAGAAAATAGTCATTCTTTATGAAGATGCATAGGCATCAATTCTCATTTCCGTATCGATTCGGATTTCGCATTTTCTGTTTTAAATGCTTATAAGTGTTACACTCGATATCACATGTTGCAGTACTAAATAGCTTTCATAGTGTATTGAAGCATCCGTACGCATGTTTACTGATGCTGTAGCACTCTCACGCGTGCTGACGGATACTTAATCATGCGCACGCATAAGAAAGTACAAATTAAAGATAAGCCGATGTAATTGGTTGGTAACATTATATATTTTTTTTTATATATGCAAACACGCAGAAGTTTACATTTATTATTGACCTTTCCATTTTGTATACAAATTCCTACTGTGTTGTATATACCAATATGTTGTATGACAGTATCGTATAACAGCTGTAAGCACGCTTAGGCATGCTTACGTGTGCTTCAGTATTCGATATTAATAACTTTGTCCAAAACCATCCAGCTAAATGCTGGTCGATGCTGATGAATGTAATTCAGGCTTAAGGCTGATGATTTTGAATGCTTTTTTTTAATAATATCAATGTTGAAGTATTTCTAATTCTAATAATTGATTATTGTTATAGAAAGACTCACTGTTTAACAGGTTCCATATTTGGATGTTATGTCTGTTATGCCGGTGTTCTCGTTTGGCGTTAGACATATTTTGAAACGAATTACTTCATTTTTAATATAGGATATTAACGCGACTGCTTAAACAAACATAAATTTCGGTAAACGAGTTCACTCGAGTAATCCTGCTATGTGTCGAAACGAGCTCTGTTTACAGAAAGGCCATATAAAAGTTATTAAAAATGATGGAAGCAATTTGTTTATAAATGATAAAGGGTATAAAAAGTCAGGATTATTCAGGTAAAATTATTATTAAATCTAAGATATAGTAATTAACAATATTTTTATTTATAACAAATTTCTAAAAGGGTCGAATTTTGTTGTAGCAATATGTTGAAGTGGCATGATGTGTGAGAAACCTATGCGTCTGCCAAATTTGCTAAAAGAAGACGGCATTCTGTTATGTAGATTGTCGGCCAGAAGTGGCCAAGGACCATATCATGGATATTTATAGAAAAGTTGATCGTAGTTTACTTTGTTGAAACTAAAATATTTTACCTTATATTGTTTACAACCCAAATGTGGTTTGTATCGTATAAGAAGGATTAAAGATCCCAAAACTAATTGTTACAAACATGTATAACTATATCACACAATTTTGCTGCTTAGTACTATTAAGATACAGGCGTTTATTGTATGAATAATGTGCGATAAAGTTTTGTTAAATAATATCCATTAAATAGTTGGTATTTGCAAGTAGCTGAGTATGTAGACTAAGCTCTCTGTTTCACCGGAATACGGATTTCCTGTAGCTTAAGCGGAAAACATGCGATAAACAAATATAGTCAAGGCTCATTTTTATGTTCTATTTTTTTTAAACAATGTAATTAATTTACCACTTCTAATAGGTAGATGTCACTTTTACACGAGTATCTCATTAAATCTCACACTGGTAACGAAACGGGCAACATCAATCACAAACGCTTAGATATTTGGTTCGCCTCTAACCCATATCAAAGCGAAATGTCTTCGCGTCGTTATCAACATCTGCCACTTGTCTTAGTTTCTTTTACGAAATCGTCTTGGAACTTCTCATGTGCATAATGTAGTAATAGACGATTTGCTGTTATGAAACGGATGATTCAATTTATTATAACAGAAATGTCTTTTGAACTCGCTGGTTAATTATTTGTGTCCACGGAAAACTATTGTAAATGAATTAATAGCATTGTTTTTATTTTGTATTTCAAATGTTTTTATGATCTCTGATAAATAACGCCATCTGCTCTATCACAATATTTCATAGTGAAATTATTTGCATATAAAATCCTTTCAGCGAAATTTTATTTCGATTCAAAAATACCAAAAAGGTAATATTTTTTTATTTATTTACAATTTCTGAAAATACTTCAAAAACAATGTTTTATGAAAATTTCTACATCAGAGCATTGCCTTGTATTACCGCTATCCTCACGTTTCTACCTAGTGGCCTTCATACTATAAAAACGCAGATTTAGACGTGGACATTCTACGGGTAGATGGCCGCATAAGTTTCAACGGGGCATCTCCATGCTGTGATATTTCCTTAATAATTGCCTTCAGAGTGACCTTAATTATTCTGACACTAGGTAGGCTAACACAAGAGCAAGAGGAATAGGAGCAGTTCATATTTATTCCTACAAGTGAATTAAACGTAGCGAATGTACGAGAAATAAGTTTACATTAGTTGTAGCAGTTAGGCTGGAGGCCAAGTCAAGGCGGCGTGGGTCTTAAGACTAATCTTGCCAACGATATTGTCTGAGGATACTGTAACAAGACAGAAAAATCAGCTATTGTGCTGTGGTATTGCAACTACTATGTGGTATTGAATAAGCTTATGAAACAAAAGTAAGAGATCATTTGGACGCAAATAAGCAATACCATGTCAACCCACACGAATGTCATTTCGAGAAAAACGCGTTTGAAAATTTTGAACAACTTGTTTTATATTAATTTTTTTATGTACTGGTCAAGTTTTTGGCTATTTCAGATTAATGTAAGTTATTTTACTTATTTTCACAAAAAATAAGTATACAAACTGCATATTTCGTATTTAATATAACCCAAAACGTTTAAAATAATACAGAAATTGCATTATTAAAAATGACTTTTTAGAAGTTTTAAATATTAAAACCCTATAAATATTAAGGAAAAATGATCTTCAGCCATTTACCAACACTTCTGCATATATAACTCAATTTTTTTCAATTTTGTGGGTTGACATGCTATTTTTTTTTTTAAAGAATAATAGCAATGCTTTTTAAAGGTATTACTAATATTGCTATTGCCCCTCCAAATAAGCTCGAAGCTTGCGCTAGGAGTGGGTACGACAATACCCATTGAGCTATTGAGGCTTCAAATATTGCTTATTTGCGTCCATTTTATAAGCTAGCCAGACTAATAAAAAAATCTTTTCCATCACTTTGAACTGATATGTGGTAAATAATATATACAAATCGATTTTCAATAAATTTACGGAATAAATTACACCTTATTAACTCTTGGCAAACAAGCGTTCGGTCTGTGTAATGGTAAGCAGTCAACGCAACCTATGAACGCTTGCGATAGTTGAAGTATCACATCCACGTTGCCAACCCAAGGATCAAGAAACAAATGAAGGGAATAAAGGGATGGGGGACTGGGTCTCCAGCGTTGTCACTCATCGCTCGAAACACACATTACCTACTGATACTGTTACTTGACGCCGCTTTTCTGTGAAGGGGTAGTACTTCCCCGGTCGACCCGGCCCAGTTGTGCTGGGAGAAGCATAGTTCCACTAACGTTATAACGTTATTTATTCATTAACTAAAGGAAAGCTGACCGTACCGAACCCAAATAAGCTTCACTATCATTATAATTATTGTCAGTCAAGTGAGTTGTGGACCACGCACAGCCACACACACAACTTTAAAAATAATAACGAATTAATGTTGACCGCAAAATTAAGTTGGTAAATTAATAGTAATTATTAAAAGTAATATGAGAAACAACTTATATATCTCTAAAGTTGGTTGACCTATCTTCTTCAAACCAAATTTGGATGAAAGTTCATTTGGTGTTTTACAAGCTCAAATTTTTTCAAAATTTTAAATCCCATTGTTCAAAAGTTAGAGGGGGGACACAATTTTTATTAATTTAGGAGCTAATATTTCAACAACTACTGACTTAAGGAAAAAAGTCAAAATCGAACCTAATCTATAAGGGTTTCCATTTTTGCTATTTGGCTACGGAACCCTAAAAATCTATTAGACTCATGTTATTGTGGTTAGTTTTTAATATAAGTTTCAATTTATTTTGTTCAGTATAATTGGAGAAACAGTTTTAAGCCTCTGTACATACACGGTACATTTTATGACTTGGCGTAAAATTCGGATTTGAGGACTACTCTTTATAAATACTGCTACACGACAAAAGCAAGGCACTTAAATAGACTTACCTAACAGCACAGAAATATCGATTTATATATGGATTCTCTTAAGGTATTAAATAATTCAGGGTTGGAATTTATATTATGAGACGGCTTAGTTAAGTCACTTATGAAGCGATTTGTTTTAATTTTAGACTATTTAACATAGAAAAATGGTCTAACGTTTTGATTATAAGTTTGATAAGCCATATTATATTTTTTTATTTTTCACCCATGTGTGTACATATCTTTAGGTTCTACGTATTTTTTTTTATATAAACGCCGGAGGACAAATAACTCCACTCCACCTGATGGTAAGTGGAAGTGGAGTCCACACGCGAAGGTGGCTAATATGGTTGCAGAAGGCGAACTCTACTAGCCATCCTCGCCCTGCCTACCTGCCTCTTCACGCCTCGTTTGAAGGACTCCAGGTTGTAAGAATGAGGGAACACGTGTGCCGGTAAAGCATTCCATTTTTTGAAGTGCGACAAAGAAAAGAGATGGCAAACATTCTTAGTTCGCGATGGCATTGATGCCACAGCTAGTCGGTGACATCGGTGACCGGCACGCGTAGTTCTTGAATGGAAGGAGGAGGGAGGGATGAGGGAAAATAATTCCTCTGAACACTCGCCGTGGTATAGTATATAAAAAGCGCTGAGAGCGGCAATCTCACGTCTCTGTTGTAGAGGTTCGAGGGTGTTAGAAACCTCCACATCACCAATAATTCGAACGGCGCGTCGCTGCAACCGATCCAGGGCATCAAGCAAGTACTCAGCGGAGACATCCCAGAGGTGCGAGCAATATTCAACGCAAGACCGTACCTGCGTTTTATACAGTAGGCACAGTTGTTATGGCGTGAAGAAACGCCGCACCTTGTTCAGTACTCCGAGTTTACGTGAAGCAGTTTTAATAACTGCTTCGATGTGATCCCTGGGATTTAGGTCACAGCGAAGCTTCATCCCAAGCATGGTGATACTGCTTCGTATCAACAACGAAGTGCCAGAGAGCGAAGGATGAGAGGAGATTGGTGACTTTTTAGTAGTGAACGCGCAAGCCTGAGTCTTCTTGGCATTGAAAACAATCAAATTGTCAGCACCCCATTTGACGATGAGATCCAACATCCGATTGATTTCAACGACAAGACTCTCGCGTCTCACTTCGGTGTCTGCACGCCCGGCGGCTGCGTGCCCGTAATGTCATGTCATGTGCATGCACAGTACTGTCGTCTGCATAGCAATGAATGTTTCCAAGAGGAAGCATATCATTGATATGCAGCAGAAAGAGTGTAGGGGACCGCACTGAGCCCTGAGGTACACCAGCATTCACTGCGTATGTTTGTGAAGCGTATCCGTCAACAACGACACGTAGACTGCGCTTGTGCAGGAAGCTGGCCACCCAGTCGCAGAGCTGAGCTGGCAGACCGTATGCCGGGAGCTTGGACAGAAGACCTTTGTGCCGAACCGTATCGAAAGCTTTGTGATATCTAGGCTGATGGCCAACGATTCACCATACCTGTCGATAGCTTCACCCCAAATATGCGTCACGTACGCTAGAAGATCACCTGTGGACCGCCTTGATCAAAACCCATACTGTCGATCATTAATAAGATAGTGATCTTCTAGGTAATGGATCAGCTGGTTGTTTATGATCCGTTCCATAACTTTGCACATAATTGAGGTAATAGCTATCGGCCGGTAGTTAGCCGGGTCATAACGATCCTCTTTTTTTGGAATATGCTGGACAATAGCCTCTCTCCAAGATCCCGGGACAATTTCCGATGAAAGAGACAGTTGAAACAGGCGCGTTAGCACTGGAGATAGCTCCGCTGCAAACCGCTTCAAAAGTACTGCCGGTATGCCATCCAGTCCACAGGCTTTCCGCTCGTCAAGAGATTGCAGCACTGCGCGCACGTCACGCTGCCTGATTTTGATGTCAGGCATTGTGTAGCCACAGTGGGGAAGAGTAGGTGGTAACGTGCTACAGTCGTCGATTTGCGAGTTAGCCGCAAAGAGGCTAGCCAGAAGATCGGCTTTATCCTGCGGCTTGTGGGCCAGTAAACCGTCCGGACACCTGAGCGGAGGCAGCGAAGGCTGGCAGAAGTTCCGTTGCACGGCTTTGGCCAGACTCCAGAAGCAGCGCGAACCCGTGGGGTGCGCAACTAGACTCTGGCCTATTCGTGCGATGCGTTGGGCGTCCGCCCTCACGTAGGCCCTCTTGCAAGACTTGGAAGCTTTATTATATGCAGTCTTCAGTAAGCTTAAATTAGTATATACTTTACTTGGTCCAGACTACTTCCAATTTTGTATAAACTTTTTTAACAGAATTGATGGAAGAAGTGTTTCGTATTTTATTGGAATTTGTCCGCTAACGGGGTAAAAAGAGCTCATTAATGATAAATAAATACGGAAAATATTTATTAAAATTCCTCCCTGAAGCGGTGAAATGGGGGCTCAACGTTTGTATTAAAATTGTTATTCACGAGCGTGAAGCCGCGAGCAGAAGCTAGTTCATATATAATTTTCTGCTACGATAAAACAAATATCACACGCCTACAAAAGAATCCTTCTTAGAAAATGTATGTATAGAAGCCTGTCAATAATTGTTTTTCTAAAAAAAATTATTTGTTGAAACAAACTTTGCTTGAATGGATCGCATTTCAAACGAATGGCAAATTTTTTTAAAGATTTTACGACATAAATTTTAATTGAAGTAGTCTTTTGACCGATTTCTTTTAAAAGAACACGTTTAGATAGAAAATATATCTCCTAAGGCCAATATAATAATAGGTTCTTGGAAATATCATAAACAGCAATTGGAAAGAAGCAAGGTTAAAGAAAGGTAAGGTAAAGGTAAGTTGGATATTTCCAAGAATATACACTTACTAACCTTCCTTTAAATATCGCACGCGTGTTTTATTTTAAGGGTCGTTATTATTGGCCGGATGTCATTATATGACTCAAGAACCTGTCTTATTACTGTAGGTATAATTAGCAAATTAGCCCCCTTGCTCGTAGAAAATAGATTTTTTTTTATTATTTACACTTATATTGTTATACATACGTAGGTTGACTACATGTTACTTAAAAAAAAACGAAAAACTTGGAATGCCGAAAAACGTTATTGATCGTGCTCCAGCTTTAGGATATTCTATAAAATACTGTTTGAATGAATGAATGAAATGATTGTTATTATTTATGAATCTTGGCTATTATTATAAATGCAAACGTGAGTTTGTATGTTAGTTACTCTTGCATTACTTAACTGATCAACCGATTCATTATCATTAAAACTTTGCATACACGTTGCGCAAGGTGCGGATGCAGATTTCAATCATATAAATTTTTACAAAATTAATAACATTTACCTTGAAAAAATATATACCTATAGTTTGTATTACAACGATCTTTTATTGGTTCTTCAAATTACATGCTATGCTTATCCTCATATAATTAGACTTGGTCACGTCACGCCGAGTTACCCAAAAGTCAAGCCAAAACACCGTGGCTAACCGTCAACTTTGCTGTAGAATCTTTATTGATCATTCAAAAAGAAGCAAATTTTTCAGCGTTCATATAATTTTCCTACATTCTTCATGAATGAGATCTAGCAGATGTTTTAGAACCAGCTTACATTCATACGAATGGGAATATGGATTTATCTTACGTGAGCAGAATTGAAAACAAAGTTCAACCACAGCTGAGACGCTAAAAATTATTTTATTATCGAACGTAAGCTTTATAAATAAAAGTGTAGTCTAAATCTTTTTATTATTTTACTATAATCCTTTCATATAATAACATATCAATATGATTAATATTTGTGGAATAACTAGATAATAAAGCAAAAGTATAAAAGATTCATCAAAATCGGTACGTAAGCTCCGAAGATACCTATTAACGTAATTTATATAAATCGTAACATATAAAAAAATAGACGAAGTTTCTCCCTGTTACAGTTGGTTGCTAAAAATCAAGTAATAAGTTTTGAACATACATTTTTTTCCATTGACCCCATTCGTAACTAAACATAGCCGAAGATTTAATTTACTGATTTTAATATTCGCAAACTTTAAAAATGACTTTAAAACTACGTTCTTTGTGTTATAATAATATAGTTTCCTTCATATTTTGTATTGAATTGGAGCTCACGATAAAAAGTATAGAAGAACGGAAACCGAATTTGCGAACAATAAAGATGGCATGGAGCTACATCCTGGCAAGTTATAACGAACTGAGGGTAAAAATTGTCAAGGGAAACTAAACTTTATTTCTAAACCAGAAGTTTGATTGTTGTATTTTTCTTTGTCTTGTACTTTAGGTTTATTTTTTAGACTTTATATGGTTCAGTCAGTGAAGTACTCGTAGGATGGAAGAATATTGTGACTGTTATTTTTTTCTATGCCTATACACCAAGTTTTTAGTAAAGATTTACAACTTTTATTCTTTTAATTATCTTGTACTCCTTAGGGTGGCAAACAAGCATCATTAATATTATGTTTTCATTTTCCTTGATGAATCTTTGGAAAGATAACGAGGTAGAAAAGAAAGCGGACTGACCCTACCCGGCTTTGGTTCACCGACGTTTAAACTCATTGAACGAAACTAACAGTATTGGTACTTCACATTGGCAAAATATGTGAGGGTGTAACGACATCTATACATACTATATAAGATGTCACGATCTTAATCGCGTTTTAAAAAAATTCTGAAACGAAAACCATATATATGTATGTACATCCTACATCATCATTTACTGTTGCGCCACGGCGATTGGGAATAACACACGCCTGGTGGGTAGATTCCCTTTGAACACAATTAATTATAGATATTTAAATTTGAAAATTAAAATAAGCCAGCCTTTATTAAATTAAATATCTGTACCACATTCGCTTGTCTCAAGTTGTTACCTAACGTTTATCTGATAATATTATACTGGCATCATAAATTCAGTGATGGAAAACTCGCAGTTCTATTATTGTTCAGTAGTGTTCATTGTTAAACTATTAAAAATTGTTGTTTGGTATACATTTATCTGGAGTTGTGTTTCAGCCTATATGCAATTCAACTTCTAGAACAATAATTTGATGAGAAATTGAATTCCATCAATAAAAATACACGGGTATTGATATAATGTTCTAACTTGAGATGGACATCGCAGCTATTACATTGAGAAAACACGCCTATTAAATCCTTTGGACTGGGACTCTCTCTGCATAAATTTTTGTACTATATAGTATGTAATCCGTGTATGGTTGAGCTGAATAAACTTTAATGATATATATCTAACTTAGATCTTCAGTTGAGAGTAATGCATAAAACTACCTATTATTATAGTTTTCATACTTAAATATAATACTCAAAAAAGTTACTAAAACAAGAATTATTTATATTTCTGCCGAAAGCTACTTACAGAACATTTTGCTTGACCTTGCTTGTTCAAAGAGATCAAAAGAGATAAGTCACCGAAGCCTTGGGAATGAGACCTTACTTCTGAATACTTATGAAGAAATCCTGCGAGAACTAATAATTTAATTCTGATAATGTATACATGATACGAAGTTATATCAACAAATATTACGTAAAAAAAAGATTATTTTCTCGATACTCAACTGCGTAAACATTTTCACCCATTAAAGCGCGAACGTGACGCCTCTCTAGGTAACTATTCTCAAACTTTATCGACAAATAGACTAGCGCAGGTTACATGTTCGTTACGGAGATACAACGAGGAAGCAAGACCCCAGGGTTAGGGTTTGTTACCACCATAGTGTCAGTTATTCTACCGCAAAGCAGTACTATATGTTACTGTGCTTAGCTTTGAAGGACCCTGTAACTAGTGAAATTATCGCTAGTGAGTTTTAAGAACCAATATCTCGAACAAGAAAGTGACACACGGACAAGAACTTTCGTGTCCGTGATCTTATTAAGGTTCCTATTCTTACCTTTTGAAGTACGGAGCCCTAAAAATCAGATGGATTTTTATAAAAATGAAGTAAATGACGAGTTATTATAAATAACGTTCACAGACGTGAAGCTGCACTAAAATCTCGTCACTTTAATAATTATTATAACTCTAACTTTTGTTTGCGAAAACGAAAGCACTAATATGTTTGTTAGTGTTAATGACTTTTAAATAAATTATAACTGCATAAATAGAGTAACAAAAGCCGTCTACGAACTTCCTCCTCCCGAGAGAATCTGCCTTAAATTATCAGAAACGCATTGATGAATCTGAATTTTTGAGCACTAAATATTTTGAAACTATTTGGGTGGTTTACAAGCTCCTCTGCAACCACCCCGAGATTCGGCAATCAGACGGTATTTCGTAAATTACACGTGGATATCAGCTTCCAGAAATTGTTAGCCTACCAAAACTTTTGTATGAAAATTTTAATATTAATCGCAGAGCGTTAGGATCAAAAATGCATGGAATTTTAATTAATGATACGGGTATGAAACAAAAATCTATTACACACATCTTCGTAATATAGAAAATCCTCGTATTACGTTGTATATTTCTTAACAAATCAAATGAAAAACAAATAATATATTATTTTCATTGAATTATAAGTACGCAACAGCAATGTTCTTTAGTGTACAATAAAACACCCAAGTGGTAGATTATTATAAATATAAATCAAAATTTTATCCTTTATAAATGGAATTAAGGAGGCAGCTCAGAATTTGGAAGTGTATTTTCACTTTATAGAGTTTTTTTAATAATATCTACTCTTACTACTACTCTATGTCTTAGTAAACTTATTTTCTAAACGATTGAGCGAATCTTGATTCACATCGTTTAGCTTCATCTGTTTCCCAAAAAATTACAAATATAGGATTTGTCTTTATTAATAGACTGTCTTTATAGTATCATGGGAATTATAATTGAATTGGCGCCATTACGTTACTGTTGCGTATCGTACGAAGAGTAAGAGCGCCGAAGGCTCTACTTGTCACTCCCATCATCGTCTCTTCCTTTCGATCTCTTGTGTTGGCAACACACATGTAAAACTTCAAATATCACAAACGTTCATAGGTTGCGGTGACTACTTACAATCAGGCAAGCCGTATCCTTGTTTGTCAACCGTCCTGACATTAAAAAAAATTTTGAAAAATCCCATTTCCAGACAGTTTGTAATATATATCTTAATAATAAAAATGGTTAAATGATTAATTTTTTAAATTGGTTTAATTGTAGACTTAATTAATGTTAATTAAATATCAAAGTTTTCAGAAATTATCGTTTCATTACCGAAAGCTATGATATATAAAATTAGTGTCCAAAAAAATTGCAATCGTGCCACGAACTAGAATAATATATAATATAATGAAGTGTTTTGTAGTGTAGTTTCAGATAAATTTTATAATCTATATATATAAAAGGCTTTGTCCTGAATGACTGACGGATCAACGCACAGCCTAAGCCGTAGATCGTAAAAGCCTGAAACTTGGACGGTGTGTTATTTTTATGACGTAGGCATCTGATAAAAAAGGATTTTCCGAAATTCTACCTCTAAGGGAGTGAAAAAGGTGGGCAAAGTTTGTATGGGAAAATCTGATCCCTTGGTCCAATCTACTTCAAATTTTGCATAAACTTTTTTAAACATAATTGATGAAGACATGTTTCTTATTTTACTGAAATTCAACTCATAACGGGGTTAAAAGGGGGCAGAAGTATAGAAAATGCGTTACATTTTTAATTACCTTTTAAAACTAATAGATAATTGCTCTGACTATTTTTACATCAAATATATTAAATAAACATATTACATTTATAACCAATTTATTATTATATAACAATAAATAATATAATCTCGAACGAAATAACGAATACCAACATTAAAATAGAAGAAACTTCTGTATATATTATAGTTGAAAAAATCTGACCTTGTAGTTACTGGAGACGAATATAGACGACACACAAATGACTTAACGGGAAAATATTTTAATGTTTCCAAAATAATGCTTAATAGATCTTTTAGTGTTCTTGGTCAACGAACATTAAATTTACACGTCAAATGGAAAACATGTTCCCGGCTAATAAATGTCAATATTACATGAATAATGGCCAATAATAAAACAACGTACGTTGCTGTTCCTAGGCCTTTGAGTAATCGCTTCCTATAACGAAGTTGACTTACCTTAGTTAGGTTGTGCAAGGATTTTCGATAAGCACAATTTTCCAGTATACAACGTGTAACTACATTAATGGGGACTAATAATGTAGACATCATTGGGTTCTTTTATAATAGTACCAGGAATTATTTGGTAGTAGTGAATGTGTAAAATGCTTTTTATAACCCTTATATAGTTTCGTCATGTCCGTATGAACAGACGTCCGTCACATCTCATTTTATTCGGAATCTTTTGCTTTATCTATACCAAATTTGTTAAATAGGTCTATTCTATGAACCACTACAAGATTTTGTAGTGCAATAATAAAATATTTGAAAATCAAGGGTAGCAGTCCATACATGTAACTGAGGGTGGAAAACTAAATCAGCGTACGGCAACGTGTGAGATATCTTTGAATAGGTCTTTAAAAATATTAAAGAGGTTTCATTATGACCTTTTTCGATGACATTATTAGTTAAGTTAGTAGTTCAGATAATATTAACTAATAAAGTTATAAAAATGTATCACCCTCTAACGTTTGAACTTTTTATGGTATTTAAAGGAATGGAAAAATGTAAGGCTAGAATACCAAAAGAACTTTCAACGCTAATTATTTTGAAGAAGTTACGTCGAGAAATTTTGGAGATATATAGGTTTTCTCGTACAACTTTGTTTTTTCATATTATTTTTAATAAATAATATAAAATTACAAACTTACAAAAGTAACAAAGATAAAGTCATAAAGATTCTTCATCGGCGAGTTGTGGAAACCTACAGTTTCCACTGTGCGTTTCACTTGACTGGTAATTATAATTTATCAAAGGTTTCAATAATTTTCTAATCAAATAAGGTTTGCTGAACGTATTATCATGTAATTGATCCTGCAAGAATCTCGAACGATTAATTAACTAAGTAGATTTAAGTGCTTCGTACTAATTGAAATTAATATCACATTTCAATACTAATTAAACTCTTAGAGCATTCATCGCAATGATGAATAACTATTCCAACCTTTAGAAGGTATTTACACCAATTTTATTAAGTAACTGGTATTTGAATTTGAATGATGAGATATAATATGTAAGTATTGCACATATTATATATTTCTTTAGGATTTTTATAGGTTTTTACATCTTACCATGCTGCTATGTATGATTAGGGATAAGTAACCATAACTGTGCTCTGCTACGGATTAATGGATATACATGTTTTAGATTTTTTGCTAAAACATACTGCCTCCTCACGATGATTTTCATCAAGCTTAAGCAATGATAAATAAACAAAAAGTGCTTGACGATTCATACGTCTTAGCCCACATCCAGACCTGAACCTACAAGTTTAGATTAAAGTATTTCTACGGTCAAGCCGATCTTTTCATGTTGAAAACGGCAAAGGTAAAACGCATTAGAATTAGATTTTCAAACTTTAATATAAATTTTTTATTCCAGATTCAATTCTTTTTTTCTTTTACAACGTATGCTTATTAAATAACTTTTATAAAATATAATTTTCTATAATTATATCTTTGTAGGTAGATACTTCTTTTCAGAATTTCCGAGTGCCTTAATAGCCCAGTGGCAATCAATCACAGGGAAACATTGACTGGGGGAAGTGAGCACCCGTTTATAATGGATGGAGATATAATATTACGACTTTTTAAATGTAAATGTCATAGAATCCAATTTTCGTTATCAACCATTTTAGATTGTGCACGAAATGCTTTACGAATATATATTTTTTAAATATTTTATAACAGTTGGCAAACAAGCATATGGTTCGCCTGATGGTAAGCAGTCATCGCACCATGAACGCTCGCGGTAACTGAATTATCAAATGCGCATTGCCAATCCAAAGGATATGGTGGAGCAGAGAGGTAGGAGATTGTTCCTCCGGTGCTTCTGTTTTGTCTCAGGTTATTCTTATTATAATTGATTATGGATTTCTTTTATAAGAGCTGAGCACACATAATTTTTCAATGTTATAATGATTATTATACAGTTTAATCAGAGCAAGCGGCTTTTTAGTGAAAAAGTTACAAAACGCCAGAGTTATTTCATATTTACAATAGTAGTGTACATTTTATAAAATTAATTCGTTGATAATAATAATAAAACGGCAGAAACAGCAATCGCTTTTAAATTTAATAATAAAATACAATGAACGTAACGTATTAAACTTATAACCATTTTCATCGCAAGTTTATACTCCTATCTTTTGCAAACGATAAACCATTTATCTTAACTCTCGACTAAGCATTAAACTAGTTATATGTATTTTTAAAGTAATTCTACGGATCTGCTAAATATTATATATTAATTAATATATGATCAACGACAAGCAAAATTTTTTTTTGTAAATTTTACTAACCGTCAAATATATCCAGGTCTTTTGTAACAAGAGGTAGGTACCACTACAGTGTAGAATAATCTACCGCCAATGAAATTACTGGGCATAGATTCAGATTCAGATCATACATAGAAATTTAAGAACCCGTAAGTCGAAGTTCATAACGCGCAAGTGGCACCTACACACTAATGGTTTTGCAAACGCTCATAGGCTACGGCAACCGCTAACGAGTTGGGCCGTATGCTTGCTTGCCTACTTAGTGACATAAAAAAATATACATATTGAGATCTGGCACAGTTTATAATACTTTTCTCGGCAAACCGACATATCATTATATCTGGATATAGAATATGATTCTAGTAATGAGGGCCGTTGAGCGTATACAAGTATTGTTTTTTAAAAATGAAATACTACGAAGATGGAGACAACATTGTTTTTTTTCTAAAATTGTTGATTTGACAATGACATGAAAATTTAAGTACAATATTATGTAACTCTAACTGCAACTTGAGAAGTGTAAGAGAGGTGACATAATTTTAAAAAAGGAACCTTTTCCATTCACTTCTTAAACTTAACAGTAATGATTCTTTAGGAAAATAAAACTAGGTAATCAATATTAGTTTTTAGGGTTTCGTAGCCAAATGGTAAAAACGTCCGTCTGTCGGTCCGTCCGTCTGTCCGTCTGTCCGTCTGTCCGTCTGTCCGTCTGTCCGTCCCTCCGTCCGTATGTCACAGTCATTTTACTCGGAGACCATTAGCTCTATCTATACGAAATTTACTAAATTTGTGTATTATGTGAACCGTACCACGATTCTGTAATAAAATCTTAAAATATATAAGAATTAAGGGTAGCAGTCCATATATGTAACTAAGTGTTGAAAAAAATTTCAACGTATGTCAACGTGTGAGATATCTTTGGATAGGTCTTTCAAAATGATAAGGAGGTTTTATTTTGAATTGTTTCATTAAGTCAGTAGTTGTTCAGATATTAGCTCCTAAATTCATAAAAATTGTGTCCCCCCTTCTAACTTTTAAACTATGGAATTAAAATTCTGAAAAAATTTGGGCTGGTAGGACATCAAATAAAATTTCAACCACATTTGGTTTGAAGAAGACAGGTCTACAAATTTTAGAGATATATAAACTGTTCTCGTATATTTGTTTTTCATATTACTTTTAATAATCACTATGATAAACCAACTTATTTTTGCAATCGATTTTAATTCGTTATTATTTTTAAAGGTCTTAAGATTCTTCATAACCAAGCTGCGAAACCCTTTAGCTTCAATTGTGCGTGGTCCACAAAGCACTTGACTGCTAATTTTTTCTATTTCTTATGTTAAGAATTAAATGTTTGAATTGATTAAAATGTATGCGTGTGCGTGATTGATGAACCTTATTAAAAATTTCAGTTCTTCTACAATTTCTATAGTGGCTTCATATGAATATTCAGTTAGGAGTCAACTCCAAAAACTCATTTTGGACACACAAAAGCAATGCTGGTACCGTAACCGTGTGTAATTAATTCCCACAAAAAGCTTAATTCCACAAACAGCTTATGTTTCATAAGATCAGCAAAAAAACTAGCCTGGAAAAAACGTTCTGATACAACAAAAAAACCTTAGGCCTAGTAAGTGTCAGGATAGCACATAAAGGACTCCGTACCTTTATGGAATATGAAAGAAAAAACTTTAAAAATTACGTTTTTGTGGCTACGTATTTCTTTTTAAGCTTCATTTTATAATAAGTATTCATTACTGTAGCGGCAAGAGCTCTACCTATTTACGGAACCCTAAGAAAGCGACCAAAATCGGTTTAAAGAAGCTAAAGCTATAGGCGGACCTTAATTGTAAACTAAAAAAACTGACATTGAACTTGGTTATAAATAAAAAAGATGAGATTCAAATAATATAATGCTAACGATCGTTGCGAAACCGCAAATCTTAATAAAAAACCAAATTTAAAAATAAGTATAAAAAACACTCTTTAAAATAAAAGAATTTAAAAAGATTTTCTCTTTAAAAGGAATAAAGTTAAATTCTAACTCCATTTCGCCCGTTTTAATAAAATAGCAACCGAGTGTTTTTCATAAACAAGAAAGCTATAGCAGACTTTTTTTGTTCTTTTCTTTAACGTGCCTGTCAAAATATAATAGCAATTTCGACGCTTACGAAATTGCTTAAAATTTTTCATTTTTATTTTAACTCAATATTCATCATATGTTCAACAGTTTTGTACGGTTTAATTTCTGTTTCTCACTAGCTCTTTTTGTAAAACTGAATAGTATAGGTACATATAAATTATATTATGATCTTCTTATCGATTGGTTAGTGGTCAACCTAGTGTCAGAGTTGTTCAGGTCGCCCGTAGGCCTCTGACTTGACTTATCGACTGATGTCTAATTGTCAACAGCCGGGACCGACTTTTTACGTGCCCTCCGAAGCACGGAGACGCTCGGTTGAAGTACCACTATGCGATCACCCATCTAGTGACTGACCGCGCCTAAAGTTGCTTAACCTACCGATTGTTTACCGATCAGCGGGTACACTCGGCTATGAGCGTCTCATTATTATATTATGATGAATGATGAAAATGATGAATTTATCGTTGCACAAAAAAAAACACAAGTTTAGAAGACTTCGGCTTGAATTACATGTATAAGCATCAATCAACATTAGACATAGTTAATAACATGGAAAATAGATATTTTTTTTGTATGACGGGGCGTACGCGTCAATTCTTATTTCAGTATCAATTCGCATTTCTCTATCTTAAACGCTTATAAGTGTAACACTCGCTATAGCACGTTACAATACTAAATATCCGTAATAGTATTCCGAAGCATGCGTGCACATAGTGACGGATGCTTAACCATGCGTACCCATGCGAAAAGACAAATTAAAAATAAGCTGATGTAATTGGTTGGTTAAAATATATTTTTTTGTTTCTTAAAAACATGCAGAAGGCTAGACTTATTATTGACCTTTCCGATTATTCCCGATTAAATTATCACGATTTTATAGTCATTCGTATTATTTTTGTTTACAAAAACATTAAATTTAATTAAATTACAATGATACTTTAAATGATTTCATTTATTTAAACAGGTAAATAAAAGCAAAAAATATTATGTGTTGGTACTACATTATGGAAAAGCACTCAACGGAATTACTTTAATCCGTTCACTATTTTTAAGTTTATCTAACAGGCGGCTATATTCAAATATCCGAACTAGTCTGAATACTGCAGTAGGAATCTTGTACCTAGAATCTTACTAGAAATATTGGTAAGGTAAAAGTAGTCATATGATTGAAAGTATGCTTAAAAATTGATTCAAATTTTTAATTAATCTAAAACTATTAACGCTCGCTATTCGTAAGTTTTCATGAATTACTTTTATTAAGTTTAAATAAAAATGTTTTTATTTCATTAATATTTAAGTCAATTAAAAATAGTAGTGTCACTGGGCGGTAGGTCTTTTATTGCAAGAGGCCGGCTAGGTAGGCTACCAACACCACAAAATTGAAAAAAACTGAGTTATATAGAAGTGTTGGTAAATGGCTGAAGAACATTTTTCTTTAATATTTGTAGGGTTTTAAGCTTTAAAACTTAAAAAAAGCCATTTTTTATCATGCAAGTTAAACGTTTTGGGTTACAAAATAAACGAAATATGCAGTTTGTATACTTATTTTTTGTGAAAATAAGTAAAATAACTTACATAAATATGAAATTGCCTAAAACTTGACAAAAAATAATTAAAAATACTTAAAAAGCAAGTTGTTCAAAATATATATAGTATAGTCTATACTAGTTCAGTTCCATGCGAACAAATCTGTGGCATAAACAATAAGTACTTACGCCGTCTGATTCCTAGTAAGTCAATAAGAACAGTGCCTAACAGCAACTTGTAATTAGTTAAGTTCCAAACACACAAATCAGTACACAACAACTATTTTCCGTACAAATTAAGTTTATCCGAACGATTATAAAGGTCGCCCAGTGAAGTATTGAGTCGGCGATAACGAATTTGTCTTAACCCGACTGACATTGTTCGTTTTATTGCGGAACTAGTTAGGGATGTACAAATAGTTACAAATTAATTGATGTTTGTTTTAAACTAAGGGTCTATCAAGTAAATTGGAAATTTATGTTAGTTTGCTTTGTCATATGTAAATCTTTTGATTAATGATAATTTAGAAAAAATAGTATATATAATTAAAATCGTATATGTATTTAAACACAAAATATTTAGTTTTAACATGTATTGGCTGTTTCTTATTGCTAAGTGTGGATGATAGTTGAATTGGAAAGAAAATAAAACTTTTACGCACAAGCTGTGCCCGCGACTCCGCTCGCGTGTTGTACCGATTTTTCTTGATACATTGCACATAACCCTAATTCCTTTTCTAAAATAAATATAATCTTAGTGACTCCGTATAACATAGCTATGTTCCAGTGATAGTCCCGACAAAATCAGTCCATCCGTTTCAGGGATTAGCCTGAACAAACAGACAGACAAAAATTTAAAAATTGATTTTGACTAAGAAGAAGAAGAAGAAGGTTGACTAAGGTACATATATTAATATGAAGGGATGACGGAACGGGTTTTGTGGTTTAGCATATTTAGAAACTAGACAACAAACAGTCAAAATTTTTGACGGATCGATTAAACAAACTTATTATTAACCAACCCAATTCGCAAAACTATACTTTTATTTTAGTCAAAAGTAGTATAGTCGAAAGTAATATATCATGTAAAGTGTTTTTGACTGTTTAAGAGTTTTGACTGTGTATAATATTTAATGATATATAATATATAATATATAATATTAAAACGGATGCTACAGTCAGTGCCTACGCAATCAACTCTTCAAATTGAGTTTCTTCATATTAAATTTACTTAAAGTTGCAATTTTTTCTAAAAATTAAATTAAATTAAGATTTTTCCTTTGACATACATGTTTGCACATCACCGTAAACATAACCACAAAATGAATATTACGTAGTTCCTAGCTTTGTGACAAAAAATTCTGTCTGCATTTCAGTAGATTCTCTTTGAGAAACTTGTTTCTTGAGTTTCGCTTTATTCATAAAATGTATAGAACTTTACAGTGAGTACAAATATTGACAAATGCATATCCAACCTGCTGTCGTGAACGTTCACTGTTCAACTTCAAAGTCACAAAAAAAGATATTATGCACGATATTTATTTGATGTCAGCATAAGTTTTTATAACTCAGTATTTGAAAAGTTACTTCAGAAGCACAATGGGGATTCACAACGGTAAGGGAAAGCGACATACATGTATACCATAGAATGTTATTCATTTACACTATTAAACTATTTATGCTTAAATATAATATTACTATAATTATTTATTTATTTTTATTTAGTTATTAAGTCAATATAATGTGCACAATATGTTTTATACTAAAGTCTTACAAAACCTGACAATTGGTTTGACTGTAAGATCAGAGTTATACTACTAAGTCAAATAAATATACTAATAACAACATTTAACATAACAATTAAATATAACGTACCTATATCTAAGAAAAAACGAGAAAATAATTAGAATTATAATAATTAATATACATACATATAACTGTAACATAACTATGACAGTAAGAATGATAATAATAATAACAATAAAAAGAGTTATAATGATTTTTTAACCGTTACATAAATTTAAAAAATATTTTCTTAATTTTGTCTTAAATGAATATTTATCAGCTTCACATCTTATACTCTCTGGCAGGGAATTAAAATGAAATGGAATGCGTTTTTTCAAGGTTCGGTCTCCAAAGTAATTAGATATTCTGGGTATATTAAATTTGCCGGTAGTGATAGAACGAGTATTGTGTATGTTATTTATAATAGGTAAATTATGTTCTTGACTGCCGTGGTTGTTCACTGCTAGTAAAAATTTGTGCTTTAAGCCTATTGGTAAGATGTTGCATATTTTATGTAATTTTTTGTAATTATCTTTACAATTAATTTTTGTCTTTTTATTTACTAATAATTTTAAAAATATTATTTGAAGCACTTCTAATTTATCGATGTTTGTTTTAAAAGTTAAGCCATAGCAATCAAGACAATAGCTGAATATGGAGTCTACTAACGACGAGTATAAATATCTTAAAATATTAATTTTGAAGCTTAAGTGATAAAATTTACCTAAAAGTATTCTTAATTTATTGCAAATAAGATCTATATGCTGATTCCATGAGAAATTTTGATCTATTTTCAAGCCAAGGTAAGTTATGGAATCTACTTTTTCAATAGGCTTACAATTACATGAAAGTGTGGTGTTATGAAAACAAGAGAATTCATGTGTAAATAATGATAGAGGAGAGTTAGAAACTTGCAAATATGGTGGATGAATTATTAGTAATTTTGTTTTATCTGGATTTAAGATTATTCCATTGTCATTTGACCATTGGACCACGGCATCTATGTCTTGTTGGATTAGCCTGTAAGTTTCTGTAATATCATTGCCAGCGCGAAAATACAAAGATCATCCGCATACATATAAGATGAACAGTGTCGCAATACATTGCACACACTGTTCACGTGCATAATATAACAAATCGGACCACAGCCAGATCCTTGGGGAACGCCACAGCGCACTGCAACACTGTCACTGAAACTGTCACCTATCTTGACACGATAGGATCGCGCTGTGAGGTAATCACGAAACCAATTGTTTATTCCACACCACATTCAGCCATCGCAGTTAGAAGGGTCTCTGTCTGAAGTGTGTCAAAAGCTTTCTTGTAATCAAAAAATATCGTTACTACAAATTTTTTGTCCCCTAGGTAAGTATTTACCTCATCAGTAAATCTAGATAATGAAGTGTTTGTACTTTTACCCTTTTGGAAGCCATGTTGACAAGTGTTGATGACTCTATCTTTCTGAATATAATCTCCTATTTGGTTAGTTATACATTTCTCCATAATTTTATCTAGACTAGATAATATTGCTATTGGTCTGTAATTCAATAAATTTCTCGGGTCTCATTTTTTATGAATTGGTCTAATTATGGCTTCCTTTAATTTGCTGGAAAAAATATGTTTTTTAATTGACCAATTTAATAGTTTAGCTAAAACAGGACTGACTTTTTTATCAATAAATTTTAAATCACTCATACGCACTAAATCGGAGCCTGGAGATTTATTGCTACTCATGTTTTTTATTATATTTTTAATTTCTGTATGTGTTACTGGTTTCCATCGCATGTTTTTATCCGGTGAATTAACATAAGACAGTCTGTCAAACCAGATTTCATTACATTTATGTTTAATATTATCTATTTCTTTAGAAAAACAGTGAGAAAAATTATCACGAATATCTTTTCACTTCCTTGCAAATTCATATATGAAAGTATTAGTGTATCTAAGGATTCTTTAGAATTCCCCATCATTATATTTATTCGATCCCATAATTTTTTTATGTTTTTATTACATTCTATTATTTTACGTTTATCATACTCATATCTATTTTTATTAATTGCTTTCTGACATTTATTTCTATATTTTGTATATTTAAGACGCTTTAACATACTATTATTATTATTAGTTTAATATAGTTAATTCATCATACACTGGGCGCCTAATTTAATCTATATATATATAGAAAAGAAGAAGACCTGAATGACATATAAACGCCTAGCCCTTAAACCCTTGGATCAAGAAAGCTGTTTTTTTTCACAGCTTTTGTTTTTAATTAAAACGTAAACGAGCAATAAGAAAGAGTTTTTTGAAATCAACCCTTAACGGGGTGAAAAGGCGGTAGAAAGTTTGTATGGAAGTTCGTAATTTTTAATATAAATAACATATTATAAAGTAGAACCATGAAACTTTGTTTTTAGGCGAATAATTATATGTAAAGAGATATATGTTTTAACGTATTCTAAAACTCCTTAAAGGGTTAAAATGGGCACTCAAAGTTTGTATTAAAATTGTTATCCAGGCGGTCGAAGCCGATGGCAGAAGCTAGTGTAGCGACATTACTGGTGTTATTTTTCAAATTGTAACATAACTGTCAGAATAATTAATTAATTCATAAATCAAATCAGCAGCAATTTAAATATTTTACGCAATTAGTTGCGTATAATATCCACGTAACATGAATGATGTATAGTACTTCTGTAAAATAGGAGTATTCTCAAACAAAGCTTATCCTTGGCTTAAACAAAGTACCCTTTGAGGGAATGCTCTAGCCAAATTCCAAAGCCACTTTATTACATACAACCTGATAAATCCTTGATAGTACAAACTAATTCTATGGATAAATCACGCATGATTTGAGATAAGTAGTAATTAATACTAATTAACCCATTAATAGTACTAAAATTACAACTTAAAAAGCTGAAATAAGACGCCTTAGACGAGGTTTTACGCTCGGTAAAATTAGAGAAATCGAAGAAAAAAACCCCGTTATTTTCAAATTTTGTACAGTTCCTTGATCTAAATTTTAAGAAAATAAAAAGTTATGAGTAGGGGTTGAGCTGGACGAAGGGGGTTTATAGTTGCTAGTTATTAGTTTTTAGCTTGTATATCAGTAACTATAACTTGTAACAAAAAGATATTTGGATAAAAATTAAAACTTACACAATTTCCTACACAAATATTCCTATATTTTTTTACGCAAGGCCAATAGGGTAGACCGGGGCTTCAATTAACAGAGGTAAGTATTAACAAGTGAATATCTAAAAAAATATAAACAGCACATCACTAGCGATTCCTGAAATAAGTCGCTGTGACAGTGCTGCACAGGTTGAGATGCGTTAGTATCACTCAGTACCATGTAGGAGCGAGCTTTATGATGTGCCTAAGGGTTCTATAATAAAAAAAAATTATAAGCGAAAAAGAGCTCGAGGCATGACTTCTATGCGCCATTGTTTATCAATAATCGTCCAGATCCTACCAAAAGTAACCGATTTGTATCAAATATACCATTTTTTAACGACAACTTGAAAGATAATGTATAATCAAATTGAAAAAACCTTTTAACATTTTTAACTGACACACCAAAAAAGCATTGGAAAGGGAATAAAATAACAAAAAATAAAAAATACACAACAGACACTCGTATAGAAAAGAACAGCCTGGTAAAGAAACAGGTTAAAAGAAAAATATCTAAAAAAAAGAAAAATTAAAGGGAATATCACAATTGGAAAAGGCAAACGCTGTTTTCTTTATATCTAAATATATATTGGAAAAAACAGTGACAGTTCTGAAGATAAATGTTATTGTAAATTATTAATAAAAAAAATATATCATTATTACATTGGATTTGCTTTAATTATAAAGGTCAATATCAGTAATGTTAAAGTGTTGCCCCTTTTGTTAATACTTACCTCAGAAGCGTTAATTCTTACCCCAATCGCGGGGTAAATATTAACTTCTGACTTTTACGATTATAATCCATTTTTTGGAAATGTATCAACTTTTTGTTAAATTACTCTCCATGCTTTAGTTACTGAATAGTTTGGATATCGTTTTACATTAAAATTATATCAAAATTTTTAAGCATTTTAAAATAACAACTGAAAATATAAAAATCTGTTACTTTGCGCCCCGGTCTCCCCTACTTTCTTTGAGTTATGGATGGAGTTTAACTTAGATATGTTAAATGTTTAACTGACGATTAATAATAAAAAATTAACCATTACATACAATATATTTATAAAATATATGTAGCATCAGATGAGTATAGCGAATAATTATGAAACATTTCTCATGTTTAAAGTTTGGAAAAGCGTACCTAGTAGTTTAATTAAACTTTGAGATATTTAGCTAACCCCTATTATAGTAGTCATTTCAGTAGTTTTAATAATAGAATAATAAATTACACTAAATCATAGTCTTAATAAGTGTGAATACACTTTTAGGGTTTCGTAGCCAAATGGCAATAATATTTTTTTTAATGTCCGTCTGTACGTCAGTATGTCACAGTCATTTTACTCGGAGGCTATAAAAATACTAAATAGGTGTATTCTATAAATCGCTACACAATTCTGTCATGAAATAACAAAATATATAAGAACTATGAGTATCATTCCGTACATGTAACTGAGGGTTGAAAAAAATTCAGCGTATAGCAACGTGTCAGCCGTCAGGTATGTTTGAATAAGCTTTTTATAGTTATTGAGAGATTTAATTTTTTAATTAAGTTAGTAGTTTTTGATATATAGATATATAAATTGTATCCTCAATTTAAAATTCCATAAGTTTTGATCCATAAAAATTTGAATTTCTATAACTTCATTTTGTTCTATTATTTGTAATAATAACTATAAAATTACCAACTTCTTATTTTTGCGGTCGATTTAAGATTATTCCTCATCAAGCTGCGGAATCCTTTAGTTTTTACTTTGCGTGATCCACCACCCACTTGACCGATAATTATTATAACTCAATTATAGCTTCTGTCGTTTGAGGTTGGGCAAATTTGTGGTGTTACTCTGTTATTACGAAGTATGTAGGTTACACAAATATTTTGTCCAAGTAAATACTTAACATGCTTATTACTTTAGTAGACAAAAATCTTTATAGTAAACACAAAATGTACTTAATCATTAATCTCGTTTTAAATTATAGCTAGCATTCTAGCCACCATTCCCCGTGGACATAATTTGTACATTTATTGTAATACTAGCGGCCCGCTCCGGCTTCGCACGGGTATAAAATATATAGCCTATGTCATTCACTGAAAAAATGATTAATATCGATCCAGTAGTTTTGATTTATAATTTACTGCCCGTGGCCCGCACGCGTTAAATGTAATTATTTACGACATCACATTAGAAACCTCAAAAATAACAGTTTTTTCTCCACTATTTAATGGATGTTATTATACAAATAAACCTTCCTCTTCAATCACTCTATCTATTAAAAAAACCGCATCAAAATCCGTTGCGTAGTTTTAAATATTTAAGCATACACAGGGACAGAGAAAGCGACTTTGTTTTATAATATGTAGTGATGTAAATAATTATAGTTAGTGTTTAATTGTAAATATTTTGTAATTTTGGTGTATCACAAACATCGTTTCATTTCTCGTTTTAAAATTTAATTTACTTTGCAGAAGAATAAAATAAAGGTTTTTACAATCACTGCCACAAATTATTCTCCTGTAAGGTTTTTATTAACATAAAAAAATAATTATATTTCTTCGTTAAAGTAAACTTTTTCTTTCGTCCGAAAGAAGAGTTTGAAGTGGATACTCCCTGCCGATATTAGCCTAATTTTATTCAGGGATTCGCTAAATTATCTTATTCCATTGAACAACAAAAACCTCGAACGTTAACGTCCTAGAAAGAAGTTTGAATTATTTTTAGACAGGGAACAATGAAGTTGTGATTTTTTTGTGATTGCCTGTGGGACAGATAGGTTGTGGATTGATTTCTAAGATGATGAGTAAGAAATTGAGAAGGTTATAGGGTAAAAAAGGACAGAAATTTTGGTCTATGTTATTCACACCCATAAAAAAAAAGTGTGTGTGTACTATGTACACGCGTAAGAAGTAATACTTCTTGGGCGTAACAAGATAAAAATCTTTTCAAACATTTTATCTTTCGCCTTTTTCTACGTTTGTAGAAAAAACGACACTAACAATTGGAAAAAGGTATTTAATACACTAACATTTTTATTATAACGCATTATTGAGTTAAATAAAGTTTAAATATCACAAAAAAAAAAGTTGATTATAGCTAACTTCAGCGTGTCGGTTTTTTGAGACGGTGTCCGCGCCCATCGTAAAAATTTTCTCTCATCATTTTTCTCTAACGCTCCAAAAGAAGTATAACTTCAAAAATCAACACAACGGATAATATAGTTCTGAACTATGTATATAATTAAAATCAGAAGTAAAGAAAGTACACTTATTGATATATATTCAGTCAAAATATTACCTATTATGAGGATTAATTTACAAACACAACATTATAATGCAAAAAAGTCATTACAATTAAAATGTTATGTCGTCAACTTAGATTTGACCGCATAAAGTCTCTCATGTATATGGTTAAAGGTATATTTGAGTTCTTGTTGAGGTGAGCTAAACATATTTACGTTTGAAATCCTTTGCAACGTAAATTGTGTGAGCAAAAGTTAATAGAAAATTATTTTCTACCTGTAAAAGAGAATCCTAAATTCTATTCTAATTAAAATATCTGCTCTCGAAAAAGAATTTACGAACCCCTCTATCGAACGCTTCTTTCTCTTGATACATCGTTATCTTCTGACGATGCCGACTTCGCTGATGTAACAAACTACTACTATTCTAAACTAACTCTGCTACTATTTAGAGACCTGGCGATATTTTGGTTTATGATTTGCAACCGTTTCGCATCGATATTGAATGAAGTTTAGTCAGTCAAGGTTATCTTCGATTTTCCTTGTTTACAGATTGATCGTGACCAGCATCAGCAGAGGCAGACGTGTGCAAATTATTTAGAACCCCCTTTTTTGAAACAAATTTGAAGCACTGTCAATTGATAACTGATCATATACAAATATTTATCGCCAGTTTGTTTGTTAATACATTTGCCTTGTATGAGATAAAGATTCATGATTAAATATGAAACAAAAACTAAAATTGAATTCAGTATCATTTGTAAATAAAAAAAAATATTTTCAAAGAAGAAAGTTAAGTAAGTCTTAAAAACGATATAATAATTCAATGAACGGAACAAGTATACCGAACTGCACTATTGATTTTTTCAAGACTTGTTTATAAACTAGTTACTTGGAAACTCAAACTCGATAACAGTCTGATACGAAGATAAAACTGAATCTAGGCTAAAAGCCAAAAGAGAAATCAGTTATTTTAATACTTGTGCGAGCTATAGTTAGCACATACTGATGAATATAGTAATTGTGGCAGTGAAATAACAGTTCGGTTACTAGTAACATGTCATATAATTGAGTAATACTTTACTATATCTAAATGTCTGAGTTTTGAAAAAAATGAATGAAGGATGATGTTTTGAATGAAGGAGATTAAAAGGGAAAGCAGTTGGATATCTATTTCATTCATATTTGTGCATAAAGATTTCTCTATTTTTGCGTTAGACATCAAAAATCTCAAGTTTCTTCCAAGTATGTGGAATTTACTAAGTTGACAAGTAAGCATACAACCCACTTAATGGTAAGCGGTTGCCGTACCCTATGAGTGCTTGCAGCATAATTGGTAGGTGCCACTCACGCGTTGCCAGCCTCGAGATATTGGGTTTTAAGTAGTCTTTGATTAGATTGAAGATTGGTTTATGTACCCCTTAAAATAGAACATAGTAATGCCTAAAACACTACTGTCTGCGGTAGAATTTTTGACACCTGGCTGCTGCTGGCCTCTTGCAACAAAAGACCTTACCACCTGTGATTTACGATTTTTACTTACTTTATTATTGATTAGTGGTATTTGTTACGGCAATAGAAATACACATTCTGTGAAATTTAAACTCTCTAACTATTACGGATCGTAACATACATTCTGCTCATATACGGACGGACGGACAGCGGAGGTTAAATAAAGGAGATTTTAGTTGCAGAAGCTTAGCATCTGTTTAGTTACATTATTGACATGGCAATTATTAGATAAAAATGTAAAGAAAAATTGACGATGCTCTGGCGTATCGGTAGTGAACCTGCCTTAAAAGCAACAGGTCGCGGGTTCGATTCCCGCTCGGAGAATATGTTTGTATTCACCATGCAAGCATATTTTCCGGTCTGGGTGTATTTGTCCTTGTCCTTGTATGTGTTTCTAGACCGTTGAGTGTGCAGCGTTTATTTCTTCATTATATACCAAGATGAACTGTAATAATGTTCCAGCTTCTTGTATACATTTGAAGTGTTGAGATTGAATCCTTCCCATTGGATGATCTTTATAATATTATTGATCCTGCCTAGAGCTAGTTGAATTGCTATCCGAGTTAACAATGAAGCGAAATTATTTTACGACACGTTATTGGTAATTAAGACCTGTTATAATTAGATACTGAATAGCAATTTCATTATGTGGTAACGTAAACATTAATTGGCGCTAAATTTTAATTTTCAGACCATTAATTATAAATATATATTTATCGTAAGATATAATACATAAACTAATAAAAATTTAATCGTCGAAATGTATCTACTCACATAACTTCAGATTTTTTAAATTGTGTTTGTAAATGTCAGTACCATTTTTGTGATACGGGTTATCAACGGGATCAAGATTCCCAAGTGAATGGAGTGATAGGGATTGGGAAGTCTGTTTTTTTTAAATTTTGTATACCTAATTTGTGTATGCAGGTGAGTAGTTTATAGGTAGAAGACCCACGAATAGGATGCAAGCTTACGTTAACGGCATCAACGCAATAAACTTTTACTACTCGTATGTACCCGGATAAAGTCAGGGCGGAGCGCTAGTATATAAAATAATGGCGCTTTAATATGAAAGTTGCGACGTACTTTTAATTTAGTCCCCAGCTTACAGTTAATGAGAACAACAGTTTAGTCTATCCACTTCAGCCGGCACCCTGCAGTGCATCAAGGGACTGGTCGGGACTGGACTGGACTGGCTCATAAATTTAAACATAATTGAACAAGAAATTGGTTTTGTTCTGCTTTTCCGTCAACATCTTATTTCCGTCTTTAGAATATACATTGTTTATTTTTGGTTCTGTATTTGTATTTATTTCAGAATCACTGATGCAATTTTTATTTTCATGATCATAATAACTTGGAACGTGCTATCGATAATTATTTAGTTATGTTATGAAAGCTTATTATATAGGTTAAAAATCTACCTTAGCCTCGCAAGATTGTGAAATGATCTTGATTTCTTCAAAATCTACCTAACTTTTAACTTAATATACACTTCATAACTTCACATAGTCAAAACCACTTGGTCGCACCAAGATAATATCTTTAATATTACATATGTACTGAATTATTATATTATGTATACATATATTTACGTTTCAAATTTACTAATTTACTGAAAATTAATACACCGTTGTGGCGTTGTGGGTAGCGAGTCTGCCTTTAGTCTCGACGGTTGCGGGTTCGATTCCCGCTCGGGCTGATATTTGTTAAAATTTCGGTTTCGGTCTGGGCGTTTGTCTGCAGGTCTCCTCATCGTGCCTCGGAAAGCACGTTAAGCTGCGGGTCCCGGTTGTTATCACATAACATCTGATAATAATCGTTAACTCTTGATAAGTAAATCGCTCTTTTCAATGAGTTACTGGTCCGCCCTTAGGGTTGCGGAGGTCAGATGGCAATCACTCCGTGTAAAAACTAGTAAACTCTCAAATCCGGATAAGAGTAATAAGCAGTCACTGGGTAAAATAAAATACCGGGAATAATGCTAGGACGAAGACTGAAAATTAATAGCGAAGTTTGATAGAAGTAACGTAACTATTCAATGATTTTAATGCAATTATTTAATCTTTAAAATCTTATGAATATTTTCGAAAACTTTTAATTCAATTATTAGTAGTATTTAATAACATCATCACTTTTTTATCTCTTCTAATTTAAACATAATTATTTTCATTATAATGGGCTACAAAATTTGAGTGTTTCCCTTTAACAAACATCGGTAATTGATATTTTTATCCATTAAGGAACGACTTTGTTAATAAACTCCCGTATTCGCTCATTAAAAAGTTTAAGTATTTAATTATACTTGGTATTTATGTTATTATTTCAGATTATTTATTTACAGAACATCAAGACATACAAACTATCTAGTTATTATATATATATATAATAACTAGATAGTTTGTATAAATATAGTCTGGATAAATCAATGAAAACCGATATAAAAAATTAAAATAAAATTATATATTTTTTGGTGCCTATTTTTGTAACGTGCGACAGTTATTAGCTTTATGAGGATTGCCATACAATTGGATAATGTTGTATCTATAATTACTTATGATAGAGCCTTGATGTTATCAGAATAAATACATCTGATCTAAGGAAGCACTACACTCGAAATATTTTTTTTTGTGAGAGGGGGCAAACGGGCAGGAGGCTCACCTGATCTTAAGCGATCACCGCCGCCCATGAACATCTGCAACACCAGAAGGCATGCAGGCGCGTTGCCGACCTTTAAGGAAAGAATACGCTCTTCTCTTGAAGGTTCTCAAGTCGTATCGGTATTGCAGGAGGTAGCAGCACCCGTAATAATAAACAAAATTGCGAAAATTTAATCTTCCTCGTATTCACAATCGATATAGATATTATATTTTTTTAACATTCAACACTATTTCACATAACACTTGAAAGACACATTCTTTCTTCTTCATTTCATGTATCAAAAACTTAATGTAAAAGTCAGCATACAAATGCGCGTACAAAAATATAAACGAGGTAGAATCGGAGTGGGTAGTGCAGCGCGACGCGGAAACGAATAATTGCATTTTTTCGAAGTGCTGAGAAATTTTCGTCGAGGCTACAATTTTTTTTCTTTTTAATTAGAAAAACATCACATCACATCACATCTTCGGAAAAAAAAAACAAAAAATGCAACAGTTATATTAAACAGAGCTTAGTTAGATAAAAGTAACGGTTCCATTCGCAGATTTTATTTGACAATTTTGTTTTCAACTCCGCATGAATGAAATTAAAATCTGAAGAAAAGCGCTCGTATTTTATCGTTTTAATGAGGGACGAAGAACGCAGTTAAAATGTGCTTAACTCAATTTCGAATACATTAAAATTATCTTAATTTTGATTATTTTGTAGTGTTTAAAAAATATGTATATATTTTATACAACTTCTACTGACATTTTTTTAGGTCACTACTGGATTTATGTACAAAAATACCTTATTTAATTGAACTAGATTAAGTCACAATGTTCCCCGCGTAGAACCCGATCTCAAGTATACGTTGGAATAACAACAGCCTTGCATCAGTGCACATGGATAAAGGAATAGGAGAGGCTTGCAGTGTCGGTGTTGTTAAATAAGCGTGCAAATGTTTCACGTCAAAAGTCGAAGTAAGGAATACATGTGTGTCAAATTTAATCCAAATTAATGTTGCTATTGTTGAAATATGGACAAACGCATAAATAAATCAAATTCTGGTTTGAATTTTATTATATGTAGTATGGATGATATAGTAATCAACATTGAAATATTATTTAAGTTGACATCTTATACAACTGAGGTCTGAATTAATCAAGTAAAAATATTCATTCGCTATTCCGTTCGCCGCGTATAGACCGCGTGTCTGTGCATACAAATGCGGGATATGAAATATGCACTTTAATTGAATAAGACGAGAGTATAAACGAGTGCTTCATAAACTGGTTGCTTTCGTAAATATTAAATGGTAATATAATGCTTTATTTTCTATGTCTAAATCAAATTTTCATGAACTTAACAACAATAAATTTTATTTTATGATATTTTTACTTTGATATACATTATACGCATCTTTAAGTCAATTGTTGCTTCTTAAGTTGTATTGATGTTATATTGAGGTTGGATCCTTCTGTCATATAATTGGAAAGTTTGATAGATATGTATATAACTATATATATGTAGATATATATTCTTATCGTAAAGATTTTCTTATCGCATTTGCTAACTACTTACTTCCTATTATTATTTTCCAGGAAATTGTAAAATATAAAAATAGAGTACGTAATATAATCTTAATATTGTGTTACAATAGTTCCATTTTAGTGAGAGCGACACGACCCTAGCTTCTCCTGTCCAGCCTTTGAGCCGAAAACAGCAATAGAAGACTCAGCTACTTACATCCAGAAGAGTTATACAAAAATACAAAAAATATATACAAATTTATATCTACAGGTCTTAGTAATCGAGATGAACCATTACTTTATGTAGAAAAGATAATGTTTTAGTAAGTACTAAGTTCTAAAATTAATGCGGACGTAGAGCGCTTAATCGTTGGCACAGTATAAAATTTAATACTAGAATCACATCGTTACTGGATAATAGGTGTCAATTTTCTCTCTAAATCTTTTTAAATGGGAGCTTAGATTTATAGCAGTATTTACTGGGATACCGTGATAATAACTCGAATTTACGGTGCGTAGTCGTTATAATGTTTTGGCAAGCGACCGATCGACAAGTGACATTCATTTAGTTTATTAGGATGGCTAAAAGAATAATCTGTTTTGATCAATATTTTGTTTTTAAATTCCAAAGATGTAGAAAAAAATGTATATGCCAACTGATTTTAAAGTACAATAACTCTTGAAACTAATACTCATAAAGAAGTTTGACCTGACCGAGCACGACTGAATCTACATTCAGTGCTATGGATTTAAATTCAAAATGCTTTCGATTATATAAGTAAGGAATCCTCATTTGAGAGGCGCGGTCAGTCCCCATTCATAAAAACTTCTTTGGTGTAGTATAGAGTAATACTATATTATAGGAGATATCTTTATAATGTTACTAGCGGCCCGTTGCGTAGTTTTAAAGATTTAAGCATACATAGGGAGAGAGAAAGCGACTTTGTTTTACACTATGTAGTGATAATGATGGCGCATGTGTCACATTCGATACTTTAAAAAGAAGTAAGAAATCAGCAGCGCTTTTGCTAGCGGTGTGTAATTAGTTTTTTTTTAATTTCAACATATTTAAATTAGGCGTACAAAATTCTAAATATTACTATCATAGTCTTTAATGTTAAAATAAAGATGTTAATTGACTATTATCCTTTTTAACTCTTATAATTATGAAATAATTGACTATCGTGGTTTCACCTCGATATTCAAATAGTAATATTATTAGCAAACCCCAATATGCAATACTCAGATATATATATACACACCAAATTCTTACAAACAATGTAATCTAAACACAGGTACAAAACCACATTTACTCACTGGGATCTTGGGAAACAGGTACTGATGGTAATATTGATAATATGATATGAATCGACATAGCGAAGTTTAGTTTGCAACTATTGCTGTTCTAGACAAGGTCTTCATGTATTGGCAAAGTTTTAGTTAACTTATTAGCCTATGCAGTTCAAACTATCGAACTTCGAAATACAACTATTAATGTTGAATTTGTGTTAAGATCTTAACCTCGATTCCAAGAAACAACTATTAGACTTTATAAAGAAATATCTAGCTCCTTGAATGTTGTAGGAAAATTAAAACAAGCTATAATGAGGTATATAATGATGATGATAGCCTCACAGACGTGTTCGGCAATAGCGGCAGCTACATTGACACCAATCAAGGTGAGTTTTTCAGCTCGCCGGTGTGTTCTCCAAAGGTTTGCATAACCTCTCTTATCAGTAAACGTGCGCCCACATTGAGCGCAATGACTGTAGTATATATCGTATCATTATATCATATCCATAATATTAATATGTAAAATAATAGTGCATTGGTTTACTATACGAGGCAGTCTTTAAAAAAACGTATACGGGAGAAAAGTAGAATATTCTCACCCGTCATTATTAATTAAGAGAATTGTGACAATCTCGGGTGGCAATGTCGTATAAAGTTCGCTTTTAGTTCCTGGTACGAGGGATTAACATACGGTCCCTAGGTTACTACGTACCAGGGACTAAAAGCAAACTTTTCCTCAAGGTAGGAAAAAATATTATTTAGTATAACAGTGCGATGATATTATACTATTTTTAACTTCAAAAAGGTCAGTCTAAATGGATTGTCAATACGTCTCAATTTTCTTGTGAATATAATGTAGCTTCTTCTGCGCCGATCTCGAAGTCTCTTTTTTGTTTAAGAGGATTTGCTTCTGAGTTAGCCCTAAATATATTTTGATGATTTAATCAAGGATTTTGAACGGTAGGTAGTATTCTAAATAGAACGAGTATTTAATACTAATATCAATATTATTAGGTAGGTACTTATTAATTGAATATTTAGAATTCGTTTCGATAGAATAGTAAAAGTATATTTTCTATCTAAGACAGTATTCGAATTACATCGCTTATATATACAACAATTCCGTCCAAGTTTTTGATATTTTTTCAGGAAAGTCAAAAAACTAAATATATAAGGCTCAATAATGATGTCACATGATAGAATATTTATATTTAATATTTTATGACTATAAGGTTGCTATGCGTAAAACAACTAACGATAGAAGGGCAATTTTCATATAAGCGACGCTTCGTCATTGTCATTTACGAGTACGTTATTTATATTATGTAAAAACAAATTCAGTACGTAATATTTGATTCAAAGTTTGTTTATGCAGGTTTTGTCAGTATTTAAGAAAAGGTCACATACCTCGTTAAAGACGTACGTTCTCGTTGACAGAAACGATGATCGATGACTTAAAACAGCCTTTGTAATATCCGAGCGTCTACCACATCCGAACGCAACCTCAAATCCTAAAGCATAATTTCGGACTGCAATGTTATTTTTTAGAATTTTTATTGATTTTTCAAAAAGATAACAAATTTATGTTTTTCTCCGAACGTTTGGTAAAATAATTTTTTAGCTACAAAACCATGTGTATTTGAACTTTTTATTATTATAAAATGAAACTGAATAACAAATTTTGCTTAACAATAACGGTTCAAATTCAAACTTTTTATTTTATCTGCTGAAAACTTAGTTTCAAAACACAATAAACTAACTTAATATTAAAGAAAGCAAAATGAGTAACTTTATGTGTTCTAATATCGTACTTTTCTTGTTTTCAGTAACTTGTTATAATAATGTTCAATTGTTCATGTTATATAACATTGTACTATCAGTTATTTCAGTTGTTCTAGTAAACCAAAATTACAACTGGTTTCTATTCATTTTCAAATAAAATAAAATATGAATAAATTATTTTTTAATAATCTTTAAATATTCCTTTCATGAATTATTTAAATATCTTTATATATATATATAATGATTGTATATAATAGAATAATAATGTCCTGTAACATTGATTTCACAATTGGTAAGCGTAGGCCACAAGCCTGAATCTAATCTTCCATCTTCATTAATAAGGAGAGACTATTCATATCAACATTATTATATTCAAACTTTTCAATTGTCAAGCAACAAATAAAGCGGCATGTAAGAGACCAGTATTATATAAAAGAACGGTGTATTATAAATCACATAAAGTAAGTAATTTACTTGAGAACAGCAACTCTTCCAATACTACTTAAATTTTATCAATATTAAAATAAATTCCTATGAAACAATATTTCTGTGTAAATATTGAGTAGCGTTGAATAAACAGGGTAGTCACTTTAAGAGCAGACAAAGCCGATATCAAGTAATTCCCGGGACGCTCCGATTGCATAATATATTACGTCCCCTTTAAGGGGCTGTAATACAATTATAATTATTACCAACTACGAACTCGGAAGTATTAAGAAATTTCGACAGACGAAGTATTCCATTTATAGGGTTCTGTTTCAAAATGGCAAAAACGAAAACTTTATGATTTCGTCATGTCCACCTGTCCGTCTGTCCGTTCGTATGTCTCAGTCATTTTAGTCGGAGATTATTGGCACGGAGATTTTAACGCACTTTTTTTTGAACCGCTACACATATTTGTAATGAAATCCTAAACTATATAAAAATTAAAGGCAGCAGTCCATAAACCGGTTGTAAAAAAAATCGTGTCAGGTATCTTTGGAAAGGGCTTTAATAGAAGGAAAATAAAACATAAAAAACATAGAAAATAACTGATATAAAATCATGACGACGCGATCACGACGGTGTGAACGCGCCGCGACGCAAAACATAAGAAGGGAGTGTAATGGACCTCGTCACCACATTATTGTGTGCACGTCTATTATATACACGGGGCATTGTGTAACATCATTGTCTCGAAGGCAGGTTAGTCACCTCTACCTGCATATAAACAAGCTAGTCTAATCATTAATTACCAATAAGCAATAAGCGCTTCAAGTGCTTTGGGTTAGAAGCGATTTCTAAGTCCTTTTGGGAGTCCACGTTGCACATGAGTTATAACCGTCCTGAATCCTGAAGTAAAATAAATTACTTTATTTCATTTTTAAATTCAACACGAAAATACGACACACATATTCCTGTAAAACAATTATTGGTGGAAAAGACAGATTTTGGTTTTTCATTTGACTTAATTACAATATTTTCGCTTGGTTTTATTCTGTACCAAACTTTTGTAACGTGTGTGTAATTTAAAAAAATCTCTCCACAGTAAAAATTTTAGAAATGGTCACATAATGCAAATCGTGTTTATCAGATTCCTTCCGACCTCGATTGCGTTGATTATACCTTACGTCATAATAGAGTACGATTAAAGAAAGTATAAAATTGTTAAAGTCCACGTAAGGTCAGTAAAACTTCCGTCTTTTCAATGTCGTGTAATTATCATAGGTAACAATCTTAAAATTTTATATCACTATTAATTAAAGTAAATATTATCTTTTCCTGATATTATTGACCTAATCTTCTGATCACCCCTTCATTTGTGATTTATTTTCTTTTCATAACTCTCAACTAACCCTAGCAGCCTAATCCTTTTTATTAGTACATAAAACTTTGACATACGTTTCAGAGACGTACACATATTAAGGACAGTCTGTAGGCAATGTATATGCTTATTTATTTTCTTTAATTCTAAGTTCTTTAGTTATACATTAATAATAGAAAACATTTTTTGAAATGAAATCTATAATCAATTATTTTTACAATAAAATAAAAGCATAAGGCAATTTTCGAACAAAAACTACTTCTTAAAATCAACTGAAACATGTTTTTGTTTAACATTTTTTTAATATTTTTATATAGTGGTCATGTTGTATGTGATATAAAACAAAATCATGCAAGAACCACCTATTTATATATGCTTTCGTTGAGCATATCACTAAATGGCTGGGATGACGTCATCGTGACACGCTCGGTTTTCATGCTATCTAATGAACTTGCGGTGTCTAGTCTATTCTAAATCTGTGGTAGTATCCACATGTGTGTCTTTTGTGTCTTTTGATAACTATGAGTAAGTTAATGATCCCGGACTGCCACCTCTCTACTACTACATATTCCTTGTGCCAACGTCCGGTTACACAACTGAAATGGTGACCTTTTACCATTAATAATGCCATATAATATAATACCTTTGTAACATAAAAGTTGTATATTACATAAAATACCTGTAACCATACTGAGCGAGAGAAAAATTGTTCTCCTTGGTAGCTCCAATGATTAAGTAATAAATATCGCTCTATAGCAAAGTTATTATAAAGCTATTAAAAGTAGCTCCTTTTGATTTCGTCGAAAGATAAGTTTTAACTTTTCATGCTGTTGAATAACTATTTATCAGAACTAAATGTTAACGTTTGAAATTCTATATGTAAGTTTAACTAATATTGAAAAATAAAAGTAATCAATTAATTATGCCTATTACTACTTTTGCTCGGATTCTTGAAGTAATCCACACCCTTTATTTGTGTTGCTTTTTAATATTATAAATTTCTTGTTCTCCGAGCGGGAAACGAACCCGCGACCTGTGCCGCTTAAGGCAGGTTCGCTACAAAATTACGATTAGTTTTTATTTCTAAACAAAATAATTAATAGTAGAGTTTTCATTTTATTAATTAGCAATGAACGGATTATAATGTTGTTTCGCCATTTTGAAAACTTACAAGGTCAATAATTAATTGAAAATGTAGAAGACTTTCGTTGTTTTTGTTGCTTGTTGTTTTAAATTGAATATTAGATTTTTGGTGATACTTCATTTTGTTATTCATATTGTAGGGTCAATGTAAATAAGGGACGAAAGTTTGTCAAGAGAAAGACGTTTCGGAGAATTACGAAATTAATGTCTGAAACGGAGTTAAATAAGGATTGTAGCCTTCTTTGTGAAAATTTCATCATTTAACTTTATTTTATTATTTTTTATTCATACAAATAAATTAAATTGAAGTGTCTGTTTGTATTTTCGTAGTAACAGCTTTTAGTAAATTAGGCTACTTTAGATAAAGAATTAGTGTTAACTAGTTCGCAATAAAAAAAAAAAATATTGTTCCTTTCCAAAAATTCTAGACATGACACACATTACATACACGAGTTAACCGTCCCACCGAAAAACGTCATAAAATTACCATAGCTTATTTTCACAATAACGAGTATATCTGGTGATATACTCGTAAATGGACGCAAATAAGCAATACCATGTCAATCCACAAAATTGAAAAAACTGAGTAATATATGCAAAGGTGTCCGTAAATGGCTGAAGAACATTTTTCTTTAATATTTTTAATAGTTTTAAAACTTCTTAAAAACCTATTTTTTCAATCATGCAATTTATGTATTTTTAAACGTTTGTATACTTATTTTTGTAAAAATAAGTAAAATAACTTACATAAATCTGAAATTGCCAAAAACTTGACTAATATAAAAAAATCATATAAAGCAAGTTGTTCAAAATTTTCAAACGCATTTTTCTCGAAATGACGTTTATGTGGGTTGACATGGTATTGCTTATTTGCATCCAAATAGATGACACAAATTCATATTATTTAAATTTCCAATTTATATTAATGAATTACTAAAATTATTTATTTAAAATTTTTAATATCTTAGATTGTTTATTATGGTTTCGTAGCCAAATGGCAAAAACTGAACCCTTATAGTTTCGTCATGTCCGTATGTCCGTCCGTCCGTCCGTCCGTCCGTCTGTCCGTCTGTCCGTCTGTCCGTCTGTCCGTCTGTCCGTCTGTCCGTCTGTCCGTCTGTCCGTCTGTCCGTCTGTCCGTCTGTCCGTCTGTCCGTCTGTCCTTCTGTCCGTCTGTCCGTCTGTCCGTCTGTCCGTCTGTCCGTCTGTCCGTCTGTCCGTCTGTCCGTCTGTCCGTTTGTCCGTCTGTCCGTCTGTCCGTCTGTCCGTCTGTCCGTCTGTCCGTCTGTCCGTCTGTCCGTCTGTCCGTCTGTCCGTCTGTCCGTCTGTCCGTCTGTCCGTCTGTCCGTCTGTCCGTCTGTCCGTCTGTCCGTCTGTCCGTCTGTCCGTCTGTCCGTCTGTCCGTCTGTCCGTCTGTCCGTCTGTCCGTCTGTCCGTCTGTCCGTCTGTCCGTCTGTCCGTCTGTCCGTCTGTCCGTCTGTCCGTCTGTCCGTCTGTCCGTCTGTCCGTCTGTCCGTCTGTCCGTCTGTCCGTCTGTCCGTCTGTCCGTCTGTCTGTCTGTCCGTCGGAGACCATTGGCTCTATCTATACGAAATTTACTAAATAGGTGTACTCTATGAACCGCATAAAGATTCTGTAATGAAATCTTAAAATATATAATCATTAAGGGTAGCAGTGCATACATTTAACTGAAAGTTGAAAAAAAAATTTCAACGTATGTCAACGTGTGAGATATCTTTGTGACTTCTTCTTGTGACTTCTTTCATTAAGTCAGTAGTTGTTGAGATATTAGCTCCTAAAGTCATAAAAATTGTGTCCCCCTCTAACTTTTGAACTATGGGATTTAAAATTCTGCAAAAATTTGAGCTTGTAGAATACTATATGAACTTTCATCCACATTTGGCTTAAAGAAGATAGGTCAACAAAATTTTGAGATATATAAGTTGTTCCCATAACTTTGTTTTTCATATTACTTTTAATAATTACTATGAATTTACCAACTTATTTTGCGGTCGATTTTTATTCGTTATTATTTTTAAAGTCCTTAAGATTCTTCATAATCCAGCTGCGGAACCCTTTAGTTTCAACTGTGCGTGGTCCACAACGCACTTGACTGCTAATTATTTTAATTTATACCTTGTTTGTACAGTAAATACTAAATAAGTCCCTGTTACTTGAAATAAATGATTTTTATTTTTATTTATAAGACGTTAAAAGTGTTACTATTCCAATTTGACTCTTAGCAATTGCTTATCTATTGTTTCAACTTTCGGGTTTGTGAAATTGTAAACACTTATCAGACAATACGCAACATTACAAATACTGCTACATCTATAATACCATATTCATGCCAAAACCATATTCTGTCTATTCATGCCAAAACCAGCAAAGCTCTATTACAAAATTCATTATAATTAAATTTAAGCCGTATTAGAAGGCTCATAATATAATAGTTGCTAGGGAAATATCCATGCGTGTTTATTATACTAAACTAAGCTTATACATACGACTTTGCATGAATTATAATAATAATAACGTAACATGAAATAACGCAACACACTCATCAGCTCCCATTAGGACAGCTATATCCTGTGTCGGGGGTCCGGACACATACACAAAGACAAAGTTAAATACACCCAGACCGTACCACATGCCTTCATAGTCTATACGAACATCTGCCCCGAGCGGGAATCGAACCCGCGACCGGTGGCGTTTAAAGCAGGTTCGCCACTGTTGCACCACACCGTCGTCGTTTTATTTCATAAACGAATCATACTATATCTCATAAAACTATTGTATAGATTTTTAATGACCCATAATATATATTCATTTAATAACAGATAATTCGTTTTGCAGTTTTTGAAAGAGGCTATAAACGAATGGACATACAAAAATTATAGAAATAAATGTTTTGGGTTTCATTATTTCTAAATATTCGATTACCATACAATTTAAACATTGCTAATAATAACAAAAACAGACATGTGCAAATATGCCCCGTTTAATAACAATACTGAAAGCTCTAGACAGTGAAATTTCAAACCGAAGAGAAATTGTCAAAGAAGCTCTATTATATTTCCTTTCTCTATGCTGCTCGTTCACAAATACTTAAGTAAATTGCAATTTTTTGAAGTTATACTTCTTTCGGCGCGTTGAGGAAAAATGATGAGAGTAAATTTTTACGATGCGCGCGCACACCGTCACAAAAACCGACACCCTGAAGTTAGCTATAGTCAACATTTTAGATTTTTTGTGATATTGAAATAAACTTTATTTAACTATATAATGTGTTACAATAAAACTTTCAATGTATTAAATACCTTTTTTCTATTGTAAGTGTCGTTTTTTCTACAAACGTAGAATAAGGCGAAAGATAAAATTTTTGAAAAGATTTTTATCTTGTTACGCCAAAGAAGTATAATTTCTAACGCGTGTACATAAGTACACACACACTTTTTTTTACCATTCTACTAGTGCAAATGTTAGAAGTATCACTTTCTATAAGACCTTTAATGCTAACTCCCAGTTCGATCCTAACTGAAACTTGGCGACGTACTGCTTTTAAAAATGTTTTTTTTACTACATTAAATTTACTCTTATCTCCTAAAGCTGTTAGGCCTAAGATAACATTGAATGTTTTCTATTGTTCAATTTTTACATTTCGTTTTATATCCCATATGGCCGCAAAAATTCTCAACTGAAAAAGTTTATATTAAGCTGTAAATTCAATTTTTTTTTGTACCACCAGAGTGGCGAACGAATGTTGTTGCCTATGTTTGTTATCTCATGACAGGAGGAGTGGGAAAAGAGGCGAATAAAGAATAGGCACTGCACAGGGTGGGAGATAACAGATTGCATATGAGCAAAGTACCTACCCAGAGTTAACGACTATTATCAGATTCTATGGTAACAACCAGGACCTAAAGCTTATGGTGCGCTCACAGGTCACCTTTAAGAACAACCACCGAGACCGAAACAGATATTTAATAACAAGAATTTGCTCCGAGCGCAAATCAAACCAGCGCCAGTCGAGGCTCAAAACAGAGTCGCTACAAGCATGCCACAACGATCGTCGGAACTAAGAAATACAGGGAACTCTTATTTAAGTTAATTACTGTGCAAAACGAGGTTTATTCGACAGGTCGTCTGTTCTATTTTGTATATTTTTTGTGTATATGTTATTAAAACTTTATGAAAATTTGTAATTAGATAAATTGTATCCACAGAATTCTTAGGTACCAAGGTCTTGTTTCGGAAATTTTCCAATGCCCATAATGGCTATAGTTATATTATACAACTTGTTACTTATACTTAATACATGTTGATTTCAGTTTTATGATGTGAAACATTGAAACAATGAAAAAATTTATAGTAGCACTTCGTTCATATAACTGGAAGATGAAAAAAGTTCCAAGGAATATAAGCTTGAAGGATATCTTTAGATAGGTCTGCAAAAATGACAAAGAGGTTTCTTGATGAGTTTTTTATTTAGGTCAATAGTTATACGCTATATAGTGAGTTATACGCTTCTAAATTCGTAGAAATTGTGTCGTAAATTTTGAAAAATTCAGGTTTTTATTTTTTATTTTTCATATTCGATGAAAAGTTATAGGCACAACACAAGTGCTAATAGTAATCAAGTATATTTTAGATACAATATTTTAATATGAATATTACTTGTCAATTACCTAACCCGTCATTGTGCGTAGACAGGCAAATATTAGGGAGATTTTTTAAAATACAATAATACCCTTAAAATTCTTTTTTATATCTTTTAATAACAGAATGAATATGGACCACCGATTATAATTATTTTCTTTAATACAAATATCACTTACACAACCGACCGAAGAATGACATAAGGATGCACGACGTTGTGGGGCAGAAGTGGCGAACCTGCCTTTAGCACCACAGGTACGATTCCACTCGAGCAGATACTTGTATACCGTACCGACATGTGTAATTCTGTTCTGGGTGTGTTTGTACTTGTCCTTATGTATGTTTCTGGACCCCCGACACAGGCTATAAGTATCCTAATTGATATTGAGTGTGTAACGTTTATTTATTTATTAAACGACCTCAAAGCAAGTTTTGTGGCACTTGTATAAATAAGCTGTTAGATCTTGTCCGAATATTGCACCGTGTTTGGCACTTTGTTTTGCCTTCTTTGTCAGGGTAAAATGGAGTTATTGACGTATCACCTTATATACATTACTTTAGATCGGTACCTCGTTGATATGTGATATATATGCGAAGTCACAATTAGGAAGAAAGTTTTCAAAATTCAATGAGAAATTATTTTCTTTACTAAACAGCCACTAGCTTCGTGTTGTACATTACTTTTATATTTTTAATAATTATTTCATATCTATAACTAAAACGACAACAAGAATACATAAAGAAACTTTTACGAAAAGTTCCATATGAAGAGGTTAAAAACGCCCGGAGCCCGCTTTATGCATAATTATGCACATACAAATGCAGCTGGCTAAGTACTGATTCAACGCCTCGAATCGATGTAGCAAACCTAAAGTCCAGCTGCTTTGAACGTCAACCTATATGAATGCGTTTAAGAAATGAATAAACTTATTTAAAAAGAGCTGGGGTGTAATGTTTTGTTAGATATTATATTATTATGATTATATTCTATTTTATTTGAAGCTGGTTCAAAGTGCCACGGATTAAAACATACAAAATTCACAAATTCTGAAAGTTCAATTTTGTAGAACATAGTTTGATGTAATGTATCTTTCCATACGATGACGAAAGGCGTCATTCAAGTACCATTTAAGTATCATTTTTACAGATATTAAGATTAATTTCACTAAAATAAAATAATTATTCTAACATATAACTATTTAATATTTTACTTAAAACGCATATATTTTAGGTTTAATTTTAGTAATTCTGAAGCTTTTCACGTAAAACAGCAAACTGCATACTAAAACTAAGTTATACGAAAACACGTGTTACATCTAAATGTATTAATAGTGATAATGATTGTACTAATTGTCGCTTATACCAATTACGAAAGCAACATGAATTATTATGCTAAGTCTCTTCTCGCATTTGTCGTCGGGTTTTCTAACTTAAATAATGCATAGCGTATCTCCGCTCTCTCTACTTTTACTGCGATATAAACTCCGAACTAAAATTAGCATAATAAGGATAACATGCACCAGCGACAAAACACTTAAAGGGTTTTTTTTAAACTAAAAACTAAAGAACATCGAAATTATGTATAAACTACACATACATTTAAATAATTTGATTAAATTTTTAGATTACATTCAAATACCTTCCGCGCAATAAATTATAATTACATATCTTTTAGTTTTATAAACATTATAATTATTAAGTGGCATTAGGCCGGCCATATCGGACCGATATCCGATGTAGTAAAAGGGTTCTAAAGTGAACTGCGGACATGTAAATGTCCTCAGACTAGGTGGAGCGATGATGTTCGCAGGATTTCTGGCAAGAGCTGGATTAGAGAGGCCAAAGGTCAAGCAGTGGACAGAGAAGGGCTTATCAGATGATGATGATAATAACGATATACAATAATTATCCACTACAAATTTATATAATTTAAATTGGGTCCACTTAAAAGAAAAATACTATATCGCACCTTTAGAACGAAACCGGCACAGTTAAAAAAACGATATTTTGTTATTTGCTTTTTAAGATATTTTATTTCTTATTTTTATGATTTAAAAACATCAAATTTCTTTAAGTAACGGCTAAACGAGACTGATTATAAATGAGTCTGAAAAATATAGACATACATAATATTAGGTATATATCTCCTTAGGTATGTATATACACACACTATAGAAAAAATAACGCCTACAGTCGCAATCGGATAAAAATAATAGATAGTCACTTATCATCATTGCGGACACGTACTCTATCAACAAAATAGATTTTGCTGATTACACTTCGGACGTTTTGTCTTCTTTTTAACTTCGTTAGGCGTTGGCGTAGGCAATAAGTATAAAAGTGAAAATACATTCTATAAAATAAGAATGAAACTGCATGAAAAACAGCAAACGTTAAATTTTAAATTTGTTATTATGTTATAATATTCATTAAATATTTTTAATAGTAACTAATTACTAATGCAATTCCTATCGATATGAGTCGATTATTTAAATCGATAAATGAAATCGGTTCGATTTTTAAACAAAATAATGGTTGAAATTATTCGATCAAAAATTTAGATTTTAAGGATTTAAAAATCACCGTAACTGAATCAACCAATCAACAACGTTATATCACTGCTTGTGAAATTATAATATGACTAATGAAATTACACCTCGGCGAATTTTACAATTTCGCTTTGTAACTAATAAGTCACTAACTCAATTGTTAGACCATGGTTTAAAGCAAACATTAAGTGGATTGAAAATATTTGAATAATAATGTACTATAAAACTTTTTTTTAATTCATGATTTTGATGATTCATGGTGGGCAAACAAGCTTCCAATCCGCCTGATAGTAAACAGCCACCGCAACCTATTTATGCTTAAGATACCAGAAATATTACATCCACGTTGCCAACCCATGGAGTAGGAGGAAAGGGATGAGAAGGAAAATAAGACGGGAAAAGAGTGAGTAGGAGATTGGGCCTCAGCCTGGTAACAGTAGATTAGATAGTACTACACTCTCACAGCAAATTGGCTATTGCTTTGTATTATTACTTATTGGCTATACTATATCCAATTTACTGTGAGAGTGTAGTACTTCCCCTGTCAAAGAGAATTCTATTACAATAAAACTTATCAAAAATAATACTAACACCTCTACTAATTTAATGACCACAACATTATTTAGGTTTATATAAATTCGTTATTGTCCATTCAATACATTCCTGGTAGCCCTTAGTGACAATTAGGAGTAACTTAATTAATTATTGTGCAAATCCATTACTACTGGCGCAAATTAGGTACATTGTTTGTATGGAACATAATTATTGTGTATTGTTCTTATTGTTTAGTTATTTCCGTAGTTACAGGTATATACACATTTCAATATAGTATTTTTAGTAACGAGAAAGTAAAAAAAAACTACGTCAAGCCCAGGCTCTAATTTATATAATGTTGAGCCGGCTCGACTGGGTAAGTACTACCCTCTCAATGAAAATCGGCGTTAAGTAACAGTATCATTATGTACTGTTGCGTTTCGTGCGATGAGTGAGAGCGGAGGCCTAATTTCCCACCCCCTCTTTTCCCTTCCTTTTTTTCCCTTCTCATCCCGTCCGTCTTGTTCCTTGGGTTGGCAACGCGCTTGTGATACTCCAAGTATCGCAAGTGTTCATAGGTTGCGGTGACTGTTTACCATCACGCTGACCGTATGCTTGTTTGCCAACCACCATGTAATAAAAATAAAAATCATGCTCTCAATAAATTCTTCACTCATTCTCATTGAATTTGCAATGTTGGCCTTATAATATAATAATATAAGAAACCCAATAATCTTGAATGAGAAACTAAGGGTCGAAGCTATTTTGTACTTTGTGTAATGGATTAACGATACTACTACTACCATTACTATATTTGAGAGTCTCCTAAGTGTGTCGATGTCGTTAAATATCATTTAGGTATTCTAGTCATAATTCGATTCTCAGGTTACGCTATTGTGTACGTCGACTGAAAAAGCCGTTTATCAGTCTCCAACAGTTATTGCAATATTCCTTTTATTTTTACAATGTACGCATCACATCGTTTTATAAAATAGTCTAAGCTTTGTTCTGCTTTGATAGATTTTATATATTCTATCCTAGCTGCATCCTCCATACCTTGTAATGTCTGTGGATAAAAAAAAATTGCCCAGAACTTTTGTGGTTGTATGCGAAACCATTTTTCATAATTTCAAAAGAATCGGAACAACACTTTAGGAACATTTATTTTTATATACATAATAGTAGTCTGAAACCATCTTCGCATTAGTGCTTTTCTTATGAAACCGGCTTTGAGCGCTGGTTCGTCCTTAGGGTTACGAAAGTCAGTTGACAATCGACCTGTGTAAAAACTAGTAACCTGTCGAATTATAATGCCGGGAATAATGCCAGGAATAAGCAAGTACTCTTTTCTTTATCATTATATTTTTTTATGTGCACATATAAATGTTTATAAGTAAATTTAATTCATTGCTAGGTAAAACTATTTTAAGGCACAAGCAGGAGTTGATAAATGGTTTACCGTGTGCAAACGTTTTGAACGAGGAATGAAAATGCTTTTAGCTTTATTACGTTCAGGATTTCTGTGTATTATTAAATTTGAAAGCATTCGTCGTTTCCAAATTTTGTTATCTTATTGAATCGCAAATTGAAAAATAGACAAAGTAGCAACAATGAAGAATTCTGTTCAAGCATTAACAGGCTTGGCTTGTGACTTTTTGTTACTTGGTATAGCTGTATTTGTATAAAATAGCCCTTATTTAATTTATCTAAATATATTTAAAAGGCTTTGTCCTGAATGACTGGCGGATCAACGCACAGCCGCTGACCGTAAAGACCTCAAAGTTGGTGGGTATGTTCAATGTAATTGTAATTTTCCGAAACTCTACCACTAAGAGGGTGAAAAAGGGGGGCAATGTTTGTATAGGACTACGTGATTCCTTGGTCCTACTTCAAATTTTGGATAAACCTTTTTTAACAGAATTGATGGACGACCTGTTTCAGATTTTATTGTATCAAAATTCAACCCATAGGTAATCAAATAGGTGAAAAGCATTTTGTAGAAGGATGAAACTTTTTGGCGAACGATTAAGACAAGTTTTAACATTTTCTGAAATTCCACAACTGAAGAGGTGGAGTGAATGTTCAAAGTTTGTATTCAAATCGTTATACAAGCGGGCGAACCTGCTAGCAGAAGCTGGTTTATAATATTATAAAGTGCCACTAATTTCGTCTTGCTAAAATAAGATTTAAAACAATAACTAATTATATTCACAAAGCTCAAACTGAGTTTGCTCAACCGCATTTTATAAATAATTATGTGTTATGATTTCATAATTTTCTAATTTAATGAAATAGTAATTTTTATAATAGTAATTCTTTATAAGTTTTATGAGTAATTTTTTATATAATATACTGAAATTGGTTCCTTGGAATTTACGTAGGTCCTGCTTAGGATAGATATATTCCACCAGATTCTCTATTCTACTATGAATGACAGACTCTGATAATGAATCTAAATTGTTTGATAGTTAAGATTGAGTTTTGAGATTTCCAATTAAAATTTGTAGCGTTTATCTTCGTCCATAATAAAAGGATGCTTACTTCCCGCAGTCGATATAAAAGTGATTGATGGCTAACTACGCTGTTATAGCATAGTCTCCTTAAAAAAAAAAATAGGATGAAATTACGCATCCAACACATTATGGTAAATATTTCTTCTAAATCATGATATCATTTTCGAATCTCGAGGCTGACATTAAAAAATCTAAATATCTCTTTGTGTGTCCCCTTAAGTTAATAAATACTTCCAGGATTGATTCATAAAAATTTATAATACAATTTAGAAAAAGTAAAGTTTGTTTGTGAAATTATGAGAATATAATTAAGGCTAAGCGGATTTTTTTCTTTTTAATAGCTCTCGTAGCTAATTTGACTAAGATTATCTCGGGTTTCAATTGGACAAAGAGGTATCTACTACTAAACTTATCACGCTATTGTAATATTGAATAAGTTTTAAAAACTAACGAACACGGTTTTATAGAAAAAAAATAGTTTTTTTTTAATATTATTGAATTTCAATTAAATCCGACGTTTTAAAGGACGTCAAAATTGTGTTTAAAGTTTCCATTACATATGAAGTTAATAAAAGGCTTTTGAAGTTTGCTCTTCACATATAATTATATTAGAATTTGAAATAGTTGAAGATAGGAAATAGGAAATATGTAAAAGTTCTAGACAGCAAAACTTCGAAAACAATTAACAAATTCAATAAAATTCAATTTTCAACACAGCTAAAACTTTTAATTATTTTTCTTACAAAAGGCTTACATTGTGATTTTAACATACAAAAATTATTTTATTATGTTCCCTATCCAATCAATGAACGGACTTATAGGGGTGATAGTAGCAGATTCTCTTAACTTGTAAAACAAATACGTTTCTTCATCACAATTTTCCAAGAATTGCCGGCGGTATTAATACCCACCAAACCAGACTCATGCAATACCGGCCCTCCAGAGTCACCGGAACAGATAGTTGACCATAAACCGCAAAGTCCTCCTAAACAGAACATTGAATAATATACAGGAACAGAGGACATGCATTTTATAATAATGGCATCCAAAACTTGCAACGACTTATTAAGACTTATAGCATTCCCATAGGAGCCACTTAAGCTCTTCGTCAACCCGTATCCTAAGCTGAAAACTTTATTACCGTATAAAGATCCATATTCGACCGCACTCAACTTTACAAAAGTGAAAATATACACAATTTCTGTGTTTAACAGTCCAATAACATTTTGTTTGGTTCTCTCACCTCAACGCCTATTTGGATGGATAACTATTGATAAAAATATATTGCTATACGTATCTCCCTGGGTTGAAGATACATTATACTTAATTATACCTTTTATCGATGGCTTGTTAGTCATATGAAGCTCTAATGTTTCAATGCAATATGCAGCCGTCAAACTCCAAGTAGGCTTAAGCAAGGAACACGTACACAAATGATGATAATATATTTTGTGTTCATTCAGCTCTTGTTTAATTTCCAGTTTGACAACATAAGGGAATTCGCCTGGATTTGTATCTCGACCTCCAATAACTCGCAACGCTTTATGATTTTGTTTGGCATTAGTTGAGAATATAAGAAAAATATATTCGAATATTATAAACTAATCCATTTGAGAACATAGTCGATGTGACTTGTAGTTATTAAGTCAAGGTTTACTTTACGAGTGCACGTAAAATCGAATCTCACTCTCATAACAATAAAGCATTAAACTATGAAAAATAACTAATAAAATGGCTTTATGTATATTTATAGACGTGTGCAACTATACACACAGTTACGGTTACTTAAATATTTTTTTAATCTATTTTAAATTTAAGCATTTATCTAAAGATTTAAGAGTCTAGAGTCTTAATGGGTAATTTGAGTTTATCCATTTAGTTATCGATTAGCTCTATAGATTACGGAGGTCAGATGGCAATAACCTGTCAAATCCGGATAAGCGTAGTAAGCAGACCCTGGGAAAAAATTCGGGAATAATGCTAGTAAAGAACTAAGTTACGAGAACAGATTTAATAAAACAGTGCTAGCTACAAAATCATAAAAATATGCCATAGTACTCATTTTTATCGACAATCGTTATATATAACGGCTTTAAAGAAAAGCTATAATGAAGTGATAATTTTTTAAAGAGAGGGAATAAACCATTCTTAAAAGAATGTATATGAAAAATATATATTTAAGCAAGTGACAATAACAATCTCTATGTAAAAGATACTATGGCCTAAGTATAATGTTATCCGCGTTAGCTTAAGATAAACTTATAAAATAAAAATTACTTGGCAAGTGCATGGTGGACCCCGCCAGTGAAGACTAAAAAGTTCCGAACAGCTTGATAAGGAAGAATTTTAACTAAAATCAACAGGAATTATAAAAATATTTGTGTTATAAATGCAAAAAAAAAAACATTTTACGTTTACAAATTAAATCGTGCACCAAAATAAATTGGTATTTCATAATTATCATTTGTTAAAAACAATTTGAAGAAAAAGTTATTTCAAAATTTTGTATATCACATATAATACTAAGCATAAATTCTTTGAAATGTTTTATGAGAATTTTACAAAAATTACAAAATCAAACCTCCTTATTATTGTTAAAGAGCCATCCAAAGATGGCACCTGTATGGAGTGCGATCCTTAATTTTATACATTTTTATTTTCAATTTTACTACACAATTTGTGTAGTGGTTAATATAATACACTTACTAATTCTTTTACAGATAGCGCCAATAGCCACTGAAAGACTGACATGACGAAATTATAAAGGTAATTTCACTACGGAATTCTAAACCACGAATAATTTATTCTAATGTGATTCGAAAATAAACTGCCGATTCCAATCTTCATAAAAAGTTTACAAGAAAAAATAATGAGTCGGTTGTGTTGCGCTTGAAGGCCCTATTCCATAAATCATTTATGTAAATTTTCTAAACAAAGAAACAAAATAAAGAGGGCTTACTCTAGTCCGGATGTGGCTGCGAACTCAATATCAAAAGCTAATTTTTAATGTTACTATCTCTTCATTTCTATAACTGCTCAGAAGGTAATTTTTGTCTTTCATGTAGAATATATCTTTATTTTCCATTTTTATTCATATGAATAGCATTTACCCAGTTGTCATACTTTTTAAGATTATTATTATTGCTGCACTTACAGAAGTCCATATTACACTTATAGTCGGTAAAATTAATCAAACATCTGTTTAAGTTTTAATTAATGCAGTTAAAATACCGCTACCGCTATGGTTGTATAAAGCAGACATAACTAAAATATAGGTAAAAATATTTTTAAATAAAGTAAGCTATTTTACTATTATTTAAGTGAAAAATAACATAATTATATAGTTATAGTGTTTTAATTATAATTTTACTATACATCCTATAAAAGTGGTTTATATATCCATTTTTTTAGATTAGATACAGTTGATTGAATACAATTTATTCATTAAAAAAATCATCAAATCAAATACAATTTTTACTTATATATGTGAAATTTAATCCTTTCCATACGATGTGTGTAGTGTACCCATTATCAACTTTTGCCAATTGAGTGATATAGAATAAAGAATGTTTATTTATTCTGCTACTAAATTTTTTCCATAAAACTTAAATCTTAAAGAAAGTAATTCCCATAAAATAGAAAAGTTAAAAATTGGGGCACATATCTCAACAACTACATTAAAAGGGTTCTATTTTTGCGAATTGGCTACAGAATGCCTAAAAATCGGCCAATTAGCGCACCACACAACTTATTTGATTAGGTCGAACAATTCGAGTCATACATGCCCAGCCAACTAACCGACATTGAATTAAATTTTTCCATTCACACGTACAATTCGATTGCCAATCTAGTCAAATTGATCGTGAAATTGTATCGTGTGGATCCCACGTTGGGCTTAGAAACTGTGTTATTTTAAACGGAAAATTTGTGTGTACAGTACGTAGCCGTAGCAAAGTTTCCTGTACGGGGTACGAACAAACAATGTGCCCCGGGGCATTAATAGATACTCGCTTTGCCAGTTTCTAAAGTTACCACTTGGCTTGGTATCATACCAGACCGTTCAAAGCTTGTTATACTGATTTACTGTACTTTAATAATGAATAATAAATTTATATGTATATAATCAACAGTAAAAATATAAATGTTTTTAATACGGAGTATTCCAACTGCACAGTGTAGAAGAAGATATGTGTGATCGTATAGTCCTTTACAACTAATGAAAGGCTCATTTTAGATACTAAAGTAATAATAATAAACGCTAAGCAATCAACGCCACTAGGATACTGATATCTGAGGTCCGGATACATACAAGGACAAACACGTCCAGACCGGAACACATGCCTGTATGTTTAACAGAAATATATGCTCCAAGTGGGAATGGAACCTGCATAAGGCAGGTACGCTATATCATTCTTCGTCAACATAGTGATTAAAATTGTTATGTTTTGTTCGAAAATTACATGACCGATAATAAAGATAATCGCGAATTGCGAACACATCATATATTCCTTGTATTTAATAGTATCACTTCTGTATATACGCGCTATCGTTATACTTTTATTTAATTAATAAGTAATAATTGTTATAAATCGTGTTAATGTATTACAGTAAAACTTATTTATGTATATGGCCTTCAAAATATATGCTATCTGTATGATCAATATAAATAAAATGCTCATTATATTCTAATTTTTGATGGAGCTAATATCACTTAATATGTAGGCCTTGTAAATATTACAGTCACTTTAAACTTCTGAACGCTATTTTTCTAAAAGCATTACCTTATTTTTTTTCTAGCTAAGAGAGATTAAGACATTATGTCCACTTTTATCTATGAAACCATGAATTATGACATAAACTAGCGGCCCGCTCCGGCTTTGCACGGGTATAAAATATATGGCCTATGCCATCCACTGAAAAAATGATTTAAATCGATCCAGTAGTTTTGATAATTTTTTTTTATGACTATCATATAAACCTTTCTCTTCAATCACTCTATCTATTTAAAAAAAAAACTGCATCAAAATCCGATGCGTAGTTTTAAAGATTTAAGCATACATAGGGACAGAGAAAGCGACTTTGTTTTATACTATGTAGTGATCATAAATGAAATGCTCATTATATTCTTATTGAATGAACACTTTTGATGGAGCTAATATCACTTAATATGTAGGAGAAAGTAAGAGAGATTAAGACAATATGTCCACTTTATCTAACAAACCATTAATTATCACATATACTACTTTTTATTCGATATAACTTTGATCTACGTAAAAATAGTATACAAAAGGCAATCACATTACTAGTAGAAGGATTACATATACTCGTAGATATAACTAGAAGAAAAAACTTTCGTTTGGAATCAACAAATGGAACAATTTGCAGGTGTGCCGAACGTGGTACGTGCTCGGATATTAGAAGGGATGGTGTATAAGTAGAGTGTAGGCCATTGATCATCGTTACTGTCAACAATATCGTTTAAACGTGATATGTGGCTCCGGCTTAAATACTCGCAAAACCATTGAATATTATATTAATTACATAACATTAATTAGATCAGATTTCAATCTTTCGCAATGAAACGTCAATTTCAAATTCAAATATATTTGTAGCGAGAGATACCTATAATACATTATATCCCTACTAGTTCTGACTAATAAGTTTTAGACTTACGAGAATTTAACCATTATATTTAGAAAACTTCTATAATAGCCATTTAATATAACACAGATAATAAAAGTAGATAAAATGATATAAAACATCTTCAAACCCAACAATAAATATCGTATTCCATAGTGTAGGCGAAGAATAGAAGTCAACATAAATCTTCTATGATATCGGAAGAGCATTGGACATTCGTAAGGTGACTGTGGATACAAAGTTTTGAAGCTAACTTTTATCTAGAAGTGTCAGAAACTTGTAACAAATCCCAATTTATTTTTATATCCATTCGCGATTTATTCAAAGAATAACTAACCGTTACTAGTCACATCAAACTTTATTTTATTTCGAATTTTGGTGATGATGGTAATGAAACAAACAATTCGAAGTCAAACAATTTTTTTTTTCTATTTTTGTTAAAGTTTTTTAAAATACTCCACTTTGATACCATAAATTCAGAAACTAATCATTAAAAAGAAACACAAGATCAGTCTGGCAAAATTTGGTTAATATAAAGATTGTATTATTTATTTATTTTTATTTATTTATTAAGTGAATATTTAATAACAATATGTTTTATACTAAAGTCTTACAAAACCTGACAATTGATTTGACTGTAAGATCAGTTAAAGTTATACTACTAAGTCAAATAAATATACTAATAACAACAACATTTTATACATTTAACATAACAATAAAATATAACGTACCTAAATCTAAGAAAAAACGAGAAAATAATTAGAATTATAATAATTAATATATATACAAATAACTGTAACATAAATATGACATTAAAAATGATAATAATAATAATAATAAAAAGAGTTATAATGATTTTTTTTTTAACCGTTACATAAATTTAAAAAATATTTTCTTAATTTTGTCTTAAATGAATATTTATCAGCTTCACATCTTATATTCTCTGGCAGGGAATTAAAATGAAATGGAATGCGTTTTTTCAATGTTCGGTCTCCAAAGTAATTAGATATTCTGGGTATAATAAATTTGCCGGTAGTGATAGAACGAGTATTGTGTATGTTATTTATAATAGGTAAATTATGTTCTTGACTGCCGTGGTTGTTCACTGCTAGTAAAAATTTGTGCTTTAAGCCTATTGGTAAGATGTTGCATATTTTATATAATTTTTTGTAATTATCTTTACAACTAATTTTTGTCTTTTTATTTACTAGTAATTTTAAAAATCTTATTTGCAGCAGGTAACTATATAACTAGTAAAAATTCCTAACTAATTAATTCTTGTTGATAAACCTCATATCTTGTTACTCTATATAATTATTAACAACATCCTACGTAAAGAAAGGTTCCTGGAAACCGAAGTTTAATTTCGAAGATTATGTTCACTGTATCTAAAAATACTGTATATTATGGAAGTCCGATCTCTTTCATAATATTCGATGTACGTCCTGTATCCCTTTACGTTGTATAAAAGAAAGTCCCTCGAGAGCCTCTGTTGTTAAGGACGATCTTATGAATCCCAGAATAGACTTTGTTCTGATTCTTGCTTCTCGGATCTGTGGATTTCAGAAAGACTTAGATACAAAATTATATTCCTATTAGGTTTGTTTATAAGTTTATTCACAGCTCCTTTCACAGCTCGCCCATTTGACCGATAATTGTGAACTTCGTAGTGTTAAGATGGCGTGGGTCCTTTTAAAAAAAACACGTTGTTGCTGCATGTTTTTATTTTAAATTAAAATTCGTTACAATGACTTAGACTGACGTGACTGCTGAACGAGTTAGATAAATATAGTGATGGAAATGATTAAAGCACCTCGATTAAATACAAATTCTGACTATACATACATGCATTTACATAAGTAAGACTGACGGGCTTCTGCTTACTTATTAGGTTATCACTTATGTTGTATATTTATTAATACTAGTACTAAACATGCTTACATTTAAAATATACCTAAACATAAATCATTTTAAAGCATCAAAATATCCAGGAATATATCACGATTTCATTAATATTTTTATTACAACAGTCTAAATGAACTTACTGTATTACTATTAAATAATAGTAATAATTAAATTGATATGGTGCGGTATCAATAGCCTTCGAAATTAACTAATTATTGCAAAATTAATTACATATTTTTTTAAGTGAAATCATTCAATTGTGTAACATTGTTTTTATATTAATTATTAATACCTCAAAGCAAAGGCTATCGAGAATATTTTATTATGATTATCTACTTTTGAAAAAAAAATGTTTTACAAATAAATCATTCTTGGAATTTCGTCGGAAATTAAGAAATTTAATATAGACCATTTTTTTAACAGAATCATTTTTCAGAAATTAGGAACAGATGGGATCTTGAAAAATTACATGTGACTTTTTGAAATAAAAGGGTGAGTATGGAATGAAACTTTGTATGGCAAATGATAAAATTGCCATTCGCGCCAGTAAATCCTATTACATCAGACGTGATGCGTCCATCCCTGTGGAGGGACGGTAAAATGCATGGCTAAAAAAGCCTTGATGCGCTCAGAAAGCAAAAAAAGTACGGACAGTCCATTTTCACTTCGATAATAATCTATGTACATACTCGAATGAAGTTGGAAATTATTTTAGTTTTGTATGTCAAAATTATTACTTTTACTTTTATTTTTTATACTTGAAGCGTGATTTTTTTCTGCCGAATCATTAAAGATAACGAAACAAAAACAACAATAATTCCACCCCTGAAGGTGTAAAACTTTTCAAACATTATATGAAAAACAAAGTTCTATGTTACCATTAATTTAACACGAGCGAAGCCGTGGGGAACTAGTTGTAAATAAAGGCTTATAAAAATAATAAACAAACAAATCCTCCATTTTTTGGAGTCGGCAGCATTCCCAATGCGTGAACATAATAATTCACAAAAGTTTCTATGTACACCCGACAGTCACTAAAATTAAACTGTAATCCCTACTACAGTACACAAATGTATGAATAATAAGCAAATCTTTTTACATATACATTTTGTGGTGTTTATCATTATTTTTTATATACGAAAATATTATTCCTTTTAAGGGCCTCTCCTTTAACCTAGTTTAAAACGAGACTTTCACACCACCCAGATTTAGATAGGAGTTGATTCATTCATATGCATTTATGTTGAGATGTTAAAACTTGGTTTTCAATAATTACAAAATAATTTATAAAATAATATCATTAACTAAAACTTTATGAGTATGAAACTTCAATATTATGTAGAATACACAAACAAAACAAATGATGATTTTTTTTTGTCAAAAGATGTTCTCACAATAACTCGAAAGAAGTTTCTCTCTACTTGGATGAGTGTAGGAACATAACATTCATACGATTACACATAGAAGACAAACAAACCAATAAATAATATCGATTGTTATAATGAATTAGTTACCACTGACAATAAATATTTCCAAATTGTAAGAAAACTTGTACTTTCTCTCCGAATTTCTAGAATATTATTATGTCGAAACAACAAACTTTAAATAGAAAAAGTGTAGGTAATTTATACAAAATTCATACTTTTATTTCGTCTACATTGTAAATACCCCAAGTTTTACTATTGGTATGTATGTTCTTTAATACAAATGTGAGGCTGATTTTATGCAAAGAGTAAATCTATTGTATAAAAAACTGGGGCTTTGGGCTTTACAAAATATCAATAATGATGTTTTCATGTCACAATGTCGGCTATTTTACAGGGGATTTTTTACATGGTCCTGTAGTTATTTGTTATAATAAGTATGCCAATTATGATTTTTATACTTTAAAATATTAGTAATTTAAGCAACACAATTATTAATACCTCAAAAGTATGTCACTCGACTACTGTCTATCGGGACCCAGGGTTTGTTAAATTTCGTCAGTGGCGAGTAAGACAAAAATAAAATAAAATGAAAATAAATTATAAAAAATCAAAAGCTATCCTTACTAAGTATTCTATAGTATTTTACTATAATGAGGTTAGTTGTATATATATATAGTTTATTTTATCTTTATACAACACAAAATACATACATACATGTTTATATTTTTGTTATAAAAAAAATATTATAAAGAATTAATGTTCGTAACGTATACACACTTATAAAGTAATTTTGTGGGCTATTTATGATATATCGCTACAGCTATCGATTGATTAAAATATTTATCCAGATTACTAGTCTAAATTACACTTTTGTCCATCCTTATTATTATTCCATCTCATCAACCACATTGCCTAATTCCTTTCGTATTCGCGCGTCTCAGCTTTGGAATGCTCTCACTTCTCGAAGGAAACCGTCAAGGAAATCATTTTTTAAGAGGTCCTTTTTCTCTGCCTGAGTTTTCTAATTTTATCATTCACATTTGTAATATATAAAAATATTTTTATATATTTTTTTCCATTTAAACCCCTTCCCATGTATATAAGAAATTTACTTTTTATATATAAACTAGTGGCCCGATCAGGCTTCGCACGGGTATAAAATATACAGCCTATGTCATTCACTGAAACAATGATTAAATCCATCCAGTAGTTTTGATTTATTCATTACTGCCCGTGACCCGCAAATGTAATTATTTACGACATCACATTAGAAACCTCAAAAATAACTGCTTTTTTTTCTACACTATTTAATGGATGTTATTATATATATATATATATTTAAACCTTCCTCTCGTCTTCAATCACTATCTATTAAAAAACCGCATCAAAATCCGTTGCGTAGTTTTAAAGATTTAAGCATACATAGGGACAGAGAAAGCGACTTAGTTTTATACTATGTAGTTATTTACAATATATATTAAGTATCTAATCAGACGATAAATGACAATATTAAACACTATTAATTAACTGTATTAATAGTAAAAATTGGACTCGATGTATAAAATCCAAATACCTATAAGAGATATTTTGATAACTTATTTTACTAAAACATTACTGTACTCGTAAAAACATTTGTGCAAAAGACAGGATTCAATATATTGGAATGCAATTCAATATATGGAAATAGAAATGACCAACAAGTATTTTCAAAACTTTTTCATTTGCACAATTTATTTACTTTAGGCTTATCAACTGTCTCGAAACATAAAGTAATATTCAAAGATATTTATATCATAACAATCTTATTATCCTTTTTACCCGACTGCCGGAGGGTAATGTTTTTCGAGCGTATGTATGTATGTATGTCTATTTCTTTTTCTCATTTTATTAACTGGTTATTTTCAAATTCTCGCTATCCAAGGCCATCATTGCACATCTGACTTCATCTAACATTTTTCTTTTTTTTGTGGGCCTTTGGTTTCTGTTTCTTCATTTCGTGAACATAAGAGATACCAGAACTCACTAATGAAATTTTGGGACGTACGTAGGCTCTCTAGTCTGTACGATGTCACTCATTTCTATGGAACTGCATACTATGCCTTCCCAGAAGTGTATATGATCCTCTCATAATGAATGGTGCATGCATGCTTTTGAAATATCAAGATCGTCAGTCTATTGTCCATACATGCATGACCATGCACCCTGGGCAACGGCATTGGCGATTGCTTCTCTTGAGTAACTCCACCAACCATTGACTAGATTCCTGATTTCTTTTTTTATCAGATGGACGAACGATTGAACAATTTTTTTGATATTATTTATTGACCATACATATTATTATTAATAGACATAATTATTAACCTATCATCTGAAGAAATGAAAATTACTATTTTGTCGAAAACAGATAGATGAACGTGTAGCGGATATGTTTTGTTAAATCAATGGTTTTGTTCGCCAATTATGCACTCTGCTTAATCAAATTAAACTCAACGATAATAGCCTATTTAATTAAGCCTTCAAGCTCATTACGGTTAATCCGTGAAGAGCTCAAAAGCCGATAGTGATTCGACTAAATAATCAATTAATTATAATTGGTCAAAACCAAAATGGTATTTCTCAATGTTTTTGTTATACTATTGTTATTATTTTAAAGGACACTTATTACCAAGAAAAGTAACTTGCTATCAGAATCAAATGTCGTATATGCCTTCAAACTTTTTTGTTGAAATAATTATTATGAGTATAAAAATCTAAATATTTATACCAGTTCTATTGAAAGTTTTTGTTGATAGTGTCTATTGACTTCATTAATTATCTCCCAGTGGTTATTTTATTTCATGATAATGTCGCTACATATAAAAACCTTACATGGATCTCCAGTATATTTTTCACTAACTTATTCATTATATTTTATTAAATATTAAAAAATATAAGTTTTTCAATAAAAGTTGAATTCCAGTTAAAGAAAGAAATCTTTACAAAAAGAAGTTCGGAGCTTTTGCGGGTTGCAGCAAAAAAACTTACAAGTAAGCTATTTTCCATTAAAGCTCTTTGTTCAGTTTTCTAGTGAGTCCTTTTATGACCTTTTATGAAACCCGGTTCAGAAATACGAAGGAAGCTTTGACACCAGTGAGGTTTTCAACAGAAAATACGCTTCGTCCACGTCAAAGAAAACCAAACTATCAACCTTACCACAGTCATGAGAGCTTTGAATTCCAGAGTTTTTATATGATATTCCACAAAAACAGCGTTTATCTCATATGTAATACAAATTAGTAAATATATATTACTAATATAATGAAACGTATACGATATATTTATTTGAATATAGCAATGATTATCAAAACTATGAAACTATTTTAAATACGTTGTTATTTGTAATATAATTAATTTACGAATTTCTGATGTTAATAGATAAAAGCCATAGAATTAATATGTACCAACAAGACTACCGATGACAAAAACCTATTCTTAACGCGAGAGTTACAGATTTATTTAAAAAATGATAATATCTTTAACAATACAATAATTATTAGTGACGTAGTTACCAGTAAAATATTGGTAATAATTACCAGTCAAGTGCGTTGTGGACCACGCACAGTTGAAACTGAAGGGTTCCGCGGCATGGTTATATAATAATATATATAATAATAACTTTATTTCGACCAACAATGGATCATATGTTATTAGTAATACAAGTATCTTACGCCTCTTCGTTAGTAATTTCTAAAACTTATTTAACCTAAGACAGGATTAATTTGTCAGCACGTGAATTCGACAGCAGTGGTTCACATACGAATAATCTAATCTATTAACAAATGCTCTCTGGCCGCCACTTAAGCTGGAACGAATCCTGTGCAACAACGATGTGCACCGCTTTCGCAACAGTCCACAAACATCCCCGATGCACTACAAAAACGAGGCATACCCATTAGCATTGTTATATTGTACACGCAGGGCATTGTACTGTTTCCGCGTATAGTCTGCCCACAGGCTACTAGGGTAAAATTTGGTGCAGTAAGCTCTAAAAAGCGTTATTTTGACTGGTATTGAGCAACGAGCAAACCTGTGAATAATCATATTTGCCCTAACAGACAAAGCCCGCAGGGCTTCTTAATATCTGCGTTGTCTTTCAAGTCATAGAATACTATATGCCCAAGATATTTAAAGCATTTAACTCTATTTAGTGAAACCCCGTGTAACTTGATAGCTGGTACAATAGATGGAATCAATTTTCCCCTGGCCTGAATGACCATGCATTCGCTTTTCTTACAGTTATAGACTAAGCCATGACTAAGCCTAGTTTGGAATAGTTCTCACAAAGACTTAGCAGTTTTTATAACGAACAGACAGATGCAGTCAGCAGAACCATGTCGTCTGCGTAACTAATGTTATTCAGACAGACTCCGTCAATATGACATCCGATACGAGTGCTACTGAGCGTCTGTATTAGGGCATTTACATACAGATTAAACAACTTGGATGAGGTCATGCCGCCCTGCCTAAGGTGGAGGCCGAAAGGCCTGGCGCGTTCGCGCGCGGCGGTATGTATTTGTATATATTTATTAGTATGTATTATTATGTATGTATGGCGGCAATAAGTTGCCGCCACCGGTGGGCCCCTCGGGGCAAGCGCTGGGGCGTCGCGATCTTGTGCTTCGGCGACCCCGCGACGTCCCACTATGGCGCTAGATGGGACACTATGGCGCTAGTGGGTATAGGGGAGCTTGGCTCCGAGTCCACACCTTGAGTAGCTTTGTGGCCATCGCACAACATTAACCTGATTTTTATACCAAAACTTAAAAATCCTGTTGATTTCTTCAGGCGTGCCAGTGAGTTTTAATTTCTGCCATAAGATATCGTAATTAACCAGTTCAAATGCCTTGGATAAATCGAGAAAAAAGGCGTAAATGAGTAATGGTAAGGTTATGAAGAATCTTAACAGTTTTAAAAATAATAACGAATTAAAACCGACCGCAAAAATAAGTTGGTAATTTCATAGTAATTATTAAAAGTAATATGAAAAACAAAGTTATGGGAAAAACTTATATATCTGTTAAATTTATAAACATATCTTCTTCAAACTAAATGTGGATGAAAGTTCATGTGGTATTCTACGAGCTCAAATTTTTCCAGAATTTTAAATCCCGTAGTTCAAAAGTTAGAGGGGGACACGATTTTTACGACTTTAGGAGCTAATATCTCAACAACTACTGGCTTAATGAAAAACTCAAAATCAAACCTCCTTATCATTTTAAAAGACCTATCCAAAGATATCTCACACGTTGCCATATTTTGAAATTTATTTTTTCAATTCTCAGTTACATGTATGGACTGCTACCCTTAATTCTTATATATATTAAGATTTTATTACAAAATCCTTGTGCGGTTCATGGAATACACCTATTTAGTAAATTTCGTATAGATAGAGTCAATGGTCTACGAATAAAATGACTGTGACATACGGACGGACAGACGGACGGACGGACAGACGGACATGAAACTATAAGGGTTACGTTTTTGCCATTTGGCTACGGAACCCTAAAAAGGTGGAATATATTTTTAATTTTTACAAATCTAATTATGAAACTTATTAAGATTTAAATTTCTTACCTTTATTATTGCCACCAGCGATTTACAACGAATTTTTAATAACCAACAAACAAATTTTATTGATCATTGAAGTTATTATTATTATTAATTTCTGTTGCTGTAGCAACAAAGAATTTATAGAATATCAAATGACAGCCATGTTTTATTTAGTTAATTGTAAAATATTTATAGCATATTTATTACAGATACATAAGTGTTAACATGCTGAACTTCTTCTGCATGTAAACTTGAAGAGTTCCGAAGCTTCACCTCTTCCATGGGTATAGTATCCTACAAAAGAAACCTAAAGTTTTCAACGTATACACAGAACAACAACAACATTTCATCGCATAGAAAAATTTTAAATTCTATTATTTGGAACGCCTTTATAAGTAAATTTTATTCGTATTAGGGAAACCGCTCTTCCTTATACCATACTAAGTGCAGAGAAGAGATCCCGCGAGGAAAAAAAATTAAAAGTTTATAATTATATTCGTTACACAACCTCGCAAAACCGGTTATCCTTATCCAATAAATAGAGACTAGAAATTAGGCATACAGAAAACATATTATCTGGATTAACACATAGTATAATTTTTACCCGGCAAAATGCCAGGTTCCTGTGATATTATCAAAATATATGCTACAGAACAAATTCAATTAAAAAGGAAGTATAGATGATTCATTTCTCTGTGGAGCTAATTCTAAGGTCACCGCGGACGAAGTTGCGGCCAGATACTAGTGGCTTTTAGGTTATACTTGAACATCTTTTTCGTCCATCTAATCTAATCTAAGCAAATACTTTAGCGTATCGATACCAAACTTGTATCTAGGAATTAATTTGTTAGAAATTCCTAATTGTACAACATACAAAGTTTCTAGACAGTAACTTTATTCTTCATAAGTTCTATACCATTATATTATGTACTTATGTCATCTGTATTTACAGATGATCTGGACCGTTGAGGCTTAATAGTGAAATGAAAAGCAATTTATTAATGTAAATAATAAATGTGCTCCATATAAAAGTTTTATATTTATGTTGTAAAAGTTTTTCCTTCTGGTGTGGTTTCGCTCGAGCAGAGTTAATCGAAAATTCAAATATTCACCTTCGCATTTAATAAGATCCAACCGACTAAATCAGAAATGCTTAATATATTATTCATGCTATTGCTTTTTATACGAAGTTCGAACGGAATGTAATACAAATTGAACCATTTCAAGTTACCGAATTGTTAAGTAAAAGTAAATCGCGTATATCTTGAATTTTCCGACTCTTGCTACTATATAGTATCAAATTGATTCCTTTAGGGTAGTAACGGCTATTATCGTTAAACAAACCCGTACACATATATATACCCGTACACATATATGTACATACATATCAATAAAAGTCAATAAAAGATCTTTCTTTGTTTAAATACAAATTTTTTATCAAATTAAATACACACATACACGCCCGCACACACATGCGTATAATGACACACTCACCCACATACATCACACACACACACCTCACACACATACATATACATCACACGCACTAAAAATACCATTACAAGCACACACGCACACACACACAAAATCACACATCCACAGATACATACTTACAAAACGGCATCATAAACTAAACACAGAAGCTGATACCTCTTAAGTAAATACATATATGATAAGATATTAAATTTAATACCTACGCTTTCCTTTATATACGAAATTGTTACATTTCAACCTATATTTATACCTAGGCTCGGCCTATTTTCGGTACTAGTGTATTGTATACTGGTAAAAATATATGATAACATTATAATACCTATATTTATTCTTGAAATTGTTTAACGTAGTATAGTAGTATAAGTTGTAATTCATTTTTCTTTTAACAATAAACTATTTGAATTTGAATATTGGAATAAATAAATAAAAAAACGCTACACACTCAACGGCCCCAATTATGATAGTTATATCCTGTGTCGGGAGGTCCGGAAACATACACAATGACAAGGACAGACACACCCAGACCGGAAAACAAATTTGTATGGGCAACAAGGTATATTGTCTGAGTTTTGATCGACTTAAATATTTTAGATAACGTACAGTAAATAATAAAGAAATAAGGTTTACAATACAATATATCAACGTTTTATTACATATTTTTTCAACTAAAACTTTTTTAATTGTAGACAGATGTAAACTGGCATATGGTTTTAGGAACACTCACAAAGAAATTCCAGACGTTGTGAATTGTTAATTTAATTTACCGACCTATATTATTCATAGCCGTAAACGCTACTTTCGACCTTTCTCTACAATCATGTAGAGATTTTCCATCTTATTTGCGCTACGTCGAGCTAACGTTGCCGAGATTTTGTGTATCTTAGTATATTTAGTTATTTAAATAATTTGATTTTTTACAACAATATTTTTTTAAATATATTCATTAAACATAAAAAAAACCTGTGGCACTCGGGGACTGTCGCGGTAAAGCTATTGCATAGCATTTTTTATCAACTTATGCAATACATAAAATCTTGACTGTTTTTAAAAAGTTAAAATACAAATGAAATCGAACATTAATTTTAAGTCAGTAAGATACAATTTCGTCTACAATTCAAAATTTCATTGAAATAAAGAAACTTCGTACATAATTCAAAATATTTGAATTTGGAACGTAAGTATATCATCAATAGATACATTTTATATGGAACTTTAACTTTATAGAATAATCGCCTTAATTTTCTTTGACTTAAAGACGAAAATTCTTTGCATATATAAGAATTATGTAAATATATTTTTTTTTTAAAATTGAACATTAGTCTTTGTAGCGTATTATTTAAAAATCAATTTCCGATACATTTATTAAGGTATTTGCTATAATATTTCTTGTGGGGATTATTACGTTTTATTCTTGATTCCGTAACGAAAATTTCTTGCTTTCTTAATAAATAAACACTACACCCCCATTGGGATAATTATATCCTGACAAACACACTCAGATCAAAAAACATGCATGTTTGGCCAAACATCTGTTCCGATAGGAAATCGAACCCGCTACCTGTGTGCGCTTTCAGCAGGTTCACTACCGCTGCGCCACAACGTCGTCATACTGCTCTGTAAATCACACAAACATTGTTATACTTGATCGAGCCGGCTCATTAGTGCTGGGCATGACTTTACTAATACTAAACACACATCTAGATGACAAATATGTATGTAATTTCTCTTTTTATTGGAGAAAATTGTAAAGGTTAAAAATATAGCTTCTATAGCACTTGAGTCCATTTCCTGTGAAAATAATCATCTAGACAGAGGTAGGGTGCGCCTTAAAAGTTAAACGGTTTCGATTATAGAGTTCCACTCTGAAAATAAATCCGGAAATTATTTCAAAACAAGTCTTCATACGAAAACCTGAAAGGAAATAATTTCTTGTATACGTTTACAAAAAAAATAAGCGCATTATGTGGCTGGTTAGTAACCCCATGACTGAAAATAAAATAAAGAGTCAGTTGTGTCATTCCGTACAAACTAAGACAAGATCTTAATGTATTTAATAATAAACCAGGAATCGTTTTATTCATAAAATTAAGTAGCAATTGAAAAATTAGACCCCTTGCCACGCACCGCGTGCTCGCTCCACTCGTGGCTCATAAGTCACAATTGCGGTGACAAGGTCACGCAGATATGCTGCTTCTTGTACCTTTTATTAAAGACATTACAAATCCCAAACTAAATTTAATAAGAATCCAAAGCCCTGTGTATAATCTGGAATGGTTCAGTTTTTATTAACAGTAAGTCCTAATTGTTATGACAGTGTTAAAATATATCATATACTTAAGTGTTGCAAAGCTCAAGATTTATGTTACCTCAAAGCCGTGACGGATAATCTGCTAGGATTTGCCTTACATCGAATTAAGAAAGATTACGGCGTTGAAAGAAGCCTTCCAGAAAAAGGGATGCAAATGAAGGTAAAGGGAAACTTAATTTTGTTGGGATAAATAATTCTCATTTGTCACTTTTATAGTATATATTTGTGATGTTTTTTAGTACGTAGTTTCACTTTTATAGTAATATATTTGTGATGTTTTAGTTCTTATTTATATAGGTTTTTAGAGGTATGTATTGGTTTTTAATCTCTTAACAGATGACTAATATTTTTTCCTTGTATGTTTTGAATATTGTTTCAGATTCTAAAGATTTATCACTCCACAATCTTTATGTCGCAGCGGTAGCAAACTGGGCGCTCTGGACTGGTGGTTTTTGTATCAATTATGTGTTTCCGTATGAGTGGTCAATTGGTCCCACTGGTGGTCCGTTGTTGTTTCCGGACTCCCGACCTAGGATATGTATAATATGGTTCATATGATATTTATTTATTCTATAATAAATGAATATACAAGAATATTATGGATTGTTATAATAAGCTGTGGATACACAGAACAATAGTTGTAACCATATACAGAAATTAGTAAACCAATAAATAAAATTTGAGTGTCTGTTTGTAATTCCAAACAGCTTTTCACTAAATGTAAGTACCTACATACAGTACTTACATAAAAATCAATTCACAAAATTTTTGTCCGTCTGTCTGTTCCGGCTAATCTCTGAAACGGCTGGACCGATTTTACTGGCAGATAGCTGATGCCATAAGGAGTAAGCAGAAGAATTAAGATTTCATGCAAGTAAGAAAAATCGGTATAATACAAACGGAGCCGCGGGTGTCGCGAGTTATAATAAAAATGACATTCAAACGTTTCTTTGAACATATAAGGGAGAGAATAAGGATTCCGTTTATTGTAAAATAGTACTTACTGTCTTGAACAGAAAACTGGAAGTTCTTTGTGGCCTGTCTTTATTGTCGTTCAACAAATACATTAGGTTTAATCGTGATCTTATAGGGATTCGAGAGATTTAATTGAGAGGCCTTTAAGTTGGGTATTCATGAATCTACATTTATTTCAATAAACCAACTGTAAATTTATATAGTATTACAACAGAAATGTGATAGTAAAAACAATTCAATTGCTGTTTTGTGTGTGTATTAATAGTGATTTAAAATTAGCATGTATAATAAGGTACGCTGTACGCAAAATTGCATACATGTTTAGTCATAGTTTAGATAATATTACTCTGCATATGTATCGGAAACATCACATCATAGCAACTAATAGGTAGTAATAATAATAAACTATTTCCGATATTTTTAAGTAATTCACCTACATGTAGCAATATAAACTAATACTTGAAAAGTACAAGGTCTAAACCAAATATTTTTTTGAAAATTATAAACTGTTGTTAGCTGATTTGTTTTAAGGTTTAGGGAGGGCCTAATAAATTCAATGTCTCGAAAACTAGCACAGTCTTTAACATATATTAGTGCTTAAGTTATCTTGTTGTAGTTATGTGAAAATAATTTTTTAGATATTTTTATACCACGGTGAAGGCCAACTGGAAACCATTTAACACAGCTATGGTCTAAGAGGCTTTTCAGGGCCTTCAGTCGGTCCATCTGAATTCACGACAAGCCAAATGACGGCAAGCCATCAACTTAGATTAGGGACGCCTACAACAACAATAATATTACATTCATGTCGCCAAAACAAAGCATAGAAGAATTCTTCCTGGAAGAAGAAAAGAAGAGGACAGAGGCTTTCTTAAACGCGCTCTTCCTGATTGATAGAAACGCAATATTGTCTTTAACTTTCGTACATAATAATACTTTCAATTTTACATAATGAGCGTGAATATCTGCGATCGCTTATCACATTGTGATCCATTGAATAGTATTATGTTTCTAAATATTTTATAAAATTATACTCTAAATCTTGAAAAGCTTAGCTAATTTGCTTGAAATCATACATTTTCATTGGTGAGCTTGTATTTTTTGGAATAAAAAGCATAAATTTCAGATTTACTTTTTAAAAAAATCTGTATTGTTTTGAGGCGGACGAAGCTTATTTTCATTCGCTATTCTTCGTGGCAAAATGTCCATGTGTGTGTGTGTGAACTGATTCTCCTATAAGATAGACACAAAGGGTCTAGCCAGACATGCTTAAGAAAGAATCTCCATAGAAAATCACTATGAACCTACACTTTTACAAAGGTTTAACTTGATGGTCAAAAATAGACTTACACTGTAAATAATAGAACTGAAGTTCCACTAACAAAATTGGGAATGCTTAAAATATGTCTTGTTTTATGTGTATGCATGTGACCTTTTGGGCAGGAAGCTCTCCAAAAATACATATACGATTTATATTATGGTTTCGAGTTTTTTACTGCAATAATTAAAATTAATATTTTATAGGAATTTTGTACATATGATATATATCATATAAATTATATACTATTGTAGACTGACTTGATTAATGTTCGAGCTTAATCGTTTTAAATTTTTTTCGTGCTTCCCGAAAGTGATTAATTAAGAAACGTCATAGTTCTCCACTTTCTACCATTTATATTCCTTATCTGTGTGATATTAAATTAAAGTGTTTTTTATCATCATACCAAAAGTCAAACGATACAAACTTTCTTTATAATGTAGATCATCTCATGTTAATATTAATTTAAGATTTTCGAAAAATAAATTTTTACATTTTTCTGTACGTCTCATAGCCCCCACAAGTGACATGATAAATGATATATTTTTTGGACAAAGAATTTGAAAATAAAATTCAGCTGGCATTCTTGCCACCAATGCATTAATTAATAATTATTTGTAAATATACATAGTTACTTTTGTATTGTAAATAATATGCTGTAATATTGGTTGTAAATAAATTTATTTATATTTCAAAATTAATTTATTTTCTCGTTACATTCTATAATAACTATTCCTAAGAGGTAACTACTTATTAGACTATTCAGTTTCTAGAAGTGATGTAAGTCTAATAGCTTCTCAGACACGTCCAACTTCTAAGTTCTTCGTATTATCTACCATGTAATTATATAAAGTTATTAAACTTCACAAATCTTACAACCTCAGACGTCCTGGTGTGTCGCTTTTATAATACAATAGTTATTTTTTTTCGACGTCGAATTTTGTTATTTCAAAAACTACTACGTCTATAAGAACGGTAATTTGTCATTTAATATGGCAAATGCTCGTTATTCAATAAAAATATAATAAACTTTATTTGATTTAAATGTATTTTACGAATAATAATAATTATATTTATTTTTAAAATGTTATATTTAAACAGAAAAGTTAAAAAATACTTCGACAGTTTGAAATTGCATGAAAATTTTATTGGAATATGCCTGTCACGCCTGTTAAAAATAGTGGAAACATTGTATAACATCCATTACGAAACAAAGTATATTTTAGGAAAACTACGAACTCGAAAAAGAAATACACTGACATTTATTTCGAGAAACCGTGCGAGAGCAGTGAGTTTCACTATCGGCTTATTCAAGACTTGTTTATAGTGAACTAGTTTGTTTAAACTTCAAACCTCCTATTCGTTTAGTATAGGTGGAACGACTTCCATTCTTTAATTCAGGACCTAAAATTACAAAAACCGTTCATAGTCATGATTTCACTAAAATTGTGTAGTGTTTTATAGATTTCGCATATTTTCCAATTTTCATATGAAGAAAGCCAAAATAGTGTATGAGTAAAATGACTGTGACATACGGACAGTCAAACATGACGAAATTATAATGGTTCAGAACCCTAAACCCTAACCCTAGTCATCAAGCAATTGCAAAAACATAAAAAACAATAATTTTTAACACATTTTTTAAAAGTATAATGAAATCTCCTTAAAACCTTAAATTTTAAATAACAAAAAATTTTTTTTTACTCGTAACTTGCTAATTGATTTGCTGACTTGCTGATCGAACAAAAATGCGTCCATTATCATTAGTCACAATATAAAGGTTATTTCAATAAAACTAGCTACACTATCCATGAGAAATATGGCCTGATAATAATATTTCTTTGTGTGTCTCTTTTCAACGGTATAGATAGTAAAATGCGTGGGTCGGTAAATACCTGGTCGGTAATACAAGAAGGAAAGTTCCATTAAAAAAAGTCTTTTGATATTAAGTTTAGATTATCTTATACTAAGAATGCTTTTAGATTCTTTATTCTCTTGAATTTCATTCTTTATAAAAGGAAAAAGGTTTGAAGCACCGAAATAGAACTTGCCCAAATTCGCTAAGGTCACAGAATATTTACTCTAGCTACGGTGTAACTGTGTATGTATTGTTCCAATAGCTCAACGGTAAAAGGACCGACTCCGCTCCAATTCCGATCCCCTTGGACTATTGTCTTACTCACTCCTAGGGCAAGTTTCGAGCTTATTTAATATTATTTATTTAGTTTCGAGCAACAAGAATATTAGAAATGCCTTGAAAAAGCATTGTTTAAAAAAAAGTCATTATGTAAAAAAGTCTAATTTGGTTATTGTTGTATAAAAAATTAAAAATCATCAAAACGCGCATGAGCATATCTTTGTATAAATAAATAAAAATATTCTGTCAACTGAACAAATAGAGTAAATAATAAAGTGTCTTTATGACTGAATATTACATTTTTTTTCATAAAGTTTACTGACATTAAAGTAATTAAAATTAAAACGGAAAGGCGTTAGAATTTATGTATTTTGATTATAGTTATTTTTTCAGCGTAAAATATTTGGATGGTTGTAATACACCAATAGCGGAGGTAAATAAGTACAAAGAGAGAACCGAATTTATCTCAAAATTCAACCTCGATATTTCTTGTTCTAAGTAAATGTCAACGAAGTTTGTGTTTCTTGTTTTTAACTACTTTCATGATGCCAGTTAGGAAAATCCCGAGAAGTTTTTACACGTAAGTTTCGAGTTCCATCCATTAAAAGAATTTCCTAATCCGGTGTACAAGGTAATTACGTAGCTTGTTTAAGTTACTAGTAAGATCATGGAACTATGAGGTACAGAGGTCTTACTATATTATGAGTAAGATAATAATTATTTTATGTTTTGTGACTTTTTCTAAGCCACTCTTATCTGCGAGCAAATAGTACTCCTATCTGCGAGCCTGTTTTGAGTCTCAACGGTCGCGGATTCCATTCCAGCTCAGAGCAAATGTTTATTATAATTTCGGTCTGGGGTTTATCCTTATGGGGCTCCCCACCGTACCTCTGAGAGCACGTTAAGCTGTCGGTCCCGGTTGGTATCACATAGTATCAGAGAGCAGATAATTCGTATAATTAAAGTATATTTGTTATACATGCGTATATAGCTGGTTGATATAAAACCATCCTACAAATATTATGAACTAGTGGCCAGTCCCGACATAATCCTACAAATATTATGAAATACGACATTGTATAATACTATTTTTTTAAACAAACGTCCCGATCTTGCTAACCCGTTCCCGTGGATATATGATAACAAAACAAACAAATAAAAAGTCACTTTTTTAAAACAAATTACAACCTCTACCCAGAATGTTATCGAAAATTTACTCTTCAACTATCAAAAAGTTTTCAATAGTAGGTATAATAAAATACTTCTTTCAACAACCGACCACTAAACCGCTATGCCCTGGGCGTTTCAATAGTTCAGATAATTCTCCGTTCGTTGGTAACTCCGATAACGAACCAACAAGCTCTTGATAGAGAGGTCCGATGTAAAGGGAACGTATTTATTAACTTTAGGCAACTGCATCCTTACAAAGTTATGATACTAGTTTGTGACTATAACATTTTGTATAGTGAAGATAAATTGTTTCATATTATCAGCTATATAAGATGCATAATCGTATTATGTTGTTTAATTACGAGCAATATTTATTAAAAAGGAAAATCCCATTAAAAATACAATATGTAAAAAATCTAAGTCTCGCAACGTAGCAACCATGACTGTAACTTTTTTTTATACCACGATGATAGCAAACAAGCGTACTGTTCGGATGATGGCAAGTGGTCATCGCAGCTTATGAACGCCTGGAACGCCATAGGCATCGCATGCGTGTTGCCGACCCCTTAACAACCTTTTCAACCATGCCTTGAAGAACTTTGCAATTACAGGAAACTAAAGTATTTAGTAGAATATTTTGTCGTATAGTTGAATTTCTCACATTTTATGTTTTTGTTGGGATCTCATATCTTTTTGTAGGTCATGATTTTTTTTCATTTTTCCTCCCTTTGTAGACTAAGTGGGATCTAAATTCAAAATTTGATGTTTGTAAGACTGCTAGAAGTACCTTAGAGATTTAGGTAGTGACTATTCAACAACACATTACGTTGCACTTTTATGTATCAGAGGACGAGAAATGAATTGATAAATAAGTTCATGGTTAGTATGCATTTGATTTTAGGTGATTATAAAAATGAAAGATAAGAAAGCAAAAAAAAAAAACCTTAATTATTCCACACGGGGAATATTGACAGCGATAAAACACGTATTAGAAAATTTAGCTCGCATCTCTAATCACTATTACAGGATTCTTAGTATTGTATGTATTTTACTCCGTTTGTATTTTAAGTTGCTGTGTTATGAGATATTATTAATATTAATATTACTTTCATGTAATTTATTGTATTTGTAGAATATAATGTAATAGAGGTTTGCTGTTTTTGACATGAATGGGCTCTTTGGGTCAATCGTGGAATTACTAAGCCTCTCACAGAACGATATGAGTAGCGGCCTCTAGCCCTACTGTTGATTGTTCAATGAGTGTGAGTAAAGTATGCACCGCTGTGTTCTATTCCTCTTAATTCTACTTTGCCTTTCAAACGTTGTCACGTATCTTGAAATATCAATTTTACACCAGATACCATAAATTATTTTTTTAATTTACTGGTGAATGTTTGACTGGTGGTAGGTCTTTTGTTGCAAGAGGCCGGCTAGGTAGGTACCACCGCAGTGTCCAATATTCTGTTGCCAAATAGTAGTGCTTAGGCACTACTGTGTTCCGGTTTGAAGGGCATTGTACGCTAGTGAAATTACTGGGCGAACGAGATTTAAGAACTAATATCTCGAGGTTGGCAACGCGTGAGTGGCAACTACTAATGGTGCTGCAAGCGATCATAGGCTACGGCATCCACTTACCATCCGTATGCTTGTTTGCCAACTTCTAACATAAAAAAAAATGTATAATCCTGATATTCGTGTTAGGATAGCGAGACATTGACAATATGAAGTCTCAATAGCTCAACGGTAGAAGGGCTGACTCCGTTAACGCGAGAGTTGCGGGATTGATCCTGACCCCCTTGGGCTATCATCGTAGCCACTCCTAGCGCAGGTTTCGAACTTATTTGGGGGACAATAGGAATATTAGTTATGTTTTGAAAAAAAAATTGCTAATATTCCTAAAAAAAATTTACTCGGGTTTTTTATATATAGTATAACGCATTTAGGCTAATATATAGAATAAGGCATTTAGGCTAATTTTTACACATTCAGGTTTAACGTTTCCATTTTCAGGTCTCGAATTATAAACAGCTACACACGGAATTTGCTTGAAAGAATGTAAACATACATCTTAAAAGTAGTTCCTTGAATTATTTTATAAAACTAAGAAACCTGAAATCCAGCATTTCAAGATTGCATGAAATAAATATGAGATAGAACTCAACTGTACTGTTGTAACAGTCAGGTTAATCTCGGCTTTGGCCTCGTCGTATACTTTACGATGGCAAAGCATCTGAAAAACAATAAAAGCTAGAAACGTGGGTACAATAAACATATAGAAGTGCATTGTAATCTGGTCGCATTTTCCAACACTACCTTACTTTACCAACACTATTGGTAGATTTAAAACTTTGTATACAAAGTTACCTCACTGATATTTAGTGATTTTAAAGAATTCTGTTGCTTGCGAAACTTTTCATGTTACTATAAGATTCGTTACATATGTAGCAACTATATACAAAACCTATCTGCTTTATTAGAAGAAAAAATCATTGCTTGTCAAGTAACTCGATTCTGATAGAATTTTAAATACTATTACATCGTTGTAATATAAAAATCTTTATCACATACATTCTCTTAATTAATTTTGTAGTATTTTAAATATCATTACATAGTTTTTCATATTTAAGAAAGTGGTTTAAAGAAATTAAAATTTAACCACTTCACATATTACTATTATTTTGTAAAGAATTATAGCAATAGTTTTGGAACTCATCGCTCATATTTCTATTTTCCATCTAATCGAGCATGTAACTTGTGCTAGGATTTGGTATGATAGTTCACCAAGGTGGCTAAATATACAACTATTACTCAAACATTAAAAGGATCGGTTATTTAACTGTTGAGTTCTTCAGGCTTGAATATATTATATATATTGCAAAAAAGTAGTATGTATATAGTTAGACTATATACTTAACTTATGTGGAGCCGTGTACGTGTCGTTCTCTGCGTGATTTTCATACAAAAAATGTAATCATGGAACATAAATCTTTCGTACACATTTTTCTGGAATATATCCACAAAAATCGTGAACACCAGACAAAAGCTGTAAAATTACATCAAATTTATAATTTATTACAATATTTAAAAAAAAATCACAAATTAAAGTGTATGCGTTAATGTCGATATTAACACAAAATCTAAACCATCAACAAACCCCCTTACAAACTTAGAATGTCATATTTGCTTATATCGAACAGCCTAAAAATAATTTTCAAGCTTCTAGCTATAAAAATGACGATACTTCCATACAAATTTTCATCGCTCCCTTTCAACCCTTTACGACTCTTTTCTCGCATTAAAAAGTAGCCTATGTCCTTTCTCAGGCTCTAGACGATTAGTGTAGCAAATTTCATTTCAATCGGTAGTTTTAGCGTGAAAACGCAAATGCGACAGACAGACAGAGAGCCAGTCACTTTCTCATTTATAATATTGGTAAGGAATTCTATTCACATAATATTTTAATAATAATAATAATAATAACCCCCCCAAGGGGTCAATTTGTCGCGGTGGGGGGGCTTACGGATATAGGTTAATCAGTTGCCTAAGGAGCAACCCACTCGATTATGTATTAACATCTGCATGACCTATGTTCCAACTAACGATCCCAAAACGTAAAAAATATGAAAAACAACAAAAAGCCCATGCCCCAAGTTCCCGGCTGATCTAGTTGCCGGCCTGACTCAGACGGAAGTCAATCCGGTACTAGTTCTAGGGGCGTATACAATCTCCGGGTGAGAAAGAACCGTCAAACGACTACAGCATGTTCACTGGACCCCGAATTGCAAAACGATAAGGTAAACACCTCATCATCATCATCTTCATCAACACAAACCTCATTTTCATCTCCAACATCATCACCTTATTTCTCCCATACTCAATCTTCCACCTCAACACAAGAGTTTGTAGATGTTGTGCAAAAGGCAAAAGCTGAAGAATTTGCACCCACTACAGACCATAAACGCGCGAGAAAAAGATGGACAGAAGAGATGAACCGATTCATCTGGCGCTCCTATCTACATATTACACAATTAGAAACAACTAATTTAAAGTCATACCTACATTCACTCCATGAAAACTTTACGAACCAATTCCCACATATGCAGGCGACGAAACAAAGAATTGGTGACCAAAGAAGGGCAATTTTAAGAAATAATCTTCTTTCACACGAAATTCTTCAAGAAATCAAATTACAGGTAACAGGCGAAATAGATAAAATTCAAAAACCTCAAGCAGATAAGCCCATACAAAATATAGGAATTACACAAAACACAGATGAAACTCAAATATCTAGAACCAAAATGAGCTGGTCTAATACTATAAATGAAACCTTAATAAGATGTTTTTATGAAGTTACTAACTTAGGGAAAAATCTTACAGCCTATCGAAAAAACCTGCGTAACAAGTTTATCGAAGCATGCCCACAATTATCTCATTTAACTGAACAACATTTATCAGACCAGCAAAGAGCTATTCTAAACAATAGATATATAACAATTGAAAGATTGCAACAAATTAGAGAAGAAGTCGACAAACACCTCAGTAAAAACCCATCAACTAGTAACTGTTCACAGACAGTACAAATACAAACACCGTTAATAATGCATACAGATGTACCTGAAGAAACTCACGAAATTGAACCAACACATATACAACCCCAAGTACACACTAACTCATTATTGACCCAATGCAGTACAAAGAATTTAGATATACAAATGCAAGAAAAAATTAAAAGCGCAGTTTAAAGCCAATTTAGAAATATTTAAGAACACTGACCCAACAAACCGACCTTACATACCCAAACTAAGAACTTCCATTAAATTAGCCCTAATAATAGCATATATTAATAAAGAAATCCTCCCTGAATATCTTATACCAGACCAGGAGTTTACTTCAATTCAAAATCTCATATACTCAGCAGCATTTACAGCAGCAACATGTAATGGAGTCAAAATAAGCGCAAGACGTGGGTATACCACGCAAAAATTCAAACCGTCGTGGCAGAAGCGACTCGAAAATAAGATAGAAAAACTAAGATCCGATATTGGAAAATTAACACAATACATCCTTGGGAATAGAAGCACACGCATAATATCAACAGTAGAAGCCATAAAATTAAAATACCAGAACCACGCAAAGTACGACAGTTTAAAGACACAATTAACCGAGTTTTTAGATACGCTAAAACAAAAATTAAACGCGACAAGTAGTAGACTTAAAAGGTATTTGACATGTACCGACCGAAAAAAGCAAAACAAAGATTTCATTAATAACGAGAAACATTTCTATAGAAAATTAAATACTGCACATCAAACCACACACATAGAAAACACAGACACTCCTACTGCTGATGTACTACGTGATTTTTGGGCTGACATATGGGAAAACCCCAGTATACATAATAAGGAAGCAGAATTGATCAAGACCAATGATATAAATAGGGTAATTAGGGAAATGGAATTTAAAACAATACCAATGAACACATTTATACAAGTTATTACACGCTCACACAACTGGAAGGCACCCGGTTCAGACAACATTCACAACTTCTGGTATAAAAAACTAACAAGCATACACTCTCACATATATAACCATTTTAACTCATTTTTACAATCGCCAGAAAAAATGCCCATGAACTTCACACAAGGATACACATTTATGTTACCCAAAGATCCAAAAAATACAAATAATCCAAGTAAATATAGACCAATAACTTGTCTCCAGACTATATATAAATTACTTACAGCATGTATTAGTGAAATGATAAGTGAACATTTAGAAACATATAACATTCTAGCGGAACAGCAAAAAGGATGTCGGAAAAACAGCCAGGGCTGCAAAGAACAGCTTACAATAGATGCCATTGTCATGAATACTGCAATTAAACACAAAAAAGATATACACACAATGTTTATAGATTACCAAAAAGCCTTCGATTCAGTACCTCACAGCTGGCTCATAGAAGTCCTCCATATGCATAAAATACATCCCTTAATCATACAATTTTTACAAACTACAATGACAAAATGGCAAACCATACTAAAAACAAATAACTCGACAACTACTGAAACTACTTCATATCAAACGGGGCATATTTCAAGGAGATGCGTTAAGCCCACTGTGGTTTTGCATGGCTTTAAACCCTCTATCGTATCTCTTAAATAAAACAGAATTTGGTTTCAGGCTTGGTAATGAAGGAAATTTATCGCACTTAATGTACATGGACGATATCAAATTATTTGCTCCCACTAAAGACAAACTGTTTCAATTAGCTGATATCACTTGCAGATTCTCCAAATATATTAATATGGACTTTGGAGTGGATAAATGTAAAATCTTATCTATTAACAAGGGCAGAATACAAAACAATAGCTACTTTTTAGAAACTGGTGAACAGATTACTTCAATAGATGACACTAATACATACAAATATTTGGGATTCCACCAATCTAGACAGATTAAACACAAGCAGATTAAAACAGAACTTACGAAAAAATTCAAACACCGTCTCAACTTAATTTTGAAAACTCACCTAAATTCAAAGAACACTATTAAAGCCATAAATACATACGCTGTGCCAGTACTTACCTACTCATTCGGTATAATACATTGGTCCAAAACAGAACTCCAAAAACTACAACAAAATATAAATACACATCTTACTAAATAGCACCACCCAAAAGCATGTTCACAAAGACTAACACTCCCCAGACAGGAAGGCGGACGAGGACTAATAGATATAAAAAACCTTCACAACAAACAAATAGCAACACTGAGAACATACTTTCATAGAAAATCTAATAATTCATTATTTCATGAACAGACCGTAGAAGCAGACAATAAACTCACACCATTAAACCTGAAGAATTTACAGACACAATCTAATGAACACCTTACGGAAGCCCGGGAAAAATAGCAAATAGCAACATGGGCTGGAAAAACTTTGCACGGACGACATCGAACTCACTTAAGCCAACAATACGTCGACAAAGAAAAATCGAACGATTGGCTCAAGAGAGGAGAACTGTTCCCGGAAACCGAAGGGTTCATGATAGCTATGCAAGACGAAGTAATAGCCACCCGCAATTATAGAAAATATATAACGAAAGACCTTAAAAACAATAATGATTTATGCAGACATTGCCAGGCTGCCTCTGAAACGATCCAACACATAACTGGAGCTTGTAAAGCACTCGCACAGACGGACTATAAACATCGCCATGACCAAGTTACTGCCATCATCCACCAACAACTAGCATACCAATATAAATTTCTCTCAAAAATATCACCTTATTACAAATATAAGCCAGACACTATTTTAGAAAGTAATGATTGCAAAATCTATTGGGATAGAACTATAATAACTGACAAAACGATCCACTTTAACCGACCCGACATCACAGTCCATGATAAACCAAATAAAACTGTATACCTTATAGACATCCCTAATTCACATAATATTCAAAACACTATAGCTGAGAAACTAAGTAAATACCAAGATCTTGCAATAGAGTTAAAAACTCAGTGGAAAACTCAAACAGTCCACATTATCCCAGTAGTTTTATCATCAACAGGCATTATCCCGAAAACTTTAACGCATAGTTTGACAACACTGAAACTGGCTCCATACACTCTCTCCAGGTTGCAGAAAGCAACAATTCTAAATACTTGCCGCATCACCAGAAAATTTTTAACATCTACAACGATTTCATCAGGAACTTTTTCAATACAGTAAATCCCCCTCAAATGCTTGGCTAGGGCCCGCATTCGAGGATGTTAAGCCCTTGATAAAAAGAGGAGAAAAAACATTAAAAAAAAAAAATAATAATAATACTTTATTTTCTCCAATACATACAAATATAAAAAGTAGCCCTGACTCCTGAACTGGTGTCACCCGTGTGTCAGAAGTCAGTTCCTTCCCATTAAATTATTTTAAAGTATTACAAAGTAAGTTATCTTATATTACTAGTTAATAAAGGCTAATCCAAACCTTGTGTTTACGTGTGTATGTGTTTGTGTGTGCTTATGTATGTGTGTGTTTGTGTGTACGTTTATGTGTATGCTAATAAATAAATTTAATTGTATGTTCTTTCCATTTATCGTGGACGCACCAAGCGTTGCATTTGTCATTTTCAGTCCCAACTCCGCACAAATTTAATTAAAAACCAAAGAAAAACGCTGGCATTATTATATTTTAATGAACATTCGAACTGCAATGTATTTAACAAGATTACCTTAATTACTTTTATAAACGTACTATTAGGTTATACAGTACTATAGAGGAATTACTTTAGAGAATATGCTTAGCAAGGTGGATTTATAATGTAATAAATAAATCAACCCTACACTCTCAACGACGCCTATTTGGTCAGTAATATCCTGTGACGATGTCGACAAAAAAACATAAGGACAAAGAGAAACACATCCAGGCGGGATCACATACCTGCACGCGAGAATCGATCTCGCGACCTGTGGTGCTTAAAACAGGTTAGCTAGCGCTGTGCCACACCTGGTTATCGTATGCTTATAGATTTTAACTTTAAGGTTTTGACCAGTCCAATCACTTCTCATAAATAATGCATATTATGATTGTACTCTTTTGTTACAATTCTTCTTATCCCTAGTATTTTTCCCAGGGTCTGCTTTTTACTAATACTGGGACCACTAGTTTTTACACAGAGCAATTGCCATCTGACCTCCGTAACCCTAAGAGCGAACCAGTAACTTATTGGACTTATCCAATTACCTATCAAAAGTTAACGATTTTTATCCGATGTTATAATAACAACAGGGACTGTCAGCTTAATGTACTCTCCGAGGCACAGTGGACAAACTCCCAGACCTAGACAGATATAAGATCAATGCAAATATCCGCCCCGAGCAGGAATCAAACCAGCATCTGTCGTGACTTAAGGCGGACTCGCTACCCACGTACCACAACGGTCGTCGTTTTTTAACAATTAATACACGTAAATAACAAAAAAGTAACTTTTCGTATCGAGCCAAAAAGTTAAGATACAGTTTTGATTAATAACAATAATAAATAAATAATAATAAGTAAACGCTACACACTCAACGGCCCCCATTAGGATAGTTATATCCTGTGTCGGGGATCCGGAAACATTCCCAATGACAAGGACAAATACACCCAGACCGGAAAATATGCTTGCACGGTCAATACAAACATATTATGCTCCGAGCGGGAATCGAACCCGCGACCTGTGGCGTTTAAGGCAGGTTCGCTACCGCTGCGCCACAACGTCGTCAAAACAATGAAAATATTAATTCGGTATCGATATCATATTCGTGTCTACGCATATCAATGGCTACAAAGTTTACGTTTGTTAAATATGAACCACTAAACTTTAAATGGTTGAGACGATGGGACCAAATCGCGGGATTTACTATAATGTAGTACTTACTTAACTAGCATTTACTCACATGAATCACTTGTTTATAATTCTATTCCGGATTACGTTAAAATATGATGAATATTCAATTGTTAAATAACTGAAGAACAGTGATAGATAGATTCCTATTTTCGGTTTCTGGAGAATTACTGCCTTGAAACACAGAAGCATAACAGATTCCGTCCCATGAACCATATTTTTTCCTGACATTTAAATATTGTTACAATTGCGTCTATTTTATAGACAGGGAATGAGCTATGAACTAAACCAAAACCACTTGGGAGTGTAAAAAAGTCGGATTAAGTAACACCATAAGAAGCAATGATATAAATAATATCTAATATATAAAATTCTCGTGTCACAATGTTCGTTCCCATACTCCTCCAAAACGGCTTGACCGATTCTTATGACTTTTTTTGTACATATTCAGTAAGTCTGAGAATCGGCTACTATCTACTTTTCAAACCCCTCAGAGATAAAGGGTGTCCACCCCAAATTTTTTTTTTTTTATTTATTGGATAAAATTTTTATTTTTATTTTTTTATTATGTGGCATTGAGAAATACATACGACCCTAAATTTTCACTATTTTATCACCAACCACTGCTTTTTAATAGCCTTATTAGTCAATCAAAAACTTTCACCGGGTGGAGGGTGCTATCGGGTCCCAAATTTTTTTCGGGGCAAGACAACGTCTGCCAGGCCCGCTAGTATTATTATAATTGCTTAGATTTTTTAAATACATACACAAATAGAAAATAATAAAATCTTTAGTTCGTCGCTAAGCGACTATCGCCGCCCATGAACATCTGCATTCTGCAGCATTATGAACACTACTATCTCTGACAGCAGCCAGGAACATTCTAAAATAACTGGGCCAACCTATAATATGAAATCAATAAATACTATAAATAATATATTTTAACTTATTCACATTTAATTTAAGTTTTTCAAACAAGTGTAGCAATTTTCAAAACAATTTTGATTACTTTTTTTTGTAACGGTGGTGGCAAACAAATGGCCCGCTTTGTAGCAATCACCGTAGTGTATAGACATTTGCAAAATTAGTAGTGTCACATGGGTTGGAGCGTAGAGGTAATGAGTCTAGTAATTTATTTTAAAATTACTTTTGCTGGCTAGAGCAATAGTGTTTCAAATTTTTGCTTCATGATATCGAAACTGGACGTGTTAAAATGCAAATATTCGTGCAAACAAAAGCAGTAAAAAACGTTTATGAGTTCATTTTGATAGAGTTCGCATCCCGTGATCGATGTTGCAAACTGGTACATAAAATCAAATATAAACTTCGTATACGTATTTTAAAGCTTAAAAATTCGGAAATAGCCATTCATTATCAATCTCTAACATTTATAGGATTAAGAAAACTATAATCGTTAGTACTAAAGACTAAAATTTATTTTTCACGTTATTGTTATAAATCTAAGAAATTTTACTCAGTGAATGTAGAAGAAAAAGCTTACTAATATTTCTATAACAAGCTTATGTTCTTTATACAATAGACACAATAGTTCCTCTGATATTTTCTTAACAAGTCCCATGTCGAAAGAGTAAGTAAACGTTAGTTTCTGAGAAGTATAGTTAACAGGAAATCTTAGGAA